>BSBN01000294.1:0-2662477 GCA_027924645.1 Cunninghamia lanceolata
AAAACCCTAAAACATTTCACAATCACCAAGGCCAGGGGTGTCATCACGGTGATGGAAAGAGGTTTATCAACAGGTTAAGGGTGATTCTGAGGCAACCTACAGGAATGGGTTTACTCCTCTGCACTTTGAGCTCAGCTTAGACTCGGGAGGGATATTCCTAGGGATATACCTGAATAGGTATTATATTCAAACTAGATGAACAACTAAAAATGAAAGGACAACCAAACCCAAACTGCCTTCTAGGCCCCAAAGGTTGTCACTAGACCTAAAATAGTTGGTTGTCATTAATAACCCCTATATAGCTAATTCAACTGTGCATATATACTTGCACAGGAAAGAGGGTTTTTACCTTAAACCATAGATGAATGAGTTGTTTGATATTTAAATATTGTTTGGTCTCTCTCCAATATGGACCGGTGCCTATTCTATTGGGCAACAAAGTCATAAACAATAAAGAGGGAGGAAAGGACAGAACCATCATCAACAGAAAACTAAAATGTATTCATATACATTTCTCAGATTATATCTTATATATTGGACATTCTTAATGATCCAGAACCAAACTACAAAGACCCATTTGCAACAAAGAGATGACTCAAAACAAAGTCTGAATTGAATTTAAATGTTGTCACACATTATCAAATCTCTATTACAATTGCACTAGCAAATGTGGTGAAAGAAAACATACAATTGTGATTATACATTCCCTTGAATCTTTACAAATGGTTATGGAGACATACCAATGCATAAAATATGATTTACAATACATTCCTATGTTGTATCTACACACAATCCTCCATTCACTGCCTAGAGTTGCTTGATTTGAAGCCCTACAAATTCTCTTGAGGCACTGCAAACCAACAAATTCTCCTGAGGCACTGCAGACCAGACAATTGGCTCTGAGACCAACCCCTTTTACATCTTATAATCATGCATATATAGCATGTGAAACCCTAATCTGATCTAGAATTGGAAGGGAAACCCTAGCAACTCCACCAACTGAATTAATGACACCATGGCTATCCATCTGCATTGCATTGATGGTGATCTTGATAGTCATGGCGTGTGTATTTCCTAGGTAGGTGTCAAGTCGGCATAGTGACGGCCTGGAAAATTGACCTTCACCCTGCAAAATGATCCTTCTTTTATTTGGCTCTCAAACTACGATCCTGCAAGAAAATCTTGATTTCCTAAAGTTCTATGTCAACTAACATCAATTTTCTCCACCATCACAGATCACAGATTGGCCAGGGGCTTTACTACGCAAAACACGATGCGAAGAGGCCTGGCGATCAGCTCAGGCACTACCACGTATCCCCTTCCACTTTGAAATTTATCACCAACCCTTCCTTTTGCCCCATCACACATCACATTTGGCCTTGGGTGCCAAAAAATACAAAATGAGATGTGAAGGGACCTTACGATGGGCCGAAACACTGCCATATGGATGCCCTGGTTTTAAACCTTTATCGCTCCAGCCATCACACATGGTGGTTTAGCCTCCATTGGCAAAATTCAAACCATGATATGAAGGAGGCGTGCGATGAGAAGAAAATGTTGCCGCTCCCGCCTTTAGAGCCCATCGTGCCACCATGTGTCCAACCCTTAAACCTTTACTGCTGCAGCCATCACATATCACCCATTGCTCCAGGGCCTTTCAATGCTAAATGCGATGTAAAGGGACCCGACGATGTGCTATGGGAGTGACATGTAGCTCCCTCCACATACTCCCTTTGCCACCTGTTTTATATTTGTCCATCGCACATCGTGGTTGCAACAATATCGGTGAACACAGAACCGCAATGTGAAGAAGTTTTGCGATGGGATGAGAAGCCGCCACATGTCCCATCCTTCATACTACACACCTTCGCCCATCGCACATCACAAATTCACTAGGAGCGCAGAGAACACAATTGTGATGTGAAGGCTGCCCACGATGAGCAGAGATGGAGACACATGGCGAAGATCCAAACAACACATAATGCAGTTCCAATTTTCTCCTCACCAACAAATTTGCGATGTGAATACATCGCACAATGCGCCAAGGAAATGACACATGTCCTAGAACCTTCATCGCACATCACCATTTAACATGAAGTGCCAAAGAGCAAATTGCCATGTGAAGAGATCACACAATGGAGGACTTAAGTGGAATATTTGTGCAGATGCTCTAAAATTTATTTTTAAAAAGGGGATGCCGCTAGGTAACATGAACAAAGGGGACTCAAAAATGGCAAAAGGACTAGGGTTTTTGGATGGTTAAATTACAAGTCAGGATAAAACCCTAGGCACAAATTTCATAGGAACAAGGGGCAAATTAGGGATTAATTTTTAGGTGTCAACATTGGCTCTAGTTGGGGTCATGTGCCAAGTAGTGGCATAGCAAGAATCCAAAAAAGCTCTGGGCAAACCAAAAAGACAAAAAATGAACGAGGGGAAACAACAGAAACATATTTACAAGGCATACAGTCATAGGCATGAAGGCGTAGAAGGAAAGATGACTGTATTCAAAATTTAAAAATGTTGCAGGTCAAACCTACACCAAGTTACTAAACCTACTTGCCTCTATCAAAGACAAGCTAGATGAAGGAGTTAATCTCCCTCAAACAAAATTTGCACTTCTCCCCTAGTTGCAACAATTAAAAATTGCCCTTAGTGTGCACCAATCTGTAACAAATGTTTATGAAGCCAAGGCTAACCTTACCAATGAAATTATTGTTGCATGGCAACCATAAGAAATAGGTGCTTGACCTATTCCACACTGTATCATGTTTGTTCTCAACAACAAAGGGTGAGAAATCAGAGTTCAGGTCATCAAACAAGGACATGGATGGAAGTGAATCTCCATCACCAATTGTAACCTTACTATTTTGGCCGACCTCTTCATACAAACTGAGGGAAAAAAAAAACACCTCCAATTCACATGGTAAAGAAAAATGTGTCTGAATGCACTACTGATCCACAAGAGAAGACACTTCATCTTGTAGAACAAATTGGAAAGATTCTAGCTTAGTTATACTCTCGAGTTGGTTTGCCATCTATTGAAATTCAAGCATGAACATGCCTTGCCGCTCATTCACATTAATGTCCCATACAAAAGACTCAACCCCTACTGTAGCACCAACACATTCAAGAGCTAACACATTTTCAACATCAAAGCGAAAGCATTCATATTCATCTATAACTCCATCAAGCTCTTGAACAAAATTTTCACATGTGATGTTGCAAATTTTGATTTCTAAATCATAAACATGACTCAGGCTACAATTCAAAACATCAGCACATAAATCAACATCATGAGACACTTCAAATCAAGAATCAAGTTCTTCCAATTGTCTCTCTGTTTCAAATGCACTTTGGCAACTTGATGTGTCATATATGCTACTGCAAATAGACTGATGACACACTTCTTTTTCCAGATTCATTCTTATTCTATTTCCTTGTGGTTGAGATGAAGCACACTCTGCATGAGGAAGACAACATACCTTACACCAAAGAAATAGGTTCTCATATGCATCCACATGATCACCATCCTCAAAATTCAAGGCAAGCTCTTCACACTAAAATTCCATGGTTGCACCAACAACTGTCTCTAATCGGTTATCATTAGATGCAACCAGTTCTACACCCTCTTCATGCAAACAAACAATTATTGCCTCATCACACATAGGAACAAAGGAGGGCATTATATCAAACAAGAAACAAGTTTCTTGTTCATCCCATATTTTACTTACCTGTGCACAGATTTTATACTTAGCTTCTAAAGCTGATCAATCTGATTGCTCATCATTGTACACAGCCTTCTCATTGTTCACTAGGCCACATACCTCAACGTTAATATGGAAGTCACCACTATTTTTGTAATGCCCACCCTAGTGTGTACCTTGTGTGCTTTTGATTCATGTGTTATATGTTGTTCTGAGTGTTTATCATTGTATTATGTGATTATTATGCTTTGATGCATTGCACCGAACTTGCCGATGAGGTCTATGGTGCCATCGAGGGGTTCTTAGGGTGTATTCTACATGACCATTGAGGTGTCCAATGGCGTTTTTCTTTATTATTTGGCTTTCCAACTATGCATTATGGATTGCATACGTTGTGTTCATGTGGGTTAGATTATTGTAGTGCTTCAGCTTCATTGTTTTCAATTGTGTAATATGTTGGATGGATGTGATGTCTTCAGTATGATTGTGTTAGTTGATTTATGCATATATGATTTTATTATGTCATTTGATTGTCGACCCATGTTTATGATGCTTATGCAATATTATGCCACGTTGGGTATTATGATGTGCTTCGGCTATTTTATGTATGGAGCAGGTATGCCTAATGGTTTACTTGAGTGTGCATGTAATTACAGGTGTTAACTAATGTGGGAAATGTGGAGAAGGTTGACATGGGACGCTAAGCCATCTCACCCTTATCCTTGTGTTGTGGAAACTCGTGATGTGTGTTTGGTATCATTTGCGTGTGTTTCCTTAGAATTCTTGCACTTTATTTTACAATGTTTCGAAAAGCGTGTTTTCCATGTTTTCAGATTAAATTAATGATTTTAATTTAGAAATTTCTATTTTTGCTTTAATGAAAATGTTTGTTGCATCATTATATGCTTGTGGAACAAATTTGAGTGATTTCGGTTTAATTCTTAAATTTGATATTTTTCCGTAAAAAGGTAGAAATTGCATTAAATGAGGAAACTGAATGCCTAGTATGGCATGTTTGTATTTTTCGAAATGAGATTGAGTTAAATGGCAATAACCTATTTGGAATAGTTGAGTTTATTTGACTAACTATTTTCCTATCTATTTGAGTGAATTATTTGGGTGTTTTAAGTGAATAAGGGTTTATTAATGTGTTATTTGAAATGCCTATTTGATTTGCAAAAGAGACATTCAATTATTTAATTGTTTAATTAAATGAATTAAATGATTTAGTTGTGCAAAAGGCTATAATTTTGAATTGATTGATTAAATCACTAAAAGGATTAATTTATTACCAAAAAAAGGGATAGTGTCTTTGGAGGAATAAAAGGAAAAAGACATGTATTTTTCATTATTTCTTTTTCTCTCCAAAATTTGCTCTCCTTTGTTTGAAACCCTCTTGCTTGAAAAATGGATATCTGATTGCTTGGAAGGGAGTTTTGCTTGGAGTTTGGATTGGATTCAATAGCTTGGTGTTTGCTTGTTGTGTGTGGATTGAATCTGACATTCAACCTCATTCTTTTCCTTGGATTTTGCTTGTATTGGGAAGGTAAGTTTCTCCAATCTTCTCATTTAAATTGTTTTATTTTTTTCCTTCATGCCACACCATCTAGAATGGTTGAAGATGACTTTTCTTAGTTGTAGGAAGCTTAGAAAATTTATTTCAGTCGTGTATGCTTTTATTTTTATGTATTTTCATTTTTGGAAACATGAAAATACAGACAAATCCCTGGCAAATTTTCTGTGGAAATCTCCAACTCATTTTTATTGCATATATTGGTTGTTGTGCATGTTATCTATGATGGGTAGTTGTGAGATCATCCATAGCTATTGAAAAACAAAAGTTAGAAAATTGGTCAAACTTTGGTCAAGGTGCCAAAGAGAGCTCCAATGGAGTTTTTAGGGCCTTATAGTTATTTTGCACTTTTAGAAAACATGAAAACTGAATTCTATGCATTTCCTTTATGATTTGCTTTTGAGGGATGGGTTGACTCCTTCATATTATGTGATTCTGCATCTTGTGAGACTGTTATTTTTTGAGACATTTTGGTGCATTGAAATTCGTGCCACTTATTTCTCTATTTTTGAAAACCTGAAAATTGCTTTGTATGCATTCCTTGATGTTTTAGTTTGTGGGATGAGTTGTCTCCCAATTAGAATGGTATTTTGCATCTTTTGATAATATGTTGTGTTTTTGTCAAATTTATGATTTTGTCACCTCGAAATTTGTGCCATGCCCAATTGGTCAAATTGGTGCTATGGGTGTTTAGGAAGAGGTCTAGGGGTAGGAAAGGAGTGGCTTCCATCGTGCGCCACGACCCAAAGAGGTCGTTGGAATTTATTGAATGGAAATTTTAATCAAGAATAACATTTAAACACATTGGGTAATTGTTGGCATTTCAATTCACACCTCTGGAATGCGATTTGGAAACGGACAGCTATGCACAGATAAATTGCTCTCCTATTGGAAGGGGAGTTCCCTTTTTTGTTGATGTTCGCTAAAAAGATAAATTAAATGAAACTTCGCCTATCTTCTTTTTGATTCTCAGTTGCGAGCACAAGGTTATAAAACTCTAAACGCTGCAGAAGAGGTTTTTTACTTTTTTAAAACTTCTACTACAACTAAGCATAGACTAACAACGCTTTCAATCTCCTGAGTAAATTCAGAGCAAAGGAAATTGAAAGTGAACAAGGAATGATTTTTAACACAAAAAAACTTAAGCAGTTTTCTTCCAAATTCACACCACAAGACTAAAAGTACTTTAATGATGAAAGTTGAAAATGAAAGCTACAAAAGCTACACATCTGACGATGATAACTTGATGAATTGAGATAGAATATCAGAGAAAAATAGGCATGAGACTTCTATTCAGTATCATAAAGTTGGCACAACTCCAGGACAGCAATACTGTAGCAAAAGGTAGGCATATAGCAAGCGATCAAACACCGGAGAACAGATTACACAAAGTGAACAGACACTTGGAATATCAAGATTTGCAAGCTAGAATAGGTACAGCAAATTTGCTATCACAATTACCATTACATACAATGGGCAAGGATGCCCTTATTTATACTAAAATCAAAGGAGTAGGGAACCCTAAAATCTCCTTGATTAACCCTAACTTGCCAACTTGCAAGCTTTATTACTATTCTAAGACAAAGATACAATAAACAAATGCTTTAAAGCGATTTGCTTTAAAGCAAAAAAGATTCCAACTATCACAAAGTGATTTATTTCTAAATATAGAATGGATGAGCTTAGGATGAAATCAAATGCTTTAAAACAAAAAGCATCTGTTTTAAAGCTGCTTTATTTTGAAATTTATCCTCATCAACATTCTTGCTTTTTTTGGTGATGTCATCCGTTGATATTCTGGGAAACAATATCTTCTAAAAAGTGAGTGACCACATCTCTACCAGGAACACTGATACTCTCTAGAATGATATTCTGATTCTCTAACATTTCTTCACCATTTGCAACCATCTGAAAATTTCATGAACTTCGCCCCACAGCCTTGTCGAACTTCACTGTCATTGCGGCCAAAAACGACCCATCTTGCCGACATTGATATCATCATTAAAATTGTTGCGGACGAGAGTCTGGAACTCTGCTTGCACTTCCTGAGATCATACAGGGTACCATCTTCTCTTTCATACGAGCACGGGATCTAAGAAACAAAAGATTTGACGAACTTGAGGATGTTGACTACTACATTTTCTTTCTATTCTGTCAACTCTGAAATCATACTGTCATAAGTTTTTACTGTGAAAATATATTGCGCTTTCCAAGTAGAAATTGTCTTCTTATCTTCAGCTGAATCAACAGAGTCAAATGCAATCTTCAAGTCAGAGATAATGATCTCAAACATCGGTCTATTATTCTGTCATGGTCTGTTGCAATCCCTGTATGCCTTGGTGTAAATCATGAGCGTTGTACTTCAATTGATAAAGCTCTACAAGTACAACTCTCCCTTTGGTCACAAATTCTTCCACCCAACTGTTCATGTGCCTCCCATAGAGAACCAACTGACTGAAATGCCGCTGATCGGCTGGTGATTCTAGATTTGGTGGAAGCAGTAAATCAGCCTGTGAAGTGCCATGGAAAAGGTTGGAAATGTATCACCGCAGCTGTCAAACTTCAGCTTTGAGAGCTGCTTGTCTTCTCCATCTTTTAACACCCTTTGCTTCAAATTATCCGCTACAACCTTGAAGAGATTTACATCTGTATGGCGGGTACTTCTGCCAAGGTTAGCTTTGACAACTGTGAAGTCATCAACCTCGACATCATTAGCACTTCTATTTTTTGGCGGTGTAGCAGTTTCAAGGATTATTTCTCCATCTGCATTCTTCTCAATGCAAACCTACTTCTTTAGCTTCTTATCTGGTGTGTCTTGGTAGACGCTTTTAAGCTCTATCAAATCTAGCTGATATGAGGGCTTTCTCCTCTTCCTTCCTAGAATATTTTTCAAGCTAGGATGAGCTTTCATCTCTTTGAAACTCAGTTCTAACCTCATCAGCTCCTGATGAATCAATGTGTGCATTAGAGTTGCGAACCGGTGAATCTGGCTCTAAATCTATGTGAATAGGAGAAGTGATCAGTGAAGAAGGTGGAGAGACATGATCTGGAGGTAACACTTCAACATGCAGCGTTGCTTCAACAAGAACTTCTGATTCAACTGGTGGTTGTTCCTGCTGGACATGAGTTGGAGACTCATCCTTTTTCCTCTTTAACTTAGCCATTTTTGTTCCTTCTAGGAGAACACTCATAGCTTTTACCCTTCGTTTTGGCTTGGAAGTGGAAGGCTCTGATGGTTGCACAACTGGCGGCTCTGCTAACCAGAATATCAAACTATTTTTAACCACTCGACTTGTTCTTTCTTCAATGGAAGTGTTCTCTTTAATTGACCAATTAACTGGTGTCAACGGTTGTTGCTCAATTTGGTCTCTGAAATATGTGGAAGTAGAACTTCACCACTCTCTGTCAAACCCTCTATGTCTTCTGATAGGATATCAGGCATCTGCTAAAGAGTTAACCTGCCTGTAACTGCGTTCTCGCACTTCAAACTCATCAGCACAATTAGCCCAGAAGTCTTCAACTGCAAGCTTGTGCGTATAATTCTGACCAAGATGTGATGCAAAAACACCACAAGGATCATATGAAGACCTGTCAAAAAACTTAAGACCATATCTGGATGACTCATTACCGATTGCGTTGGCACCCGCTCTAGATCTACATCTATAAATACTCATCCCAAGTGGAAAATTGAAAGTTGTCTTGCATCTGCTACGCAAAAATGTATGAACTTCATAGGCTTGCCTCAAAAATTCCATAAATGCAATTTCATCTGTAGGATATCTCAGCAACATGGTTGGCTCTCCTAAGAAGCCATATACTCTGATGTAGGAAAAGGTAGGAAATTGGATAAACCGATCATCCCATACTGCCATTGCTATTCTAGCTTCTGCTGAAAACCGTATATGCAACTTGTTGTCCATATCTCGCACTGCATGCATCAAGAATGCATCATTCACCCGCCTATAATGTCGTTCAGCTTGAGAGATCTCTAACTGTGGGAAATGATGATAAACATGTTGAGTACCCAGAGTTCCAACAACATTCAAACCTCTGAATTGACCCTGAAAAAGCCATCAAATACACAAGGTATGATATCATGTGGAATTCATGAGCCCTTTGAAAATCAATTATTTGTTGGTGGAGACTATCATTGATGAGTGCCGACCAATCATAGAATTTGGTTCCATCAACAATCTGGGACATGATGTAAAACATCCAAGGCTGGAACTTGTTTGCATCTGCTTGACCCGTGATCTGACTTAGCGGAGTAATCATTATTGTGTGTTCCTCCTTGAATTCTCCACATCCAACATTCTTTGGCATGACATTCTATTTCTCTTTTAACCACATCTGACTAATCTTTTTTCGGTATTTTTCTTATCATTATTCTAAACCCTCTTGCAATATTCAAGTGAAACAGTTAAGTTTTCTCTCTAGACAGGTATTGTAAAACACTTCTCAATGTCATTTGGCCTCAAGCTACAGAGCACACGTCCATCTCTTGACTAAATTTCTCTTGTGACCAAATTGTAATGCGTCATGCAAGCAATTACAAACTCGATACTTTGCACTGTGATGGAAAAGGATGTCGCTGCAAGCAAACCAAAGTGTCCTAGATTCCTGATAGCATTATTTCCTGCATCTCCAAAGAATGTAAATTGAGTACTGGAAGAACTTTATGCAAGTTTGTTTTACAAGTTCTTAGGTAATCGTGAACCAATGTCGTTTTGTGCTTGATTTGTGTTGGAGAGTACTGCATGTTGAAAGATTTGAAAATTGACTATGAGCACGCCTACGTTGGAAAAATCTTGGACAAATGGCTGAAAATTACTTGCTGATTTTTAGAAAAAAGCAGTGTGAGCAAAAAAGCTGGCACATGGGTTTTGTAGGCAATTCTGTTTCAAAGGCAACCCAGATTGTCGGATTTTGAAAAAGCGAAGATTTTCTTGAAAAAAGCAGGAAAAAAGCATATTCCCGAAAAAAAGCAAAACTCCAATCTTCAAGAGGATAATAATCTGGATGGACCCATCTCAACGAAAACTAAAAAAGCTTTGGTCGGATTTCTGAAAAAATGATCCCCTTGAAATGAGGACCCTGAAAAAGCGGGCCTCTCTGCTTCCTCAACTCAAAACTATGAAGAACACTGAAAAAGCACTTTGTTTGGGTCTCTGAATCTTCGTTGAAAGAAAAATAAAAAATCTTCCTCTAGATGCAACCTCATCCATGAAGAAAGTAACTTTTAAAGCATAAATCCAAGTGGATGTCTTCGAATAGGAAGAATCCCTATTTTGTAGCTGCCTATGGCTTCATGTGCGAGATGACGAAAAATATATTCTTTTGATGATGTCATCGAACACGCAAGTTGAAAGAAGTGCTAGCAAATTTTACTTCATTTTTGACACTTCAACACTCGTTTTGACTTAAATATGATTTGTATCCGACTTCAACAAGGTGGAAAAATGTCACCATTGATTGAAAAAGCTAACTGATCCTGACATTTTGGAGACCTATCAACTGAGATTCCATTTCCGGCCTCCGACTGACGATCTGGCATCGTTTGAACCAAGTTTGACCTCCCGAAAACTGCTAACGGGCGAAGATTGGGCATAAAACTATCGAAAAAAAATTGTAGACATGGAAAATATTCTAACACTGCTCAAGTTAGGCACCCCCAAGTCACCTGGGGTGCCTGGTTTCCCAACACTTAGCCATTTTTTCAATTTTTGCAACTTCTTCAATTTCTTAATTTGCGTGTGCGCGTTCCGGTGACTAATGACCCCTGTTTGGTTGTCAATTTCTGTCCAACTGGGATGAAACTGAGTCTGATGATCTGGCAAATAGGAAGGCCTGATGAAAACTAAGCTGATTGTACTCTATATGCTGCCTCAAAAAATGTGCCAAACTGATCAACTCTGAACCGGACCGGGCTGACGGAAGGAGATTCACGTTTTTCAAGAAAAACTTCAAAAATAATCTAACTCTGGTGAGTTTGGGTGCCCCAAGTCACCTGGGGTGCCTATCCTTCCATGCCTTAGAAAATTTTCTAAAAAATTCACTTTTGTACCTTTTCTTGATTTCCGTGCCACAGGTCTTGTTTGATCTTCGATTTCGGTCGTTCTGATGACTGTCAAGGCAGGACGGAGGGTGATCTGAGTAGTCTGAACATATCTGTGATGAAATCCTGGCTTTGGACTGACTTTTGACCAAGTTTGACCAACCGGGAAAGAGTTGACAGAAGCATTTTTGACGTTTCTCGAAAAACATGAAAAAAAAACTAACACTTGAAAGGTTGGGCGCCCCAAGTCACCTGGGGCACCTGGATTGCCAACACTTAGTCAAATTTATGATTTTCCAACCTCTCAATCCACCTTGGATTCACCTTGCATCGTTTTGCGTGCATCAAGTCGACGACTGTTCGTCGGTTCTGCGTCGTTGGAACCGCGTTGAAAACTTGTCGACGAGCTCTGGCAGATGAACTTTCTCTATTGATGACTTTCAAGCTCATGCTTCACCCTCTGAAAAAGCAAAAATGACCCAGTAGAGAAAACTTGGTCGTTTGAAGATTCTGTCTGAACTGCGCTGATTGCGAAGCAAAATCGACCAATGAGAATCGAGCGCGACACCTGAGTTGGAGATTCTATTTTTAGAAACTTTCTATTTTTAGAAAGTTTTGTCGGCATTCATATCTCAAGAAACCCAGAAAACCTAATCTGACGTCTATTTTTAGAAATTTCTATTTTTAGAAATTTTGCTTTTTTGACGAAAAATTTTCTAGACTTGTTTCAAAATGCCTTAATGAAGCAAAAATTTTGGTTGGGTACAATAGTAATAAAATTTAATAATAAGATCATCTACACCAAACTGCATGTGTTGGTGAAGTGTCTGTCTTGCTTGGGTTTGGGTGTAAAGAGCAATCTTTGGTGTAGTGTCCGATTGCTATGAAGAGGTTATGCCCTCATGTTCTACCGCGAGGTGAGTATTGCCCTCGTTTGATACTCCTTGTCCTAACTACCTAGGTCTCTCTTCCTTCTTCCACCATCAGAGTTTGACTCGACGTGTGATGTTTACCATGTGATTGCATGTGCATTGTGATGCATGATTCATGCTTGTATGTGTCTATGATGGATTATGATTTATGCCTCGTTTGGTGTTCATTGAACGTGTGACTAATTCCCTTATGCTTGAATGTTGTTATGTCATTCTATTATGTTTTGGCAAGTGTGCCATATGTTACTTGAATGCAATTAGATGGTAGTTGTACCATGTGTTGTTTATATGCATTGTATTGGCAGTTGTGTCATGTGTGTTGTGTGCATTGATTGCGTGTATTCCATATGTTGCTTGTATACCCTGGATTGTGAGATGCTCTTAGTGAGTTTGCCATGATCACCTTCTCCGTAGCTTGGGGGTTGCCTAGAGTCGCGTAGACATCTATTGCACTCGACGATGGCAATATGGTTGGGAGGTGAGCAACATTTCCCCATTGGTCCTTCATGATGATCTTTAGGTGCTGGATGGATTCCTTGATCTTTTTGCAGGTGGTTTACCTTGTGCTTTGTGCTTTGTTGCACCTTGGAGAGCATGTTGGTTTTGGGTGGTTTATGCACTTGTATTTTATCATTATTGATTATTGTAACCTTTGTAATGTAGGTCTTTTGAGACCCTTGTAATAAGATGCAATTCATTCTTTGAGTTGATTTATGACGTTGGCTATGATTCATCTATGTTTAGGATGAAGCCCTTCGAATATTGTAATTATTGGATATCATCTTGTATTTTTCCACGCCTTGGTTTGTGAGGACGTTGGCATGTTTTGATAAATTTTACATGTTAGAATCTAGCTATGTTAGCATGTTTAGACTCAATTATTTGATTTTTATGGATATGTTTGTGTTGGATCGTATTCATCCCACATAGGTGGTGAGGATCCTATATTTTCTTTTGGCATGTGTCGACGTTGGTGTCGAACATGCATAGCCTTTTGTATCGCTTTTGTCATTTTTGACATGTGGACATAATTGGTTTGACAGCTTAATATTTTTGGTTTAAATGAATCATCTTTGGCGTTGATTACTATTTTTAGCCTCGTAGGTGTTTTGGTGTCAATTCCATGATGTGATATGCACTCTTGGATTATTCCCTCCTTTGCATTGGGATGTGTGCCTTTACATGAGTTTGACTAGTGACCATTCTAGTTGGTTGAGGAATCGTACCTCCTAGTTGGACCATCCTGTGGGTGAGCGTTACCCTTGTGTTTGGGATGTCTTATGTTGTCATGGAATGGACTGGAGTGGATGTCACCCTCATCCTACTCCTTGTGTTTACGAGGGAGCGAGGTCGTGGACATGTATCCGATCCTCGTCATGGAGTGAGCTCCACCTCTCGCTTGGTCATCGTGGTGAGTTGTCACACGATGGGTGAAGTCTTCCGCTTGTGCCACCTTGCATTGTGCAATGGTGATGTCTTTTTAGGTGTTGTATGTTTGTTGGAACACCTTGTGTGTGCGTGAGTGCAATGCGACATGTAAATGTTGCACTTGTAAATGCAAAAAATTTGTTGGTTCAGTGTTTGTTCAGCTAATGTCCTGTGTGAAATCTTGGGGCATTACAATTTTCATCATCCTCATCTTCACTTGATGAGCTATCTAGCTGAAGGTAGGTGCATATACCATTTTCATCATCTATTTCTCTGTCATATGATGCACCACCTTCTACTTCTACCCTTCTGATTACATAGTTATAATTATCTAATGTTGGATTCATCTGATTGCTTATATCCACACTATTGTTGTTTAGATTAGCATGTTGATTACCAGCAACGCATGAATTTGTGGATAACAAACCTTTTATGTATTCATCTCTTATTTTCTCCATGGAGTCTAGGGACAAATATGCCTATTGCATACTCATTATTTTGAAATCTTCCCACACATAACTCAATCCAGTTTCATATGCTTCAAAACATATATCAATGCGAGCAGGAATGTTAGGTCTGAAATCATTTGGAATATGGGAAAGAGAAACAACAAACCTGTGACCAAAATTCTTGCTTGACTCTTCCTCTTGTCTTCTAATTTTTTCTAGCTCTATGACAAGATCAGCAAGGTCAAGACCTCTGGCAAATTCATTTTCAAATGCTGCCACAAGTTCATTCCACGAGGCAAAGGAATGCCTTGGAAAACTTTGGAACCATTCTTCTGCCTTTCCATGCAAGGACCTAACAAAAAATCTCATGTACATATCTTCATCCTCAAACTAATGTTCTTCCATGAAATCTGAGAATACATCAACATGTGTGTCCCCTTCCCAAATATTATACCCATCAAACTTGGGCAATTGTTTGTAGACCTTGGTTGGCATACTCATTGTTTTATAATCAACCCATGAGAGGTCTAGCTGATCATAAGCTGGATCTAAGGGAGGAACTGGGGACTGGGCCAACTAATTTTTTGGACAATAGGGAATGCTTTGGAATGCATCCTAGACTCTAGCAACTTAATCTAAATTTTTGTTTCTTCTTCTTGTTGCGATAACGACTCCAATAGCTGTTTGGATTTGTCAATTTCATTCTATTGGGCTACTAAGTCATTTTGATTTTGCATGGGTGCATATAGGTTTGGGTTTGTATAACATGCAGAGCCATGATTGGAATATGCATTGCTAGGATGGTCATGGGAACCCACACCAATGTAGTTTCTAGGGTTTGAGATATATGAAGACTCACATGAAAGAACATCCCTAGGGTATCAATGTTCATACCAGTTGGCCATGACGAAAACATCCTATAATGCAAGGTAGAAAATTGAAGCACAAAAATTTGTTCTTTCAACATGATAGGAACAACAACTTCAAAGGTCAGGAAGAAAACCATGTGTACCTTTATTTACCAATTGTTGTATATTGAGATGGAGCATTCAAATCACCAACAACAACTAGGGGGTAGTAGCAACAAACTTCCTATTCTGACAGCAGAGTCACCACATCTTCCAAAGAGGAACTCCTTGAAGTGTGATTGATCTTCAAGGTCAAAACTAGTTCTGGGTTCAGCTGACTAGCAGAGTCTTCAATTGATTTCAACCTAGCAGTATCATCCCCGACATTGGCGCTAGAAATGCTGGCATAAGTTGACGAGCTGCCAACTTACACACAATAATAAGTTGTGCCACAACAAACTCACTGTTATAGAGGTCTGAAAAATGCTCTAGCTACCTAAAACCTGACAACAGCCAATATAAATTCATCTCGGGCAACGGCGCCAAAAATGTTGGCATAAGCTTATGAGATGCCAACTTACACACAACAACAAATTGTGCCACTACAAATTCACTATTATAGAGGTTTAAAAATGCTCTAGCTACCTAAAACCCGACAACAGCCAATATAAATTTGTCCCCAGCAATGGCGCCAAAAATGCTGACTCCCAAAATAACTAAAACCCTAAAATATTTCACAATCACCAAGGCTAGGGGTGTCATCAAGGTGATGGAAAGAGGTTTATCAACAGGTTAAGGATGATTCTGAGTCAACCTATAGGAGTGGGTTTACTCCTCTGCACTTTGAGCTCAGCTTAGACTCACGAGGGATATTCCTAGGGGTATACCTGAATAGGTATTATGTTCAAACCAGATGAACAACTAAAAATGAAAGGACAATCAAACCCAAACTGTCTTCTAGGCCCCAAAGGTTCTCACTAGACCTAAACTAGCTAATTGTCATTAATAACCCCTATATAGTTGATTCAATTGTGCACATATACTTGCATAGGAAAGATGATTTTTACCCTGAACCACAGATGAATGAATTGTTTGATATTTAAAGTTTGTTTGGTATCTCTCCAATATGGACCAGTGCCTATTCTATTGGGCAACAAAGTCATAAACAATAAAGAAGGAGGAAAGGACAGAACCAGCATCAACAGAAAACTAAAATGTATTCATATACATTTCTCAGATTATATCTTATATAGTGGACATTCTTAATGATCTAGAACCAAACTACAAAGACCCATTTGCAACAAAGAGATGACTCAAAACAAAGTTTGAATTGAATTTAAATGCTATCACACATTATCAAATCTCTATTACAATTGCACTAGCAAATGTGGTGAAAGAAAACATACAATTGTTATTATACATTCCCCTAAATCTTTACAAATGGTTATGGAGACATACCAATGCATAAAATATGCTTTACAATACATTCCTACGCTGTATCTACACACAATCCTCCATTCACTGCCCAGAATGGCTTGATTTGAAGCCTTGAAAATTCTCTTGAGGCACTCTAGACTAGATAATTGGCTCCAAGACCAACCCCTTTTACATCTTACAATCATGCCTATATAGCATCTAAAACCCTAATCTGATCCCAGAATTGGAAGGGAAACCCTACCAACTCCACCAACTAAATTGATGACACCATGGCTATCCATCTGCATTGCATTGATGGTGATCCTGATAGTCATGGCATGCTTCTACGTATTTCCTGGGCAGGTTTCAAGTCGGTGTAATGATGGCCTGACAAACTGACCTTCACCCTATAAAATGATCCTTCTTTTATTTGGCTCTCAAACTGTAATCCTGTAAGAAAATCTCAATCTCCTAAAGTTCTATGTTGGCCAACATCAATTTTATCCACCATTGTTGATCGCAGATCAGCCAGGGGCTTCGCTGCACAAAACGTGATGCAAAGAGGCCTAGCGATGAGCCCAGGCACTGCCACGTATTCCTGGCCACTTTGAAATTTACCGCCAACCCTTCCTTTCACCCCATCACACATCGCATTTGGCCTTGGGTGCCAAAAATACAAACTGTGATGTGAAGGGGCCTTGCGATGAGCTGAAACACTGCCACATGGACACCCTCTTTTTAAACCTTTATCGCCATAGCCATCGCACATCGCGGTTTAGCCTCCATCGGCAAACCTCAAACTGCGATGTGAATCAGGCGCATGAAGAGAAGAAAATACCGTTGCACCCAGCTTTATAGCCTGTCGTGCCGCCATGTGTCCACCCCTTAAACCTTTGCTACTGCAACCTGTTGATGTGGTTTTTGTGACAGCAGCAACATTAGAATAAAACACTAGGTATTTTATCCTCTCTTGAGAAAAAGCCTCTCAAGTGCTAAACTATGTGATCATACGAGAGTGCTCCAAGGTTCCTTTTGGGTCAGGTCTTGATTGGCTTGAGATAGACTCAGTGAAATGATGTGATTGCTGGTAATCATGAAGGGGACTTACACAATCGTTCTTAGTGTTTTCTTCATGAAGGGGGAAAAGACTTGGATTTTGTTACTTCCTTGAAAGAGAAAGGACATGGATTCCTTAAGTTCTATTGCTAAAGGGGGGTGAATGATTTCTCAGTGAGGCTCCTTATGAACTATTCTTAGTATAGATCTAAAACAAACTGTAAAAGATGGTTAAGGGAAAGAGATCTAGGTGATGCAAAAGACTACTGCTGATTCATGGAAACTAAAACCATGCTCTGCTTCATCATGAGACAACAACTACACAGAAATGGTGCAATCTTCCATGGAGTTTATAAAGATTTTCAGATTACTCAAACATAGAACATAAAAATGAAATATGTATAAAGTAATCAAAGCTAAGCCTAAAATGAGTTCAGACTAACCATGCACTTGGATTTGCAAGCCACAAATCTCAAATGGTATGAACAAAGAATTCCAGTCATACATCAACAGTAATATTTTCTCACCACTCTAACTTTAAAGAAAACTAAAAGAAATTAAAGAAATGAGACAGATCTGACAAAAGAGCTTATGATTTGCCTTAAGGAAATGAGAAAACCATGCTAATACTCCAAAGAACACTTCGACACCAAGCTTCAATACTCATGTATTGACTTTGGAAATATATGTTACAACAATCTTGCTCAAAACCTCAAAGTTTCTTACTCAAAGATGAAAAATGCTAAAAACTACTCTTGATCTTGTATTCTCTTCTAAAATGACAAGTCTATTTCTCTCTAAAAATTCTAGGGTCCTTTACAAATGAGGCCTTCATGCCTTTATATAGGCTCCAATAGTACAAAAGGGGGCCAAGATTTGATTGCCTAGAAACCAACGCCCAAATTAGGTCAAAAGAAACCCTAAAAGGAGGTAGGTAAGAAAAGAAGATAAGGATGCCAAAATCATGGCCAAAGAAAACATGGCACATGTCCTAGGAGAGGGGTCCCATGCTGACTAGGACTCCATGATGACATCATCTAGGTGGGTGCCACCTCATCCTGCCTCCTTGTCCTTTGTTCAATGAATCTAATGATGACATCCTCCAGTTCCTCCACTAGAATGCTTGGTAGGTTCTCCATCTTGTAGTCCATGATCGACAGGATAACATCATAGGTGGTGAGTGTGTCCCCCCAATCTAACCTCATCCCATGAACATTGTTCATGATGGCCAAGATTGTGGAAATATCCTCAAAGTGTCCCTTTTGGAGAGGGTGGGTGGCTCTGAAATACATACTCTACATTTTATCCTTCAAACGCTGGGCATTCACCACTCCATCCTCCCTTATCTCTTGATTGAACCATATTTCTATTGAACTGAGGATTTTGTCTTGGATTTCCTTCACCATCATCTGTGCTTGGGTGGCATCAACCTCCATCTTCTCAATTATTTCTTTCTTGAAGACTAGAGCAGAATACCACTGGTGGAAGTCATAAGCATCATTGGATTGTATTATGCCATTCTCCACCAAGACTCGCCTTGGAGTATTCATTAATGCTTGTAAAATTGGAATGGTCTCCGTCATGTCTATACTAAACTCCCGACATGCTTCTACTATCACCTGAATCCTATCTATGAGGTTGATAACTCTTTCATAGACCTGAATTAGATCCTCCACAAATCTGCTTGTCTTCTCCAAGATACCCCCAATCCACTCATTTGTTGCTTGACTGAGTGACCTCATCTTTTCCAATTCAGTTAGTGAATCTCTGGGAATAGTTGTAGGCTGAACAATTGCCCCTTTGGTTGATTGTGGCGGATTTGTCAAGTTCATGACATAATGTTTTAATTCCTCATTTTCTCTCTTCAGCTGATTCATCTTTTCTTCTCCCTTTCTTAACCTGTCCTTGATAGTTGCTACTGAATCATCCAACTCCTCCACTTCTTGCCTCTTTGTAGTGGGTCCTAAATCGACTGTCACTACATCATATTCTTTGGGAGTGATATCCTCTTTTGCCTTGTCTTCCCTTGGAACTGCAATCTGACTATGGCGAGACCCAGACTCTCCTTTGGTTATCTTTGAATATTTCTTTGCCCTTTTCTTCTCCGCGGTCTTGCCTATCTGGCTCAAGATGTCTTCTAGCTCAGTGGATGGATCACACTGCAGGATGGATTTCTTCTTTAGTTCTTCTTGTAGCCATTCGAGTCTTGTGGATGGATGAGCATTTTCACGAGGTTCTTGTTGTTCATGAACCTTTGGTGGGGCAGGCTCACCTGGATTGAATTCTTCATTAAGGAAGTCTAAATCCCAGTCTTCAAATATGTCTTCAATATGGACCACCTCTAGATTCCTTGAGGAATGATGAGGAGGAGATCCCGTAACTGGACTAGAAGCCTTTTGTTGAATGGGTTCTGTGGACTCGTGCTGATCTCTTCTATCTTGTTCATTCATGACCACTTCTTGCTCCAGATGCCCCTGATTCTCAGCAGTAGATGGCACATTGTTCTTTTGAAACAACTTGACTTCTTGGACAGAAGAAGCACTAGCTGAGTGAGGACTACTTGTCTTCTGTTCTTCCTGTATTGGCTTCTTGGAGAAAAGTTCTAGAACCTTTACTCTCTTTGTAGGCAGGCGATCAATAGCTTTACTGTTTGGCTCACACCTATCTGTCCCTTGTTCCTTCTCATATGACCCCTTAGTCATTTCATCGTCAGAAGATTGTTACTCCAAATCTCCCATCAAATCATAGGTCAGGGGAACATTCTGTTTATTCAACCTATCCACATGTCTATTCATCCATCTTTGGGTGTTTACCAGAATTGGAGCCATCGACTCATCCAATTTGGTGCCTTCTTGTTCATCCCAATTAAGTGTCGGGAGAGGTTTATCCTTTTCATTCTCGTAGAAAGACTGAACTTGCCTCCCATCTTCCTTGAATTGATCTGGAATAGAGAATACTCGGGTTGTTCTAATCATGCCCAAGGATAACTGAGAGCACATCCTTCTCCTTATCGTGAAATCATCCTCTGCATTTGTCCAATGATCTTCAAGGTGTACCTTGTGCTTGTGCCTTCTTTCGCAAGCTACCCTAGTGGTATTAAGAGGATCAAAATTTGCTCTTGAGCTATGAGCGACTAGGTTGTATAATTGCAACTCCTCATTGGACTTTTCTGCGGCCTGAATGGATGGACATATCTCAATGGCATCTCCAATTTGGATTGGGAATGATAGTCCAGCCGCCTTCTTCTTTTTTTGGACTATGTCATACGCTAATAGTTGCCTTGTTAGTTCGAGCAACACTATCTTGTCAGTAGGATACCTCGGCAATCTGTACAGATAGGAGGAAAATCCATGTACTCAAATATAAGTGAATTTTGGGAACTGGATGAACCAAGATCCGTACTTTTTGGCCAACTGCCTAGCTTCCGAAGACATTCTTTGGTGAGTCCCTCCTTGAAGAGTCCTCGTAATATGCATGGAGAATGCATCATTGAACCTCCTGAAATGTGCTATGTTCTGAAGGTGCAACTGTGGATAGCAATTATATACCTTGACATGTCCTAGGGCATTTCCAATGTGTCCTCTCCATGATAGTCCTTTATATCTGCAATTCCTTGCCAACATGTAAAACACGCAGGAACTCATGTAAAAGGTCTTTGATTGTTCTAGATTCCCCAATTGTCATCAATGTTGTTGCTTATCAACTGGGCCCAATCAATCATCTTTTCTCCATTAGTTATCTCCTCCACGAAGTAGAACATCCATGGTTCAAAAGATGAGGCTTGAGGGCAACCCATGACCCTGTTTAATAAGACGACCAAATCTCCATACTCCTGTTTGAAATCTGATTTGAGGAGCCTCTTAGGTAACCTAGAAGGATGAGATCTTTTCTTTCCCATCTATTAGGCATTGATTATTTCCTTGTAGGCATCCAGTTTGGCTTCAAACATCTTAGATGTGGCTTCCTTGCTTTTGTAGACAGTGGAATAGTGAATAGGAATGTTGAAGGCTTCGACAATTATCTCCTTGGAAAGGTAAGTCATCACTTGGCCATCAGGAGTAATGATCCTTCGTTGTTCAGGAACGTAGTGCTAGGCCCATTCCACTATCAGCTCGGAACAAGGCATGGTGGCAGGAAAATAGGCTACATGCACAATCCCATTATGGACCATTCTCCTTGTGATCTTGGATAGAGGGTGCTCATCAGTCCCATACATTCTTTTTCTTAATCTCTTCTATATTAACAAGCCTGACATTGGTGTCTCTGACATTCTTCCATTTTGAGACAATCTTGGATTCAGGAAGTACCCCTTTGAGGACATCTCACATCTAAGTTTGTCGTGAGAGGTTTCCAGCTTTAGCATTGGCCATTTATGAAGCAACGATATTCTTTAATTGTATGAAATTCACCTCCTTCACTTGATAAACTGCCCTTTTTCCAATGAAAAGCTTTGCGTTTTGTGAAGAGTTTTACCTTAATTTGATAGGCTCTCGGTTTGATTTAATGAAAACTTGAAGAGGAATTATTTTCTCTTGGTCAAACTAACCTGCTTCTTCAAAAATTAGACTGTGGCTTGGTAACAAATGACTCGTTTGCTCATAAAGCAGGGTTGTTCTTGGTCAAAATGATTTGTTTGCCCAGAAAATCAGACTTTTCTCAGTCAAAACTGAGGTGTTTGCTCAGAAAATCAGACCTTTCTCAAGGCAAATTTGAGTTGCTTACTCAGAAAATCAGACTCTTATTAGGTGAAAATTAAGCTCCTTACTTAGAAATCAAACCCTTTTGCACATAAATCAGATCTATTTTTGGTCAAAAATGAGCTTTTTTACACAAAAATCATACTTTTTCCATTTCAAATTTGAGTTGTTTGCTCAGAAATTAGACCTTCCTCTTTAGAAATCAGACTTATTTGCACAGCAATTAGGTCTGATTTGATGTAAATTCCAGTCTTTTGATAAAAATCCAACTTTGATAGGGAGAAATCAATCCTTGATAAAGAAATCTGGGCCTTTTGACTTGAAGAAGAAATTAGAAAACCTCATGAAATCTCTGGTTTTAATGGAGAAAACTCCATTTTTGGCAAAGAAAGGGGGGCCTTTAATGAAGAAGTCTACCTTTTGTTGATGAAGATGCATGTTCTTGAGGAAGAAAATTGCTCCTCTCCTGAGGTAGATATCTGCCTTCTTGTGATGGAGAAAACTGCTCTAGTGAAGAAGAAACCTGCCCTTGAATGGAGAAAAATGTCCTCTTTGATGAAGAAAACCTACCTTATGGGAAGTGGTGGCTTGGATATGAAGTAAAGTGACTTCAAATGTCAATAAATAAGGTTCAAATTCACCTTTTAAGGCTACAAGCTTCTCAGTTTGGATTGGGATAAAAACAAATCTCATTTTTTAAATCAAGCAACTCAAGCTCCTTAATTAGTTGACCTAGCACAAAGGCAGCTCAAGATGGCTTGGGCGTAGATTTTGCTATGTCATGTATTTACCTTTTTCTAGGAATTCTCCTTTCCCCTCGTCGTACATCTCATGAAGTCAAGGATTTGGATTTGTTTAGATATTTTTCTTTGGATTTTAGTGAGCTGGTCAAAAGTTATTTTGGACTTTCGTGAGATGGTCATAAGCTATTTTGGACTTTAGTGAGCCGGTCATCTCTTTAGGTGTGGATTTTATGAGGTGATAGATTTTAAGAAATTTAAGATATTTTCAATTAATTTTTGTCTTCTTGTTTGGGTGCACATTTGGTGTGCTCATGGATTTGGACTTTAAGACTTCCAAATCCATGGAATTCACATTTGAGATGTCTACCTATAAGCTTGGGGATGGTCACACTTTCCACGTATCCATGGATTTCATTTTTAGGATTTCTAAATCCATGGATTTCACTTTTGAGATATCTACTTCCTTGCTTGGAGATACTTTTCCTTAGGTATGGATTTTATTAATCCATGGATTTCGTTTGAGTTATTTTGAATTCCAGGGATTTTATTTCATCTCCTGCCTTCTTTCTTGCTTGGAGTTAGGCATGGATTTCCTTAAGTGAATTTTTTCTTTTAAACTGGATGATGGGCCTTGGCAATCTCTTGAAGGAGCTTGTCCCACTAAGTAGGACATTCTCTCTCCTTGAGGAGCTTATCTCACTAAAACAGGAATTTCTCTCTCCTGAAGGAGCTTATCTCTCTAAGCAGGACATTCTCTCTCCTAGAGGTGCTTGACGAGCTTTTTTTTTTTTGAAAACATGTTTCACTCTCTCCTTGACGAGCGTATCTCTCCAAGCAGCTCATTAAGGTGCTTGACGAGCTTATTTTTTTTTAAAACATGACATTCTCTCTCCTTGACGAGCTTATCTCTCTAAGCAGCTCATTGAGGTGCTTATCTCACTAAAGCAGGACATTCTCTCTCCTAGAGGTGCTTGACGTGATTATATGACTTCCTCTCCTGTTGATAAGCTTAACAAGTTTAAGACATGAATTCCTATCTCATTGACGTGCTTGTCTCTCTAAGCTGGATGTTGAGGTGCTTATCTCATCAAAGCAGGTCATTCTCTCTCCTAGAGGTGCTTGACGAGCTTATTTTTTGAAACCATGTTTTTGCCTCTCCTTGACGTGCTTGTCTCTCTAAGCTGGACGTTGAGGTGCTTATCTCATCAAAGCAGGTCATTCTCTCTCCTAGAGGTGCTTGACGAGCTTATCTCTCTAAGTCAAATTTTGCCAAGGAAATGCTTAAGTTAAGGTGGGCTTAGGACCCTGGATTGGCCAGATTCGATCAAGGAATGGGGATTAGGGTTTCATTTATCCTTAGGAAAACTGGTCTTCTTTATCATTTCAAATCTTCCTAATACCCCTTGTGGGCTAGGTGCGTTGAGACTCCTTAAATTCATGGATCCGAGCAAGAAACTACAAGTTTGAAGCAAAATTGGAACCAGGTCAAAAAAAGAGGGGGACCCCATTTGCAATGGGGTGATGTGTAAAAAAGGTCACAACACAACCGTCACATATGGGCCATTGCTCTGGGGCACTTCAATGCTAAATGTGATGTAAACGGACCCGACGATGCTCCAAGGGACTGACACATAGCTCCCTCCACATACTCCCTTTGCCGCCAATTTTATATTTGTCCATCGCACATTGCAGTTGCAACAATATCGGTGAACACAGAACCATGATGTGAAGAAGTTCCGCGATGGGACAAGAAGCCGCCACATGTTCCATCCTTCATACTACACACCTTCACCCATCCCACATCACAAATTCACTAGGAGCGAAGAGAACACAATTGCAATATGAAGGCCACTCCCGATGAGCAAAGATGGAGACACGTGGCGAAGATCCAAACAATTTAGGACACAACGCAGTTCCAATTTTCTCCCCACCAACAAATTTGCGATGCGAATACATCACGCGATGTGCCAAGGAAATGACACCTGTCTTGGAACCTTCATCGTATATCTCCATTTAACATGAAGCACCAAAGAGTAAATCGCGATGTGAAGAGATCACGCGATGGAGGACTTAAGTGGAATATTTGCACATGTGCTCTAAAAGTTGTTTTTAAAAATGGGATGCCGCTAGGTAACATGAGCAAAGGGGACTCAAATTATTCAACTTGGACTTTAGGATATGAAACAAATATTTCATAAGTTGAATATGTTAACATGATTTTTTGACGAAAAGGGGCAAGATGGAAAAAAGAATAGGGTTTTCTGATGGTTTTACAAGTCAGGATAAAACCCTAGGCACAAATTTCATAGGAACAAGGGGCAAATTAGGGACTAATTTTTAGGTGTCAACAGTGAGTTTATATAGACCAGGGAGAGGGGTGGAGGTGGAAAAATTGTCCAATAGGGAGAGACCACCAAATGGTCTAAACATAGTAAATGCAACTCCCTCATAGGACATGGTGACACCTCAAATGAACTACTCACTAATTATTTAATCACTTTATTTAACCTAAGAAAGATTAATAAAAGTGTAGGTAAAAGCTAGGAAATAGGAAAAATAACTAACCCACTAGAAAAATAAAAACCTACACTAACACCCCCCCTTAAGCATAGCTTAGGTGGGTGAAAAGATGGGTCCTAAAAAATCAATTCTAATGAGGTACCCATGTATAATGAATGCCCCCCCCAAAGAGAAGAAGCCCCCCCAAACAAAGGAATACCTCCATGAGAGAGAACACCCCCCCATAATAGAGAGAAAAGAGAACTAAAAATCCCCCTTGAAGTGGACACCAGCCGCACCCCCAGCAAAGCTCGCAAATGAAGGAACTTTCTCTCTATAAGGGGTTTGGTGAAAATGTCTGTGATCTGCTCTAATGTCGTACAGTACCTGAGATCAATGATCTGTTCATGAATCAACTTCTGAATGTAGTGCATGTGGATCTCAATGTGTTTGGTCCGCTGGTGATGGATAGGATTGTGAGAGATTTGTATCGCACTCTAGTTATCATTAAAGATGATTGTAGGCTTCTGGAAGCGAATACCAAACTTAGTGAGAATGTTCTAAAGCCAAATGGTCTCAGTAGCAACATTAACTATGTCAGTCTCAGTAGCAACATTAACTATTGTAGATTGCATTTTAGCCTTTGTAGATGAAAGAGCAATTGTAGACTGTGTTGGTGCCTGTTGTTGGTTTGGGTTTCAAGCATTTACATCCGCAGGCATTTTCAGAAAAAAAAAAAAAAAAAAAGTTCTTCAGCCTTCAAAATTGTATGTATTGTTCTTTGTATATGGCCGTTGTATCTTTGAATGTACAAGTGCAAATGTACATTGGCAGACCCGAAGTAGAAGTTCAATCGGCTTCAAAAAGTGGAAAAAATGGTTGTATGCATATCGGGCTTGTATGTGATATTCAGGTGCAATTCCGAGCATGCAAAAGTGGATGTATATCGCAGATTCTTGGAAGATTATGTGTTTGTATGTAAAACTTTGTTTGTATATGTTGTTGTATATTTGATATACAATGGGTGAGATACAATGGAGGACTTCAAAAGGATTCAAATCTGGTTGAACAGTGATCGGGCCCGGCGGGTGCATACAAGTGCAAAGTTGAGAAGTTAAAGGCATTTCCTTGCATGTTGGTTGTATGTATCTATGCATGTACAATGGCATATACAATGGAATGTACAAAGGCCCGATGCATATACAAAGGCGGTAACATACAAGGTAGACATACAAAGGTGATTGTATCTCATATACAAGTCGCACATGCAAGGAAACATGTCAGAAGAGATACAAAGCCTCAGGCCCACCAATTGTATGATATGCGATTGTATCTTTGCACATACAATCGCATATGCAAGGGGCATATACATTTCTTAGATACAAGGCCCGAACCCAAGGTGAATATGCAGTTTAGTTTATAAAGGCACAAGTGTTTGTTTGCATCTTTGTTTGTATGTCCGCGTTGTATGTTTGCACATACAAGGGTCATGTACAAAGGTAACATACAAAGGTCAGACCCATGTTTGCAATGTACAAAGTGCGATTGTATATAGTTTTGCTTGTATATTGCACATTGTATGTGCGATATACAAAGTCGATCTACAAAGGGAAAACATACAATCCGAACCCGACTAGAGAATCAAATGCAGCGAATAATCATTTTGGGGTCCGCAGCTTGTATGATGAAGTGCTTGTATATGCCGATATACAAAAGGAAAAGATACAAGCCGGACCTATTCTAAGGTTTCTTTCTAATTGATAGTCTCCTTTGAGTTTCGCATTGTATGCACAGTCGATTGTATCTCAAATACAAGCATATACAAAGGCATATGCAAGGGGATTTTCGGCGTGACAATGATCATTGGCGGCTCAACTCAATGTTTCTCTGATGGCCAATAAGGAGGATGCATTACTCAGTGATGGGTCCCAGGCTCAACTCAGTGACCAACCAGATGTTGCCACGTGTCCAAGTTAGTTGTATGTACATGCAACTGCGTATACAAAATTTGAAGGTGAAATTGGACGAAAGGGTAAAAGGTATTTCTATGCAGGGAAAGGTCAGCGATGGGAGAAAGGACTGCCTACATGGCGCGATATCATTGGCAATGGACTTTTCAATGTTGCTGATGTGGATTTTCAATCTGTACGGGTGGATTTGGACCACCGATCTTGCATATTTGGAGCCTGATTCTTTTGTTGAGTTTGAAGGATGAAACAAATGTCTATTGGCGCGGTTTTTTTTACGCATTCAATCCACAGTCAACTACCTTGTTGCACGGCACCGAGAAAAATGTCACATCTGCTAGTATGATTGAGGTCCAGGTTACTTGTGCCGTTGGATTTCATGGAGGATCTAATGGCTTCAGCAACCAAAAATTTAATAAAGATCTGATTATTGCATCGAAAATCTAAAGAAGTGATCTTTGCATTTATGAAGTCTGTCAGTGTGTAGGTGGCCGGAAGCTTGTGTGCTCCTTGAAAAAGGAATCCATGGCCATTCTACGAGTGGTTGAAGACTTGGGCATTTTTTGGGAGAAATAACGAAAATCAAAGCATTTCTTGGTTGTTCTATCTCTTTTGTGAGTTTATGAGTTGTATTTGAATGCACGTTGCATATATGTTCAGTTTCATGTTATTTTTATATGAAAAATGCTTCTTTGCATGTGTTTAGCTGTTTGTCTCCATTGTTGTATGCATCGCTTCTTCTGAATCTAGTTGTTAAGGGTTCCTCAGATTCTAGAATATAGACTTTCTATATTGCATGTCTGATCTGTGACTTCCATTCAAAGAGTGGATTAAACTGTTTTAGGTTAAGTATGAAGAAGAATGTATGGCAGCAGGGATATTTGTAAGTAGAAATTGCTAAATACTCATTCTTGGGTGATGTTTGTAAGGAAAGCACTAATATAACCCTTTAAAACTTGAATCTCTGTTGAGTTTGTGCAAATCATTCACTTGTATACGTCTAGCTGACTCCTTGCCCTGAGATAGGCACTGGTCTGCCCTTGTGTAGTAGTTATGATCCAAAACCCCCTGTCTTGCATCCAAAACATAAATACAAACCATTTCATATTTCCAACCTGTTAGTTTGTAGGAGTAGAAATAGGACCCCTACATACTCTCATTCCTAACCAGCTAGATATGTCCAAGAACATTGTCAGCCTTGTGATTTATCACACAAATCTTGGTCCAAACATGAGAGTATTTTGCCTGTTGTTGTAAAGATAAATCTTTTTGTCATTGGGCGAGTCAAGGTTAAATCTTTAGCTATAGGGATACCCCCCTTGGTGTGGCAGAACCAGAAGTGAAGGGGAGGCAGCTCACGCAACCTCCTGTATTTGTTGGCTGAATTTGCCTATGCATTAAAACTGGCAAACCCTCTGCCAATTCGGAGAGAAAGACCCAACAAAGTGGCGACTCTACTGGGGAGTTGAAGTAAAAGTGTTATTTTTGCCCATCTGAGTCACCAAAAAATTAGTGACTCTGCTGGGGAAAGAGTCGAATAGTGTGAAATCATTGTTGCATATCTGGGTCTTTCATGTGAATAATGGTGCTCTGCTGGTGGAATGAACTTAGAAAAATATTTGTTCTATGATGAGCTTTCAGTTGTTTGAAGGTTTTATTCTCTTTGGAGAGGTGGCGACTCTGCAAAAAAATTTAATGCACATGAAAGGCTAATGTATGTTGTTGTGATCTAAAAAATATTTTGTTCAAGACTTCAGCATCTGGATGAGAAAAGGTACACGGTTTCTTCCCACTTGTATTTGTTGTTTTATTGCATAAGTTAAATGCCAAGGGGAAGCCTTAGGTCTTAGGCAGACATAAAATGTCTGAAAGTGAAATTTATATGAATCCAAGTATGTATTCACCCATACTCAGCCAAGAGGGGGATGAAATGTTGTGTAAAAAAATTGAAGAGATAAAGAAAAGGTTGATATCCTTAGAGGCTCGGCAGGCTCAGTTAAGTAATAACCCTATTGTGTCTGCCAGTCAGAATGCCAAACCTTTTGTCAGCCCTTTTGATCCCTTATATGACCAACTAGATTTGTCATGGGTTGACTATGAAGTTGAAAGTATGTCTGCTCAGATTTACAATCAGATGCCTAGATTTAGTGGACATAGTGTGTGTGATGGAGGTGCACATATCCAAAACTTTCACAACTTTATGGAGAAACACTCATTTAGAGATGAGGATATGTGGATGAGGTTTTTTGTTAGATCCTTTGGTGCTAGAGCTAGAGATTGGTATTTGAGCTTTCCTGAGAAATCCTTTGCCTATTAGGATGAACTTATTGACTGTTTTAAAAAAGAATTTACAAAAGAACATGATCTTGTTGCAAGTTTAATGGAAATTAGAAGACAAGATGAAGAGCCCAGTATTGATTTCAGTCATAGGTTTACAGTTGCCCTTTCACAAATCCCTGAAGACTTCAGACCTGATACTCCAGCCTGCATTGGCATATACTTTGAAGCTTTTGAAAAGGGCTCTAGTGCAATGTTGAGGGAATTCAAGATAACAAGTGTGCAGATGGCATACAAGTTTTTAGAAAATACAGAAAAAAATGAGGGATGTGCACATACAGAATTCCATGTCCACAGGCTTGGGTATGAATAGTAGTTGTGTGGTTGCAAATGACCAAGTGATCATGGCATCATTTGAAGATAAATGTAAAAATGAAAATATAAAAGTTGAGAATGTTGTGTCTAAACATAGTGATGGCAACAATGCTCAACTGGATTGTTCACCAATGAAGGATGCCGACAAGAGGATCAGTGGTGACTCCCATTTCAAGGTTGAGGTATCTAGTTCTGAAAATAATGATGAGGTTATGGACATCAATGAATACTTGTTTGAGTGGGTTTGTGGAGATGATTATGAGTATTGTGCGCAAGATAGAGAAGAAATAAGCAAACAAGGGAGCAATTCCATGTTTGAATCATTGCTTTTTATTCAGACACATGGAGATGATGAAGAGCAATTGGACATTGAAACAAGCAGTAGTGCTGAGCATGATTGTTCTTTATTTGACTATAGTTTTGTTTATGACACATAGGCTGATACTCCTCCACACAAGGAGTTCATTGGTAATGAAAATGCATGTTTCGTTGCCCATGAACCAGCGGCATACTGTAATGAAATTGAGACATTTGGATCAACCCTCTTCCATGCAAATGATACATATGTTGAGGAGGATCTATTTGAGTATGGTGAGAATCTAGGCACTGTTATTGAGGGGGGTTCTGATTTTCATCCTGATGAAAAAGAGACCAACAATATCATGAAGGTTATTGCGGAGAGGTGCCTGAGTCTGGTCCTTTCTAGTTTGGTGCAGCTGATGATTGTTCGCATGAAGTGCACAAATATGAATATGAAAGCTGCTTCTTTGATATGCCAGCTTATGATAAAATGAGGCCTGATGATCCTAGCTATATGGTGGACTTTGAGTGCTTTCAGTTTTTAGTCTAGCTGGGAGATCATTTTACAATGCATATTGCTGATACAGATGATAATATGTGTTATATTTCATATGAGAGTGCATTGTTTGATGAATATAACATTCACACATTGCCTGATGCTGAAGGGTATGACAATGTATGTAGATTAATGCTTGATTTTAAAGTGCAGATTGACAGTTTGGCAGTGCTGACAGGGGCAAGCTCAATGAGATGTTTGAGTATGCAAATGACAAGGTTTGTTTGTGGGCAGGTCATGGCAGTATCTTCAGGCTTGATCCAGTAAAATCAGATGAAAACAGGGTATTTGATAAAGGGAAATTCTAGTTTTTCCTTTTTGGTGGCCCTGGGCCGCCAAGTAAATTTTTTTAAAAAATGTAATTTGTGATGTAGATTTCTGCAGTACTCGACTCCGTGCCCAATGGATAAGGACTGGTCTACATCCCAGAGTTCTGGAGTTCTTGTCATGCCTGCAAGAGGCATGCATCCCCAGACAGAGCCAATGTTGGTGCCTGCTGCTGGTTTGGGTTTCGAGCATTTACATCCGCAGGCATTTTCAGAAAAAACCCAAAAATATTCTAAGTTCTTCGGCCTTCAGAATTGTATGTATTGTTCTTTGTATATGGCCGTTGTATCTTTGAATGTACAAGTGCAAATGTACATTGGCGGACCCGAAGTAGAAGTTCAATCGGCTTCAAAAAGTGGAAAAAATGGTTTTATGCATCGTTGTATGCATATCAGGCATGTATGTGATATTCGGGTGCAATTTCGAGCGTGCAAAAGTGGATGTATATCACAGATTCCTGGAAGATTCTGTGTTTGTATGTAAAACTTTGTATGTATATGTTGTTGTATATTTGATATACAATGGGTGAGATACAATGGCGGACTTCAAAAGGATTCAAATCTGGTTAAATAGTGGTCGGGCATACAAGTGCAAAGTTGAGAAGTCAAAGGCATTTCCTTGCATGTTGGGTTGTATGTATCTACGCATGTACAATGGCATACACAATGGAATGTACAAAGGCCCGATGCATATACAAAGGCGGTAACATACAAGGCAGACATACAAAGGTGATTGTATCTCATATACAAGTCGCACATGCAAGGAAACATGTCAGAAGAGATACAAAGCCTCGTGCCCACCAGTTGTATGATATGCAATTGTATCTTTGCACATACAATCGCATATGCAAGGCACATATACATTTCTTAGATACAAGGCCTATGCCTGAGGTGAATATGCAGTTTAGTTGATAAAGGCACAAGTGTTTGTTTGCATCTTTGTTTGTATGTCCACGTTGTATGCTTGCACATACAAGGGTCATGTACAAAGGTAACATACAAAGGTTAGACCATGATTGCAATGTACAAAGTGCGATTGTATATAGTTTTGCTTGTATATTGCACATTGTATGTGCGATATACAAAGCCGATATACAAAGGGAAAATATACAATCTGCTGGAGAATCAAATGCAGCGAATAATCATTTTGGGGTCCGCAACTTGTATGATGAAGTGCTTGTATATGCCAATATACAAAAGGAAAAGATACAAGCCTGACCTATTCTAAGGTTTCTTTCTAGTTGATAGTCTCATTTGATTTCCGCATTGTATGCACGGTCGATTGTATCTCAGATACAAGCATATACAAAGGCATATGCAAGGGGATTTTTAGTGTGACAATGATCATTGGCAGCTCAACTCAATGTTTCTCTGATGGCCGATAAGGAGGATGCATCGCTCAGCGATGGGTCCCAGGCTCAACTCAGTGACCAACCAGATGCTACCACATGTCCATGTCAGTTGTATGTATGTGCAACTGCATATACAAAATTTGAAGGTGAAGTTGGGCGAAAGGGTAATAGGTATTTCTATGCAGGGAAAGGTCAGCGATGGGAGAAAGGACCGCCTACGTGGCGTGATATCATTGGCAATGGACTTTTCAATGTTGTTGATGTGGATTTTCAATCTACCGCCGGTCTTGCATATTTGGAGCTTGATTCAGTGGCTGAGTTTGAAGGATGAAACGAATGTTTGTTGGCACTTTTTTTTTTTACGCATTCATTCCACAGTCAACTACCTTGCTGCACGGCGCTGAGAAAAATGTCACATCTGCTAGTATGATCGAGGTCTAGGTTACTTGTGTCGTTGGCTTTCATGGATGATCTAATGGCTTCAGCGACCAAAAATTTAATAAAGATTTGATTGTTGCATCGAAAATCTAAAGAAGTGATCTTTGCATTTATGAAGTCTGTCAGTGTGTAGGTGGCCGGAAGCTTGTGTGCTCCTTGAAAAAGGAATCCATGGCCATTCTACGGGTGGTTGAAGACTTGGGCATTTTTGGGGAGAAATAATGAAAATTAGAGCATTTCTTGGTTGTTCTATCTCTTTTGTGAGTTTATGAGTTGCATCTGAATGCATGTTGCACATATGTTCAGTTTCATGTTATTTTTATATGAAAAATGCTTCTTTGCATGTGTTTAGTTGTTTGTCTCCATTGCTGTATGCATCGCTTCTTCTGAATCTGGTTGCTAAGGGTTCCTCAGATTCTAGAATATAGACTTTCAATATTGCATGCCTCATCTATGACTTCCATTCAAGGAGTGGTTTAAACTGTTTTAGGTTAAGTATGAAGAAGAATGTATGGCAACAGGGATATTTGTAAGTAGAAATTGCTAAATACTCATTCTTGGGTGATGTTTGTAAGGCAAGCACCAATTTAACCCCTTGAAACTTGAATCTCTGTTGAGTTTGTGCAAATCATTCACTTGTGTACGTCTAGCTGACTCCTTGCCCTGAGATAGGCACTGGTCTGCCCTTGTGTAGTAGTTATGATCTAAAACCCCCTGTCTTGCATCCAAAACATAAATACAAACCATTTCATATTTCCAACCTGTTAGTTTGTAGGAGTAGAAATAGGACCCCTGCATACTCTCATTCCTAACCAGCTAGATATGTCCAAGAACATTGTCAGCCTTGTGATTTATCACACAAATCTTGGTCCAAACATGAGAGTATTCTTCCTGTTGTTGTAAAGCTAAATCTTTTTGTCATTGGGTGAGTCAAGGTTAAATCTTTAGCTATAGGGATACCCCCCTTGGTGCGGTAGAACCAGAAGTGAATGGGAGGCAGCTCACGCAACCTCTTGTATTTGTTGGCCGAATTTGCCTGTGCATTGGAACTAGCAAACCCTCTGCCAATTCAGAGAGAAATACCCAACAGACTGCTTCTTACTCGACCAAGAAACTAGACCGGAACCAAGTGAGAAGCAATACCCTGAAATAGACTTGTGATCTTGAGAATCACTTGCCTAATCTGAATCTGTGTGTCCTATCAAGTCAATAACCATGCTCATTGCATAGTGAATCCCATAACTCTGAGTGCCCTATACATAGTGAAGAATCCACTTAGCTACTCTCCAATGCAACACATGTGGCTCCTGCATGAAAAGGACTTACCCCCTTCACAACTCAGTGAGGAACTTAGTTCTGGATGTAACACGCACAGTTGATGGCCTCCACTCAATATGGAGATGCCATAGTTTTGGAGTGAATCATATAGTTGGCCATCTCTTTCAAGGGCCTATTCTTCCACTCTGTAAAACCATTCTATTGTGGACTATAGGGAACTATGTGCTGAATATCAATGCCCTCTGAAGCACAAAATTGCTCAAACCTTTGGTTGACATACTCCCCCCCATTGTTTGTACGCAAAATTTTGATATCCTTCTCAGACTGTTTCTCTACAAAAGCTTTGAAGTCCTAAAAAGACTCAAAGACCTCAAACTTATGTTTGAGAAAATATACCCATGCGTATTTAGAAAGATCATAATGAATGTTAGAACATATCGAGCACTGCTAAAAGAAGGATGTAGGAATGGTCCCGCCAAGTCACTATGTACCAACTCTAGAATTTGTGTAGCCCTCCATGCTTTGCCTTTGTCAAATTTCTCTTTAGGATGATTACCAAGAATACATCCTTGGAAAACTCCATTAGAAAACCAAATAGAAGGCAAACCTTAAACCATGTCCTGTTGATTGAGTTGCTATAAGTAATGGTAGTTCAAGTGGCCAAACCGCTTATACCACAAACAACTCACCTCATTTGAGTGAGTGAGTAAAGCATGTGAAGAGAATCAAGAACAAAGTGAGAGAAGTGATATAATCTGGACTAATGATCAACCTTCCCCACAACAACTTTAGACCCACTGTGTATTTCACTAATTACCACTGTGTCTAGAGTGAACTCAACCCACTTGCTAGAGCCAGTGTGAGTGATCTAATAGACAGATAGGAGATTGGTTGAAAAAGATGGAACAAAAAGAGACAAAATCATCTTGTGATGGATCCATGTGGTATGAAGCACTTGAGTCAATGATCTAGGTATCGCGATGTGAAGCAACATCAACTAAGGCCTTGCCCTTTTCTTTTGCCTTACTTTTAACTGTCTCCTTTGAAGATTCCTGAGATGAATTTTTTTTTACAAAATCAGGTACCTTGATATTGTTCTTTTCAAGAAGATGTGTAAGGTGGTTAATCTACTTCTTAAGACACTTATGTTCATCATGACCAGGTTTCTTACAATAGGCACACTTTGTCTTCTCCTTCATAGGCTTATCATCTTTGGAAGAAAAGGCATCATTAGCTACTTTAGGAGAAGCCAGTTTGTGATCTTATTTCTTCTCTCCTTGATTTTGTTGTTTTTTATTCTGCTTACCAAACCCTTTTCCATTTTTAGTGCCTTGATTTGCAACCAAGGCATGAGATTTCCAGAGGGCTTAATTGTACCCATTTGAACCAATTTATCTTGCTCCTTTGTGAGCTCATTTGCAAAATCATCAAGAGAAAGCATTTTATAAGGGGTTCCTAAGGCACTTTTAGTGGCATGAAATGTAGAAACAAACACAGAATAGTTAGGACCAAGCTTGGAAAGAATAGTTAAGATCAATTGAGAATCTTTCTTCTCAATCCCACAGTATTTCAACTACAATCTTATGGCCTTTAGCTTAGTGAAGAAGTCCTGAAAGTATCAAAACTGGTAGGACTTAACCTTATGATCTCATTCTCCAGTAGATGTCCTCTAATTTCATCTTGTGTACCAAAGATATTTTCCAAAGTGGTACACACATTATTTGGTGTAGAAACATTTTCAATATGAAAAATAAAATCTGGAGATACAAACATACATAAGGTTTCAAAAGCTTCATCACACATATTAAACAATTTTGGATTTTCTACAATTAGAGTTGGTTCAATTTCTAGCCCCATTGTTACCATATACAACCCTTGCTTCTTTAGATTGATTGTCATTTTTTACTTCCAATCAAAGTAGTTATAAAGTTTGTGTTAGTGTGAATAGGTGTATTTCATATCTAGTTTGATATTTACTAGCTATTTTCCCCTTGTTTGTGAATAATTCATATTATTTAACTATTTATTAGTTAAATAATAGTCACACACATATTCACATGTTAAGTTGACATAGGAAGCATTATAGTTGTTTCTAGATGTTGAGAGTTGTCTCTAGTTGTTGATAGTTGTCATATAGTTGTCTTATCCTATATTGTCACATGTCATAGGATTAAGACACTTGTCACATGACTACAACATCTTAGATCTCATCCTTGCCTTTATAAGCAAGGTATGTCATAGCATATTGTAATGGAGAGTAATCTTGTATAGTGTTGTATTTGCATTATTTGATAGGAATACAATTTATTCTTTTCATATTGATCTTCTCTTTTATTTGTGCTTTCCATTAGGCTTCTAGATCTTGGGTGGCTATCTCCATAGCCAAATCTTATAGTTTGAGTATTGTTACTATTACTTGATCCATTTTATGCAGAAAATAAGATATAGTTTGTTGTTGTTGTGAAGAAATGAGAATGCAAAAATCAAAGAGAGCACACAGGTCACCCCCCTTTTCACTCAATCAAAGAACCCCCAAGAAGATATGATTTGGCACTTTATATTTAGTGCGATTACAATTGCCACTAGCAAGAAATGCTTAGTGGACTTGATCTCAATGCTTTACAAAATTCTCAACAAATGGGTATATGCTCAAAGTACAATCCTAGAATAAAACCAAGTGAAACCATTAGCACCACTACAAAGTACTTGAAAAATGATTAACTTTCAAAAAAATAATCATCTCAATCCGAGGTCATATGTGAAAGTTGTGAGTCTTCAAAGTTCCCAAAATGAGAGTTGTGCAATGTCACCTGTGAGAATCTAAAATTTCTGGAAAATCCATGCACCAAAATCACAAACCATTTGCACTAGTGCATAGATAGCGAAAAAATAGCCCAAATAAAAAAAATTACTGAGAAAACGGAGCCAATATGACCTAAAACAGGGCCTCCGCAGTTCGCCTTCAAAAATAAAATTGCCAACGGAGAGTGTGTCTGATATGCAAAAAATAATCCTCCACCAAATTTAGCCAAAATGCCTCCAACTTTGGCATAACTTCCAGATATAGGGAACTACCAGGTGTTGATAGTTGATGCTAAAAAAGAGTACCTCTAGTTAAATTTAACTATCACCAAGAATAGTAAAAAACATCAAATATGGTGGAAATTTTGCAAAAAAGCCAAAAAAGGTGACATAGGGACTGAGGTGAGGGCATTGAGGCTGAGGGCGACATTGTTTCCAAAGGGCTGAACCAAAATTTGTTAAAAGCCTTAAAGAAGGTGTATGAGGTATTTGGATGGGGCGGGCCAATGGCCACACCCTTGATCCTTTGCTAAGGGGTATGTGGCCCTCTAAAGGGACCGCAACCTCTTTATAGGCATGGGGCCCAAGCCTTTGAGGTTCCTATGGCCAGGTCCAGGTACAAGGCCTGCACAGGTATACTATGCAAGTACCCTCTAGTACCTTTAAAAAATTGATTTGATTTCACAAAAATTACAATGATTGTTGTATAAAAACTACGATATATTTAAAACAAAATTAGTTATATATATATATATAATCACAAAAAAATATTTTTAATGCAAATTTTAATAAAAATTATGCCTCAATCTGCGTGTTGGGGGCCAAAATGGCCTGTTCAGAATTTTTTTGCCTCGGATGCTCCCAACACTGAAACTAGGTGAATTTTATGTCAAAATTTGTCTATTCAACCTTATAGACTCAATGGTAGGGTCCTTTTGGCTTGAAAATGGCCCGAACGAAAGTTGACTTTTAGATTTGAGCTTCAAACCCCCATTTTGCAACTGCATCAAACGATCTTCAAATTGAATGAAACGAAAGCCAATCTTAACTTTATCAAGCCTCCTGGATGCGTTGGAATAGTAAAAAAGCCACAAATATAACTAGAATATCTATATAATCACTTAGATCTCACAAAATAAACTTGCAAAATGAAGAGGTTATCAGATCTTCATAAATCCTTTCTGATTCTCCAGATCGTTAAAAATGCAAGAGAAGAGCATATGGGATTTTATGAGATCTCAAAAAATAATCTCAAACTCTCAAATCTAGGAATCAATGAACTTAGAATTCTCAAAATAAAAGCTCAAATAGATTGATAACCCATGAACTTTATAAGAGAAATTCTAAGCTACATAAATTGGAAATGCATAAACAAAACCAAACCAACGATTTTGAGAGATATTCAAATGTTAGGATGACATAATTGCATTAAGAGATCAAAGATGCTACATAAGACTAACAGAATTGTCATACAAGATGCAATAAGGATGCAAAATACAAGCTAGGTAGTGAGTTTATATAGACCAAGGAGAGGGGTGGAGGTGGCAAAACTAACCAATAGGGAGAGACCACCAAATGGTATAAACATAGTAAATACAAATCCCTCATAGGTTGGTGACACCTCAAATGACCCACTCACTAATTAAACTCACTTTATTTAACCTAAGCAAGCTTAATAAAAGTGTAGGAAAAACCTAGGAAATATGGAAAATAACTAACCTGCTAGGAAAATAAAAAGCTACACTAACATTAAGTGTAACTTAGTGGGTGAAAATAGGTCATAAAAAATGTGTAGCCACATTAGGTACCCATGTACAAAAGGCTCCTACCGATAGAGAGAAAATTACACCCCAAAGAAGAGAGAAAATCCCCCAAGATAAGAGGAGATAGAGGACTAGATCGCCCCCCAACAAAGCTCATAAATGAAGATACTTGCTTTCTATAAAAGGTTTGGTGAAAATGCTTGTAATTTTATTTGAAGTATGATACTACTAAAGATTAATGATTTGCCCTTGGATCAATCCTTTGAGGTAGTGCATATGGTTCTCGATGTGTTTGGTTTGTTGATGGTGGACTAGGTTCCTCAAGATTTGGATCACTCTGATGTCATAGTAAATGACAAATGGCCAATGGAAAAGAATACTAAACTTGGTTAGGATGTGTTGAACCCATATGGCCTTAGCGCTGACATTCACAACCCTTGATATTCAACCTTAGTAGAAGATAGAGCAATAACATTGTGTTTATTTCTCAATCAATAAATATGACTAGAACCAAGATCGAAGTTGTTATCAGAAGAATCAATCCTTAGAATCACTTCCTGAATTTAAATATGTAAATCCAACCAAGTTTGTATATATCCTTGCTACATAGTGAATCCCATACCTGTGAATTCCTTGGATGAAATGAAATATTTGCTTAGTTGCTTTCATGCAACTCATGTGGCTCCTACATAAAGTGAGAGACCATGGAAATGGAGTATGACATGTGTGAGTGTATTAAGTAGACAAGGTTGCCAACAAGTTCTTGATACAAATTAGCACAACCAAAGGTGAAGAACATTGTGCCTCAAGTTTGACTCAAGAAAGGGAGGGGGTCAGAGTAGACTTAAAATCAACCATGTGGAATTGTGAGAGCAAATCATGTGCATACTTGGATTATATAATAATAATCCCAGTAGATTGAGTGATCTCAATCCTAAGAAAATAGTGCAACAAGCCCACGTCAGTCATAGAGAATTTGTCATAAAGAGTATATTTCACTACCAATAATTTTTTTAGTGGTGAATCTTAACCAATTGGAAAATAGTTCATATTGGCCAATTCAAATTTAGCGAATATATTGCAACTATTAGGGGGCCAAATTGCTAGGATTTATGATTTATCAATCAAATGCATGTTAAATTGCCACCAATTTATTTATGAGGAATTTATAATTAATATTTTTGCCATACCTATGTGTTCGTAATGGGGAATTGCTTGGAATTTTGGAGGCATGTCTTAATTAATCAACATATTCACCAATAGCATTAAAAGTTCACTATGTATGAGGATCATTTTCACCAATACCATTGGAATGACACGTTAATCATAGGACCATAATCGCCTTGAAAATTACAACATATGTTTTTGATCATGGTCTGATTCACCCAACATTTATGGACCATTTTACAATCACATGAGATTCACCAAATATTTACTCCACCATTATACAATCATGTCGTATTCACAAAATTTTTACTCCATCGATTTACAATCACATGGGATTCACCAAATATGAATTCATATAACTACAATTGAAACCTTCAATTAATCTTTTACACATTTTTCTACACTCGATTCAGATCATATATAAGTTACAACTACATGCATTAGCGAGTCAATAAAAGGCAACTCATAATTTCTTTATTGTTTTATATTATAAGATTCCTCTTGTTTATTTATATGTTTGTCAATTTGGTTTCATTGTTATATATGATATTGAGTGGAGACATCTATGCCCCAAGGATCTATATTCTATAATTCTTGTTAATTTTGTATGTGTACTGTTTAGTTTCATTGTTACATAATATAAATGATACTAGAAATTGTTAGTGTTGTGTCTTTAACAATGATTCATGAGCTTAAACACAAAAGCATTTTTTTGTAGCCTTTAATTCGTGAGAAATGTTGAGTAGAAGCAAGTTTCTTGAAAGTAGTAAAGGGAGCTCATCAAAATGCTGAAACATAATGTCCTACTTTGGTAATGTTTGTAGTCCATCAGATCAAGCTATAACATCAGGATTGTACCCTCTATTAACAAACAAGGGAATACCTCGTAGAAAGATTGTAATGAGTTGGATGGTAATGCTAGAGATGATATTTTAGAGGATTCCAAGGATAGTGGGAATGATAATATTAATAAATCAACCTCAACAAGTGATAACAAAAATATAGATTTTGCACAGAAGGGAAAAATAAAAGCCAAATAAAAAATGGTGAATGAGTGGGATTTGTTAAGGAATTTTTAGATTGATTAGTTGTCACATTCAATGAATTACTAGAGAATTAAAACAAAGATGAACCTCCCATAGAATGTAGGTGTAATATTTGTAGTTGGAAATATGGTAGGGACTATAAATTGCGGCTAAAAGTTGACACCATATAAAATTATCTTAGTAAAGTTTATGAAAAACAAACCATAGATGGAAAGGAAAAATAAATGATAAGATGGAAAACAAAGGAAGAATGTCTTCATGTTAAGCATGTCCTAGACTATGATGTGTTTAATGAAAGTGTGAACACTAAAGAGATGAACAAACAAGGATGGTTAGACAAGCCCAATTCACCCTAATTCACCAATCCAAGTCACCTCAAGACTAGGATAAAGAGTAATGCATAAACTAACTAAATTGAACCCTATCCACTATGAAATACTCTTGATTTGTCCTAAGATATACTAGAACATATGTAAATTGCTAATGCTATTGATATGTTAAGTTCTCAATGAGACAGAATTTCATTGTACATTCAAATTGCTTGTTGGAAATGGAGGGGAAGGGCTTGATTTATAGATTTTTGGAGGTGAAGATGGAGGGCTAGGATCAATTTTGGAGATCAAGGGCTCAAATTGCTTGAGGATCCTCAAGCAAGGAGAATTGGATAAATGGTACAAGGAGATTGCATGAGGGAGATGCTCCAAGATTCAAGGAAATATCAAGGGATGGGATTTAATGGTTGAATGGATGGATGGCTAGGAATGGGTAGGTGTATGACATGTAAGGCCTCATTTTATGAAAAGGCATGGTTTAGATTTTGTGAGGAATTTAAAATTAGGAAGAGAGGACAAGTGTAATTTTAAATTCCATGCAATAGTGCCACATATAATTTAAAATTGGGGGAATAGTGGAAAGAAGGACAAGTATGACAAAAGGAATATTTGCTCATAGTGGAAAGAAGGACAAGTATGACAAAAGGAATATTTGAGCTCATAGTGGAAAGAAGGACAAGTATGACAAAAGGAACATGAAAAGTGTGATCTAGAAGCATGGGGGAAATGGGTAAGCTAGGTTTAGTTTAATTAACCCATGTGCACACATTTAGGAGTGTTATGTCGAAAAAGGTGACTTAGCTTAAAACCATAAAATAGGTCAAACCCTCTTCTACATGAACATTGGAACACAAGTCAAGGAGACTCAATACTAAGCTACATTCCTCAAAGGAGAGATGAGAGGTCTCTTGATTGGTCCCTTTATTTCCAAGGAGAGAGATCTTATGACTAATTACCAAATCAAGGGTTTCTAGGGCTAAAATAAAAAAAACAAGAGTTATGGACTAATGGGACCATCATTTGTCTTGTTTTTATTGCTTTAATTACCTATTTACCAAAGACATTTCCAGACTCATATATGTATTAATTATGTCCATGTTTATCCTTAAGACACTAAAGCATGAAGATGGTATATAATATGTTGATAATTAATTATGTGTGGATAATAGATTGTTCTTGTGATAAGTTAGCATTTTATGTTGATTCTAAGTGGTAATGATGCATAAATATTATATAGAGTACTAACTCCTCATCCAGTAAAGGCTTGGCTTTGTATCATGAAGAACACTGAATAGCCCACATCCAAAGGAGATGCTAATATCCGCAAAAGATGATACAGGTACCTACAGCCAAAAGAAGAAGATCCTGAATTAATTGGGATGAGTCACCCATGACTCTATAATGGTTATCTTTCAATAAATGATGCAGTTGAGGAACCTAGATCATGCTCTATGATTCTGTTTCTAAGTCTTGATTATTCTTTATGGATAATGAAGAGGTAGAATTGTAGTAGGACTGTGTTTTCTCTACTGCCTTCATGTTAGTTAGTTTCCTATTTTTGGTTGCTCTGTAATAAAGTCCTTTCCTATGATGTGGGATAATGGGCAGTTAAGACATTTATTATTCAGTAGTCCTATTCATATAAAAATAATGTTGATCTCGATTAGCTAGATTAGAGGATAATAGATAGATGTTGATTCATATAGTTTTGACAAAGATACAGTAGCAGATTTTGTTGTACCTTTGTTACTTTTGGCATTCAATGAAGAATATGTGTTTTTGAGTTCTGTTTATGACTACAAAGATTCAATAGAGATTTAGTTAGATCTTGTGGGATCACAACCACTCAAGCTGGCCACTTGAGGTACTATTCTTCTCCACCTTGTTCATATGTTATGTTTATGAATTGTACATTTTTATAAATATGTGTGTGTGTGTGTGTGTGTGTGTGATTGATGTTTTGTTGTTATGAATCATGTGAAGTAGTTTAACCTCAATAGTTTATGTTGTCAAGTCCATTATGTCAAGGTCATCATTGACTGAACCACTTGTCAGTTCCTCTTTTACATAGAAGTTACATAAAGACATTTGATTACTATTATGTTGGATAATTTAGTTGCTTTCCATTATTCATGTTTACTCAGAATATTGTAATTGCTTTATTTCCCTTACACAACCTCTAGGATAAAACTCGGGAATCCTTAACTGTACACACAGTACAGGCATCATCCAAGAAGAATATGATTCCCTGGTTTGCTAATGCAAATGCAGCATGTTATGTAACCAGTAGATTACTTGATAAGGGATCGATTGGTCCATTGAGGAGTATGTATGTCCTTTCTACATCAATTTATTGGTAGATAATAGAGTTTGACATTTTTGGCACCATTGTCAGGTATGGTGCTAAGGTTTAGAGTTTCTAAGTTCTTGTTGATTTATGTTTGTATTTGCTTTATTAGGACATAATACTTTCTTTTCAGCATTTAGGATTGCTTAGATATTCCATATATCTCCAAAATATTTACTAACACGGTGCAGAAATAGAGCCACTAGCTCATACATTATTGTATGCAGCAACTAAGAGACCATAGAGGGAGGTTTCTTCCAACTAGTTCAATAGAAGAAGAACACTTTGAATCATCCCTTGGTCTAGAGTACACTGAGGATTTTGAACATATTACAGATCATAACCTAGACAACATGGCAGATGAAGAAGTAGAGAATCCAGCTGAACCAGTTACCTTTGCCTTTCCTATTACCAACCAGGAGAGGGCTAAAACTTTGAAAAACATCCCTCCTTCTGCTTTATCAAACTTTCATGTGCTAATCACTGAAGATCCTGATACATTTCTCTTTGCGTTTGATGTACTTTGTAAGAGTTATGATTACACCACATATGCATACAAGCTTAAGCTTTTCCCAGCCACCGTCAAGGATGTTGCATTAAGATGGTTTATGGGTCTAGGAGAAAACTCTATAACTACTTGGACCATCATGAAAGAAAAGTTTTTGCAAAAATATCAAGACTATTGTCATGGCAGAGACATGAAGGGGGATGACATCTTCAGGATGTCACAAAAAGAAGATGAGCCTCTAGAAGATTATGTTGAGAGATCTCAGTTTTGCCTCAAAAAGTCAAGACAGAATAGGCTCTCTCTAGAGTAACTCAAGCTGGTGTGAGCGAGGAATGTATGGATGCACTCAACTTAATTGAGCAGGAGATATCTCTCAACTGGGATTTGATGAAATTTGTCAAATCTACAGAAACTATTCATGTTCTACTCTAAAGAAAACCAAAGGTTTTAGAACCTTGTCTTCAAATAAATCATCCAATGGAGTCTCTAGAGTAGAGCTCAACAATCTCTTGTCAAACATGAAAGAGGATATCATAAGCCATCTGGTGACACAGCTAGACACTCTGCACATAAAGAAGAAACATGAGGCATTATAGGCAACTTTGAGTGAATATTGTTCACATTGTCGACAGAAGAAGGTCAATTGTCGATGCAAGGGACTTGCTAGTATTTCTGAGGGTAAGAATGAGAAAGTAGATTTCATAGCCATTAAAGATGAAGAAGGTCAAGTGCTCTACATTGCACAACGAAGGCCATGGAAGCAAAGACAAGGTATGCCTCAAGACCCCTTAACCAACTCCATGTCATTTGCACCACCTGTCTCAAATTCTCCTAATTGGAACAATGCACCTTGGTACAACTGGCCACATCAACAATGGGCAACCATGCCATGTAGTTAGACCCAGTAGAAGGGGGTATGGCCACAACAGCCATCCCAATCCTTAAATTATAATCCACAATGGCAGGCTAATCAAAACCTATGGCCACAACAGTGGCACGGAAACTAATCTTGGCAAAATCTAAATGTGAACTACCCGCAGCCACAACAAACCCTGCCTCAACAACCTGCCCTTATGCCAAATACAACCTCACTTATTCCTTCCCATCTTAGAGCAACTCAATTGTCAACACAACCTGCACCTAACCCTAACAATAAGCCTATTCAGCAGGCTTATACTAATGAGGCCATCCAATACCCAACCTATACGGTTGAAGTTAGTGATGTGCACCTGCGCTCAAGAAAGATGCTTGTTGGACCATCATCATCGCTCATTATAGAACTTCCTGATGAGGAACAACCCTCCATCACTAACAACCATCTGAATAACCAGCAAAAGCCTTCTGAGCAAATCTCTCTGCAAGAAGAAACAATTACCAGAAGCCCTCTATTTCCAGAGAGATTGAAAATATAGCTTAAACAAACTCCATTTGAACCTAATTTTGATTTTATGGGGCAGATAAAAGATGTCTGTGCTAAAATTCCCCTCATCCAAGCCATCAAGGATGTGCCCATTTACACCAAAGCCATACAGGATTTATGCCTTAAGAAACCAGGAAGGAAGAGAAAAGATCCTCAAACATTCCAAGTTATAGGACAACTTGCTGATATCATGTTAGGTAACTTGGTTGTCCCAAAATATGCAAATCCTGGAAGCCCTGTGGTTGATGTAAACATCAATGGTACCCTTATCAAAAACACCTTGATTGACCTAGGTGCAGCCATCAATGTAATGACAAAAGAAATAATGACTAACCTTTAGCTAGATAACCTAAGACCTACCCCCACAGTACTCCAGTTGGCAGATAGGTCCACAATCAAGCCAAAGGGGATTATTGAAGACCTTGTTATCACATTGGATTCATGGGAATACCCTACAAACTTTATGGTTTTATAGCCCAAGGCTAGCCTAGGAGGATATCCACTTATCCTAGGGAGACCCTGGCTGGCAACAACAGATACCTTCATAGGATGTCGGTCAGGAAATATTATAATTTCCAATGGGAATGTAACAAAGAAATTGGTCCTTTATCCACCTGCTCAACCTTTTGTTGATATGGAGCAGTCCATTTGGCCAGACTTTGGGGATCTTGATCAATATTCTCTTTAGACATTAATGACAATTGAAAGAGACCCACTACTGGCTATTCATGATGAAGATGAAGTACTTTCTAATGTCATAAAAAAAATTATGGAACAAACATACAGGAAGACCCATGTCTAATATGTATGGTTTGTCTCCTTCACAGTGTTCTGCCTACAACCACTACTCTAGCACCATGCCTCCACCAGTAGAATGTTTCATCAGTTGTTGCCTTATAGTTGTAGTCTCAACTTATCAGGGTTGGATGTTGCCTCTGTCATGCTTATGGTAGCACCAGTTGACATTACCCCTAGGAGAACACTCAATATCAATAGTGAATTGACATTTGTCTAGGAGACTAAGTTGATTAAAATGCTACAAACTCATAAGACAACATTTGCATGGGACTATCATGATATGAAAGGAATTGACTCCAATCTTTATATGCATAGGATATACATTAATGAAGGATGCAGATCAGTTAGGCAGCCTCAAAGAAAGATGAACCTTGCAGTAAGAGACATAGTGAAGGATGAATTGCAAAAGTTACTGGATGTAGGATTCATATACCCAATATCAGATAGCCAATGGATGTCTCCACTAGTTATAGTGCCAAAAAAAGGAGGTAAGTGGAGAGCTTGTGTAGACTATAGAGAATTAAATACTACCTCCAGAAAAGATCATTTCCCTTTTCCTTTCATGGACCAGGTCCTGGACTCTTTGGCTGGTAAAAAGTATTTTTCTTTTCTTGATGGGTTTAGTGGATATAACCAGATCAAGATAGCTCTTGAAGACCAGGATAAGACCACATTTACATGCCCATGGGGGACATATGCCTATTTTGTTCTTCCATTTGGACTCTGTAATGCTCCTGCCACATTTTAGAGCGTTGTCTTAAGCATCTTTACTGACCTTGCTCATGACTCTATGGAAGTTTATATGGATGATTTTACCACTTATGGAGAGTCCTATGAGGAGGCCTTGAAGAACCTTGAAAAAGTATTGCAGAGATGTTAGGATCATAATCTATCCCTTGGTCATAAAAAATGTTTTATGATGATGCAGGAAGGAGTAGTGCTTGGTCACTTTGTGTCCAAAGCAGGAATTCAAGTGGATCCACACAAGATTGAAATCATTTCAACCTTACCTATCCTTCAAAAATAGAAGGATCTCAGAAGTTTTCTAGGTCATACAGTGTATTATAGAAGATTTATAAAGGATTTCAATAAGATTGTTTCTCCTTAGTTTGTCTTACTCTCTAAAGATATAGAATTTAACTGGAAAGCTAATTGTTAGATATCCTTTGACCATCTCAAAGAGTCATTAACAAAGACACCTATAGTTAGAGGACCTAATTGGGCAATACCTTTCCACATACATGCATATGCCTCTGATTTTGTAGTAGGGGTTGTGCTAGGACAGATAGAAGGTAATGTGGAAAATGCAATTTATTACATCAACAAAAATCTTCAAGGTGTTGAACTTAACTATACTGTTACTGAGAAAGAAATGTTAGCTATTGTTTATGCAATAAATAAGTTCAGGCATCATATCACTTGTTATTCTATTTTCATTCACACTGAACATGCAGCAATAAGATATCTTATGAATAAACCAGTGGTAAGTGGTAGATTGGTTAGATGGTTATTGCTACTTACAAGCCAGTGAAGGCCAATGTTGTTGATTTTCTCTCTAGGCTTCCCACTTGTATTCAAGAACTAGTCATTGATGATTCTTTTCCAAACGAACATTTATTTGCATTGACTGTATAAAGTCCATGGTATGCAGATATAGCAAATTATCTTGTCACAAGGAAAACACCTCCACACCTCTCACCCAAAGAAAGGCGCCACCTTGTAGAAAAGAGCTTTCCCTATTCATGGATATCTGGTTATCTCTTCTATACAGGACCTGATCATATTATGAGAAGGTGTATCAGGGAAGATGAAGTGTATGACATCCTCAAATCTTGTCATGGTGAGCCCTATGGTGGATACTTTGTAGCCAAGAGGACAGTAGTCAAAATTCTAAACACTAGTTATTAGTAGCCAACATTGCATAAAGATACAGCTCTCTATACAAGAAGATTTGACCACTGTCAAAGAATGGGCATACCTACAAGAAGTGATGAAATGACTCTACAACCACAACTAGTGGTCACACCATTTGACAAGTGGGGCATTGATTTTATTAGACCCATATATCCACCTTCTAACCACAAGGCATATATACTTGTTTGCACTAATTACCTTACAAAATGGGTAGAAGTGAAAGCCTTAACAGTAGCCAAAGATAGTAAGGTTGCTACATTCCTCTATGAAGAAATATTTACAAGGTATGGTGTCCCAAGGGAAATAGTCATAGATCAAGGACCACAGTTTACATCTACACTAATTGCTAGCCTTGTTCAGGAATATGAAATTAGGCATAAAAAGTCCACCCCATATCATCCACAGTCTAATGGTCAAGTTGAGGTGACCAACAAAGAGCTTGAGGCAATATTGACAAAGACAGTTGCAATACATAAGAAGGATTGGGCAGCAAGACTCTCTGAAGCAGTTTGGGCATATAGAACTACATGGAAGACTACAACAGGATACACACCCTATGAGTTAGTTTATGGCAACAAGGCGGTCCTTCTTATTGAGTTGAATATAAAACACTGAGAAAATCTATCCAACTTGGTATGGACCTATCAAAATCTCAAGAAGAAATATTGCATCAGTTTAATGCACTAGAGGATCTCAGGATGGAAGTAGTTCATCACACTAGATTAATCCAGAACCAGAGAATCAAATGGCATGATTGGTACATCAAGAATAAGAACTTTTGGGTAGGTGATTGGGTACTTCTCTATGACTCCAGATACAAAGATCATAAGGGCAAGTTACAAACCAGATGGTTAGGGCCTTATGAGATCAAGGAGGTTTTCACAAATGGTACAGTCTAATTAACCACTATAGACCAAGTCAAATTTTCACTGATGGTTAATGGGCATAGATTGAAATTGTATAAGAAGCCTTTGGATAAAGATGCATTTCTTCAGCAATTAAAGGCAGATATGACTCATGATGTTCCAGAGCCTCTTTCCTTAGATGAGGTCTCCAGTCTGATAGTAGATGATAGCACTATTTCATAAATAGATCCAGCTACCCCATTGGATGGCATTTCACAGCCCTCTGCATCTACAATGGATTCCAGCTAGGTATCAACTAATAATACTATCCTAGGTTTAGGTCAAGATGTGAGTTTGAGTTCTCCAAACTTTGTACATAAATAAAAACACACAATGCACACACATCACATAGCAATAGCAATAATACACGGTGATCTTCCAATCAAATGTTCAGGGTCCATCATTTTAGTATCATTCTCCACTAGGAATTTCCTTTGGCATTCAAACACTTCATCAGAGGGACCTATAGCCAAAGGTAATCAACTGTTACATGGGACCTATTTATTTCATGATGTGTTTGCATGCATGTAACCAATATTACCTGCCGTACATTTTTGCATCTGCATATGCATGCTGCCATCTTTTCAATAGATAGTACTTCCTTGCCACGTGTCACACATCCAACACATTTTGTCAGCACACCATGTCCATATCACTATCACATCATTGTGATTCACCCTGGCTCATTAGTCGATTACATCACCTCAAGCCGTCATGCAATCATGTTTACATGCAACAATTCCAGTCTTGAATGGTATTTATCACATTCATCACTTTAATTGGCATTAATTGACACTTATTTCATGACTTTCTATATTTTGCATATACTTAAAATTGCATATTATATCCATTCGACATGCTTCAAACTGTTTGTCCATACCCTTGCCAGTCGTTCTTAGTTGAGGACAAATGAAATTTTAGTTGGGGGGATTTGAATCATTCCACGTACATTCAAACTTCAAATCAACTTTCAAACCCCTTATTTCATAATTATTACCATCCGCCACATGACATTCAAGCTAAGTAAGCAAACGGTAAATACAATTGGTAATAATATCTTGGTAAGTAGCAGTGGGTATCAAACAAAGGATTATGAATAGTTGAGAATAGCAAGTTGAAAATAGAGGATTGAAACAAAGGATTGAGAATAGCAAGTTGAAATGATAGACTAAATTTTCTTGCCTAAGATATCACAATGGGTGGTGAACCGATAAGAAGAGAGTCTACTGTTCATTCAACATTGTTGGCTGACATGGATGCCTTGTGAGTTTTTCAGCAGGCAGGATGGCTGTAGTATTTTCTCTATATAACAGAATGTAATGAGTACATCACTCAGCAGTTTGCCAAGACATTTCATAATGAGGAAGCTGTAATGAAAGATCTAAGGGTTGATGTTACTGTAGCAGTCATATCTAAGGTCACAAGGCTACGAACAGTTAGGGAGGAATTTCCTGTTAGAGTGGACGTCATTTCTACAAGAGCCAAGTTCATACGACCAAGAGAAAGGTTAGAATCAACCTCTCAAGGTACTAAACGAGTTTCCTTACCCTGGTTTTGGGCCAATGTAGCTTCTTGGGTTATTAAGTACCTTACATGTGATGGAAGGCAGTCTTTACTTTATACTATTCATTTTAAACCCCTGAGTCATCTTCATCATGGAAGGATAGTTAATGTTCCTCATTTTCTGTTCAATTTACTAAAGAGGATGTCTGCAAAATACAAAAATAAAAATTGTCAGTCCTCATTGGCCCACCATGGATTGATTGTCCTGTTAGTAAAAAGAAGTTTGTTTATTCATCACCCTGAGTTTTCTTGGGAAAGGTTTCTTGAAGTTGATCATATTAATGAGGGGCCAGTGAGAGTGGAACTAGAAGTAGAAGAAGAGGCACAAGTAGAAAATTCTCACCCAGAAGTTTCCCCTGCCTGTAGCCATGCATTTGTTGAGGAGCAGCCAGCTCCAAGCTCTACTAAACCCATTGAACAACCTGCTAGTTCCCCTGCACCCGCAGTCTCACCTATTTCAACCCCAGTAGTAGAACATGTATCTCCTCATACTAGAATCCATAAAAAGAAAAAGCTAAAACAAAAATTGTGGTCTAGAGCTTCTAGATCACAAACCCCAGCTTTTGAAATTGCATGTGAAACCCCAACTTCTGAAACTTCATGTGAAACCCCAGCTTCTGAAACTCCCCATGAAACTTCTTCTGTTTCAAGTGCTACCAAGAAAAGGAAATCCACTTCTTCTAGAGCTAAGGACAAACAAGGAACCCCTATTCAAACAAATAGGCGTTCAGGTCACCTGAAAGAAAAAGAACTTTTAGGGGAACTTGAGAAGAAGGATGTAGTTGATCTTGATACCGATTATGAGAGGGAGCACATGTTTGTTGATAGAGGATAGAAAAATTTGGCTTACACACTTATTCAGGAGAATGATGAGGAGTTTGAGGAAGAAGATATATGGACAACCAGGAAAAGCCATATACCTCCCCCTGATAATGAAGAACCAAATTTCTCAATCCCTCAAGATGAACCATAGGAAGAAGAGTTATTGTTAGAATCCAAAGACACAACAGACGGCGAGAAAGATGAGTTACAGCTGGTAATGAAGAGAATTGTAGAGTTAGAGGAGAAATTGAAGAATTGTCAACAAAAGGAGATTGGATTGAATGACAGGGTTAGAAAGTTAGAAGAATAGTTGCATGTTTTTCAAGAACAAGGATCGGGACTTAAACAATTGGCCCAATTGGCCATCATTGAGATAAATAGGAGAAATCAAGAGCCTGTGCAGCTAGAAGAGCAATTTGTAGAACCTACTCCAATTACCTTACTTTCAGTCACCTTACAAATGTGGAATGAAATAGATAAACTAGTAAAGGAACAAGGTGAATTAAAGGAGCAACATGGTAAGGAATTGAGATGAAAAATGTGGAGATAAAGTGGTTGAAGTTCAAGACAGACAAAATGGTAGACATGATTGTACAGTTGATGAGATGTAGGCCACCTGCTAGGGTGTATGCCCTCTACTTGTAAGAACAGTACCTTAGTTTCCAATATAGCCAACTATACAATGATGCCCCTATCTCCTTATTGACACTTGACTTGTTCCTAACCACTTACCAAAAGACTACCCCTGAATTGCAAAACCAATTATGTGAATTCTACCTACATAAACTTTCCATTCCTTATGATACTCATTGGAATCCCCTAGTTGTAATTGGGGATGTACAATTGAGGGCCTTGGCCTCATTTATTTAGAATGAGCACAGGAGGGGAGAATTAATGCAACTATATAATGAAAGAGAAAAGTCAATCCCTCTCAAATTAAGGGCAAAATCTCCAAACCCCTGGAAGATAGTGGAGGAATGGGTGGACTTGATTAAGCATCAAGAGGTAGAAAATAAGTTGTTGGAATGTAGAGCCATATACTATCAGAAATTTGGGGAATTGATAGAAAAGATTGGTAAGGAAACCGTGAGATTTTCACAAGACAGGTGAAAGGAATTGACACCAGCACTACAGAGAAAGGAGCCTCACTCTATCTTTAACTTGTCAGCAACAATTCACATAGCACAAGGATATATAAGGTCAGCTAAGGAACATGGGATAACATGGTCCCAGATTAGGGTTTTACAAAATATTCTGATATGGGTGTTTTCGCCTGTCTGTCTTCTTGCTTCTTGTCACTTGTTGTTGTCTGATTCATCCAAATGCAACCTGCACACACACAAGAAGAGAAAGGGTTGGTTCTATTTAAGAGCTTTCCTAAGCCAAGCCATGTGAATGGTGTTTCCACCTCCACAATAGTAATGATAAGATATCAAAGAGTGTGCCCTCGGAGGGCAAAAGCAAATCTAAAGTAGAATGGAATGTTGTAATAAAGCATGAAGGAAAGGAGTCACCATGAGCATGGAAACCCTAGATTGTTTGATGTGGCATCACAACTTGACTCAAGAAGTTGGTGTAGCCCTAAAGAAGTAAAGAGATCTTCACAAGACTTGCAAGAAGTTAGTACAACAACAATAATCCACCATAGAGGGATTTAGAGAAGAAAAGAGAGCATGAGAGAGAGATATAGAGTGCTTAGAATCATTAGTTGTTCAAATGAATAAACTAACTTGCTTTTATATGCATTCTCATCGATTGTCAGGGAATTAAACTAAATGAGGTCAGCAACATGAATGAACATAGGAGATGTCCTAAGCTGACATAAACTTAATTTAGTTCCAAGCTAAAGGAAGGACCAGGGCGATGGGAGCCCTTGTCCTTTAGCCCCACAAACTTTGGGATGAGCTCAATTAAGTGTGCTTAGTCTCATTCTAAAGTCATCTTTTAGGTTTTATTCATCGAGATTAAGAATTAATTATTTTAGGTCCACCCAGGTGCTAAACTAGGTGTAAAATGGCAAGGGTAAGCACTTTACTCCATAACAAGGAGAAATTAATATTGATTACAAAAGTAATAAAAATGGACAAATTAGATAATTAAATAAATAGGTATATTTATTTAATTTTTTGGAGGTGAATGTGAATTATAACCTTTAAATGGATATTTGATTTTTGGACTATGGTAGGAGAAAATGATTTTTGTGATAGGAAGAGAAGGGAAAATATTAAAATAATTCAAATTATTTAATTCATATGCGTTGGGTGGAATAGTGAAAATTATTTGATTTTGATTGATCTGTTGTGTGGATGATGATAGAAGGTGGTCATGAACATTTTCACATGTCTATATTTTTCCCCTCTTTGATGTGGTGTCATAATTGTTAGGTGTTGGCAATGTATCAAAGAAAATTTGGATTTTGAATTTTCCCCAGTTGACCGACAGGAAATGAAAGTGAGGTGAGGTGATGAACCCTCGGGAGATCGATGAAAAAAAAATTCTCGTTGATGTCTAAAAAGAGGGAGGAGGAATGACAGGATGAAAGGGTAGGAAGAAATAGGCTTACGGGAGAGAACATGAGCATAATCAGAGGTGGAGGAGGAAAAAATGAGGACAGGGGGAAATTAGGTCATGGAAAAGAGATTAGGGCTAACTAACCTATAAGTAGGGGTTTTAGGGGGCCATAACCTTCATTTGTTTATAGCCAAGTGTAGAAATTTGATTGGAGGAGAAAAAGACGATTTGGAGATGGTGTGAATTCCACATGAGGAGCATCGAGGAAAGTGCATGTACGAGTACTTAAGGCCTATGACGGTTGGCGAGTCATTGAGTCATTGATCTATGCTTTGTGTTTTTGGGAAATAGTAGTTTAGGTGCAATAAATGCGGGAGCAAATGGGGTAGATGTAAGCGCTAAAGGGTAGGTTTAGTGCTTAGGAGTCATGGGTAGTGTCTAGATGGTAGGGTTTAGCGCCTAAGAAGGATGTAGTGCCTACTTTGGTGATTAGCATTGAGGAGGGAAGTTTAGTGCCGAAGAGGTAGAAAGGGGAGGAGTTTAGTGCCTAAACATCGAGGTTTAGTGCTTAAAATGCAGGAATTAGCACCGAAGCTAAAAGTAATGCCTACTTCAGTGATTAACACCTGTGGAGGCGATTAGCGCCGAGGAAGGTGGGTTAGCACCTAATAAATATCACTAGTACAAAAAGAGCAATATGTGATTTAAAAAACTACTAAAAATTGCTTATAAATGACTAAACTTGATCACGTGACCATTAGTAGTTTATTGCCAGTCATTTATAATGTGATCAAATTTATGACTAAATCAATTTTAGTCATTTATTTGGTCATTTTGATTGATCGATTTGGTAGTATATTTAGTCATTATTTTAGTCATTGATTTAGTCATATTATTCACTAAGCTTGGTCACGTGACCATTAGTAGTTTATTGTCAGTCATTTATTGGTTGTTTTGATTGATCAATTTGGTAGTATATTTTTAGTCATATTTATTCACTAATTTCTATCGATTGGTAGTATATTTAGTTATATATTTTTAGTCATATTTATTCACTGATTTCTGTCAGTTGGTAGTATATTTAGTCAATTGGTAGTTTATTTAATTGTTTTTGAGGTTTAAATATAAAACACAGAAAAATATAATTAATCATTCATTTGCACATAATGAAACAGCTATTAAGAAAGCAAAATATTGAAATTTTATTAAGAAAAGGTGTTCTTACAACAGATACAATACTTAAATATGTCTTTGCTTTGAAAAATGTGTTACAAAGTGTGTTTCTCAGTGTTGTGACTGAGAAAACTGAGTTACAATGCTCTATTTTTTGCTTATACAACTCTAAAACATGAAAGAACTACTTGAAAAATGAAGCCTAAATATTTCATCACGAGCTTTTACATCTCAAAATCTGAATAAATGTACCAAAACTTGCTTAATATTGCTAATTGTTGCTTTACTTCTTCTTTGATGCATCTCCTACCTTGGTCTACACAAACAATAGACTATGATTCAACAATAATCCTAACAGCCAATGTGTTACAAGTCCTCATAACTTATATTAACAAGTTCTACAATGCATGAGGAATAGGGAAACAGGAAAAAGCTTATAAAAGTTGAATCTTAAAATTTAAAGTATTATTTTTATCATCTCAAATGTAACATTTTTCTTTACCTTCACAATTCTCAACTTCCACATGATTTTCATTATCAACCACAAAAAATTTGACATTTTTAAGCCATAATACTACTGCAAGCATCGCAAACATATTTTTTTTATCATCTTTACGAATCTGGACAACATTCAAAGCTTTTTGAACACAAATAAATAGACATCAATGAATCACATAAATAATAAATGCCCAATAGCATATTTTGCAAAAATGAATTGAAAGAAAAACCAAAATGTATCTAAAGACTTAATGAAAAAGTAAGTAAACTCGTATAAGTCAAATTAATTACCTTCAGATGAGGTTTGCATTAATGAACAAAGATTGGGTCAAATTTAATTGAAGATCAGTAACTTACAAGAATACTCTTAAACCTATGGGCATCATCAACTTCATCAATTGTCAGACAGTTACTCTAGTTCAGGTAGGAATACTCTTTAGCAGACTTTAAATTTAATTGCTCTGCATTAAACACAACAAAGCACTCAAATAAATTATGAATGCATTAATAATAGAGGAACTGTTTAGAACACTTTTCATATTCTCCATATTTAAGTCCACATTATTTGGGACATTGGACAAAATCTTGACAACATACAACATGAAGATTAGCAGAGAAAAACTGGAACTCAAAATAGTGAATTCTAATATTTGTGTGGTAGAAGATACATGTCCTCATGCTCCCATTGCATAGAACATTCCTACTTTAAATATTGATGGAAATGGTGTTCTGACTAAAGGGGAAATCATGGGTTAATTATTCCCAAGTTATAAGCTACATGTTGCCTCCTATACATTATTTTCTAATGCATAACCCCTTAAAAAGCACAAAACTTGAAAATTACCACCATCCTTCACCTTTGTTATGGCCAAGATTGCATACTAGGCTCTAATTTTGGCATTCAGTGCTAAAACTTAAGTAAACTAAACTAAACTCTATCAGATTTAGGCCATGAAGAATATGTTAGACATGTATGCAAAATGTGGAAGCATAGACAAGGCACGTGAACTGTTTGACAAAATGCCTCAAAGAAATGTGGTCTCATGGACTACAATGATTGCAGGATATGCACAAAATAGATTTGTTGGAAAGGCTTTAGAAATTTTAAAGCAAACGCAATTAGCTGGTGTAAAGCCAAATTCCACAACCTTTTCCAACATCCTCCCTACCTGTGTCAAAATGGGAGCTTTGGAACAGGGTATGGACAGGATAGAGGAATTTTGTCAGATGTAGTTGCAACTGCCCTGTTAGACATGTATGCAAAATGTGGAAGCATAGACAAGGCACGTGAACTATTTGACAGAATGCCTCAAAGAAATGTGGTCTCATGGACTGCAATGATTGTAGGATATGCACAAAATGGATTTGTTGCAAAGGTGTTAGAAATTTTAAAGCAAATGCAATTAGTTGGTGTAAAGCCAAATTCCACAACCTTTGCTAGCATCCTCCCTGCTTGTGTCAAAATGGGAGCTTTGGAATAGGGTATGGACATCCATCAAAACATAAAGGATAGAGGAATTTTGTCAGATGTTGTAGTTGTAACTACCCTGTTAGACATGTATGCAAAATATGGAAGCATAGACAAGGCACATGAACTGTTTGACAGACTACCTCAAAGAAATGTGGTCTCATGGACTGTAATGATTGCATGATATGCACAAAATGGACTTGTTGAAAAGGCTTTAGAAATTTTAAAGCAAATGCAATTGGCTGGTGTAAAGCCAAATTCCACAACCTTTGCTAGCATCCTCCCTGTCTGTGTCAAAATGAGAGCTTTGGAATAGGGTATGGACATCCATCAAAACATAAAGGATAGAGCAATTTTGTCAAATGTTGTAGTTGCAACTATCTTGTTAGACATGTATGCAAAATGTGGAAGTATAGATAAGGCACGTGAACCATTTGATAGAATGCCTCAAAGAAATGTGGTCTCATGGACTGCAATGATTGCAGGATATGCACAAAATAGAATTGTTGAAAAGGCATTAGAAATTTTAAAGCAAATGCAATTGGTTGGTGTAAAGCCAAATTCCACAACCTTTGCCAGCATCCTCTCTACTTTGGAATAGGGTATGGACATCCATCAAAACATAAAGGATAGAGGAATTTTGTCAGATGTTGTAGTTGCAACATCCTTGTTAGATATGTATGCAAAATGTGGAAGCATAGACAAGGCACATGAATTGTTTGACAAAATGCCTCAAAGAAATGTGGTCTCATGGACTGCAATGATTGCAAGATATGCACAAAATGGATTTGTTGAAAAGGCTTTAGAAATTTTAAAGCAAATGCAATTGGTTGGTGTAAAGCCAAATTCCACAACCTTTGCCAGCATCGTACCTGCCTGTGTCAAAATGGGAGCTTTGGAATAGGGTATGGACATCCATCAAGACATAAAGGATAGAGGAATTTTGTCAAATGTTGTAGTTGCAACTACCCTGTTAGACATGTATGCAAAATTTGGAAGCATAGACATGGCATGTGAACTATTTGACAGAATGCCTCAAAGAAATGTGGTCTCATGGACTGCAATGATTGCAGGATATGCACAAAATGGATTTGTTGAAAAGGCTTTAGAAATTTTAAAGCAAATACAATTGGCTGGTGTAAACCCAAATTCCACAACCTTTGCCAACGTCCTCCCTACCTGTGTCAAAATGGGAGCTTTGGAATAGGGTATGGACATCCATCAAAACATAAAGGATAGAGGAATTTTGTCAGATGTTGTAGTTGCAACTACCCTATTAGACATGTATGCAAAATGTGCTCTTTAGATCTAAAAAGAAACCAATCATGTGATGCCACATCATTGCACCAACAAAAAATAACTTAATACACAAGTATTGGTCCACCCTTTTTTGGGGTCTTTTTGGATACCTCAACAAAAAGCATGATGATATGGTATCATATTTGATGGTGTGGACCTGAAACCTTAGTTATAAGCAGAGGCCTTGCCAAGTAAGTTGCTGTAAATTTTTTGGAGCGATTCAAAATTGCCACGTATGATGTTGAGAGGCATAAAGTTAGGGTTCTCAATTACTGGGTCATCTCCCCTACAATATGGAGTCTATCCTTAGGTAATCTAAAGAGACCATAGGGCAAGAAAACATCAAAAAATATCCCTGAGGCATTGTCTAAAACAACACATTTCCAACACCGATGACGGTGTGGTTCGGTGGTTAAGTTGCTTGGTTGTAGTGGCGGCCACCAGAGTTCAAACCCCCGCTGGGCCAACGAGCTCGCAAGGCTTTACGCCTTCGCTGGGCCAACGAGCTCGTGGGTTTGAAGTGTTCTTGCTTGGGGATGAGGTCCCCCATGTTGTGGCCTCACCGATTCATTGCTCCGGGCAAAAGCATTCGCGTGGAGCCGAAGGGCGTGTCGCACCAGCGTCGCCGATCACGTTAAAAAGTTTACCAGGTGCATTATCTTTTAAAAAAAAACACATTTCCAACAGAGATTCAATATACAAATCTAATTAGGAAGAAACATTTAATAATAACAGAGACACAAAAGAGACTATGTCATGTGACTTTCCACTCAGCCCTCAAAGCAAACTTAGGTGCCACAAAGATAGATTAACCACCAACAAGGCTGATAAAAAATAGAAAATTCAGGTGTAGTTTACAGTGAATCATTAACCTTTGTGAGCCATAAGCTCTCCAAATCCACTGCTAGACCCTGTGAACAATTCTGTCCTTGATCTAAAAGTCCATTCTGAAGCCGGGGCATCTCATTGGGGCAGTGGATTTTGTGAGGAGTTCTTCTCAATTCTGAGCCACTAAATTAGATTATAAAGACCAGCATTTTGCCACTTTGGTGAGGTTGTATTGTGTTCTTTTTCTGGGATCAGTTCAGCATATCAACACTTTGTAGGTATATGTGTAAGACATCCTTTGTGACCCCTATCTATTTTGGTGATATTGATTTCAAGCAACCAATAGTTGCTTGCAACCAAATGGAGTATAGAAGTGTGCAAGACAGAAGCAATAGGACCACTCTCCTACATTTATCTGATCACTTCTTGTATGGTGGTTCAAAATTTTTGACAGCCTTAAGAATGGTAATTGGGTGTTTGTAGTTTCAATATGGCCTCAAGATGAAGAAGACACTACCTTGTTTAACTACAACAGAACACTATGCTAGAGTGAAAATTGAGAGCAACTAGGATCTAATCTATCCAAGAGAATCACAAATTGGTACCAAGGTGCTAGAAAGCTAAATCATCTCTAATGATTTATGTCCTTGACTTAGTTTTAAAATTTAATGCTTCCATGTTTTTGAGTCTTGGATTATGTGTGGTATAAACAAATAGGTGTCCTTAAGACTACTATTTTAGCAAATACATGTACAGTGCAATACCATACACCTCAAAATGGTTCCTTTCTAAGTTGTAAAAATTATTTGTACAGGAATATAATCTCACATAAACACAACTACTCTATGATAATGTCCCACAGAATGTAGCCTAGAATCACAAAAAAAACATAAAGAAGTTCAGAACACTAAGAATGCATAGAGTACAGGATAGAGTTGGCTTCAATTTTTTTAGTCATTTGTCTTAAAACTAACAATCTATTAGTTTCCTTATTTAATAACCTTCTATGTAAACTAATCTGGCAAAAGTAAAGCAAAGACTAGGGTCAAATATACTTACCATCAATGACTCAGTGATCGCAACTAAGTGTTACTGACATGAATGAACCAACATCAAATTGTTCATCAACTGATCCTGGGATAAGTCATTTTTCAGTTGTTCAAACATATAAGGGTTCAATTAGCAATCAATTTACCTCATCCAATAGTAAAAAATTTAAATTTGAAAATTTAACTAATCTTCACAGCAACCAATGATTTAAATTTACATCATAGTCATCAATTTTTCTTCTCTTCAATTGTGCCATCTGACTTATAACAACATAGAAAATGCTAGAAACCCTTCCCTGCTCTCCCACAGACACTTCAAGCCATGTCTGTGGTAATGCGAGATTTTCTTGCATTACCGCAGGCATGGCTTGAAGTGTTTGTGGGAGAGCGGGGAAGGTTGGGAGAACAATAAACAAGGCCTGAGGCATCGTCATTGGAGTTAATCAATCAATTGGAGGCACACCAATCAGAAGACACTAGTGTATACAAGGCAATTCCCATTAGCAATTAATTTAGACAACAAATACCATTAAAATGTTTGACAGGAATATAGTAACTTGCTTACTACTTCCACACTTTACAAAGCAAGCATGATATTCAAGTACAAATGCACTTGAAAATCTCCTCTAGAAGTCTAGGCAAGAACACATTGATGTGTCCAACAAATTTCAATATGATGATTTCTCTTGAGAAAAACTATTAACATAGAGGTTTAAGCATGGTTGTCCCTGATACAGAATGACATAACTTGCACATCAAAAATAAATGTTCGCAAAACACCTGAGTAAATGTATTCTTTTAAGGGTACGAATGCCTGAATATGTTAGAATGTAGTTAGCTATAGTTTCCTAGCTTCTAAAGAATCCATTTAACAAAGCAATCTAAAAGTTACCTGAATTATAGTTAAATATGCTTTGGTAGACATATATGCAAGATGTGTAATCATAGACAAAACACCTAAATTGTTTGACAGAATGCCTCAAAGAGATGTCATCTCATGGAATGAAATGATATGATTGCAGAATGTGCACAAAATGGATTTTGCAAGGAAGCTCTCAAAATCTCTTAATTAATGGATTTTGCAAGGTTTTTATGAGGGTTTAGTTAATAGCAAGGAAACTACAATAATGTCAATGCATGCCTCAATGGAAATAGATCAGTGGCTTGTTAGTGAATCTTTGACACTTTATTTGGGCTTTGGAAGAATATACTTCAATGGAATACAATGACAAGACCTATGACAGGTTTTAAGCAATATTTTTTATAAGCTCATACCTCATGCAATGTTTTAATCTCAACACCAATGTGAAACCTTCTTTATGGGTTGGCAAAACAATGGGATTGATCACCTACGACCATTGTCAACAACATGGATAGTAACAAGAAGTTTTAACAGGGGTTTGGACAAGGATCAATAACTCTTAACAATGAAGTATAAATTGAAAGATAGGCCTACCATTTATTTGCATCAAAAAATTTCTTCTTTTGCTCTGCAAATTATTTTTTTTCTGTTACTTTCCTTTTCTATGATCAATTGCAATTTTACTTGGCTGTTGCTTTTTGTGGCTTATAAATGGAGAAAATATGTGGAATGAGGTATATTAGGTTGTAGTTTAAGGTTTATATTTATAAATAAGATTAGTTAATATGTTGAGTGTGGAATGTCAAATATCAGCTCCCAAAACCATCCAAACCAAAAATGTCATCCTTTTCCTCTAATCCATGGGCTCATTGCTTTCATGATGCTAATCAAGCTGCAAACTTGGTACCTAGATTAGGAGCAGACACTTCTAATGTGCTTGAATCTTGAAATGGCCTTGAAAATACTTTCAAATGGTCTAAATGGCTCATGTGTTGCTTCTATTTGTCACTTTTTCCATTTTTCTATTTATCCTATACCTTGATAAAGTTTTCACCAAATTCAAATCATTTGGCACTTGCAAAATAGTTGATAACAGATAACCAAACAAGGCATCCAAATGAACTTCAAAGTTTAAGCACTACATACTAAAAAAAATTTAAGGCTAATAAAGCTTACATGGCCACAAGTAAGTTTGCAAGCAATTGCATGGCTTGCTTCATGAAGAAACACAGTTATGAGCTTAAAAAGAGTCAATAATGGTGTCCTCCAAAGCTACAAAACAGGATTTATAAGTCAACAAAAAATAACATATATCCCTAGAGAACAAAATGACTTCAAATGAATTATGACAATTAAATTTAGGTTCATCCATACTATCATAGCAAAATCATGAATACAACCAAAAATTTCATTTTTAGTAAATCAACAATTTGATCAAATGTGAGAATGACTTGGTGGCCATACAACAAGGATCACAAAAATAAAGGCACCAATACTCGCAATAAAGGTGACTTGATCATGATTGCAACCAATCTTCCATTTCCTAATGCAGAAGTTTCAAAATGTCAATGCCAATCTTCCTCACAATTATGTTTCTATAAATAAGCAAATAACTAGTATGTGAGGCTTGAAAAGACCACAAACCATATAGAAAATCAAGATCATAAAAAAATACATTGCTTAAGCAATTACAAGCATTTCCTTGCACTCAAAACACATAAAAATGATTATACAAAGAAGAAAAATCAATTTCTTGAGAAAGATCTAGGACTTAAACAATAAAAAGAGAATAGAAGGGGTAGTCATTGTTGTGGGTCTAAAATAGAAGATGCAATTTCTCCTCTTCCAATGTCTCAAGAGGGAGAATGAGCATTCCTTCCCCTTCATATTTCAAACCAACATTGTCAAACAACTCAAGCAGGTAATTGTTATAAATTTTAAATGCATTTTTGTTTGATAAAGATATCTAAAACCACTTTCTCTATTGCTTAAGAATGACTGACTTAAAAAAAGGTTGATGAGGAACAAGTTATTGACACCCACCATTTTACAGAAAAGAATTCAAGAATGAGATTCCATGCCCTTAATTACAAATTCATCAGTTTGTACCCTTTCATAAATACTTAAGGTTAAAGCAAATGCTACCTCATCTTTCAAAGTGCAAGTTACATTGTTGCAAAGTTGGCCTAGAAGGAAGAAAGGGAAAAAATCAAAAATGATTTTTAGTCCACCGATTTCCATCTATTGTCCTTGTTGAGATGATTGTAGCACACCCACAATAGGCCAAAAGGAATCCTCAAACAATGATAATAATGATATTGAAGATAGGTTAATGATATTGAAGATGGGTGGGTCAAACAATGGACAATGATCCCATCAACAACCTATAAGAAATTATTTGAGTAGAATACTAGTTCGGGGCTAAGAGAATTCAAAGGGAAGGTCCAAGATACTTTGATGTACCAATAGGAAATGTATTCCTTTAACAGATTGATTTAATTTATAGAGCAATTAAATCAAAGCAATCTGATATCATGCACAGTGCAGTGAGATTAAGTTTGGCAGTGACTGTACAAGTGAAGGGATGCAAGGTTTTGTGTTTTCAGAGATAAATGTCAAAAGAGGTAGAATTTTAAGCAAAGCAGACCAAACAATAATGAAGGCTTGTCTATTGATCAAGGGAAAATGGGTTAACATTGAGAGATGTTTGGTCAAGAAACAAAACATGACAATCCACTGTCAGATGGTCATGTGAACAATCATATCAAGAATAAGGTGCAGTTTGAAGACTTAGTCTCATTGCAGTCAAAGGACAATAATAATGTTTAGTGGTTATTAAGTCATTCAAGGTTGTGTGGCTAGGTTTTGGGTGGCATGATGAGATTCAAGATGGAGAGCATGAATGGTATCAATAACAGTGAGCAAGGCAGTGATTTTGCATGACCCAGACACAGTCAAGCAAAAGCAAGAAAATTTTAAGTGGTGACAGTCAAAAGAGATGAGGAGTTAAGGCAATGTAGCAGTCAATCTTGAATGTCATGCGGTGAACCCCTTTGATTCCAAAACCCTACTGTCCATAGACCAAGATATATTTTCAAATAAAGATGGAGGTCAATATAGTTAAAGGAGGCAGTGGCAATGCAATTTAAATGTAGTGTTGAGAGAAGATCAAGAAGGTAGTCCACTGTCATTAATGGTTGTGAGGACATTGCCTTAGGGATGTGTTTCTCTTGAGAAGATCCAAGCAAGCAATGGAGCACAATTTTGTGATGATCAAAGGGAGATAAGGTGAATATCATCTCAGAAGTTTAACACAGATCCTTGAAGGGGATTAACACATATTTATTTAGCAAGTAACAGAGACTAAGGGGGTTAACATAGATTTATTCAGCAGGCAAAAGAGACTAATTCTATATGATTTTGCTTTATAATTCATCCCAATGCTGATAACGATCAATCTCAGCTTTGCAAAATACACAGCATCATTAACTAATAAATTCTTACAAAAATGTTAGGATGCACCCTTCCAAGGGACATACCTCTCCAAATTTTCAAAAGAATTGCAACTAGTCTAGCCATAAAATCTTAAGATGCATAGTGTTGAGGGACTACTTTAAGATTGATAGTGTGGAGTGTAACCCAGCATTCCTCCCTTGATTCAGTAAACCGCTTCCAGGCCATCAAATGTCTCACCATGCAATACCTCTAAAGTTCTATTTTGTGGGATTCCCTAAAAGACAACTCTAACGAAGCCATAAAATAATGACTTCCAAAGCCTGTGTCAAGCCCTAATTTTAGAAATCCTATCGGGATCATTTCAAGGTCAGATTTAGCATATGAAACTTAAAACACATGCTTTCTCCATCAAACGGTTCTAAAAAAACTTCCTAAACTACTATGTTTTCAGAACCCTAATACAGAGCTAAATTCAGCACGTGGCCAAATTTAGCAGAGGGTCAAAGTTAATCTGAAAAGTCTTCAAACCCACATCTGCTTCGCAAATTATGTTTAGAAGCAACTTATTCGACACCCAAATTTTTCAAAGACTCCAAGGAGCCCTTAAAATGCAAATACACAACCAAATTGGATGGCAAAATTTTAGATTTAAAAAAGAGCAGAGACAGAGAAGCAAGGTTAAGAATCATAACCTACAGGGTTGTACGGCATCAGAACAATCTAGAACTAACTGGGAAAAAGAGAACTGCTTCAGCTACCCCTACTCCTCATGTTGCTCCCACCCCTGCCATTGTTATGGGTGCTCATGTCAGATGTGCGGTCCCCCCATCGATCTGCACCTGAAACTGTCTCTGCTTCTGATGGCACGAGATCCAGATCTGCCTCTGATGCTTCTGCCTCATCCTGATATTGGCTATCGAATCGAAAGTTGTATGCTTAAAATCATGACTTTGGTTGCCTAGGGCTATCGAGTTAGATTTTGGCACACACACGGACCCTTCCCTCCTTGCCATGGGGCGATCTGCCACATCACTCTTGCTCACGTGGAAGTAGCCAGTCAAGAGGAGGCAAGACACGACGGGGGTTTGGCTCGTTGGAGAGCTAGACTTCGCGGAGAGGGGTTGGCAAGTACTGTAGCCTTTGTTGTTGTGTGCTAAGTTAAATGTCTTGTTCGATTGAAGTTGTAGTTGAGATAACCCTATGACCTGAAGGGTCACTGGTTTCTTTTCTCCTATTTGGGTTTCTTAAATTCCACCTCTATGTGGGTAAACGATTCTGTTCATTTATGTCCTCTTGTCTTTGTATGCGTTGAGCGAGTTCTTGTTGTATTTGGCGTTGTCTAGTTTCTTCTAACAATAAGAGGACGAATGGGTCTCCTTATGGTAGAACAAATGTTTCTTGTTGTGGTCTTGGATGGATCTCTTGGATCTCTGTCACGGATAGCCCTCACCCACTCTCTTCTCACTCCTAAGCACATTCATAAATCAGGATAGATGTAGTTTGTGTGATTCCTAACCTTAACTAGATCTAGGGTTTCAACCTAGGGTTTAGTTGACCTAGGGTTTGACTTGTGTTTTGATTTTTTTTACCTTGTGATGGTATCGAGGGTTTGCAATTTTGTCTATTCTAGGGTTTCTATATGCATGCAAACTAAATGATATGCAAAACATTTTTTTGTGCTTTTGTAGTATTTTGGAAATAAAAAGTGATTTTAATCTATGAAAAGGAAATATGTATGCAATCTAATATGATTTTTCTGATGCAAAGTTAATCTATGTTTTTTTTGTGTTTTCAATGATTTAGAAGTAATCTAATCTAAAGAAAAGGGAAAATGCTTCTTCTAATAATCTAGATCTAGAAATATGAAAACAACTAATCTAACATGCAAGATCTAATTATCAAGGAAAAAGTAATGTTTTATTGTTCCCAAGAGTAAATTTGGTTTTCTAATTACTATTAAATTGAACAAAACAATGAACTTGAGAGAAATGAAGATTTGTGTGACTCCACTACCCTCAGAAATCCTTGATATCGGCAACCTCAAGTCCTTTTGTGGCAGCGGGCGATCCTCTTGACGATAAAATGACACAAAGAAGCAAAAGAGAAGCTTTGATGAAGCTTGTATGAGCTCAATGAGAGCTTTGGTTAAGCACAATGGCATAGAATGAAGTAGCATAACATTGCTTGATTGAACAAATAAAGCAAAAGGCACCTTCGTCCTGTAAGAGCATTTGAATGTTAAGTTGGGGAGCAAAAACGGGCAAGAGTTGTGTGCACAATGAATTTGCCTCCCTTTGTGCTTAAGGGAGGGGTGTATTTATAAGTTTGAGGAATGGGATTGATTGAGAAGTTAACTCATTTGATTGATGAGTTAACAAGGATTGATTGGGGAGTTCACTAGATTGATTACCTAGTGAACTCAATTGATTAGAGAGTGATGAAGCAAAGATAGCTTATCACTGAAGAGGAAATGGAGATGAGGGAATGCATGAGATTGATTGAAGAGTTAATTTGAGATCAAATAGAGCTAATTATGCATGTGTGGGTGCATGAAATAGTTAACTCTATATTAGGCATCAAAAACCATGCAAAATGGAAGAAAAATAGTCGAAAATGAAGCAAAAATGAGTGAGAAACTCAAGTTTTTCCATGGCTAGAAAAATGACAGGGTCGCCCCTTTTGCCAGTAGGGTCGCCCGGGGGAGATCCGGACTGAATAGGGTCTGATGAAGAAAATCAGGTTGGGAGATGAAAGAAGAGAAGAAATGGAGGGTTTCTACCTCTGAAAATAAGTGAGTCATGTGCAAGAATCCAAATCTCCACTTGCACCTGCAGGATCTCCCGGGGGAGATCTGGAAATAATAGGGGGAGATTTGGATTGGTTAGGCAAAACTGAAAGTGGGAGATGGATAGGGAGACCTTTAGAAGGCTTCTAGGAGGTGCACAAGATGAAAAACATAGGAGAAGGGTGAAAACTCACCTACAAGACACTCACAAGGCTTAGGAGCAAGGTCAAAATCTTAGAAAATGCAAGTCGACAAGTGTAGCAACAAGTGTCGAAAAGCATCGCAAACAGGGAGAGAGAGAATTCAACAAAGAAGAAATAACACAAGACAAGAAAGAGGACACATCATCAAGAGGTTTGTTGCTTAAAGGACATTATTTACACTTACATGTACGTGACAAGGATTTGAATCATCATAGGGGTCCTTGTGGAGGTTGTGCATGATTTTTGTGCTTACATATTTGCCCCCTCAGGGACGGTAGTCTACATGAAAGGTAGGTACTGTTCCTGAACTAGGCCTTACATGTTGTCTATTTTCTACAATTGTACTTGCAATAACTAGTATTAGTCTGGCATCTAAATATATCAAAATGAATAATGAAAACTGAAATGACAAACTTACCATAGATTGTTCAAGTTCGACTAGTTGTTTGCCTTTGACGGTGAAACCTGTAGGAATGAATGCACGCAAAATGAATGCATAAGAGATGCATAAAAGAAATAGAACACATACTACGCTAGAGAGGAGGAGAACAAATTCTCCTTTTATTGCAGATTTTGAAGAACGTATTTGATTTTTAGGGATTTTTTATGTTTTACAATTTTTTTATGTTTTTTTTATTTTTCTAATTTTTATTTTTTTTTGTGAAGATTTTGCAAAGGTTTGATTTTGACACTCCTTGAGGTCTTTGGAAGGTCTATATTTATTGAAGGGATCTCCACCCTTGCCCCCTTGCATGGGGAGACTCGTGTACTTGATTACACAATTTTGTTCTTTTGACTCATTGGAGGAGTGACTTGTGCTCAAACATTGTTTTACACTTTATTGTTACAAGACTTGATTGATGAGATCCATACATAGCTTTTGTCGACATCTTGTACTTGACTTTCTGTCTTGTGCATATGGTTGTCTAGAGCTCTTATTTTTCTTACGAGAATGCATACCTAAGATGATCACATATGGATGATGCAATTTTTTTTGTCTTTTTCAAAATATATATAGATGAATGCATGTGACAATATGCAGATGCAATAACACAAGCAATGCTGAAATGAAACTTTTACTTCTATGGAATGTCATGAGTTATGACATTGACTTTATTGCTTTGAGACTCTTTTTTTAATTTTGGTATGAATGCAATGTGGAACAAACATTATGACTTCTCTTTAATAGCTTCAATCCAGGGGATTGCAAGTTGTCTTGATAGAAGAAACCTATTCAAGGCTATGAGATGGGATTTAGAACTCAAATGGGGAGCGGGAGTAAAAATGGAGTGTTTTTTTATTTTAGGCTTTGCTAAAGGCTAAACACTGATCCTTATCTAGATAAGACAATATGACAAGCTTTCAACTTAGACAAGTAGCAAATTTTATTGGTGTTCACTAGACTTAGATCATAGATGGTAAGCGAGGTAGACCAAGGGTAAAGGAAAAGTAGGAAAGAACAAGGGTCCCTAGATAGAAGATGATCTTAGAGACTACTAGACTCTTTGATTTTGCTCAGCTAGTGCGTGTGTGTACTTTGTACCTCTCTTTCTCTATTAGAATGTCACCCTTGAGGCTTTGAGCTTAGACTGATCTCCACCCAAGAGTACGAACATTCAACAATCTTCTCTCTTTCACTCTTTTTTTTGTATCTCTCTTTTTTTGCTTTTCACTTTTTTTGTATTTTCCTCACTTGATTTTTTTCATTTATTTGGATTTTTTTGACTTTTCAAGAAATGAATGCTTTTTGGAGTTTTGATATGCAATGCTTTGATCTCTCAATTCTCACTTTTCAATACTCTTATTTTGACCACTCATTTTTTTATTCACTCAAATTTTAGATTGCTTTTGTAACATCCATGTTCTAATAACATAGAAAAATCAAGAATTTACCATAGAGTAATTCAACAAGGTAAAAATGAGAGAATTTTTTTTTTTATTTAACATATAATCAAGTAACAATAAATTGCAAGATTTCTATCCTGAAATAAGCAACATATTATAATATACAAAGATGACATCTTGTCTTTACAATTACAAATATCTGCAATAGATAATGTTTTACATAGTCTCAATAAACAGAAGTCTCAAAGATATACTGCATCCGGAAATCTGACATCTTTATCACAAGCCTCGGCATGTCTTCTACTAGAGAGAGAGAGAGAGTATCTTTCCAGTGATTTACCTCCATCCACAGACCGGTGGTCTCCCACACATCTTCCACATAGGAAGTGGCCCTACCCTTCACGAGGAATATAGACCAAAGGTGACAAGTGGTAAATTGCCTTCTTGAGTACATAGTGTTGTATCCTACACACCTCTACCAATCATACAACCCTAGATACCCTCTAGCTAAGTATGATTTCTAATAGGTTGTGCAATCCAGAAATAGTGAACCGACAATGCATGCAAAGACATATGCATTACTATGGCCATAGTTTCATTATAAATTGACGTTCGCAATGAACGTTGTCATAATGTTCACCCACCCCAACTCAACTTGGATACTATCATATTCCTACAGTTTGACTTGGTCAATTATATGTAACCATAAAGTCTTGACTACTTCAGTATTTTAGTCTTCCCGACCTAGACAAGTTTTCATTTACTGTCTATATTCCATAGACCTTATTGACTACCTTTCTTCACGAGGATTCTTATTGCATCATTACAATACCTGAGGTCCACGACTTATTGACTCATAGAATTTTAAATTGATTTATAGCAACTAAGATAATTACCTTACCCAGGTTAAGCATCATAGTCTAGGAAATTATTTCCTTTCTTACAAGTAAGAATAATTATGCATAGTTAGGGCACTTGTCCCTTCAATCACGATCTATATAATGATCACAATGATTTAATACAAATAAATACCTTATTTGGTCAAGTTAAGGTTTAACTAAAGAGTTTTATCTAACTCAAACCTAGTCTTTCTAACTTAGGTGGATTCACAAGACACTGTCATTGCTCCATAGACCTTATGGAATGACTATCTATTCTTGGGTATCTCTTTGCATCTTTGCAACATTTGAGATTCATCACTTATCAACAAGTAATAGCCAAGCGAAGTGGTGACCAAAAGGTATAACAAATTTTATGTTTGACTAACCATTTAATGGTACCTCTTGCATGCTTGCAAAACCTGAGGCTTATGACTTATATCTCAAGTCAACTTGTAACCAAACAAATAGGTTTCTCTACCTAAGGTTAAACATTAACGACTAATAACAAATCTCTTTTCAATAAGATAAATATGAACATTTATTATTTAGGGTTCTCAACCCTTTAATGTGTACCCCCATAAAATATCTAAAATAGGTTATAACCATAAAGGTGTTATCAAATAATCTTTAACCCTTCTAGGTTAAACTAGGGTTTTATTTAACCCTTGAATAATCCATTATATCAAAATAACCCTATCTCATAAATTCAAGACTATGGTTTATAAATGACCTTTGGTTTAACTCAGCCAAGGTTAAGGATACTATGGTTTTGAAATAGGAAATACCTCCTATACAAAGGAATGTGAATTCTTTCAACTGACCTTCACGTGATGTCATTGTCCATCACTTCTTATATACTCATATATGATTCCACTCAAGTTCTTATCTAGCTAGACTTAGTTTATTCACGTCATAATGGTTTACTACAAAGTTATTCTCATTTATAGAATACGTTGTAAGGATAGTCCTATAGACCTTAATGTCTCTATCATAACATTTCCAATGAGTTATCACTCGATTTATATAAAAGGTGGCTTCCCAAGCTTAATAAGATTTCTACGTTCTCTTGGAAAAACAACCATATTAGATATTTGTAAACTTAACAAGAAATGGTTTTATATTTCCATTGACCACCTCCAAGATTTAAGCATCTTACTCATCTATGTTTACAAACCTATCATAGTTCTTCATGGTATTTAATATGTATGAGAATGGTATAAAATATCTCAAAACCAACTCTCAGTCTATCTTAATATCGAACCTTCTCTTTAATCGATTGTATTTTCTACATAATCGACCACAGAAAGAATACCCTCTACGGTGTATTGGAACATAAAGAGTAAAATATCATTCTACAATTATGTCATTTAATAAACAGACTTCGACACAATGCAATGATTTTTAACTTAGGCTATTTAGCCTTTGAGAGCGTCGGCCAGCCAATGATAATGGCGATAATCTTTTACTCCAAATGGTTTAAAACATAATGAAAACACTCATTATATAGGTTCGTTGTTTTAAGAATTGAATATCATAGACATATTAGAAGATAATATCGATTCTTCTAAGCATGCAATCAAAAGACGTTATGAATCAATACAATTCTACTGTTATCATCACACAGATATTGAGTGATACCTGGTGATGGATCAATAAGTTATCTGCAGCTGTGTATATATTCAATCAGCTTCTATGATGGCACCTACATGACTATGTTATGGCAGCGATCTCTTCTCTCTTTTTTTTCAATCATCTTTGTATGTGCTCGACTCTCCCTTAACTGCGAATCCTATCTCCCCTTTACTCGTGATGAGTCGTGCCATTTAATGACTCTTCAAAGATCTTTATGAAAATGGTTTTCTACCACTCCCTCAAATGAAAGGTAATTGGTAATGCAACAGACCACTCCCCCATTTGGTTTACAACCTATCCCATTTATTCAGTAGAGATAAACACATGTTTCGATTGAGGCACAGAATGTGGAAAGATTCAATGTATGCAACCATAATACGACACTCCCTCTTAAAAGAGGTCGACACAAGTATAACCATCGATGGTTATTATGGTTGATCACTTTAAGTGATCCAAATCCATCACTCGAATTAATGTGGGTGTCATAAATAACATGCCCAAGGTTATTCGATGGATAAGTTTTATTAAATAATGTGAGGTATTATCCTCTTTGGTTTATACATACATCTATGGCTTATATTAAATAAGACTTACATATCATCGTTCTCATTCGATGGTTATGATTTAAATCAATAAGAATAATAGCAATAAAATAACGATTTACGGATATTGTGAATGGGTCGAGTTTACCTCCCCATCACATTCCTTCGACAATATTCACGTATTCTTAACTCAACAAAATTGTCTTAATGTTTAAGAATTGTTTATAATACGTCAAGATACTTAATAAAATAAGAGAACCATTTTACGACAATTTACGTCGTAATATTTACGTTTAATGTAAATAACCATAGTTCATATTCAAACGATGTTGTTAACGCTATTAACGACTATGATGATTTATTACGACTTACAAAGATTCGTAAGTTATCGACTACCTGTCGATTAGGTTTAAGTAAATTGACAAGTTAAGGCTTACCTCTCACAACACATTGGTTCACACTTTTGTTACACAACATACTCGTCTTGGAAAATAAACCACTTGTAACCCGAGGTCTATATCTCTCTCCTAGAAAGATACTCTCTCTCTCTCTCTCTTTCATTTCTCCGAGAGTCATTTGATAACCTGTAATCCTGTATCAAACTTGTTACCAAAAAAATTATGATCAGTGCATCATTATTCAAATAATAGATCAAATCTCATAATGCAAATATTAAATTGATAATAACAATAAAATAATCATTTCCATAATTCCATATATGACATTCGATATAATCTGTCTTTCCTCAACATTAATCTAAACATCATAATAGATTTACTTATGTCCAAGTAAAAGTAAAAGGTATAATCAAGACAAAAATTGGGGATGTAACAACTTCCTTCAGAGTTTTGATCCTCCTGATGTTTTTGGCTAGGAAAGATAAGGGGCTAAGCGCTGCCTAAAGTTTTGTAATCTAGTCGGACTTCTCTACTACTAGGGAAGAATTGGGGAGGTCTACTTGCAAGCTTCCTTTGAACACTGTAGGTTTGAATACTGACTTTATTTAGACCTAACATCTTGACTCATTAAGACTGGAATCAGTGTAAAGCTAAGAGCTAGGTTTTGATTAGAATCACTGGGAATGAAGGGGGATAATGGCGATTGTGAAAATGAGGGATTCTCTAAGTCCTGAAAGGATGACGTATACCTAGGCAATGTTAGACTCCTTACTGAGAAGAAAATAGTATAAGAGCAAGTCACTAACTGTAATGCATGATGAACAGAATGATACAAGAATGCAAGAAACAAATTATTTTTGACATTTTGATTTTTTTTAATTTGTTTTGTATTTTTATGTTTTATGATTTTTTGGGTATTTTTAGAGGTGTTTACAACATTTTGAGATGTTGAACTCTTCCCCTTCCATAATGCACAAGAGGTAGTGTCATTTTTGACATCTTCCTTAAGTATGTGTGGACCTATCCAATTTGATCTAAACTTCACTTGGAAGTCTTTGCAAGGAGACTCAAAGACTTGGTGTAAAAATGTCTTTGTATTCAATGAGGAATTTTGTGTACTCACATGTTTCATTATTTGATGATTTGCCCCCTAGCTTTATCATTTTATGTTCTTGTTGAGTTCCCATGTTTGTTTTGAACTTTCGAGGGGCAATTGGAGTTGGTGTTGACTCTCCTAGTTCCTGTGTGGATTCGGGTTCTTTTTCTCCATTCATGATTTCAACCATAGGGATGTTTATGTCTGGTTCAATTGGAATGGCCACTAAGTTGAATGGAGTGTAAGACTTTGTTGAGTTGGGATCGAAGGGGAATTCTCCTGTTTCCCCCTTCCCTATATGTTTTGAGGTCTTGGTTATGTTTGCAATTTGTTTCGATGTCTCTCCTTTTTCAAAAGTGTTAATTTTTTGGTCACTAGTGGTTTCCATGGACTGTCCCTTCTTCTTAACTTGTTCAACTCTATAAAGGCTAAAAGGATCATGATCTCCTTTGATGATGTGGGTTTGTCCCATGTACGAGAAGTGTAATTATTGAAATAATGTGGAGGGAATGGCCCTCATCCTATGGATCCAAGGCCTTCCTAGGATCATGTTGTAAGTGGTTTCTTCATTGATGACGTAAAATTTAGTTGGGAGGGTTTTGGGACCCAATGTGATTTAAAGATTGACCTTACCCATGGTTTGAATGTTTGGATTATCATGAATTCTAAGGATGGAAGTTTGTTTTATGATTTGTGTTTCATCGTATCCCATTCTTTGAAGAAGTGAAAAGGAGACTATGTTGATTGCAAACCCATCATCGATCATTACATGTTTAATGGAATAATCTTGAACTTGGACTATCAAATGGAGGGGGAGATCACCCTGTTTAGCTATGTCTTTGTCTAAGGGTAACTTTTTTAAATCAAATGTTGAAGAAGAACACTTTTCGTTTGGAGTGTTTTGAACTATATGGCCTAGATCTAGGGTTTTGAGGAGAGCATTTTTGTGTGTAGGAGAACTCTTGATAAGCTCTAACATGTGAGAAAATTTTGAATTGTTGGTGTCATATGGTTGTTTCGGTCCTTGTATGACATAAATTTCTTGATCTTTATCTAATTCCACAAGGCCTAAGGTGTTTTGAAGGATTTTGGGACTAAGTTCATCTTGCGAGAATGTGTCCATGAATGCTTTTTGTTGACGCTTTGGGAGGTTTGATATGAAGCGATGGTACCCCTGACATGACTTGATATCATGCCCCCTTCTCTTGTGAAATGAGCAATATTTATCATGATTATGATCTCGAGGTTTACGATGATTGTTGTATGACTTCTGTTGATTCTCAAGGGATAGTTGTTGGCATTTTCATTCCCCAAATTTGTATGACTATCGTAGTCACAATTATTGTTGTTTCTAGATGGTGAAGTGTTTGTTGACCCATCTATGTCTTGATCATTTGTTGAGTATTTTTCATTTGTATCATGGTTTATCAACCTTCCATTAGAATCATACTCCCTTCTTGGTTTATCAACCTTCCATTAGAATCATACTCCCTTCTTTCACTATCAATAGCGGCTTGGTCAATTCTAAGGGCACTTTCAAGTGCTTCCTCATATGATTTATAAGGGAGTTTTTGTACTTGTTCTCGTATGTCATTGTTGAGAGCATGTAAGAAGAGATCACAAAGTTCTCTGTGATCCTTGTTTGGTGCGCTAGTTGAAGAATAGAGAACTTTCCTCCACTGTGTGATAAAATGTGTGACTGACTCGTTGTCTTCTTGTTTGATTGTTAAAAATTCTCATATTCCTATTTTGACTAGTTTGTTTATGTTGAAGGCAGCCACAAATTAATCGATGAGTTGCTTGAAAGAGTGGATTGATGCTTTTGGAAGCCGATAGTACCAATCTAGAGCGATGCCCTCCAAAGTCTTTGGAAAAATCTTTGCTACCACCCCATCCCAAGGAAGGAGTTCTCACACTACCATGATGTAAGCCTTGATATGAGAGTTGGGATCACCCTCTCCTTTAAATTTTGGAAGCTCAGGGAGAGGTCGTGGTAATATAACCTAATGAATGTTGTAGTCAAGAGGCTCCTTTAAATACTCGAGGTATGTTCCTAGGAGGGAATTATGTGTAGAGAATTTTGTTCCTCCGAATACTAGCCCTTCAAGTGGAGCTTGTTGTGTTTGTTCAAAGGGTATGCTAGATTGTTGATATCCTGAAATAGTTGGATGACTAGATGGCATCATGTTTATGTTTTGAAGATTGGGTGGGATCATTTGTAGTTGATCTTGTGTCATAAGAATCCCACCTATTTGATTGAGACTTGTCATGTTGGATTGTGAGGGCAAGGGAGGCCTAAATGCTTTGTTATGTGTGTCATATGAATGGGAGTTTAGATGAGGGGTATTTTGTGTGGCCCCTTGGTTTGATTTGATCTCATCAATGAAATGATTTCCACGTGCCCTAGGTTTTTCCTCAATTTTGTTTTGGCAATTTTGTCTGATATTTCTAGCCTCGAGGGTATCGATTTGTTGGACCAAACTTTCTATAAGGTTTGGGAGTGAGGCTTCCTCTATTTTTTGAGTTTTTCCACTTTGCGATGGATTGTTTTGCATTGAGGTTTAAGTGACCCTATTTTTTCTTTTTGATGACACTTCACATGTTGTGGACTTTTTATCTTGATGTACTATGTGGAGTGATTTTTGTACCTCCTCAGCTTCTTGTAAGTTCTCTTGACAACACACTTCATTGTTCATTTTGGTGGCCATTTTTCTATGGCTTGTTATGGGTTGATCATCTTGATGGATCTCAAATTGAATGCTCATTGGTTGTGTTCTAATTTGGTCAAGTTGAATGACCATGTTTCCATATGTGTGAGGCTTATGTTGGATATCCTTTAAGTATGAGTCTTTAAAATCTAATTGATCTGAGATCGAATCCATTAGATCCAAAGGTGTGTTGATTTTACTTGCGGGGACATTCCCCTGGATATTTTATGATTTTTTCCTAGATTTTTGGCACATGAAATGTCGTGAGATGCACAAAAATTTGAAAGAACCCATCCCAAAAGAATTTGCTCTTCACGTCAAGTTCACCAAAATATGTGGTGAAGCTAACATCGTATGTGACAATGATGATGGAAATGAGATCCACGCAATGGGATGCAAAAGCATAACCAAGAGGCTTTGCTCTTCACGTTAGGTTCACCAAAATATGTATGCTCAAAATCGTGACTCCGGTTGCCTGGGGCTGTCGGGTCAGATTTCGGCATGTACACAGGCCCTTCCCTCCTTGCCACGAGGTGATCTACCACCTCACTCTTGCTCACATGGAATTAGCCAGTCGAGATGAGGCGAGACAAGATGGGGATCTGGCTTGTTGGAGAGCTGGACTTCACAGAGAGGAGTTGGCAAGTACTGTGGCCTTTGTTGTTGTGTGCTAAGTTGAATGTCTCGTTCGATTGAAGTTGTAGTTGAGATAACCCTATGACCCATAGGGTCATTGGTTTCTCTTCTCCTGTTTAGGTTTCTTAAATTCCACCTCTGTGTGGGTAAACTATTTTGTTCATTTATGTCCTCTTGTCTTTGTATGCATTGAGCGAGTTCTTGTTGTATCTGGCATTGTCTAGTTTCTTCTAACAATAAGAGGACGAATGGGTCTCCTTGTCGTAGAACAAATGTTTCTTGTTGTGGTCTTGGATGGATCTCTTGGATCTCATCACAGATATCCCTCACCCACTCTCTTCTCACTCCTAAGCACATTCGTGAATCAGGATAGAGGTAGTTTGTGTGATTTCTAACCTTAACTAGATCTAGGGTTTCGACCTAGGGTTTAGTTGACCTAGGGTTTGACTTGTGTTTTGACTTCTTTTTACCTCATGATGGTATCGAGGGTTTGATTGGATCATTTAATTGTGGCTACCTCATGATGGTATCGAGGGTTTGCAATTTTGTCTATTCTAGGGTTTCTATATGCATGCAAACTAAATGATATGCAAAACATTTTTTGTGCTTTTTTAGTATTTTAGAAATAAAAAGTGCTTTTAATCTATGAAAAGGAAATATATATGGTTTTTCTGATGCAAAGTTAATCTATGTTTTTTTTTTGTGTTTTCAATGATTTAGAAGTAATCTAATCCAAAGAAAAGGGAAAATGCTTCTTCTAATAATCTAGATCTAGAAATATGAAAACAATTAATCTAACATGCAAGATCTAATTATCAAGGAAAAAGCAATGTTTTACTATTCCCAAGAGCAAATTTAGTTTTCTAATTACTATTTAATTAAACAAAACAATGAAGGAACCTGAGAGAAACGAAGATTTGTATGACTCCACTACCCTCAGAAATCTTTGATATCGGCAACCTCGAGTCCTTTTGTGGCAGTGGGTGATCCTCTTGACGACAAAATGACACAAAGAAGCAAAAGAGAAGCTTTGATGAAGCTTGTATGAGCTCAATGAGAGCTTTGGTTGAGTACAATGGCATAGAATGAAGTAGCGTAACATTGCTTGATTGAACAAATAAAGCAAAAGGCACCTTCGTCCTGTAAGAGCATTTGAATGCTAAGTTGGAGAGCAAAAACTGGCAAGAGTTGTGTGCACAATGAATTTGCCTCCCTTTGTGCTTGAGGGAGGGGTGTATTTATAAGTTTGAGGAATGGGATTGATTGAGAAGTTAACTCATTTGATTGATGAGTTAACAAGGATTGGTTGGGGAGTTCACTAGATTGATTACCCAATGAACTCAATTGATTAGAGAGTGATGAAGTAAAGATAACTTATCACTGAAGAGGAAATGGAGATGAGGGAATGCATGAGATTGATTGAAGAGTTAATTTGAGATCAAATAGAGCTAATTATGCATATGTGGGTGCATGACATAGTTAACTCTATATTAGGCATCAAAAACCATACAAACTAGAAGAAAAAAGGTCGAAAACGAAGCAAAAACATGTGAGAAACTTGAGTTTTTCTGCGGCTGGAAAAACAATAGGGTTGCCCCTGGGTGACCCTATGTCGCACGGGGCAGATCCAGACTGGACAGGGTCTTATGCATAAAATTAGGTTGGGAGATGAAAGAAGAGAAGAAAATGAGGGGTTCTGGCTCTGAAAACATGTCAGTCATGTGTAAGAATGCAAATCTCCACTTGCACCTGTAGGATAATGTGTAAGACTCCAAATCACTAGGTGCAAAAGATGAAAAACATAGGGGAAGGGTGAAAACTCACCTACAAGACACTCACAAGGCTTAGGAGCAAGGTCGAAAGCTCAGAAAATGAAAGTTGACAAGTGTCGAAAAGCGTCGCAAATGGGGAGAGAGAGAAATCGACAAAGAAGAAATAACACAAGACAAGAAAGAGGACACGTCATCAATAGGCTTGCTGCTTAAAAGACATTATTTCACGCTTACATGTACGTGACAAGGATTTGAATCATCATAGGGGTCCTCATGGAGGTTGTGCGTTATTTTTGTGCTCACAGAAGTTGCTTTCGATCAGGAAATGGAACTGGGGGATGCCTGTTGGGATGCTCACTCGAATGTTGCTAGTAGTGGTGTTGATAGCTCCACCCGCATATGGATGTGGAGAAGCATAAACTAGAACTAGAAGGGACAAGATCATGGGTGAAAAGCATTAGAATAGTAGGGGTCATTTTCATCAAGATGGATTTATGGAGTTTCATGGATTGACCCCTACGATAGATAGTTCATATGGTCATTGAATCGCTACATACTATTGGAGAGACCATTGGATCAGGTAGGGGTCAACTAATCTGAGATCGACTGGTTGTGACTCCTGAATCAATTGGATAGGAGGGAAATGTTTTACGCAGTATTACTTTTAATTGTAATAAAAATTTTAAATGGTAGGGAAGAGGGAAATTACCAATTTGTGTGACTAATTATTTAGTCATTTTTATTTGTGTGACTAATTATTTAGTTGTATTTTTTACCCAACAATCAAATTAGTCATTTATAATTGTGTTGCAAAAAATTAGTAGAATTTAGTCATTTTTAGTTGTTGTGACTAAAAGTTTTAGTCACCTCATCATTTATTTGCCAAAATTCTACTAGTGTATACATGGAGAAACCACAAGGGTTCATACATGATCCTTCGCTTGTTTTCCATATTTAAAAGTCTCTGTATGGCTCCAAATGGGCCCCTAGAGCCTGGTATACAAAGATGGACTCCTTCCTTCTATTAGTTGGGTTCACTCAGTGCCATTCTAATCTGAATGCTTATATTCTTCAACAAGATGGTACTTTCACCTTCCTTGTTCTGTACGTTGATGACTTGTTGACAGGGAATCACTCATCCACCATCAAAGCAGTGAAATCTACCCTTCATGATCATTTATTGATGTCAGACTTGGGCCTTTTGCACCACTTTTTGGGAATTGAGATCACTTAGTCATTTTCTAGTATCTTCATTGCATAGCCTAAACATGCACTTGATATGCTCTATAGATTTTGCATGGATATCTATAAGCCTGCACCGACTCCATTTCAGTCAGGGGTCAAAATTGAGGCTCACTGTACTTCACCAACGGTGGATGCTACATTGTATTGCCAATTAGTTGGGAGTCTCATGTACTTGACTCACACGAGGCCCAATCTATCATATGATCAGGTGCGGGCCTAGTCTCTAGGTTCATGCATGAGCCACATGAGCTACATTGGCAAGTAGCTAAGTGGATTCTCTACTATGTGCAAGGTGCTCACAGTTATGGGATTCACTATGCAACAGGCTTGGATATTGACTTGGTGGGCCATATAGATTTAGATTGGGAGGGCGATTCTTAGCATCACAAGTCTACTTCCAGGTATTGCTTCTCACTTGGTTCTGATCTAGTTTTTTGGTCAAGTAAGTAGTTTGCAATTACTCTTTCATCTACAAATGATGAGTATTAATAAGCAGTTAATGCTACTACTAAGGCCATTTGGATTCAAAACATACTAAGTTTGGTATTTCCTTTTGGAAGCCTACAATCATCTTTTGTGACAACCATAGTGCAATACAAATCTTTCACAATCTAGTCCATCACTAGTAGACCAAACACATTGAGATCCACATGCACTACATTCAAGAGTCAATTCATGAGTAGATCATTGATCTCATATACTATATGACATCAGAGCATATCACAAACATCTTCACCAAACTTTTAACTAAGAGTAAATTCCTTCATTTGCAAGCTTTGTTGGGGGTGGACGGGTGTCCACTTTAGGGGTCTTCTTAGTCCTCTTTTCTCTCTCTATTTTGAGAGGTGTTCTCTCTATTTGTGGGGGGAGGGTTTTTTCTCCTTAGGAGGAATTCGTTATACATGTGTACCTCATTAGGCTTCATTTGTTAGGGCCCATCTTTCACCCACCTAATCTATGCTTAAGTGGGGTGTTAGGGTAGGTTTTTATTTTTCTAGTGGATTATTTATTTTCCTATTTCCTAAGTTTTTCCTATACTTTTTTATTAAGCTTGCTTAAGTTAATAAAGTGAGTTTAATTAGATGAGTGAGTAGTTTGAGGTGTCACCATCTTACAAGGGAGTTACATTTACTATGTTTAGACCGTTTGGTAGTCTCCCACTATTGGAGAAGTGAGAATTGAGCCAAGATTTGATGTCGGTCGTAGATCGCATGCACTCCAGTCGACAAATGATCGAAGATCAAAATAGTAGAATGGAGATAGAATCTAAAAAGAGAGAAAAATAGAGACAAAGAAAGAGACTTAGAGAATACTCTTGATACTCTCACGGAGCTTTCACTGAACTTGTGAAGGTGAGAGTAGAGTGTTGTATATATAGCAAAAATAAGGCATATACATCCAAGAGGTGCATTAACTCCTACTACCCATAAAAGGTGGGAGGTTTTATCTACTTGGTAAATGACAAACATGTGGCATAACCTCCTCAAGCGAAGACAAAAAGGAGGTGGTACATAAAGCCAAAAGAGGGTGAGAAACCCAACTACCCTGTAACATACTTAGGTAAAGACATAATAGTGGTTATGAGAGGTGGCACAACAAGCCAAAAAAAGGTATGTAACTCAACTACCCATGTGTGGGAGAGAGTTACACATGTAGCTAATGTATTTCGCCACGTGTCCTCATATTAACCACACCTAGTAAACCTAAGCAAGGTTAATAATGTGTAGGAAAAAGAAATACCCCCAAGGAAAATAAAAAACCTACACTAACACCCCCTTAAGTGTAGCTTAGGTGGGTGAAAAGATATGGGTCCTAGCAAGTGAAGCCTGATGAGGTACCCATGTACAAAGAATTCCCCCCCAAAAGAGAATCCCCCCACAACGGAATAGCCCCCCTAAATAGAGAGAGAAACACCCCCCAGAGTAGAGAGAGTGAAGGCGAAGGACTAAGAAGCCCCTCCTGAAGTAGATAGTAGTTGCACCCCTAGCAAAGCTCGTAGATGAAGGAACTTTCTCTCAGTGAAGAGTTTGGTGAAGATGTTTGCAATCTACTCTGATGTCTGAATGTACTTGAGATTAATGATGTTTGCATGAATCAACTCTCAAATGTAGTGCATATGTATCTCAATGTGTTTGGTCTGCTGGTGATGGACTGGATTATTTGAGATATGTATTTCACTCTGATTAGCACAAAAGATGATTATAGGCTTGTTGAATGAAATACCAAACTTAGTGAGAATATTCTGAAGCTAGATGGCCTCAGTGGTGGCATTAATTGCCCCTCGATACTCAGCTTTTGTAGATGAAAGAGAAATTACAGGCTGCTTCTTACTCGACCAACAAATTGGACAGGAACCAAATGAGAAGTAATACCATGAAGTAGACTTGCAATCTTGAGAATCTCCTGCCCAATCTAAATTTGTGTATCCCACCAAGTCAAAATCTACGCTCGCCGCATAGTGAATGCCATAACTGTGAGTGCCCTAAACATAGTGGAGAATCCACTTAGCTACTTTCCAATGCAACTCATGTGGCTCCTGTTGGTTATTTTCACAGACTGAATGCTTGTTCCCAGTTATCCCTACAAGGTAGCCGTCATTGATCAACAGGATTCTCGGGCCAGGGGCCAACAGTACAGGAGATAGACTCTATAAATATCTCCTCCTCTTCTTTAGGCTCTGCAAAACCAAGGGGGGTATTCCCTATTCAACATCTATGACATATGCACATGAACTTACTTGGATGTTGATACAAAGTAGATAAATCCTCTCTTATGTTGACCAAAACTGTGGAATAAGTGCAAAGGGGCTAGCTTTGGGCCTATGTTTAGTTGTGAGACAGAGGATTTTGGTCCTAAAACTACTTCTAAAGTCCTAATGGTTTGATTTAAAGTTTAAGTTTGATTTTATGTTTGGATGCAAAACTGAGACTTTGGGATGCAACCTCAATACAAGACTGGATCGGTGCCTATCCAGGGCTCGGAGTCAATAGACATAAACATGTGAATGGCCAGCATGAACATATACCAAAGACTGGATATCAAGGGAGTTTTTAATATCTACCTTACAGATACTTCCCAAAAATTAGGTGCTTAATCATTCATACTTAGTGATATCCCTACTGCAACACATTTTCTCAATGATTAACCTGAAACATTTAATTTGTCGCTTGAACAAAAGTAGGAGATTAAACATTCAATATAGAAAAGTTATATTCCTGAACCTTAACAACCCTTAGTTATCTTGATTCAAAAGAAAATATGCTCACAGCTTGGAGACAAATGGTTAAACACATGCACAAAGCATTTCTCATATAAAACAACATGAAACAAGTGAATTCATGCATGAAACATACAACATGAGACTCATAAACTTACAAGACATCAAGAACAGGGCCACCAATGAAGTTGTATTCTGTCACAACACCAAAATTTGTCCAGTTTTCAATAACAACAAATGAGTAACACAGTCTGCTTTTATACCAAGACCTTGTACCCAGCAAAATTTAATAACAAGGCAAATAAAAAATCTACCAGATTCAATGCATCTTCAGTTTGGCGCTTAAAATTGAATGCAGCCGGAAAGCAGAGAAAGAAAGCAGGTGGGCTCAGGATTTGAGCCGCCGCCTGAAGATCTTCTTTCATAAAATCGGTGGTTGACCTGTCCATCGTCGACCAAAATCCTGCAAATGTCACCATTATTGCTCAGCTACCCGTAGATCCTCAGTGGCGTGTCTTTGGAGTTTTTCCTGCCCAAACGCGGCCATAGATACAAAGAAACCCATCGCTGCAGCAAAATACAAAACCAGCCGTCGATCTACTCCCATTGCTGTAGCAAAATACAAAACTAGCCGTTGATCTACTCCCATCACTGAGATCTGCGGCTCGAAACACACCCTGAAAGTCGCCAACCAGTGAGAACATGCCACGTAGGCACCTTATGTTTTTATCGCTGATTTTTGCTCTCACTATTTTGCCTTTTCGCCCCCTTGTATATGCATGCTCATATACAATCGTCTGATTTATGCTTTTAAAAACCCTTTGTATATACAAGAGCAAATGCATATACAATCGTTCACCATACAAGGCGGACCCCAAATTGTTATAAAACAAATCAAAATTCTAATCGGGTCCGTCTTACATCCCTATTCCTTGCATATCCTCATTGTATATGTGCATACAACTGCTACATACAAGCCTCGGATTTCAAAAAATATAAAACACTTTGAAACTGCCCTGAAATCCAGCTTGTATCTCATCTAATGTATATCGGCATACATACAAGCACACAAACATGCAAGGCACGGACGCCAAACACTTATAGAACAAATTTGATTTGTTATCGGGTCCGGCTTGCATCATCGCAATGTATAATTTTGTTTGTATGTTCGAATATGCATTGGGAACATACAAGCCTACCATACAACCGCGGACTTCAAACACTTCGCCAAAGCATTTAACCTTCCCATCGCATCCACTTTGCACATCCTAGAACATACATGCAAATCCCCTTGTATATGCAAACCTACAAGCGATTGCGCATACAACCTTGTGGAGCCCACCAAATGTATATACCTCTGCTGCACTATTCACCTTACATGTCGCGGCGGACCCTTGTATATTTTTCATCGTATAAGACTCAATGTATTTTGGACACACATGCATTCCTGCCTGCTCGATACAACGGCGGCATCTTCGAGGAATCTTTGATGTGTATTCTGCCATTGTATATTTTTCGCTTGTATCTCCAACATTGTAGCAAAAGTATATCGGCCCGTTGCATATTTTTCCCTTGTATGTCTACATGCAACCCGATATACAAACCGTGAATATTCCAAGAATCTGCAAAAGATTCCCCCTTTGTATATGCACATTTCAAAGCCCGATATACATATAAAATGCATACAATTGATTTTTTCAAAGGCCGATGGAGATTTTGCACCCGCTAATGCATTTTTGACTAGCATGTATATACAAACACCCTTGTATATACAAAGAAACTTGCACCTTAACTAATTTTTGCATTTTTTTTAACTGCAGAGGCCGAAAGTGTTAGATTTTTTGGACTTTTTGGGGAAGGTGCCTGCATATTTAAATGCTTGAAACCTGAATGTTCATGCAGGCACCACCAGTGGCTCTATCTGGGGACGCATGCCTCTTGCAGGCATGGCGAGAACCTCAGAATCTCTGGTTTTGCAGATTGGGCCTTATCCATTGGGCAACAAAGTCGAACATTGCACCAACCTGCACCACAAAATAGATTATTAAAATTTTACTTGGTGGCCCATGGCCACCAAAAAGGAAAAACTAGAATTTTCCTCTGTCAAACACTTGATTTTCTTCTGATCTCATTGGGTCAAGCCTGAGGATGCTGCCATAATTTCCCCACAAACAACCCCTGTCATTTGCATATTCAAACATCTCATTTAACTTGTCTCTGTCAACCTTATGCAAACAACCCTCAACATCATCAACATGTGAATGTTATATTTATCAAACAATGCATATTCATATGGCATATAAAGCTTATCATCATCTATATCAGCAATATGCATTGTAAAAGGATCTCCCAGCTGGACTAAAAACTGAAAGTACTCAAAGTCCACCATGTAGCTAGGAGCATCAAGCCTCATTGTATCATAAGCTGGCATATCAAAGATAAAGCTCTCAAATCCATATTTGTGCACTTCTTGCACACAACTTTCAGGTGCACCAAACAGAAAAAACTCAGATTCTGGCACCTCCCTGCAATAACCCTCATGATATATGTTGGTTGCTCTTTCATCAGGATGAAAAATAGAATCCCCTTCAATAATAGTGCCTTGATTTTTACCATAGTCAAACAGATCCTCTTCAGCATATGTGCCAAAAAGGGTTGATCCAAGTGTTTCAGCTTCATTATGGTATGCCACTGGTTCATGGGCAGCAGAACATGCATTTTGATTACCAATGAATTTCTCCTGTGGAGGAGTATCAACCTGTGTACCATAAGCAAAACTATAATCAAATAAAGAACAATCATGCTCAGCACTAGCACTTGTTTCAATTTCTGATTGCTCTTCATCATCTCCATGTGTCTAAATAAAAGGCAATGACTCAAACTTGGAATTGCTCCTTTGTTTGTTGATTTCTTCTATATCTTGTGCACAATACTCACAATCATCTCCACAAACCCACTCAAACAAATATTCACTGCAGTCCATAACTTCATCATTATTTTCAGAATCAAATACCTGAACCTTGAAATGGGAGTCATCATTGATCCTTTCATTGGCATCATCAATTGGTGAACAATTAAGTCGAGCATTGCTGCCATCACTATGTTCATACATATCAGTCTCAACTTCTATATTTTTATTTTCATATTTATCTTCAACTGATGCCATGATCACTTGGTCATTTGCAGCTACACAACTGTTATTCACACCAAAGCTTGTGGACAGAGAATTCTGCATGTGCTCATTTCTAATTTTTTCTATATTTTCTAAAAACTTGTATGCCATCTGCATACTTGTTATCTTAAATTCCCTCAATAATGCACTAGAGCCCTCCTCAAAAGCTTCAAACTATATGCCAACACAGGCTGAAATATCAGGTCTGAAGGCTTCAGGGATTTGTGAAAGGGCTACTGCAAATCTATGACTGAAATCAATACTAGGCTCTTCATCTTGTTTTCTAATTTCCATCAATCTTGCAACAAGATCAGCAGGTTCTCTCGCAAATTCTTTTCTAAAACAGTCAACAAGTTCATCCCAACAGGCAAAAGATCTCTTTGGAAAGCTCAAATACCAATCTCTAGCTCTAGCACCAAAGGATCTAACAAAAAACTTCATCCACATATCCTCATCCCTAAATGAATGTCTCTCCATGAAGCAGTGAAAGTTTTGGATATGTGCACCCCCATCACACACATTGTGTCCACTAAATCTAGGCATCTGATTGTAAATTTGAGCAGGCATACTTTCAACTTCATAGTCAACCCATGACAAATCTAATTGGTCATACAAAGGATCAAAAGGGCTGACAAGAGGGTTTATATCTTGACTGGCAGACACAACAGGGTTACTACTATTTAACTAAGCTTGCCTAGCCTCTAAGGATATCAACCTATTCTTTATCTCCTCAATATTTTTACTCAACACTTCATCCCCCTCTTGACTGAGTATGGGCGTATATATATTTGGATTCATGTTAACTTTATCGTTAGACATCTTATATCTACCTAAGACCTAAGGCTTCCTCTTGGCATTTAACTTATGCAATGAAACAAATGAAAGTGGGAAGAAACTAGGTACCTTTTCATCCAAATGCTGAAGTTTTGAACAGAATATTTTTAGATCACAACAACATACACTTGCCTCTCATGTGCACTGAAAATTTTGCAGAGTCGCCACCTCTTCAAAGAGGATAAAACCTTCAAATAACTGAAAGCTCATCATAGAACAAATATTTTTCTAAGTTCATTCCACCAACAGAGCACCATATTCACATGAAAAAATTGGATATGCAGTAACAATTTCACACTATTTGACTCTTTTCCCCAATAGAGTCGCCAAATCTGTTGGTGACTCGGATGGATAAAATATAACACTTCTTTTTTCATCAATTCCCCAATGGAGTCGCCAAAATCTGTTGCTTATTTTCCCAGACTGGATGCTTGTTCCCAGTTATCTCTACAAGGTAGCCATCATTGATCAACAGGATTCCCAGGCCAGGGGCCAACAGTACAGGAGATAGACTCTATAAATATCTTCTCCTCTTCTTTAGGCTCTGCAAAACCAAGGGGGTATTCCCTATTCAACATCTATGACATATGCACATGAACTTACTTGGATGTTGATACAAAGCAGATAAATCCTCTCTTATGTTGACCAAAACTGTGGAATAAGTGCAAAGGGGCTAGCTTTGGGCCTATGTTCAGTTGTGAGAAAGAGGATTTTGGTCCTAAAACTACTTCTAAAGTCCTAATGGTTTGATTTAAAGTTTAAGTTTGATTTTATGTTTGGATGCAAAACTGAGACTTTGGGATGCAACCTCAATACAAGACTGGATCGGTGCCTATCCAGGGCTCGGAGTCAATAGACATACACATGTGAATGGCCAGCATGAACATATACCAAAGACTGGATATCAAGGGGGTTTTTAATATCTGCCTTATAGATACTTCCCAAAAATTAGGTGCTTAATCATTCATACTTAGTGGTATCCCTGCTACAACATATTTTCTCAATGATTAACCTGAAACATTTAATTTGTTGCTTGAACAAAAGTAGGAGATTAAACATTCAATATAGAAACGTTATATTCCTGAACCTTAACAACCCTTAGTTATCTTGATTCAAAAGAAAATATGCACACAGCTTGGAGACAAATGGTTAAACACATGCACAGAGCATTTCTCGTATAAAACAAAATGAAACCAATGAATTCATGCATGAAACATACAACATGAGACTCATAAACTTACAAGACATCAAGAACAGGGCCACTAATGAAGTTGTATTCTGTCACAACACCAAAATTTGTCCAGTTTTCAACAACAACAAATGAGTAACATAGTCTGCTTTTATACCAAGACCGTGTACCCAGCAAAATTTAATAACAAGGCAAATCAAAAATCTACCAGATTTAATGCATCTTCAGATTGGCACTTAAAATTGAATGCAACCGGGAAGCAGAGGAAGAAAGCAGGTGGGCTCAAGATTGTAAGGAAATGAGGGATCTCAGAACGTATTTCTAAGAAAAGTGGTGTCTTCGACAAATTTAAATTCTTTCCAAATGCTTCAAAAACACGCACAACTATGCCTTTAAAGTGGAAACAGACATAGAACATTTCCTACATTGACCCTTAGAGGAAAGCACAAGCGAACAATATCTAGTTTCAACAGCAGAGACATTAAACATGAAAGACAGAACAAGAACACAGATTTACGTGGGGAAAACCCTTACGGGTAAAAAACCCCACACTCCAAAAGCCCAGATCACCATTGTATTATTCAGCAACAGAAAAAAATAGTTACAATACAAAACTGGCAATAAGCCTTTCACGAAGATTTACATCTTGTTCCTTCTGAAGAATAACTGACAGTATAACCTTCTCAGCCAGAACACTTTCATTTGAAACCTGTTTTCATTCTCTTCTCAGTCCCTTCACATGCTGTTCACATGCTGGATACAACATACAGCAAAAGACTTCACAGAAGGAGAAAGACCAGTGCTCTCACAGATTGAACTCACTCTTTCATAGATTCTCTCACACCTCTTACTCAATTACACAATTGCTTTTAGCAATCTAATCGATTCTCATGCAAACGACCGTTCATTCCAACTGCCCAGTATCGCTGACATCCAACTGTCCAAACCGTTATCATTTCTATCTAACCGTTCACATTCTCATAGGAAACTTTGGTCCCACATGCACAAGTTCCAGTTGGACATCCAGGTTTAAATGCCCGAACACATGTAAGATAATTGTCGGCGCTTTTGCCGCCGACGACTCCAGTCTATCCCCATCGGCACAGCTCAAACTGTCGGCACAACCACAACCATGCACTCCGATAGTCCCTTGTCTTACCGACGCCAACACAACGCCAACTCTTCATCGGAGTGACTTCTGCCATCGGAGTGACAATTCAAGGCTGGACCGATAGAAGTTCTCACGCCGACGCCAAACACCAACTTCCATTGGGGTGACCAATGCCCATCGGAGAAACTTCCAAACGTCAGCCCGACAAGGATTGTCAAGCCGATGACCATTCCATCGGAGAGACACCAACAATTGTCAAGACTAAACCAAACTTCACTGAAGACCAATGTCTCACCGATGCCAAAGCCAATGTCATCCATCGGAGTAACGAGGTCCATCGGAGAGAGGACTCAAGGCTTGGCCGACAGTGATTCTCACGCCGACGCCAACCCTTCATCGGTATAACATGAAGTAACGGGGAGACTTCTTCCAGCTACGCCGATAACACTACTCACTTCGACGATCTTCCATCGGAGTGACTCACGCCGACTAGATCACTTACTCTTCGCTAACCCTTCATCCATCGTCGGTGTGACCCAACACTGTCGGAGCTCCTACCACCAGCTTTGCTGACGGTCAACCTCATGCCGATGTCTCACTACCATTGGTAAGACCTTGGAGATCGGCATAAGACACCGAACTCCTGCCAATAGTAATCCTCATGCCGATAGCTAGCCCTCCATCGGTGTAACCTAGCAGATCGGCCAAAGACCTCCTACTCCCACCGATACAAGGAGTCAAGCCAATAACAAAGGATAACCAAGGAACCAATGAACCTGTAATTTGAGTCACTAGTACTCAACATTCTCCCACTTGACGAAGGAATTACAGGAAACCATCAATGCTCCATATCACAAAACCAAAGCTGATACTGCCACCACTCTACTGTGCTCACAAGCTCCACATAAGTTTTAACAAAAACAACTTCAAAGCTTCCAAAACACAGCCGTGAGAAACATCCTCCAGAAACAAGATAAACCATCAGCTAGAACAACAATCAGTAAGCTGACTGTACCCATCCAACTGAACATAAAACCCACATGACTGAAAATAGCACACACAACCAGTGCTAAAAACATCCAATCACTCATACCTCAAAGGTATGAACATCAGTAGACTCATGCCACCTGCATATACACCCATCAGTTGTAAAAACAAGCTCTATGTGTCAACCAGTCGAAGAAGACCAAACACATCAAGAACTCCCACTGCATGGATAATGCTGATCTAAAAAAGATCATGGCATACAAAATCCACCAATAGCATTACATAGAAAGTGTAAATATCATGTAGTACCAAGGAAACATCCACCATGATATGCAAATCAATAACCTGCAAAAGAACAACACCTCACAACCAGTCCAAAGTTCTCCAATTTCTCCACATCCAATAAAAGAAAGAGATAATAGAACAGAACCTTCATGCTATCACCCAACAACATAAGTGAAAGCACATGACCACAAACTAGTGATCATCAGCTCCAACCAAATCTCAAAACAATGTAGTGTGAAACACACCATCAAAGAAACTAACTGAGACCAAGAGGAACACTGCACATCATATACCTGTAGACAATCCTTTTACATACACCTCTGAATGCCAACTGTGTCAAGTATGATCTCCTTCAAAACACCCCAAAGAAGAACAACATAACAACATCCAAACAAACATTCAATCTCCAAGATCAACTAACATGGATGTAAGCTTCACAAACCAAAGAAGATCAAACTAATTCATTTCCCATTTCAGGAAATCAGCCCATTAACCATCTCCTAACAGTCCTCATCAATGAATGATATCTCTAAACTCAAATGCAAAAGGAGATAAACATGCTATCCATCTCTCACAATGAATCCTCCAGAACCATATCTATGAAAGAAAGCATAAAACACCTGAGAGAAACAATGGGCTATACCTCTCAAGTGAAACTTGTCGAGTAGACCAAGAGTGGGGAAAGAGAATGTTCTTCCAAGATACCCAAGTCCCAATGACTTTCTCCAAGAACAATCTCCTCTAGATCTTTTGTTGAATTCACATTCAACCAAGGTAAAGACTCCTCGAACTTCTAGCTCTAAACTCTGAAAACACAGCATATACAGTCTCACCTTATTCTCCTTGTATCCATGAGTAACTTTGAACAATCACCTCATGCTGAACTCCAACTGCATCACTACACCACTATGAAGTAATCAAGCAAATGATAGATGTACCCAAACATAGAGAAGTAACCAGACCACTGTCAAAACTCCAATCATCTGAATCAGGAACTTATCATGACATCATGATCTTACCATCTCCTTTAGGAGATTCCATGCTCCAGGTGAACATAACCATTGTCTCTAGATCAATGTATCATACCAAAATTCAAAAGCAGAAATCATGATATGAAACAAACCAAAATTCTAAACCAACATCACCTGTCAAGCACCACCAACACCTTAGCCAAGAATTTCATGAATCCTCCATGACTCCAAGATGTTACTCATCCTCAAATAGTGCCCCTGCAAATGCGAAAGAACCCTTCTGCAGCAATAGGATCAAAGAGCTCCTCCTAGTAACATCTGCAACACTAAAGAAGATCATTCACCACTAAGTGATGAAACACACAGTCAATGCTAAAGCTCCCACTGAACTGTAACAACAGAGCTTTCCAAGCATCCTGACCAAACATCTCCTGATCTGAAAATCTTCCAGGTCCACAAATTAATATGTCCATGTGACTATAAAACCAAGTGACACCAAGATCTCCAAACCAAGGAAATAAACTATCACTGTCATCCATAACCAACTATTCGGATACTCAACAACATCCATCCTCTCATCCTGAAACAATCACACCAATGCACAAGTGACCAAAGACAAGGCCAGCTAACAAATCTGCATAAACACTGAAACAATCATGTGGATAAAGACAGTCCACATCCGAGTCATCTCACTATAGCTTAAGAGGTGATCAGCCCACAAAACTACATAACTCGTAGATCCAACCAATGTACCATGCAAACTCACTATCACACTGGAAACTGCAAAACTTAGATCTCAAGGAATAGATAACAATGTAGACAACATGACTCAAACATCAGAAAACTTACTTTTCACTGATTCGCCCAACATGTCCACAACCTGAGCACCATTAGTCAAGAAACCAGAAACATTACCATAGAAATGCTGAGTGACAAATCACATACCAGCACTCCCATGCAGAGAAAGCATTTCACCTCCTCACACCATGCACATAGCATGCATGCAAAACTGCAACTATATCATCCAGTAACATCCCAAAAGCCAGGTTCTAGAAATAGCTTAACTGCAGCTTCACAAAACCACAAGTTTTTCTTTTGACCGTGTAAAACCTGCAAAACCATTGTGTTTGAAACACACCCATGCACATCCATATCCACTTCACATCTGGAAAACCCAAAAGTTTGCAGCAAAAACTCCATAACAGTTAAACCAAAATAATGTATCATCATGAATATGCATAACCATAGATTTTAAGGAAAACTATAAAACCCCTCAAATCCAATAATCATGAATCTGAGTCATGCAAGTGCAAAATATCCACTTAAGGAAATAGCAGTTCAAGAGCTTTAGGCCCACTTGTAGACCAATCCCTCAACCACCAACATGCACATGCATCCGAGAGAATCAGGCTATTACAGAAGCTCTCAGATCATCCAATGATCAACTCCAAAGCCTGCATGCAATCAGGGTAACAAAAAATTATGCCTTCCAATACCAGGAACAAAACACCCAGCATAAGCACAATACTCCATGGTTGAGCAGTAACACAAACTTCTCCATATCATCAGAGAGCCTCTCACACAGACACCCAATATGAAAGTTACTGCAACAACATAGCCTCAAAGCAAACCCCATGCAACAAGATTAAATACTGTCAATTAAGAGCCTCAGGGCACATCAAGACCAGCTCCAGTCTCTTCACCATCCTTCAAGCACTGCTGAAATAGAAACACAAGATCAACTGCCAGACTTCCACTCAAACAAGGATCAAACAAACATACATTTCCTTCAGATTTCTTCAAGCCTGCCACACTAAGAAATCATCACAGAAGGAAAACCCAGACCTTATACACCAGGAACTCTTACATGCAACACATGCAACACACAAATGTACATATGTGAGCAACAAAGCAGATCCTAGTGGAAGGCTCTGATACCACTTGTAAGGAAATGAGGGCATCTTAGAACGTATTTCTAAGAAAAGTGGTGTCTTCGACAAATTTAAATTCTTTCCAAATGTTTCAAAAACACGCACAACTATGCCTTTAAAGTGGAAACAGACATAGAACATTTCCTACATTGACCCTTAGAGGAAAGCACAAGCGAACAATATCTAGTTTCAACAGTAGAGACATTAAACATGAAAGACAGAACAAGAACACAGATTTACGTGGGGAAAACCCTTACGGGTAAAAAACCCCACACTCCAAAAGCCCAGATCACCATTGTATTATTCAGCAACAGAAAAAAATAGTTACAATACAAAACTGGCAATAAGCCTTTCACGAAGATTTACATCTTGTTCCTTCTGAAGAATAACTGACAGTATAACCTTCTCAGCCAGAACACTTTCATTTGAAACCTGTTTTCATTCTCTTCTCAGTCCCTTCACATGTTGTTCACATGCTGGATACAACATACAGCAAAAGACTTCACAAAAGGAGAAAGACCAGTGCTCTCATAGATTGAACTCACTCTTTCATAGATTCTCTCACACCTCTTACTTGATTACACAATTGCTTTTAGCAATCTAATCGATTCTCATGCAAACGACCGTTTATTCCAACTGCCCAGTATCGCTGACATCCAACTGTCCAAATCGTTCGCATAACTATCTAACCGTTCACATTCTCATAGGAAACTTTGGTCCCACATGCACAAGTTCCAGTTGGACATCCGAGTTTAAATGCCCGAACTCATGTAAGATAACTGTCGGCGCTTTTGCCGCCGACGACTCCAGTCTATCCCCATCGGCACAACTCAAACTGTCGGCACAACCACAACCATGCACTCCGATAGTCCCTTGTCTTACCGACGCCAACACAACGCCAACTCTTCATCAGAGTGACTTCTGCCATCGGAGTGACAATTCAAGGTTGGACCGCTAGAAGTTCTCACGCCGACGCCAAACACCAACTTCCATCGGGGTGACCAATGCCCATCGGAGAAACTTCCAAACGTTAGCCCGACAAGGATTGTCAAGCCGATGACTGTTCCATCGGAGAGACACCAACAATCGTCAAGACTAAACCAAACTTCACTGAAGACCAATGTCTCACCGATGCCAAAGCCAATGTCATCCATCGGAGTAACAAGGTCCATCGGAGAGAGGACTCAAGGCTTGGCCGACAGTGATTATCACGCAGACGCCAACCCTTCATCGGTATAACATGAAGTAACGGGGAGACTTCTTTCAGCTACGCCGATAACACTACTCACTTCGATGATCTTCCATCGGAGTGACTCACGCCAACTAGATCACTTACTCTTCACTAACCCTTCATCCATCGTTGGTGTGACCCAACACTGTCGGAGCTCCTACCACTAGCTTTGCCGATGGTCAACCTCATGCCGATGTCTCACTACTATCGGTAACACCTTGGAGATCGGCATAAGACACCGAACTCCTGCCGATAGTAATCCTCATGCCGATAGCTAGCCCTCCATCGATGTAACCTAGCAGATCGGCCAAATACCTCCTACTCCCACCGATACAAGGAGTCAAGCCGATAACAAAGGATAACCAAGGAACCAATGAACCTATAATTTGAGTCACTAGTACTCAACATGGATTTGAGCCACCGCCTGAAGATCTTCTTTCATAAAATTGGTGGTTGACTTGTCCATCGTCAACCCAAATCTTGCAAATGTCGCCATTATTGCTCAGCTACCCGCAGATCCTCAGTGGCGTGTCTTCGGAGTTTTTCCCACCCAAATGCAGCCGTAGATACAAAGAAACCCATCGCTGCAGAAAAATACAAAACCAGCCGTTGATCTACTCCCATCGCTGAGATCTGTGGCTCGAAACATGCCCTAAAAGTCGCCAACTAGTGAGAACATGCCACGCAAGCACCTTATGTTTTTATTGCTGATTTTCGCTCGCACTATTTTGCCTTTTTGCCCCCTTGTATATGCATGCTCATATACAATCGTCTGATTTATGCTTTTAAAAACCCTTTGTATATGCAAGAGCAAATGCATATACAACCGTTCACCATACAAGGCGGACCCCAAACTGTTATAGAACAAATTGAAATTCTAATCGGGTCCGGCTTGCATCCCTATTCCTTGCATATCCTCATTGTATATGTGCATACAACTGCTACATACAAACCTCGGATTTCAAAAAATATAAAACACTTTGAAACTGCCCTAAATCTCCGCTTGTATCTCATCTAATGTATATCGGCATACATACAAGCACACAAACATGCAAGGCACGGACGCCAAGCACTTATAGAACAAATTTGATTTGTTATCGGTCCAGCTTGCATCATCGCAATGTATAATTTTGTTTGTATGTTCGAATATGCATTGGGAACATACAAGCCTACCATACAACTGCGGACTTCAAACACTTCGCCAATGCATTTAACCTTCCCGTCGCGTTTGCTTTGCACATCTTGGAACATACATGCAATCCCCTTGTATATGCAAACCTACAAGCGATTGCACATACAACCTTGCAGAGCCCACCAAATGTATATACCTCCGCTGCACTGTTCACCTTGCATGTCATGGCAGACCCTTGTATATTTTTCATCGTATAAGACTCAATGTATTTTGGACACACATGCATTCCTGCCTGCTTGATACAACGGCGGCATCTTCAAGGAATCTTCGATGTATATTTTGCCATTGTATATTTTTCACTTGTATCTCCAACACTGTAGCAAAAGTATATCAGCCCATTGCATATTTTTCCCTTGTATGTCTACATGCAACCCGATATACAAACCGGGAATATTCTAGGAATCTGCAAAAGATTCCCCCTTTGTATATGCACATTTCAAAGCCCGATATGCATATAAAATGCATACAATTGTTTTTTCAAAGGCCGATGGAGAGTTTGCACCCGCCAATGCATTTTTGACCAACATGTATATACAAACACCCTTGTATATACAAAGACACTTGCACCTTAATTGATTTTTGCATTTTTTTTAACTGCAGAGGCCGAAAGTGTTAGATTTTTTAGACTTTTTGGGGAAGGTGCCTGCATATTTAAATGCTTGAAACCTGAATGTTCATGCAGGCACCACCAGCTCCTGCATAAACCGAGGACCATGCCCATGACATATGAAATGTCAGGCCTCATGTGAGTTAGATAGATGAGACTCCCAACAAGATGGTATAAAATGCCATCAACCAAGGGTGAAGAAGATTTAGCCTCAAGTTTGATCCCAAACAAAAATGGAGTTGGTGCAAGCTTATAGTCAACCATGCAAAATCTGGGGAGCATGTCAAGTGCATACTTGGGTTGTGCCATGAAGATACCTGAAGATGACTGAGTGATCTCAATCCCTAATAAGTAGTGCAAAAGACCCAAGTCAGACATCAAAAATTGATCATGTAGAGCAGTTTTCACTACCTTGATGGTGGATGAATGACTCCCTGTGATCAACAAGTCATCGACATAGAGAACCAGAAATGTCAGAGTATCGTCCTGTTGCAGAATGTAGATGTTTAGATCAGAATGGCATCGAGTGAACCCAATGGACAAAAGGAAGGAGTCCAACTTGGCATACCAGGCTCGAGGAGCCTGTTTGAGGCCATAGAGAGACTTCCAAAGACAACAAACTAATGAAGGATCCTGAACGAACCCCTGTGGCTGCTCCATGTAGATTTGCTCCTGAAGGTCACCATGAAGAAAAGCACTCTTCACGTCCATCTAATGAACTTCCCAATGATGGGCTGCAGCTATAGCAAGTACAAGTCGAATGGAATTCATTTTAGCCACTAGTGCAAAAGTCTCAGAGTAGTCAATCCCAAGCACCTGGGAGAATCCTTTAGTGACCAAGAGAGCCTTATGCTTGTCAACCGACCCATCTACTGCAAATTTTGTTTGATAGACCCACTTGCATTGAACAAGTTTTCTTCCCTTAAGAAGAGGGACTAAATCTCATGTATGATTCCTTTCCAAGGAATTGAACTCTTCCTGCACTGCTACATCCCACTCGGGGACACTAGAAGCTTCTCAAAAAGTTTGTGGATCAGAAGCTGAAGCAATGAAGAGATGTGGAGCCTACTGAAATTGTGACCTTGTTCTTCTTGTATTTGAAGGATTACCAACCCAATCACCTGTTGATTGCAAAGTCTGATGAGCCCAAAGAGGCCTTGTGGCAGGAGAATCTAAAGGAGAATCATCAACCTCTGAATGATGACTAAGAGAAGAGGGTGGATCTTCATCATCACTGTCACCATTTGAAGTGGAGGAGGAAGACTCCTCATCTAGATCAAGAGGATTAAGATCCTCTGAAGAACTGTCATTATGTTGTAATGTCTCCAATGTAATGGTGGATGGAGAAGTAGTAGGAGAACTGGAAGAGTCCTCCTCAAAATGAGCACTCCTCTCAATGAACAACTCATGTGTGGTAGGATGAAGAAGCTTGTAGACCTTGACATCGTCTGGGTATCCAACAAATATGCAAGGCTTGCTCTGTGGATCCATAGCCTTGCATTTCTCTGCTGTAATGTGGGCCCATGCGGGAGAACTAAACACTCGAAAGTGCTTAATTGTGGGTTTCCAACCAGTCCAAGATTAGAAAGGAGTTACCCCCTTTACAACTTTATGAGGAACCCGATTCTGGATATAACACACAGAGTTGATGGCCTTTGCCCAGTACTGAGGTGCCATAGACCTAGAGTGAATAATACAATTGGCCATCTCTTTCAAAGACATGTTCTTACATTTCGCGACACCATTCTGCTATGGACTATAGGGAACCATGTGTTGAAGATCAATGCCCTCAAAGGCACAAAACTACTCAAACTTGTGGCTGACATATTCCCCCCCATTATCTATACGCAAAATCTTGATGGCCTTCCCAGATTGTTTCTCTGCAAAATCTTTGAAGTATAGAAAAGACTCAAAGACCTCAGACTTCTACTTGAGAAAATATACCCAAGTATATCTAGAAAGATCATCAACGAATGTCATAACATATCAAGCCCTACTGAAAGATGGATGTGGAAATGGTATGCATTGATCCCACAATAATGGGTTACACTTTTTGGCCAAAGTTGACATTGAAATGAACATTTTGGAAAAAATCTTCACTTTCAAACACCTATAGTTGCTAAACCACGAGGAATTTGGAGATGATGTAAACTAGTGATTTGTCACATTTTGTCTGTAGATTCTAAATATATTTTTATTTTTATTTTGGAATCAAATTGCATTTATTTTTCCATCTCCTTCAATAACTAGTTTTTAACAGTAAACACCATTTTTAAAGAGTGATGTGAACTGTGTAAAACATAACTTTTTTTCTATGAAGGATAAAATTCTAATTTTTTCGAATTTAGATTTTTAAATATGATATCTAGAGGATGCATTTAGTTGCATAATGTTTTATTGAATATATTTCTTCTAATTAACTTTTGAAGTCAAACCAATTACAATTTAGACATAGGTGTACTGTGTAAAGCATAATTTTTTTTTGTATGTATCGGAATTCAATTTTTTTTTTCTATTGGATCAAGGACATGAATACCAAGAGGATAGATATTTTTCATAATTTTGTTTTGGTAATATACTATTTTCCACATGTGTAGAACATAGAGCTTGATTTTTGGTGAAAACCCTATGTTTAATTAAATTAAAAAAAATGTATAATAAAACCAAAATATATTAAAATTATACTTGATAGAAAGCTCGTTTCGAGGACTATAATCTTCAAGATGGGTTTGTCAAATTGATTCCATTTTGATCCTCAACCTAGGCCTCAAAACCCAAAAATCTGCATAAAATTGCAGTTGGAGAGGGGCAAGGGTAAAATAAGGGGGTTCGAATGAAAGGGGGTTCGATCGAACCCCCTTTCATTAGAACATCCTAAAATTAACATTAAAAATTTGAAATAACATTAAAGGCGGTTCAATCGAACCCCCTTTCATTAAAATAATCATATTAAAGGGGGTTTGATCGAACCCCCTATTTTATTAAAAAAAGCCTGACATAAAGTGGGTTCATTCGAATGGGGGGGTTTGAACGAACCCATTTTTGGGTTCGTTCGAACACCCTTGTTCGATCGAACCCCTCCAAAACTTTTTTTTGGTGCATGGGTATTTTTCCTTCTTCAATGCAATTGTAACACAGTATTGTGGGTTCACATTCATGCCAAGTCATTGTGCACTAACTCCAGAAGCTGTGTGGCTCTCCATGTTTTGCCTTTGTCATATTTCTCCTCTGGATGCTTACTAAAAATGCATCCCTGGCAAACTCCATCAGAAAATTGAATTGAAGGCAGCCCTGAAACAATGTCCTATTGACTGAGCTGCTGCAAGTAGCAGTAATTCAAGTGGCCAAACCGCTGATGCCACAAATGAAACCTCATCTAAATGAGTGAGTAATACTGTCAAAGGAGAGTTAGGAACAAAATGAGAAAATTGATACAATCTAGACTAATGATTTGCTTTTCCCACGGCAACTGTAGACCCATCATGCAACTCACTGATTACCATTTTATCCGGTGTGAACTCAACCCACTTGCCAAAGCCTATGTGAGTGATCTGATAGACAGATAGGAGATTAGTTGACAAAGATGGAACGCAGAGAACATCCTGAAATGTTCCTTCACCCATGTTAATAGACCCTCTCCCATGCACTTCAACAGGAGTGTCATCACCCATAAGTATGGCAGGCATAGAACATGGCTCTAAGGAGGCAAAACCTTCGTGTGAGGAAGCCATGTGGTGTGAAGCACCCGAGTCAATGATCCAGGTATCAGGTTGTGAAGCAACTACAACTAGGGCCTTGCCCTTTCCTTTCCCCTTACTCTTTTCTGTGTTCTTTGAAGACCCTTCTGATGAACTCTGCTTGACAAAATCAAACACCTTGATGTTGTTCTTCTCGAGAAGATGTGACAGGTGATCAATCCATTTCTTTAAACACTTGTGCTCATCATCTCCTAGTCTTTTACAGTAAGAACACTTGACCTTCTCCTTCTTAGGTTGATCACCTTTTGATAAAGAGGTTTGATTAGCTGCATTTGAAGCAACAGGTTTATGATCTTTCTTCTTCTCTCCCTGTTTATTTTGTTTCTTTTCCTATTTTCCAGACCCCTTCTATTATTTTGTGCCTTGATTTGCAGCCAAGGCATGTGACTTCAAGGGTTTAATTGTACCCATGTGAACAAGTTTATCTTTCTCCTTAGTGGGTTTTGTAGCAAACTCATCTAGAGAAGGCATTTTATAGTTCGTACCTAGGGCACTTTTGTGGCATAAAAGGTAGAAACAAACACAGAATAGTTCGGCCCAAGCTTAGAAAGAATGCTTAAGATCAGTTGTTTGTCTTCTTTTTCTATTCCACACTATTTCAACTGCATTTTGATGGCTTTCAACTTTGTGAAGAAGTCTTGTATGGTGTCAAAATTGCTAGGACTCAATCCTATGAGTTCGTTCTCCAATTGATGAGCCCTTAATTCATTTTGCTTACCAAAGAGGTTTTCCAATGTGGTCCACACATCATTGGGTGTTTTTGCAGATTCAATATGAAAAAGTAAGTTAGAAGAAACTGACATACACAGAGTACCAAAAGCTTCATCACATTTATCAAACCATTTTATCTTTTCTGCATCATCTTTGGGTTATGTCTCAAGTCCCATTGTAACCTTGTGATAGCCATGCCTTTTGAGATAGATTATCATCTTTAATTTCCATTCAAAATAGTTATATGGTGTTAAAACATAAACCGTTGAAGCATCCATTTGTGCATAAAAGTAAACAGAAATGCAGAAAGAGAAGTGCGAAAAAAAGACACATGAGTCACCCCCCCTTTTCACTATTTGCTGAAATGACCCCCTCTAAAAATTACAATGATGGCACTTTATAATTAGTGTGATATACAATGCAAATCTTAGATTTTCAGAGTCTCACAGGGCCCAAATGGCCAAAACATTGAAACTACAGTTCAAGTACAATATAAGATCAAATTGAGAGCATTGGTGCGAAGTACACAAAAATATGAACTCTGGAAAAAACAGTCTGTTTGCGCAAGTTATGGCTCCCAGAAGGTCTGAAAACGAGAACTGCACAAAAAATTATGGAAGAATCTTCAATTTTTGGAAAAATGGAGAGTCAAATAAAAAATGCAACTTTTCCATGGTGCAGAGCATGAAATTTTACCCCAAATCAAAAAAACATTCGCCAAAATAGGTGTCCATAAGGCCGAGAACGGACCCTCCGAAGTTTGCCTATCAAATTGAAATCATCAATGGAGAGGGGGCAAAAATTTTGAAACCACTATGCTGACGTCACCGCCAACTTTAGCAAAAAAACTCCAATTTTGGTATGTCTGTCAGATTTAGTTGTAACTATTTTGTTTTAGGCTTCGCTAAAAATGGTGAAGCTCCAGATATATTTGGAGGGCTTTAGTTTGGCAGAACATGTTAAATTCTTCGCCAAATTTGGCAGTCTTCATAGGCTGGTGGCCGCGGGGCTGCACAGGGGCGGTGATGGAGCAGAGTAGAGCTGCTTTGAGTGACAACTCTTGGCTGCACCATTTGGGGGGGGGTTTGAAAAGGCCAAGCCCTTTTATTACATGGTTGAGCTGTTGTAATAAGGGTCAAAACCCTTTTTCAGATTTAAAGCGCTATATGCAACACTTTAGCAGCGTTTTATACAACACTCTAACAACGCTCTAGTTAGCGCTTAAATTTTATTTTAAAAAATTTTGTACAATCAGGGGAATTGGAGGGCCATACGACTCAAAAATATTTTTTTTGCCTCAGAGACAACTTTTCAAAATTTGGCGTTTGGATAGTCGATTCTTACGTTTTGACATCTTCTGAACATGATGGCAAGTTTCGTTTGGGCTGAAAATGCTCCGATTTATTAGCTACCTCCAAGAACCCCTTTGGAAACCTTTGTAGCAACTAGGTCCTCCGATCTCCAAATTTAGTGAAACAAAAGCCAATCTTGACTTTTCCGAACTTGTGGACACTAAAAAAGCCTCCATAATTACCAAAAGAGATGAAATCACCCAGATCTCACATGAACACAAATATGCATGCTAGAGTAAACATATGCTTACTTTTCTTCTAAATTGTTCTGATTCTCCAGATCATTCAAGGATGCAAGAGAAGAGCATATTGGGTTTTTGAAAAAAATATTAGCAATCTAATAGTCTCAAATCTCTCAAATATCAAGATTACAAAATTGAACTAAACTAAACAAACAAGCTCTGATACTATGTTAGATTCTTCGAGAAGCGATAATCGAGCCAGGATCTGATGTCAATCGTAGATCACATGCACTCCAGTTGACAAATGATTGAAGATCAAAATAGTAGAATAGAGATAGAATCTGAAAAGAGAGAAAAATATAGACAAAGAAAGAGACTTAGAGAATACTCTCGATACTCTCATGGAGCTTTCATTGAACTAGTGAGTGAGAGTAGAGTTTTGTATATATAACAAAATAGGGCATATACATCCAAGAGGTGCATTAACTCCTACTACCCATAAAAGGTGGGAGGTTTTACCTACTTGGTAAATGAAAAAACATGTGGCATAACCTCCTCAAGTGAATACAAAAAGGAGGTGGCACATAAAGCTAAAAGAGGGTGAGAAACCCAACTATCCCGTAACATACTCAGGTAAAGATATAATAGTGGTTATGAGAGGTGGCACAACAAGCCAAAAGAAGGTGTGTAACTCAACTACCTACGCGTGGCCACATGTTACACATGTGGCTGATGTATTTCGCCACATGTCCTCATATTAACCACACCTAATAAACCTAAGCAAGCATAATAATGTGTAGGAAAAAGAAATACCCCTAAGGAAAATAAAATACCTACACCAACAATTGGTTGGTTTTGCCACCTCCACCTCTCTCCTTGGTCTATATAAACTCACTACCTAGCTTGTATTTTGCATCTTAGATTGTAATTTTTTGCCAATCTTTTGTATAGCTTATTCTTTAAGCTCGTAATGCAATTCTGTCATCTTGACATTTGCATATCTCTTGGAATCATTGGGATGTTTTTGTTTATACATTCACAATTTTTGTAGCTTAGAATTTCTCTTAAAATGTTCTTGGGTTATACATATGTTTCATATTTCTAACATAGAGAAAGAGAAAAAAGAGATATATAGAGAGAAATAGAGATAGAGAGAATAAGAGAGAAGGGAGAGGGAGATAGATAGAGTTGAAGTGAGAAAGAGAGGAAGAAGAGTGATACTCTCGAAAGAAGAGTGATAGCTCGAGGGATATATTTTTTTATCTTCTTTTGCATTCCAAGGATGTCACAACTTAGGAAACTAAATTTTAAACATTAACTAATTTATAAAGTTAATGTAAGTGGATGAACCATCAATTAGAAGTCCACCTATTCATTAAGACCTTGGTTGTGCACGCAACATCATTTGCTTAATGACTTGCCAATTGACCTCATGTATTGCACAACTATGTGTAAAAAAAGAAAAATAAATCACCTTCCACAACTCTTCCCTATACCCATTGCACACCAAGGTGTAGTCCTAATTTAAAGACATTCAAATAAAAAATTCACATATAATTATGTATCAACCCAAAAATATAAAATATATAATACACTAATTCACAAATTTTAATTCTCTTAAAAAGAGAGAGATTGATTGTTTTAATCTTGTTTAATCTTTTTTGCATTCCAAGGATGTAACAACTTAGGAAACTAAATTTTAAATATTAACTAATTTATAAAATTAATGTAAGTTGATGAACCATTAATTCAAGCCCAATTCATCAAGACCTTGGCTGGGCACACAAGACCATTTGCTTAATAACCTTCCAATTAATCTGGTGTATTGCACAACTATATATAACCAAAAAAACAAATAACTCACCTCCCAGAACTCTTCCACCTACCCATTGCACACCAAGGTGCAGTCCTAATTTAAAGACATTCAAATAAAGATTCACATATAATTATGATCAACCAAAAAATATAAAAATATTGCAAATTTTAATTCCCTCTCAATGTAAAAAATGATCAAATGGCCGCGGGATCGAATCCATTCTAAAAAGATTAAAAGCCTCCCAATCTCTTTCTTTTCGTCTTTTTTGAATCACACTAGCTCTAAGCTTAATGATTCATTAATTCAAGATTTGCGGAAAAGAAAAACCAGTTCTCCGTAACAGAGAGAGGCCGAGGGTTTAGACGTGCTCAGAATCTGAAGCAATGGAGTCTTCTTCAGTCCCGTTGAACTATATCAGTAAATATTATATTTACATCAATTCAGTATTTTACTTGATTGTCACAGTATTGAAATGAGCGTAAAATTTAAGCATTATTTTTTCTCCAATATTGTTTGATTTGCAGTTCGAGGCCCAGAAGGCGTATCCCTTCTTGTCGGCCCTCCTTTCAAAGACGGAGAACCAGCCGTAAAACTTGAAAAGTATGAGTCACTAGACCCGAAAAAATATAATCTTTATTTAAATTTGCTGTATGAAATGGCTTCATAGAGATGGGACAGAATGTTGCAGGACTTTTGATTAAGCCTTAATCTTGTTTTTATACGGTTGACCGCGTTTTAGAGGTGAATGTTTCTTTATTCAATGTTTAAAAGGGTGAAATTATCTGTTTTGGGAAACTTTATTGAAATAAAGAAGAAAACGGATTATGTTAGTTTAAGCAGATCACCAAAGTCGATCAATTGGACTCGAAAGTATTGCCGGAAGAGATAATATTGATGATCACATTGAATCAAAATCCTGTAAAGGAGCACATTGAAATGAAGAATTGCAAATTCTTGTAGTTGTGATGTAGTTTTGATTTGGAAGGGTTCTACAGTTTTCAACTATAGATTTTTCATTTCAAGTTAGATTTTAGTTGGTTCATATTGATTTTCTTTGGAAACTGATAAGGCAGTATTGATTTAGTTGCCTTTGGGGTTGGATTCTGTTAACTTTTATTGGCAATAGAGAAAAAAAATATTTTGAATTTAAGTTGGACTTTTGTTTTAAAACTTATAAGACAGCCTGGACTTTAATGCCCTTTGGGCTTTAGGTTAACTTCCAATATCAATGTAAATAATATTATCTATATGTGTGTGTGGAGGTGTGATTTTCAATAGTAAAAAACTTAGCCTTGTTCGTAAGCTCTTACAGGTTCCAACACCTGCTGTGATTGATCATTTTAATTTAATGCTTTGGCAATGAGTTGAACTGAAACCCTGATTATCATTTTGTTGTAGGAATAAGAAGCCTGATAAACCTGTATGATAGAAACAATGCATACAGAATCTAAAGCAAATAAAAAACAAACTCACAGTACACAGTATTTCGCCTGGGAAAACCCTTCCGGGTTAAAAAACCAGCACAGTAATTTTTTTACTATTGCATAAAAGCTCATCTGTTCACAATACAATAATAAAGCTCTTACTCAACCCTTATACATGTGTGGATATTAATAGGCACTTCAAATTCCCAACCCTTATACATGTGTGGATATTAATAGGCACTTCAAATATTGGTTTTACAATATGCATGAATGCTTTAAAACCATGGGCAAAAATAGCAAACCCATGCATGCACCCCAATTTTTTCTGGAATTGGAAAATTGTAATTTTCTAATCTCACTAGCTGTAAAATGCTTCACATTTTTCTGATTGCTAGTCTCCGTGGCCTTAACCGACTATACAACATACTTCCAACATTGGTCAGCACCATATTCTTGGCAAGTTTTTCTCAGTATTTTCTAATAGAGTGAAATGTGGCACGGTGCTGTTTATGATCTGCAGAATACTTTTTTTGATCTACTGAATGGTTACAGGGTGACATGCACTTCTGCAAAGTTTAGTGATGATGGGAATAAGCTTTTAGTGACCACAGAAAGTGGTGTTGTCCTCTATGATTGTGATGGAGCCACTCAGATTTGTTCTATTGGGGTTCCTGGTGTCATTGCTGTAGCATTTTCTCCTCGTGGAAGGTTTTTGCAGACATTCCGTCGGCCATCTAACAACCAGGACAAGAATCTTGTGTTATGGGATGTTCAATCTGGAGCTGCTGTCTATCAATTGTATCAGAAAAATATATCTAAAGCTACTTGGTAAGCCAACGATTTATGCTTGTTAAGATTATGCAATTGGAATTTCCAAAGTGTGGTACTGTTTAGATATTTTATTTTATGGTATCTTTCATTGTGTTAAGAGTATTTTCACTCTTAAATACTCAATTCATCACTTTGATGATTATTTTCCTTAGGCAGTCATTTCTTCTATGACCTTTTTATCTCACATACATTGGTGAATAATCACAAGATGGGCCCACAAAGAACGCAAGCATCTTTAAGCAATGAGAATACCATGGGGGTGGTTGTATAATTACATATCCTGATTTTTTACTTAATAGTATGGTTAGGTTAGTTTTCTAAACTAAACAGACTAATTTTGTCAATGTGGCCATTAAGTCTATTATATTCTCGGGCTACCCTGACGAATATGGTAAACGTGATTCAGTTTTTGTTTCTAACGTACAAACTAAATTGGTTTTGTTTCATATAAGCTTTAAACTTTTGAAGTACTGAATGCATGGTCTCTGTACTCTTTATATAAGTATTCTTTCCTATTGTTTTGATTGATTAGATATTAATGTAAAACCTAATCTGTTTTTCTTGTTACATTGAGTTTGTTGTTGCGAGTTACTAGTTTTACTTTTTACTTTTTACACATTATTTTGCATCTGGTCAAATACTAACCATTTGTTTGACAAGGTTGGCTTGGGTTCCGAGTTATTTTTGGAAATGATTTGAAATTTGAAGGGAAGAAAAATGTAGCTATTTTTTTTTTGAAGATAGAAGATCTGGGGTTCTATTAAGGGGCCTCAACCCTATATCTTAAAAAGAGATAAAGATAGCAACTAAAATCCTGCATTCAAAAACCAGAATGGGGATGCAGGTGGAGACCACAGCAAGAGCCAAACCATAAAACAGACATAAAAACAAATACAAGACCTAGCTAAATGTCTGCATAACCAGCACACTAATGCAAGTATCTGTAATAAGCTCTACAAAAATTGTATGACTGACTTACTGCACCTGAATTTATGAAAAATGTATCCCACTGAAATACTGTATTTTATTGACAACATAAAACTGGATTATACAGATAGATAACAGCATGCTACCATGCCAAACCTGCAACACGTGCAATGACCTGCAAATGATTCTCCAAAATTGATTCACTGTGTACTGTATACAACTGTGACAGGTCACCAAACACTCGCAAAAAATGAAGAAAGAGAATATCTTCAGCACAGTTGCAGCCCCTGGATGAGACTGCCGAAGGCAGCCAAAGGGGTTTTGTCCTCTGATTTCGAGATTCAAGCTGATTTTGTCCTCAAATCAGCTACAGAACACTAATGCAGAAATATAACAACAAAAGGGGAGGGACTTCTAATAGCTAAATGCCTCATTTTATGGCACAAAGGAGGGTCCAAATTCCAGTGCTCCCATAAACTGACTGCATTCCCAGAATAGCAAATACTGTTCAAGTCAAAATGCCACCATAACTCAGCACCCCCACTCTGACAGCATAACTGCCCTCTTTGAAAAGTCAATTTGTAACTCCCATAATGCAGTGTCAGAAATTGATGAAATTAAACAGAAAATGCCATGAAATATTTTTTATTTGTTATTGCTAATTTTTCCCAAACTGTAAACCCCTCCATAAAGAGACTTTTTCCTCCAGCTCATTGGGAGAAATAAAGGAATGGGCTTATGGGATGCTGCAAGATGAATTAATGGAAAGGGGACATTACAAGTCTGCCCTTTCTAGGATTGCTTGCCCACAAGCAATGCAAAGTTGGATGTTAAAATATTTTTGGCCCCTCCCAAGTAGCATCCTTTGTCGGTAGGCCCTTCCAATAGACCAAGTACTTTGTGATGGTCCTGCCCCTCAGTTCCTTCTCCCATATGTCAATGATGGCATTTGGCACCAATATAAGTTTCCTCTCATCATCTAGGGGTGGTAGATCAAATAATGGTGCAATATGCTGGCCCAGTGCCCTTTTGAGCCAAGATACATGGAAAACATTGTGAATCTGGTTTCCTTCTGGCAACTTCAGCTCATAGGCCACTTCACTCACTCTCCTCAAAACTTTGTATGGTCCATAGAAGTGGGGTTTGAGCTTTTCAGCCCCACTTTGCTTAATTGAGGTTTGCCTATAAGGCTGCAAGCATAGAAAAACCATATCTGCAACCTCGAATGATCTCTTAGTATGATGTCGGTCTATGTAGAGCTTTTGTTGATTTTGGGCCTGTTGTAAATGATCTTTAAGTGACCTCAAAATGTCTTGGCTATGCTCCACCAAGTCACTAGCTGCTGGTATCCTGCTGTCCATGAACACCAAATCAGTGAAAGTCAGCGTGTCATATCCATACAATGCCATAAATGGAGTCATGTTAACGGACATGTGGTGGGTGGTGTTGTAGCAATACTCTCCAAGGTGCAACCACTTGATTCATGTTGCTTGTTGATTTGTGACAGTTTTCCAAATATCCTTCAACTCACTTATTTACTACCTCTGTCTAACTATCTGTTTGTGGGTGATAACTAATACTGGAAGTGAGCTTGGTACCAGTCAAACAAAACAACTACTGCCAAAAGGAGCTAAGGAATTTACTATCCCTGTCACTGCCAACGTTCTTAGACAAGCCATGTAAACTAAACACTTTTTTGAAAAATAAATCAGCCACTTGGTGTGTTTTGAAATCTGTAGGAATGACAAAGAAGTGTGCATACTTGGTTAATCTATCTACAATCACATAAATACAATCCTTGCCATTTACCTTTGGAAGGCCTGTGATGAAGTCCATGGATATGCTCTCCCACTTCTGATTGGGAATATGTAATGGCTACAATAATCTTGCAAGAAAAACATGTTCTGCCTTGTTCCATTGACAGCTTGTGCACTCCTTGATGTATCGAAGTACATCATCCTTAAGGCCCTTCCAAAAGAACCTTTACCTAATTTGCTTGTATGTCATGTAGAATCCAAGGTGAGCAACCATTGGTTCATCATGCAATGATTTCAAAATCTTCTCTTGCATGTTAGATTCAAGTACTAAAAAGATTCTATCCATAGATGAAAAACCTGCATATAACTTGCGGAACCCGTGAGTTATAGCACAAACCGTTGCGAGTTTTAATCGCAAAAACTCGGGCCGATTTTTGCAGCAAAAACTCACCATAAATCGCGAGGCAGGGAAAAACTCACGCAGCGCAGGAAAAGGTAAAAGTAAAATGAAAAACCTAAAAAAAACCATAGTCGTTGTGGTCTGCTCCGATGGCGAAAGTTCGTCCAAAATCTCTCCATTCATCCTAATTCGCAGCTCGTGGTAGGTTTAAAGTTAAACTTTAGGTTTTTTTTTTAAACTTTGATAGTTCATCCAAAATCTCTCCTTTCATATGATAGTCTTTTTAAAATTTCGATTTGCAGAGTCTAGACTGTATCATATGAATGGAGAGATTTTGGACGAACTTTCAAAATTTATATAGGATTATGATTATATTAATATATAATATCATCATAATCCTATATAAATTTTGATAGTTCGTCCAAAATCTCTCCTTTCATATGATAGTCTTTTTAAAATTTCAATTGTTTTAAAATTTATATTATATAATATAAAATTTAAAATTTAAATATATCATAATCCTATATAAATTTTGACAGTTCGTCCAAAATCTCTCCTTTCATATGATAAACTTTATCAGATAAAGTCTTTTTAAAATTTCAAATGTTTTTTAAAACTAAATATCATCATAATCCTATATAAATTTTGACAGTTCGTCCAAAATCACTCCTTTCATATGATAGTCTTTTTTAAAATTTCAAATGTTTTTAAAAATTAAATATCATCATAATCCTATATAAATTTCAGAAATGTGTGTTTTTTAAGAATATTTTGAAAAAATTGTGCATTTTTAAATGTTCGATAAATTTGCCGAGTTTTTCCCCTAGTTTTTGCCGAGTCTCGAGTTTTTAAAATTTTTGGGTCTGCCGAGTTTTTGCCGAGTCTGAGTTTTTCAACTATGATTCTATCCTTATACAAAATGAGACCATCTGCTATCACATCCCTGTCATCTTTCACACTCCCCTCTAAGATGTTAGTAGCAAATGTGTTCTTAGCATATTTGGCCATGATAAAAACCTTCCAATCACCAGAAATGGAAAAAATAGAACTAAGAGTGGGCATTCTAGAAGGGGCATCAACGACTATATTCTTTTTACCCTTCACATAATCTATCTCAAAATCGTAAGCTTGGAGCTTACTTAACCATTTGTGTTGCTTGCATTTAGGGCTTACTGACCTAGGAAGATGATGCAGAGCCCAACAACACAAGACCACTAAGGGGTCACAACCAACTTCACAGGAGGAAAGAGGATACAGGGGATGGCAGGGCAAACAAGTCTTCTAGGTCCTAGTGGACCAAATTACAACACTTGACATCAAACAAGACATGACTGTCCACTCTTTCTCCATGGTTTCAACACTGTCAAACAACACCATTTTTAGGTTCATATACACGGGAACCTTCCCAAACTGTCTAGGGACCCTAGACCTTCTAAGTTTGACTGTCCCAAGCTTACAATACTAACAAATTGCTTAGAAGCTACCTCCTTGTACCATTTCCTTAATAGGCTGACTTATCTCCTTGTAGCCCTGTTAGCGAGGTTTTTGAAGCATAACTTTCAAAAGACATGACAAACCCACAAACAAATTACCTTTTCAAGTACCCATTATGGAGTTACATAACATATTGAACATGCAGGTTGGGGTCTTTTGGAACACAAGCCCCTAATTTTGACTGTCCCTGCTGTCCTAGAGGGCAATTAGCCCACTTTTACAAAAGAAGTGTTCACAAACTCAAAGACAAACTTCTCACTCCTGTTCCAGAGGATCCAATAGGGTGCAAATAGATGGATTTCAAAGGTTTTATGGGTCTAAGTTCATTTCAACTCATTTTATGATCCAATTTTCACTCCTCCAACACTACTTTGCCAAATTCATGTCACAAAGAGGCTCAATGGCTCAAATCTTCATCTTGCATGTTAAACCTCAAACCACCAATATACCTAGCAACTTTTTGCACTTCACTTTCGTTTTGACCAGACCTTATACTCAGCTTATAAAACTCTTCAGTTTATGTCTTAACATCCATATCCTTTTGTCTTAAGCTTTGAAGCTTCTTAAACATTTGAACTTCATAATCTTTAGGCAAGAATTTACCTTTGATTTTTGCTACCATCTTGTCCCATGAAACAATTTTTGCCTTTCCTTTCTTTCTCCTCTCTGTCTGCTGATAATCCCACCATAACAAAGCATGACCTGTCAGCTTGGTCTTTGCAATCTTCACTTTCTGATCCTTAGGAACTTCTTCCCACTCAAAATGATTGTCCAATGCTGCAATCTAGTCTAACAACTCTTCATCATTCAGGCTTCCTCCAAACTTTGGCACATCTATCTTTATTTTGTGCTTGTCTTCTTTTACTGCCCTCAACAACTTTACCATCCTCTGATCCTCAGGGTCCAACTCTTCTTCCACATCTTCATACTCAGCTTCCTCAGACTCATTGTCATCACCTAGAGCCACTCCTCTTCTCTGATTTTGTTCTAGGGTAGCCATTCTTTCTTTCAGCTCCCTCAACTCTCTGGCATGCTTCTCCTTTAGCTCATTCATCTCTTGAGCCATGTTTCTCACTCTTGGAGGCATCTTGACAAACTGCCTCTTAACACTTCTCAATCACAACCAATCTACTAACTGTGCTTTGATACCAATTTGATGCAGAGCCCAACAACACAAGACCACTAAGGGGTCACAACCAACTTCACAGGAGGAAAGAGGATACAGGGGATGGCAAGGCAAACAGGTCTTACGGCAGGGCAAACAGGTCTTCTAGGTCCTAGTGGACCAAACTACAACACTTGACATCAAACAGGACATGACTGTCCACTCTTTCTCCATGGTTTCAACACTGTCAAACAACACCATTTTTAGGTTCATATACATGGGAACCTTCCCAAACTTTCTAGGGACCCTAGACCTTCTAAGGTTGACTGTCCCAAGCTTACAAAACTAACAAATTGCTTAGAAGGTACCTCCTTGTACCATTTCCTTCATAGGCTGACTTATCTCCTTGTAGCCCTGTCAGCGAGGTTTTTGAAGCATAACTTTCAAAAAACATGACAAACCCACAAACAAATTACCTTTTAAAGTACCCATTATGGAGTTACATAACATACTGAACATGCAGGTTGGGGTCTTTTGGAACACAAGCTACTAATTTTGACTGTTCCTGCTGTCCTAGAGGGCAATTAGCCCACTTTTACAAAGGAAGTGTTCACAAACTCAAATACAAACTTCTCACTCCTGTTCCAGAGGATCCAATAGGGTGCAAATAGATGGATTTCAAAGGTTTTATGGGTCTAAGTTCATTTCAACTCATTTTATGATCCAATCTTCACTCCAACACTAGTTTGCCAAATTCACGTCACAAAGAGGCTCAATGGCTCAAATCTTCACCTTTTGCTTGTCCCTTGCTCTTACATGCAAAACCATTAGAAAACACCCCATTCTAAACTCACTCCACCCATTTTGGGGTTGTAACACAGCAATATGAAGTGGGAAAACAAAAAAATTTTCTAAAACCCTTAAAACAAGGGTTTGAGACCTCCTTTCACAAAACAATGATAAAAAGCTTAAACCATCATGAAAACTTCTGCAACTTGGCTTAAACGAAGGCTAAGAACATTTACTACATCATTTTAATCCTATGTGCCCTTGACTGTGTAGTACTGGCGGGTACAGTTGAGGGGAACAGCAATAAAACAGTGACAAAACTGGAAAATAGGGCAATGACAGGAAAAACTTTTGTTAAACCCTTCAATGATAAAAATAAATCCACACTTGGTTCAACACGAAGGTAAAACCATCCATTACAACATTCTATGCATGAGAGATCTTGACAGTACTGTACGGCCTCAGAAAAGATGAAAGAAACAACAAAAATACAGAAAAACAGTGACATGGGGACAGCAAACTGTAATTTTCTTCATCTCCTTCGTTCAAACTTCATCAAAACTACAATACCATCTCATGAGAGAGGTCTCCTTATCCTTTCCATGAATTTCCTCCATTACCTCCTTCCCAATCGTGGGAAAGGCTAAAAATAGCCTCAACTGACTGTTTTTTCATAAAAAAGACTGTATATCTAAAAATAGACTGTCACACTCTTAAAAGGACTGCAGACCACTAAAGATAATTGCCTATTTTCAACCTCCACTTACAACCTCATGCCTCTCAAGGCTTTAATACCATTTTTGAAACTCCCTAGTCTTCAACAAAACAAAATTTTAAACAAATGACAAAAAAATGTCCTAGGTGCACTGCACCAGAAGAACTTCAAGTTGTTGTGGTTTGTTTTAACCACAAATTTACCACAAACTAGATACCGTCTAAAATTTGCCAAAGCATGCATAATGGCAAGTATCTCCTTGTTGTAAATAGAAATGCCTCTTTTTGAATCTTTCAAACTTTCTACTCTCAAATGCTATGGGGTGCCCCTTTTGCATTAGAATAGCTTCAACTCCCTCTCTTGAAGAATCACATTCTACAACAAAGGGTTGTGAGAAGTTTGGTATTCCAAGTACAGGCCATGAGCTGATTACCTCTTTAAGCTTATCAAAAGCTTTTTGTGTTGTATTTGTCCACACAAAAGCTCCTTTCTTTGTCATGTTGGTCAAGGGTGATGTTAGCTGTGAAAACATCTTAACAAACATTCTATAGTGGTTGCATAGACCAAAGTGTTGATAACTGAGAGGGGGGGGGGGGTGAATCAGTTATCCTAATATTTCAACTTTCTGTGCTTTTTTAACAGCTAATGCAACATCAGATCAAATAAGCAAGCATAATCATGAAATGGAAATAACACCAATACACATGACACAATGATTTTGACATGGAAATCCTGTTAAGGGAAAAACCACGGGGTGATTAACCCAAGATATTATTCTCTGTTAGAAAAATAAAAGATACAAAATGGCACTTGCCAATTAGGGCTCACTGCCCGAGCACACTGCTCACAAGAGGCTCACTGCCTACAAAAGACTTACTGTCTACAAGAAGAAAACTTGCACTGATGAGAAGCATCCACACATGCTGAAGTTCAGTTCCGGTTAAGCTCAATAGACTGATCTGCTGCACTTCATTCTTACTCTCCTTAAGTGCTGCTGTCCTCTTACATTCCGAACCTGTTTTTTTGCCTTTTATATTATTCTTTTGTTTTTATTCGTACTTCTATATCTACACCTTGCACACCTTCACATCTAAATCCATCTTGTATATATATCCGCACAAGTGATTTCAACACTTTTCTAGTCGGCATCCGAAATAGTCAATATTATCTCAAACTCTGGTCTGTCGGCTGAATCCTTGCATACCAAGTAATGCAGATCAAGAATATGCTTGTAGAAGTCTTCAATCATGTCGGCCAATCATGAATGATACCTCAAGAAACTTAGTTATTAGCAATATCTCTTCCGGATTTGGGTCTGACACTCTGTCGGTACAGTTCTTCCTCTGTCTACTCAAACAGGAACCCAGCACTCAAGTGCTCATATCTTTTCACCCTTCCATCACCGGAGGCTAGATCTTTGGAATCTATTAGTCAACGTACTTGTGTTGACTTCCCCAAATCCGCACTTCACTGAGATACTTCCTCTGAGAGATCCGGACCTGATTGTCGGACCTTGTTGACTACTCTGTTCTTGCTTACTGGATCATAATACTTCTCCAATCTGACTTCCGGTAGAGACTCATCATGTCTTGCGGATGTGTGGGATAACCTTTGTTGCCATCAATGACAACATACATGAATCCATATAGTTTCTCTTGCCAACAATCTCCCCCTATGGCATTGATGGCAACACTTAATGAAAAATGACTAAGTGTCACACTATACTCCCCCTTGGCCGATGCTCTGTCTCTATGTACGTTTTCCAGAGCTCCCCCTTAGCTAGATTCCTCATTTTTCACTGCTTATCACTCCCCCTTTGACATCAATGGCAAAGGGTGGGGTCCGCACACCAAAATTTTCAAAAATTAAACTATACTTAGTCGCATAAGTATATCATCCGGTTGTACTCTACATATACTTTAGTATGTCTGCAAAAGTGTTTTTCAATTGTACAACTTCGGTTGCCCAACTCAACTTCATCTTGTCCAAAATTGATATGTGACCACTCAACAGGAATGCAAAAGCTTCTGCCTTCTTCAGATCTGTCGGATCATTTGTCTTGGCTGTGGTTTGAGCATCACTTAGGGCCTCATGCATGGCTTCCAACTTAGGAATGATTATTCTTCTAAGTTCATTTAACCTGCTGATTTTGTTTTTCTTTTCTTTCTCTAGCTTCTTAATTTCATCCAAGACTGCAATAGTCTGACATTCTTGATTTACTATGGATGAGGTAAGTGGATCAAAGTTTTGAGAAAGTTTTGTTAGTTTGATCTCCTGTTCTTTCATTTTCTTCTCAATCTCCATTGTTGCTTTGGACCATGATAGACAAAATTTATATATTTCCCCGCCATCTTTAAGAGCATTTTCTAAGCTCTTTATCCCTATGTCCATATTTCTTCTATCATTTGATATTAGACTTAGTACTTCAGAGAATCTTTTATCCAAAAACTCTTTCCGGACCTTTTCCTTAGTTGATTTCTCTAAGGACTCAAAATGAGTGCTGACTGAACTAACAAGAGACTTAAGATTACCTGATGAGGAAGCCGATGAATCCTTCAGAAAGGATGGCATGATCTTTTCAAGCACACCGGATGCAACTTCTATTAGCTCACAGTCTTCCATGTGAGACTTCAGGAGTTTTTCTTTTGCCTTTGCATTAGCAAATGAAGCTATCTTCATTGTTTGTACCGGGGAAAGAGAATCAAAATCAAATGGTCCTAGTAGAAGCTCCGGTTCATCAATTTCCATTGTCTCTTGTTTAAGAATTCTTTGACAATTTCTGCAGTGTCTCTTGTCGGAGACAGAGTTTTCTTTTCTTCTGCAGTCTTAGAGCTGTCATCTTCTTTTCCCTTCACTTCTTTTTCTTTCTCCTTTGGATCCGGAGTCAGCAGGGGAAATCGGAGGAGTAATGCTTGTTTGTTCATGGGCCACCTCTTCCGGAGCAGAGGATTCCAAGCCCTTATCTTTACCGGTGTCCATTACTTCTTCTGTCATTGCCTTAGTAGATCCTTCTTCAACACTTGTGGCCAAGGTATCAACACCCAAGTCCTCTATAATAGGAGTGTTGAATCTTGAGTATGCATTCCAGAGGATCTCTTCTGTCTCTTTTGCTACTTTGTCAGTTTCTCCGAGCATAAGTTGATTCATTCTTCCTTTGCTCCGGAACTCATCCTTGCAGTCTTTGAAGATCATATTCATTTACTTTGAATCAATTGAAGGATATAGCTGAATGGCTATCTGTTCTCGGATCTCAAGATCTTTTGCCATAGTATTATTCTTTCGTATTTCTAACTCTTTCTCTAGGCTTTTGGGAATAAGAGATATAATTTCAATAAAAGCCTTATTGTAGATGTTCAGATACTTGACTGCTGCATCTTGCAAGATCTTTTGGTCAGCCTCATTATAATAATCATAGAATTCAGTCATTGGTTGAAAGTTTCCATCCACAGTAACTGATTTGACGACATCATCTAATGATAGAGTGGGCTTTTCAACAAACTCTTCTGCCATCTCTTCCTTGTCTTCACCGGTAGAGGGTTCACTAGAAACTTTCTTCTTCTTCTTCATCTTCTTGATTTCTTCATCAGATTCTGTCTCTTCTTCGTCTTTCTGACTGAAATAAGACCTTGTGGCCTTTGTCTTAGTTCTTTTCTCTTCTTTACCGGATGATTTTGCTTCCGGTTTTGATGCCTTTGAGGTCTTAGTAGGTGCAGACCTCTTAGAGGATCTGGTCCGGGAGGAGGCTTTTACTGGATCACTTTCCTTTTCTGCTTTTTCCTTCTCTTTTTTTGCCCTTTCCATCTTTTTTCTATGTGCATCAAGTGCTTCTTTTGAGATTCCATGCCTCTTGGCAAAATCTTCTACCTCTTTTCTCACTTTTCTCTTTATCTCCAGTTGTCTGAGTTCCACATGGATTTTTATACTTAATTCTTCAAAGGTTCCAAACCTTTCTGCCTTAGGATCCTTTAGTTGACTCAACATGTGCTGAACATGCAGCTCTACGATTTTCTCATCCACCTCATACCCCATTGGCATGATCCACATTGTTCTTGGTTCCACTGCCTCCATTAGGCACTGATCAGTCTCTATCATAAAGCATACTGTGTCTTTGTATTTCTCAACTAGAGATTGGGGAATTCTCTCTCTAGCTTGCATCATGTTCTGGAAGTTTTTGAAGAAACCCCAGAGAGCTGTGTTTTGTGCTTTGTCATCACCAAGTCCATGCAAATAATCCCTGATTTGTATGGCAACCGGTCTGTCACTCTGCCATAGCCATCCACTGGATCCGGGTAGCTCATTCATAAAGTAGAAGAATAAGCACAATATTAACCCACCATACTTAAATGAATTCTTTTTATCTTTCTTTATTTTTTGCAGATTCTCCAAGAGTTGATTTAGAAGGAGCTGACAAAGGTCATAATCTGAATTCTTTCTTAACATTTCATAAGCAATGTAGATAGCAGTTCCAGGTACTGAGTTCTCCCTGCTAGAATGATATATCTTGTATCCGATGATCATGGAGGCAAACTTGATATCCGGATCAATGATATCTTCTATTGTCATTGCTCTTTTGTCAAACATAGATCCGGTAGCTTCACTTACAGTCTGATTCTTGACCGATTTGAGAATAGGTATCCCACTGGATGAGTGCAAACCGGTAACTGCCCTAATGGCATCTTTTGTGATCTTGAATGGTTCATTCAACCACATGAAGTTGTCATGTATTTTGCTCAAGACATACCGGACCCATTCATCATCAATAAAGTAGGGGAAATGTATACACTGTGCAAAGTGCTTGTCTCGGAGGGCCTTGTATTGGGGTTGGAGCTCAAATGAATCATCTATTAGTTGTTTGTGGTAGATATCCCTCAATTTGGACTCTTCGAATTCTTCAATATTTGCGTGAATGTAAACCCTAATATCTTCTGTATGCAAGACACCATGCGGAACACTGGAAAATGCTCCTAGGGGATCTACTTCCAAGGATATGGGATGTTTATTGAATTTGGGGCGAGGCCTATCAGTGATCTTCACAATATTCGGAGTAGTCATCTTTAAAAAGATTTGCATAGAGATGTTTAGGAACGGAAAATACCTTTTGCGCCTTTATGTTTCACGGAGTGAGCCGGATCGATTTCTGGATGAATCGACTTGTGCAAATGATCTTTGATGGGCTTGGGGAAATTTGTTGCAGAGCTCCTTTTTGCTTCTTCTTAAATGCAGAATGAACAAATGTTTAATACGAAGAACCCTTATATTGCTCCGCAAACCCTAATACCAAGTTGCAATAAATGCTCGACTTAAGTCATTCCGGTTTGCCTTATTTGGATGACTTGAAGAACCGGATCAATCTTGATCTAAACATCTTGCGGATCTTCCAAATCTCAACCATAGTTTATTTAGATGTTTCTCTTATGAACCCTTTAATCCGCAACTCTCCTTGTGCCAGTTCCGGCACCAATTGACTGGCTGGGGGAAAAAGGTTTTCTTTGTGTCTCCCCCTGAGCCAGAGCTCACTTTTTAATTTCCGGAAGGAATAACAGCACCAGAGTCTGGTGCGGATCCATCCCCTACATTCTCTGTACTTTTCTTCACCCAAATCTTGTTCATCTCACTTTGAACTTCATCCGCATTCACTTTTTGTTTTCCCTTATCTTGATTCTGATTATGATGTACCGGACTTTTTTTGTCCTAATTCTTGTTTCTACAGAATTTTGCAATATGACCGGATCTATTGCAAATTTGGCAAACAACATTTCTTTGCATATTTGATTGATATCCTCTTGATTTGCATTGATTAGCCATATGACCCATTCTATTGCATGCAAAGCATCTACCATTGAATGAATTGTTCATTTGCATATTTCTGCATTCATGAGATTTGTGACCATACCTTTTGCAGTTGAAACACTTCCGGAGAAGGATGTATTAGTCTGATTCATTCTCTTTCTGCACTAATTAGTTTTATGACCAAAGTTATTGCAGTTGTGACAGTATCCATTGAAGGATGGACATCTTTGAGCATTAGGTTGCCTTACCGGAGGTCTTCTAGGCCTGTTCCTTGGATTTTTTGATCCAAAATTCTTCTGACCGGATCCAGAGCTTTCACCTTTTTCATATCCCAGGCCACACTTGTCATCTACCTCTTTTGGCTTTCAAGAAGAACTTCAAGTTGAGCAGAGCTTATCTTGAATTTCTCTTTGTATTCATTTGCTGTTTGAAGATCCCTTTTGAGAGAGACAATTTGATCCTCAAGTTTTTCTTCATTGTCTTTAGCGTCTTCAAGATCAGATTCAAGATGTCTGATTATTCTATTCATCTGGTGGCAGTCTTCTGATTTTCCTTGAGAGATTGTCTTAGATCATCTTCAGATTTTCTTCTCTCTTCAATTTCTTGGGTAAACTTTATAACCCCTGATTCCATTTCATGTCTTACCATGATGATTTCTTTTGATAACTTTTCACATAACTTAGTTTTCTCTTTCAGATCTCCACTTGTATCATTGGCTTCACCTTGACTTGCCAACTGCTGAAGTAGCTCCTTTCTCTTTTTCATAGAGAGACTTAGTTTTTCTTTTAGTTCTTTTATGAAATCATCACCCTGTTTGAGTCTTTCCTTCAGTTCATTGACTTAAGAATTTGACTGCTCAAGATCATCAAGGGCAGACTTAAGTTGATCCCTCATACCATACACATCCATTTGAATTCCCAGATCTTCCTCAAGCTGTTAGGCTCTGTTGGGAGGAACTTAGCTTTGATACCAATTGTTGATAACTGAGAGGGGGGGGGGGGTGAATCAGTTATCCTAATATTTCAACTTTCTGTGCTTTCTTAACAGTTAATGCAACATCAGATCAAATAAGCAAGCATAATCATGAAATGGAAATAACACCAATACACGACACAATGATTTTGACGTGGAAACCCTGTTAAGGGAAAAACCACGGGGTGATTAACCCAAGATATTATTCTTTGTTAGAAGAATAAAAGATACAAAATGGCACTTGCCAATTAGGGCTCACTGCCCGAGCACACTGCTCACAAGAGGCTCACTGCCTACAAAAGACTTACTGTCTATAAGAAGAAAACTTGAACTGATGAGAAGCATCCACACATGCTGAAGTTCAGTTCCAGTTAAGCTCAATAGACTGATCTGCTGCACTTCATTCTTACTCTCCTTAAGTGCTGCTGTCCTCTTACATTCCGAACCTGTTTTTCTGTCTTTTATATTATTCTTCTACTTTTATTCGTACTTCTATATCTACACCTTGCACACCTTCACATCTAAATCCATCTTGTATATATATCCGCACAAGTGATTTCAACACTTTTCTAGTCGGCATCCGGAATAGTCAATATTATCTCAAACTCTGGTTTGTCGGCTGAATCCTTGCATACCAAGTAATGCGGATCAAGAATATGCTTGTAGAAGTCTTCAATCATGTCGGCCAATCATGAATGATACCTCAAGAAACTTAGTTATTAGCAATATCTCTTCCGGATTTGGGTCTGACACTCTGTCGGTACAGTTCTTCCTCTGTCTACTCAAACAGGAACCCAACACTCAAGTGCTCATATCTTTTCACCCTTCCATCACCGGAGGCTAGATCTTTGGAATCTATTAGTCAAGGTACTTGTGTTGACTTCCTCAAATCCGCACTTCACTGAGATACTTCCTCTGAGAGATCCGGACCTGACTGTCGGACCTTGCTGACTGCTCTGTTCTTGTTTACCGGATCATAATACTTCTCCAATCTGACTTCCGGTAGAGACTTATCATGTCTTGCGGATGTGTGGGATAACCTTTGTTGCCATCAATGACAACATACATGAATCCATATAGTGTCTCTTGCCAACACAAAGAATCCTCTCGATTGTGTTAGTGTGGTTGGGGGGGGGGGGTAATCCAAAATGGCCACAATCTTCTGCCGATCCACTTGCACACCTTGAGCACTAATGACATGGCCCAAGTATAAAATCTCTGTGGCCCCAAGCTCACACTTAGATTCTTTTGCAAATAGAGCTTGTTGCTTTAGAATTTCAAGGACTGTATCTAGGTACCTCAGATGATCTTCCCATGTCTTGCTATATATCAAAATATCATAAAAAAATACTAAATCAAATTTCCTCAATTGACCATTGAATACTTGATTCATCATAGATTGGAAAGTGGTCAGTGCGTTAGTCAAAGCAAATGGCATGACTAGAAATTCAAAGTGTCCATAATGACATATGAAAACCGTTTTATGTAGATCCTCCTTGTGGACGTGGATCTGATGGTTCAAGGCTTTGTAATCTATGCACATTCTCATGGTGCCATCTTTTTTTTTTCACAAGGACCACCGATGAAGCAACGTGGCTAGAGCTAGGTCTAATGTGGCCCATTTTAAGCAACTCCTTAATAGCCTTCAGGTGATAGTAATGAGTGATCATGACAGGTTTAGAGCTTGGTTCCAACTTTATGATTTGTTGGAATCCTCTATTTGGTGGCAATCCTAGAGGTATATCGCTAAACACCATACTATTCTCATCCAAAAGAGTTTAAATATCAACATGATAACTATGTTGCTTACTAGAAGATGAAATAGTGTGCATGCTCTCCATCACCAAGCAACTTGTTTGTTGCGGAATGTTCTTTCCAAACTTTTAGTTGTTATCACTTGTGACGACCCTCTAAGAGTCATCTTTTCCTTGAGATTTAAACTTGTCCCTTACGGAATGTCCTTTCCAAATAGGCAACTTGTACCTTGTAGAATGTTCTTTCAAAACTTCTAGTTGTTATCACTTGTGGCGGCCCCTCAGACATACCTCCAAGAGTCACATCTTTTCCTCGAAATTTAAACTTCAACTCCATGGATTGATAGTTTTGAGGAAATTCCCCAAGAAAATGCAACTATTGCACTCCTAGAACCATATTTGTTTCCTTAACCCCACAACATAAAATCATCACATACCTTGTAGTCCCCAAGGGTTAGTTTGATTTGTCCCATGATCTTTGTGCAGGGGATTGTGGATCCTTTGCAACAATGACATTAAACCCCGAAAAATCCTTTGCTTTCAATCTCCTCTTAGTCACCAAGCTCTCATCAATGAAATTGTGGGTGGCCCCACTATCTATCAACATGGTAATCTACTATCCGAATAATACCCCACAAACTTTGAATGGGTGGTATCATGGTGCTCCTGAAAGAGTTGCAAGAGTGTCGTTGCTATCTTCTATGGTTTGCTTCTCCATGGCTAGCTGTGGTTTTGGTTCTTCAAGCTCATTCTCTTCATTAGACACCACCTCTATGTAATGTACTTGGCCCTTGCCAAGCCATCTATGGCTGGGTTCCCATCTCTACAAGTGAAACATAGCTTCTTTCTCTTGAGTTTATTTTTGGTAATGTCATCCATCTTCTTCGTTGTAAATGGTTGCTGTATAGTCTTTTGTGGCTGTGAGCTTAATCCACCCCTTTGAAAGTTTCCCTTATAGCGTCCTGCAATGAAGGTGGTGCACTAGGCCCCTAAGAGGTTCAAATAAACCCTCAACAAAGAGGAAAATGATCCTCTTTTTTGAAATATCTGGTACCATGATTGCAACTCTTTGGAACTTTGCTACATACGCATCCACTGAGGTTTGTTGTTTTATTTTGGCTAGCTCTCTGAAATATCTTCCTCATCTTTTTGCTCAAATTTGTCCAACAACCTTTGGCTGATATCTTCAAAAGTCTGCACAAGGCCATGCCTTTGCGTGATGAGGCCATAATGCCACCAATCATATGTTACACCTTCCAAGTGCAAGGTAGCAAACTGAATTACATCTTATTCCATCATGGGGCTGAGTGTAAAATATGGTCGCAGTTTTAACCAAGCCCTAACAGAGATCTTGTTTGTGCCATCAAATGTGGGTGCAATTAATTTGTTTATTTTATGCTTCAATTCCTTTCTACTGTCACCTTGATTATTTTCTCGACTTCTTCGCACACTTTTTTCCACTAACTCCAAATACCTGTCAAATGTTATAGCTGCCATGAAATCAATAGTCTTTCCTTGATATTCTCTAAATAATCTATCTATCTCCTCCATAGAAGAAGTTTTTGGCTCTGCTCTTTATTCCCTCTATAAGAACATGGGTTTTGAGTGTTTTGGAATAGAACTTATTGGGTGGTGATTTGTATATGAGCTTTCCCCACTTTGTGACATTTTGGTATTTTCTTGATTTTGTAATGGGATGGTGGTGGCCATGTTTTCATGGATCTGGAACAACTATGTCAGCAACTCAGTCATTCTTTCTTGCCCCATTCAGATTCCTATCATGGTGTTTTGAAATAGGCCTACTCTTTCCTCCTCTGACATGGATCTTTCGTTTTTGCCATACCACACATGCTGGCAGGATGATAGCTGTGATACCACTGTAATAAACTCTACAAAATTGTATAACTAACTTATTACTCCCGAATTTATAAACAACACCCTACACTAAAATAGTATATTTTGTTGACAACATAAAACTAGATTACACAGATAGATAACAACATGCTACCACGCCAAACCTGCAACACATGTGATGACTTGCAAACAATTCTCCAAAATTGATTCACTATGTACTGTATACAGCTATGACAGGCCACCAAACACTTGCCAAAAACGAAGGAGGAGAACATCTTCAGCATAGTTGCAACCCTTGGATGAGACTGCCAAAGGGTTTTCATCCTCTAGCTTTGAGATTCAAGGGATTTCGTCCTCAAAACAGCTATAAGACGCTAATGTAGAAATATAACAGCAAAGGGGGGGGGGGGGGGGCGCTTCTAATAGCCAAATGCCTCATTTTATGGCACAAAGGAGGGCCTAAATCCCAACGCTCCCATAAATTGACTGCATTCCTAGAATAGCAAATGCTATTCAAGTCAAAATGCCACCATAACTCAGCGCCCCCACTCTGATAGCATAACTGCCCTCTTTGAAAGTCAATTTGTAACCCCCCTAATGCGCTGTCGGAAATTGAGGAAATTAAACAGAAAATACCATTAAATATTATTTATTTGTTATTGCTAATTTTTCCCAAACTGTAACTTCTTCTTTAAAGAGACTTTTTCCTCCTGCGCATTGGGAAAAATAAAGGAATGGGCTTATGGGACATTGCAGGATGAATTAATGGAGAGGAGACGTTACAGTATCAGACTTGGAGGAAATACAAAAAATCCTAACCAGCTGAACCCAAAAGCATAAATCACTAGAATAAAGAAACTAATCCCTCAGAAGGGACACACCCCAATGTGCAACTCCACGACCACCTAGAGCCTCATTCCAATGATCAAAAGCCCTGTTGAGAGACCCACCCCAGAGACCACAGTTTCTTTGATTTGAACAGCATCCCAGCAACCAGGTAGACAATGCCATCCAACAGCACACTCTTTAGCAGCTCAGTATGTTTGACAGCATGCACCAGAACAGCACTCTCCAACTGTGGCAGTGCATGACCACTAGAAACTTCAAGGACCCCGTTATGGTGAGATACGAACAATGTTCCATTACCAATCTTAAGTCTTGGCAGAATGTGGAACCGCAGCCACATCCATAATCAGGGCCTGTATTTCCATGTGCATCACCTTCCAGTTTATCTCTCAAGTCTCATCTTTGATTTTCAAGATATCTGGCTGATTCATTAGCCCAGCATCCACCTCCATGGGTTCCATCGTAGTAACCTAATCATCCTTTGTTGAAGCTAATAACATTTCAATCCCTTGCTGCACTTCATCCAACAGCACCACCTTAGGAAATTTCTTTGTAAAATCTGCCAAAATTGAGGCCCTAGACCAAAGGGAGCTATTATCGGCCAGACCCTCTTCGTCCAGAATTCCTTTAACCATCCTTAGCATGCCTGGATTGGAGCACTTGAAAGTCTTACACAAGCGGTAATCAGTTACCCTACCCCTACAAATGGGATTCCTACAAGCACCCTTATGAGCGATAAGAAACCAGCTCAAAGCCACTAAAAAACAAGAAGCCGTGCTCAGGAAACCATGCACCACACTCAACAATCCAATCCACCCCAGCCACCAAGCAAAAATCCATCCTTCCCTACTTAAAAATCTCCTGCCACAATCCTTCATAATGACACACATGTTAGCCAAGCAAGCACTGTCCTCTCAGTCATATCCAATGTTTGCTAACCATACTATCATAATTGAGACATGAAGAAGTATTATCAATGCAAAGGGTGGCCATTGAAATCAAGCTAGCAAATCCACTCATTAAAGAGAGTGCGGCCAAATGAAGAAAGAGGGCAGTAAATAAAACCATCTGATGAAGACACCAATCAAAATTATGGACTTGCCTCCTCCAAGAACTCAAAAAGATCATAAAGGCAAATCATCCCCGTCATTGCCAGCCACTGGCAAGTGCAATGCAAACAGAACCAACAATATAATCATGGTGGCCTATCATCATTCATAAGCCTAGCAAGATCATCCCATTCAGACATTTGATGACTTTCTAGGGAGGAAACATTAAGAAGATCAACCCCTTTATTGGCAAGAAAATCGGCCACTTTATTTTGCTCCCTATAGCAATGTGCCACCTTTACAAACTCAAATATGTTTTTCCATAGTAACACTTCTTCCAATATAGCACTTCTTCCAATATAGCATGAAGCTTCCAATTGGGGTAGTGCACTTTCCTCAAATCATTGACAACAATTAAAGAGTCTCCCTCCATTGTGATATTACGGAAACCTTCAGAATAAGCCATGGAAATGCCTACTAAGAGCACCTTCGATTCAGCTTCATTATTTGTTTTGAAAGCTAAATTGCATGATCTGCCAATCAGAAAAGTACCCAAGGCATCCCGTAGCATGTATCCAGCATTTGCTGGACCAGAATTTCCATGAGGAGCTCCATCAAAGGTAAGCTTTCCCCTTGTAAAGGGACTTTTCATTTTTCCTCTCTTCAGTTATTCTCAGAGACTACTAACCCATTAATGGGAAGCTAAATTCATCATATTAACAACCATAGTCTATTTCATAAAATGTGCCTTCAGCAAGAAACATCCTCAATTGTAGATGGTTTCTGCCTTATTTCATTGTCTTTGGATTATTTGCCTGGAGATTATACTGCTCTTGGTATTTACTTATTTTCCTGAATTACTTGCTTTGGAACTTTCGACGTCATTCAATTAATTCAAGAAAACATATAATAAATTATTGTTTGATTTGGCACTCTACCACAGGCAAGACTTTGATGAAAAAAATATTTGAGTTGTGTTGGAATTGTTGTTTTTGGTTGAATTTTGTTTCAACTCTTCTATGATCTAAAACTGCATGAGTTCATTGACTTGATAGCACATGAATGTTTTTTCTTTATCCTTTTTATTTTTATGTGCTCACAGATTGTATCTTTCTTCCAGGCCTTCTTTTCAATTCAGTGAAGATGATGCAATTGCCTGTCGAATGGCAACCAATGAGATACATATTTTTGATACACAAAACTTTGCCAAAGGAATTGTAAATAAGTTACGTCTTCCTGGATTAGCTGGGTTGCAACTTGCTACATCTCCTCCGACATATCTAGCCGCATATGTTCCTGAATCAAAGGTCTGATCTTGTAGTATGTTCAATTTGCTGGACTATTTATTTATTGGGTTTATGCTAGACGGTGTTTCTTTTGTTTTGCTTTTTTTTTACCTAATCAGTTCCCCATAGAAAATGTTTTAATCCCTATTTACTGGTTGTATTTCTTACAATGCTGGTGAGTTTTTAGAGAGTTGCTTTCAAAGGATCTCCAAACTTCTGTTCTTTATTGCTAGTCAATCTCAAAAAAGCAGTTCCGAAAACATTGCTTACAAGCAGTGTTTCATGGGGATGCCTCCCTTGCGCCCTGGGGCTGTATCAAATGTCTTGAATGTTTTGGTGACGCATAGAGGATGTCGCTCCCATGTATTCTTTTTTCTGAATATGACTCACGTCCAGGGAACATTTTAGGCTTATTTAGTATCATTAGGATGCATCCTGTTTTATTGGGTACTTGGGGATGTCCAGACATCCTCGAGATGTCCATCTGCGAGAGATGTACCAGGGACATCCTAACATCCCCCTGTCAACTGTAGTTTGAAGTTTTTATAAGTAGACATGATATCATTTATTTGGATACAACCATGTAATGATTTTTGATTCCGATCTTTCAAGTCTTTTTTGAGACCTCTCTTTAGGGAGCTATTAAATACTTATTTGTACAATTGCATAGTCATATTTAAGTGTTCCACTCAATTCTGGATTTCAGTTTTCAATGATCAATGTTGAATGCCGTAGATGTTATTGTTATTTGAATTTCAGCTATTTAGATTGTTTAATGATGTTTAACAGTTTGATTATACATTTAAAAGCTATAAGTACATATAAAATTTGCCAACCTCTTGCTGTCTTTGAGCCTGTTGGATTAAATGAGGAACTTGCTGTGCTGGATACCACCATTGAGGGGTCTTTTGGATTAAACCAGGAACCCAATGTTTCAAAGCACGTACAATTCACGAGCCATGGTTACCTTGAAATTTGAAAACTCACCTCATTGCTAGCTTTTGAAAAGGAGCATCACAATGAAGTCCTCTCTAGGTATGATCATGATCTCAATAGGAAAAGAAAATTTTCAATAATGCAGAATTTTTTCCCTGAGAATTTTAGGATTTGGGTAAAGCTTAGAAATGGATGTATCTAATCCTCTCATTCAGTTGCCAAAGACAATTCCGCATCTTCTACCTTGTTGCTGGTTTGTGGTTTTGGAGATCATGCGTATGGTCACATTTCTAGGGCTTGCGTCCTTTTTCTGGAGGTCGCGTTTCTGGTAATTGCGTCATTTTCTGGCGGACGCATTCTCCCGTCCACGGTTCCAACTTCCATGCGAACACCTCTGCAAGTTCCTGGTCGCATTTGTAGCAGGGGACATGGATTTTCTAACTGAGGGCACAGGGTTCTTCAAGTTAAACTACAAAAATTTACAACCCGCCTTTCTGCATTTAGACTCTATATTTCCACACCGTGATTTTAAATTTTTCTACAGTAGTGTTAGTTTGCAGCAGTGGGGGCTTTTGGTGTGCAACTTGCTTCTGTTCATGAATTTTCTGATTTGCCTATGGAATTAGAAATTAAAACTCCTCACCTTCTGAAGGCATTGCCCCACATAACAAATACGTCAGCCTTAGTAGAAGGTTGTTTGGGATTGAAAGCCTTGCCCATGAACTCCAAGAGTTGATGGCACTGCTTTAGGGGAGAGGACCCAGTAGTGGTGCACCCTAACTTCATGCCTCTCAAATCATACGTGGCAATTTCAAATCACTCCAAAATTTTTACAGTAGCTTACTTGGCAATGCCCCTGCTTATAACTAAGGTTTCAGGGCCACATCATCAAATACGATGCCACATCAGCATGCTTTTTATTGAGGTGTCAAATAGTTCCCCAAAAAAAGGGTGGACCAATAGGTCTGCATTAAGTCATGTTTTGTTGGTGGGCTGATGTGGCATCACATGATTGGTTGCTTTTTAAATTTAAAGGGCACGTTTCATTCAATTATTAACACTAACAACCTTAAAGTCACAACTACTAGTACTAAACTTTAAAAATATTGGGCCTCAAATGCACATATACTAGTACTAAACATAAAAAAATATTGGGCCTTAAATGCACATACACTTTCTCAGCCATTGGAACTATCTCACCTATTGGATCTTTTCCCCTAGATGCAGCTGCATGAAAAGGATGACATCATTGCCAATTTGCAGGCCCGAATCACCCATCTCGAACATGCTCAACCTACTGGTGACCCCTTGCTTGCAGCAGCTGAATGATGTAGTTTTCGAAATATAGAATAAACAATTAGAGATCATTACCCAACATGAACATCTTAAAAAGGAAACAAAGGCCCAACAACAATCTATCCAAAAACAGGTTGAAGAATGTAATTTGTGGGTGCAGGTGGTCAAAGGAAAGAAGGCACCTCCTCGAGATTGTTCTTCAAGCCAAATTCGATGAAGAATGGGTGCGACAAGCTAAGGCATTGAATCTCTGTGCTTGTGGCCTCCCTAAGCCCATTTATCCCTTACAGGCTAATTATGCATTCCTACACAAATCCTTAGATTTAAAGGATATCTCTCTCCACATGGCTTGGGCACTTCCAAACAACACTCATCTAGTTCCAAACTGTTGAGGATCGTTTACAAGATCTTAGAGCAAAGAGAAAGTTCTTCTCCTTCCTGTTGTGATGTTTTCACACATCGCCCCATTGCAAATGGGGACCCCCCTCTCTTTTCGTTTTTAGGTCTTAGGGTTTGTAGGTTAGGTGTTGATTTGCCCAAATTTTGCCAAATTCTTGCTAAGAAGTCCATTTCGTAGGAAAATGTCTAAATCCTTCACTCTGAGCATAGGAATCCATGGTGAATAGGCTATCCCAATCCACAATTCAAAAATCCAAGGCTTGCTCAAATTGAGACTAGGATAAGAATCCAGGTGGCCCAGGAATATGCGCTCCAAAAGATGTATCCCGGAGATCATAGAATTGGCGACAAAGAATTTTAAGAATTAAACCCAAGTAAGCACAAGATTCAAGCTCCTCAAGGAGAGAGAAAGTCCTGTTTAGTGAGATAAGCTTTAGGAGTGACCAAGGCCCATCATCCAGTTTAAAAGGGAAAGAACATCAACAAATCCACAAAGTCACAAAATCCACGCCAAAAGGAAGGGACTCAAGGAAAATCCACAACAAAGGAAAATCCACGCCTTGGTGAAAAGTGTGCCTAAGGAGATGGAAGGAATTCCAGGCAGAGGAGAAGGCATGATTGAAGACCAAATCCAAGGAATTAAGAATCCACAAAAACCAAATCCATGGATTCACCTAAAGTGCGCCTAGGGAGATGAAACCAAGAAAAGGCAAAGGCATGACTAAGAAGGAAATCCAAGGAAAAATATCTTAAGCACCTCAACCAATCCAAGGAAAAGGCATGACTTGAGAAGAAATCCAAGGAAAATATCAAAAACAATTCCAAATCCATGGACTCCTCCAAAGTGCGCCCAAGGAAGACTCCAAAGGGACACAAAACCCAAGGAAAGTCATGTCAAGGGCACTAAAATGCAAGGAATTGACATGGTGGAAACCCAAATCCATGGAAAAGTCATGAAAATTTCCCAAATCCAAGAAAAAGATATTTGTGAAAGCTAAATCCAAGACTTCACCAAATGTGCGCCTAGGGAAAAGAGAATTCCAAGGAACAAAAGCAAATCCACAACTTGATAGAATCCACACCCAAGCCAAGTTGAGCTGCTTGTGTCTAGGTCGGCGAGGGAGCAGCTTGAGGTGCTTAGCTAGGTTGGCCTCCTAAAAGGTAAAACCCAATCATATATATAAGCATTTGAGTCTTTCATTTCAAAGGAACTAATTTCTTCATACCAAACAAAGACTTCTTCACTTCAAAAGACTGATTTCTTCAGCAAGAAGGCACAGATTTCTTCATCAAAGACACTGATTTCTTCATATCAAAAGCAGGGTTTTCAATATAAAAGGCAGATTTTCTTCATATCCAAGGTTGGAATCTCCATTTCAAGACATAGATTTGTAAGAAAAATCAGATTTCTGTAGAAGCAGGTCAATTCTGACCAAGGAAAAATCAGATTTTGGAGCAAGGAAGTCATTTTTAGCCAAGTGAAAAGGCAGATTTTCATCAGAAGGAGGTCGATTTCATCAGAAAAAGGCAGAGTTCTTCAACATAAAAAACAGAGTTTCACATAAAAAACCAGAAGTCCATTGAATAGAAGCAGCAAACTCATCAAACAAAGGCAGGATTTCATCTCAAAAGGATCAGAAACTCATTAAATCAGAACAGAAATCTATCGAATTAGAACAAAACTCTTCATAAAAAGCGAAGTTTTCATTGAAAAGAGGGCAGATTTGCAAGAAAAGAACAGAATTCTTTAGGAAGTAGTGAATTCCCCACAAGTAAAATGAAGAAAATCTTTTATTTACTCAAGAATTTGGAATGAAATTGATCAATCATGCAAGTTTATTTCATGTTTTTTGCATTGCATTTAAGGATTTTGTTTATCACGACTACTCGAGGTTTTTCTTTATTTTGTAGGATTTGAGGACAAGGATAAGTTCCATGAAGACGATGTTCAAAGATGATCCAAGATGATCAAGGTGGATGCAAAGAGGAGTTCCAATGCCGGAGAAGGAGACTGCTTCTAACATCAAGAGGACCACACATGAATGCCAAGGAAAGATGAAGGACTTCACTATTCAATACATCACAATAATACAAGGAATGACTAGCCTCAAGATTATCCACGGAGGAGATGCATTTCCAATCCAGCGTCAAGGAATCCAGCATCAAAAGAAGAGCAGTCCATGGAAATTCAAGGAAGAGAAGATCAATCCTTAGAAGTCTAAGAATGGGAAGAGGATCAAGTTCAGTCAGGAAATCAGAAATTGCACGAAGAATTCCACGCCACAGACAAGGACCCAAGTCGAGTGCAACACAAGAAGGAATTTCCAAGTCCATAACACATTTGAGGGACAATTGTTTGGGATATGTTGAGGTGGCATCCAGTCAATCAAAGCATACCAAGTGGCTACAAAAGGATAGGATAAGGTGGCACCCTCGTACATGTGTCAGCTGTTCATTAGCTAGAATGTTGGCAGTCTTATCTACTTTCTCATTAGGGTTTTGGTTGACCTAATCTTGGCCGCCATGGATTCCTTGAATCAATCTGGGCCCTTCATTGTACTGCTTGAGCCCTATATAAAGGCCCATATGCCTCATTTTCAGGATTCATTAGAGAATAGAGAGAATAGGAGAGGGAAACAAGAGTGATAACTGCTGTAATATTTCTCCATTTGAGAGCAATACAACTTCAAGACATTGGCGAATTGTTGCAAAGACATCTCCAAGTTAATACATGAGCATTGAAGTATGGTGTTTATGGCATTCTTTGGATGTGATAGCATGGTTTTCTAGTTCTCTTGAAGCAAATCAGAAGTTCCATTGTTGCAGATCTGTTTGTTTTAATTTCAATTTCATTTTCTATTTTCATTACTTAGATTGGTGGAAGATTTTGCTATTAAAGAATGCTGAAGCCCCTTTATGTTCATACCATTTGTGATTTGTGGCTTGCAAGTTGCAGTGCATGGTTAGTTTGAACACTTTGAAAGCTTAACTTTGATTGCTCGTTGCATAATACATGTCTATGTTCTATGTATTAGTAATCTGAAAATGGTCATTGAAGTACCTCAGAAGATTGCATCATCTTTGTGTAGTTGTTGTCTCATGCGAAGCAAAGCATGGTTGTGGTTTCACTAAGTCAATAGCATTCTCTGCATCAAAGTAGATTTCTAAACCCTTTCCCCTTTTGCCTTTTCTTTTAAATTTGTTGTAAGGAGTTCCATTCATCCACAAATCCAAGTCCGAGGAGTAATGAATTCAATCCATGTCCATAAAGAAGGAGGCAATTTCGCGTAAGTCCCTTTGTGATTACCAGCAAGATCACATCATTTCACTGAGTCTATCCCTGTGCACGTCAAGACCTGACATTCAAGGAACCTTGGAGCAATCTCACTCGATCACAAAGTTTAGTGTTTGAGAGGCTTTGTTCAAGAGAGGATAGAATACTCTGTGTTTTATTCTAAATGTTGTTGTGGTCATAAAACACACATCAACACTTCCCTCAAAAGATTTATCTAGATGCGGACCTTACAAGGCTCCAAGTGGAGGAACTTTGGAAATCTCATATCCAAGTTGTAGCTGCTAGGAAAGAGAACAAGTGGGCTGTTATAAGGAATGGTAGAGCCATTATTCATGGCTCCCCTCCCTCTGGGTGGTCACACTCTAGATTGTTTGCATGACGAGGTCCTCGGGTTTCGGTGGGTGGCGATGGCAACTCCATTACTTGTTGGAACTGCAATAGTACTATATAGTCTTCTCTAGGTACTTTTTAGGATGTGATTGCTTCCCAAGGTATCGTCTTCCTCATTGAGACTCACGAGAGCAGTAAATGGGCTCTTTCTCCTATTATTGGTTGTTTTTGGATCTCGGCCTTTCATTGTGAGACTCGTAGGTTTGGTGGTGTTCGTGGTTGTGGAGGGTGGCTTGCCTCATCCAGAATAACCTCAGATCTAGAGTTTCACTAATTGCTTTTGATGTTTACTCCATATACATGTGGCTCTAGGTTCAAAGGGGGCCTCTTCCCATTCGAGATATCTTCATTGTGGTGTGTTACTTCCCCTCGGACTCATCTCCTTTTGTCATTCACACTGATGGGGACCCCTACTTGGACCTCTATCCAGAGATCTCCAAATATTCCACAACTGGCGATATCCTTCTTTTGGGCGACTTTAATGCCTGCACTAGGACCTCCAGACACCCATTCATGATCTTGTAGAGGTTGAGCTATGTCTTCATGAGATGGAACCTGAGGAGTTTGGTTTACAGAGAGTTGTTGGTAATAAGAATACTGCTGTCATGGCCGACGGGAGACATCTTCATGTAGGGGAATCTTAGAGCCTCCACATTCTCAACGGTCTCCCTTGCTTCCCTAACTTTGATAGTTTCACTCACTTTTCTCATGGAGGTGGTGCGAGTGTTGTGGACTACATTCTCACATGTAGGTCCCTTGCCCCCACATCTGTGGTTTCCTTATTTCTCCTCGTTTCCCACTTGTTGATCATAGTGTGTTGACTTCCATCCTACTTGCTAATTCTCATTCATTACATCCACCCCCTCCCACCACAGTCCCTATCACTAGATGTACCACTAGCCATTTTGTTGTGATTGTACACTTGATTATTCATCCCATCTCTCCCTTCTCTTGATGGATTTCTACTCCCTCTTCCCACCATCAATTCCATGTACGAATTCCCTCATCAAGCCCTTTGGGATGCTGCCCTTGAATCTTGTCCTCACACTTTACATTATCCTCGACCTGCTCGCCTCCACGGATCTTTCCCTATGAATTGGCGGTTTGATGATGAAGGCAAATCTCTCCATCAAAGGCTCTAGTTTTCACTTTCACATGACCCTCCCTCCATGCCCTCCATCCATAGGGATTATCGTTGTCTTCTCCATTGCAAGAAGTGGGAGTTTCTTGCTTCTCGATGACTTGCCCTCCTTGTTGATCTTCACCTCTCCCCCAAGCACTTTTGGTGTGCTCTTCTCCCAAGGAAACCTGTAGATGTATCCTCTGATGTTAGCCCCAATGTGCGGGTTTCCTATGCTAGCTCTCTTTATGATGTGCCCAACCAACCTACTGTCATGGTCCCCACTTCACCACCACTTCTATTGTTTTCTCCACAAGAAATGTTAGGAGGGCTATTCTAAGGTTATGTACTAGTAGGGCAACAGATTGCGAAGGCATCCAAGCTGAATTTATCAAATATGGTGTGGATTCCTTGGCCCCACCTTTGGCAAAGCTTTTCAATGAGGTTGTTTGTTCAGGCTTTCCTCAATCTTGGTCTTAGCATATAATTCATCCTATTCATAAGTTTGGTGATCTCTCTAATCTTGGCAACTATAGGATTTTATGATTGGGCATACATTTGCCAAACTTTATGCCATGGCGTTGGATACGTAGTTTTCTAAGTACTTGAAGAAAGGTAATCTTCGTGCTTGTGGGCAGCCTAGTGTTAGGGGAAATTATCAGATCATTGATTGCATCTTTACACTCTGGGCTATTATTGAGGAGGCTCACCATTGATCTTCTAGTCTTTTGTTGTTTCATAGACTTCTAGAAGGCCTTTGACCTACTTTTGAGACACTTGCTCTTCTAGTGGATGCGTGATATTGGCATTTCTGATTCTCTCATTACCGCTGCTTGGAGGCTTTATGAGATAGTCATTGAGTAGTTTTGTACCTCTCATAGTCTCTTTGACCTTGTGAGGAGTACCATTGGGGTCAAACAAGGATGTCCTCTCCCTTACCCTCTTCAACATCTACATTGATGAATTGGAGGTATTTCTTTGGGAACATACTCATCCGGATGATGATTACATTTTACATGAGGTGATTATTGCCATACCACTTTTTGCTAATGATGTTGCTCTCCTCTCTCATTTTGTCGAAGGATTACAATGGCAATTTGATGCCCTTGCTCACTTTTGTAAACTCAGCCGGCTTGTGGTCATTCATCCTTCTATCTGATAAATGAATACTTGAAATAATGAACATAATTAACAATGCATACCAGATAGAGGAGTAAAAGTATATCTTTATTTGCACATGAAGTTGTTACAGAAGTAGACCAGAGATGGTTGGCCAAGGATCAGAGTCGATTAGATTAGATCATACTACCTCCCTTAATGATACAAAGACTATTAAAAGACCCGATGGTTGCCAAGAGGAACACAACCGCCGACTAACTGACTCCGACTAACTGACTCTTATAACTACCCGAAAGTCGACAAACAATTAATACATAGTTGGATAACCCATGTTATCAAATATAACAATAGTCATCATACACTGACTACATCATCCCCCCGAAAGAAAAAAGTTGTCTTCCAAATGACGGAAAAAAATGAAGCATCAAGTAACAGCAGGTAAGGTTGTCCAAATTGGTGACGACACTAAAGAAGGATAAATTGGGGATGACATTGCAGATGAAGAAGAAACTGTATGCAAACCTGGAAGGATACACGGAGTAGAAGTAGAACCAACATCTCTCGGATGCATGCCAGTAGACGGAAAATGTTGAGAACCAACCAAGGAACCCAATCTAATTGCAGACTAGAGACCAGAAATGCTTCACCCAATCCATTATTGAACCCAGGTGATATTATAAACTCTGCAAAATTATCCCCATTAGGAAAATCCTTTGTAGTACACCCAAGTGTATCTGTAGGAGCTTCGGAAGTATGCTGATCATGAAAATGTAGCTTAGTATCCCCATTGTCTAGGAATGGACTTTCATTTACTTCACCAACCTGTACTAATGATTCTTTGGCTCTACAAAAATCAAGAGTTGAGAAAGAGTCAATTATAGAAAGCTGGACATAGGCAACATAAGATTCAATAGGAGAAAATTGGAATGTGTGAGACTGTGTGTCTTTGAGAAGGACGTACAATCTTGCCAGAAGGATGAAAAAAATTAGACCGTATAGCATGAAAAGCAGTGTGTATAGCAAAAAATAACAAATTTAGATTGCTCTTTGCAAATCGTACTATAGAGCCTCTTGTATGTGACCATATGGTGAAATCAAGCAGCTCTTTATAAATCTGTATGATGGCAATATCAAAACTTGAAGGTTGTATTGTAATAGTTGGAGACCATACAATATCAGAAAGAGGGGATCGTACAGTCACAAATGTTGTGTGATGCTTGAAATTCCATACGATGGAAAAACATGTAAGATGATAAAATGGTTTTGAAGTACTTTTATTTGACTGTATGGGGGATATATATGTTGTGGAAGATCGTATGGAAGCATGATGAAATGATCGTACGGGGACACTAGGATAGGGAGGCCATACAATGAAGAGTTTCTTTGTATGACGATTTGCTTTTGGTTGCTGTACAGTAGAGAAAGGCTTAAAATGGTTAAAATTTTTAAATTCACTTGGCCGTACAATTGGGACATTAAATTTTTTAATTTCTTCTCTTTTTAATTTTTTCTTTATTTGCTTATTTTAAAGTACTTTATTATTCAATTTTTTCATATTTACCTTGTCCAAACTTGAACTTGTATTTTTTTCATTTTATTTATTACTTTTTGCGTTTTGCTTATGTGGGGCCCACCTTGTGTTTTCTTATTATTTTTTCTATTTTTTTCATGTGGGTCCCACCTATTATTTTCCGCTCCGTCTGCAATAATTTTTTGTCCTGCACATTGTACGATATTTTTCCCTTTTTCATAATTTTCTTGTGAAGTTAATCCGGCCTGACGACAAGTAGTTGTATGCTCCAAATTAAATATTTTAATATTAGTACTCTGAGATGTACCTTCACTAATTTTGCAATCTTTGTAATTTTGTGAACCTTGTGCTGTGTCCTGCACATAAATTGTACAATGTTTCAAAATTGTTTTTCAAACGTTGCTATTCACCAATCTCTGTAGCTTTAATAAAATTACAATTCAACGAAAATACCTCTTAGTCCTCCATTTGCCAATGAAACAGGCCGTAGGGAGAATTTATTTCATCTTCTGAACATGACTGTAATTCCAAAATCCCTTCGTTGTTCGGTTCCATCGGAACTCGATCATGCTTCTCCGTCCACTCTTCTTTAGAGTCTAAATCTAATGAATCCGAGGAAGCTACTTCCTCATTGACTGCTTGGTTTCTCAGATCAATTTTATGTTTCAGACCCTTGTTTAAAATGGAGATTGTGTTCTTTTTCCAATTGTGGTCGGCCTTTGCTGCTATCAGCCAACCTCGACCCAACAATGCGTCGTACACTTTTTTTTTTTAACAAAATAACCACAAAATTCATCAAAAATGCTTGGGTCCCAATAATTACCTTTTCGCCCATTAAAACTCCAAGTACTTTAATACCTTGTTGCTCCGCACCCATTAGTTGAAAAGTTGGGGGCCAAATGGTTGGCTTGCCCCGACTTCTCCAAGTGTCTTTTGGAAGTAAGTTCACATTAGACCCACCATCAACATTTGTATTGGTGAGATTCCTTCTAAGGATCTCCATATTTACCACCGTTGGTTTCTTTGTTGTGCTAACTATTAATAACATGGGATCAATCACTTGGTTGCTCAACAACGAAGGTTTGGTTATTGGGTCTTCATCTCTCTAGATTCCAAATGGGTCGTAGCATACACTGTCTCATTCTTTCTTGATACAATAGCATTTCGGAGTTCAAAAATACTTTGTAATAAATCCACTACTTTAATTGGTATAGTAGTTTGAAGTACTTGCCTTGCAATATTTTTCTTGGATTGTAATTGATTTGTTATTGTACTTGCATTTACATTTGAGTGGCGATGTTCGTTATCCATAGCATGCTCCACTTTGGCTCTTGCTTCACGGAGTCTTTCTTTCTCTATACGTGGGTCCAGGTACACAACATTCTTTGCTTGGGCTTGAGTAATGGTCAATACTTTGTTATGCCTTTCAACATCAATCATGTTGATGTTGGCCTTTTGCTTCGAACATCCGATGTCTTCATGGTCTCCACATCCACACCATTTGCACAATAATTGCAACTTGTTCTGGCAGTCTTTGGCAAAGTGTCCCCATTTGTTACATTGTATTATGATCGGATGTCATTTGGGGTTGTATTGTATTTGACTTCGATCTCCCCTTTTTTGATTTCGTTAACCCCCTGGAGATGCGTTTTGTGGCTTCGGTGGAGTGGACTGCTCTCCCCGTGTAAAGAGTACTTGTGTACCCTTGGTTTTCAAATTATATGGGCACTCTTTTATTAAATGACCCATAACTTGGCAAATCTCACAAAACATTTTTCTAGGATAGTTACCTTTGGTGTGACCTTCACTTTTGCACTCAATACACCATAGTTTGTTCGATTCTTTGCTGGTTTCTTTCTTTGCCTTCAATTCTTTCATCATCCGGAGCATGTTCCTCTGGAGCGCTTGTACCGTTCTTGATTCATTGTTGCTGTTGTTATTTGAACTTCCATCTTTTGTTTTTCTTTTACTATGGGAGGACATTTTGTCTTCACTCTTTATGTCCATTGCCCAATTGTAGGCGTCTGCATAGGAAGAGGGTGGTACTACTTTCATTTTTTTTTTCTTAATGACAAAATTAGACCTTTGATGAACCACCTTTTCTTGAGACCATTAGCAGGTTCTTTTCCTAACTTTACAAGCAGTTCTTTAAGTCTACGATTATAAGCTCATACGTTTTTGTGCTTACCTTGTATTGGATTGTAAATTTCTTCTACTATTTCGTTATCATCTCGAAGCAATTAAAACTCTTCCTCACAGGTCTTATTTAACTTGTCCCATGTGTTTTTGGAGGCTCGGTCAAGTTCTGTATACCAGTCAATTGCTACACCTTGCAAGGTGGTTGGAAAAGATCGTAGCCAAATTGCTTTTTTATCTTGCCCATTTGATGTCCAGATTGTTTCACAAGTCTTACCGTGCTTGACGAGACCCTCTAATCCATTGCCTGTGGACTAACTAACGAGAAAGGGAAAGGGTTACCGAGGATTGGGAACGAGTTACTAAGCACCTAACTGGACTTGGATGGAACCATGCACCTTAGGAGGAACTGCAATAGATAGAACCAGGCTGGTGAATCTAGCTTAGCCGTAATCATCTTTTCACTCGGCAAGATCAAATGGCATGTATTTTCACTCACTCCTTCGGTTGCAACCGAACTCTAAGGAGAGAGGGAAAGCACCTTATAAGCGCTAGAGCTAGTTTTGGTGGAATGCTTACAATCCGATGATGGGGGATAAATCGAGTGCTCGAAAGCTCTCTCCCAGAAGAGAGGCCGAGTTCAGGTTCGGACCATAGCCCTATTGTTTGGGATTCCCTAGTTCAAGACCAAAAAACTTGGGCAACTTTTGCTTTTCTCCACTAGGGCATACCATGGTTTTGTTCCGATGCAAACCTAGCCCTTGGAACATGCTTGCTAGGGAGTTTTGATTTGGATGTTCTGATATTGCTCTTGCACTCTCGGCCACGTGAGAATCCTCCACTCTTCCCATAGCTTCAACATTCCACGTACTTGTTTCACCTTCAAATTTTCTTTTATAAACCCTTTGCTCGGCTTTCTTCTCCTTTGATTGACAACCCTTTGATGCCTCAAAGGTTACTCTCGTACACTTTTGTGAAGGAATCTGACTTTGTTTCCCAACTTCCCTCATCTATAGAAAGTTGTCTCAACTTGATCTGAAAGATAAATCAACGCTTCGTCTAGTAGTGGAAGGTGTCTTGCTATCTCCTCCCACTTTGCCTTTATGTGATTATTTGTAGTGGAAATGTGTTCTCTCTCGATTACGACTCCTCACTTCGACTCTGACATCTACTTTGGGAAGACTTTGACTTTGGACTTCGGCTTCGGTGATCTCTCTTAGTCTTCTTCTGCGTTCTCTTTGTTCTACCAACCTTAGAGATCGTATGATCTCTTGATCCTAACCACGTTGTGGTCTCTTCTCGCCTTTGTTGGGGTCTAAGGGCATGAATATCTTATATTGGACTTGATTTCTTTAAAGGCAACACACCAATGTTTACTCTTCTATCTGATAAATGAATACTTGAAATAATGAACATAATTAACAATGCATACCAAATAGAGGAGTAAAAGTATATTTCATTTGCACATGAAGTTATTATAGAAGTAGACCAGAGATGGTTGGCCAAAGATCAGAGTCGATTGAACTAGATCATACTGTCTCCTTTAATGATACAAAGACTATTTAAAAGACCCGACAGTTGCCAAGAGGAACACAACCATCGACTAATTGACTCCCACTAACTAACTCTTATAACTATAAAAAACCGACAAACACTTAATACATATTTGGATAACCCATATTATCAAATATAATAATAGTCATCATACACTGACTACAGTGGTCAACCTTAGTAAAACTAAGGCCATGATTTCAACATCTCCAAACGTCTTCTTTCCATATTCTTGTTCTTTTACAAGGGGGCAGCCTTGGTGATCACATCCACTTACACATACTTGGGGGTTCAATTTTTTGGTCCATCATGAAGCTTTTTTCACATTCATGTCTTTGCAAGGGATGCACCTCTCTCTCTCTTGGAACGTTAGTGTTTACAGATCCACTTCCAAGATATCCCTTAGAAGATGTCTATTTGATACCATCATCAAGCCCACAGTTTACTATGTTTCAGAGGTTTGGGGGCATAGCTTGGGTTCCATTGATTGGGTTCGTATTGAGAGGGTCCAGACTCTCATGTTGCAGTGCATTATCAGGAGCAAGCAAACTATTCCTCAGAGCATTGTCCAAGCTGAGTTTGTTGCCCGGTCACTACGCTCAAGACTATCTTCCTACTTACTTTCTACATACATAGACTTAGATCCATGGGAGACTCCGCTTTTGGTCGTGATAGATATTTGTACTTAGCTCTTCGTTCTTTTGAGGATTGCTTCACTAGTCCAACTCATTGCCATCAATGTTGGTACTTTGAGACTAGTTCGCTCCTTTCTATTGGCATCACTATTGATAGACTACCTCCTTTCATGTATTCCTTAGATGCTCCTCCTCGGCTCCTTCCTTTGAAGGAGACCATCTCTAGAGCTGCTAGAAGGGACATTTGCAAGCAATACATCCAGGTCACTTTGACCTCCCCTCCTATGCCACTTAGTCTGAAGCTTGCTTTTTACACTGTGCATTTCTTATATGTCGAAGATGGTATTTTATGCTACCCTCACTATCTTCAGCGTCACATGGCTTGAGGTTTCCCCTTGGCCAAATGAGGGTGCATACCCACCAGTTATGGGTCGAGATGGATCATCATATTCCTCACCTTGATTGGATCTGTTGTCTTTGCTCCCTCAATGAGGTTGAGACTAAGGAGCATTTCATCTTTAGATGCCCCATTTATTATGAGATCTGGGGGAGATATTATTGCCTCTACAGGGGGACTCAGGCAATAGTCTTTCTACTTAAGATATTCTGATCAGTGGTGTTTGGCTCTTTATCTTTGGGAGGCCATGACCCTTGGGCATAGATCCTTACATGTGGCTTCTCGGGATTCTAGAGTCCCTAGGTGGATCACCTCCTTCTTTCAGCACATCTAGGAGACTGGCAACCCTAAACGACCTTTGTACATTGCTACTTCTTTTATAGACGTGGATAGACCTATGAGACGATGACTCTGACATTTTCTGGCTCAACATTTTCCCCCTTAGCATCATGGTCCTGCCTCTTCCTGCCGTTGTGGCCCAGCTTCTTCTTGACGGTGTAGACTTACTCCTCTCTGGCTGCCCCCTGGTGACAGGGGCAGATGCATATTACAAGCTTCTTCACTACTATAGGGGTTACTTCGGCCTTGGATGTTAGGTGTGATCCTACAAGGAGTACCCCTCCAGGCCCTTAACACTCTTCGATGAGCATTATCAGATCTTGGATCGGTCCCTTCACAGTGATCGATGATGACACTAGTGACTTCACCATTTCTAGTCTAGATAGTGATATTTGATGATCTCTGATTTTCCTCTGCGGTTGCTCTTTGCTTTTTGGGGTTCTTGTCCCCCCCTTCTTAGTTATTTGTAACAGTTTCTGACCACTTGTGTTGGTGCTCCCCTGTTGTTTTGTATTTTTTACTTTTGTTCTTCCCCTTGGTGGGGCGCTCCCAGGTTTCTCTTCCTAGAACTTTCTATTGTTAACTGTTGTTTTCTTGAGTCTCATTGACCTACTTTTGGTCATCTGTGGACATTAATATATTTTCTTTTCTTTTCTTTCTTTTTATCAGAAATTCTAACCTGGGAAATGCCTCAGATTGTTGGTAGCAACCATTTGAAAAGCTTAGATGGAAAATATGGCTGTGCCGTTGTCCTCCTAGTATAATGATGCAAAAATTGCAGCAGCTCCTCTCAAGAGGGTTGTGATGCATCCGCTGCTACTGATGACTTACAAGACTAAGGGGCAGGAAAATCCTAGAAACAAAAACCGAAAAGAAAATTTGAGCACTAGCCAAAAAACAAGAGAACTTATCAAGAAAAGCTGAACCATATGAAAATTTCAGGATTTCACACAGGTTATGAAGCCTCACTTGATACTCTCCAAGAATGGGTAATGTCTGCTGAGATTATAAGATATTCTCAATTCCTTTCTGTTAGCCTATGTGAAGTGTCTTATGTCTCCAAGAAAGGGCAATGTATCCTGAAATTATAAGATATCCTTGATTTCTTTTTGTTAGCCTATGTGAAGTAGCTTATGCCTCAAACTATGAAGATAGTGGTTATATCATTTCACATCCTTGAACTATTGCTTTAGGAGGTATTACATATTTGTCTTTTGTGTGACTGTTAGTGTGGACAAAGTCCTCAATATTTAAGCATAGCTTCCATTACATTTTGGAATCCTTGTAGCTTTGTTCAAGAACAATTTCTGAAAATGTGTTCTTTTCTTATGGATCCAGGGAATACCAGCCAGTGTTCAGATATTTGAGCAAGAGAAACTTGACCAGGCACAGCCTGTGGCTCGGCGGAGCTTTTTCAAATGTTCTACAGCACAATTAATTTGGAACCATGGATCAACTGGACTTTTGGTTTTAGCACAGTCTGATGTTGACAAAAGCAACCAAAGTTACTATGGGGAATCCAGATTGCATTACTTGACAACTGATGGGAGTCATGAAGGGATGGTGCCTCTTCGTATGTATCATTTCTACCGAACAAGATTCTTTCTTATTTTAGCGTTTTATTTTATTTTTATGTAAATGGCTTGAGGATATATTGGATACATAATACAAGAAGATTTGACATAATATACTTATATTTTGATTGTTACTTTCTTTGAATTTTGAGGCAAGGAGGGACCTGTCCATGATGTCCAGTGGTCTCCTTTGGGATCTGAATTTGCTGTGGTTTATGGATGTATCCTTCTTGCTTTCATATCTTAAACGAGAAATAAAGTTAGTGGGTGTGCATGTGTTCTTGTTCTGTTTCAGCCATGTAATGTTGTTGATATATTCCTTGACTGACTTCAGTTATGCCTGCAAGTGCGACATTATTCGACAAAAAGTGCAATCCTCTGTTGGATTTTGGCACAGGTCCTTACAATACGCTTAGATGGAATCCTCATGGAAAACGTATCCTTGAGAATGCTCTTACAATATAATCCATTGCTTATGCAGGCTGTTGAAATCATTTCATGATCTTTAAAATATTTGACAACATTTTTGTTTTTTCTGATATGTTAATTGAGGGAGCAGGGTCCCTCGCCCATTATATTAACTTTGAAAAAGAAAGTACATTTCAAGTGTGTATATTGCCATCTAACAGTTTTAGAACTGTATGGAACCACTGAACACAAAATCTACAGGAGTCTTGTTTGAAAATTAGGAAACTCCATACAGCTGCTAAACGTAAATGGAACAGCATAAAACCAAAAAGTACCAGAAGGAGACTGCTAAACACCAGAGCAAAAACCTTATCACAATTTGATCGGCCTATCCTTCCTCTTTAGGACACCTTCCTTCAGCTGGCGACTTTCCTAATCCTCCAGCACCACTGCCAACTTCAATCATTCCTGCCATCGTTAGCAGAAACTTTATAATTATAGGCTCTAGCCCTTTGCACCCTTTATGCATGTGTATTATCTAAATGTGGAAAATGCAAACAAAATGGGCCCTCCCCACCACCTTCCACCACAAACTTTTGCAACTGCTTCACTGCTCCTGCCAAAGGAAGGAACCTGGCTTCCAACTCTCTGAATGATGCCATAGAAACAAGGCCTCAAAACTCTCCACTTGCAACTGGCAGGGGAAAAACATAATTTGCTATGGCAAATTCCAGTGCTACCTCTAAACCACCTCTAAATTCTTGTCACAAAGAACTGTGCCAAAGATTTCACTGCTTCCTTGTCTTTGACAAAATCCAGAGTGTTTGAGATAAACAGTGATGCAATTTCAGAATTCACTCTACTACGGAAATCTGCCTCCAAAAAATCTGTACCCAAAACCTCCTTTATCACCTGCTTCATAGCACCTGTCTGCACCACAAAGATGATTGCCAGACTAGCATCAGAGACCGCCCCCCAAATGCCATCTATCTCTTCCCTGAATACAAAAAGAACTTGGGCTGCATTGACAATTCAAAACCCAAAATCCCACAGGAAACCACTGCCACTTGTTTTAATGGCAGAACCTAGGGTACAAACAGCCCACCTCACTATCAGCTGTCATCATACCCCATACACTCTTTGCACGTGTGTGTCTTACCAACACTTCCGACCATTCTTAACTTGAAAAATCTCCCATCATTCATATAGTTTGTCTTGTGGGAAGAAAGATATAATCATTAAAGATTCAGGAGATCGGGATCCAATTCCCATTTGCCCGCAAGGCTGTTCCATCTTTCAATAATGTTATCAATAATTAATTCTTAATTGGATTCAATACCATATTTGGCCAAGAAATCAATGAGCATATTTGCCTCTTTGAAGCAATTGCCGAAGGAGGAAGATTTGAAAGATTCCAGCAACAGCCATGTAATTCTTAGAATATTCTCCAATTTCCAATTAGACAAGCCTTTATTGTGAATTGAATTGAAAATGACCATAGAATCTCCTTCAATGTTAATCTTTGAAACTCCACACTGTACAGCTACGTGGAGTCCCAAAACCAAAGTGTGAGCCTCTATTTTATTATTTGTACTCTCCACCAATTTCTTAGAAGCTGCTTTGATTAAAGATCCTGAGCAATCACTAATGACACACCCAACACTCAACACACCTAGATTGCCCCTGGACGCTCCATCAAATTCAGCTTCAAGGAGCTAGGCGGTGAAGGAACTCATTTTGCTTCTCTCCTCAGAGAGGCCTCTGACTTAGCTCAAACAGCCCCATTAACAAGAGTATTTAACAACAGTTTTAGTAGTTATAAACAAAAAATATGTTTTAGAGCAACTGTTTTATTCTATCGTGCCTCTTGTTTATTTCTTAAATCATTATTAGCATCTTTTTCCTTAACTCTTTTTTTTGGGTAGTTTTATGTATAGCAGGTTTTGGCAATTTGCCTGGTGACATGGTAAGCATTTAGAATGAATTCATATTTTGAAATTCTTATGAAGTGTATTTTAATGGCATCTGTATGCTGGTTTTTTAATGGTTATCACCAAAATGTTTGCATGCTTGTGGAGCACAATCCATACGTTTGCCTAGCTTTTAGACTGAAATTTTCATTAGGTTCTCTGTTTTTGGGGTGCATGATGTGATAATGAATTGATCAGAGCCATATTTCAAGAAATTCCATTTGGAATATCTCAGCAGTCTTTGTGGTTCAGTATTCCTTTTGTCTTAACAACCTCTTTACTTGTATGTCACTACTGGATAAATCTAATATGCAGCATTGCTACACACTCCGTAGCATTAGAAGATGAGGAAAGATAACTCATTTTTTGTAATATAAATAATTTTAACCTTGTTTGTGTATCCCAAATTTGAAAACAAATCAGAACACTTAAAACTTGTTCCATTGATAAGGATTTGCAGGAGAATGTCATTGGTGCATGCATTGTGGAATGTAATTATCTAAAATATTCACCCTGTCAATAATTAATGAGCCAATCCCTTTGGCAAGGATTAGTGTGAAAAGTTGACGATTTATTGATTCAAGGGGACAGTCTGGACTGGGGTTTACTTTCTCTCTTTTTAGGTTATTAATTTTTTTGTCAGTTTATACAGGGAAATGGGCTCCTGGGTTCTCTTATAGAGGGAGCAAAGACAAAGCAAGTGGAGGCTTTGGGGCCCTCACAAAGATTGGCAAGCTTTTCTCACTTACTGGAATTATTGTGCCCGTGTCTTTAAAGAATATTTTGATACCATGCATTAAATACACGTGCCATTGGTTGTTTGCTGCAATCAAGTATGTTGCAATATGAGTATCTCCTCTCTAAATTGGCAGGGCATGTTGCCCCATATATATTTGCTAGACAATTTATGCTTGATTTTGACGGCATGGGTACGATCTCCATTGCAGTTTGTATGTAGTGACAGAGAATGATCCTTCTTTTATCTTGACAATCGGAATCTCTTGTACATGTCATGATAGTATTTGAAATGATGAGATGGTAGTATTCTGCACATACCCCTTAAGCAATTCTGGACAATGTGTCAGTAAGTGCAAATTCCCTTTCTTTCTTAGCGGTATAAGATATCCACCAGCATGTTGTTGTCAATGACATGCATACATTTCTTGCAAAATTTGGGGCCACTGGTTTTAAACTTTTAAAACTCTGAATTAATGGCAAAGGTGGATTTTAATGAAATTTACTATTTCTAGTTGGTGATGCATGCTTTTGTTGATGGCTTTCTGTATTTGTGCTTGGCATGCAATCTTTCTCTGTTTTATGGCTTCATGGTGTTCACTTCTGCGCATTTCTTCTCTTTTTCAGTGTTTATTTTTTTTGTGTTTTTATTCATCTTAGAGTTTACAAGATGAGCCATCTCATTGTGCGCTGATCTAAACTCTTTCGTCTAAGCTTAAAAGCTTGCTTTTGCCTCATTTTTCTTTGATTGAGTGATAACATGCCAAGTGGTGCATCCTTGTTTTCATTTCTCTAGGCACTATATTGTATCTTTGACTAGCAGTGTCTCTTATGAATCAGGAGATCATGACACTTGTCATGGCCTTGTGTGTCTCCTCGCAGCCTTTTACAAAAGACTTTGAAGTCTTTTTATCCTTGTTTTGGGAGTGAAAAATGAAGATGCCCCGGGGAACATAATATACAGAGGAAACCACAAATGACACAATGAGAATGTAACATGTCTTACATCCTTGTAAACTCGCATATAGGAAAAGACAAAGGAGCGTATGAGAATGTGAGACGTGAAAAATGAAGATGCCCCCGGGGAACATAATATACAGAGGAAACCACAAATGACACAATGAGAATGTAACATGTCTTACATCCTTATACACTTGCATATAGGAAAAGACAAAGGAGCGTATGAGAATGTGAGACGTGTCACATTCTCATACACTCCTTTGTCTTTTCCTATATGTGAGTCACATTCTCATCGTACCATTTTCCAGGTGGTTTCCTCTATGGGGCATCTTCATTTCTAAGTAAACATGGAAGCGACATGTGTCACAATTCTGTTCAATGTTTCGATCTTTTGGCTTATTTCCTGATTAATATTTTCCTTGAGGTTTTATGTGACAGGATTGTGTGTTAGTGTATTTTCTTTGCTTGTATTAATATTTAATGTTTTCCATGATTTGTTTCATTGAACCCCTGAGTTTGTTTGAAAGAAGATTTTTTCACATAAAGAAAGAAGAACATTGGCAGCCAACAAAGATCTGTGGAAATGCTTGTAGCTGGTCCAAAACTTCAAAATGAAGATGGGAAAGAAAGACAAAGATAAAGTCTGGAGAAAACTCGAAGAATAAATCAATCTTTGATTAATTTCTTGCATTTTCATATCATTAAACGACGAAATGACCAAGAAAACAAGAAGAAGTTGAAGAGACACAGTCAAAACCATTTGAGGATGTTGAAGAGACATGGCTGCAACTATTGGTTCACATTCCTTAGTCTATCTTGCACTTTGGGCTAAAATATCTGATGGAAAGAGATGGATAGGTAGAGAGAATAGAGAATAGAAGATATAGAATAGGAGGATAGAATGGCAAGGGAAGAGACAATTTGTGGAAGGAGATTAAAGTAGTTTCAGATTTTAATTCAAAGGAGCTTCATTACTTTGCAGTCTTTGGTGATAAATTCTTTACGTATCTTTTGCTTATTCGCATAGCTTTGAGTCTCTGTGATGGCTGGGCAATGAGTAGGAGATATTACATTCTTTTCAGTATTTTGTGTGTTATTCTTGATTATAAGCTGTAATCATAGTTGAAAAACTCGCCAAAAGCAAAAACTCGCCAAAAGCAAAAACTTTTCAAGCCCGAAAAACTCGACTCAGCAAAAACTCGGCAACTTAAAAATTGTTTAAATTTCATTATAAACGCATTTTTTTTACAAAATTCAATGATTAGATGCATCTAATGAGTCAATAAATGAGAAACAAGCTGAGTCTAGTTGTATTTGATTGATTTCAAAGCAAATTGGGTACAAAATGGCATCCTCATGTGGAATGTGCTGATACTGATAGTCTGAAACAAAATGGAAATAGCAAATTGTTTTTGTAAAACTGAAAGTAAATACTAAATAGTAAAATACTACATCTTCCTCTTCCCAAGTCTACTGAAAACTAGGGGAATGGTAGAACTAGAGGGTCTAGTCCTAGGAATCTGTTGTGGCTCCTCCATCCTCGGCATGACAGACCATGGCTCAACCTCCATCTTGGATGTAGATGCTGGTAGTGGTCCTGGTGGCAATGTCTCCTGATCCTCATCCTCCTCATCCTCCTCATCCTCAATGTCATCCAATGAGAATCCCAATCCATTGATTTTAGCGGCAGCCCCCTCCTCCATTGCCTATCTCTCCAAATCATAGATCTCATCCTCAGAAAACAATGAAGGCTGCTCATCCCGTCCTGTCCAATCATTGTAAGGATCTATCTCATCCAAATCAATTGGATCATCTGATATTTCCTCTACCCTTCTTGTGCGCAGCTGAAGATTATATTGCACATAGACAAGGTCATTGAGGCGTTTCTGAGCTAGCTTGTTCCTCTTCTTCGTGTGGATGGCCTGAAATAAACTCCAGTTGCGCTCACAATTGGATGAACTACAAGGTTGGCATAAGACACGAAGGGCAAATCTTTGGAGATTTGGGGTATTTCCACCCCAATTTGTCCACCAAACCTCTACAAAAAAAAGTATTGAAGAGTTAGAAACTTAGAAAGGAAAGTCAAAAGTTCAAAACATATTAAATATCAAATTATCGATAGTTGTAACTTGTAAATTTGAAATTTTATACCTGGTGACTGATTGCTTATTGCTCGTGTAGCCAGGTCTGAAGAAAAGAGCCTACCCCTTCTTTCCCTATAAGCTTGCAATTCATCAACAATGAGGTCTGCCACCTCAGCCTGGTGTGTCATCCTCTGAATGCAAGAAGTGAGGCCCTCCATAACCTCTCCATTAGGATCTGAGAAGGTGCCTGAATGGAAGAAATGGGGGTTCAAAAAGTACCCTGCTGCATGGATGGGTTGGTGGAGTTGATTGTTCCACCTCCTATCAATAATCTCCCATATGGGATCAAATTTGAGGCTGTCCCCCTTATAATAATTTCTTATAGCCTCCTTGGCCTTATTCATGGCCTCATAAAGATACTCCAGTGGGGTTTTATCCCCATCTACCAAGCGGAGGACTCTAACGAAGGGCTCCGACACCTACAATATAAAAATGCAAAAAGATTGAAGTTTCAAATTTACAATGAAAGACATTAAAAATAAATAAATATTCAATTTGAATTTAAATTCGAAGTTTTCAAGTTACCTTCACAATCTCTGCAGCTCTTTTTGCAAATACTTTGTTGAAGACAATGCATGCAACCCTGTCTCCTTTTGGCTTCTTCGCATAAGATGACTCTGTCCATTTTGGGCTCACAAACATTTGTTTCAAAGCCACCAATGCACCAAGAATGCTTTGCAACGTTAAGAAAACTGTTGCAAACCTTGTCACACCGGATCTCACCAACTCTTTCCCTTGGGTGTAATCACTGATCATGTGAAGAACCCAAGGGTGATTGTAGATAAATTTTGTGATCCTCCTTGCGTCCTCTACAATCAGTGTGACCCAATCAAGCTTGCTTATGTCCTCCAAAAGAAGGTCAAGGACATGTGCTGCACAAGGTGTCCAAAAAATTGTGTGGTGTCTCTCTTGGAGGATTCTACCAGCTGCCACATATGCTGTTGCATTATCAGTAATTATTTGCACAACATTTTCAATCCCAACCTCCATGCAAACTTGCTCCAACATTTTAGCCAAATTTTCTGCATTTTGCACTATGTTGGAGGCATCCACTAATTTCAAGAACACCACTTCATTCTTGCAAGCTACCAAAAAATTAATGATGGTGCGGTTTTTACCATCCGTCCACCCATCGGAAAGAATAGAGCAGCCATATTTCTTCCATTCATTTCTTTGGTCTTCCACCACTGCCCTTGCCCTATCTCTTGGATTTGTAAGCAACCTACAAGTACAAAGTGAAATTAAGTACACAAATTTTGTTTGTAAACAAAAAATAGCTTAAATTCATCATAAATTTCTATAAATTAAAGAACATAAATTTATCAAAAACTTAAAACTTAGAAGATTAAATTAACTAACCTCCCACTCAAGTTTGTGCGAGAAGGTGCCTTGAAGCCCTTTCCTGCAACCGTCAGTGCAGTAATCAAATTATGCCAATAAGGAGAATTTGCCACATTGAAAGGGATGTTGTTGAAATACCAAAAATCGGCACAAGCAATGTATGCATGCTCATGCACCTCCTTATTCCACCTAGTTGCCTTTAAGGAAATTTGTGCTCCAAGTGTGTTTCTAGGCACAAAAAATTATCTACTGTGCGTGTAGGTGCTGATCCTAGTGCTCTATTGGAAGTAGATGAAGGGCTCGTGGTGGTGGTGGGTTGCCTTCGGTTACGTGGACCACGAAGAGAGCCCGCTATGCCCTGAAGTGCATCATCATCCGACTCAAGGTTGATTGGAGCACTTTGAGAAGAAGCTATGGATGCTTGCATGGCTGCCTTAGCCTTCTCCCTTTGTAATTTCCTTTCTTTTGCGGCTGCAAGTATGGCATTCATTTGTCTTTTTTATTTCTTCCGTGGTTTTAGTACAGACCTTCGCATCACAACGACTGATGCCTGCAAGATGGTATTTGAGGCGGTTAATGCCTCCACGGTATACGTTTTCGCATTGGATGCAAAAAACTGAGCCAGGGTACGGTCCTAGATAGGCATATTTCCATGCAGGATCTCTAGCTCTTGGAGGACGTTTGCCTACAAATGATGATGATGCGGCAGGGCCTGAGGCTGAACCAGATATAGAAGCATCTCTATCTGCCATTATAAATTAACCTGCACATACAAAGAGAAAGCACAAGTTGTTTGTTTTTTAATAGAAAATTAAAAAACAACCTAAATTAGATTTCTAATTAATAGATTAAATTTAAACTAACGTAAAATTCTAAAGTTAAACATTTTGTTCCAAAAAAAAACGGATTCAACCAAAAAAAAATTAACTAGGGTTTGGAAAAATATGAAAACAATGAAGAAATAAAAAAATTACTCTAAATTACTAAAAATGCAAACTAATCTAAGGCTTAAACATTTTCTTAAAAAAAAAATTGGATTCAAATAAGAAAAATGAAAAAAAATGTGAAAAAAATGAAAAAATGAGAAAAAATGCAAACAAAACAGTGATGAATCTTGTTTTTATGAATATAAATCTTGTTTTGATCAATACAAATCCATTTATACTACATTCATGATGTTTTTTAAACTTAGATGCTTCAAAAATGAAGAAATTTCAAAAAAAAGAAAGAAAAAAACAAAAACCTACCTGGAAATCTGATTTGCCTTTCAAATTCGATTGGAATCTGCTTCAAATCTTGTTTGGTCGACGCCAAATCGCTGCAAATACCTGTAAAATGCTTGGGAAGGGGTTTTTTCTCATATGGAGCAAGTGAAATGACCAAAAATGAGTCAAAAAACCCATTTAAACGCCGCTAAAAACGCCTTTTTTTTACAACCGAGTTTTTTTCACGGACTTGCGGGTTTTTTTGAAAAACTCGTTGAAAACTCAAACCCGGCACTGGAAAATGGCGAGTTTTTGCCTGTATTACTCGCCAACAAAGAAGAATCGCGAGTTTTTCAAAACTCGGCGAGTGTTGCATCTATGGCTGTAATGTCCCCATTTTTGAGTTCTCTTGCAGCTCAGTCAGAGCTGACTTTCTGGGTTGGTGACAGCATAATCAGAGGAGTATTTCAATGTCACCAGGGTGTTCGGGTGATCTAGTGGAGCTGGTTGACACTTTCCGGAGAGATTTCGGACAACTTGTACGTACTTACTATTTATAGTAAGTGCTTGCATGTCGTTGATCTTTCTGGGTTTTTCTGGGTTTGTTCCCTTTGGTCCTCGGAGAACACTGCTATTTTTAGTGTCAATTTGGCGCTGTTTGGGTGACTTGGTAGTCAACTGTTGGCTCTCTTAGACGTTGCACTGAGCTCAGAGTTATCAGATGGTTTGTGGATCTAGTTGGCACCCTCTGTGTTGGCTCAGTTTGCTTATGGCCGTTACTATTTTTAATAAGTTTGGGTTTGGTGTTGGATTGGGATTTTCAGAGTGGGGTTGGATTCGTCTCGTCGAGACCTTTTCGGCGAGCTATAGATCACCAAATTCCGAGTTCATTTGGGCCTCCATTTTAAAGTCCGTAAATTAATATTATTATTTAATAGTTACCGGATATGACACTTCCTCTTGTCCTGGCACGCGTACCAACGTACTTGGTACAGATTCGGGTACGGTACGGCCTGGATACGGCCTGGGTACCGTGCCCGTAAATTTTTTTTCCATGCCGTGCCAGATACTTGAGGATACGACATTTTAGAAAAAATTGCCCGTATTTCGTAAAAAATCAGTATGTTTCATGTTAAATAGTGTAGGAAATAATTAAATCCTCTCGGCATAGGAATAGTTAAAATTAAAATAATAAAAACCAGTTGGATTTTTGCAGCATTCGATTTCTTCAGTGCTCCATTTCCTACAATTTAATTAAAATAATAAAAACCAGTCGGATTTTTGCAGCACGCGATTTCTTCAGTGCTCCATTTCCTGCAATTTCCTGTGGCATCTTTGTGAGTTTTCAGCCATGAGTTTTTATAAAATTTTTTAAACTTATAAAATTGAATCCAAAGTTTTATAATGTTTTTTATATTTCCCGTGGCATCTCCGTGAGTTTTATGTTCTTTAATTTTATTTCAAGTGTTTCGAATGTTTATTGTTAATGTAGACTATAGTTTATAATGTTCATTGTTAAAATATGTGTCTTTGGATTCGATTTATATTTTGTTTTTATATTTATATTTTATAAACTTTAAATGGCCGTGTATTTGTAGTTATAGTTTATATTTAATATTTATATTTGTATTAAATTGTTAATATTTATAAATTTATATTTATATATCGTTTTATTATTTAAATACCATTTTTTCTATTAATTTAAAATTTCACTCTATACAACTTTTTATTAATTTATCTCAATTAAAAATAATAGAAATATTTAAATATTTGGATATTCATTTTTTATTAATTTAAAATTTTATTAGATATCAAAATTGTAAAATAAATATTATTATATTTCAATTAAAAATATAGAAATGTATAATTATTTAAATATTTATTTTTTTATTAATTTTAAATTTCATAAATATTATGAAATTTATTAATAAAAAATGGCTATTTAAATAATTAAATATTTCTATAATTATTTAAATATCCATTTTTTATTAATTTAAAATTTCATTAGATATCAAAATTACAAAATAAATAGTATTATATTTCAATTAAAAATATAGAAATGTATAATTATTTAAATATCTATTTTTTATTAATTTTAAATTTCATAAATATTATGAAATTTATTAATAAAAAATGGATATTTAAATAATTAAATATGTCTATTATTATTTAAATATCCATTTTTTATTAATTTAAAATTTCATTAGATATCAAAATTACAAAATAAATAGTATTATATTTCAATTAAAAATATAGAAATATTTAATTATTTAAATATCCATTTTTTATTAATTTAAAAATTCATAATATTTACGAAATTTAAATTAATAATTTTTTTTTATAAATTATGTGTGTTTTTTATGAATGCCGTATCCAGCGGTATCCATATTAGGGGCCTTGAAAAATGGTCGTATCCGTATCCGATACCGTATCCGTATCGGATACCGCATCCATATCCACGCAACTCTGTTATTTAATATTGGACTTTGGGTTTTATTGGTTAAGTGATGAAAATATGAAATATTTAAAAGTCACTTAAGTCATTTTATGGAGCGCTCACCTTGGGAAATATTAAAAGTAAAATTAAAAGAATATTTCCCTCAAAACGTGAAACACCCCTCTTGGAGAGTTATAAAAGAGGGAAAAGTGCTCTCATTTGGATATGCTTGGATTATTGATTTTTCTCTCTTATTGAGATATTCCCTGTGTGGGTTTTGGAGCTTGGCTCTAGGGTTTGGTATTGTCTTGCTGAGATAAAAACCTCTGCAAGATAGTGTTGAACTTGGCTTTTGGGGACGAAAACCTCCATTAGCAAATATTATATTGGTGGATGCATCCAATATTCGCAGTTGTGTATCAATGGAGACATTTCGGCAAGTTTTGGGCTTGAATGAACATCATTTTGTGAAGTTTTGAATTGCAGATCAGTTGCAGAGTTGTAGAGGGCAGATTACATAGTTATTTTGAAGGTTTTGTGACTGTGCATAATTCCTTGGCTGGGCCATCCAGTGCAGACCAGCCGTACTACCTTTTGGAGGAGAAACAACATTTGTTGGGGCTGCTTTTCACTTCTATTCTCATTGCCTATCTGCTGTAGATATTCCAGGAGCAGAAACAAAGATTTAAGAGCAGATTTGAGTGAGTTCTTTGCTGAAACAGTGTACCAGCTAGGCCGTACATCAGCGCTTGGGAGGTGTGGTTTTATGAGCTGGGGTTTTCTCTTCATTGGAGCTATTTAACTTCCTCAATCTTGGCGTTTTGGACCATTGATATTGCTGCAGCATTTACATTTGTATTTCCTTGCATTGTATGAAGATTTTGACACCATTAGCATGCCTGTATTGCTGGTCCGGCAATGATCCTGACATGAAGTTGTAAATCTTAATATGGGTATGTCATAGTAATTGATATTTGACTATTCTGCTATCTGGGTCTTTGTTATTTTCTTCATATCTATTGTACTTTTTCTGGGTTTGCATTCTATGCTCTATATTGTATGCTTCGGCAACACATCTGTAAGAAAACTGAAAATCCCTTCTGCATTCTTCTGTCTAGTCTGAAAGATCACACGAAAATAAAAATAAAACACATAAAAAGATCTTTGAAAATTATACAAATAGGTACGGCACATTACATTAACATAGACTCGAGCCTCTGCTATGGCTGTGCTTCCATAATTAGGGATTTAAAAAGTATTTTTTTTGGGGCTCTATTACTTCTTTACATCTGTGCCTTTGCTATTTTTGAAGAACTCATTTGAAATCATATCTTTGGTTAGTAAAGTGCTTTGTTTGAGCCTCTGCTATTCAGAGTGCTAAGTTAATCACTTTAATTTTTAATTTGGCACTAGATAATATTAGAGTGAACCTTTGTTATTTTAATTATGGACGGTTTCAGCAAATGTTTTCATTAGCTCCGAAGTGTTAATAATTCTCATCCATGCTTCATCTCTAAAAGCATAGTTGTTTCTAATTCATTTCTGTTTCCACTCAAAATATTTTTTATTTTTTTTCAAACTCCTTTAGAGTAAGAATTTCATTCTTATTTTTGTTAATAAGTCTTTGCTAGATGTTGGTAACCCGTACCCAATGGATGAGGCATTAAAACAAGAGGTTTTTAAATCCCTTACCGTGTCTATTTCAAAACACTAGACAGCACAGCTGAACACTGATTTGGACATATCTAGGGTTGTGAAATTATCTTTTCGATATTTGTTAACTTATTTAAGGTGTAGGAAGCCTCCAATTTTTGAAATCATTCATCTCGTGCCTCAACATTGATTTTTCCTTTTAACACTGGGATGTTGAGATGGACTTGCACCTTGAATGGATGTTGGTGTTTAAAAATTAAAAGGACTAGTAGCAGCAGTGGATGTTGTGGGATCCAGGTGAAACATTAACTTATGGAACTGTTAGAAAAGTTCCTTTCTCTGTTCTTCCAAAGCTTCCTAGATGAGCTTTTTTGATGAGCATCTAGACTTCTGCCCAAGTGGATTTCTTGGCATCATCAGATATTTTGGCCTTATGTTGTTACTGTTATTTATATTTTAAAATGGAAGTGGGTTGTATACCTTCTTTGTGATACTTTGAGCAAGTAGGCATACTCTACTAGTGCAAGAAGGGATGTTGCAAGATTGACAAGGAAGGTATTGCAAGGTTTTGCACTTATGCCAACAATCTGTGAGAAGCCCAAGAGTTTACATGGGGGACATCTTATGGACTAACTGAGGGGTCTATCTAATAAACCTGTGAGCTATATTGAACATTCAATGGCAATGTGAAAAACTACTGTAGAAGCACTGTTAGACGTTAAAAGTGGATAAGGTATAGCAAATCTGGCTTTTCTTTTCATCAAGCACAGGATACGATACATGTGTATAATATTGGACTTAGAAACCAAAACTGTGTTATTCTCATGGGCCAAATGCAGAGATGGATTGCGTGGCATCAAGAATGTGTGGCATTGTGGAGTCCATACCATGTCTAACCCTATCCCCAACTACGTCCCAGTAGGAACTGAGAGGATGAGGGTTAGATTCAACTACAAGGCAGTTCAGTTTCAAGAACCACTGATGTTGCTGTTTGTTTCAATTACCCAAGCTGTTTCCTAACATGGAAGCTGAAGTGCCATTCAGTCAGAGCTCTTATGAGGGGGCAAACCCAAACAGTTGTGCTTGGATCATTTGCTCAGTCCACATAACTTTTCCAATGAATTTCATAGCCTTGTGATGTTCCTGCCATGATGTTGCACTTCCATTTAGTTAGAAATGGCTTCATGTGTCTCTTTAATGGATGGGAAATTGTTAAGCTTGAAATATTGTTGTGTGCATCAACCAAGCTTTGACCTCTTTGGTTTTAAAGATTTTAAACTTTTACTGTTTTATTATAATGTTGAAAAGAAAAGAGCTTTCAGAATAAACCGTGAAGAGAGATGACAAGGAGACATCCTATTTCTACTTCAAAAGCACATCTAAGAATGGTAAAGAGGTACACAACTCCAATTCACTGAATTTTATGTCGTTGTTTCAGCTATTGGGTGTACATGGAATTCCTTTAAATTCTGCTTTCCATGCGTTCAATTCACATTGTATCAGTAACAAACCATACACACTTTATAAGGAGGTTCACAAGTACTGGGGAAATAAGGGATAATCCAAGCTACTCTTGATTACTCATAAAAATTGCTTTGGAAATTAGAGAATATTGATCTCAAACTTAAGCACAGTTTAATTTAGGATGTGCTTTCTTCACCAGTGATATCCTTGATGATTCCGATTAGTTCTGCTGAAGGGATCTCTGTGAACAAAGAAACAACATCAAAGCTTTACTTAAATATCATTCAACCTTTGCATTTTTTATGTCATTGAAAAAATAATTAGAATCCTATATACAGGAAAAAATGTTTCTTTGTGCATGCCATCCACAATCTGTCTCAGTGGGGCACCCTTCTTGTTAATTTTTGGCTGACCATAGATTCTTGGAGTGACTTACTTATATGGTAACAGCTTCTTTTTTTTCCCGCTCATGGAAGACTCTTTGATAACGTTGGTAATCTTCACTATTTTGCAAATAGGGTTCTTTTCCTATTTGCAAATAGGGTTCTTTTCCTATTTCCGATAGCTTGCACTGTTGAGGACATGGTCTTCCATTTTTTGCAAAACAATCTATCCTGTTCATTACTACTGTTGCATTATTCCTATCTGCTTCGGTAACAACAAGATCTGTGTGATTATCGAACCTCTTGAACACTGAGTATTCAGCTTTTGAAATCTTACTCTTGGGTCGCTTAGCATACTTGGACAACTACTGCACGGTCTTGCCTGATCCTCTCTGCCTATTGGTTGGGGAAGCATCTTTGGGTTTATCATTCTCTCCTCAGTTTACTGGTCTTTTGCTTGTTGGATTTCTTTATATCTTCTCCGTTTTTGGGCATCTGGGAAGGTTTGAATCAAGATCGATATTGACTGTTGGATGAACTATTGCTTTTTCCTCATTTGGTTCTGTTGTTTTGATTGGCAATTCATTAATATGGCTACTATTAATGTGAATTGTTTTCATGTTGCTATAATTGTGTTCCTGGAATTGTTCAGTGTCTATTAACATGGGACCTTTTCTTGTCTTCTATGATCTTTCTATACATCTGTTTTTGAAGTGTTTTTTTTGGCTGTACAAGCCTTGTATTCCCATGATGGCCATTGATGTATATTTGTACACATCTTCCTGTTTTATGGCATCGGCTTTATTAGTTATAGGTTTGCCTGTTTGGAGGCTTGTTGGTTTGTAGTGTCTTGCAAGATGCACTTAAACTTTATTTATCCAAATCTTATTCGTCCATAAGAGTAATTGGGTTCAGAAAAGAACACTTTTGGTAAAAAATTGTCTACAGTTTATTCCAAAACCTTTTTTGTTCTAATATTATGGACTAGCAGCTTGAAATATTTAGTTTAGGCAATTCCAGTTTTAATTGAAGCAGAGATCATGTGTGAAATTCTTAAAATTTTGGTGGGTGGCTCCTATTTTGTTGAAATATCTGTAGTCTTCTGCCATGCTCACCAAAATGATGTTCTCTTGGAAGGCAGGCCTGAAGGCTACTTTGGAGGAAATGTGGAAAGATGAACTTTATGTGCTGCTAAAGTTCTAGCTCAAATGGAATTCAGCATTATGACTTTATTGTTGTTTGAATATACATCTTTTTGGTTTCCTTGTGCATTTTAACCAATTGATGAATTATGGCATTACAACAACTTGGTGAATTCATGGAAATCTTCCACAGGGAATTCTAGCCAGAGAATTATGTAAATTAAATTGTACCTCAAGTATATATGTATCCTATACTTAACTTAGAACTGCGACTTATCTAAATAAACCATGGAAATTCATAGGGAATTTTAGCCATAGATAGAGCTTGGATCTTCTTACAAATTTATTTTCTAATTTTTGAAATTTAAACTGTTTTATGAAGATGATCTTCTGTAATCCAATATATTATGTGCTCAAGATGCCACCATCTGCTGGCCATTATGAGAAGTATTGTTACACCTAATGCTTCTCAGAAAAGTGTGAGCAGTTAGGGGCCAGGGCAAAGTGAACTGCAACCTTTAGACTGTTGTAATCATACTTGCTTTCCATGTAATTTGCCGATCTTTTGAAAAATTGTAGGCTTTTTGGGATTGTTCTGCCAAAAAGTTGCTGGGAAGTACAAGGGCTGAATGGTCAGTAACAAGTGAATGGTCTCCTGATGGACAATATTTTATGACAGCAACAACAGCTCCACGGTTACAGATAGATAATGGGTATGCTTCATGAATATATAATTAACTAACAATGCTTTAGTTAGCTGCCATTAGTATGTAGAGATAGCCAAGGGAATTAAGGTTCAATATTCTGGTCTGTGTACTGCAGGATCAAAATTTTCTCTTATAATGGATCACTATATTTTAAGAAGATGTTTGACAGACTATACCAGGTTTGGATGTTTCTGTAGATTGCTTGATATAAAAAGACATAGTTACCATCATGTAAATATGTCTGTAGTCGTTTTGAATGTATTTGTTCATTAGCATAGGCAGATTGGAGACCAGCAGAAGCTAGTGTGTATGGAGATCTTCCAGAGTTAGTTGAACAAGTGAAGGAAAGTTTGACAATTGACAAAAGTATTGCAGGTAATATCTGGATAATGAAGATTCATTATAATCTTGTAACAACTTTTTGACGAAGTTATTCAGAAAACTAATCTTTGTGAAGACTGGATAATTTTTTAATAATCTATATCCATATCATTTTTTTTGTTTGCCAGTGTCCAAAACTTCAAATCCACAGCCAAAGTTGTCTGTCAATCTCGGAAAACCCGTAGCTTCAAGTAAACCTGCAGCTCCAGCCAAACCTGCAGCATATCGGCCCCCACACACGAAGGGTGCTGCTGCTATTAATGCTCAGGTAGGATGTTTCATGGCTTAAAAACATCAGTGTTTGTGAGGAATTGGTAATCAGTTTTGGTCCAAATATGAACTGCTAGTTGCTAATAGTAATCAATGCTTTTGCATGACAGCTCTTTGGCGAGGAAAAATCTTCTGAGTATGTAACTTAACCATATAATGGGGATTTGTCCATTTGTTTTCTATTTTAAATGATTCTAGAAGAGGATAAAACCATCAGTAGTGTAAAAATAATTTTTTTGCTGAATATTAATGAAGAACATTCCTTCTATGGGAAGGGTGTAGGCTTGAAGGTTATGGTAAAGCTTATACACTTCTATTCTATTTTCTTCTGCAGAGAGATGACTAAGAGTGCTCTTAAAAACAAGAAGAAGAGAGAGAAGCAAAAAGAGAAAAAGGCATTAGAAGCTGCCTCAGGGAATAGTACTTAAATCTGCTTAGTTTGGTATGAAGTACGTGTTCTCTCTCATGAGCAAAACCTACAGGCACACACATAAAATGGGTACTTTTTCTAATTTTAAATGTGAATTACATTAAGATGATTATATTCTCTTGTTTCTTGCAGGGTTGGAGCTTAGGTGACAGGATTGTTGTAAATTTGTTTATCTATCAAATGCTGCAATATCCAGTCGCAAGGGATTTTCAGAATCTTTGGGGTATGAAGGCCCAACATTTGTTGCCATCAATCTTTTGAAGACAAAAATGCTTGTATGCCAACGGGAAATGTTGTTTTGGTTGGAGAGTTGAGGTATTATAAAAAGGCAAGTTGACAGAAAATAATTCCAGATAAATTCTACGCTATAAAAGCAGTTCAATGTGTGAATGGCAACTCTCAAATAAGTTCAAGGGTTCTTATTCACTTTTATCTACATACATGATCTTTCTCAGAAAAACCCATGTTAATTTGTGTCAGATTTCCTTCATATGACTTGGCATTGAATTCTTTTGAAGTATTTGAGAATAATGTTAATGTAGGTAGCTAGTCTGCTATTTGTTTGCTATTTGTCCATTTTGTTGATGGTGGTGTGCTTCTCGGACTGCCATGTTGAAGTTTAAAATTCATGACATTACCAGACCCATCTTTTGGGGAGAATTACTTGAGAATTAATCAGTGTTGCTCTGAGTTTCTGAGACAGGAATGCCGGGACACAGTTTTGGGGATAGCAGGGGGTGGCTATTTAAATAACTTAAACAAACTAAAAGAGCTAAAATTTAAAAAAGTAAATGCAATATTCTGAATTTGCAATGACTATCCTCCCCTTTCTACCTTTTAAGAGGCTTTATCATTTTTCCACTTAAAATTCGCCTTTTTCTATTTTTATACATCAAATGGAGCAGGCTGTCCAGTTCTGAAAAGGAGGAGTACCCCTCCACGTTCCCAAGTTCATGGGACATCAGGGCCATCACCTGGACCTGGGGGCACATCCCCGTGGTATACTGGAATTAATAATCTATTGGTAAACCTCCATTTGGTTAAAAAACAAGTTATATATAATTTTAATAATGTTAAAATCTTGTATTGTATTTTCTTGCAATAAGTTATATATGATCACCTTTGAGATTTTAATATGGTCAGGAAAAGGCATTATTAATATTTTAAGGCCAATATGTAGATCAATTAAATATTAAACCAATTTTCTTAACAATTTACTGGTTGAACATATAACCATGTTGGTCACCTATACATTGCTTGAAGACCCTCTGTAGGTTATATACAATGTTTCAGACACCTTGACCTAATGTGTTATATCATTTCCTTTCCTAATTTTCATCACTATTATATGGGTAGACCATTGAATTTATTTACCAATACATTATGATTAATCACATGAATGTTGCATGAGAATCTAAATGAAGATTTGTTCCCAACCTATCTAGCATTTTGGATGCACATTTGACTGTATTTATTAATTAATTGAAAAGATAGTAGGTACACCCAAAAGAACAAGAAGATCAAAATTTGATCTTTTAATTTCCATTCATTGGGATTTGCTCATTATCAAAAAACAATCTGTGTAGTCTATTCAACATTCTGGATGCACATTTGATCGTATTTATTAATTAATTGAAATTCAAAAGGAACACACAATGGTTTACAATCTTGCATGTTAAACCTATGTAAAACTGATTTGACATGCTTACTCGATCCAGGTCATAGTTTTCTGTTCACTTTCTCTTCTATATTCATCCCAAGAATGTGTTTAGCTACATCAAGATCTTTCATTTCAAATTTAGTTGCAAGTTGAGACTTCAGTTTTGAAATCATTCCTTTCCCTTTACCAATAAATAATATATCAACCTGAATGTTTTAAATCATATTACTCTTGTTTATTATAAATCTAATGGTGATCGTTTTATATTTATTGCATTATATATTAATAAATATAAAACAATCACCATTAGATTTATAATAAACAGAGTAATATGATTTAGAACGTTCAAATCCTAAACTCAACACATACATCAAATTTTTGGTACCACATTCTAAGACTTTGTTTGAGGCCATACAAAGATTTTTTCAATTTACAAGTTAAATTATTTTTACCTTTCACTACATATAACTATAAAACGATTACCATCAGATTTATAATAAACAAAGTAATATGATTTAGAACGTTCAAATACCAAATTCAACACATGCATCAAATTTTTGGTACCATATTCTAAGACTTTGTTTGAGGCCATACAAAGATTTTTTCAATTTACAAGCTAAATTATTTTTACAAGACAAATCACCAAGAAGGAATGTTGTTTTCACATCCATTTGCTCAACCTTTAGATCATAAGCAGTAGCAATAGAAATCAATAATCTAATGGATGTCATTTTTGCAACAGGAGAAAATATCTCAACATAATCAACATCCTCAACTTGAGAGCAACCTTTTACAACCAATCGTGCTTTGTACTTCTCAATACTTCCATCTGAACCGATCTTTTTCTTGAACACCTATTTGCAAACAACATGTTTTCATCCTTCAGACAATGGTACTAGGTTTCGTGTATTATTTTTTTCAAAGCTGTCATTTCTTCATCCATAACAATCTTCTAGGACTGCAAAATTCATATCTAATGCCTCATCTTCTATAGACCTGAGTTCATCTATGTTAGTATTCAAAGCAAAGATACATCTCCAATCATTGGGTGAATACCTTTCAAGTGGTTATCTATGCCTTGTAGACTTTCAAACAAGCCGAGTTGGAGGTTCTTCCTCCTCTTCTGAAGATTCAGATTTAGATGAGTTCTCCTCAACTTCTTGTCTGTCTAAGGGCCTTGATTCAACTTTCTCAAACGTAGAAAGGAGTTGAATCATATCTTTCTGTTTACTTTGTTCTGGCTGCAATGTAAGAGAAGAAGGCTTAGTTTCTCTAAAAAATCACACTTCTACTATATTACCTTATGTGTAATAGGATCCCAAAGCTTGTATCCCTTCACACCATAACTGTACCTGATGAAAATACATTTAACAATCTTGTTCTCTAACTTTGTTCACTTCTCCTTTGGCACAAGTGCATGTCTTGCAACCAAAAACTCTAAAATGTTTCAGTGAAGGCTTGTGCCCTGACCATGCCTCCATAGGCATTTTATCAACAAGAGCTGATGTAGGAGATTTGTTAATTAAGTAGCAGGCAGTGGCAACAATTTCAACCCAAAACCTTTGTTTTAGACCAGCACCGCTAAGCATACTCGTAGCATTCTCCATCAGTGTCCTGTTCATTCTTTCTGCAACTCCATTTTGTTGTGGATAATATAGAGATATATTTTGTCCATGAATGCTACAAGCTTTACAAAATCTATCGAAATCATTAGAGTAAAATTAACCGTCATTGTTAGTACTCAAACATTTTATTTTCTTTCCAGTTTGCAACTCAACCATTGCTTTAAATTTTTTAAATCAGCTAAAAACTTTAGATTTACTCTTTAGAAAATATACCCACATCCTTCTGCTATAATCATTAGTAAATGAAACATAATATGTGGATTTTGCAATGGAAGGAACATTTACAGGACCAAACACATCAGAATGAATAAGATCAAACACACCATACGATTTGATGAGAACTTGAATAATTTTTTTTTTAAAAAAAAAAAAAAGATAATGCACTTGGTAAACTTTTTAACATGACCGGTGACGCTGGTGCGACATGCCCTCTAGTTCCACACGACACTTTTGCTCGGAGCTATGAACTGGTGAGGCCACAACATGGGGGACCTCATCCCCAAGAAAGAACACTTCAAACCCGCGAGCTCGTTGGCTCAGCGAAGGCGTAATGCCTGCGAGCTCGTTGGCCCAACGAGGGTTTGAACTCTGGTGGCCGCCACTACAAGCGAGTGACTTAACCACCGAACCACGCCCTTATTAGCAAGAACTTGAGTAAAATTAAGCGCGGTTTTGTTTACTATAAATGCAATGCTCATAGAAGTCGAAATCAAGATTACAATCAGTGAAACTTTCAACAAGGTTTTTATTTTTAAGGTCCTTAGACCCTTTTCTCCAATGTGGCTTAATTTTTGGTGCCATAACATATTCTTCTTTTTAGGCAATATAGATTCATAAGAAAGAGCACCCTTAGGTACCTAGAAGCCATGACCATCTACTGAAAATAAAACCTTCTCCTTTTCCAATGAAGTAGTCACAGACTTGCTTTTCACAAAAGTACTCTTACACTCAACAGTGTATACATCAATCTTATACAATGTGTCAAATCTGACACCTCTAATGATCACCATAGCACCTCTAACCATCTTGCATTTTGTATCAGAAAAAAACTACTTGCACACCCATATCTATTAGTTTGCTCACAGATAATAAATTTTGTGCCAATCCAAGGATACACAACACACCATTAATCCTTTTTACTCTACCATTAGGGAATCTGATTTTAACTTTACCATGACCAACAATATTTAAATGAGAATCATCACCCAAGTACACCTTACCTCCATCCAATTCTTCATATTCAGAAAATCGATCTCTATTAGGGGTCTTGTTGAAAGATGCACTTGAGTCAATTAACCATGAATCATTACTTGCACGAGTGGCCAGAGCTGTAATGAATGCATCACCATCTTCCTTTTCAGACTCAGAATTGAAATCAAATTTCTTATTTTTCTTATTTTCTTCTTTACACTCCTTATGGAAGTGTCCAGGCTTACCACAATTCCAACAAATAACTTTGGACTTTCCAGGTGATTTGGATCTCCCCTTAGACTTGGATTTGTCACGCTTCTCGCTCTTCTTGCCTTTTTCTTTAGGTCTTTCACGAACATTTAGGGTCTCTTTGGTATTGATGGACACCTTCTTCCTCATCTCTTCAGAAAGTAAAGAACCCACAACATCTTCAACTTTCAAGACAACATAAGTACTCCCAATAGCCATAACAAGAGCATCCCATGAATCAAGCAAAGAACAAAGCAAGATTTGACATCTCTCCTCCTCATCCATTTTTACACCAACTGATGTCAATTGAACCACCAACATATTGAATGCTTCCAAGTGGTCTGCAATTTGTTCACCCTCTTCCATTCTCAAGGAATACAATTTCTTCCTCAAGAAAATCTTGTTCACTAAAGATTTGGTTTGATATATCTCACCGAGTTTCTTCCATAGTTTCTCTGCATATGACTCTTCATGGACATTGATTAGAATAGCCTGTCAGGCACAATTTGATTAGACTCTTGGCTTTGCGGTCCATAACATCATATTGAGTAGCCAAAGTAGGATTTGTAGGCCTTGAAACTTTCTCATCAACAACATCCCATAGATCTCGATCAATCAACAGATCTTCCATCTTCAGTTTCCACATCTAGAAAAATTGTTACCAAAAAATTTCTCTACCTCTATTCTCCTTGATGTGCTTGCCATCTAAAAATTCTTGCAACAAGATCACAAAGTATCTTCTGCACAAGCTCCCACTCAAAACTAGATTATTTCAAAAAATCAACTACTCACAACTGAAACCAAAGGTGATCAAACTCTGATACCATTTTTAAGTAAGCTAAGGTAGTGGAACAACTTTCTACACTAATATTGAGAGGAGGGTTATGCAAAACTTTTTAGATCTTTTCAACAGTTACAAAAATTACACATAAATAAACATAAATAGCAATCATACCACAACACCGTGATTTATGTGGAGAATTTTTTTCGAGAGATAACCCCACTCCGAAAGCTGCCCAATATATTATTCAGAAATCAACAAGATTACAATATACTTGTAGAGTAAGCTTTCACAGAAGTATCACCAACTAGAGATCCGAAGGCAACACAACATCTATAAGACTCTCACACACAACCTCCATCTCAAGCACCTAATATAGAGGAGATATAATACACAAAACCGTTAAACAGTAATTACAAAACCATGAGCTAAAACCACCAAAAAAAGTGGTGCCCAAATTATCTCCAATCAAAGATTCCCTATGATGTGTCAAAACACATCATGTGTAACTCCCCTTTACAACTCTTTTCTATGTCCAACACGTTTTTACATTTTCTAATATGGGAGACCCAACTTCCAGAAGTCATAACTTTTGATCCGAGAGGTCGATTACCGAATCGTTTAATGCATTGGAAAGCTCATGAAGAGATCTCTGGGCCGAGCATTAGGGAATTGATGTCAAACAACTAAATTTTTTTATTTTGGCCAAAAACCAACCCTATAGCCCATAAAAACCAACCCTATAGCCCATAAATTGAGTTTTTATGTTTTTATAACTGAAAAATCACACCTTTATGTAATTTCAAGGTTGAGACACCTTTCCTAACATGTTTGTCCTTGTTTATATGGGAGACCACTATATCTACTACAGATCCCAAATGAGCATGAATTAGATTACTGTATTGTTGACATTGCAGGCATTTCTTGACGAAACTAAAGGAAACTTGTTCCATCTTTGCCAATAGTATCCCATACGAAGAATTTTCTAAACTAATGATCTTCCACCAAAATGACCTCCATAGAGACCCGAAAGTGCCTCTTAGAGAGTAGTTGAGATTTTAGTTTTTGTTAAACAATGAAGAAGGAGGTCGTTGTTACCTCACCAATATAATACATTATAAAGAAGAATATCATGTGCTTGATAATTTTATGGATATGAGTGCGAGCATTTTTAGAAGAGTTAGAAGGGAGCATGCCATCTTTTAGATAATTATATATATAAGAATACTATTCCTCTGAATCGATGGTGTAACAAAAGAGGGTGTCAAAAGAACTATCCATGCTAGTAGGTAAAGATAGTATATGAATAACAAGTGATAATCACCTACCAAATCATCAAGAGGTATAAGGGAAGTAACACTAGACATTGCATTTGCATGACAATTATCTTTGCATAGAATAATATCTATAAAGAAATAACAAAAATGGAGTGACAAGGCAAAGTCATGATACTAGGAGAGCTTATGTTGTTTATCTTGATAGGTACCAAGAAACTATCTTATGATTAATTGAGAATAACCATGAATTTAAATAGATTTAATGCTAAGAGAAAGTGTCACACGTAGTCTAGCAATAAGGGCTTTATATTTGGAGATATTATTAGTGCATTAAAAGTTTAGATGAAAAGAAAGTGGAATCAATGTTCCTGAAGAAGGCACCAAGAAGACACTAGCTCCTAAACCAATGTGACATCTCAAACCATCAAAGAATAATTCCCAAGAATGATTAGCATCTAGAGAGATAATGTGCTATTTGTTGGCACCTAGATTTTCAAGCCAAGTATTTGCAAAATCTTGTCAAATTCTTCAAAAATTTCCTAAGGGGTAGATGTTTAAAAGTATGATAGATCTAGTTGGAATCATTCCCAAGTAAGGACTGCATCTTGTTAAGGAGCCAAATGGGTACCTACAGTTTAAATTTGGCAAAGATCTGATGAATTTTGGCTAAGTTATGCTCATTGCTCCAACTAGACATTTCTAATTAGATATCCTGTTGGTTTTGATATCTAGATCTGGTTGCACTTATCATATGTTGATGTGGAATATGTCAAGTTTGACGATGACATCATGACTCATCCAAACGCTATTAGATGTTTAACTCTAACCAGATGTGGAACATGGGATGAACCAAATGTCCATTATGCAAGATTGGGTTTGAGTTAGTGTATCTAGATCCTGTTGCTTTGTCTTATCCGAATCTAGTTGTATTTCATGTCCAGATCTGGTTGCAATTCTTTGTATTTCAATCAGACATCTTATCCAGATCCTATTGTCTTATCATGTCCGGATTCGATTGCATCACCCTTTATTTTCCAACCAGACATTTCCTAACCGGATATCCTATCGTGTTTCAATATCCAGATCCGATTGCCTTATTCATCTCCTACACTTCTTTCATCAAATATATTTGATTTGAGATATCCTAAATGGAAGAAAATTCTCAAAAAACCTAAAATATACTAAGTGCTTTGCTCCCCTGTGTAAAATCATAAAAAATTCTAAGTGTAAGTCTTGTCTTTCACTTTTGTTTTCCTTAGTTTTATTAGCAGATTGGCCAGTTCGTGAACTTGTGAACTAGCTAAATAGTTCAAAATCTCGTTGTTGGAGCGATTGATTGATGGACGAAGCTGAGCAAAGCAAAAGAAAGAGAAGACAATCATTAGATCGGTAAACTTATGAACTCACCGATTAGTTCATGATTTCATCTGTTCACCGATTGTTGGTGAGAAGCAAGAAGATAAGGAAACAAGGAAAGAGAAAGAAAAGCTAGGTGCTCGTTGGTGAAGTGGGTGGTTCAAGAACCTACCGATTTGTTGATTACCAAGTTCGTCGATAGACAAACTCACTGATAGAAAGGGGAACGTTTGAAGGAGGAAGGGGCCAATGAAGATGCCATTACAAAGGAAGAATAGCTCAATACAGATAAGAAAAGACACACAATGAAAACCTTCCCTTCACAGTTGAACTGGAAATGAAGACAAGAGAGGTCTAGGAGAGGACACAATCCATCAGATTCATACAACTCTGTTAGGGTTAGCCGGCAGAAGATATCAATTAAATGCAAATAAAGATTAAACAGAGAAATGGAAATACACAGAAATAATAATAGCGAGAGACAAGTTTTAATGTGGTTCACCCAAACTCGGGCTACATCCACCAAACAGAGAGTCCAATATTATTATCCAGTAAATCAAACCGATTACAATCAGCAATCCCTGTAACTCAATACCGCTGCAAAATGCTACAATACAATAACAAAACCCTAACCCTTAGCCGCTTTTTATCAAGCTTTTTGTCGATTACAAAATAGGGTTTTCTTATGTCGGTCAATGAAAAAATTAACTCCCGGTGCATTATAAAATAATAAAAAACCATGTGAGGTTTCGGGGGCGTTGCCCCCGAGCCCCCACAGGGGCGCTGCCTCTCGACCCCGCCCTGTATCGTGACAGGGAACGCGCCAGGGGCGCTGCCCCTTGACCCCGTAGGAATTTGGGGGGAAACCGCGTCGATAAAAGTGGGGTAAATATAACCTCCAAGTCTGATTAGGCTCCATATAACAACAAACTCTTGGAAATATCATGAGGCCATGATCAAGCATCAAGCGCGTAGGCCAAAAATTTCATCCAGACCTTTCCTAACCGGGCATCCCATTGATTTGTTATATCTGGATCCAGTTACGATGCTTTATCATCCATCTAGATATCTCATTTGGATATCATGTTACACATCTGATCACACTGCTTGTCTTCAACCAGACATATTTTGAACTAGATATCTTGTTGTATTTCATTATTTGGATCCAGTTGTTGTTGACATCTGGTTGTAATGCTTTATTTATAACCAGACAGTTTCCATCTGGATGCCCTATAGCGTGTCCTATTGTTCGATCACATCTGGTTAGCTTGTAGGATGGCCTAGAAACGCCCAGAAACATGGGAAAATGCACCACCGACTCTCCAGATCACCATTAATGCAAAGTGGGTGCTTGAATTTGATGTTTTTAATGTAATTGGTAGAGTTGGTGGGGTTTTCCCTCCCATTTCCATCCAATCCAAGTTGTGAAGGCTATAAATTAAAGATGAAAACTCTTTTCAATGGTTGGTTACTTTGGTATTTTCCAGACAACTAGTGTAGTGTGACTAGGGTTTCTATCATTGTGAAAGTTTTAGATCTTCAGGGACAATTTTTTATAAATCATCTGCATGAATCAATGCAAAATTTGTGAGTAGAATCATTTGTCTCCTTTGTTGCAGATGTCCATTTAGGGAATTTATGATTCGTTACAAGATTCCTCTTGCCACGATTTGTGGTATGATTATAATCTTCATTTGAAAGATTTGATAGATCCATAATATTTTACATGTAATAATCATTTTAAGATTTCACATAAATGAATGTTGTGTGAGAAGGGATCAATAAGCATGTCTGGTTCTATTTTCAAATTTCATGCATCTAGGTGTTCCAGTTAGGCAACTCACTATCATTTTATTGTTGTTTTCCATTTTGATATGTAAACTCTGTAACCCATTGAAGGCATTGGTCTGAATGGTGTTTTGATCACCTAAATATTTTATAAATCAAACAAATCAACCTGGTGTGAGGTAAAAGTAATTAGATCTCTATGTCCTGTGTGATTTGCATTATAACCAAGGAATATAAATAGTGAACTATTTTCAAACCATCTTAAACAAATTACCTATGCATATCAGCAACATGCAGTCATGCAAGAATGTTTCCATCAGCTTAGAATGAGGTTCAAATGTGTAGCTAGTATGTTTTAATTCAATGGCAGTTCCTAGGATTAAAACAACTGTTTGGGTATTGCTGCAAAGTTACAATCTAAGAATAAATAGTGTGTAGTTTTAAAACCCTATTAAGGGATACCTTAGGATTACCCTCCTAATCCTAGCCGAGCTTAAAGTGTAGAGGGGTTTACCCACTTCTATAAGTTGGCCAAAATCTCCCTTAAATTATTGATAAACCTCCTACAATCACCTTGATGACATCCCTGGCCTAAGTGATTTTGAAATGTTTTAGGGTTTCGGATTGTAGTAATTTTGGGAACCAACATTTTGGCACTGTTGTTGGTGTTGAGTTGTAAAATGTGTACACCACCATTTTACACTTAGTTTAGCTCCTAGATGGGCCTCAAATATTTACATTTGTTAATTAGGACCTATTTTAATACCTTTTTGATCATTAAGCGTGTAATACTTGATCCTGATGCACAAAACCTAGAAAATGATCATAAGGCCCGGGACTAAGCATACTCTAAGTGCCCTTTTTTAGGAGGTGTCTGGCTAAAGGACCAGGGTGCCCAACTGCCTTGGGCCATCCTTTAGCCATGTCCCAAAAAGTGGTCTTGTCAACTTAGGCCCTTTAAAACCTAATGTCAGCCTTATGTGGTTTAACTATCTAAAAATCAATGGGAATGCATATAAAAGTAAGTTATTCTATTCATTTGAACATCTAACTCTCTCTAGCGAATCTTGGCACTCTTGCACTCTCTCTTTCTCTCTCATGCTCTCTATATCTCTCTATTGTACATTATTGCTGTGGCACTAACATATAGCAGGTCTTGTGAAGATCTTGGAGGCTACATCAACTTCTTGAGTCAAATTGTGATGTCATCGACAAGCATACAAGGGTTTCCATTCTCATGTTGACTTCTTTCCTTCATGCTTTGCGTTAGCATTCCATTCTAATTTGGATTTGCCTCTGCCCTCCTAGGGCATGCACTCTTTATCAATTATATTTTCTATTGTGGAGGTGGAAACACCATTCACGGGGATTGACTGAGGCAAGCTCCTAAAAAGCACCCAACTTTTTCCCTCTTTTCGTGTGTGCAGGTCAAACAAACAGGTTTCAAAAGGTGATATCCGAGAAGAAGACTAAGCTTACTGGTATAGACCTAACAGAGTTTACAGTTTCTAGAAACCCTAAGTTGGGACCAGGGTGCCCAAGCACCCTTGTCTTGGGTATTCTGACCTCTGGGTGAGTGCAGGATCATGATGGGCCAAACACTACCCCTAAGTGGCAATGTAAATGTGAAAAATAGACTTAAGTAACTTCATGTCAAAAATTGAATGAGTTAACTATAAAATCTAGAAATAAGGTAGTAATAAAATTTGTAATAAATTGAATGTAGTTTATAGGAAACTACTTTTTTTTTGAAAATTTTAAAACTAGTTTGGTGAAAATTGGATATTTCAATGAAGCTCTACTAAATTTAAAAAAAAAAACGTAAAAAGTAGGTGTCATTCTGGCCAACCTAAGTATGAGAAAAAGATAATATTTTTCCTCCATGGTTTGGATTTAAGTAAATGACACATGAGCATATGTGACACATATTTTTTTTTAATTTTTAAATAAATAAATAATTATTTATGATTTTTTTAAAATATTAAAAATTAATTTTCCAGCCAACCTAACTTGGTCAAAAATATATGAAACTCAAAATTTTAAAATTTTAATGTATACCCAATAAATCCTAGAATGTGACACATCTTTTGGATTTAAAAAAAGATTAATATGTTGAAAGTTATGGATGTTTTTCAATATGTATATCTATCAACAAATTAGACATAACATATGTAGACAATTAATAATAATTACCTATTAAAATTATTATGAGGCATATATTATATTTTTAGAATCTTAATAGCTTCCTCTATAAACCCTTTCATTTGATTAAATTTAGTTACAAAAAAGTCTGTCAGCGTCAAGGATGAAATTGTGGAAAATTTCAGGATAACACTAAATGTGTAGTTTTGCAAGTTTCTTTGGCAAGTTTTGGGACTCCCACTTGCCTAAATATGGGGTAATCCTAAGGCATTTTTGGAGGGAATCCATATTTGAGCTAGAAATATTAACATCCTTTCCATTCAAATCTAAATATTAGTCTAAATGTTAACACGTTTTCATCCAACAAGTTTTTTCTCCATTACCATTGTTTGGCCCATCATGATCTCACACTCACCCCTCTGGGAAAAGATTCTGAATTGTCTATTGATCTTTTTTGTCCATTTGGTTGCTGGGTTTCAGGTATCGACAACCTGTTTTACTCAGATCTCTGTTAGCTAGGGTTTCATGTCTTGATCCTAGCTTGATTGATTGGATTTGGGTTAATTGATTCTCTATACAACAAATGGGCAGAACCCCTGTAGTTTGCCTTTCCTTCTAAGGTAGAATCCAAGCTCGGTTTGTGCCCTGAATGTTTTGTAGAAGAGGGTTTGACCTAGTTTGATTTATTGAGCTAGTCTCTCTTTTCTACGTAACAGTCAAGACGAATTAAAAGGTTGTTCTATTTTATATACCTCTATAACATTCATCAAAGTTTGCATCAGTTTGGTGTTTGCATTTTTTTATGCGTAGTGTTTGGTCTCCTGTCAACTTACGCCAACATTTTGGCACCATTGCTGGGGACCCATAAAATCAGTCTACTTCTAGTTGTAGTCTTGTAATACAATGAAAGTCCAAGTTTTCTTTTCGGCAAGGAAGTGGTGACTTTGTTTTTACAACCTATAAACTAATTGTAGTTTGAAAAGAAAAGAGATTCACGATAAATAGAGGAAGAAACCAGGAGTAGCCTGGGCATGATGATTCCTCTGGTAGTGCAGGAAATAGGAGTAGATGGAGGGTAAGAAATCCTAATGTACTACCTCCATTGAATTCCCAAGATCAAGTAGGTACCTTTGGCAGAAATGATACATTTGATGATTTCAGAAGTCAATATCAATATACTTCTGAGGACTTTGTAGATAACATACTTAGAACGAACAAAAGGATGAATAGAAATGAGTATGAGGTTTGAAGAAACGAAAAAATTGTTGGCAGAGGAATTAGAGATAGGTCTCATGATCTACAATTGAGAGCATTTGGAATGCCCAATGAGAATGAAGAGACACTTCAAAATACTCAACATCCTACTTCTCCCATAAGATTACTTAGAGGATGACGTGATAACATTCCCAACGAGGAAGATCAACACAAACAACCTGATGCTGAGGAAATAGAAATGACCCTTCATGATGAGCTTGACCTACTTGATCATATCAAGAATAGACAAAGAGAGGTACAAGACCTACTTGACCAGTAGCAAGAGCTCAACTTGCCCAATAGGTCTAGGCAAACCAAAATGCACAACAATAGGGTCAAAATTAGAAGTATAACCAGTAGTACGATCAGAGACAACATCAACTACATCAACAAATGGGACATCAAGGTCTAAATCATGCCCATGTTCAAAATATTCACAATCAGCCACCGCAAAATCAAGTGAATAATCATTATGGTAATGTTCAGAACCCTAGGCCTGCACAACAAAGACAAGCACAAAGATTTCCTCCACTAAGGCAACTTCTAAGAGCTGAAAGGTATAAACAACTTGAATGCGTTGGCGTCCCTTATTTTCCCAATCCAATTCCAAATGAGATTAGGGGCAAGATTCCTAGGTTCCAAGGCAACAACGCTGTCATAGGTGAAGAACATCTTAGAAATTTTATTAATGTCACTAATGAGTATGAAATTGAGGATGAAGACATCATGATGAAATTATTTGTACATTCACTTGAGGAAAGTGCAAAAGAATGGTACAAGGCTCTCCTAGATAGCAGTATTAATTCTTTGAAGGAGTTCACGAGAGTATTCCGATTGCAATACGGGGATACCTAATTGACCCAAAGTTTTCCATCCATGAACTCACAACTATAAAAAAGGCAATAAATGAGATAATAGCTGATTTTAATAACCGCTTCATCATGACTACGAGAAAGGTACCTCCTCATCTGAGACCTAATGAGTCAATGTGTTTAGTGTTGTATTGTGGCACATTTGACTCAAAGATTGGTTACTATTTGAGGGACAAGAGTCCACAAACATTAATGGATGCATATGCTACAACCATTAACATTGAAAGCAACATGAGGGTTTCAGGGAAACACATTAAAAGATCAAATATATAAAACTGTCCTAGCCAGATAAAGTAGCTTTCAAAAAACACCTCACAACTGAAGAGAAACTAGATAAACTTATGGGGGTCATGAAAGACTTGTCTTACAAAGTTGCAAGAAATGAGAAAGGGTTACCTCCACAAGGTGCTGCAACACACTTTAATCAAGGCTAGAGACTGCATAATAGGCCATATAATATTGATTGGTCTAAGAGACCACAAAAAATGATAGATAGGAAACCCCCAGGCAGGTCAGTTTCAAACAACTTGAAAGAGACACACCTGATCCATTGAGAAAGGATCAAATTAATTTCCAAGAGGTTTCTTTATGGTGCCAAGCATGTTTCCTTCCCCATGATCCAACTAATTGTGCAGTGGCTAATTCAATGAGCAGAGAGGAGTTTCCAAATGAAGAGGGTGCATCTGAATACTATTAAGAGGATGAGATAAATCAGTTTGACACCAATAACTATGAGAAGTTTGATAAGAATGATGAGTATGCCAACCTTGAAGAGGATGATTATATTTTTCAAATTGATTATAGTGATGGTCTAAAGAGATATCAACTTCCGGCTCATGATTTTGAGCATTTGAGGGACCTTATACATGAGAAGTACAAACAATTCCAACAGTCCAAAGAAGATATGAAGGCCTTGACTGCTACAACTGTTATGTAAGTCCAGGGTGGGTACCAACTTAGGAATAGGTATGTTCTTGCGAAGGGTATTGCTGTTATAGACCCAACTAGAAATAAAGTTGGGAGCAAAGTTGAAAACAAAAAGGAAAAAAGAAATGGTGAATGATGAGGTAAAAGGTGGAGACCTTCCAAAGAAAACATTTGAAAAGAAGAAAGTTGTAGTTCAACAACTAGCAGCCATAGAAAAGAAATATGTACAAAAGGTTCCAACACACGTGGTACAACCAGCTACTGCACCTGCTATTGATACTCACAAACAAAAAAGTGATGCCAAAGAGAGCTAGCCTCAAGCATCAAGTGAACCACAAAAGAGAAAAGATAAGGAGGAGGTGATTTAATGTATGGATATTTCTTCTAGTTAGTTGGTACCTTATATTCTTGATGCAAATGATGTTACAATTTCATGTGACACCCCTTAACCTCAGTATCATCCCTTTGATATGGCCCAAACGTTAAGTCAAATCAAAATTTCACTGCCACTAGGGGAGGCTCTTAGGATTCCTAAGCATAGGGATAAGGCTGTCTCATTTATCGCAACCATCAGTATACCTATACAACCCATTGTTGTTCCTCCTAAAGATGATGAAACAATTAAAGTTTATTTGGGGTCATCTATGGTCAATAGTCAGATTGGTGTGTATCCTTTGTACACCACATTGATCATAAATTGATGGCTGCTACATAATTGTATGCTTGATTCTGGAGCATCTAGCAATGTCATGCCACTCGAAATCATGAATGATTTGGGGTTGAAGGTGTTGGACAAGTGTTTTAGTAAGTGCTTTGCCATGGAATCAAGAGAAGTAAATGTGATTGGTCTTGTCAAAGATGATGTTCAGCTAGCTGCATATCCAGACGAGTTATTTTCGATGGATATAATTGTTGTGGACTACCCTACTAAATGGGGTATGTTGTTATCTAGAAAGTGGGCAACCTCTATGGGTGGGAGTATACAGATGGATTTATTATATGCTACCATTCCAGTCCATGGTATAGAAGTGAATTTTTACAAGGAGAAAAAGGCAGATGACCAAAACATAGAGGACTGTTACAAAACCCATGAATAAGTAAACTTATTTGACACTAATATTGATGTTTTATGGGGCTTTGTGATGACAATGAACCTAAGCTATGTGCTGATCCACCTTAATTACTACTCTTGTGCATGATGAAAATGTTTTGTGGACATTGTACTTTGATGGTGCATGTTCTAGAGATGGCTTAGGTGCAAGCATACTTTTGGCTTCACCAGATAAAGAACAATTTGGATTTTCTTTCAAGATTGATTTCCAGTGCACTAACAACATAGCTAAGTATGAGGTATTGTTGTTAGGTTTAAATGTTTCTCATAAGCATGGAGTCAATTTTTTGAAGATCTATGGTGATTCTAAATTAGTTGTGTAGCAGATCAGAGGTGTTTTTGCAGCCAAGGACAACAAATTAAGAGAATACAGGAATGTGGTGTGGGACACTACAAAATTGTTTGATGATGTTCTCGTTGAATGGGTGGAAAGAGTTGAGAATGAAAAGGCAGATGCCTTGGCTATAGTTGCTTCAAAATTTGACCCTTAGTCAACTTTTTCTTATGGTCTATATGCTATTGAGGTGCGTACAAGGCCAACAATGCCTCACAACATATACATTTGGCAATTTTTCAATGACAACAATCAGATTTATAGTTTCTTCAATTGCTTATATGAGTTTGACAATTAGTTAATCGATTGACAACCTATGATAGAGGTAAAATATGGAAAGGAAACATTGTTTGGGAATGAAGTGGTACAACTGAAGATAAATAACATCCCCAAGGGTTTGGTGGCACTTGAAAGGATGTTTGATAATTTTGATCATTGGAAGAGTAAAGGTAAACTAGTTGAAGAGGACAACATTGAAGGTGTTAACTTTGGCATTGAGGAGGCACCTAGGATGGTTTATATTGGTAAGCGACTCAAATCCCATGAAAATAAAATATTGATTACTTTGCTGAGAAAATTCAAAAAATGTTTTTCAAGGTCCTATGACGAGTTGAAGGATTATAGGGAGGATCTATTTCAACATACCATTCCCCTTTAGCCTGATGCAAAACCATTCAAACAAAAGTAAAGACTGATTAATCCCTCCGAAAATGCAACAAGAGTTGGCAAAGCTAAAAGATGGAGGTATTATAAAACCAATCAGAAATTTTGAGTGGGTATCTAATCTTGTCCCAGTGAGGAAGAAGAATGGAGAGATTAGATTGTGTGTAGACTTTAGAAATTTGAACATCAAATCCCTTAAGGACAACTATCCGCTTTCAAGTATGGATCATCTTTTGCAAAGGGTTGTTGGTTTAGAATTGATGTCTATGATGGGTGGATTCTCAGGTTACAACTAGGTGTTGGTCAAGGAGTTAGAACAATACAAGATAGCATTCACTACTCCTTGGGGAACCTATGTTTATTTGAGGATGCCATTCGAGTTGAAGAATGTAGGATCAACGTTTCAGAGAGCAATGGATGTTGCATTTGCAGGCCTCATTGATGAAATTATGGTAGTATACCAAGATGATCTCATTGCATTCTCCAAAGATAGGAAAGATCATTACAAGCATTTGGAATTGATCTATGACATATGTTTGGAGTATGGGATTTCTTTGAATCCCAATAAATGTTAGTTTGGAGTAGAAGAAGGCAAGCTGTTGGGAGATATTGTGTCAAAGGATGGGGTTAGATTAGATCCTAAAATAGTTAAGTCCATTACCTTATCCCTCTACCTAGATCAATTAAGTGTGTCCAGTCTTTCTTCGCACAAATCAACTTTGTGAGGTGATTTGTCCCTAACTTTGCTGAGAAGACCAAGACAATATCCAAGATGCTCAAGAAGGGGTAGTTTATTACATGGGGCAAGGAACCAACTAAAGATTTTATTGACATAAAGGAGGCTCTAAAAGATGCACCAGTGTTGGTAAGTACAGACTACTCCAAGCATTTTCAACTCTTCTCTTTTGGGGTAAGTGCACAAAGATGGGGGGCCAAAAGGGGGTCTTAAGAATTTTTTTTTTTTGAAATTAGGAAAGACTGATGTTGATGAGAAATTGAAGATAGTTACACTCAAAATTTGAAGATACAACAAAAAAGAGTCATAGTGCTCTGAATTTAGTTTCTAAACTACTAATTTTTTTCAAAAATGGTTGAGATTAAGGGGTTCAAAAAGGAGGAGCACACAAATTGGTCCTTTTTTTTTCAAAAAAAACATAACATAGCATCTGGTGTGCTCCCCCTAAAATGTTCACTTTTTTTTAATATTTCAAAAATTGCTTTGGTGAGAAATTAGATAACACCATGTAGTTTATCCCTAATTTTTCTGATAATTTTTTCATGAATAATTGATTTTTTACTAATTTTCAAAGTGGACACATCCTGAAAAACATAAAATTGAGCGTGCTCCCCCCTAAATTTTTTAAAAACTAATCAAAAATCTAATTTTTTTTGAATACGTGTAGAATGGAGTCTAGTTTCTAAAAATGTAATTTATTTGAAATTTTGATGAATGGTTAAAAAAGTCAAAATACCACACACTGGTTTTTGACAAAAAAAAGAAACACTAACAAAAGAAATTAAAGATGAAATCCTTAACATACTCAAAATGTGAAAAAAATTATATGGTTAGAAAGCTAAGAGAGAGCTTAAGGTTATGGTGGTATTTTTGGGACTTGTCATTGAAACACGTGCAAACTTGATGTGGGCACACTCCAGATTATGTAATTTTTGTTACAATATGAAAAAACACGTCTTTGGATGTCCAAAACACAGTCCAAGCCTTTGGTTTGGAAGCACAAGGAAAATCCAAGCCAAAGGCTTGGAAATTACCAAAGCAAAGCATAACACGAGCGTGTTATGTGCATTCACATAATGCGAGCACGTCATAATGCACTCGCATTATGGTGAAATAAAATCATCTCTCTCTCTCTACCTCCTAGTTTTCCTTTTCCTTTCCAATTTCCCTTTAAATTCCACAAATTTTTACCTATTTTACTATTTTCCACCTCTCCTCTCATGATTCTTCCCATCCAATGAACTTCTATTTTATCTTGTTTCCATTTCATCCTCCCAATTTATATCCTCATCCCTCTTTGCATGTCCTAGTTTTCATGTTTCCATTTTCTTTGTCAATAAGGGAGAGGGAGAGGGAGAAAGAGGGATAGAGGGTGGATATGGAGGGGAGAGAGAGAACATAGATAAGGAGAGAGATAGAAAGAGAGTCCTAGCTTTCTTGTTTCCATTTCCTTCATTGATAAGGGAGAGGGAGATATAGAGGGGAGAGATAGAGGGGAGAGATAGGGAGATAGATGAATGATAGGGGAGAGAGAGGCACAAGATAGGGAGATAGAGAGATATAGATAGGTATAGAGAGATAGGAGACATATAGGGAGAGATAGAGGAGATAGAGGGGAGAGATAGGGAGATAGAGAGTGAGCGAGATTTCTAGAGAGATAGGGAGAGAGATTGAGAGGTAGAGGAACGATAGACATAGGGAGATAAGGGAGAGATAGGGAGATAGAGGTTTATGGTTTCTCGAGTTTAGGGGTTTGGAGAGATTCGTTTGCGTTCATCAAAAAGTGCTCACAATGTCAACAACATAGTAACTTAATTCAAGCTCCTGCCAAGGAACTTCGGGCCTAGGTTTCCCCTTGGCCATTTTCTGTATGGGGCTTGGACCTAATTGTAAATATTTCTCCTCCTTCCTCTCAAGGACACACTTTCATCATCACTGCTACCGATTACTTTACGAAGTGGGTTGAAGCTATGCCACTATGATCCACGACTGCTAAGGTAATCTGTCATTTCATTCAGGATAATATAGTCTCACGATTTGGTATCCCTTCCTCCTTAGCATCTGACAATGGTACACCATTTAAGAATAAGGATGCAAAGAAATTACTTGAGAAATATCACATTCAACATTGCTTCTCTACACCATATTATCCACAATCAAATGGCCAAGCAAAAGCTTCAAATAAGATCATTGGACAAATTCTTAGGAAAACTGTTAATAAACACATAAAAGATTGGCATACTCAACTCTCTTATGCACTTTGGGCCTATAGGACAAGTATTCGTATGGCTACTAGTACTACACCGTACAATCTTGTATATGGTGCCGATGCGATAATGCCTTTAGAGTTAGAAATTCCTTCATTATGAGTTTCCCTAAGGGACATTGTTGACGATAACATGGAAAGAGAGAAGAGATTACAACAACTAGAGATGCTCGATGAACAACATATTAAGGCTCTCGATCATCTTAGACCCCATCAAAAACGTATTCAATGATCATACAATGAACATGTCATACATCGCTCATTCGATGTTGGAGACTTGGTACTTTATGAAAATCAATGTAATGTGAATGCACCTCCTAGAAAAAGAGGGACGTTTGGCCCTAATTAGCTAGGACCTTATGTCATTACTGCAACCTATGGATCAGGAGCATATACATTAGCTAATGAACATGGTATGCCTCTTAAAGAGCCTATTAATGCTATGCACACTAGTAGAAATATGGCAAATAAATGACCAGGTGACTAAAACTTTTAGTCACGTGACTAAAATTTTTTGCAACACAACTATAAATGACTAATTTGATCATCGGTTGAAATGACTAAATAAATGACCAACTAAATGACTAAATAAATGACTAATTTGGTCATCAGGTAAAAAACACAACTAAATAATTAGTCACACAAATAAAAATGACTAAATAATTAGTCACATATAAAAATTAGACAATATGATATTAAAGTGGATAATTTAAAAAATATTTCGAATTGAGGGAGAGGGTTGTATTATAATATAATAATAATAATATAATATAATATAATAATAATAATATATTATATTACAATACAATATAATTTAATATATTATAATATGATATAATATAATATAATATTATATAATATTATATTACTATATAATATCTATTATATATAATATAATATAATATTATATTATAAAATAATATAATTATTATATCATAATATAAAATAATATTTATATTATATAATAATATAATATTTATAATATAATATAATATTTATAATATAATATAATATAATATTTATAATATAATATTATATTATAATAAAATATTATATAATATAATATTATAATATTATATTATATAACATTATATTATAATATTATAAAATATTATATTATAATATTTATATTATATAATATTATATTTATATTATATTATTATATAATATTATATTATAATATACTTAATATTATATAATAATATAATATTATAATATATTTAAGTAAATGGGTGCCAAATTTAATTTTCACCCTAACCTATCATATGGGCGCCAAAATTATTTTTCACCCTAACCTATCATATGGGCGCCAAAGTTAATTTTCATCCTAACCTATCATATGGGTGCCAAATTTAATTTTCACCGTAACTCGGAAAGGCTCAAAACCCTAACCTATTTTGTTTCATCTCCTTTTTATTTTCTTACTCTTATCAGTCCTGGCTTCTCTTTTATGACTCATCTAGGGGGTGCACTACATCAAGATATTGGACACTTTCTCATTACAAAGACCTTGACAATGCTACAAAATTTCTATTGGCCTCACATGTGTTTAGACATCAAGCACTATATCAAGTATTGCATTCCTTATCGCATTGCCAAGCCCATGAACACAAAGATTGAGATTTATACCTCTTAGAGTTTTGTAAAGACCTTAGGAATCTATTAGCATGAATTTAATTAGTGGATTCATTATTAAAAAGCATCATAATAATTCAATATTTTGTTGTATTGGACATATTTTCAAAAATGGTCGTCATAATTTCTTGTAAGAAAAGTATCACAATGCAAGAGATCATGCACCTTTTCTTCAGTTGTGTTCTATTGTGAATGATTAAAACCCAATATTTGTTAGCACATTTTTAAATCTTTGTGGGAGAGATTGGATACATAATTGAATTGGTCCACAATATTTCATTTCTAAATAGATAGTCAGATAGAGGTGGTTAATTGCACACTTCTGCACTTATTGCGCACCTTCAGATATGCACATATGTGTACTTTGGATGACAACCTACTATACATCTAGCATGCCTACAATAGAGATTTACATAGTTCTACAAGTATAGCCCTTTTTAGACATGTCCTAGGATTTAGTTTGCAACAAACCCTTGACAATATCCTAATGCATACCACCATATTTGGATTCACTTTAGAAGATGTTGGGATGAAATATTGGCCTCCTTTTATATTGTTTTCATATGCTTTAAGACCTTTTCTATATGGTTCTGCAAAGACTTCATAGACATTATCTCTATTTTATGCTGTTTCATATATACTTTCTAAAGACTTTAACCCTTTGCTGATAAATAGAATATAGTGATTATATTATCAAATGAATGTTTTAAATTATTGATAAGCATGTAATATAGATAGGATTTCATAAGTGTAATATGAAAGGTTATTTTGTGTATATATGTTGGAATAATTAACCTTGTGCAGCAAAGGCATAGCATCCAGGAAGGAGTCATTGTAGCAGAGTACAGAATAGAGGAATTGATTAAAGTACATTCCAAGTGCCAGAAATGAAGATCGATGGAGATGAATGTGGTCATCATGGAAGAATAAATGCAAGGAAGAAGAAGACTCGTTCTAGAAGTCTAACTACAGTTTATGTGTTTGCATTCATGAGCCATTGTATGGGATTTCTGTTTGAATAGGACTTTGTTTCCTTTGTTCTAGATTAATAAGCTGATCTCAAAACTATATCCTAATTACTAGGGATGAATTGATGATTGTAGTTAGAAGTTTACATACAACTCTCCCACTTTTGTATAAGTTAGGGGATGAGTTTGTTGATTGGTTAGCTGTTCTTTTTACTTTCTATCGACATAGCCATTACTCTATTTTTCTACAGTTATCTATTATCTATTATTCCAGACATGTTTTGATTTTGAATAAAATCTGAAGAAGATTCTGTCTTTGATATGAATTGAATTCAACTGAATGTTATGAAATTGTGTGAAGATCTGGAGTAGATTTAGTTTCCAGAAGAAGTGAGATAGTTCCCTAAGCTGGCCACTCAAGGCACTAACTTTCGCTTCATACATTCATTTATTTATTTATGCATTTCTAGTTATACTATTTCATATTATCTTTTACATTGCATTGTGAAGTAAGAAATCGCGATTGATATTTCTGATAGTCAAGATTCATGAATAGAATACATCTTTGAAGTCCTTCGGAGGTTAGTGTTAAGTATTTTCTCATTCTGTGTATTTCAAGTTAATTTTGTGATTCTCTGTTGAATATAGCTATCTTTAGCCTATGCTGGGGGTACCTGTAGCAACTAGGTTTTTAACTGTTATTATTGTTCTTTCATTTCTGTAAACTGCAATTAATTAAGTTGATTAGAATAAGTTTGTATGATATAGTTTAGGATAGAAATGAGTCTTGAAGGCATATATAGTGCGAGCATCATCATAAGCTTACACTCTCTGGTCGATAATTCAATGTAGGAATGTAATGATAGAGTGGACTATTCAGTTAGGTTTAACCCTAGATTTTGTTTAAGTCTACAACACATTAGTCTTCCTCTACATTTTTGGCACCGTTGCTGGGGATGGTGTTATCTTCATAGTCTCATTAGTTAGGTTTTACATGCTTTTATAGTTAAATCTTGATTTCAGCACTAGATTTAATAAATTCATTTTTCAAGAAACACCAGGCATTCTACTAACATTGTGTAGGGCTGTTGAAACATAAAGCTCAAATTACTGTATGCGAAGGCAAAGAGATACTCGAGGCAGATTCCTCCCATCAAATTCTCAGAATAACAAGGGCACAACTGATTTCAACAACTACACCATAGGAAGTGCTGAAGGAGAGTTTCCTTTTACATCTTCATCAACACCCCCTACATCTCCATCAGCTTCCTCTTCTGCCACAGAAGGAACTTTCAGAACCATGGCAGATGCAGTAGAGGATCCTCCAGGACAAGATACATTTGAATTTTCTATACCAGACCTAGCACAGGTAGCTACTCTAAAAAATATACCACCTTCTGCGTTGCCTATTTTCTATGGTTTGGTGATTGAAGATCCTGACACTTTCCTGTTCGAGTTTGATGTTTTGTTTAGGAGTTATGATTATACCACTGATCCTTATAGACTCAAGCTATTCCTTGCTACCCTAAAAGATGCTTCTTTAAGATGGTTTATGGGACTAGGGAAAGATGCCATTCCAGACTGGGATACCATGAAGACAAAATTCTTGGCAAAATACAAAGACTACTGTAGAGGGCATGATAGGAGGAAAGATGATATCTTTAGGATGTCACAGAAGGAGGATGAGCCATTAGAGGACTATGTTGAGAGATTCCAATTTACCTTGAAGAAAAACCCTCAAAATAGGTTGTCTGAAGAATCATTGAAGTTGGTCTTTTTAAGAGGAGTCAATGATGATTGGATGGATGCCCTAAATCTCATTAGAACAGGGGATATATCCCAACTTCCCTTTGAGGATATTTGTACAACTTGCAGGAACTACTCTAGGACTTTTGCCAGAAAACCCAGAGGAGAAAGAGTAACCATTGCAGGCAAGGCAACTAATGGAGTTTCTCGAGTGGAAATTAGTAACTTGCTGACCAATATGAAAGAGGATATCATTAGCCATATGGCTACACAGTTGGACACTCTTCACATCAAGAAGAAACAAGAAGAGGCAGATGCAATGCTCACTGAATACTGCCCCAGCTGTAGACAAAGGAAAGCTAATTGCAAATGCAAGAGGGTGGCCAATATCCAACAAGAAAGGATTGAGAGACCAGAGTTACAACAATTTGAAGGAGAGGATGGGCAATTATTCTTCCTTGCTCAAAGAAGGCCATGGCAACAAAGACAAGGTATGCCTCCTGATCCACTTAATTTTAATCCTGCATTTCCTACTGCAAATCAGAACTTCTCTGCTTGGAATGCTCAACAATGACCAGGTAACCCAAATGCATGGCAAACCCCTCAATGGCCTACTCCCCAATGGCCTACTCCGTAAACTGGTTGGAACCAACACCAGCCTAACTCATGGCCACATCAAAATTTCCAAGGTCCCAACTATAATCCTCAGTGGCCTCCTTAGTAGCAACAATGGCAGCCTCAGTGGAACAAGGGCCAACAATGGCAGCAAAATGCATAATTTCAGCAACCTATGATTCCATCTCAGCCACAACAGCCAGCCATAATGCCACCACCTCAAAATCAACCTCAAAATCCACCTCCTAGACCTACCCAAATCCCTGCCCAACCTACACCTAACCCTAACAACAAGCCTGTTTAGTAGGTTTATACTAACAAGGTGATGTAATATCCCACCTATGGGGTGGACGTGAGTAATGTTCATCTTAGATCAGGGAAGCAACTTGCAGGACCTTCATCTCCCCAAATTACCGAGCTTGAAGATGAAGAGCCCATTGAAGAGGCCCCAGATAAACAACCCTTGGAACTTGAATCAAACCAAGATGCCCAACCTACCTTACAATAGAAGTCTCCTCCTTTCCCTGAGCATTTGGCCATGCAAAAACAACCAGCCCAAGCTGATACTGTCCTCAACTAGCTAAAAGATATCAACATCAAGATTCCTTTAATCCAATCCATCAAGGATATCCCCATCTATACCAAAACTATTAGGGATCTTTGTATAAATAAGCCAGGAAGGAAGAGAATAGACCCTCAGATAGTGCATGTTTTAGGTAATCTTTCTGACATCATGTTGGGTAATATAACTATTCCAAAATACACAGATCCAGGTAGCCCAGTGGTGGATGTAAAGATCAATGGGACCTTCATTAAAAACACCTTGATAGATTTAGGAGTTGCAATTAATGTAATGACTAAGGAAACAATGCAGACACTCCAATTGAACAACCTTAGGCCTACTCAGATAATTTTACAATTAGCTGATAGGTCTACAGTCAAACCTGAAGGGGTCATAGAAGATTTGATCATTGCATTAGATTCCTGGGAATACCCTGCTGATTTCATTGTTTTGCAGCGTAAGTTTAATCTTGCTGGATGTCCTCTTATACTAGGTAGACCATGGCTTGCCATTGTTGATGCATTCATAGGTTGTAGGTCTGGCAACATGATCATATCTAATGGGATAGTGACCAAGTAGTTGGTATTATATCCACTAGCCCAGCCATACCATGAGCTTGGGCAGACCATTTGGCCTAACCTGGAGGATGAGGATGCCTATTCCCTACAAAGCCTGATGACTATAAAACACAACCCTTTATTGCCTATTCCAGATGAAGATGAATTAATTGCTCATGTCATACAAAACAATTGTGGGAGACATCCACAGCAGCAAGACTGCCTATCTTGCTTACAAGATCCCTTGAGTAGCATACTACCCAATAGTTCATCAGAAGAAGTCTCCCAAGTCTTCCATGCAGTATTGCCTCAACAATGCTTACCTGTATTACCCAGCCTTGATTTGTCTTCTATCCAAGAACTGTCTAAACGAGTGGAAGTCAAGCTAGGTAAGATGTTGAACATTAACAATACACTGATTGATGAACAACAACAATCCCTGCGTGCAATATTACATACACATTCAGTAGCATTTACTTGGGATTACAATGATATGAAAGGTATTGATCCTGCTCTATGCATGCACAAGATATACATAGATGATGGGTATAGACCAATCAGACAGCAGCAGAGGCGCATGAATCCAGCCCTCAGAGAAATTGTTAAAGTTGAGCTACAGAAACTTTTGGATGCCGGCTTCATATACCCCATTTCAGATAGTGAATGGGTTTCACCATTGGTTATAGTCCCAAATAAAGGAGGCAAGTGGAGGGTTTGTGTTGACTATAGAGAATTGAACACTGTTACCAGGAAATATCACTTTCCATTTCCCTTCATTGACCAGGTTCTTGACTCTCTAGCAGGTAAGAAATATTTCTCTTTCCTTGATGGTTTTAGTGGCTATAATCAGATTAAAATTGCTCCAGAAGATCAAGATAAGACAATGTTTACTTGCCCTTGGGGGACATAAGCATACTCTGTCTTACCCTTTGGCTTGTGCACCGCTCCAGCTACATTTCAAAGAGCAGTTTTATGCATTTTCTCTGATTTTGCCCATGACAGTATGGAGATTTATATGGATGACTTAACCACATATGGTGACACATATGATGAAGCCCTACACAACTTGGAGAAGGTATTGAAAAGATGTACAGAGCACAATCTCTCTTTGAGTAATGAAAAGTGTTTTCTTATGATGACACAAGGAATACTTTTAGGCACTTTATCTCAAGTGCTGGAATACAAGTGGATCCAAAGAAAATTGAAGTTATTTCACCCTACCTATTCCATAGAAGCAGAAAGATGTCAGGAGTTTCCTAGGATATGCAGGTTACTATAGAAGGTTCATTCAAGATTTTAGCAAAATTGCTGCACCTTTATTTACTCTGTTAACAAAGGACAGTGAATTTGAGTGGACACCAGATTGTCAAACTTCTTTTGAAAAGATAAAAACCTCCTTGACATAAGCCCTTGTACTTAGAGGACCAAACTGGACCTTACCTTTCACATCCATACTGATGCAACCAATTTTGCCATTGGTGCAGTTTTAGGCCAACGAGAAGGAATCGAGGAATATGCTATTTACTATGTAAGTAAGAATTTGCAAGGAGCTGAATTGAATTATACAGTGATAGAGAAAGAGATGTTAGCAGTTGTTTATGCCATAAATAAGTTCAGGCACTACATAACTGGTTACAAGGTTTTCATCCATATAGATCATGCAGCCATTAGATACTTGATGGATAAACCCATAGTAGGTGGCAGACTTGTAAGGTGGTTATTGTTGTTGCAAGAGTTTGATATTACAATTGTTGACAAACCAGGCAAGGCCAATGTTGTTGCTGATTTTTTGTCCAGACTACCTACACAGTCTTCAGATGGAGTGGTTGATGATTCTTTTCCTGATGAGCATCTATTTGCACTCACTATACACACTCCATGGTATGCAGATATAGACAATTATTTGGCTATAGGGAAAATTCTAGGATACTTCTCTCCAAGGGAGAAGAGGCAGCTAGTTCATAAATGTTTCTCTTACTCTTGGATTTCTTGATTTCTATTTTACACAGGGCTAGACAATATTATGTGAAGATGTATCAGGGAGGATGAAGTATTTGATATAATGAAGGCTTGTCATGACAAGCCTTGTGGAGGACATTTTGCAACTAAGAGGACAACCTTAAAGATCCTAACAACATGATACTACTGGCCAATGCTTCATAAAGATGCTGTCAAGTACATTAGGAGCTGCGATAGATGCCAGCAAATGGGGAGGCCTACTAAAAGTGATGAGATGCCTTTGCAGCCACAAATCTCATTGGCTCCTTTTGACAAATGAGGTTTGGATTTTGTAGGTCCTATATCTCCTACATCAAACAACAAAGATTATATCCTGGTATGTACAGACTACTTAACTAAATGGTTTGAAGTGAAAGCATTACAGTTTTAAGAGATGACAATGTGGCCAAATTCTTATATGAAGACATCTTTACTAGGTATGGTGTTCCAAGAGAAATAATCATTGATCAGGGACCATAGTTTACATCTGATTTAATAACTCAATTGGTTGCAGAATATCAGATCAGGCATAAAAAATCCACTCCATACCATCCTCAGGCTAATGGACAGGTGGAAGTCACTAATAGATAAATTGAGAACATCCTGACAAAGACAATGCAGTTTCACAGAAGAGATTAGGTTTCTAGGCTCCCTGAAGATGTTTGGGCATATAGAACAACTTGGAAGACAACTACTGGGTTTACACCTTATGAGCTGGTCTATGGCAAGACTGTAGTCCTGCCTATTGAATTTGAACACAAAACCCTGAGGACAACAATGGACCTAGGAATGGATTTAACCACTACACAACAAGAAAGGCTACAATATTTGAATGCCTTGGATGAAATGAGACTGGAGGTCATTCATCATATAGAGGTCATATAGAAGTAAAGGGCAAAATGACATGATAAGTACATCAAAACCAATGAATTCATTGCAGGAGACTGGGCACTAATTTATGATTCAAGGTATAAGGACTTCAAGGGCAAGCTTCAGTCATGCTAGTTAGGCCCATATGAGATTAAGAAAGTCTTTCCTAATGGTGCAGTTCAATTACAGACTATAGAAGAAGTTTAGTTTTTACTACTGGTCAATGGACACAGGTTAAAGTTGTATAAAAAACCACTTCAGAAGGATGACTTTCTTGTTTCTTTAACTACTCAGTATGTTACTCCTGATACTCCTGATGCTAATGCTAAGACACCAGAAGATGCACATTCAAATACTGATACACCAACACTATCTAGTGATGTGGAGGTTGAGTTGCAATACTCAACCCCTGTTGCTGACAATTAAATTTCTTTGTTTTTACTCACATGCACACACTGCACAATTTCCATGGTTACAAGTTATTTCCACCGGGACTTGTTTTTCACTTATTTAGTTGGGACCTGACTCAACTAGGACCTGTTATATTATGTTTACATTTACACAGTCGGGACCTGTGTTGTAGGCGCCCGTAGCAACATCTATATACTGCTTTGTTCCATTACTTGGTGAACACTACCTCAATTCTCCTGCCCATTCCATATACTCGTATTCCTTTCAAATTGATCCATTCATATTATTCCAAGTGTCAATTCACCTTTATGAGTTGGTACTTTCATCCGCCATCTTACGCTATTCCATTATAACTTTGTAGCCATACCCGCCACCTTTTATCACCCTATCTCTCGTTCGCCGCATGCCTATAATCTCAAATCATCCGAATTGTTCACAATTTCCAAGGTATGTTAATTATTCATTTCCACTTCATATCTACATTGAATAACTTTCATTTATTACACTTAGATTTCTTTTTATATTCATGATTAGTGATAGTTTATTTCATGCATGCGACGAATATTATCACCATTTTTTTTAATCACTCCTCCTCATGCCATAATACCTGCCATATGAAGTGTGGTCACTTCATCATTAAGTTGGGGGGAGGGGTTTCTTTTCGATGATTGTCATTTGATCATTGTTGCTTTACATTTTTGCCTTTGAAAAACCTTGCCTTTTAAGAAAACCAGACAAATACTCTGTGCCATGAACTTACCTCTGTCAAATAATGAATTAATACCCTAAGGAGTTATGGAGTTATAGTGGAGAATCAGGAAAGAGGCAGATTGAAAGACTGGTTTTTTTGGGTGGCAAGCTGAAGCAGTAGAAATTGAGTAGCAGAAGTTGACATTGTGTAGGAAATTGACACTATAGAGTTGTAATTCATAGTAGTAATGGGAGGAGATGTAATCAGAAGGGAACCCTCGGCACATAAGGAAATATTGGAGGATGTGCTGGTTCTTCCGCTCTTTATGAGAGTAGGTTGGCTTGATTACTTCCTCAAATTGATAAAATATGATGATGACATGGTAAAAGAATTTGCACTTACTCTGCAGTATGATGAAGCAATGGTTAGAGGGTTGACAGTAGATGCTTCTGAGCTTGCAATTACTCAAGTTTTAGGGCTGCCTAGAATAGGGTCTGAGTATCCAGCCAGGGTTGATGCAACTGCGGCCAGGGAGGAGTTTTGTGAAAGAGGTGAACACCTAGATTCTACCACACAAGGTACCAAATGACTATCTCTTCCATATTTTTGGGGAAATGTGCTTTCTATAACATCAAGTATAGTACTTGTGATGGTAGATATAATATGCTGTATACTGCACATCTTAAATTGGTCAACCATTTGAGACATGAGAAACTTGTCAATATTCCCAATTATTTGTATAGTATGCTGAAAAAGATGTCTTCAGAGTATCAGAGACAACAAGAAGACACAACTCTTTTTCACCATTGTTTAATAGCTTTGTTAGTAAAAAGGAGTTTAAGGATTCAGTACCCATAGATTGAGTGAGAAGCCTTTAAACAATGTGTAGACATCTCAACACTCTTAGAAGCACCAGAGCTAGAAGAAGATATTCCACATGAAACTGAACCCCCTGTTGAAACTGAGCAGGAAGAAACACAACCTAAGAACCCTCTAGAGTTTAGGCCTGTGTCAGTTGAAGAGCCCTCAACCTCTGCTCCTAAAACAAAAAGAACCACTTCCTCAACATCTAGAAAAAGAACAAAAAATAAGGAGAACAACAAGAAGAGGAAAAAGGTAGAAAAACACAAGACAGTTACTCCTAGGCGATTAGGGAGGTTAAGGAAGCAAGGTGTTAAAGAGAAATTTATTGAGCACCAAAGAGAAGAAGACAAAAATAAAGGCCAGCATGATACTGATCCAACTTTTCTGAATCTAGATTCAGATGGAGAAGAAAACCCTCTTGAGGATGCTTCTGCTGACACTTGTGCAAATGTTAATATGTTTGCTAAAAAATGAAGGTACATTTCTTCTGATTCTGAATCAGAAGATCTGTTTACTACCAAGAAAATGGGAAAACCTGTGCTAGATGACTTTGCTAAGGAAATTTTTGATGCCCCTAAAAAAGGGAACGATAAAAATTTTGAAGGTGAAAAGAAATTGTTAGAAGACAGAGATATTAGGAAGGAATTGCAGGAAGCCCTAGACAGAATAATGCAACTTGAGGAACATGTAAGGGGTTATGAAGAAAGAGATAGAGAAAAAGAAAACAAGATTTAGGAGTGTTGTCCCAAGTTCTATCTTTGTTTTTCCCTCGTGGTTTTCATAGGCCTTATTCATCTATCTCTCCCCTCGAGTCAGTTTTACTTAGTCATTTTCGCAAGTCGGCAATCCTTTGTATCCTTGAAGCTAGTTGGCGAGTTCACAAGTTCGTGAACCACCCGACCTGCCGACTTGCCTTGAATTTCTAGTTCTCTGAGTCTTTGTTAAGTCTCCATAAAAGGTCTTTCCCTTGTAGTTGGGGGGTCAAAGATTCTTTGAAGTTTAGAATCTTTGACTCCTTATTCACAAGTTCATGTTCTGCTCGACTCGCCGACTTTACATGGCGCACTTTCCTGAGAAGCATTGGCTGCGCTAGCATGTTGTACGAAGGAATGACACTTGTCATCATGCATTCAATTTGAGGTACGTGTAGACATAGTAGCACATTTATCAGAGGGAAAGTCGAGGCATGCATTTATGATTTTTAATGGTAAACTCGCTGCCAATATTTGATGTCTTTCTCAGAGGAGTTTATGAGAAGTGACTTGAATTAAAGGTCGCGTAAGGTGGTATTATGAGCCGAAGAGTGTGTTGCAGAGGAACGAATAGCTAGCTCACTACATGCGGCTTTTCAGCTCAGTTATACTCTTGCAGGTTAGTAAAGCTGGTAACTTTTCCTTCTCTATAAAGATTTCATATCTTCTTGAAGGAGTTAGACATTTCTATTTCCCATGAATCTGCATAAGGAATTCTCTGAGTATTTTGCCTCATTCTCTGCTATCCATACATATCTTTGAGTCTCTCGTTTATTAGTTTTTAGAGCATACAAAAATGAAATTTAAGTTCTAAGGAGCTCCTGCAGCCTCTGTTATATAGAATGGTCTGGCTGGAGTGAAGGATACGAATTTGGGCCATGTTTATTTAGATGATTTTTGGGGAAGACTACAATCTGAGAAAAGAACTCCTTTAGTAGGGAAAATTGTTAGCAGTAGTCTGCATAAAGCTGGCGGCTTTCCACTTGCCGTGCCTTGTCTTGAGTTAATGGTTGCATGTGCAAATGGTTATTTTCTAGATTCTCAAGAGATAAAAACTCCTAATGGTACTATGGTGGCTAAAATCCATTATGAGTTTGTTGCTCTGGCTCTAGACTTAGAAGAATATGAAGGTGACGATGATGTTTCTGTGTCTTCGGCCTAGAATTTCTACAATGAAAAGAAAGATTGGTGTCGTACATGTGTCGCCAAATGTTGGTTGGAAGAAGAAAAGACCGGGAAGTCTCCGCTACCCGCTAATTTGAAAAGAAGCCATTTCAAGGAGGAAATCTTAGATATGATAACCTTACTAAATAGAGTGACTGGTAGTCCTGAGTCAGATGTTTTTGAGTTCTGGATGTGTAGGTTTATCCTGTTAATTTGTGGAGATCACCAAATTGATTGGCTGAAAATCATTAGTAGTTGTCTACATGAGCAGTTGATGAGTTTTACACGAAGCACAAACTTCCATATGTATTCTCAGCTGGTTTACATCTTAGCTCAGAAAGAGGTTGCTTGGCCTGGTGTGAGGACCCAGAGGAGTTCTTTGGTGAGCACGCTTATGTATCAAATTTTCCCTTAGTTGAAAAGGAATGAAGGTATGAAAGATTTCCGTCGTGTGAATGATGCATTTTCTATGTTGTTAGCTAAAAGAGTTGATGGCTCAATAGAGAAGAGATTTTCTGTAAAAGCCTTTTCATTGGTCACAAGATTCAGGAGTGTCTATGCTCAGTTTGATCACTTCTCTTATTTGAGGATTGGGGATTATGAAGATGCCCCATTAAAATTGCCTCGGTACCTCTCTGACTATTTAGTATTACTAGAAGTTTGCCGCCAAATGGCTGTGGTTAATGTCAAATATCAAGCGATGAAAAAGAAAGGGTATTCATTTCCTGTGTCTCTATCCTTCGATTCTTGCAAAAATAATGAAGGTGCTCGGAATGTAGACAAATATTTGTTTGAGTTTAGTCTTCATAGTTTGTCTCCTCATGCATCATTTGACAGTAAGAATTTTATAAAAGAACATTTGGACAGAGGGGGTTCCTATTTACACATTCCTCAGCTTGAAGATTTTTGGGAGGACTGTGTTGACGAAAGAGAAGTTCAGAAAAAGAAGTGGATGAGGTTGACTGTTGATCAGGTCCATGCTTTCAAGTTGAACATTCAGGTCCCAGATATGATTGATGATTTTTTAGATCTTTTGAGTGAAGAATATAGTAAAGTGTCTAGGGAACCCCTACCCCCAATAGAACGGTCAGTGACAGAAGTTACAGATGTTATGTTACTACCATTTCATGTTTTAAGGAGAACTAAAAGGTGACTGCAAGCAAAGTCTAGAGAATGCGTTGGCTCATTGAAACCTAAGAACTTAGCCTCTCAAAATCAAGCCAGGTCCCAAACTACCACCTCACATAGAAAAGCATCAAGTTTCAGACCCAGCTCTACAAAGAATTGGTTCACAACCAAATGGCGATGGTGAGGGTCCTCCTAAGGAACTTGGCAAATTGAAGACTGCCTGTGAACAAGATGTTCAAGTCACAAAAAGGAATACCAGATTGACAGCCTTATCATCTAAGGCTGACCATGTGCCCTTATCAAACAATCAGGCAAGTGATTCTGATTATTTTATCTTCTCACAATTGGGAGTTAATTTATTGCATTCATTACTCAGTCCACCTAATTCCCCACAACAAAAAGAGATGCCTAGGCAAAACCCTCATCCTGCATCGATAGTGATGACTACCGATGCTACCAATACGCCAGTCTCATCTCCAAATTGGTTAAAGAAGGTAGTTCAAAAGAAGATGAGATACACTGTTCCACCCTGGTGGTGCCTACCTAGGGTTAGGGTTTTGAGTCGAGTCTGCAAGCTTATATTTTTATTCCCTCAAACTCTTAATGCCTTAGGTTTTTATTTCCCCTCGGCCTCCTACATTGTATCTTCTTTTTTGTCGTTGACCTCCTGTAGCGGGTTCTCAGTCATTTAAGTTGTAACTTAAGCCTTTTAGCTCGTTAAATGACCGGTTCCCTTCACCTAGCATTTGCATCCTTTTCCCATCGCATTTGAAAAAATGCTAAGTCTAAAAACCCTTTATGCGGCAGTGAAATTTGTTGAAAATCATTGTATGTATGTGTTTGTATATACAAGTGCATATGTACAATGCCGGACTCGAAAAGAAATTTCAATCAGCTTCAAATAGTGAAAAAATAAGTTATATGCATCTTTGTATGCATATCGGGTTGTATATGGCATATTCTAGTTAGATTTCGTTCTTGTATCTAAAAGTTTGTATGTTGGTTTTGTATATTTGCATATACAATGGGTAATATACAACGCGGATCTCAAAAAGGTTCCAATTGGGTTAACACAGTGGTCGGGCCCACAGATTGTATCAAGGGGATTGTATGTATGTGACATATACAATTGAACATACAAAGCAGAATGTACAATCCCAGATTTCAAAAGTTATTAAATCAGGCTTGGCAGGCATACATACAAGTGCAGGGTTGAAAAGTCAAAGCTTTTCCTTTGTATCTTGCATTGTATGTTGTTTCATACATACAACCGCATGTACAAGGTGAAATATACAAGCAAACATGTGCAAGGGGCAGGCGCGGCCAGAGAGTTAACTGTATTTTTGAGATGGGTGAGATTCACAGTTGTATATTGGGATTGTATGTTCCCAATATACAATCGAACATACAATCAATAGATACAAAGAAATATGCAAAGTGGGTATGGTCAAAGTCAAAGTTTCTAAAGCATGCTGGGGTCCGCGGGTTGTATATTGCATGTTGTACATGCGATATACAAAGCGATATACAAAGAATGAAGATACAACGCTTGGACCCGATGGTAATTTCAAAATGTTTCATAGTGGTTTGGGGTCCGCAGTTGGTTGTATATTGCGCATTGTATGTGCAATATACAAGGCCGATATACAAACGGAAAGATATAAGCCGGACCTATTCTGAAGAATCAAATGTGGCCGATAATCTTTTGAGTTCCACTTTGTATGTATATATGATTGTATGTTTGCATATACAATCATATATACAAAGGGTCGCATGCAAAGAGATTTCGGTGAGACTTAGTGTATCAGAGACTCATTTTAGGGTCTTTCTGATAGCCGATGGAGATACAAATGTTCAGCGATGCAGATCCAATCAGATGCTACCACGTGTCCAAGTCAGTTGTATGTCTATACAATTGCATATACAAAGATTTGAAGGCGGAAAAGGCAAAATGGGTGAAAAGGAAAAATGTATGTTTGTGCCGTGGAAAGTCAATGAAGCAAAAATCGCTTGCGTGGCATGATTTCATTGGTTGTTAACTTGTCAGCATGAATTGAAGCCGTAGATCTCGGCGGGAGGAAAGGAATCGACGGCCCTGTTTCAAATTTTTGAAGGAAGGATTTCTGTGTGTCTGCAGCTACATTCCAAGTGGAAGAATTTCAAAACACACAAACTGCTGCATTTTAAAATAGGTAGGTTGGCCATTAATGGCAAATTTGCGGAAGTATGGGTCTGAATGGATAGGCCAGCTACCATTTTTAAAGGAAAATCTTCAAGCGGCGGCACACTTCCCGAATTCAACCACTTCCTTCTTCTTCTTTTGCCTAGACATTGAATGTTTTGGGCACCATTCCGATGGTGCGATGTATCTAGCAGCTTTTTGAGTTGACCATTATACTTGATTGCTAAGTACACGTTCTGGGTTTATATCAGGACTGTGTTACTCATTTTTTGGTTGGTTGAAGACTCGACAAAGTTTTGGTGGAGTAATAAGATACAGTTTTGCTGGTGGCTCTGTTTGGTGCCTTGTGAGTTTATGAATCATATGTTGTATGTTTTATGCATAGTTTACTGGTTTCATGTTGTTTCTATATGAGAAATGCTTTGTTGCATGTGTTTGGTTATTTGTCTCCAAGTTGTGGGCATCTTTTCTTTTGAATCTAAATAGCTAAGGGTTATTTAGGATTCAGGAATATAGATTTTCTGTGTTGAATGTTTAATCTCTTATCTTTGTTCAAGGAACAAATTAAATATTTTAGGTTAAGCATTGGGAAAGGTATGCTGCAACAGGGATATCATTAAGTATGAATGACTAAATACTCAGTCTTGGGAAGTATCTGTAAGGCAGATACTAAGAGATTTCCCCTTGAAACTAGGTTATTGATTCAAGTTTATGGTAATCATTCACATGTGTATGTCTATTGACTCCGAGCCTCGAGATAGGCACCAGTCTAGTCTTGTATTGAGGTTACAACCCAAGGTTCCAGTCTTGCATCCAAATACAAAATACAAACTCAAACTTCAAATATAAACCTTTAGGATATTAGAAGTAGTTTTAGGACCAAAATCCTCTGTCTCACAACTGAGCATAGGCCCAAAGCTAGCCCCTTTGCACTTATTTTATAGTTTTGGTCGAGGATTTATCTGCTTTGTGTCAACATCCCAGTAAGTTCACATGCATATTTTATGGATGTTGAATAGGGAATACCCCCCTTGGTTTTGTAGAGCCTAAAGAAGAAGAGGAGATATTTATAGGGTCTATCTCCTGTACTGTTGGCCCCTGGCCCGGACATCCTGTTGATCAATGATGGATACCTTGTAGGGATAACTGGGAAGCATCTAGTTTGGAAAAAAAAACTCCAATAGATTTGGTGACTCTGCTGGGGAATGCTTTGTGTAAGAACCTTGGTTTAAAAAACTAATTCCTAGTTGTAGGTGGCTACTCCGAACAAATCTCCCAACTGGTAAGGTGAAATTTATATGCAAGGGAGAAGATCCCTGCGTAATCCTTTGCTTGAAGAATTACCCAAAAAAATAATGTATAGGAAAAAAGGGACTGTTCAAGCTGGTTAAGAAGGTTCTCCCAGCCCTAGAAACAATAATAATACCCAAGATAATCTAGGATCTTCAGAACAGCAGGCACCTTATTTTTCAAACAGAGGCTGAAATTCAAGATGTATATGAAAGATAACAAGGCGATAGATTGAGAATGAGATCAGAGGTGTTTCAGGAATGCCCTTTCTTAGATCCCCCTGACAGATTTGAATAAACTGAGTCCCCAAGGGATGATGATGATGACCAAAATGGAATGGGACCATCCTCTTCTATGCCTAAAGATGAAGAATTAGCTGAAGAAATCAAGAACCTGAGGGTTGAATTAGAATATTTGTAGGCTTAGAGGATTAGAGATGATATGAGACAAAGGGTGCAAGCTCTAAAAATTGCTCAACATGATTCAGTTCCCACCCTTGATAATGCAAATGTGCTGAGAAACCAGCAAAGAAATGAAGTTTAGAATCAACAGAATGATCAGAGACAAAATACAAACAATGTTAGGGTACCATTGAACAATGTGAGAAATCAGAATGCTAATAGGAATGCAAATGTTAATCAGTTTGGTAGACAACCTATGCAGTTGGATAGATTCAGGTAGCTAGTTTTTAATGGTATTCCTGGTTACCCTAATCCCATTGATAAGCATGCAAGGTCTCAAATACCAAAGTTTTCAGGAAATAATGTTGTGTCAGGGGAAGATCATTTGAAAGCCTTTCAGAATGTTATGGACAACTTTGAGGTTAAAAATGTAGATGTTTTTATGAAATTGTTTATGCAGTCCTTAGATGATGAAGCTAGGGAGTGGTATAAAGATCTGCCTGACTAGAGTGTCTCATCATGGGATGACTTCAGAAGGATTTTTAAAGAACAATATGGTGATAAGACCGATCCAAGTTTTTTTATAAATGAGTTCACTGGTATTACTAAGGGGTCAAATGAGCAGGTTGTAGATTTTAATGCTAGGTTCACTAGAGTGTTGAACAAATTACCACTTCACATGAGGCCTAATGAACCAGTGTGCATGGTACTATACATAAATGCTTTTGATGCTAAAAAAACTTATGGGTTAAGAGACAAGGGTCCTACTAGCCTCAGGGATGCTTTTAGAATTGCAACCAACATTGAAAATAATAGGAAAGCATCTGGTAAGACAAATAGAAGGGATGATGTAAAGATTATACAAAATCTGAATAATAAGTCTCAAAGTACTCAAGGTAATGCATCTACTTCCGAAGAGAAATTGGATAAATTGACAACTATTGTTAAGGACCTAAGTTATAGGCTTGCTAAAAATGAAAAGGGGATAGGTCCCGAAAGGCAGGTTTACCAAAGACAAGAGAAGAGACCATCATTGCATGATATGCCATATAATACTAATTGGAATAATGGTAAACCCATTCTCCCAAATAACAACAATAATCAAAGAGTTCAAAATGTTAAGGAGACTCCTAATCCTTTGAAGAAGGCTGTTAACATTGTTGATGATACCCCATGGTGCATAATCTGTCAAATGCTTCACTCACAATCACAATGTATGATTGCTCAATCTTTGTATAATAATGCTGTCGCCTGTGATGAATGCAATGAGCCACATTGTATGAAGGATGATAGTGTCAATATGTTGTTCACAAATATGGAGTATTCTTCCTATGATGCTGATGAAAGCACGAATTATGGGACTTAGGTCTGCCAGCAGATTTCCTATGATGAGGATGATGAAGATAACTATGCTTATGTTCAGGACTCACGCATCTTTCTGAATAACTTGAGAAGGCCTTTTGATGAAGAGATTAGAGCTCTCATAGCTGCAGCAGTAGCTCAGGTCAAGAGCAACTATAACCTTAGAGGTAAGGCTTAGGTAGGTGATCCACGTCAACCAAAAGAGACCTTTATGATCCACCCAATGCATAATCATAAAGGGGCTGAACCACATAAGACTCGATGGAATAATAATAAGAAAAAATCTAAGCAAAAACCAAGTCATGATTTTCAGAGACTAGAAAATGAAGTTCCCCAAAATGAGGATCAAAATAAGAATTCTCAGGTCATGGATGACAGTCAGAAGGCCATTAAAATTAAGGCTGGATCAGCTTAGGATAAGAATAAAACCACAGCTCAAGCTACAACTGTTATACAAAATTATGCTCCCTTTGACATAACTCAGGTTTTATCCCAGATTAAGGTCTCTATTCCATTGATGGAAATGATGAAAGTTGAAGAATTCAGGAATAAAGCATTGTCCCTAATTTCAGGAGTAGCTTGTCAGGCCGAGCAGAATGTTGAGACCCAGGGTAAGAAACAAGCCTTGTGTATTGATGAGGATGAGATTCCTGAAGTCTATTTGGGGGTGACAATGACAAAATGCCCTTCATAGGTTGAACCATTTTATGTCTCCCTTGTTATCAATGGAAAAGTAATCAAGAATTGTATGCTTGACTCAGGGGCATCGACAAATATTATGCCTCTGGCTATCATGCAACAAGTTGGATTGAAAATAGATAAGGCATGTGGAAAGTACTATGCAATGGATGCTAGGGAGGTACCCATTATAGGAATCATGAAGGATGTGGATTTTATGCTAGCAGCATATCCAGAAAAAACTTACAGAATGAACATAACAATGGTCGACATAAAGCCACAGTATGGTATGCTATTGTTAAGAAGATGGGCAGCATTGGTTGGAGGAAGTATGCAATTAGATTTATCATATGCTATGATCCCAATGAATGGTAGAGATGTCAAACTGGTCAGAGAAGAAAGGTCACCAGAAACAGTTGAAGATCAAGATTTAGAAGAGCATATCTGTTTTGTGGATACTGACTGTGAGAATTTCAGAATTGTCTCAGATGACCGAGGAAGTGAAGAGAGATTTTTGCATTCAAGAACTTGACCAACAGGGTCTCTGGACTATGTATTTTGATGGAGCTTGTTCAAAGGAAGGTTCTGGTGCTGGAGTTGTGTTTTTGTCTCCAGCAGGTAAGCTTATGAAATTCTCTTTCCTGTTGAAGTTTGCCTGCACAAATAATATTTTAGAATATGAAGCTTTGCTACTAGGATTAAATGTTGCTTTGAATCATGGGATTAAGATGCTAAAAGTGTTTGGAGATTTAGAATTAATTGTTTCCTAGGTGAGAGATAAATATGCTTCAAAAAATAAGAGGTTAAAACAGTATAAGCATGCTGTATGGGACACAATTGAATTATTTGATGCTTTTTCAATAAATTGGATAGAAAGATCAAAGAATGTCATGGCAAACTTTTTAGCTAATGTGGCCATAAGGCCAGATGATGCCACTCTGTTTGATGTTACAAATGTTGAAGTGAAAATTAGATCTGCAGTACTAGATAATATATATAGTTGGAAGGTGTTTGATGATGATAGAGATTTGTTGAGGTTCTTGCACTTCATAAATGAATATGAGAACTAGGAGATTGATTTTCAAAACTTTGTAGAAGTTGTCAATGGAAAAGAAATTCTTTTGGGGAAAGAAGTAATTCAACTTAAAACAAATAAAATTCCCAGAGGGCTAGTTGCTTTAGAAAGAGAATTTGACAATAGAGACTAGTTTGTTACAAAAGCATCTCCTACAAACAAGAATGACTTGGAGGAGATAAACTTGGGGACATGCCATGCACCCAAAAGGGTATATATTGGCAAACAACTCAGGCCACACATCAGGAGTATGTTGATTGCATTATTAAAAAAATATAAGCATGTATTTACATGGTCATATGAAGACCTAAAAGCTTATAGAGAAGACTTATTACAGCATGAGATTCCTTTGAAATCTGGAGCTCAGCCATTCAGACAGAAACAAAGACCTATTAACCCAACTTTGGCTCCAAAAATGCAGGAAGAGCTTGTAAAGCTTAGGGAGGCTGGAATAATTGTGCCTATCAGACACTCAACTTGGGTGTCTAATCTTGTCCCAGTTAGAAAGGAAAATGGTGATATAAGACTTTGTGTGGACTTCAGAAATTTGAATGTATCTTCTTTAAAGGATAATTATCCACTGCCTAACATGGAGGCTATGTTGCAGAAGGTAATTGGTTGTGAGATTTTATCCATGATGGATGGATTTTCAAGATATAATTAGGTGATGGTAAAAGAATCTGAACAATACAAGACTGCCTTCACCACTCCATGGGGGACTTATGTATATGTAAGAATGCTATTTGGACTAACAAATGTAGGTGCTACATTTCAGAGGGCTATGGATGTTGCTTTTGCAGGATTGATTGACTCAATTTTGGCTGTATATCAGAATGATTTAACTGCTTATTCAAAAAAGGAGGAGCAACATTGCGTGCATCTAGAACAAATTTTTATTAGGGCATTAGAATATGGCATTTCACTTAACCCAAAGAAATGTACTTTTGGGGTAGTAGAAGGAAAACTATTGGGACACATTGTTTCCATGGATGGAGTTAGGATTGATCCTGAAAGGGTTGCTGCAATTGACAGAATTCAAATTCCTAAAATGGAGTAAGGCATTCAGTCTTTCTTTGGACAGATTAACTTTTTTAGAAGATTCATTCCCAACTTTGCAGAGATTACAAAGGATATTTCTAAAATGTTGAAGAAGGTTGAAACAATCAAATGGGAAAGTGAAGCAACTAGATCATTTCAGAACATCAAAGAAGCTATAAAGATGGCTCCTGTGTTGAGATCTCATAATTTTTCTAAGCCACTTCAGTTGTTCTCATTTGCCTCTTTTCACACTATTGCTGCATGTTTATTACAGAAAAATGAAGATGGTTTTGAGCAACCTATTGCTTTCTTTAGCATGTCATTGTAGGCAGCTGAATTGAAATATGATATCATGGAAAAGCAGGCATACACATTGGTTAGGGCAGTCAAAAGCTTCAAGCCCTACTTAGTAGGATCTCAGATAGTTGCATATGTGCCCCATGCAACAGTTAAGGACATTTTCACTTAGCAGGAAGTGACAGGAAGAAGATGCAGGTGGATTAACAAGTTACAAGAGTTCAACATTGAGATACAAATTACAAAATTGGTAAGGGGACAGGGTTTGGCTAAGATAATGACACAATCAAATTTGGAAGCATGCCAGGTAAATGTAGTTTAGGATGAAGTTGTTAACATGTCAGAATCTGAATGGTACAAGGATATTGCGTATTATTTACAGAATTTGAATTGTCCTTCCCATCTCAGTGATAGTCAAAAAAGGACCTTAAAGTTACATGCTATCAAATACATAATTATTCAAGGAGAATTATATTGGAAGAATCCTGATGGTGTACTACTTAGGTGTGTGGATGAAAATCAAGCTATGGATATTTTAAATGACATGCACAAAGGAATGCGCGGTGGATACTACACTGCCAAGACAACAGCTCACAAATTTCTTAGAGCAGGCTATTGGTGGCCGACCCTTTTCTCAGATGCACAAAAGATGGTAAGAAAATGTGATCCCTGTCAAAGGTTCTCAGGAAAACTTAAGTATGAAGGTGCATTACCCCTTAGAACTGTAACTGTGAAGGCTCCATTTCAGCAATGGGGAATTGATTTTGTAGGGGAAATTTTAGAAAGATCAAGTGGAGGACATAGTTGGATTTTGGTCGCTACTAACTATTTTACTAAATGGATTGAAGCCATTCCAACTAAGAAAGCTACAAGCAGGGTGGTGATGGATTTAATTTTGGAACACATTATCATCAGATTTGGAGTGCCAGTCAAAGTGGTCACAGACAATGCCATGTGCTTCAGATTTGGTGAGTTTGTTGATTTTTGCAACAACTATGGGATTGATTTGTTATATGCATCACCATATCATCCACAAGGAAACGGTCAGGCAGAATCAAGTAACAAAAGCCTTATAAAAATCATCAAAAGGATGGTAGACAAGAACAAAAGGGCATGTGATTCAAAATTAAATATGGCACTATGGGCTGATCGGGTAACAGTGAAGAAAGCAATTGGAAGGTCACCTTTTAAGCTAGTGTATGGCTCACCAGCTAAGTTACCTGTGAATAATCTCTTTCTAGTTTATAGATTCATACAAGAAAATGATAAAAAGATTGAGGACTCAATGAATGAAAGGATAAATCAACTGGTTGCATTGGATGAAATTAGAAGAGAAGCACAGAAGACAAATATCAGGAAACAACAGAAGGTGAAATATTTGTTTGATAAAAGGGCTATAGAAAGGAAGTTTTAGATAAGCGATTTGGTCCTTATTTGGAATGTAAAGAGCCAGGATAAGGGCAAGCATGGTAAATTTGAGCCCTTATGGATGGGCCCATATCAAATCAACAATACTCATGGAGAAGATTCCTACTTTCTCCAGGCCCTAAATGGTGAACTACTGGAATTGCCTGTGCACGGTCAATTCCTTAAACCTTATTTCTCATGAATGAATATCTAGTGTACACATTGTAAATTAGGTATGAATAGTCTGTACCTACCTTGTATAGTCGGTGGTGTTTTGCATTTTGCGTTTTGCTTAGTCTGCCCCGGAGTGGTCTGGTTCTCGCTGCAGCCTTGCGCCTGCATGTCCCCAGTCGGAGCCAATGGTGGTGCCTACCTAGGGTTAGGGTTTTAAGTCGAGTCTGCAAGCTTATATTTTTATTCCCTCAAACTCTTAATGCCTTAGGTTTTTATTTCCCCTTGGCCTCCTGCATTGTATCTTCTTTTTTGTCGTTGACCTCCTGTAGCGGGTTCCCGGTCATTTAAGTTGTAACTTAAGCCTTTTAGCTTGTTAAATGACCGGTCCCCTTCGCCTAGCATTTGCATCCTTTTCCTGTCGCATTTGAAAAAATGCTAAGTCCAAAAACCCTTTATGCGGCAGTGAAATTTGTTGAAAATCGTTGTATGTATATGTCTTTGTATGTACAAGTGCATATGTACAACGCCAGACCCGAAAAGAAATTTCAATCAGCTTCAAATAGTGAAAAAATAAGTTGTATGCATCTTTGTATACATATCGGGTTGTATATGGCATATTCCAGGTTAGATTCTGTGCTTGTATGTAAAAGTTGTATGTTGTTGTATATTCGCATATACAACAGGTAATATATAACGCGGATCTCAAAAAGGTTCCAATTGGGTTAAAACAATGGTCGGGCCCACGGATTGTATCAAGGGGATTGTATGTATGTGACATATACAATTGAACATACAAAGTAGAATGTACAATCCTGGATTTCAAAAGTTATTAAATCGGGCTTGGCGGGCATACATACAAGTGCAGGGTCAAAAAATAAAAGCTTTTCCTTTATATCTTGGGTTGTATGTTGTTTCATACATACAACCACATGTATAAGGTGAAATATACAAGCAGGCATGTCCAAGGGGCAGATGTGGCCAGAGAGTTAATTGTATTTGTGAGATGGGTGAGATCCGTAGTTGTATATTGGGATTGTATGTTCCCAATATACAATCGAACATACAATCAATAGATACAAAGAAATATGCAAAGCGGGTATGGTCAAAGTCAAAGTTTCTAAAGCATGCTGGGGTCTGCAGGTTGTATATTGCATGTTGTACATGTGATATACAAAGCGATATACAAAGAATGAAGATACAACGCTCAGACCCGATGGTAATTTCAAAATGTTTAATAGTGGTTTGGGGTCCATAGTTGGTTGTATATTGCGCATTGTATGTGCAATATACAAGGCCAATATACAAACAGAAAGATACAAACCAGACCTGTTCTGAAGAATCAAATGTGGTCGATAATCTTTTGAGTTCCACTTTGTATGTATATATGATTGTATGTTTGCATATACAATCATATATACAAAGGGTCGCATGCAAAGGGATTTCGGCGAGACTTAGTGTATCGACGACTCATTTTAGGGTCTTTCCGACAACCAATGGAGATATAAATGTTCAGTGATGCAGATCCAATCAGATGCTGCCACGTGTCCAAGTCAGTTGTATGTATATACAACTGCATATACAAAGATTTGAAGGTAGAAAAGGCAAAATGGGTGAAAAGGTAAAATGTATGTTTGTGCCGTGGAAAGTCAATCAAGCAAAAACTGCTTGTGTGGCATGATTTCATTGGTTGTTGACTTGTTAGCATGAATTGAAGCTGTAGATCTCGATGAGAGGAAAGGAATCGATGGCCCTATTTCAAATTTTTGAAGGAAGGATTTCTGCGTGTTTGCAGCTGCATTCCAAGTGGAAGAATTTCAAAACACGCAAACTACTGCATTTCAAAATAGGTAGGTTGGCCATTAATGGAAAATTTGTGAAAGTATGGGTCTGAATGGACATGCCAGCTACCATTTTTAAAGGAAAATCTTCAAGCGGCGGCACACTTCCCGAATTCAACCACTCCCTTCTTCTTCTTCTGCCTGGACATTGAATGTTTTGGGCACCATTCCGATGGTGCGATGTATCTGGCAGCTTTTTGAGTTGACCATTGTACTTGATTGCTGAGTACACGTTTTGGGTTTATATCAGGACTGTGTTACTCATTTTTTGGTTGGTTGAAGACTCGACAAAGTTTTGGTGGAGTAATAAGATACAATTTTGCTGGTGGCTCTGTTTGGTGCCTTGTGAGTTTATGAATCATATGTTGTATGTTTTATGCATAGTTTACTAGTTTTATGTTGTTTCTATATGAGAAATGCTTTGTTGCATGTGTTTGGTTATTTATCTCCAAGTTGTGGGCATCTTTTCTTTTAAATCTAAATAGCTAAGGGTTATTTGAGATTCAGGGACATGGATTTTCTGTGTTGAATGTTAATCTCTTATCTTTGTTCAAGGAACAAATTAAATATTTTAGGTTAAGTATTGGGAAAGGTATGCTGCAACAGGGATATCATTAAGTATGAATGACTAAATACTCAATCATGGGAAGTATCTGTAAGGCAGATACTAAGAGATTTCCCCTTGAAACTAGGTTATTGATTCAAGTTTATGGTAATCATTCACATGTGTATGTCTATTGACTCCGAGCCCCGAGATAGGCACCAGTCTGGTCTTGTATTGAGGTTACAACCCAAGGTCCCAATCTTGCATCCAAATACAAAATACAAACTCAAACTTCAAATATAAACCTTTAGGATATTAGAAGTAGTTTTAGGACCAAAATCCTCTGTCTCACAACTGAGCATAGGCCCAAAGCTAGCCCCTTTGCACTTATTTTACAGTTTTGGTCTACATAAGAGAGGATTTATCTACTTTGTGTCACCATCCCAGTAAGTTCACATGCATCATTTATGGATGTTGAATAGGGAATACCTCCCTTGGTTTTGCAGAGCCTAAAGAAGAAGAGGAGATATTTATAGGGTCTATCTCCTGTACTGTTGGCCCCTGGCCCGAAAATCCTGTTGATCAATGATGGATACCTTGTAGGGATAACTGGGAAGCATCTAGTTTGGAAAAAAAACTCCAACACACCCAATGATGGTATCGATACTATTGCCAGTTTGTTGCATATGGTTCCAAAATCAAAATATGCAAAAAGAATGTCCAGGATGGTAAGTGATGCCACCTCAGGAAATCAATTTTTGGAGATTGCAGACCCATTAGTCAAGAAAAATGAAGATGAAATAACTGAGGTTGATTTCAGAGTAAGCCGAGTGGATCTGGGACCATCAACCATCGAGGGTCAGTATCACATGCACTATTCAGTGGGCAACATTTCTAAAAGAGTGAAAGATTTGCAGGATTAAAATTCAAAGTTGCTAGCACATGTAAGTTCTCTGTCCTCCTTCACCAATTCAATTACTGAGATAATTACTCCCTCTGTTGGAACTTTCTCCACTATCAAAACTCCCACTCTTGACCCAAATCTGCTTCAACAAATTAGAACTTCTTTGTCTCTTAGGCAAGCTATGGAGCAATGGATTAAAGATATCATTTTTTATGGTCTCATATTTATTGAAGAAGTAGTGAAATTTTTTGATTCTATTCATGCTAAGAGAGAAGTTTTAATAGGAGAATTTGAGAAGGTCTGAAGCGATCACCATACTTTGAACTTACTCTCTAAGGAAGTATAGGAAATTGCTAACATGGACCTTGGCATCCTAATGGCTAAAGAAGTCATAACTGACCCCAAAGAATTAGATACTGATGTGTGGGCTGATGCATTGGAATGGAAGATTTGCGTGGTTGCAACAAATGAAGAAGAACTAGTAAAAGCAGTGGCAATTTATTACAAAGAAATGATGAGAATCAAGAGGGACTTTGCTACTTTGGATGTAGAAGCCAACGGGTCTGATGATGAAAAGGTGTTGGACGTCAAGATAATCAAGTAGAATTTCTAGAAGGTGGTGACAGGGGATATAGTAAATTACAATACAATTATAGGAGAGTCATTGGGCTGACTTTCTAAGATGGCAGCTTATATTAGCACTTGCAAAAATGGCATCGAGGAAATATATTGAAAGGTGACTGACTTTGACAGAGCTATCATGAAAAGGAAATGTAGAATCAACATGACTGGATCTCCACCTGGCATGGTATTAACACCAGTTATCAACAAAAACAGAGCATATAGAGCCAGATTGTGAGCACAGGTACCTCAAGCAGCGCAAAGTGTCACTAAGGAAGATGAGCGGTCAAGGGAAGATGAAGAAATGGATGATGTGGACGATGGCGACATGAAGTTGCATATCTTGAATTAATTTATTATTCTATATTTGCATGTTATCTTTTATTTGCTCTAAAACTATTGGCTCTGGAGGGGCCCCTTTATTATTACTATTTAAACATATTTTAATCGGCTATTTCAAGAAGCTATTATGGTTTTTCTAGATGGTTATGGTTTGGCTCAGCTATATATTCTAAATAGCTAGTCGAACTAAGGACTCTTATTTTGGTAAAAAAAGAATTTTGGCTTTTCTGGGAAGGGTGATAACTAAATTTTGTTTTTGGCTTCTATGATATATGAAATTTAGTTAATACAGTGGAGTTTCGGGTGATCATGGACTTTGTGCTGTGATTATTTGAATTTATATTCTTCCTATGTTGGATATTGTTCTGCTGATGTTAATGGTGTTCATATATTATGGTGGTTGGATGTTATTGATTTCCGCTCACTGCTTCGAATAATTTATCTGTTGGTATTTTATCTCAAGGTGGTGATTTCATGTGTATGTACAACATTTTAAATATTTTGTTGTGATTGGGAGTCTGTGAACTTCTTGTGTTGGTGTTAGAATTATAGATTCACCTTTATAGCTTTCAGGTTAAAAGCTTTGCCTTTATCTTGCTTTCTCGTTAAAAGCAACCTCAAGTTTGTATTCCTCAGAATATCTGTAGAAGGTAGTTGCACCTTGTTAAATAAGCAGAGAGCTAGTGTAAAATACCAATATATTAGACTCAACTGTTGATTACATTTGTCACTTGTCCGGGCATGAGTATATAGAGTTATGTGACAAATCTGTCAACCAACAAATTTTTGGCGACTCTACTGGGGAAAAATTAGAATTTTTTATATCATCTTTGTGAGTTGCTTGATTGGATTTTATGGTTCTTCATGGGAGACGTGCGCCAGTTTTGCAGCCTAAGGTTGATTGGCTGGTAGGAGACTGAGAAGATATTGTTACTGGCCTTAGGCTTGTTGCCTGGTGAACTAGAAGAACTAATCAGCAATATCACCAAGTTAATGAAGTGCTAGAAGAGGAAGAAGAACTTGGTGAGATTATAGAAGAAAATGCATGTCATTTTGCTGACGCTCAGGAGTTAATTTTTATCAGACTGGCTGTTCTTGCACCAAGAAGAGTAGAGCGTCAGCAAGTTAGAGTGATTCCTAAAAATAGACTAAGAAACCCTGCTGCTAGACTAGGGAATCAAAATCCTACCAGACCAGTTCTTCCTCACAATAACCAGTAAGTGGTTTAGCGACTCTACTTAATTGTTTTACATATCTGTAGAAGTGGGACATGAAAAGAGATACAAGAGGGGATAGAAACAAGGGTATAGCCGATATTATTTTGATTTGCTCCAATATTTGAACTTCGCTCCTTATCCTCCCATAAGAAAAGTCAAATCCTTGAGCAGACCGTCTTCTCCTCCACCCACAAGAAGTGCCGCTGGTTCATCTTGCCAAAGGTTGACCTTACACGGTACTGTCTTACCTTTACAAGTAAATTTCCTTCCTCTAAATATGGCCCATCCACAACCTCCACCTATTCCATGGGGTGCAGCCATTGGGCCACTCAACCTTGGTGCTAAACTGCATGATCTTCCAAGAGGGTCAAGTAAAATTTTACCTAAGTTTAAAGGTGATGGCAAAGTTACTCCCGAGGAGCACATCAATGCCTTCTTTGCTGCATGTTCTATCTTGGGGGTGCAACATGAAGACGTGTCGGTTAGACTATTTGTCGAGTCTCTAGCTGACTCAGTTGCTGAGTGGTTTTACCAATTTCCTAATGCTTCTATTAATGATTGGGCTATAATGAGGCAAAGATTTGAAGAAAGATTTAAAACTACTAATAATGAACATACACTAGTAGCCCAATTGTCCACTATGAAGAAGGAGATTCAGGAGCAAATGAGGGAGTATGTAGCAAAGTTCAACAGACTAGCCAATAGAATTCCTAAAAATGTTAGGCCCGGAGATGGGTTATTGATGTGTTTCTTTATCAATTCACTGCCATCAGATGTCAGTTATGCCATTAAAAGACAAGGAGTCCCTAACTTGCCTACCACACAATCATTGGATGTAACTATGGAAGATGATTTGATTACTGTGGGGAAATGGAAAAGGGAGTTACAAACTGGCAAACTTGCAACAGCTAGTTCTACCGACCCTATCATTCAAAGAATGACCAATGACATTATTCCTTTGAAACACTAGATGCCTAAAGGCCCTTTAAAAAATCCTCAGGGAAGCTATAATAGGACGTTGCAATTGCCCGACCCTAATCAGAGGTTAGCTATTGAGGGACCTCTAGCTGGTAAGACTAATCATATGGTTTACAATTTTCACCTCACATCTGACCACGATGGAGCCTCATGTCCTGAGATGATGCGGTTTATGCAAATGCTATCCACGAATGACCACACCGAAGAACCATTAGTAGAAGAACCTCCCATGCCCGGTGATGCTGGTGTGAATTTCTTTGAATATGAATCAGATGAAGAGAATGGAGAAGATATGTATACTGAAGTGGACAATTCCAATTGTGTGGTGTTTACTCGAGGCCAGCAAACACAGAGAGGTTAGAATACTCAAGGACAATCCAACAATTCAAATCCTGCTCCTAAGTATATCTTGACAAGACAAAATAATGCTAAGAAAGCCGAGGAGGTGCCAACCAAAAATGCAGCCACTGAGGCACCGTCTACTTCATCTCCTAAAACTCATGTCTCAAGTTCATTTGATATTGTAGAATCATGTAAGAATACTAAGATTGAAATTTCCCAAGCTGAGTAGTTGAGGCTTAACCCATATAAACTTGATAGACTGATTAAATATGTCAGACAAGAACCTTCCCCTTCCCATTGTAATACTAAAAAATCTAGTGATGCCAAAGTACAAAACTGTTCAAACTCTAGTTCCCAAGGCATTGGTTCCCAAAATCCTTTTAACAAGCCAGAGCCCTTTTATATCTCCCTTTATATTACTAGTTTTAAACTCAGTAATTGTGTTATTTGGTGCAGGAGCACCTACCTGACAGCTGGCCTTCAGGAGGCAGTTAGTTGTTTTAGGTCTTGTTTATGTTTCCAAGAAGGTCTGGTAAGACCAAATCCATGTAATAAGGTCAGGCTGATCATACTAAGATCATGCTGACCATGCTTTTACTATTTTTAGGTAGTTTGTTAGAACAGCTGTCATGCTGTAGGATCGGTTGGATCTCCCAGCCGCCTGGAGAGATTTCCCAGCCGCTTGGAGTCGGGTCAGTAGTACTCGTAGGAAAATCTATTTAAGCAGGAGGATCGGTTGATATTGCAGATATTAACGATCAGACTTTGTGAGAGTGAGACAGAGAGAGAGATTGATCATTGTATTTGCATCTTTTGAAATCAAATAAAGTGATCCTGTTTGTGTTCATCCTCTGTTGAATTCTGTTATTTGATCGATTTGCTGGTTTGGTGACTGTATGGATTCACTGATCCATTCCACTGGTTGATTCGTCTGATCAGTGGAATGGTTATGTACAGTAGGGTAGGTTTTAGTTTGTTTGTTTGCATGCAGGTGTGCAGGATCGCGACTGAAAGGTGTTGAAGACCCTAGCATGGGTATGTGCTAGGTCGAGCTGATAAAGTGTGGAAGATCACCCTGGAAGTGGATCGAGTCATCCCAGGATGTTCGGCAGATCAGAACAGCGAAAATCTGCTAAGGCTGAAAGTTTGTCAAAACTGCATCATCAGGATAATCTGGTGAATGTCCTGCAGTCGTTTTGAGCATCATCATTCGAGTAGGAGGAGATCGGCATGATGCAGTTGAGTGCATGAAGTGAATGTGCATCGGGGTGATCATCATCAGGAGAGCTGAGGAGGAGCGTATCGGCATCAGGTTGAAGATCGGGTTGATCGCGGGCCGAAAAAGCTAAGTTTGGCCAACAGCAGGATATGACGTCATCATCATCAGGATATACGTCATCAGGATATTTCGGAGCAGCAGGATATTGAGGAGCTGCGGGTGACGTCATCGTCATCAGGATATACGTCATCAGGATATCAGGTGACGTCAGCATCAAAGGGACGGTGCGAGAAGTGAAGGTTGGTCATCATCAGGATAAATGGAAGGAACCGGATGTTCTTTATCCTGTTGATTATCATGATGTTGAATATCATGATGCTGAAGATAGTGAAGGCGGAAGTTGTTGCTGAAGTGAACAGTGGACGTCAGGAGGATGTTCGCGCTGGTCGAACATGATGATGCTGTCGATAATCGAGTAAGGTGATGCTGTTGGAAGGCGAAAGTGCGAAGGTTTGTCTGCAGGAGGATATCGGTCGGCAGGTGAAATATGATGATGATGCTGACAGTGTTAAGCAAAATATGGTGATGATGATGATGATGATGGGCTGCAGACGTCCATGCTGTATTGTAAGGTTATAGTGTGGATGCCTCTGCATCATAGTGGTATCAGAGCTCAGCAAAAGGTCTGGGCTGTTGTGTGTTGATTCTGCCACCGAAAAGGGCAGAGGTAGAGTTGATTGTGTGTTGTGTGTAGATTGAGAGGTTGACAAAATGCCTCCGAAAGGTAGTGGTACTGCAAGGGAATTGCAGGAGATGAAGGAAAAACATGCCAGAGAAATGAGGAAGATGAAGGAGCTTGCTGAAGCACTTCAAGCCAGGCTTACAGCCCTGGAAAAGAACAAAAAGAGGGAAGTGGCAGACAGTGAGTCTGAAGAAGATGAAGATACTGTAGAAGAGTATGAAGAGGTAGCTGAAGATCTGGATGCTGAAGACCAGAGATTGGCAAAACTGTTAAAGGCAGTGCAGAGTGATAAACCTAAGGTAAAGGTTGATGTTTCCAAGTATACTGGAAGTTTGAATGAAGATGAGTTGTTGGATTGGATTACTGCACTTGATAATCACTTTGAATGTGAAGATGTTGCTGAGGATCAGAAGGTACAGATTGCAAAGACCAAGTTAGGAGGTCATGCTTTGGTATGGTGGGATTATGTACAATCTGAGAGAAGGAAACAAGGGAAGTCAAAGATCACTTCATGGGATAAGATGGTAGCAAGGATCAAAGGTAAATTCTTGCCTAGGGATTATGAAATCCAGATGTTTAAGAAGCTACAATTTTTAAAGCAGAAGGAAAGGGATGTGAAGGCATATACAGAGGAGTTTTATAAGTTGAGTATGAGATCTGGTCATCATGAGAATGAGGTAGAGAAGGTGGCTAGGTACTTGGCTGGTTTGAGATTTAACATACAGGATGAGTTAGTTTTAGCTAACCCTAAGAATGTGGAGGATTGTTATCAAATGGCAATCAGGATTGAAGAAAAGATGAATAGAGGACATGATAAGTCCATGAGAGGAAGAGGAAATAATATAAGGGGAAGAGGAGCAGCCCCTACACAAAAGCAAACAAATGAGGGTCAAGAAGACACTGGTAAAGGACAGGGACAGTCTGATTTCAGGGGTGGATGGAAAGGTAATAGAGGAAGATTTGGAGGTGGTAGAGGTTCTACTACATTTTCAGGAAAATGTTACACCTGTGGTGAGTTTGGTCATCCATCTTTCAAATGTCCAGAAAACAAAGGTTCATCATCCAGAAATGATAGAACTAGTGACAAGAGAGTACAACTGGTACAAGAAGAGACAGTAGAGCAAAGTGTGCAGAGTTCAAACACTTATCAAAAGGATAAGGAGCCTGATAATTATGCATACCCAGAGAGTGGAGAGTCTCTGATGATGAGAAGAACAGCAACTACCATGAAGGTACATGACAAAGAATCCCCACAAAGAAGAGCTCTTTTCAAGACCATATGCAAGAGCAAAGGTAAAAAATGTAAGGTTGTCATTGTTACTGGTTCAACAGACAACATGGTATCTCAGGAAATGGTGGATAAACTAAATTTGGAAAGTATTCCACACCCACACCCTTACAAGGCATCTTGGGTGAGTGATAGTCAATCACTTTTTGTCTCTGAACATGCATATGTGGATTTTCAGATTGGAGCATATCAGGATAGAATTTTGTGTGATATTTTGCCTATGGAATGTTGTCACCTACTGTTGGGTAGACCATGGCAATTTGACAGAAGGGTACTGTATGATGGGTATTCTAATACCTACACCATCAAGAAAGATGGGAAGACTATGAAGTTGATGCCATTGCAGGCAAATGCTGCAGTACAGAAGGCAGCCGAAATCATTTTAATAGGAAAGAAGGAGTATGTGCAGATGCCTAGAGGAGCAGGCATAAAGGCAGATAAGGATACTGCAGAGAAAGGAGTTGTTCAGGACAACAGGTTGAAGAAAGTTTTAGTTTTGACTGACAGAGATCAGCAGCAGGTGCAGAAACAGGTTTGCACACAGCAATCAATTGAGAGGAATGACAAGGGTGTTGTCATAGTTGGGACTATTGCTTGTCCTCTAAAGGTTGACAGGAAGATAGCGTTGAACACTACAGAAGTTCAAGAGGCAGTTCAGACAGAGGTTCTGGTCAGACAACCTGACAAACACAGGGTATATGAGAGAAAGGCCTACATTGACAGGCATGAGGATTTATTTGCCAGAAAGCAAGTTACAGTTCAGAAGTCTTGGAGTAGCCAAAAGCCAGCAGAGGACAAAGCTGGAACAGATCAGCATATTGCTAAGGCAAAGTGTAAAGGTGGAGGACTTCCACATACTAAACTCATGGGACATGAGTTCTTTTCTGTTGGGGAGTATGGTGTAGGAGCACCTACCTGACAGCTGGCCTTCAGGAGGCAGTTAGTTGTTTTAGGTCTTGTTTATGTTTCCAAGAAGGTCTGGTAAGACCAAATGCATGTAATAAGGTCAGGCTGATCATACTAAGATCATGCTGACCATGCTTTTACTATTTTTAGGTAGTTTGTTAGAACAGCTGTCATGCTGTAGGATCGGTTGGATCTCCCAGCCACCTGGAGAGATTTCCCAGCCGCTTGGAGTCGGGTCAGTAGTACTCGTAGGAAAATCTATTTAAGCAGGAGGATCGGTTGATATTGCAGATATCAACGATCAGACTTTGCGAGAGTGAGACAAAGAGAGAGATTGATCATTGTATTTGCATCTTTTGAAATCAAATAAAGTGATCCTGTTTGTGTTCATCCTCTGTTGAATTCTGTTATTTGATCGATTTGCTGGTTTGGTGACTGTATGGATTCGCTGATCCATTCCACTGGTTGATTCGTCTGATCAGTGGAATGGTTATGTACAGTAGGGTAGGTTTTAGTTTGTTTGTTTGCATGCAGGTGTGCAGGATCGCGGCTGAAAGGTGTTGAAGACCCTAGCATGGGTATGTGCTAGGTCGAGCTGATAAAGTGTGGAAGATCACCCTGGAAGTGGATCGAGTCATCCCAGGAGGTTCGGCGGATCAGAACAGCGAAAATCCGCTAAGGCTGAAAGTTTGTCAAAACCGCATCATCAGGATAATCTGGTGAATGTCCTGCAGTCGTTTTGAGCATCATCATCCGAGTAGGAGGAGATCGGCATGATGCAGTTGAGTGCATGAAGTGAATGTGCGTCGGGGTGATCATCATCAGGAGAGCCGAGGAGGAGCGTATCGGCATTAGGTTGAAGATCGGGTTGATCGCGGGCCGAAAAAGCTAAGTTTGGCCAACAGCAGGATATGACGTCATCATCATCAGGATATACGTCATCAGGATATTTCAGAGCAGCAGGATATTGAGGAGCTGCGGGTGACGTCATCGTCATCAGGATATACGTCATCAGGATATCGGGTGACGTCAGCATCAAAGGGACGGTGCGAGAAGTGAAGGTTGGTCATCATCAGGATAAATGGAAGGAACCGGATGTTCTTTATCCTGTTGATTATCATGATGTTGAATATCATGATGCTGAAGATAGTGAAGGCGGAAGTTGTCGCTGAAGTGAACAGTGGACGTCAGGAGGATGTTCGCGCTGGTCGAACATGATGATGCTGTCGATAATCGAGTAAGGTGATGCTGTTGGAAGGCGAAAGTGCGAAGGTTTATCTGCAGGAGGATATCAGTCGGCAGGTGAAATATGATGATGATGCTGACAGTGTTAAGCAAAATATGGTGATGATGATGATGATGATGATGGGCTGCAGACGTCCATGCTGTATTGTAAGGTTATAGTGTGGATGCCTCTGCATCATTATTGATTCTGGGGCCTCAGAGAATGTTATGCCTACGCAAGTTGCTAAAGCTTTAAGTTTGTCTTATACGCTGTCACATGGCAAATGTTTTTCAATGGATGGTTCCCTAGTGCCTATCTTAGGTCAGATTAAAGATGCCCAAACTGCCTTAGCTGCCTTCCCAAAGAAAAGATTGAAATTGACTATCCTTGTGGCTGACATACCTGCTAGTTATGGGATGCTCTTAAGTCATAGTTTTTGCAAAGACCTGGGAGGAGAAATTCAAATGGATTGGTCACATGCCCTGATACCTGTTGATGAAAAGAAAGTTTGCCTCAACCCTAAACCTAAAGCTAAGTTCACTGTGCTCAAATCTGGAGATCCTAGAGCGGGCATTCTATTTGTGGAAACTGGACCAGACACTTACATGTGTACATCTGCTAAAGATGAGAATATGAATCTAATTAATCCTGATTTGATTGATGAGTTATGGACTTTGGAGTTTGATGGGAGTTGTTTTACCATAGGGTCTGGGGTAGGGGTTATCTTGATTTCACTGGATGGTTAATCTTTCCCTTTTGCTTTCAAACTGGAGTTTGAGAATACAAATAACACAGCTGAGTATGAAGCCTTGTTATTGGGTCTTGAATTGGCCAAAGAAAGGGGCATAAAAAAGCTAAAAGTTAAAGGAGGTGTTGAACTAATTGTTAAGCAGGTGAGAAAGTTGTACACAGTAAAAAAATGGTAGATTGAGGCATTATCGTAATAGCGTATGAGATTGTATTGAAGAATTTGATACTTTTTCCATAGAGGCAGTACCCAGGGAACAAAATTCCAGGGTTGACTCTTTAGTTGTTTCAACATCCCTCCTCCTGCCTCATCTAGATTTTAAAAACAAACCATTTATGATTGAAGTGGTGTATAGACCCAATGTTCCTGACAATGTTAATCACTGGCAAGTTTTCAATTTTGATCAGCAAATTATTTCATTTCTTGAAAAGGCCGAATCTTTTGCCAATATCTTTTTCAAAGGCAGTGATGATGATAGTAATGATGTCCTAGAGGAAGAAATGAAGTCCCTAGGTAGTTCAAGCTCAGAAGTCATTCAGCTGAAAGGAAATAAGATCCCTAAAGGACTAGCCTCTCTTGAGGATCTTTTAATCAGCATGATTAGTACCTTAAAAAGAAGAATAAAGTGTCAATAACCACTAGAGCCGATTATGATAGAGTGAATATTGGTACTGAAGCTAATCCAAAGGTTATCTGTATTGGTAGATGTTGTTCTAAAGAAGAAAAAGAACGTTTGATTTCTCTGCTTACTAGATACAAAGACCTCTTTGCTTGGTGTTATGCTGATCTTAAGAAGTTCAGGAATGGAGAAATGCAACATCATATTCCTTTGAAGCCTGGCACCATACATTTCAGGCAAAACAAAGGACTTATAACCCAAAAATAGCTAAATCCATTTTTAATGAAATTGACAAAATGCTGAAGGCGAAAATTATCTACCCTATTCACCACTCTACCTAGATGGCAAATATTGTACCCGTGAGGAAGAAAAATGGGGAGATTCAGATTTGTGTGGATTTTAGAAATTTGAATCAAGCTTCCCTAAAGGATAATCATCCCTTGCCAGTTATGGATCATATTTTGCAAACTGTGTCTGGTTCGGAGATGATGTTCGTGCTTGATGGGTTTTTAGGATATAACCAAATTGAAGTGGCCCGAGAAGATCAGCATAAGACAACTTGCACTACCCCCATTGGTGTATTTGCATATAACAGGATACCTTTTGGTCTTATAAATGCTAGGGCCACATTTTAGAGAGCAATGGATTTGACTTTTGGTGATTTAAAAAATAAAATCATTGTAGTGTATCTTGATGACCTGACAGTTTTCTCCAAGAAAAGATCTAATCATTTGCATGACTTAGAAGTGGTTTTACAATGGTGCAATGAGAATGGTATCTCCCTAAATCCTAAGAAGTCAATCTTCTCAGTCACTGAAGGAAAGCTATTGGGTCATATTGTTTCAAAGGATGGGATAAAAATTGATCCAGAAAGAGTCAAAGCTATTCAGCAGTCTACCTACAACTAAGAATAACATGAGGTCCTTTTTTGGTTAGGTAAATTTTCTGAGAAGATTTGTTCCTGATTTTGCCAAGCTGACTAGGCACATTGTAGAAATGATGAAGAATAATCCTATCTTTAGTTGGAATACTGAAGGGAAGAAAGCATTCGAAGACATAAAAGGGGCCATTGCTAACGCACCCACACTTGTGCACCCTAATTTCCAGAAAGATTTTATTATCTATTGTTACGCCTCTGAACATACTTTATCAGCTATCTTATTACAGAAGAATGAACAAGGAATTGAAGCTCCCATTGCTTTCATGAGTGTGCCGTTGAAGAACTATGAGCTTAAATACTCTTCTCTGGAGAAACATGCATATGCAGTGGTGAAGGCACTAAAGAGTTTCAGGTTTATCCTACATTCGCATACTATGGTATATGTTCCAGAATCTGCGGTAAAAAGTATACTAACTCAGCAAGAGATTGGGTGTAACAATAGGGGAGCTTGAATTGCTAAAGTGCAAGAATATGATGTTGATATCAAACCTACTAATCTGGTCCGGGGTAAAGGATTGTGTAAAATGATTTCTGAAAGTAAGGAGGAAAGTAAAGAGGAAATACCCTTGGTTCTTTTCACTAGCAAAACTGATGAGTGGTTCTTTGATGTTTCTTACTTCTTAACCTATGGTGATTGTTTGTCCCACCTTTCGAAAAAGGAGAGGAGAAATCTGAAACTCAAAGCTCACAAGTATGTTATTTGGGAAGGTAATTTATATAAAAGAGGAATTGATGGAACTTTCCTAAGGTGTGTAGACAAGGATCAATAGAGGAAGCTACTGGAAGCTTTCCATAATGAACCTTGTGGAGGACACTATTCTGCATTGGTAACAACTTTCAATATATTGAGACAATGTTTCTATTAACCTGGGATGTTTAAAGATGCTTATGAATGGGTATCGAAGTGTGAAAAGTGTTCAAGATTTATAGGCAGACCACAGCTAGCCGCCTTGCCTTTAAGGCCAGTTGTCATAGATGAACCTTTTTAGCAATGGGGTTTAGACTTCATTGGACCAATCAATCCTAACTCAAGTGTTGGACATACTCATATCTTGACTACAACAGATTATTTTACTAAATGGGTAGAAGCTATACCAGTAAAGAGTACTACCTTTGAGGTGGTTTGTGCTTTTCTCAAGGAAAGCATTATAGTTAGATTTGGCGTACCCAAGAAATTGGTGATTGATAATGTTTCAAGCTTTTCCTCTACAGAAATTACTCTCTTATGTTATGATTTTGGTATCATCTTATCCCATTCATCAGATTATTACCCACAAGGTAATGGCCAGGCGGAGTTTAGCAACAAAAATCTCATCTCTATTGTTAAAAAGCTAGTTGAAGAAAATAAAAAATGATGGCATAAATATTTATATTGTAGACACCCAAAAATGACCAAGTCGTCACATCACTTACATTTCATCAAATCACCTGCATTCAACGTTAATTAAATAATCTAATTATTTAATTAATTTCATCAATTTCATCTATTTCTTCTAAATCACATACTTTCAGCGTTAATTAAATAAATCCTCTTTATTTAATTAATTTCATTAAATTCCTCTATATTCTTCCAAAATTAAATAATTTTTATTATTTAAATTAAATCATTACCCTCTTTCAAATTTCAAGTATACATTAATTAAATAAATCCCATTATTTAATTAATTCATCACAAATTTCCTCATATCTATAATTAAATAATTTACATTATTTAATTAAACCAAATTGTTCTTCCAAATTTAAATAAATCATGCAAATTTATTTAAATTATCTCAATCCTCTAAAAATAAATAAAATCAAGTATTTTATTTATAATCTTCATAGCTTATCTATTCTTCAATCATGCACAATCAATTAAATAAATTTATTTATTTAATTTCAATTATCTTTCCAATTTCTCTAAAAATATCATGTTAACTCATGTGCACCATGCCTTAAATTTGACGGTCGACCTTGGCTGTCAAACAATTTTTTTATGACAGTTATCCATTCAAAGGTGCCCTTAAAATACAATGACATACCTTAGTATAAGTAAAATTATATATAAATCAAATACATATCATCATAATCCTATATAAATTTTGACAATCTCTTCAAAATGTCTCCTTTCATGTGATACAGTCTCTTTAAAAATTTAATTGTATTTTACGACCAAAAATGCCTAAATATGGCTATACGGCCATCAAATTTAGGCCCTAAATTGTGCACAATCAGTCTTATTTTTAGAACTTTAAAAAAGACAAAACTAAAGTTGAGTTAATTGGCTTTAATTTATCTTGTTTTCATCAACTCATGAATTAGAAGAAAAGGCATTCTAATTTATGATATCAAATTCTATCTTTGTCAAAAAAGTAATTATCTTAATAAAAATACCTTTTTGGAGTGACACATGTCGTGTGCACATTCAACATGAGTTATTTGATTTATCTCAACTATTCATTCTATGGATTTATTTCATCCGTTGATCGATCATGTTTGAAACCTATATAAACCCCCTTCATCTCCTTCACAAATCCTCTTCAATCATTTATTCTCAGGCATCCTTTACAGCGCATTAAGCATACATCGCATCGTTGAGCACTTCAATCTTTTGAGCATGAATACACATACATCGGCTTGTTGTAAACATGGTTTCGCAACGTTATTGAGCAATCTACATTCATACAAAGAGAGCTATACAACCTAGGTGAAGGCTTTCTTGTTTTATTTGATTTATTTATTGATATTGGCATTTTACTTAGATCGATCTCTTTATGTTATGGGTAATTGAGTTGTTATTATCATTGTTGTGATTTTATCATTCAACCTCTTGATTTTCCTCATACACATTCTGGCACGCCCGGTGGGACCCACTAACCTTACTTTTTTTGAAAGCTAGGTACGGAAAAGCGCAATCAGAATGCATAAAATTTGAAGATCCTTGTTCACTAGTTTGAGAGAATAGGCATTGAGCATTCAAATGGTGTAACCTTAGCTCAAAAGATTTTTGGGTTTTGTTGAAAACATCGAAATCCTATCTAGGTATCTCTTACTTTTTGTAGAAAGTGCACGGATTTCAAGAAAAATAGATCACAAATTTGTGTCCCTATTTTTTGAAAGGAAGCTAGGTGTGCGGAAATGCTTCCTACACTAATCTATTAAGGAGAGGGCTATGCAAATTTAACTTTATCCTAACTATTACAACAATGTTAAACTATTAACATGAGATATTGCAGCAAAACATAAGAACCAGAAAGAAGATAGAAGAAGAGAGACAAAGATTTACGGTGGGGAAAACCCTTATTAGGTGAAAAACCCCACACTCAGAAACCTGCATAATGTATTAACAAATCTGAAAGAATTGTTATCACCTAGATTTGCACCCTTGCATACAGTTGTGAAACCTCTGCAATCTGGAGTAACATGGGAATGATCTCTAAGTGTGGGACTTTGCTAAATGAGATCAGACCTCCAGAGAAGGCCGGCTTCCTTAACTGGTTATCACCTAAAACTACTGAATCTTAAGAGGAAAAGGGAGAAGGAATGCTTTAAAGTGAAGGACGAAACAAAAACTTGAAAACAAAGGGTGATTCACCAAGTTTAATAAAAGAACCCTCACAATACTGAGGAAATGCATAGCATAACCAAATATAACAAGCAAACATACACAGATTCAATTGATCCCAGCAAAGGTGAGGAACCAGATGATTGAGAGGAACATAGACATTTACAAACAACCATATGCAGATTCACACAGGACTAGAAATCAGTCCAAAGAGGCAAAATAACTTGAGTATATTAAGTGGGAAGGCATAGTTATAGTATAGAAGGCTCTATTTGGAAATAGAAAGCCTAAATGCTAAAAATTTTCTAACCTTATTTACATCATATGAATGCATATATATAGCATTCCAAACTAACCCTAAGTCAGTTACAAAAATTGCTCTAAGAGCTGTCTCAGAAAATATCCTCGCATGAATGACTGTCCAGCTGCAGAAGTTATGGCGTCAAATAGCTGGCACTGGGCAGCTAGAAGATATTCTTTAGTCTTTAATGCAGCTGCTTACTTGTCCTTTCTCAGCAACACATATATGAAAAATATCTAAGACAGAATGGTAGGGAAATATCTCTGCTCATCAATGCGAGCTGCCTCATCATGGTGCAGCAATGAATGCCGAAAATATCTTCATCTGCTAAAAAATGGTCGCTGAAATGTCCCCTCGACCAAAACATGCAACTCTAGATCTAAAAATAAAAAGTGACAAAAACTCCTGAAAACCCTGCCAAATGAAAGAGGGGACCAAAATATGCATCTTTTCCTTTTACAGCAGGTCAAAATTTGCCAAAATGGAGGAGATACAGGCGGTCAAAGTTTTGGTCAACCACCTGTATATATCGCTTTGCATCTGTGTATATATCGCTTGCATCTGCCGCTCAAATCGGTATCCAAAACCTCCTCTGTAACTCCCTTTACATATGCATTGTTCTTTGTACATTTGGCTCGAAATGACTTTGTATGTTTCAAATTTGTATATGCATACAATTGCCCTTGTATTAGCCCCACCATTTGTATGGTAACTTGCATGTATGTCTGCTGCCATGTGGCACCGCCTTATTCGTTGCTGGGCTAGTTTGAGGATCATCGCTAAAAACTGTATCTGCCCTTTGCATATTGCAATATACAAGCACAATGTACATGCAAGCCATAGACTTCAAACTTTATGAAATAGCCTGAAAAGATGTTGAAATCTGGCTTGTATACCTCTTTTGTATGTTTGCTTGTATATCACATGATATACAAGCACCAAATATACAAGCCACGGACCCCAAAATTTATCAACTGCTTTGACTGCTGGGTCGGATCCGGCTTGTATCACTTTCTTTGTATGTTTCCCTGCATGTTTAAATATACAAAACACTTATACATATACAAGGCGGACCCGAGACCTGAATATGCTGAATTTGATCTTCGATTCAAGTCCACCTTGCATACAACCCTTGTATCTCTGACTTGTATCTTAGGCGAAGGTCCCTTGTATCTCTGACATACAATCGGCCTTGTATGTGCGCGGGCCCCACCTCTTGTACATTCGGCCTTGTATGTTTCGCTTGTATGTTTCGCTTGTATGTTTCACTTGTATGTGCAAAACATACAAGCGAAATATACAAAGAAACATACAAGGCCGAATGTACATTCCACTATAGCGGATGCACTTGTATGTCAAACCTTGTATCTTTTCATTGCATGTGCAAACATACAACATAATATGCATTTGAAACCTGATATACATTGAGGGTATATTCCTGTAATGTATCTCCTGCTTTGTATAATTTTCCTTGTATGTTTCCATTGTATGAACCAAATATACATGCAGAAATGCACAAAACTCACTTTTTTCATCATTTTCTAAGGCCGATAGAGATTTTGCAAGCCCGCCAATGAACATTTAAACTGTATGTTAATCAAAACTTTGACCATAAATAACTTCTTTATTTGGTCGAATTTCAGGGTGATGTAAAAAGCAAACCTGCCTATTTTTTCAAGCTCTTTCTAATGGTAAAGTTTTTTTTAAGGAAATTTGGCACTTTAAGCTTTATAGGAACATTTGCCAAAGGATTTTCAAGGAAAAGTACCAGGTGAACTGTTTAGCTCTGGATAGGGGAAAATGGGTCAACAATTTGGTGACTTCTATGGGATGTTTGCCCACTAAACAAATGAGATCAGTGGCCTTGAGGGTCCATTGGGCATGGGGTCAAGTTTAAAACATGCTGGAAAACTAAAACCTGCCTCGAAAACATAAAAAAGGGGAAGAGACCTGCATTCTCCTAATGACAATGCAGCCTATGCAGAAGCACTTTAGGAAAACAAAGATCTAAAATAAGGTGCAACAGTATTTATTGAAAACATAGAGACCTAATCTACTGATTTACAAGGTACTCATACCTCAAAACATCTTTTCAAGTGTATCCCATTAACTGGGATAGGCAAATTTTGTCCATTCATGCTTGATAACTGAAATGCATTGTGCTCCTTGCATTCAGTAATGAGAAATGGGCCACTCCATATGCTGTCAAACTTGGAATGTTTTCCTGGCCTGCTCTTCAATTCATCCCATTTGAGCACCATACCACCCTCCCTAAAGATTCTGGGAGTGGCCTTCTAATCAAAATTTCTTTTGGTCTGAAGCTGATGATATTCCATAGTCTTCATAGACTTGTCTCTGATTTCTTCAAGCTCCATAAGCTGACCATATCTGATAACCATGGGGTCTTCTTCTTCAAACATCTTTAGTTGATTCATGATGTCTAGTGCTGGCAGTTCAACAGAGACAGGCAATCTTGCTTCTTTCCCATAAACTAACATATATGGGGAGTTCCCAATAGACCTTTTAGGAGTTATTCTGTTTGCCCATAAGGCGTATTTCAAATTAGTGTGCCAGGTGCACTAGTTATCTTCCATTGATCTTTTAATGATTCTTATGAGATTTTTATTTGTAAACTCAGCCAAACCATTACCCTATGGGTAATAATTTGATGAAGTATTCAAATAAATCCCATTCTTAAAAGCCCAGTCAGTTATCTTTAGGCCAACAAAGGCCAAATCATTATCAGAAATGATTGACTCAGGCACTCCAAATCTGGATATCAAATCATGATAAAAATTCAAGACAACATTTTCATTAGATTCCTTTAGAGCCACTGCTTCAGTCCATCTTGTGAAATAATCTGTAGCTGTAAGTATCCATCTGTAGGTTGCACTTGATGGTGGGTTAATAGGACCTATAAAATCAATGCCCCATCTCATGAAGGGTTGCTCTACTTGAATTGGCCATAGAGGTAAGGCTGGCAACCTTTCATTTCCTGCAAAAACATCACATTTTATACATTTTCTAGCCCATGCATGGGATCCTTAAATAAGCTGGGCCAATAATAGCCAGCTCTCATTACTTTCCAAGTAGTAGTCCTTGGAGCAAAGTGACCCCCTGCTGTTCCATCATGAAATTCATGTAGCACCTTGTTGGTCCGATCTTTATCAATGCACCTTAACAATATACCATTAAAGTCCTTTCTGAAAAGGATGCCATTTATTAAAACATATGGAACATATTGCAGTCTAAAATATCTTCTTTTAGTTCTATCTAGACCTGCTGGACATTTACCAGTTTGCAAAAATAAAGTCATGTCATTAACCCAACTGGTGCCTACTGCTACTGTATCGTTTTGATGATCCTCTTGAATAGTCAAAAGCACCTCCGCTCCCTTTTCCATTTCATTTTCTGAACTGGTAGCGAGTTGTTCACTAAGTCCTCTGCCCCTGACAAGCTTGGTTATCTTGATCTCCACGTCATATTCCATGACTTTGGTGATCCAACCAGCCCTTTTCTCACTAACATCTTTACTCAACAGGAACTCCTTCACACTGGGATGAGCGACCATCAAATGTATCTTGTTATTAGAAACAAGGTGCCGAAACTTCTTGAGGCTCTTTATCACTGCCAGGACGTGTTTCTCAACAAAGCTATACCTTTGCTCGTACTCCTCTAGCCCTTGGCTAAAGAAAGTGATTGGTTGCTCAAAACCTTCACTCTGCTGCTATACCAGGATTGCAGAGATTGTATCCAGGCCGCCATAAGCATATAAGATAAATTCCTTGGAGAAATCAGGGTTTACCAGAGTTGGTGCAACCACTAATGCCTCCTTGATGGACTCGAAGCTGAGCTTGGCCTCCTTCGTCCAACTGAAAACTATGTCCTTCTTTAACATAGATGTCAAAGGCTTCAAAAGATTCACAATGTCAGGGATAAACCTTCGCAGAAAATTAATTCTACCAATAAAACTTTGCAGCCCCTTCTTGTGGCTAGGTAAAGGCAGCTCCAGAATAGCTCTTACCCTTTCAGGGTCAATAGTAATGCCTTCCTTTGACACCACGTGCCCTAGCAGCTTGCCTTCATGTACCGCGAATATGCACTTCTTGGGATTGAGAGATATCCCGAATTCCTTGCATCTTTCAAATACTAGCCTCAGATGAGATAAATGTTCAGCTGCATTCTTGGAAAAAACCGTGATGTCATCTAGGTATACCAATACTAATTTATACATCAAACCCTTAAAGGCCATATCCATGGCTCTCTGAAAAGTAGAGCCAGCATTTGAGAGGCCAAAAGACATTCTTTTGTAGGCCATGGTACCCCATTTGGTGGTGAAAGCGGTCTTGAACTGATCCTCCTCCTTGACTAACACCTGATTGTAACTAGAAAATCCATCAAGCAAAGAAAACCTTTCTGAGCCAGCCACTACCTGCAGAATTTGCTCCATTGAAGGCAATGGGTATAGTGATCTTTTAGGGAGGCTCTATTGAGGTCTCTAAAGTCGACACATAGCCTAATCTCTCCATTCTTTTTTCTTACAGGGACAAGGTTGGAGACCCAAGAAGTATGCTTGATCAAAAAAATGATTTTGCCTTCAATTAGCTTAGTTAGTTCTTTAATCATTAGAGGCTCAAGATTTGGATTTAAAGGTCTTTGCCTTTGCCTCACAGGTTTAGTACCTGATTCTAACTCTATGGTGTGCTAGGCAATCTGAGGGTCGAACCCCTTTAGGTCTGAATAATCCCAAGCAAACACATCTTCAAACTCTTGACAAAGAGCAATAAAAGATCTTATGTCCTCAGCTGAGCAGATTTTACCAATTTTAAGAAGCTTACGTTTAAAAATTTCTAGCTCTTCATAATGCTCTTCTTTTACTTGCATACTAGTCTTGCTTTTCTTCAGTTGATCATCTGTACTAAAAATAGATTCCAAGGTTACCAATCCCTTGGGCAGCTTGTTTGTTCTCAATTGAACAAATTGGTCATTGCCATATTGCTGTTTAAGCTTATCTTGATTTATCACAGAAAATTCATCTTCCTCCAACAAGAAACGCAGGATCTGCTCATCACTTTCAAAAACTTGCCAATGAATATTATTGTCAGGGATAGAAGGCCTGTCAACTATTTTTACATGAGATTGCACCTTTTCTCATTGAATATCACTAGGGATATCAAACTGAGCTCCAATCATAGCTAACCTATCAGCATGGGAGTTCAGATTTCTTGGAATGGAGATCAGATTGAAAGCATCAAACTCTTCAATCATGTCCCATACCCTATGCTTATAGCACTTCAAAGTATCATTCTTTGTAAGATGTAGTCCTCTTACTTGATTTACAATTAGTTCACTGTCCCCAAACACTTGTAAACAGCCAATCTTTCTCTTTCTTGTCCATTGTAAACCCTGGATCAATCCTTCATATTTAGTAGTGTTATTGGTGCACGAGAAGGCAAAACGGAAAGCAGCATAATATTTTTCACCTTGTGGTGACACCAGCATTGCACCACCTCCAGTTCCATTTCTGCTCCTAGAGCCATCAAAATATATTTTCCACACTTCTCCTAGCTACTCTGTCTGTTGTACTACATCTTTTACAAGATTTGGTATTGCTGTTTCAGGTTCATGTAGTACGTAAACCCCCATACCATTTTCTTGAATATGTGCCTCAGGATCATCTATAACATTTTCTGAGGACCACTCCCTTAAGAGTACCTCTGGTATGCTTTCAACTTGTAGTTCTTGAGCAGCAACTATTTCAGGATCATCAGAAATAATGCTATTTGCATTAACAACACTCGGTGTGTAAGGCTCTATGTGATGATTTGAAAGTAACTCAGATTTTAAAGTTACTTTGGTGCCATATCTGGTCCTAAAAAACATGTGGGACTAGTCTGAGGATAAATATCCTCCTATCTTGGCTGTAAATTCTCTTGATAAGCACATGGCAAAATAAGGAGGCAAATCTATGATGAACACCTCTTGTGAAATGGAAACATTTGGGCAAGCGTACAGAGTGAGGCCTAGATATTTTATTACACCTATAATATTGACAGTTGTGCCATCTAATTGGAGTACACCCTTCTCAAGAGGCTGGTATTTAAGCCTTAATTGGTCTGCAATTTGTTTAGGCATCACAAAACTGCTTGCTCCACTGTCCACCATGCAATTATGTACTAATTTGTCTTCAATTATTAATGATACATAGAATGGGAGTGGTTTAGCACTTTGGTTTGGCTGTTTGCTGTTATCCTGGGATGAATTGGTGAGGACAACCCTATTTGGGTCAACAGTTGTATCTTTGAATACTTTCAAATCAGACAAGGCAGATTGCAATATGTCTTTTTGGCCTGGGATGGCTAATGAATCCCACATAGACATTGTCACATTCATCTTCTTCATATTTTCAATAATATTGAAAGGTGGAGTGACACCTACCTTTTGTTGTGATTTTGTAGCAACAGTATTGGCTTGTAAACGAGGCATTTCCCTTGCTGTTGCTAAAGTATTTCTTTGTAGAATATGGGGAATTTGTGATGTAGAAGCATCAACAGGCGCTTTTCCTTTATTTGTTGCTTGTTCAATCTCGTAACCCCTCTTCTTGGCCCTTGTATTTGTAGCCACTGGAGTATTATCTCTATTCATGCCACAGAATTCACCTTCTTGCCAGTTCATGAAAGCAGAATCTCCCTGACGTTGCTCTTGCTGTTGCACGACTCCATCATTAGGTGTATTTAACTGTGGGACTGCAACATTTTGTACCATTAAAGCCTGATTTATCACTCCATTTGAACAGGCTGCTTGACTGTGTGGCTGATTACATGGATAGCATCATTCATACTCAGCTGCAAGATTGTTCTGAGTAGGGACTGTAAGGAAATGAGGACATCTCAGAACGTATTTCTAAGAAAAGTGGTGTCTTCGACAAATTTAAATTCTTTCCAAATGCTTCAAAAACACGCACAACTATGCCTTTAAAGCGGAAACAGACATAGAACATTTCCTATATTGACCCTTAGAGGAAAGCACAAGCGAACAATATCTAGTTTCAATAGCAGAGACATTAAACATGAAAGATAGAACAAGAACACAGATTTACGTGGGGAAAACCCTTACGGGTAAAAAACCCCACACTCCAAAAGCCCAGATCACCATTGTATTATTCAGCAATAGAAAAATAGTTACAATACAAAACTGGCAATAAGCCTTTCATGAAGATTTACATCTCGTTCCTTCAGAAGAATAACTGACAGTAACTCTGCACAAAGTTCTCCAGCACTTGGTTGGTTCTTCATACTGTGATCATGCCACAAACAGCACACAGTACAGAACTACATCTTCTCAGCTAGAACAATTTCATTTGAACTCTGTTTTCATCTTCTTCTCAGTCCCTTCACATGCTGTTCACATGCTGCATACAACATACAGCATAAGACTTCACAGAAGAAGAAAACCAGAGGTCTCTCTCGAGAAGAACTCTCTCACACTTCTAACTCGATTACACAATTGCTTTTAGCAATCTAATCGATTCTCATGCAAACGACCGTTCATTCCAACTGCCCATCACGCTATCATCCAACTGTCCAAATAGTCACTTCTAACCATTCGCATAACTGTCAAACCGTTCACTTTCTCATAGGGAACTTTAGTCCCACATGCACAAGTTCTAGTTGGACATCCGGGTTTAAATGCCCGAACACATGTAAGATAATTGTCGGCACTTTTGCCGCCGACAACTCCAGACTAAGTCTCATCGGAGTAACCAACATCATCGGTGAACACTTCAACACTCACTCCGACAGTTCCTTGTCTTACCGACGCCAACACAACGCCAACTCTTCATCGGAGTGACTTCTGCCATCGGAGTGACAATTCAAGGCTGAGCCGATAGAAGTTCTCACGCCGATGCCAAACACCAACTTCCATCGGGGTGACCAGTGCCCATCAGAGAAACTTCCAAATGTCAGCCCTACAAGGATTGTCATGCCGATGACCGTTCCATCGGAGAGACACCAACAATCGTCAAGACTAAACCAAACTTCACCGAAGACCAATGTCTCACCGATACCAAAGCCAATGTCATCCATCGGAGTAACGAGGTCCATCGGAGTGGGAACTCAAGGCTTGGCCGACAGTGATTCTCTTGCCGATGCCCAAAGCTTCGCCAAACGCCATCGGGGAGACAATCTACATCGGAGCGACTCCTCCAAGTTTGGCCGATAGCAAAGCTCACGCCGACACCAAAACTCTTACTAATGCCAACTCCCATCGGGGTGACTCAATCAGTCAGAGTGACAATCTTAAGATCTGTCGATGACAAAACCTTACGCCGATAGACAAATGCCATCGGTGAGACTAATGCATATCGGCCACAGACTTCTAACACTTGCCGATAGTGAAAGTCTTTCCGATGGTCACTACCATCGGGATGACTGGTAGCATCGGGGAGACTTTAGAATGTTGAGCCGACAATAGTTCTCTCACTGATATGAATATGAAACCTTGCATATTGCTCAACGGCTTCTCACTCTCACCGATAGTGCTCTGTCAAGCCGATAACAAAGGATAACCAAGGAACCAATGAACCTGTAATTTGAGTCACTAGTACTCAACATTCTCCCACTTGACGAAGGAATTACAGGAAACCATCAATGCTCTATATCACAAAACCAAAGCTGATACTGCCACCACTCCACTGTGCTCACAAGCTCCACAGAAGTTTTAACAAAAACAACTTGAAAGCTTCCAGAACACAGCCATGAGAAACATCCTTCAGAAACAAGATAGAACATCAGCTAGAACAACAATCAGAAAGCTGACGGCTCCCATCCAACTAAAACAAAAAACCCACTTGACTGAAAGTAGCACACACAGCCAGTGCTAAAACATCCAATCACTCGTACCTTAAAGCTATGAACATCAGTAGACTCATGCCACCTGCATATACACCCATCAACTGCAAATACAAGCTCCATATGTCAACTAGTCAAAGAAGACCAGACACATCAAGAACTCCCACTGCATGGATAATGCAGATCTGAAAAAGATCATGGCATGCAAAATCTACCAATAGCATTACATAGAAAGTGTAAATATCAGGTAGTACCAAGGAAACATCCACCATGATATGCAAAAACTGTAAGCAAATAATCCTGCAAGAACAACTCCTCACCACCAGTCCAAAGTTCTCCCAAGTTCTCCACATCCAACAAAGAAAGAGATAACAGAACAGAACCTTCATGCTGTCACCCAACAACATAAGTGAAAGCACATGACCACAAACTAGTGATCACTTCAGCTCCAATCAAATCTCAAAACAATGTAATGTGAAACACACCATCAGAGAAACTAACTGAGACCAAGAGGAACACTGCACATCATATACCTGTAGACAATCCTTTTACATACACCTCTGAATGCCAACTGTGTCAAGTATGATCTTCAAAACACCCCAAAGAAGAACATCATAACAACATCCAAACAAACATTCAATCTCCAAGATCAACTAACATGGATGTAAGCTTCACAAACCAAAGAAGATCAAACTAATTCATTTCCCATTTCAGGAAATCAGCCCATTAACCATCTCCTAACAGTCCTCATCAATGAATGATATCTCTAAACTCAAATGCACAAGGAGATAATCATGCTATTCATTTCTCACAATGAATCCACCAGAACCATATCTATGAAAGAAAGCATAAAACACCTGAGAGAAACAATGGGCTATACCTCTCAAGTGAAACTTGTCGAGTAGACCAAGAGTGGGGAAAGAGAATGTTCTTCCAAGATACCCAAGTCCCAATGACTTTCTCCAAGAACAATCTCCTCTAGATCTTTTGTTGAATTCACATTGAACCAAGGTAAAGACTCCTCGAACTTCTAGCTGTAAACTCTGATTTAGCACAACATATACAGTCTCACCTTATTCTCCATGTATCCATGAGTACCTTTGAACAATCACCTCATGCTGAACTCCAACTGCATCACTACAACACTATGAAGTAATCAAGCAAAAGATAAATGTACCCAAACATAGAGAAGTAACCAGACCACTGTCAAAACTCCAATCATCTGAATCAGGAACTTATCATGACATCATGATCTTACCATCTCCATTAGGAGATTCCATGCTCTAGGTGAACATAACCATGGTCTCTAGATCAATGTATCATACCAAAATTCAAAAGCAGAAATCATGATATGAAACAAACCAAAATTCTAAACCAACATCACCTGTCAAGCACCACCAACACCTCAGCCAAGAATTTCATGAATCCTCCATGACTCCAAGATGTTACTCATCCTCAAATAGTGCCCCTGCAAATGCGAAAGAACCCTTCTGCAGCAACAGGATCAAAGAGCTCCTCCTAGTAACATCTGCAACACTAAAGAAGATCATTCACCACTAAGTGATGAAACACACAGTCAATGCTAAAGCTTCCACTGAACTGTAACAACAGAGCTTTCCAAGCATCCTGACCAAACATCTCCTAATCTGAAAATCTTCCAGGTCCACAAATTAATATGTCCATATGACTATAAAACCAAGTGACACCAAGATCTCCAAACCAAGGAAATAAACTATCACTGTCAATAGCTTACACAAACCTGTGTATTCAAGCTGTACATGACACCATGATACACTTACTACAAGTCTCCATAACCAACTATTTAGATACTCTACAACATCCATCCTCTCATCCCAAAATAGTCACACCAATGCACAAGTGACCACAGACAAGGCCAACTAACAAATCTGCATAAACACTGAAACAACCTTGTGGATAAAGACAGTCCACATCCGAGTCATCTCACTGTAGCTTAATAGGTGATCAGCCCACAAAACTACATAACTCGTAGATCCAACCAATGTATCATGCAAACTCACTATCACACTGGAAATTGCAAAACTGAGATTTCAAGGAATAAATAACAATGTAGACAACAAGACTCAAGCATCAGAAAACTTACTTTTCACTGATTCGCCCAACATGTCCACAACCAGAGCACCATAGTCAAGAAACTAGAAGCATTACCATAGAAATGCTGAGTGACAAATCACATACCAGCACTCCCATGCAGAGCAAGCATTTCACCTCCTCACACCATGCACAGAGCATGCATGCAAAACTGCAACTATATCATCCAGTAACATCCCAAAAGCCAGGGTCTAGAAATAGCTTAACTGCAGCTTCACAAAACCACAAGTTTTTCTTTTGACCGTGTAAAACCTGCAAAACCACCGTGTTTGAAACACACCCATGCACATCCATATCCACTTCACATCTGGAAAACCCAAAAGTTTGCAGCACAAACTCCATAACAGTTAAACCAAAATAATGTATCATCATGAATATGCATAACCATAGATTTTAAGGAAAAACTATAAAACCCCTCAAATCCAATAATCATGAATCTGAGTCATGCAAGTACAAAATATCCATTTAAGGAAACAATAGTTCAAGAGCTTCAGGCCCACTTGTAGAACAATCTCTCAAACCACCAACATGCACATGCATCCGAGAGAATCAGGGTATTACAGAAGCTCTCAGATCATCCAATGATCAACTCCAAAGCCTGCATGCAATCAGGGTAACAAAAATTATGCCTTCCAATACCAGGAACAAAACACCCAGCATAAGCACAATACTCCATGGCTGAGCAGTAACACAAACTCCTTCATATCATCAGAGAGCCTTTCACACAGACACCCAATATGAAAGTTACTGCAGCAACACAGCCTCAAAGCAAACCCCATGTAACAAGATTAAATACTGTCAATTAAGAGCCTCAGGCCACATCATGACCAGCTCCAGTCTCTTCACCATCCTTCAAGCACTGCTGAAACAGAAACACAAGATCAACTGCCAGACTTTCACTCAAACAAGGATCAAACAAACAGACATTTCCTTCAGATTTCCTCAAGCCTGTCACACTAAGAAATCATCACAGAAGGAATACCCAAACCTTATACACCAGGAACTCTTACATGCAAACACATGCAGCACACAAATGTACATATGTGAGCAACAAAGCATATCCCAGAAGAAAGCTCTGATACCACTTGTAAGGAAATGAGGACATCTCAGAACGTATTTCTAAGAAAAGTGGTGTCTTCGACAAATTTAAATTCTTTCCAAATGCTTCAAAAACACGCACAACTATGCCTTTAAAGCGGAAACAAACATAGAACATTTCCTATATTGACCCTTAGAGGAAAGCACAAGCGAACAATATCTAGTTTCAACAGCAGAGACATTAAACATGAAAGATAGAACAAGAACACAGATTTACGTGGGGAAAACCCTTACGGGTAAAAAACCCCACACTCCAAAAGCCTAGATCACCATTGTATTATTCAGCAACAGAAAAACAGTTACAATACAAAACTGGCAATAAGCCTTTCATGAAGATTTACATCTCGTTCCTTCAGAAGAATAACTGACAGTAACTCTGCACAAAGTTCTCCAGCACTTGGTTGGTTCTTCATACTGTGATCATGCCACAAACAACACACAGTACAGAACTACACCTTCTCAGCCAGAACAATTTCATTTGAACTCTGTTTTCATCTTCTTCTCAGTCCCTTCACATGCTGTTCACATGCTGCATACAACATACAGCATAAGACTTCACAGAAGAAGAAAACCAGAGGTCTCTCTCGAGAAGAACTCTCTCACACTTCTAACTCGATTACACAATTGCTTTTAGCAATCTAATCGATTCTCATGCAAACGACCGTTCATTCCAACTGCCCATCACGCTATCATCCAACTATCTAAACAGTCACTTCTAACCATTCGCATAACTGTCAAACCGTTCACTTTCTCATAGGGAACTTTAGTCCCACATGCACAAGTTCTAGTTGGACATCCGGGTTTAAATGCCCGAACACACGTAAGATAATTGTCGGCACTTTTGCCACCGACGACTCCAGACTAAGTCTCATCGGAGTAACCAACATCATCGGTGAACACTTCAACACTCACTCCGACAGTTCCTTGTCTTACCGACGCCAACACAACGCCAACTCTTCATCGGAGTGACTTCTGCCATTGGAGTGACAATTCAAGGCTGAGCCGATAGAAGTTCTCACGCCGATGCCAAACACCAACTTCCATCGGGGTGACCAGTGCCCATCGGAGAAACTTCCAAATGTCAGCCCTACAAGGATTGTCATGCCGATGACCGTTCCATCGGAGAGACACCAACAATCGTCAAGACTAAACCAAACTTCATCGAAGACCAATGTCTCACCGATACCAAAGCCAATGTCATCCATCGGAGTAACGAGGTCCATCGGAGTGGGAACTCAAGGCTTGGCCGACAGTGATTCTCTTGCCGATGCCCAAAGCTTCGCCAAACGCCATTGGGGAGACAATCTACATCGGAGCGACTCCTCCAAGTTTGGCCGATAGCAAAGCTCACGCCGACACCAAAACTCTTACCAACGCCAACTCCCATAGGGGTGACTCAATTAGTCGGAGTGACAATCTTAAGATCTGTCGATGACAAAACCTTACGCCGATAGACAAATGCCATCGGTGAGACTAATGCATATCAGCCACAGACTTCTAACACTTGCCGATAGTGAAAGTCTTTCCGATGGTCACTACCATCGGGATGACTGGTAGCATTGGGGAGACTTCAGAATGTTGAGCCGACAATAGTTCTCTCACCGATATGAATATGAAACCTTGCATATTGCTCAACGGCTTCTCACTCTCACCGATAGTGCTCTGTCAAGCCGATAACAAAGGATAACCAAGGAACCAATGAACCTGTAATTTGAGTCACTATTACTCAACAGGGACAAGGTCCGTTACTGCGTTAATAGGTGCTGGATTATAAGGCTGAAAAGGCCTTTGATTTACATTCTGTCTGGTACCTTGGTAGTTACTTTGATATGGAGGCCTATTAGCTTGATAAGGCTGATTTTGGCCTTGATATGGCTGCTGATTTTGCCTTTGAGGTTGTGATTGGTAAGATTGCCTGCTCTGGGATTGCTGTTTTTTAATGCTCACTAGCTCATTGCCAAAAGTTCACAAAATATTTTCTATTTTCTGTTGGCTATTTTTAATATCCTTTAATTCTTGTGATGAGCTAGAAGTAGCAGCTTTAGAGTTGACGGTACTTGGTAGTGCTGCAGTAATAGGTAAAGGGATGAAATATGGAATTGGTAAAGGCATGGAAGCTTGAGTTTCAGGGAAGATGGGCATGGGTGGCCTAGGTGCTATTTTTCTGGCCTGAATCAGATTATTCTCTGCCCTAATAGCTATTTCATATGCAGCAGGCAAACTAGTACCTCCTAATGATTGAATCATTACTGAAATATCACTGTTCAAGGCTTTCAAAAAATACAAGAATGCATATTTAGCTGGAGGCCTTACCATGGCAGGAATTCTGTCCCATGTCTTCTAGAATCTGAAGTTAAAGTCCATCATTTGCTCCTAAGGGGCTCTCTTTATGGTGGTCATCTGTTCAACCAGTGACAAGTTGTCTGATTTATCCTGAAATTGCTTATTTAACTTATCACCTAGATCATCCCAGGTGGTAATGGTCTGCACTGGTAGGCTCCTAGACCATTGTAATGCTTTTCCCTTGAAAGAAGCAGCCAGTAGCCTAATGGCTACGTTTTCTTAGGTGATGTGATGCACTCCACATAGAGAATCCATGTCTCTAATGTGCTCAATAGGGGTAGTTTGATTTTCCCCTATGAAATAGGGAAAACTCTTCAAAGATGCCATGGGTATCACATCATGTACTATTAAATTCAAAGGACTGCCCCCATCAAAAGCTACGAATGGCTAATTCCTTACCATCTGAACAGCTGGGGGTAGATTTGCCTGAGTTGCTACAGGAACTACGGGAGCAACGGGCCTAAAATTTGGTGGAGTTGATAGTACTCTTTCAGAAACTGGAGTTCTTACTACAGCTCTGCTCTGCCTTCTAGGTGGAGATAGTTGCAACTATTCAAATGAGCTCGAACTCCTGGTTTGAATCTTTCTCATAAAACATGTATCAACAGGACTAGCCTGCTTGTTCTTCCTCAGTGTGAGTTGCCAGATATGCAAACTTTAACCTCTAAAGGTCTGTAATCACTGGCTGCACATCAAAACCAGCAATAGTGGTTGTTATCTTGATTATGTTCTGACTTTGGTTCCACCGGGCATGCCAAAAGTTGTTATCACCTAGATTTGCACCCTTGCATATAGTTGTGAAACCTCTGCAATCTGGAGTAACATGGGAATGATCTCTAAGTGTGGGACTTTGCTAAATGAGATCAGACCTCTGGAGAAGGCTGGCTTCCTTAACTGATTATCACCTAAAACTACTGAATCTTAAGAGGAAAAGGGAGAAGGAATGTTTTAAAGTGAAGGACAAAACAAAAGCTTGAAAACAAAGGGTGATTCACCAAGTTTAATAAAAGAACCCTCACAATACTGAGGAAATGCACAGCATAACCAAATATAACAAGAAAACATACATAGATTCAATTGATCCCAGCAAAGGTGAGGAACCAGATGATTGAGAGGAACATAGACATTCACAAACAACCATATGCATATTCACACAAGACTAGAAATCAGTCCAAAGAGGCAAAATAACTTGAGTATATTCAGTGGGAAGGCACAGTTACAGTATAGAAGGCTCTGTTTGGAAACAGAAAACCTGAATGCTAAAAATTTTCTAACCTTATTTACATCATATGAATGCATATATATAGCATTCCAAACTAACCCTAAGTCAGTTACAAAAATTGCTCTAAGAGCTATCTCAGAAAATATCCTTGCATGAATGACTGTCCAGCTGCAGAAGTTATGGCATCGAATATCTGGCACTGGGCAGCTAGAAGATATTCTTTAGTCTTTAATGCAGCTGCTTACTCGTCCTTTCTCAGCAACACATATATGAAAAATATCTGAGACAGGACGGTAGGGAAATATCTCTGCTCATCAATGTGAGCTGCCTCATCATGGTGCAGCAATGAATGTCGAAAATATCTTCATTTGCTAAAAAATGGTCGCTGAAATGTCCCCTTGACCAAAACATGCAACTCTAGATCTGAAAATGAAAAGTGACAAAAACTCCTAAAAACCCTGCCAAATGAAAGAGTGGACCAAAATATGCATATTTGCCTTTTACAGCAGGTCAAAATTTGCCAAAATGGAGGAGATACAGGCAGTCAAAGTTTTGGTCAACCGCCTGTATATATTGCTTTGCATCTGTGTATATATCGCTTGCATCTGCCGCTCAAATTGGCATCTAAAACCTCCTCTGCAACTCCCTTTGCATATGCATGGCGCTTTGTACATTTGGCTCGAAATGACTTTGTATGTTTCAAATTTGTATATGCATACAATTGCCCTTGTATTCGCGGGCCCCACCATTTGTATGTTAACTTGCATGTATGTCTACCGCCACATGGCACCACCTTATTCGTTGCTGGGCTGGTTTGAGGAGCATCGCTGAAAACTATATCTGCCCTTTGCATATTGCAATATACAAGCACAATGTACATGCAAGCCATGGACTTCAAACTTTATGAAATAACCTGAAAAGATGTTGAAATCCGTCTTGTATACCTCTTTTGTATGTTTGCTTGTATATCGCATGATATACAAGTGCCAAATATACAAGCCACGAACCCCAAAATTTATCAATTGCTTTGATTGCTGGGTCGGATCCGGCTTGTATCACTTTCTCTGTATATTTCCCTGCATGTTTAAATATACAAAACACTTATACATATACAAGGCGGACCCGAGACCTGAATATGCTAAATTTGATCTTCGATTCAAGTCCACCTTGCATACAACCCTTGTATCTCTGACTTGTATCTTAGGCAAAGGTCCCTTGTATCTCTGACATACAATCGGCCTTGTATGTGCGCGGGCCCCACCTCTTGTACATTCGGCCTTGTATGTTTCATTTGTATGTTTTGCTTGTATGTGCAAAACATACAAGTGGAATATATAAAGAAACATGCAAGGCCAAATGTACATTCCACTGTAGCGGATGCACTTGTATGTCAAACCTTGTATTTTTTCGTTGCATGTGCAAACATACAACATAATATGCATTTGAAACCTGATATACATTGAGGGTATATTCCTGTAATGTATCTCCTGCTTTGTATAATTTTCCTTGTATGTTTCCATTGTATGAACCAAATATACATGCAGAAATGCACAAAACTCATTTTTTTCATCATTTTCTAAGGCTGATAGAGATTTTGCAAGCCCGCCAATGAACATTTAAACTGTATGTTGACCAAAACTTTGACCATAAATAACTTCTTTATTTGGTCGAATTTCAGGGTGATGTAAAAGGCAAACCTGCCTATTTTTTCAAGCTCTTTCCAATGGTAAGGTTTTTTTTAAAGAAATTTGGCACTTTAAGCTTTATAGGAACATTTTCCAAAGGATTTTCAAGGAAAAGTACCAGGTGAACTATTTAGCTCTGGACAGGGGAAAATGGGTCAACAAGAATGTTTACAATACACTTGCAATGCAAGCTTCAATGGTCTTCGACACTCATGTCTAGAGTCAATCCGGCAGCATAATAGTACTTGTAAACCTATGATACAAACTCCATCTCCAAGCACCTGTATAAATAGAAAATACAAGGCAATATTGGACCTTTCTTGGAATGGGCGTCCAACATGGCTTCATGGACCAAAACCCACGCCCAAAGACACTTGGTCAACATTGTAGAATGTTCTTGACACTTGTCCACAACTCCCATCCCAAAGGGGTCGCCTATTTCTAAAATGGGCTACAACAGATGCTCTTATGACACTTACGATTGTCATAAAATCTGTCATAGCGGTTACAACTTACAGCTGTAAGAGAATCTGTCATACACATGCTATAAATAGCATATTCTCTTACAACATGTCATATTCCATCTTGGGACGCCCAAATATGCCTTCTTCAAAGATGCTTCATGACACATGTCATCACCTGTCTTACAACCTTCTATTTTCGACTCTTACATGTCATAGATTCATCATAGGAATCTGTCATAACCGTTTCGGTCAAACATTCCTTACACAACACGGAAGATGCCGCCACATGGGATAATATTCCTACCACTAAGTGGGATGCCTATCTGCTCAAGTGAGGACAAAAATACAAGTTGTCACAATCCATGTAGGATTGACACATCACCATGCCACATCCCACAATATGACAATATGGATTTTCCAAATATTTACAACATAGGCAATTAAATAATAAATACAAACATTACAAATGCAGAGAATTACCAAGGTTGAGACACCTTAATTCCCAACTTTTTTAGCCTATGCTTATTTTTTTGTTGCTTTTTTTTGCCTATTTTTAGCAATTTCATGAAATCAGGCATATATGTGTAACTTTAGCTCAAAAGATTTCTGGGTTTTGTCGAAAACATCAAAATCCTTTTTGGACATCTCTTATTTTTTGTAGGAAGTGCACGGAATTCAAGAAAAATAGATCCTAATATGTGTCCCTATTTTTAGCCCATGCTTTCTTTTTTTATACTTTTTCAGAGTAGTTTCGTGAAATTGGGCATATCTTTTGCATACGAAATCAGATTTTCACAAAACTAGTGGCGTTGGAAAGATGGTTCTCCCAAATTTTCTATAGTGAAAGAATTTTTAGGTAATTTTATCAGATTTATTAGGTACACTCAGTCAAAGTCAACTCTTCTTTGGAAACTTCAAATGGTCATAACTTGTGCAAAATTTATTCAATTTTCACGATTTTTTTAAAAATTGCATAGAATTTTGTGTATAATCTGATCATAATATCCAATATACTGTACCTAATCATTATTATTAGATTTTTTCTAGATTGCTCATTTTTCACTCATTTTTTATCTAACAAGTTAAGCATTTTTGGTCAATTGATTTATTTTTGGCTAACTACTTGAGTTTTTGGTGGAACTAATCAACTTTTTGTAGCCTCTTATCACTCAAACAAAGAAAATAGGTTTCCCTAACATGTTCATGTAGGACAAACGTTGAAGAATCTCAATCTATCTCACCAAGTCTTAGAAATATATTGCTTTCTTAAGGGACAATTGAACAATCATCTTTTACAAAATCTTAGGAACAAATTGCTTTCTTAAGGGACAATTGAACAAATCATATTTGTAATCTAAGTCTTTGGAACATATTGCTTTCTTAAGGTACAATTGAACAAATCATATTTGCAATCTAAGTCTTTGGAACATATTACTTTCTTAAAGGACAAAACATCATTTTTTACAAATTTAAGTCTTAGGAACATATTGCTTTCTTAAGGGACAATGGACATGAATGCAAAAACACTTAAATTTTATAAGGGACAATGGACATGAATGCCAAACACTTCAATTTCATAAGGGATAATTGACAACTACAATCGTGTGTGTGCTTAATCTAGTTGCACCTTATTTTTCTTATAACGGGATAATTAAACCTTTGTTTGACGTGCTTGATCTTACATTTCAGTTATTCCTTTAGAAGGGCCTTCTTTTAGATTGCGCTTCATCCAAAAGGGACGATCTTAAGCAGAGTTTTCCTTTGAATTGCTATATAAAAGGGATAAGATGAAAGCCATGTCCTAACCGACGTCAACCTTACCTTGTGGTGCCAAATCAAAAAGAGGTGTACTAGCACTTTGTGGAAATGATTTTCACATTGTGCGAAGTGTTTGATACTCTTAGTAGGATTGGTTAAAGCTTTTAGTAGCTTGTCACATTGCTCATAAGGTGTTGGTCCCTCAAAGTTACTAAGAACCAATCTAGATAGTGACTACCTGATCCACCTCTGAATGTTGCGGTAATCATTAGTGCAAGGGGAATTGATTTAAGCCCTCAAGATACTCACCATTGCCTCCCTTGAGAAGAGCTAGTATTCCCTCAGCCATAAAGCTCTTGTGACCTACTTGAGCTTTCTGAGGGGAGGGTGAGATATCCCTACCAATCGTCTCTTGCAAAGATACAAATGTCTGACACCTTTATGGAATTAAGTTGTGAGCTGATCTACTGCAATGAAACCTTGTCTCTAGAGATAAAAAGTGCTTGATATTGTTTGCAATTATCTTATACCCATGGAAACATTGAGATTTTTTGTGAGCCTCGAACATACACTATCTATTATGTCAGTCCTTTTTGCCACTTTGTTTGATGTGTTTTCTCTTGTCAAAGTAAATCCAATCAAAATCAAATCCAAATCTATCAAAATTTGCCTTATAAACATCACTGACACTACTTCGGTGCCTTTGGTATAACAACAACTCACCTTTGGTATAACAGTAGCTTGCCTTTGGTATAACAGTACCTCGCCTCTGGCAAACCTACTTCAACGCCCTTGGTATAATAGTAGCTCACTTTTGGTATAACAGTAGCTCACCTTTGGTATAACAGTACCTCACCTCTGGCAGCTTTGTCCAAACGCCTTTAGTAACACAGTAGCTCACTTTTGGTAACACAGTCTTCTGCCTTTGGTCAAACAGTACAGCGCCTTTGGTTAGTAAACTGTTCATCAAAATTATCTTTTCCAAAGACACAACAAAAATCCTAGCAAGCATCTCAAACAAAGTATCCTAGTGCAACCCATGGTAACCACTAGACTCCAGTAAACTATGAAGGCTAAACAAGTTCCCCTAAGGAAGGGAAAATCACCTCCTCATACACCTCAACCAAGCCAATCCAATATCACTCCAAAGAGTACTCCAAAAACACCAATGGAAAGACCAACCAACTTTCAAAATAGGGCACAACATGACCAACCAAACAATCTTCAGGAAGGTAATGTTCCTTTGGTAAATGCACCTCAATATACAACTAACATGCCTCAAGATTTTGTTCCACAAGGTTATACCATAGGTCAAGTCCCATCTCAAGAAGAGTGACACTTTGAAGAAGGTCAATCCTCTCAAGCAGATAGACATGACCTTGATGAAATCATACAAGATCCTAGAGCCATGGCCGCGTTTGACAAAATCCTTAGTGAAAAACAAGATCATTTCTTTCTCTTATCAGAAGAGCAAGGAGCCAACTTACATCAAGATTTTGATCTATCCAGTCTTAAAGAGCCAAACAAAACCCATGACGCCATAACTGCGGTCCAAACCATGTCAATTGTGACCACACCCATACCCAAATAAAGCTCACAAGGGAGAACAATTGCACAATATGAGAATCCTCTTTATCAAAATCCAATGGAAGAGAGACCCATATCACCTCTTATGACTCGTATTGAAATTTACAAACACCAACAAGAGAATTACATCGTCAAGCCGAACTAGCAAGACAGGCCACTCTAGCAAAATCAAACACACAAAACACTCCTAAATTGCCCACACCAATTGCAAGTGGAACATTGGCTACCCCATCACGAGAAGGTTTCCCACCAAATTACAACCCAGGAAACACTTATGTAGCCATGCAACAAGGGTCTCAACAAATGCCACCCCCACCATCATCAACCCTTTGTATCCTTCAACCAAACAAAGTCATACAAACCCAACCATCATAGAACATCAACGCAACCTATGTCCCTCCCCCACAACATTCTTCTACACTCAATCTTAATCAACCTCCACCATCACAAAACACATCGACCTATGTCCCTCTGCCACAACGATCATCAACACTAGCCTTTTTCAACACATTTCCTAACCACCCTCAACATTCCCAAAACCAAACTTCCCAAAGCTATGTTCCACCACCGCAACCAAACCCAACAAACTTTAGCTTGCCTCTGCCAAACTCTTATCAACAACCATCACAAAGCCTACATTCTTATCTAGAACCACCCCACCTCCCCAAAATCACAACACCTAATTCCAACCCAATCTACACCCAACATACAACACATACCAACCAATCATACGACCCTTACAACATCAACACCCATGGATGCCACTATAATCTGCCATATGGGCAACAACAACCACTTCTAGGACAACAGGAGATGTTTCCAACCCCTCCCACAACTATGGAGCTAAAAATTGCAAAAATTCAACAACTATCTGATCTTACGTTTGGCCACACCAAGAAAACATTCTCTTTGGAAGAAGTTTGTCCTTATCCATTTGATCGGTCATTACCCATGATCCCTTTTCCTCACAATTTCACTATTCCCAAGTTTGATAAATACAAAGGAAAAGGAGACCCAAAAGACCATCTTAGAGAATTCTATTTTACTTGCTTCGAGGCCTCACATAACGACACGTATCTTATGCGTCTTTTTCCTCGTAGTCTTGGAGGTCAAGCTATAGAATGGTTCTCGTACCTACCCACAAGTATCAAATCTTTTAATGAGCTTTCAGAGAAATTTGCCACCCATTTCTCTTACAACACAGAACATGAGATCTCCATGACCAACCTATGCAACAATAAACAAAAAAATGGGGAAACTTTCATTTCGTTCCTTCAAAGATGGAGACAAATGGCTAGCAAATTCCCATTCAAGATACCTGAAAAGCGGCTTGTTAGCATATTTGTACAGAACCTTAACCAAGAATTAGGTTTCCATTTACAAATTCTTAGTGCAACAACCTTCGATGAAATTACCTACAAGGGAATCAACATTGAAAAAGACCTCATCGCTAAAGGCGTGGTCAAAATCTTTAAGGACAACAAAGACAATGCTCCCCAACAACAATCAAATGACAAACCAAAATTTTGGAACAAAAATAAAAACGTGGTCAATGATGGTGTGGTCGATTCTAAACATGTCTAAACACTGCAAACACCCCTTCATCTTTCCAAACCAAGTCAACCTCCACTTCCGCAAAACCAACAACAACAAAGACAACCATACCAAAACCAACAACAATGACAACAAAAGCGACCTCCATAAGATTACCATCCGCCGCGTCAATTCACTCCCTTAGGAGAGCCCATAGAATCTGTTTTATAGAAGCGTTTACACAATGGACTTGTCACCTTACTAGATGCTCCCCCATATGGTCAACTTGTTTACAAATCCTCACGATACATAGAAAATGAATATTGTGAATTCCATAGGAGCAAAGGACACATAACCGCATTGTGCATGAAACTCAAGCACGTGATCCAAAACCTTATCAATGGAAACAAAATGACTTTTGAGGAAGAACAACCAATTCAATACACCAACAAGGATCTCAACATGTACAAGGAACCATTCCCTAACCATGGTCAAGGCCCTCCTCCAGATAAAGGTAAAGGTGTTAACAAAGCTTCAACTTCCTATGACTCTATTGTGGGTCGTTTTGAAGAATGTTGTGTATCTACCCTCACAATCAAAGGCAAATCTATGGATTATGCTGTTACAACTCGTTGTGGTCATGTCACCATTCGTGGTCCAACACCAAGTCTCCCAACTCCATCTGATTACAATATTGTCGAACATTTAGGGAAAACCCCTGCACATATATCTATCTTGGACCTTCTACGGTTGTCACCTGCACATAAAGCTATGCTAGACAAAGCCCTATAAGAGTCTTCGGTTCCTAACAACATAGCGGTCATTGATTTCCAAGATATAATAGGTAACATTGCCTCACCCTACAATGTGGTCTTTTCTAAAAAGGACCTCCCATCCCACGATCCATGTCACAATGATGCCTTTCACATTGAAGTTCTCATCCATAAATGCAAGATCAAACGCATACTTATAGATGGTGATGCTGGTGTCAATATTTGTTCTCTAAAGTTACTTAAACAATTGGGATACTCTGAGGACCAAGTCAACATTGATCAAAGTATTACAATCAAGGGGTATGATGATGTGGAGCACCATTCAAAAGGTGTTATCCACTTGCGTATACAAGTAGGCCTGGTCATGCTTGAAACCAGGTTCCTAGGACGCCCATGGATCCATGCCATGAAAGTTGTTCCTTCAATGTACCATCAGTCTCTTAAGTTCCCATTCAATGGTACGTAGATCACTATCCCAGGTGACCCTAATCTTTTTGAATTCTGCCGTGTCTTGCAAGGTAGTTATAAGAATTGCAACCAAGTGCCCAATAATGACAAAGCCCATGAATCCCCACTGTATGTCAACCCTAAAAATCTGACAAAAGCCTCTGCAACTGAACCCAATCCTCATCCTATTCCTGAAATCAAAGCTCACATCCGTGATATTAGCTTTGGAGAATATAATATCTCAAAATCTTGTTGTGTAGGGCGGATGCCTTTATCTCCTAAATCTTACGGCCAACCGCCCATTGCCAAAGAAACTAAAAAAGTAGCAATTCCTCCCCTAGCATCTCTAACCCAATTTCAAGAGGGAAAATTATTGGCAGAGGAAACTATTGAAGACATCTCTTCTTGGCTCTATAAGGAGAAAGAACTAGTCACAATACCAGTCAAGCAATATGACAATGGCTTAAGGATAGTAAAAAACATGGGCTATAAAGGCAAAGGTGGCCTTGGAAAATAGAATCAAGGAACAATGGAACCCATTATTGTGACAAAGAAACTAGACAAAAAGGGGTTAGGATTTGGTAGGAAGGTACCATGCGCCTTGGACAACGAGGGTATTCTCGACAAGATGGCACACACTTTTCCTGCTGATTCGATGTCTAATGAGGATATCATCGATGACTCTTCTCTCCATATGACTAACCTATTCACTTAATCTTTCATATTTATGCTATCATCTGTATCCCTAACATCCACCACCCACACCCAGAAAGTCACACTTGTATACCATGAACTTATCGATTGGGACCAACAAGGGTCCCCGTACTAGATGTTTTTTAGAATGACGAAGCTATTGCAGAGTTCATGGGACTTCAGAATGGTATCCCTCTTGGTGATCACAAAGCTAGTTTTGAAATGGAACTAGAGCAAACTGCTTATTTTGGTGAGAATGCCAAATCCTCCAGTCGCAAAAATAGAAATAAAGAAGGATCTCTAGGTGAAAACCACACTGTGGCACCTCCCAATCACAAAATAGTAAAAACAAAGGACATATCCAAAGGTGAAAACCCAACTATGGTACCTGAGGATGGAGGATTTGACCTTTCCCTACCATCTAAGTATCAAGAGAAATCATCTCTCCTAGCAGAAGATTCTACAGAGATAAATCTTGGCACAGAGCAAAATCCTAGAACAACATTCCTAGTAGCATCACTATTAGAAATAGAGCACAAGAATCTCACCAACTTCTTACAAAGAACCATCAACTTTGCATGGACCTATGCTGATATGCTAGGGCTAGACCCTAAGCTAGTAGTTCACTATCTCACAGTTGATCCAACAGTTAAACCAGTCAAGAAAAAGCTAAGGAAGATGCATCCATAGATAGCTCTCTTGGTAAAAGTGGAAATACAGAAGTTACTAGATGCAAAGTTCATCAGGCCTATTGATTATCTAGAATGGGTCTCAAACATTGTACCTGTGGCTAAACCTAATGGGGGCATCCGCATGTGTAATGATTTCAAAGATCTTAACAAAGCATGTCCCAAAGATGACTTTCCATTACCAAATATTGATCTCATAGTAGACTTGACTGCGGGTCATAAAATGCTTTCTCTCATGGATGGATTCTATGGCTACAATCAGATAATGATAGTAGAAGAAGATCAACATAAAACAACTTTCACTTGTCCTTGGGGTACCTATTGTTGGTGCGTCATATCGTTTGGTCTAAAGAATGCAGGGGCAACTTATCAAAGAGCAATGACAGTGATATTCCACGATCTCTTTCATCACATCATGGAGAATTATGTGGATGACATACTAGTAAAATCTTCTAGAGCAGATCACATACAGGGTCTAGGGCAAATCTTTGACACACTCGAGAAATATCAAGTAAGACTCAATCCAAATAAATGTGTCTTCAGGGTAACATCAAGAAAACTATTGGGATACATTATATCTCATAGAGGCATTGAAGTAGATCTAACAAAAGTTAAGGCTATAATGGAGATGCCTCCACCAAAGAATCTAAAAGCATTAAGGAGCCTGCAAGGAAGGTTACAATCTATTAGACGTTTCATCTCATAGCTAGCAGATAAATGTCAACCATTTCAACACTTTCTCTGAAAGAATGTCTCATTTCGATGGGATGATAAGTGTCAAGCAACATTTGATCAGCTCAAAGAATATCTAGCTACACCTCCTGTCTTGGTACCACCAGTCACTGGTAGGCCTTTGATCTTGTACATCTCAACTACAATTGTAGCCTTAGGGGCTCTTCTAGCACAACATAATGAGTCAGGAAAATAGCATGCAATCTATTGCATTAGTCAAACCTTGGTGGGTTATGAACTCAATTACTCTCTTATGGAAAGAGAGCTTGTTTAGCAGTAGTGTTCACTTCCCAAAAGTTGTGGCATTACATGCTAAACCAACACACAAATCTAATAGCCAAAATTGATCCATTGAAGTATCTACTAGCAAAAGCAGCTCTCAGAGGCAGACTAGCTAAATGGGTCATGATCCTTAGTAGTTTGACATTGAGTATGTAGATCGTAAAGCAATCAAGGGACAAGCCCTAGCAGATCAACTAGCAAAAGCACCCATGACAGATATACATCCTATGGTATCTGACTTTCCAGATGAGAATCTCTTCACTCTATCTACTTTAGTAATGTGGAAGTTATATTTTGATGGCTTCTACACACAACATGGATCAGGGGCCAGCATCTTATTCATCACACCTCAAAATGACTATATCCCAAAGTCATATTGGCTCGCATTTCCTTGCATCGACAACATAGCCGAGTATGAAGCACTCCTCATAGGTATCAATACAACAATTCAATGGGACATCATAGAATTATAGGAATATGGAGACTCACAACTAGTCATTTGACAGGTCACAAATGAGTATCAAACAAAGGATGAAAAGCTAGTCCCTTACAAGCAACTAGTGGATGCCTACAAACCACACTTTTCTAGCATCAAATTTGAGCAAATTCCAAGAGAGCATAACAAGACTGTAGACTCTATGAATTCTGTGGGGTCACTTATAGACATGCCTGCAAACACACAGAAATGTGAATTCATGATCGAGCAATTATTGATACTAGCCGTCGATGTTCTAATTACTAAAATCATCTTTGAACTTGTTGGTCCCAATTCCCCATGGTATGAAGATATCTATGAATACCTTAAACATGGTACCTTTCCCTTTGAACTATCATCAACCCAATGCAAAACCTTTATCTGCCAATCCTCCCATTACACTATTCTGGGTGATACACTTTATCACCAGAGTCTCGATGGTATCCTCTTACGATGTCTTAACGTAGAAGAAGCCGAAGCTACCTTACAAGACATATACGAAGGTGTTTATGGCACACATTCTACCAGTCCTAATCTTACTAAGAAGATACTCCACATAGGGTATTATTGGCCTACAATAGAGCAAGATGCTTTACAGTTCGCTAAGAAGTGCCAACAATGCCAGTAACATGGAGATTTGATTCATGCACCAGCTCATGAACTACAACCTGTGACTACTCCATGGCCTTTTTCACAATGGGGTCTCGACCTCATAGGACAAATCCACCCATCCTCATCAAATGGCCACAAATTCATCATTATCGCCACTGAGTATTTCAAGAAGTGGGTTGAAGCCATTCCCATGACCTATATCACTAGTAAGCAAATAGCCAAGTTTATCGTTAACTACCTCATTTGCCAGTATGGTATTCCCCAAGCCATTGTCACTGATAATGGGAGACTATTCAAGAACCAAGATGTCCATGCCTTATGCACACAATATTAAATCCAACATCGCTTTTCCACTCCCTACTATCCATAGAGTAACGGCCAAGCCGATGCTTCCAACAAAACCATTCTCAAAATCCTCAAGAAAACAGTCAATGAAGTTGGTTGTGATTGGTACCTGCAACTCAATCCTGCCCTATGGGCCTATCACACTAGTATTAGAACACAAACTGGTGCAACACCCTATGCCTTGGTCTATGACTCTGAAGCCATACTACCTATAGAGGTTGAGATCCCATCCCTCAGAGTATCCATGCAGAACCTGATTGATGGAGAGGATTATCGCACTTCCAAATTAGCTGAGCTAGAATTACTAGATGAGAGGTGCCTTGCCACACTTAATCGTCTTCATGTCTATCAAAACTGCCTCTGGTGTAATTATAAAAAAAAGATCAAGGAAAGACGGTTTCAAGTTAGTGATCTTGTCTTAAAGGAAAATCACAGAAATCAAGCAAATTGAGAAAAGAAGGGCAAGTTTGAGCCTAACTAGTTAGGCCCCTTTATTGTCACAACAGCATAGAGATCAGGAGCTTATACTTTAGCTACACTTGACGGCATTCCTCTAGATGAGCCACTCAACATTGTTCATCTCAAGAAGTTTTATGCCTGATCCTCAGAGTATCAAAAATAAAAAAACAAAATAATCCATCCTATGGTGAAAACCTGGCAAACAGGTGCCTTGGATAAGTACCATAGTAAAAACCTGGCAAACAGGTGCTATGTGTAGAGTCAACATCCATCACCTATACATCCTGTTCATTCCATGTCCATTTCACAACAAACTTCATCCATCCATCCATAATAAAACCATTGACCTTGTTTGCATTTCCCTCTCCCTATCTAGAATAGCTTGGAAATTTGTCAATGTCCATTGTCGTCATCCCACGTCTTGGTCTATGTCAACAGTTATCACTGTCTTGTCCTAGGTCAAACTTTCTATGTCTTCTCCATTAGTCATCCATGCAAACAACTCTACCAGAATGGGGGCAACTCTTTCCTTAACCTAGGTCTAGGAATGGATCCTTGTTTGTGGTTCACAACAACACAAAAACACCTCACACAAACAATAAACACTTCACACTTCAAAACTTCCAACACAAACAAAAGCAAAAACATATCAACAATCCAAACAAAAACAAAAGCACTTCAACCATCTCCCCATAATGACAACACTTTTCCTACATCATCACACCAACTAGAACTACATATCATCTCATCTCAATCTTAAGGTACCTTGATCCCATTGATATGGGTATGTAGGCAGTCTGGAATATGAAGGAAGTATCCAGTACTTAGGTGCATAAGATATCATCATTTCACCAACCCAAGCTCAAATACCTTGACCCATTCATCACTCTACCCAGAACTACATATTATCATCTTTCATCTTTCATTGTAATGTGCCTTGATCTTGTGGATATAGGGTATGTAGGCAGTCTGGAATATGAAGGATGTATCCAGTACTTAGGCACATACAATTCATCATTCTTCACCCATTTCAATCCATTGACATGACATCTTTCTAGTCTTCCATTTATCACAATCCATTCACCTCGACTTGACTAACTCAAGCAGCAAAACAACAAACAAACACATCCTTTCAAAGCAGAAGTCCTTAACAAACCTGAAACAAAGCAACTTACTTATAGAGCCATATATACTGTCCTACATATCGATTGTCAACATTAGCTAAATCAATCCCAACTAAGCAATAGATCAACAAACTTGTCTTTTACAGGATGTGCCTTGTTCTAAACCAGACCAACACACTCATCTTATGCGACATGTTGCATTTCCTAAAAGTAGACATTATCCTTTCAACAGATAACACCCTTTAACGGACACAGCTCCTATGATAAGGTTGTTATCTTTCCTATCCAATCTATCTTGAGCAACCTCTTTGGCAAGAGAATATGTTGGCTGTATGTTTACTTTGTAAGTCAGTCAATTTGCTTTTTGATTTATCTTTTTTGTTCCATTTCCAATACTTATTCAAGACTATTTTGATTTATCTATAATCTTGTTATGTTGCGATGCAGTATAGATTAGGGGCATAGTCATTGCTTTTGTGTGCCGTATTTGAGGAATGATCTTTAGTATCTTTCTTAGCAGCATATTTATCTTGTGTGTGTTACGACCTAGCATCTTACATATTAATATTCTTCTTGCATTTATGTATTGAATTTTATTTTATGTTGAAGACTATGGCTCATTCACATGTACAACAAGGTTATATTATGTCTAAGGGATCTAAGTTCAAACCACTTGCTTGTAGAGTCAACGTCCTTGCACTCAGATATCACAACACCTTGGTCATTTATACCTTGGTGGCAAACTATCCATGTGCTATATCAAAAATAAGGATTGCTCTTTATAAACATTTGTGAAACTGTTGCAACAAGCTTATCCATTGATCCATCCATCTATCCAAATCATCATATAGTTTTTCAAGCAAGGATCTATCAACAGTCTTTCTCTCCACTTTTTTCTATCCTAACCTCGTCTGTCTCCAATACAATCTTCTAGTCGAGCGTCAACCTAGTTCTTCTGTCACTTCCTTGCCTTTCCTCTCGAGGGGGCATCCTACGCCAGCTACGCTAGGGCACCTAGCTACACTGGGGCATCAAAATTGTATCATGTCTTCAACAATCATTTTCTTTGACGCAACACTCTAAATTGCACTACATCAAAGACGGACAAAATGTAGACACCCAAAAATGACCAAGTCGTCACATCACTTGCATTTCATCAAATCACCTGCATTCAACGTTAATTAAATAATCTAATTATTTAATTAATTTCATCAATTTTATCTATTTCTTCTAAATCACATACTTTCAACATTAATTAAATAAATCCTCTTTATTTAATTAATTTCATTAAATTCCTCTATATTCTTCCAAAATTAAATAATTTTTATTATTTAAATTAAATCATTATCCTCTTTCAAATTTCAAGTCTACATTAATTAAATAAATCTCATTATTTAATTAATTCATCACAAATTTCCTCATATCTATAATTAAATAATTTATATTATTTAATTAAATCAAATTGTTCTTCCAAATTTAAATAAATCATGCAAATTTATTTAAATTATCTCAATCCTCTAAAAATTGATATAATCAAGTATTTTATTTATATTCTTCATATCTTATCTATTCTTCAATCATGCACAATCAATTAAATAATTTATTTATTTAATTTCAAGTATCTTTCCAATTCCTGTAAAAATATCATGTTAACTCATTTGAGCAATCAGTCTTATTTTTAGAACTCTAAAAAAGGCAAAACTAAAGTTAAGTTAATTGGCTTTAATTTATCTTGTTTTCATCAACTCACGAATTAGAAGAAAAAAATTCTAATTTATGATATCAAATTCTATCTTTATCAAAAAAGCAATTATCTTAATAAAAATACCTTTTTGGAGTGACACATGTTGTGTGCACATTCAACATGAGTTATTTGATTTATCTCAACCATTCATTCTATGGATTTATTTCATCCGTTGATCGATCATGTTTGAAACCTATATAAACCCCCTTCATCTCCTTCACAAATCCTCTTCGATCATTTATTCTCAGGCATCCTTTACAACGTATTGAGCATACATCGTATTGTTGAGCACTTTGATCTTTTGAGCATGAATACACATACATCCGCTTGTTGTAAACATGGTTTCGCAACGTTATTGAGCAATCTACATTCATACAAAGAGAACTATACAATCTAGGTGAAGGCTTTCTTGTTTTATTTGATTTATTTATTGATATTGGTGTTTTACTTAGATTGATCTCTTTATGTTATGGGTAATTGAGTTGTTATTATCATTGTTGTGATTTTATCATTCAACCTCTCAATTTTTCTCATATACATATATGATGCTCTTTGGGCCGATAGGATAACATATAAAAGAGCGATTGGTATGTCCCCTTTCCAACTTGTTTATGGCATTGCTAGTGCAATTCCTATTCCCTTGGAACTATTTGCATTAAATCTACAAAAGGCAATTGAAGACGAACAGTTTCAGTCAGCCCTAGAAAAAAGGATCTTGTACTTACAACAACTAGAGGAGTAGAGAGATATTGTTGTGGATAGGTTTGCTAGGCATCAACAGACTGTAAAGAAGGATTTTGATAAAAAGGCTACGCAAAGGACTTTTGTTGTGGGAAATTCTGTACTCTTATGGGATCAGAGAAGAGAACCAAAGGGTGCACACAAGAAGTTTGATTCTTTGTGGAAAGGCCCCTTCAAAATCATAGAAGTTGTGGGAGAAAATACTTTTCTATTGGCATATCTCAATGGAACACCATTATTTCTTGCCTATAATGGGCAGGATTTGAAATTATACAATTGGTAGGGTTTCTGAGTCTGGTCATGTACCATAGTTTCTTTCCTCTTTTTCCCATTTTTGTTGTGTGGTGTTTCATTTTTGGTGTGACTCTATCGCCCTTGGAATAAGTCTTGTTTGCCATGTTTTGTCTGGGTTCTCTGCATCCTCCCGAGTCCTTCTCCCCAATTAGAGCCAATTGTTTCCCCATGTTTTGTCTTTATTTTTCCCTTGTGGTTTTAATAGGCCTTATTCATCTATCTCTTCCCTCGGGTCAATTTTACTTAGTCATTTTCGCAAGTCGGCAATTCTTTGTATCCTTGAAGCCAGTTAGTGGGTTCACAAGTTCGTGAACCACCTGATCTGCTGACTTGCCTTGAATTTCCAGTACTCTGAGTCTTTGTTAAGTCTCCATAAAAGATCTTTCCCTTGTAGTCAGGGGGTCAGAGATTCTTTGAAGTTTAGAATCTTCGACTCCTTATTCACAAGTTCATGTTTTGCCCAACTCACCGACTTCACGTGGCGCACTTTCCTGAGAAGCATTGGCTGCGCTGGCATGTTGTACAAAGGAATGACACTTGTCATCATGCATTCAATTTGAGGTATGTATAGACATAGTGGCACATTTATTGGAGGGAAATTCAAGGCACACATTTATGATTTTCAATGGTAAATTCATTGCCAATATTTAATGTCTTTCTCGGAGGAGTTTATGAGAAGTGACTTGAATTAAAGGTCGTGTAAGGTGGTATTATGAGCCGAAGAGTGTGTTGCAGAGGAACGAACAGCTAGCTTGCTACGTGTAGAATTTCAGCTTGGTTATACTATTGCAGGTTAGTAAAGCTGGTAACTTTTCCTTCTCTATAAAGATTTCATATCTTCTTGGGGGAGTTAGACATTTCTATTTCTCATGAATCTGCATAAGGAATTCTCTGTGAATGTTTTGCCTCATTCTCTGCTATCCACACATATCTCTGAGTCTCTCATTTACTGGTTTTTGGAGCATACAAAAATGAAATTTAAGTTCCAAGGAGCTCCTGTAGCCTCTGTTATAGAGAATGGTCTGGCTGGAGTGAAGGATATGAATTTGAGCCATGTTGATTTAGATGATTTTTGGGGAAGAATACAATCTGATAAAAGAACTCCTTTAGCAGGGAAAATTGTTAGCAGTGGTCTGCATAAAGCTAGCGGCTTTCCACTTGCCATGCCTTGTCCTGAATTAATGGTTGCATGTGCAAATGGTTATTTTCCAGATTCTCAGGAGATAAAAACTCCTAATGGTATTGTGGTGGCTAAAATCGATTATGAGTTTGTTGCTCTGGCTCTAGACTTAGAAGAATACGAAGGTGATGACGATGTTTCTGTGTCTTCAGCCTAGAATTTCTACAATGAAAAGAAAGACTGGTGTCGTCTATGTGTCACCAAACGTTGGTTGGAAGAAGAAAAGACTGGGAAGTCTCAGCTACCCGCTAATTTGAAAAGAAACCATTTCAAGGAGGAAATCTCAGTTATGATAACCTTGCTGAACAGAGTGATTGGCAATCCTGAATCAGATGTTTTTGAGTTCTAGATGTGCAGGTTTATCTTGTTAATTTGCGGAGATCACCAAATTAATTGGCCAAAAATCATCAGTAGTTGTCTACATGAGCAGTTGATGAGTTTTACATGAAGCATAAACTTCCATATGTGATCTCAGCTGGTTTACATCTTAGCTCGGAAAGAGGCTGCTTGGCCTGGTTTGAGGACCCAGAGGAGTTCTTTGGCGAGCACACCTGTGTATCAAATTTTCCCTCAGTTGCAAAGGAATGAAGGTATGAAATATTTCTGTCGTGTGAATGATGCATTTTCTATGTTGTTAGCTAAAAGAGTTGATGACTCAATAGAGAAGAGATTTTCTGTAGAAGCCTTTTCATTGGTCATAAGATTTGGGAGTGTCTACGATCAGTTTGACCACCTCTCTTATTTGAGGATTGGGGGTTATGAAGATGCCCCATTAAAATTGCCTCGGTACCCCTCTGACTATTTGGTATTATTGGAAGTTTGTTGCCAAATGGCTTTGGTTAATGTCAAATATCAAGTGATGAAAAAGAAAGGGTATTCATTTCCCGTGTCTCTGTCCTTCTATTCTTGCAAAAATAATGAAGGTGCTCGGAATGTAGACAAATTGTTGTCTGAGTTTAGTCTTCATAGTTTGTCTCCTCATGCATCATTTGACAGTAAGAATTTTATAAAAGAACATATGCATGGAGGGGGTTCCTATTTACACATTCCTCAGCTTGAAGATTTTTGGGAGGACTGCATTGACGAAAGAGAAGTTTAGAAAAAGAAGTGGATGAGGTTGACTATTGATCAGGTCTGTGCTTTCAAGCTGAATATTCAGGTCCCATAAATGATTGATGATTTTTCATATCTTCTGAATCAAGAATATAGTAAAGTGTCTAGGGAACCCCCGCCCCCAATAGAATGGTCAATGAAAGAAGTTACAGATGTTATGTTAGTGTCATTTCATGTTTTAAGGAGAACTGAAAGGTGGCTACAAGTAAAGTCTAGAGAATGTGCTGGCTCATCGACACCTAAAGACTCAGCCTCTCAAAATCAAGCCAGGTCCCAAACTACCACCTCACACAAAAAAGCATCCAGTTTGGACCCAGCTTTGCAAAGAATTGGTTCGCAACCAAATGGCGATGGCGAGAGTCCTCTTGAGAAACTTAGCAAATTGAAGACTGCATGTCAATAAGATGTTCAAGTCACAAAAAGGAATACCAAATTGGTAGCCTTATCATCTAATGCTGACCATGTGCCCTTATCAAACAATTAGGGAAGTGATTCTGATTTTTTTATCTTCTCACAATTGGGAGATAATTTATTGCATTCATTACTCAGTCCACCTAATTCCCCAAAACAAAAAGAGATGCCTGTACAAAACCCTCATCCTGCACCGATAGTGACGACTACTGATGCTGCCAATACACCAGTCTCATCTCCAAACTAGTTAAAGAAGGTAGTTCAAAAGAAGAATAGATACTCTGTTCCACCCAATGATGGCATCGATACTGTTGCCAGTTTGTTGCAGATGGTTCCAAAACCAAAACATGTAAAAAGAATGTCTAGGATGGTAACTGAACTGATGCCACCTCAGGAAATCAATTTTTGGAGATTACAGACCCACTAGTCGAGAAAAATGAAGATGAAATAACTGAGGCTGATTTCAGAGTAAGCTAAGTGGATCTGGGACCATCAACCACCGAGGGTGATCTCTATCACATGCACTATTCAGTGGGCAACATTTCTAAAATAGTGAAAGATTTGTAGGATGAAAATTCAAAGTTGCTAGCACATGTAAGTTCTCTGTCCTCCTTCACCAATTCAATTACTGAGATAATTAGTCCCTTCGTTGGAGCTTCCTCCACTGTCAAAACTCCCACTCTCGACCCAAATCTGCTTCAACAAATTAAAACTTCTTTGTCTCTGAGGCAAGCTATGGAGCAATGGACTAAAAAGATCATATTTGATGGTCTCATATTTATTGAAGAAGTAGTGAAATTGTTTGATTCTATTCATGCTAAGAGAGAAGTTTTAATAGTAGAATTTGAGAAGGTCTGAAGTGATCACCATACTTTGAACTTACTCTCTAAGGAAGTACATGAAATTGCTAACATGGACCTTGGCATCCTAATGGTTGAAGAAGTCATAATTGACCTCAAAGAATTAGATACTGATGTGTGGGCTGATGCATTGGAATGGAAGATTTGCGTGGTTGCAGCAAATGAAGAAGAAATAGGAAAAGCAGTGGCAATTTATTACAAAGAAATGATGAGAATCAAGAGGGACTTTGCTGCTTTGGATGTAGAATCCAACGGGTTTGATGATGAAAAGCTGTTGGACGTCAAGATAATCAAGTAGAATTTCAAGAAGGTGGTGACAGGGGATATAGTAAATTACAGTACAATTATAGGAGAGTCATTGGGCTGACTTTCTAAGATGGTAAGCTTATATTAGCACTTGCAAAAATGGCATCGAGGAAATACATCGAAAGGTGACTGACTTTGATAGAGCTATCATGAAAAGGAAACGTCGAATCAGCATGACTGGATCTCCACTTGGCATGGTATTAACACCAGTTATCAACAAATATAGAGCATATAAAGCCAGATTGTGAGCATAGGTACCTCAAGCGGCGTAAAGTGTCACTAAGGAAGATGAGCGATTAAGGGAAGATGAAGAAATGGACGAGGTGGACGATGGCGGCATGGACTTGCAGATCTTGAATAAATTTAGTATTCTATATTTGCATGTTATCTTTTATTTGCTCTAAAACTATTAGCTCTGGAGGTCCCCCTTTATTATTACTATTTAACATCTTTTAATCGGCTGTTTCAAGAAGCCGTTATGGTTTTTCTAGACAGTTATGGTTTGGATCAGCTATATATTCTGAATAGCTAGTCGAACTAAGGACTTCTTTTGGTAAAAAAAGAATTTTGACTTTTTTGGGAAGGGTGATAACTAAATTTTGTTTCTGGCTTCTATGATATATGAAATATAGTTAATACAGTGGAGTTTTGGGTGATCATGGACTTTGTGCTGTGATTATTTAAATTTATGTTCTTCCTATGTTGAATATTGTTCTGCTGATGTTAATGGTGTTCATATATTATGGTGGTTGGATGTTATTGATTTCCGCTCACTGCTTCGAATAATTTATCTATTGGTATTTTATCTCAAGGTGGTGATTTCATGTGTATGTACAACATTTTAAATATTCTCTTGTGATTGGAAGTCTGTGAAATTCTTGTGTTGGTGTTAGAATTATAGATTCACCTTTATATCTTTTCGGTTAAAAGATCTGCCTTTAACTTGCTTTATGGTTAAAAGCAACCTCAAGTTTATATTCCTCAGAATATCTGTAGAAGGTAGCTACACCTTGTTAAATAAGCAGAGAGCCGGTGTAAAATACCAATATATCAGACTCAACTATTGATTACATTTGTCAGTTGTTTAAGCGTGAGTATATAAAGTTAGGTGACAAATCTGTCAACCAACAATGAGTTGGAGGAGAAGATCCAAACTTATGGCCACGGTTCTAACTTAGATTTGTTGGCACAGTTGGCTGAAAATAAAACAAAGATTGAGGAAGAAGAAGTACTTACTCTCCAACCTCCTGTGGTAAAAACCCCAAAGTACCATACTACATTGTCCTTGAGCTTTGAACTAATGAAATTGATTGATGAAAATAGGCAAAAGAAGGAAAACTGGGAAAAAGAGAAGCATAACCTCAATGAATCTATTACAGAGAAGGATTTGAAGAGTAAACAATTAGAGCAAAAGTTGACAGAGTTTATTGAAAGAGCCAAGCAGATTATGGGATGTAGAGCTCCATCAAGAGTGTATGCACTATTTTTGAAAGAAAAAATTTCTCAGTTTTTAGTTTAACAGATTTATCAAAGATCAACTCGACTTGCATTCAAGGTTTATCTTTTGTAATTACTTCAAAGAGGTCAACCTAGAAGAACAAGACCAATTGTGTGAGTATTACCTGCACAATTATATGATGGATGAAGATACAGAATGGAATCCCTATATTTATGTTGGAGACCTATAGGTCAGAGTATTAATGTCATATTTCAAAAATGAACAAATCAGAGGGTTATTGATGGACTAATATTAAGAGCAGGAAAAGAAAGTACCACTGCAATTGAGGAAGGAAGCCTTGGAGCCTGAAATCATCTTGACCAAATGGTTAACATTACTGTCTCATAAAGGACCAGCTAAGGTGATCATGGATTTAAGACTTAGGGACTACAAAAGAATACAGAGGATGACAGTGTCTATCATCCAAAATTGTCAAAGGTATGTGCAGAATAGGTGAGATAGTTTAACTCCAGAGTTACAAAGAAACGAACCCCATTCTATCCACAACTTCATGAATATGCTTGAGAGATTGCACAGGTATATCTAAATATCAGAGTAGAAGGGAGTATCATGGTTACCTCTCACTTATCAGCCTCCTATCTTCTTTATCCAGTGCCACATTGGACAAGAGGGAAAAGTGACCAGTATAGGTGTGCTAAGCTGATCAGGATGGAAAGACTTGCATGCTATAATGGGTTCTACCTCAAGCAAGGAAAATGAGTTAGGGAGGACATAGACCTCAGAATAATTTCTTGTGTTGGTGTTAGAATTATAGATTCACCTTTATATCTTTCTGGTTAAAAGATCTGCCTTTAACTTGCTTTATGGTTAAAAGCAACCTCAAGTTTATATTCCTCAGAATATCTGTAGAAGGTAGCTACACCTTGTTAAATAAGCAGAGAGCCGGTGTAAAATACCAATATATCAGACTCAACTATTGATTACATTTGTCAGTTGTTTAAGCGTGAGTATATAAAGTTAGGTGACAAATCTGTCAACCAACAATGAGTTGGAGGAGAAGATCCAAACTTATGGCCACGGTTCTAACTTAGATTTGTTGGCACAGTTGGCTGAAAATAAAACAAAGATTGAGGAAGAAGAAGTACTTACTCTCCAACCTCCTGTGGTAAAAACCCCAAAGTACCATACTACATTGTCCTTGAGCTTTGAACTAATGCAATTGATTGATGAAAATAGGCAAAAGAAGGAAAACTGGGAAAAAGAGAAGCATAACCTCAATGAATCTATTACAGAGAAGGATTTGAAGAGTAAACAATTAGAGCAAAAGTTGACAGAGTTTATTGAAAGAGCCAAGCAGATTATGGGATGTAGAGCTCCATCAAGAGTGTATGCACTATTTTTGAAAGAAAAAATTTCTCAGTTTTTAGTTTAACAGATTTATCAAAGATCAACTCGACTTGCATTCAAGGTTTATCTTTTGTAATTACTTCAAAGAGGTCAACCTAGAAGAACAAGACCAATTGTGTGAGTATTACCTACACAATTATATGATGGATGAAGATACAGAATGGAATCCCTATATTTATGTTGGAGACCTATAGGTCAGAGTATTAATGTCATATTTCAAAAATGAACAAATCAGAGGGTTATTGATGGACTAATATTAAGAGCAGGAAAAGAAAGTACCACTGCAATTGAGGAAGGAAGCCTTGGAGCCTGAAATCATCTTGACCAAATGGTTAACATTACTGCCTCATAAAGGACCAGCTAAGGTGATCATGGATTTAAGACTTAGGGACTACAAAAGAATACAGAGGATGACAGTGTCTATCATCCAAAATTGTCAAAGGTATGTGCAGAACAGATGAGATAGTTTAACTCCAGAGTTACAAAGAAACGAACCCCATTCTATCCACAACTTCATGAATATGCTTGAGAGATTGCACAGGTATATCTAAATATCAGAGTAGAAGGGAGTATCATGGTTACCTCTCACTTATCAGCCTCCTATCTTTCTTTATCCAGTGCCACATTGGACAAGAGGGAAAAGTGACTAGTATAGGTGTGCTGAGCTGATCAGGATGGAAAGACTTGCATGCTATAATGGGTTCTACCTCAAGCAAGGAAAATGAGTTAGGGAGGACATAGACCTCAGAATAATTTCTTGTGTTGGTGTTAGAATTATAGATTCACCTTTATATCTTTCCGGTTAAAAGATCTGCCTTTAACTTGCTTTATGGTTAAAAGCAACCTCAAGTTTATATTCCTCAGAATATCTGTAGAAGGTAGCTACACCTTGTTAAATAAGCAGAGAGCCGGTGTAAAATACCAATATATCAGACTCAACTATTGATTACATTTGTCAGTTGTTTAAGCGTGAGTATATAAAGTTAGGTGACAAATCTGTCAACCAACAAGATCCAAACTTATGGCCACGGTTCTAACTTAGATTTGTTGGCACAGTTGGCTGAAAATAAAACAAAGATTGAGGAAGAAGAAGTACTTACTCTCCAACCTCCTGTGGTAAAAACCCCAAAGTACCATACTACATTGTCCTTGAGCTTTGAACTAATGAAATTGATTGATGAAAATAGGCAAAAGAAGGAAAACTGGGAAAAAGAGAAGCATAACCTCAATGAATCTATTACAGAGAAGGATTTGAAGAGTAAACAATTAGAGCAAAAGTTGACAGAGTTTATTGAAAGAGCCAAGCAGATTATGGGATGTAGAGCTCCATCAAGAGTGTATGCACTATTTTTGAAAGAAAAAATTTCTCAGTTTTTAGTTTAACAGATTTATCAAAGATCAACTCGACTTGCATTCAAGGTTTATCTTTTGTAATTACTTCAAAGAGGTCAACCTAGAAGAACAAGACCAATTGTGTGAGTATTACCTGCACAATTATATGATGGATGAAGATACAGAATGGAATCCCTATATTTATGTTGGAGACCTATAGGTCAGAGTATTAATGTCATATTTCAAAAATGAACAAATCAGAGGGTTATTGATGGACTAATATTAAGAGCAGGAAAAGAAAGTACCACTGCAATTGAGGAAGGAAGCCTTGGAGCCTGAAATCATCTTGACCAAATGGTTAACATTACTGTCTCATAAAGGACCAGCTAAGGTGATCATGGATTTAAGACTTAGGGACTACAAAAGAATACAGAGGATGACAGTGTCTATCATCCAAAATTGTCAAAGGTATGTGCAGAACAGATGAGATAGTTTAACTCCATAGTTACAAAGAAACGAACCCCATTCTATCCACAACTTCATGAATATGCTTGAGAGATTGCACAGGTATATCTAAATATCAGAGTAGAAGGGAGTATCATGGTTACCTCTCACTTATCAGCCTCCTATCTTTCTTTATCCAGTGCCACATTGGACAAGAGGGAAAAGTGACCAGTATAGGTGTGCTGAGCTGATCAGGATGGAAAGACTTGCATGCTATAATGGGTTCTACCTCAAGCAAGGAAAATGAGTTAGGGAGGACATAGACCTCAGAATAATTACTTTGCATTATAACCATCTGCCATAGATGTCTAGTTTTTAATTTTGCTTAGGGACAAGCAAAAGTTTAAGTTGGGGGGAATGTTGGGATGAAATATTGGCCTCCTTTTATACTATTTTCATATGCTTTAAGACCTTTTCTATATGGTTCTGCAAAGATTTGACAGACATTATCTCTATTTTATGTTGTTTCATATATACTTTCCAAAGACTTTAACCCTATGCTGATAAATAGAATATGGTGATTATATCATCAAATGGATGTTTTAAATTATTGATAAGCATGTAATATAGATAGGATTTCATAAGTGTAATATGAAAGGTTATTTTGTGTATATATGTTGGAATAATTAATCTTTAGCAGCAAAGACATAGCATCCAGGAAGGAGTCATTGTAGCAGAGTCCAGAATAGGGGAATTGATTAAAGTACAATCTAAGTGCCAGAAATGAAGATCGATGGAGATGAACGTGGTCATCATGGAAGAATAAATGCAAGGAAGAAGAAGACTCGTTCTAGAAGTTTAACCATAGTTTATGTGTTTGCATTCATGAGCCATTGTATGAGATTTCTATTTGAATAGGACTCTATTTCCTTTGTTCTAGATTAATAAGCTAATCTCAAAACTATATCCTGATATCCAGGGATGAATTGATGATCGTAGTTAGTTAGAAGTTTACATACAACTCTCCCACTTTTGTATAAGTTAGGGGATGAGTTTGTTGATTGGATAGCTGTTCTTTTTACTTTCTATCGACATATCCATTACTCTATTTTTCTACAGTTATCTGTTATTCCAGACATGTTTTGATTTTGAATAAAATCTGAAGAAGATTCTGTCTTTGATATGAATTGAATTCAACTGAATGTTATGAAATTGTGTGAAGATCTGGAGTAGATTTAGTTTCCAGAAGAAGTGAGATAGTTCCCTGAGCTGGCCACTCAAGGTACTAACTCTTGCTTCATACATTCATTTATTTATTTATGTATTTCTAGTTAGACTGTTTCATGTTATCTTTTACATTGCATTGTGAAGTAAGTAAGAAATCGCGATTGATATTTCTAATAGTCAAGATTCATGAATAGAATACATCTTTGAAGTTCTCCAGAGGTTAGTGTTAAGTCTTTTCTCATTCTATGTTTTTCAAGTTAATTCTGTGATTCTCTATTGAATATAGCTATCTTCAACCTATGCTAGGGGTACCTGTAGCAACTAGGTTTTTAACTGTTTTTGCTGTTCTTTCATTTCTATAAACTGCAGTTAATTAAGTTGATTATAATAAGTTTGTATGATATAGTTTAGGATAGAAATGAGTCTTGAAGGCATATATAGTGCGAGCATCATCATAAGATTATGCTCTCTGGTCGATAATTTAATGTAGGAATGTAATGATAGAGTGGACTGTTCAGTTAGGTTTAACCCTGGATTTTGTTTAAGTCTACAACACATTAGTTTTCCTCTACAGAAGATTCTATCAAACTAGAAATAGAATTACAAAGAGTACCATGACACACATCACACACCTCACTCTTTCAATGTTGATGACAAACTTTAGTTACATATTTAGAAGAAACATTTCAAAGTTCCAAATAGGAAGATTACACCTCTATGATATGGTTCATAGACCATTTTTGTGATAATACATTTTTTTCTCAATCTCACATAATACCTAGGATGGCACCTAATATTCAATGTGGAAGTCCGCAAACCATATTTTCCTCTTTTCCTTGAGAAGCCATAAACTCAACATCCTTCAAACAAGTGGATGTGAGTACTTGCACAAATTTATGCAAGATGAGAGCATTTTTACTACCACAATGTGCATTCACCATGTTTCACATCACTTATTCAAAGTGTCTAAGACAAGATAATATGAATATGAATAAAAGTGGTACAATCTTTAGAAGCTCTATGTTTAATTTCTATGTCTCATTGAAGGCACATTGTGGCCATTGATTCTAAAGAAAGGGCAAGTGATCATAGCGAAGACACACAATTCTATAGGAACAACATGCATGACTTGATATTATTTATAACTTCTACATTATCCTTCATAGCATGTGTGCCTTGCACATAATGCATGGTGTCATCATTTGTCACTACCCATGACCCCATGGAAATCATTACTTCATCGCATACTATCATGCATGAATCTACATAGTCTTGCATGCCACCTAGCATTATTAACTAATTTGTTACATGCGGCACCTTCAACAGTCTTTTCTATCCATGGGAACATAATGTTAACAATCAATAATCTCAAACATGGAAGTTTGAAAATTTAGGACATAAACTGTTACATATTCTTCTCTTGTTTTGTAAGTGTAATCTACATAGTATATATATTCATTCATCTCTTCACCTAAAAAGGGATAGTTATCTAAATAGTCATAGGAAAACTAGTTTATGTGCTCACCCTTTCTATTCATATGACTAATTTGTTGTCAGGTAAAAAAAACATATTGCTTAAAATTTTAGGTGCTAAAAGAAAGCGCGCTTTTTTAAAAGGGAAAATCAAAAGGAAAATAGAAAAAGCTTAGGCACCAAAGTGAGTTTCAGTTTTGTCTTTCATTACACCTGCGTGCTAAGGAGGTTTAGGGTTATGGGAGATTATCTACCATTTCTCTAGTGGTTTGATTTGCAAGGCCTCACAAAGACTATGATCAATCTGTAGAAGAAAAGAAATAATTTTATTCAGATGTTGGTGGATGATCATCGTCACATGCAGAGGGCTCACGATGACTTTATTGATGTGCTCATTTTTACAATAGACAAGCATGAAAGTCTCTCACAGGATAAGGACACCGTGGTGAAGGCCTCTGCTATTGTGAGTTTCTCCCTTCACATTTTTTTTATAAAAATATTTTCTTTTATTTCTTTTCTTTTCTCCAAGAAAAGCCCTGGTTTCAAAATGGAAGCTCTTGACTCCTTGATTTTCATTTGTTTGTGGATTGTTTGGGCTATTACATCATCCATTTGATTCTCTGGATTTCAATTTGCTTGTGGATTGTTTGGGCTATTTGAATGATTGGTGAATACCAATTGCATAAATAAAATGTAAATCCATGCTACAAAAAAATAGCAGTATGAAAGCTTTTGTTGTGCAAAGTGTAGGTCACCAAATTTTGAATCTATAAACCATTTGTTAATGGAGATGGCAACAAATTTTTTTTATTAAAACCTCAGAGTAACTATAACATATTACTGCCAGTCATGTTATTATAGGACTTTTCAACAAACCCATATCAAACATATCCTGCAATCATGGCATTCAATGAGACCACATTTCTTGGAGGCATTTTGTGGAACAATTCATGTGCCTTGTGTATGCTTCCACATTTTTCATGCATGTCTACCAGGGCACTTGAAATTACAACATCTGACAAAAATTCCCCTTCCGTTATGCTTTGATGCATGTCCATACCCTATTCCAAAGCTCCCATTTTGGCACAGGTAGGGAGGATGTTGGCAAAGGCTATGGAATTTGGATTTACATCTGCCAATTGCATTTTCTTGAAAGTTTTTAAAGCCTTTTCAACATATCCATTTTGTATTCCAGAGCTAAACAAAGTGTATTAAGGTGATGCTCTTCATTTCCTTCATATGATTCATCTTCCCATTTTGGTCTGTAAGTAACAAGAACAGACAAAGTTTTGGATTTTATAAGTGTTTGTAAATCCACTTGAGGATTAAGAATCTTCAGATGATCAATGTGAAGCTCTACTAAGTCTACACCTTGAATATGCGCCTGCTGCATTTGAGACACCATCTCTTCAACATAATGAGCCACAAGGGGGATACAAAGAAAACAACCTTTTTGGGCCACTGTTGCCATTGTCAATTATCTTACTCAAATTTACTCATAAAATCCACAACAATCTTTGAGGTTTTTAGCGAAAGAAATGCTCCATAGGTGAAAGTGATTGGTACGATACAAGATTAGGTAGAACTAGATGTGAAATCAATCTTCTTGTTATTTCCAAATTTGGGGGCTTCCACCCATAGCCAGATTCATCTTCTTGTAGTAAGAGCACCCTAATCTTGCTCACTTGAAGGTAGAAAAGCTCCAAGAAGGGTATGCTTTCGGCATCCCACTCACAATTCAGTGTATTTACAAAGGGAAATCTACCATTAAAATAGTATTTGAATCTCAATACAGCTCCCTTATCTCCATTGTACTCTTGCACTCCACAAGAACCAAGTAACACTATCTTTCTCCTTCACACAACAATGAGAGTGATTACTCTACCAACTGAACCTACAATCTGAGCCATTAACTGCCCTTTGTCTTTGGCCTAGCAGTGATGGGAGATGGATTAGTTGCCCTAGAATGGCAATGGTTAGTCTTGGATAACCATTGAACCATCCAAACATCCTCATAGGAAATCCAAATGATTTGTATTCCATCCTTAATGACTGCTAACAAAAAAAACTGTGATTGATGCTCCTAGATAGATAGAAGTCATGGTGTCTCCATGGTGAAGTGAACATGTGTGGTTTTTAAGGAAAATTGCCTACCAAAAGATGTTTACTACCCTAACACCACCCAATGTAGAAAAAGAAACAAACATGTGACCCTTTACAAAGTCAAATAATTGCAAAAAAGGGTCAAAATTGCCCCCATCTCACTCCATTACCCTAAAATGACCTTCAACATGTCATCAACACTAGAACTAGCCTACAACAAGCAATGAAATGGTTATTTGTCTTTGCAAATCTCATAATGATGTTCTAGACCATTTGTAGAAACTTTTCTCCACTCATACACCCACTACATATCTAGGTTGTGAGTCATGCACCTCCAATTTGGCTTGAATTGCATCTTTCAATCCACTCTTACATGTTGTTAGAGCAATTAATGGTTCCACATTACCAACAAAATTTAGGATACTAAATTTTTGTATTGTTGCCTAATATCCATGAGTTGGAAGAGATAACATGCAGATTCTCCCTTATCAAATTTCTTCAATAACATTTGCTTGAACTCTGTCTATGATGATTGCTTTCTTCTTTTCTTAAGTACCCACACAATCCAACTTACTACACTATTTTTCAAGTAGCCTATTATCACCAAAAGCTTATGATTTCTAAACCTTATATTACTTTCCTACAAGGTCTGTCTTGGCAATCCATTCGTGTGGATTTTCAATCATGAAAGTATGATATGTGTAGCACTTGCTTATTTAGTGAGGAAAATGAGTGCAAATATAAACGTTGCTTGTTTTGTGGCTATGCATCATGTAATGGTGCATGAATGGTCTTTGCAAATCAATTGTCATGCGAACCTAACATAGTTAGGATATATAAACCAAGGATTGGTATACCTGTAAAAATGTATGTTTGGCAAGTTAACTGGTATATGACTATGCATGCTTCTGAATCTTAAACAGCCTAATTTTTAATACTGGGCAGAACTTCCACTCTTTTCCTCTTGGCACTGCATGTGTGGTAGATACCCAGTTTTAGGGCAAAGGTATGGATTCTGAACTGAGAGTTTAAGTAAATTGATTCTAATGGTTTTGATGATACCCAGTTTAACAATTCATAGCGATTCTAGTAAAACTATTGAATGGCAGTCTATTTTACATAGCAGTCCCCATAGATTGAGTGCATACATGCAGTGAGTGTAAATCCATATGCTCTAAAAGTATAGGTAGAGATATATTTTGTAATGAAAAGAGCTTTGTTATTTGAATAAGCACTTTCAATTTATAAGCTTTAAGGTTGAATGGAAACAAATGATAAATGCATCATTTAGTAGAAAAAAATGTGATTTTGGACTTATTTTTGATGCCTTTGTGTTATTGGGATAGTGCTTTATGAAAATGCAGTGGAGAAATATTATTGTATACCTTTTGGCTCCATAGCTTCATTAGAGGTGCTAAATTGCTAATGATTGTTGTGGAACAAAAGGAGTATTTAAAATCTTGTCTATGAAATCTACTTTCAAGAGCTATTCTAGTACCATTAACCAAAATTTCATGTGTGCTTACACGTCGGTGCCTATCTACTTGGAGAGTACAATCATCTTTTGGATAGAAGGCCTGGTTGTAGCCCAAAGGAAATATTTGCTGTCACTCATGACAAACTCCCTACTGTGTCGTAAGATATTCTGAGCATATTTACGTGATTATTTAAATTTGGTTTTAAGCACCAAAAACATCTATTGATCTTCAGCTTCTAACATTTAGAATGGTGGCTACATAATCATGACTGTTGCTCTTCTTTTGAACACCTATGCAAAGATACTAATGCACACTCAACCTCCAGATCAGATCAAGATTTACAAGAACATATTTGGGTAGTTTTTAGCAAGTAAATAAAACTTTATTTTCAAACAATTTTCAGCTCAATTTTATTTTTATTTTTTATTAAGATATAATAATCTCAGCTTTTTGCTAGGAATACAACCATAAACTCTTCTCTATTTAAAGCAATTTGTCAGTGTTGTAAGAGTTAATTAAGATAGTGCTGACATAAACAAGGGTACAGGTATGAAAGCTATATTGATTTAGAAATACAACAATGTGCAATATAATATTTTGCATTGAGTTTTGATCTATTAGAGGTTAGGTTACCAATTCTTTGTCATCTTATTCATATAAATTTAAACTATACATGTGGTTTGAGACTAATTCTTTGTCATTTCAGTCTTTCTTTGCTAGTTTCATTGGAAGATTGATTAAAGTTTCATCTTTTGTCTACAGTAAGAAGACAAAAAGTCTTCTAATTGCATCAACATTCATACATTTGAAATAGAACAGATTTACAAAATATACAAAGGACCTTCCTAGCGTGAGCCCCAGAATATTGATGTCGGTCCTCAAGGTCTGTTATTCATTCTTCTGTACAAGCCTGGATGGTTGTACATGGAACATGAATGTGATTAACAATGTTTTCAATCTGATTCAATCTATGTTTTATCATTTCCATAGGGTCTCAGATATATCAAGAAATGTTGGTGAAGGCATTGGCAAATCATTTTGATGCAAAATTGCTTATATTTGATAGCAGTTCAATGCTGATGGTAAGCATTAGTATATCAAACTCTGCAATATGATCTCAAACTTGTCATGGTGTCCAAGATTTCATTTCAAATTGATATATAAGCATAAAGGGTTCGTTCGGTCGTTTTGTTTTGTGGTGGACCAAAATTCATTCGGATGTGCTATTTTCTATTTGTAAAGTGTGAAAAGTCATAGTGTTGGTGTGGTCATGATTCTCTTTTTCAAGGGGAACATGTTTCATCTTGACAACTCTGTGGTAGTGATGCTCTTTAGTATTAAATGATAGGGTTCATTAATGAAGGATGGAGACATAAGTTCATGGTCAAAATTGGCTCAGCACCTACCAATTGCATTAACTTATGGCATTATCAGTAAGCCAAATTTGTGCTAATCAGGCAAAGATTTCAGGTAGAGGAACTACATTTTGATGAAGCACTTGAAACTCAAATGTACCAATTTATGTACCCTTCATCAATACACCTAAGTCAAACAAACTGCTGCATTCTACAATTTGTCTAACATGGCAGTTACAACTACAATATCTGACAAAATTCCTCTATCCTTTATGTTTTGATGGATGTCCATACCCTATTCTAAAGATCCCATTTTGATACAGGCAGGGAGGATGCTGGCAAAGGTTGTGGAATTTAGCTTTACACCAGCCAATTGCATTTGCTTTAAAATTTCTAAATCCTTTTCAACAAATCCATTTTGTGCATATCTTGCAATCATTGCAGTCCATGATACCACATTTCTTTAAGGCATTTTGTCAAACAGTTCACATGCCTTGTCTATGCTTCCACATTTTGCATACATGTCTAATAGGATAGTTGTAACTACAATATCTAACAAAATTCCTCTATCCTTTATGTCTTGATGGATGTCCATACCCTATTCCAAAGATCCCATTTTGACATAGGCATGGAGGATGTTGAAAAAGGTTGTGGAATTCGGCTTTACACCAGCTAATTGCATTTGCTTCAAAATTTCTAAAGCCTTTTCAACAAATCCATTTTGTGCATATCCTACAATCATTATAGTCCATGAGACCACATTTCTTTGAGGCATTATGTCAAACAGTTCACATGCCTTTTCTACGCTTCCACATTTTGCATACATGTCTAACAAGGTAGTTACAACTAAAATATCTAACAAAATTCCTCTATCCTTATGTTTTGATGGATGTCCATGCCCTATTCCAAAGCTCCTATTTTGACACAGGCAGGGAGGATGCTGACAAAGGTTGTGGAATTTCACTTTACACTAGCCAATTGCATTTACTTTAAAATTTATAAAGCCTTTTCAACAAATCCATTTTGTGCATATCCTGCAATCATTGCAGTCCATGAGACCACATTTCTTTGAGGCATTCTATCAAACAATTCACGTGCCTTGTCTATGCTTCCACATTTCACATACATGTCTAACAGGGCAATTGCAACTACAGCATCTGACAAAATTCCTCTATCCTTTATGTCTTGATGGATGTCCATACCCTATTCCAAAGCTCCCATTTTGACACAAGCAGGGAGGATGCTTGTGGAATTTGGCTTTACAGTAGCTAATTGCATTTGCTTTAAAATTTCTAAAGCCTTTTCAACAAATCCATTTTGTGCATATCCTGCAATCATTGGATTCCAAGAGATGACATCTCTTTGAGCCATTCCATCAAACAGTTCATGTGCCTTATCTATACATACACATTTTGCATACATGTCTACCAGAGCATTTCCAACTATAATATCTGACAAAAATCCCCCTTCCATTATGTTATGATGGATGTCCATACCCTGTTCCAAAGCTCCCATTTTGGCACAGGCAGGGAAGATGCTGGAAAAGGTTGTTAAATTTGGATTTACACCTACTAATTGCATTTGCTTGAAAGTTTCTAAAGCATTTTCAAAAAATCCATTTTGTGCATATCCTTCAATCTTTGCATTACATGATATGACATCTCTTTGAGGCATTCTGCCAAACAGTTCACATGCCTTGTCAATGCTTCCACATTTTGCATACATGTCAACGACCGCATTTTTGCTTAGAAATTCAGGGAAGACATCTGTTGAGTATTTCATTTGGCATGATTGTTGTCTCACCTACTCCCTCGCAGCCCCACAAGGACTGGGGCATGAGACCGCGGGATGGCGGGCTCTCCCCGGGAGAGCCTGCCATCCCACGCTCTCATGCCCTGGTCCTTGCGGGGTTGCAGGGGAGTAGGTGATGTATTGTATATTGGTCAAGCCAAAGACTCCAACACTAGTCCTATAACCTTCACGAGGCCACCAGCTAGATTGTGGTCTATCTTATTGCTAGGTCATTATTTTAAAGCATCATAGTCATTCACAGACGCTAAAACCTTCAACAAACCCTATCTTGGAGATAGACTTCAAAATGAGAACTCCTACCTGTAATAATAGGCTCGATGCCATTTAGGGTATTGGAAACAAACCCTATCCACCTATGGTGGTCACTTGTGTGGAATCAAACTACCAAACACCGTCGTTACACCAGCGAACCACGGAAGAAAAAATTGGCTGCCAATCTTGGTCACTGCCAAGGAATCACTATTTGAAGTCTCCAATCCAGGCCGTAGCTTCTTTGTTAGTCATTCAAAGGCTTAGGTCAAGTCTTTCCTTGTTAGTCGTTCAAAGGCTCAGGTCAAGTCTTTCATTTTGTTCTCCTCCATACATCTTATCTGTTGAAAAGTCTTTCCTTTGCTTTATTACTACTAACATTATTTAGGGTTTCTTATTTCTCTGTTTACATTTAGTTTTCCCTTGTAAAGAAATTCAAGATGATTTTTATTGTATAAAAACCCATGGCAGTAGATATTTTACGATGAACAAATTTTGGCCAACTGAGCAATTCAGATTTCAATTTGTGTATCAATTACATCTAATTTTTGGGATTGTCAGCTTTACTTGTTTTTTATGGGTCACATCTTGCCATGGGTCTTTGCCAATCAATAAATTATTGGGATTGTAAGCTTTCCTAATTTTTGATGGGGTGAATCTTGTCTTAGATTTGTGCATAAATTTTCTAATGTTTAGTGAATTGTTTGCACATATTATTCAGAGGCCCTTGTCATGTGTGCTTATAGTGGCAGGGCATTTTAGTATTCATAAAATTTTGATTGTACATCAAAAGCATTTTTACTGACCTACCATTCATCATTATGCACAAAATATATCAGTTTATGTGAGGTTTGTGTTATTTTTAATCCTCTCAATAGGATGCAAGCTTTGTACACTAGTTTACCCATCCCAAGCAAACCTGGGGAATTTTGGTCTTTGGACTTATTAGACATTTACAAACAACTATCAATTGCACATGAAGGATCTAGGATGAGAATCCACAAATTTGGAGATACCAATATTGCAGTAATAAATCAATGTTTACATTGAACAAAAGTTAAGTGATAGATTAAGGTTTAAGGGTGTACATATCCAGCTTTGAAATCATCATTATTGAAAGGTGTTCCGTCCATAAAAAATTTCTGCTGTATAGGTTTATCCTCCACAACAAACAATCGTTGTTCGCTTTGATTAGAATTTTGAAAATAGGCTCTAAATACTGAAAACTTAGTATAAACATCTGCATTAAAAAGGACTTGAAAACATTTTTAGAAATAATTTCATCCGGAAAGGTGCTCAATGGTAGAAATAATCTTATTCTAGCATTGGTAAAGTAGTCGATAAAAGTCAATTGATCTTGAATGCAAATGCATGGTAAAATTCTGTAACAACAAATTTCTTCTAAGAATAAAATTATTGAGAGATCTTTGCCAGTGGTTTTTCCTGGTACAAATTAGATTTTCCACGTAAATTTGTGTTGTCTATTTTATACAGCTTACTACTATTTCATATTTTATTTATATTGTCTATTTTGACTTACTTTGTCTAAACATATCTAAGAAGATCCGTGGAGTTAAGAAGGTAAATATTCTTTCAAAGAACATGTTAAAGTAAGTTACTTATGTGCTTTTTGTTACAAAGGGGCAATTTACTTATTGCATTGCTGGGTTTTGTTTGTGCAGACCAAGGCAAGAAATATAGCAAAGAAGAAGTAATGCAGCAATTAGCCCATGATGAAATATTTAGGCTTCATTTTGCAAGTAGTTCTTTCATGTTTTAGAGTTGTATAAGAAAAAAATAGAGCATTGTAACTCAGTTTTCTCAGTCACAGCATTGAGAAACACACTTTGGAACACATTTTCAAAGCAAAGACATATTTAAGTCTTGTATCTGCTGTAAAAATACCTTTTCTCAATAAAATTTTAGTATTTTGCCTTCTTAATAGCTGTTTCATTGTGTGCAAATGAATGATTGATTATGTTTTTTGTGTTTTATGTTTAAACCTCAAAAACAATTAAATAAACTACCAATTGACTAAATATACTACCAACTAACAGAAATTGATGACTAAATATACTACCAAATTACCAAATATACTACCAAATTGATGACTTAATATACTACCAAATTGATGACTAAATTAATGACTAAAATTTGTTTAGTCATAAATTTGGTCGCGAGATAAATGACCGGCAATAAACTACCAATGGTCACGTGACTAAATATACTACCAAATTAATGACTAAATATACTACCAAATTTATGAGTAAATATACTACCAAATTAATGACTAAAATTTTTTTGGTCATAAATTTGGTCACGAGATAAATGACCGGCAATAAACTACCAATGGTCACATGACCAAACTACTGATCACATGACCAATTTTTGCTAGTTTTTTTAGTCATTTTTTCCTATTTTTCTACTAGTGGCACTTACGAAAATTTCATGCTTAAGATCATATGTTAGATGTTACTTTATAAAGCAAGTAGTTAGTAATTGTTTCAATTTTGACAAGATACTACATTTTGTCTTAATTCATCTAATAAGCTAGCATAAGATCTTCTAAAGACAATTAATCATTGTTGCATCTAATTAAACCATATGTTGTTAGATTACAATTGCATTAATTGAAAACAATATCTTTACTCATGTGCAATTTTTTTAAATCATTGTTGCATTTTAAATAGTCTGCAAAGATTGATTAAATCATAATAAGTATTAAACACATTTTCACATGATCATCAAACATTATCACTTGTTGCATTTACATAAAATCACATGTGGTACATCAAATTACATCATATCATTAATAGAAAAACATCATATATATATATATATATATATATATATATATATATATATATATATATATATATATATATATATATATATATATATATATATATATATATATATATATATATATATATATATATATATATATATATATATATATATATATATATATATAGGCATTAGTTTGAGAATACATCAAAATCAAGCATCTCGTACAACAAAATGGGATGTTGTAGTACAATACATGAGATACATATCACATAGCTGAACCGTGACTGCTAGACTCCTCGAGACTGGGTGGTGTACGAGTGATAGAGGGCTTACCATGTGAGGCCGCCGATTGTGAGTGACTCCTAGAGACACTCCACAATCATAGACCCCTAAGCTCACACCTAATCTCTCCCATCTCTCTCTAAGAATCTATGTAGAGCTGCTAAAATTTGTCCCTCTCAGCTCTCGCTCGGTCTAGCTCTGTTTGTAGAAAGTGCATAAGAATGTGACTCGACTCGGTTGTAGGGGGTGCCATGGCCTGATCTCACTGTAACTAGAGGTTTTCCTCCACACGCTCTACCCTCTAGTTTGCCTGATCTAGAGTAGCTTCCATAGCCACCCTATATCTCATAAAAGGCATGAACAACTCTGGATACCACCTTGTACAGAGTGCTGTGGCAAACACCCTTTCTGCACTCGCTACTTGGTTGCATCAATAAGAACTATATTTTCTATGAAACGACTCACAAAGTCGTGCCATGCCTCTATACCAATTTCCAAAAGCAAGACAAAGATAATATCAACATCTCATCATCATACATATATGACATCAACAAAAATAGGCAATCATTAAAGCAAGATATCAACATTCTCACCAGGGTTGCCATCCTGCCAACCAGGATCATGTATTATTGTCTCTATAGCTACATCTGTAGTCACTCCTATAGCTAGGGGTATATAGGTACTAGCCTCCCCTTGCTTGGATCAACTTGATCTCCTAATAGCCTTAGGACCTAGACCATGAGCTCTCGACCTGGGTCTCTCCTTAGTCTCCTCGTCATCATCCACCTCTTGCTGCTCTTGCTATGCCTCACCCTAAAGACATAGCGTGATGGTGAATTATCATCATCCTCATCATCATAGTAATCGCCAAAGTGACTAAAGTCATCCTCATCGCTTGAATCGACTCCACGATCTCTCCATGCTTGGGGATAACCTATGGGGTGATCGGTGGGAAAAATTGGATCAGGCCGCATTGTCTCCCACCAGGTCATGTACGCTTGGGTACAATCGACATCATCTACATGTGATATCGGCTCTGCATCTACAACACCATCATCCTCGCTCTCAATGGTATCATTAGCCCTAACCGTGCTGCGCACCGACCGTGCATAGCTTGGACGCATGCGAGGAACACCTAGCACACATCTAAACTATTGCATCACTTGATCAAAATAAAAGATAATGATGATGATGTCATGACGACTAGCTAGAAGTCAATTTCACTGCATCCATGCTAGCTGTCTATGCTGTCCCATCCAAGGTTTGCCACCATGATATGGTCTCCATCTAATGTCATCAGGCTACAGTCTATCAAATACAACTCTCCAATATAGAAAATCACCATGTCTCCAACATCTCATCAATGGATAGGCATGTACGCGTAGATGTGTCCATGTTGGCTCAATGAGAAACCCCATTGGTTGTTGTTGGAGAAGGGAGAGAGAACAAGGTAAAGTTGCAGCTATGTATCTTTTAAATATTTTCAAATATGAAATTAATAGCATGTGTAAATCTAAAAATTACTTTCAATTTTAGATGTAATAGTCTTTCTCCAATTTAATCAGTGTACTAGAAGAAGAAAGCATGATAGAAGAAGACATAGTATTTACGTGGAGAAACCCTTGCATGAAAAAACTCCACACCCAAATATGTTTATGATTGTATTAAATATCTTCAAGAAAGATTACATTCAATACTTAAACTTCTCTTAATCCTAATGCACACCTCAACCTTCTTCAATCTTCTAAAACTTATGTTGTAATTCAGGTAATGCATTTTCCTACAACTTCAAAGCTTCTATATATTGAAATCTTCAAAACTTTCTCTCTGGAAAATACATTATGCTTTTTTTAATATTTACAACTTCAAAGCTTCTTAATTCAAAAGCGTGAAACTCAAATTACAATAAATTGTAATTGATAACATAAGACAAGTCCTCATGCAAAACCCAAGCACTCCAAATAGAGAAGACTAAAGTCAAACTGTACCAAACACCCTGTTAACTGTTAGTCCTGATTGTGAGAGCCCAATTTGTCCCACTTAAACTTAGTCAACAGAAATAACATTTCGAAATAAAAGCAACAACTGAAAGTCTCTAGATTGGATGCCCAAGTTGTCCCAATCTATTATAGTCAACTGAAGTGCATCACCACACATCAATCTCATGCAAACAACCTGCATGACTGATGTCCCCAATATTATTCTGAATTAATCTATTCTGTACATGCAAGTGACATGCACACATCTGTAGCACTATGTAAGAAATAGCCATTAACTGAATCTGGTAGATATAGTGTTTTGCAAGTTTTCTAAGTTGGAGTGTTCTACAAGCAACCTCATGAAAATGACATGCAACAACATGCAATTGCATATAACTGACATGCAACAACATGCAAGTCCATATAACTGATATGCAACAACATGCAAGTCAAAATAAATGACATGCAACAACATGCAAGCTTTTATGAGCTCATGCAACCACATGCCAGTTCATATAAGTGACATGCAATAACATGCAAGCACATACAAGTGACATGCAACAACATGCAAGCACATGCAAGTTCATATAAGTGACATGCAACAACATGCAAGTAACATGCAACAACATGCAAGCACATGTAAGTTCATATAAGTGACATGCAACAACATGCAAGTCCATATAAGTAACATGCAACAACATGCAATTCCATGCAAGTAATGCAACACATGCAAACTCATACTTGTAAGTGACATGCAACAACATGCAAGTCCATGCAAGTAACATGCGCAAGTCCATGAAAGCTTTTATGAGTTCATGCAAGCAATATGCAAATATCATGCATCTCTAATTTGACTGTTAACTGCCACATCATATTCATGCAAATATCATGCATCTTTGAATCCACTGTTAATTGTTATATCATGTTCATGCAAATATTATGCATCTCTAACTCCATTGTTAATTGCTACATCATGTTCATGCAAAGTGTATCAACAATATCCACTCATGCACACAAAAAGGAAACTCCTAGTCTAAATATAAGACACCTCCAAAGTGGGCACCCAAGTTAACTCCCACTTACTAGGAGTTGTCAAAAACCCAAAATAGACTTCAAGGAGTTGTCAACAAGTTTTCATGGACCCTGCTCCAAAAGTGGACACCCAAGTTTGACCCTACCATTTAGGAGTTAATTACAACATGCTAAGTGATATAATTAAATATTATTCTATCTCTCAAGTCCTTATGTGTTGGGGAACACATTCTAAGAACTTTGGAGACACATGAAATTGGTTAGGATTGCAAAGTTAATGGAAACTTATCCTAATAGCTGTGTGCATCTAATGTGCTCGAACGCCCATACTTGTAGCAAGGTACATATCATCAACCCATGTGCCTCATAGTGAACATACCGACTAAACTCTTGATAAAGGTCCACAAGCATACTACACCCCCATGAGTAGACTATCCGCTCCTCCTCCATTGCTTTAATGGTATGGACAAGACCACTATGGAGATGAACACCCTGTCCATATGGTGTAATCACTAAGGCAATGATAGCGATCAAGATGCGACGAACCAAAGGTATGTCTGCTCCGCCCTGCTCTAGCCATCGAAGAATGATGTGTCCCTGCTCGACAGGCATGATAACATGACCTAGACAATAAAGGTGACTCGAATGAGTATACTCCTAAGAGTGCTACTCTACAACCCTTACTGTCTGGCCTTGTATTGGAGGCCAGAGGATGCGGTAGACGTCCTCGAGTGTCATTGTAATCTCTCCTATAGGGAGATGGAATGTAGACGTGTCTGCATCCCATCGCTCCATTAGGGCCATGAGCATACTACTGTGAAATATCATCGTGGACATAATGAATGCCCACCACACACCCACATCCTACAATAGACTCTTGTCTGCATCAAATAGTGTATCTATGTGGCTCCACAACAATGTTAGGAGATGGCCATTGGTATGCTCTTGCATGCGAGGGATGTCCTATCAAACATACAAATACAATTTCAATCAAAAAATGCTTGTGGGAAATCAATTACTTAACATCAAACTTTACATCTTGCCTAGTCCCCCAGACCCATGGCCTGCATATGACATGGGCACCCTAGGAAGACCTCCAGGGTGCCCCAAGAGGACTTAGGCACCCATATTGGACTAGGGCACCCTAGAAGGATTTAGGTGCCCCATTTGGTCCCCTTATCCCTAAAACAGTTCTGAATGCACAACCATCAAGAAAAATAGAACAAACAGGAAAAAAATGCTAATAGAAGTGAAGTTTAGAGACCTACCTCCTGCTCCTCTCACCTCTCCACCACTCGGGACCAAAGTGCATCCAGCCTCGGGGCCTGATATGAGCGTCAGGTCTGCATTGTAGCTCTCTCTCCTCTTCTCCTCTTCTCCTCTTCTTCTCTGGAAGTGAAAATGCAAAAATGAATAATTAATAAGTGAAAACTCCATTTACTTATAATAAATAGGTGAGAATTCCTTTCACTAACTAGGAGCAAAAATATACAACATTGATCAAACATCTCTATCTTGGGCTGCCAAACTCTAATTTTTGTGTTGTTTATTGCATTGGATTCTTAGTTTTTCCCTTCATCTAACCTAATACCTTATGTCTTGGTGTTGTTTGAAAGAATAACCCTACCAATGCATTCTCTCATCAAGTCTTCCCTGAAATCCGTGCGTGAAGATTACCACCTTGTTTCTCCTTTTTGGACTAAGCAAGCAGAAACAAGGGGGGGCATATATCTTAATCAATTTCCACCCTAATGATGTCTCATCACTTATCCCCTTTAGTGTTTATGATTGACTTATTCATTTGTTGGTTGCAGGATGATTTGATTATTTTTTCTAGACATAACCTTTCTTTGTAGGTTGCAGTTCCTAACTTTGTGGTCTTATAGGATTACAGATTGGGGGCTTCTTCCTCTCACTTGGAAAACATTTGAAATCCTCTAGAGTGTTGTTATATGGAGCCTAATCAGACTCGGAGGTTAAATTTACCCCACTTTTATCGGCATGGTTTCCTCCCAACTTTCTACGGGGTCAAGAGGCACCGCCCCTTGCGGGGGTTTGGGGGCAGCGCCCCTTGCGGGGTCCAGGGGCAGCCGAAACCTCACACAGTTTTTTATTATTTTATTAAGGTGTCAGGAGTTATTTTTTCATTGGCCGACATAAAAAAAACCTTATTTTGTAACCGACAAAAGTCATGATAAAAATCACTAAGGGTTAGGGTTTCCGTGGATATTGTATTGTAGCATTTGCAGCGGTATTGAGTTGTAGGGATTCCTAGTTGTAATCAGTTTGATTTAATGGATAATAATATTGGACTCTCTGTTTGGTGGATGTAGCTCAATTTTGGGTGAACCACGTTAAAACTTGTCTCTTGTTGTTATTATTTTTGTGTATTTCCATTCCTCTGTTTAATCTTTATTTGCATTTAATTGATATCTTCTGCCGGTTAACCCTAACATAGAGTGTCCTTTTGGGTATCCTTTTTGTGATTACTGTATTTACTTTCCTTTAGTTGTATATGGTTGTAGGACATAATAACCCAACCAAAATAACCCTGGACAGAATAACCCAGACACAATAACTCAAGGACAAAATAACCTAGGGTCATAATAACCCAAGCCAAAATAACGCGTGGTCAGAATAACCCATGGACAGAATAACCTGTGGTCAGAATATATGATTTTTGTAATAACTCTTTTAAAAAACCCTAGGAAAATTTAAAATAATGTTCAAAAAAATATATTACAAAATATCTTCTTTTATGAATTTGGATTTCTCCTCTTCTTATCACTTTACACACTCTTACTTCTTCTCCCCTTCTTCCTTTCTTTACTTCTCTTAATTCTACCACTTTATATATCTTCTTAATTCCTCTTCATAATGCCTTTTCACTTATATCTTTTCATAATAACTCTTAATCATCTTATTCCCACGAAATTGCCTTTATTTTTATAATTATTTACCATTTTATAGGTTATTTAAGCATATTAAAGGTGTTTTAAGGCTATTTTAGGGGTATATAATGGATATATGGTCTAAAAATGACCTAAATAACCTCTATGGTGCCTCACAATCCCTTTTTTCATCTTAAAGATTAATGTTACTTAATTTTTTGACATGCTTGTTTATGTTCCTTGTAATCATATTTATAATTTAGTTTAATAAATAGTTTTTGTGATTATTTATGGTCATTTGGGCACATGAAGAGATAGCAGTGCAAATTGGAGCAAAAATTTGGCATAAGAATTGGAAAAATATCTAAATTCTAATAGTCTAATTGATTTTATGTCATTTCTAGTTCACTAGCTCAATCTAAAATGACCACAGGTTATTCTGTCCATGGGTTATTTTGACCACGGGCTATTCTATCCATGGGTTATTATGACCCTGGGTTATTTTGTCCTTGGGTTATTATGACAGGGTTATTGTGTCTAGGGTTATTTTGGCCGAGTTATTATGTCTGGATACCATTGCATATGCATGTAGTGTCATATGGCCACTAAAGTGGGGGCTAAATGTTATATCATAAATTGTGCTCCTGCTTAGATTAGCATAATTTCACTAGGTTTAGCTCCTACCTTTTAGTGTCCCTCAACCCCTTTCTTAATTGGACCTATTTAGAACCTAACTAACGAATATCTAATTGTTAATGGAAATATTGTCAACAGTATTAAACTACTAATAATCCAATAATCTCAATGAAATATGATGCAAATCAAATAAACAAAGACATTTTACCTTGAAGATTGATTTACCTCAACCTTCCATTGTTCACCTATCATGTATTGATCTTGTTGATGAATAGAGCTCTCAGAAGCGTGCTTCCTTGCTATTTGAAGATGACAATACTTGAATGGTTGTATGTTGGATAAAATGCAATGAAGATTACCTACAATGCAACTCTCGTGAGAATGAGAGATGGATGATTGAAGACATGATTGTATGGATAGGAGGATAATGAAGATAATGCAATGAGCAATATGGATGTTTTTCCAAAGGTACGCTAGTATAATTCTGACAGAGTAAGTTTGCTATAGCTTGTGGATTGTTGAATGAGGGAATGAGCTTCCTTTTATAGGCCAAGGAGGGGGCAAGTCCATGTGTCAAGATCTCAACGATGGAGACTTGGTCTTGAGAGGTGTATGGTGAGGATTGAATTGGTTGAGATGAGGGAGAGAAAGAGGGAAGATGTTCCTCTCACCTTGACATGGTAGAGAGAAAGGTGTGACATAAGTCCACATGTCACAAGGCTCACAATGACCAAGGAGAGAAGGTCAGACAAGGAGACATGATAATAGGGAGGTTGGAAAGATTCTAGGGACTATGGAACAAGTGTCAAAAAGTGTCCCTTCGACCATGATGACATGGAGATACCATGCCCTTTGGAATAGGGATAGTTAGAGAGATGATAGGGCATGTGGGTGAGAGAAAATGGACTAATTAAATATTGAAATATTTAATTACATGTACAACATGGTGAGGTGGACATGTGAGGTGGATTAGATGATGTGGAATAGAGGACTTTTAACTTTGGAATAGGATGATTTGTGATTAAATAATTTGATTATTATTTAATTAAGGGATGACATTAGAAGAATAGGTTTAATTGATTTAATTAAATAAATTGATATTTATTTAATATTTGGACTATTAATGACGAACGTGAATCAAATAGATAAATTGATGAATTTATTAAATGATAGAAGAAAGGGAATTAAATAAATAATAAATATTTATTTAATTTGTCTTTACCATTTTTAGGTGTATACATTTTGCCCCTCTTTGAGACATTATGTTTTAACACATTTCAAAGAATAAAAAATTTCTACGATTGATACATGCCCCAGTTTTTGCCCCTGGTACAGGTTTATGACGCTAGGATGCCCCCTCAGGAGATTGGACGGGAAGAAATTGACGATAGGATGACAGACAATCTCACAATTAAGAAGAATGATAAAGGATGGCTAAGAAAAATGGAGGTTGCAAGATAAGGGATGGGTGAAAGAGTTGAATGATATACTATGCAAGATAAAATGATAACACACACAAGCAAGCAAGAAAGTATGCACAAATGATTCAAGAACAAACAAGGTACTGCCCTTGTCAAGATGTAAACCATGATTAATTGATAATGATTGATGCTAGTGTTGTCATTGCAAGGAACGATACATCCCTAGATCAACACAAAGATGTGGGAATGATATATCCCATTGATGATGTTGATGATTGATTTGTTTCACAACAAGATTAGGATCAAGACCATTGATTGTGATTGGATAATTTGACAAGATTGATTTAATCGATTGGTATGGATTAAGGATGACTTGCATTTGGATCATTGCTTGATTTGATTGGATTGATTTGACAAGATTGATTTGAAGGATTGGATTGATTTGATGAAGGAAAGAAGTGATAAAAGATTTGATTTGAAAGATTGATGAAATGATTTGGTTAATGAAAGATAATTTATAATAATAATTTGGTTAATGGATAAAATGATTTGGATAAATAGATAACTTAGATCGTAAAAACACTTAGAATGATGATAATGATGAAATGCTTATAATGAAATGAAATGCAATTTGGTATGTATGGATGTGGATTTTGTCATCTTCGTATACAAGTTTTTGAAGTACTTTGTTTCATCATTGAGCTTTTGAAATGTTGTAAGAGAATACAAGCATCTAGGTATAATTAAACCATGATGACCCGAGTATCTCTTACATGGATTTTGATTTAGCAAGTTAATACAAACATCTAAGTATAATTGAACCAAGATGACTTGAGTATTGCTTGTGTATCAACAAACAAGGATTAAACTTGTTTCATGTTTAGACCTTTGATGTCCTCGATGATCATTTTGTTGATCATGTCATTAGACAAGGCTTTCACATTACTAAAGATAAATCCACAAACAATAGACAAATAAAATAATTATGCCCCCATCATAGCTTCTCTAGTTCAAGACATCCTTGAGTAGCGTAGAAAGAAATAATAACAAAAATCATGATATAAGATTTTTAAAACAACCATTGAAAAAATTTCTTGCCCAAAACATATTTTCTTGCTATAACTTGATAGAATCAATTTAATGTCTTAGGTCAAAAGGGATTTGTTAGGTGCAGTTCAAGTGTCTTCTTGCCAAGACAATGTTTTAAAGCTTGATTCATTGCGCTGTTTGTTGTCTAGTGATAAAACTGTGATCTGATTATTTACCCTCTAAATTTATAGCATTCATCCTATTCTCTGACTAGGTCGAGGATTTGACCCCAGTTAAGTAAAGGATCAATTTAGTATGGATGAATGGAAGACATACATGAAGAAACAAGCCCTAAGGGACTGACCTAGTGCCTCAGGGCTCATTGCTAAATGGCCTTGCCTACATGATGACGCAGAGGTGACGTAGTTCGGGGTGCGGACTATGTGGACCTAAGACCTAGGGGGAAGCCTCGGGGGCTCATTGATGATGGTCTTTCCTACATGACGATGCAGAGGCAACGTAGTTCAACCTTGAAGGCTAACACCGATGATGGATGAAGATATGGGTGAAGAATAGGTTTATGGTAAAATTTGGGATATAGATGAATGGGGAAGGAGCATAAGATAGCAAGGATGTGATCTCAAAGGACTATGTTGCATAGGAACAACATGCCCCTTTTGTAGATGTAAGGCTTGGGATTTGACATGACAAAGCTTATGACAAAGGAGGATGATAGGAGTGATTTGAAAGGGATGAGGTATGTCAAGAGATAATCAAAACATTTGTCAATATTGTGCCCCCGATTTTCATCGAGATCAAAAGGAGAAAGAGAGGATGAAAGGATAACAATATGATAGGTATATGTAGGATAAGGATGGTAGGATAGTATGGTAGGGTTGAATGAGACAATGTGCTCCCAAGGATAAGTGACATAAAGATCAACCTACACATGATGCTTGTATGCCAGGTTTTCATCACGGTACTTATCCAAGGTGCCACCAAGGGTGGTTTTCACCATTGGATGAAGGGATTTTTATCTACCTTTTTTTTTTTAATAGGATAGGTGGCATATAGATGAGAGGGACTCAAGTGTCTAGTACCATGAAGGGTGATAGTCCCACTAGAGATGGATGTCATCGCATGTACCATGTCTAGTGTCATTGTGCTCATCGATGTTGGTAAGGAGACGGCATGAAAGTGAGATGGATAAGGTAGATAGTGGATTAAAAAAGGTATGATAGTGGATTATGTAGGGCAGATGAAAATGTTGGATTATGATGTAGATTATGTAGGACTTATGCACAAGGATGGATGAAAGGTTTATGCAAAAGTGTGGACCATAGGAATAGGATGGGGGAAATATGTAGGATAATAGTTGAATCATGGTGAGATGGAGGTATGTGGGAATGTTGTGGAATGAAAGGGAACCATGACCAATGGCTACACACACCGTGATAAACTTTGAAGCTTTTGATGGGAAGGTGGTTGATGGAGTGATTTAGGGATCCACATGGACTTAGTGTTTTTATGATTTTTACTTTTGATGTGGGATGAAGGAATTTGATATTTTGCGGTGAAATGGATGGAAGAGGATGGTTGGGATTTTTGAGAGGTGGATGCCTCTTTTGACTTGATTGCTTCTTTTTGCTTGTGAACTCATACCATTTTAGTTTTTGACTTTGCTTGTGAAGGTATGGGTTTGGATAACTTTTTGGATGGATTTTTCTTTGATTCTTGGCATTTGTACCCTAAGGAATTAAGACCTTTAGGATTTTTTGCTTTATAGGTAGATGCATCCAAACTTTTACTTTTGAATCCCATGAACATGGTAGAATGAGTGGAAGCTTTATGTTTAGACAATGTGTGCATTTGTTGGTCATGATTAGGAATTTTAGAAGATTTATGGGTAAATGGATAATTAGGCATTGGTAGAAGTGGTGGCAAAGTGGATGGTGGTATAGTAGGGGTTGGAAGAAGTGGGGGTAAAGTGGATGGTGGAAGCTATATGGTCACACGCTTTTGACATTTGTAGGATGATGGAGGTGGAATGGCGACATATGTTTTAGGTACACGATAGGGTTGGTGATGGAAAGTGAACTTAGGAGGAATGGAGGAAGTACCAACATCTTTAGATTTTTGACCTTGGAGTGTGTATCCAAGGCCATATGAGCAAGGGGGGACATTGACATGTACGGGCTCCAAAATACCTTGTTCATGAAGGCCTAAGCCTTTACCCTGATAGTTCATCTTTTGGAGCATGTGATGCACTATGGGACTAGGTGTAGTTTGGAAACTACTCTTGAGTTCTTTATTGGATGGAGAAGTGGTGGACAATGGTTGTTGTTGTTCCAAGGAGGAACATTCATGAGTGAAGGTAGATAGACCAAGTGGATATGTTGGATTTGTAATGGAGTTGATAGTGGATGATGTGAAAGGATCATTAGGATCTTGATTGTGCTCATTAGGATCCAAGTTATTTGTTTGATCTTCTATGCTTTCTTGGGAGGCAAGTGTCTCATCATGACAAGTGGATGGTATAGGATCATGGATAGGTGGAGTTTCTTCACTTTGTAGGAAGGCCATGAAATGAGGTGAGTGTTTAAGTAGGCCAACAAGACTTTTATTAGATAGAGCGTGTAGGTCTTGGGTGTCTTGTTCATGAATGGTTGTGGGGGGGTAAATAAGATCAAGATTCTCATGGATGGGCTCTTCATTAATAATGTCTTGATCATGGAAAAGGTGCATGTTATGGATGGGTTGGCTAAAAGTGATTTGATCTTGACTAGAATGAGGACTAGGTGTTTCCACTTGCTTTAGATTATGTTCTTGACATACCTCTTGACTTGTTTTAATGGAGGTGGAAGGGGATGATTCATGGAGAGGCTCTTGAATAAGGTCAAGGGGTTTTAGGTGACATGATTGGTTTGTAGGAATGGTCATGGTGTTGAAAGATTCTTGGATATTTTCAAGGATAGGGATTTGAAGGCATGAGGGTGGTTTACTCCTTGCTAATAGCCATTGGATCACATCCTTCATGAGGATATGGGTGGATGGATAATATAATGGATGGAGAATAATGGTAGATGGTGTAGGCTTATGATTAAGGTTAAGATTACTTGTGCTAGATGGGGATGAAATTGGATGAGTGGATTTGGATTTTTCCATAGCTTTTCTTTTAATTTTAGATTTTTCAAAGAGTCTTAGGAGAAAATCGTTCAAGGATTCTTTGGGGGATGGATTAGAGTTTGGGAAGTTTGATGGTGGTGTTAGTGTAGGACTAGTATGCTTTGGGGTAGGCATTCTATGGGATTGTGATGGAGGACTAGTAGATGGAGTGGTATATGATTCCAAACTTAAGGTAGTGTTTCCCTTGTCAATAGTATCATTAAGATGGGTTAAGGATGCATGATCTTGGTGTGAGAAATGGCTAGTACTAGCATGCTCATGTTGTGAAGGATATGGTTCACGTGGATCACCTTTTTCCCTATATTTGTCAAACTTGGGCACTTCAAAACTAGAAGGGAAAGGTATCCTAACCAAACTTTTATCAAATGGCTAAGGAGATATGCCCTCTAATGAATATCATTTTGTGGAAGATATGGTTTGTAAATCTACAAATTGTTGTTGTAAAGCTTGGATTTGTTGCATGAGTGTTTCTAATGGATTTGTCATAGCCTTAGCTTTCTTATTTTAGGATCTTCAGTTTCATTCGTTTGCCTTGTTTCTCTCAATTTTTCTATGTCAAAATTGGAAGGTAACTTTGCTCCTTGTTGTGCTAGCATAAGGAAGTACTTTTTGGGATCCATTGTAATGACTTTGTCCATTAGTTTTTGAAATTTAGGGTCTTGCTGAGCACTAATAATTTCTTCTTGGTTAATGTCCTCTTCCTCATCACTAGAAGTATAGTGGCTACCATGTAGTGAACCCATCTCTTGCTTTTGTTTCACTTGGGACCTATTTTAAACCATGCAAGTTTGAGATGTGGGTGAAGTTGTCTTGTGAGACTTGGTGGATTTGATTGTGATGGGTGGTGTGACATGGTAGAAGGCAAGTTTGATTTGGAATATATTTTGCTAAGGTTTTTGTTGATTCTATGTTTGCCTCAAACAAGGTAATTCTTGAGCTATAATGCTTAATAGCTATCGAAGTGTCAATACAAGGGGTAGTCTAAATAGGGATAGATTGACAACACTATTTGATGAAGACTATTCTCTTGTCAAGGTTACACTAGTATAGTTTTGTCGGGAAGGATGATTTGAAATCCTATTATAAAAACTAACTAGCTCTTGTTTGGGTTGGTAGAGTACCAACTAAGTCCTAGAAGCAAGTTGTGGTTTGATTTGAGGTGTTTTGATAGCAAGGTAATAGTGTGAAAAGAAGGTGTTTGAGAAGATGATATGGAAAGGTGTTTGCACGGTATAACTAATTTTTTTAGGGTGAAACTATAGCAAAAAGGGTACCTAAAACTGATAATGTTTTTGTCCCACACTGTATCAAATATCTCTCTGTTTTGGATGTGCAGCTTCAAAAGTGCAGGCTAACAGGTCAAATACGCAACTCTATTGGTCAAATGTGCAGATTTGGTTGAGTTTATATGCGCTGTTCTATGCATCAAATGTGTAGAAAGATTATAAGTACAACAAAATGTTTCAGATGTGTAGTAGAATTGGTTCAATGCGCAACAAGATTAAATGCACAGCAAAACTTGTTATATGCGCAACAGAGTGTTTTAATGCGCATAACTGTAGGTATTTGGTTTTTTGTTTTAGTCTTGACAGTTTGATTTGTTTAGAATGTTTTCCTAAGTTAATCTAAGGTTTGCAATGCAGACTTTGGTTCAAGTTATTGCTAGAAAACATAGAGAACAAAAGGTTTTCATGATTTACTTTTAAAAACAAACAATTACAATCCTAGGGATGGCAAGGATAATATTTGATGAGTTCCAGCTTGGTTTTTACACCAACCACTTGCATAAAGGCGGACAACTAATAAATTGGTAGAACCGGCTCCCCTCCACCGCACTCACTTCTCACACATACCAAGTTATAGTTCCTCTGAAGAGTTGAACTTTTCTATCTCTACACTAAATGAGTGTATGATGTTGGATGATTCTAGAGGTTCCTCCTTCTGTGCCACCAAATAGGGGATTTTGGCTTGCTAGAACAAAAGGATTTTAGTCAAGGCATCCGTTCGGGTGGTTACACATGCGGCCATTCGCTTCGATAAGAAGGCTTCCCAGCCTGCAGGGGTTACGCTCCACATGGTTTTGGGGGAAACATTGGTCGATGTAACACAACAGCACCCGTTGCTTGCAAATTTTGTCACAAGCACAATTTATTTATAGTGACTTGGAGGTGTTTGGCTTTAGCCCGTTATCACTTAAGGTCGTCCCACTTGGAAAGAAAGAATTCCAAGGGCAGGCCTCTCTAAAGGTAAAACATGCAAAATGATAAGTTTGGCATTTTGGTCACCCAGTTAAGGGGAGAGCATAGTCCTATTATCATTTTGAAAACATGGAGAACACTGGTTCTTTATCTCCCTAGTTAAAAGAAAAACAACTAAATGTGTTAACTCTACCAAGCACAAAAATTTGTAACAAGATAGCAATAACTTGGAAAAGATTTTGTTAATTTTATCCCTCTAACAAATCTTGGTGTAGATTGTTGTTTGAAGAAATAAGACAAGTATTACTTTCCCCTATTATGCTATGTGATAAATTGTAGTGCAAGATAGTAAAAACATAAAGAAATTGTTCAGTTTTTAACCCCTAGGTTGGGACTAGATGAAAGTTGTGATGCAACAAAATGATTTACTTTCCTCCTAGTTAAGTCTATGTGAAAATTTGCATGAACATATTAAGTTACTCCTTCCTAATTAGTTCTAGGTGGCTTAATAATGCAGCTAAAATGACTAAATCGAGCTCCTAACACCTGCAAATAAAAGTTAGTATGGAAAACATTATAAAACTTTTACACCTCTCTGTTACAATTTGAAAGTGTAAGACTGCAAGTCATATGCACAGTACTGTGTAGTATATGTGCAGATTTGCAAATGCACAGTCAAATGAATCGGATGTGCAAGACTACATGGTGTATGCATAGAAAGAGAAAAAGCACCAGAAAAAGTTTCAGATGCACAGGACTGCGTGGTGTATGCGCAGAAAGAGAAAAAGCACTAGAAAATGTTTCAGATGCGCAACATGATATGTTGTAAACGTAGAAAGGTGAAAGCATAGCAGAAAGTGTTGAATGTGCCAAACTGGAAGTTGTATGTGTAGAAACAACCTGTCGTGATGGAACCTTCACAAAACACTCAGATGGAAGTTAAAAACGGGGCAAGGCCCCATGGTCGATGCCAAAAATGTTAATGGAAATACTGTCAACAGTATTAAACTACTAATAATCCAATAATCTCAATGAATATGATGCAAATCAAATAAACAAAGACATTTTACCTTGAAGATTGATTTACCTCAAACCTTCCATTGTTCGCCTATCATATATTGATCTTGTTGATGAATAGAGTCTCAGAAGCATGCTTCCTCATTGTTTGAAGATGACAATACTTGAATGGTTGTATGTTGGATAAAATGCAATGAAGATTACCTACAATGTAACTCTTGTGAGGATGAGAGATGGATGATTGAAGACATGATTGTATGGATAGGAGGATAATGGAGACAATGCAATGGGCAATATGGATGTTTTGCCAAAGGCACGCTGGTATAATTCTGGCAGAGTAAGTTTGCTATAGCTTGTAGATTGTTGAATGAGGGAATGAGCTTCCTTTTATAGGCCAAGGAGAGGGCAAGTCCATTTGTCAAGATCTCAATGGTGGAGACTTGGTCTTGAGAGGTGTATGGTGAGGATTGAATTGGTTGAGATGAGGGAGAGAAAGAGGGAAGATGTTCCCCTCACCTTGACATGGTGGAGAGAAAGGTGTGACATGAGTCCACATGTCACAAGGCTCACAATGACCAAGGAGAGAAGGTCAAACAAGGAGACATGATGATAGGGAGGTTGGAAAGATTCTAGGGACTATGGAACAAGTGTCACAAAGTGTCCCTTTGACCATGATGACATGGAGAGACCATGCCCTTTGGAATAGGGATAGTTAGAGAGATAATAGGGCATGTGGGTGAGGGAAAATGGACTAATTAAATATTAAAATATTTAATTACATGTGCAACATAGTGAGGTGGACATGTGAGGTGGATTAGATGATGTGGAATAGAGGACTTTTAACTTTGGAATAGGACGATTTGTGATTAAATAATTTGATTATTATTAAATTAAGGGATGACATTAGAAGAATAGGTTTAATTGATTTAATTAAATAAATTGACATTTATTTAATATTTGGACTATTAATGACGAATGTGAATCAAATAGATAAATTGATGAATTTATTAAATGATAGAAGAAAGGGAATTAAATAAATAATAAATATTTATTTAATTTATCTTTGCTATTTTTAGGTGTATACACTAATCAAATGAGTGTTGTATTTCAGAGTGATTTTTGACAAAACCTGAGAAGAAATGTTGGATGCCAGACATTTAGGGCATCCTTAAGCAGATGCCAAAGAAAAATTTAGGGGTTGGACTTGGGCACCAACCGCCCATGTCCCACCTTAATCTCTAGGATCTAAATTTTCTTGTGGTGTCATCTTTTTCAGCGTGCTTCGAGATTCTGAATTTAAAATTTTTTTCGCACGATGTCGACATGTTGTTTTAAATTATTACACCCCTAAGGTTTGATATTTAAAGAGAATTGAAAATCATTTTATCACACACAACTTACATGAAATCTTACCACACTGAAACTCTGCTACAATTGCTATTGAAGTCTGCAAAGTGTTGAAGCTCATTGAAGAATTTTATCTTTACTATCATGGAGATATGTTGTGGAGATTAGGAATCAAGATCTTGAGTCTATCTTTCTCTTCTGAAGATTTTGTCAAGCCCTTTGTACGATCGGGAGAATGGTTGAAGTCTCCAACTTGAGTTTTGGAATCCACTATGGATACGACTGCCTCACCTTCTTGTTCTACAAGTCTTCATTGATCTCATCTCCTTGAGTGAAACATTTGTGGATGTAATCCTTGATGCTCGAGTCATTTAGGATCTTACATTTGTTTATGCTTACACATTTGGTTTTCAAGCACACATTTGCATACTTTGACATTAGCGATTGTTTAGGTAGAAATACCGAAGATGGGGTTTGACTGAGGCAAACTCCTATACAACCACAACCATCCTTCTCCTTCTTTTTGTTTGTACAGGTTAGATTTGGGAAGATTAGATAGAAAGAAGCGAAGGAGAAACATGTATTATAGGTACAGACATCACAAAAGTTATAGGTTTGTTGTCAGATATATTCAGGATGCTTTCAGAAACCATCTTTGTCCTTCAGCCCCTGAGATCTGAGATCTGGGACTCTTATCACATACTCAGGTGCCTATTATAGTCAGTTCTGGGGTAGCGGAACCTTGGGACAAGTTTGGTGGCCACCCTTGTCCATTAGGCCTTCAAACTCTAGATGCACAGTCCCTATAGCTTCTTATCTGTGTTTCTGTAATCATCATGTAGGTTTTTTCTCCTAAAATCAATTTGTTCATGCATATCTTACAACTAGGGTTTGTTTGAACAAAGCAGATTTGAGGTTGTGGAAACTTTGTTGGACCATCTTTTCATGTACAACAATAAGGGATATGGTACCTATAGCTTCATCCTCTCATAGTGATCAAGCTCAATTCATATTTTGGATGTTAGTGCAAAGAAAAAGAGGGGCTTGACCTAGTTTACACATACTATCATTCTCTCTCTTTTTCACACTAAACACATCTGAACACTATTAGATGTTGAACTCTAATCGGATATGGAACATGAGATGAACCAAATGTCCATTGTGCAAGATCAGGTTCGAGTTAGTGTATCTGGATCCTATTAACTTGTCTTATCTGGATTCGATTGTATTTCTTGTTCAGATCCAGTTGCAATCCCTTGTATTTCAACTAGATGCCTTATCTAAATCCCATTGTCTTATCATGTCCAGATCCGATTGCATCACCCTTTATTTTCCAATTGGACATTTCCTAACCAGATATCCCATTATGTTTCAATATCTGGATCCGGTTGCCTTATTCATATCTGATTGCCTTATTCACATCCTACACTTCTTCCATCAAATATATTCAATCTGAGGTACCTTAAATGGAATAAAATTCTCAAAAAAACTAAAATATCCTAAGTGCATTGGTCCCCTATGTAAAATCATGAAAAAATTCTAAGTGTAAGTCTTGTCTTTCACTTATGTTTTCCTTAGTGTTATCGACAGATCGACTAGTTCATGAACTTGTGAATTGGCTGATTAGTTCAAAATCTCTATGATGGAGTGATTGATTGATGGACAAAGTTGAGCAAAGCAAAAGAAAGAGAAGACAATCACTGGATTGACAAACTCACGAACTCGCCAATTAGTTCGCAGTTTCATCTATTCATTGATCACCAATGAGAAGAAAGTAGATGATAAGGAAACAAAGCAAGGGAAAGAAAAGATAGATGTTTTTTAGAAAAGTAGGTGGTTCGTAAACCTCCTAGTTCTTCGATTGCCAAGTTCGTTGATAGGCGAACTCACCGATAGAAAGGGGCAGGTTCGAAGGAGGAAGGGGTCGATAAAGACTCCATTACAAAAGAAAAATAGCTCAATACAGATTAAAAAAGACATAGAATGAAAACCTTCCCTTCATATTTAAATTGGAAATGAAGACAAGAAAGGTCTAGGAGAGGAAACAATCCATTAGATTCATACAGTTCAGGGAAATATCATGAGGCCATGATCAAGCATCAAGCGCTTCAGCTGAATATTTCATCCGAACCTTTCCTAACTGGACATCCCATTGATTTGTTAAATCTAGATCCAGTTATGATGCTTTATCATCCATCTAGATATCTCATCTGAATATCATGTTACACATCTGGTTACACTACTTATCTTCAACCAGAAATATTTTGAACTAGATATCCTGTTGCATTTCATTATCTAGATTTGGTTGTTGTTCACATCTAGTTGCAATGCTTCATTTCTAACTGAATATTTTTCCATCCAGATGCCCTATAACGTGTCTTGTTCCATCTGATTAGCTTGTAAGATGGATGAGAAACATAGGAAAACATGCCGCTGACTCTCTAGATTGCCATTAATACAAGGTGGGTGGTTGAATTTGATGTTTTAATGTAGTTGGTGGGGTTTCCCCTCCCATTTTCCATTGAGCCCGAGTTGTGAAGGCTATAAATTAAAGATGAAAACTCTTTTCAAGGGTTGGTCACTTTGGCATTTTTCAAACAACTGATGAAGTGCGACTAGGGTTTCTATCATTGTTAAAGTTTCAGATCTTCAGGGATAATTTTTTGTAAACCATATGGATGAATCAATGAAAAATTTGTGAGTAGAATCATTTGTCTCCATTGTTGCATATGTTCATTTAGGGAATTTCTGATTCATTATAGGATTCCTCTTGCCACGATTTGTGGTGTGATTGTAATGTTCATTTGAAAGATTTGACAGGTCCATAATATATTTGATGGCACGGTACCACACACATGCTCATATTCATATACCACAAGATGGCTGTCTTGCCAGCCACAAAATCAAACAACTTCACAAATGCATTAAATCAAACAGAGATTCAGAAATAATGACAGGAGCTCAAATGTATATAATACCAAAATGACAGGAAATATTAATATGCAGATTCTTAAGATCATTGAAATCAAATAGGACAGGAACAAAATCTGATTCCTCACTATTCTATCTCACTATCCAAGCATTAAAAAGCTTATGTATTGGCCTGTAATTATCGCCTCTATATCTACAACAGATAAATACGATTCCTATCTTCTTTTTCTTCTATTCAGCAAATCGACTCCCTTCTCTCCTTCACTTCCCATCTCTCTGTTCTTTTTGTTTGGCCTACTCTCTAATTCAACTTTCACCAAAATCAGCCTTTACTTCTTTTATTGACCTTTGTTACGCAGCCTTTTCAATCTACTATCCTTCCTCTCAGTTGATGGCCTTCCTTGTATCAACTTCTGCTTCTATTTATGTCTCTTCCTCCCTGCAATCGTCGGCCTCTTTCTTTCTTTTGCATCATCGACCTTCTACTGTTCGGCCACATTTCTTTTTATCAGCCTTCAATCTGCCCTCTGCTCAGCCATCTTTCTTTCTATCAGCCTTCATTCTGCATTCCGCTTGGCCTTCGATTCCTGGCCTTCGGCCTTCAATCTGCCCACTGATGTCCTTGATAACTATCGAACTTCCCTTTTAAACCTATATTCTTCTCTTTTGCCGTCATTTCCTCTTTCTCCTGTCTTTTCATAGCGAATGTAGGCATTTTTCCTATTTTAGGATTCTTTTAGCAATAGTCTCTTTAGCTTCTACAATGCTTTTCTAGCTGTCCTCTAACTGCTGTCCAAGACTGTTCAACTGTCGATTCACCCAATTAGCAAATTATTCTTATCTGTCTGCAGTGTAACGGTCAACAAATATAAAACCCCCTTTTGGTCCTATCGCTGAAATGACAAGAGCTACAATGATACTCTGGGTCATAGAAACTTTCTTATAATTCCCAATATATATAGTGATAGGAGCTAGAACAAAAGCCAACTTATTCAAAAAGAAAAACTAAAACAACAAAAGGGAATAAAGCCAAAAATTTGTAAGAGCATGATGCCCCTACATCAAACTCCCTAGGAACAAAAAGATCATGTGCTCCTGCACATATGGTGATTTATTCAAAGTAGATCGTCAATACTCTTCTTCCGCTTCTTCCACAATCTTTCTAGCTCAAATGGCATATTCACCCAACATAACTATTCACTATTCCTCTCTATTCTTATGAATATAACACTGATTTTCCCAAACCTAAAAATATCATAAGAGAATTGATGGAAATTAAAGATTTCCATGTTGCCAACATCACACCACCCATGCATTACATCTTCAACAACCTTTATTACAGCTGCTCTTATCATTTTGTCATCACACTCAATCTTACTACCTACATAGAAATCAAAACTATCAAATTGATGTAAACTACCTAGTTCCCCAATCTCCTTTACCTTGCCAATGTCATTAACATCTGTGAAAACTACATATAAATATGCACTTCCCCTTTTGTTTACCCATCCTATAGCATCATCCAACAACCTTTCCAACCATTTTTCCTCAATAGTCCACCGCTATAACAACAGATCATTTTCAGCTTCCTTATCCCTATCATAACCTTCAATAACATTTTCAACATTTGTCTTCCCGGCTACAATTACTTCTTCACCATCATCTGCAAGTCTTCTTTCCACCTTCTGGTCTATTCTGTTGGTTTGCATACCCTCAATCTTTGTTATCCATTCTTTCTCTATTGCTACAAATTGTGCCCATAAATCCTCCTCATCGTCCTTACTAGCTGCTTCTTCCTTCAAATCTACAATTTTATATACGTCTTCTTTTTTTGACCCTTTGTCAACCATGAGAATTCCACCATTCAAAGTACTTCTATTTCTCTTAACCTTTGTGATGTCTTCCATTTTATTCTTTATCCCTTCATTATTCTCATCATTCCATGCTACTATTGTTTTCTTGTTTTGCTTGGTGTCATTCTTACCCCACTTGAGTTTATTTTCTTGTTTCTTGTTATACTTTCTTCTTCTCCTGTCCTTCTCATCTACAAGACTCCATAACTCCATCTCATAGTCATAAATGCCATCTTCACTATTCATTTCTACATTCTTTTCATTTTCTTCCATCAAACTCTTATTTTCAACTATTTCATCTATGAATTTAAAACCTACATTATTAGATTCACCAAAAGCAATTTGCTTACCTTTTATCTTACATGCATCCTCCTCTAACTTCCTCCAAGTTGCTCCATGCTCTTGCTTCTTTGATATGACACTAGTCACTACTTTTGTATTATCTTCCTTCTGTTGTTATGATTTTCTTGCATTACCATTTTGCCTTCGAGATTCATAGCTAGACAATGTTCCTTCACTTTTCTCGAACTCTTCCTTACAAGTTTCAGCTTCTTGTATGTGACATTCCTGTTGCAAATTTAGCTCTTCCATTTTAATCTCCTTTTCGTCTTCATATCTTCCATTTTCTATAGAGGTTTTCTTCACCCCATACTTTGCTGCACCAACTCCATTGGCTACTGTCCTAGATTTCATCATCCACACATTATTTCCCGTAGCTTTAGGCTACTAACCTTTTGTTGCTGTACTCATCTTCCATGGTCTATGATCATATTGCTGCTTTAGAACCTCTGCTGTACACTTCCTTTCTTGCCAACTTGTCTCCTCTTCTTGTCTCCTCTTGTATTCAATCATGCCCTTCATGCTTGGCATTTGTTTTATGTTACAAACCATATCATAACCATCTTCTAAATTACACTTTCCATGCTGCCCCTTAAGCCAACATGATACTATATAACCATGTTCTTCTTTCTTTTCTCTAGCAACTTGCATAACCACATTCTTAATTTTACTTTTATGACCAAAATCAACATTTGTACTCACATGTACCTCTTCTTTATTCTGCTGTCTGGATTTATTATCATCCTTGTCTTCATTGCTTGACAACTCATTTTCCTGATAGGCTTCCTCCCTTTCATCTGCAACATCTTCTAGGGAATCTTGAAATTCATAATCATCCTCAATATCTACATTATCATTTGAAATCAATATCATATTATTCTCTTCTTCATATTTAATTTCTTTGCACTGTAGCTCTTCCTATTGTATGGCAGTAATTCGTTCATGCATACCAACTGCTGCAATTTGGCTTTCTCTTCTCTCATCTTCATCTCCACCCAAGGGTGCTCTGATAGACCCTTCTCTTATCTATTTCAAGGTCTCATTTCGGACCTTTCTTATCATGCTCTTCATACCTGTATACACACACACTTAAATACAACATTAGATAATAAAACAAGAGACCACCATGTCTCCATAAGTGTCTCCTTCATGGACACTTGCCTCTTTACTTTACTTTCTTCTTCTTGCACTTCTTCTGTGCTCCATCCCTTAACTTTTCCCATGTTCTCCTAAATTAGAACTTCTTTGATCTCTCCCGATCTATGTTTCTCTAGAGGCAACCTCTTGCTGTCCCAATCTTTCTGGAACCCTTCATCCTCGTATCTTTTCCCCTTAAGGCTTCTATTCTCTTCCTTTTCCTTTCCTCAACAATCTCTTTTACAAGCGACCTTACTTTTCTCATCATTGGCCATACCCAAACATAACCTTGGCTTCTTTCTTCAGGCCATTGCTGCCTTACAATTGTATACTCTTTTAAATTTCTTTTTAACTCTACCAGCTCTCTTTTAAACTCAATATTTTGCCTCTTCATGTTTTCCCTCTTCTAGTCTTGCTTCTCGAGACTTTCATGCTTTTGCATCTTTCTTTCTTTCACCTTCCTTTGCTACCGTAGATCCTGGCTAAGTTGCCTCCCTTCGGCGATCTACTCAGCACTCAAGACCTTCTGCACTCTGATACCACTTGATGGCACGGTACTGCACACATGCTCATATTCATATACCACAAGATGGCTGTCTTGCTAGCCACAGAATCAAACAACTTCACAAATGCATTCAATCAAACAAAGATTCAAAAATAAGGATAGGAGTTCAAATGTATAAAATACCAAAATGGCAAGAAATATTAATATGCAGATTCTTAAGATCATTGAAATCAAACATGACATGAACAAAATCTGATTCCTCACTATTTTATCTCACTATCCAAGCATTACAAAACTTATGTATGGCCTATAATTATCACCTTTGTATCTACAGTAGATAAATACGATTCCTGTCCTCTTTTTCTTCTATTCAAAAAATTGACTCCCTTCTCTCCTTCACCTCCCGTCTCTCTGTTCTTTTTGTTTGGCCTGCTCTGTAATTTGGTTTTCACCAAAATTAGCCTTTACTTCTTTTATTGACCTTTGTTACGCAGCCTCTTCAATCTATTATCCTTCCTCTCAGTTGACGGCCTTCCTTGTATCAACTTCTACTTTCGTTTATGCCTCTTCCTCCCTGCAATCATGGGCCTCTTTCTTTCTTCTGCATCATCAACCTTCTACTGTTCGGCCACATTTCTTTTTATCATCCTTCAATTTGCCCTCTGCTCGGCCATCTTTCTTTCTATTAGCCTTCATTCTGCATTCCGCTCAGCCCTCGATTCCTGGCCTTCGGCCTTCAATCTGCCCATCGATGCCCTTGATAATTGTTGAACTTCCCTTTTAAACCTATATTCTTCTCTTTTGCCGTCGTTTCCTCTTCCTCTTGCCTTTTCACAGTGAATGTAGGCATTTTTCCTATTTTAGGATTCTTTTAGCAACTATCTCTTTAGCTTCTACGATGCTTTTCCAGCTATCCTCTAACTGTTGTCCAAGACTGTTCAACTGTTGATTCACCCAATTAGCAAATTATTCTGATATGTTTGCAGTGTAATGGTCAACAAATGTAAAACCCCCCTTTTTAACCAAGGTCCTGTCACTCAGATGACAGGAGCTGCAATGATACTCTAGGTGACATAAACTTTCTTATAATTCCCAATATATATAGTGACAGGAGCTAGAGACAAAAGCTAGCTTATTCAAAAAGAAAAACTAAAACAACAAAAAGGAATGAAACCAAAAATTTGTAAGAGCATGATGCCCCTACATCAAACTCCCTAGGAACAAAAAGATCATGTGCTCCTGCACATGTGGTGATTTATCCAAAGTAGATCGTCAATACTCTTCTTCCACTTCTTCCACAATCTTTCTGGCTCAAATGGCATATTCACCCAGCATAACTGTTCACTATTCCTCTCTGTTCTTATGAATATAACACTAATTTTCCTAAACCTAAAAATATCATAAGAGAATGGATGGAAATTAAAGATTTCCATGTTGCCAACATCACACCACCCATGCATTACATCTTCAACAACCTTTATTACAACTGCTCTTATCATTTTGTCATCATACTTGATCTTACTACCTACATAGAAATCAAAACTATCAAATTGATGTAAACTACCTAGTTCCCCAATCTCCTTTACCTCGCCAATGTCATCAACATCTGTGACAACTGCATATAAATCTACACTTCCCCTTTTGTTTACCCATCCTACAACATCATCCTACAACCTTTCCAACCATTTTTCCTTAATAGTCCATTGCTGTAACAACAGATCATTTTCAGCTTCCTTATCCCTATCATAACCTTCAATAACATTTTCAACATTTGTCTTCCTGGCTGGAATTACTTCTTCAACATCATCTGCAAGTCTTCTTTCCACCTTTTGGGCTGTTTTGTTGGTCTACATACCATCAATCTTTGTTATCCATTCTTTCTCTATTGCTACAAATTGTGCCCATAAATCCTCCTCATCGTCCTTACTGGCCGCTTCTTCCTTCAAGTCTGCAATTTTATATTCCTCTTCTTTTTTTGACCCTTTGTCAACCACAAGAATTCCACCATTCGAAGTACTTCTATTTCTCTTAACCTTTGAGATGTCTACCATTTTATTCTTTATCCCTTCATTATTCTCATCGTTCCATGCTACTACTATTTTATTGTTTTTCTTGATGTCATTCTTACCCCACTTGAGTTTATTTTCTTGTTTCTTGTTATACTTTCTTCTTCTCCTATCCTTCTCATCTACAAGACTTTGGATAACTCCATCTCATAGTCATAAATGCCATCTTCACTATTCATTTCTACATTCTTTTCATTTTCTTCCATCAAACTCTTATTTTCAACTATTTCATATGCGAATTGAAAACCTACATTATTAGATTCACCAAAAACAATTTGCTTACCTTTTATCTTACATTCATCCTCCTCTAACTTCCTCCAAGTTGCTCCATGCTCTTGCTTCTTTGATATGACACTAGTCACTGCTTTTGTATTATCTTCCTTTTTCTGTTCTAATTTCCTTGCACTATCATTTTGCCTTCGAGCTTCACAGCTAGACAATGTTCCTTCACTTTTCTCGAACTCTTCCTTACAAGTTTCAGCTTCTTGTATATGACAGTCCTGTTGCAAATTTAGCTCTTCCATTTTAATCTCCTTTTCGTCTTCATATCTTCCATTTTCTATAGAGGTTTTCTTCACCCCATACTTTGCTACACCAACTCCATTGGCTACTGTCCTAGATTTCATCATCCACACATTATTTCCCGTAGCTTTAGGCTACTAACCTTTTGTTACTGTACTCATCTTCCATGGTCTATGATCATATTGTTGCTTTAGAACATCTGCTGTACACTTCCTTTCTTGCCAACTTGTCTCCTCTTCTTGTCTCCTCTTGTATTCAATCATGCCCTTCATGCTTGGCATTTGTTTTATGTTACAAACCATATCATAACCATCTTCTAAATTACACTTTCCATGCTACCCCTTAAGCCAACATGGTACTATATAACCATGTTAGATTCTTTCTTTTCTCTAGCAACATGCATAACCACATTCTTAATTTTAACTTTTATGACCAAAATCCACATTTGTACTCACATGTACCTCTTCTTTATTCTGCTATCTGGATTTGTTATCATCCTTGTCTTCATTGCTTGACAACTCATTTTCCTGATAGGATTCCTCCCTTTCATCTACAACATCTTCTAGGGATCTTGAAATTCATAATCATCCTCAATATCTACATTATCATTTGAAATCAATATCATACTATTCTCTTCTTCATATTTAATTTCTGTGCACTGTACCTCTTCCTATTATATGGCTGCAATTCGTTCATGCATACCAACTGCTGTAATTTGGCTTGCTCTTCTCTCGTCTTCATCTCCATCCAAGGGTGCTCTGCTAGACCCTTCTCTTATCCATTTCAAGGTCTCATTCCAGACCTTTCTTGTCATGCTCTTCATACATGTATACACACACTTAAAGACAACATTAGACAATAAAACAGGAGACCACCATGTCTCCATAAGTGTCTCCTTCACGGACACTTTCCTCTTTACTTGACTTTCTTCTTCTTGCACTTCTTCTGTGCTCCATCCCTTAACTTTTCCCATGTTCTCCTCAATGAGAACTTCTTTGATCTTTCACAGTCTATGTTGCTCTAGAGGCAACTTCTTGTTGTCCCAATCTTTTTGGAACCCTTTCATCCTTGTATCTTTTCCTCTTAAGTCTTCTATTCTCTACCTTTTCCTTTCCTTGACAATCTCTTTTACAGGCCACCTTACTTTTCTCGTCATTGGCCATACCCAAACATAACCTTGGCTTCTTTCTTCAAGCCATTGCTGCCTTGCAATCATATACTCTTTTAAATCTCTCTTTAACTCTGCCAGCTCTCTTTCAAACTCGGTATTTTACCTCTTCATGTTTTCCCTCTTTTGGTCTCGCTTCTTGAGACTTGTGCATGCTTCTGCATCTTTCTTTCTTTCACCTTCCTCAGCTACTGTAGATCCTAGCTAAGTTGCCTCCCTTCGGTGATCTACTCAGTGCTCAAGACCTTCTGCGCTCTGATACCACTTAATGGTGCGGTATCACACACATGCTCATATTCATATACCACAAGATGGTTGTCTTGCTAGCTACAGAATCAAACAACTTCACAAATGCATTCAATGAAATAGATATTTAGAAATAATGACATGAGCTCAAATGTATATAATACTAAAATGACAGGAAATATTAATATGCAGATTCTTAATATCATTGAAATCAAACAGGACAGGAACAAAATCTGATTCCTCACTATTCTATCTCACTATCCAAGCATTACAAAACTTATGTATTGGACTATAATTATCGCCTCTGTATCTACAACAGATAAATATGATTCCTATCTTCTTTTTCTTCTATTCGGCAAATCGACTCCCTTCTCTTCTTCACCTCCCATCTCTCTTTTCTTTTTGTTTGGCCTGCTCTCTAATTCAGCTTTCACCAAAATCGACCTTTACTTCTTTTATTGACCTTTGTTACGTGGCCTCTTCAATCTACTATCCTTCCTCTCAGTTGATGACCTTCCTTATATCAACTTCTGCTTCTGTTTATACCTCTTCCTCCCTGCAATCGTCAGCCTCTTTCTTTCTTCTACATCATCGACCTTCTACTGTTCGACCACATTTCTTTTTATCAGCCTTCAATCTTTCCTCTGCTTGGCCATCTTTCTTTCTATCAGCCTTCATTCTCTATTCCACTCAGCCCTCGATCCCTAGCTTTCGGCCTTCAATCTACCCATCGATGTCCTTGATAACCATCAAACTTCCCTTTTAAACCTATATTCTTCTCTTTTGCCGTTGTTTCCTTTTCCTCCTGCCTTTTCACAACGAATGTAGGCATTTTTCCTATTTTAGGATTCTTTTAGCAATGGTCTCTTCAGCTTCTACGATTCTTTTCCAGTTGTCCTCTAACTGCTGTCCAAGACTGTTCAAATGTTAATTCACCCAGTTAGCAAATTATTCTGATCTATTTGCAGTGTACCGGTTGACAAATATAAAACCCCCTTTTTTTAACCAAGGTCCTGTCGCTCAGATGATAGGAGTTGCAACGATACTCTTGGTGATAGAAACTTTCTTATAATTCCCAATATATATAGTGATAGGAGCTAGAGACAAAAGCCAGCTTATTCAAAAAGAAAAACTAAAACAACAAAAAGGAATAAAACCAAAAATTTATAAGAGCATGATGCCCCTGCATCAATATTACATGTTATAACAATCATTTTAAGATTACATATAAATGAATGTTGTGTGAGAAGGGATCAATAAGCATGTCTGGTTCTATTTTCAAATTTCATGCATCTGGGTGTTCCAGTTAGGCAACTCACTAGTTATCATTTAATTATTGTTTTCCCTTTTGATCTATAAACTCTGTAACCCATTGAATGCACCAGTTTGAATGGTGTTTTGATCGTATAAACATTTTATAAATAAAAAAAATCAACCTAGTGTGAGGTAAAAGTAATAAGATCTGTATGTCTTGTGTGATTTGCATTATAACCAAGGAATATAAATAGTGAACTGTTTTCAAACCATCTTAAACAAATCACTTGTGCATATCAAAAATTGCAATCATGCAAGAATGTTTCCATCAACTTAGAATGAGATTCAAATGTGCAGCTAGTGTGTTTTAATTCAATGACAATTCTTGGGATTAAAATAATTATTTTGGTATTGTTGCAAAGTCATAATCTTAGGATAAATAGTGTGTATTTTAAAAACCCTATTAAGGGATACCTTAAAGGATTACCCTCCTAATCCTAACTGAGCTTGAAGTGTAGAGTAGTTTACCCACTCCTGTAAGTTGGCCAAAATCTCCCTTAACTTATTAACAAACCTCCTTCAATCACCTTGATGACATCCCTAGCCTAGGTGATTTTGAAATGTTTTAGGGTTTTGGGTTGTAGTAATTTTGGGAATTAATAATGATCCTGGGAAGAATCAAGATTAGGAAAAGAGAAAGGAGAGGGAATGTTGGATAAATGATCAAATATGACTTATCCCTTGATAACCTTCTAAGAAACAAACTTTAAGTCAAATTTGGTCAAAAGCATGACCCATTTAGCTAGATCTCCTAATAAGTGAAATTTAGAAAATGAATGCTTTAAAGGATAAAATTTTATAATGACATGCATTTCAACATGGAGAAGATGATGTCACAACATGTGTGTAACAAATGCTAATGCTAGAAATTGCTTCTCTAATGGTGTGTAGTGAGTGTCATAATCAAGTAAGGTATGAATGATATAGTAAACATCATGATCCCTACCCTCCTCACCATGCTAGGCTAAAAGAGTGGCTATGACATGGGATGAAGTATAAGTGTAAAGAATAAGAGGTCGTCCAAGATTGAAAGGCATTAGAATAAGGGGATTAAACAAATAGCTTTTAAGGTCTTCAAAAGCTTTGTGACACTCCTCATTCCAAGAAAAAGAAACATCCTTTTAAAAATATGTGTGAAGGGAAGGGCACATTTGTTAATTGTGAAGTGAATAGATGGATGTCCTAAATCTTCCCTTGAAGGCTATGAAGCTAAAAAATGTCTCGAGATGGTGGCATGTTGAAAATGACATCTATCTTTTTAATGTCGACCTTGATGCATGATGAGATATGGTAAATCCAAGAAGTTTTCCACTATCCACACCAAAGACACACTTTTGAGGATTCAAGTCATGTTGTATAGATGAAGATTTCAAAAAATGAGATGAATATTAGGCATGTGATCTTGGTGAAGAATAGGCTTAGCCAAAATGTCATCGACATAATCTTCAAGGATGTTATAGATAAAGTAATGAATGATGAGGGTCATGACCCATTGGTAAGTTGCACTAACATTCTTTAGACCAAAGGGCATTGACTGCATAAAAAAGTGTTCCACATGGCGTAGTAAAGGTCAATTTTTATTGATCAAGGGGGTTGATAAGAATTTGGTTGTAACCCAAAAATCCATCCATAAAAGAAAGAAGGGAATGAACTATAATCAAGTTGATAATCATATAAATGTTGGGAAGTGGAAAATTATCTTTAAGAGATGCTTTAATAAGATCATGAAAGTGGATACAAATGCGAATGCCAGCATCGAGTTTATCAACACCTACAATGTTGGAAATTTAAAGTGAATAGTCAATAGGGCATATAAATCTAGCTTTTGAGAACTTTTCAATATTATCCTTGACCATGAGAGCTACCTTGGGATGCAATTTTCAATTTTTTTGTTTTATAGATTGTGTATTAGAATATAGCACTATGTTATCGACCACAACTTCAGAGTCGATGCCGAGCATATGTTCTCATGTCCAAGCAAATATGTCTAGGAAGTCATATAAGAATTGGGAGTATGAAGAGAACTCTTTTGATGAGAGACATTCTCCAATTTGATGGCCTTTTTTAGGATTATGAGGATCCATGGGAAAATCTATAGTATCCCCAACTAAGATGGCACTATGGTCCTTAGGATCAGGAATGGTTTGAAGATCAGTACACATGTTAGGTGATAGAACAAGATCTTCAAATAACATGATGGACTCACCAAATTATGCTTTTGCATTGAGACAATAATAGAATCCATGATCTTGATGATATGAAGGCATGTTAGCACACACACCAAGAAATTTAACTAGAAATTCATTGGTAGAAAAGACATCTAGAGGTGGCATAAGTGACTATAAAGACTCCATAATCATGTTAGGATGCGATTCAAGTAAAGAAGAAATAGGAGATGGAGAAATCATGCCTACATCAATGAAGTTATGATATAAAGGTTTGGAGTGGCGAGGAGGTCATAAACAAGGGCTTGATGTAGAGAGATCTGGTGTAGGCTCTAAAGGGATCTTGATACCTTGTTCGTTGTAGCCTAAGCCATTGCCTTTATATCCAATGTTTAAAAGTGTTTGGAAACCATGACTATAACAGGATTGAAACTCAAAAAAGAATGGGGAATCTACATCAATAGCATGTGTCAGTATGTGTTGTGTAATCACATATTTTGGAAGAGAAAGAATTAGAAGTGTTAGAAGATTGTGATGAAGGTAGGGAATGTAGTTTTAGGATGTAAAAGTGAGAGAGGTTAAATTTGTACTCACATATAAAAGAGGGAGTAAATTCCAAGGATCCTAATTCATCATGAGACATGTATTAAAAGAAGAAGAAGAATGAGAATGCACACCATCATCAACAAGAGGTGATGATGGTGTAAATTATTTGGGTAAAGAAGAGGGTATGGAATTATTAAGAGTAGAAGATGTAGAGGAATGTTTGTTAGGATCAAGATTTGTTTGATGATAATTTTGCATAGGAGATCTAGATTAGCCTTGCTTATAAATCTTTTATTATTATGAAAAAAATTAATAGATTGATGTAGGGTAGATGGGGCTACACCCATAGCATGAATCCATAGCCTACTCATAAGGATATTATAGTACAAAGTTCCTAAAATTACATGAATAACAATAGGTAATGTAACAAACCTTACTCAATAGGTAGAGTTATAGTGCTTAGAGTCTAGCAATTAATGTTATTAAAACCTCTAATAAAAAGATTAATAGGAGAAATGTAGGAGGTATCAAAATTGATGTGGTTCAAAAGGTCTACACTACATACATTGAGAGCATAACCATTATCAATGAGAGTACATTTTATTCCAATAAAATTTATTCTAACAATGATAAGGAGATGTTCATTTTGTTTTTAAACCTTGATAGAAGGAGGTTCATATTGTTGAAAGACAAAATCAATAGTATTGGTATAAATATAGTATAGTAAAGTGGTTACTTCATTGGGATTAGTAGAAGATGAAATTAAACTCTTTTGTAAAGCTTGTTTAAGCATGCCATGATAAGGTGAAGTTTGGATTAGCACCTAGAGAGAGATTTTAGGGTAAGTACAAAGAGTTGGGGGGCCAAAAAGTGGCCAAATTGTTTTCAAAGAAATTTAATGCATAACGCACTCACATAATGGTTTGGTAATGACAAGCCTAAGGCTCGTCAAAACCAAACCATAACTCGAGCGTGTTATGACTTATTATAAATAAAAAAAAGCTTATCATCTCATTTCAATTCTTTATTCTCCTCTATACCCGCGACCTGCAAACCCTAGGAAGTGCGCTCATGTTTTGGAAAAGTCAATTCAACACCAAAATCTTACCAATTCATCGCCAAAATGCCACCACGACATCAAGCATGCCAAAGGAGTGAGTTTTATTTATTTATTTGTTTGAATTTGTTTCTAAATAGGTAGGTTTGAGTTGATTTTTGATGTAAATTTCGTTAATTGTCAGGAAATGTTAATGCACCTCCTCCTCCTCCTCCTCAAAATCCACAAAATCCTGAGGAGGAAATACCTGTGGAACCACAACCTCCTCCATCCATTCCTCGACATGCCCCTGGAACACAAGAAAATATAATGGGGCAAATTGAGAACAATAAAAAAAGAAATTAAAGATATAATTGCAAGGTTGAAAGATCCTTCCACTTCAACCTTGCATAGGTCCACGCTTGCTGAATCTTATAAATCTATGTTATCAAATGTAGATTCAATTAGCAAGAAAATATCTAGTTGGACGGATAAGAGGAGAGAGTTTAGAGACTATTATGCAGACAAGCTGTCATACCAAGATGTGAAAAAATTACAAATTACAAAATTAGACTTGTGTTCGATTTTCACAAACCCACAAACAAATCAACCTCCACCCATTACATGCAAGAGGTTCCCAATCCATTGGTACAACAACCAAGCAATAAGGGACAATTTTGGGCAGAGGTGGTGGATGGTTTTTGACCATCCTCCATGCAATAATAATGAGGTCCCGCAATACTTTTTGAGGAAACTCTACTGCGAGTTTGTCCTCAATAAAGTGCCAAACTATTTTGATATGCGGGACTTCTAGGGTAGAGGTGGGGGGTTAGCACAAGATAGACCAGGGGCATGTGTTGACCATAGTGGGTAGTGAGATGAGTAATTAGCAGACCAGCCCATGAGCATGTTTCTATCCCTTCCATTGTGAAGGAGAGTGTTGAGGTCGATACACTTTAGTCCATTAGTGCCTTGACCTAGAGCATCATAGAGCATGCCAGTCCTACAAGATAGAGTGGGTTGAGAGATAGTGCGAGGAGTAGGGTCCCACCCCATGCTTGTCAGACTTATGGGTCAGCTTGTGGTTATGACCCCATGGATAGTCAGGACGCAGGTGCACAGGCTACATCTGCAGCTGAGTAGATGGTGATGACAGATACCCTCCTGAGTGAGACTTTCGGCCTTGATACTCAAGTAAATATTAGCAAGTTTATTGAATTTAATTTATTAAATTTCATTTTTGAAATGTAAGATTAACTAATTTAGTTTGATGATTTTAATGAAATTTCAGGGTCATAGCGTTGATACAGTTTTCAGTGGTTCTCCACCTGCATATTACACTAGATCATCTACTGTTGGGGTATGTAACTAGTAAACAATTATAAATATTACATGTGAATAGCATCATTATATGAATGGTATTCTAATATCTGATTTTGGATGTTGAATAGGTTAATATTGGAGATTTCATGGCAACACCTGCCAGTGGTGGTGGACTTCAAAGCTTCACGGAGGTAATAAAATAAATAGTTTAATGAATGAATTATACTTACTAGATTTTTGTATGTGACTTGTGTGCTTTATTGTGTGTACTTCCATGTTTAGATGAACGTGTGTGTATGTTAGGAGCCATGATTTGCATCACTATTATAGTTTTCGTAATTGAATAATATTGTTTTATTTCTAGATGATGCAGACTGCGGAGACACCTTCCGATGTTCATAGGGCAATGGAGCATGGTGTGACCTCTGCAATTCATAGCTCCATGGCATTGACAAGGGTATGAGGTAGATTAGTAAATTTCAATTTACATTCATTGTTATAGTTGTTTATTTTTGAAAAATCAAAAGATTATTGATTTGAAGTTTAATTTCTATCTGGATGGTTTCTATAGGACATGACATCACCACGGCCTATTCTTGCTACTGAGGCAAGTGAGGAGACAGATTATATGGTAGCGGTAAGTGATTATTTTGTTAAATGTTTCATTTTTTATAACATGTAATTTCTATATATTAATGTCTATACTTCTATACTTTTTATTGTAACAACTAAAGATGTAGGAAGAACTAAATAGGAGGAGCAACCCTCGGGTTCGTAGAAGACCACCCACATATGCGTCTCCATCCCCTAGAAGATCAAAGGCTACCCATGATCTATTCTCTTCACTAGCCAGAGGGGAATGACTTTTTATTGTGTTCTTTTGTTGTATGCCTATATGGCATTTGTGGACATATATTTTGAATTGCATATAGTTGACATTGTATGCCTATATGGCATTCTTGTAAGCCTATATGGCTATTTTGTATATATGTTATACTTATATCGACAGATATTGATGTATGCACATATGGATATTTGGTTAATACAAATCTTTTTTATTGATGGCGTCCATACTTGCATTATAAATCCACGTTTGAATGGATATTTGTAGATGGCTACTTCAAATATTTAAAGTCCAATTGTATTACATAAGATGTTTGTTGATCTAATAAGCTAGCTATTGTTATTCAAGTATCACCTAAACCTCATTTTGGAACTTAAAGATAAAAGTTGTATTTAAAAAAAAATGAATCATCATGTTGAACAAAAAATATTAATATTCTTTATGAGTTGCTCAATTGAAAATATTCAAATGAGTACGCTGATCCATATTCTTTATGAGTTGGTCAATTGAAAATATTTCTTAATTTCTTGTTATTATACCATATTGGGATGCAAAGAGTATGTTTGTTGTTTTGAATAAGATAGTCAAAATCATATGCTTATGAGCACCTGATGACCATTATGGTTATTAAATGTAATTCCTCTTGCATATAAGGTGAGGTTATGAGATTACATTGAGTGTTACCTAATTTTAGTAGGCAACATAACATTGGGGCTATAGGCTTCCATAAGTCATACTTGAGGGATTTTCAGTTTTAGGCACAAATTTGCTTTAAGACCTTAGGCGCATTTCTCTACTTCCACAACCTCAAAACTCTGCCTAGAACTCAAGGCGCCTATCATCATCCAAAAAACCTCAAAATTGCGCCTTGATATTGAAATGATGTTTCAAAGTATAAAGGAGGGTGCCTTAAGGGAGGCAATTCATCTTGATTATCAAAGTTGATCAAACACATCAAACTGAGCATCATACCTCTAGGCACATTTTTTCCTCTCTCTAAACTATCCATTTTGGTGCCTTGATGTAAAGTGAAGTCTAAAATTAGTGAAGATTGCGCCTAGAAAGATATCACCTTGGATATGCGCCTAGAGTCATCCTAGATCATCCATTTGCACCTAAGGGTCAATATAACATAATATAACGTAGGAAGACTTTGAAAATCGTCAAAAGAAGCCTAGGCGCCTTTTCTTGTCTCCACCATCCATTTTGGGCACCTAGAGGAAAATGAACCTAAAATCACTTCCAACTGTAGTGCCTAGTGTTAGAACCTTCAAAATGACTAAATCTTACCAAAGGAAGTCTAGGCGCTTATTGTCACTTGGATCATCATGAATGAGCGCCTAAGTGGAAGGAGAATAAGCATCTTGTACGGAGGTGCACTTTTGTGTCTAAATAACCTCATTTTGGTGCCTTGAAGGAAGATGTTCTAAATCCTAAGATCTAGCGCCTAAGTGTAAAATGGTCTCCTTTAGGTTTGAACAAGTGATTGAAGCCATCAACTTGCCAAGAAATGAGCTAAGTATACTAAGGTGCCTTTTCTTGTCTAAACTATCCATTTTGGCACCTAGGAGGAAAGAGATTCAACATCATGAATCAAGGCACCCTTTGCCATCAAAACAACCTCACATTGGCACCTTGGAGGAAATTAACTTAAAACTACAAGTCTTGGAGTTTTTTCATGTTTTGATGATGTCTTTTGAGAACAATTATAATGATTGGAGGATGAGGTAGGTAAAAAGTCTTCATCTAGCTTAGGTGCCCATTCAATATTTTGTTTTTTCACATACCTTCATCTACGCCTTGACTTGGAGGAGTTAGTTTATGCTTTAAAATGATTTCTATGTGTTTATATGATTCAATATTTGTCAATAATTTAATATGCCGGTATAATGTAGCTCGGACTGTTTCGACATGTTTGGGTGCAAAACAAGACCATGCCTAGCCTAAACATACCCATCTAGACGCGTTGGAACTGTTAGTTTGGCCACATGAGGAGAAGAACAAAAGTCACACCCCTTTGCAACTTTACACTGCCTCCTTCTGACGATTTTTGGGGCAGCAGAAAACCTTTCACCACGGGCAAACGCCTCAGAGATATAAAAAACTGAGAGAGGTTATTGTAGAGGCACTCTATGTGATTGTGTTGCCTTAGATAGAATGTTTCTAAGTGACACAATTTTTGAGTAACATCTCATCAAAGATTGCTACCTTTTTGCACTTTAGACTCTTCAGGGATATCATCGGTACAATGTAGTTTGGACTGTTTCGACATGTTTGGGTGAAAAAAGGACTATGCCTAACATAAATATACCCATCCAGATGCGTTGGAATAGTCAGTTTGGTGTATCGGGAGCAGGATGAAAGTTACACCCCTTTGCAACTTTACACTACCTCCTGATGATTTTTGGGGTAGCACAAAACCTTTCACCATGGGCAAATGCCTAAGACATATAAAAAACCAAGAGAGGTTATTGTAGAGGCACTCTACATGATCATCTTTTCTCAGACAAAATGTTTCTAAGTGACACAGTTTTCAAAGATTGCTGCCTTTTTGCTCTTTGGACTCTTCAGGGATATTGTCGGTACAATGTAGCTCGGACTGTTTCGACATGTTTGGGTGAAAAATAGGACCATGCCTAGCGTAAATGTAGCCATCCAAACGTGTTGGAACAATCAGTTTGGTCGCATCAGGAGCAGGACGAAAGTTACACCCCTTTGCAACTTTACATTGCCTCCTTCTGACAATTTTTGGGGCAGCAGAAAACCTTTCACCATGGGTAAATGCCTCAGAGATATAAAAAATTGAGAGAGGTTATTGTAGAGGCACTCTATGTGATCATGTTGCCTTAGACAAAATGTTCTACGTGACACAGTTTTCGAGTAACATCTCATCAAAGATTGCTTCCTTTTTGCACTTTGGACTCTTCAGGGATATCGTCGGTACGATGTAGCTCAGACTATTTCGACATGTTTGGGTGAAAAAAAAGACCATGCCTAGCGTAAATGTACCCATCCAGACATGTTGGAATAGTTAGTTTGGTCACATCAGGAGTAGGATGAAAGTTACACCCCTTTGCAACTTTACACTGCCTCCTTCTGACGATTTTTGGGGCAACAGAAAACCTTTCAGCATGGGTAAATGCCTTAGAGATATAAAAAATTAAGAGAGGTTATTGTAGAGGCACTCTACGTGATCATGTTGCCTTAGACAGAATGTTTCTAAGTGACACGATTTTCAAGTAACATCTCGTCAAAGATTGCTACCTTTTTGCACTTTGGACTCTTCAGGGATATCGTCGGTACAATGTAGCTCGAACTATTTCAAGATGTTTGTGTCAAAAATAGGACCATGCCTAGCGTAAATGTACCCATCTGGACATGTTGGAACTGTCAGTTTGGTCGCATAAGGAGCAGGACACCAAAAATGCAAAAGTTGCTTTGTACAACTTGACAACATTGACACTTTTTTGCAACAGGACTCAAAGACTCAAACTGACCCCAAATGACTCAAAGTGACTTAAAAAGAAATGAAATGGTCTTAGAAGACCTTATTACATACAATTGACTCAATCAAAACAAAATTTCATTTTTTGATCCCTCTTGGAGGCATGACAACCTAGGTGCCCCTGCACCATTAGTGCAACTGAAGGACTATGGTGGTGGCATGAAACTAGAGTGAGTTGACATTCATTTGCATCTAGTTTGGCATCTTGAAATAATTCTAGACTAGAGTAAGAATTATTTTCTTGAAAACAGTTTAAGAAACCCTTATCTAAGGTTTTGGTAAGAATCATGCATTTTTTGGCCATTCCACTGATTTGATTCACTTTTGATTAGTGGAATGGGTTGTAGTAGGTTAGTTCTAGTATGCTATGATGAGCTTTTGGCAGAAAATCTAAGGAGAAGAAGTTTTATTTGAGGAAACCTAACAAAACCATGTGTTAGGTGATGTTTAGAGACATATAGAAGGAACCATAGAGGCATTTTTGGGAACAACAGATTGTAGGAGGACAAAACCCACAAAATTCATAGTTTTGGCATGAATATTAAGTGCTCAAGTAATTGGTTGAGTTTTGTGTGTGAATTTAAGGGGGGTCTTTTTGTATTTTAGGCCTAATTGGGGCTCTAGGTTATTGAGAGGAGTTATAGGTTAGGGTATATCATCCAAAACAACCTATACCTAGTTTTGGATATGTGATAGGGAGTCCAAATGGGTATCTACTGATTGTCCAAGTTTTGTGTTTGAAGATCTGTATCAAAAGTTATTAGGACTGTTCTCCTTTTTTAGGGCTACAAGCCATTTCTTGGGTTTGTGAAGGAAGTGTTAATCTTGAGTTTGGTCTACCTTTGGCAATGATTAGAATGGGTCCCATAGCATCTAAAATCACCTTTTCCATGAAGAATTTAGAGTCTCTAACTACTGTTCCCACTTTTGTATAATGATGATGAAATTTGGACTTTAGAGCATAAGGAAACTTTGTCTAGTTTGCCATCCTCCAACTATCCCATTGCCTCTACATCACAATTAGAGACACCTATTATCTAATTAGAAACCAAGACACCTAGAGACACCTATATTTTATACATTACCTAGATTTTATACATTATTCTCAGGATCAACTTCATCCATCACTTAGGTCTAACCCCATGAAGCATAACATGATGATGTAAAAATGTGTATATGTGTAAAAGTGTAGCAGGAAATAAAAAAAGACAAACCTTACAAATTAATGTGCATACTTACAACTCAATGTAACATGACTTTACAAAATCAATGTGAATACTTACAAATTAATCCAATGAACCATCTAGGTCTGCACTACTCTTTATTGTGTCAAGTATTGCTTCACTGTCAGACTCATGCACCTTCCACAAGATTTTGTTCAAAGGTATACCCCGATACTGTATCAAATGAACATTGGATGCCACGACAAGGTTTGAGTAATGAAGAATCTTCTGATGCGTGTCAAAGTCCTGAAACATCCAAACATTAACACTCTTATGTGGGTACCTTCTAAGCCATGTTCCAGTAATAACCACTGAGCCTGTAGGGTATTCGATGTTTTCTCCATCTGTAACTGGGGCCTCCAATTTCTTTTTGGCCTCAACACAACGACATAAGTAATAATCTATTCCCTCTTCATTATCTTCATCTACAATAACTGCATATACGTGCCCTACATTGATATGTATAGCAAATTAGATGAAATTAGTCAACATTACAAAAACACTACAAAGTAAGATGACATTAGGAATTTCAAAAAATATGCAAATAGATATATTACCTAGTTGAACTAGATCTGATATGTGGTCAAAGTCAACTGATGATTCCATCTGTGTTAGTTTCAGTGCCATCGGGGGTTGATATGTGTCAAGTGGTCTAAGATAACTGCCATTCGTCAACCCACTCCTTTGACTTGCACTCATCCCAGGCTTGAATTGTACAGGAAGAACAAAAGCATGACATCTTTCACGTATGGATACTCCATGAACCTGCAATTGAGCTTCTAAAAGAGTGCATCTCATTTGATCCTGTCAGTGTACAACAGTCCTCATATGGTGCAATGTTAGTATCATCTATCAACCAAAAAATCTACGAATTGAAGACTTACCTTCATTACCTAGACCCATGGAAGCATTACACCACTCGACAATCAATTTTGCATCTGTCAACTTTGCATTGTCTTTATACTTTAACTCTTCTCGTGCTATGGCTCTTTTGATACATGCTCCTGCACCATCATGCTCCCCCTTTCCATGCCCGACCTCAAAAAAGTTCCACATATGTTGAATACCTGTAAAATTATGCCTCCTACTTAGCCAATAGAAATTCTGTGAGTTCTTGAATTGTGACGCACAATTATCTGACCATATGATATGCTGACTGAACGATATGCCCCTTCTAGCCAAATCATTGTAGAACACCTGAAAGCAACCTTGCATGAACTCCGTAGAATGCGTGTGATCATCACTAATATAGAAATTATACTCCCTTATGATCTTTCTATCATCCTCTGTACTATCATTCACATGGATGAATGTGATGTGTACAAATATAGAAACCTGTGTGGAGTTGTAATATTGTGATTGCACCTCATGCTGTGGCTATAGACTGTAGTTCTCTGCAAAGTCAACGACTGAAATAATGCTACCAACTAGAAATGTGTCCTTGCATAACTTGAATTGCAAGTCCAACCATCGAGCTCTATGGGCATGTCTTGCATACTCATACACTATGCTATCATGAAATATAGGCATAACCTGATACATTGGAATCTTTTCAATAACCAATTCACACCTCTTTGCTTCTTTACCATCTTTTGTATTGTATGCCACTATTTTATACTTGCCAAACTCTACTAGTTCATTTCCAATCATATGTGTTCTTTCCATATGTTCACATATTGGCAAATGTTGCAAGCCACTGCAACGATGACATGTGCCATCCAAGCATAATTTATTGTACAATATTTGACCTTCCTCTCTTTCACATAAAATTCTTGATATGAAGTCTCTTGAAGATGTTGGTGGGGTACGTATGGCACAACCCTGCAAAATATTGTTAGTATGCATATCTAAACATATATAGACCTATAAACATCAAAATGGTTAGAAAATTTAATATGTAATCTACAACAACAAGTAGTGCATGTGTGATTTATCTTGACATAGAAAGGTTTTAGCATTTCAAAATATCTTTGACAAATTTTAATTTGAGGATACTTCTCTAGAAATTTACCATAAAACTGTGTTTGAGTCTCATCCAAAAAATGCTTTGGACATGGCTTACGGTTCTGACTACCGATTCTCCTTCTTACCACATCCCTTTGATTCAAAGATAACCTTGTGTAATTCTTCCAAAAGTCTTCAATTAGTGATCTCAATGCTTCAACAATTGGTTTATCTTTTCGTGGTAGTCTCCCTGAGAATGCCCATAATTCATTGGCATTAGTTTCCTCAATTCTTTGGTGTCTTCCAATGGCTCTTGATAAAGTTTTCCTATTAATTCTCAATTCTTGACTCATATTTCTAATGAGACGAGCTTTCCTCATTTGACTACTTACTATAGTTGATGTAGTCACACGCTGTGTTGCATTACTATCTTTTGTGCGTGAGGTGTTACCCACACTCTCATACACACTCATTAGATTCTTGATAATAGATTTTTCACTTGAAGCCTCTGATGTTCTCAACCCAAGAATCTTCATGATGGACCTATACTTTATATTTCACATCATTTCAAGGAATAGTTGACATTTTGCAGTCTTATTTAACTTTTCAAAGAACAATCTCCAAATCTTATGAGCATATCTTCTACAAGTGCATTTTGGAATCTTACCTTCCATTGGCTGCAAAATATTCTAATCAATATCAATCAAATACTTTGGCTTTCTATGCAAAATTCTAGGTGGTGTTAAGTTAGATAAATTCATCTCAACATTAGGAATTTCATCAATATTTAAATGAGATGGGCTGTATGGCATACCTTCGATTGAAGATGGAATAGATGACATACCTTGAGGTTGAGGTGGGAATGATGGCATACCTCCTTCATCACATGTGAGTGATGATGTACTCTCAACTTGAGATGTGGTAGATGGTCTCCCTACATGTTGACTTGCAGTAGAGGACGTGTCTCCAACTATGGTATTCAAATCTCTTGTAGCACAAAGTTTTTGCATTCATTCTCTTTGTGCCGCCAATACCATATATCTTTGTGATGGTTGTGGTTCGTCTTCAATTGGCATGTCTTCATTTATCGTGTCCAATTTCCTCTTCTCACGAAGTTTCCTCATAGCCACTGCTTTCTTTGCATTCTTAGCTTCTATCTCTTCCTGTGTTGGTTTAATTCTTGATCGTTTCCTCGGCATGATGGAGAATTTGACTGTAGCATGATAAAGAGACCAATATTAGTTCCTAAGAAATGAATCCATACAAATAACTAAAATATATGCCATTCAACTCTTCATAGTAAATGTACATACAATCATCATGTAAAAGAGTAAATGTCACTCAACCAAAATAGGTACAAAGCATACAAAGCAAATTATTGCAGCCATGAAAAGAGTACATGGGACTTCATGCTTGAAAAGGTTGAGGCAGACCCAATTTGACATGTTTGTTGTTACTAGGGCTACTAGGATTTGGAATTGAGGTGTTTTGTTGGTACTAGGGATACTAGGATTTGGGTGGCTTGTGAAGGAATAGACAATAATTGTTGTGTCATGTGCATGTACAAATCATCATGAATAGGTGCATAAGGAATGCCCTAGCCCAAGATATGTGCATACTTGTATGATCTTGGCACCTATTCATTTGTATTTTAACTTGTTAATATGACAAGATAATAGTGGGATTGTATTTTTATTATGTTGTAAGGATTTATTTTGTATAGTTTGACATCATGGTATGTTAAGGTTTGTTTATTACACATAATTATTAAAGAGCCCAAGTGTAGAAAATATACATGGCATCATGTGAGATTGTAGGCTACTTTCTTGATTGGGAATGTGTCTATTTTAATCATGTATGATAAAGCATGATATAGTAATTCAAATAGAATTAAGGAAAATGTAAATAACATGCATGTAAAGACTTGACATACCTAAAAAATGAAGATTCGAATGGAGAGAGTACCCAATTATGTAGTGTTTTTTTCTCCTTGCATCAAACTCCTCAACAATTTAAGTTTTTCACCACTTGCTTCCTTTTCAATGTTAAATTGAATAACACTCAAATAGAATTACTAACAACAATACTATTAACCAATCTATAATGTTAAATTCCTAAAATTGAATCACAATTAACATTACAACACAACAAAAATTGAAACTTGAATAGATATATATCAAACTTGGTGTGAAAACTATGTTATTTCCTCCTCAAATTGGCAAAGTAGAAAAGGTGGTGGAAAGATCATGCAAAGGTGGTAGAATGTGTAAAATGTGCATGTGAACTTCCCAACAGCATGAAAGCACTTCTTTTTTGTCGGAGCATGTGCATAATCAACATGAAAATAGAGCATGTGGGCTTGGATCACAGGGGTCAACACCTTTTTACCATTTCTATAGTAGGACAAAATGCGAGCGCATTATAACACGCTCACGTTATAATGCACTCACATTTTGTCCTGCTATAGATTGATCCATAAATATTTGTGCGTATCTCACCTTTACAATATCTCACCTCTAGTTCCATCAGCTCATGTTCTATATCTCACTTATCTCTCCCCCTCACCTCTCTACCTCTCTACCTCTCCCCTCTCTATGTCTCTCAGTCTCTCCTTGTCTACCTCAACCCCAAACCTTATCCCTAAACCCTAATCCATCAACCCTCAAGTCTAATCCCTCATCCCTAAACCCTAAACACTATCCCTATTCCTAAACCCTCAACAGGCTCGATACTATACCTTAAAAACTAATCCCTTATCCCTAAACCCTCCAACCCTATCCCTAATCCTTATACCCTCAACACTCTACTTTAACCCTAATCCCTTGACCCTCAAACCTATCCTGAAACCCTAAACTCTCAAACCTCAATGTACTCAACCCTCAATGTCAAACCCTAATCCTTCAACCCTTAACTCTAATCCCTCGACCCTCAACCCTATCCCTAAACCCTAAACCCTAAAGCCTCAACCCTTAACCCTCAACGTCAAATCCTAATCCCTCAACCCTTAACTCTAATCCCTCAACCCTAAACCCTATCCCTAAACCCTAAACACTATCCCTATTCCTAAACCCTCAACTGGCTTGATACTATACCTTAAACCCTAATCCCTTATCCCTAAACCCTCGAACCCTATCCCTAATCCTTATACCCTTGACACTCTACTTTAAACCTAATCCCTCGACCCTCAACCTTATCCCTAAACCCTCGACCCTCGAACCTCAACCCTCAACCCTCAACATCAAACCCTAATCCCTCAACCCTTAACTCTAATCCCTCGACCCTCAACCCTATCCCTAAACCCTAAACCCTAAAGCCTCAACCCTTAACCCTCAATGTCAAATCCTAATCCCTCAACCCTTCACTCTAATCCCTCAACCCTAAACCCTATCCCTAAACCCTTAACACTATACCTTAAACCCTAATCCCTCAACCCTTAACCCTAAACCTTATCCCTAAACCCTAATCCCTCAACCCTCAACCCTAAACCTTATCCCTAAACCCTAATCCCTCAACCCTCAAACCTAATCCATCATCCCTCAACTCTAATCCCTCATCCCTAAACCCTAAATGCTATCCCTATTCCTAAACCCTCAACAGGCTCGATATTATACCTTTAACCCTAATCCCTTATCCCTAAACCCTCAAACCCTATCCCTAATCCTTATACCCTCGACACTCTACTTTAACTCTAATCCCTCAACCCTCAACCCTATTCCGAAACCCTCAACCATTGAACCTTAATGTACTCAACCCTCAACGTCAAACCCTAATCCCTCAACCCTTAACTCTGATCCCTCAACCCTCAACCCTATCCCTAAACCCTAAACCCTAAAGCCTCAACCCTCAACCCTCAACGTCAAATCCTAATCCCTCAACCCTTAAGTCTAATCCCTCAACCCTCAACCCTATCCCTAAACCCTAAACATTATCCTTATTCATAAACCCTCAATGGGCTCGATAATATACCTTAAACCCTAATCCCTTATTCCTAAACCCTCCAACCCTATCCCTAATCCTTATACCTTTGACACTCTACTTTAACCCTAATCCCTCGACCCTCAACCCTATCCCTAAACCCTTGACCCTCAAACCTCAACCCTCAACCCTCAACCCTCAACCCTCAACCCTCAATGTCAAACCCTAATCCCTCAACCCTTAACTCTAATCCCTCGACCCTCAACCCTATCCCTAAACCCTAAACCCTAAAGCCTCAACCCTCAACCCTCAACCCTCAACCCTCAACGTCAAATCTTAATCCCTCAACCCTTCACTCTAATCCCTCAACCCTAAACCCTATCCCTAAACCCTCAACACTATACCTTAAACCCTAATCCCTCAACCCTCAACCCTAAACCTTATCCCTAAACCCTAATCCCTCAACCCTAAACCCTAATCTGTCATCCCTCAACTCTAATCCCTCATCCCTAAACCCTGAATGTTATCCCTATTCCTAAACCCTCAATGGGCTTGATACTATAGCTTAAACCCTAATCTCTTATCCCTAAACCCTCCAACCCTATCCCTAATCCTTATACCCTCAACACTCTACTTCAACCCTAATCCCTCGACCCTCAACCCTCAAACCTTAATGTGCTCAACCCTCAACATCAAACCCTAATCCCTCAACCCTTAACTTTGATCCCTCGACCCTCAACCCTATCCTAAACCCTAAACCCTAAAGCCTCAACCCTCAACCCTCAACGTCAAATCCTAATCCCTTAACCCTTAACTCTAATCCCTCAACCCTAAACCCTATCCCTAAACCCTAAACACTATCCCTATTCCTAAACCCTCAATGGGCTCGATACTATACCTTAAACCCTAATCCCTTATCCCTAAACCCTCCAACCCTATAAATAATCCTTATACCCTCAACACTCTACTTTAACCCTAATTCCTCGACCCTCAACCCTATCCCTAAACCCTCGACCCTCGAACCTCAACCCTCAACCCTCAACCCTCAACGTCAAACCCTAATCCCTCAACCCTTAACTCTAATCCCTCGACCCTCAACCCTATCCCTAAACCCTAAACCCTAAACCCTAAACCCTCAACCCTCAACTTTCAACGTCAAATCCTAATCCCTCAACCCTTCACTCTAATCCCTCAACCCTAAACCCTATCCCTAAACCCTCAACACTATACCTTAAACCCTAATCCCTCAACCCTCAACCCTAAACCTTATCCCTAAACCCTAATCCCTCAACCCTCAACCCTAATCCATCATCCCTCAACTCTAATCCCTCATCCCTAAATCCTAAATGCTATCCCTATTCCTAAACCCTCAACAGGCTCGATACTATACCTTAAACCCTGATCCCTTATCCCTAAACCCTCCAACCCTATCCCTAATCCTTATACCCTTGACACTCTACTTTAACCCTAATCCCTCGACCCTCAACCCTCAAACTTCAATGTACTCAACCCTCAATGTCAAACCCTAATCCCTCAACCCTTAACTCTAATTCCTCGACCCTTAACCCTTAAAACTTGAACCCTAAAACCTATCCCTACATGCTCGACACTCGACACTATATCTTAAACCCTAAACCCTTAACCCTCATCCCTAAAGCCTCAACCCTAAATCCTTAAACCTTCAACCTTCAACCCTATCCCTAATCCCTCTACCCTCAACACTCTTCTTTAACCCTAATCCCTTGACCATCAACCCTATCCCTCAACCCTCAACCCTCAACCCTCAACCCTCAACATTAAACCCTAATTCATCAACCTTAAACCCTAATCCCTCAAACCTAAACCCTATCCCTAAACTGTAAACCCTCAATACTATACCTTAAACCCTAATCCCTATCCCTCAACCCTTAACCCTTAAAACTTAAACCCTATCCGTACACCCTCAACACTTGACACTATATCTTAAGCCTCAAAATCTCATTCCTAAAGCCGCAACCCTCAATCCTTAAACCTTCAACCCTAAACCCTATCCCTAATCCCTCTACCCTCGACACTCTAACCCTAACCTTGACATTAAACACTAATCCGTCAACCCTAAACCCTAATCCGTCAACCCTAAACCCTATCCCTAAACCCTCAACCATCAACACTATACCTTAAACCCTAATCCATCAACCCTAAAACCTAATCCCTCAACCCTCAACCCTAAACACTATCAATAAACCCTCAACCCTCGACACTATACCTTAAACCCTAATCCCTTATCCCTAAACCCTAATCCCTCAACCCTCAACCCTAATCCCTCATCCCTAAACCCTAAATGCTATCCCTATTCCTAAACCCTCGACACTATACCTTAAACCCTAATCACTTATCCCTAAACCCTAAACCCTATCCCTCAACCGTTAACCCTTAAAAATTAAACCCTAAAACCTATCCATAAACCCTCGATGCTCAACACTATATTTTAAACCCCAACCCTTAACCCTCAACCCTAAAGCCTCAACCCTCAATCGTTAAACCTTCAACCCTAAACCCTATCCCTAATCCATCTACCCTCAACACTCTACTTTAACCCTAATCCCTTAACCATCAACCCTATCCCTAAACCCTCAACCCTCAACCCTCAACTCTCAACATTAAACCCTAATCCATCAACCCTAAACCCTAATCCCTCAACCCTAATCCCTATCCCTAAACCCTCAACCCTCAACACTATACCTTAAAGCATAATCCCTCAACCCTAAACCCTAAACCCTATCCCTAAACCCAACAAAACTACTTTGCCTTATGTTAGGTTGTTAAACCCATCATTTTTGACACTCTTCCCTTAAAGATATCTGAGTTGCAAGAATATGTCAGAAAAATGGCTATGCACTTTTTTAATGTTAGTAATGTTATATGGCATGTTTTTCTGGCCCATCTGGGGTTCATTATGCCAATAGGTGTACACACTATGAGAAAAGTTTTGCGTATGGTACATCCATAGTGAGTAATTAACAGTTGAAATTAGAAGGATGATCATTATGAGAAAAGCTTTGCATTGGGGTACATCTATGTTTCTTGCTGTCCACCCCGCACTTAGGGGAGGTATATTGTTATGAAACAGGCAAATAATCTCCCATTGTTTACTGGCTCTATCCACAAGAACTACTAAACTTTTTTCTCTTGGTAATTGTAGAGGACATTCACCTATTTTTGGCAACTCCTGCATTCCCAAACCATTACAAAAACTAAGTTATTTTAACCCAATAAATAGCTGATTGCATTGATTTAATACTCTACTATTTTAAAGCTTGGCATTCACACAAATGTAGATGTTCATATTATAGAAGACTGCATTATATTAGACTATTAGAGATCCCTCAGAAAAATGTAATAACAAAACTTCTTTGCCTTATGTTAGCTTACAATTAAACCCATTCTTTTTGACACTCTTCTCTTAATAAAAGAGTAATAAGAATAGAAGGCAAATAATTTGATCTTACTAGTATGCATGGTTGGTTTACATTCTGTGACTTCATTTTCATTGAATAAAAAGGTAAATATTTGATTTGAAAGGTGGGGCAGAGTTCACTGTCATGTGCTTTTCTAGATGATAGGGTCCATAATGTCTAGGGTTCTTCAAAGAAAGGCTTGTAACATAATTAAGTTTTTGTTATACCAATCCTCTAGGTAAAGCTACAATTCAAATGCCCACTTTGAAAGTTGAAATAAATTAAATTAGACTTACAATTTTAATTTTCTTCCATTGCTTCAACAACATCATTGTTTTCTTCATCAGAAACCAATTCAAGATCAACAACTTGCTGCCCATTGGTTGACTTGAATTGCATCCTCTGTTAGAAGAAGGGCATTTTTTATCTGTATCAATGTTTGTATTCATAAGTTGAAGAGCATTGATATTTTTCACACACCTTGTTCTTTGAAACATCTTAACCTTAAAATATGACTTGGATATGTACTTGAACACAACGAAATCTCCAATCTCTAGCCCATGATGATTCACAAAATTTTCCCAACCCTGCCTAAATTCTAGTTTATTTATGGTACCCCTTAATTGTACATCCCACTCCTGCCCACCTGGGCCTTGAAGAAGGAGGCACACCCATTAAACCAACTCATTCGACAACTTGCTACCCATTGGTTGACTTGAACTACATACTCTGTTAGAAGAAGGGCATCTTTTATCTGTATCAATGTTGGTATTCATAAGCCGAAGAGCATTGATGTTTTTCACACACCCTATTCTTTGAAATATCTTAACCTTCAATTATGACTTGGATATGTACTTGAACACAACAAAACCTCTAATCTCCAGCCCATGATGATTCACAAAATTTTCCCAACCCTTCCTAAATTCTAGTTTATTTATGGTACCCCTTAATTGTACATCCCTAAACCTTAAACCCTAATCTCTTAACCCTAAAACCTAATCCCTAGTCCCTAAACCATAAACCCTAATCCCTAATTATAATTTACGGTACCCTAATCCCTAAACCCTAAACCCTAATCCCTTATCCCTAAACCATAAACCCTATCCCTAAATCCTCAACCCTCAACACTTAAACCTTAAATCCTAAACCCTATCCCTAAACCCTCAACCCTCAAAACTATACCTTGAAACCTAATCCCTCAACCATAAACTTTCAACCCTAAACCCTATCCCTAATCCCTTTACCCTCAACACTCTACCTTAACCCTAATCCCTCGACCCTCAACCCTAAACGCTATCCCTAAAGCCTCAACCCTAAACCCTAATCCCTCAAGGTCCTAAACTCTAATCCCTTATCCCTAAACTCTAAATCCTATCCCTAAACCCTCAACCCTCAACCTTAAACCTTAATCACTCAATCCTTATCCACCCCTCTCCTCCTCTATCTGGCTCACCCCCATCTCTACTCTCCTCTACCCTCAACACTATACATACATACATATAGGCATACATAGATACATACATACATATAGGCATACATACATACATATATACATACATACGTACATACATACATACATACATACATACGTGATTCATAACCTTGAACATAAAAAAATTCAAGGGGGACATAACGCGAGCGCATTATAATGTGCTCGCATTATTGCAAACATGACAAACAGTCCACAAACTTTTGCGGAAAAGGAAAAATGCAAAGTTGAACATAACGTGAGCGTTATGTTTTGCTTTGGGAATCCCAAGCCCTGGGCTTGGGATTTTCTTTGGATTTCCAACCCAAAGGCTTGGAGTGTCTTCCCAATGTCCAAAGACGTGTTTTTCCATATTCTACAGGATTTCACATAATTTCATTCGTGCTAACCCTCAAATTTGCACGTGTTTCAAGGTTGAACAAATTGAACCCCTAGGTAATGTTAGGCTTTATCTTAGCTATTTGACGATGTGATTTTTTTCACATTTTGACAATGTTAAGCCTTTCATCTTTAATTTCTTTTGTTTGTGTGTTCATCTTTGGGCAAAAACCACTGTTTGGTCTTTTTTTCATTGTAAATTAACTATTCATTGAAATTTCAAAAAAATTACATATTTAGAAACTAGATTCCATTCTACACATATTAAAAAAAGAAAAAAATGATTTTCAATTAGTTTTCCAAATTTATAGGGGTAGCACGGCCAAAATTCTATTTTTTAGGATGTGTCCAATTTGAAAATTAGTAAAAAATCAAACATTCATAAAAAAATTATCAGAAAAATTGGGCATAAACTACATGCTGTTAGCTAATTTCTCACTGAAGCAATTTTAAAAATACCAAAAAAAAGTTGACCTTTTGAGGGAGCCACAAAACATGCTATGTTATGTTTTTTTGACAGAAACAACACCAATTTTTGTGGCTCCCTCTTTTGAACCCCTTAATCTATACCATTTTGAAAAAAAATTAGTAGTTTAGAAAGTAGACTCAGAGTACTATGAACATTGTTTTGGTTGCATCTCCAAATTTTGAGTGTAACTATGCTCAATTTCTCATCCAAGGCGAGTATTCCTTGATTTCAGAAAAAAAAGTGGCCACTTAAGACCCCTTTTTGGCCCCCATCTTTTTGCACTTACCCTTTAGCTTTATTAGCTTGAATTTGCTTAATGAGATCATACTCTCTGGTATTCTTAATGGAAAGATGAGGAGTTGATGGAAGAATAAGATTTGAAGGAGGAAGAGAAATAGGAAAAAGGGTGACCTATTTGTTCCTATGAGTGTTATATGTGTTGGTTACTGCATGCAAAGTAGCCACAAGCACATTACACTTTATAGATTGAGCAATACGAGTATAGAAATCAAAAGGTTAGGGGTTATCATGAACGCCTAGAATACTTATTATAGGACAAGAAGGTTGAGGTGAATTAGGTACACTAGGTACAATAATTTTTGGCTTTTTAATTTCTCTCTTGTGGAGCTTGAAATTAATAAATTGTATTAATTAGATTTAGAGAGGAAATATGAGATGATGTAGAAATAGAAAAGGTTGGTTTAGTAGGTGAACAATGATAAGGGAAATAAGTGAAGTCATATAATACCTCATCTAACATGTCAAACTCCTCCTTAGAAAAGGTTTTATAGAAGGCATTGAAGGTTTGAGGAAAAAAATCTAACATGGTCAAGTTTACAATTGAGCTTAGGTTCACCAAAATGTAATGTTGAAAAATGGGTTTAACTAATAAATGTATTATTCTCTCTAAGTTAATATTTTTAAACCATTAAACTAGGATAAACTTAGTTCTAGAAATAAATGTTTTGCACTACTATTCTATTACAAAAGGAACAAAATCATGCTAGAATCATCCTAGAATGTTTTAACTTGTAAAATGATATCTTTTTACCAAGCTAAACCATATAGCTAGGTTGGAAAATACTTTAATACAAAAAATTAAACTACAAAATACTTAAACTAGATTTAGAACTATAATTAACAAATTAAAAAGAACTTGCGATCAAAGAATGAATCTCATTGCCCAAGATGCTAGTGTGATGCATTGTCATCCTTTTCATGCATTGTCATTTAGGTTGCATGTTTCTATCTATAATGGCTATAAAAATTAATGTTCCCACCAGATTTTGAACTCATCTGTACAATAGAAAATATGGACAACAATAATAGCAAACCAAAAATACTAGAATACATAAAAATGTTAAAAATTAATTTAATCTATGTATTTTGAAATAAAAATAGAAAAATTACAAGGAAGGGAGAAAGGATGCAAACCACCGTGTAAAATAATCATTAAGAAGATTGTCTAGCTAAGACAAGAAAAATGGTTGGGATTGCTTATGAGCTTACCAAGAATAGTCGATCCTCTATTTTAGTCTTTCAACCACTATGGGTAGTCAAATAAAAAAGAGATTCAATTAGTGTGTGCTCTTAGTCTATGTGCATCTAGGAATTAAGAATAACAATAACAAGGAAAATCTATAAGCATTAATCCCTAGTCTACAAAGAAGAATACTCTAGTGTGTGTATCAGAATGAACAAGAAGAGGCAATGTTCACCAAGAAATATGCCAAGAAATATAGAAGTAAATGTGATAAAGAGATTTTTTTGCAATATTATTCAAACAAGAATGAGAACAACATTACTAACATGATGTAGAAGAGAAGTGAGCTCTTTGGAGAATTTAATAGAAATATTGTAGTATTAACCGTTGAGTAACCTTCAATAATGGTGGTATATGTTCAACAACATATATTCAAGAGAGAGCCAAGAGAGCTAAGAGAGATTTGCATGTGTTGGAGAGTTATAATTTTAGAAGCAAATCCAAGATAATCAGTTTTCAAAAAGAGTTTGTTGGAGGTTGAAGGGTCAAATTAAGATGTCAAGGACATTTCTCAGGTAGAGGAGCATTATAGTAGGTGATAATAGGTAGTTAGGAAAGAGGCCAATGTATTGATTTTTAAAAACTTATAAGATGCTAGCACATCGCACGTACGTTCGTGTCACATTGGCATCCTAAAGAATTTATTTTAAATTCAACATGTGGTCTCATGTTAGTGAGATGAATTGAAATGTGATAAAGAAATTTGAAAAATATGGTCAGGGAAAAGGTTCAAGCTAAGGCTAAAATGATCCCTACATTATGCTATGGAAATAAACACCAAAGAGAGGCCAACACATAATGTGAAGTTCCCATGGTATGCAACTTTCTACATTACAATATAAAATAATCATCAAAATCTCTAAAGTAATACTCACCACCATTATTTGTTCTGAAAACATTTACTTTCTTATTTGTCTATTTCTCAACAAGTGGTTTAAACTCTTTAATTGTAGAAAATATAATAGAGCTATTCTTTGAATAGAAAGTAAACCCATGTATATTTAGATAAATCATCAATGAATATAATATATTAGTGAGATTTTGCAATGGAAGTAACATCCACAAGACCAAATACACTGCTATAACTTCCAAAACACGTTTAGGTCTAGAGTACTACCAAATTTAAATGAAACTTTATGTTGTTTCCAATACGTGCCGTGTTTACAAAAATCAAATCCAACAAATTAAATAGATAAAACATCAATCATATTTTTATTAATGAGGTTTTTAAGACTCTTCTCTCTAATGTGACCCATCTTATGATGCCACAGTTTACAAGAAACAAAGTTATCAATTACATTCATGGAGTTATAGAAAGTGGATGCTTCCATATTAAATATGGTGCCACACTAAGTTCCCTAGCCAACACCAAATTCCCTCTACTCAACCTACAACCACTTTTCTCAAAATTCACATGCACCCTTGATTCATTCATTCTACATTCAAAAATTGAATTTCTAGCTAAACTAGGGATATACAATACAGTCATGAGGGATTTCACCTTTCCATCACTAAAAATTAATTTTACCTCCCCTTAGCCCATAATCTTTCATGTGTTCTCCTTGAGGAAAACATCCCCATCATCATAAGCTATATACACAAAAAACCACTCCTTGTGAAGAGTCCTGGTAGGATACACTTGAATCTATCAACCAAGAGTCATAAAAATCATGTTAGAAAAATTAATAAAAGAATTAGTAGCTTCCTCATTAAATGATCTATTAGTAGAGGAATCTTCATCTTTCTTTTCTTATTATGACATTCCTTTTTGAGATGCCACCATTTGCCACAATTCCAACACCTCAATCTACTCTTACTAGGTGTCTTGGATCTTCCCTTAGACTTAAATATGTCTTTAGACTTGTCCTTATTGCATTTCTATTTGTCCTTTCCCTTCTCTTTAGATCCTCTCTACACATGCGATGCATCCTTAGACCTATTGTCCATAGACTTTCTCCTCATTCCTCTGTGAGCAAGGTAGCAATGAGAGCATTCATCATAGGATTCATCATAAAAATATTGAGTGTAAGAATTAGATTATTCTAAGATTTAGGTAATGAACATCATAACAAAATACATATATGCCTTCATCTATTTTCACATCTATTGACTATAACTGATTCAAGATTAGATTAAATGTATTCAAATGTTCTACAATCGACTTTCCATCTCTCATTTTTAAATAATACAACTTACTTTTCAAAAATAATTTATTCAGAAGACTCTTAGTTTGGTAAATCTCTTCTACTCTTTTCCATAATTTATGTGTAGTAATTTCACTAGAAACATTCAAAATAATTGAATCAGAAAAATACAACTATATAGTGCCTCACATTTTTTGCCAGTTTTACCCATTCTTCATCAGAAATCTTTTTTGATTTGATTTCACTTTTCATGGCTATCCATTGACCTCTTTCTTCCAAGAGATCCTTCATCTTTAGCTTCTAAAGTTTTAAACTCAGACCATTAAACTTTTCAATGTCTAATTGAGATGAGTGAGCCATGATCTCTATCATCCAAAATTTGAGTCTGCAAGAAACTACAACACACTCCCACTTCAACAAAAAATCTAATCAAAAACTTTGAAAGATGCATCCCTCTCTGTAATCAAGCAAACCATGGCTTTGATACCAAATATTTAAAACATGGTGAAACAATACAATAAGACATTTTGAACTTTAGTACATCTAAATTCATAAACAATGATAGATCATACAAAAATGGAAATCAACCATGAAAGAAAATGCAAATCGTAACACAATGTTTATGTGAAGAAACCCTTGTAGAAAAAAACTCCACATCCAAAGAGACCCAAGCTTGTATTAATCCTTAAAATAACTACATTAGTACATCAACTTATCCCTATAAATTCTAGCATCATTATCATACTCATATAATCTACAAAAGAACCATTACACCCTCTAACTCCAAGCACCAATTTGTAGAGAAGTACAAACTAGAAACCATCATATGATTTGAAAAAACTATTAGCAAGGCTAAAAAAGGTATGGTGTCTAGAATAGTCAAGGCACAAATCCCAACACCCCCATGGTCTTAGTCTTTCAAGATATTTTAGGCATATTCATTACAAGTTGTCATATATCATATAGAAGAATATTTGACCACTCAAATGTAGACACCCCAATTTGTCTTCATTCAACACATTCAAAAATGCTTCATGACAAGTGTCAAAACTTGTCATAATGTTGGTCAAAATTCTAATATAACCTCCTTCTTGCATGCTCTATAAATAATAAAATAAAAGTTTTAAAACATTGATAGATATTAAAACAAGAATGATCAAATCATAAGAAATATTAAAATAAATATATCCAATCACAATGAGTAGTAAAGATTATATAAATATAAAAATAAATTTGTAAAATAGTATAGGTTATTAAAATGTGATATAACAACCTTTACTTATTCGTCCTGTATCTTTATCAGGATTTGCTCCAAGAATCTCTAGGCGTGGCCGGCAACCTATTTTACTCCTCCAATATTTTGAACGTGGAATAGGGTATTTTTATATGAACATTTTTAAAAATTTGGTGGTATAAGTTAGTTTGGTATAACAAACTAATTTGGCCTATAAGTTATTATTATATGGAATTTTTTGGTAACACTTAAATTTTTGGTGTAATATGTCAACTACAAAAATTTGTAGTGCCCCGGGCATGCTCTATTCAACCTCAACATTCTTTCTAACTGTCAAAATTTTATTTTTATGTAAACAAAATATATTGAATTCCACTTAAAATTATAGCTTGCCACCTATATTTCTTTGTAACTATTTAATTCATTTTTTTTTTCTATTTTATCTTTGAGGTTTCTAAGATTTCATTTATTTTGATATTTACAAAAAGGGGCATGCAATTATTGGTTTGTTATTAAATTACCCTTTGTTGACCATGCCATTACATTGCCTGGTAGATCGAATGATTGTCTTTGTAGTGAACATCTGATTCATTGTTGGCCGCCATTTACTAGATGGGATGGTGTAAATGAACACTTTCCTCTCCAATCACCATAGAAAATCAACTGGCCATGTGTAATGAAACTTCAATGCAGATATTACGAAGAGATTAGATATTAAATATTAAGTGTCAAATCAATCAACGCCAAAAAGATATTATGTAGAGGAATGTTTACAATCAACTAAACACAATTATCCACCACTTTACATTTGGCAGAGATGACAACATGGATTCAATTCCACCGCTTGATATTGATCTTATTTTTTTTAAAGGTATCAAGCTCCCTTATAAATATTTTTTAACCTCAAGCTTGATAAGTGTAGGATTCTAGGAGGATGAAATCTTGGATATGATAAACCCTCGCGAGTCTTATATCCAGCTTTTTAAAGGCTCTTAGAGGCAAATTTTCATGGATGCATATCATGTGGATTTATTGTCTTTGTAATTATCTTTATTTTCATTTATGATGAAAATTGTTGGTGGTGGATATCATCATCCACAAGACATAAACACAGAAACATGAAACACAAGATTACTCAAATGCGTGCTGCTGCACCTTAATCCATTAACATCAAAACATGATTACATCACATACAAGAATGCTGCTGCATTTATGATCACTTGATCATACAGACTTGACTTGCTTACATTGCATTATATTATGCCTCTTTTATAGAGGGCTTTGGTACATGCCTGTGCCTTCTAGGCTATTCTAATTCTTCTCTAGAAATCTTATCCTTCTAGATTATTTTTTCTTTTGGAAACCTCTTTCTTTCTAGAGCTTTTCTAGAACTCTTTCTTTCTAGACTCTTTTAGAAATATTTTGTCTTTTTCTATTTTTGTCTTTTCTATTATGTGGGAGAAATTACTCTCCAACACTCCCCCTTAATTTCGACCACCTATCATTCCAAATTTATCTTCCAAATCTTTGTCTTTCAATTCTGGTGACTCAAATCCTTTGCTTGCAAGATGCCTTCAAATCATCTTCAACTCTCACCCACTGCTGCGGCAGTCATTCAATCCTTGAAAATATTTAGAACAACAAACTAGAAGTCCTCTTACTATCTGTATCTTTCAACTTTGCATGATGTCTCAAACTTTCAAACTTTGATTGATTGCCATCCTTCACGAATGAACATCTGTACTTGAACAACTTTTTCAGCATGCCTGTAATTTGTTGCCAACTTGATCCATAACTCCATCCACAATCCATTTTCATGCATCCTGTCATATTTTTCCATTCTCTTTGCCAACACATCTTATCACAATGGTTTCTCAAACCACATATGCTACATGGATGCAAATCCCAACACATCTCCTTGCTATGCCCTTGTCTATGACAATGAAAACATTGCACATTCTTCTTTTCATGAACCAACTTGTTCGCACTTGTATTGCCTGTAACATAATCTATTTTTCCATATCCAAGACCTGCGTACTTTGGCCTCACTATCGGCTCAATTGGCTCCTTCATTCCTTGTCCATACTTGCCTAAACCTTTTCCTATATATCCCATCTTCTTCATCATCTTGAAACCAACATTTTCTTCATTACAATGATTTTCAGATTCAAACAACTTGTCATTTTCATCTTTACATTTTTCATCAATAATATCACAACATGCAAATTTTGCTATTCCAACCTCTTCAACCTTGCATTCTTTATCTTCATCTTTATCACATAAGTCATTTGTATCACATGAGACATCACAAACTAACAGTTTTGTCCTCAAATATTCATTCTCTTCTTTCAACTTTGATATTTCTTCTTTCAACCTTGACATCTCATCTTTTTGTAAACTGTTCTCCTCTTCCAATTTCTTATTATTTTCTTCGAATTCTTTATTCCTCTATTTAATCTCATCAATTGATTTCAATCTTTCTTTTAACTCTTCTTGAACATTAATTAATTCAATTTTAAGATCAGAAATTTTTATCTCATGTCCTATTTTCTCTATTGAAACCTGTTTTAAATCCCTTAATAATTCCTTTCTTTTCTTTTCCCAATCATCTCTTTCTTTTTGGAAATCATTTTCTGTCTTCTCTCTCTTAGCTTTTCCCATTGAAAATAAATAATTTGCTTACCTCAAATTGGTGCCCTTTGCTGCACTTTTAAGGCGATTATTTGATGTCTTCAATTGTTGATTTCCTTAGCTTCGTGTGCCTTCACTGCTTCCTAATGCCTTTGCTCGTTTTAATTGATAACTTCACAAGAGCTTTTATGATCTTCAGAACAAAACTTTTGTCTCCAGATCTGTAGCTTTCAGTTTTCCTCTGCCTCTTTCACCTACAAAATAACATTGAACTTTGATCTCTGACACACAATTCTCCTTTCAGCATTCACTTTTTCAGTGAATCTTCTTCTTTTACAAAAGCTGTGGCTATTCTGTGATTTTTTATACAAATCCTCCTCTATACGAATATCACTGGTTGAGGCCTATTTTTCATTTACAGTTTCAAAACCCTTAAGACTCTTCCCTTGGACAATTTCTTTTATCAGCCTTAATGCTAAACTCCAACATATCTCTATAAACCCTAGTTGCTATGGCTTGCAACAAACTAGATTGGCCTTCTCTGATGGTTGATAAAGCAACTCAATAGAGTATGTCAGATCTTCTTTTAGACTGAGACACTTTTATTCTACAACAGCGACTCTTCCTTTAAAATTTGGTGATTAATATTTTGATATACCAAAAACAACGATCTCCTCTATTTAGAATATCAGTGTCCTGTGATTTCACTTCCTGCTCCAGCGATTTCACAAAACTTAAAACCTTGTCATCTTACTCTTGCAAAATACATTTCAAAAAATTACCATACCTTAGAATCGCCATTTTCTTCAGTCTAATATCCTCGCTGTGATGCCTTCTGCAATGACTACTTCAGCGATTCTTTTTTTAATCAGCTTCTAACTCTTCAGCGATTGATTGGAGATTGGCCGATTTCCTTTAAATGGCTTTCTCAGCAATTACTTGGGCGATTCGTTTTTGACCTCATTGATTTGGACACCCTGCGTCTTGAACAACTTCAACGGCTTTCTAAAAAATTGCCATTCATTTTTTTAAATTTTCAATAGCCTTTGATACAATGCTATGACTCCTCCTTGGTGATCGGCGGCGATACACTCAAACACTGCAAAATGTCTTTTCCAGCAAGCAATAAAATCTTCTCTTTCAACAGTTCATTGATTCCATCTGCGACTTTTTCTTGATCTTCCACAATTTTTCAAGGCTGCGGCCTCTTCACCTTATGCAATGACCTTCTCCTCTCCTTACTACTGCTTATAGACACAAACCCTAGCTGCTACGGACATGATTTTGATCCTCCAATGCACAGTTCCAATCCGATGATCTAACCTGCTCTGATACCACTTGTTGGTGGTGGATATCATCATCCACAAGACATAAACACAGAAACATGAAACACAAGATTACTCAAATGCGTGCTGCTGCACCTTAATCCATTAACATCAAAACATGATTACATCACATACAAGAATGCTGCTGCATTCATGATCACTTGATCATACAGACTTGACTTGCTTACATTGCATTATATTATGCCTCTTTTATAGAGGGCTTTGGTACATGCCTGTGCCTTCTAGGCTATTCTAATTCTTCTCTAGAAATCTTATCCTTCTGGATTATTCTTTCTTCTGGAAACCTCTTTCTTTCTAGAGCTTTTTTAGAACTCTTTCTTTCTAGACTCTTTTAGAAACATTTTGTCTTTTTCTATTTTTGTCTTTTCTATTATGTGGGAGAAATTGCTCTCCAACAAAAATCACAATTTAAAGTGGTAAAGAGCAAAAGGATAGATAGGTAAAGAAGAGAAAATAGTGAAATACATGTTTGTTTATTGCAATAATATAAGCTTCCTTAGTTGATGACTCCATCATTGTCAATTGCATAGAGATTTTTGGTTGTTAATTCTAGAGAGTGCAGAAAAGAGAGCAGCAAGAATGATGATATGAACAATGGAATGGGTCCAAAATTCCACAAAAATAGAGGCAGTGACAAATAAAACTCTAACAATCTAAGGGACCAGAAATAATCCCCTTTGTCGAATACCATGCTTACATACTCAACGTGAGCATCAACGCTCTCCATCTTTGCCTCTGAGGGCTGTGTGGTTACCAAAAAGCTGGCACGACTGTTATAGCACATGCATTGAGTGTGGTAAACAAATGCCACAAGAAGACACAACAACACCAGTAAACACTTCAAAGACAACGTCACCAATCCCTTCCTCCAATCCCTTCCTCCCATATAAAGTAAATTTATAAGCCTCTTTACAGAGGAAACAACCATGCTTCTATAATTGAACTTCTATTTATGAGCTTAACAACGTTCTGACTCTTTTTTCGTCTTGGCTGTTATGGAAGAAAATGACATTTTTTTGTCTCTAACGTTATGCTGCCACAATTTGAACTCCATAAGGTGCATGAAATGATTAGTTTGGAGAACACAGAGTAAGGCTTATTGTCTCGTGATCAAACTTGAGATATTTTCCATTTGCAAATTTTGACCAGCTACTTGATTGTATAGCTTGATTTAGTCTCTCCAAAGCAGTGATGACTGTAGAAGAATCCTATAGAATGTAGTAAAAATGAATTTAATACCCTATCATGAGCTTTCTACAAGGAAAGGAGAATGGCATCTGATCAGAGATTGACACAATTGTTGATTCATTGTTAATATTATGGTAGTCAAATTTTAGCCTAAATCCAAACTTTTGGTACAGTTAACATGATTATCTTGTAATCACATCAAGCATGAGCACAAGCAAGTCACAATGGATAACATTGAGCATAATGCTCTCTAACGATGTTGTCATTCTGAAGGAGAGACTCTGCATGCTTCCTTTTCTTTAGGGTTTGATATGACTTCGTATCTCTGTACCTCATGGGTATGGTGGGTACTGCCTCAGGTAGTACCCTTCTACCAGTGTCAGGTGTCGGCAGTCCCAATATTTGGAAAAATGTCCTCACTGGACAGGATGACCTTACCTCTAAGGTTCAAACTGTGGTCCCTTTGCAGACGGAGACTTCGGAGGGTTCATCCCTTGTGGTCCCTGATGATCTGGTGGAAAAAATTGTTGCTTCCATGGATCTTACTTTGGTGGGTGAGTTTTTTTCTCTAAGCCCTAACATTAAAATGGTTAGGAAGTGGGTATCTAATAGATGGCGCCTCAAGGGTAGTGTAACTGTCAGCGCAATGGCACGGGGTCTTTTCTTATTTCATTTTACTAGCATGAAGACATGCTAGTTGTTTTAGCAGGTGGGCCGTGGTTGTATGGCACGCATTCACTTTCGTTGTGTAGTTGGAGACTTGGGCCGGATCCCAGTACCGATCTGAATTGAACTGCCCTAGTTTGGGTTAGACTCCCGAGCTTTCCTTTGAATACTTGGATGAATTAGTGTTTATTTCAATAGCTTCTACTTTTGGCCAGTTTGTTACTCTGGATAACACTACCCATGCTAAATCCAGACTTGTTTATGCTAGGTTTTGTGTTAATATTGAAGTTCATAAAACCTTATCCCCATCCATAAAATTGAACTCTAAGTGTGGAGTTTGGACACAACCCATTTTATATGAGAATGCGACCACTTTTTGTCAGCGCTGCAAAAAGAAAGGTCATTTGATTTCACACTATAAGCTCAAGAAAGCTGAGGAATCTAAGGATAAATCTGACGACTCTGAATCTCATTCTGGGGATGTGCCTAGAGATCCTAATGAACCTGAAAAGATTGAGGAAATCCCTCAGCAGATTTCAAATGAGATAATCCCGCCAAATCTGGGAGACGGTGAGATTCATATTAACTTTGAGGATATCAGCTTTGAAGGAAATATGCATGCTTTGGCTACTAATCAAGAAGCCCAAATACCAAATGGTGAGGAGCTTCACCTTCCAGATCTAAGACAGAAGACTAACCTGGTAAATGAAGGATTTACCCCTAAGCATAATATACCTTAGCCGTCTTCAGAAGTTAGTGGAGTTCATGATTCAGCACCCACCATGGGGGAAATGTTCTCTCATCCCCCCTAACCAAAATACTGGTTCCTTGCACCTCCCCTTAGGTGCAGAACCTAGTGAAACACATGGTGATCAGGATGATTGGATTACCCCTAAGAAGAAAGGCCGTAAACCAAAGAAGTTTGCAGATGTGGGCATAGACCAAAACTGGGTAGACTCTCTCTGAGGGAAACAAGGCAAAGAGAGGCAACAAGGGACATAGCCAGTGGCAAATGGAAGACACTGGAGATTTAGTCTCAAAAATTATTTAAATGAAAATTATGTCATGGAATATGAGGGGTCTTAATAGCCCTTCAAAATAGTTTGAAGTCAAAACTTGTATTTTGGATCAGAGAGTTGATATTTTGTTACTCCAAGAATTGAAAATATTGGAGGATAATTTCAAAATGATTGCTGCGAAAATCTAGCCTAATGCTAGCTATTGCATTAGCCCTACTGTTGGTGCTTCTTGTGGGATTGTCACGATGTGGAATGCTGCCAAAGTTGGAGGTATGCTTACCTTTTTTAATAAACATTGTCTTGTGATTAATTTTTCTCTGCCTTCTTTCAATTGGACCTTGGTCAATGTATATGCCCCAAACACTAGGGTGTTGAGGAAGTCTCTGTGGGAAGAGTTATCTAATCATATTTTTTCTAATCTTGACACCTTTTGGATGTTGGCAGCGGATTTCAATACCCCTTTATACCCTTCTAAGAAGTCTAGAGGCATCCTTGATTATTCGGATAGTATGCTTGACCTTGTTAACTTCATTAATACTTTTGGGCTTTTAGATATAGAGCTGATGAATCAGAACTTTACTTGGACTAATAGGAGAAGGGGGGATCAATTGATTCAGGTTAAGTTAGCCAGATTTCTCATTTCCAATAATTGGGATAACTCTATCACCCTTAAGCTGGCAGCTCTCCCAAGAACTGCTTCTGATCATAATTCAATTCTCCTAGATTGGGTGGAATTGAGAAAAAGGGGACCTTTTCCTTTTAGATTTGAGTCTGTGGATTAAACACCTGGATTTTAGAAATCTTCTTTCTAGAAGGTGGTAGCTTCCAGTCCAAGGCATCCCCATGTTTAGACTTAATCAGAAGCTCCTTCATGTCAAAAGAGAGGTGAGGGGTTGGATTAAGTATAGATTTGGGAATACTTTTACTTAGAAGAAGACTATATCTATTCAATTAGCTGATATCCAGAATAGTATGGCTTGGGGAGATACTACTGAAGAAACTGCTCAAGCTGAAAGCATCTTAATTAGGGACTAGAAAAACCTTATGATCAAAGAGGAATTGTTCTGGAAATGAAAGTCTAGAGTGCAATGGCTTAAGGAGATTGTAATACTACTTTTTTCCACCTCTTGTCTATGAAACACAGGAAATCTAATGCTATTTCTAAATTGACTTTGTACGATGGTAAGGAGATCATTGAAGATAAGGAAATTGGTATTTAGGCTGCTAACTTTTTCTAGAATTTGTTGTCTGAACATGTGGTTAATGATGATAATTTGCTGGTTAGAGAGTAGTTCCTCAACAATATCCCTACTTTAATTTCTGAGGAGGACAATGATGACATATTGAAACCTATTTCTGAAGAGGAGGTTGGGGGGTTATTTTTCTATGGGCCCTTTCAAAGCCCCTGGCCTTGATGGTTTCCCTCCCATCTTTTTCCACAAATTTTGGGACATTATGGGGTATGATGTTACTGCTGCCGTCAGAGATTTTTTCAGAACATGGATGCTTCTTAAACAACTCAATAACACTTTTATTGCTCTTGTTTCGAAGAAACCAAACCCTGTGTTGCTTGCTGACTATAGACCTATTAGCTTATGTAATACGGTCTATAAGATTTACACCAAGCTCCTTGTTTTCAGATTTCAACCCTTTTTGGATAAAATTATCTCTCCCTCTTAGAAAGGTTTTGTGCTTGGGAGACAGATTCTGGATGTTGTTATTGCCACTCATGAAACTATTCATTCTATGGAGAAAAGTCAAGCAGCAGGTATGGCTTCTAAACTTGATATTTCTAAAGCATATGATAGCATTTCTTGGCAGTTTTTTTTTCAAGTCATTCAAAAATTTCGATTTAATGAAAAAGTGACTCTCTTTATCCAGGAAGCTGTCACCACTGCTAAATTCTCCGTCCTTGTTAATGGAGTTCCTAGAGGTTTCTTCTCTTCTTATAGAGTTATCCGACATGGGGATCCTTTATCCCCTTATCTCTTCATTATTTTGGCTGAACCCCTTGGGAGGTCGATTCACTCTATGATCAATTCCAGGGAAGTTATTGGCATCAAGCCGGCCTCTACTCTTCCTCCTATATCTATTCAGCAGTTTGTAGATGATACCATCCTCTTTGGCATCTCAGTTTTGGAAGCCCGTAGTTGGAGAAAGATTCTTAATGATTATGCTAAGGCTTCAGGTCAATATATTAACTTCCAGAAAAATAATATCTTTTTCTTCAACACTCCTACAGATCTTCAAAGGAAAATCATTAACATCCTAGGGTGTGTTGATGTGGTTTTACCTTCTACCTACCTTGGTCTCCCATTGACTATTAAGGAGGTTACCCTTGGATTTTGGAATAATATTCTTGAAAGAACTCAGAAAAAGTTGGTTAGTTGGAAAGGAAAACTGTTGAGCAGTGCTGGAAAATTATAGCTTTTACATGCTTCTTTGTAAGGTATCCCTACCTACTTCCTTTCTCTTTTCAAAATGCCTAAGTATCTAGTGGATAAACTTGAACAGATCCAAATAACTTTTCTATGGACAAGTTTGGAGGAAAGAAGGAGAATGTCTCTTGTTAAATGGGATAAGGTTTGTCTCCCTAAACCTCATGGTGGCCTCAACATCAGAACCATTCAAAAAATGAATAAAACTCTATTATCTAAGATCAATTGGAATTTTCTTAATAACAAAGATTGGGGGGAAATCATGAGAGCTAAATATTTACAAGGTCACGACACTGTTAATTTCATAAACCTAGAGGGCCTCCCTCAAGGTTTTGTTATTTGGAATGAGATGATCAAATCCAGGAGCTTAATTAGGAAAGGAATGACGTGGAAACTTGGGGATGGGACCAATATAAAATTTTGGGATTACCCTTGGTTGGCTGATCATGTGCTTTCAACTGAAGAAGGTAATGGGGCCTTGGGTTTTTTGGCTAAGTAGTTTTTTGGCACAAATGTTAACCGGTATATTCAACAGAGACATGGCTTCAAACAATGGAAAAATCTTCTCGAATGTTGTCATAATCACCAGGATCTTCTCCCTCGTATGAATGCTATACAACAGTTACTCTGGAGAGTTAGAATCCCTCTTTTTCCAAGATCTGATGAGTTGCTTTGGGCTGTGGATACAAGAGTTCTTTTTTCAGTTAAGTCTGCTTATCACCTACTGATCGATGAAGGTCAAAGAGAGGACCTTTGGAAGAAAGTTTGGAATCATAAACTTCTCCCAAAAGTTAATTTCTTCTGGTGGGCTGTGGTTCCTAATAAGATATTAACTTAGGATAATCTTAAAAAAAGAGGTTTTCATTTGGTAAATAGGTGTGTTATGTGCCTCAAGGAGGAAGAGACTATCTCTCACCTCATTCTTCATTGTGAGTTTGCTAGAGAAATCTAGAGCAGAATTCTTTCTAATTTTGACATGCCATGGATATGCAATCAAGAGGTAAAAGAGGTCATCATTAATTGGAATTCTCCTTTTTCTCAACCCTGGTTAGTGGAGCTATGGAATCAAACTCTCTCTTTCATGGGATGGATTATTTGGAAAGAAATAAATAATAGAATATTTAGGGATATTGCCAAGAACCATACTCAAGTCTATCATTCTTTCTCCAAACTTCTGATTGAAAATGTGGCTAATTCCAGAATTAAGACTGCTGACAAACCTCTTACCCAGTTTAAAATTATCTCGGCCACCAATTGGGGTATTCTCAATCAAATCCTTGCTAATGATAACCCCAAGAAACTTAAGAGATTGAATACTAGGTGGTCTTGTCCGAAGCCAGAATGGTTCAAACTAAATTTTGATGGGGCCTCAAAATCCAATGGTAAAGCTAGTGGGGGTGGAATCATCAGGAATGATAGAGGGGAGCTTGTTTCTGCCTATGCTGGGGGTCTTGGTTGTCAAACCAATAATTTCACTAAGGCCTCTGCCCTTTTATGGGGAGTCAAGTTGGTCGTCACTCTGGGTATACAAAATTTGAATATAGAGGGGGACTCTAAGTTAATTATTGATGTAGTGAACAAAGTATCTGTAAATGGTTGCAGGCTAAAAGATATTATTATGGATATCAAAACCATTATAAGTAGTCTCCCTATGGTGACTATATCCCATATTTATAGGGAAGGTAATGGGGTTACTGATGCCCTTGCTAATCATGGTCAGTAGTTTGAAAGCTGGTGGTGTTGGCGACAAAGCCAAAATATCCCTTCACTAATTGTGGAGTTAATTCAAAAAGATCAATCTAATCCATGATGTCACCTTCTTTTTTTGTCACTTTGGTGCAGTTCTTATGTATGCTGAGTTGGTGGCCTGATGTGGACTAGAAGATCAACGGACAGATTTATAGGCGTGCGAAAAGCACGCTAGAAGGGAGGAATTATTGGTTTAATATGGCAGCGCGTCCTCATACTAATTACCAAAGGACTTAGCATTCATTTAACCTTAAGTCCTTAATCATTTTTACTTACCCTTGTGGTGAAGCCAACGAAAGCTACATTTTCTTGAAAGAAGCCATTGTGGTTGTGGTTTTTGGGTTTTGCTTTTCTACTATGTTAGTAGATTTTGCTGATAATTTGACTATGGGGGGGGATAGAATCAAAACAAAGCCCTTATCCTGTGCTAAATTTAAAGACAATGTTGTTGTCTAGCACTATTGCAAAGAAGGGGGCATTTCTTCTTTTTTTAGAATGCCTCAATGGTCATGATGAAAATCTCTCACTGCAATGTGCGCTCTCATGGGACAATCACTGGGTGAAAATTGGAAGTGTTGAGTTTGAAGTCTCATAGAAGGTCATTTCTATGGCCATGGGCCTTTCCACTAAGGGTATGAAACTGAAAAGGAAAACTAGGGTCATTGACCTTAAAAGCCAGAGTCTGTTTTTGGGTGAAGGAGAAGAGTTGGTGCCTTACCAAGGAGGCTTTGAACGTGCCAAGCTGCTAGAAGCTTGGGATGAGATGTGCTATTTGTTGATGAAATACATCACTCTGGAGGGACATTTTACCAGGTTCTATAATTATCACCTTCCTCCGTTGAATCATTTTAGAAGAAATGTGGCTATCAGTTTTCCTTTCTATTTGATGTCCTCTCTTGAACTCTCAGTCCTCCATGTGAAGGCCAAGTATGCCAAAAAACCTACCAAGAAGCCTATACCGCTTCACCAGGGTCTCATTCATCGGCTCTATCATTTCCATTTGGCCTTAAGTCCATCAAACCCTATTCCCCTGATTGCTGATTCCCCTTAAGGTAATCCCTCTGCCTTTGAGAATCCTCTGGATTCTACCCCTTCTAGTTTGCCTGCTAAAGATGCTTCCGTGTCTGATATCCTGGAAGTAACCACTGCTGAGGGTTTTCAAACCCCTCCCCCCAAAGGAAAGAAACGATAGTTGTGGGATGAAGAAATTACCGTGATCACTGATTTAGAGGGTGGCACTATGGCCCATAAAACTGCAAAAGGTGGCGACGAGGGTCCCTCTTAAAAGGTTAAAACTAAGTCAGTTAAAACTGCAAGCACTTTTTCTATTGTGAGGCGTTCTGGGAGAATCACAGGCAGACCTGCCCCCAAAAAGAAGTTGATTGAGTACTCTGAGAGTAGCTCTGATTCTACCACTTAGGAAGGTGACAAGATGTCTCAGGGGGATGACTTGGAGGTGCAAGAGTTTGATTCTGATGAGACTGAGAGACTTGAAGAGAAAGAGACACAGGAATTTCACTCTGAGGACATTGGTAATGATTCAGTTCCTGTTGACCAGAAACAACCTGAAGAAGGAAAGATGTTTGTGGAGGAGGAGCAAGATATTAGACAAGTGGAGGACATCTCGACTTTGAGGAACCATGTGGATCTTCTGGAAAAAAGGCTTTCCACCTTTGGTTGCCTCCCTGGAGGTTTTTACAAAGGGTGCTGATGAGGAGAAAGCTAAATCTTTTGATAATATGTATAAGTTTCTTGCTGAAGGCTAGAAGGATGTTCCCAATTAGCCTTGTTTCTATTGTTCTTTTTTTGTTTCCTGTCAGACTGCTGGTTCTTACCATATGTTGTTTTTTGGCAATTTTTGTTGTCTTTGCTAATAGTGGCTCTTTTTGTTTATGAGCCTTTTTTGGCCCTACTATGGGTTGTTTTGTAAGGGTTTGGCCCTTGGTTTTGCCGCCTTATATTACATAAACATGATTATCTTGTGGCTTTGTTAACAAAAATGTCCTTATTTTTCATTTTTTTTTTCATAATTTGATCTTTGATTAAATGGATCACAATCAATCAGAAGCATACATTTAATGAACAGACTAAGCACTAAACCCATTTCTCCCTCCCTTATGGCATTGAAATCTGGGTTGTTTGAAACTAAGTTGCATAGTAAAGGATTTTGAAAGAAGACTCGTGATTGATAGAATAATACATGGATTTAATGAGATAAATTATGCTTTCATTAGGGCCAAGGGTGAGTAAGAGAGTGTTGCATGGTTAGTAGAAGGATATGCAACTTGTTAAAGTGGTTTCTTTACACCATAAATCAACTACATAAAGGATGAGACCTACCATGATGCTTGTAGGTTGTTTGTTGAGTGGATAGTTCCAACATTATAAAGGATGAGACTTTAATCATCTTTAGGGTTCAATACTCATAACTACTATAGAAATGTTTTGTGATGTTTATCCTCTTAATTTTTTTTATGAATAATTGTCTTATACTACTTGTATAAAAAGAGTTCAAAAGGTTTATTCTCAAGAGAATATGAGTGTATTCAAGCATTTGATGTACACAATTACTAGCAAAAAAACATAAAAGCTCATCTCAAAAGATCCAAGATGAAGAAATGAGATAGAGATTAAATAGAAAGTAAGATTAGATTTAAATCTAGGTACAAAATATTATTTGTTGTGTGGATTTTATGAACAACTAGCCATGAAATGGATTAAAGAAAGAGTGTGAAGCATATTTATGGATAGCATGGCTCGAAGCTATTAGAGGAAAAGTATGGATTTGATAATTTCAATAAAATGCTTGTTCAATGTTAGAGTGGTTGCCAAGTGAAGGAAGTCAGGACAAGTGCTATGAGAGGGCCTAGAATTGACAATAGTTTACATGTTTTTAAACATTTAAAATTGTCCCTTCTCTAACTTCCTCTATGAAAAGTTTAGGTAGATATCAAGCATTAATCAATATATAAAGGTTTTTTTTCTTAGTAATGATAAATTGTCCTTCCAGTTTAATTAAAACAATTATTGAAAAAATTTAAAACAATAAAATTTAATTTGAACTTGCCATTATGGTAGATACTAGGACACATAACCATGAAAGAATTGTGTTTATTTTCATCCAATTAGAAGGACTTGTTAGAAAAATAATACAGGTGTCAAATTTTAAAACAAAAGGGACCAACAAGGTTCATAGTATTTGGACAAAAGTATTGGAATAAATTAGGAATTGGTAGTTCATCAGCATGAGGATAAGAAAGTTTCTACTAGTAAGGAAATATCAACACACAATAGCCTAGTAATTACCTTAGAAAAATAAACCAATTAGTGTACGATTCTATGGGGGTGGAAATAGGATGTAATTATTCTAACCACTGAGATGAAGGATGCTTTTGGTAATAATTTTAAGCTAGCGATTTCCTCACCCCTTGGTATGGAGGAGAGGGCATGGGCACTTTATGTGAATAGATAGTGTTATAAATAGATTGTAACGTGTACATTGAGTACAATTTTTAGTGTATATAAGGTATAAGATGTCCATTTCCTAATTTTTACACCCCTTCTTTTTGGGAAAAATGATGTCCCCAAATATTGTTGTGGGTTGTGTTCTTTTCTTTCCCTTCCAAAGGGTGAAATGACACTGCTTTTGGTGAAAAGAGATTTTATTTTCATAATTTTTTGTGTATCTAACCATAGACCTAAGACATTCTTTGCATGCTAGTTTATAATATAGCCAACTCCAAAAAGTATAATAAGCACTTCGAAGAAAGTGGGCATACACATAATACCTTCACATAAAGGCTTAGTAAAAAGTTTGGTTCTACTTTTCTTTTTGTATTCCCATGCAGATTTGACAATGGCATATTAGCTTTTTAAGATATCTCGACTCCTTAATGCTTAATACCATGGATTAGACTCTCTCTATATGCTATGGCTATAAAACAACTCTAGATTTAGAGGTGTGAATTGCAGACATATGAGTATATTTGTGGATCCAAATTCTCTTTTGTATCATGATTTAGTATTGCTTGGGTTCAATGAATCTCATTTTAAACAAAATTGAAGTTTTAGAAAATATTTCTTTAATTGATTATAAACAAATATGTAATACAAGTTGTTAGTGTGTTAAGTTTAACTTAGGGTAATTACTCCAGGTAGTTTCTTCCCGTAAAGTAGTTTTCTTACCTGTCAGCATTCTCACGGCTTTAAAACCCTGTACAATTTGTAAATTATTCATCTCAATTTTTTTAAAAATGAATACTTTTCTTCTACGGAGTCTTTGCTTGGTGAATTGGTGCTTGGTGACTCGGAGGTTGATTGAATTAGCCATCATTTTTATTGCAACATATCCGTTGCGTATTTTTTGCTCACTTGGAGAAGGTGGTCACATGGATGACCTAGAGCTTAATCCAGCTCCTTCATTCTTGCATTGAGCCCCCATAGGCATTTTTTCTTCTATAGAGCATATCTTTGGCATCCGGAGTCCGATTTTTGCATTCCACATATCGTCGGAAAGCTGACTTCACCAAGCTCGCAGTGATATATGTAAATCTACCTAATTTTTCTAATTTGAAGGCTTCTTTTGCAGTATTTGGGAGTTTCTAATTTTGTTGTTGAAGGTTAATATCTTTGTAATTTTGGAGATTAGTCATAGTTCATTATGGGATTTTTAGTTCATCTTGTTGTGAATATGTTGAAAAGGGGAAATTATAAACAATGGAGAGATGGTATGATAAAACATCTTAGATGGCTTCATTTGTTGCCACATTTGTATAATCTAGTTCCCCTTCCTAGTACTGATAGTAAGAAATTTGCATGTTATTGCAAAAGGGATCATGTCCTAGGAGTGATTGCAATGCATATTGATGATGCCACTTTGAATGCTATTGATCATTTTGAGTGTCCTCATATTCTTTGGACTAAAATTTGGGAAATACATGGAGATCTTATCATACTCAGTTATTCCCAGATAATCCTGTTTCAGATTGTCTTGTGCCTCTTCATTTTTCAGACAGGATACCCTATGATCTTACTACTATGTAGGAGTTTGAAGTTTTGGAATACTTTGAATCTTCAGATGAGGATGACAAGGGTTCTTCAGATGCTCCTTCTTCTCCATCAAGGACAATTGATGTACCTTCACCTTTAGTGATTCATTGTGCAGAGTCATTGATTGAGGCTCCTATCATTCCTGTTCAGCAGGACCATTCATCTTGTGTTGATGATTCATTGAGCATGTCCAGTGATTCATCACAACCAGTATCTCATTGTCTTCCTAACTGGGATTCTTATTTGTCAGACATTGGTTCATTGTTCGTAGAATCTCATATTTCTAACTTGGAAGACACATTTGAGGGTATATCCCTCCTCTTTGATGATAGTTATTGCACAACTATTGTCACTCCAAACTTGTCTTTGGAGAATGTTCAAGATCAGTTTCTAGTGGTACCTTGTTTGTCACCTTCTATTGTGATTGGGCATGTTCCTGATTGGTCTGTGGCATCATTTTCCAAGGTCATGGAGACACATGAGCATACTTTAGATACATCATCATACATTTTCATGCTTCTTTCTTTCAATTCCTATCTGGAGTGGGAAGCATACCTGCATTTGTACATGGCTTTGTTTCTTCCAAAAGGGAGACAAGTTGTTTGTCGACATTGGATTATGTTTTGTCTTCAGGCACTTACCATTTTTGTAGGTGATTACACATTGTGGGGGGGCTCAGGGATAACTTTAAGAACCCCCCACTCAGAGAAGGTGTATAAACCTAGCGAATCATGTATACTTCCCAAGAAAAATATTAATTTTATTGGTGAATTTTTTCATTTTTCTAGAAAAAAATAATCTTATTTGACGAATCTTTTGTAATCGCTAGAGGTCTATGGAAAATCCTGGCGAATTGTAATTTTTTAAAAACCAATAAAATATTTTCATTAATGATTAAAACCTATTTTCAAACCAATTAAATATTTTCATTGGTGAATTAAAACCTATTTTCAAACCAGTAAATATTTCTGTGGGCGAATTAGACCTGTTTTCAAAATAAGAAAATATTTTTGCTGGCGATTAAAATCTAATTTCAAACTAGAAAATATATTTACATTGGTGAATTAAACCAATTTTCAAAGCAATAAAAAAATTATTGGCGAATTTAAATATAGTTTCAAACCAATAAAAAATTAATTGGCGAAATAAACTGTTATGCCAATAAAAACTCATATTGTGTGAATGGCATCAGACTTTAGTTGAAGTTCCATTCTAGGCTGCAGTTCTGGCACACCCATCTTTCTACATAAAGTCTTTGGAATAGAGACAAGTGTCAAGTAACAACGATTCTGATTAACAAAAATTAATAGATAATTATTTAATTGAGCTGCATAAATTGCCTTCCCAAATACATACAATTGTGCTTTTCATGACATTCCTTATTCATTACGAAAGGATAGAGGTCACTTCGAGCATGGATGTCATTAAATGGAAAAAATTCTAATATATTTTGGTTGTCAGATGATCGCAAATCGATGGCATAAGTATTGACACACCGAATTTCCCAAATTTGTAGTTGTACAACCGAGGACTTATGCTCTACCGCGCTACCACCTTTGCACAATAATCAATAAAATATATTATATATTTTATATATATGTCAACCGTTGATCTAATAATATCTAACGGCTGCTACTTGATTCCGAAGGATTTTGTTAGCAATGTGTAGCATTGGAGATCTACCTTCTGGAATTGAACTACAACCATTCATCTTTCGTTCTAGGGTGCATGAAATGGTCAGTGGTGGTACGATTGATTTGATTGAATGCACTTAACCACATAGATTAGCCAATGCTCAATTAAGTTCATTAATGGCAAGTGAGTATTGAGTCATGACAAACCGCGCAGATTAGCCAATATGAATTAAACGGAGTTACTTTTTATTTATTACCCATTTGTCATGGACGTACATGTAATGTATATATGATAGTCTTTAGTGTTTCAAACTTATATTGCATTACTAAGTTTCAGATAGGTCAAGAATCAATAGATTGTAAAAGTTCAAAGTAATGGCTTTCATTATAGCAGCTGTGCGAAGAAAGTAAGTTACCAGATATTTATTTTGTGATCATTCATGATTTTGATTTTAACTGTGTGATAGAGTTCTTAGTTCACAGATGTAGAATAGTAATAAGAATCTAAGATGATGGAAAATTTTGTTTATGTGTGGCTATGCTAGTTGTTATTGCTTTGCATGTCTTGGAATGAAGAAATATGAGCATTCGTCAAGTGGAATAAATTGTGTCAAGAATCGACACTTTTAACATTTACAAATGATGCATTCTATTCTGGGTGGTGGGTTGAATCTCCCACACATGCATGCATGTATGAGAAACTAGAAATTTGAATTGACACATGGAATTGGTATTGCAACTCAATTGCCAGTGACCTCAAGAAAATCAATTTAATTCTCCTTTATTGGCCTTATTGTTACCCATGCCTAGTGGTTTCTTGTACATATAATGCAAGGTTCTATATTGAATCATTGACTGACATTGTGAATGAGCACACAATTAAATTTGTAATGGATCAATTACCTGTTAATAGGATAATTATGGACTACAGTGAAATATTCATTACGCGTCGTCAAAAAGAGGAACCAAAAAGATTTTGGAGGATCAAAGCAAGGTTTGAAGGTCGAAGGATAGGAGTTTTGTTAAGAACTGAGGTTGGTTAGAGTTCATGTACGATGTAATTCCCCAATCTTTTTGAAGGGTGATGTTAAATTTTACTAAATAATATAGAAATAATTATAGTTTGAAAGTAATTACAGTTTGAAATTAAAATGTATACAGATCATAGATGTTTCAAAGAATGAAATTTTCAATATAAAATTCTATATTATCTTATATAAAATATGATATTATTATAAATTTATATATTGAATCATTGATATCGATTTCATTTGGTGGCCTACAAAATACTTTTCCCAAGCATTGATTTTTAATTTATTAAATAGATCTGACAAGTTATTAAATAGGTTTTGGTAATGGTTGATCCTTACATGAGGCAAAGATTGACACTACAAAAAATTTGGACAATGAATAAATGAATAAATGCATGTCAGTTGAAGCGTGTGTTCATTAATGATCTTCCTTTAAATCCTAGAGGTCTCCAACAAAATGGAACTTGACTGGCTTGCTCAAAATATAGCATGGAGACTACCATAAGGCTCCACTGCAATAAGCACCAGGTTACCTTTCTAGGCCATATCAGAGATGGTAGACTGATGAACATTTGTAACTAGTAAAACCTATTCTTCCTTGAGGCAGTGAAGATGGTCCTCAGTAAAGACTTCTTGGTCTCTGAGGATAGATATATAGGGTAAATTTAGATATTTCCTCACACTTTCTAGCTTCTTTGTTAGACCTAGGAGAGGCAAAGGTGGATGCACTGATCATTCTATGGGGGGTATTCACTCTAGATATTCTTTTGGATGACTTAGATGTAGTGATTCATGCAGAATTAGGGGTCGGTATCCCATGGCCGAGAGATCTGGAGAAGCTATGGGAGGGACAGGAGGGCGTAGCTAGGCAGCTGTTCCTCCTAAACATGAATGAGCAACAACACAGAAGGCACAGGCTTTGGGTGGCTCGTGGGAGACACTTTCTTCGACGGGCATTTGGAATGGACATAGACGATACTCCGGTATGGCTTCAATACTTCGCAACCATTGTGAATATGGGGGGATTCTACTCGCAGTGGCCGTAGGAGTGGTTGGGCTCCCAGGGCCACTTTTTTGGTGATTTTCGTGCTGGGGTGGTAGGGTGGCAAGTTTTTGAGGAGTCTCTCAGTTAAGGGGCTAGGGATTTCTATGGTACTATGATAGCCTCTTTGGTGCTGTGTGTTTTTTGGAGCCTAGGCCGGCCGCTGGAGTGGTTTTTGTATTGATATAATTTCCTGAGTGTAAATCTTTTTGTAATAATATAATTACCGAAGTGTAAATCTTTTCATATTAATATAATTACCCAAGTGTAAAATTTTTTTGTATTATATAATTTCTACTTTTTGTATTAATATAATTTGGTCTCTGTTCTGGTTAGAGGTTTCTAATGTTGCTTCTTATATGTTTTCTTTAATTTATATATGTTGACATGGATTTGGTGATGGTCTCTAACTCTTTGTTATGGTTAGAGGTTTCTAATGTTGCTTGACATTTGTTTGCTTTTTGACTCTTGAGATAGGCACAGCTAAGAGAGCTATAATATATGTGAACTCTCAATCTTTTTGGATTTAATTTGATTTCAATTTGATTGTTTTTAGATAGAATTGATCACAAAAATTTATATGCGCAAGTAAAATAACACTTTCTATTGATAGTGTAGTTCATCTACATGCATGATGCTTGAAATATTTGCATAAGTAGGTTTTGACACTTGAACTGGTAGATTTCCAAATATCAATGGTTGACATTTCATACGAGAAACCCTCTGTGTAATATTATGTTGACTTGCTACCTCCAGTTGCCGGTTGTCTAAGTTGAAACCTGAGCCATCAAAACCATGTTGCTTACCGGCCCCTTATACCTAATCTTGTCAGTCACGGCTTGGTGGGGAATGGGTTAACCTAGCAAGCTAGCAGGGTCCACTTTTTAATTATTTAAGAAGTTAATATGCGAGCAGGTTGTCAGTCAGTGAAGTCATGACTTCATGTCCTAATATTAGTAAGTTGACCAGCCCCTTAATCTAGGATTCTAGAGGTTACCCACTGTTGTTAGTTGCAGGAAGGGTGAAATCTAATGGTCGCGCAAGGGCGCATGAGGAATCTATTAGGAGAGAATATTGGCTGTGTGGCTGCGACATAATGACACATGTCAAAAAATCAAAGCTGGCATCCTATCCCACTAAAGACTTGATCCAATGGTTGTAGGAAGGGTGAAATCTAATGGTCGCACAAGGGCGCATGAGGAATCTGTCAGGAAAGCATATTCGCTACGCGGCTGCGACAGAATGACACATGTCAAAAAATCTCAACTGGCATCGTGTTGTTTTCAAAATCAGCTAAGCTCATTTTTGTAGACAACCCCTACGAAACTTGTCCATTTCGTAGCCTACACTCTAAGTTCACAAATCGAGACAAGTCCTCTTGGCCTCGTGTGAAGTCCTTTAACATCGTTCAAATAGTTTACGACATTCCTTTAGGTTGATTTCTTGAAAACCGTGAAGGTCGACTAGGTTGTAAGCTTGTCAAAATATCAATTTTGACTATTTTGAGGGTTTTAGAAAATTTGTCTTCACATGTAATAGCAAAAAAATTTACCGCTCTTACATGTGCATTGTTTTATGTCATTTTTTATAAATATGCATGAGCGATAAATTCTACTGCCCATGCACATTTCTTGTTTCTTGATCATGTGCAAGCGCAGTTGAAATCACTGCTGGAGCATGTCTTTTCAAGTCTGATGCCATGTGTAATGGCAGGGTTTTTTACCACTCCGACATCCCTCTAGTGCATTTGTAGTGTTAGCATTTTCCACTATCCGAGCATATCCCGCAAGATCGACCAACTCGAAGTATGCATTAATGGCACTCGTGCCATGTTTTATGTACGATCTTTGATAATTTTAAAGTGTTTTATCTTGTTCTAACTTGCTTATTACTCATTTTAGAAACCTTTAAATGAGATTAAAATCTCTTTCATGCCAGATCTCTTCACAAAGCTCGCAGGGATTTCAGATCTACACGATCGCGATTTCTTCACTACATCTAGTGTTTTGTAGACCAGGTAAGTCATTGTTTTATTTGTCTTGTTTTCGTCTTTCAATGTGTTAAGGTTTTAGTATGAATTGAATGCATTGTTAGAATGTGGTGGAGTATTTTCCTCTCTTATTTCATTTAAAACCCTAGTTTTTCATTTAGGTGTTTGAATGCATTGTTAGAATGTGTTGGTATATTTTCACCCATGTAAACTTAGGGTTCTTGGCCAACATTTTTTATCCTTTAGATGAGAGGACGGCAGGAACTGTCGCCTTTGCATTTCCTTTGTTGTGTTGACAGTCCATGTAAGGGCGGCATTTTCTGCCGCCCCTACATGGACCTTGTAATGTTCTCCTACACATGTAATGGCAGTTAAATATGCTGCCATAACACAAAACCATCTTCCCCGATGTACGGTTTTCAAACACATGTAAGGGCAGAAAATTTTGCCGCCCCTACATCAAAATGTTGTTCAAAGTATGTGCAATGGTGGAAAATTTCACCGACTTTGCACATACATTAAAAATCGTTCCCAAACATGCAAAAGCAGTAAAAATCACCACTAATCCACTCAAAAATTTTCAACTTACCTGTAGGGTCGGCAAAATTTGCCACCTTGACACTTGCAATACATCCCTCTAATGCAAGGGCGGCAAATTTTGCCGCCTGTGCATTCACTCTCTCAATTTTTTCTAACTCTGAGAGATTTTCAATTTTTCTTTCTTCAGCCTCTTTCCTCTATTTTTTGACCCACTTGCGCTCTAGTGCTTTCAAGCGTATCTCCATAGTCGTGATCGTCGACATGCAATTTTCCCAAATTACCAGTACTTCCCCTAATTGCATGATCATGGCTTTTTGTTGTAGTTTCTTCTGCAGATTTTCTCTCTTCGTCAACATCCTTCTAGTGTTAGCTTTTTTAGATGACTGAGTTGTCTCCAAAGAAGTTGAAAGTGATGAAGTATAAGTATCAAGGTGTTTTTCCAATCACCTCGGTTACTTCCAATGTTGATGAAATTTGAGATACAGAGATTGGCCATGTGGACATGGCTGATTTTGTGGAAAGAACCAAGTCTAATAACCCTAGTTCTACAATGAAGAAGATTGTTGATAGCAACATTCATTTGGTGTCATCTTTCTCGGTGGCAGCTCATAATACAGAGTTTGTTCTTCAATGTGCTTAGTTCTAGAATAGAGACACTAGGGTAGTGGTGGATACAAATGAAAATATGGTAATCAAATTGGATCCAGAATTCATTGATAAAGTTTTCATGTGTCCTGCTGTTACAGAAGTCATAAAACTACATTTTGATGAAGCTCAAAAAGAATACGAGAAAAATTCTGAGAAGGCTAAGAAGATAATTAACACTAAATGGCTTAAGACTTCAAGGTAAAACTTATCCAGGTGGTCGAGGAGTTTTCCTAGAAGTGATTTTGTTGAAGAAGTTGGTGATCTCATAACCCTTCTTAGCAGGATAAGGGAGCTGGCCTCTTCCTCACTTTTTCATGAGTGAATGTATACTTTTATCAAGGTTATACTTCAAGGCAAGTATGCCATCTTTTGGGGTGACCAAATTAGCAATGCTCTGCATGAGCAATTGACTAAGGTATCCACTACTTTCAAATTCTATATGACTTCTTACCTTGTGTATATAGTAGCCTCCATGAGGATCTTCGTAGGTTTGACATCAGAAGGAGATAGGAGAGTGGTTCCTATATATTAGTACTATTCTCAACTGACATTGAAGGGTTCTATCCACCACTTTAGAAGGGTAAATGATGCTTTCTTCGTAGTGTTCTTGTGTCTTTTTGACCCTCAGCAAGAGCAAAGAAGAGTTTCAGATGAAGCTTGGTCAATGGTGAATGATTATGGATGCATGTTCTTACAATTTCCTACTTTCTAATATTTAAGGGTTGGCTTTTTCCAAGATTATCCTTATATGTTACCAAGGTTTCCTTTAGACAAACTTGTTCTAATGGAATTATGTAGACAAATGATTGTCATACATAATAAGCAAATGGAGCTCAAGAAACCAGGATTTAGATTTCAAGTGGAAATTGGTAGGTTTTCATTATCAACTGCTGCAAAAGCCAAAGCCATGGAAACTAAAATGCAGCTAGTAACCATGAAACAATTCAAATGAAGACCAAGGTTTGATTATAGGGGTGTGAAAGACAAGATCAAGAGGAAGACCTAGTTTCATAAACCAATGGTTCAAGACATCTAGGTAGACTTGAGGATAGAAGAAGATATCAGAAAATGAGACTATAGCAGGTTATCTCTGTAATAGATTGAATATTTGGGATTGGTTGATATTCCTTAAGACCCGGTGGATGATGAAAAGTTGATTGATGCTAGATATAATATTGGATAGGTTGCTGGTTCTCCTATTCCTCCTATCCAATGGTCTCAGAAAGAATTGACTTCTCTGAGGAAAAGGTTTGAACCTATATTGGCTAACACCAACAATTGGTTAGCAGATAAGGAAATTGCTTTGAAAGAATTCCTTATGGGATTAGAGACTGAAATTCAAGAACAAACAGGCAAGAAAGTGGAGAATAGGATGAAGAACAAGAGTGATATTCCCTCTTCTTCCAAGACACATAAGCCCAGGATCAAATTTGTGATGAAGAAGTCAAAGGCTGTAGAGAAAGAGTCTGAGGTAGAAGATATGGAAATTGAAAAATAGAATATTGATGAGCCAGCTATCGAAGAAATGGAAGTTGAAAATAGATCGATAGAAGGACAAGGAGATGAAGTTTTGTCTCCACAGGACAATGTACAATGGGAAACGGGAGTCTCTTCTCCTTTATCTGACATACCTATTTCAGTTCCTCTGTCTGTTTCACCCATTGACATCCCCTCTTCTAAATCTCCATCACCTTCAAAAATAATTTTTGATAATCCTCAAACTAATTTTGATGATGTTCTTCATTCCTCTGAGTCTATTCCAAAAAATGTCCTCATCTTTTGATATTGGAGATTCGTCGATATTTGATCACTTTGTAATGGGTTCTGGACAAGTTTCTAATGTGAATGTGTCAGGTGCAGTTTTTACTAATACTCCACCTATTGTTTCTACTTCTAGTGCCAGTGCAGTTCTAGTAACACCAACAATGGAAACAAACCCTAATGTGAGTACTTCGATGCTTCCTCCATGGTTGTCAGTATATACACATAAAAGGAAGAATCAAGCCATCTCTCTAGATGAATTTGATTTTAATAAGCTGGTGCCAGCTAAGGCTAAGACCCCGTAGAAGCCAAAAATTCTTTTGAGAATGCTTGGAGACAAAGGGCACAAATTTTTGGAGATTGCAAGGCCCCCACAGGATGCAACCATAGAAAATTTTAGTATGAATGATTACTCTATCTCTAGGGTTAAGCTGGGGAATATAACTCATGAAAGTGTAAAGACTGACATGTAGTCAACAATGGATATTCTGAATTAGAAGTTTGACAAAGAAAAAGAGACGAAGGATCATTATAAAGCAATGGTAGAACAATTGACTATAGTAGTAAGGAAGATTACTTTGAATTCAGAATCAGTGACTCCTGAGGCCATTTCTGTAGAGGATCCTATCATCTAGAAAGCTAAAAAGACTCATCTTAAGGGAAGAGTGCTTGAAGAATATTTGGAAAGGATGTGCACACAAGGAATTTCTCTTCTTACAGAGCTAGCTGAGAAAACATGCAAAATGGAGAAAATAAGGGCAAAACTTGATCATTTGATTGATGTTATTTCTTAGGATATTGAGCATTTAGAACAGAATCATGATAAGTGGGTAGAGATGAGGAAACTAAAAATAAGTGCTCTAATTACAATTGGCATCATTCCAAATAGGGATTAATATACTGAGACCAAAGAGGCATTGACATATCGGAGCCATGTGCTGAAAGATCTAATCAATGACTAAACTAAGTGATCAAAGTGATGTCAGTCTCTTGCACAAGTTGGAGGAGCTACCGTGCAATTTGGCATCATAGGATAATCAATTTCTTTCTACGGAAGAGATGATCCAAGAATTTGAAAATATGTTTAAGAAAGAGTTCGAGGACAAAACATTTTCAGTAGCCTCCATGGATAATATTCTTGACAATCAGTTAACTTTGGATAATCTCAAGACCAAGTTAACTAGCCATGCAAAATCAATTACCATGGTCAGAGATGCAATAGTTAGAGACCGGATGATTTTCAAGAACACAGGTTAGTCTGGATAGTGTTGGGATGCAAGCAGCATTCACCATGTATGATTGCCACATGAAGAAAGAAGGCAATGCAAGTTGAAGTAATTTTTCCATTACTTAGTTTATTTTCTACTTTTCTGATATGTAATTACATGTAAAAACATAGGAAGTCCCAAATCAAAAAGGACTCCTTTGTTGAATAAGTCATAGTTAGTTTTTCTTTTCCTATTTTTGCTCTCGGTTTCTCTTATAAATAAAGAGGACCTCCATTGTAATTATCATCTTTTATCTATTGCAAAGAAACTCCGCCAAATTGGAAAACATTTCAAGACTTTGAGCTTTTTGTGTTTATCATACTTTTCAAGTGAATATCAATATAAGCGAGCAATTTGAGTATCAAACTTTGAGTTGAATCATATTGTTTTATGATATCAGTGTTCTTATGTCATTAGTGTTATATTATATTGAATCATTGTTGGAATCATGGAGTTTGTTGAAATTTGAGAGGAGTGTTCTTGTTTTGGTTAAATAGGCTTTGTGCTATTTTTCTCATTGTGGGAGTTTGTGTTTATTTGTGGGAGCGGAATTGTTTGGAGACTTTGTGCTGTAAACTGTTGTGTTCAAGTTAGTTATATCATATTGGGTGAAAGTGGAGACTTTGAGCTGCATTTGAATTCAATGAAGTTTGTTTGTGAGAAATAAGCCAAACGCTAGAAGACTTTGTGTTTCTATGGTTTGTCTCGGTTGAAGAATTATCAAATATCATTTATTGTGAAGTTGTTATTTTGCAAGAGAGAAACATCTATTTTGAAAAAAGAGAATAGGATGCAATGAAAACACCCCAAGAATAGTTTTAGTTTATTTAAGTTTTAAAAGTTGTTTGTTAAAAAGTGCTCATTATCTAGAGGGAACCTCCCCTTGCTAAGAGGAGAAACTTAGTCTCATCATAGCTGTGGCGATATAACCATTTTGTTGTTAGTTAGCTAAATGACAAAATATTCACCCAACAGTTTTTTGGTGACTCTACTGGGGAAGGAATGCGCAACTTAAAGCCTCACGCTCTGAGTTGAAGCACTACAATTCTTTTCCATTGTTTCAAGATTTTTCAAAATTTTGTTTAGTACACTGCACTCTGGCAGATTCACGGTATACAAGAAGCAAGAGAGCTCAAGGTATTATTGATCCTATATTTGAGTTGATGTAGAAAAATAACTTTGGTCTTTTGCCTCCACGACCTCAATTTCAGTGAACCAAGAGTTTTCCTCCTACCAACGCCAAGTCTCCAATACCAGGTGAAGCTTCTTGTTCTAGTACTAATAGATTTTTGTCTGTTCCTATTCCATAGAGGTTTGTTATCCCACCCTTTAATCAACGCACCATGGAAGATCAAGGCCCCTGGGGTAACACTTTTGGTCCTTTGAATTTAACTCCACCATTGCACAAACTACCTCGTAGTTTGAGGAAGAATTTTCCTAAGTTCTATGGCAATGGGAAAGTCCACCTAGATGAACACATTGCAACTTTCTACATAGCTTGTGGTGTAATAGGTGTGGAGCATGAAGACGTAGCAGTAAGACTTTTTGTGGAAACATTACAAGGTGCTACTGCAGATTGGTTCTACCATCTCTAGGCTCAAACTATAACTTATTGGAACTCCCTCAAGACCAAGTTTGAGGCTAGGTTCAAACCTGCAAAAGATGCACATGCCTTATTGGCTCAACTCACACAAATGAAGAAAGAGCCTCATGAACCCATGCGAGACTTCATCGCTAGGTTTAATAAGCTGAGAAATAGGATTCTGACATCCACTCAACCAATGGTAGAGAATCTCAAATGCTTTTTCATCAATACTTAGCTTCCTGAGGTAAGCTTTCTGCTAAGATGGGTTGCTCTTGCCAATCTTCCTGCAGCCCAAATTTTAGCTATGGAAGTGGAAGATGATCTTATCCTTGTGGGTAAGATCAGAAGAGATTCTAATAGAAATAGAGGTCCTTCTTCTGCTAATAATTCTTCCATGAGTACCGTGGATCCTATGGTGCAAAAGCTAGCGAATGAATTGCTAGCTTTGAAGAAACAAATGTCTCAAGGTATGTCTGATCCTTCCTATAGTGATATACCAAGCAGAACATTTCCTAATCATTCATACCAAAGCAATGTTGCCAAAAATCAAGGGCAACCAAATTGTCTTCCTCCTACTCAGGGGAAGCTCACCATTGAAGCAACACCGGTCAACTCAACAGTTGGCTATTATGAAGCGGAAAATGATAATTCCTACCAACCTGATTTGGATCAAGAGAATAATACTAACCTCTTCACAGAAGGAGAAGAAGAGTTAGCTGGTGACTCTACTATTGGTTTTCTGAATTACCAAGATGGAGCAGAAAGAGAAGGGGAAGTGTATGATGGAGCATATGCTATTTTTACTAGGTCCCAAAATCAGCCAAATTAGCAAGTTGATAAGGGAAAGGCAAGAGAAGAACCTCAACTAGTGATCTCAATTGCCAAATAGGGAACTCCATTGCCTTTTCAATCAAAGGACTCTGTTGCCAAGAAACAAGTAAGTGCATCTAACAATCATGTGTCTTCTACTTCTGTTCCTCAGACTAGTACTACCCCTAATAAAACTTAGAATTATGGATTTCCTTCCTCCGTATCTAGTTCATTTCAGCTATTTGACATAATAGATCATGCTAGGAAGACCAAAATTCAAATGTCTGAGGTCGAGTATTTACAAGCTAATCCTGAACAGTTTGATAGGTTAGCTAAATATGTCAAAAACAAGATTGTTCCTACAGGACAAGATTTTCCCAAAGTTGCTCATGATTCCTCAAAGGACAAATCCACCAAAAATAAGCTTGTCACTACTCCCCTTGTTGCCTCTAGAAAAATAGAACCTTTCTATATTTCTCTATTGGTAAATGGTCATAAGTTGAGCAATTGCATAATAGATTCTGGGGCCTTTGGTAATGTTATGACTGCCAAAGTGGCAGATGCCCTTGGTCTCACTCTAACCAAGACCTTTGGGAGATGTTTCTCCATGGCAAATAAGCAAGTTCTGTTGTTGGGCCAAATCAAAGATGCCCAATTTGCATTTGCAGCCTTTCTAGACAAGAGGATTAAGATGACCGTCCTAGTGGCTGATGTTCCAGCCTCTTATGGCATTCTGGTCAGGCATAATTTTTGTAAAGATGTGGGTGGGGAACTGAACATGGATCTATCTGAAGAAAGGATACCTGTTAAAGGCATCATGCAAAAGTTGCTTCCTGAGAAAGAAGCAAAATATATTGTTACCCAAACGGCAAATCGCAAAGCTCAAATTTTGTTTGAGTCCTCGGGAATGGGTAATTATTTCTTGTCTATTGAAGATACTTCTAGTTCATCAGATGAGAGCTTAGACAATTTAGATGGAGAATCAGAAGAGTATTCAGATGAAAGTGTAGATGAAGGTATAGTAATGCCAGATTCTTCCTTCACTGATGAAGAAGAATCTTTTGGTCAAAGAAATTCCAAAAAGTCAAATTCTAATGAGATTTGGGTTTTAGAATTTGATGGTAATTGTTCTTCTACCGGTTCTAGAGCCGGAATTGTTTTGATATCTCCACACAGTGATATCTTCCCTTTCTCATACAAGTTGCAATTCGACAATACCAATAACACCGTTAAATACGAGTCATTGTTACTCAGATTGGAGGCCACTCATGCTAAAGGTGTTAAAAATCTTCATGCTCAAGGAGATGCCGAGTTAGTTGTTTGCCAAGTGAAAAATTTATATTAGGCCAAAAATGAAAGTTTAAGACACTATCACAATCATGTATGGGATTGCATAGAATGTTTTGACACTTTATAATCTCTGCGGTGCCTAGAGAGTTTAATGATCGTGCAGATTCATTAGCCGTCTCCGCAACCCTTATGGTTCCCCATAAGGACTTCAAAGGTAACAAGTACACAATTGAGCTGGTCTTCTGACCAAGCGTACTAGATAATGCTAACCATTGGCAGGTGTTCAATGGTGATAATCAAATCATAGCTTTCTTGGAAAAGATGGATAGCTTTGATGAGCTCTATTTTGAAGGTAGTGAATCTCCACCACGGGAATACGTTTCTGAAATAGATTCACAAACTGGTGAAGAGTTTCTTCAACTAAAGGGAATAAGATTCCAAAAGGTTTGGTTTCCCTGGAAAAGCTATTTGATAAGCATGACAGATACATCAAACAGCAGTAACAACTTGATTCAAGTTCCTCTATGGAATTTGAGCAAGTAAATTTGGGTTCTGAGGCAGATCCCAAAATGGTCAACATTGGGAAGTGTTGCACTGTCGATGAGAAATTCAAGTTCACTACACTCCTTCGCCATTACATTGATGTCTTGGAGTATTCTTATAATGATCTGAAGTCCTTCTGGCCTAAGGAGATTCAGCATGAAATTCCTCTCAAAGTTGGGTCATTGCCTCACAAGCAGAAACAAAGGCAATACAATCCCAAAATATCAGGTACTATTCTTTCTGAGATTCAGAAGATGTTGAATGCAAGAATAATCTTTCCTATTCATCATTCCACCTGGATCGCGAATATTGTTCCTATAAGAAAGAAGAACGGAGAAATCCGTATTTGCATTGATTTCAGGAATCTCAACCAAACTTCTCTAAAGGATAACTACCCCCTACCCATTATGGACCAAGTGTTGCAAACTGTGATTAGTTTGGAAATCCTGTCTATGTTGGATGGTTTTTTAGGATATAATCAAGTAGAGTTCAACGAAGCAGATCAACACAAGACTACTTTCACAACACCTTGGGGCACGTTTACATATCACATGATGCTGTTTGGTTTAATCAATGCTGGCGCTACTTTCCAGAGAGCAATGGACCTCACTTTCAGAGATGAGTTGGGGAAATTCATTGTGGTATATCTTGATGACTTGACTATTTTCTCCAAACAACGTCAAGATCATGCATATCATTTTTGACAGGTGTAGGAAAAATGTTGACAAAATGGTATCTCTCTCAACCCTAAGAAATTAGTTTTTGGGGTTACAGAAGGTAAACTTCTTGGTCATATTGTGTCTTGAGAAGGCACTAAAATTAACTTAGAAAGAGTCAAGTCCATCCAAAGTCTTACTCTGTCTACTAGTAAGACTGCAGTTCACTCTTTCTTCGGAAAGGTGAAATTTCTGAGGAGATTCATTCTAGAATTCGTAGAGAAAACATGTCACATTGTCAACATGATGAAGGATAAAACTACTTTATGTTGGAGTGCGGAGGCTAAAGCAACATTTGAGGACATCAAGAGGGCCATAGCTCATGCTCCAGTTCTGGTTTGTCCTGATTATACCAAGGATTTCGTAGTATACAGTTATGCTTCAGAGCATACACTTTCAGCCATTCTTGTTCAATAGAATGAAGAAGGTGTGGAATCTCCCATTTCATTCATGAGTTGTCCTTTAAAGGCTCATGAATTGAAATATTCAAATATGGAGAAACATGCTTATGCCATGGTCAAGGCGGTAAAGCATTTTTGATTTTATATTTTGAATTCACATACTGTTGTTTTGGTGCCTGATACAACAGTAAAGTCAATTCTGATTCAATAGGAGTTCAGAACCAAAAGAGGCAATTAGATTGCTAAGATCCAAGAGTTTGATCTTGATATCAAACCTACTAAGCTTGCACGTGGCAGAGGTTTGTGTCAATTGATTGCTGATAATGTACCAAAAGAGACAAGGGATGAAGAAGAAGTTGAGGATATGCCAACTGTTCTTTTTGTAACTACTATAGATGAGTGGTATTCAAATATTGCTCATTTTCTCACCTATGGTGAGTGTCCTTCTCATCTATCCTATAAGGAGAAAAGGACTATCAAATTAAAGGTTGCTAACTATGTCCTATGGGATAATGGTTTGTACAAAAGAAGCCTTGATGGAGTTTTTCTCCGTTGTGTGGATAAAGCACAACAAAACAGACTTCTAGAGTCTTTTTACAATTTAGCTTATGGACATTTTTCTACACCTGTGATGGCTCATAAGATTCTACGGGCTAGGTACTATTGGCTCACACTGTTTCAGGATGCGTACAATTGGGTACGTAGGTGTGAGTTATGTCAACAGTTTGTTGGAAGGCCTAAGTTGGCTGCATTACCCCTCAAGCCAGTTGTAATTGAAGAACCTTTTCAGCCATGGGGCATTGACTTCATTGGTGCTGTGAACCCACCATCAAGTGTGGGACACAACTTTGTTCTCACCGTAACTCATTATTTTACCATGTGGGTGGAAGCCATCCTAGTAAAGCATGCTACTTCTGAAGTGGTATGTAATTTTCTTAAGGAAAATATTATTTCCAGGTTTGGAGTTACAAACAAGGTTGTAGTAGATAATGCTACTTGTTTCTCTTCCAATGAGATTACTAGCTTTTGTTATGAACATGGGATCATTCTTTCTCACTCTTCAGACTATTATCCACAAGGAAATGGTCAGGAAGAATCTAGTAACAAAAATTTGGTTACTATTATCAGGAAACTGGTGGAAGATAATCAGAGAACTTGGCATAAAGCGTTGTTTGATGCTTTATGGGCAGATAGGATTACCCCCAAAAGGGTGATAGGTATGTCACCATTTGAGCTTCTGTATGGTTTGAATGTAGAGATACCTATTACTTTGGAGTTGCATTGAAGTTGGCAAAGGCAATAGAGGATAGAACTTTTGAAAGTTCTATTGACAAAAGAATCATGTACCTCACTGAAATTGAAGAACAACGAGCTATGGTAGTAGATCATATTGCTGAACATCAAAGCCAGGTGAAGAAGCTTTTTGACAAGAAAGCAAGGGCTCGTGATTTTCAAATTGGAGATCAAGTCTTATTATGGTACAAGAGGAGAGAAATGAAAAGAATGCATGGGAAGTTTGATTCCCTATGGAGAGGCCCATTCATCATTTATCAGCTTTGTGGTGAAAATAGCTTCTTGTTGGAGTATCTTGATGGAACACCATTCTTGCTACCTCATAGTGGACAACATCTGAAGCACTTCAATTCTTGAAGTATCAGATAAGTTCATTTGTACATTTGTATAGTTTTGTGTTTTTATTTTTTATTTTTGTTTAGTCTTTTGTGTCTTTTTCCTTTTGGTAGCTTGACTCTATGGCCCAATGGCATGGATGAAGGCACTTAGAGACTAGATTCTTCTCCCTTCGATCATTTCAAAGTTTGATCGATGGAAGTTCCCCAGTTAGAGCTAGGTGTTGATCTCAAAATCAGCTAAGCTCATTTTTGTAGACAACCCCTACGAAACTTGACTGTTTCATAGCCTACACTCTAAGTTTACAAATCGAGACAAGTCCTCTTGGCCTCACACGAAGTCCTCTAACATCATTGAAATGGTTTATGACATTCCCTTAGGTTGATTTCTCGAAAACCGTGAAGGTCAACTAGGTCATAAGCTTGTCAAAATATCAATTTTGACTATTTTGAGGGTGTTAGAAAAATTTTCTTCACATGTAATAGAAACAAAATTTACCACTCTTACATGTGCATTGTTTTATGTCATTTTTTATAAACATGCATGAGTGGTAAATTTTGCCGCCCATGCATGTTTCTTGTTTCTTGATCATGTGCAAGAGTGGTTGAAATCGCTGTTGGAGCATGTCTTTTAAAGTCTGACGCCATGTGTAATGGCGGGGTTTTTTGCCGCTCTGACATCCCTTTGGTGCATTTGTAGTGTCAGCATTTTCCGCCGCCTGAGCATATCCTGCAAGATCGACCAACTCGAAGTATGCATTAATGGCACTTGTGCCATCTTTTATGCAAAATCTTTGATCCTTTTAAAGTGTTTTATCTCATTCTAATTTGCTTATTACTCATTTTAGAAACCTTTAAACAAGATTAAAATCTCTTTCATGTCAGATCTCTTCACAAAGCTTGCGGGGATTTCAGATCTACACGATCGTGATTTCTTCATTGCATCTAGTGTTTTGTAGACCAGGTAAGTCATTGTTTTATTTGTCTTGTTTTCATCTTTCAATGTGTTAGGGTTTTAGTATGAATTGAATGCATTGTTAGAATGTGGCGGAGTATTTTCCTCTCTTATTTCGTTTAAAATCCTATTTTTTCATTTAGGTTTTTGAATGCATTGTTAGAATGTGTTGGTATATTTTTACCCATGTAAACTTAGGGTTCTTGGCCAGCATTTTTTACCCTTTAGATGAGAGGGTGGAAGGAACTACCGCCTTCGTATTTCTTTTGTTGTGTTGATAGTCCATGTAAGGGCAGTATTTTCCACTGCCCCTACATGGACCTTGTAACGTTCTCCTACGCATGTAATGGCGGTTACATATGCTGCCATAACATAAAACCATCTTCCCTGATGTGCAGTTTTCAAACACATGTAAGGGCAGTAGATTTTTCTGCCCCTACATCAAAATGTTGTTCAAAGTATGTGCAATGGCGGCAAATTTCACTGACTTTGTAGATACATTAAAAACCATTTCCAAACATGCAAAAGCGGTAAAAATCACCACTAATCCACTCATAAATTTTTAACTTACCTATAGGATCGGTAAAATTTGCTGCCCTGACACTTGTAATACATCCCTCTAATGCAAGGGTGGAAAATCTGTGCATTCACTCTCTCAATTTTTTCTAACTCTGAGAGATTTTCAATTTTGCTTTTTGAGCCCACTTTCCTCCATTTTTTGACCCTCTTGTGCTCTAGTCCTTTCAAGCATATCTCCATAGTCATGATCGTCGACATGCAATTTTCCCAGATTACCAGTATTTCCCCTAATTGCATGATCATGGCTTTTTGTTACAGTTTCTTCTACGAATTTTCTGTTCGTCAACATCCTTCTGGTGTTAGCATTTTCAAATGACTGAGTTATCTCCAAAGAAGTTGAAAGTGATGAAGTATAAATATCAGGGTGTTTTTCCAATCACCTCAGTTACTTCCAATGTTGATGACATTCGGGATACATAGATTGGCCATGTGGACATGGCTAAGTTTGTGGAAAGAACCAAGTCTAATAACCCTAGTTCTGCAATGAAGAAGATTACTGATAGCAACATTCATTTGGTGTCATCTTTCCCGGTGGCAGCTCATAATACAGAGTTTGTTCTTCAATGTGCTTAGTTCTACAATAGAGACACTAGGGCAGTGGTGGATACAAATGGCAATGTGGTAATCAGATTGGATCCAGAATTCATTGATAAGGTTTTCATGTGTCCTGCTATTACAGAAGTCATAAAACTAGATTTTGCTGAAGCTCAAAAAGAATACAACAATTTTTTTGAGAAGGATAAGAGGATAATTAACACTAAATGGCTTAAGACTTCAAGGTCAAACTTATCCAGGTGGCCGAGGAGTTTTCCCAGAAGTGATTTTGTCGAAGAAGTTGGTGATCTCATAACTCTTCTTAGCAGGTTAAGGGGGCTGGCCTCTTCCTCACGTTTTCATGAGTGGATGTATCCTTTTATCAAGGTTATACTTCAAGGCAAGCATGCCATCTTTTGGGGTGAGCAAATCAGTAATGCTCTAGACGAGCAATTGACTAAGGTATCCACTACTTTTAAATTCTATATGACTTCTTACCTTGTGTATATAGCAGCCTCCATGAGGATCTTTCCAGGTTTGACATCAGAAGGAGATAGGAGAGTGGTTCCTGTATATTAGTACTATTCTCAACTGACATTGAAGGGTTCTATCCACCACTTTAGAAGGGTAAATGATGCTTTCTTTGCAGTGTTCTTGTGTCTTTTTGACCCTCAGCTAGAGCAAAGAAGAGTTTCAGATGAAGCTTGGTCAGTGGTGAATGATTATGGATGCATGTTCTTACAATTTCCTACTTTCTCAAATTTAAGGGTTGGCTTTTTCCAAGGTTATCCTTATATGTTGCCAAGGTTTCCTTCAGACAAACTTGTTCTAATGGAATTATGTAGACAAATGATTGTCGTACATAATAAGTAAATGGAGCTCAAGAAACCAGGATTCAGATTTCTAGTGGACATTGGCAGGTTTTCAGTATCAACTGCTGCAAAGGCTAGAGCCATAGAAACTGAAATGCATCTAGTAACCATGAAACAATTCAAACGAAGACCAAGGTTTGAATACAGGGGTGTGAAAGACAAGATCAAGAGGAAGACCCAATTTCATGAAGCAATGGTTGAAGATGTCTGGGTAGACTTGAGGACAGAAGAAGATATCAGAAAACTAGACTATAGCAGGTTATCTCTGGAACAGATTAAATATCTGGGATTGGGTGATATTCCTGAAGACCTAGTGGATGATGACGAGTTGATTGATGCTATATATAATACTGGAGAGGTTGTTGGTTCTCCTCTTCCTCTTATCCTATGGTCTTAGAAAGAATTGACTTCTCTGAGGAAAAGGTTTGAACCTATATTGGCTAACACCAACAATTGGTTAGTAGATAAGGGAATTGCTTTGAATTAATTCTTTACAGGATTAGAGACTAAAATTCAAGAACAAACAGGCAAGAAAGTGGAGAATAGGATGAAGAATAAACAGGCAAGAAAGTGGAGAATAGGACGAAGAACAAGAGTCATATTCCCTCTTCTTCCAAGCTACATAGGCCCAGGATCAAATTTGTGACGAAGAAGTCAAAGACTGTAGAGAAAAAGTCTAAGGTAGAAGATATGGAAATTGAAAAATAAAATATTGATGAGCTAGCTACCGAAGAAATGGAAGTTGAAAATAGATCGACAGAAGGACAAGGGGATGAAGTTTTGACTCCACAGGAGAATTTACAACAGGAAACGGGAGTCTCTTCTCCTTTGTCTGACATACTTGTTTCAGTTCCTTTGTCTATTTCACCCATTGACATTCCCTCTTCTAAATCTCCATCACCTTCAAAAATAATTTTTGATAATCCTCAAACTGCTTTTGATGATGTTCTTCATTCCTCTGAGTCTATTCCTAGTCTGTCCTCCTCATCTTTTGATATTGGAGATTCTTCAATATTTGATCACTTTGTAATGGGTTCTGAACAACTTTCTAATGTGAATGTATCAGGTGTAGTTTTTACTAATACTCCACCTATTGTTTCTAATTCCAGTGCCAGTTCAGTTCCAATGACACTAATAATGGAAACAGACCCTAATGTGAGTGCTTCGGTGCTTCCTCCATGGTTGTTAGCATATACACCTAAAAGGAAGAATCACGCCATCTCTCCAGATGACTTTGATTTTAGTAAGCTGGTGCCTGCTAAGGCTAAGACCCCAAAGAAGCCAAAAATTCTTTCGAGAATGCTTGGAGAAAAAGGGCACAAATTTTTGGAGATTGTAAGGCCCCCATAGGATTTAACCATAGAAAAATTTAGTATGAATGATTAGTCTATCTCTAGGGTTGAGATGGGCAAAATAACTCATGAAACTGCAAAGATTGACATGCAATCAGAAATGGATATTTTGAATCATAAGTTTGACAAAGAAAAAGAGATGAAGGATCATTATAAAGTAATGGTAGAACAATTGACTGCAGTAGTAAGGAAGATTACTTTGAATTCAAAATTAGTGACTCCTGAGGCTGTTTCTGTAGAAGATCCTATCATCTAGAAAGCTGAAAAGACTCATCTTAAGGGAAGAGTGCTTGAAGAATATTTGGAAAGGATGCGCACACAAGGAATTTCTCTTCTTACAGAGCTAGCTGAGAAAATAGGAAAAATGGAGAAAATAAGGGCAGAACTTGATGATTTGATTGATGTTATTTCTTGGGATATTAAGCGTTTAGAACAGAATCATGATAAGTGGGTAGAGATGAGGAAACTGAAAATAAGTGCTCTGATTACAATTGGCGTCATTCCAAATAGGGATTCATATACTAAGACCAAAGAGGCATTGACATATCAGAGTTGTGTGCTAAAAGATCTAATCACTGACCTGCAAACTGCAAGGAAACTAAGTGATCAAAGTGATGTCAGTCTCTTGCACAAGTTGGAGGAGCTGCCGTGCAATTTGGTGTCACAGGATAATTGATTTCTTTCTGTGGAAGAGATGATCTAGGAATTTGAAAATATGTTTCAGAAGGAGTTCAAGGACAAAACATTTTCAGTAGCCTCTATGGATAATATTCCTTACAATCAGTTAACTTTGGATAATCTCAAGACCAAGTTAACTAGCCATGCAAAATCAATTACCATGGTTAGAGATGCAATAGTTAGAGCCCGGATGATTTTCAAGAACACACTTAGTCTGGACAGTCTTGGGATGCAAGCAATGTTCACCATGTATGGTTGCCACATGAAGAAAGAAGGCAATGCAAGTTGAAGCAACTTTTCCATTACTTAGTTTATTTTCTACTTTTCAAATGTACTTTTGAAATAATTTTGGACATATTTACATGTACTTTTCTCATATGTAATTACATGTAAAAACATAGGAAGTCCCAAATCAAAAAGGACTCCTTTGTTGAGTAAGTCATAGTTAGTTTTTCTTTTCCTATTTTTGCTCTCGGTTTCTCTTATAAATAAAGAGGACCTCCATTGTAATTATCATCTTTTATCTATTGCAAAGAAACTCTGCCAAATTGGAAAACATTTCAAGACTTTGAGCTTTTTGTGTTTATCATATTTTCAAGTGAATATCAACATAAGCGAGCAATTTGAGTATCAAAATTTGAGTTGAATCATATTGTTTTATGATATCAGTGTTTTTATGTCATTGGTGTTATATTATATTGAATCATTGTTGGAATCATGGAGTTTGTTGAAATTTGAGAGGAGTGTTCTTGTTTTGGTTAAAATGACTTTGTGCTATTTTTCTCACTGTGGGAGTTTGTGTTTATTTGTCAGAACAAAATTGTTTGGAGACTTTGTGCTGTAAACTGTTGTGTTCAAGTTAGTTATATCATATTGGGTGAAAGTGGAGAATTTGGGCTGCATTTGAATTCAATTAAGTTTGTTTGTGAGAAATAAGCCAAATGATAGAAGACTTTGTGTTTCTATGGTCTATTCTAAAAAAAGAGAATAGGATGCAATGAAAACACCCCAAGAATAGTTTTAGTTTATTCAAGTATTAAAAGTTGTTTGTTAGAAAGAGCTCATTATCTAGAGGGAACCTCCCCTTGCTAAGAGGAGAGACTCAGTCTCATTATAGCTGTGGTGATATAACCATTTTGTTGTTAGTTAGCTAAACGAGAAAATATTCACCCAACACATCCTATCCCACTAAAGACTTGATCCAACAGTTGCAGGAAGGGCAAAATCTAATGGTCGTGCAAGGGCACATGAGGAGTCTGTCAGGAGAGAATATTCATTGTGCGACTGTGATAGAACGACACATGTCAAAAAATCTAAGTTGGCAAAAGAATTGATGGACAATGGTTGCACATTGTCGCAAGGAGAATCTCTTTGGTTGGAATCTGTGCTGTGTGGTCGTGACATTGCAACACGTGGCATTCTCTTTTTTGAGAAGTGAGGCACACCGACGCGGGGTAGGTAAGAGGTGGGCCATCACAGGCTGTTATGCTGCGAGGTGCTGCCACGTATCCGACTTGTACATTTTTTGAATGGCAACAAAGATTGTCAAATCTAGTTAGCCAATTAGGACCGTGGATTTTAGAATGTAAGGAAAAGATCAATGACCCTAATTCAATGTTTGAAAAGAGAAAGATTACAAAGTGCTTGTAGCACGAAGTGCATTAATACAATGAATTGTGCAGGAATTCTTGAGGCACGAAGTTCATTAATATAGAGAATTGTGCAGGAATTCAAGGATTAAGATATTCTCGAGAGCGCGACTGCATTCAGAAGAAATCATTAGAATGAGAAGGAAAAATTAATCTCAAGCTTCTGCAAGTCCAAAAAACTAGTAAGTAACTGTTCCTCCTTTGTGTCTAGTTTTTCCAACTATAGGTTAATTCTAAAGCTTTTAGGGCCATTGTCAACCATAAAAACCCTAAGCTACCTTCATAAATGAAAAATGAGTTAGTTAGGCCAGCCTTCCACTTCAAAAGAAAGCCTAGATCAGGATCTTATGATCCAACTCCCTTGTTCCACTAGAACAATTTTGAAATTGTATGGCCCAGGCGGAGCCAAGGATAAGTTTCTTAACTACTGCTGTAATTACTAGGACACCAAACTACCTGTCCCAGGTTGGATGCTCTTTGAGCATTGGCATAAGAGGATGAACTATAACACCCCTATCTGTCATGCCTGGAAATATGATTTAGCCAATCTCATTTGTCCCAATGTTTTCCCCAACCCTGACTTAATTAGGTCAATAGTATTAAGGTATAATCGAGGCACTAGGATAGTAACAGATGGAAATGGTTCAACATTGATCAAGTTTACCAAAGGATGCATTGCCACTATATTCAACTTGGACCCTACAGCTAGCAAACAAATTGACCTCGGGGATTTTAAGAAAAAATACTAGACTGTGAAACAACATTACAAGGATTATAACTTACCAAAGCACAGGCCAAGGGGTGTTGGTGGGAAATTAGTAAAGATTTGAGATGATGAGGAGGAGCCTTTTCATTGCAGTATGTGTTAATGAATATTTTGTCAGAACCTATCACAGTCTGTGTCAAGTATTAGGCAGAGATGCTTTAGAAAGAATGTCTATTTCTTTGATGATGATGGTTGTTGATATTCAAAAACTAGATGTCAAGGAACCATATGATTACGCCACTTTCATAGCTGACCATATATGCATGATCAGATGACAAAGATCAAAAATAATTTGTTTAAACCGGATGTCCAAGTTGAATTCATATGGTACTCCTTGTTGTGCCATATGTACTTATTTGCTTTATCAGGGATGTGGCACCACAATTTGCATGTCAAGGATTCAGATGCTCAAGGGAACAAGATACCAATGCAAGTATGGACATGTATGCTGGATATGCACTGTGTCACAACATATTATGTCATCTTTGAAGAATATTTTGTGAGGTGAATCCTTGGATTTTTGGAGCCAAAGGGTGAAAGGTTGCATCTTGATGTAATGGATTTCTTATGACCTTTAGACATGACTCCCCACCTTGGAATTGATCATAATTGGGGTGATTAGTTCTATCATGAGCATACTACTTGCATAAGGGTTTATGGATGTCAGACTGCACCTCACATACTGCCCAAATATGTGCTAAAGAGGGTGGCATTTTCAGAAGTTATAAGGCAGTTAAATGATTCTGACAAAAAGCACATTAGGAACTGTTCGAGATGATAAGATTTATGTCGAGTAACATCATTTCAAAGAAGCTAAGGTATGGATAAAGGAAAATGATGATGATGATGTAAAGATATAATGATGATGGAAAGATAGGATGATGATGCCCCCTCGAGAGGATATGCGGGTTAGACAAACACGGGTAGGCTCTCGAAAAGAAATAGTTTGGCTAAGAAAGATAGCTAAGGGAATGGATAGAAGAAATGAATGATGCGTTATGCTACAATGAAAGTGAGCAACCATGATGTTTGATATAGCACTAGACGTGATGCACCAAGGTATAAGGACCAGGGTGACGATGTGTCTTGTGCCCCAGCGTAATACAACCTTGTCTGGATACAAGATATGAATATTAGCTGGATTGATACTGACATGATACAAATGCAAGATAAAATGATAACACACACAAGCAAGCAAGCAAGCATGCACAAATGATTCAAAAACAAACAAGGTATTGCCCCTGTCAAGCTATAAACCAATGATTGATTGTTTTGATTGTTGATAGTTGAGAGTGTTGTCATTGCGGGGAAAGCTATATCCCTAGATCAACACAAGGTTGTTTGTTGAGTTGGTTGGCTGGTTGGCTGATTGATTTGGCTTACAACAAGGCTAGGATCAAGACCATTGATTGCGTTTGGATAACTTGGTTTGATTGATTAGCTTGATTGGTATGGATTAAAGAATTGACTTGCATTTGGATCATTGCTTGGAATGATTGGAAGATGATTGAAAAATGATTAGATGAAGTGATGATTGGATTGATGTGCTATGATAGATTGATTGGAAGAAGTTGTTTATTGATGATGTATAAGATAGATGATAGAAGAAATGATGAGAGAAGAAAGAGAAAAATCGCTTGTGCCTGAATCTGGGCACTTCCTTCGTACTCCAGACTGCCTACATACCCTATATCCACGGGATCAAGGCACTTAACGATGGAAATGAGATGTAGTTCTGATGTTGTGTTTTATTGATGAGATGATAAAAATGGATTGAGATTGATGAAATATTGATGATGTGATGATATGTGATGGATTGAGTGACTTTTGATTTGCTGAAGTTATTGGATTTGTTTTGATGGCTAGCTTGATGTGCTTTGGTGTTGATGCTGATGATTGATAGGATTTGCTTTGATGGTTGGCTTGATGTGCTTTGGTTGTGATGTTTGCTATTGTTGGGTTGAGTGTTTTGATGATTGGATTGTGTTGAATGATGATACTGATGGTGTGATGATTAGAGTGTCCACTCAATCTAAGCATAAGCAAGTGTTCTTAATGTGCGCAAAGGATGTAAAACAAACAAGGTATTGCCCTTGTCAAATTGTTTGATTGATAATGATAGTGTTGTCATTGTGGGGAAAGCTATATCCCTAGATCAACACAAAGATGTGGGAACGCTATATCCCATTGATGATGATTGATGATGATTGATTTGGCTCATGACAAGATTTGGATAAAAAACTTGTTGATTTGATTGGATAATGTTCCGTGATTGATTGGCTTGCTTGATATTGATAAGTGTGACATGGATTTAAGATCATTGCTTAGATTGATTGGGTTGATATGATTGGAAGAAGTGATTGATTGAAATGGATGAATGAATGTTATTGATAAGAAGAAGTGATGATGATGATGATTTGATTTTGATTGAATGTTGATGGAGTTGATTTGGATGATGTGATTGGTTTTATTGCTTGGATTTTTTTTTTGTTGGATATTTAATTTTTTTGGATTTTTTGACATATTTGATTTTTTTGTGTTTTTTGGGATATTTTGATTTTTTTGTGTTTTTTTGAAATATTTTAATTTTTTTGTGTGTTTTGAATGTTTGGGATGTCAATGGATTTACAATTTGGGTAGCCTTTGTGCTTGATACCAATGACAAGGGAGAAAACCAAGTCTAGGTGCAAGGATGGATGTAGGATGGATGGATAAAAGGATGGGCTCATAGTAAATGGGATGAAAGGCGCATGATGGATGGATAGATAAGAGGATAGGCCATATAAGGTATGTATGCATGCCTCATGAAAAATGGATAGGTAGGCTATAGTGGAAAGCTCATGATAAATAGATGGGGATAAGCTATAAGATGGAAAGCTTGTGATAAGGATACGCCATAGTGGATGGATCATAAGGTAGCTAGGATGTGATCTCCAAAGGCTATGTTGCATAGGAAGAATAACTTGCCCCATTCTAAGTGGTAATGCTTAGGATTTTTACATGACAAAGTTCATGACCAAGGGATGACATGATAGATTGGGTTGAATGGGATGGATAAATGGTCATTGGATAGGACTTGGTTTGGAAAGAAGGTATGTCAAGAAATATCCAAACATGTTTCAACATTCTGCCTCGATGTCTTCATCAAGATCAAAAGGAGGAAGGGTGGATGAATGGGTTCAATAAGATAGGTATATGGATGTAATAGATAAGGATGGTAGGATGTAGCATGATAGGATGAATATAATAGGATAGGTAGTTTGGAAATGGATAGGTTGGATGAGACAATGTGCCCCCAAGTGTAAGTGACTTAGAAGATCAACCTACACATGATGCCTGTTTGCCAGGTTTTCATCATGGTACTTATCCAAGGCGCCTGTTTACCAGGTTTTCACCATTGGACGAAGGGCTTTCTCTTTACTATTTTGATTTTTTTTTGTTTGTTTGTTTTTTTTTTGCTTTTGTTTCTTTTGATGGGATGACAATTACACATGGCACCTGTTTGCCAGGTTTTCACCATGGTAATGGATAGGAGGGACTCAAGTGGCTAGTGCTATGAAGGTTGATAGTGTCCCTTTAAAGATTGATGATGTCTTTGCATGGACCATGTCATTATGCTCATAGATGTTGATAAGGGATTGCATGGATGGGAGATGGATTAGGTAGATAATGGATTATAATGTGGATTATGGAAGGTTCATGCAAGGATAGATGGATGGGATAGTGGATTATGTCAGACTTAGGATGAAAGACTTATGCAAAAGCATGGACCATAGGAAGGTGATGGGAAATATATGTAGGATAATGGATGGAAGATAGGGAGATGTAGTTATGTGGAGGTGCTGCGAAGTGGAAGGGAACCATGACCAATGGTTGCACACACCGTGATAAACATTGAAGCTTTTGGTGAGATGGGGGTGTAGGAAGCAATGGGGTTGTTTGCTTGGGAGATGGTTGATGAAGTGCTTTAGGAACCCACATAGATTTAGTATTTTTAGTGCTTTTGCTTTGCTTGTGGGATTTTTGAAGGGAATGGAAGTTTTGGATGGAAGTAGGCTTTTGGATGGAGATAGGTGATTGGGATTCTTGAGATGTAGAGGAGGATGCCTCATTTGCTTTGCTAGTTTTTTGCTTAGGAACCCAAACCATTTTTCTTTTGGGCTTTGCTTTTGGAGGTAAGGGTTTGGATGGTTGCTTAGATGTGGATGAGGATGCCTCATTCGCTTTGCTAGCTGTTTGCTTAGGAACCCAAATCATTTTGTTTTTGGGCTTTTCTTTTGGAGGTATGGGCTTGGATAGCTTTTTGAATGTACTTTGCTTAGAAGATGGATGATTTAGAGACTTTTCACATTGATTCCCTAAGGCATGAGGGTCCTTAGGAGTTTTAGTTGGATTTTTGGCTTTATAGATAAAGGCATCCAAATGTTTATTTTGGAATCCCATGGGATGGATGGAGTGGATAGAATGATTGGAAGCTTTATGCTTAAATGATGTGTGCTTTTGTTGGCCATGATTAGGGATGCAAGGATACTTATGAACAATAGGTATGTTAGGTGTTGGAAGCAACGGTGGCAAGGTGGATGGAGGGATATTTGGAGTTGGTAAAAGTGGAGGCAAAGTGGATGGTGGAAGGTGTATGGTCACATGCTTTTGACATTTATAGGATGATGGAGATGGAATGGCTACATATGTCTTGGGTATATGATAAGGTTTGCGATGGAAAGTGGTAGGTTTAGGATGCATGAAGGGATTACCAACATCTTGGCCTTGTTTACCTTGGGGTGTGTATCCAAAGTCATATGAGCATGGAGGAATCTTGACATGGTTTGGCTCCAAAATACCTTTTTCATAAAGGCCTAGGCCTTTGCCTTGGTAGTTCATGTTTTGGAGTATGTGATGGACAATGGGACTAGGTGTGGTTTGAACACTAGACTTGAGTTTGTTATTGGATGGAGAAGATGAAATGGAGGACAAAGCTTGTTGTTGTCCTAAAGAGGAACACTCATGTATAAGGGTGGTAAGACCAAGTGGAGATGAGGGTGGATTTGAAGTGGAATCGATGGTGGATGTGGAAGGATGATCATTAGGATCTTGATTATGTTCATGTAGATCCAAGTTATTTGTTTGATCTTTTATGCTTACTTGGGGGACAAGTGTCTCATCATGACAAGTGAATGTTTGCTCATTATGGATAGGGCTAGATGGTAGATGACTAGGAGCAATTTGGATATCTTGCTCATGGATAGATATAGGATTATGGATAGGATCAAGGTGCTCATGGATAACTTCTTCATAGGTATCATCTTGGTCATAAAGAAGGTAAATGTTATGGATGGGTTGCATGAAAGTGTTTTGATCTTGAGTTGGACTAGGGCTTAATGTTTCCACATGATTAGGATTAAACCTTTGACATACCTCTTGGGTTGCTTGAATGGAAGTGGAAGGCTTTTGGATAGGCTCTTGGTCAACAATATGAGAACATGATGACTCTTGACTTGGATTCATAATAGGAGACTCTTGAATAGGCTTGATGACTTGTAGGTCACATGATGGGCTTGAAGGGCTAAGAATGTTAATGGAAGGCTCTTGGATAGGCTCAAGGATAGGTGGACCACATGATGGGATTATAGAATTGGACATGACCTTGGGAAGTTCATTGGTAGACTCATGAATGGGTGTTTGACATGGAGATAGTTTATTCCTAGCTAGTAGCCAATGGATCACATCCTTTGCAAGTGTATGATTGGATGGGAAATATAATGGATGAGCAATAATAGCGGATGATGTTGCAGGCTTAGGACTAGGATTAGGCTGAGGGCTAATTGGATTGGGTGGATTAGGATAAAAGGGGGGTGATACATAGGATTGGGATGATGTGGCATGTTTTCCCATTATAGGTAGGTACACCTTGTAAACAATTGGAACAAATATTGGGCATTGATTTGTATTGTGGCCTTTGGTCCTATGGTATGCACAATAATCATGTTCATCATATGGACTTTCTACACATGGTTTGACTTCAGGAAGTTCAATGAGTTTTGCTTCAAGCATCCTTTGTAAAACTCTCTCAGCCATATCCTTTGGTGAACGATTAGAATGACATGGTGATGAAGGTAATGGAGGGCTTGGTGGTTTGGAAGATTGATGGACCAATGGACTAGGGGTAGGATCGCATGATGGTGTTGGGATAGGACTTGTTGGCTCATGTGTTGGCATGGGATTGCATGATGGTGGCCACTCTAGATTGGTGTCTCCCTTGTCAAAGGTTATTAGATCTTGCATAGGATAACTTGGGCTTATTTGATTTATGTACAAGGGGCCACTTGGACTTGGATGTGCTTCTTGTTGCAAAGGTGGACTTAGGTCTATCAATGGTGCTTGATGGTCTTGTTGAAAAGGTGTACTTGGACTTACTTGATTTATATACAAAGGGCTATTTGGACTTGCATGTTGTTCTTGTGATATCACTTGATTGCCTTGTGGATGGGCTTGGTAGTGCATTGGAATGGTGGCATGAGGGATTGGATAAGCTTGAGGTGGATGTTCATAGGTTGATGTGGCATTGACTTGGTGGATAGGTGGATTAAGTTGATAGGAAGTGGATGAATATGACATGTGGCTATGAAGTGGATTAGGTTGATAGTGAATGGCTAAGGATTGTTGTACTTGTTGAGTTTGACTAGTGGCTAAAAGGTGTTGGACTTGGGCTATGAAGTGTTGTAGTTGAGGTGATTGACTTGCATGGGGTTGAGCTCTTTGGATGAAGAAGTGTAATGTTTCAATGGCATCTTGGTTTAGGGGTTGTGATCCTTGATAAAGATTTTGGAGGAATCTTTGGAATTTAATTTCTAGGTCCTCTAGTGTAGACATGTTGTCACCAAGTGTTTGTCTTAAGTCCTTTTAGCAAGTGCTTGCTTAGGGATTTGAATGATGATGTGGCTTGTTTGGATGACTTGGCTATGTTTGGGATGAAAGTGATTGGGTTTGAATGTTATTGAAAGAATGTGTAGGATGACTTGTCTTTATGTGTTTGGGTGTTTATAGCTTGATGTGGCAATATTCAAACAAATGATTATGCATATGCACACATAAATCACTCACGCAAGACACATAAGCAAGTTGTTAGTTTGAAAGAATGTGATGATGGTTAAGCAAACACATGAAGACAATTCAACAAGTCCTAGTCAAGGCAAGGCCACTATCACAAGGAGGTTCTAGTGAAAATCTGGGGGACCGGCACCCCACGAGCATCCAGCAAGCCACTTAAGACTTTAACTAACCCTACTAGGAGTTTTAATATACACAAAGGTACACCTCCTTTCGAGTTAGCACTGTATGGTGAGCGCTAATACCGGTTAGACTTGGCTTTCGCCTTATCCTCTGATTTTTATAGCGGACCGGATGAAAGTACCGCTTGAGGTCGTTCCCTTGGGGTGGATACCAAGGCAGGCCTCTCTAAGGATAAACAAAAGCAACACAAGTAAATGTTTTTGATCTCCAAGTTCGTGTTGGGACGCGAGGAGAGAGCATACACATTTACTTGGTCACACTCGCATGGGGTTCATTAACCTTAGAAATTCCATGTGTGGAAGACAATTCAGGCACTTGTTTGTTTTAAAGCCCAAATCCAAATGTGATGAAAGACAATGGTTCGTTTTAGCCCAATGTTTTGATGTGAATTTGCAAACAATTGTTCGTTTTATGCCCAAAATCCAAATGTGTTTGCAAACAATGATTAGAAGATGAGAAATGAAATGATTGCACCTGATTATTTTTGCTTTCCAAATTGCTGTAAATGTTGATGTCAATGCTACTCCAGCTTCTTATGATCACCTACAACATAAAAAAAATGATATTATAATGCAGGCATAAAAAATAGGCTCATCAGGCAAAGAAAATTGTAATTTTATATGCATAGCTGAATTAGATTTGATTATTTCGATAGATTTTTGATTCGAAAATTAAAAAATCAAAGAAGAGACCCCCATTAATTTTCAGAGAGCTTTCCGAAAATGTAAAGAAATTAGAAAAATTCCCTGATTTGCGCCCAGAAATGCGGATTTATGAAAATGGTACAGTCGGCAAAGATCTGATATTTTCGCATAGTAAACGACTTCCAAATTAAATCTGCAAAACATAGACCCCCATTAGAATTTCAAGAGCTTTCCAGAAATGTAAAAATTTCTGAAAAATTCGCTAATTTACGCCCAGAATTGCGATTTTATGAAAAAACATAAAAACGTGATAAATCCCGCAAAAATCGCGATAAACGCAAAATTTTTCTGCTGTAGCTTTCTTATATCATGGACAAACTTCTGCTAAAATCTTGTAGAAAAATTCACAGCCGTTTGGAAGATATGATGAAATCTTTAAAACCTAGGGTTTTGTCCAAAAAGTAGCAGATCTGCAACAAAAAGTTAATTAAACCTGCAAAACTCAACAATGGGGATTAGATGAATGCAAATTTTTACTACAAAAACCTGCAAAAAAAGATCAAACGAAGTGAGTCCCACCGGGCGTGCCAAATGTATGTTAGGGTAAAATTGCAAATCGGGGCAAATGAATAAACAGCAATGATAAAAACCCTAGCAATGCACAATGAAGCACAAGACAACATGAAAACCAAAATAAAAAATGTAAATGCAAACCGATCTCCACGCTATGCTCGATTTATCTCCATTGCTCTTCTCCACCTCGCATGAGCATGCAAGATTTTGAAGGATTATTGTTGGAGGAATGTTAGGTGCTCATTTCTGCAGCATAACATTAAGATGAAGATGCTAAAATGAATGATAGATGAAGGATGCAAAGGCTCTAATGATATTTTGACAGAATAATGGTACTTGAAGCTCAATGCATGCTAATGATAATTTGGCAGAATAATGTTACTTGAAGCTCAATGCATTATAGAAAATTTGGCAGAATAAGGGTACTTGAAGCTCAATGCATGCTAATGGCTTGTGAAGGGTTTGATATATAGGAAAGGCTTGGTTCAAATGGATGGTTGAGATTAAAAAGCTAAATGATTGATGTGGATGGCTAGGATTGATTCGGTATTCCCACTCTTCAAGGGAGTTGTAGTCATTTGACAAGTGTCAAGAAGGACAGGGTTCATGTGTGCTTGTGTACATAAAAAGTACTACATATAAAAGATATTAAATAAAAGGCTGTAGTACCACTTATCTTTTTAAATAAAAGAGGCACACATGTCGGCTAAATGATAAGATAAATTAATTAAATAAATAAAATTTATTTAATTAATTGGAAAGTCGGCTTATGATGAGAATTTAATTCAAATAAAATATTTGAATTAGTTGGGATATGAGTTGGATATTAATTAAATAAATAAAATTTATTTAATTAATTGGATAGTGGGGAACTTAATTCAAATAAAATATTTGAATTAATTGGGATATGATTGGGAAATTAATTAAATAAATAAAATTTATTTAATTAATCGGCTAAGTAGGATAAGGATATGATTGAATGGGATTTTAATTAAATAAATAAAATTTATTTAATTAATTGGCTAATGGAATAAGTGGGGTTAAGAGTGGGATTTAGGACAAAATGCTACATGATGTCTAGGATAATGTATTTGACTAGGTGTTGCTAGACATGAACAAAGTTGGGACAATTTTGGGTGTCTACAGGAACCACAAGAAAGGTTCATTATTCCCTTTTTCCATCAAATTTTGTGATTTTGTGATCCCTGATAAGAGTGGGTTGGACCAAGTTTATTCAGTTATGCAATGTTTTGGAATGTATTTAGAACAACCAAGGTCTTTTGACCCTGAGGGATTCATCAGCAAAACCAGATTCAGAGTCAACAACTACAATGGAGGGGTCTAGTACTTTCATGAGATGGATAATGATGAGGACATTGCTAGGAATTATTTTACTATGAATGAAGTCCACCACTTGAGGATCAAGTGGGTTACTATCATGGCTAGTGAGAATATGTAGAGAAACATGAATCTTGCATATCCGGGTGCATTTGCAGAAGTGCAAGACCCAATCAAGAGAATTGAGAAAATGTTGGATAATGTAGAATAGTTGATTGCCTCTGCCCCTACACGAGAACAGAGATATGCTTATGAGCCTGGCAGCTCAAGTGGAGAGTATGATGTAAAGAGGGAATTAGTTGGCCCCTCCCCTACCAAAAGGACCAAGATTATTGATTTCGAGAACCCAGAGTAGATAGAGGTAGTTGACCTAGAGGGGGAGGAGGAACATGCACAAGAAACTGACCCTCATTCACCCGATAGACTGAGACCTTATTCATCCCTAGAGAATAGGGTAGTGAGAGTAATGAGAAACCCTACTTTTGATATTGAAGATGTTAGGGTGATGGCCTATGATAAGTTTATGGAGGATGATGAATTTGTCAACACTCCTGAATTTAGGAGCTATGTTTTGAAAGTGAGGAGTGAGGAATTTCAGAAGAAAATTAAAGATGCCAAGGATGGAGTAGACCCAAAGGAGTATGATGTTATTACTCAGAGGGTCCTAAAAGAAGTACAATAGTCTATAAGTAAAATGACTCCAGAGGAAGGGAGAGCACTGGTGGAAAAAAGTAATATTCTACTTCTACCTCACTAGACTCTATCAGATGCCATTACATTTGATACAATCACTAGAGATGAATTAGATGTGACAGAGGAAGAGATTGAAAGGGCCCTCTCTAGTGCAGCCTTCAACCTCAAATTCAAAACATTAGCAATATGGGCTCTATCCCCAAACAACAAAAAGCCTAAGGTTCAATTAGGAAAGTTGATAGGGGATGTAATAATAAAAAGAGTATCTGATACCCCTACTCCTCAGGCTGCAAGCCTAAATGTACATACTTCACAATTTGTAGAAGAAACTGCTAACAAATTGCAAAAGGATTACAATCAGCCACAACTTGATTATTCTAAGGCAGTTGCAGAGATAAACATGTTGAAGCAGGAACTATCATTGGTAGCTAGTACTTCAGCCCCTCCTCTAGTGATCCCAACTGCAGAATCTGTTCCAGTGGATACATAGCCTCTCCTTGTAGAGATTAGAGAGTTGAAGGAGGATAACAGGAGATTGAAGGAGGAAAAGGATAACAAGGTTAAAGAGATGGTCACCAACTTGATCAAGAACAAGGTGACAAACATTTTGACCATAGTTGATGAGGCTTAGAAATCCTAGTTATAGTTGAGACCAGCCTATGAAAAGCATGAGTCTGACAAATAGAGACTATTGAGCTTAAAAAAAAAATGGTTACATAGAACTGCAAAAGTCAAAGAATTTCTGAGGTGTGCCAGGTATGATTCCAGTGCACCTGTTGACATACAGAAGGTGCTTAACATGTTGAAGTGTTTTCAGGATGTGGCCAGTTTCTAGTTGAAATTTGATTTAGTTGTGAAAGAGAGGTTGCGGGGTTTTGAAGGATTGGACACTAAGTGGTTACCTCCCATCTTGGATGGTGATGGCAAAACAAAAGACTTGGACAAGTGGAGAAAGGAGATTGTAGACAATTTGTTTCGATTAATTCCCACTTGTTGTGATGCAATTGTAAGTGATCCAACTATTAGTATGCAAGTACTGAGCTTAGTGTTGGACAATATGAACACTCTTGAAAGGAATCTTTCTACATTCTGTAACCAAGTAAAAAGTATGCTGGATGCTAGGTATGTCAGCCATAATGGCCAGATTGAAGAAATACTTTCATTCCCTTAGCCGACATAGGAGACATATGATGAGTGGAATGACAAATATGGAATTGAGGATTGACAAGCTTTTGTTCTCTGTATCTGTAACAATTTGAAGTACAATGTATTCAATGCTGATAGCACGTTCCTGATCTATAAAGGAATTGTCTTGCTCATTGAGTCATTTCATAGGGTTGGTTGTTTTAGACATGGCAAATTTTGACAGAATAATAAGATACAGTCTTGCTAGGTGGCATAAATTTAGCAATTTCATGTTATTTTTAAATGAGTAATGCTTTGTTGCATGTATATGGTTATCTATCTCCAAGTTGTGTGTGTTTTTCTTCTGAATCTAAATAGCTCAGGGTTATTCAGGATTCTGGAACATTAAATGAATGAAGAAATACATATTATGTTTATTGTTTATATCATAAAATACTCATCGTTTGATGAACATTTGATGGATGGTTCTAGTTGCATTCCAGAATTAAATGAATAGAATGCTAGGCTTGCGAACTTAAATCTCCAGAATCACCCTAAACCCTTAGATTTACAAAGATCAACGGTTTAGAGATTGCTGTGAGCTGTCAATGCAGGATAGCTGTCAGACATGTACTAATTGCGACACGTTGAAACTTGGCTTGACGTTTCATTCGCTAAAAAAGTCACTTCATAAAAAAAAGCAAACTCTCTAGTTTCTACTTTTTATTGCTAAGTGATTTTATTTTTAAGTGAGAGCCGAGAGGATCAGCACACGGCGTGTCGAGGAGATTTCATATTGCTTGTTGCAGTGCACTAGGGAGATTTCAGATTGCTCATTGCAGTGCCATTTCCAACAAAGTCGGTAAGACAAAACATAGAAACCCTTGTTAGTGTTAGTCGGCAGAAGATATCAATTAAATGCAAATAAAGATTAAACAGAGAAATGGAAATACACAGAAATAATAACAGTGAGAGACGAGATTTAACGTGGTTCACCCAAACCTGGGCTACATCCACCAAACAGAGAGTCCAATATTATTATCCAGTAAATCAAACCGATTACAATCAGCAATCCCTGCAACTCAATATCACTGCAAATGCTACAATACAATACCCAGACCCTAACCTTTGGCCGCCTTTTATCAAGCCTTTTTGTCGGTTACAAAAATTAGGGTTTTCTTATGTCGGTCATAAAAAATAGGATTTTTTAAGTCGGCCCTAGGATTTTTTAAGTCAGCCCGAACCCCGGTGAGGATACATGGCTAGTGTACAGGACTTTCCTGATTAGTCACTACCTACCAACAATCTCCCACTTGGAGACTGATCAGGCTCCACACCAAACAATCTCCCACTTGGAGACTGATCTTGGACGACACCGCTGTGCATGCAGCTCCCACTGGAAATAAGCACCCTGGACTCTTCTGTTCTATTTGTGTTGTTGTCAGCCTAGAAGACCAATCGAAGCTGAAGAGGAGCTCAGCTTCTCCCTAGTCACTGCCTTTGTAAACATATCCGCTGGATTTTCATCTGTATGTATCTTTTCCAGCCTTAACTGTCCATTATCCAACACCGACCGAATAAAGTGATACCACAACTATATGTGTTTGGTCTTTGAATGCAAGGCAGAATTCTTTGCAAGATGTATGGCACTCTGACTGTCTGTATACAAAGAACTGTTAGCCTGTTGTTTACCCAATTCTTCCATGAAAGATTGCAGCCATATCATCTCCTTGCTTGCCTCTGTTGCAGCGACATATTCTGCCTCCGTGGTGGATAAAGCAACCACCTTTTGCAACCTAGAAATCCAACTCACCGATGTTCCACCTACAGTAAAGACATAACCTGTAGTACTCCGCCTAGTATCAATATCCCCTGCCAAATCAGAGTCTACATAACCTGCTAAATCCGTATTAGAGCCCCCAAATCATAAGTGTTTATTAGATGTACTCTCAAATATCTAAGAATTCATTTGACCGCATTCCAATGCTCAAATCCAGGATGACTCATATACCTGCTAACAACTCTGACAGCATGTGCAATATCTGGTCTCGTGCATACCATGGCATACATTAAACTTCCTATAGCTGAAGCATAGAGTACCTTGGACATTATTTCTTCCTCCTCTTGTGTCTTTGGACACATCTCCTTAGTCAATTTCAAATGACTAGGCAAAGGTGTGCTGACAGCTTTTGCATTCTCCATATGGAATCGCTGCAACACCTTTTCAACATAAGCAGCCTAAGATAGAGTCAATTTTCTGTTCCTCCTATCTCTGCAAATTTTCATACCAAGGATTTGTTTTGCTGCCCCCAAATCCTTCATATCAAATGACTGTGCTAACTGATGTTTTAACTCTCTGATGTGATCCATGTTAGACCCAGCTACAAGCATGTCATCAACATATAGACATAAAATAATGTAGCTGTCATTATCCAACCTCTTAAAATAAACACAATGGTCAGAATTACACCTGCTGTAGCCTTGCTCAGCCATAAAACTATCAAATTTCAAATACCATTGCCGAGGTGCTTGTTTCAGGCCATACAAGCTCTTCTTCAATTTGCACACTTGTTTCTCCTAACCTTTGACCTCAAATCCCTGTGGTTGTGCCATGTATATCTCCTCCTCCAAATCACCATGGAGAAAAGCAGTTTTCACATCTAGCTATTCCAAATGCAAATCTTCAGCAACCACAATACTTAAAACAGTATGAATAGAAGTCATCTTGACAACCGGAGAAAATATCTCATCAAAATCAATGCCCTGTTTCTGTGCAAATCCTTTTATAACTAACCTGGCCTTAAATCATTTCTTACCTCCATCTTCCTCTTTTAGCCTGTAAACCCATTTGTTTGGTAAAGCCTTTTGACCTACAGGTAACTTACATAATTCCTAAGTCTGATTTTTCAGCAAGGAGTCCATTTCTTCTTGCATGGCAAGCTCCCATTGAACTTGTGTATTCACCTGCATAGCTTCATCATACCCTTTTGGTTCACCAGCATCTGTTAACAAAATAGAATACAAAGAGGGAGAAAACTTTCAGGAGGTCTACTTATCCTTGTTGACCGTCTAACATTCACTAGAGTTTGTGGTATTTCTGGTTGCTGTTGCGGAGCATGAGGAGCCACTGGAACATCACTATTTGGAGTATCATCCAGTACCACATAATCCTTGTCTTTCTTCTCATGCTGCTGCAACTGATCTTTGTACAACACCTTCTCATTGAATATAACATCCCTGCTTCTCACAATTTTCTGATTTTCAAAATCCCAAAGCCTATAACCAAATTCATCAATGCCATATCCAACAAAGGTATATTTTTTTGATTTCGCATCTAGCTTGGTTCTATTTTCAGAATCTATATGTGTAAATGCTTCACAGCCGAAGGTTTTCAGAAAAGAATAACTCACCTTTTTGCCAGTCCATGCTTCCTCTGGAATACCACAGCCCAAAGGAACTGAAGGACCTCTGTTAATTAAATATACAACAGTGTTGACAGCCTCTGCCCATATGTTTAAAGGCAGTCCAAAATGCAATCTCATAGTCCTTGCATGCTCCATTATTGTCCTATTCATGCGTTCAGCCACTCCATTTTCCTGTGGAGTCCCTGGAACCATTTTCTGCCTACGAATTCCATTAAAGGAACAATAATCTTCAAATTCTTTGCTGTAATAGTCACCGCCATTATCAGATCTGAGACATTTTAATCTTTTACCTGTCTCATTTTCAACCAAGCTTCTCCATTTCTTAAATGTTTCAAATACATCAGATTTCTGTCTAAGGAAATAAATCCAGACCTTCCTAGTTGCATCATCTATGAATGTCACATAATACCGAGAGCCACCGAAAGAAGATACCTGAGCTGGTCCTCATACATCTGTATGCTCAAGCTCCAACTTTTCATTTTTCTTTTGCTTCCCATCTCTGAGAAAACTGACTCTCTTTTATTTTCCATACACACAACTTTCATAGAAATCCATATTAATACATTTCTGACCTGGTAAAACTTTCTTAGAATGAAGTACCTTCATACCTTTTTCACTCATATGCCCAAGTCTGTTATGCCACAGTGTTGTTTCAGAACCTGCAGCAACTTTTCTAGTCTCTTCCTGCAAACCTGCAGCAACTGTTCCTAAACCTATTTGTTTTTCCTCTATAACATCTAAAGTAGAAGGAACAGTATGACCTGTACAAGGATATAAGGTGCCTACTTTTACACCTTTTGCTACTACTAAGGCACCTTTTGAAACCTTCCAATTTTTATCAGTAAATGTAATAGTGCAATCTTGTTCAGTTAGCTGCCCTGCTGAAATTAAATTCCTACTAAGCCTTGGAACATGTCTCACCTCTTGTAGTAGCCAATGATTCCCATTCTGCAACTTAATCTTGATTCTTCCCTTTCCAACAATCTGACAGGGTTCGTTGTCTCCCAAATAAACTAGCCTAAAATCCCGTTGGACATTGTTGGTTATTCTTCTGAATCAGCATTAGGGTTTGCCAATTCTAATGCACAGGCAGATTCAGCCAACTGAATACAGGAGGTTGCGTGAGCTCCTCCCCTTCACTTCTGGTTCTGCCGCACCAAGGGGGGTTTCCCTACTTGATAAAAGTATAACCTTGACTAGCTCAATGACAGAGAGATATAACTTGACAGCAGCAGGCAGAATACTCTCATGTATGGACCAAAATTTGTGTAACAAATTACAAGGCTGGCAACATTCTTGGACATAATGTCTGGTTAGGTATGAGAGTATGCAGAGGTTCCTAATCCTAATCCTACAACTAACAGATGGAAGGATGAGATGGTTTGAAATGGTGTTTGGAGTTATGGGACTTTCCTAGACCCATTGAACAGACAGATTCCCAAACCAGTGCCTTATCTGGGCAGCAGAGTCATATCTAAAACTGTAAATGTCTCCCCATGACAACATAAATTCATATCCAGAGGACCTAAGAATAATGCTACTGCCTAACAGCAACATGTCCAAGAAAGAGTATCATTAATGATCATACTTAACAGATCCTATGATGCAATCTATTTCCCTTTGTATCTGATCAAAAGCCTATTTAACCACTCCTTGAGCAGACGCAATAAATCAGACACACAGTATGCACATACTGAAAAACTTGGAAGCCCTTGACAACCTTGTTTGAAAGGAAAACAAATGACATACAGGAGACAATCAGAAACAATACACACACAGGTGTTTTTCATTTAAAATCAATCTGCATAAAAGGCCATCACAGAGAAAATCATCATTTACAAGCCAAGATAGATTAGTACACCAGACTAAGGACCGAGTCTGTAGCAAAAAATGCCTTTCAAAATGTGAACACCTTATGTTCAGAGTCAGAGCAGAAAGCCCAAAAACATCCAACCTCTAAAAAGTAACACAGCCAAAACCATTTATACAGAACTGTGTACATTCAGCAATTAATTACATGGCCAGAAGTCAAAAATTTGCCAGATACATTCCTTCCATTTGAAAATGGCCTTCACAGATTAAATGCGACAGACAGGGGGAATCTCGAGCTTTGCGCCGCCATCTAAATGTCTTCATCCACGATCAGGCAGCTTCACCGTTTGTACCGTCGCCCATACCCCTGCACGACCGTCATTGATGGCTCAACCACCCGCACTTCACTTGGAAACTATCGCAACCTTCAAACGGAAGCCTCCCGCCAAAATATGCTTCACTGAAAGTTCAAAACTGTAGGAAGAAAAATCCCACATTGGTGCCGCGGAGACAACTTTATCATTTTAAAAACATGGCCGCATGGATACTAAGTGTCGAGCATTTTGCCGCGCTCGACACATGACCCTTCGCCCACAGCCCATTGCCATGACATACATTATCGGCCTACCCGACAGATCTCCTACCGACCACAGTGGTCTCGCCGATGCCAACACCTCCACAAGTCACCAACATCCCCATCGGCCAGAGGAGAACCATCGGCCAGCTCCACAAAACTTACCCCGACCACAGTGGTCTCGCCGATCACACACTACACTGCCCCCCTGTTGGTGTGACTTACGCCGATAACATCACATCGGCCAAACACTCTCCATCGGCGGACCTTCCAACGGCTAGCCCGATAGCCCCTGTCACGCTGAAACTGAACTCTATTACCACTATCAGCCAGACCTTACCCCATACTCGCCGATGGCAACTCCATCAGCCAGACCTGCGCCATCGGCCAACAATCTGCCCGTTCACCCGATAATCCAAAGTCTTGGCGATAGAACTCCAAAACCCTCGTCGGCGAGACCAAGTCTATCGATAAGCCACAAAACACCTACGCCAATAGGTAAAGTCTTAGCGATAGAAGACAACACGCCATTGGTACCAATCATGATCGCCAAGACACATTCCAAACTCATGCCGATGGACAAAACATGAAGACCCCCCTTCAAGAAAGATGATGTGGATGTTACAAAACACTGAAGGGGTGCCAAAAATGGAAAATTTTTTGGATTTTTTAGGATGGTGCCTGCATAAAAATTGCTCAAGAACTGACAGTCAATTCAGGCACCAACAGACATAATCAAGAAAATAACTTCTATGGGGCGTAGCATGAAATGAGGCCCCTGAATCTAAAACCCATGAATCATCAGCATTATCTAGGGAAAGAATCAAAGCGTCATCTTCAGATTTATTACTTACCACATTTGCTTCCTTATTGCCTTCTTGTTTGTCTCCTTTATTTTTTCGAGACCAGCAATCTTTCTTCAGATGACCTAGTTTTCCACAATACCAGCAATCCTTCTGTCCTCTGGTTTGGGATCTTTTGTCCTTTGATTTTCCTCGTGACTTCCCATGACCTCCAGAACCTTTTCCTCTCTCCTTTGATCTACCCCTGCTTTCTGCATTCAAAACACTCCCTGATTTGGATCCACCTGAGCTTTTCTTATGAATTTCCTCACTCAGAATAACACCAACAACATCATCAAATTTTAGGGTATTTGAACCAGAAACAGAGTTACTAACCGCCATTACCAAACTATCCTAGCTTTCAGGCAATGAACATAATATCAAGAGAGCTCTAACTTCATCAAATTTTACATTGACTAACAATCATATTAAATTCATTTAAATGACCTGTCACAGATCCACCTTCAACCATTTTCAAATTAAACAACTGCTTCATAAGAAATACCTTATTTGAGGCTGAGGGTTTTTCATACAATTTAGCCAAAGCTTTCATCAGACCATCTGTTGTCTTCGCTTCCATTATATTGAATGCCACTGATGGTGCTAGGCACAACCGAATGGTTCCCAGTGCCTTTCTGTCAAGAAGATTCTAATCCTCATCAGACATTGTTGCCAGTTTCTTGGCTACTCCTTCCAACGGCCTCCATAAATCCTTTTGATAAAGGTAATCCTCCATCTGCATCTTCCATAACTAATAGTTCTACCCATTGAATTTATCAACCTTCATTTTACCCTCGTCTGCCATTGCTCCCACTCAACCGTGAGACTTTCCTGTAGATGCTAATCGAACACAACCTGGCTCTGATACCACTTGTTAGTGTTAGCCGGCAGAAGATATCAATTAAATGCAAATAAAGATTAAACAGAGAAATGGAAATACACAGAATTAATAACAGTGAGAGACGCGATTTAACGTGGTTCACCCAAACCCGGGCTACATCCACCAAACAGAGAGTCCAATATTATTATCCAGTAAATCAAACCGATTACAATCAGCAATCCCTGCAACTCAATACCGCTGCAAATGCTACAATACAATACCCAAACCCTAACCTTTGGCTGCCTTTTATCAAGCCTTTTTGTCAGTTACAAAAATTAGGGTTTTCTTAGGTCGGTCATAAAAAATAGGATTTTTTAAGTCAGCCCTAACCCCGGCGAGGATACATGGCTAGTGTACAGTACTTTCCTGATTAGTCACCACCTACCAACAACCCTATGTTACATTTCATCGTTTCTTAAAATCTTATTTCCTTAAACTTTTTTCTTAAAATCTTATTTTGTCAAACTTTGCATTTAGGGTTGAGAGACTTAAGAAAAATTTCACACTGTATAAGCATGTCTACCACCACTAGCAGACCAGACAAAGTTTTTGGGAAAGGTAGAGCAAGTACAGATTAAAAAATAGATTATTCTGAATTGCTTTAAACTTTAGGTTTGACTGATGAATACCATGATATTTATGATCCTAACATGTATGGTAGATTTACCTCAGAACTCAGATTTTCATGTGAGAATAAGGCTGCCAAGAAAAAGAATGTTGATCGTATCAATGCACCATGGGTAATTGGATTAGGGCTCATGATGTTACATGAGGTTTTCCCTTGGCTAGAATTTATCATGGTCTGTGCCCACAATTATGATGGTAACAAAAGAGCAATTGTAAGTAAGGATACCAAAGAAGAAATTTTATCCATTAATGCAGAAGAATTTGGAAAAGTGTTGGGGTTTACAACCCAAGAATTTGGAGATGTCCACATTGACCTAGAAAAGATTGCTAGTGATTATGAAGCAGCGGATGAAAGGAGCAAAAATTCTTTCCTAAATAAAATAGTTGAAGAAAAAAAGATCTTGAAAGATAACCGTTAGTCTCTTTATCCTTTGAAAATTTTTAAATCATGGGCTCATGATACTATTTCCATGCTAGCATTTTGCCTTGGACTGGATAGCAATTGGGAAGTGGATGCAAGCCTCCTTGAAATGGTATATAATATCCATTATGGTAATGGTGTACATGTCAAATATAAATTTATTGAGCACATTATATAATCCATACATATACAATTTTTAATGATTAAAGGAGGTTCCACCAAGACATTTAGGTTCACAACATACTTGTGCTATTTTTTTCTATTCAAATTTAGTGGAATGTTTCAGAACAACAAGTTTCAGATTCAGCCCTATAGTAATGCTGAGGAAAATAAAATGGCTCTAGTATATGATTGGACCACTAAGATAAGGATGCATGATTCTCGAAGGAACTACAATCATTTTGTAGACTACTTTTTGGCTCCATTGCATCAAGCAATTACAAATAGTCCAATGCCTAGATTGCCTATATCATGTAGAGATTTCATTCAAGTAGGAAAAGAAATACAATTGACTGATTGGTACTTATTGGAAGAATATACTGTGCTAAAATTTTATGGATCAGAAGTAGAGCAATACAAACTTCCAATACATGTGACAGAAAGGGTTTTTGCATTGGAATATGTAAGGTAGATGTAGAGTACTGATGAGCTACACTTTGCTGGTCAGCAAAAGAAGACCTTATTTCATTCTTTACCTTTTTCATGTGGAGGGTTCACATTCGAGAGAAAAGTATTTAAGGTGGTACAAGATCTTTTGAATTTTTTTAATTTTGATGTTGTCTATCGCTGGCAGTATGATCCATGTGATACCATTAAAACAATGATTGTGGCCAATAGGAATGCTACAAGTAGAATTCAACATCAATGTAAACCCTTGCTTGAAAACTTGAGAAACAAGGATTCCTGGGATGAGGTCAAAATTGCAATGGAGAAAACTACTGCTGAGAAAGGTATTTCTTTTGAACAGTTGTCAACAGAAATTATGGCATTGCACCAGGTCTAAATTACAGGAGCACCAACAAAGAATGAAATCAGGAGGTACAACAATTTTTTATAGAAAAAGTGATAAACCATCTATTAAAGAAAAAATGCCAAATTATCTAGATGATTTTGTTACAAAAAATCTTGGACACGGTCAAAAATTGCTGCATTTTGGTCTATGAGGAAGGATCTAGGTGAACCAAGAACTGATGCAGACTATGGAGAAATCAATGAAGATGAAGAGTTTAGCAAATTGTGGAATATAGAGCATCCCAATGAATGTGAAGATAAAGAAACTAAAAGTGATAGAGATGATGAACCTGATGATGATAGGGATGAACAAAGCATTTACAAACCTGGTTTAAGTCAGAACACAAAAAAATCATATACTTCAGGAGCAGTCATAGCAGAAAAGTTGGGTCATCAAGGTGGTGGTTTGGGGTCCTGAGGACAAGGCATTTGGAATCTAATAGGTGTAGTCACCACTGCCAGAAAACCATTTGACAAATGAGGCCTTGGAGCTGAATCAGCTGATAAAATACACCAAGGTCATACAAGTAGAACTAGAAGAATTAAATTTGTTACAGATTCAAATCCTAATCCTCGTGGTCAAATGCAATCACAACTTGGACATGCCCATGGTGGAGAGCCTAGTGCAACTGGCACTACCACTAGTGGAGAACTTAGTCAACATGTGCTACAACAACAAGTCCAACAACAAGTTACACACAAGAGGACACCAATACAAGATACCACACAAACACTCAATGATCAAGGGACACAAAAGAGACAAAGGATTATGGTAGGTCCAAGTCCAACTATCAGTTCCACTACAAAGGAATTATTTCCAGGCACTTCCCTAGTTAGTGTAGTTATAATAGAAATTGCAAGTACTCCTATTCTTTCACCATTCAAGCATTCCCTTATTATTGTGTCCCCAGGTTTTGATTACATTCAAGAGTTTAAAAAGAAATCAGAATTGTATAAAAAGGATAAGAAGCAACTGATGGAGAGTGTGTCTACAATAACTTTAAATCCTGCAACAACCATGATATTACCCACATTTGACACAAATACATAAATCATGAAGTACACATTTGTTGTTCCCACAGTTCAAAATAAACTAGAAAATCAGATGGATCGATCTAAATTTTAGGTGAACAGTTTGCAATTTGATTTTTCTGGATTTAAAAATACTGACAAAATTAATATATCAAAGAAGAACAATGAATTGGTGTACACATCATTGCTAAAGCATGATAGAGAGAAAAAAAAAGTTGCAAAATCAAATAGAAAAATTACAGGCATATTTAGCAAATGAGAAAGTAAAGAGGAAAGCAGCAGATAACAAGAGCAATGAATTAGAAAAAAGAATAAAAAAATATGCCTCTACATCAACAAGCAAAGAGGATAAACAAACAGAGGTGGAATTGAATGGATTGAAGCAAGAGTTAGATGAGATCAAAAAGAAATATAATGAGGAAAAATCCACTTCAGAAAAATTAAGACAAAGCATTGGGAAACCAAATGAACAGTGGGAACAAAAATTGGAGAAAGAGAGGCAAAAAAATGGAACATTGGCCGCACAACTTATGGAAGCAAAAAATGAAATAAAATCTTGTCAGAAAAAGTTAACTAAATTTTGTAGACAAACAATCAGGCACATGAAACAAAAAAATTAGGAAGAAATAATTCAGAGGTTTGATCAATTGTGTGAATTCTTTCAAGTCATTGATGCCATGAGACTACATTTTGATAAGCTGAGAAAATATTTAATGGACAACACAAATCTGCAACTACATGCAGAAGAGAAATCTACAAATCAAGTTCTAGAAACAATCTACAAAGCCAGTGACAATAAATTGATTTCAAAAGGCATTACTAATCGGATTGAAGCCGCAATGAAGGTGACATCTATCATTAAAAAGTGTTCAAGAATGCGTGAAACAACATAATTTGTGATTGAGGCTGCAACAAAGATTAAGAAGGAGGATGAAAAGGTAAGGAACTTGACAAAGCTTGGTTTGCCACAGGGTTTTGACACAAATGACCGATTCATTGGAAAGGATAATTTTAGAAAGAAGATGGAGGATGCAAGGAAGATTGATTTGGACCAGTTTCTTGGGAACCCAGATGAGGCAAACTTTTTGGATTTCATCAAACAACTGATACTCTTGAATGTATATTTGGCTGAAACATTCAAGTCAGACCTAGGATCCAAATTGAAATTCGATCATACATTGTTAACAAAAATTCAAGTTAGACAACATCAGCTAGAAGAAATGACAATTCCACCACCTGAACAGTGGAATTTGCTAAAAAAATTGTTGAATGATTTGATATTGATATTATGAGTTTCAACTTTCTGAGTTCCAACTCAGCTCTGTGTAGAGTTGTCTTTGACTCTTGAGCAAGATTTTTCATTGCCTCTATGTACTCTTTCATTTAAAAATCAATAGAAAATTCAAATTTAGTAATGTGTTAATGTTCAATTATCTATATTATTTAATTTATCAATTAAAAATAAACTCTGGTTTCAAGTACTAAATACACATTCAACGATTGCTGATGTTCATTGTTTTATATCCTACTATTGTTAATATGTTGAATTAATTTTATTTACCATATCAAATCAAAAACCAAAATTCTACTTTACTACAAATTTTATATTTTATGAATTGTAAATAAACTTTAGCAAAGAAATATTAAGCATTGAGTTGAATGATGAATAACTGAGTACATGTAAAACTTATCAGTATGACACAATTAAAATATGAAATAATTAATAATGTGTTAATGTAATCAATTTGATTCACAATTTTAAGGAATACAAATTTAAAATATCATTAAATATAGTTTTCAAATATAATTCATGAAATGCAATATAAATACCTAAAAATTGCTAATTCACTTCCATTTCCCAAATCGAGTCAGGGTCCTCAAACTGACGTTTAAAAAAAGAAAAAGAGTCGTCTTGATTCTGAGCTTGGTCTTCATTTTCTTCGTCTTGATTATGAGTCCCAAAGTCAAATTCATCCATCATTCTATCATTGTCATTTGTCCCACCACTACCAGTGTTTGAACTTGAAGAGTTGTACAACCCTCTTCTTTCACATATGGACTTCCAAATTGTAAGTACCCTTTCATAAGGAAAATTTTTGACATTATATGCACTTCCTAACACCCTCAAGCAATTTTCCAAATTCTTGTCTAGTTTGTTTCTTATCTTTGATTTTGAAAACCCCAATGCACTAAAACCTCTCTCATCTTCCACTGAACCCAATATCATTGTTTGACATAAATCAGCAAGTTTGAAATATTCTGATATCGAATCACGCAATATTTCACTTTGACCCAATTTTTTCCAGACCTTTGTTATTGATCCCGTTTTGAAGGGATTCTCCATGGCATTAAAATGGTCTATCATACTTCTTGCAAACCGACTACATTGTCCTTTAAGCTTATTTCCATCTATAATTCCTTCTATTTGTTGTCCATTGCATTCTACACTTTTTGAAAAGTGTGTGGTCAACGTAGTTATGTTTTGATGAAGAAAGCTTGGGCTATCTTAGTGGCCTTGAACCCAAAATTGAGGATACACAATAGACATGGCATCAAGTATTTCATCTCGAGGGAATTGATTATAAATATCTATTGAAAGATTGCTTGCAATTGCCTTCAAATTACTACTAACAGATTTAAATGCCATCAAAATCATCCTTTCTAACATGTACTTCTCTAATAGAGCACCTGACTGTCTTACAATGGTGCATTGGTATCTCAAATCCATGTACAAAGACACATAACTCCTTGTTTGCATTAAACTGTAAATAATTTTTATGATGATTCAAATCTATAATTATCTGCCACCTATAAAAATTTGGGCTTTGAGAAGTTAGATCTAGATATAGATTATCGAGGGCCATGCATGTCATTCTACATAGTTTGCTATACTCATAGATATACATAGTTCTATCTTGGGCTTTCTTCACAAGATTGTTCATTTCATCCAGCATGGGGAGAAGACTAGCTAAAGTTAAAGAGTGTCTCTATATCGCTTAACCTATGTAAGAGGTCAGGAGCTTTGTCTACTGTGTTACGATGCTCGTACATTGTTCTAATCAAGGATGGATATTCTAAAAGAACTCATTGAGCTAGTCCATGCAAAGAGATCCATCTGGTATCAACATCTTTAACAAGCTTGTTTCTTGCTGTTATTCCCTCAGCAAAATTTTGAAATTCTACAAAGGGTTTGGGTCTTTGGCAAAAGTATGTGTGGAGCTCGCGGACTAGATTTTCAACTTTTGATACTGTAGGAAATTTGCTTACAATTTTAAATGTTAAATTCATTCTGTGGGTCATGCAGTGAATGGTAAGCATGTATGGTGCACAAGTAGTTTGTAATTTTGTGCAAAGACCGGTCCTATGACCTTATATTACTGCATCTCCATTAGCTCCTACACACACCAACTTTTTGGCAATTGTCAAGTCATCCATACATGCAATTTGATTCAAAGACTTCTTAACCAGTTCAAATATACATTGTGATGTTGAACTGTCCTTCATTTTATGAACACAGAGTAGATGAGCTCAGCGTACATGTTCTTTTATAGTATACACATGCATACAGACCCAAGAAGTATTATCTATCGCAGTAACTTCATCTAAAGATAATGCAATGAAGTTTGACTCTTTTACAGTTTACCCATTCCCATCCAACGTTTATTGACCAATGTGTGCTAGGATAGTAAGGAACACTCAAAAAAGATAATAAATTACTATACTCTGGGTAGTCTATCATAGGACACCTTCTGGACAAAATATGAAAAACAACACTCATCTGAACAGTTTTTGCCTGTTGTGCTCCTTCCATTGCTTTTCCAAATTGAGCCTTGATTGTACCTCCACTTGCAGCAAGCTTCATCATTCTTTTCTTATGCTCATCATATTTCACAGCATACTTCACATGAAGACATTCTTTGATTTCCATCTTACTACTGATGTTTCCTTTCCATCTATGACTTGTTTTTCATAAACTTTACCTATACATTTTTCTATAGTGTCAAGCTTTAGCTACAATTTCTTATCTCTTTTACATTTCCAACTATAAATCACACACTTGCATTTTGTTGGTTGTTCATCTTTGTTTTCTTTTTCAACTAGTTCAATGAATGGGTACTTTAACACCCAATCAAGCTAAAAATTCCTTGACATTTCCCACTTGCGCCCCACTTTTGAATCTTTTGATTTGCCTTTTCTTTTCTTCTTGCCAACATTTTCTTTTTCATCCAAGTTAATTATCTCAATCTGGCTAACCGGGGTATCCCTTGGAACATCTTCAGCAATATTGCCATCTTCATTCTGGCTAACCAGGGTATCCCTTGGAACATCTTCTACGGTATTGTCATCCTTAGTCTGGCTAACTAGGGTATCCCTTGGAACATCTTCTACAGTATTGCCATCCTCATTCTGGCTAACCAGGGTATCCCTTGGAACATCTTCTATGGTATTGTCATCCTCAATCTAGCTAACTAGGGTATCCCTTGGAACATCTTCTGTGGTATTGCCATCCTCATTCTGGCTAACCAAGGTATCCCTTGGAACATCTTCTGTAGTATTACCATCCTCATTCTGGTTAACCAGGGTATCCCTTGGAACATCTTCTACGGTATTGCCATCCTCATTCTGGCTAACAAGGGTATCCCTTGGAATATCTTTTGTGGTATTGTCATCCTCATTTAACTCAATGGCAATCCCACCTTCTAGTGGTGGTGAGGTATTATGAATGGCTTCTTCATTATTATTTGTTGCAAGAGTTGATGGTGTAGCTCCATTTTGATTCGATGGATCAGAAACATTGCCAGTTCCAAAGTAAGACTGTATACTACCTCCACCTTTTCTATGTTTTGTTGGCCTCCTAGTCCCTTCACCACCCTGAGGAGTCTTACCTTTGTCGCACTTGCGGCTCGACATCTTGATCTCCCACTTTGAATAAAAGATGGAAAAAATGTCTTCTTGTTTAATGACATACTCATAGAATATAGATCCCATTCCCTACTAAATATCTTCTTTAAGATTGAATCAAGAATGGAAGAGGGATAAAGCCATAAAGAAATCTTAAAACACTAATACTATGAAGAAATGATCACTCACCTTTAAGTTTAGGTTTTCATTGACTTGTTATTCGCTAATGCAGGAATGCCTGTGTTGTAAGTTTGTAACTTTGCCTATGATCAACTTAAAGGTGCCAACTCCAACTTCTGAAATTCAAATCGAGAGCTCACAAGTCACAAGTTCAGAACTGAACAAAATGTGTAAGAATAAATCAGAGTTTTGATTGTATTTATATCATTCCATATTTGGCGAATTCCGTAGGAATTCTATATGGTATATCAAAAAGATTTGGTGAATCCTGCATGATTATATAAGGAATACATTTAAGTGTGGGTGAATCAAACCTCGACGGACTACATACATTGAAATTTCCTAGGTGAATATGGCCCTAAGATTAGCACAGAGGTGTCATGCAAATTGGTGAAATGGCCCCTCATAATCAACTACTTGTAAATTTTAATTGGCGAAATGGGCCCTCACACACAGTGACCATGTAATGGGGTTGGCAAAATGGGTCCTCACACGCAGCGACCATTTAATGGAGTTGGCGAAATGTGTCCCAATACACAATGTTGTTTTAATAGTATTGGCAAATATATATGTGATTTAGTACTTGCTTCCAAAATTTCAGGGGAAATATTAGTCGGCCCATTTGAAATGCATAGTTTGTTATGGAGAAAATCTTACTTCATTGATTCTCATAAAATAAATCGATGGCGAATGGATATGGATTCGACCGATAATACATAAAAACTGGGCGATTTGACTACCCTGTTGGATATGATTTATTCACCAATTCCGACTTGGCCGATCAGCGATATCTGCCAATTGGCAAATATTCGCCACTAAAAAAATCTCTGGGGGGGCTACATAGTCTCTCTCTTTCCCTCTTATGGGGGGTTATTTGATTGTATATACATGATGTATGTAGTCCTTGGGGGGTGGTATTGAGTCCTCCATCCATGCATCATTTTTGTTTTCTTTCTTTCTTTTGGGGAGGGGATTTCTTTGTTTGCGAGAAATTTTTTTTTTACATTCTAAATGGGTACCTAAAATGGTTGTGTAGCTGGGACCAATATTGCATATTCATTTTGCATAATAATTCTCCCTAAGTTGCACTTAAGGGGGGGTGTTAGTGTGTTAAGTTTAACTTAGGGTAATTACTCCGGGTAGTTTTTTCCCGTAAAGTAGTTTTCTTACCCGTCAGCATTCTCACGGCTTTAAAAGCCTATAGAATATGTAAATTAAGCATATCAATATATTTTGTTTTCTCTGGTGAAATAGCCTATGAGCTTCTCTAGTGCATTCGTGCATTCGTGAAGGTTTATTCTGCAGATGATTTTCCTAGGTTATTTGCTCTAACACAAGCATATTTCAAGTGTCGTAGAGGATATTATATGCATTTCAAAGTTATATTTTGAAATTACAAATAAAATAGCACCTTCAAAAGACATCTATTTCTTATCATTATTAATATAATCTACAAAATAAAAGATAAACTTACAAAAATAATATTCTATACACAAAAAAATAAAATATAAAAATTTTGATTGGTAAAAGGTGGAGGGCACCTAAAATAATTTATATTAATATTGGAAATACAAATTCCCATATATGGATTACAAATAGAAAAACACCACCAAGAAGTATTAAGATAGGTTTGCTCATTAAGGTCTGCCACTAGAAATGTATTACAAAAAAATCAAAATTTAAAGAATTGTATTTTTGATATTACTTTATATAAAAAATTTAGTACAAAAATAATGTGCTTTCTATGTATAAACCAAATTGTAATCTCTAACATAGCATATAATTTGCATATAGTTTCCTATCGATGTAACCATTACACCTGCTTCCAGTGCAAGTGCTAGTTGTATTTTTTTAGTATTTTGTATAAGACTTTACCTTGCCTAAACTATTCAAAGTGCAATCCCATTCCATCCTTTTTTTTTGAATTAATATAATAAATCTCTTTTCTAAAACAATATAATAGACACTTTTTATTAAAAAAATAGAGAACATAAAGTCACAATAAATATGAAAGTAGTAGTTGTCTTGAATATTAATAAATATTAAAATAAAGCATGATTTGTAAAGCTCATCAAATTATTGTAAATATTAAAATAATTATTGTCACATTATAATGGGTATTATAGTAAAATTATCAAATCTTGATGAATATTAAAATAAAAGTTGTTAAAATATTAAAATAAAAATTGTCAAATCATAAATTAAAATAAATTTATCAAATCACAATAAATATTAAAGATTATTAAAATATTAAAGTAGATATTGACACATTAGAATAAATACTAAAATAAAATTATCATGATGAATATTAAAATAAAAATAAAGGTTATTAAAAGGTGATAAATATTAAAATAAATTTGTAACTCACAATAGCTGTTAAAATTCTCAAATCTCGAAAGTATCAAAGATAATCTTTATCAGGATCTTGGCGTGGCAAGACAACCTATTTTACTCCTCCAATAATTTGAACGTGGAAAAATAAAACTATATTATAGCCATTCCAACTTACCTATTTTGCCCCAATTCTATTGTAGATGATCTTTTATCAATTATATAGCCTTGCAACGATCTGTTGCTCTTGCATTCTTTTAGAGTTTACGATTTTAGATTAAATAAAATCGTGATAAATATGATACTTTTGCCAGTCAATAAATGCACATAGTGGCGGCCCACTCCACTACTTTTTGCACAACTCTTATCTTATCCTGTACGTTCTGCATATCTTATCACAACTATTGTATAGCTTTAAAATGAGAAAGAAACATTTGCAAATCTAGATTTATTACGTAGTTGATCTTTTATCAACTATTATGTATACCTTGCAACGATCTGTTGCACCTCTATCCTTCTAGAGTTAAACATTCCACGCTTCATCTGTGCTTGTCGTTTAATCTTTTAATGGAGATGGAGAAAATTAATGGTATGATAGTCTTTTACCTTCTTTTATACAGACTGTATATTTGGTTTTGACCTTATTTGGATGATTTGATTGACAGAATGTGCAGGGGAGAAACTGAATCTGAAGGTGATAGGGGCGGGCCTTTCCCGAACTGGCACATACTCATCGAAAGATACACTTAACATCTTAGGGTTTCCCTGCTACCATGCTTCTGAACTGAGAAAGAATAATCACGCAGATCTATGGCTCGATATTTTGTCTGGTAAGCCAATCACAAATTACAGTTAATCTTCATTCCTATGTCATAACTTAAATTAAAGTTGCATTTTGGTGTAATGTTTTGACAGGGAAATCAGAAGATTGGAAGAGGGTATTCAGTGGGTACACGGCAACGGTGGACTTTCCATCTGTAACAGTGTATCGCAAATTGATGGAAATGTGTCCTGACGCAAAGGTAATCCTCACCATGCGTGACAAGGAAACATGGTATGACAGTGTGAAGAATACTATTTACCGTGCTAACAAGGAACCCAATACTTATTCTGCATCAGAACTAGCCCTGGTTAGTTTGACAATGTGGGAGGGTTTATTTCACGGAAGGTTTGAAGATAAAGAATACGCCATGAATATGTACGAGGGGCATGTAGAAACTGTAAAGAATTATGTGCCTGCTCATAAATTACTTGTATTTAATGTAAAGGAAGGATGGCCTCCTCTGTGTAATTTCTTGGGCGTTCCTCTGCCTCCCGCTGATACACCATTTCCTCGCACCAACGATACAGCGCAGTTCTGCCAACGCCTTCTGAAAAACTTTTATAATTTTAGACGGATATGTAAGGGAGTTTTAAGCACGTTTTATGGATGATGTTTAAGTAGAGTCTGTCTGATGAAGATCTAGTGCATATTTTAACAAATAGGTTATTACTAGCAGTTGTACAGTATGAAGCGCAATCATAGGCTGTTTGTAGGGGAAGCATTGAGGAGTTCGTGATTTTTCTTATATGACTATGTTGATATGTTTTTAAAAAAATAAATTTTGAATCTTTTTATTATCTTATTTATATGTAAAAGTGAAAAATAATTATTTAATATTTAAGTTTTGGGTTAAAGATATTGTTTTAGGATTTCAGCAAAGGTAAACAAGTGCTTCTTTTTAGATTTATTTGCTTGTATAAATGATACAGAATAAAAAGGATTAATAGATTCTGAATTATTATGAGATAGTAGCTGTAGTCACTGCAACTTTATATGACCAAGCTCATACAATTCCAACACTGTGAAGATGTTTGAATCTTTTGCTGATACAAATTGACCATTCTGCAGCTGAAATATCTTCATGAAAATGGATTAGTTGAAGAGAATTTACATGTTCTATAAACCCTTGTTGTTTTTTTGTTTTTCTAAATGAGTGCAAATATAATGCAACATAAATAGAATTAAATCTAAGTAGAAAAATTGATAAATAAATGCTCTTTATCCTATAGATAAACACTACAACTTTATATGACCAAGCTCATATCATTCTAGCACTCTCAAAATGTTTGAATCTTTTGCTAATACAAATTGACCATTCTACATCTGAAATATTTTCATGAAAATGGATTTGTTGAAGAGAATTTACATGCTGTAAAAGCCTTTTTTGTTTTTTTTCTCTAAAGAAAAATGGTTAGTAGAAGTGAAAATGGAGAGCCATTTATCAATGCATATAACATCTGTGGAAGGAATGTTGCCAAGAGTAAAAAGGAGAAAAGAATGGTTAACAAGGGAATTTTGCGTATAATAGATAATATCATGAAAGAGCATGGACCCATCTCTAGATCTGCAATGAGTGCTAAGTGGACCATTCATTCTCATGACAGACAGGTTCGTATGGAGGTCACTACTCATGAAATATGGGTCATGTGTTTGACTCAAAAACTATGCAGTTGAATCCTAATATAAAATATCATAATTTGACACATTGCAGAAAATACCTCCTACTTATCAACAGATGTGTCCTACAATCAAAGAGGACCTATAGGGACATTGCTCTATTTGGTGTTCTAGATTTGCATGGATATTGTGAGATCTAATATGTGACTAATTATAGATGATCTGCAATTGTAGGCACACTGTAGATAGGAACAAAATTTCCTCTCTAGTTAGATTGATTCAATAGTTTTGCTACATCAACGGATGTGTAATATTGTTTGCGTGACTAGTATGTTTGATTCTCTAAGTTCTATGTTTTTTATAGTTGTTGAAGGTTGAGTTACGATGATTGGAAGACCATCCTTATGATTAATGTGATCTAGGTAAGCTCTAGATGTACTGCATACCTTCCAAGGCATTGTGTGGAGTGTTAGAAATTATCATTGATGTCAAAGGCAAGAGTAAATCATCTAAGACCGAAGGCCATAAATTGTCATCCAAGAAAGACCTTGTTCATATTGGTAAAAATGAAGGAATTCTATTGGCGCCCAAATAAGAGTTTTTGTATTTGCAAGTTTATTTATTCTATGTTAGCCGACTTGCGAGGATATCAAAGAGATCGTTGCCTTTGGAGATTAAATAAAACTGCATTTATCATGTGGCCGACCCTAGGCATTGAGCGCCCCACGTTGGAGATTGAAATTAAAATAGAAATAAATATAATTCTAAAGGGGCTGACCCCTAGAAGGAGCGCTCCACACAAGAGGACATAACATCCCACAAAAAGACAAATTTGTCTTATATAAAATATGTTATGAAAATGTCTATTGGTAATTAGAAGTTCCCTCTTTTGGAATCGGTTGTGACTATTGGTAGAATCACCTTCCTTGGAAAGATATAAAGGCTAGTTTGCATTTGGAAAGGAGTGTGAGTGTGGATGTAAGAAGAATGTGAAGCATTTGGATTTTAAGCATATCTAAAGAAGAAAATATGATAGTAATTCAGATTTATGTTAAAATATATGAAGAGAGTGTTAAGATTGTGAAGAGAAATATATGATGCATAATTTGAGGGTAGATTTGTAAATGATATTAAAGCAAACCTTAAGGTAGAAATTTATATTAAGGTATTGCATTATTGTGATTAGATTTGGGAAGGAAGAACATTACATCAATATGATTAGTTTTTTTAAAGAAGGACATTACACGACTGTGATCAGACTTGTGGAAGAAAGACTTACACCATTCAAAGTCAGATTTGTGACCAAATTTGTGAAAGAAGAACATTACATGATTGTGATCAGACTTGTGGAAGAAAGACTTCCATCATTCAAAGTTATATTTGTGATAAGATTTGTGAGGGAAAGTATATGGGCAGGTGCAAAAAGATGGGGGGCCAAAACGTGGCCAAAATTCTTAAAACTTTTTAAAAAGCCATAACATGAGCACGTTATAACGCATTCGTGCTATAACGCGAGCGCGTTATTGTTTTCTTTACATTTTTTTCTTTTTGGCAAAAATTTTGCCCAATGTTTGTCAAGTTTGAAGTTGTTTATTGAATGTTTTATGTTCAAGTTTGTTAAGTATGCTTGATGTATGTATGTTTGTATATATATATATATATATTTGTATTTATGTATGTATGTATGTATGCTTGTATGTATGTAAGGGTTTTGGGTTTAGGGTATATAAGGACCTGAGCCCATATAGTTTTTAGGGTTGAGGGTTGCAGTTTTTGGGTTTTGGGTTTAAAATATAAGGTTGAGGGTTGAGGGATTAGGGCTTAAGTAATAGGTAGAGGGTTGAGGGTTGAGGGTTTAGAGCATAACTATAGGGTTGAGGATATATGGTATAGGGTAGAGGTTTGAAGGTTGAGGGATAATGTTCAAGGTTGAGTGCCCAAGGTTAAGTGTATAGGATATAGGGTTTAAGGGTATCTAGGGGTTGAGAGTTTATGGGTTAAGGGTTTAAGGTTTGAGGGATTAAGGGTTTAAGGGTCGAGGGTTTAAGGGTTGAAGGATTAGGGTTTAAGGCATAGTGTTGAGGGTAGAGGGTTTAGGGTTGAAGGTTTAAGGGATGAGGGTTGAGGCTTTAGGGATGAGGGTTAAGGGATTAGGGTTTAAGGTATAGTGTCAAGCGTAGAGGGTTTAGGGATAGGGTTTAGGGTTTAAGGTTTAAGGGTTGAGGGATTAGGGTTTAGGGTTGAGGGATTAGGGTTTAAAGTATAGTGTTAAGGGTTGAACCCTAATCCCTCAACCCTCCACACTATACCTTAAACCCTAAACCCTAACCCCTCAACCCTAAACACTAAACCCTAAACCCTAAACCCTATCCCTAAAGCCTCAACCCTCAACCCTTATACCTTAAATCCTAAATCCTATTCCTAAATCCTCAACCCTTAAACCTTAAACCCTAAACCCTATCCCTAAAGCCTCTACCCTCGACACTATACCTTAAACCCTAATCCCTTAACCCTAAACCCTAAACACTAAACCCTATCCCTAAAGCCTGAACCCTTAAACCTTAAACCCTAAACCCTATCTGTAAATCCTCTACCCTCGACACTATACCTTAAACCCTAAATCCTCAACCCTCAACCCTTGAACCTTCAACCCTAAACCCTATCCCTAAATCCTCTACCCTCGACACTATGCCTTAATCCCTAATCCATCAACCCTTAAACCCTTAATCCCTCAAAACTTAAACCCTTAAACCCTAAACTTTCAACCCCTAGATACACTTAAATCCTTAAACCTTAAACCCTAATCTGTCAACCCTAAACCCTAATCCCTCAACCCTCAACCCTCAACCCTAATCCCTCAACCCTCAACCAATTTTGATTTTCTTCCATTGCTTCAACATCATTGTTGTTTTCCCCATCAGAAACCAATTCATTCAGCAAATTGTTGCCCATTGGTTGACTTGAACTGCATACTCTGTTAGAAGAAGGGGATCTTTTATTTGTATCAATGTTGGTATTCATAAGCTGGAGCTCGCATTGATATTTTTCACACACCCTGTTCTTTGAAATATCTTAACCTAAAAATATGACTTGGATATGTACTTGAACACACTGTGTTTTCTTGAATGTCTTAGTAATGTTATATGGCATATTTTTCTAGCCCATCTGGGGTTCATTATGCCAATAGGTGTACACACTATGAGAAAAGCTTTGTGTATGGTACATCCATAGTGAGTAATTAACAGTTGAAATAAGAAGGATGATCATTATGAGAAAAGCTTTGCATTTGGGTACATGCATAGTGGGCAATGAATGGTTGAAATCAGAACCCCTGGTCAACATTAAGTGAACATTTTTTTATTAAGATTTTTTAAAAAGATTAACATACTCTCTCCACCTATTTGCTTGAATTTAAATCGGGCCCATAAAAATGTGCACACATCTGCTCCTAATGTATAACCTGGGTGTAATTAAAACCATCAACTAGATAAAATAAACAACTTTGGCCATAAAAATCAATCAGTCTTTTAAAAATAGATATACTAGTAACTATTCATTTTAGATATCAGTAACTATACATTTTAGTACTATTTCTTTCTTGATTTTCTATTTTTAATTAAATAATTTTTGTTTGTTTTAGACAAAATATTACAATCCTCATGAAGATCTTTTCTTGTATATAATTTTCTCCTTTTATCTTTGGCCTGTCTTTTCCCTCCTAGAAGTTCTTTCAAAAGGATCCTTATTTTATCTTTCGATCTATATGAACTCTAAACATAAATCTATGTTTCTTGTTTTCCACCTACTCAAAGATGCAAACATCTCTTTGATATTATTATGGTGTACAAAATATGCCCACCCCACACTTAGGGCAAGTGTATTGTTATGAAACAGGCAAATAATCTCCCATTGTTTACTGGCTGTATCCACAAGAACTACTAAACTTTTTTCTCTTGGTAATTGTAGAGGACATTCACTTATTTTTGGCAACTCCTACATTCCCAAACCATTACAAAAACTAAGTTATTTTAACCCAATAAATAGTTGATTGCATTGATTTAATACTCTACTATTAAAGCTTAGCATTCACAAAAATGGAGATGTTCATATTATAGAAGACTGCATTATATTAGACTATTAGAGATCCCTCAGAAAAATGTAATAACAAAATTGCTTCACCTTATGTTAGCTTACAATTATTTACCCATTCTTTTTGACACTCTTCTCTTAATAAAGTAAGAGTAATAAGAATAGAAGACAGAGAATTTGATCTTACTAGTATGCATGGTCATTTACATTCCATGACTCCATTTTCATTGAATAAAAAGGTAAATATCTGATTTGAAAGGTGGGGCAGAGTTCACTGTCATGTGCTTTTCTAGATGATAGGGTCCATAATGTCTAGGGTTCTTCAAAGAAAGGCTTGTAACATAATTAAGTTTTTGTTATACCAATCCTCCAAGTAAAGCTACAATTCAAATGCCTACTTTGAAAGTTAAAATAAATTAAATTAGACTTACAATTTTGATTTTCTTCCATTGCTTCAACAACATCATTGTTTACTTCATCAGAAACCAATTCAATCAGCAACTTGCTGCCCATTGGTTGACTTCAATTGCATCCTCTATTAGAAGAAGGGCATTTTTTATATGTATCAATGTTGGTATTCATAAGCTAAAGAGGATTGATATTTTTCACACACCCTATTCTTTGAAATATCTTAACCTTAAAATATGACTTGGATATGTACTTGAACACAATGAAATCTCCAATCTCCAGGCCATGATGATTCACAAAATTTTCCCAGACCTGCCTAAATTCTAGTTTATTTATGGTACCCCATAATTGGACATCCCACTCCTGCCCACATGGGCCTTGCAACACCGTATGTTCATCTGTGTTGTCTATAAATTGTGAAACAAATGTAGGAAGAATGTGTTGCCATAAACACATTACACAATTAGATATACAAGTTCTTAATAGTGTAAAGAAAATAAAAGAATGAAAATAATGTATAGAGTTACCAGTTTTTGTGTAAAGTCTCCAAGCATAACTTTGAAGAAGGAGGCATGCCCATTAAACTAATTCAATCAGCAACTTGCTACCCATTAGTTGACTTGAACTGCATCCTTTGTTAGAAGAAGGGCATCTTTTATCTGTATCAATGTTGGTATTCATAAGCTGAAGAGCATTGATGTTTTTCACACACCCTATTATTTGAAATATCTTAACCTTAAAATATGACTTGGATATGTACTTGAACATGTAACAAAATCTCCAATCTCTAGCCCATGATGAGTTGACTTGAACTACATCCTCTGTTAGAAGAAGGGCATCTTTTATCTGTATCAATGTTGGTATTCATAAGCTGAAGAGCATTGATCTTTTACACACACCTTGTTCTTCGAAATATCTTAACCTTAAAATATGACTTGGATATGTACTTGAACATGTAACAAAATCTCCAATCTCCAGCCCATGATGAGTTGACTTGAACTACATCCTCTGTTAGAAGAAGGGCATCTTTTATCTGTATCAATGTTGGTATTCATAAACTGAAGATAATAGATGTTTTTCACACACCCTATTCTTTGAAATATCTTAACCTTAAAATATGACTTGGATATGTACTTGAACACAACAAAATCTCCAATCTCCAACCCATGATGATTCACAAAATTTTTCCAACCCTGCCTAAATTCTAGTTTATTTATGGCACCCCCTAATTCCACATCCCACTCTTGCCCACCTGGGCCTTGTAACACCATATGTTCATCTGTGTTGGCTATAAACCATGAAACAAATGCAAGAGGAATGCGCTACCATAAACACATTACATAATTAGATTTTACAAGTTCTTAACAGTGTAAAGGAAATAAAAGAATGAAAAATAATGTATAAAGTTACCAGTTTTTGTGTAAAGTCTCCAAGCATAACTTTGAAGAAGGAGGTATGCCTATTAAACCAAGTCAATCAGCAATTTGTTGCCCATTGGTTGACTTGAATTGCATCCTCTATTAGAAGAAGGGCATCTTTTATCTGTATAAATGTTGGTATTCATAAGTTGAAGAGTGTTGATGTTTTTCACACACCATGTTCTTTGAAATATCTTAACCTTAAAATATGACTTGGATATGTACTTGAACATGTAACAAAATCTCTAATCTCCAGGCCATTATGAGTTGACTTGAAGTGCATCCTCTGTTTGAAGAAGGGCATCTTTTATCTGTATCAATGTTGGTATTCATTAACTGAAGAGCATTGATGTTTTTCACACACCCTGTTCTTTGAAATATCTTAACCTTAAAATATAACTTGGATATGTACTTGAACACAACAAAATCTCCAATTTCCAGCCCATGATGATTCACAAAATTTTCCTGACCTTGCCTAAATTCAAGTTTATTTATGGTACCCCCTAATTGCACATCCTACTCCTACCCACCTGGGCCTTGCAACACCATATGTTCATCTATGTTGTCTATAAACTATGAAACAAATGCAAGAGGAATGTGCTGCCATAAACACATTACACAATTAGATTTTACAAGTTCTTAACAGTGTATAGGAAATAAAAGAATGAAAAATAATGTATAGATTTACCAGTTTTTGTGTAAAGTCTCCAAGAACAACTTTGAAGAAGGAGGCACACCCATTAAACCAACTCATTCAACAACTTGCTGCCCATCAGTTGGCTTGAACTGCATACTCTATTAGAAGAAGGGCATCTTTTATCTGTATCAATGTTGGTATTCATAAGCTGAAGAGCATTGATGTTTTTCACACATCCTATTCTTTGAAATATCTTAACCTCAAATTATGACTTGGATATGTACTTGAACACAACAAAATCTCCAATCTCCAGCCCATGATGATTCACAAAATTTTTCCAACCCTGCCTAAATTCTAGTTTATTTATGGTACCCCTTAATTGTACATCTCTAAACCCTAAACCCTAATCCCTTATCCCTAAACCATAAACCCTATCCCTAAATCCTCAACCCTCAACACTTAAACCTTAAATCCTAAACCCTATCCCTAAACCCTCAACCTTCAACACTATACCTTAAACCCTAATCCCTCAACCCTAAACTTTCAACCCTAAACCCTATCCCTAATCCCTCTACCCTCAACACTCTACCTTAACTCTAATCCCTCGACCCTCAAACCTAAACACTATCCCTAAAGCCTCAAACCTCAACCCTAATCCCTCAACATTCTAAACTCTAATCCCTTATCCCTAAACTCTAAATCCTATCCCTAAACCCTCAACCCTCAACCTTAAACCTTAATCCCTCAACCCTAAACCCTAATCCCTCTTGACCTTAAACCCGCAACCCTTATCCACCCCTCTCCTCCCCTATCTACCTCACCCCCATCTCTACCCTCCTCTACCCTCGACACTATACATACATACATACATACATACATATAGGCATACATAGATACATAGATACATACATACATATAAGTATACGTACGCACATACATACATACATACATACATACCTACATGATTAATAACCTTGAACATAAAAAAATCCAAGGGCATCATAATGAGAGTGCGTTTTAACGTGCTCACGTTATGCCAAACATAACAAACATTGAGCAAACTTTTGCGAAAAAGGAAAAAATGCAAAACATAACATAAGGCGAGCATGTTATAATGTGCTCCCATTAAGTTTTGCTTTAGAAATCCCAAGCCTTAGGCTTGGGATTTGCTTTGGATTTCCAACCCAAAGGCTTGGAGTGCCTTCCCAATGTCCAGAGATGTGTTTTTGCATATTCTACAGGATTTCACATAATTTCATTCATGCTAACCCTCAGATTTGCACGTGTTTCAAGGTTGAACAAATCAAACACGTAGGTAATGTTAAGATTTCTCTTAGCTATTTAAAGATGTAATTTTTTTCACATTTTGACAATGTTAAGCCTTTCATCTTTAATTTCTTTTGTTTGTGTGTCCGTTTTTGGGCAAAAACCATTGTTTGGTCATGTTTTCATTGCAAATTAACCATTCATTGAAATTTTAAAAAAATTACATATTTAGAAACTAGACTCCATTCTACACATATTAAAAAAAATGATTTTAAATTAGTTTTCAAAATTTAAAGTGGTAGCACGATGAAAATTCTGTTTTTAAGGGTGTGTCCACTTTGAAAATTAGTAAAAAAAAAAATATTCAGCAAAAAATTATCAGAAAAATTGGGCATAAACTACATGTTGTTAGCTAATTTCTCATCAAAGTGATTTTTAAAATACCAAAAAAAAGTTAAGCTTTTGAGGGGGCCACAAAACACGCTATGTTATATTTTTTTGATAGAAACAACACCAATTTATGTGGCTCCCTCTTTTGAACCCCTTAATCTATACCATTTTCAAAAAAAAAAAAAGTAGTTTAGAAAGTAGACTCGGAGCACTACGAACATTGTTTTAGTTATATCTCCAAATTTTTAGTGTAACTATGCTCAATTTCTCGTCCAAGGCCAGTATTTCCTGATTTCAGAAAAAAAGTAGCCACTTAAGACCCCTTTTTGGCCCCCCATCTTTTTGCAGTTACCCATATCTACATTCAAATCTTGTGAAGACAACATCACTCATTGAAGAGTTCATAGATTGATGCCTAACAAAGAAGAGACTGGTGTCTCTTGTTGAGTTGTTGCTCAGTTGTGGGGATTAGTGTCTTCAGTGGGTTTGTGCCTTCAAATTATACAAGTGGGGATTGGTGTCTCCAATAGGTTGGTGCCTACAAAAGAAGATTTGTAAGAAGACTAGGTTGGTGGGCCTAGAAAAGAAGATCTGTAAGAGAAGTAGGTTGGTGCCTACAAAGAAGATCAATATATATAAGAAATATTTTCCCATGGTTTTCTCCTGCAAGGGTTTCAACGTAAATCATGTGTTTTTGGGTGTTCTCAATTGCTAGATCTTGGATGTGTGTTATTGTTGTGAATGTTAAGTTTTGAAAAAGTAAAAAATTGTGTTATATTGATTCACCCTCCCTCTTAGTATAACCATGTGCTCATTAATTGGTATCAGAGTGGGTTTCTTTAGATATAGTTTAATCACTAGAAGGAAGATCTAAAGAGCACATATGGCTGGTCATGAAGGATATGGATTCTCATCAAATAGGGCACCGTTGTTCAATGGAACAAACTATGCTTTTTGGAGCATAAGGATGCATACCTACTTAAATGCTCTAGGGTTTGATATTTGGAAATCTGTTTGGTTATATTGCTCTATCAATCCCACCAATGGATCAAAATGGAAAGAAGGAAAGTGAGAATAATGAAAAATACATGAAAGCTATATTGTGTGGATTATTTGAATAAGAGTTTGTGAATTTAATGCAATGCAAATCAGCCAAGGAGATTTGGGATAAGTTGAAGAAAATTTATGAAGGAGATAATAAAGTAAAGAAGGCAAAGCTTTAAACCCATAGGGGACGATTTGAAAGCATTTAGATGAAAGAAGAAGAAAACATAGCCTCCTATTTATTTCACGTTGATAAGATCATGAACACAATAAAGGATCTTCATGAAACAATTGAAGAAGTCGTGATTGTGCAAAAAGTATTAAGGTCTAGATACCTCTAATATTTGATGCCAAGGTTTCGACAATTGAAAAAATGAGAGATTTAGACAAACTGACAAAGGATGAGTTGCATGGGATCCTTACTGCCTATGAAATGAGGACCGAAGAGAAACTAGATCTAAAAAGGAGGTAGCCTTTCAAGATTCAAAGAAGATAAGGAATAAAAAGTATGAATCAAGCGATAGCTCCAGTGATGGATTGGATGCAAAGGAAGCCCATTTTGAAATAAACCTCAAGAGAGGATATGACAAGCACAAAGGTAAGTATAAATGTTTTAATTGTACTAAATTAGGTCATTTTGCTTCTGAGTGTGTGTAAGTCAAAAATGAAAGTAACAGTGATTAAGATGATTACAACATGAAGAAAGGAAGAAGATATCAACAATACAAGAAGGGTTACAAACAAGGTCAATATGAGAAGAAGAACTTCTAGAAGTACAAGAAAAGCCTTTATTCTAAAGAAGATAATAGCTCATTGGATGAAAGAGACGAAAGCATTTCTTATAGTGATAGAGAAGTAACACTCTTCATGGTGATAGAAGAAAAGAGTGACACCCTTGAAAGTGAACACCAAAGAAGAGAAGAGAAAGATTTAGAAGAAGAATATGATGAAGATGATGAAGTGGATCTTGAGGAGGAACTCCACTTTGCCTACCATGAGATCAAGAAGCTTAAGAAAAGAATTTTGAAACTAAAATCACAGCTTCAAGAAGATAGTGAATCTAAGGCCAGATTGTTACAAAGCCTTGAAGAATCAGAGAAGATAATCATCAAGCTGAGAAGTCAAATTGAAGAGGTAAAGAAAATAGAGGAAGAGGTACGAATCCAATTGAAGAAAAAGGAAGAACATTGTGAGAAGATGGAATCTGGGATTGTTTCCCTAAGAAAGGAATTAGAGAAAGCAAATGCTCAATCAAATAAAGACTTGATGAATAAGAAGAGTACCAAAATATTGGATAATATTATCAATTCCCAAAGGTCAACATTCAATAAAACTAGTCTTGGCCTTGAAGAAAATCAAAAGACTACGAAAGAAGGCTCAAGTTCTAAGGCTACAAAGTTACCAAAGAAAACAAATGAGGAGAAGCCCAAAGGATATGAAAATCTGCTCAAGAGCTCCATCAATGGTGATAGTTCCAAGAAGAGAGAAAGTAATATCACTCAGAAAATCAGTATTCCTCACAAAGGCAACAATGAAAATTTTAGAAGACCATTCCCTCCAAAGCAAGCATAAATGAACATGTTTCAACATTCATTTTATGGTTATTTCAATTTTTCTAATCACTTTGGTCATAAAGCAAGAGATTGTAGAACATGAGCAAGAAATTTTGGTTGGAACAAGAATAAAAGTTCTTATGGGTTCTCAATAAGGAGCTATAACTCCTTTGCTTCTTTGTTGTATTAAACAATGTTGTGTGCTACAATTGCAACAACTACTAGACATACAACACGTTTCTATAGAAGTGGTTTTATGGAACCCCATAGGATGAACAAGAAAGTGGAAGCCATGGATAATCAAAAGGAAGAAAATACAAAACTAAGGAGAAGGAAGAATCTATGCTTGTGCAAACTACACATCATGCACAAATGGTATCACTGAGTTCATAAGGAGAAGCACGAATTTAGGGGGAGATAACCATTGCATTATCTTTTAGCTCCATGGAGAAGACAATTCAAGAGAGATCAGCTAATACATATTCTATATGAGCATTTGGTTGTCATTGATTAAAGGGGGAGAGTTATAAGAAAAGAGAATGATATGGTAGTAGTAGAGTACATATTAGAAAAGTTACCATATAATGAGGTGAAGGAGAATTAATGTCAAAATGATAAAAAGCCTAGAAGACTTGAGACAATAAGAGAAAGAAGAAATCATGATAAAGATGTTTGTAAGACTAAACTTGATGAGAGAAATTTCCAAAAAGTTTGACAAAAGGATGAGAATGATCCAAAGGAGTCTTTTCCTAAAGAGTATTCTCATATATTTGCATTTGAAAATTTTGCTAGAACACACAAGCATGTGTTGGAAAAGCAAAAAATTGATAATGGAAAGATTGGATGGTTGTGTTGATGCTTATGTTTGACTTCACATTGAAGGAGTTCCTATTGATATAATAATGCCATAGAAGACATGGATGGTAGTATAATGAACATCCTTTTACCATTAATGTAAAAGGGGGAGAGTTATAGAAAGAAGGAAAATTACAACAAGATTTATAGGAAAAAGAAAATGATTCCATTAATGTCAAGAAGGAGCTTTACAAACAGGGGAAGCATCACAGAAAAAAGGGAGAATCACATCATGAAGGAAAGAAGTATGTTACTTCCCTTTGCCATTGATGTCAAAGGGGGAGAGATATAGTAAGGGGGAGTAGTGCAAAAGGAGAGAATTATGTTCATGTTGCCATCAATGACAAAGGGCAAGATTGTTAGAAATCATCATTGACGTCAAAGGCAAGAGTAAATCGTCTAGTTGGAAATTGTCATTGATGTCAAAGGCAAGAGTAAATTGTCTAAGGCTGAAGGCCATAAATCATCATCCAAGAAAGATCTTGATCATAGTAAACTATATTGGTAAAAATTAATGAATTATATTGGCACCCAAATAAGAGTTTTGTATTTGTAGATTTATTTATTCTATGCTAGATGACTTGGGAGGATATCAAAGATATCATTGCCTTTGGAGATTAAATAAAACTACACTTATCATGTGGCCGACCCTAGGCATTGAGCACCCCACATTGGAGATTGAAATTAAATAAAAAATACATATAATTCTAAAGGGTCTGACCCCTAGAAGGAGCACTCCACACAAGAGGAAAAAATGTCCCACAAAAAGATACATTTGTCTTATATAAAATATGTTATGAAAGGTGTATTGGTAATCAAAAGTTGCATCTTTTGGAATCGTTTGTGACTATTGGTAGAATCGCCTTCCTTGGAAAGATATGAAGGCTAGTTTGCATTTGGAAAGGAGTGTGAGTGTGGATGTAAGAAGAATGTGAACCATTTGGAATTCAAGTAGATCTAAAGAATAAAACATGAAGAGTAATTCATATTTATATTAAAATATATGAAGAGAGTGTTAAGATTGTGAAGAGAAATGTATGATTCATAATTTAAGGGCAGATTTGTAAATGAAATTAGAGTAGACCTTAAGGCATGAATTTATGTGAAGGCATTGCATTATTGTCATCGGATTAGGGAAGGAAAAACATTAAATCATTGTGATCAGATTTGTGAAAGAAGAACATTACACGATTGTGATTAGACTTATTGAAGAAAGACTTACATCGTTTAAAGTTAGATTTGTAATCAGACTTGTGGAAGAAATACTTACATTATTCAAAGTCAAATTTGTGATTAGATTTGTGAGGGAAAGTATTTCTACATTCAGATCTTGTGAAGACAACATCACTCATTGAAGAGTTTGTAGGTTGGTGCCTATCAAAGAAGGGACTGGTGTCTCTTGCTAAGTTGGTGCTCAGTTGTGGGGATTGGTGTCTTCAGTGGGTTGATGCCTACAAATTCTACAAGTGGGATTGGTGTCTCCAATAGGTTGGTGCTTACAAAAGAAGATTTGTAAGAAGAATAGGTTGGTGCCCACAAAATAAGATTTGTAAGAGAAGTAGGTTAGTGCCTACAAAGAAGATCAATATATATAAGAAATATTTTGCCATAGTTTTCTCCTGCAAGGGTTTCCACATAAATCGTGTGTTCTTCCTATGTTCTTAATTTCTAGATCTTACATGTGTGTTATTGTTGTGATTGTTAAGTTTTGAAAAAGTAAAAGATTGGTAGGCATGAGTTTTCCACAGTCCATGAATTAAGATAGAGTGCTTCTAGATTAAACTGTGTATGTTTTTGCATCAATGTTTCAGATCATGCTCAATGATCCATCATCAGGAAGAGGACAATGTATAGATAGGATAGTATACTAGACCTTATAAAGGAAAGAGAGAGGAAGATGAGATAAGGAACGCATAACATTGTCCTCTTCCTGATGATGGATCATTGAGCATGATCTAAAACGTTGATGCAAAAACATACATAGTTTAATCCAGAAGCACTCTATCTTAAGTAAAAGATTGTGTTATACTGATTTACCCCCCACACTCAGTATAACCGTGTGCTCATCATGGAGTGTGGTTGAAAATTATGTCTATTGCACCAACTTTAGCATAGCCATTTAGTGGGGAGAAATGGGTCTACTAGAAGGTCATTTTGCATGGAATGTTTTAGATGAACATGATCATGTAGATGCATATTATGTTGTTGGTTAGCACAATGATTCCTTATACATAGAGTTATTATTTTAGTTATAGAATTATTGTAGAAATATAAAATTTTGTTGAAAAAAATATATTTCAAATAATGTATTTAGAAAATTGAATAATTATCATTTAGATTTATCTTATTATTTTAAATTAAATGGATTAGTTAATATTCAACTAATTTGAATGATTAAATTCAATTAAGTAAATTATATTATTAATTTGATGTATTATTAAGGATGGATAAGTTTAAATAATCAAATTAGGTAATTACTCTTGATAACATTTAGGTTTTACATGCAAATAATTTAATTTTAGAATATTGTATAATAATTAAATTTTGGTAATTGTAGGAATGAGCTTCTACCTACTTTTGAAGAGAATAGATATAAAAGAAATGGGTGGTTGGGATAATCCTATGTTTTGTCTCCCTCTAGATAGACTAAGCCTCAAGCAAAGGTATCATTTTGGTTTTCTTGTACTGTTGTTTGCAATCCCTTTTGTTTTATAGCCATGACTCAAAAAAAACTAGTGCACTTGATAGTAACCAAAAACAAATACTTTCTTCTATCATTGTGTTAGAAATTAGAGACTAGTCTATCAAATATCAAATACTTCCTTGATGTGTTCTACTAAATGAACAATAAATTATCTCATTATAACATAGATACTCTATGTATGTATAACTGTATTTACTTATAGTAAAACTTAGGCACTAGCTTGGTCTGACATTTGTTTGATATTAATTATGAGCACTCTTCACTACAAGATATTAGGGATCAACCTTATCAACTTACATTTGTTCATTTATTTGATTATAAATGGCTCATAGTTTGTATCATGGTGTTTGCAAACTTTGCATCGATATGTACTCCAATGGCTTACTGAAGGTGACAGGAATATGAAATTCTTTCATCAATCTACTCTCAAACACATGAAGGGAAATAATATCTCTAAATTGGTTGATGGGGATGGCAATATTATTATGGTTGAATATCAGATGGGTAATGCTACTACTCATTTTTTAGAAATGTCCTCTAGGAGTATAAGAAATGAATCTACTCTTCTTAGAAATATGTTGGAAGTCATCCCTACTACGTTAATTAAATTTGATAATGCTGATATGGTTAAAAACATCATTGAAGAAGAAGTTAGAGTTGTTGTCTTCTCTTTTGGGGCCTATAAAGCCCCTGGTCCTGATGTATTCCATCTTTCTTTCTTCCAGGAGTTATGGTATATTGTTGGTAGTGATTTGACTGTGGTTACTAGAGATTTTTTTAGGTCAACTAAACTTTTGAAACAATTCAATACTACCTTTATTGTCCTTGTTCCTAAAAAAGGTGATGATGTCACTTTGAGTGATTATAGACCCATCAACTTATGTAATACCATCTACAAGGTTTTCTCTAAACTTATTTTTTTTAAAATAAAACCTTTGCTTCATTAGTTGATCTCTCACCATCAAAAAGGTTTTGTCCCTAGATAGCAGATTCTGGATGTTGTTCTTGCTACGCATGAGCTCCTCCACTCTATAGATAATAATAAGAAAGAAAGTAATAAGAAGGTCCTATCATACATATGCATAGACCAGAGAGAAAAAATATAAACATAAACCATACACAAAACATCTCGAGTAGAATGAAACATTAGCTAAGGTAGGAATCACAAATATCAACTAGTGGTGGAAGAATGAGTAGAGGAATAGGAGGTGTTGGTAGGTTTGTAATTAGTGGTCATGGTGGTAAATCAAGAGCATGCATTTGAAGGAATTTGATTGTGACATACATCTCTTTGACTTTGGTGTCTAGGTCGGGGAATATGAAAATGATGGACATCAAGTACCCAATTTAGAGTGTTAGTGTATGATGTAGAAAATATGAAATATCAAATAGAAACAATACACAATGAAAGCTCCTATTTTACATCCACATCACCACAGATTGAGCAAAGAATTAAGAAAATCAAACTAAATAACAATTTTTTTACCACAATAGCCCTTGTTGCACCGTGATGAATGGTGGATATGCTCCAATGATGCTTGATAATGATATTTGATATTGATAATGTTGATTACTCACATTACCAACATAACAATATTTGAGAACTCATGTGATATGGATTCTAGCTAGCTCTAGGTAGTTGTTATAGGATAAAATAACTTGATTGATAGTGATATTTACATGTGATCTTTTATATGGGAAGGTGTTATGGAGTAAAAAGTGTCTACATGTCTTTTTACCTCCTTGTTTGGCTCCTAGGTCCCCGTTCTTACATTATACATCTAAATGATCATTCCGATGCAAAATTGCCTGACACCAATGTAAATTAGGAATAAGGGGCCCATGTTTTATCTTATCCTGAACCCAAAAGACTTGGGTGCCACCACGCAAGTCTTTCCTGATTGGTCGGGGCAAAATCAAGTGTATGTCAACCTGGGACCTTTCAAAAGGTTTCTCCTTGTCGGCTCTCTTCATTTAATTTCATGATTGTTAGTCCCAGGAAAGCATATATAAGTGTGTTTTTTAGTCCATTTTTAAAAAAGATAGAGATATCTAACATATAATATTGAAGGAAATCAAGCAAGAGCATCCATTTTGATTCTAGAGCATATTTGTGTGTTGTTATTGTGTGATTGTTGCAGGCATGAAGCTATCATCTATCCACTCTAGGAGTTGAATGATCTTCATCATCCTAAGGCATAATCACATAGGTGATATCATTTTTTTTATCATCATTTGATTCATCTTGTTATCATTATTTTTAGCCTCTGCCCCCACCAGGGCATGCACTCTCTATCAAACAACAGTGTTGGGGAGCTTGAATGCTATCCGAAGATTTGATTGAGGCAAGTCCCTAAACACCATAACCCCTCAAACCATCTCTTGTCATCTTATGTGTAGTTTATAGGAGCGAGATTCAGAGAATATGAAGATACATGAAGACTAAGTGAAGATTAGGGTTTCAGGATCTGACAAAAGTTATAGAATATTCCTCTATCCAGGACTTGGGTAGTGGTGCCTTATTCTTTCTTCCCTTTCTAACTCCAGATCTGGCATTAGGGCAACATCTGCAACATCTTTCTAGTTGATTGTTTCAACAGATTCTTCCAACCAGGACTTGGGTGGTCTCAAAATAGTCCTCCAACATCTCTTCTTCCAAGAGACAGGTGATATCTTCTTGATCATCCCTATACAATTAGATTATAGATTTCTATTGCATTTATTTTGTTATAAGCTGATCATTATGAAACTAGGATTTCATGCATTGTTGTCCTAGGGTTTGATAGAAAGAATGAATTAAGTTTGATTCCTCTATAGCATACCTGAGTACAAGATCTATAGATGAGTCCACCTTCATTTGCTAGTGATTTGGCTTGGTTTTGTCCTTGAATGTTATATGGAAAAGGGTTTGATCTAGTGTGCATCCTAGTTGTCATCATTCACCTTTTTCATACTAAACATTTTAGTGAACCCATAGCTTCAAGCATTTGCATCCTATTGATTGCTCAAATCAGATTTTGAATTGATTTATTGCATATCTATCAATAGTCATTTTAAAATCTTGCATCATTTCACATCATAGATTTGAAAATGCATTCATTTGTAATTACATATTGTGTATTTCAATATAAGTTTGACATCCCTTTCACATTCCTTTGCAAGAAATATTAAATTCATCTATATTGCTTTCTTATGTAGCACTTTTAACATCTTGATCACTTTGTTTGTAGTAACACTAGTGTGTTTTTAATCTTTGACAAAAGCTTCAAAAACCCAATTTCCTCAAACTAGTATCTTGGTGTATAAATGTCTCTCATATTGGAGGTCTTTCAAAAATGAATAGATCCGGTTGTACATTGTTGTTCCAAGACATTTCATGAAGGCATTTTCATGTTATTCCTCTTTGAAATCTTTGCATGTGTATTGTTATGTAGAAAAAGAGGGATATGAGATTGATGGATAGTTTAACTAGATCCTCCTTTCACTACATACATTCAAGGACAATAACTAAGTTGAATGACAACTTCTACAAGAGGATTCATCTACAGGTTGGTTGTCACTTGTAATGATAGGGAAATTTGGAAATTGATGATCAATGTGTTAATTTAAGCCCAATTATGCTCAAAACTCTAATTATGTAAAATCATAAACAAACAGATGAATTCTGACAAATGCTTGCACACAGAGATACTAAATGAAGATTAGATACATACTGGATTTTGAAGTTTAGAATCTTGAATAGTCAGGGGCAAAGGAACTCATGCCCAAGCCCAAGGTGATATTTTTGTCGAGGGATTCCAGACCTTTTTGGCCCCTGTCACCTACAATCACAAGGAGAGGGGTTAGGTGTTGTGGTGTTTAGGAGCTTGCCTCATTCAAGCCCTGAAATGACATTCAAGCCTTCCAACACCGTTGTTAGATAGAGAGTGTGTGTCCTTGTAGGACAGAGAAAAAAACAAGTTGATAAATGATTGATTCAAACACAAATGGATATCACCTCAGAGGTGTAGCTTGCATGTAGATGAAGATCTTTCACAACATGAGAAGATGAAGCCAAATTTGCAATAACAAAGACAACAACAATATTCTGCTCTGCAACACAATGAATGCCTTGAATGCTATATAACCATAAGTTCGCCAAAATATCATAATCATCTTCTAGTCATCTTCTAGTTTACACATGAAGCCCTAAACATGCTTATATATGCATTCCCACTTTAATTTCATAATTCAAACTTAAGATGTCGACAACAAACACCTTTTAACAGTCTCCAATTGACATTCAAATTTGGGACCCCACCAAAATAGGGCAAGGGCGTGAGTACCCAAGCCTTGGAACCTATTTTGGGTCAGAGTCTAAGCTTAGCAATGTCCCTTAAGTCCATTTTGACACATGGGTTTTAGGGCATTGTGTCTCCCGATTTAATTCTAACATGGATGATAAAAAATAAGGGACCTGAGAGCTAAACATAGGAGGTAAAAGTTGTAGGGGAACATTTTACAATGTAACATTTAGCCCCCACTTTAATGTATGTATGATCTTATGAGCCATAACTGTATTAAAGTATGGTCGAAAAAAAAGAAGATGTGCCAGGCACTTAAAGCTAAGGCATACACAAAGATTGAGGAACTATTTCTAGCCCCCAGTCTCAGGTATGCACTAGAAAACACATCACAGACACATAAAACATGAAGAAGATAGTAACATGCATGCAAAACATGGAGAAGACAGTAACAGGCACACAAAACACGGACAAGACACAAGAGCAGTCATAGAGAATACACTTGATCTTTTCTTTTTCATTTTCATATATATAAATGCATAGAAAGTAAAAATGCAACACACAACCCAAAATGTAGGAGGGGCATTTTGCCACACCCTTGAAACTGCATATGGGGGAGAGGACACACCAAATAAATCCCATAGTGTAGGAGGGGCATTTTGCCACACCCTTGAGACTACACTTGGGAGAAAACACGCCATACAAAACCCAAAGCATAGGGGGGGCATTTCGCCACACCCTTGAGACTATGCTTGGGAGAAAACATGCCATACAAAGCCCAAGTATAGGAGGGGCATTTTGCCACACCCTTGAAACTACACACAAGGGAAAATGCATGGAAGACACATAGAAAACACAAGTGCCATATAGTATACCAAAGACATACTATACATCTTAAATATGACAAACAAGTTGATGGAAGGAGCTCATTACTAAGTTCCCACCATCTCAAACATACTACAGACACACCTGACGGTTGGGCTTATGCCACAACAACCATCAAAGACACGCTTAAGGGAGGATAGTCTCAAATCCAATCCCTCCTGCTTGAAGGACTTTTGAAATAAAAGGATGTGCACTAGCTCAAGAGATACACCATCTCTTCTTGCATGGAGGGATTTTGAATAAAAGGATACATGCATGATATCCTACCTCCGCAGAGGGCTTCTTTGATTGCAATATGGAATACAGATGTGCACTTGCACTATAGATACAACATCCCACCTCTGAAGAGGGCTTAAAAACATGCTTCATTAGTACAAAACTCATCAAACAACTTACCTTATATATGCCCCCACCTTAAGCTGGTTGATGTCATGTAGCGATATCAAGCATGTTAAGGTAGAAAGAAAACACACAAGGGAACAAGAGCTTTCACAAAGCCCATGCCCCCAAAGGTGACATGTGCTTCACGATCACCAAATGTTCCAACAAACACACAATTTGCTATGATAAATAATAAGAGAGGTTAGAAATCTTTTCCTAAGATAATAACCACATCACATGATATAAACAATGCAAACAATCAAGAGCCAAGGCTATACTACGGAATCACAGACTGAGTATAACCATGGGGCTATACTACAGAAGTCTCAGAACTGAGTGTAAAAACAAGGTGAGATACCAAAACAATCAAATTCAATGGAGTAGATGTATTGTTATGATTTGTTAGAAAAGATAAGACAACATCAAAATATCACACGGAGTGATTTTACTAGCCCTGCATCATAATATATATATATCTATCAACCATGTCGTCATGTATGGACTAGGTCCATTTTTGCTTTACTTGTTGAAGGGACACACGGTCCGTATCAGTATATGTTTGTTTTTCATCATCCGCCGACTAGGTAGAATCGCTATAAGAAGGTAAAAAATAAAATGATAGAAGAGAACAAGTGCCTTAGGAATAATCATGTAGGAGGATGCCCCTAGGTCATCAACCGCAATGCTATGCACCTAAGACACAAGATACAACAACAAAATAGAGGAGAGGCAAGATAGAAGAGTGATGATACAAATAGAATAATGGTCACAATAGAGGCGTTCTCCCAGTATCCTTGACCTTACAAGAGTATCAAGGGTCATCTAAGGAGGTCTAAACAACACATAACACATCACGGGGGAACACGACACAAGAGGGGAGGTCACATATGTTGGGATAAGGTGTCATTAACCTTGTAAATCCCATTAGTGTATTATTCCATTTATTATTTGTAATTACCCATAAGGGATGTACTAGTTTCACCAGTAGTGGTAAAAAATATTTACTGTCCACGATAAATATGGAGTTACTACATTGGTAAGTTCTGGAGTTACCGACGGTAGTGACGGGGTGTCATTTACTATGGTAAATGGTAATTGGTCAAAGTGGGGCACCCATGTGGAGAATCTACTATTTTTAGCTTGTATTATGCATGTCATAATGAATGGTTGGTGCATGTAAAGAATCTATGACAGCTGCAAGTTGTCATAAGATTCTATGATGCATATGATGGCTATTAATGTGTTACAAGTTTCTATGTTTATCCCAAACACCTATCTTGGGGAGATTCTCTTGTAGTGGTATCTATGACACATCATATGATGCTACAAGTGGCTATTTTAGGCCCTACAAACTCAAGTTTGCATGGGCATCTTTTGCCAAGTGTAAAATGCATGTATGACGACATTTATTGTTGCATGGGTGGAGATTCCAAGGTAGATGCCTATCTTGAGGATTTGTAAATTCTATATAAACCATGGCATAGTAGATGAGTTGCATAACAGTTTACAGGTACCCAAGTTCTACCGGAGTGAAGGTTGGAGGAAAGAGGAAGTGAATGTATTTGTAATCTCCTTTTGTGAAGACAATACAACTTGGCCTTTTTTCTTGCTGGAATTTTTTACCTACAAGGCTTTCCTCCATGTTAAACAATGTGTTGTGTGCTTCATTATGCTTCTAGTATATTTTTGTATTGTGGGTTTATAATCTCTATTGCAATCTCCATCTCTAATACTCTGTTAAGATCGTTAAATATTCATTTGAATCAAATTTCCATTGGGTAGTTGTGCTTTCATTTCTAACATAAATGAAAAAATAATGCTACTACATAGGTGACCACCAGGGTTAGAAATACTTACCTATTGCACAACCAAACTAGTGGTTGTCGACAAGAAAATCATCATCTTCCCAATCTTGAATGCGAGAGGAAAGAGGTACATAAGGTACAATAGCCCAATGTTTGTCATTATCCTTAATCTCTTTTTCTTTAAGTTTTTCTTTGTTTGGTTCGATGTTAGGTGGAATGTTTTCTTGTTGAAGTGCATTTTGTTGGGCAAAAGCTTGTCTATTCCTTTTTGTCTTATTGCTTATGTCTTCAAAAGTAGTTTCATGTTTTTCCCTAGGTTTTCATATCTCAGAGGCGGAAGCTTGTTCAAATCTAATTTTCTTTGATGAAGTGTTTTGTTTTCCATGAGTACCTCTCGATCCTTGTAAGGATGACAAAGGAGAATCCTCAGCATAGATTCCCTTACCTTTCAATCTAGGAAGTTCTTCTAATGCGGGTTTTTCTTCTCTTGTTTCTTATTGAATAGAAGGTCCAGCCACTCTAGATAGTAGTTTTGCTTTGTATTGTCTATATGCTAAGAAAAGTTGATCTCTTCGTGGCTCAGGTTGTCTCTCAGGTCATGGCCAAAAGTAATCAAGAGTCAAGTTCTTTTCCATAACCATGGGTTACCATGTATTACAGTGAATAGTACACACTTGTCCATGTTAAGGAAATTTTATGTATTTGTGAATTGTTGAGGGGACAACCTTCATAGCCTTAAGACATGGATGTCCCAATTTGATGCAGAAGAGGTTAGATGAAGGGATGACATCAAATAATTGTTCCACAGCTTTAGCATACATCGTAAGCAATAAGGATATCTTCCCTAAAGTAGGAATAAAGGCTCCAGTATGTGTCTTAGTCATTATATCCATAGGTTCATAAGATTCTTGTATTAGCTCATGTGAGAAAAGGAACTCTTCCATTGCTACATTTGTCATGCAATTAGGATCTATACGTGTTCCATGCATAGGAACCTCCATTACATTCATTGTAATATAGAGAGGCCCTTCAATATCTCCCATTGTCTTATCATGAGACGTGAATGTTATTTTCAGTTCAGGAATTTTTCTTTTCATATAAGGCCTAGGAGGAACCCAAGCATTATTGTTGCGATGAGAAGCCATGTAGTGTAAAGTATGCAAGTTTTCAAGAAAAAGTGCAAAATGATGTGCAATTTTTAAATGAACAATATATGTATGTTTTCAAATGAATGCAAGATCAGATTGTAGAAGATTTTTAACATCTATGCAAGGAAGTAGATGCAACACTATGCTTATTTATGACCTAAAATGCTTATTTTTTTAATTTTTTCAAAATAAATGTTCTAAAATGGAAAAGTAAGATGCAAATACATACAATGGAGAAATACTATAGTCAAAAATTAGATTTTAAAGAGTATTTAAAAGAGTAGTAAAATCTGAAACAATATTTTAACCACAAACCCTAGCTATTGTAGAGATTAGGTTATATGAAAAATGCACAATTTCAAGCAAATTCTAACAAATGAAGTATGAAAATCCATAGAAAATGATTATAGAATGATGTACTGCTGTAATTTATATCAAATCTAATGCAAATATCAAATATTTAAATAATTTAGATGAAATACAATGAGAATAATGTAAACTATGTCAAAATGCAAGCCTAAGATGCTTGATTTTTTAAAAAATTTCAATATTTTTGTATATTTTTAAATACAATATGATGATAATGAAATGAATGAATACAAATCTAAAGTGTGACACTCGGAAAGGTAAAAAATTCAATAAAAACATGGGTTCACTAAAATATTATGTAGAAAAAGAGGGATATGAGATTAATTCGAGGGTGCTGCCACAATAATGGGTTACACTTTCTGGGACATCTTGATTTTTGCTGAAATTACATATTTTTAGAAAATATAATGATTTAAGCCTTGAAAGGTTCCATTTAAAGGATTTTAATTGAAGAGGGTTTGATCAAACCCCCTTGGATAGAACCCCGCTAGTTTTAAACCATACCTATAATGGAGTCTCCTCTACACCTATCAAAATGTTGATAAAAAACCAATTTTGATTTATCTTTTGAGGGATCAAATGAATTCATTTAAAATTTATGCTTTTGTAAGTATGTAGTGATTATTATAAGCTTCCCCAAAAATATAATTTTAAATATATTTAATTTGTTTAAATTATATTTATTTTTTATTTCTTGTGAATGTATGTTTTTCATAAGCATCAAGTTCTCTATTCTACACACATGGCAAATTAGTAAATTACTAAAAAAAAATTAAAAAAATATCTATGCACTAGGTATTGATGTCCTTGTTTCAACAAAAGAAAAAATATTGAATTTTGATACATACAGAAAAAGTTATGTTTTACAGAATACGTCTATGTCTAAATTATAATTGGTTTGACTTCAAAAATTAATTAAAAACTATATATTCAACAAAACATTATGAAACCAAATGCATACACTATATATTAGTTTTACCAATCAAAATTAAAAAGAATAAGAATTTTATCCTTTGTAGAAAAAAATTTATGTGCTACGGAGTACACATCACTTTAAAAAAATGTTGTTTACTATTAAAAACTAGTTATCAAAGGAGATGCAAAAAAATTTACAATTTAACTCCAAATTTAAAAAAAAAAATAGAATCTATAAACAAAATATCACAAATCACTAGTTCGCATCATCTTCAAATTCCTAATGGTTTAGCAGCTATAGGTGTCAGAACGTGAAGATTTAGTTCAAAATATTGATTTCAATGTCAAGTTTGGACAAAAAGTGTAACCCATTATTGTGGGATGACCCATGATCATGGATAGTTTAACTAGATCCTCCTTTCACTACACACATTCAAGGACATTTAACTGAGTTGAATCACAACTTTTGCAAGAGGATTCATCTACAGGTTGGATATCACTTCTAATGATAGGGAAATTTGGAAATTGATGATCAATGTGTTAATTTAAGCCCAATTATGCTCAAAACCCTAATTATGCAAAATCGTAAACAAATAGATGAATTCTAACAAATACTCACACACAAAGATACTAAATGAAGATTAGATACATACAAGATTTCAAAGTTTAGAATCTTGAACAGTCGAGGGCAAAGGGATACGTGCCCAAGCCCAAGGTGGTATTTTTGTCAGGGGTTTCTAGATCTTTTCTGCACCTAATTATCATTGTTTTGGATATTTCAGGGTTTGCAAACCTAGAGGGTAAATGGACTAGCGCCCAAGCCTTGATAGTGCTCTTTTCTACCTTTTTCCATTAAATCTGGGATCCTTACACTCTGCAACACTCCTCTGCAACTCCACTTACAGAATTCGATATGTGTCACCTGCAATCACAAGGAGAGGAGTTAGGGGTTGTGGTGTTTAGAAGCTTGCCTCAGTCAAGCCCTGAAATGGCATTCAAGCCTTCCAACACCATTGTTAGATAGAGAGTGTGTGTCCTTGCAGGACAGAGGTAAAAACAAGTTGATAAATGATTGATTCAAACACAAATAGATATCACCTCGGAGGTGTAGCTGGCATGTGGATGAAGATCTTTCACAACATGAGAAGATGAAGCCAAATCTGCAATAACAAACACAACAACAATATTCTACTCTGCAGTACAATGAATGCCTTGAATGCTCTATAATCATAAGTTCACCAAAATATCATAATCATCTTCTAGTCATCTTGTAGTTTACAAATGAATCCCTAAACATGCTTATATATGCATTCCCACTTTAATTTCAAAATTCAAACTTAAGCTGTCAGAAACAGACACTTTTTAATGGTCTCAAACTAACATTCAAATTTGGGAACCCACCAAAATAGGGTAGGGCAAGGGCATGAGCGCCCAAGCCCTGGGACCTATTTTGAGTTAAGGTCTATGCTCAATAATGTCCCTTAAGTCCATTTTGACATGGGTTTCAGGGTATTTTGTCTTGGGATTCAATTCTAACATGCATGGTAAAAAACAAGGGACTTGGGAGCTAAACTTAGGAGGTAAAAATCCTAGGGGGACATTTTACGACGTAACACATATATCCTAGATTTTGAAAATTTCTCTAAATTCACTAATGTGCATTCTCATGTTTTCAAACACATCGCATCTATGAATGATATTGATGTTTCTAAATGTTCCACATATGAACTCCAACTCCTTTGTTAGATAAATGATTTTGATAGCTTCACATTCCTCATGGGTGTCTATCCTTTGATATTAAAATATTTAACTGAATTTATCTCGATGAATACTCATGAGATTCTGTAAGTTCTTCTTCTTATATTACTACTACAAATCATGATAATGCCTTGGATTTACTATCTAAAGTATATGATGATGATGATGATGATGACTCCCAGAGTCATCCTATTGATATTCCTCCTTTAGTTGCATATTCAAGAACATTGGATATCCCTAAGGAAGTGAATACCCTTGATCTCCCTCCTTTGGTTGGATGTTCAAGTACTTTGGACATCACTAAGGATGCGAAGACCATCACTAAAGATAAAATCATCAATAATTCTCTTAACAACACTTTACCTTCCCTTCATTCCAATGCCCCCCCTTCAAAAGATGAAGTATTGGTGGATGAAGAAAGGTCTCTCACATTAAATCCTTTGGGGATGGATATTGAGCTTAATCGAAGTAAAAACAATGTTAATTCAATCATCATTAATAGAATTATTCAACCTACTAAGAGGATAGTAGATAAGTTTACTATTGTTCCTAAAATTATTGTTCATAAGGCATCTAATGTGCCTCCTCACTTCAAACCGATGGGTGATTATGGTTCTAGGTGCTCCAACACTACCTCGACCCCCTGAGTTACACTCTCGATTACGCAAAACAAATTACTCAAGGAAATCAAGGTGTTCAATATGTGTCACAGTACCACACGAGTGCTCGCACATATAGCACCCATAACAAAAAGAAATGAAAGCAAGCACCACATGTGCCTAGATTTCTCTTCCATCTTCTTAATCTATGCTTCTTTAACCACCTCATCTTACTCATAATGTTGGTCAAGATTATGATTTTGTTGAGCAGCTTCACGCTACTCCCACTAAGATCTCTCTCTAGGAGCTCATACAAACATCACCTACATACCACAGAATGCTCCAAGAAGCCTTACAAAAAGTGATTATACCACCTGCTATTAAGCCAAATGATGTAGCAGCTCTATTAGATTGTATTCACATGACAAAAAATAGATATTTTGTTTCAACAACACGAATTACCGTCAATTGAAGTTTAAAACCAATATGATCCTCTTGTAATTTGTCATAAAAAAAAGTTGATAAAGCAAACTATGATTGACAACGGATCCACTCTTAATGTTTGTAGCATTGATGTGCTACACAAAATCAAGGTTGACACATCTTTAATCGAACCAGATAAACTTAACATTCATGGCTTTGATAATGTTGCTAGACAATCACTAGGTACCATAGCTTTCTTGTAAAGGCTGGACCTGTGAAATTGTCTACCCTTATCCATGTCATACCTGGTACGCTTTCATATAACATCATTCTTGGTAGACCATGGATTCATGCCATGGGGGTAGTTCTGTCTCTTCTTCATTGATCAATAAAGTTTATTTATGCAAATAAACTTCAAACCATTGAAGCTGACCTAGATCCAAAAAGTTGTTTACAAGTTGAAGCACAAAAGCAAGTTGTCAATCACAAGCTTCTCAATAACCTAAAAGTTGATTCATCAATTCCTCTTACTGTAGATAATGTTGTGGAAGATTCCAAATCACCTTCAAATGTTCTTCTTAGTGATGATTGGGGTTGCCTAGATTTTACTCCTTCCTTTATGGGGGAATATAAACTTAATAACCCTAATCCTGAAGCATCAAAGTTGCCTCTTTGGAAATACCTAAGAAACCTAAGGTTTCTTTAGTAGCAAACAAAGGCAATACTCTTACTTATACTACAAAATATGAAACTTATGAGGCCCGCCTTCTTCTAAAAAAATGGAGTCTCTCTATGGTCGTGGATTTCAAATCCTTTACAAAAATTGTAACTATGTAGGTAATGGTTGTGGAATAAAACAAGGAATCAAAGTACCCTTAGAAGCTGTTACATATAGCTCTTCAACTGGTATTGGATACCATCCTTTGAAGCCCACCAGAACTTACCATCATCTCACTCTTAATGTTAACACAATATCAACAAGTCCAACACTAAATACAATATATCCTAAGATGATAGACATAAATTGTCCACCAGGAGATATCCCATATGAATCAAGTAAGTATTTCTCCCTCATTAAGTCACACTTGATTGGGTGGCCTCCACCTCTTATATGTATATGTTGATGTGTTGTGTTCCCTCGTGTAGTGTTAAAAGTTTGTTTAGGTCTCCATGGATGACTCTTGATACTCTTGTAAGGTCAAGTATACAAGAACACCATCTCTGTTGTGATATTTCTTCTAATTATTTCTCTAATCTTCTACTCTTCTCTTGTTGCAATTATTGTGTGTGGTGCCTTGGGGGAATGATGTTGTGGAGGTTGTCTTGGGGGCATCTTTCCACATTGTGACCCTAAGTCACTTTTGTCTCGTCTCTCATTTTTCATGATTTCATTCTTCAGTTATACTTGTGTCTCTACTAGTCGATGGATGATGACAACAAATATACACTTCTAATAAGGACCGTGCGTCCCTAAAAAAGAAAAAAAAATGGACCTAGTCCATATATGAAGACGGGGGCAATTTTTTACTGACGTTTGACTAGTAGAATCACTTTATGTCGTGATGTCATCATATATCATATTGTGAAATTGTTGTAACAAGACTTTGCAATACTCTAAATTTGCTTTTATTCACTTTGAATTGCTTTTATCTCACCTTGTAGCTACACTCAGTTTTGAGATACCTGAAGTATAACCTCACAACTATACTTAGTTCTAAACCCATAAGTATAGCCTTTGTTTGTTTGAGCAGTATGTTACAGGTCTTATTTCTATATTAGTTTCATGAAATGATTTTGTTATTATCTTAGAATAGATTTTCTAACCAAAGCTTATAATTGATTAATGGTTATTAGAAAATGATATTATATCGTGATTTTTGGGAACAATTTGTTGATTCTAAGCACATGTCACTTTGGGGCATGGGCTTTGCAAAAACTCTTGTTCCCTTGCATGTTTTCAACCTTACCTTAAGTTTGATTGCTACCGGCAAGCAGGAGCAACCACTTTAAGGTGGGGGCATATATTGTGGTAAATGCTTGGATATTTTAGACATTGTGGTAAATTGTGTTGCATACACTTCCTTTTCACCGTAAGGCATCTTTGTGATGCAGGTGGGGTTGTGTACTTTGTATTGTGTTTGCCTATATTTGCTTTTCATTGTAAGGCACCTCTGTGATGTAGGTGGGGTTGTATACTTTTGAAATTGCTTCTACGGAAGGTGAGATGATGTATACAATTGAGTAGCTTGTGCATCATTTTGGAAAAAAAGCCCTTCTGCAAAAGGTGGGATGATTTATACCCTTGATTAGTTTGCATGTCCTTTTGAAAAAGTCCTCTACAAAGGTGGGGTTGGATCTTGAGTTATTCACCCTTAAGTGTGTCTTTGGCAGTTCTCGTACCATAGCTCAACCATCAAGTGTGTTTGGCATGTCTTAGATGGCGGAGCGTAGCGATGAGCTCCTCCCTATCACTTGTGTTTGCTTTGTATAAGATGTATAGTGGGTCAATGACACACTCTATGGAGCTCATGTATTCCATGTATTTTTTGTGCACATCTTGCATGTTTTGTGGAGGTGCGTAGCAATGAGCTCCCCCACGCCATGTGTCTTGTGTGTTTTGTGGAGGCGCATAGTGATGAGCTCCCCCATGTTGTGTGTTTTGTGTGCTTTGATGGTGGTGTGTAGCATTAAGATCCTACCATCATCTAGTTAGGGTAGTATAATTGTTTAATCATGTCCTCTCTCTGTGTATACCTTGTGTATTGCGTGACTGTGTTCATGTATTCTTTATGTATTACATGATTCTTTCCTATATTCTCCATGTTTTGCATGACTGTCAAGTGTTTTCCTATGTTTGCCTAAGCTTTGGGGCTAGAAATGGTCTTCTAAACTAGGGTGTGTCTTTTCTCTAGTCTCTGATGTGTTTGATGTACTTTGACTATACTTTAATGCATGTACTGATCATAAGATCCTACACACATTAAAGTGGGGGCTAAATGTTATGGAGTAAAAAGTGTCCATATGTCTTTTTACCTCTTTATTTAGCTCCTAGGTCACCATTCTTACATTATACATTCTAAATGATCACCTCGATGTAAAATTACATGACACTAATGTAAATTGGGAATAAGGGCACCATGTTTTATCTTATCTAGGACCCAAAAGAAGACCAAAGACTTGGTTTCCACTACCCAAGTCTCTCCTGATTGGTCAGGACAAAATCAAGTGTATGTCGGCCTGGGACCTTTCAAAAGGTTTCTCCTTGTTGGCTCTTTTGGTTTAATTTTATGATTGTTAGTGGGAAAGCATATATAAGTGTCTTTTTTAGTTCATTTGTAAACACGATAGAGATGGCTAACTTATGATATTGAAGGAAAGAAAGAAAAGAGAATTCATTGTGATTCTAGAGTAGATTTGTGTGTTGTTATTGTGTGTTTGTTGTAGGCATGAAGCTATCATCTATCCACTTTAGGAGTTTAAGGATCTTCATCATCCTAAGGGATAATCACATAAGTGATATCATTGTTGTTTATCGTCATTTGATTTATCTCATTATCATTGTTTTCAGTCTCTACCCCCACGAGGGCACACACTCTTGATCAAACACGATGTTAGGAAGCTTGAATGCTATCTCAGGATTTGACTGAAATAAGTCCCTAAACACCATAACCCCCTAAACTCTCTCTTGTTGTCTTGTGTCCAGGTTATAGGAGTGAGATCCGGAGAATATGAAGATACAACAAGATTGAGTGAAGATCAGGGTTTCAGGGTCTGACAACAGGTATAGAATATTCCACTGTCTAGGACTTGGGTGGTGGCACCCTAGTATTTCTACCCTTTCTATTCCAGATTTGGTATCAGGGCAACATATGCAACATCTTTCTAGTTGTCTATTTTAGCAAATTCTTCCAACAAGGACTTGGGTGGTCACGAAATAGCCCTCTGACACCTCTGCTTCTAGGAGAGAGGTTGTATCATCTTCTTGATCATCCTTGTGCAATTAGATTTTTATTATTGTTGTACTTATTCTATTATAAGATGATCATTTTTAAACTAGGGTTTCATGCATTATTGTCCTAGGGTTTGATAGAAAGGTTGAATTAAATTTGATTCCTCTATAGCATACTTGATTACAAGATCTATAGTTGAGTCCACCTTCATTTGGTTATGATTTGGCTTGGTCTTTTCCTTGAATATTATATGGAAAAGGGTTTGATTTAGTGTGCATCCTAGTTGTCATCATTCATCTTTTTCATACTAAACAGAAGGATAAGACCTACTCTCATGAGGTCAGCTAAGATTAAGAGGTACAAGTGGATAAGGATTAGAATAAGTGAAAAATAATTAATTAAATAATAAAGTTATTTAATTAATTAGAGGACAAGGTGGGAGAAATAAATAAAATTTATTTAATTAATGTGGATAAAGGGAAGCATGGAATAAATTAATTAAATAAATATAATTTATTTAGTTAATTTAGGAAATGGATGAAATGGACTAAAATTAAGATAATTTATTTAATTAATTGGCTAATGAAATGGGAATGAAAGGGTTCTAGGAAGAAAGTGTCGCAAAGATAAATGTCTAATGACAAGGTTGACTTTAGGTGTCTACAGTTAGCACAACCAGTTCTGAGCCCCTTTTGAGCAACATGGTAGACACATATCATAGGTGGGGAAGTGTGGAGCAATTCAATAGAGAATAGGCCACCAATTATCTCATCATTGAAGAGCATATCATAGTCATCCATGACACCCTTGAACCTCTAGGTGTTGATTAGATAGTTGTGAATGAGGCAAAATCCAATCAATTCAATGAAGTTCAAATTCTAAACTAAGTCAATGATGTTGGAGAGGAAAATTGATGCCACATCAAAGAACATCAGAAACATAGAAGAATCCCTAAGGAGTAATTACCAATGATATTTATTATGGCAAACTCGACATGTGGGAAATCAATATCAAAGATGTTCCTCAGCTTCCTAGTGTCATAAGGACCCCGCTCCATAGGCTCCCAGCTCAATAGCTGGGGGAGGACACAAAGGTTTTTAGTTTAGATGGCCATGTTTGTTTCCCAAATGCAACACTTGGAAGAAGAGCATCAGAGTAAGGTAAAAAGAAGCGGAGAAGCCTCACAAAGAGAAGGCAAATGAAATCCCTATATATATAGTGGGAGCAGCCAACCTGTTGTATGAAAATAGAGTGAGTTGTTGAATGTATGCCAAATTTTAATAAAATAAAGCATTGGTTCTTTAGTTGCAATCGATATTATGAAATTGTGATATTTTGTGTTGGGGCAGAATGTTGCCTATGAAATTGTCTTTGTATTTGTGAGTGTTTGTTTCTGTAGAGGAAAGGTTCCTTTTGCACCACTAATGGATCCATAAAAAATCCTTGTTTTAACACCATATAACTATTTTGAATGGAAATATAAAATGACAATCTATCTCAAAAGGAAAGGATACCACAAGGTTATGATGGGACTTGAAACAAAACCCGCACAGGATGTATAAAAGCCTAAATGGTATAATAAATGTGATGAAGCTTTTGGTAGTATATTTATGCTAGTGTCTCCTAACTTACTTTTTCACATCGAATCTACCACTACGCCAATTACTATGTGGACCATTTTGGAAAACCTCTTTGGTATGAAAGATGAAACAAGGGGTCATCACTTGGAGAATAAACTCATAGGATTGAGTCCTAGCAACTTTGACACCATACATGACTTTTTCACAAATTAAAATCCATCAGATTTTAGTTGAAACAATTTCAAATAGAAAATAAAGACAGACAACTGATCTTAAGCATTGTTTCTAATCTTGGTCCAAATTATTCAATATTTATTTCTACTTTTTGTGCCACAAAATGTGCTCTAGGTTCCAACTATAAAATGCCTTATCTAGATGAGTTTGCTATAGAACTCACTATGGAGAAAGATAAATTGGTTCACATGGGTAAATTTAAACCCTCTAATTCACATGACTTGGCTGCAAATCAAGGCACAAAAGAATAGAAAGGGTCTGAAAAATAAAAGAAACAAAAGAACCAAGGATAGAATAAGAAAGATCAGAAAATTGTTGCCTCAAATGTAACTAATCAGACCTCTACATCAAAAGGTGAACAACCTAAGAAAGAGAAGGTCAAGTGTTCCTACTATCAAAGGCCTGGCCATGATGAACACAAGTCTTTAAAGAAACAAATTGATCACATATCACATCTTCTTGAAAATAACAATATCAAGATGCTTAACTTTATTCATCAGATGGGTCTTCAAAGGACACAAAAAAGAATAAGGGAAAAGGAAATGGAAAGGCCCTAGTTGTTGTTTCATCACACCCTAATACATGGATCATTGAATTAGGTGCTTTGTATCACATGGCTTTCTCACAAGATGGTTTTGCATCCTTAGAGCCATGTTTAGTGTGTGTCATACTAATGGGTGATGACACTCCTGTTGAAGTAGATGAGAGGGGGTCTATTTTTTATTTTTTGGTGAGTACTACCATTTACTAGGGGTAGCTACCTTTATTATAAAGAGAAAATATGAAAACATGATAAAATGGGATGGCACCATTAATGGTAGATATAGCCAACACCCTCAGCTAAGTCAATCAGCCTAGGTATTACATCATCCCCAACCAGCCCTGAGTTGGCACCAATAAAGTTCAGAATTAACTAGTATCATTTTTCTTCTTAACCCCCTTCTTGCCTGCTCGAGATTAGACTCCTGGTATTATGAGGATCCATGAATCAACAAGGGGCTACAAGGAAATCGCTCAATCCAGACTTTGATTAGAGGTGAATCCTATCTGAATCGTCCTCCCTAGATTTTTCTGGCCAACCTCTTTTGCCTACACTGGTACTTTCAATGGGAAATCTCTCCATCCTACACATGATTTTATGCATACAGATGCTAAAAAATGAAGCCCAAAGCACTTCAAAAATCATTGTACCCAGATTCAGACTGGAAATATCGAATTGAGCCTGTCAAAAAACATATCTTCAATCAAGCACTTATACCAAAGAGGAAGTCCCCACTTGTCTAGTGCTGCGGCAGTCAACTAGTACTTCCATTACTGTCAATCAGGAAACCTCCTCAGGAAGATTTTCTCCAAAATATACCTGTTCTGAATCATGCTGGGAAGTGCCTATGTTACCTAGACTATCAGCCACCCGATTGGCTTCTCTAAAAACATGACTAATCAAGAAGTCATCTAGACTCTCAATCTCGGCTAAAATATTGTTCAAATAGTCACTAAGCTTCTAGTTGATTGATCTTTTATTTCTGATGGTGTTGACACAAATCATAGAGTCCCCCTCTATGTCTAGCTTGTTTAACTTAAGTTTCTTCCCATGAGAGGGGGTCTATTGATGTGGTTGAAGGAACATTTTAGGATGTTCTCTGTGTTTTATCTTTTCCAACTAATCTCTTACCTATTTATTAGATAACTCACATAGGCTCTAGAAAGTGGGTTGAGTTCACACCAAACATAGTGGTAATTAGTGAATTGTATCGTGAGTCTACAAGTGTCGTGGGAAAATAATATCATCAGTCTAGATTGTATCAGTTTTCTCATTTTGTTCTTGACTCTCCTTTGACAATATTACTCACTTATTCAAATGAGGTGAGTCATTTGTGGTATATACAGAATTTAGTAAAAAGTAATGTGTCTTCTATGCACAAATCAAATTGTAATCTCTAAAATACCATATTAACTTCCATATAGTTTCCTATCCATTGCCCCTCCTTCCAGTCCAAGTGCTTGATGTAGGAGCATCTAGTGGTGTAAGGGCAATCTTGCATCATCCAAAAATATTTGAAGTTGTTTTAAATTTCTTTGTTTTTGTAGGTTTCTTTAGGTGTGTTGGAATCCATGTTGACACTTTAGTGGTTTGGGACTATCATAAATCCAAAAAGGCTAAAAATGGTAACCTGTTATTTTTAGTAAGTTGGCCTATTTGGGTACATATGGACCTAAAAAATTACCCCAAGAAGAGGAATTGTTAAAATAAGAAAATGGTGAAGAGATCATCTGAACATCATTTATAACTTGAGAGATATTAAAGTTTTTGTCTTAGAAAATTGCTTCCAGGATGAACTTCAGATTTGAATTTGGGGCCTTTAGAAGCCTCGTTGGGGTTCAAAAAGTGGAAAAAATGATCTTTAGATGATTTTGAGTGTCGTAGACCTCCTCACAAGATTTCCAACGCCTAGTTATGTTTGTTAATTGGATGCTTGGTTCAAAAGTTATGGCCCCCATAAGTTGTGTTACAAAATTTCAAAAACTTTAAAAATTTCAAATTACCAATTTCTTGGATGGGGAAATGGATAGCTGGACTTGGTGCCCAAAAAAGGGAGTTACACTTTCTATAACATTTAGGAAGGTAGTGCAGAAGTGGCATTGAAGTTATTGGTGCCAAATAAAAAGGGGAATGTAAAGGTTACAAAGGATAGTTCCATATGTGTAGTTGTGGCCCTAGATTGTATAAATCTATGATAGATTAGGATTTTCTCTATTGTGAAATACCCCATGATGTTGTAGCATGTAATACTACATTTTGTACTCCATTTTACTAAAGATATACAATTTTCATGATTTCTATCCTCAAATATTTGGTGGTAATCTCTGTTGTTGTTTCAGGTTGGAGTGTTGGATGGAGTAGCCCTTCATCAAGTGGTATCAGAGCGAGGATTCTTGAGTGTGTAGACTGATCGCTGACTGGGAGGCAGTTTGCACGAAGAAATGAGGTTGTGGATTTTTTGTAGGGATCAAAATGCCTCCATGAAGAAACTATGGTAGTGGGAGAAATGCTTTGATAGAAGAGGGTTTTAGAGCCTTGCAAAGGCAAATCAATGCATTGCAAGAGGAGATGTGAAGAGCATTTGAGCCTAGGAGAAGAGAAGAAAGTGAAGATGAAAGTGAAGAAGAAGAGTTGTTCGAGGAATAATAAGTTGTTGTAGGAGATCCTGAGCAAGATAGGTGGTTGAGGGCCATTTCAAAGATTGGAAAGAGGCCTAGGGTTGAAGTATCCACATATTCTAGAAAGCTGAATCCAAAAGAGCTCATTGATTGGATAAATGATATGGAGGAATATTTTGAGTATGAAGAGGTGGAGGATCTAGAACGGGTCAAGTTTTCAAAAACAAAGTTGAAGGGCCATGCTAATAATTGGTGGAAAGAGGTCTAGTTAGAGAGAAATAGAAGAGGAAAAGGAAAGATCACCAGATGGGATCAAATGGTGGATAAACTAAAAAAGTGGTTCATTCCTATGGACTATGAGTTGGAATTGTTGAAGAAGGTGCAAGGATTGAAACAAGGTAACAACTGTGTTAAGGAGTACCTAGAAGAATTTTATAAGATTATTATCAGAATAGGCCATGCAGAGGCCAACAAGGAGAAGCTAGCCCATTACATTAATGAGTTGAGGCCAAGTATTCAAGAGGAGCTAACCCTAGTCAGAATGACCACTATAGAAGATGCATACCAGTTTTCTCTGAAGGTGGAAGAAAATCTAAATAAAAGATTTGAAATAAAGCAAAGAGGGAGAGGTCATGATGGAAAGAAGGGTGGAAAATCCAATGGAAGTTGAAATGAAGATCAAATGAAAAATAAAGATTCAAGCACTGATCAAAATTAAAGAGTAGATAATGCCTACCACCCTCGTGATCCAAATAATGGTGAACAAAGAGGAAGAGGAAGACTTGGACAAGGACATGGAAGAGGAGGCTTTAGAGGAACCTATTTCCAATGTGGAGAAGAAGGACATTGAGCATACGAGTGTCTGCAACATCAAGGAAGGACAAATAGAAGACCTGAGGGTAATGCACGAGTTGTACATGTAGATGTAGATGTCAAATCCAATAATTCTGAAGATGAAAAAAGAGGATAAGCTCTTGTCATAAGGAGAGCCTTACTGAATGAGGAGAAAGAGCCAGTGCAGAGGAAAAGTTTGTTCCACACTAGATGTAAAGTTGGAGGCAAATGTTGTGATGCTATAATTGATAGTGGTAGTACCAATAATCTTGTTTTTGAAGAGATGGTTAATAAATTACAATTAGAAATAAGGAGACACCCACATCCATATTAGATTTTATGGTTACAGAAGGATCACATAGCTTTGGTCAATGAGTAATGATTAGTAAAGTTCAAGATTGGGAATTACCATGATGATATACTTTGTGACATCATGCCTATGGTGCTTGTTATATATTATTAAGGAGGCCATGGTATTTTGATAGGCATGCAGTACATGATGGCCATGCAAACACCTATACCCTTGAAGGAGATAGAAGAGAAGGTATGTAGTAGTGTTGGGAATTGTTTGGTTGATGGTAAGAACTTTTTGGATGGTATGAGGCATGAGCATATAGCTATGCAATGATCCCTAAGATCAAAAAGGAAGAATGTGGAGATGTACTGGAACAAAAGTCTCAGATATGTTGGAAGAATTTCAAGATATTGTATCTAATAATGTACCAGAAGGTTTGCTGCTAGTGCGAAAGATAAGTCACCAAATGGATTTGATACCAAGAGCTAGTTTATCGAATAAGGCATCCTATAGAATGACTCCTATAGAGAAAGAGGAGATGAATAGACAAGTTAAGGAGTTGTTGAATAAAGGGTTTATAAGGGAGATTCTAAGTCCATGTGTAGTACCTATAGTACTAGCACCAAATAAGGATGGAGAATGGAGAATATGTACAAACTCGAGAGCCATCAATAAGATCATCATCAAGTATCGATTTCCATTGCCAAGGATGGATAACATAATGGATTGCTTGATCATAGCCAAGTACTTCACAAAGATAGATTTAAAGAGTAGATATCACCAAATTTAAATGTGAGAAGGAGATGAATGGAAGACAACCTTCAAGACAAAGGAAGGTTTGTCTGAGTGGTTAGTCATGCCATTTGGCTAACCATTACACCAAGAACATTCATGCAAGTCATGAATGACGTATTGAAAGAGTTTTTGGGAAAAATTGTTATTGTTTATTTAGATGACATTTTGATTTTCAATAAGACTTGGGAAAAGCATCTGATGCATATCAAAATAGTTTTAGAGACGCTGAGGGAGGAGAAGTTGTTGATTAATTTGAAGAAATACAATTTTGCAAAGGTGTTGGTATACCAAGGATTTGTTGTCTCAATTGAGGTTATTTAGATAGACTCAAAAAACATAAGAGCTATTGTTGAATGGCCCACACCAAGGAGTGCTACAAAGGTAAGATATTTTCATGGTTTGGCAAGTTTTTATAAGAAGTTTGTCAAGAATTTTAGTAGCATTTGTGCCCCACTAACTGAAACAATGAGAGGAGATAAAAGAGGTTTGAAATGGACCATAGGAGCAGTGAAGACTTTTGATATGTTGAAGAAGAAAGTCATAGAGCAACCTATTTTAGAACTTTTGGATTTCAACAAGGTATTTTAGGTAGATTATGATGCTACTAGTAGTGCCATAGGAGTTGTTTTGAGTCAAGAAGGTAAGCCCATTGCCTATTTTAGTGAGAAGCTTAATGTTGTTAAGAAAAAAGTATTCTATCTATAATCAGGAGTTTTATGCCACAGTTCATTCTTTGAATAAATGGAGACATTATTTGTTGCCAAAAGAGTTTGTTCTATATACTGATCATCAGGCTTTATGATATCTTAATAGTCAAGGGAAGTTGAATCAAAGACACTTAAAATGGGTTGATTTTTTGTAGAGTTATACTTTTTTTTTGAAGAACAAGAGTGGAAGATCAAACAGAGTTATAGATGCTTTAAACAGAAGGCAAAATTTATTGACAAAGATGATGATAGAGGTTGTTGGGTTTAATGAAGTCAAAAGTTTGTATCCTAAAGATCTAGATTTTGCAGAGGCTTGGAAATCTTGTTTGGAACCTATTAGTTTGGATAAGACAAGGTGGTTGGATTTCATGATCCAAGATGGTATGTTATTTAGAGGAAGCCAATTATGCATTTCAAGGAGTGCCATGAGAGAGAATCTGATCAAGGAGAAGCATAGTAGAGGATTGGTATGAAATTTTGGTTGAGACAAGAGCATTTCTCTTGTTAGTGAGAATTACTATTGGCCACAGTTGCACTAGGATGTGAAGAAATTTGTACAAAGCTACAGAATATGTCAGATGGCTAAAGGGATAAGTCAGAATATAAGGTTGTATCAACCATTACCTATACCAGAGAGACCGTTGGAGGACATTAGCATGGATTTTATTCTTGGTTTTCTGAGAAGGCAGAGAGGACATGACTCCATATTCGTGATGGTTGATAGGTTTTCAAAGATGGCACACTTCATTCCATGCCATAAGATTAGTGATATTGTTCATGTTGCAGAATTATTTTTTAGAGAGGTGGTAAGACTACATGCTCTACTGAAAATCATAATTTTAGATTGAGATACTAAGTTTGTTGGGTATTTTTGGAGGACTTTATGGAAGAAGTTGAAGACTAATTTGAAGTTCATTTCTGCACATCATCCGCAAACTGATCGACAAACAGAAGTGGTGAATAGGAGTTTAGGAAACCTGTTGAGATGCTTGGTATGAGGTAAGCCCCAAGAGATGGGATTTGATATTATCACAGGTGGAGTTTGCATACAACAATTCTGTCAAGTGAAGTACTGATAAATATCCATTCCATATTGTATATGGTAGTAGTCTAAGAAATACTTATGAGTTGAGGAAGATGGATAGAGGAGAGAAAAGCAGTGTTGAGGTGAAAGACTTTGCACAACAGCTAAAGAACTTGAATGAGGAGGTAAGAAAGCATATCAATAAGATGAATTCATAGTACAAGGCTAAGGAAGATCAAAAGAGAAGATTTAAAGAGTTCAAGGTTAGAGATGAAGTTATGGTTCCCCTGAGGAAGGAAAGGTATCATTTGGGAACATACAATAGTTTAAAGATGAAGAAATTTAGACCATGCATGATCCTGAAGAAGCATGATTCAAGAAATGCATATGAAGTAGAGTTGCCAAGTGGAATCAACATTTCCATTGTGTTCAACATTTATGATTTGACATAGTACCATGAAGGTGGCATAGAGGATGGACCAATAGAAGAATAATGGAGTATGCTGACACCTACTTTAGAGGCTCAGCGATAGAAGAAATCCTAGATAGATGCGTGGGAAGAAGTACCAAAAACATGCGATATGAAGAATACTTGGTTAAGTGGAAAGGAAGGCATGTCAAAGATTTATCATGGTTGTCTAAGGAAGAGGTTGATCATCTTGGTTTTCCTCAAACACCTGAGATGTGACAAGGTCACTTCTAAAATTACCCTGGGTGTCTGATGCAAGAGCATCCAGTGGTGTAAGGTGTTGGCAAGAGCCACTGCTCTGGCATGGACTTGTATATTTTCATTGATGGAAACAAGGCCCAGAAATCTTATCACCATGATAGGAAGAGATAACTCTGAAAGGACATATTGGATTTCAGGTCTGGATAGAAGAAATGGCTAAGTATGGATATGCACAGAGTAGAGGATAGTAAGTTGGATAGCATGCTTCCGCAGATAATGATCTGGTAATGTAGTTCAGGTATGATGTTAGTAATTGTTTGGTGGTGTCATGCTCTAGAGATTATGCCTTGACTTCCTTTGGAAGTCACCTTGAAGAAATGTCTAAGTTTGGGTAAGCAAAGATATATGAGGAACAATGAATAGGGTATAGTGTAGTGGTCTACATTCCTCTATAGGTGAGAATTTTGTTATGAGGTTTTGAGATATTGTAAACACTTATATGAAGTAGCTAATTCTAGAGTTGGGAGATCTGAAGTCCACCAAAAAGATAGTTGCAAGCTACTAAGTATCGACATAGTGTTTGACAAAGCCTAATAGAGATAGAGTCTTGGTTCTGATTGTCTGTATTTCTCCGCAAGATGATATAATGCCTTTTAGTTCTAAGGATAAGTTTGGGAATGTATGAAGAGTCCTTGATATGAATTTGGAGGTGTTTTGAGATTTGTAGTAAAAGTTGTAAGTCAACAGATGAATCTGTTAAGCATGCTCTTAAGGAACAGGCTGACCAGTATGATAAATTGTTGTGTGGAGAAGAGATACTATTTGAAGGATCTATCTAAGTGATTGAATGATTAGAGCCAACCTATATGAACATGTTTGGGGAAAGATTTGGGTCCGCATAATATAGAGTGCATTAGATTAAGCCGACAAGCCACATCCTTCTATGTACACGCTTTATCTCTTAGATGCCGACCTGATTGTGGATCAAATCATGATGCGGATGTATAAAGGTGATGAGTTTTAGTTGTGAGGTATGCGAAGGTGTGTGTGAATGATGCAGGTATGTGAATAGTAGAACAGAGTTAGAAGTCCAGCAAAGATAAAGACATGGGATTCAGAATTTAGTTGCTAAATGACTGCACCCTGGCATAGTGAAATATGCTTTTGCAATATTTAGTTTTCATGTACAATTTTCTTTACAATGAGCTTTCTTCATCAAGATAGTGAGCCTAGTAGTGAGCCTCCATTAGGGTTTAACAATCCTTATTGTAATCTTGCCAGGTTTAGTGTTGAGGTAGTGAGCCTACTAAACTTAGTTGTACTTCATGGTAGTGAGCTAGCATGTTCCAGTCCCATGGAGGGACCAAGCCTAAACATCATTATTTGTAAAGATTTCAATATATATTTGAGAGCTAATCCTCTTCGTAGTTTTTCCCATTTTGGGTTTTCCATGTAAAAATCTTGGTGTCTATGTGTCATGTTTTTATAGTTGTTGCTCATATGCCTGTTGTGCTTTTGTTTAATTAATTTTGGAAAATAGTTGAAGATTAAAGGCATCAAAAGATTTGCAGAACACTGATTCACCCCCCTCCCAGTCTTCTTGACATCAAACAATTGGTATTAGAGCCAAGTTCCTTGGAAGTAGTTTAACATCTTGAGGAAGATCTGGGATAGTGCAACCATGGCAAGAAGAAGATATGGGTATTATGAAAGAAATAGTGAAGTAGAAGAAGCTCTTATGGATCTTGAAAATTATGAGACAAAAATTACAGATCTAAAGGATAACTTGCAAGAAGCTAATGATTACATCACAAGACTAAAGGGACAAGTCAAAAAATTCAAAGACAATACAAAGAGGTTAGTGTCCAATTAATATCAGCAAATGAAACTCTGAATCTCCTGGAAGTAGAAAGAACAAAAATGGAAGAAGATCTAAAGTTGAAATTGTGAAAAACAAATCAGAAGGTTGTGTCAAAATTGAAAAATAATTTGTGAGTCTAAAAGCAGACCTAGAAAAGACCAAAAGTTTTGAAGAAAAGTTTAAGATAATCTCTGCAAAACTTGAGGAGTTATTGGTCAGTCAAAAAATCCTTGATAACAAGCAAGGTTTGGGATTTGAGAAGGGAGAAAGCTCAAATTCAGGTCAAGATAGATCTAGAGAAGGAATAGGTAGAAACTATCTAGTTAGAAATCAAAGAAGAGGACCCAAAAGACCTCCGGTTAGGAAACCGAATGCTTAAAGGTACCCATCTTTTAATGGCTATTATTTCAAATGCAATAAGTATGGTTACAAGGCTACTCAGTGTAGGAGCAGAATAAATCAAAAGGTTCCATTATTCTCTAGTCAATGTTTCAATTGCAATAAAATTGGTCATAGAGCAATTGAGTGCAGAAGTAAAGTGGGTTTGAATTCTATTAGGTGCAATGCATGCTATAAAAAGGGACACATATCAAATGAATGCAAAAGTTTTGTACAAAATGTTTTTCAAAATATAAGGAACAATCAGTCATTCGATGGAAAATGTTTTGCATGCAATAGATTTGGACATATGGCTAATCAATGCAGATCAAATCTAATCAATAAAAGGAATCAAGGTCAAAAGAATGTGGTGTGCTTCAATTGCTACAAATATGGACATATTGCAAGATTTTGCAGAAGCAAGAATGTGAAGGGAAATTACTATTCTGAAGAAAGGAAGACAGAGCAGATAAATGATAAGGAAAAAGAGAAAGTTGATCTGGTTGAAACCAAGAAAGAAATGAACAAGGTATGGATCAAGAATGAAGTAATTGAAGTCAGGGATCGATCTGTACCAATAACCGATGCAGATGCTTCCTCCAGGAAGTGAATTGAGAGCTCTGGCTCAGGGAGAGCAATGTTGAAAATCTAAATCCCCCTGCCATAAAGTGGGTGCCAGAATTGAGCATGAAGGCGTATGATGAAATATGATGTGACATAGCTCTTAGAAGAAAAACTGGATGAAAAAGGATCAATGCGGCATATTGTTGAGCAATTCTAATCGACTGTGTCCTATAGTGAAGGGTGTTGACAACTTTTTGGGAATGAGCAATTAATGACAACTAGGTTAAGCCATGCGGAGGATAAAAAGGAACTTGTTTGGTTTCAAAATCACTTTGCACTCAAGTGACTAAGGTGAACCAAAGCAAAATTCAAAGCAACTACAGTATTCTTCAAAGGATTTCAGATTGAGATCAAGGAAACCCTATTCTGCTAAAAGAGGTATTTACAACTTGAAACCCTACTGTGAAAATTAAATTATTTTGGAAAAATGTTGACTCCCCACACAATCGAGATAGGAAAAATGCCTCGCCCCAAGTTTAAGAAACAATTCTTCAAAGTGTCAGAAAATGATTCGTTAGGGGCATTCTCAATTACTCCACATGGGATCATGCATATGGAAGATATCAGGGCATACATTCATACCAGTTTAAAAGAATATGATCATATGAAGTTAGGAAAATTGTATTTGGATGAACTGACTACTGTGGATATTGTGCTGAAAGATGATTTCAAAGTTCTAGGAGAAAAGAAACTTGACACCTGGTTGGGCTTTCCTGCAATTCTGATTGACGCATGGGTCAAGCTTATTCTAAGTAGAATTCATGATGAATCTTTATGGCTTGATGAACCCTATTTGATAACTAAAGAAGCTATCAAAGCTATAACTAGTATGGGCTCCTTCGGAAGCATTCCAGGCTTAAAGAAAATGAAAAATAATGTGATAATGCAGCTAACAGGAGCCAAATTTGAGAAGAATGGCCTTACAGTGAATGATATCAGGGATCTGGCTGTCAGATTTGCATTGATGATTATTGGATACAAAGTATACTTCTCCAACAAGGAAAATTCTATGTCTGCTTCAGCTATATACACTGCATATGACATGATAAAAAATAATACGGACTGTGACCTCTGTGAATTGGTCTAGAGTGAACTTATGGAGAACTTGAAAAGGACAAAAGAAACAAATCATCCTTTCAAATATGAAAAATTGATTACATGTTTACTCTTTTACTTCCTAAAAGAGCTACCTGGTCTAGGAAATGTTATCTGGCTTGATCACTTACCTGTAGCTGCTCAAATAAGAAATCACTTATAGAGTTTGGGTAATGTAGATATGCAAAATGAAATTATATGGAAATATTTCAAAGATTTTCAACAGAAAATGGTAAGAAGGTTTCAGATACCTGAAAAACTAGTGATAAAGTATGAAAAGGATATTGTATTCATGGTGGATAAAGACAAATGCTTTATGGAAGTTGTGAAACCAAGAACTGTATGGGTCCCTGCACTAGACTATGAAGTTGTAGAAGATGTCTTGACTGAATTAGTTGATGCACTACTAAGTAAACCTATTGATCCCAAAGAGGACAGATTTGGGATGTTCTTAGAATTATCTTCCAGAATGTTGATGGACCCTGAGCAGTTAGAGAGAACATCATATGAACAATTTAGTAAGGTACAAACCAAATCAAGAGGATCCAAGTTCTCAAGTACTCCGGTAGAATGGGAATCAAGCACTCTAGAAAGGAAAGATAAGAGATCTGAGGAGGAGAGACCATCATCTAGTCCCATAAAAATAATAAGGACCTCATCCATTTCAGAAGCCACAATTGAAGGAAAGAAGAAAAAGAAAGTTTCACTTTGTGAAGAAAAAGTGGCAAGAGACATTGTTTCAAAAACCCTAGAAAAGTTACAAAATGCACAAATCTTAGGTCCACCCAAGTTTCTTCAAGAACTAATAAATCTAAATTCCTTGTCTCCAGTACAAAAATTTGAACTAGCATCATTTGCCCAAGAAAAAGCTCAGGATGAGTTGATAAAAAATCACATGCATAACAACAAGCTCATTACAACAATATCTAATGTACTGGGAAATTTGATGCTTGATTACTAGAAAGACACTTCGACATCATCCACTGATCAACTGAAAGGTATGATAAAATCAATTAGTAGTCATTTTGAATCCTTTGAAAAATTTGTAGAAACAAAAGTCAGGAAAGAATTTGATGAGAAAAGACTAGCCGAGTTAAAAATCATGTTGATCAATGATAAAATCTCTTTAGAGGAACGGATAAGAGGTATGTACAAAGTGCCATAAAAGAAGGTTGTGACCTATACAAATTTTTTCTATCTTGGCCAAAGATCACAAAGGGGCTAGAAGATAAAATTAAAGACTTGGAATTCAAACTACTAAATATCTTGGAGACATACAATCCAATAGTGGAGTTGATAAATGCCAAAGAAACACAAGTTGCAAATATTCATAATGATTTGAGCACCCAGATGAAGAAAAGGGGAGACATCAAAGATAGGTTGTGCCAGTTGAAAGAACTAATAAGTCTGAAAATTGATTTCATGTCAAATTTGGTAGATGGTGCCTTGAAATCTCAAGTGCAATTTGATACACCATCAGATGTCCAAGAGGCAGAGAAGTCAGCATTTTTACTAAATGGCCATATCCACATTCTAGAAAGTACAAGGAATAGATGGAACGGTGAGATAGCTCTGATAAAGACTATCTATAGTGACATTTTGCCTTCAGCAACCAATTAAGATGAAGATTGTACTTGTAAATATGCGGCAGAGTACATAAATGATTTTGAAGTTTTGACAAATTTTTGGTTCCAGATCACACCCTTTGCCATTGATGTCAAAGGGGGAGAAGAAGACTAGTGAAAAATGGTTAAACATCTCAAGGAGAGTAGGAGAATGAAGTGTATATAGTAAATGGAAGCAGTCAAGCATTTTTCACTAAGTGTTGCCATCAATGCCAAAGGGGGAGATTGTTGGCAAGAGACAATGCTCTAGCATGGACTTGTATGTTGTCATCGATGGCAACAAGGCCTAGAGATCTTATTAGCATGATAGGAAGAGATAACTTCAGAAGACATATTGAATTTTAGGTTCAGATGGAAGAAATGGCTAAGTATGGATATGCATAGAGTAGAGGACAGTAAGTTGGATAGCATGCTTTCACAGATGATGATCTGGTAATGTGGTTTAGGTATGATGTTATTAATTGCTTGGTGGTGTCATACTCTAGAGATTAAGTCTTGACTTCCTCTGGAAGTCACCTTGAAGAAATGCCTAAGTCTGGGTAAGCAAAGATATAGTAGGAACAGTTAACAGGGTATAATGCAGTGGTCTGCATTCCTCCGCAGGTGAGCATTTTGTTATGAGATTTTGAGATATTGTAAACAATTATATGAAGTGTCTAATTCCATAGTTGGGAGATTTGAAGTCCACCAGAAAGATGGTTGGAAGATGCTAAGTATCGGCATAGTGTTTGACAGAGCCTGACAGAGACAGAGTCTGAGTTCTGATGGTCTGCATTTCTCTGCAAGATGATATAATGTCTTGTGGCTTTGAGGGTAAGTTTTGGAATGTATGAAGAGTCCTTGATATGACTTTGGTGGTGTTTTGAGATCCACAGTAAAAGTTGTAAGTCAACAGATGAATCTGTTAAGCATGCTCTTAAGGAACAGGCCAACTAGTATGATAAATCATTGTGTGGAGATGAGATAATATTTGAAGGATCTATCTAAGTGATTGAATGATTAGAACCAACCTATATGAACATATTTGGGAAAAGATTTGGGTTCGCATAATATATAGTGCATTAGATTAAGCCGACAAGCCACATCCTTCTATGTACATGCTTTATCTCTTGGATGCCGACCTGATTGTGGATCAAATCATGATGCAAATATATAAAGGCAGTGAGTTTTAGTTGTGAGGTGTGCAAAGGTATGTGTGAATGATGCAGGTATGTGAATAGAAGAGCAGAGTTAAAAGTCCAGCAGAGATGAAGACTTGGGATTCAGGATTCGGTTGCTAAATGACTGCACCCTAACATAGTGAAAGATGATTTTGCAGTATTCAATTTTCATGTGCAATTTTCTTTACAGTGAGCTTTCTTCATCAAGGCAGTGAGCCTCCATTATGGTTTCATAGCCCTCAAGGTTTAACAACCCTTATTGTAATCTTGCTAGGTTTAGGGTTGAGGTAGTGAGCCTGCTAAACTTAGTTGTACTTCATGGCAGTGAGCTAGCATGTTCCAGGCTCGTGGAGTAACCAAGCCTAAAAATCATTATTTGTAAAGATTGCAATATATATTTGAGAGCTAATCCTCTCCGTCATTTTTCCAATTTTGGGTTTTCCACGTAAAAATCTTGGTGTCTATGTGTCATGTTTTTATGGTTCCTGTTCATCTGTATGTTGTGCTTCTTCTTAATTAATTTTAGAAAATGGTTGAAGATTAAAGGGCATCAAAAGATTTGTAGAACACTGATTCACCCCCCCTCTTAGTGTTCTTGACATTCAACATAAGAGAAATCTTGCATCACCTAAAAATATTTGAAGTTATTTAGAATTTCTTTATTTTTGTAGGTTTGTTTAGTTGTGTTGGAGTCCATGTTGACACTTCAGTGGTTCGGGGCTGTCATAAGTTAAGAAAGGCTAAAAATAGTAACCTACTATATTTAGTAAGTTGGTCTACTTGGGTATGTATGGACCTAAAATTACCCCGAGATGTGAAATTGTAAAAATAAGAAAATGGTGAAGAAATCATCTAAAAATCATATATAGTTTGAGAGATATTAAAGTTTCCATCTTTGAAGATTGCTCCTACTGAACTTCAGATTTGAATTTAAGGCCTTTAGAACCCTCATTCGGGTTCGAAAAGTGGACAAAATTATTTTTAGATGATTTTGTTTATTATAGACCTCTTCATCAACTTTCCAATGCTTGGTTATGTTTGTTAATTAGATGTCCGGTTCAAAAGTTATGGCCCCTAGAAGTTGTGTTACAAAATTTCAAAAACTTCAAAATTTTCAAATTGCCAATTTCTTGGGTGGGGAATTGGATAGCTGGACTTGGCACGTGAAAAGGGGGGTTACACTTCCTATCAAAGATTCGGAAAGGTAGTGGAGAAGTGGCGTGGAAGTTGGATTGTAGAAATCTCTGATAGAGTAGGATTTTCTCTATTGTGAAATAGCTCATTTTTTTGTAGGATGTAATACTAGATTTTGTACTCCATTTTACTAAAGAAATAAAAGTTGCTTGATTTCTTTCCTCATATATTTGGTAGGAATCTTTGTTGTTGTTTCATGTGTGAGTGTTGGGTGGAGTAGCCCTTCATCAGTGCTATTTGTATTTTTTTAGTGTTTCGTATACGACTTTGCCTTGCCTAAACTATTCAAGGTGTGATCCCATTCCACCTTTTTTTTTGTGAATTAATGTAATAAATGGCTTTTCTAAAGCAATATAATAGATATTTATTAAAAAGTAGAGGCCATAAAGTCATGATAAATATTAAAGTAGTAGATGTCTTGAATATTAAAAAATACTAAAATAAGACATGATTTGTAATAAAGTCATGATAAATATGAAAGTATTAGTTGTCTTGAATATTAATAAATATTAAAATAAGACATGATTTGTAGAGCTTGTCAAATTATTATAAATATTAAAGTACACATTGTCACATTATAATGAGTATTATAATAAACTTATCAAATCATGATGAATGTTAAAATAAAGGTTATTAAAATGTGATAAATATTAAAATAAAAATTATTAAATCATAATCAATATTAAATTTTTTTTCAAATCACAATAAATATTAAAGATTATCAAAATATTAAAATAGATATTGTAGGTTAGAATAAGTATTAAAATAAAATTATCAAATCATGATGAATATTAAAATAAAAGTTAAATCATGATGAATATTAAAATAAAAGTTAATTCAAGATGAATATTAAAATAAAATTATCAAATCATGATGAATATTAAAATAAAAGTTATTAAAAGGTGATAAATATTAAAATAGAAATTATCAAATCATAATAAATATTAAAATAAATTTATCAAATCACAATAACTGTTAAAGATTCTCAAATCACAAAACTAAATTAAGGAGTAAATTAGGGATAATCTTTATCGAGATCTGGGCAAGACAACCTATTTTACTCCACCAATAATTTGAGCATGGAAAAATAAAACTATATTATAGCCATTCCAACTTACTATGCCACAATTCTATGGTAGATGATCTTTTATCAATTATATAGCCTTGCAACGATCTGTTGCTCCTCTATTCTTTTAGAGTTTACATTCCACGCTTTTGTCTGTGCTGTCCTTTAAGCTTTTATGGAGATGGAGAAGATTAATGGTATGATAGTCTTATACAATCTTTTAGACAGACTCTACATTTGCTTTTAAGCTTATTTGGATGATTTGATTGACAGAATGTGCAGGGGAAAAACTGAATCTGAAGGTGATAGGGGCAGGCCTTCCCCGAACTGGCACATATTCATTGAAAGATGCGCTCAACATCTTAGGCTTTCCCTGCTACCATGCTTCTGAACTGAGAAAGAATAATCAAGCAGATCTATGGCTGGATATTTTGTCTGGTAAGCCGATCACAAATTACAGTTAAATCTTCATTCCTATGTCGATAACTTAAATTATACGACTTAAAGTTGTATTGTGCTGTAATGTTGGCAGGGAAGTCGGAAGATTGGAAAAGCATATTCAGTGGGTACACGGCATCAGTGGACATGCCATCTGTAACAGTGTATCGTAGATTGATAGAAGAGTGTCCTAACGCAAAGATAATCCTTACTGTGCGGGAGAAGCAAGCGTGGTATGAGAGTGTAAAAGATACTCTTTACCCTGCTTTCAGAGAAGCCAATATTCTATCTGCATCAGAACGAGCCCTGATTAGGTTAACACTATGGGAGGGTTTATTTGGGGAAAGGTTCCAAGACAGAGAATATGCCATGAATGTGTATGAGGCTCATGTGGAAGCAGTGAAGAATTATGTCCCTGCTCATAAATTACTTGTATTCAATGTAAAGGAAGGATGGCCTCCTCTCCGTAATTTCTTGGGCGTTCCTCTGCCTCCCGCCGATACACCATTTCCTCACTCCAACAATACATCACAATTCTTGCAACGTGTTTTGAAAACAGAGAATACGCCATGAATGTTTATTTCACGGGAGGTTTGAAGAGAGAGAATACGCCATGAATGTGTACGAGGGGCACATGGAAGCTGTGAAGAATTATGTACCCGCTCATAAATTACTAGTATTCGATGTAAGGGAGGGATGGCCGCCTCTCTGTAATTTCTTAGGCGTTCCTCTTGACTCCCGCTGATACACGATTTCCTCACTCCAATAATGCAGCACAAGTCTGCCAACACATTTTCAAAAACTAATAAAATTATGTTCATAATTTTAGACAGATATGTAAGGGAGTTTTATGAAGGTGTTCCCTTGTGAGGAGAACCGGCCTGGCTCAGACTCATCCAGCATGTTGATGTTTCGTAGCAGCGGGAGATTTCTAGGCCGACTTAATGAGGAGTCACACCTCATTCATGAAGAGACACCTAGCTAAGACGGAGTGTTGATGTGTAGCTACAGGGCCACAAGCGTCATACTTCTAGCGGTGATCTTAATAAAGCAATAAATTAAATATAGCCTATGGCTATTTATTTATTGAAGATGCTTTTTTTGTGAAGAGGCACTTCACTTAAATATTAAATAATATTTTGTCATTGGTTGTCATGTTGAGAGACTTCATGACATGGGTATCTGGAAAGATATCTCCCTAGCTAGAGGGAGTGTTGATGTTTCGTAGCAACAGGAGATTTCTAGGCTGACTCAATGAGGAGTCACACCCCATTCATGAAGAGACACCAAAATTACATATATATACACATGCAATATTCGTCATTTGATCATTTAGGAAAAAGTTCTTTCTTCTACAGCAGATCGAGTTTGATTGAAGGCAGAATTAACACTTGGAGAAGATTTCAATCATCTTCAGCATATTGTCATATTGTTTGTAAAGAAGATTTATGCATTATCTATTCCATAATATAAGAGAAATTATTGGCTGGGTTTTTCTCCCTCGAGGAGGAGGGTTTTCCCAAGGAATATGCTATGTTAATGTGTCTGAACTTAAATTAAATTTCTATGTTTATTGTTTCAAGTTTTGCATTTTCTACTTTATGTTAAATCTGATCACCTAAAACTAACACAACAGGTGTGCAAAACAATGAAATCCATCGTAGCCGTTCATCGGTTTCTACTTGCCTTTTTGTGTTTTTTTGCCAGTTTTTGGTTTTTCTGCTATTCAGATAAAGACTTAAATTTGATAGTTGTATAACCATATTTGGACATTTTAACTGTAAAATACAGTTGAAATTTTGAAAAGACTATTATATGAAAGGAGAGATTTTGGAAATTTATATAGGATTATGACGATATATATATTGGTTTTTATATAATTTACTTATACTAAAATATATCATAGTATTTTAAAGGCATTATAAAATACATAATTGTCATTAAAATAATTGCTTGAGAATCAAGGTTGACTATCAAATTTAAGCCCTATGCATATGGTTTCAAACTTTCAAATTTCCACGTATGCGATATAAGTTTCAAGGTTTCAAGGTTTCAAGGTTTCAAACACTAATTTACACCGATGTGAAAGATTATCCATAATCAAAGGGTGGACAAAATGATGAGATGGCATATATTAAAAAAATCAACACTTACCCAAAGAAATCATCCATTCAAGTCTTATATGTGGAACATGTTATAAGTTTAGAAAATCTCCCCCTATGTTATTGCAAGACATTAAAACATGAAAGGAAACATACGTAATTAACTAAATACTTGACCATTTATTGTTTTATTTCTAATTTTATAAATTGTGAGAACCAAGATCAGGGAAAGACTATCAAACATGAGATTACAAGTGAGAACGAACAATTTGTATTAACAAATAACAGATATAAATAGTAGAGGTTGCATACCTAACTCTCCATGAAACAAGGATAGGTGGTGATATTCAAAGCAAGAGAATAGCATAACTATCCTAGGAAATAGAGGCGATATGTCAAGTCTATTGACACCTATTACAAATGACTCACCAAGTTGAAAATGTCAATTGGGATATGCTATAAGTCACCTAACTATGTTGAATTAGTGTTAACTCATAGAGTTATGTACACCAACACCCCCTCTTAAGCATAGCTTAGGTGAGTTTATGAATGATGAGTCCCAGTAGTGTGCCATTTTAGGTACTCATTTACAAATGTATCTCTTAGAAAATAGAGAAAGAAAGAAAACCTTGTGGGAAAAAACTTTCCTCCAAAAAGAGAGAAAACAAAGAGAGTTCTAGATAGCCCCCCCAGAAGATGATGATGTCAATGTCGACTGCACACCAAAAAGAGCTCATAGATGAATGAACTTGCTCTTAGTACAGGGTTTGGTGAAAATATCAGCAACCTACTTTGAAGATTGGCAAAAGACTAGGTCAATGATCTGATCATGAATCAACTCTCGAATATAATGTATGTGAATCTCTATGTGTTTGGTTCATTAATGTTGAACCAGATTCCTGCATATCTGAATTGTACTATGGTTATCACAGAAGATAACTGTAGGCTGTTTGAAAGGAATTCCAAACTCAGAAAGAATACCTTGAAGCCATATGGCCTTAGTAGCCGAGTTAACAACTCCCCAGAACTTTGCCTCCGTAGAAGATATAGCAATAGCATTTTGCTTTTTGCTAGACTAGCTAATAGGACCTGAACCAAGTGAAAAGTTGTAACAAGAAGTGGACTTGCAATTCTCAATATCACTAGGCCAATTTGAATCTATGAAACCAACTAAAGAAACTTCTGAACAAACTCTATAATGTATCCCAAATGCAAGTGTACCTTGAAGGTAATTAAGAATCCTCTTAGTTGCTTTCTAGTGCAACTCACGAGGTTCCTGCATAAATATGGAAACTATGCCAACTACATATGATATGTCAGGCCTAGTATGGGTTAAGTATATAAGACTACCTATAAGTTGTTGATACAATGTAGCATCAGCTAATGGTGTAGGACAAGAAGTCTCAAGTTTAATTCCAAATAAGAAGGGAGTAGGAGATGGTTTACAATTAGTCATGTGAAAATGTGCAAGTAAGTCAAGAGTGTACTTAGGTTGAGTAAGAACAATCCCCGAATTTGACTGTGATACCTCAATGCCAAGGAAGTAGTGCAATAAACCCAAGTCTGTCATGTCAAATCTTTCCTGAAGTGCATATTTAACTATGGTGATGGTAGATGAAGTACTACCAGTAATCAGGAGATCATCAACATATAGAACCAGTATTAAGAGTGAATCATCTTGCCACAGAAAATACACATTAGGATCTGAATGGCAATGAGTGAATCCTGAAGATAAAAGATTAGAATCCATCTTGGCATAACAAGCTCTGGGTGCTTGTTTGAGACCATACATAGATTTCCCCAATCTGCATACTAAGGATGAATCATGAACAAACCCTAGTGGTTGTTCCATGTAGATTTCTTTCTCAAGATCTCCATGAAGAAATGTACTCTTTACATCCATTTGATGTACAACCCATCCATGTGCTATAGCTATAGCTAGCGTGAGTCAGATCGAAGTCATCTTAGCAATAGGTGTAAAAATTTTTGTGTAGTCAATGCCTGCCACTTGTGAAAAACCTTTGGCTACTAGCTGTGCTTTGAACTTATCAAATGACCCATTTGCTGCAAATTTGGTTCGATATATCTATCTACATCGAACTGTCTTCCTTTCCTTGGGAAGTGATGTTAAATCCTAGGTATGATTTCTAATCAAGGAATCATATTCATCTTTCATAGCAATATCACACTCAAGTGTGCCTGATGCTTCTTTAAATGTCTACGGATCAGACATTGAGGCAAAGAAGGCATTGATCCCCCTTGAAAGTCTGTCTGCATGTTATCTGCTACATGAAGTGAGCGAAGAATTCTAGATGTGGGTGAGTCCGGTGTAGAAACGTCGACTTCTAATTCAATCCTTGAACTTGATGAAGATGAATTTTTAGTGTTGTCATCATTTTGTGAACTGGAAGAAGATGAAGCACTACTTACTGCACTAGGAACATGCTGTGAATAAACTAGATCATTAGAAATATTATCAGGATTTGGAGAATCAATAATATTTTGAGGAATGCCAAGAATAGATTCAAGGGGTGTTTATTGAAATTTGACACTTCTCTCAATGAACAACTCATGCGTGGTTGGGTGAAGTAGGTGACAGCCTTTAACACTATCTAGATATCCAACAAAAATGCAAGGTTTGGATTGAGGATCCATTGCCTTGAGATGTTTTTTTGGGATACGGGCGATAGCAGGTGAACCAAAGACTTTGAAATGATCAACTGTTGGTTTCCATCCTTTCTAAGCTTCAAAGGGGGTGATTCCTTTTAAGACTTTATGAGGAACTCTATTTTGGATGTAACATGCATAGTTGATTGCTTCAGCCCAGTAAGATGGTGTTAAGCCTTTAGAATGAATCATAGAATTAGCCATCTCTTTTAAATATTTGTTTTTGCATTCTGCGACACCATTTTGTTGAGGGGTGAAAGGAACTGTGTGCTGCAATTCAATCCCTTTTGATATACAAAATTGCTCAAAAATATTGTTGACATACTCTCTTCCATTATCTGTTCAGAGAACCTTGATAACTTTGCCTGACTGTTTCTTGGCTAGATCTTTGAAATCTTGAAAAGATTCAAATACTTCTAATTTTTGCCTAAGGAAGTAAACCCATGTGAAACGTGAGAAGTCATCAATAAATGTGAGAACATATCTAGCTTTTGTAAAAGATGGATGGGGAAAAGCCCCTCAAACATCGCTATGAACAAGTTCCAAGACTTGTTTTGCCCTCCATGATTTTTCTTTATCAAACATTGCCTCAGGATGTTTACTAAGGGCACAACCTTCACAAAGTCCTTTTGAAAATTTTACTTTTGGTAATCCATTAACTATTTTTTGTTGACGTAGCTGATCAAGATAGTGGTAGTTAAGGTGGCCAAACCACTCATACCAGAGTTTACTAACTTCATCTGAATGAGTTAGTAGTGCCTTTGAGGAAATATTTGAAGCAAAACTAGAGAAGGTATATAATCTTGATTGATGATTTGCTTCCTCTATTGTAACCAAGCTATTACTTTGTAATTCTCTTATCTTAACTAAATTTGGAGAGAAATGTACTCTCATACCCTTCCCTAAGTGTGTTATTTGATACACTGAAAGGAGATTAGTTGATAGTGAAGGTACATTTAGAACTTTTGAAAATATTCCTCCTTCAACTTCAACATACCCTCTCCCTTTTACCAATGCTGGGGTATCATCACCTAGGTTAACTGAAGTAATTCTGGATGAATCTAAAGATGAGAATGCAACTTGAGATGAACCCATATGATGAGTGGCACCAGAATCAATAATCCATGATGGAGATGAAGATGTAGTAACAACTAGAGCTTTGCCTTGCGATTTCTCTTTTCCCTTAGTACTATCATGAGTTGATGTAGATGCTTTGAAGGAATCAGGTAGCCCAATATTAATCTTCTTAAGAAGATTTAAGAGACTATCAATTTGTTTCTTCATGCAATGTTGTTCATCATGCCCTAACTTTTTACAAAAGCCACAAACATTCTTCTCTGTAAAAGGATTACTTTGATGAGAAGAATTATCCTTTTTGAAATTATCACCTTTCTTACCATCTTGTCCCTTTTAGTGTTCTTTTTCTTATCTTTTGAAGTTTTTGGCTTATCATTCCCTGTGATTAGAGCTTGAGGCTTTGTAGACTTCAAAGAACCCATTTGAATTAGTTTTTCTTGTTCCCTTGTGAGATCAGAAATGAAATTATCTAGAGTGGTCATTTTCCAAGATGCTCCAAGAGCACTTTTGGTAGAATAGAAAGTTGATACAAACACAAAAAAGTCAGGACCTAGCACAAAAATAATTAATTGATCCTCTTTCTTGTCAATTTCACAATCTTTTAACTATAACTTTAAGGATTTAAATTTTGATTATATGTTGTTTTCCCCCCAAATTGCACAATTAATGGAATTAGTGCTTATCGTCTCCCTAGAAAAGTGTGATTGGGCACTTTATAATGATAGTGTGATATCAGCTTTGTTGGATAGAGGATGAAAAAAGAACCACCTTTGCCAAAGGAATGACTCTATTTTGAGTCAATTTGCAAAAGTTATGGCCCTTCAAAAATTTTGCATATGCAAAAAAAAATACACTTCCAGAAAATAATTTTCTAATGTGTTTGGAAAAAAAATTGCATACAAAGAGTGAAGGAAAAAAACTTGTGTGTGAGGGAGAAATATAAGCTCCCTATGGTAGAGTGCAACCAAGAGCTTATTTTCCCATGTGACCAAGGGCTTACCTCTTAAAATTTTGCCCCCCCTTCTTGGCTTTTTGCCTTTGATGATGTCACCCCCCTAGTTTCTTACATCAACATTTCAATACAAAATACAAATGAATAGTGCCAATATACTTGGCATTAACTTTGACAACCATCACAAATAAAAAAAACTTTTCCCTCCTATTTGCTCGCCGCCAGGTGGGGCCCTCAAGGGCGTTTGAATGCCTTTGGGCATGGTCAGTGGTGACCGTTGGGTGCATTGGGCCATTGGGTGCAAGGCCTTCAGTGTTTTTGTGGTGGAGAATGCCATGTTGTGGCTGAAGACTCCCACATATTTCCTCTTGACTAGGTCCAACATGATCATTGGTGCCACGATCTGCATAGGCCTATATGGCCATTTGGCTTCGTTAGCTGCAATGAGCATAGGGTGGTGTCCAAAGTGGATGCCTTTTCTCCTATGGCATCCCTCCTTGTTGGCCTTAGTGGCCTCTGCAGATGTCGTCCAAACTCGGCTTCTCTGGATGATGTGTGCAATATGATATCAGCCTTTTGTGGCCTTGCTAATGTAGTTTGAGATCAGCCTTCCCTAGCCGCTACGAATGCAATATAATGTCAGCCTTTTGTGTCCGCTTATGTATTCTCTCTGACTCAGCCTTTGGAGCCAATGTCGATTCTTGTAAAAAAAGGCCTATATGGCCACTTCGGATGTCGTCTGTGAGCTTTCAAACAAATTTGGCCAATGTGGCCTATGTGGTGCTTACAAGCGAGGATCCACACTACCCTATGTGGCCATTTGAAGACAATAAGAGCATGCATAAATGTTAAATAGAAAACAACTGAAACGAAGCAAAAACACAGAGATGCAAACCTAATTCGCACAATGAGTAAACAAGATTTGATGTTGACCACAGTGCTCTAATACCATGTGAGAACCAAGATTGTGGAAAGACTATCAAACATGAGATTACAAGTGAGAACGAACAATTTGTATTAACAAATAACAGGTATAAATAGTAGAGGTTGCATACCCAACTGTCCATGAAACACGGATATGTGGCGATATTCAAGGCAAGAGAATAACATAACTACCCTAGGAAATCGAGGTGATGTGTCAAGTCCATTGACACCTAAATTACAAATAACTCACTAAGTTGAAAATGTCAATTGGCATGTCCTATAAGTCGGCTAACAATGATTGAGTTAGTGTTAACTCATGGAGTTATACACCAACATAAATGAATAGTTCAATTATATATACAAGTTTTATGTAAGTTTTTTAAGCTATTCATATTATAGTTTTATATAATATGCAATTTTAGTTATATATTATTTATATAAATTCAATATATTTATATATCATATTTCAATTTTTATGATTGTTTACATTTTACGATAGATATGAGAGAGAGAGAGAGTTGTTTACATTTTATGTGTGTGAGAGAGGATGTTGTGGCAGAATGATGAGCTAGATAGACATGTTTCTAATTTCTAACATCTAGTTTTCTTAGTCATCTATGTGAATCTCGTTGTCCATACAACCCAATTTTGTTACAGTCCAAGACTCTTCAACAACAATTTTCATAAACAAAATGAACTTTTGTTATTTTTATCTCTTTATAAACAAGTTTGATTTATATTTGGACTAAGTTACCATGTAGCGGAACCTTGTATAGTATTATATACCATACAAAATATATTATATTCATATATTTATAACTATGATATAATATATATTATATATTTAATATTTATATTTATTTTTAACTTATATATATATATATAATATATTTTATATAATGTAAATTATTTAATATATTTTAAATGATATTTAATTAAGTATATAATATAATACCCAATTAATATATGTATTTTATTTCTAATGTCATATTATAATATATAATGCTATTTTTATATTGAATATATTCCATGTTTGATGTTCACTTATATTTATTATTTTATTATATTTATTTTTTATAAAAATTATATATTTTAAGTTTCAAGACGAGTTGACTTCGTGGATCAATGGTCTACATTGGTGTAGAGGTGTGCAAGACGATGGAAGCATCTTGTTCACACCCACCCTCCTCCATGTGGATTTGAATGCATTTGTATACACTTAAACGAGTGTACATATTGCGTGGTTTTCTCATCAAAATATGTTGTCATTATCATGTCTCAATGCCTCTGTTCCCACACTTCTTTCAAAATTGATAACTCAAAGTCAAAAAGCCATATGTTATATAAGTTAAAAATTGTAGTTGTTTTGTATCTCCATTGATATGTTAATAATTATGTCTTTTAGACTCATCACCAAACATAATTTACAGAAATAAATAAGTGTAGTATTGTTAATGATTTTGGCACATTGTGAGGTGTGTGACTAAAAAATCTCACTAAAAATACCACTAAAAAGTTTTTCATCACGTTATAAATTCCATGTACTTTGAAAAATAAATGCCATGTAATTATGTCAATTACGTAATATTTTGAGAGATTTAAAAATTTTCAATTATAACATTTAGGAATTAGGTTTATTTTTATTTGCTTTTTAATTTGTAGAAGAAATAAAACAACTTTTATAATAGATATTTAAAATAAAAAATTAAATAAGGTAATCAATATAATTATAATTTTGGATATGTATATGAATTTGATAGTTTTAGAATTGAAATTGAGATAAAGTAATAGAAATAAAATGTGTTCATGTTCACACTATGTATTGGCCTATGACATCAATATACTACTGCATCTAAATAATCTTTAGAGAAATAAATAATTGTAGTATTGTCATGAGGGTAAATAATATAAAAATAGGAGTATTGTATGATATTTGCGTATAATTATAAAATTAAAGTTAGATGAAAAAATTAAATTTATGAGAAAATTGTGTTCACTTAAATGGGATGATTTTTTAAGTGGTAAAATTATTGAGAGTTATATAATAGAGATCAAGATAAACTAGTTTCTAGAAGTTTTATTTTTTCTAGGTCACTCCCATAAGCTACATATCAAGTCTCTGCAACAAAACATTTTTGCATGATCACAAACAAACCTAATATGCTTATGTAAAATCATGTGCATCTTATGATCTAGTCACATTCTTCAAATAGTAAGCCATGTTTTTTTGGACCCAAGAACATTGATTCTATGTGGCATCAAGAATTATTCTTCATTGTAGTTTCTAAAGCTAAGTACCCTAATGCATTGTATTCAATTTCAAATATTCACTTCTAATTTATCAACCCAACTTTGGTTAATCTAGATTATTATGCTTAATTTTTTGAATTAGATGAATTAGCTTAGATCTAGCCAAAGGAAGTATTTAATTCCATTTCATTTTGGTGGACTTGACATTCCTGCATCCCTTAGGGTTTTTCCTTAGGATTTATCCTTCATTCCATTTAAGGTTTTTAGGTCTGATATTTCCTAATTGTCTGTCATTTACATCAAATTTATCTAGGTTTTATTGTCCTCTTGTGTACTTCATTAAGTTGTTTCCTTTACAATTTGGCTTGACATTGATTGATCTTTTCTTTTGTACACCCTACCCACACTTGGATTCACATTTAGGGTTTCATTTTCAAATCTAATTTATCTTGTTGATTTTACTATATTTAAATATGAGAATGATTTTGTATTACATTATCTTATCTCTCTCATAATGGTATTGATTTTTTCATGCCATGAGATACTCGAAACCCCAATCTTCATTTGAGAAGGGGTGCTTGTCTTAACCCTATTATGGCTACTCAATCCAATCAAAAATAAAATATTTATAATGCTCATGATGAGAACCACTTGGATCATCAACAAGATTATGACCATGATGCTCACGTTGCCAAACAAGATCTTACTCTTAGTAGCCAACTATTTTTTATGACCTCACTACTAATGAATCTCTTCAACAATTTATTGAACCCTTTTGCACTAAACTTTAATAAATTCACCTCTTGGCATATATTCTACTTGGGATTGGATATTTGTTGTTCTCTTCTAATATTGTTCATCCCATCCTTTCTCTTCTTTTGAGCCTCATCACACCACTACTACTCCTATTATCACTCCTAGCTTTGCCCCTACTATTTCCATACCTACCTCAAGTGATCCCATCCCCCTAATGTGCCACCTACATTTCCTCCTTATATTCACATGCATGTGTCTCACAACATCCATCATTCCCAACCTATGTCTCACATTAACCCTCCTTCCCAACCTATGTCTTATATTAGCCCTCCTTCTCATCCCATTTTTACCTAATCTCATAATGTGGTTCATCCTTATATTCACATAACTACTAGTGAATTATTTAGATTGGATTTATGACTTTGAGCAAACATGGTTGAAGATAAAATTCACTAGTGTGCAAATAGATTGTAGGATTCTAATGTAGATTTAGATTATTTGTCCTCTAGAAAATGAAATGTGTTCTAGTGATTTTATTCTTGTAATCTTTGTAATCTTTAAAGATGCACAAAGGAGACTTTGCAGCCAAACATTTAAATGCCATTCATGTATTAGTGAGTCAAATAGCTTCCATCTATTTAAAAAATTTCTAAATACTTGCTTGAGATTTACTTTTATATCAATAATTTGTAATCTATGCAGATCATGTATATCCTAAACAAATAATACTTCTTCCAATACAATTTATTGAGACACCAATAAACTAGAATTAAGCATGTTAAAAACTATGAACATTTCATCTTAGTACATAATGTCTCATTTATAACATCACAAAATCACATTAGTATCAAGCTCAAATGTACATTGTAACATAAGAATGCTTTAAAAAAATCAAACCTACCTAGTGCATTCCAATGTTCTATGAAGATTTATCTTTACCAAACTAAACTAGAGTGCACCCAAGGACACCACATGGATCAACACTAATGTTACTCCCAAATTCTCTTCTTTTAATGAAATTATTATTCTTTTATAGGCATTAGATAATTTAGGACATGATTTATGCCACATTCAATGGTTATGACAATAAAACCATATAAGGCTCTCACAACTTTACCTTGCACTATGAAAATTATATGATTTGAGACCTAAAATAAAATTTAGAGGGTTTGTCAAAGGGTAAATCTTATAGGGTATTTTTTGGAGAGATTTTATGAGCTTTTATCTGGTGTTACTAGAGAAAATGGATGAGTTTGAGGATTCGATTGATGAGTTGTTTAGAGAATATATTAGTGAAATATTTTAAACCCTAGATTATGCTTTTAATTGTTATGTGAGATGCCTTTCAATATCAATGGTTGACAACATCTTACCATGATGCAAGACAATAGAAAGAATTGTGGCCTTTCAACAATTTTATTGGTCTTGTCCAAATGTTATAATTAAATATCTCCATAAGAGAGAAGGGGGAGAGATAGAGATATATTTGAGAAAGAGAAGAGAGAGAGAGAGATCTCAAAGAGATGAAGTGAGAGAGAGAGAGAGAGATGGTGAGAGCGAGAGGGAGGTAGAATAATGTAACCTTCATTTTGTATTAGTCTAGACTTTAATAGATTATAAATTCCTTATTTTTCATAGCCAAGTTCCCCTTGAATTCTGGTCGGAGGAGTGCCTACTAAAGATTGGTCGATCTTTAGGAATAGTACTAGACTAAGACTACACCTTGTTGGATAATGATTCTTTTCTCTATGCAAGAATTCAAGTGGCTGTGATCAAACAATTCCCAAAAGTAGTCACCCTCGCCTTGGGGAATTACTCAAGGATCCAAAAATTGGAAATTGAAGAGAAGAATTTTTTTGTTCTGACTGTAGGAGCCACTACCATTCGTTGGAGAATTTTCCTAAAAAAAATATGAACCCTCCATTGTGACCCCTCTCGTTACAATGGACGCTGAAAGGATGTTGAAGGACAACAGTGATCTCTCAGGGAAACCCAATTCCGCACCACAATTACCACAACTGAATCTAAGACTATTGCCAATAGAAAATACAAAAAGAGTTCTTCCCACCAAAAGCAAATAAGATGACAGAAGAAAGGATTACATCATCCTAGAAAATAAGGATACGAAGGCTAGCTTGGTTTTCACCATGACTTCCCAGATTCATAGCCTTCCAGCACATCATGAGAGGAAGAACAAAACTCTAGATGACATGACACCACAAGAATCGGCAGTAGAAGCACCCAGGTCCGATCCTGCATTTCTAAAGGGAACATCATCCAAATCAGGAAATTGCATTCAAAAAATTAAACTATTGGACTTATTAAGGGGCATTGGTGGGGGTGTGTCCAAGACATCCCCAAAACAAGTCCAATGAGGGGCGGTAGCCCCTCATTTGGCAACTTGGCACACCAAAACCTCTCAACCTCCATTGCGCGAGATGACTTAATTAAACTGCCAAGATTAGACTTGGGAAATCAGATAGAACATTTGGTGCATTGTTTTGGATGGAAGGAAATGGGTCCAACACTATTTAGAATGTTGCTAAGGAAATCTCTAGTGAACTGATCAACTTCATCATAGAATTCAAAGCCTGAGGAAATATTCACCATCCTCAAAAGATCAAGTGGCAGACTCTTTACATGGGTGTGACCATAGCTCTATGCATTTCCCATTTGTTTATTTACCATGGGAGCCTTCGACTCAGTAGAGCATGCTTTGAAACAATGGTGAATCAAATGAACATTGACTATGTGTGTATATGCCAGGCTGGGTAGCATAAGGATGGAGGTGATGACATTGAGGAAGAAGTGAGATTGGAGGCAAATGAAGGGGAGAATGAAGAGGAAGGTAGTGAGGATGAGGAAGAGAGCGATGACTAGGAGGATGATGCTGTAGAATCCCTAACCGATCAGATCAAATGACTCTTCAAGGCCGACTCGAAGGAGACAATGAAAGCTATTTGCAAAGTGGTCAACTCAAATTTCTTTATTGGAGGGCATATGCATGATGGATTCCTCTATGAGGATTTTTTATGAACATAGTCCTCATATGGCAAGGTCATAGCAAATAGCTATCTCAAGGACCACATGTATGAGGTAGTGTCTACAACAATCTCCAACTTCAACAAATGCCCAAAACACAGGTTGATGGCTAGGATCTTTGATGCTACCACTGTCAACAAAGAAAATAGTGTGACTGATTAGGTGATGGTGGTTTATAGGGAATGCATCTGTAGAAACAACATGGAGACCTTCTCCTATATAGTTAGTCAATCCGAAGATCTTCTTTCTCCTACCCAAGTGGAAAGAGCTGTGGAGTTAGCTGAAGGGATTAGGACCCTTTGGCATAGCAATTAATATCTCCCTTTTCTGTTATGTTGTAATCACTCACGTAGCATACTATGTACTTGGTTCTCTTATTATCTATAATATATTCTCTGTCTTACTGGCAGCTTCTTATTTATCAAATTATATATATTAGATTATTTGCTAAGCAACAAGTTTATGAGAAGATTTCTAATTAAACTATGTGTACATAATGAGTCTATAAGAAGGTGTGTGTGTGTCTGTGTGTGTGTGTGTGTGTATATATAACTAAATTTCATAAGTATAAAATAGAGTTCTACTTTGTGAATATACAACAATCAGAAGAGAAATATAAATAGAGATCATTTCATACAACTTAGAATGTGATTATATATATTGCATATGATATATATATATATATATATATATATATATATATATATATATCAATAATATTAAAGATATTTTACAAATGAATATATAGAGAATGATCTTCAAGTGTTTAAGACTTGAGAAAACAAAGGAAGACAATGTGTTCGGTCATGGCTGGGCCTATGGTGGCTTAGCTGGGCCGAGACCCACCATAGTCCACCATGTCATGCACTGGGGTTGTGGTTCCCCAAGCTCCCACAACCCTTTGGGTTGTGATAGTCGTGGATAACCATGGCTTCCATAGCCCTAAACTTATCATCATTTATGTAGCAACACTATGAATTATAAATTAAAGAAACATAGTTTATTAGCATTCAATCTAATGAATGTTAATCACTATTTCTATAAGAAAATTAAACTCAACTATGATGAAGTATATATATTTATCAATATACATTTTGCAGAATAAAAATAATGAATTCTCAATATGAATTCTAAAGTTGGAAATCAATCCAGATTTCTATTATAAATAACTCAAATCATATATTTTCTTAGAACCAAAATTTCCAACAGAGATGCAATTGAATCCCTACATCCAAGCTTTCTTTTATGTTCATTGTTTCTAGCTACAAGGCCAAGTGACAAAGGGGTTTTTCCCAATAGAATTACTAGAAATATACATTGATTTTAAAATCAAATTAATTGACAAAAACATGTCAATAATCTTTTATTGCTTCTCCAAGGCATAAATTTATTTCCTTGATTGGAACAAACATCTGCAAACCACATGAGCATCCCAGTCCCGCTCTCCTCCCAACTGTAGGGCTTGGATTCCAAGCTGACCCCTGAGCGGGAGATCAAACTCAAATGCCCAAATTAAAATTTACAAATAAAACCACAATAAAAACTAGTTTTGCAAACTAGATTTCACATAGGCTAACTCACACACAAAGAATCCTTTCTAGATTCTTGCAAAGGGGAAGAAAGGGGATTCCCTTCCCTCTTAGGGATTAAACCACAACAATAACAATTTCTCCTTTCTCAAATAATTCCATCACAAAAGCAACTCCACAACCCTTCAAACCCTTACTCCATAACAACCCACAACACAACTCCACCCATCAATTCAAAGCCATCTCAACAACAACACAACCCTTCCATCCAAGCCACAACACACGCCTCCACAGCACAACCCTTCAAATCATCAAAAGCCCAACATTCTCCATTATGCAAAAATGCAACAAGCTTCCCCAAGAGAGGCTCCACGCCTTCCTCAACCCCACACAAGGGAGGCTCTCAACCCTCAGGTGGGATTCACTCTATTTTTACACCCAAACCCCAATCACATGTATGACCAATAATTTTGCAAACAACTACAACCAGAATTCATTCAATTGTTCATACAAAAAAATCCATAACATATAGCAATAAACCACATCCATTTTCACAATTTGCATTCATAAAAACTAAAAATCGAGGGAAATACCAAAACCTACCTTCGCTGTCCAAGTTAGGAGCAGCCCAAGAATGGGATTCCAAAGTGAAATTTTAACCCTCTAAATCAGAAATTTCCATCCATTATCTAGCCATGCCCTTCGTCACCCACCATCTCCATCAAAGAAAACCAGATTTTCCAATATCTTTTTAGCACAAAACAAAGATGAGCCAAAATCCCAAGCATGTATGCACAACATGAGAGGAATTGAATCAAATTCCTCAATAAAATAATTTGCATACCAAACCCTTCAACTTCCCAAAATGAAAACTAAAAAGGCAATACAATAATAATACCAAATACTATAACTTTTAAATATCCACCCTCAGCAAATGAAATAAAATAGAATAAAATGAATAATAACCATATCTTCACACTATAATTCATTTAATTAAGTAATTAAAAATAAGGTAACCAAGATAATTAATACAAATATCCCTGACACAACCCAACTGGTTACTCACGACAAAATCCAAAAAATTCACTAAACTTGGGCATTTGAGCATATCTCCAAACTAATAAGGATCTGGGCTGCCCACCTGCAAAACTCAATTTCGAATATCAGTATATGATGTTAAAATAGTCGAAGCAACAAGTAATTAAATACTAAATGTCCAAAATGTCTAAAATCAAATAATTTATTAAATTTCACAATTAAATTAAAATATTCATATTTATGGAGATTAAATGCATATTCATATACATCGCATAATTAAAAAAATATTTTATTAATTTAAAACATCTAATATAATCTATAATCCACAACAATGTCCACACACACATATGTATATAAAATATGCATATCAAAACACATAAATCCATGATCCTAAAATAGTAGTATCAACCATGTCTATACTCAATGATCAAAACAATCAACTATAAACAATATCACATCATAGTCTCAAGATAGTGCTAGTTAGGCCTCACATCTATGGTCCATGTTCTTGAATCTCAGCATTTGTCACACATCAACATTGGCTTGGAGATCCTTGAGCATCCTCTAAAGACATTATGGGCATCATTCGAGTCTTTGAATCATGTGAAAAATTTAGAGACCTTCCTACTTCTTCTTGTATGTTCCTATCCAGAATGGGAAGATCGTTTGCACACTTCTATGGTTCAATTTCTTCCTAAGGGGAGAAATGTGGTTCAACATTCCTGGATTCTCTTCAACATACTTCATCGAGCATCTACACACACTACATCATATGTTTTTGATTATATAAGGAGGCTAAACAAGGGGCCGAACCCTTAACAAAAATAGAAAGGCCTGAAGACAAAACAGAGCCTTACACCAGAAACAGCATATACCACCAGTACATAATGCCAGCAGAACCAGTAAAACTAGCCACTAAAACTAAAGCCAAAAAATAGAGTAACAGAGTATCAGCAGATCATATGTTATTGTACACATGTGATAAAAGTTGTCCTAGGGGGTAATGATATTTAAGTCCATACTTCTTCTTCACTTGTTTTCTTTTTCATGCATTTTGTTTATCCTTTTGGAGAGGTTTTTTATTCCCACTGGGTTTTCTCCTTTACTCCACTTTATGAGAAACTTTGTACATGGGTACCTAACATGGCCTAGTAGCCGTGACCCATATCTTTGTATCTATTGTACTTTTGTGATCTCCCCAAGTATCACTTAAGGGGGGGTGTTAGAGTAAATAATTTATCTATTCACTATAGCTTAAGTGTACTTAGTTTGATGAGGTTAGACAACATCTTGTCTAACTAAATGTGCAACCTTTTAGAGGTTAAAGGTTACCTAATTGTTTGGTAAACCTCATGTGCATACCTTTTGAGGTTGGAAGACTTTCCATCTCACCTCAAAAGACACTTTGTAGTCATCCAACACTTGTCACACAAGGTTGTTGGTTTGCACACTTCAAGTGATCCAAAGGTTGACACCAATAGGACACTTGTCTTCATGTTTGTGCCACATCATGGCCCATGGGCCACTTGTCAATCCAAATGCAAGGTGGATTGCCTCTTCCATGCTTATATAATGAGGCATTCTCATGTAAGTGGGTAATTGAGATCAATATAAGTTTATGCTCAATTAGGTTCTTCAATATCATCGATTTCTTATCTCGTATTGTTGATTTCCATATTGTGAGAGTGTAGATCAAGTTGCAGAGTCTCCTTGGCTATTCTAACACATTGAATGTGACATCCATGTTTTCGTTCATTTTATCCATATTTTTGTTTAGGGATTCAAATGCCTCCTCTATTTTCCCCTTAGGAATTTTAGTATCATTTCTTATATATTCTTCTCGATAGGTATTGTATCATTCTTCCTTCTATTATTGTTTGTATTTATAATAGGAAAATCCCTTTTTGATGACCATCAATTTTACATAGAAAATAGGTATTAAGTCCACCCAGACCCACTATTTCACACTTATATATACTTTTAAAAATAAAAATTAATTGATTATAGATTACTAATAGAAATATTTGGAGTACAATATAAGTTCCTACCCCTAGGGCATCAAGTATTCAAAACTACATCATGAGTTGAACAATTTCAAATGAACCACAACAACATTGAGATCAACAAGGGACTCAAAACAAGTCACTAGCTCAATTTCACGTACAATAATACACTTGCATGTTGGTCCCAAAAGTATACAAAGTTAAAGAACAACCTTGAGGGACCTTCAACCTGTAAAAAGAAGCCTGTGTATGCCAAGGTAGCCTCTGTATTTGAATATACCATTATCAACCACCTGTAACCAAACTTTTGAAACTTTTATCCACAAAAATAGGTGACAAAAAGATAATTTTATCAGTTTATCAGCTATTGCAATACTATCACATCAAAAAGACCTAGTAAGTGAGGAGGTGAATATGTCAAAGCATCAAAAAGATAGAAACAAGTAACAATTCCCTCTACATATTTCCACTTTCACTGTATTTATCTATTGTTCCAAATGAACCAATGGGGGGATCAATGTCTGAAATGAACTTATTGTCTCTGATAATTTCAAGAGCATCTTCAAGTGGTAGAATAGGCTTCTTTAGGCCCATGTCCTCAAGTAGTTTATCAAAATCATAATTCTTATTATACTATTTTTGAAACCTTATATACTCTTTTACAAATTTGTCATCAACAACTCTTGTATCATGTGGCCAAAACTGGCAGTTATTATCTCATATCTTTTTAGTACCATTTGACCACCATCCATCAACTCCAAGAACTTTTATTTTACAATCTCCATTCATTTGGACCTACACAATTACATTATGGAATATGAATCTTATAAAAGACTTAGTAAGTACTCTTCTCCTCCCGTGAAAGCATTCTTCATTTCTAAGTTTCCACAAGGCCCACAAAATTTTACTAGAAAGAATCAACCAAAAGTTATTACACTTTATCTATCCCAATTGCATAACCAAACAATATTTCTTACCAAGTAAAAATTTGTTTTGGATCCCACCCTTTAAGACCAGACAAAAATATAGACAATACATATTTAGCAAACTCACATTAAAAAAAGAGATGTTTAATAGACTTTGGCTACTTACAAAAACTACATAGATTATTAATGGGATCAAATTTAAAACAAATGGTATCAACAAATAATCTCTTAAATAAAATTAATCATCTGAAACAAGACTTTTTAGGTTCAATCAAGTTGGACCAACACCTATTAAAGACCTTAGACCATTGCAGAGGGCTCAAGTTAATAGACCAACACTTGTTGGAAAAAATGATGGGTGCCAAGGAGTTGGAAATGGGGTTATAAACTTTTTTAGGTCCTCCTCTGAAAATCTTAGAACCATCAATCCATTTCAAGTTTTCATAAATTTCAATATTAAATATAAGACTCACATGTACTTGCAATTTATGAAGAGCCTTTTGCATAACAGAGTATATTTTCTTTTGAGTCAGGGATATCAAATATCACTCCTAGTTCATTCAAAATTTTTAGTTTTCCATTTTCTAAAATATCATTGAAGTTACTAATCCCTTTGTGATCCTAATTTTTTGCAGAGTAGGCTTGTAATAAGGCTAAGGGCTTGTTCTTCCACTGAAAAATTCCACCATATGGACTGAAAATTAAATACTTATTTCTCATTTTTGTTCCATGCACTACCATTCTCAATAAGAGGTCTGACCATTTCCAAATGCTTCTAAATACACTAGAGGCAAAGGTGAGAACAACAAATCTGCTGAAAATAATATCATGTGGATGAAGGTTTTTCCAATATTTTACCTTTTTTGGTACAACCAATTTGTATATTGTTCCTTATTAGGATCTTCCAAGGCTCATTCCATTCAAAATATTTCAATATCCATTTAGTAGCCATTGCAATACCTTGAGTAAAGAAGTCTTTCAGACCAAGATCCCCATAGTCTTTCCCTAAACAACACCATTCCGATTTGATAGTTGCCCTCTTTTTGCTCCCTTTACCATCAAACCATTATGCACATCATTGAAATGGTAGTTGTTGAAGAACCAAATAGATTAATAGTAGATACTATAAGAGGACAATATTTTTTGATAAACTTGCACTCTACTTGCCATTAACAAGTATTGACGATTCCATTTCATTAACTTCTTGTCAATTTTATCTTTCACCCAATTCTACATACCATTTAGAGAGGGATTTATAGAGAAAGGAATCCCCATGAGGTATTGACCTATTTGTTAGGTCCTCCCCAAGCAAGCCTCAAGTCTTTGAACCAGTTAGGAGGAGAACTATTCTAAATAAGAAGGGAATTTTGAATTGAAATTTTATATCCTGAGGCTTGGCAGAAGATATCCAATTTACCCAACAAATTTATAAAGTTATTTTCTTCCATGCTTACAAAGATAGTAGTATCATCAGCAAATTGTGTATTAATTAATTCTTCCCCATTTGGTAGGGAGAGTCCTCTCAGTTTACCACCTCTTATGGAGGCTCTCAAAAGAAAATGCATAGCATCTACTGCAATAACAAACAAGGCAAGAGCCAATGGGCATCCTTGCCCAATAGATATCTAAAGAGTAAAAGTTTAGATAATGATCCATTAATATCAATCACAGTGACAACATCTTGAAACAATACCTTGACCATGTCTCTAAATTTCTTGGGGAAACCAAAAGTTTCAAACATCATGATGATAAAAGACCATTCAACCTTGTCATAGGCTTTTTTAAAATCTTAGAGGAGCATGCCAATATTTTGATTAGTGTGATTAGCCCAGTGCATTACTTCCTAGCTAGTAATTATATTTTCTAGAATATACCTTCCTTTCATAAATCCAGTTTGAGAATCATTGATAAATTTTAGTTAAATTTCCTTCAACTTGAGAGCTAACACTTTAGCCAAAATTTTATATGATACATTAAGTAAAGTGATTCGTCTCTAGTTTTTGATTAATCCTTTGTCATAGTCATTTGACATGAGTTTGATAGTGCATTTATTAATATAACTACCCAAGGAACCATTACTCAATGCTTCTTCATACAAAAACCAAAGATCATCTACTATATAGTTGACATTATTTTTATAGAATTCAGCAGGAAAGCCATCAACCCCTAGATATTTATCATTTTTGAAGGCATTGATAGCATATATAATCTTATTTTTACAAATCTCTCTACTCAAACTATTGACATCCTTTCTAGTAATCTTTAATGGAATAAGCTCCTTGCAAGCTCTTTTAGCATTGATGCAATTCAAGTTGTTATCATTAGCAGAGAAAAGATAATGGTAAAAGTTTCTAAATTCCTCTTTAATCTTATTAAAGTCTTCTACTTTTTCATTGTCAACCCAAATATGACCAATCTCCTCTTTACAATTTTACTTTTAAGAAAATTGAAGAAGAATTTAGAATCTTTGTCTCTAGCCTTAAGCCAATTTATTTTTCCCTAACTTTCAAACCTTGTACTTGTTTTGAATGCATCTAATTTGATATTTAAAGGTGGCCAGATCTATCACCAAACCATAATCATTTGGAGTATTTGGGATCCTTTCTTCATTTGAGTGTAACCTATTTTAGATCTCCTCTTTAGCTTTCCTTTGATCAAGTGTAATTTTTTTCCAAATGGTGTAAAAAATCTTCCTCTATCCTTTGGTATTTTTTTCCAAATCACTACTTGCAACAAATTTCTCAATATAACTCTATTTATATTTCTTAATGAGAGGACCCCATCCAGACAATCTTGCGATTTTAATAGATTTGTATTAAGCTTAAAAGGATTACATTTCCTTATTTTATCTCTCAAACCATGTCTTTTTCATTACAATATAAGCTTCAATAGGATAATGATCAACATGGTTTCAATGTAAACAATCACATAATTGCCATTATCCTTCGGCTCAAAGATAAAAGAATCTTCATTAACATAAATACTATCAAGCTTGTTGTAGATCCTTTTACCTCCTTTCTGGTAATTACACTAGGTAAACCAAATATCTTTGCTATCCTTTTTACCTTTTTCTAGAGGGTCAAAGAGCTTCAGCTTATTTTTTATCTTAGACCAAAAAATTGTTCATTACCTTTCCAATTCAAATATAGACCTCCAATTCTATCTTCCATCTATTCAATCATGTTGAAATCCCCAGCCAGGATCCAAGGAATTCTAGGAAGAAAATCAATCCATTTACATAGTTCAATTTTTTCCCTGTAGTCATTGGCAACATAGATGGCACAAAGCCTAAATTTCTCACTATCTTTCACAATAATCAACCACACTGTCCTATTACAACTAGAGCATCCAAAATTAGTAACTCACTTGGACCATTTATCATAAGGATAGCAATACCACCCATTCCTTTTTCATGCTTACTAACAAATTGTACAACATCTTTCCAGATGATCTTAAGACTTATTCCCATCTAAAAATCTTTGGCCTTCACCTTTTGCAAAAAGAGGAAGTCTATCTCCTTTCTCTTCTTAATAAAATCTCTAACAACATATTTTCTATCAGGGGACTCAACTCCCATGATTTTCCAACTAAGAATTCTTATTGTCATCATTTTTGGATGCGGTCTGTTAGCACAGTAAAAATTTGAAATTTTTACTATCTCCTTACTCCATCATATTTGAATAAACCCTGAAGAATATCCCAAAAAGACCATAATAAAAAAATTTTGTATCTTACAAGATGTCTATGGATGAGCAGTGCCAAATTTCATCAAAATCAATCCATCGGCAAGAGGTTGTGTTGCTTACACCGATACACAAGGAATCGTTTGAAAACAACCATCGGCGTGAAAATAGAGATCAGAAGAGGAATTGTGGAAGTCACCGATGGAGTAAGTAATACCGATGACTTTACATCGGCAAGAAAGGTAAGTGGTCATACCGATCGGTATGACAGATATCTATCGGATGACTTTTTAAAAGATGCCCCGACGGTATATATCATACCGATAAAGCATTTCGGCAAGAGTTTCACCGAACAACATGCGGGGGTAACGAAACAAATAGCCATCGGCGAGAGGTAAGCTATCGAGATAGAAAACAAGTAAGCCTCCGATGATTAAGAGTCTTGGCGATAAGAAAGCCATCGGCGAGACTCACAGCGATACACCTCTATCGGGATAACTTGACATATCGGAACAAAAGAACCAGGTCTTGCCGATTCACAAGTCACGGCGATCAAAAGGTGTCGGTGACACTTTACTAAACTTTGCCCGATGAAGGATATGAAAAGGGTCATCGAGGAGATGATTTGGATCGGGATATCTTGAGAAAGCTATCCCGATAGTGAATGTCATTCCGACAAAGATAAAAGTCCATACATGAAGATAACTCATCGGCAAGACCAAATAGATCGGAGCAAACTTTTTAGATCTCTCCGATGATGTGCATTACACCGATGGGGTGGGCCACCAAAAATACGTTTGGGAAATATTGTGTAAAAAATATAAAATTATACAAGAAAATAGATGATATTTCAAAGTTATCGGTGAGCAAACTTTGTAAAAAATGGAGGTTTTATCGACAAGAAATAGCATATCGGTATGTAGTATTTTAAAGCTCCCGATAAACTTATGTTACACCGATGGACCCTGCAAAGGAAAAGTAATAAAAAATATAAATAAATAAATATTTAGTGGTGCAAGAAATGAAATATTTTTCTGAGGTTTAAGAAGACATCAAACCTAAAGAATGATTTGCAGCAAAAGTATTTTCACCGAGGAAGAGAGAACGGGGTAATATTTTTACCCAAATTAATATTTTTAGCAAAACAAAGTGAAGACACACAAAGTAAATGTAATACGAAATATTTTTACTCGAGGAGTTAAAATGGGTGATTAAGTATGGTAAACATATGTACAAGTAAAATTGAGCTTGAAGTTTAATCAAAATATTTAATTTGCCAATGGCAACTAATTAAATATTTTATTTTGCCTAAAACAATTTAATGAAGAATCATACCAAAGGATGCACCGGTATGTAAAGGGTTGCAACCCTAAAAATACAAGATATATATGGAGATGCAAACAGAGATTAGGAATGAGATGAGTAGATTAGGATCATGAGTAGATTAGGAAAAACATCAGTTAGATAACTGGATGGATTGACCAGTTGCCAAAATAAAATATTATGTTGTACATTGTAAAATCTTTCGAAATTGTATAGTGGAGAAAATGCATAAATTAATGATTTAATATTGGTGTCTATTGTTTGTTGAGCTGAGCAATTATTTGGTTGTCTCCATACTGTTATTTCGTTGTTATTTGAACCTGAGTTTCGAAGTTGATATTTCAGTTTCATCGAAACACACTTGTTGTTTTCATGTAATCAAATTAATTGGTTTCCATTATAGATATAAAATCCTTTTGATTGATTATAGTAACTTGGAGGTAGCATTTGGATAGGTAAGAACAGCCCTACAATTGTCAAGATTGCCATACTGTCTCCAACTCGATATTGTCTTGTTATTCAAGTTGAGCATCAACTCCATTTGTCAATACACATTTGCTGTCATTGTGTGATTCTTTTGATCGGTTCCTTCAAGCAAGGATTAAAAAATCCTTTCAATAAGTCACAGTAACCTGGTAAGATTCGAGTGGATCACTAAGTAGAGTCTGTCAGTCACATTCTTGCACGTTTGTACAAGCTATAAACAAATACAAGTGCCAAACAATTAGGATTGTAACCAATAAGTAAATCATATATCATATACACCTTGACTCCATTAGCCCAACAGAAACAGGCACTGGTCATACCAATTCTATTTTAGGATTCCATAAAATCTCATTTAAACAACTACATCTCAGATCTTAGTATTAGGAGTAGGAGTAGTTTAGAAGTTTGCATCTATTACATTTTATGCCATTGTGATAGATTTACTAATCCAATCAAGTCATATAGTGTTAAGTCTGCTTTAGTTACAAAGGTATACCCGCCTAGGTTTGCAGGACCTGAAGTGTAGGGAGCTAATAGCTCTGTCAATTGGTCCAAAAACGTTGCAAATCCAAACATAGAGTCTGGCATCCTCTTAGGGTTAGCAACCTGCATTTTTGGGAACCAACAAAATGGCGACTCTACTGGGGAGAACAAATAGAGAAACCTGGTAGTGGACCATGTTATTAGAGTCAGAAAATTAAAAGGCATAACTCTACTGGTGGAAGGAAAAACTCAGAAAAATTGATTAGTCCTCTAAATAGAGGTGGCGACTCTACACAAAATTCAAATACATATTGGTAGACTCTACTGGCAAGAACCCAGAAAGATGAAATTTTCCTCTTCTCACAAGAGGTGGCGACTCTGAAAATAAAATTGATGAAATATGAAAAAATATAACATACCCCCTTTAGATGCATTCTTTGAAATAAGGAGACATGAAGGAGAATCTGGATATAAGTTGTTCATCAGGTTGGGGGATATCTATGAACAGATACCTTTTCATCTCAAACCTAGTGTATCCTTATTTATTAAAATGTTCATACTTGCTTATGTGCCTATGTCTACTAATTGGCCTGAATCATTAAAGCCAGTTACTATAGACCAATTGGTTAAATTGATTCCTATCATAGAAAGGAAAAGGCACGAGGATATTGTCAATCTTGGATCCGATGATACTAAATATGAAGAAACTGATATAGCAATGCAGCCAAATATGGATGGACTAGCAACATACCAAGAAAATGAATACTATCCACCACCTGGATAGCGATATGCTCCGCAATATCATCATCTACATATGTCACATCAAAATCTGCACTCTCATCAACCCACCCAACAAAATGTTTATTATCAGCCTCCATATCAAACAAATTTTATCCCAGCCCACCCACCGCAATATATGAATCAGCAGTGTTGGGAGGAAGAAGAACATTGTTTTCAAAAGATGGGTATACCAGAACATGAACTCCAGATGTTTCCAAACCCGTGCTATCCAGAGGATGACTATTTTCAAATAGGGCAAACTCGCAATGAGGAGGAAGTGTACATATCTGAAAATGATTTTCAAAATTTTTCAAACCCATTGTATGATGAAAAGATGGAAGAAGATCATATGACATTTTGCCAAGGTATGCCAGAAAATGAATTTCAAGTGTTCTCAAATCCATGTTATCAAGAAGATGAAAGGCATTTAGACAGTCAGGCAGGTGGATATTCTGATAAAGAGTCTATAAATGATGAGGTTGATGAAATATCTACATCAAATTTTGAGCATTATAGTAGTGATGAAAAGAATGATGAAAATTTTAGTAAGAGGGTTGATGAAGAAACATGCTCACTTGACAGTGAGCGTATTTCAGAATTGCTCACCAAAGAATATCAAAGATATGTACATAAAGATGATACCCAAATACTGTGTCCAGTGCATATATCGTTTGACAGTGAATCCATTCAACATGGTAAGGGTGATGAAATATATGAGGCCATATTTCCCAAGTCACATTTTTGCAAAGAAGAGACAGATAGTGGTCATAAGTTCTCTTGTGACACTGATCCAGAGATAAAGATGTCCATTGAACCAGAGGAGGTTGATGATTCCAGTATGTATGATTGGCAGATTATTGACTCTCAAGCATGTGGGGAAGATGGATGTGATAAGGAAGAAGATATGGTGTTTTATGTTGGAATCAGCGTTGATTATAGCATTTGTCAGAAGCAGCTTGATTTATTCCATTTTCCAATTCAATTAAAAAACCAACATTTGGTGAATAACAATAGATATGATAAAATAAGACATCCTACAAGGTTTGATAATCTTGACTTCCTTATGTCATGCAATGATGAAGGTGTTCAGACTATGCCTGACTTCCAGATACCGAATAATACAGAACACACTTGCAGCATAAATTATGATGCATTATTGAACTATATGAACAGATTCAGTCAAGCAAATGGGGTATCATTACAACATGATCAGAACAAGGTTTTTGATAGGGGAAAGACGTGGATTTTCTTGTCTGATATGGTCTTTTGACCATATCAGTTTTGGGGCAAAAAGTAGACTCTGTTACCCAATGAAGAAGGCATTGGTCTGCTCCCCAGAAATCTGGGATCTTGCTATGCCCACAGGGGGCATACATCCCCAGACAGAGCCACTGTTAGTACAGTAAAAATTTGAAATTTTTACTATCTCCTTACTCCATCATATTTGAATAAACCCTGAAGAATATCCCAAAAAGACCATAATAAAAAAATTTTGTATCTTACAAGATGTCTATGGATGAGCAGTGCCAAATTTCATCAAAATCAATCCATCAGCAAGAGGTTGTGTTGCTTACACTGATACACAAGGAATCGTTTGAAAACAACCATCGGCGTGAAAATAGAGATCAGAAGAGGAATTGTGGAAGTCACCGATGGAGTAAGTAATACCGATGACTTTACATCGGCAAGAAAGGTAAGTGGTCATACCGATCGGTATGACAGATATCTATCGGATGAATTTTTAAAAGATGCCCTGACGGTATATATCATACCGATCAAGCATTTCAGCAAGAGTTTCACCGAACAGCATGCGGGGGTAACGAAACAAATAGCCATCGGCGAGAGGTAAGCTATCGGGATAGAAAACAAGTAAGCCTCCGATGATTAAGAGTCTTGGCGATAAGAAAGCCATCGGCGAGACTCACAGCGATACACCTCTATCGGGATAACTTGACATATCGGAACAAAAGAACCAGGTCTTGCCGATTCACAAGTCACGGCGATCAAAAGGTGTCGGTGACACTTTACTAAACTTTGCCTGATGAAGGATATGAAAAGGGTCATCGGGGAGATGATTTGGATCGGGATATCTTGAGAAAGCTATCCCGATAGTGAATGTCATTCCGACAAAGATAAAAGTCCATACATGAAGATAACTCATCGGCAAGACCAAATAGATCGGAGCAAACTTTTTAGATCTCTCCGATGATGTGCATTACACCGATGGGGTGGGCCACCAAAAATACGTTTGGGAAATATTGTGTAAAAAATATAAAATTATACAAGAAAATAGATGATATTTCAAAGTTATCGGTGAGCAAACTTTGTAAAAAATGGAGGTTTTATCGACAAGAAATAGCATATCGGTATGTAGTATTTTAAAGCTCCCGATAAACTTATGTTACACCGATGGACCCTGCAAAGGAAAAGTAATAAAAAATATAAATAAATAAATATTTAGTGGTGCAAGAAATGAAATATTTTTCTGAGGTTTAAGAAGACATCAAACCTAAAGAATGATTTGCAGCAAAAGTATTTTCACCGAGGAAGAGAGAACGGGGTAATATTTTTACCCAAATTAATATTTTTAGCAAAACAAAGTGAAGACACACAAAGTAAATGTAATACGAAATATTTTTACTCGAGGAGTTAAAATGGGTGATTAAGTATGGTAAACATATGTACGAGTAAAATTGAGCTTGAAGTTTAATCAAAATATTTAATTTGCCAATGGCAACTAATTAAATATTTTATTTTGCCTAAAACAATTTAATGAAGAATCATACCAAAGGATGCACCGGTATGTAAAGGGTTGCAACCCTAAAAATACAAGATATATATGGAGATGCAAACAGAGATTAGGAATGAGATGAGTAGATTAGGAAAAACATCAGTTAGATAACTAGATGGATTGACCAGTTGCCAAAATAAAATATTATGTTGTACATTGTAAAATCTTTCAAAATTGTATAGTGGAGAAAATGCATAAATTAATGATTTAATATTGGTGTCTATTGTTTGTTGAGCTGAACAATTATTTGGTTGTCTCCATACTGTTATTTCGTTGTTATTTGAACCTGAGTTTCAAAGTTGATATTTCAGTTTCATCGAAACACACTTGTTGTTTTCGTGTAATCAAATTAATTGGTTTCCATTATAGATATAAAATCCTTTTGATTGATTACAGTAACTTGGAGGTAGCATTTGGATAGGTAAGAACAGCCCTACAATTGTCAAGATTGCCATACTATCTCCAACTCGATATTGTCTTGTTATTCAAGTTGAGCATCAACTCCATTTGTCAATACACATTTGCTGTCATTGTGTGATTCTTTTGATCGGTTCCTTCAAGCAAGGATTAAAAAATCCTTTCAATAAGTCACAGTAACCTGGTAAGATTCGAGTGGATCACTAAGTAGAGTCTGTCAATCACATTCTTGCACGTTTGTACAAGCTATAAACAAATACAAGTGCCAAACAATTAGGATTGTAACCAATAAGTAAATCATATATCATATACACCTTGACTCCATTAGCCCAACAGAAACAGGCACTGGTCATACCAATTCTATTTTAGGATTCCATAAAATCTCATTTAAACAACTACATCTCAGATCTTAGTATTAGGAGTAGGAGTAGTTTAGAAGTTTGCATCTATTACATTTTATGCCATTGTGATAGATTTACTAATCCAATCAAGTCATATAGTGTTAAGTCTGCTTTAGTTACAAAGGTATACCCGCCTAGGTTTGCAGGACCTGAAGTGTAGGGAGCTAATAGCTCTGTCAATTGGTCCAAAAACGTTGCAAATCCAAACATATAGTCTGGCATCCTCTTAGGGTTAGCAACCTACATTTTTGGGAACCAACACGGTCATTGGGGATTTCTAGTTTTTATATAATCTATGAAAGCACTTAGGCAATTTCTCTTCTTTACCTTTCTTCTTACCTTTCTGAGGGTTATCTTCTTTACTTAGCTAGTTCCTAGGCCTCTTTCTCTTGTCCTCAATTTATTAAACATTTTATCAATTTCCATTGCTAATTCATCTTCACTAAAATTAGGATAAACATTTTCCAAATGTTGTTCCCTATCCTCCAAGATATTCTTATCTAGCAGAGTTTTGTCTTCATCCATTGGCTCAAGTGTAATAGAATTGCCTAGAGGTTCTTCTATTGAGGGGACACTAGATCTCTACAGTCTTGATTAGATTCTATTTTCTTTCTGATTTCATCTAGAACAATCTCTTGGGAATTTTTCTTCTTATTCTAAATATTCAAATCTTCTATTAAGTCTTTTCTATTAGGACATAGATGCTCATTGTCTCCTTTGAGTTTTTTGAAGTTGTCAATATTTTTCTATATTCTTTCACAAACATAGGCCCATTCTTTCTATTACCTTGTTCTTCATCTAAGATTTCATTATTTTCCTTATTAAGTATAGTTTCCAAGTCTCCTTTGTTAGCATACTTTTCTATTCCTTTTTTTGTCACAAATTATGGTCTTGATTTGATAGTGTTTTTAATGATTTTAGGGCAATCCTTATTTTGATCCCCTTCTCTTTTGCATAGAAAATATACATTTAAACCCCCTAACAGGTCAAAATCACAAGCTAATGAGCTTTTCCCCCTTTTTATTGTTATTTTTTTTGGCACAATAGTTCTAGGACATAGGGAGATCAATACCTAGCATCCAAATAGGGTAAAGATGTTCTTGTTTCCTTGATTTTTAGGTTTTTACCTATAGGTTGCAAAATCTGAGGTATACAAACCCAATATTGAGGTGGTAAATTTTTTACAATTATCCATCTTGGAATTGTAGATAACATCACTTCATTGTTTTTGGTCTTCAGAGCCCAAGCAATAGCTTTGAACATAGAGCTTCCAACATTCCAAAACTATCTATTCAAAACCCTAGTTTGCATATTATGGTTTTTAAGAAAAATAATAAAAATCTCTTTTTGAATCATCCTACAAAATGAAACATATATACCAAGTTTTTCCCCTGTACATTGTTGATCCACTCATTGAAAATTTTCCTTGATGGAATAAAATCAACATCCATTGCAGCAAATAAAATAACAACATTTATAAGCCTATTTTCTTCCTTATCAAGAGTAGAGGAAAAAAAATTATTTTGTTTGACCACAAGAATTTTCCAAGGAGGAGAGGATGACTTACCTTCTTCTCCTCTAGTTTGTTCACCTTTGGCTCTTCCTCAATCTTTAGCAATCTAGACATCAAAACTCACACTATCTGGAGTGACCATTTATCATGCCCAATAATTTATCTACAGGTCTTCTTTCCCTTGGCACCTCCTCCTTTCTCCACTTTTTTTTATATTTGCTTGTCACTCTCACTTTAGTCCATAACCTTAGGTTGCTCATAGGAACCCACCAGTTAACGCCCGAGGGGAAGTAGGTAAGATATAATCAATTCAAAAACATCAAATCAAAAAAGACACCACACAAGAAATACAACCTAAGACTCAAGACATGACAAAGACACACAAAAGGAACACCAAACAAGACACAAGGAAATAAATAAGACCAAGCATGCATTAGCAATAAAGGAGAGAGCCAACCAGGGCTGAAAGTGAAAGATGACTTTTCATCTCCCACTAGACCATAGAGCTCTCTCCCACTCCCTCTCTAGATTTTTTTCTCAATTTTGATTTTAGGAACCTCTAGAATTTGAACCCACATGTTAAGAGACAGTAAAAACCTCGCATCCATATGTGGCATGTTAGACCTTGTCTCTTCAATTTTGAGTAAATTACCCATTGGCTTGAGTAGTTGTGGCAAAAAAAGCTCAAAATTGAGTTGAAACATATTTTTATTACCATCCATCTAGGGATGGAGAAAAACATAGCCTCATTATTTGTGTTATCAAGAGACCAAGGAATTTCTTTAAACATTATCTACTACATGTTCCAATATTCCTTTTCTAAAATTCTCTTTTACATATTATGATTTCTGAAAAAAATCATAAAAAATCCTCTACGGATCATATGACAGAAAGAGACATAGATTCCAAATTTCTTACCCCTAACACTTTGAAGCTAATTGTCAAAAAAATGTTTTCAATGTATTTTTTCAACATTCATGCATGCAAAGAACACAACAATGTTTTTTAATCTACTTTCTTCATTTTTAACTTCTTTTAGCATATCTTCATTAGGACTTATAGAAAGTACCACAAATAGAGGGAGGTCCTTACCTTTCTCTTCTTTTCCTCCATTCTCTGCCTCTTCGTACTCATTGGCATCTCCACATTTGGCTCTAAGTCCATCCTAAACCTCAAAGCTGGCCTCTTCCAATGGAGTTTCAGAATCCTCAATGTCAAGTGCTACTATGTATGTTTTCTTTTCATTATCTCCTTCTTGGACAACATTAGGGCTCACCATAATTTCTCATGACTGAGCAATAAATGTATTAGCTGAGTTGTCCCTCGATTCTCCAAGAGGTGTACTATACACTCTCTCTTTTTTAAAAAACTTTTAATCATTAATTTAAAAAGTGGGAAAAAATTCAAATCCAAACACACTTCATAGAATAAAGACCAATCAACACAATCACATGAAGAACCACAAAGCAAACAAAGAGAACAAATTCAGGAACATGAGAACTTGTCCTTTTGGTACCAAGACAATGAAGTAAGCTAATCAAAGTCAATTTCAAGATGGAGGGTTAGTGCAAGAAGTTGGGTCCACTTTTTGGCCAAAAGGTGGAAGTGTTTTCCCTAATTTTTAGAATTTGTCACATTGGAATTGAACATTTGAGGCACTTAAATATTGAATATTAAAAAAAGTTAGTAATATTAAATACAGTAATCAGAGTCTAGTTTCTAAATATGTAATTTATTTTAATACCCAGATGATACAAATTGATTTTCAATAGGCATTTCTAAAAACCACTGTTTAAAAGTAATTTTTTTTTACCATACCATGCACGTGTACGACCAACATAATTTGACCTAAATAAAAGTATTTTTCTAAACCCTTTTGGGGAAAGATGCGTAGAACAGTGAAGTTTGATGAGGATATTTTTTTATTATTTTTTTCCAAATAATTTTTTTTTATTAAATTTTTATTGGCCCTAATTGCTTTTTTCAAAAACCCTCATGTACGGCCAACATAGTTTGAGCAAAATAATCATAAAATGAAAAAAAAAAATTCATTGTGTATAGAATGATGTCTTGATTGATGACATATAATTTTTTTTTCAAAAAAATTTAAAAATTAAAAGTTATTAAAAAAATACAAACACCTGTCATTTCAACTTTTTGGACTAGTTTGCTCAAAAATTAAATAATAAATAGAAAAACAAGTCCAATAAAAAAAAATACATATTTAAAAACTAGACACTGACATCTGTAATGGGTTTTAATTTTGTAAAAGAATTTAGAAAAAAATGTTGTCAGTCATATAGGTAAACTCAGTCTTTTCTCTTGTTCTGTACTTAGAAAAAACTTGCAGGCCTAAGGCAAGGGGTTGGCTTACCATGCCTTTCCCAAGCCTAAGATTTTCGGAATGGGTACCCATTCTAAAACGGGTACCCATAGCTTTCGTATGGGAAAAAAAAGTGTGCAGGCTTTTTTTTCAAATTCAAATATGTTTAAAGAAACGGGTACCTGTTCTTAAATGGGTACCCATTTGGGATCGGGCACCCGTTCCTAAACGTGTACCCATTTCTAAGTGGGTACCCATTTAGGCTCAGGTACCTGTTCCTAAATAGGTACCTATTTCTTTTCAAATGGGTACCTATTTCTGTCGTGATTTTATTTTTGCCCACGACTTCCCCTCTATGTGGACCCAACTTCTTGCACTTACCCTGGAAGAGGCCTCAACCAGGTCGATCATGGAGGGGAACCTTTTGTCTTTCTCAATCAACCCTAGAGCCCTCTTTCATCCAAAACCTCTTTATAATTTTTTATAAATAAGTTAGTAAGCAATGTTTTTAAAATAATTATTTATTTGAACTTAGAACTTTTTATTTTAAACATTATTTTAATAAAGAGCTATTCTATTTTCAATAATAATATAATCATAAAAAGAAATGAACAACAATTATTGAATCTAAATTGTATTCATATCCCTATTTTATTCTATTTGTAGACACCTAAAATGGACCACTTTATCCCAATACAAGTCCTAATTCCCCAAATAGACCATTTATTCTCTAAATTTGATCAATTGTCCCCTGATTGCCCTAAACCATCCTAAATGCCCTAATCTTGGTCAATTATCCTCTTATTGTCCTGATTTATCATATTTTTCTAATTATCTTGATTATTAGGACCTGAGCCTATCATTATCCCTAATTATCCATAATTATCCCTATTTATCCATAATTCTAATCATTTTCCCTAAGCCCTAACCTATTTCCTAGCTTTAATCATCCATGTCCCCTCATGCACATTATTTAATTAATTTTTATTAATTAAATCCCACCTTTTCTCTCTAATAAATGAAATAAAAGAAATATAAAATTTTTTATTTTCACCCTAACCACTTCATAACTATCTCCCACAAATATTAAAAATCAATGAATAATCCTTATTATCCTCCACCCTTGATCATGTAACCACTCAACCAACTTAATCTTGACCATTGATCTCTCATCGAATTCTCATCGTCGATCCCTCTTCCTGGTGGTCTATAAATTGTACTAATCAAGAGGCATTTATGTCAATGATCATTCGATAAAAATGTCATGCTGACGAGTTGAGAAACCACATCCATATCATTTTGAGAAAATCTATCATTTCGATTCAACGGGTGAGAGGAACCTCCTACAACAATATAATGAAAAATGCACGAAATAACAGAAATAGCATAAACACAAAAGGAATTTATTGATCGCAGGCCACTTTGAGGGGGCAACCTCCTTTGAGCAAGCTCAATACAATAAACTCATGGATGCCTTCATTGGCCTCAACACGTACTTATATACTAAGTCTAATCTAAACAACTATTACTTCCCATGAATGTGGGATAATACAATATACTCACAAGATGACTTACAAAGCATATGCATCCAAATGTAATACACTAACAAAGTAAAGAGAAGGGCTAAACACGGGTTCCTAACATCCCCTCCCTCTTAGAAAATCTTTGTCCTCAAAGCGTAAGATGTGGAAATTGTTGTTGAATCTGAAGGAGTGGTTCCCCTGTAGCAATGTCTGGGTGCATTACATGCCATTGAATTAAAACCTCTGGGATGGATCAGGGGCGAAGAGGATGAGTGTGCCTATCGAGGATTACCTCTAGCTCCAAAAGGATGGATCCTTCATTGTCTAATTGTGGTAAAATAGTTTGTGCTTTGTCGTTGGTGCCAAGAAATTTCTTTAGACAAGAGACATGAAATATTGGATGAACGTGGAAAGGAGCCAGCTTATGATCCCCAATATGATGCTAGGTGCAGAGAACTGTGTCAACTACCTGAACTCATGAACTACTGAGGGAGTATGGAAGGAGCGTTGGCAGTGCCTGACCATAGACTGCTTAATATGGAGTCATGTTAGATGTAGTGTGGTAGGAGGTATTGTACCACCATTTAGTGAGAGGTAGCCACTTTGCCCACTAATGTTGTTGTTCTGAGGTATCACATGCAGCCACAATCTATTGAACTGCCATGTTCATTCCCTTCGAAAAGAAGTGACACCATGCCCGCTCATAAGGTTTGAGGAACCCAAAGTGCCCTACCGATGGAGAAACATAGAGTTCATACAAGATAGCCTACAGGACAGATTCCAACCAATTTGGAACAGACATAGAAATAGATGAAAGAGAAGATTGGTCATCACATGTGTGACAAACAGAATCCACCACAATATTGTTCGTACCCTTCTTGTAAGTGATCTCATAGTCATAACCCATGAGTTTGCTGATCCATTTATGTTGTGCTGGGGAGGAAACCCATTATTCTAGGAAATATTTTAGGCTCTAGTGAGCAGCCCTAATGCAAAAATGATTCCCTAATAGGTATGGCCGCCCCTTCTGTATTGCATGCAAAATAGCCATCATTCGTTGTAGAGCTGAAGGAGTAGTGGAGACCACGGATGGTTGCATTTGAATGGAGTGAAGCTGAGTGATGACACCATGTGAATTATTCTTAAGAAGCTTTTCCAGGTGATGTGAACTTATGATGCTGAGAGACCCCGATTGTAAGCCCTTTAATGTGTGTTTGTGCCCATTGTCTGAAAACTGCATCCAAAGTTTAGCAAAATCCCATACGATGGGTCTAAGTGTGTGTAACCATTGGGCACCCAAAACCACATCACATCTACCTAAGGGCAAGGCAAACATGTTAGAGTGTAGGTTATAATCTCCAATAGAGATACACGCATTACGTCACTTCCATTTGCAAGGTAATGTGCCCCCATTGGCAATCATGACTTCAAAGTTTGAGCAAGGATGAACAAAACAATCAGCCTATTTGGCTATTTGAGGGTCAATGAAGTTATGAGTACTACCAGAATCAATGAGTATTGTAAGAGTGAGCTTGTTGAAGTAACCCTTGACTCGCATGGTTTGTGGCGTGGTGACTCCTGCTATGACATGGAGAGAGATCTCTGGGTGGTCTTCCTGAGAAGTAGGGTCAATAGGCGACTGCTGAGTTTCAACCTGATCAGCTACTATATCCTAAGCATCTACATAAACTTTAGTTTTAGGTGGGGAATCCACATCCAAGAGATAGAGCTTTTGCTCAACACAACTATGTCCCTGAGTGAATTTGTCATCACAATTATAACAAAGACCTTTTTCTCTACGTGCCTGCATCTTTGCTTCAGTCAAATGCTTGATAGGAGTTGTTCTAGGAGCTGGCATTATTTGAGGGCTTTGGGGATCCATATTTTTGAATGGAACAAAATTGGATTTGGAGCGTTGTTGATCTGTGATATTGTCCTCCGCCAACTTAGCAAACCCTAAGGCTTCCATCATTGTGCTTGGACAAAACAGTTTAACCTCAGAGCGAATGACATCCTTCAAACCACTGACAAAACAACTCCTGAAGAATTCATCCAATAATCCCTCTGTGTGATTGGCCAGTTTTTCAAATTCTATCTGATATTCTCTCACAATGCCTGTTTGGCACAGTTTTGTGAGTACTCTTGTGAAGTCATCAAAAGCACTAGGGATAAATCGTTGCAAAATGAGTTTGCAAAAATCTATCCATTTTGGCTCTTCATGAGCTTTGATGTACCAATGGAACCATTGAAGGGCTTCATGTTCCAAATGAAAGGAGGCAAGTGGGACTTTGTTGACATCAAAAGTATTATGCAGGTTGAAATATTGTTCTACCCAATATATCCATCTAGTCAGATCATCACCATTGAAGTGAGGAAAATCAAGCTTCGGTCCACAAAAATTACTGGAAGAAGAAAACCCTGTATCTACAGAAGACTCTGGTTGTCCTCCATTGTTCATGGCTGAATGTTGAAGATTGAGACCGAGAATTTTTTCATCCAGATCTTGGAGTTTGGTCTTAATGGCTGCAAGTTCCTCCTCTATTTTTTTGCTCCTACGCAGGTGACAACCATAACTAGGATTTTTTTTTGGAATGGGTAGAAAAAAATAATAAAAACTTTTTTAGTAAGGGAAAATTTAGATTTGGGAAAAACTTTGATGGGTAATTGGGGTTTGACTAGGTTTTGGACACTTTCTGAGGGATAGGGAAGCATAAAATGGGGATTTCAGAAGCAGGGTGAAAGAATGGGAAAATTTGTCTAAGAGGGACAAAGGAGTAGAAATAGGAAATGAACACTATGGCAAAATGTGAAGGTGATTGGGTGAGAATCGAAGAAGTTATGGCAAACCCTAAAAATAGACAAATGTGGGATTTGTGGCTTTGATAAGTGGAATTTGGGATATGGTCCTCAAGGAAGGAATTATGCAGAATGGAATTTTAGGGGTTCCAGTGAATTTTCAGAGGAAACAGAGCAAAAGCAAGGAAGATATGGTAGAAAAAATAGAATTTTTTTTACTTTATTCTTTTATTTTTTATTTTCTAGAAATGATCTGCTAACTACTCTGGGCGGATTCAATTTGCAATTTGTTGATTGTCAATAGATATAGGCCCCAAGTATGTTTGGCTTCCTAAAGGTTCAAGGGATTCACTTAGCTACCAATGTTATCTAATGGCTTGCATATTGGGGCAGTACCCCTCACTCCACAGCTCAGGTAAAACTGATAACCACTTTGCCACAAACGACAGCTCTTGGTTTACCTCACGAATGGGAACTAGTCAGTCAGGTAGGGGGCATTGCCCTTTTCATTGGCAGGTCCTCTCAATGGGCCAGCTACTTCGGGGTTCTTGTAGTAGTCCTCACAATGAGTTTTAGGGCTATGCCCAAGCACTTCCCACAATTAAGTGGATAGAGATTATTCCCTGATATGAACCTACAATTGAAATGAACAATATAGATGCAAAGAAAAGAGAACTACTACAATAATCGCAGCACCTGGAGGCCACTGCGAAAAAAATTTAGCAAAAATTCCACCCAACGAACCCAAGAAAGCATTCTGATACCAGATGAGAGGAACCTCCTCTAATAATTTAATGAAAAATGCATGAAATAATAGAAATAGCATAAACATAGAAGGAATTTATTGATCACAGGCCACTTCGAGGGGGCAACCTCCTTTGAGCAAGCTCAATACAATAAACTCATGGATGCCTTCATTGGCCTCAACACATACTTATATACTAAGTCTAATCTAAACAACTATTACTTCCCATGAATGTGGGATAATACAATATACTCACAGTATGACTTACAAAGCATATGCGTCCAAATGTAATACACTAACAAAGTAAAGAGAAGGGCTAAACATAGGTTCCTAACAACGGGAATCGAATCATGGGTAACTCCATTTTGTTTATGCATTTGTGTTTCAGTTTATATGCCTGATCAAAGTTCATATTGAATATGGATTTAAGGGTTTGCATTGTGTTTAAATCTTTTATTTGATCTGTATCTTAATGTGTTCATTTTGGTGAACCCAACGTGAACACGCCCTTGTTAATCATTTTTCTTTGCAAGTGTTTTTGGTGAGTTTGCGCAGGTTTTCGATGCATTTTTTATGTGGATCTTTGTGGTTGACTTTAGTAGGAGCCCTCCTAACCTAAAACTAATCCCACCATTGATTTCAGAGTAGCTCACAAGTAAAGATTGACATAAAATACTAGGTATTTCAAAAACTAGAAACTTTTTGAATTTTTTTTAGTTTTAAGGCCTAGGCCTTTATACAGTCGTATGGTCATATGGTCATACTATATGATTTATGTCTCTCTGTGAAGTCTTTCTTCTAGTTTTATATCTTCTAGGTAAAAATGTTATCCTCTGGTTAGCAAATTTGTTCTCTGTATAATGTAACGGTCTGTATGGTTCATTATATTCTCGACTAGTTCTTCCACATTGTATCATCTAGTATTAATATTTGTGTATGGTTCTTGTTTGTAGTGCAAAGGTGTTATATCTGCTAGTCTCTTGTTTTAGGTTCCATTCGAGGATTTCATTTAGCAATGGTTCTTTTAATTCTTTTGGTTAATGTCTTGTATTAACTACTTCAGACAGTTAATGTATTATGTTAATATTTGCCATTTTGCTAGATCTTGAGTCTTCTATTATAAATTGGCATCAGTGTTTGATATATTGTTGTAAAACTGCAAGTTAAGACTCTAAACAACCACTGTAGCATCAAATCTTGAACCACGACCTTTAAAATCCTTAGAACTATGGCATGTCCTTATGAATTTACTAGTAGTTTTGTCACACCTTGGCATTCTATCAAACAACTTCGGTGCATCCTCTACTCTTCCATCCCAAGCATACTCATTAACTATTATGGCTCATGACACAACATTCCTCACTGACATCACATCAAAAAGCTTCTGAACATCCTCCATTCTCCTTTCTTGTGCATACCCTGCAACCATCACAGTCCATGATATGACATTCCATTTAGGCATGATATCAAACAATTGATGTGCATCCTCTATTCTCTGATTTTTCACATACCCCACTACAATTGCATTCTAGGATACCACATTTCAGAATTTACCTTGATTCTGAGCTTTGAATGATACTCATCTTGAGGTACTACTAGTAGGTACTAATGCACTAGAAAGAGTAGTATCTCTCTAAACTTTTGGGCATGGTCGCTGAAGATAATACCTTAGAAACTCATGAGAATCAAGCATCTTGCTTGTTGTCCCATTTCTGATGTCTTTTTATTTACAAGTTTTTCACCTCCAAAGCCAAGTTCAAAGTTTGCATCAAGGTTTTCCTCTATGGCCATTATCTGCATCCCACTTTAATCCACATAACTGCTAGTGTAGATATAAAATTCATCTAGATCGCTATCTTCTTCTTCACCACCATCTCCATAGTGTAATTTGTAGCTTTTTTTGATATCATATGCTTCCTAACAGCTTCTAGACTTTGAAATGGTTGCCTTTTCTCATTGCAATACAAACACATGAAATATTTTGTTACCTTGAGGTCAAGATAGTTGAGTAATCCATGGGAATCTTTTAAATATTCTGCATCAACTATAATAAACCCATGCATTCTATGCATATGTTCTACACAACTCTCAATTGTTCCATCTGGCCCAAAATGACATATAAAGCAACAACTGGCATCCCACTAGAGCTCCTCTCTCGATAAACTAGATTTGCTTCTAATATATCCTGATTCTAATTTTGTTATGGAGTAAAAAGTGGACAAATGCCTTTTGACCTCCTAGTTTAACTCCTAGGTTCCCATGATTACATTATACATGCAAAATATTCATCCCAATGCAAAATCCCCCAAAACCCATGTCAAATGGGAACTAGGGGCCCATTTTATTCCTTACCATGGACCAAAAAGGCACATAGGGACTTGGGCGCCCAAGCCCAAGTCCTCCTTGATTGGTCAAGACCAATTTCAAAGCATGTCAACATAGGACCTTTAAATGGATCTATCCTTGTCAGCTCTTTCAATTAATTTCACGAGTGTTAGCGGGAAAGCATATATAAGCATTTTTTTGAATTAATTTTGAGTTAAGATGGATATTAAGAAAACCTATGATACTGGAACAAAGAGCATTTAAGGCATTCATTGTGTTATTATTGCAGATTTATGTTTGTATTGTGTGTGTTGTAGATTTGGAATCATCATCCATCTTATGAGTTGAAGGATCTTCATTCTCCTAAGGGCTTCACCTCTAAGCTGATATCATTGTTAGTTGAATCATTCTATCATCATTAGTTTATCTTTCATCTTTTCTTTGCTAGGGCACACACTCTCTCTAACAATAGTGTTGAGAAGCTTGAATGCTATCCTGGGATTTGACTGTGGCAAATCCTTAAACACCACAACCCCCAAACCCCTTTTCTTCTTATGTGCAGGTTATAGGTGTGAATTATGAAGAAGTGAAGGTACAAAAAGGTTGTGTAAGGGAAAGGGTTTTGGGATCTGAAAGAAATTTATGAATATTCCACTACAGAAGACTTGGGTGCCCACCCTGAATTCCTCCTGCTCAAGCAAACACTAGATTCGACATCAGGACACTCTCTGCGACATTTCTCCAGTTCTAATTTTCTTAAGATTCAAACTTTCTAGACTTGGGCACCTGCCTCATAGTCCTCTGACTCTTCAGCATCTAGAGAACATGTTTTGATATCTCTTTGATCACCTTTGTATATTTGATTTCTAGTTTTCAGTCATCTTCTAACCATTATAAGATGATTACCTCATAACTAGGGTTTTACACATACTTGACCTAGGGTTTGATAAAAAGGCTTCGTTAAATCTTATCTTTCCATAAAAAAAGAGCACAAGATCTATAGCTGAGTCCAACTCTCTTTGGTTGTGATTTTAGCTCAATCTTTTCCTTGAATTTTATTGTGGAAGAGGGTTTGATTTTGGTGTGCATGCTTATCTCCTTCATTCATCTTTTCCCCTTTAACATTTTGGTGAACACGTAGCATTGAGAATTTGCATCTTTATAAGTGTTGAATTTAGATCTTGCATTCATCCATAGCATAATTGTCATTCTTCATTGAAAAACTTTGCATAAATTTGAAAAAAAAGTGAAAAAAGTAAGCATTCTAGGATTGCACAAAGGCATCGTTTTGCATTATTTCCATTGCATATCATTGAAACATTTGATTTTCTGATTTTTACATCAGATATGTGATGTAGAACTGGCTAATAGAGGCCCAAAACTAACCTAAATCAACTAACTCTTCTTGTCTTCGAACCTTCCAAAAGGCACTTCCTTCACAACTGCCTATATGTCCTTGTAGCCCTCAAAAAAGAGGAATTTTGGCATAACTCCATGGTTATGCCATAAAATATTCACACAATCATCACACTAGACACCCTTTAAGGCCAATGTAAACATACCAAATTTTCAACATAGGTTTCTTTGGAACACTTTGTCCAAAATAGGACTGTCCTGCTGCACTTCTAGGCCTAAATAGGCCTCTTTTACAAAGGACCTACTAGTAATTTGACTTCCCAACCCCAAAAATCAATACTAACCTTCCCTACAGGTCTTCAATAGACTGTGTATGCAATTTATTTTCCCAAATTCACCCGCTGTTATGACTGTTTTTGCAATTCTTTATGAGATAGAGTAAAAACCTATGCTTGGGATAGCTTAGGGTTTGTTTGAAAACATAGTAAACAATAAAATAACACTCCCAAACCTTCAAAACCTTATATATCACATTGAAATTTTCCTTCTTACCATTTTTTATGAATTTCCACCCGTGAAATTCCAAGATATTCACATTTTTCTAGAGAAATCCTCACATTCAGATTTTTCAGACCTACTTTTAGAAAAATGAGTGTAAATTTTGATATACCCAATGAAAATTGATGAAACCACCTGAAAATGAAATCTACTTCATTCCTCTTTCCAAAAAACTAATATTTGTGTCATTACATGTTGTACAATGGCTGTATCATGCACTGCAACAGAGAAATAATAGTCAGTTTTAGAAAAATAGGGTAGTCTTTGTATTATTTCTTTTCAAAAATGTCTTCTAATCACACCAAAACATCCTCCAACACCTTGCACGATTTTTTAGGCATATTTAACCTCTCTACAATCAATCTCAACTATCCTAATTGACTTTTGGATTACATGACTCTTCATCTTCCTTGAAAACCAAAATTGACAATATTTTTGTAACAACATTTTGACAATTTTGACAATATTTTAGACTAAGACCCTTATGACCTCAATACAACATAAATGGTCTAAAATAGACCTTATTCCAACAAAACATGACTTATTACATACTAACACACCCTTGACACTACATGACATGATACATTTGACTCAATTTGACTACTTTGCTAGGTGCTCCTGCACCAATATGATTCATATTACAGCAATTAATCATTTCATGATATCACATCTTGCATTTGAAGATCTCATTTGCTAGGGTTTTGGTGAAAAATTGCATTTTTTTATAACCTAGTCAATTTCAAAGCTAGTGTTTGTAGTCAAAATCTTATTTTAGATTTTGCTGCTATCATAAACATTCATTCAAATCTGATTTTGAATTGTAGTGTTTCATCATTTGACATTCTTGCTTTCAAAATTTCAATGTTTACAATTACACATTGTGTAATTCAACATTAAGAACTTTATCTTCTTTCTCACACTTGTTTGTGCAAAATCTCAAAATCATTTCCATTTCCTTGTTGTGCAACACTCTTCACATCATATTCACTTTGTTTGTAGTGAAATTAGTGTGTTTTTTATTTTCAAAAACCTAATTTTATCAAACTAGTGATTTGGTGTGCAAAGCTCTCATTATGGATTCTTTTTTCTATTCATCTTTGGAATCTTTGTTTGCATACATTATAGATTTTAAAAATTCTCTAAATTTACCAAAAGGCATCCTCAAGTCTTAAATCAAATAGCATACATATATAACATTGACATTTCTATGTGTTGCACATATGAAATTCTTTGTTATATATGTGATTTTGATAGCTTCATAACTCTCATGGGAATATATCCTTCGATATTAGAGATATCACTACATTCATAGATAATAATGAAGAAAGCAATGTTGATGATCCTCCTATGACTTCTACTACATTTCATGATGATGTCATGGATATCATGTCTCTAAAACATATGAAGCTGATATAGCCTTGTCTGCCTCATCCAATGCTTTGGACTCCTCTCCCAAAACAATCCCCACTTGTGAGGAAATTTTGGAGCAAGAAGAAGAAATCATTAGTACATTCCTTAACACCACCCTACCATCTCTTCATTCCAATTCTTTCTCTACCCAAGATGAAGCATTGGACGATGAAGAGTCTTTTCTTGAATAACTTCCTCAATTCATTGATAATGAAGGTTCATCTACTAATCTTAAAACTCTTCTCAACAACATCTTAAATGGAGATATAGATTGCTTACCATTGCTTGAACAATCTAGAACTCTGGATATCTCTAATCATGTGGAAAACATGAATAGTTCTCCTAAAGTATATGCTTTGGGAGGGTTGTTGAACATACTCAAAACTAAAATACTATGCCTAAGGTTCAAGGTACTACAACACCACCTCAACCATCCAAAATGTAAACTTTTAAGGCTCCTCCTCCACCATCCTTACATATAGAAAGACAAAACCTTCAACAGAGAACCTTTTCATTACCAAATCCTATAGCTTCCTCTTCACAAATACTGGAAAATGTGGACAATATGATTCCAAGGGAAGGGAGAACAAAGGACCAAGCCTTAATAGTAAATATAAAGATTAAGATCAAAGATCACATGTAAGTATTTCTCACCCTTTTAGCCACCTTTGGTGCAGCACCTCTTTGAGTTGCTCTCATAGGTGGCCTTATATTATGTGTTGTGTTGTATTCCCCCGTGTTGTGTTAAATGTTGTTTCTAGGTCTCCTCGGATGACCCTTGATACTCTTGTAAGGTCAAGGATACAAGGAGACTGCCTCTGTTGTGATACTTCTTCTCTTTATGTCTCTATTCTTCTACTCTCCTCTCTCTTATTGTAATAGTTGTGTGTTGTACCTTGGGGACATAACATTGTGGAGGCTATCTTGGGGGAATCTTTCGACATTGTGAAACTAAGTCACCTTTGTCTCCTCTCTCATTTTTAGTGTTCACATTCTTCAATGGCTCTACTAGTTGGTGGATGATGAAAACAAATAAATACTGATATGGACTGTGTGTCCCTAAAGAAGAAAGAAAAAATGGACCCAGTCCATATATGAAGATGGGGTTGATATATTACTGACACTTGACTAGTAGAATCACTTTGTGTCATGACTCATATTGTGAAAATTGTTGTAACAAACCTTTTCAATACTCTAAATATGCTTCTATGCACTTTGGATTGAACTTTGTATCTCACCTTGTAGCTACACTCAGTTTTGAGATACTTGTGGTATAACCTCATGGCTATACTTAGTTCTCAACCTGTAAGTGTAGACTTGGTCTCTCATGTGATATGTTAAATGATTTGTATATAACTTTCATGAATTGATTTGGTTGTTATCTTAGATTAGATTTTCTAATCAAAGCTTATACATTGTTGATGATATTGATGTGTTTGTGGGAACATTTGATGATTGCAACCACATGTGACCTTTAGGGCATGGGCTTTGTGAAAGCTCTTGTTCCCTTGTGTGTTTTCACCTTACCTTAAATGTGATTAATACTAGAAACTGGGATCAACCACTTTAAGGTGGGGGCATATATCATGATATCTACTTGGATATTTTAGACATTGATAAACCGTGTTTGTGTATGCTTCCTTTTCACTGTAAGGTGTCTACGTGATGCAGGTGAGGTTGTGTATTTTGTTTTGTGTATACCTACTTTCCACTATAAGGTGTCTTCGTGATGTAGGTGGGGTTGTATACTTTGAGGACATGCTTTCTTTTCACTATAAGGCATCTGCAGATGTGGGTGGGGTTGCATTTTAAAATCCCTTCTGCGGAAGGCAGGATTGTGTCTTCCCTTGAGCAATTGCACATCCTTTTAACAAAGTCCTCATCACAAGGCACAGTTGGATCTTGAGTTATTCACCCTTAAGTGTGTCTTTGGTGGTTGTGGTAGTGTAGCTCATCCAGCAAGTGTGTTTGGCATGTCTTAGATAGTGGAACGTAGCGATGAGCTCCTCCGTATCGCTCGTGTTTCTTGTGTATAAGACATATAGTGTGTCAATGGCATACTATATGATGCTTGTGTATTCTAGATATTTTCTGTGTGTTTTATGTTTCTTCCTTGCATGTCTTGCGTGTTTTTGTGTGGTCTAAAGGTGCGTAGTGATGAGCTCCCTCCACGCCATGTGTTTTGTATTTTTTTGCATGGTCTAAAGGTGCGTAGCGATGAGATCCCTCCATGCCATGTTTAGTATTAGATATATTTATATAATTGTTTAAATCATGTCTTCTCTATGTCATGTGTGACTGTATTAATGTCTTCTTTGTGTATTGTGTGCTTTCACTATCTTCTCCATGTATTGTGTGCTTCCTTACTGTATTTATTGTGTCTTGCGTGACTATCAAGTGTTTTCTTATGTTTGCCTAAGCTTGGGGGCTAGAAATGGTCCTTCAAACATAGGGTGTGTCTTCATTCTTGTGTTTGATGTGTTTGATATGCTTCGACTATACTTTAATGCATGTATTGAATTGTAAGATCATACACACATTAAAGTGGGGGATAAATTTTATTGAGTAAAAAGTGGACACATGACTTTTTACTTGGTAGTTTAGCTCCTAGATCCCCGTGATTATATTATACATGCAAAATATTCATCCTGATGCAAAACACCCCAAAACCCATGTCAAATGGGAACTAGGGGCCCATTTTATTCCTTACCCTAGACCAAAAAGGCACCTAGTGACTTGGGTACCTATGCCCAAGTCGTCCCTAATTGGTTGGGGCCAATTTCAAAGCATGTCGACATAGGACCTTTAAATGGGTCTCTCTGTGTCGGCTCTTTCAATTAATTTCATAAATGTTAGTGGGAAAGCATATATAAGAGTGTTTTTTGATTCATTTTGAATTAAGATGGATATTTCAAACTTATGATATTGGAGCAAAGAGCATTCAAGGTATTCATTGTGTTATTGTTACAGATTTGGAATCATCATCCATTCCCTTATGAGTTGAAGGATCTTCATTCTCCTAAGGGCTTCACCTTCGAGGTGATATTATTGCTAGTTGAATCATTCTATCATCAATGGTTTATATTTAGCCTCTGCCCTACTAGGGCATGTACTCTCTAACAATAGTGTTGGGAAGCTTGAATGCTATAACAGGATTTGACTGAGGCAAATCCCTAAACACCACAACCCCCAAACCCCTTTTCTTCTTGTGTGGAGTTTACAGGAAGTCTGAAGAAGTAAAGGTACAAGAAGGTTGTGTAAGGGAAAAGGTTTCAGGATCCAAAAGAAGTTTGGGAATATTCCACTATGGAAGACTTGGGCACCCGCCCCAATGTCCTCCTACTCAAATAGGAACTGGATATGGCATCAAGACACTCTGCAACTTTTCTCTAGTTCTGAGTTTCTAAAGATTCAAACTTTTGAGACTCAGGTGCCCACCCCGTAGTCCTTTGAATTTCTAGTTTTCAAAGCATAGGTTCTAATATCTCTCTGATCATCTTTGTACATTTGATTTTTGGGTTTCAATCATCTTCTGTCCATTATAAGTTGATTACCTCATAGCCAAGGCTTTACACATACTTGACCTAGGGTTTGAAAAAAATGCTTGGTTAAATCTTATCTTTCCATATGTTGGTTTTTCTTCTGAATCAGCATTAGGGTTTGCTAGTTCTAATGCACAGGTAGATTTAGCCAACTAATACAGGAGGTTGCGTGAGCTACCTCCCCTTCACTTCTGGTTCTACCGCACCAAGGGGGGTATACCTATAACTCAAGATGTAACCTTTACTTGCTCAATAACTGATAGATTTAGCTTGACAGCAATAGGCACAATACTCTCATGTCTGGACCAAGATCTGCATGGTAGATCACAAGGTTGGCAACATTCTTGGACATATGTGTCTGGTGGGTATGAGAGCATGTAGGGGGTTCCTAATCCTACTCCTACAACTAACAGGTTGACGTGATGAAATGGGTGGACATAATGTCCTGGATGCAAGACAAGGGGTTTTGGCTCATAACTACTGACCTAGGAGCAGACTGGTGCCTATCCATTGGGTAAGGATTCAACTAGACGTATATAACAGATGGTTTGCAACTTTCACTCAAGTTTCAGGGGGTTGGACTTGATGGTTGCCTTACAGACATCACCCAAGAGTGGGTATTTAGCTGCCTCTACTTATAGATATCCCTACAGACATACAACCTTCTCCATGCTCAACCTAAAACAGTTTAATCCACTCCTTGAATGGAAGTTAGAGATCAGGCATGTGATACAGAACCCTGTATCCTAGAATCTATGAAACCCTTAGCAACCAGATTCAAAAGAAGGATGACATGCAGCAAATGGAGACAAGCAGATAGACACATGCAATAGGCATTTTTCATATAACATTAACACTGAAACTAAAAATATGTGCAAAATACATTCATGCTGCAACACATAAACTCCAAAATGGGATACAACAACCAAGATCATGCCCTATCTTTCGTTATTTACACAAAAATGCCTCAGGCCTTCAACAACCTACAAATGAGCAACACAGCCTACTATATACCGCAAGGAAGGTCCTCAGCACTAACCACCAAGCAAACTCAAAATATGCCAGATACAGTACATTGAGAAAATGGTGCTCATCGCATTGAATGCAGCAGGTAGGAGAGGAGACAGGAAGAGATCTCAAGCCCAGCGCCGCCGCCTGGGGATTCACATCTTCAGTCAGGTACTAGATCCATCCATGCCATCGCCCATACCTCTGCAACAACCGCCATTAATGGCGTACCAACCCGCGGCCTTAGGAAAAACATCATACTGTGCATCACAACCGTTTCCTGCCAAGATTTATCATCCTAATATTTCAAATCATGCAGGAACCAATTATCCCACATGCACCCCGCGGCAACCCTCTTAACACTTTATATACTAGGTCGTCGACATATATGGTGTCGGTGATTTTGCTCCCGATGACACCAGCATAAGCCTTCATCATCATTGTCCTCTAGCATGATATCTAGCTGCTCGAAATATCACCCTGACGTCAGCATCATCATATGCATGAGAAATATCAACCTGATATTCACCTTCATCGGCACAACCTGATGCATCGGAGGAAGATCCTCCCGCTTAGCCGATACGAAATGTTTGGCCAATGAACATCCTGATGACATCACCATCATATCCTGCTAATGTCATCAGCATATCTGCCTATCACACACCTCCTCATATCCGGATGACATCATCGTCATATTTACAAATATCAGGGGATCTCCAAAAAATGACTAATGTTAGAAATATGACCCCCCGGACCTTGATGACATCACCCCCCACTAGACAATGCATGAAGCTGACAGGCAGATATCTCCCTTCAGAAATATCATGTTACAGACAGGCAGAAAAGCAGATATCACCCTGACATAAGAATGATGTCAGCATCATCAAGGTGAGAAAACAACGAACATGAAGTGATAAAACAACATCAAGATGATCTTAACAAAGATCACCCGATGTTAAAATATCACCCCGGAGCGAAAGATTAGGCTGACAGAAAATATGATGATGCCCCCGCGAGAAACAATAGGGTGATGACTGGAAACATGATGATGATGACCTCCTCCAAAGAAAATATGATGCTGATGTTAAAACATGCTGAGGAGGCCCAAAGACTTAGAACCTTTTTGGATTTTTTGGGAGGGTGCCTGCATGTTTATATGCTTGAAAACTAACTGCTCATGCAGGCACCAATAGTGGCTCTATCTGGGGATGCATGCCTCTTGCAAGCATGGCGAGAACCATAGAACTCTAGGATGCAGACCAGTCCCCATCCATTGGGCAACAGAGTCAAACTTGCACCAACCTGCATCACCAAACACACTTGATGGCCTAAGGCCACCAAGAAAAGAAAAACCTATATCTCCCTTTGTCAAACACTTTGTTTTCATTTGCATACATTGGATCAAGACTGGAGATACTATCATGACCTACCCACAAATAAACCTTGCCATCTGCATATTCAACCCTCTAATTTAGCTTGTCACTATTACCCCTATGCAAACAACCTTCAACATCATGTGACATGTGGGTGTCAAATTTATCAAGCAATGCATATTCAAATGGTATGTAACACTTATCATCATCTGCATTAGCAGTATGCATTGCAAAGTGATCCCCTAGCTGGATTGAAAACAGGAAACACTCAGAGTCCACCACATAGCTAGGAAGATCAGGGCTCTCTTCATCATATGCTAGCTCATCAAAAGAGAAGCTTTCAAATTCACAATTGTGCACATCATGCACACAATCATCTGGTACACCAAGCTGGAAAAGATCAGGCTCTGACACCTCTTTACAATTAGGTGCATTTTTACAATCACTTACCTGATATATGTGGGTTTCTCCTTCATCAGGATAAGAAACAGAATCCAAGTCAAAAACAATGTCTAGATCCTCACCATACTCAGACAGATCCTCATCACCACATGTGTCATAAATGGGTGATCCAGGTGTCTCAGCCTCATCATGGTATGCCATTGGTTCATGGGTAGAACATGCATCTTCACCACCAATGGATTCACTTTGTGGAGGAGTATCAGCCTGTGTGCTTATTTCTTCTCTATCCTGAGCACAATACTCACAATTATCTCCACAAATCCATTCAAAAAGTTGCTCATTGCTATTCACAACCACATCATTATTTTCAGAGCCAGACACCTCAACCTTGCAATGGGAGTCCTCACTGATCCTTTCACTGGCATCCTCAACATTTACTTTTTCATTTTCACATGATGCCATGATCACTAGGTCATTTGCAGCTTCATAACCACTATTCACACCAAAGCCTGGGGACAGGGATTTCTGCAGGTGCTCATTTCTCATTTTTTCTATATTTTCTACAAACTTGTATGCTATCTGCATACTTGTCACCTTGAAATCCCTCAACAATGCACTAGAGCCCTCCTCAAAAGCTTCAAAATATATGCCAACACAGGCTAAAATATTAGGTCTAAAGACTTCTGGGATCTGTGAAAGGGCTACTGCAAATCTATGACTGAAATCAATACAGGGCTCCTCATCTTGTCTTCTAATTTCCATTAACCTTTCAACAAGATCAGCTGGTTTTCTTGCAAATTCTTCTTTGAAACAGTCAGCAAGCTCATCCCAACAGGCAAAGCATCTCCTTGGAAAGCTCAAATACCAATTTTTGGCTTTTGTATCAAAGGATCTAACAAAAAACCTCATCCACATATCCTCATCTCTGAATGAATGCTTTCCCATAAAGCTATGAAAATGTTGGATATGTGTACCCCCATCACATACACTGTGACCACTAAATCTAGGCATCTGACAGTATATCCTAGCAGGCATACTTTCTACTTTATAATCAACCCATGACAAATCTAGTTGGTCATACAAAGGATCAAAAGGGCTGACAAGAGTTTTAGTTTTCTGATTGGCAGACACAACAGGGTTATCACTATTCAACTAAGCCTGCCTAGCCTCTAAGAGTATCAACCTATTTCTTATCTCTTCTTTTCTTTTTGTCAACATATCATCCCCCCTTTGACTGAGTATGGGTGAATACATGTTTGGATTCATAAAATTTTCCATCTTAGACATCCTTTGTCTGCCTAAGACCTATGACCTCCCCTAGCATCTAACTTATGCAGTAGAACAACAAATATAGGGGAAGAAGCTAAGTACCTTTTCTCATCCAGATGCAGAAATATGAACATCTTTATCACATCACATACATCTATCTTTCATGCGCATTCAGATCTTTTTTGCAAAGTCGCCACCTCTCCAGAGAGGACAAAATTTTCAATAGCTTGAAAGCTATTTTTCCAGGTTCATTCCACCAGCAGAGCATCATTTTGTTGGTGACTCGGATGGGCCACAAGTACATTCTTTTTTCATCAATCTTTCCCCAGCAGAGTCACCATTTTGTTGGTTTTTCTTCTGAATCAGCATTAGGGTTTGCCAGTTCTAATGCATAGGCAGATTTAGCCAACTAATACAGGAGGTTGCATGAGCTACCTCCCCTTCACTTTTGGTTCTACCGCACCAAGGGGGGTATCCCTATAACTCAAGATGTAACCTTAACTTGCTCAATAACTGATAGATTTAGCTTGACAGCAATAGGTAGAATACTCTCATGTCTGGACCAAGATCTGCATGGTAGATCACAAGGTTGGCAACATTCTTAGACATATGTGTCTGGTGGGTATGAGAGCATGCAAGGGGTTCCTAATCCTACTCCTACAACTAACAGGTTGAAGTGATGAAATGGGTGGACATAATGTCCTGGATGCAAGACAAGGGGTTTTGGCTCATAACTACTGACCCAGGAGCAGACTGGTGCCTATCCATTGGGCAAGGAGTCAACTAGACGTATACAACAAATGGTTTGCAACTTTCACTCAAGTTTCAGGGGATTGGACTTGATGCTTGCCTTACAAACATCACCCAAGAGTGGGTATTTAGCTGCCTCTACTTATAGATATCCCTGCAGACATACAACCTTCTCCATGCTCAACCTAAAACAGTTTAATCCACTCCTTGAATGGAAGTTAGAGATCAGGCATGTGATACAGAACCCTGTATCCTAGAATCTATGAAACCCTTAGCAACCAGATTCAAAAGAAGGATGACATGCAGCAAATGGAGACAAGCAGAAAGACACATGCAATAAGCATTTTTCATATAACATTAACACTGAAACTAAAAATATGTGCAAAATACATTTATGCTACAACACATAAACTCCAAAATGGGATACAACAGCCAAGATCATGCCCTGTCTTTTGTTATTTACACAAAAATGCCTCAGGCCTTCAACAACCTACAAATGAGCAACACAGCCTGCTATATACAGCAAGGAAGGTCCTCAGCATTAACCACTAGGCAAACTCAAAATTCGCCAGATATAGTACATTGAGAAAATGGCACTCATCACATTGAATGCAACCGGTAGGAGAGGAGATAGGAAGAGATCTCGAGCCTAGCGCCGCCGCCTGGGGATTCACATCTTCAGTTGGGTACTAGATCTATCCATGCCATCTCCCATACCTCTGCAACAACTTCCCTTAATGGCGTACCAACCCGCAGCCTTGGGAAAAACATCATACTGTGCATCGCAACTGTTTCTCGCCAAGATTTATCATCCTAATATTTCAAATCATGTAGGAACCAATTATCCCACATGCACCCTGCGGCAACCCTCTTAACACTTTATATACTAGGCCGTCCACATATATGGTGTCGGTGATTTTGCTCCTAACAGCACCAGCATAAGCCTTCATCATCATCATCCTCCAGCATGATATCCATCTACTCGAAATATCACCCTGATGTCAGCATCATCATATGCATGGGAAATATCAACCTGATATTCACCTTCATCGGCACAACCTAATGCATCAGAGGAAGATCCTCCCACTTAGCCGATACCAAATGTCTGGCTGATGAACATCCTAATGACGTCACCATCATATCATGCTGACACAATCAGCATATCTGCCTATTGTGCACCCTCTCATATCTAGATGACATCTTTGTCATATTTGTAAATATCAGGGGATCTCCATAAAATGACTAATGTTAGAAATATGACCCCCCAGACCTTGATGACGTCACCACCATATCGGCATCAGGATGATATTCAGAAGATGACCAGATATTTGAAATATCACCCTCATGTACAAAAATCACGTTGCACTATAGCTCCACTATAAGATCGGGGTGGTATATGAATATGACGGATATTTGAAATGATCACCCCCACTAGACAATGCATGAAGCCGACAAGCGGATATCTCCCTTCGGAAATATCATGCTGCAGATAGGCAGAAAAGTAGATATCACCCTAACATAAGAATGACATCAGCATCACCAGGGTGAGAAAACAATGAACATGAAGTGATAAAACAACATCAGGATGATCTTAACAAAGATCACCCGATGTTAAAATATCACCCCGGAGCAAAAGATCGGGCTGACAGAAAATATGATGATGGCCCCCGCGAGAAACAATAGGGTGATGATTGGAAACATGGTGATGATGACCTCTTCCAAAGAAAATATGATGCTGATGTTAAAACATGCTGAGGAGGCCCAAAGACTTAGAACCTTTTTGGATTTTTTGGGAGGGTGCCTGCATGTTTATATGCTTGAAAACTGACTGCTCATGCAAGCACCAACACCATAGAAAATAAGAGCACAAGATCTATAGTTGAGTTCACCTGTCTTTGGTTGTGATTTTATGTCGATCTCGTCCTTGAATGTTATTGTGGAAGAGGGTTTGATTCTGTTGTGCATGCTTGTCTCCTTCATTCATCTTTTCCCCTTTAACAGATTTATTAACATCCAAACTTCCCAAAGAGTTTGTTTCTACAGTAACCATGTAATCATCTCCAACCACCTCCCATTCCTGATTATTATCATAATCTTCTTCTTTGTCCTAATTGTGAGTAGCTGGGGATCTCATGGCTCATTCTAGGAGTGGCTTAATGATAGCAATTCCCACACTTGGGAAGTCTGACACCTCAGATGCATGAGAATAATGAGACTTTGACTTAAGATTCTGAGCATGGGCCTTGGTGCTCCTATACTCTTTCCCACAAAGAGGACATTTATACAGCATGCGGTTGCCTTCAAGCTTCTTCTTCTCATTAGCCAAATCTTGTTTCCTTGCTTCAAAATAATGCTTTTGTCACCACAGGAACTCCAACAACCTTTCTATGGAGATTGTAGTGGTACCATTCAGACTTGTAATGGAGTCTTTGTACCGCCTCTTCTTTGGATTCTACATTGAATGCATTACAAGTTAACAATGATATCATTACTAAATTTATCCTCTTGAGCTTTGAATCGACTTCTAATGTGTTTTGTCATTTTATTTTTCTAGGTATATTAAGTTGATTCTCTAATCTTTACTTGCCCATTTTAGTGTTTATGTAGTGATAAAATGAAGCAGGGGAGAGGTAGATGTAATGTTTTAGACAATTGTATATAGGTTTAAACATTGACAGTGGTGCCTAAGGATTGTTTTAATTATGGCATTTATAATGAATCTTTGAAAATCTTGTGATATGCCGAAACATTATTTATGATAATCAGTGAATCCTTAATTTTAGTTGTTGTTTTACACAGTAACCTTCTAGGACACATTTAATTGCTAGAGAAAACTGTAACAAAAGATTTAACCACCAAGTTGAAACCATTACACACATGATCACATCATATTAAAATAATCTACAATAGAGATAATTACTGTCAGAATGCCTATTTTATCCCTTGGAGGCTTTTTTGTGCCAATGGACATAACTTGCTCATTTTTCATCAGATTTTCACAATTTTGTAGGTGTTGGAAAGCTGGTTCAGTCCTTTGAACAACAGTCTGGGCCATTTTTCCAGAATTAGATCAAATTTGTAGGTATATTCCTCTAAAATCAATAGTTCAATTTGAAACATCAAATAGCCATAATTTTTGCATACGAGCTTCGATTTCAGTGAATTTTTTTAAAACTACATAGAAAATCATAAAAAATCCATTCTTGATATTGTTTTTTTGTGTTTTAACACTTTGTTTGGTTTTTGGAGGATTTCTTATTTTTCACTAACGTTGTTTTTGCAGCCTCTCATTATTCCAAGACATAAAATTTTTCAAACTACTAACTATTTTTTGGAGCACCACAGTCAAAGACGTGAAATTTTCTCTACTAGTCTAGTTGCAATAAATTAGAATAGTTGGGAAAGAACTTGTTTTCCTTGTTTTCAAGATCTTGATTGGATGTATGCTCTCCCCTCTCACTCTTGAGTGATCTTTGGGATCAAAAGTCCATCATTTTCCTTTTGTTATTTATTCAATCCTAGGGTGATATCTCACGTATGCTCTCTCCTTGCATTTCACACAATCTTGGAGATAAAAATTGAATAGTATCCCTTCCCTTTAGGAGGCATGCTAGGGGATTTCATCACCCCTAGGGATGACCTCAACCACATGTGTTGATGGGGTATATAAAGAAGGGAGAGCAAAAGTTGTACCTTAATGGTGAACCCAATAAGTCCAAATTGATCCTCAAGACCTTTAGTCCATCGAGACATGGTTTAGTGATGTTTGTTGCTCATCGTTGTGGAATCTTGTTCACGGCTTGGGCCCCACATACTTTGTGTACATATGGGAGTCCTTAGAAGACTTCTAAGACCTAGATTAAGACTATTGACCATCATATCCTACAGTGCATCACTGCAGTAAGGGGAGAAGATCAGTTAATCAATGAATCCTTAATTTTAGTTCTTTTTTTACATAGAAACCTTCCAGGACACATTTAATCACTAGAGAAAACAAAAGATTTAATCGCCAAGTTGAAACCATTACACACGTGATCACATCATATTAAAATCATCTACAATAGAGATAATTACTGTCAGAATGCCTATTTTAGCTTTTGGAGGCTTTTTGCGCAAATGGACATAACTTGCTCATTTTTCATCAGATTTTCACATTTTTACAGGTGTTGGAAAGCTGATTCAGTCCTTTGAAGAATAATCTAGGCCATTTTCCTAGAATCAGCTCAAATTTGTAGGTATATTACTCTAAAATCAATATTTCATTTTGAAATATCAAATAGCCATAATTTTTGCATACGAGTTTCGATTTTAGTGAATTTTTTAAAAACTACATAGAAAATCATAAAAAATCCATTCATGATATTGTTTTTTTGTGTGTTAACACTTTGTTTGGTTTTTGCAAGATTTCTTATTTTTCACTAACATTATTTTTGCAGCCTCTCATTAGTCCAAGACATAAAATTTTTCAAACTACTAACTATTTTCTGTAGCACCACAGTCAAAGACTTGAAATTTTCTCTACTAGTCTATTGCAATAAATTAGAATAGTTGGGAAAGAACTTGTTTTCCTTGTTTTAAGATCTTGATTGGATGTATGCTCTCCCCTCTCACTCTTGAGTGATCTTTGGGATCAAAAGTCCATCATTTTCCTTTTGTTATTTATTCAATCCTAGGGTGATATCTCTCATATGCTCTCTCCTTGTGTTTCACACAATCTTGGAGATCAAAATTGAATAGTATTCCTTCCCTTTAGGAGGCCTGCTAGGGGATTTCATCACCCCTAGGGATGACCTCAACCACGTGTGTCGACAGGGTATATAAAGAAGGGAGAGAAAAAGTTGTACCTTAATGGTGAACCCAATAAGTCCAAATTGATCCCTGAGACCTTTAGTCCATTGAGACATGGTTTGGTGATGTTTGTGGCTCGTCGTTGTGGAATTTTGTTCAGGTCTTGGACCCCACATACTTTGTGTATATATGGGACTCCTCAGAAGCCTTGTAAAACCTAGATTAAGACCATTGACCATCATATCCTATAGTGCATCCCTGCAGTAGGGGGAGAATGTCTCACACTATCACCTCCATCTTCCCCTGCCTAGTCAGTGGTCGAGCGCCCCCCTAAAATGAATTGAGCAGGGTGATTAGTCGATGCATTCATTCAAGAGTTAGTCACTCCATGCCAGTTGTCCAAGAAGCCGTCTCGGAATCCATCTCCATTCCTCACCCCCCATCAAAGAGAAATAGCATGGCAAGCTGATCGAGGTGGCTGGGGTGTGTGGAACAAAAAGAGGCACCTAGTAATTCCAATCAAGGGAGCGGGTGGATTCGGACTCAGCTCCTTAGACCTCTGTCGTTTCATCCGTCCGTGTATGAATCAGTTATTTATTATGGTCGCCCCATCCAACTAGAATCCCCCCACCCAACTATTGCCTCCCACCCACCCCAGGGGGTTCTATTCTAAAGAACTATGGGTCAGTTATCCAATCATGTGAGCTAGACTATCTATGCTATAGCACCACATATAGATAGTTGACCTTTCTCGAAGTGATTCTATCCTGGAAGCTAACACGAACAAAAGTTCTCCATCCTTCACCGGGGGTGTAGGCTAGGCGGTTGGGCTCCTATTGACTAATCAGAATTCCCCTTCCACCCCCATCCAAAGTTTTATACTATTACCAGACATTCTATAGTCACCTTCCTATCTCCTCCCAACTACCTAACTAAGTTGATACCGGTTGGTTGTCAATCACTCTCCTTATCCATCTGCCCAGGGAATCATAGTAACTATCTCTGGCTTCACCCCCAGTGTTCCATTCCATCCATTGGCCTCACTCGGGATAGTTCAACCAGAAGTAGTAATAGCATAAACTCCATGCAAGTAGTAATAGCATAAACTCCATCGGAATTCCCCTCCTTCCATAGTAGATTCAACCGGTCGATCCACCTTCCGGGCAAGCTAGTTTATTAGTTTAACCGATGAGAGGCAAGTATCCTAGTTGTAGCCAGAGAGTCCTACCACAAGGTGAAGCCTACCCAGAAGGCAACTACATTTGAAGGTTACGGGGTGCCTCAATAATGAAGCGGGTGAGAGCAAGCTGAAAGGTCCTTGAAGGTGGTGGTCCTTTCTATCTTGTCGGAAGGAAGACACGGGTTCAGCTTCATTCACCCTCAGTGTATTAGCTCATCCAGCCATTAGCTCATCCAGCCATCGAGAAGTAGGAAAGCTATCTAGCCAAACATCACTAACCGGGAGGGAGGGAAGGTAGCTCAAGCTATCCATCCTGAACTGCTGCACCACCCTGAACCCCCAGGCAAGAATGAAAGCCCAAAGAAAATGTATTCCGGTGGGAGGAAAGTCCTAACTAACTTGATACTGACCGTGGGTGACTAGCTCTCCTGGTCTGTGGAGATCTCGCTGGTCCGGTAATAGTTCTCTCTGCTAGCTCTCCTTATCCATCCAGGCAAGGAGAATAATGCTTTCTCTTTGCAAGTCAAACCAAACTATATCCTCCCACCCACCCCCAGGCAAGGAGCTTTCTCTCTGCTAACCAGAGGGAGGATCCAAACTACAACTAGAACAAATCACCCATCAGGAGATTGAGATCGAGAACACCCATCAGCCCCCCCAACTATTGCCTCCCACCACCCCTGATTAATTGTGGGAGATATAGTAGGTGTTCAGTGAAGGTTAGTGGGGTTGTAGACTAGTTAGGGAGGAAGGAAGGAAGGTCCTCTGGAAGGAAGAGGCTTGGGCTCCTACTTTCTTTCGGAAGGAAGGAAGTTTCAACCGGCTATAGTTTCTTTCCTCCAGCTATAGCTACTAATCCCTCGTTCTCTAGATATCAATTAGTTTGCTCACTCCTTCATTGTCAGTTGCATTAGCCTAACAGGCCTACTAACATTGTTTCTTTACTCACCCAAGATAACGGGTGAGGGTTAACCAGTTGAAGGTTTCTCAATTTGCTATCCAGTTTAACAGCATCTAGCTCCGGAAGGAAGGTGTTAACTAGCCGGCCACCCACAAAGCAATATTGATTGTTCAGCTAACTCCAAGGATCCTTCATTCACCCTTGGTAGTAGAAATTTTATCTCCTCCTCCCTGGGGATGTTATGTATAGAATCTGGTGTTGACCATGGGTGAGGGCTGGAGATTATATACATGATAGCCGCCCGGGGAGGCAATATATATTTTGATTGGCGGGAGATTTCTAGTTTATTGTGGTTCGGGGATGGGTGGGGAGCAACTTAACCACCCACCTAGCCCCACACATGGGGATGGGTGGGGGGGCTATACTAGGATTGGGTGGGATGCCGAAGTGCCTGGGGGGCATAGTTATCTTCAGCATCCAGTTTTTTCGGTCAGCATGTTACGTGATCATTAGAGAAGATCGATCTCTATCCAGCAAGATCGATCTCTACCTTTTGAGAATGGATGGGGGTGGGGGGCATGTTACATATAGATTGGGATCAGCACCTTGATCTGCTTGATATGATATTTTCCATCTCGCTCGGCTCAAAGGATTACCAGAGGTAGTCCATGTCAGTAGTGAGCACGGGACTTCTGCCTGATCCGCCCTCAAGGTCCTTTCTGGAAGACTAAGAGGGTGGTTGGCATGAGACCAATTTGAGCTCCTCCAAATTATGAGCTCTACCATGGTTGGGGTTTTCAGTAGGGGTCTAGGGCAGGATTGGGAACTCCTCCTAAGATTGTGAAGCATGGTAAGGCCCTATTACCCAACCCTGGGTTGGTCCCAGGTAGAGGATCACAACACTCCCTCGCTTGCAGGAGGTGCCTAGGGAGAGTGCTGCAATGTCACATTGGTCTGATGCCCTAAAGTGTACCTCCTTTAAGGGGCTGGCAATCCAATGAACGGACCCCAAATCGCCAGTGGCCAATGCGAACCACTGTGTTGGGTGAGGCCATTGAATGGATCCTGATCGAGGTCAGGATTGATTTATAGTTCAATCTACTATTCACTTGACCAATTACTAACGACTGATTGACTCCACCGATACCTAGGCAGCTGAATAGAGATAGGCTTGACCACCAGCTAGGATTGTTAGGCCCATTTATCTATTTCGATCCAATCTCTCTCACTTTCTCATTCTTTTAGGTAGATCCTCATCAACATCTTGCCTCCGATGTTGATCAGGATTAAGCCCTCCCGCAGTAGCGTGTGTTGCTACTTAAGCTTGCGATCCGAAGAGGGTGAGGCTAATGAATGCCACATGGAGAAGTACGCTGACAGTTGCTGATAGAGAAGTCAAACAAGGTGAGTGCTCTCTAAGAGGCTTCACTCACTCGAATGACAGTATTAACACTAGATGGCTCCCAGGCATCCGCTACCTAGCGAGAGAAACCCAACATCAATCCAAGCAGGGCGCTGGGGTAGTGTTTAGCGATAGCATGGTGATGATTTTTTGTAGTGCCGACCCTCCTACGAAATGCTGGATAGTCCATGTGTGATTCGCCATGTTAAGAACACAGGGGAGGGGAACCTGGTTTAGCTGTGGTTTGGCTCCATACAAATAGAGAACTTTTCAAAACCGATACTATCTCTATCATCAATAGGGGGGAGGCTCCCAAACAATGTATTGACACAGGTTGCACGAGATATTCAGTTCCGGTCCATTGATGATAGAATCGGTTGCAATCCAGTTAACATTCAAGCTCACTCAGGGTTCATAGTCTAGTTGCAATTTAGTTGACTCAGCTCACTCAAGTCCCTGAAAAGGGAAGATAGTTCGAAGGATAGATTGGTCAGCGAATAGATAGTCTGAAGCACAGATTCGCTGACAGAACCCACACTCTAGCATAAATTGGTGTCTGGAGAGTGTCTGGCTAGAGCATGATGACTGATCCCCCTAGTAAGCTGTGAGATAACGTCACTGACCCGGCCCGCTGGCCAATCTCATGTTTCACCATGGAAGGGGGATACCTTCCATGGTCAGCCGTGTTGTGTAGAAGTGTCTAAGATGCTGCGATTGCGCCACTAACAAATAGTAACCCCCTTCTTTCCTCTCCTCCTCTTCCTCTGTTCACTTCCCATCCATTTGATTCCACTTACTAAAGCACGGATGGCAGAACAGAGAGCACCTATTACAGGGAGGACAAGAAGGAAGGAGGTTGTTCTAAAAATAGCTAGTTCAACATCGGGGGGTCGCTTGCTTCCAATCCTAGCTCCCAACCCCTGGCCTGCCCACTATTATGAGAAAGGTCGGCCGGGGGCAAGTCTATCTTCTTGAGGCCCAATAGCCTGATAGGGCTATTGATAAGGCCGAGGTAATTCTGACTGATTGGGGTTATGGGGTTACTTCAACTAGAGTGAGCTTCGACTAGACCAAGCACTAAACTATAGGGAGCTCTTTGAGCTTCCACCCAAGGGAGTTGACCGAGCTGTGGGTCTTAGCTGGGATCAAGTAGTTTGGAGCTAACTTAGGTTGGAGCTCCTTGAGTTCTAGGTTGAAGTAGGTTGTTGAGTGAACTAGTTCTTCAAGTAACATCCATCCTAACTATAGGGGTAGCTCTTTGAGCTTTAACCTCTACTAGTTCACCATTCTAGAAGTTCACCATTCTAGATAGAGGTAGCTAGCTTCCACACTAGTTCAACATTATAGAGGTAGCTAGCTTCCACTTCTATAAGTAGGTAGCTAAGCTATTCCACTATAGAGGTGGTAGCTCACTATGGAGGTAGAGCTATTGACCAACTAGTAGAAGGTAGGAGTTCTTCGAACTATCTTATGGAAGTAGCTTGAGGAAGTAATTGGTGTTGGTACTGGTAGATAGCTCTTTGAGCTACTACCACCAACAATACATTGTCGGGGCAGCTAATGTTCACACCCAATGAGAACGGGATGTTTACCCCCCACCCATACGATTATTTGCTGGGAGGGGCTAGAGGGCCGTGAATACCATTATTAAGCACTCTAAGGTCACGTCTTTAGGGCACTAAGGTTCCCAGACCTTCCCCATAACCTCCCCCATAAAGTGCTCTATAAGGTGATTCATGTCTTTCCTTCCTCTAGCCCCCGCTCTCCCATATACCGTCACCTCCCTGGGTGACTTTCGATAGCCGACTGGAAGCCCGACATGGAACTGAGGATTCTAGGTAAACCCTCGGGGGGAGATAGAGGGGGCTTCCCACCCACCCCAAGATTTATAGCGGCTACCTCTGCCCCAGCCTCTGCTCCCAATGCCCCCATGATGCTCTCACCCCTGCCTCTACCGATTTGAATCATCTATTCACTATATCCACCGGGTGGGTGGGAATAGAAAGTGCTCGAGTGGGAGGAGAGATGTCGGTTGACCTAGTTTCTCATGCCGGCCGTGGCTCCCCCTAGAGCTACTGAAGCCTCCACTGATGGGTCTACTGATGGTGCTACCAGGCCGAGTCGACTGCTGATCCGAGGAGATGCTACCTTTGCTACTGGAACCGGCTATGTAGCCACACTGATGATGGCTCCAGATACGAAAGGGATATTGGATGGGGTGCTCCTTGCACTTGATCAACCAAATCTGGAACTACAACTGCTGGTGGATGAACAATGGGCTCAGGGTTAACGCCTTGATCTCTCTGAAACAATCAAGGAAGAGGGTGGGGGGAATTCTAGTTGGGTGGGTGGGAGGATATAGAAGGGCCCACTTCCCTGAACATGTACTAATTCTAATGTGTGTCAGATCATCACCTCTTAGGACATATGTATATGCTGGTAATGGATCCTGAACTAGATCTCAGATGAGTGGGCGAATCGGCCATCGATCTGGCATTAGGTCAACAACAACCCCTTAGAATAGTAGGGCTGGGTCGGATCAAGATCAATTGCCTTTCCTCTTCCTACCCCTCTAGTGGCTACCATTGGATATGGATATGGGACTGGCCCATTGGGATGCATGGCTACGCGGTAACTATATCATCATTGGGGACATCCATGTCATATCCCCCTTAACCACTGGTGGTATGGTATCCCACCGAATACCTCCAGTGCCTCTGCCAGGCCCCTTATCCCCCAACCCTGGGGTATTACCACGGGAGGGATACAACCACTCTTGGATCATCTGATAGGGGGACAGGGATGCATGTGGATGTGTGGAATAGCTCCAGAATGTGGAACCGGAGTGTGAGTGAGGTCGTCAGGTGGGGAGGAGGAGTGGAGTGAATAGCCCGCCCGAGGAGAAGAGAATTGATTTGCCCTTCCTCCTCCCACCCAGGAACTTATCTATTCCTGCCCAACCTAGAACTATAGTTTCCCACCCACCCAGGAATTCTAGTCGGTAGATTAGTTGTTAGACATGGAATCGATTGAAGAAATCCTGATCGATGCATTCCTATCCCGCCCCGGGGTTTATGAGGCCCAACCAATGACTGGTGGCAGACCTTTTCCGGAAGAGTTGAGAAGTCATTTCCTCTTATTACGTATTAGTGACTAACAGTTATACAAGGGAGTGGGAGACTGACCTGACTGCCATAGGAGATACATGGAAGTTACGATTCGATCGATGAACCTTCCCTCCGATCCCGATCTGATCCCCAACACTAGGAGATTTGGGACCGACCCAGAGATATGATCTGATTCTATTGCTTTAACGATATGGTGACACCTGGGATTGAGGAGAGAATAGGAGAACCCATTGGTTCCACGAGATATGGAGCTAGCTAACTCCTTATTCCCACCCCAGAAGTGGGACATCAACCCATGGATGGAACCGAACCCCAGACCCTGGAGCAATAGGCGTAGGTGATAGGGATCAACCGAAGGTGATTCAACAACTGATGGCAAATTGATCCATAGAATGAATAGTCTCAGAACAACTACCTTCATCCAGACCCCTACTATTCTAAGGGAGTCAGTTTATTCTGTTAATGATTGCCACTATAGGATATAAAGACTTGGAAGTTTCGCCCCTACTATTCTAAGGGGACCTGGTGGCTAACGCTCATATGCACCTAAACCACCACTACTGCTACTATTTACCCCTACTACCTATGCTAAGGTGGCTACCCTACCCTTCTATTCCACTAGGTCTATTCTACTATGTCCATATAGGGTATTTCACTAGGTTCCATATTCCTCCACCTTAGGCTATCCTCCTCCTAGCATTCTTATTCTAGCTCGATTCTAGCACGTCATTAATGCGTATTCTAGCTTGATTCTAGCACTATATTCCCCTTATCAAGAGTAGGGTAGCAATTCCCACCCTGCTGGGGGGGAGGGACTCGATAGTTGCTAGCCATACTATAGTTCCCCCCCACCCGGCCCCCCCTATCAGTATATAGTTGGAGGTCCCCTGCATGCATGGGGACTAAAGTTATGAATGGACTATAGTTACTTATTCGATTGAAGGCATATTAATGAAATGATTAATGAATGGCGGCAACTTTACCCCCCACCCACCTAAAAGAGTAGTTGAGATACCAACTATAATTCTTAATGGCATCAGTTCATTAATCTGCTTGCTAGAATATGCTACCCTTAGAATAGTAGGGGCCCATCTCGCCCACACACGCATTAATGACGTGCTAGAATCGATTGATCAACTATAGTTTTGCGGACAACTTGAAGTGCGAGGGTTCTAGGTAAACCCTCGGGACTACAGTTTTGCCAGTGACCCATTAATGAAGATTCTCAACTATCCACGGTAAGGGTTCAATCAACACTGGCAGTTGAACAACTTTACTATGGAACTCCCACTTAATCAAATCAGCAACTACAGTATGTAAACCCCCCTGGCAACTCAGATTCCTGGGAAGCAGGGTGGGAACTATAGTTGGGCCCCTACCATTCTATAGGTAGTCGGGTAGATGCTATAAATCCACCCACCCACCCATAGGATCAAATCCTTGGGTGATGAGAAATGGGCTAGCCTATCTCTCCCTCCTACAGATTGACGAATGGATGAAGGCATTCTTTTGACAACTGGGTCAATCAATCTTCCGCATGTGTGGGGTTGGGTGGGGGGCAAAGGCCGAGGGAAAACCGGAGAACAGGGTGGGTGGAATAGCTGTTGGGGGGGAGCGAATTATAGCTGGGTTTACCTAGAACCCTTGGAATAGAACCCCCTACCCATCCCCACAGAGCCCCCCACCCAACCCCACACACGTAGTTCACCCCTGAAACTCCCTGCCTCCCAACTAAGAAAGAAAGTTAGGTCCGATGGCCCCCTCAAATCTATTATTGAGAGAAACTTAGGTCTGATGCAAAGAAAGAACTGAAGGCGCGTGCCCCCATCCTATCATGTTGGCTGGCAGGAAGGAAGGAAGGTCCGGAAAGAAGGTAATTTTACTATATTCCACTCCAGGGCTGAAGGATGGAAACATCAATCTGTATTCCACTCCCTTCCCCGGGTGAATAAGGATGGCTGATGAAGGATGGAAGCAACTATTGACTAGTTGGAGTTCAAGAAAGTCTTCTCCAAGTTCAACCCTGCTTAACGGATATTCTAGTTGTTCAACCGGTGGCTACCCTTCCTACACCCCCAGTGGGTAATGGAGTCCAAATGAAATAGTTATCTAGACTACCATCCCACCCATCCAACTATATTCCCCATGCAAGGGAGGAGTTAACGAGATTAGATGGCACTGGCGAGAAGTGATTAGATGGCGGGCCGGCTAAATGGATGGAAGGAAGGTGGTGCAGAAGGTTAATACCTAACATTCTTTGGATTAGCCTAACCATGAGCAATAATAGAAAAGAAGGGCAGAAGGAAGGGACTAACCTAAACTGAACACCCGATGGGAAGTTAGAGTCTTTCTGGGTAGGCTCCCCCTCTCTTTCCTCATGCCATCCTGAACCGAGCGAGGGTGTAGACTAGCCTGGAGTTGGAGCAAGAGCTGGAAGGAAGGACCATCAATGAAGTTGACCAAATGAAAGCATGTTCAAGCTACTCTACTAGGGCTAGATTAGTTGTTGGTAATGGAAGGAGGAGCTAACTGTCCATCAAGCTAGTAGGAAAGAAGGTTAATCTTTATTGCCCGCTGGTGAAAACTACCATACCCGATCAGGGTACCGAAATTAAACAAGCTCGGCCAGCTATATCCTCCCACCCACCCCTAGTTCAATCAGCCTCTATCCTACGGCAAGCTAGACGTTACCCCCGACTGATGGACTTTCTTTAACTTGAAGCACTAGATGGAACTCAACGAGGAGCTACCCGGAGCTAAGGCAGGGAGAGGGCAAGGAACTAGAGTTTACTGAATTAACGAGGAGCTACTTAGATGGAAGTTCAGGATGTCTAGCTCTGTCTATATCCTCCCACCCACCCCCGGTTCAATCAGCCTCTATCCCTACCTCCGGAAGGCAAGTTGTTACCCCCGATGGACTTTCTTTCACTATCTTTGGTCTCTAGGCCTCCCACGGGGAAGAGGAATCATTACAGGAAGGAAGTTAGGATGGATGTTCTAACTGGATGGAAGGAAGGAAGTCAACGACTAGCAACTGGCTAAAAGCGAAGGGATTATTTAGTTCAGTTAGGTAGCCAGGTGAACATCCTTTATCTTCAACTCCAGTGGTGTTCAGTGAAGGCTAAAGTTCTATTGACTCAACTACTAATATAGTTTGGCAAGAATAGAACTCCCACCAGTCGAGCATTCTGAAGTTGCCACCGAGGGAAAGCCCGTAACCTAAACATTGTTAAGGTCATGAGTCTTTCCTTCCCTCACCCCTGGATGGAGCCCCAGTGAAGGAGCATGCTTTCATTCCCCATTAACAAATTGATTTCTATTGGTTCAATCAGTAGGAAGGAAGGTGAATAGAACCGGTTATGGATGGTTGAAAGGAAGGTAGTTCGCTAGCCCATCTCCAGAAGGCTGATAGTCCCCCATGGGGAGGAGTTAACGAGTATTCCAGAAAGCATGCTCAAGGGAAGATAGTTGAACTCTATTGCCTGGGGCCCCTAACCGATGGAGACCGATGGACAACACTCACCACCTCCTAACCGAGGGTTTACCTAGAACCCTACATCTGAACAGAGATTCTGGGTTTACCTAGAACCCTCGGGCTAACCTTACCTTCAGGAAAAGCTCATCTAGCTCAGTTTGAGGCTATCTTCTCCCACCCACCACTACAGGACATTCTCCTGGGGCCCATCTGACCATCCTTTTTCACCTGTCCTTAACTACGGGGTGGGAGGGATATAGTTAGAATCAAGCTAAAGAAACTAGCTTCCTATCTCTGGGGGTTCAACCGGTGGGTAATTGGCCTCACTCAACTCCCTTCCTTAACTCCCTAGGGGTGATAGGATGGAGCTCCTCATTACCGAGTATTCTATCTCTGGCCATCCTGAACCGGGGGTGTAGGCTGGGTAGGACAAGCATGGGAGGCAAGATCTTCAGCTAGACCGTCCTTTGTTTCAACTGACCATCACCAGATTGATGTTATCTATATTCCACTCCTGAGTTCAAGAAAGGAAGGTTACTCCGAAGGTGGCTTCTCCCATAGGGGGTAACTATAGTGAGAAAGGCCAACCGCTAGAAAGTTAGGCCAACCAATCGCCCTTCCATAGATAGTAGTTCAAACCGGGGGTGAGGATAGGTCATGGGGTGGGTGGGAGGATATAGATGGTGTTTAGTTCAGGTAATCGCTGGACCGAGGGAAACAAAATTACCCACCGGGCGGGGCTCCTGATGGTTGAAAGGAAGGTTACTCGGCCACCCAACGGGATGGGTCAGGAGTTATAGTCAGCTAGATTAATTGGATTGTTGATTGGCCGGTGAAGGATGGAGTAGAAGAATGTCCTATGAGTGAACACGAAGAAGTAGAATAGGGTAGAGGGTATCCTAGTTAGGATAGTTGAATTTGAGCTCCCAGAAGGAAAGGAGCTTAGTTGACCGAGCAAAGGAATGAACTACCTTTCTAGTTCTAGTCGATGCCGGAGAAGAATTGGATAATCAGAATTCCCATACGGTGGGTTGGATTGGATTGTGAAGTGAAGATTGGCCTACCTCCCAACTAGTTAAACTCCTTGCCCGGGGTGGGTGGGTGGATGATAGTTGGGTTAACTACGTGAAGGATGGAGCAACTCTAAAACATCGCTTGCTTTCTTTCTTTCTTTCCTATCCTGGATGGAACCTGTCCTAATATAACTGGATGGTTCAACCAGTCCTTCATTTAGGAGGCAAGCAAGAATCCATCTGGAAGACTTCATTCACCCTCGGTTCTAACTGTCGAAAGATCCGAGGAGAAAGAAAGAGAATCGGGGGTGCCACCGATTAGCAACTATTGTGGCTAGCTAGGCTTCTTTCAGATGGGAAGGGAAGGGCGGGGGTGTAACCCTATGGGAAGGAGCCACTTCAATAGATGTGACCCAACTAATGGGAATTCTAGGATTTGGCTATCAGGCTCTATTAGAACTAGTCCTCCCACCAGGGGTTCAAGATGGGGATGGAATTCAACTAGTTGGAAGGAAGCTAAACAAATGCTATAGCCCTAGATAAAGGTAGTTAATGCCATACTGAATTCATTGTGCTTTCTTTCCCAACTCCCCTTCATTAGATTGCCCTTATTCTAGTTGTCATCTACTCCCTCCCTAACTTAATCAGAAATGAGGAGCTACCGATAATTCAATTCCCGTCCTAAGTTTCAAATGGATGTTTCTCGGTAGGGAGTATACTAGTTTGAAATAGGAGGGTCGACTAGCTATTTCTTATCAATTCCCACCTACACCCCTGCATGGTTGGGAGGAGAGGCTCTTTCTTGGCCATCCCCCCAAGTACTACCTTCTGGAATTCCCTTCCTTCCATAGTAGTTTTGCCCACACCCCCACAATGTCGTTGTTCCGCTCCCACTCGGCAATAGCTCAACCACCGGTAGCTCGTTGACTTATCTTCTGCTTGCTCCTTCGGTCGGGACCTAACCAATGTGGATAGTAGTTGCTGAAGTCCATCTACTTCTAGACCTACATCTAATGCTTAAACCACCTTCCTTCCGGTTGAGCTATAACTCCTTGCTATAGAGGGCTATAACTCCCTGATCAGATGCCATTATCTCCCTGGGCTAGAATGTCAAACCTGGGCTAGCCTCCTTGATCTCTTTCTTGAACCTACCTAAGGTAGACCTCCTATATCCTGCCACCCCCCCCGATGGGGTTGGGCCAATTGCTATCCATTTTCCTTCTTTCCTTCCAGGGGGCGAGAAACTCCCATCCATTTTCTGTTCTCTTAACTGGCTTAACTCTACATTGATGTATGAAACTCTTTGTTCTCTACGAGAACCTCTTTGGATCAACCGGTTGAACGAACTAGATTTTGAGAAACGAGCAATTACCGAGAAATGATGGTGTATTAACTCTTCCCATGCGATGGGTGATGGTCAGTCGGTTGAACGAACAATCCAATGAAGCTAGGTGGGTAACTGGTTGAATGCCCTCCTTATTCTTATCTGATTGTGGATGTGGATTCCCTTCCTAGAGAGTGAACTAGATATCTGGTCCTCCTCATTTAATAGACTTTATCGAGTGAGTTCAACTAGATTAGGTTTTAGTCGGGGTCCTACCTTTTTATTCTTTGGGCTTGCCTAACTGGAGGCAGGGAGATCAGATAGTGCTTGCTTCAGGAATTCCCTTCCTTCCACATCACTCCCCTTCAGTTGTGGCATCACTAGTGAATCAAATCAGGTGCATGGCTTAGTGGCAAACCCACCCCTATCTCTAAGTTCCCAACCGCAAATATAGATACGGTTTCCAACCAGGGATAGGGTGGTGAAGCAGTTAGTATCCCAGCCATTGACAAGGTGGATTCCCCTCACTCAGTTGCGAACTCTAGGTGGGCAACCCGACAAAAATGGGATAGCTAGCTAGCCAGCCCAACTGGAAAGGAATGTAGATGTAGTGGTCACTAACTACAATTCCCAACCCAACCCAAGTGGGAGGACTTAAAGTTGTCTGCGATCAAAATGCTCAAGTTTCAACATGTCCCGGCTGCTAGTATAGTTGGAAAAATGAATGGGTAGCACATTACCACCCACCCATCCCCACAGGTAGTCATATGGGAGCCCCAACTTTCTTGTCCTCCCACACCCCTGATGGGTAATGTAATACCACTAAACCTCCTCACGTAATAGCACTAACCTTTATGGAGGGAGGGGCGTAATACAATATTGAGTTATTCTACCGCAATACAAGAATAGGAGCCACCGCTAAAGTTGGGTAGCCGTTCCCCGCACATGGCTGCCCCCCCAACTATTGTCAAGTGGGCGATTAAGTTGTTGGCCGCCCCTCTTCAAATAGTTGGTTCTGTTTACAGAAATCTTTGCCAGGCCCCGGGTGAGAGGAGAGGGTTCGCTTGGTAGTTGATAGATCAATCTTTCTTGAACTTTGAGAGAAACGTTGGAGGTTGGAACTATATCTCCCACCCAACCCCAAGCCCCATATAGTTTGGTTGTGAATGCCTATAGTTTCTTTAGGCATCTTTCAATGACTAGAGGGTGGTGGCAGTTCATTCTTTAGAAAGTTTGATAGACCCCACCGTTCTATACGTAACATGTCAAGAAAGTTGCCAAAGAAACTATAGGGTTGAAATCTTGAAAGGGATGTTACGTATAGAATCAAGGTAGAGGAGAGGGCAGAATGGATATTGGGCCTATATAGTCTAGTCTCTTGGGAGGTATATATATAATTGGGCCGAGCCCACCATGAATGAAGTACTGGTGATGCTTGGTTGGATTGTGCTTACGCTTTATCTGTTGCTTCTACCCCCATATTTGGCTTTGTGTTTCCTGCTCCCAACACCTCTGCCTCTTGATTTGGTTAAGATGCTTGCTTTGATGCTTCCAGGTATTCCTTTTATGGAACCTTAGATATCAACAACTACCTATTGTTGACCTAAGCTACCAAAGCTTCTCCCGCTGCTGCTGGGTATGGATATGCATGGTGGTAGTACTGCGTCTAGATCTGCTACTAGCTCTATCTTTGCTTCTGGAATAGGGAGAGATACGTAGGGTTCTACAAATGGAAGGGATGTCGCTGGACAAGAGAGATGGTGGAGAACTTTGAGGTGGATAAGTTGGGACAGGAAGGGATGCTACCAGCTATAGGTCTAGATATGGATAAACAGGATCAACAACTAGCGTAGCTACTTTTGGGTATCAATATGATGGTTCTACCAAAGCCTATAATTGGGGTGGGGGGAAGGGCCGACTGCTTTAATGGTGGGATCTTGAACCTTTAGAACCCCAGGGAGCTACGAGCTATGCCTATGCAGGTGGTTCCTTTACTACGGATGCTTACTCAGGTGCTCTAGGTGAGACTGTATATGGTACTGGATATGGATATGCTGCTAGATATGATTCTCTATATGATGCTACTAGTGGTTCTTTGAATGGATCAACAGGATCACTTGCTTAATCGACTAGATCAACTCCAACTGGGACTGGTGAATATGTTGCTAGATATGCTATTGTCTACGCTGTAGATGGTGCTGGATCAACAGGATCAATGGCATAATCTACCAGGGGTGCTAGATCTATTGGTATTGGATAAGATGCTAGGTATACTACTACTAGTGGTATTGTTGTTGATGGTTCTACTGGTGATGGTGTTGTTACCAGTGGATAAACTACTGGACCAACTATTCGATCAACCACATCAACTTATACATATGCTGCTAGGTATGCATCTGGTTATGCTTATGCTGCTAGATAAACTTATACTGGTGGTGCTGGTACTAGATCTTGAACTACTAGTGGTGCATCATTGACAGAACCAATAGAATCTACTAGAAGGTATGCTAGTGTTGCTGGTACTCGTGCTGGATAAACTACTAGATAAGCAACTGGGTCAAGCTCATAGACTAGGTAAACCAACCTATGCCGAAGCTAGTTATGCTTCTGCTAGGTATGCTTCTAGGTAAGACTCTGATGGGTAAACACCTACCTACTGGTGCTAGATCTACTAATGAACCAACTGGGTCAACGTATTTGACTGGTCCAACTAGCTCTGGTTCAAATGCTGCTACTAGGTCGTATTAATTATTCCATACTTACTCAACATCTGCTTATGCTTATGCTTATACCGGTGGTTCTAGCTATCCAACTGGTTCAACATAAGCTGCTCATTCAACTGGATCTATTGTAGGGTCTACTACCGCTGATGGTACTAGATATGGATCCACAGCTTAAACAATGGAATCAACTGGTTCAACTGGATCAACTGATGCTGCCTATGTCTATGTCTATACCTATGCCAGCACGCTTCTGGCTTTACCATGAACTTATGGAGGAGAGGGGCCTAAAGACGGCTATGCCACTGTTGGTACTGGTTCAAGGTAACTATTGATGCTTATGGCTATCGATCCAGAACTAGGTATGCTGCTGCTAGCTTTGGATATCACTACTATCAGAATCTGGCTATTGATTTGGTTAAGATGCTTACCTTGTGACTGGTTATGTTGTTGGGTATGAGTCTAGATCTTGTGCTGGTGGTTCTACTACTGGTGGAGGGTATGCTACGTATGGAACTAGGGAAACTGCTATAGATGGTGCCTATATATAGCTGCAGGATATGGCTTAATATACTGATGCTGGCTTTGACATGTGGAATGGCTTCAACTGGAATGATAGGGGAATTACGGTGAAGAAGAGATGGTTATGACTATACAAATAATGACAAGAATCCATGTCAGTACCATATATTCCTTATGCGTTAGCAAGACCTAGCTGGTAGCCCTTCCTTCCTATAGTTGCGTTACACCCTTTTAAAAGATTGGATTGATGCGCCTTGAACCAACATGCCTGCAGTCTTATTGGCTATGGGATCCATGAACCTTACAGTGACTAGGATTGAAGTGGAGCAGAATACTAATAGTGGGGAAGATTGGAATGAATCGGAACAATAATATGGAGGGGGGCCCGTCTATTCCATCTGTTGGTGAAACCAATCTCCCCAACTTGAGTGGCTTATACTAGTTGGAACACTTGAACTCGTCGGAACACCCTGATTAACACAAGTGGGAACTACATGGAATATCGAAACATCGCAAGTAAGAACTCTAGCAACTTACTTATTATTACCGCAGCCAAGCTGCCGTATAGAGAACTTGAACGATTATTAAGTAGTCGCTCTATATAAGTGTTATCGCGGAATAGCACCTTTTGGAACTCCATCAGATGCCAGAACAACATAACTTGGAACATGTGCAGATCCTGAAACACTACTTATTGGAACAATCGCTTATGCCGGAACATAAGCAGTAGGAACCCTATTGTTTCTTTAGACAAATGTCAGAACTAAAATGGGACAACTGGATCATTCACTAGAACTTGATCAACTGGGTCAAATGTAACTGGTGAGACTGCAATTGGTTCTGATTCAAAAAGATCAACTGCTTCTGAAACTTGTTCAACAAATGACTAATTTAGGATGGACTCCCGACCTCTTGACTTGTTCGAAATAGGGGACTTTTGACTTGTTCAAAATAGGTAGCAACTGGGACTAGATATGCTCAAATTGGATGTTCAATTAGAGGATCTTAAACCACTAACTATATACTCCCACCCACAACTGTGCTGATGATGGTTATGAAACCCCTACCTTTGCTTCTTCTATTTTTGCCTCTATGCTCACAACTATTTTGTTTGCTTTACCTCTGCGCTATTAATAATAACTTGCAAAGCACCTGGATTTTCTTTTCGAACCATAACCAGTCAATCTCCATCTCAATCTGTTGCTAGTCACAATTCATGAGTAGAGACCTACTGATGATGCCAAAAAGCTTTCAGTCACAAGTCATGCAGTATTGAACAATTATTCAACAATAGCAATGCAATGGAAAGCAGAAAATCACGCGGGAGGCTGGCTGGCAACTTCAGGGGGCGAGTGGGAGCCCCCCCCAACTATTGGCTCCCACCCACCCAATTAAAATTCCCTCCTCCCCCTCTAGATAGAGAGTTCAGGGGCGGGGCCTCTCTATAGTTATAGTTATAGTCATAGTTAGAGTAGCTCCCTCCCCCTCGACCTAAAGTCTATAGTCGAGTGCCAGTTAGGGCCATTGCCATATAGATAAATAGGGGCGGGGGAGGACCCGCCTATATCAATATCTATAGGGGCGGGGGCGGGCCCATCTCCCATATTGCACCATATAGTTCTATTCTAAGGGCCCCAATTTCTAAAAAGTTGGGGTGGGTGGGAGGAGGAGAGCGGATAGGTGGATAGGGGGACCTCGTCCTCCCCTCCCATCCAATTCTAGTTGTGAGCCATCCATCCATCCATCCATTATAGTAGCTGTGATATGACCCAACCTACTATAGCTGGGCTGGTATCACATATATAATGGATGGCCCGGCTAGATAGTAGGCCCAACTAGATAGTTGATCCCCTACTCTCCCTACTCTATAATGGTGAGGGGCTGGGTCGAGGAACTGGGTATTACGGCTAGGCAAGGCCTATCTCTTTTATCGTAGAGGCAGGAACTAAACAGTTGCCAACTGGCACATTTTATTCATTAAGTGAAGGCCGCCTCAACTAGAATTGGGCCCCCATCTATAGCGGTATCCGATCAAGACTCCGGTCGAGAACTAGAGTCTATTATGATCCCTACTCTATAATGGTGGGGGTCGATCAACTCAAACTATATATGGGAGGGTAGATAGGGCTCTCCCTACTCTTCTGATCAGGTCAGGTCGAGGAGTCTTCATGATCATGATGGAGGAGTACAGGTATTTATTCCAGAACTCCCAACTCCACTTGAACTACCTACTATTGGGGTGGGCCTGTCTACCCGCTTCTATAGTGGGGGGGCCTACATCTATTTCTATAGTAGGGGTCTCATGTTACTCACTCTTGTATCATGTTATCCATAAAATATTCTATCTATATATATCTGATAGTTGAGTCCCATAGATCCAATCCTAAAATAGTTGTCCACCCTTTCTCATTCATAGGGCCCCCTATAGATAGTAGGGTCTAGCTGGGATAGGGCTCATCCTCTTTAGGCTTCCCTCTATCAAGCGTGGGGGTGGGCATGTTACGTATAGAATCTGGGAATCAATCTGGCTAGTTGATGACCCCTACTATGGCAAAGGGAGTGGTGAGTGGGAGGCATGTTACGTATAGAATCTGGCCGGTGTTGACCTTTCTCGATTCTATACGCCTATGAGGCAATCTATAGCTGGGGTTGGGTGGGACTAGAAGTGCCCTATAATCCACCCACCCACCAGCATACACTAGCTTCTAGCAAGGGAGGGGTGGCTAGCAACTATCTCCTCCCACCCACCCCAAAGTTCCACCCCATTGATTCAGTTGTTAATACATATATGATAGAGTGAGTGAGATTGGTGCTACATGCCAGAACAAAAAAACTCGAGATGCGTCTCCCCAAGGGGTTGACTCATTGCGTCAGTCTACTCCTCACCGAGAGACCTACTGGGGCCAGTACATCTGCTGAGTAGTCCTTCTTCCCAACAATTCAATAATCTCTCATCTTCCTTCTCTCTCATCTCCTAGAGACTCAAACCTGATCAAATGAAAACAACTGGAATAGGACCGGGGAGGGGCTATAACCTCCCCCCCACCTTGGGCCGTGGGTGAGCGCTACCTCTGTTGTGGCACCACTCCCTCGAAGGAGTCCCGGGTGGGAACGAGCCCTATCTATCCTATCCCGGGGGTGGAAAATTTGATAAAGCGATCCATCGGGTTGGAGGGGTGGTCGGGGGGAGAATGGAACCCAGCGATTGGGATGACGTGGAGGTACCAATTGAAATTGTGTATCTATCTAGTTCCATGGCATTCCTTCCAGTTATAGTTCCCATAACAGTTGCCACTCGAGCATGCCCAATAGCAGTTTATGCCCCATCAATAGCTTTAGCATCCGTTCCTGACAATTGAAACTCACTTCATTTCCCTCCCACCCTATATTTCTCTCCCACCCTATATTTCCCTCCCACCTAGGTGGGTGGGTGGGTGGAAGATACATCACGAATGAGCTATCGATCTGGATTTGGGACTAGAGGATCTGCAAATTCAAAAATCAGCAATGCTTCTACTCGAACCACTACTTCGTCAGATGCTTCAATGGGTTCGAATGCCCGAACGAAAATTGCTGCTCCAAATCTCACCTAGTACTAGGGATGGACTCCTCTCAATCTTGATCTTCTGTGGGTGGTACCTCTGCCTTTGCCTCTACCCCTATGGGAAAGTCATGCCTTTGGTGCCTACCCCTACACCCCCGCCTCCTGCTACCCCTTAGACACCTGGGTGTTTTTTATCCCCCAAGATAGGACTATCTCAACTGGGGGTGCTAGCAGGGATCCATCGAATTGACCTGATGATATGGATCAATTAGCTTAGGAATCAGATCTGTAGCTGTCTATCCAGCCTGTCACAAGATATGGGTTTGGCTTTCTTCCTACCGAAGTGCTTCCCGGTCAGCTACTACTTGGAACTCCCACTTCTATTACGGGTGGGGGGGGAATTGGAGGGAAGGAGCATCAGGCATATTCACCAGAGGCTGAGAAGAGCATCAGTTGGCGAAGGCTAGGGCCTAGAGGCAAGGTCTCCTACTCAACAATTAATTACCCATCCCCCCCAGAGGGAGAAGAGGAATAGAGAGAGATTCGCCCTAGATTCGATTCAAGGGAGCCAGCTAGGAGGAGATGGGGAACCTGAGGGAGTAGAGAACTAGGAAATGACAAGATCAGTTGCTTGGAGAGAAGAGTTCTTGGTGAAGCCAATGCCACTGGAGGAAGCTGAGCATCCAGAGGCTGGGTAGGGTCAATCCACCCAACCGGAACCGGCCACAATGGCCGAGAAAGCAAATAGAAGGGCCTGGTACTAACCACTTAGTGGGCTGAAGGAACCCACTCCAACTATCTCCCCCCATCCACCCTAGGCTAGCCTCACCGGGGGAGAGAAACCTCATACTCATGAAGAGCCGGGAGGGGGTAACTCGGTTATGCCAATAGAGGGTATTTCACCTTCACCGAGAGCGATCGATACAAACAAGGAGGTTTCCACCTCCCCGCCTACGATGGAATTAACAACCTCAGCAATTGATTTTGCTCGGGGTTCCAATAGTTGGAGTGCCCAGGAACTCCAAGATAATCTTGAGCTTTTTAAAGCTCTTGAGAAGCGTTGGGCCGATCTTTATGGGTCAAGTTCAACCTGGGAGGTGAGAGAGCGGGTGGAGCATCTCTTGTCCGCCTCGGGTCTAGGGGAGGTTGACCTCTTCCAATTGCCCAATGTGGGGGCGCAGCCTCCTCAACTGCCCAATGTAGAGCTACAGCCAACATCCAGTGGGGTCCCCCACCCGGCCCTCCCCTCCTCATGGCCGGGATTAACCACGCTACTTGATGAAGTCGAGAGGGCTTCTGATGACCCCCTCCCTGATAATAATCCTGGGGGGGTTGTCTATTATAGTTAGAAGGAAATAATAGAATTATCTCCATGGTGATCATTTTCAAGTGCCTAGAGTATTCGCCATATACCATGAATGAAATAACCCAATGGTCGATCATTTACCTTACAATAGGAATTTTGTGTGGAGGTAGCAGCGTGAAAATAGCACAAACTTCCACTTTGTGGAAGGTGAAATTGGCATAAATAGCTTGGAAGGTGGGGGGTCTATAGGAGGGTGAAGAAACATCTGGACGAAGAAAATATTTGATATTCAATGTGCTTACTTCCTCCATAGTCTCTTCTCTGATAATGACCGCTTAAGCACTGGATTCAAAACTATCTATTTATTCTCTGCAAAAAAAATTATAGGGCCCCCCTCTTTTCTATTATTCTGCTTTTCGTCAATCAAGGATGCCATTGGATCCTCAGCCTTTGCTTCTTCAGCATCATACCCTACCTCACTATTAAATAGGGCATCCGTCGGATTGGGTCAAGATTCCAGCAGGCCCAACAGACATGACAATATCAAAGCGAGCACAGACCAAAACCAAACCAATTATTCCACCATCCTAACCATCTCTGAGGGTTCTAAGCAAACCCTCAGGAATTAACAGGAGGTAGATTAGTTGTTCAGTATTATCAACATTTCCACTTACCCTTCTACCCTTTCATGAATCAAAACCCCCCCACCCGGTCCTAGGATTTATAGGCAAAAGAGTGCGTGCTTTCGAAGGAAGGGGCATCGCCCCGGGTGTGACCCATACGATAGTGGAGAGGAGAGGGAACGAAGCGAGTTAGGCAAGCAGTGAACTATGGAACATTCCCACCCTAGCATGAAGAGTCAAAAGCGGAGATAGATGGTTGTTTGTTGAATGATGGGTTGACTTTAATGAATACTCCTACTGGGATTTAGCGATATGCATTGGAGCAACAACAGATCCAATTCCTTCCTTCCCACCCAAACTCTTAAGTTCAAACAAGTCGAGCTAAGGGGTGAACATGTGGGCATTTGAGCTTCACTTGTTGGGGAGAGGGCCTCTGCCCCTAAACCTTCATTAGCAGATATAGGGGAATTATATGGAACCGAGGAACAAACAGCCTATAGAATGGTAGGGGCCCGCCAATTAATCCATCAGTTGACTACCCCTGGCAGTAGCATTTTACCTAAGACTTGTAAATGATCCCATAGAAGAAAAGGCACCAACTATAATTGGAGGGGCCTTTAGTAGTTGTTGCCCGAGTGAAAGCAATAGTAGTGTTTGTCCCGTTACCAGGTGATCCTGTTGACTATTGCATTTGACCCTTTATTGCATGACTTTAGTTAGCTTATTCAGTCCATGTTCATGCCGTTCTATGCGATTATGGGATTGATCCTGATCCAAATATAGATTCAATTGATCCATGCACTAATTTCTCTCGCAGAGACACCTGTAGCAAGGGAATGTGCAAATACATATGTGAATCAAGTGTATAATAAGAGTTTGCTTGTAGACGGAAAAACTAAGCTATAAGTAAGAAAACAGCCCTTTCTTCCCTATATCAAAAGCAGCTAATAGTCTAAAAGGATGCCCATTGCTATAAGAGGTGTGTTATATCCCACAGAAACACACAATTCTACGAGAGTGCTGCTCCCCCATGTGGTAATAGTATAATGGGTTAACCCGAAAACAAACCAGTTAGCGATATGCCCTACTATTCTAAAGGGCGGGTGGGTACCCTCTCTAACAAGAGAAATCTCTTTGGACGAGTCGAATGACCATATCAATCAATAGGTCTAAGCAACAGACTCTTAATCCAACAAGGAAGTGGAGAAGATTTGATATCCACTGACGGTTTACCGCATGCACGAAGGTCCTTCCAACTAGAGTTGCGTTTAGAGGGGTCACAACTGTGACATATCCGAGCGATGCACTTCCCATCCGGGCTTAGGGCATGTCTATCGCCCTTGTACTGCCCATAGAATAATAGGGTGCTAATTGATAGTGTGTGCAACCAGCCAGAATATAGTGCCTTTCCCGCATGAATAGAGGTGCTGAAACTACTGAGTCAACTGCTACTTATGAAACCTCTATCTTTGATGCCTTTGACCAAGCGGCTGTCTATGCTATTTTGTTTGGTTTGACTCCTACCACCCCTGCATATGAATCTGCTGGGCCCTACTATTCTAAGGCACTAATTCAAGATCAATTAGTGTTAGGTCAACGGGGTTAAGCCACTGGGTCTGCTCGATCTCCAACAATTGGCCATGGGTCTCCATCTCGATCTCGAAATGTATCTGGACCTGGGTCTGGATAATTCCCAATGAGTGAATTTGCTCTCGGAATAGTAGAGGATGTGCAGAAACCCGTGTATCTGTACACGAAGACACTAACCGGCCCCCACCCCAATATATGTCAGGGAGATGTTGCTTACTATGGAACTGGATATGCAACTACCTCCGCCATTGATGCTGAAACTCCTGCTATTGGTGGTGGTGCTGGTGGATCGCCCTGCCCCGTCTCCTCCCACCCACCCCAACCTCATTGTAGGGGGTGTTTCTTTCACTTGGCGGTAAACCAACTCGGATGCTTACCGCAGTATATTAGTAAGGTATGTTGGGTGAGGTGGTGGTGAAAAAGCAGTAACTAAGTGATATGATGATGGTGGATTTGGATATTCACCTGGAACTCTATCTCGATCTGCTCAAACAAGAACTGAATAGGGAACTCAAACTCAAACTGCCCATAGAAAACTATAGAAAGGAGGGGGGGCTCTTGGTTCTGGGTAAATTGTTTATTCCTCTGCAACTAGAGGATCTGCTTACGGACTTGGAAAGGATGCACGTAAGGATGCTTCCCGTACCATAAGTGAGTGATTTATGTTATTGGCGAGATGTTCAATATTGTAGTTTACATTCATTACGGATTGACCCGTCACTGGGGCTCGGGCATAATCATCAATGACCGGCATAGATAGGCAAGTGACTATGGCGTGAAGGCTCTCTCCTCCTGTGATTATAGGTTGGTTCCATAGGCCCATAGAAATGACACTTCCGTACACCGTTGAACCATGGTAACCACATGATATATGGGGCAATACCAGTTCATTAGAGATGGAAACCGCTGCTTATTACTCTAGATCTATCACTTACTAGATCCACTTCCCATAGAATTGGGCGGGGCAACTGTCTCTCCTCCTGCTTATAAACTGCTACTACTTTCACTTGATCAATTGGTTTTATAACTAGCTCTAGGATGCTACCTTTGCCTATGCTTGCTTTGATACTGACTGGAGGATTTGGAACTTCAATGAATGGATTTGGATCTTTCTATCAAAATAGAACTGCCCTACCCCTACCCCTACCCCTACTATTTATAAGGCTAAGGCTAAGGTGATCTCCATTTGCTACTGATAGCCTTGCAACTTGATCTGCTGATCCTCCCTTTGCTAGTGAATCTGAAACTGCCTACACCTCTGCGGGTCCTATTACTATATATGCATTTGCATCTAGTGGATCTACAATTGCCCATATAATTTGAAGGGGGCTCTGCTATTGGTAGTGCTGGATAAGCTAGATCCCTTTAGAATAGTAGGGCTGGATCTACTACTGCCCATAGAATTTTAAGGGGCAACTGAATCCCATATAGATAGAGGGCTGCTTCAACCTCTACATCAATGGCTTAAGCGATAGGATCGACTGATGCACTAGAAGAAGCTATAGTTGTGACCTCTGCTACTATTGGTGCTATTTCAATTGGTGGTGGTGCTGGTAGCTTTGCTACTAGTGTTGCTTCCGGTGCTTCTGAGTCTCGATCTAGACCTGTAACTATTGCTTCTGCCACCTTTTCTTATGTCCCAACCTATGCCTTTGCTCCTAGTACTTTTCCTATACCCCTGTACCTAGCTATGCTACCTGTGCTACTGATGCTACTGGGCCTACTAGGTAAGCTACAGGCACTACTTTGGTTGGTGCTACTGTCTCCGACTCTCTATCTCGATTACTAGATCAATAAGGTATGCTGGGGCTGGAAGAGATGCTAGGCAAGGTGTTGGCTCTCAAACTAGGAGGGATGCCCTTTAGAATAGGACGGGGCTTGCTCGGATGCTGGGTATCGATCTCAATATGGAAGGAATGTTGAGGGCTATGGACCTATAGGTTCTAGATCTCAGGCATGAACTGGATCACGATCATGAAGGTCTTACTCTGCTGGATCTTGTTCTTTACAATAATAGTCTATAGCGGCTGCAAGATCCATCATTGGATCTACTGCTACTGATAGCTGCGCAAATTAAGCGGCTCCTCCAATGAAGTCCACTATTCTAAAGAGACGGCGAGAACCTATCTATAATTATTGAATCAAGAAATTAGGAGCTCACCCCCCCTCTAATAATTATACCGAGAAAGTTGGTGGCAATAATATAAAGTGAAAGCGAGAAATTAGGAGCTCACCACTGACCCATTATAGTTCTCTGGTGGGTAGCTTGATCGAATCCCACTAGTTATAGTTGATTCCGTAGGTGGTGAGCCCCTACTCTTCTATAGGCTCAATGAAGTGCCTATTGCCTACTATCTATACTCCCACCCAGGTGGGAGGGAATTATAGACCTCCAACCCATTCGTGTCCCAAGGAAATTCGTGTCGTAGGTGAGCATTACTCCCTCCCAGTAATAGTTGGAGCGAAGTGAACATCAGTCCTTGGCACGCCCACCCATTGAAGGATGGATAGTGGGAGTTCAGCATTTCATTTCATTTCATTCAACTAGGGAACACTTTCTCTATTTGGTGAGTGAAAGCGAAGTATAGGAAGAAGTGGTGAGCGAAAGCATGCCTACTATAGTACCACCGCTCCTTATACTACTCTGACTACTTACTATAGGGTGGCCCTACTATTCTATTCCGGCATGACCCCACCTTTCACATTATAAGGAAAGGAAGGGCCTCCCACCCACCAGCTTAATCCCTCCCACCCTTACCCAACTCTTTGTCACTTTCACCCCCTACTAGAATGCTTACCCCTACATCGAGAACACTTACCCCTACTATTCTATTTCCATCCCGAGAAACTTGGGTCCGTATCGAATTAAAGCAGCTACTATCTCCCACTCGGGCAACTACTATTTATAGGAGAGCTGGGTGGGAGAGAATAGAAGGTCTACTATATTTGGTTGGGAAACTTTCTACTCTATTTGGGGTTTGGGAAACTTGAGAAAGGAGAAATAGCCGTGGAATGAGAAACTATAATTGGATTCCCTCCCACTACTATATTTGGAATGGCCATAGGCTAGCGGTGGGAGGGGATTATAGTTTTGTTGAAAGGGCTCCCTCCCACCCTCATATTCTTCTAAAGCTACTTCCAGTTGAGGACCTATATCCATCCTCAACAACTTTCATAAGATATAAGCAGTGTTATAATCTCCCTCCCACCCGGGTGTAATTATAGTTAATTATAGTTGCTATAGTAATTGGAGGCAATATAGCTATTTGTTTGTTGGGCTTTCCAATTGCATTTTAGCTTGAAGAGCTTAGCTACCACCAATTATAAGAGATAGTTCCCAATGGCTGGAACTTGCTTATACTGCTCCGACTACCATAGCCCCGTCCTACCTCCCACCCTTGGGACTTAGCTTAGTTCAGCCCTTCCTCCACCCCCGGCCACTCTCCCAACAATAGTGAAAGCGACCCCCCTGCTATAGTTATAGTTTCCCCAACAATTCTTCAACTCGTGAGAATATTCTATATCAATATGATTGCTCAGTTCCCTTCTGCTTCCATAATAATTAGCCTATAATTGAGGTAGGGTAGGTGATGACTAAATCTGTGGGAGGTGTTGCCCAATGGCATCTACCTCCCGAGGGGGCCAGTGCCTATCTAAAAACAATTATGAAAGCTAAAAGGAGGGGGGACCCCCGCCCTATAGCCACCCACCCACCCCTTTCCCGTAGGCATGTGACGTAGATAATCAACTTTTCATGTCGAGTTGGAGTAGGCTTTATCCATTAATTACCCTCCCACCCGAGCCACCCTCTGCCGAATAGATCATGAAAAGTTGATGGCGAATCGAGTTGGGTGGGAGGGATATAAATAGAATTTGAGGGAAGGGAAATACTATATTATTCCCTCCCACCCAGGCGAACTCCACTCATCAAGTCTATTGCATGGGTATGAAGTGCCAGTGGGGTCAATATCATTTTCCCTCCCACCGAACTCGATTTGTTGATTCTATACATAACAAAATACTCTATTTGGAATGAGAGTGTAACGATCCAAACTTTCTATCTGATGGCCAGATATAGTAGGCCTCAATGAATTGATCTCTAGCTGAGCCACTACCTTAGTCGGGTTGAAACAAGAATTAGTTGGGTGGGCAACTATATATTCCCCCCCGCCCCAGTTGGGAGGGCCCTAGCACAGCTAGAGGAATGGTAATTATAATAGTTGAGGGTCCAATTATATGGCGCTAATCCTGAAGCACCCATCCCAAAGTGCTATATGGTATAAGGGAGGGGGGTCAACTATCTATAGTAGGGGGTGGGTGGGAGGAAAGCTCTATAGAGGGAGAATTATATCGTGTCCCAATTCCCTTCCCTGGATAGATAGAGATCGATCCGATCTCAGATAAGAATTCCACTTTGTTTGGCCATCAGCGGATAGAAGGATTGGCCATCGAGAATGCTCGACCAGCATGCTTAAGTAGGTGGGATAGAAGAGAAGTCCTGTTGAGTAGAACAAAAAGTGCCAGGGATTTATTTGGATCCGGCTATAGCCTATCGATGCGGCAAGCCCAATTCCTAATTCCGAGGAGGTAGATCTCAAAATTTTAGAGAAAGGTGGTGGGCCTCAAGAAAGAGATCCAGTATTAGCAGGAGGAACCAATAGCCCTTCCCTCCCTGCTCAATTAGTAGTTGGTGGGACAATAGCTCCACCCCTTTACAAATGCAGTAGGGGGCCTAATCTAGCCCTCCTGGGAATAATAGAGCCGGGCTATCCACGGGAGGCTATAGTTGAAGTAGTTCTAATCAACAATATCTAGCAGGAAATTAGGAGTAGGGGCTCACCATCAAAGTTGGGAGATACTACCCGGCAAGCGGAGATCTATCTAAAGTTGGGATGATCTCTTTCTCGACCTCCCACCCACAACTTTCTCTATCTGGGGCCAACTTTCTCTATAATAGTCGCTGGGTGGGAGGGCTACTTAGGGAGGGAAGACTACTTAGGGAGGGAAGTTCACTATCTATTATACCTCTGCCTTCCTTCATTCACCCTCAGTTCTAACTGTCTAGACTATCCCAACTTTCTACTATAGTATAATCTGGACAAGCTTCCCTTCCCTCAGACCCCTTCCCCCCCATAGACTTGATGAGTAGAGTTCGCATATACCCCATGAGGTAGTTAAGGTTCCAGCTATAGGGGCTGCTACAATAATCTAATCCCCCCCATCCCCGCTCCTGGGAAGCATTGAATAACCGACAAATAGGATAGATAGAGATCGGTAGGAGAAGCACTACTACTTTTCTCGGATCGGTAGGAGTATATATCTGAAGCTCAGAAATTAGGAGTAGGGCCTAACAACTATTCCCTCCCACCTTGAGAAAAAGAGAGTCGCCTATAGAAGAGTAGGGGCTCAATGGCAAATAATATGAAAGTGTGGTGCTTTCACTCAATTATATCATGGTGAGCTTCTCTGAAACTCGAGAAGGGAGAACAAGAAACTATAATTGATAAGTTTGGCCATCGACAGATAGAAAGTTTGGATCATTACACTCTATATCTGAGAGTGTAACCCAAGTAGGCATGGAATGAGGAGCCCCATCACTTTATATATATCAGGTCGAAGAAAACTATTTCTTGTTGGGTGGGCTTGTTGGGAGAGCTTGAACTATTTCTTGTTGGGAGAGCTTGTTGGGTGGGCAACTCCTATCGGGTGGGAGGAGGAATAGTGAAAATGACTATTAGAAAGTTGTTGAGGATGGATATAGTACTTTCTCATCGGATGGATGTTTCTCATCCCCAACTTAATTAATTAATTCCCTTTGATAGCCGTAGGTAGTTCCTATAGTTTCCCACCCTGGGAATTCAAATTGGGCGTCAGGAAGCTGCTATAGTTGAAACACCCCATTCACTTTCGAGCCCTAAAAGATAGTTGATTCTATATGTAACACAATTGGATGGAAACTAGTTGAATGTTAGCAACTTCCAAGCCTTCTCTATATCCGATGTTATGTATATAATCTGGTGTTGACCCAAAGTGACCGGATCGATTTGATCTCATTCTTCTCCAAGTTTCTCTGCATCAAATCGATTATCTTTTTCTCTATTCCCTGAGAAAGGAATATGACCTAGACCAATATAGTAGGATGTCTTCTCCCACTACCCGTATCCTCTTCTCCCACTACCTGTATCCTCCCACTAATTAAGCTATCCCTCAACTAGAGTAGGAGAAGTTCTTTCCATGGAATGAGATTGCTAATATTTCTATCAAGTCGAATAAAACTATTTCTTGTTGGGAGAGCCGGGTGGGAGGGCCCCTGGGGGGTGGGAGGAGGAGACGCCAGGGCCGCTAAGTGAAAGTGACCCCATTATTTGCTATACTTGGATATATTACCGTTCCTCTACCCTCAACTATATTATGATTTCTAAATTGTGCTAAGCTGGTACTTTATCCAACACAGGAGTAGGCATATCCACAATTAAATTCTAGCTGGCCTATATATAGTTAGTAGGGGCTTTCACTTGCCCCTTTCACTGCTTATATTAGGATGGGTGCTTCTCATTCCATGGCACTTTCCGGATTGATCCGATCAACTTCTCCTACTAATCTGTGCTGGACATAGATAATCTTAGAATCAAGGGATGACATTCCAAGATTAGCGGAGTAACATGCTGATTCATGATCAGCAGAAGAAGAAGAAGCACTATAATCTCAAGAAAGTTCCAGCCATATTGAGGAGGGAGTAATGCCACCAATTATAAGAGACATTATAAAGGTAAAGGCATCATTGATTCAGAGATATAGTGGCCTCTCCCAGGGAGATATAGTCTTGGCATGACCCAAATAGAATCTCTATTAGGTGAGTGCTATAGATAGTTTCTCTGTTCCTTTCTCATTCCACAACAACAACTATAGAAAGTGACCGAATCAAGAAAGCATGGCTGGAAGGGCAAGGAATTCTTTTCTAATTCAACCGAGCATGTTATGTATAGAATCAGATCGATTAGGGAGGTATATTAGTTTGGAGAAATTAATTCTTGAATTAATTAATGTTGTTGGGGATGAGAAACATCCATCGAGAAAGGGAGGGGCGATCTGAATAGTTTACTTTACCAAATAGCCAACTTTCTTGAGCCCTCTAATAACATCATTGTCTAGCTCACATGACTGGAGAACCGACCCGGGTGGGGGGGTAATATAGTCTCTCACCCACCCCAATTAGTGACGGGAGGTAGATTAGTTGGTTGTTGGTGGGTGGGAGGATATAGATTGGGTTGGGTGGGTTGGGTGGGAATTTGCCATTCTAAACTACAATTCCCTCCCTCCCATGGGTGGGGGGTTCTATTCCCTACTATTCGGCTAGGCAGCAGAGGGTAGCTTAGTTGGGGGGCTAGCAGTAGATTAATCGGCTTATTCTAGCAAGCTTCCTATAGTTCCGTGTGTGGGGATGGGGTGAACCTGGGGGTCATAGGCCCTGCATGCCCATTGGAACTTACTATGGAACTCTGGGATAGAACTTACTATGGAACGGGGTTGGGCCCATAGTTATCCATCGCTATCTTTTACTTCATCATATGTTAGCATATTCTAGCAAGCTTATTAATGAATGTGTGTGGGGATGGAACTTACTAGTCCTGGGGTTGGGTCCATAGTTATCCACTGCTAGAGTAGCTAATTAATTAAGCCGCCTAATGTCGAGTTGTGGGAGGGAATTCTAGTTGGTCAACCCAAAGCTAGCCATTGTTTCAGCCCTTCCAACGAACCACCCAACCATAACAGGTTCTCATCCCCAAATGGAGGAGATGGAATAGACAATCGATCGAAAGGTAGGGGCGAAATGCTTGCATCATCAGGGGATGAGGAGTCAGATGAGAAAGGCTAGGAATCCCTCTTAGACACTACTACTACTCTAGGATATTAGATTGAGTGGATGGGAATCTTCTACTGCCCCACCCGATCCTTTACTCTCAGCTAATCACCTACGATCAACTCCATCCCTTGTCTGATGACCCACCGATGGGAGAGGAGATAAATACCAGATAGCGAACTAAGATTCCTTCCCTCCCACCAGCTGATCCTGGTAGATCGAGTGACAGGAATAGTAGCCCTATCTTCCATTCCACCTAACCCCGAAGCTATCCGTCTAAAGAGTCCTTCCTCCCCATCCATACCTAGGTTGATCAATGGTCTACCACCCTCTCTATCCAATCCATCCGTCGCAATGGCCGTAGACCTTCCTTACCCACGTGGAGTGATTTGTCCCCTCCACTCGTGCTGAAAGGAATATCGATCAGCCAGGTCCTACAACTAATCTACCTCCAAGTAGGGGGGCCAAGTCATGTCATCTATAGTAGCCTTGTTTGCATGAAGGCCTACTATTTTGGGGTCTTCCCACCCTGCTGTGCTGCATCATGCTTCCCATAGTAGCTATTTCGTGATGGATGTCGAGTCAATTCTCATGTCAGTGCTAAGTTTCAGGGGGGAGGGAATAGTTGTTGTGGTCGATCAATTCCTGGTTGCATAAGCTATCCATTCAAAGATTTCAGCAGTACTCCTTTCATCCGCTCATTAAGAAGCGGGGGATGGAGAAGCAGGCCCCTCTTTTCTCTTGATTGATCATGCCGTGGTAGTTTCGACAATGGAAAAGCAAAATTATATACATGATATGGTCCATCTCCCTCAATCTCTGGAAACGAGGTTTCTATCGGGCTTATCGATTCATTCAACTTTAGTGAGCCCTACCTATATAGCTGGGGTAGGGGAAGGAAAGATTTAGGGCTAGGGGTAGGGGTAGGGGGAGGTCACCCATTCACACTTCAACACAAAAATAGGCCCAGGTTGCATGCAGGGTGGGAGGCAACAGACAAAGACCATCTATCCATATTACATGCGTTATATCGTTATCTCCTTCTGAACTCAACTACTCTTATAGCCCCACTGCCTACCTAATTAACGAGGGAGGGAGGGAGTGGAGGAAGGAAAGGAGCTTAGTTGACCAAGTAGAGGAATGAATGTTTGTAGTTGACCATTTGTCCTACCGTGGGTGGTGAGATGGCAAGGGAAGGACCCCACTAAAATTAGGATTAGCTGGACTAAGGGATAGTGAAACCGGTGGTGCGGGGTGGCGGGATAGCTAATAAATTAGTTAGGTCCCCCCAGATGGAAGAGTTAGGGAGGGAGTAGACTAGTTCACTCCGGTGGTGGCTGGATGGAGGGTAGTCTAGTAATGAGTTGAGAACCGGATCATCGGTAGCTCCAGCTATTAGGATGAGGGATGGCCAGCATTAACGAGTTGAGGATGGTAACAGCAGAAGTTGGGTTGTTCAGAATTCAGGAATTCATTGATTGTTTCCCAACTAGAAGGAAGGAAGACTAATTTCTAATCGGGGGTGAGTCCAACTAATCTAGCTAGTCGCTGGACCAGTATGAAGTTAGTTAACTAGATTCTCTTTCTTTTTAGCTGGTGGGAGGCAAGCATAACTCGTTTCTTGATCCGGGTGGGTGGGAAACAATAGTTCTAGCTATCTCCCTCCCACCCAGTAAACTAGACTAATTATCAATGAATGGGTCACAATATTACCACCCACAATAATATATTCTCGTAGGGGCCTGGCTGCTAGTATAGTTCAGTCATGTGAGCCAGACTTTTGATTTATTCCAAGATCATCCTCTGTGGGGTAATTTGAGCCTCCCACCCACCCTGGGGGGTTCTATTCTCAATTACCATGGGTCGTCCATAAGAAACTATAGGCAGTCATGTGAGCTAGACTAAAGATCAATTCTAAGGTGGTTCAATCTTAACTAATCTACCTCCAACTATCATCCACCCACCCACCCCGCTCCCACCCGCCCCTGAGAAGATAGCCATTTAGGGAGGTTTATAGTTATAGAGTTGGAATAGCTATTGGATATCCATAGGCGGATGCAGCACCACCTTAGAGAGGAATAACTTCTTTTGGGTGTCCACCTGTAGCACCTGATCTACTGCTAGATCCAGATCCAGGAATGGCTCAAAATGGGACCCCATCTCGCTACTATAATAGCTAATTTGGTTGGGCACTCTTACTGCTAGTCTTTAATCATTCCTAGAAATCATTAGATCGGGAACCTTCTATTCCCTATAATCCCCCCCAACCCAGGAATTCTAGTTGAATAGAATTCTGACCCTAAAGAATTGATCGAAGGGATTGAAGCCTGGACCAGAGTCAGTTTCTCCCTGGGAAAGTGAACCCACCATCCCATTAGTACTGATATCCCATTGGTACCAATACACGACCCTTACTAAAAGTTCTCGGGACAAACATCTATATCAAATGATCCGAATAAGTAGTTCACAACCCCACCTGGGTCTATTCACACCCTTTCGAACCAGCTATTATCTCGTCCCATCTGCAGTGCCCCACCCAATGACCTAGTTCGTTATAGCATATATGGCCAAATGTAGAAAAGAGGGCAACTACCCCGCTTCCTCTCGGGAACAACTAATCTACCTCCCTATAATTCCCCCCCACCCGAGGGCCATCTTTCTCTATGCGGGTGGGTGGGAGAACCTTAGCCCCCCACAAGGCACCTCCTTAAACTAATTGGAGGCATCTCCCGGTAACTAATCTACCTCCCAGGGGGCCCCCCCTACCTGAGGGACAATACCCCCCACCCTATAATCCCCGAGGGTTTGCCTAGAACCCTCGGATGAAGGTAATAGGGTGAGAAAGGATCTATGGATCGAGAAGAGCTCTAGCCCATTCTCTAATTGCCCATAGAATTGTAGGCCCACAATACGGATAGTTGAGGCCTGGCTAGAATGATCAGATTAGTTGAGGGCTGCTAACTCCCTGCCTCCTTGAAATTAGTTGTCTGGTTTGGCTATTATTAAGCTGTCTTGTTTGGTTGTGGTTTGCCCGGTAGAAAAGAAGTTATTGGTTGGTGAAGGAGAATATAGCCCACATAGGGTTCAGGATGGATGGACTGGACAGCCAAACAAAGTGAGTTAGGCTACCCAGAACAGTTGAGGACTTCTCGAGGTGAAGTTGAGGAAGTTAGGATCAATGGAAAGAAACAAATCGAGAAAGGGGTGTTCGAAAGGAAGGTGGTTTAAGGTGAGGTTACGGTAGATTAGTTAACAACTTCTTGGGTTGGATTGTTCGGAATGCTCCCTCTTTCTCGCCAAGAGGTACTTTCCCTTCGACATGGGTGCCAGCCCACAAAGTTAGGACAGTCATTCATTAAGTAGGTAGGCTCATTCGGGACTGACTCCCGTCCAAAGTGCCATAGAATTTTAGGGGAGATAGCCCCTAAAATATATTATTCAGATCATCGAGACAACCCCTAAAATAAATTATTCGGATCTTGTCTTGAGAGACAGATCGTCGAGAGAGATGAATCTTGTCTTGAGAGACGGATCGTCGAGATGGATAAAGAGAGAGATGGCCATAGAATTTTAGGGCGAGATCGATTGCCTCGCAAATGAATAGCCTAAGGGTGGGAGGGTTCTATTGAGAAAGGTATAGTTGAATTGGCATTAGAGCTTGAGATTCTATACGTAACATGAATGCCCAAGCCTACCTACCTTTAACACCTATAGTTCAAACCCACCCATGGATTGGGTGGGCTAAGGGACCATAGAATAGTAGGGGCCCTCCCGGTAAGTTCCCTCTTTGTATTCTTTTTGGGTTGTTGGCATGTTACGTATAGAATCTGGCTATCTGAAACTCTAGTTTCCCTCCCACCCAGCATAGTTGTGATGAGATCGATCCACCCTTGAATATATAATTGTGCCTTGGCAATAATATAATAGTAGGGCCCTTTCATAATAGAATAGTAGGGCAACCTGCCCTAACAACCTAGCCTGCTAAAGAAAGGGTACCATCTATAATCCCTTGCCTACACAACCTGCCTTAGCCTAACAACTAACCGGCCCATTAGAATTGTAGGGGCCTAACCTAGCCAATTCTGTAGGGGCAGGTGGCTATAGTGGTAGGTCCTCTAATCCTCCCTCTGCATCCCGTAGGTAGGACTACTGTTCCTGTGGAAGCTATAGGGATACAGATGATCTGGACATTTATGTAGCTGCAATCCGTCAATAGTGTAACAAATGATCTAGACATTTCACCATTGGTCCTCATTTAGAACAGCATTGGTCCTCATTTAGAAAAGCATTTCTGGTCCTCATTTAGAACAAAATTTGATCAAAAAAAATGGTCAAACCTAATTATAGAAAAAAGGGCCCCTACTCATTTCTTTGAGCTGCCCCGTGACATGGCCCTACTATATAATGGAGGCACCTATCCCTCCCAAGCTAAATGGAGGTAAATTCCACCCCCTACTATTCTATGGCTAGTTGGGTGGCCAAGCTAAATGAAAATGAAAAAAACCATGCCAGGGGGCATTATTTGGATTCAACCATTTTCCCGGCAACAGCCATAGAGTAGTAGGGCCTCCCTAAAGTTTGCATGTTACGTATAGAATCTGCCTTTAGAAATTATAGGCCGGTCCTCGTAGGGTCAGAACTATAGTTTCCAATGGCTAGTTTCCCACCCCCCTCTTTCTATTCTATTGGTAGGGGTAGGCATGTTACGTATAGAATCTAGTGTACCGGTCAACTATCTATAGTTGGGGTGGGTGGGTGGATGATAGTTGGGTGGGTGGATATAGCTGGGCATGTTACATATAGAATTGAGAAAGGCAACTGTAGTTAGATTAGCCAGTTGCCCCCGGGTTCAACTCCCATTGAATCTTTAGGCATGGAGCGAACGCGACTCCGAGGGTTCTAGGTAAACTCTTAGAAAGTTCCATGCCGAGGCTCCACCGGGGTTATCGTTTGCCACGGTGGACAACTCTGGCTATACTCATATTGGGTTGGTACACGATATGATGGGACCCATGCTCTAGATTGTGGATTAGAGGCTAGTGGAAATGTTCACAATTTCCATAGCCCACAGATAGTATCTTGAAGCCCTACCCGAAGGGCCACTCAAGAGCTTCCTAGCCCCCAATCTAGAGTGGGGGGTGTTCTGGCACCTCTACTCAGGGCTGAGGCAGTTAGTGGACCTACCTAAACTAGTGAGGGCCCCATTTACGTCATACATGCAAAGACGAATAAATAGACGGATAGACGGATAAAGAGACGGATAGATGGATAAATAGATGGATAAATAGATGGATAGACAGATCATTGAGATGAATAAGAGATGAATGATAGACGAATCGTCAAGGCGGATCGATTCTCTACTACACATGAGTGGGTGGGAGGATATAGTGGTCCGGTTAAACTAATAAACTAGCTTGCCCCGGGTAATGGAAGGTGGATCGACCGGTTGAATGAACTAGTCTTCCTTCCAGTAAGGATGGTCCAGCTAATACACATTACAATGGACAGAAACAAAGAAAGATAATTAGGGGGGAAAGGGTGGCTAGCTAGGTGAGAAAGATTGTAGCTAGGTGAGAAAGAAAGATAATTGGGGGCACTATAATTCCCTCCCTCCCTGGCAATGAAAGCTTCCTCCATCAACTACCTTCTCTAGGCACCTCCATCAACTATTTGCCCACCCGGACCAAAAGAATGAACTACCCATCCCGAACACGGAAGGAGCCTATCTTCACATGCTTTCTACCTTCCCACACCTCAGCATCCTCCTTTGTTTCTGACTCCACTTACTTTCATTTTCCCATCCTTTGTTCCCATCCATCCATCTGGAAGGTGTAACATCAATCCTAACTTTATACCCTATACTAGACTACCGAGGGAAGAAAGGTCTAATCAAATCCTTGCACACATCCAAATCATAGGCTTACAACATACTCCAATCATCCAAATTTGTATAGACCATGATTCAATCCTCTTTATGCCAAAGTTTAAATCTTACCAAGTCTCATTACCCAAGTCACCATTTTACACCCATCTCATGCGGAGTCCATCTTAGTCGCATACCAAGTCTACCAAGTCCAAATTTGCATCCTAGCTTATAGTTGCATCTAAAGTACCTTTGTAATTCTTCATCATGCACAATAGAAATCCTTGGTTTGAAAAGTTTATCATACAAATCAAAACTCCTAGTCCTAAAATTATCAATAAAGCAAATGTCAAGCCCAAAATCACAATCAAAGGTGGTTCTTAACTTATCGATGATGATGATGATGATGATGATGATGATAGTCTTGTCCAGATCATGATGAATATTTTGATAACAATAGCGATGATGATGAGATGATTGATCACAAGTTTGGTACACTCATGAAAGATCCTTGCATTCAAAACCATGTCAATGCTAGCTACCATACCACTTCCAAACCTTTATCTAGTGATTGTCTTAAGTCTAGTTAGCATGCTAATCCTAAATATTTGTTTTGTTAATCTCCTCATGATACCTTAAACAAGGGAAGCATTAGTTTAGAACAAGATTCTTATGTCCAATTCATGTTTCCAAATCCAACCTCATTTGCATATTCCATACCTTCCACATCATCCTATGAAAATTCCTCATCCTCATCCTTACACTCTAGCTCATCCCATCAACCCAACCATCCATCGATCCAAGACATGAATTTACAATCCAAATTCACTACACCCAAATCATCCTTTTCAGATTTCCTTTGAGGACTATTAGAAAAAGAAGAAAATAAAACTAGAGACCCTCAAATCCATAAGCATGCCTATTCTAAATCTATCCATGAGTCTCCTAATAACATGTCTATCTGACAAACAATGCCATGTGATCTAAAGCCTAATAACATACCCCTTTATGATCAAGTTCCATCGTGTGAAGATTTTGTCAATCATAACTCTTTTAAGTGTGAACAAGAGCCTTCTAATGTTATGACTACCTATCCAACACCATCATGCAATCAGGTATATTCATCCAATCTATGCAAGAGTCTCATGTTAAGAATGAAGCATTACCATTGCTTACCAAGCCTATTCAAGAGTCCTTGCCATAAGCTTAAGTAACAATCCATTATGCAACTATGATGTCAATGGCCCAAGTCTTATAAAGCCTATCCAAGAAACCTCTATGTTCATCCAAACCCAAGAGCTTTGTCAAGAATCAAATTTAAATAAAGATCAAACATGCACTCAACTAAATTGGGATCAAGTTAACCAAGATACTCAAGCTTGAGTTGTCCCTTTTATTCAAGAACAAACTAGACAAGCCACTCCCATTTATTATCATGATCCTAGCTATGATCTAGAAAACTAAATGGATCCCCTCCTCAAACTTTATGATATTCATGATCAAGAAAGACAAAATAATCTTATCACATATCTGACTATCCCTATCGAATATCCAGCTACAACATCCATTGCCTATGATGAGACACTTGGTCCCCAAGACCACATAGACAATTAAACCAATCATTTGGATCATATCACAATGGATCCCAATGAGTGTAGTTGTAGTCAAATCTTACTTACATCAAGCATGGAGAAACACAAGTCCTAAGGGATACCATCAAACATTCGGATGATCAAGGAATGACAATCACAAATAGTGATCATGAAACTACAAGTGTACACAATGATCAAGGTACAACAAGTCTACATGATGAGCCAATATAGGAATCCCATATAAAATATGATCTATTATCTTTATCAAGACAAATTTACTCACAGAAGAGACAATATCCAATTCAAATTACTCTCAGCACAATACCGAGGAATTGACATTATGTTTCAAAAATGACAAATATCCCATCACGAATAATATATGTCAAAGCATGTATTATCATGGAAAAGGGTTGGGCCTTCATGAATAAGGAATCCTCAAACCTATCCCAATCCACATTGGACATGTTCGAAGTATTGGCAAAGAATTATCTATGAAATACAATGATGTTAGTGATACTTCCAAGATTGCTAAAGAAACCTCATCTAATGAGGTTTCTTTAATGAGGACATCTAGATAGGGACCATTTGTAGCCCTTACACTAAACTTGTTGTCAACAATCTTGATAATCCTTCGACTTCCACTTCCACCATCTCTACCACCAACTTTTATCTTTCGCATCGTTAATCCTTCAGTCAGGACCAACAAAATCATAGAGCATACAAAGTAAAAGATTGAAATCAAATGTCAAAAGTATATGAAGTCAACAATCAAGGAAAGAGTATTATTTAAGCAATATGGGTCCCCAAAAAAATGGACTAAGAATTTCAAATAAAGTAAATATTATAAATACCTTTGTTTAATAGGGAAAAGAGGATAGATGCAAGCATGTAAGTACACAAGATCAAACCCTATTCCTCTACAACGTTTAAGGACAAGATTGAGCTAAATCACAACCAAGGAGAAGGTGGACTTAGCTACAGATCTTATGCTCCTATTTGCAGAGGAAAGATTTGATTCAAGCAAGCCTTTTATCAAACGATAAGCCAATCAATACACTAAACCCTAGAATTTGGATAATCATCTTATAATAGAGAAACAGTAATAGAAAAGTACCAGGATGATCAGTGAGATGTCCAAACCTATCCCTCAGAAGTTGAAATGTTGGAAGACTCCAGGGCTAGTGCCTAAGTCCAAGAAGTCATGATATCCAAAAGATCAAAACTAGAAAAATATCATGAATGATGCTCTAGTGTTGAATTCAAGGTTTGTTTTAGCTGTTGGACACTGGGGCTAGCACCCAAGTCTGCTATAGGTGAATTTTCAAAATCTATTTTCAGATCTTGAATCTTTACCCCTTAAGCAACCTCCCTATACCTTCACTTCTACAATTCCTACTCATGTAGCCTACACATAAGAAGAAAAGGGGTTTAGGGGTTGTGGTGTTTAGGGATTTGCCTCAGTCAAATCCTATGTTAGCATTCAAGCTTTCCCAACACTGTTTTTAGAGAGAGAGAGTGTGTCCTTGCAAGACAGAGTCCAAAGATAATCCAAATGATGATGAAATGATTCAGATAGAATGATAAAGTCACCTTCAAGGTGAAGTCCTTAGGAGGATGAAGAGTCTTCAACTCATAAGGATGTTGATGATGATTCTAAATCTGCAATAAACACAATGTTAACACAAATTTGCAATAATAACACAACATGAATGCCTTGAATTCTCCTTTACACTTGCTATCATCAACTTGTAAGAAAATGAATTCAAAAACTTGTTTATATATGCTTATCCATTAACATTTGCAAATTAAATGAAAGAGCCAATAAGGGAGGACCCATTTAGAAGTTTGATGCTGACATCCTTAAATTTCACCCTATTCAAATAGGGCAGAGTTAGGTGCAAGCACCCAAGTCCCAAGGGGCCTTTTTGGTTAGGACCTAAGAATTAAATGTGCCCCTAGTTCCCATTTGACATGTGTTTCAAGGGATTTATCATCAAGATGCATAATTTGCTTTATAGAGTGTAAACACATGGACCTAGGAGCTAAACTAGGAGGTAGAAAGGCATGTGTCCAACTTTTACTCCATGACATTTAGCCCCCACTTTAATGTGTGTGTGATCCCATGATTCAACACATGCATTAAAAAGTGTGGTTGAAGCATATTCAAAACACATCAAACACTAGAATGAAAACACACCCTAAGCTTGAAGGACCATTTCTGGCCCCAGACTTAAGCAAACATAAGAAAACACTTAACAGTCACATAAGACATAGTGAATACAGTAAGGAAGCATGAAATACACAGAGAAGACAATGAAAGAACGCAATATGCAGAGAAGACATGAATATAGTCATGCAATACACAAAGAAGACATGAAGATAAGACATGATTAAGCAATTACATATCTATATATATTTAATGCTAACAAAAGTAAACAAAACACACATGAAAATACATGCAAACCACATATAGCATGGGGGCTCATTGCCACACATCTTTAGACCATGACACAAACATGAAAGACACATAAAACACATGGAAGACACACAAACTACATGAGTGCCACATTATATGTCGTCGACACACTATATGTCTTATACATGACAAACATGGGTGATATGAACGAGCTCATCGCTACACTCCATAATCTAAAATACACAAAACACACCTGATGGTTGAGCTAGGCTACCACAACCACCAAAGACAAAGTTAAGGGTGAATGACTCAAGATCCAACCCTGCCTCATGATGAGGACTTTGTATAAAAGGATGTGCACTAGCTCAAGAGATACACCATCCCACCTCATGATGAGGGCTTTTGTATAAAAGGATGTACACTAGCTCAAGAGATACACCATCCTACCTCATATGATGAGGGATTTCAAACATGCTTTGTCAGTGTAAAAGTAATCAAGTAGATACCATTATATATGCCCCCACATTAAAGTTGTTGATATCGCTTGTCGGTATCAAGCACATTAAGGTAAAGTAAAAAAATGCAAGGGAACAAGAGATTTCACAAAGCCTGTGCCCTAAAGTGACATGTTCCATGATCATCAAATGTTCCCACAAACACATTGATATAATTTTATAAGATAATCAACAAGATATAAGCTTTGATTAGAAAATATTACTCTAAGATAACAACCAAATCAATTCACAAAAGCTATGTAGAAATAATATATTTATTATCACATAATAGACCAAGGCTATACTTGCGAGTTTGGAACCGAGTATAGCCATAAGGTTGTACTACATGTATCTCAAAACTGAGTGTAGCAACAAGGTGAGATACAAAATAATCCAAGTAGATTTAGAGTATTGCAAAGGTTTGTTACAACAAATTTCACAACATGATACATCACACAGAGTGATTGAGAGGAACCTCTTGCAACAATATAATAAAAAATGCATGAAATAATAGAAATAGTAGAAACATAGAAGGGATTTATTGATCGTAGGCCACTTCGAGGGGGCAACCGCCTTTGAGCAAGTTCAATACAATAAATTCGTGGATGCCTTCATTGGCCTCAACGCGTACTTATATACTAAGTCTAATATAAACAACTATTACTCCCCATGAATGTGGGATAATACAATATACTCACGGGATGACTTACAAAGCATATGTGTCCAACAACAATATACTAACAAAGTAAAGAGAAGGGTTAAACATGGGTTCCTAACATGCCCTCCCTCTTAGAAAAGCTTTGTCCTCAAAGCTTAAGATGTGGAAATTGTTGCTAAATCTGAAGGAGTGGTTCCCATGTAGCATCCTTTGGTTGCATTTTGTGCCACTGAATTAATACCTTTGTGATGGATCAAGAACGAAGCTGATGAGTGCGCCTATCAAGGATTGCCTCTGGCTCCAAAATGATGGATCCTTCATTATCCAGTTTTGGTAAAACAATTTGTGCTCTGATGTTGGTGCCAAGAACTTTCTTTAGACAAGAGACATGAAATACTGGATGAACGTAGGAAGAAGGAGGAAGCTCAAATTTATAAGCAATTGACCGAATCTTCTGAAGACCCTTATATGGCCCATAGAACTTTAGAGCTAGCTTGTGATGCCCTTTGAGTTTCAGGGATGATTGCTTGTATGGCTGTAGACAAAGAAAAACCATATCACCTACTTGAAAAGTGCAATCAAAACAGTGCTGATTGGCTTGTTTCATTCGATTTCTTGCCATCTGAAGATTGTCCTGCAAAATGAGAAGAATTTGATCTCAGGTTCGTTGAGCCGTGTCGACTGCCTGAACTGGTGAACTGCTAGGGGTGTATGGAAGGAGCACTAGTAGTGCCTAACCATAGATTGCTTCATATGGAGTCATTTTAGATGTAGTGTGGTAGGAGGTATTGTACCACCATTCAACGAGAGGGAGCCACTTTACCCATTGATGTTATTGTTCTGAGGTGAAGCAACAAAGATAACTTTCCAAACATTTGTTGATAATTTTAGTCCGACCATCTATTTGTGGGTGATACCCTAAACTCATCTTCAGTTTGGTGCTAGTGTGTCGAAATAGTTATGTCCAAAAATGACTGGTGAAAGTTGCATCACGATCTGAGACAATGGAAGAAGGGATGCCAGGAAGATGGAAGATCTGGTCCATGAAAATTTGTGCTACTGAGGAGGTAGTATAGAGATCGTTGAGGGCACAAAAATGACTATATTTAGAGAATTTGATCAACCACAACCAAGATCACTATCTTCCCTCCAGATTTAGGGAGCCCCTCAATGAAATTCATAGAAATATCTATCCAAATCCATGTAGGGATGGGCAAGGATTTGAGCAATCTATGAAGGAGTGTCGTTTCACCCTTGTTGCACTGGCAGGTATCACATTCATCCACCATCTATTGAATTTCCCTTTTCATTCTCTTCCAAAAGAAGTTACACCATACACATTCATACGTTTTGAGGAACCTAGAGTGCCCTACCAATGGAGAAGCATGGAGTTCATAGAAGACAACTTCTTGAAGATCTATGCTCTGGGGAAGGACCAGACAACCCTTGTATCTCATAGAAGCACGATCCCAAGAGTAATACGGTACAATAGAAGGGTTATTGGCCAACTATTGGATGAGTTGAGATAATGAAGAGTCGTTCACATAGCCCTACTGGATAGATTCCAACCAATTTGGAACAAGCATAAAAATAGCTAAAAGAGAAGCTTGGTCATCAAATGTGTGAGAAAGAGCATCCGCCACAATATTGTCCTTACCCTTCTTGTAAGTGATCTCATAGTCATAACCCATGAGTTTGCTAACCCATTTCTATTGTACTAGGGAGGAGACCCATTGTTCTAGGAAATATTTCAGACTCTGGTGATCAATCTTGATGCATAAATGACTCCCTAGTAGGTATGGCCGCCACTTCTGTACTACATGCAAAATAGCCATCATTTCCTTCTCATATGTAGAGAGTACTAAATTCTTACCAGAAAGGGCTTTGATGGTGAATACAATGGGATGTTCATCTTGAAGGAAAATAGCACCAAGTCCATTGCCGCAAGCATCACTCTCAATAGTGAAGGTCTTTGAAAAATTTGGCATAGTTAGAACAGGTGTAGTACACATAGCTTGTTTCAGTTTTTTAAATGCACACTCAACAACATGTGTCCATGTAAAAGCATCCTTTTTCAACATAGCTGTTAATGGAGCTGCAATCTACTTGTAATCCTTGACAAACTTGTGATAGTAGCCAGTCAGACCCAAAAAACCATGGAGGCTCTTGAGTGTCTGAGGATGCGGCCAATTTTTCATGGCATCTATTTTGGCAGAATCCACTCGAATCCCTTGGGCTGAAACAATATGCCCGAGAACTCCACTTCCTCCTGGTCAAAAACACATTTAGACTCTTTTGCATAGAGATGATGATTAGAGAGAAGTTGCAGTACAAGATCCAGATGTTGGAGAGGCTCATCTCATGTTTTACTATAGATGAGGACATCATCAAAGAAGACCAAAATGAAATTCCACAAGTAGGGCCAGAATATTTTATTCATCAATGTCTGGAATGTTGAAGGAGCATTAGTGAGGCCAAAGGACATGACCAAAAACTCATAGTGGCCATCATGCATGTGGAAAGCCATTTTAGGGATATCATCCTCATGAACCCGAATTTGTTGATACCCAAAATGAAGATCCAACTTGGAGAAAAAATGAGTGCCATGAAGCTCATCAAGAAGCTCATCAACAAGAGGAATTGGAAACTTATCCTTGATTGTGATGTGATTAAGTGTTTGGAAGTCAATGCAGAGGTGCCATGACCCATCTTTTTTCTAGACAAGAAGAACTGGTGAAGAAAAGGAACTGGTACTAGGGCAAATAATACCTTGCTTCAGTAAGTCCCAAACGAGCATCTCAATCTCTGTCTTTGGTCAGATGGGTAGCGGTATGGCCTGATGTTGGGAGGAAAACTTCTAGGAAGGAGCTAAATACGGTGGTCCTCTAGTCGTGAAGGTGGTAATCCCACTGGTTTAGCAAAGACACATGCATATCTATCCAAAATTCATTGTAGATATGAAGGAGTAGTGGAGACCGCTGATGGTTGCAGCTGAATGGAATGGAGCTGAGCGATGACACCATGTGAATTCTTCTTATGGAGCTTTTCCATGAGATGTGAACTGATGATGCTGAGAGACCTTGGTTGTAAGCCTTTCAATGTGTGTGTTTGCCCATTGTCTAAAAATTACATCCAAAGTTCAGCAAAATCCCATAAGATGGGTCCAAGTGTGTGTAACCATTGAGCTCCCAAAACCACATCACATCCGCCTAAGGGAAAGGAAAACATGTCAGAGCATAGGTTATAATCTCCAATAAAGATATGCACATTGTGACACTTCCCTTTGTAAGGTAATGTGCCCTCATTAACAATCATGACTTCAAAGCTAGAGCAAGGATGGGCAAAAAAATCAGCCTATTTGGCGATCTAAGGGTCAATGAAGTTATGAGTGCTACCAGAATCAATGAGTATTATAAGAGGAAGCTTCTTGAAGTAACCCTTAACCCGCATGGTTTGTGGGGTGGTGACTCCTACTAAAGCAGGGAGAGAGATCTCTGGGTGGTCTTCCCGAGAATTAGGGTCAACAGGTGGCTACTGAGTTTCGACCTGATCATCTACTGTATCCTGAGCATCTTCATAAACTTTAGTTGTAGGCAGAGAATCCACATCCAAGAGATAGATCTTTTGTTCAACACATCTATGTCCCCAAGTGAATTTCTCATCACAATTATAACAAAGCCCTTTTTCTCTACATGCCCGCATCTCTGCTTCAGTCAAATGCTTGATAGGAGTTGTTATAGGAGCTGGTGTGATTGGAGGTCTTTCAGAAACCATGTTTCTGAATGGAACAAAATTGGATTTGGAGCACTGTTGAGTTGTGATCTTTTCCTCCGCCAACTTAGCCAACCCTAGGGCTTCCATCATTGTGTTGGGATGAAACATTTTAACCTCAGATTAGATTGCATCCTTCCGACCACTGACAAAACAACTCTTGAAGAATTCATCAGACAATCCCTGTGTGTGATTGGCCAGTATCTCAAATTCTGTCTGATATTCTCTCACAGTGCTAGTTTGGCAAAGTTTAGTGAGTGCTCCTATGAAGTCATCAAAAGCACTAGGGCCAAATTGTTGCAAAAATCTGTCCATTTTGGCTCTTCATGAGCCTTGATGTACCAATAGAACCATTGAAGGACTTCATGTTCCAAATGAAAGGATGCAAGTGGGACTTTGTTGAGATCAAAAGTATTATGTAGACTGAAATATTATTCTGCCCGATATATCCATCCAGTCAGATCATCACCATTGAAGCGAGGAAAATCAAGCTTTGGCCCACGAAAATTGCTAGAAGAAGAGAATCTAGTGTTTGGAGAAGACTCTGGCTACCGTCTATTGTTCATAACTCTGGCTACTGGCTACCAATAGATATGGGCCTCAGGTATGTTTGGCTTCCTAAAGGTTCAAGGGATTCACTCGGCTACCAATGTTATCTAACGGCTTGCATATTGGGGTAGTACCCCTCACCCCATGGCTCAGGTAAAACTGATAACTGCTTTGCCACAAATGAAAGCTCTTGGTTTACCTCACGGATGGGAACTAGTCAATCAGGTAGGGGTCATTGCCCTTTTCGTTGGTAGGTCCTTTCAATGGGCCAACTACTTTAGGGTTCCTATGGTACTCCTCACAATGAGTTTTAGGGCTATGCCCAGGCACTTCCCACAATTAAGTGGATAGGGATTATTTCCTGATTCGAACCTGCAATTGAAATAAACAATACAGATGCAAAAAAGAACTACTGCAATAATCACAACACTTGGAGGCCACTGTGGAAAAAAAAATTTGTCATAAATTCCACCCAGCGAGCCTAAGAAAGCACTATGATACCAGATGAGAGGAACCTCCTGCAACAATATAATGAAAAATACATGAAATAATAGAAGTAACAGAAACATAGAAGGAATTTATTGATCACAGGCCACTTCGAGGGGGCAACCTCCTTTGAGCAAGCTCAATACAATAAATTTGTGGATGCCTTAATTGGCCTCAACATGTACTTATATACTAAGTCTAATCTAAACAACTATTACTCCCCATGAATGTGGGATAATACAATATACTCATGGGATGACTTACAAAGCATATGCGTCCAACAACAATATACTAACAAAGTAAAGAGAAGGGTTAAACACAGGTTCCTAATAGTGATTCTACTAGTCAAGTGTCAATAACATATATCAACCCCATCTTCATATATGGACTAGGTCCATTTTTGCTTTTCTTGCTAAAGGGACACATGGTCCTTATTAGTATATCTTTATTTTCGTCATCCTCAAACTAGTAGAGTCACTGAAGAATGGAAACAAAAAAATGAGAGAGGAGACAAGAGTGACTTGGGTTTACAACATGGGAAGATGCCCCCAAGACATCCACCATAATGTTATGCTCCCAAGGCACAACACACAAAAATAAAATAGAGGAGATGAAAGTAGAAGCATGTAGAGACAAATAGAAGAATGTTCACAACAAAGGTAGTCTCCTTGTATCCTTGACCTTACAAGAGTATCAAGAGTCATACAAAGAGACCTAAACAACATATAGCACAATAGGGGGAACACAGAACAACACTATAAACATATATATATCTAGGAGGTGGTCACCCTTGAGAGCAACTATAATAGGTGCTACACCAAGTGTGGATTAATGAGGGAGAAATACTTAGCTAGTTTAATGGGATATTTCCTCATGGACAATCCATGTCTATCATCGTAGGATATGTCATATTTGGTCTTGAACTTGTTGACATTGTGTTAACATTGAGAGTAGGATGATGGTAGGATTTTGTGGGCTTCAAAGGATGGTATCCAATGCCATCTGAAGAGTTGTGTGCCATAGCTTCTAAGGGAACCATGATTCCTTGTTGTTTTATACCACAACCATTCCCTACATAGTCACAATTTTTGTAAAGGATTTGAAATCCATGATCATAGAGAGAGTCCATCTCTTTAAAAGATGGTGGAGCTTCATAGGTCTCATAATTTGTAGTGTAAGTGAAATTATTGTCTTTATTTTCTATTATTTAGAAACTTTAGGTTTCTTAGGTAGTTCAAAAGATTACTTGGATGAGCTCGATGCAACTTTTGATGTTTCAGCATTATTGATTTTATATTCCCCTATGAAGGTAGGAGTAAAATATAATGAACCCCAATTGTCACAAGGGAATGCATTCGATGTTGAATCTTGCATAGCATAATCTATGGCAAGAGGTCTTGATGAATCAAATTTTAAGTTATTGAGAATCTTGTGATCGACAACTTGTTTTTGTGTTTCAATGTGTAAACAACTTTCTAGTTCTGGATCAACTTTGATTGTGTGAAGTTTACCTTCATAAATAAACTTTACTAATCATTGAAAGGTAGATGGAACTACTCACATGGCATGAATCCATGATCTACAAAGAATCATATTATAGGAAAGAGCATCAGGCATGACATGAAAAAGTGTAGATAATGTCACAGGTCTAGCCTTTACAGGTAAAGTTATAGTACCTAAGGATGGTCTATCAACATTATGGGCCTAACCTATGTTGTCATTGATGTCAACATACTCCTGTTTCATTAATGATAAGGATTGGATGAGCTGTGTGCTGAGGATATTGAGAAAATTAGTCTTAATCAGGAATAGTGAAGATCAGTGATGACAATAAGGCAAAAGTCCAAGATAGGAAGAGGATCAGAGGATGCAGATTAAAGGGTTTGTAGATATGTGTCTTGAGGTGATCCAGTAGAGATTTCAAAGGTCTGCATGAAGATATGAAGAAGTTGTGGCCACTCAAGTAAAACTAGTTCCGGTAGGTGTTCAGAGGTAACAGATTGACATAGACAAGTCCGGTGAGATCCGGAAGTACAGTTTCCTACTTTGCGGATTTGAGATAGTGTTGAGGAAGTCCTTGTGATGTGTCAACTTGATTGGTTCAAGAATTGAAGGTCTAGAAGTATCCATTCTTTGGTGATAGTGGTGACAGACTGTGTTCTTGAGGCTCGGATGAAAGAGAGAAGGATTTCAATATGCAGATGAAGTATGGATGTTCTTGGTGATTCAGACAACCTTGTGAAGGACTTTGGATTGTGTCCAGCATGTGTTAGTGGTCTGTATTGGAGTTGGAGCTCTCTATTGAAGAAAAACCTCCGGATGATGATGTTCTTCTTGAGACTGGTCGACTGGATAAGTTACACATCTTGTGGATGTTCTGGTAGATGTTTGTCGACTTAGATGATTATTCCTAAGTTGATGTATTGTATGAATAAGGGGTTACGAAGTCATTTTAGAGTTGTCTTGGTGGAGATGAGTGTGGTGTAGCAAGGAGGAGAGTGAAAGGCAGAGCATAAGTATTGAGCTTAAATGGAACTGATTCAAGCATGGTGAAGATGATATTTTCCAGTTCAAGTAGGTGATACTTATTTCTTGGTAGACAGTGTGTCTCTTGTAGGCAGTGAGCCTCTTGTGAGCAGTGTGCTCGGGCAGTGATCCCTAATTAGCATGTGCCATTTTGTTCTTTCTATTCTTCTAATAGAGAATACAATCTTGGGTTAGTCACCCCGTGGTTTTTCCCTTAACCGGGTTTTCTACGTCAAAATCTTGGTGTCTTATGTGTTGATGTGTTTCTTCTTTTGATTTAAGTGCATTATGTTTTATGATTAATATACTGCTAATCACTAAGAGGATTTAAGTGTGTAATTGTGAGAAATTTTTGGACAACTGATTCACCCCCCTCTCTCAGTTGTGTGCCCTAAGTCTAACAATTGGTATCAGAGCCAAGTTCCCTAAAAGGAGCTTAACTGCTTGAGGAGATCTAGGATGTTGTCTTATAAGAAGGATAGTCCGAAGTTTGATGGAGCCAATTTTAATCTTTGGAAAGGTTGCATGAAATGTCACTTGTAATGTATGGGAATGGCGTACTGGACCATGGCTACAACACAGTATACACCTCCACAGGGTGGTCAGAAAGCTGCAAATGAAATTATAGATGCTGAAAACAATCTACAAACTATAGAATCTCTTCTAAGCGCATTATCTAATTCAGAGCTCCCAAATGTTATTGACCTACCAATTGCTTTTGAGATTTGGCAAAAAATGGAACTTTTGCATGAAGGAGACAAGTATGTTAAATGTGCAAGGTTACAAAGTCTGAAAGGAAAATTCAAAAATCTGAAGATGAGAGAAGATGAAAACATCACTACTTTTATGCCAAGAGTAAATGAGCTTGTTTGTGGAATTAGAAATGTTGGTGGAGTCTTGGATGAAGATGAGATTGTTGGCAAAATTCTCAGATCCCTTCCTGCTTCTTGTAAAATCAAGGCTACTGCCATTGAAGAATTCAAAGCCCATACAACTGTCACAAGAGATCAATTGGCTGGAAAATTAGCTGCATTTGAAATGATAGAGTTTGGAGATGACCCCCCCAAGACTGAATCTGCATTCAAAACCAGTGCATCTGTCAAAGGTAAACAAAGGTTTGATCTGAGAGAGAATTCATCAAGGAAGCTGTCATGGTATGAAAAAGCAAGAAAAGATCTGGAAGAAGAAGTAGAAACTACTCAGCTTGAAGCCCTTATTGCAAAGAGACTACCAAGAGCATCCAGTAAGTATAAAGGAAAATTGCCTTTTAAGTGTTTTAATTGCAATAAGATTGGTCATTTTGCCTCAAAGTGTCCGGAAAGATTTTCAAGGCCAAATCCTAACAGATCAAGGTTCCAAAAGAATTGCTACTATGTTCATGAAGAAGATGATAATGAAGGAGTGACAGATGATGAATTAGAGATAGGAAAAAAATTCGGAAGTGATTGGGTGTTTATTGCCATCAAGGAAGAAGAACAATTATCCTCTGAATCTGTCAATCATAAAGTTGTAGAAAGAGCTCTGGCTGCTCAAATTGAAGAAAAGGATGACTGGGTCATTGACAGTGGTTGCTCTCACCATATGACAGGTGACAAAAATAAGTTCATAGATTTGGAAAGATATGAAGGAAGATTGGTAAAGTTTGGTGATAATTTTGCTGGTAGAATCAGAGGAAGAGGAACTATTTCTTTTGATGGAAGGAACAAAACCGGTAATGTACTATATGTTGAAGGTTTGAAGCACAATCTTCTCAGTGTTGGACAGTTGGTGAACAAAGGCTATGATCTCTGGTTCAAGAATGGAAAATACAAGATCTTTGAAAGTTTCGGAACAAAGATTGCATCCGGTACCCAAACTAAAGGTAATATATTCCACTTGGTTGGTACTGTAAGAATTGCTTATTTGCTCAAGTTGATCAAAGTTGGTTATGGAATAGGAGAATGTGTCATGTGAATTTTGATAATATCATCAAGATAAGCAATACTCAAGCTATAAGAGATCTTCCAAAATTGGTGAAACCTACAAATAGCTTGTGTAAAGAATGTCATTTGGGTAACCTAAGAAGAGTCACATTCAAGAGTAAGGAACTGTCCTCTACTAGATTATTGGACTTAGTTCATACTAATCTTTGTGGTCTAGTAAGAACTAGGAGTGTGCAAGGTGATAGATACTTCATGTTACTAATTGATGACTATTCCCAGATGATGTGGATAACCTTTCTAAAAGAGAAATTAGAAGCTCTTGAGAAATTCAAAATATCCAAGGCTATGGTAGAGAATGAAACTAGATTTAAAACTAAAATGTCTGAGGTCTGATAGAGGTGAGGAATTCACATCCGGTGAGTTCTTAGAGTTCTGTGAGAAACATGGAATAAAGAGACAGTTATTTGCTCCTAGGACTCCACAGTAGAATGGAGTAGTGGAAAGAAAGAACTGGACCATCCAGGAAGCTTCTAGGACCATGATGATGGAAGCAAATGTTCCTCAGATCTATTAGAGAGAAGTTGTCAGCACTGCAATCTATACTCTCAATAGAGTTCAAATTAGAAACAATACCGGTAAGACTCCTTATGAACTTTGGTTTGGTATCACTCCTACTGTGAGGTATTTCAGAGTCTTTGGTAGCAAATGTTACATTAAAAGAGATGAAGATCTAGGAATGTTTGATGCTAGAAGTGATGAAGGAATATTCTTGGGTTACTCTACTCAAAGCAAAGCATACCGGTGTTATAACAAGAGAATGAGAAAGATGATAGAAAGTACAAATGTGAAGGTTGATGAAGGAATTGAAAAACCCTTAAGATTCTATGAATATGATGAAGATGATCAGAATGGTGTTCTGACTCAAGGAGCCCAAGCCTCTTCTGAGATTTAGATCCAGATAGATCCAGTAAATCAGGAAGAAGAGATAAGTTTGAATGAGCCTGATCAAGAAGTAGAAATGCAAGAAACTCTCAAAGTTCTAAGGTATGTAAGACTGAACCACTTTGAAGATTAGATCATAGGTGACAAAAGTAAAGGTGTGCAAACTAGAAGGAGAATTGCTCAAAATTCAAATGAGTATTGTCTGATTTCAAAGATTGAACCTAAGACAATAAATGAAGCTTGCAATGATGAAAACTGGACCAAAGCAATGGAGGAAGAGTTGATGCAAATTGAGAAAAATCACACTTGGGATATTGTTCCTAGAGCTAGAAACAAGAATGTGATTGGAACCAAATGGGTCTTCCGAAACAAATTAAATGAAATTGGTGAAGTAATCAGAAATAAAGCTAGATTGGTTTGCAAGGGCTATTCTCAAATAGGAGTTGATTTTGAAGAAACTTTTGCTCTGGTGGCAAGAATTGAAGCAGTTAGATTATTTCTTGCATTTGCTGCCTTCAAGGATTTCAAAGTATATCAGATGGATGTCAATTCTGCCTTCCTAAATGGTGACTTGGAAGAAGAAGTGTACATTGAGCAACCGGATGGATTTCAATTGTCTGATCATGGTAATATGGTCTGCAAGTTGAAGAAAGCACTGTATGGACTGAAGCAAGCCCCAAGAGCTTGATATGAAAGATTGGATAAACATCTTTTGAAGATTGGTTTCAACAAAGGTATTGCTGACAGTAATTTGTATTTCAAAATTGATCATGAAAACATCTTGATTGTTGAAGTGTTTGTTGATGATATCATTTTTGGAGGAAGAGATAGTATGTGTAAAACTTTTGCAAATCAAATGAAAAGTGAGTTTGAGATGTCCATGCTTGGTGAAATGAATTTCTTCTTGGGTCTACAAATCACTCAAACAAAGAAAGGAATCTTCATTTCTCAGACCAAATATGTGAAAGAATTGTTTAAAAAATTTGGGATGGAAGAATCAAAACCAATGAATACTCCCATGGCAACCGGATGTAAATTGAGCAAAGATGATGATTCTCCTAAGGCTGATCAGACAAAGTATTGGTCAATGATTGGAGGACTATTGTATCTCACTCAAACTAGACCAGACATTATGCACGTTGTTGGTCTTGTTGCTAGATTTTAGGTTGATCCTAGAGAATCTCATGTCATGGCAATCAAGAGGATTTTTAGATATCTAAAAGGGACAGTTGAGTATGGTCTATGGTATCCTAGAGATCATGATTTCACTCTTCATGCATATACAGATAATGATTGGGCAAGAGATGTGGATGACTGGAAGAGTACCAGTGGTGGAGCATTCTTTTTGGGGAAGAGATTGGTTTCTTGGCTAAGCAAGAAACAAGAGGCAATATCTCTATCTACAACTGAAGCAGAACTGAAGCAGAATATATAGTAGCAGCAAGTAGTTGCACTCAAGTTTTATGGATGAAGCAGATGCTAAGAGATATCAAAGTGGAGTATGAAGAACCTATCACAATCTTCTCTGATAATTCTATTGATAACTAAGAGGGGGGGTGAATCAGTTATCTTAATTATTTCTTCTTTCTAAACTTTCTTAATAATTAATGCAGTATTAATTCAAATAAGCAAACATAACCATGAAATGGAAATACACATGACACAATATTTTTGATGTGGAAACCCTGTTAAGGGAGAAAACCATGGGGTGATTAACCCAAGATTGTATTCTCTATTAGAAGAATAGAAATACAAAAATGGCACTTGCCAATTAGAGCTTACTGCCTGAGCACACTACTCACAAGAGACTCACTATCTACAAGTTGTAACAAGACTAATAAGATACTTGAACTGATGTGAAGCATCCACACATGCTGGAGTTCAGTTCCAGTTAGGCTTAGTAAACTGATCTGCTGCACTTCATCCTTCCTCTTCTTTTGTTCTGCTATCTGTTCACATACCAGACCTTCCTTACTACTTTCGCTCTACTCTTCTCCTTTTGTTCACACACCATACTATCCAACTACAACTTATCTTATCAAAATCCATCTGGTATATATATCTGCACAAAGAATTTCATCCTCTTTCTAGTCGGCATCCAGAATAGTCAATATTTCCCAACCTTTTTTCTGTCGGCTGAATCCTTGCTTCCCAAGTGATGCGGATAAAAAATAGACTTATATAAGTTGTCTAATAAGTTGGCCAATCATGAATGATACCTTAGGAATCTTTATCATCATCAACATCTCATCCGGAATAACTTCTAATGCTCTGCCTGTCAGTTCTTTCTCTGTCTATTCTACCAAACTGGACCCCAGTACTTAAAAAGCTTATATCTCTTTACTCTTTCAACACTGGAGGCTCAAACCTTGGAATCTATCAATCAAGATACTCCTCTTGACTTTCCCAAGTCCACAATTTCCAAGGATTCTTCCTCTAATAGATCTGGACCTGACTGTCAGACCTTCTGCATGCTCTGTTCTTGCTTACCGGACCTGTAAGCTCTTCAATCTAACTTCCGGTAGAGACACACCATATCCTGCGGATGTGTGGGATGATCTTTGTTGCCATCAATGACAACAATCATGAAGCTCCAATGTGTCTCTTGCCAACAATCCCCCCCTTTGGCATTGATGGCAACACTTAGTGAAAAATGACTAAGTGTTATACTATACTCTCCCTTTGTTGATGCTTTCTTCTAATGTACACTTTACCGGAGCTCCCCCTTAGCTGGATTCCACATTTTTCACTGTTCCTCACTCCCCCTTTGACATCAATGGCAAAGGGTAGGGTCCGCATACCAAAATTGCCAAAAAATTCAACTATACTTAGCCACATAAGTATGTAGATAGGTTTTACTTACATATACTATAATATGTCTGCAAAGGTTGTCTTCAACTGTACAACTTGTGTCACCCAACTCTACTTCATCCTATCCAAAATTGAGATATGACCACTCAATAGGAATGCAAAAGCTTCTGCCCTCTTGAGATCTGTTGGATCATTGGTCCGGGCTGTGGTCTGAGCATCTGTTAGGGCCTCATGCATGGCCTCTAATTTGGGAATAATCACCCCTCTAAGCTCACTCATCCTGTTTATTATGTTCTTCCTCTCCTCTTCAAGTTTCTTAATCTCATTCATGACTACAATAATTTGACATTCCTGATTTACTATGGATAGAGTGAGAGGATCAAAATTCTATGAGAGGTTTAACAGTTTATCCTCTTGTTCCTTTACTTTCTTCTCAATATCCTTGGTCACTTTAGGCCAGGATAAATAAAATTTGTAGAAATCTCCGCCATCCTTGAGAGAATTTTCCAAGCTCTTTATTCCAATATCCAAAACTCTCCTATCATTTGCTATTATGCCTTGTAACTCTGAGAATCTCTTATCCAAAAACTCTTTCCGAACCTTTGCCTCAACTGACTTTTCCAATGACTCAAAGTGAGTGTTAACAGAATTAACAAGAGTTTTGAGATTACCGTATGTGGAGGCTGAAGAGTCCTTTTGGAAGGATGGCATAATCTTCTCTAAGACACCAGATGCAGCTTCTATGAGCTCATAGTCTACCAGGTGAGACTTCAGAATTTTTTCTTTTGCCTTTGTTTTGGTGAAGGATGCTAGCTTCATGGTTTGCATCGGAGAGAAGGAATCAAAATTGAATGGACCTTGAAGCAACTCTGGTTCATCAAATTCCATCATCTCTTTGGTCAAGAAGTCCTTGACTACTTCTACTATGTCTCTTGCCGGAGACAGAACTTTCTCTATTTCTGCAACCTTAGTACTGTCATCTATGGTCTTTTCTGTTTGACCTTCTTCCCGTCCCTTCACTTTTTCTCCCTTCTCCTCTGTTCTTACTTCTTCTTTAGATCCGAAGTCTGCAGGAGAATCCAGGTTTACTTCTCCTTGGACTTCCTCTTCCGAAGCAGAGGAGTCTAAGTCCTTACCTTTTTCTTCACTTGTCTCCTTAACCTCTTCTACTACCGTCTCAATGGTTTCTTCCTTGTCGCCCATAGTAGAGGGCTTATCACTTATGCCCTCTACAGTTGGAATGTTGAATTTTTTGTATTCATTCCAGAGGATCTCTTCTATCTCTTTGGCTATTTTGTTAGTTTCACCGAGCATAAGCTGATTCATTCTAGCTTTTCTCTGAAACTCATCCTTGCAATATTTGAATATCATATTCATTTTCTTCGGAGTGATTGAAGGAAAGAGCTAAATGGCTATCTGTTCCTGGATCTCAAGATCCTTTGCCCTAGCATTATTCTTTCTTATCTCTAATTCCTTCTCTAGGCTTTTGGGAATGAGAGATATGATTTCAATAAAAGATTTATTATATACATTCAAATACTTAACTGTGGCTTCCTCCAGAATCTTTTTATCTGCTTCATTGTATGCATCATAGAATTCTATTATTGGTTGCAGGTTCCCATACATAGTGACTACTTTAACTACATCATCTAAGGACAGAGTGGGCCTTTCAACAAATTCTTCTGCCATCTCTTCCTTGTCTTCACCAATAGAGGGTTCACCGGAAGATTTCTTCTTCTTCTTCAGTTTCTTTACCTCCTCATCTGATTCAGTTTCTTCATCATCCTTCTGGCTAACATATGACCTTGTTGCCTTTTTCTTTGTTCTCTTTTCTCCTTTTCTGGATGTCTAGACTTCCATTTTTGATGCCTTTGAGCTTTTATCAGAGGTAGGTATAGCCCTTTTAGAGGATCTGGTCTGGGAGGGAGCTTTTACCGGATCACTTTCCTTTGCTGCTTCTTTCTTCTCTTTCTCTTCCCTTTCCATCTTTTCTCTATTTGTATCAAGTGCCTCCTTGGATATTCCAAATCTCTTAGCAACTTCTTCAACTTCCCTTCTCACTTTCTTTTTTGTCTCCGGTTGTCTAAGTTCCACATGAATCTTTACACTCAATTCTTCAAAGGTTCCAAACCTTTCTGCCTTGGGATCCTTGGGTTGACTAAGCATATGTTGAACATGTAGCTCAACAATTTTCTCATCCACTTCATACCCCATTGGCATGATCCACATTATTCTTGGCTCCACTGCCTCCATTAGGCATTGATCAGTTTCTACCATAAAGCATATTGTATCTTTATATTTTTCAACTAAAGATTTGGGGATTCTCTCTCTTGCTTGCATCATGCTCTGAAAATTCTTGAAATAGCCCCAGAGAGCTGTATTTTGTGCCTTGGCATCACCAAGCCCATGTATATAATCTCTGATTTGAATAGCTACTAGTCTATCATTCTGCCATACCCAGCCACTGGATCTAGGAAGCTCATTCATGTAATAAAAGAATAGGCAGAGTATCAAGCCACCATACTTGAAGAAGTTCTTCTTGTCCTTCTTTATCTTTTGCAGATTTTCCAAAAGTTGGCTTAGAAGAAGTTCACACAGATCATAGTCAACATTTTCTTTTAGCATCTGATAGGCTGTATAAACTGCAGTTCCCGGTACTAAATTTTCCCTACTGGAGTGATAAATCTTGTAACCAATTATCATGGATGCAAATTTGACATCCAGATCAGTGATATCTTCAATTGTCATAGCTCTCTTGTCAAATTTTGATCCAGTTGCATCACTTACTATCTGATTCTTGATAGATTTGAGAATAGGTATCCCACCGGATGAGTGTAGACTGGTTACTGCCCTAATTGCATCTTTGGTGATTTTAAATGGTCTATTCAACCATAAGAAATTGTCATGCACTCTACTCAATACATACCAAACCCATTCATCTTCTTCAAAACAGGGGAAATGAATGCACTATGCAAAATACTTCTCCTGGATGGCTTTATACTGAGGTTTGATCTCAAAAGAATCATCTATTAATTGCTTATGATAGATATCGATTAACTTTGATTCCCCAAATTCTTCAATGCTTGCATGAATGTAAACCCTACCATCTTCTACCTGCAGAACCCCATGCAGAATGATTGAAAAGGTGCCTAGGGGATCAACTTCTAGAGATTTATATGGATGCTTCTTAAATTTAGGATGAGGTCTATTAGAGATCTTCACAACATTTAGAGTAGCCATTTCAAAAAAGATTTTACAGAGAGATATTCAACAATGAAAAATACCTTTTTCATTTCTAGGGTTCGCTGAAAGAGCCGGATTTGATTAGCTGGATGAAATGATTTCAATGGTTGATCTTTGAAAGTTGAGACAATTTGATGCAGAGCTCCTTTTTCTTTTCTTCTTGAGTGCAAATGTGCAAATGACAAACGAATGAACTTTTATTTCTAGGAATGCCCTAATTTTCACCCTGTAATAAATGCACAACCTAATTCATTCTAGTTTACCTTGTTTATCTTATTTGGAGACATAACTTTTCTGGATCACTGAGACTGACTTTAGAGTTATTCTTGGAGAATAGTGATAATCTATCTTCCTTTCACTAATCATTTGATCTATCCGCAGATCAAGATTCCATAGTTTGAATTATGTCGGGTTTAACTGTGAGAGACCTACTTGTCACCGGATGACTGAGAAATCGGATTAGTCCTCTACCTGTTTAAAACTTCTCATGGATCTTTCATATCTTACTCACAATTTACTTGGATGTTTCTCTGAGAGCCCTTTAATCCACAATTTTCCTTGTGCCAATTCTGGCACCAATTGACTAGCTGGGGGATAATATTTTTCTTTGAGACTCCCCTTGAGCCAGAGCTCATCTTTTAGTTTCCAGAAGGAATATCAGCACCAGAGTGCAGATCCATCCCCTATATTCTCTATACTTTTCTTCACCTAGATCTTGTTCATTTCACTTTGAACTTCATCTGCATTCACTTTTTGTTTTCCCTTGTCTTGATTTTGATTATGACGTGCCGGACCTCTTTTGTCTTGATTCTTGCTTCTACAAAATTTGGCAATATGACTGGATCTATTACAAATTTGGCAAACAACATTTCTTTGCATATTTGATTGATATCCTCTTGATCTACATTGATTATCCATGTGACCCATTCTATTGCATGCAAAACATCTACCATTGAATGAATTGTTCATTTGCATATTTCTGCATTCATAAGATTTGTGCCCATACCTTTTATAGTTGAAACACTGTTCGGAGAAGGATGTATTAGTCTGATTCATTCTCTTTTTGCACTGATTAGCTCTATGACCAAAGTTATTGTAGTTGTGGCAGTATCCATTGAAGGATGGATATCTTTGAGCATTAGGCTGTCTTACCGGAGGTCTTCTAGGCCTGTTCCTTAGATTTTCTGATCCAAAATTCTTCTGACCAGATCCGGAGCTTTCTGCTTTCTCATATCCCAAACCACACTTGTCATCTACCCTCTTTTGACTTTCAAGAAGAACTTCAAGTTGAGCAGAACTTATCTTGAATTTCTCTTTATATTCATTTTCTTTTTGAAGATCCCTTTTAAGAGAGACAATTTGATCCTCAAGTTTTTCTTCATTATCTTTAGCATCTTCAAGATCAGATTCTAGATGTCTGATAATTCTATCCATCTTGTGGCAATCTTCTAATTTTTCCTTGAGAGAATGTCTTAGATCATCTTCAATTTTTCTTCTCTTCAATCTCTTGGGTAAACTTCATAGCTCCTAATTCCATTTCATGTCTTACCATAATGGTTTCTTTTGATAACTTTTCACATAACTTGGTTTTCTCCTTCAGATCTCCATTTGTATCATTGGCTTCACCTTGTCTTGTCAGTTGCTGAAATAGCTCCTTTCTCTTTTTCATAGAGAGACTTAGTTTCTCTTTTAATTCATTTATGAAATCATCAGCCTATTTGAGTCTTTCCTTCAATTCATTGATTTCAGAATTTGACTGCTCAAGATCATCTAGGGCAGACTTAAGTTGCTCCTTCATACCATACGCATCCATTTGAATTCACAGGTTTTCCTCAAGCTATTAGGCTCTGTTGAGAGGTACTTGGCTCTAATACCAATTGTTGATAACTGAGAGGGGGGGTGAATCACTTATCTTAATTATTTCTGTTTTCTGAACTTTCTTAATAATTAATGCAGTATCAATTCAAATAAGCAAACATAACCATGAAATGGAAATACACATGACACAATATTTTTGACGTGGAAACCCTGTTAAGGGAGAAAACTACAGGGTGATTAACCCAAGATTGTATTCTCTGTTAGAAGAATAGAAATACAAAAATGGCACTTGCCAATTAGAGCTTACTGCCAGAGCACATTGCTCACAAGAGACTCACTGTCTACAAGTTGTAACAAGAATAATAAGATACTTGAACTGATGTGAAGCATCCACACATGCTGGAGTTCAGTTCCAGTTAGGCTCAGTAAACTGATCTGCTACACGTCATCCTTCCTCTTCTTTTGTTCTGCTATTTGTTCACATACCAGACCTTCCTTACTGCTTTCGCTCTACTCTTCTCCTTTTGTTCGCACACCACACTATCCAACTACAACTTGTCTTATCGAAATCCATCTGGTATATATATCCACACAAAGAATTTCATCCTCTTTCTAGTCAGCATCTGAAATAGTTAATATTTCCCAACCTTTTTTCTGTCAGTTGAATCCTTGCTTCCCAAGTGATGCGGATCAAAAATAGACTTATATAAGTTGTCCAATAAGTCGTCCAATCATGAATGATACCTTAGGAATCTTTATCATCATCAACATCTCATCTGGAATAACTTCTGATGCTCTGCCTATTAGTTCTTTCTCTGTCTATTCTACCAAACTACACCCCAGTACTTAGAAGCTTATATCTCTTTACTCTTTCAACACTAGAGGCTCAAACCCTGGAATCTATTAATCAAGATACTCCTCTTGACTTTCCCAAGTCCGTACTTTCCAAGGATACGTCCTCTAATAGATCCAGACCTGACTGTCGGACCTTTTGCATACTCTGTTCTTGCTTACCAAACCTGTAAGCTCTTCAATCTGACTTCTGGTAGAGACACACCATATCCTGCGGATGTGTGGGATGATCTTTGTTTCCATGAATGACAACAATCATGAAGCTCCAATGTGTCTCTTGCCAACAAATTCAAGTGCTATAAACATATCTAAGAATTTGGTGTTGCATTCAAATACTAAACACATATCCATCAAGTTTCACTTTTTGAGAGAGCAAGTGAACAAGAATGAAGTTAGATTGGAGTTTGTGCCTTCCAAGGATCAGATTGTAGACATCTTTACTAAACCTCTACCTAAGGACTCTTTTGAGTATCTTAGGGAGAAGTTAGGGGTTATTGCCCCTCCAGTGATGAATTAAGGTGCACTGAGGTGCATCAGTCTGGTAGATATCATAGTCATATCTTGTGATCTAGATTGATGTGGAGTTGCTACTCAGGGGGAGCAGCAGGTATGATTCTGAAGTGTTGGAATTGCAAGTATGTGCCCTTTTCCATTGATGTCAAAGGGGGAGAGAAGACATGTGAAAAACAAGTGGTTGTTGATCAAAGGGGGAGAAGTAAAGGGAGAGCAGACATGTGAATGATTGTTACTAATAGGGGGAGTTGTGACAGTGAGGAGATGTTCTTGTCTTGATGGTCAAAATAGTTTTTCACATCATATGTTGCCATCAATGACAAAAGGGGAGATTGTTGCAAGTATGGGCCTAACTTGTGTTGTCATTGATGTCAACATACTCTTGTTTCATTAATGATAAGGATTGGATGAGCTGTGTGCTGAGGATATTGAGTAAATTAGTCTTAATCAGGAACAGTGAAGATCAATGATGACAATAAGGAAAAAGTCCAAGATAGGAAGAGGATTAGAAGATGTGGATTAAAGGGTTTGTAGAAATGTGTCTTGAGGTGATCTAGTAGAGATTTCAGAGGTCTGCATGAAGATATGAAGAAGTTGTGGCCGTTCAAGTAAAACCAGTTTTGGTAGGTGTTTAGAGGTAACAGAGTGACACAGATAGGTCCGGTTAGATCCAGAAGTATAATTTCCTGCTCTGTGAATTTGAGATAGTGTTGAGGAAGTCCTTGTGATGTGTCAACTCAATTGGTTCAAGAATTGAAGGTTCAGAAGTATCCATTCTTTGGTGACAGTGGTGACAAACTGTGTTCTTGAGGCTCCGGATGAAAGAGAGAAGGATTTCAGTATGCAGATGAAGTACAGATGTTCTTGGTGATTCAGGCAACCTTGTGAAGGACTTTGGATTGTGTCCAATGTGTGTTAGTGGTCTGCATTGGAGTTGGAGCTCGCTATTGAAGAAAAACCTCCAGATGATGGTGTTCTTCCTGAGACTGGCCAACTGAATAAGTTACACATCTTGTGGATGTTCTAGTAGATGTTTGCCGACTTAGATGATTATTCCTAAGTTGATGTCTTGTATAAATAAGGGGTTACGAAGTCATTTTAGAGTTGTCTTGGTGGAGATGAGTGTGGTGTAGCAAGGAGGAGAGTGAAAGGCCAAGCAGAAGTATTAGGCTTAAATGGAACTAATTCAAGCATGGTGAAGATGCTATTTTCCAGTTCAAGTAGGAGATACTTATTTCTTTGTAGGCAATGTGTCTCTTGTAGGCAGTGAGCCTCTTGTGAGCAGTGTGCTCAGGAAGTGAGCCCTAATTGGCATGTGCCATTTTGTTCTTTCTATTCTTCTAATAGAGAATATAATCTTGGGTTAATCACCCTGTGGTTTTTCCCTTAACCAGGTTTTCCACATCAAAATCTTGGTGTCTTATGTGTTGATGTGTTTCTGCTTTTGAATTAAGTGCGTTATGTTTCATGATTAATATACTGCTAATCACTAAGAGGATTTAAGTGTGTAATTGTGAGAAAGTTTTGGACAATTGATTCACCCCCCCTCTCAATTGTGTGCCCTAAGCCTAACAGAGAGTCCATCTCTTTAGAAGATGGTGGAGCTTCATAGGTCTCATAATTTGTAGTGTAAGTGAAATTATTGTCTTTATTTTCTATTATTTAGAAACTTTAGGTTTCTCAGGTAGTTCCAAAGATTGCTTGGATGAGATCGATGCAACTTTTGATGTTTCAGCATTATTGATTTTATATTCCCCTATGAAGGTAGGAGTAAAATATAATGAACCCAAATTGTCACAAGGGAATGCATTCGATGTTGAATCTTGCATAGCATAATCTACAGCAAGAGGTATTGATGAATCAAATTTTAAGTTATTGAGAATCTTGTGATTGACAACTTGTTTTTGTGTTTCAATGTGTAAACAACTTTCTGGTTCCGGATCAACTTTGATTGTGTGAAGTTTACCTTCATAAATAAACTTTACTAATCATTGAAGGGTAGATGGAACTGCTCCCATGGCATGAATCCATGATCTACAAAGAATCATATTATAGGAAAGAGCATCAGGCATGACATGAAAAAGTGTAGCTAATGTCACAGGTCTAGCCTTTACAGGTAAAGTTATAGTACCTAAGGATGGTCTATCAACATTATGAAAGACATGAATGTTAAGATTATCCAGTTTAATTAAATTTCTATCAACGTTGATTTTGTGTAACAAATCAACATTGCAAACATTAAGGCCAATCCATTATCAACCATAACTCACTTTATCAAATTTTTGTTTATAGTGACAAAGATTAGAAGAGGATCATATTGTTTCTGAACTTCCATAGAGGGTAACTCATGTTGTTGAAATAGAATGCATGTTTTTGTCGCATGCATGCAATCGAACAGAGCTACTACATCATTAGGCTTAACAATAGGTGGTACAATCACCTTTTGTAAAGCTTCCTAAAGCATTTTGTGGCATGTAGGCAATGTTTGTATGAGTTCCCAGAGAGAGATCTTAGCTAGAGTAGCATGAAGTTGCTCAACAAGATCATAATCTTGACCAACTTTTTGAGTAAGATGAGGTGGTTGAGGAAGCATAGGTTGAGAAGTTGGTAAAGTGATCAGAATGTTCAACTGTTGTTTACTTTTTTATTATTTTTTGTATTGTATATGTGAGCAACCACATTGTGATAGGGTTGTTGTGACACATTTTGATACGCTTGACTTCCTTGAGTAATTTGTTTTGCAAAGTTAAGAATGTAACTCAGGGGTCTAGGTGGTGTTGGAGCACCTTGAACTGTAATCACTAGTTTAAAGTGAGGAGGCACACTACATGCCCCATTCACAATGAGTTTAGGAACATGTTTATACTTATCTAGTATTCCCTTAGTGGGTGGGATAAGTTTATTAGTGATGATTGAATTAACATTGGTTTTACTTTGTTTAAGCTCAACATCCATCCCTCAAGTGATGCAGGGGCACCTTGCCTCTTTCCAATTTTTGGTTTTATTTATTTTTCTTTAATGTTTTGGTTTGTCTGTAATTTTGGTTGGAAGCTCTTGTCGCCCGAGTGACAGAAGATTGCTTGGCTAGCTATTTTCTCTCTGTCGATCATTTCTTAGGCAATTATATTTCTACTATTTTGTGGGGAGGTGGTGGCTGTTAGTTATCTTCAGTTTTAAAGAATTAAAAAAGCCTCAAATCATGCAAATAAATAATGGACCCCGCTAGAAAAACAATTAAGAAGATTTGATATGATTTTCTTTCCTTCTTAGCAGGTCAGCCATTTTTAGAAACAACACTAAATCTTCAGTAAATGGTGATTGTACTTCTTAGCATTAAGGTTTCCATTCTCTGCAGTCGACGACGTGCATGTTCGTTGGCCGTCTTGCTCAATGATTCCATTTTTGAAACCTCTATAGGTCATGGACATCATGGATAATCTTCTAGCGGTAGCGACGCTATGAAGTTTCAATTCTTTCTACAGAACTTTAAAAAAAAACTAATGGACAACATATTTAGAGGGATGGACAACTTCGATGAGGCAGAGAGGAGAAGATTGAAAAAAAGGATAGAAGTTTGATTAGAGAATCAACAGAAAGAAAGAGGCTGACTATTGATTGGCAAGGGTGAAGGTCTGATCGAAGGGTAAATAATAGAAGGCTGATAGTTCTGAGAAAGATAGATGTTTTGCATTTGTTTGAATCTCTGCATGGGTGAGGCCGAATGTATTGCCGTCATTTTGGTTATGTAATAAACTACATATCAATTAATAAAGCATATTTCCTTATCATTATTTTCTGTGCAAGAATCCATCCTTCCTATCACTCTTATATTGAAGTTCCGGTCATTTTTTTGCATTTCTTATTGTGTTTGATTTATGAAAGTGTGTTTGTGAAGGTTTGATCGAATGATAAATAATAGAAGGCCGACAGTTTTGAGAAAGATAGATGTTTTGCATTTGTTTGAATCTCTGCATGGGTGAGGCCGAATGTATGGCCGTCATTTTGGTTATGTAATAAACTGCATATTAATTAATAAAGCATATTTCCTTCTCATTATTTTCTGTATGAGAATCCATTCTTCCTATCACTCTTATATTGAATTTCATGTCATTTTTCTACATTTCTTATTGTGTTTGATTTATGAAAGTGTGTTTGTGAATGGTGACTAGCAAGGCATGCCTTCAGTTTGGTATCAGAGCCAAGATTGTGATTGGGTATTGACAAGTGGTCAATATGCCTCTGAGAAGGATGGGTAAAGGCCAAGGTAGAGGCCAAAGAGACCATGGTGACCCTGACTTGATGCAGAATTTGATTGCAAGGTTGGATGCTCTTGAGAGGACACAGAGGAGAGGAAACCTAGATGTTGAAGATGTCAGTGATGAGGAAGAAGAACCCCAGAGAGAAGAAAATGAGGAAGGACAAGCAGATCTAGGAGATGAATTTGGTGAAAGACTGATAAGGTCAATCATGAGTTTGGGTTCCAAACCCAAGATCAATGTGCCAACATATGCTGGAAGCATAAATGGTGAAGACTTGATCGATTGGATCAATGACTTGGATAAATATTTTTAATATGAGGGTGTAGTAGAAGAGAAAAGAGTAAAGTTTGCCTGCACAAGATTGAAAGGTCATGCTGCCATGTGGTGGGACTTTGTCCAAACTCAAAGAAGAAAGAGAAATGAGGAAAAGATTAACTAATGGGATAGGATGATCGCTAAGTTAAAGGCCAAATTTCTTCTCGGTGATTATCAAGCAAATCTCATTAAGAGATTATAAAATTTGAACCAAAAAGATCTGTCTGTGAAATATTATATAGAAGAGTTTTATAATCTTATAATCAGTCTAGTCATGCTGAAGAAGATGTGGAGAAGATAGCACGTTATGTGGATGGTTTGAAATACAATCTGCAAGATGAAATGAGTCTTTTGTGCCCAAGGACCCTGAAAGAGGCTTACCAACTTGCCTTAAAGGTAGAAGAGAAGATGCAAAGGAAACAAAGTCAGCAAGAGAGGAAAAGAGGAAGAGGTTTCAGAGGAAGGGGACAACAAATTAGTAGAGGACAGTAACATCATCAAGGTGAAGAGGCTGGAAGTTCCAGGGTCAGTGCAAGAAGTTGGGTCCACTTTTTGGCCAAAAAGTGGAAGTGTTTTCCCTGATTTTCAGAATTTGTCACATTTGACCTTAAAATTTGAAGCACTTAGAGATGGAATCTTTAAAAAAGTCACTAAATATAAAATGTAGTACTCAGAGTCTAGTTTCCAAATATGTAATTTTTTTCAATACTCAGATGATACAAATTGATTTGCAATAGGTATTTCTAAAAACCACTATTTAAAAGTCACTTTTTTTAACCATACCATGCACATGTACGACCAACATAATTTGACCTAAATAAAATTATTTTTCAAAATCCTTTTGGGAAAAGATGTGTAGTACAGTGAAGTTTGATGAGGATATTTTTTTATAATTTATTTCTAAATAATTTTTTTTATTAATTTTTTATTAGGCCTAATTGCTACTTTTGAAAACCCCTCGTGTATGGCCAACATAATTTAAGATTAAAAAAATCATAAAATTAAATTTTGTTTTTCATTGTGTAAAGAATGATGTGTAGATTGATGACATAATTTTAAAAAAAAATTTAAAAATTAAAAGTTATTAAAAAAATACAAACACCTGTCATTTCAAGTTTTTGGACTAGTTTGCTCATAAATTAAATAATAAATAGAAAAACATGTCCAATAACAAAAAAAATTACATATTTGAAAACTACACAATGTCATTTGTAATGGGTTTTCATTTCATAAAAAAATTTAGAAAAAAAGGTCTTCAGCCATATAGATAAACTCAGTGTTTCTTCTTGTTCTGTACTTTGAAAAAAACTTGCAGGTTCAAGGCTCAAGGTCGGCCAACCATGCCTATCTCGAGCCTAAAACCCAAGCAAAGGGAAGGGAAAAGGTAGTGGGAGATTTCCAATTTCAAATAATGGGTACCCATTATAAAACGGGTACGCATTACATAACAGGTACCTGTTATAAAATGGGTACCCATTATAAAATGGGTACCTTTTACATAATGGGTACCCGTTATGTTTTTAAGAACGGGTACCCATTTTATAATGGGTACTCATATCTATTATACCTGTTATTTCCCATATTAGGGAAAAACGTACTATTACTCTATCCCTGCAACTCACAAGTTTGATCAGTACGACACGACAGCGACAATTTCTACATTTTTTTGCTTACAAGTGTTTTGTGGAATCTCTTAACAAGTCATATTCTATTCAGATTTTGAAAAGAGTCAATCATATGAACAATTTTGAAGTGAAATCAAGTGCATGAGCTATTTTCAAGAGGAATAAAGAAAGAAGGTTTTTGTTTTTACATCTACCTTTTACTTCAAAATCTATGGAACAAAGGATCTACATCTAATTCTATTTCAAAATTTCAAATAAGTACATCAATTATGAAATTGGATTAAGTGTCAATTGTTATTTTATCAAGAGGGTTTGGTAATCATGGGATCAAATCAACATTAAAGAAAAAAACAAAGGAGGGTAATGACACCTCAAGAAATTGAAGCAAATAGAGAGAAGGAAGAAAAAAGGCAAAGAGATAGAAGAACAAGGATTCAAGAGATGAAGAATATTGAAGCATCTAGTTCCATGAGTATTGAAGAGAAAGACATTCAAGAGACTATAAATGATGGGATGAATGTAGATGATGCAAATGTGGAAATGGTGAATTTGGAAGAAAATGTGTCTATAGAAACAAATGCATGTATGTCTTCAAACCGAAACTTTCAAAGATATGAAAAATGTGACTATACAAACAAATCCAGGTATGTCTTCAGAGCCAACTTTCAATGATATGGAAAACACGACTATAGAAACAAATCCAGGTGTGTCTTTGGAGCCAACTTTCAATGATATAGAAAACATGACTATACAAACAAATCCAAGTGTGTCTTCAGAGTGAACTTTCAATGATATAGAAAACATGACTATAGAAACATATCCAGGTATGTCTTCAAACCCACCTATTGATGATATGAATGAGAATGATATCCCTTTTAGGAGTGAAAATGAAAATGTTTTATTTGAGATTGAAAGAAATGTCTTAGATAATCTTCCTAGTAAGATTTCTTGGAGGCAAATGAGAACTCATGCAAATAGATTATATAAAATTTTTTTTATAGAAAACGTCTTGAATTTCAATGTCAACTTATGATGCAATTGATGAAGATGTGGAAATTGCGAAAAGCAATGAAAAAGTTAGGCATCTTTGTAAAACCTAAAAAAAATGAATCAATCAAACAAGTTTTATCTAGTGTTGCTAATGCTATTGATTCTATTGGTAAAAAGAGTCGATCTAAAGATAGCAATGTAGCACAAAGAGCTATAACAACTACTTTAGTCAATAAATCATCTTCTAATAAAAGAATGATAAGTAAGACAAGTGAAATTCTAAAGATAAATCCTAAAACTTTGAGAAGAGTAGCAAAGAGAAGAGAATCTATTGAAAAAGATCCAACTAACCAATGTTGGAGTTTTAGTGGTAGACTCCAAAGTATGACATGAAATTAAATAGTGAAATCAAATCTTTAATTCAAAAATATTGGCATGATAATACAAGGGTATCATCTAATGTTAGAGATGTTTTAAAATTGCTAGTGGGGTCTAAAATTCGTGATCCTCATCCAAAACATCTATTAGACATGACTCAAACTGAATTATATAAAAAATTCTTAGATGATTTAGTGTTAGAACCATTTAATATTACCATAATTCAAAGATCTTTTGAGAAATGTAAACCTTGGTATGTGAAAATTAATAAATAACGAATCTCTTGTTGTTGTAAAACTTATGTGCAATTTCATTATTATTATGATGTTTTTCGATATATACGTTCTACTTTGCATACTGACGAAATTATGTAGGAATGTGGTATTAATATGCCACCTCAAACAATTAAGGAGTTTGTAGCAGGTTTGTTTTGTGAAACATCTACTGGATACTTATTTTATTCAAAAGCATGTATTTCTGGACAATGCAATAGATGTGGCAACTTTTCATTGTTAGGAGAATGTATGCATGAAAATATTTCACATGAATTTGGACAACAATTAGTGGATGTGACAAGATTCAAGATTGTTGAATATTCTTTAAAGGATGGAAAAATTGGAAAGCATTGTGAGTTAGTCACTGAAAAAATTTGTGTGCATGCATTCATCAAAGATTTTAAGGATAATATTATATCCAAATATGTCAAACACTCCCAATATGCTTGGTGGCTTGATGGACAATTTCGTTCATGTAAAAACATGTTTCCAATTGGAACTATCCTATCAGTGGTTGACTTTGCAGAAAATTATACTATTGCTCCACAAGAGGAAATTCAATCTTAGTATTATAATTTAGTGCAAGTGGCCATATTTGTTCATACTGTGTATAGACATGTAGATGATAGTACAGAAGATAATAGAAATTTTTTGAGGGAGTATCATTTCTATTTGAGTGATAACCGGTTACACTCTTCAGAGTTTGTGCAATATTGTTTCATAAAATTTTATGAAAATTTAAAAGAAAGAGGAATCCAGATGGCACAACATTTCATATGGTTAGATAATTGTACAGGGCAATTCAAAAATGCAAGAATGTTTTATTGGCTATGTAGGGCTCACAAAGAAATCAATATCCAACATATGTGGAGTTTTTTTGAAGCTAGACATGGTAAAGGAGAACATGATGGAGCTGGAGCATGTGTGAAAAGAGCTCTTGCTAGAGAGCAACTAAAATTTGAAGATGCAGCCAAATTTAGAGATGCACGTGCAATTGTGGATTGATGTAATGAAAAATTATCTACGGGATCAAGTCAGAACTCTACAATTCGACGATTCTTTTGGTTAGTTGAAGAAGAGAATATTCCTACTCGACTTGATTGTGAGACAATAACTGGATCAACAAAATGACATTTATTTAAGAGTTCAAATGCAAGCACATGTACTATATGGACTAGGGAGCTTGCATGTTTTTGTCAATTTTGTATTACAGGTGATTGGGGAGCATGTGAAAATACAAAATGGGTTGAAGAATAGAAATAAAGATCCTTAACACCTACAGAAACACAAGATCAACTTGAAACAACAATTGAAGATGATAATCAAATGTTTGCATCAAATGACTATGATCATGTTTTAGACCTTGTACAAGAAGGTACTTTTATTTTCAATATTTTTTTATTGTCATTTTTTTGTACATCTATATATAATTGATTATATATGTATGCATGCACAAATTTATATGATTTAGATACATGTTACACTTTACTGAATTACATAATTTTTTTGTAGGACATGTGTATGCTATTGTTGCACCTAAGGACAACGAAGAGGAAACTGAGTATTGGTTGGCTCAATGTGTTGAGACAAAACAAAAGTTGTTACATCCTAGAGTAGAGGATGATAACATGGAGTATCCAACAGGTTCTGTGGTTGTTGTTGGCACTTGGCTATGAAAATATCTAATAAGAAGGAATGGTTTGCCTACATTTGAAGATTATGAAAACATAAGAAGATCATACACTACTCACATTTGATTGTGGCAACAAATATAAAACTAGTCAGATCAAGGCAAACCTTCTAATAAACAGTTATGGACACTTTTGATGGAAGAACATGAGTCAATTATAGATGCATTGCAAAAAAATGAAGATGCAGATGGTACAATAGAATAAATTTCTAGGTATGTAAACCATACTCTTACATCCCCTAAATCCATCCTCTTAAATGTATCCTATAATGTTATCTAGTTGCATGTAATGCATCAATGTTTTATCTTTTTGGAATATAAATTCTTTCATTCTCATTTCAGCTTCTATATTATTCCCCTTGTCTTAAATTTTGTATCGACTCATGTAAATATATAGTTAATTTACTTGTACATTTGAACATTACTTTTTGCAGGTGTACCCTAGACAAGTAGTCAAATTTACATGATTGTCAATAGAAGTTTTCACCATACAAGTATGTGAGGTCATTTTTGTAGTCTTCAACTAAAGTAAACGCAAATTAGGTAATTGTATATACTTATATTATGGCTTTCACATTCAACATGTTATCTAGAACTACATAATGCATCAATGTGTTGTGTTTTTGGTATATAAATTCTTTTATTTTCATTTCACCTTCTATATTATTCCCCTTGTCTTAAATTTTGTATCGACTCATGTAAATATATAGTTAATTTACTTGTACATTTGAACATTACTTTTTGCAGGTGTACCCTAGACAAGTAGTCAAATTTGCATGATTGTTAATAGAAGTTTTCACCATACAAGTATGTGAGGTCATTTTTGTAGTCTTCAACTAAAGTGAATGCAAATTAGGTAATTGTATATACTTATATTATGGCTTTCACATTCAACATGTTATCTAAAACTACATAATGCATCAATGTGTTGTGTTTTTGGTATATAAATTATTTCATTCTCATTTCACCTTCTATATTATTCCCCTTGTTTTAAATTTTGTATCAACTCATGTAAATATATAGTTAATTTACTTGTACATTTGAACATTACTTTTTGTAGGTGTACCCTAGACAAGTAGTCAAATTTGCATGATTGTCAATAGAAGTTTTCACCATACAAGTATGTGAGGTCATTTTTGTAGTTTTCAACTAAACGTGAATGCAAATTAGGTAATTATATATACTTACATTATGGCTTTCACATTCAACATGTTATCTAGAACTACATAATGCATCAATGTGTTGTGTTTTTGGTATATAAATTCTTTCATTCTCATTTCACCTTCTATATTATTCCCCTTGTCTTAAATTTTATATCGACTCATGTAAATATATAGTTAATTTACTTGTACATTTGAACATTACTTTTTGCAGGTGTACCCTAGACAAGTAGTCAAATTTGCATCATTGTCAATAGAAGTTTTCACCATACAAGTATGTGAGGTCAATTTTGTAGTCTTCAACTAAAAGTGAATGCAAATTAGGTAATTACAAATATATATACTTATATATTTCTCATCCATCGTCTAAAGACACCCGCTTGTACATCCCCTTAATTCATCCTCTTAGCTCCCCTTAAGCCATCCTCTTACATCGCCTTAAGCCATCAAGTTTTATCTTATACTTTGTAAATTGACTCATGTACATCTCTCCAAGTAAGCTATCCTCTTTTGTATGCCCTTAAGACATCCTCTTCTAGCCCCCCTTTTAATTAATCCTCTTATACATCCCGTTCCTAGCCATCCTCTTATGTATCCCCTTAAGACATCCTCTTAGCTCCCCTTAAGCCATCGTCTTACATCCTCTTTTGTGTTATTTAGTTACATATTGCATTAATATTTTGTGTTTTTGGTACATATTCTTTCATTCTCATTTACATTCATTATTTCTTGCAGGTGTATCCTACAAGTAGATTTTTCCATGATTGCCACTACAAGATTTCATCATAATGTAAATGGTAGATCAATTTTGTAGTCATGTCAAACTAATAACATGGACCTATAAGCTAATTGTATAGATATACTCATATGTTTAATAATGGACCTATTATTTTGTTTTGAGACTCTTTTTATGATATATGTATTTAATTTTCACGGATTGAATATTATTTTATGATTGCCACAAATGATATTAGTGTAGAGGTTCAATAAGTATATAGTTTGTATTTTTTCTATCATTTTTGTACCCACTTTAGCTATGTTTTGAGATGTGTTGATTTAGCATTTATTTTATATTATTTAAATGCACAAAAGTTGAAAAGTAGTGTCATGATAGTTAAAGGGAAATAGTCCTAGGATAGTTTGCATATATGAAACATGGTTTAATATCACCTCTATGAATTCCATGGTCCTCCTCTATATCCTTCAATCATTGTCTTGAATAGTCTAATGCTATCACTAATAAATATGGGACTATGCTATCATATTACCTAGGTGTAGTCATTGGTGTTGTAGAGTTATTTACGACTGCTAAGGTAATAATGAGGGTTATCATGCATATGTAAGGTAGTAAATAGTCATTATTTCAAACTAAATGACTACCATAAAGGTTACTCATTGTCATAGCAAATAGAAGATTATTGTCATGCATGAAGATTATTGCCATATCCAATCTAGACTATCATAAATCATTGAGATGTTCCCACAAGAGCAATTCAAATCTAAAAATCAGTCATAATGAGGTTATATCATCTAAAGTCCATTGCAAAAATCCATATGACAATAATAAAACAAATAGGATAGTCATGAAACAAATAGGACACTCATGAAACAATAAAGTAATCATGTTAGTCAAGAGGTTTTCACAGTGATTGATGATCTTATATCATTCTAAATGGTCATATGCTAGTTAGATAGACATGTATTTATGGAAACAAGTGGCCTTCATGAAATTCATAAGAGGCTACCAAACCAATTATAGGATTGTCCTAATGAAACAAGAGAGGACTGTAAAATGCATAAGTGGTCATCCAAACACCTATATGATTGTCATAACAATCCCTAATAGCCACTTGCCTTCATGACCAATCAAAGATGTTATTAAGAACTTGAAGATAATCCCTAATACCCACTCAATAGAACTACTAAGAGAATAACCAATCAAACCAAGACAAGAATCTACATAGCAAAAGGAATCTCAAAAATGAAATAATTCCCTAGAACTAGAGACATTCTGAGTAATCATTATAGGCCTGATTAATGCACCAACATTGTGAACCAATAAGGTATAAAAGAGAAGATCTCCAGAGAATGTATAAATACAAGAAGAGATCACTTGGAGAAGGCTACTAAAGCTAAACACATGAAACTAGAAGTTCTGGAAAGAGCAGAAAAGAGATTGTCAAAAATAGGAAAAATGAAGGGGCCTTGATAAGGTATATACTATCTATTCAAAATTTGGGAAAAATTATCTACACATTAGATAAATTCAAATGTCCATATGAGAATCCATCAAAGCATAATTGAAAGTGGATTTTTGTAAGATGTATTAATTGCAAGTGCTACTTCTGATCACCACAACCCTCACAAGAAATTATGCTACTTCTTGAATAATTTCAAATTGTGATAAATTTTTTTGTAGCTTATATTGTGTGAATAAGATTTGAATTTCCTTCTAGTTTCTTCTAAAGAGTTAGTTTCTCTACAAGAATTGAATGCTTCATTTGAATCATGTTTTGAATGTTTTTTTAGGGAAGATTTTGTTTGGACACTATTAAAGTGAGTCTAACATCCTTATCATTTTATCATGATTTTGTAGGTTTATCCTAGGTAAATTACCTTGTTATAAAGTGCCCTAAATTTATCTATTAGATAATTGTAACACCAAACTTATCTATTAGATAATTGTAACACCAAACCTATCTATTCCACTATGTAAATTAACTTAATTTAGGTTTGTGAGGTGATGTATTAGAATTTAGAATTTTGAATATAAATATAAATGAAAACATTTAATTAATTTTGGCAGTTAATAGATTGTTCACTATTTCAAGAAGAACTATTGAACCATAATGCGGAAAATGGATTATCAAAAATAGGAAAAATTGGAAAATGGATTGTGATAATTTTTTTTGTAGATTATATTATGTGGATAAGATTTGAATTTCCTTCTAGTTTCTCTACAAGAATTGAATGCTTCATTTGAATCATGTTTTGAATGTTTTTTTAAGGAAGATTTTGTTTGGACACTATCAAAGTGAGTCTAACATCCTTATCATTTTATCATGATTTTGTAGGTTTATCCTAGGTAAATTACCTTGTTATAAAGTGCCCTAAATTTATCTATTAGATAATTGTAACACCAAACTTATCTATTAGATAATTGTAACACCAAACCTATCTATTCAACTATGTAAATTAACTTAATTTAGGTTTGTGAGGTGATGTATTAGAATTTTGAATTTTGAATATGTTACCTCTCAATCCGACTGGATGCTTATTCCCAGTTATCCCTACAAGGTAGCCATCAATGATCAATAGGATTCCTGGGCCAGCGGCTAACACTATAGGAGATAGACTCTATAGATATCTCCTCTTCTTCTTTAGGCTCTGCAGAACCAAGGGGGGTATTCCCTATTCAACATCTACAACATATGCACGTGAAACTACTCAGATGTTGAAACAAAGCAGATAAATCCTCTATGATGTAGACCAAAACTATGGAATAAGTGCAAAGGGGCTAGCTTTGGGCCTATGCTCAATTGTAGACAGAGGATTTTGGGTCCTTAAACTACTTCTAAAATCCTAAAGGTTTGTATTTAAAGTTTGAGTTTGATTTATTTTTGGATGCAAACCTAGGACTTTGGTTGTGACCTCAATACAAGATTGGATCGGTGCCTATCTAGGGCTCGGAGTCAATAGACATACACATGTGAATGTACACATAAACTTATATTAATGACTGAGTTTCAAGGGGATTGTTCAATATCTGCCTTACAGATACTTCCCAGATTTGGGTATTCAGTTACCTTTGCTTAGGAGATCCTCACTACAATATATTCTTCTTAAGACTTTAACCTAAAACATTTAATCTACTCCTTGAGCAGAAGTAAAAGACCAAGCATTCAATATAGCAAATCTATATTAAAGAATATTAGACACCCCTTAGCTGTTGAGATTCAAAAGAGGAATACATTCAATTTGGAGACAAGTAACAGAACACATGCAATGAAGCAATACACATTTAGATCAACATGAAACCAGTAAGTTTATGCATTGAACATACAACATGAGACTCATAACTCAAAAGACAGCCAAGACAGAGCCACCAATGGAGTTGTATCTTATCACAGCACCAGAAATTTGTCTAGTTTTCAACAACCACAAATGAGTAACACAGTCTGCTTAATACAGCAAAAAAGTGTACTTGGCGAATTAATTACATGGCACATCAAAACTCTGCTAGATTCAATGCATGAGGAATGGCTCTCAAACATTCAACACTGTGGGGAGATAGAGAGGAATGAGCAGATGGAATCGAGATCCGCACCGCCATTTAAGGACATTCATCTTCAATCGGGCTGTTGACCCGTCCATCGTCGACCCATACTGCTGCAATTCTACCATTAACGCTTCAACTACCTGTAGCCTCTCTAAAATGTAGCAATGGCACACCTCTAAAAATTTCCCACTCAAAAATGGCCACACACGCTCTAGAAAATCCTTCACTGCAGGCTCAAAATAAGACCGTCGATCATCCCTCCGTCACTGTGATCAACAGTACCCAAAAATGTTGAAAAGTTGTCGGCTAGTGAAAATGTGCCACATAGGCACCTCATGTTTCTATCGCTGGCTTTTCTCCCTCTCATTTTTGCCTTTTCACCCCTTGTATATGAAAGAACAGATGCATATACAATCGCCAGTGTTTGCCTCTCAAAATCCTTATATATGCAAAATGCATATACATGCATCAATTAAATATACATGGTGGACTCCAGCCATCTATCCATCAGATTTGAAAAAACATTCAAATCTGAGCCCCACATTTCTTCATGCTTGTCGCATTGTACATACAAGTTCAACATACATACACGGCGGACCCCAAAATGTTATGAAGCAGATTGGGAACTTATTCGGGTCCAGCTTGCATCTCATTCCTTTGTACATCGGCTTGTATATTTTGTTTGTATGCTAAATATACAAACACAAACACACAAGAAGGGAATCTATTTAGAATATTCCACATACATTCTTCCCTTGTATAATGAACATGTACAGACCTGTTTGTATAAAACTGCGGCGGGCCCCACCAAATGCATCTTTGTTGCAATGTAGAAAATGTATGCGCGCCAGCACTTGTATGTTTTTCAATGTACATTTCCATTGTATGCCGAACATATGAATGGGAATCTTCCACAGAATATACCTGCAATGTATCTTTTCTTTGTATCTAACCATTGTATGTCTGAACATACAAACCAAATATACATGCAACCCAATATGCAAGCAGTGAATATTTCTGAAATCTATGAAAGATTCCACCTTTGTATATGCACCCGATATGTAGTCCAAAATGCATAAAACTCATTTTTTCATCACTTTTTGGAGCCCGATAGAGATTTATGACCCGCTGATACATATTTTTTAACCTGCACGCATATATAAACCACTTTGTACACACAAAGACACCTACACCTTTACTGACTTTAACATCTTTAACTACAGAGGCCAAAAGTGTTATAATTTTTTAGACTTTTGGGAAAGGGCCTACATATTTAAACACATGACACCAGACTGCTCATGCAGGTGGTAACAAAAGCTTTGGTTGGGGACATGCAGTGCAAGGCTATAGTGAGAACCAGATCACTTTAAGGCAGACCGGGCAGAACATAGAACGCAAAAAAGTACCGACTATAAAAGACGAGCACAGACTATTTACACCTAATTTACAAATGTGCACAGAGGAAGATCATTTATGAAAAATAGGGCTTCAGGAACTGACCGTGCATTGGTAGTTTTAGCAATTCACCACTCAGGGCCTAGAGGAAGTATGAATTTTCTCCATGAATATTGCTAATTTGATATGGACCCATCCATAATGGCTCAAATTTATTATGCTTACCCTTATCTTGGTTCTTTGCATTCCAAACAAGGACCAAGTCACTTATCTAAAACCTTCTTTCCGTGGCCTTTCTATCAAATAAATATTTCATTTTCTGCTATTTCTTGATGTTTGTCATGTGTGCCTCTCTTCTGATTTCATCCAATGCAACTAGCTGATTTATCCTTTTAGTCATTAAGTCCTTAACCTCTGCATCATTTTCTTGTATGAATCTATAGATTGGCAAAAGGTTGTTCACATGCAGCCTAGCTAGTGCACCATACACTAACTCAAAAGGTGACCTTCCAATTGATTCCTTCACTGTCATCTGGTTGTCCCATAATGCCATCTTTAACTTCGAATCCCATGCCTTTTTGCTCTTATCTAGGATCCTCTTAATGATTTTCATGAGGCTCTTGTTGCTTGACTCTGCTTGACCATTTCCTTGTGGGTGATATGGTAATGCATATGATAGATTGATCCCGTACTTGTTGTAGAAATCAACAAAATCTCTAGATCTGAAGCACATGGCATTGTCTATGACAATTGTAGCTAGCACTCCAAATCTGATAATAATGTACTCTAAAGTAAAATCCATCACCACTTTGCTTGTAGTTTTCTTAGTTGGAATGGCTTCAACCCATTTGGTAAAATAATCAGTAGCAACCAGAATCCAACTCTGTCCTCCACTTGATTTTTCTGAGATTTCCCCTATAAAATCAATTCCCCACTACTGAAATGGGGCCTCTACAGTTATAGTCCTAAGGGGCAATGCACCTTCATATTTTAGCTTCCCTGAGAACCTTTAGCAAGAATCACATTTTCTTACCAAATTTTGTGCATCTGAGAAAAGAGTTGGCCACCAATATCCTGCTCTAAGTATTTTGTGATCTGTTGTCTTGGCAGCGTAATGTCCACCACATCCTCCTGTGTGTAGATTATTTAAAATATCAGTAGCCTGATCCTAATTCACACATCTGAGTACTAAACCTTCAGGATTCTTCCAATACAGCTCTCCTTGAAGAATTATGTATTTGATTGCACATAGCTTCAAAGTCCTTTTCTGACTATCACTGAAGTGGGAAGGACAATTCAAATTCTACAAATAATGTACTATGTCCTTATACCAATCAGATTCTGATATACTAACATTTTTATTTTGCACCATGTTCACTTGGCATGCTTCCAGATTTGATTCTGTCATTATCTTTGCCAAGCCTTGTCCCCTTACCAGCTTTGTAATCTGTATCTCGATGTTGAACTCTTGTAGTTTATTTATCCATTTGCATCTCCTTCCATTTACCTCCTGCTGAGTAAAGATGTCCTTGACTGCTGCATGATGTACATATGCAATTATCTGAGAGCCCACCAAATATGGCCTAAAGCTCTTGACTACTCTGACCAGTGCATATGCTTGTTTCTCCATGATGTCATACTTCAACTCAGAAGCCTACAATGACCTGCTAAAGAAGGCTATAGGTTGTTCAAAACCTTCTGCATTTTTCTGCAATAAACATGTAGCAATGGTGTGGAAAGAAGCAAATGAAAACAACTGAAATGGCTTAGAAAAGTCAAGAGATTTTAGCACAGGAGCCATCTTTATAGCCTCTTTTATGTACTAGAATGATTTAGTTGCTTCATCTTCCCATTTGACAGTTGCGCCCTTCTTCAACATTTTAGAGGTATCTTTTGTGGTCTCTACAAAGTTAGGCACAAATCTTCTAACAAAATTAATTTGTCCAAAGAAGGACTAGACACCTTTCATTGTTTTGGGAACCTAGATTTTGTCAATTGCGACCACCCTTTCAGGATCAATCCTGACCCCATCCTTGGAAACAATATGTCCAAGCAGTTTTCCTTCCACAACCCCAAAAGTACACTTCTTTGGGTTTAGTGAGATGCCATATTCTAATGCTCTAATAAAAATTTGCTCCATGTGCATACAATGTTGCTCCTCCTTTATTGAATAAGCTGTCAAGTCGTCCTGATATATAGCCAAAATTGAATCAATTAATCTTGCAAAAGCAACATCCATAGCCCTTTGAAAAGTGGCACCTGCATTTGTCAGTCCAAATGGCATTCTCACATATACATAGGTTCCCCATGGAGTGGTAAAGGTAGTCTTAAACTGTTCTAATTATTTTACCTTCACTTGATTGTACCCTAAAAATCCATCCATCATGGATAAAAGTTCACAGCCAGTCACTTTCTATAGCATAGCCTCCATATTGGGTAGTGGATAATTGTCCTTTAAAGAAGATACATTTAGATATCTAAAGTCCACACACAATCTTATGTCACCATTCTTCTTTCTAACTGGGACAAGGTTAGACACCCAAGTTGAGTGCCTGATAGGCATAATTATTCTAGCCTCCCTAAGCTTCATAAGCTCTTCCTGCATTTTTGGAGCTAAAGTTGGGTTGATAGGCCTTTGTTTTTGTCTAAATGGTTTAGCTCCAGGATTCAGAGGGATTTCATGCTGAAATAAATCCTCTCTATAAGCTTTCAGGTCCTCATAGGACCAAGCGAAGACATGCTTATATTTTCTCAGTAATGCAATCAACATAGTTCTGATATGTGGCTTGAGCTTTTTACCAATGTATACCTTTTTGGGAGCATGGGATGCTCCCAAGTTTATCTCCTCCAAATCATCCTTGTTTGTTGGAGATGACTTTGTAACAAATTGGTCCCTATTGTCAAAAGCTCTTTCCAAAGAAACTATCCCTCTGGGGATTTTAATTGTTTTATGTTGAAGTAGTTCCTTCCCCATAAGAGTTTCTTTTCCATCTACAACCTCCACAAAATTTTGAAAATCAATTTCTTGGTTCTCATATTCATCAATGCAATGTAGAAATCTCAGTAAATCCTTGTTGTCATCAAACACCAGCTAGCTGCATACATTATCTGGTACTGCAGGTCTTAGTTTGACCTCAACATTAGTTACATCTGATAGAGTAACATCATCTGGCCTTATAGCTACATTAGCTAGGAAATCTACCCTGACATTTTTTGATCTCTCTATCCAGTTTATTGAAAAGGCATCAAACAATTCAATTGTATCCCAAACAACATGTTTATATTGTTTTAACCTCTTGTTTTTTAATGCATACTTATCTCTAACTTGGGAAACAATAAGCTTTGAAACACCAAATACTTTGAGAATTTTAATTCCATGCTTTAGAGCTACATTCAAACCTAACAACAAAGCCTCACACTCTGTAATATTATTTGTACAGGCAAACCTCAGCAAGAATGAGAATTTTAGAAGCTTACCAGTTGGAGATAGAAATATAATTCTAGCACCAAAGCCTTCTTTAGAACAAGCTCCATCAAAGTACATGGTCCAGAGACCATATTTATCAGACTCTTCAATGCACATGTCTCCCCCTTTACCTCTTTGATCATCTGAGATAACTCTAAAATTTTCACAGTCAGTGTCCACAAAACATATATGCTCTTCTGACTCCTGGTCCTCAACTATTTCAGCTGATCTTTCTCCTCTAATCAATTTGACATCCTTGCCATTCATAGGGATCATAGCATATGAGAGGTCAAGTTGCATACTCCCACCAATCAATGTTGCCCATCTTCTTGATAACAACATGCCATACTGTGGCTTGATATCAACAACTGTAATGTTCATTTTGTAAGTCCTTTCTGGGTATTCCGCTAGTTTGAAATCTACATCTTTCATAATTCTAATGATTGGCACTTCTCTAGCATCCATGGCATACCATTTCTGACATGCCTTATCTATCTTTAACCTAGCTTGCTGCATAATGGCCAAAGGCATGATATTTGTTGATGCTCCTAAGTCAAGCATACAATTTTTAATCACTTTTCTATTTATGACAAGGGAGACATAAAATGCTTCCACTTGTGAAGGGCATTTTATCATGGTCATCCCCAGATACACCTCAGGAACTTCATCTTCATCAATACACAGGGCTTGTTTCTTACCCTGAGGTTCATCAGTCATCTTGGCTTGACAAGGCACACCTGAAATCAAGGACACTGCCTTATTTATGAATTCTTCAACTTTTATTAATTCCATTAATGGAACAGAGACTTTTATCTGAGCCAAGACTTGAGTTATGTCAAATGGAACATAATTTTGAATAACAGTTGTAGCCTGTTCCACAATTTTATTTCTATCCTGAGATGATCCAGCTTTAACTTTCATGGCTCCTTGACTGTCATTCTTGATCTAAAAATTTCTTCTTTGATCTTCAACCTAGGGAATTCTACTTTCTGGTCCTTGGGAATCATGAGCCATTTTTTGCTTAAAATTTTGCCTATTATTGCTCCATTGCTTCTTTTGTCGTTCAGTCCCTTTATGAGTATGCATAGGTTGGTTTACAAAAATATTCTCTGGTTGGGGTGAGTCACTTACCTTGGCTTTGCCCTAGAGATTGTAATTGCTCTTGACCTGAGCTACTGCTGCAGCTGTGAGGGCTCTTATTTCTTCATCAGAGGGCCTCCTCAAGTTATTCAAAAAATTATGTGAATCCTGAGGATAGGCATAATTATCTTCCTCATCCTCATCATAGGGAAACTGCTTCTAGACCTGAATCTCATCATTTGCACTTACATCAGCATCATGAGAGGAGTATTCTCTATTTGTAGACAACATATTGACATTATCATCTTCCATGCAATGTGGCTCATTGCACTCATCACAGGAAACAACATTGTTGTATAGAGACTGAGCAATCATACATTGTGACTGCAAGTGAGGCATTTGACATATGATACACCATGGGGTGTCATTAACAATATTTACAGCCTTCTTTAAAGGATCAGGAGTTTCCTTAACATTTTGAGCTCTTTGATTTGTATTGTTGTGTGGGAAGACAGGTTTACCATTATGCCAATTGGTATTGTATGGCATGTCATGTAATGATGGTCTTCTTTCTTGCCTTTGGTAAACTTGTCTGTCAGGACCAACTCCCTTTTCATTTTTAGCCATTCTATAGCTTAGGTCCTTGACAATAGTTGTCAATTTATCTATTTTATCCTTAGAAGTAGATGCACTGCCCTGAACACTCTGAGATTTAGTATTTGGATTTTGCAGAATCTTCACATCATCTCTTCTGTTTGTCTTACCAGATGCTTTTCTGTTATTTTCAATATTTGTTGCAATTTTGAAGGCATCTCTGAGGCTGTGAGGACCCTTGTCTCTCAATCCATAAGCAGTTTTGGCATCAAAAGCATTTATGTACAACACTATGCACATAGGTTCATTATGCCTCAAGTCTTGTGGCAATTTGTTCAATACCTTAGTAAATCTAGCATTGAAATTAGGGGTAAGTGCAAGAAGATGGGGGGCCAAAAAGTGGCCAAATTAATTTAAAAAAAAATGAAGTCATAATGCACTCGCATTATAATGTGCTCACATTATGACTTCCTATAAATTAAAAAAAAGGTTTCTAATTTCATTTCTTTCTATTTTCTCCTCTCTACCTGCGGCTTGCAAACCCTAGAAAGCGCGCTCGCATTTTGCAAAACACCATTCAACACAAAAAGCTTATCGATTCATTGCCAAAATGCCGCCACGATGTCGAGCACGCCAAAGGAGTGAGTTATATTTGTTTTTTTGTTTGAATTTGTTTCTAAGTAGGTAGGTTTTAGTTGATTTTTGATGTATATTTCATTAATTGTCAGGAAATGTTAATGCACCTCCTCCTCCTCCTCCTTCTCAAAATCCACAAAATCCTAAGGAGGAAATACCTACAGAACAACAACCTCCTCCATCCATTCCTCGACATGCCCCTGGAACACAAGAAAATATAATGGGGCAAATTGAAAACAACAAAAAAGAAATTGAAGATATAATTGCAAGGTTGAAAGATCCTTCCACTTCAACCTTGCATAGGTCCATGCTTGCCGAATCTCTTGAGTCTATGTTATCAAATGTAGATTCAATTAGCAAGCAAATAACTAGTTGGATGGATAAGAAGAGAGAGTTTAGAGATTACTATACAGACAAGTTGTCATACCAAGATGTGAAAAAATTACAAATTACAAAATTAAACTTGTGTTCAATTTTCACAAACCCACAAACAAATCAACCTCCACCCATTACATGCAAGAGGTTCCCTATCCATTGGCGTAACAACCAAGCAATAAGGGACAATTTTGGGCAGAGGTGGTGGATGGTTTTTGACCATCCTCCATGCAATAATAATGAGGTCCTGCAATACTTTTTGAGGAAACTCTACTGCAAGTTTGTCCTCAATAAAGTGCCAAACTATTTTGATATGCAGGACTTCCAGGGTAGAGGTGGGGGGTCAGCACAAGATAGACCAGGGGCACATCTTGACGCATAGTGGGTAGTGAGATGAGTAATCAGTAGACCAGCCCACGAGCATGTTTCTATCCCTTCCATTGTGAAGGAGAGTGTTGAGGTCGATACACTTCAGTCGATTAGTGCCTTGACCCAGAGCATCATAGAGCATGCCGGTCCTGCAACACAGAGTGGGTTGGGAGATAGTGCAAGGAGTAGGGTCCCACCCCATACTTGTTAGGCTTATGGGTCAGCCTGTGGTTATGACCCCATGGATAGTCAGGACGCAGGTGAACAGGCTACATCTGCAGCTGAGCAGATGGTGATGATAGATACCCTCCTGAGTGAGACTTTCAGCCTTGATACTCAGGTAAATATTAGCAAGTTTATTGAATTTAATTTATTAAATTTCTTTTTTGAAATAAAAGATTAACTAATTTAAATTGATGATTTTAATGAAATTTCAGGGTCATAGCATCGATGCAATTTTCAGTGGTTCTCCACCTGCATTTTTCACTAGATCATCTACTGTCAAGGTATGTAACTAGTAAACAATTATAAATATTACATGTGAATAGCATCGTTATATGAATGGTATTTTAATATCTGATTTTGGATGTTGAATAGGTTAATATTGTAGATTTCACGGCAACACCTACCAGCGGTGGTGGACTTCAAAGATTTACGGAGGTAATAAAATAAATAGTTTAATGAATAAATTGTACTTACTAAATTTTTGTATGTGATTTGTGTGCTTTATTGTGTGTACTTCCATGTTTAGATGAACGTGTGTGTATGTTAGGAGCCATGATTTGCATCACTATTATAGTTTTCGTAATTGAATAATGTTGTTTTATTTCTAGATGATGCAGGCTACAAAGATACCTCCCCATGTTCATAGGGCAATGGAGCAAGGTGTGGCCTCTACGATTCATAGCTCCATGGCATTGATAGGGGTATGAGGCAGATTAGTAAATTTTAATTTACATTCATTGTTATAGTTGTCTATTTTTGAAAAAATCAAAAGATTATTGATTTGAAGTTTAATTTCTATCTGGATGGTTTCTATAGGACATGACATCACCAAGGCCTATTCCTGCTACTGAGGCAAGTGAGGAGACAGATTATATGTTAGCAGTAAGTGATTATTTTGTTAAATGTTTCATTTTTTATAACATGTAATTTCTATATATTAATGTCTATACTTTTTATTGTAACAGGTAAAGATGTAGGAAGACCTAAATAGGAGGAGTAGCCCTCGGGTTTGTAGTAGACCACCCACATGGGTGTCTCCATCCCCTAGAAGATCAAAGGCTGCTCATGATTTATTCTCTTCACCAGCCAGAGGGGAATGACTTTTTATTGTGTTCCTTTGTTGTATGCCTATATGGATATTTGGTTAATGCAAATCTTTTTTATTGATGGCCTCCATACTTGCATTATAAATCCACGTTTGACTTGAAATTCTAGTAAGAGACTCTTTGATAGGCTTGATAGGCCATGGATTACATGATGGTGTTTGATGGAAAAGTATGGTACTAGAAGACTCTAGTTCATTCTTAATAGGCTTGTGATTGATAATATCTTTGCATGATTGCACTTGATCTTGGATCATGGGCATGTTGTTAGGATTTTGATTGCATAGTGGTGTTTGATGGATAGGCATGGTACTATGTGACTTTTGGATAGGCTTGGGAGAGGTACACTAATTGAATTTGTGATTTCTAGTTTGAGATTTTTTCCTCCACTAGAAGTCCTTGGAGGAAATCTAAAAAGGATGATTTGGATGTAGTGGGTTTGGATTGATGGGATAAGTTGGAATGTAAGGATTATGAGATGGAGGATTTGAATAGGATACATAGGATAAATAGTTCTCACATGCGGTTGGGATTGGAGATATGAATTGAATATGAGGACCTTGGTCTAAAGTGGTTCTTCCCTTACCAAAGGTACCATAAGGATGACCATTAGATGTGTATTTAGGATTGGCATGATAGCTAGTGCTAGTCATTTCTTGTTTGAAATATTCTTGCATGTTCATGAGTGGGAGATGAAGGTTTATGGAAAGTTTGCATGTAATGATCTCATAGTTAATGCTATTGTCATCTTGATATCATCTTGATCTACAAGACTATCATCATCATCATTGTCAAAGGGATTTTTTGATTGATTTGGATAAAAGATCTCATTTAAAGGATGCATGGTTTGAGGACCTATTTTGATTGTGATTTTGGGTTTTGCATGAGCCTCACACAAGGTAATAGGCATAGGGTTTTTATCTTGCATAATGATTTTTTCAAACCAAGGGTCCATGATGGAAATGATTAAGGATGATAGAATGTTTGGATTTTGGACTTTGAGATGTTTATGGTTGTAAATATTTATTGTTTGGACTCAAATTTTGTTAAATGGTTGTTTGAAAGAGGACACATCAAACACAACAATAAGATTGGTTTAAGTATGGATGCAAATGATGTTTACTAGTTTATGAAATGAAGACACATCAGGTACAGTAATTGCCTATTCTATTGAAGTGGGTGTATCAATCTCCATGGGCTCAGTAATATTCTGGTTTGAGGACATGGTTGATACATGGTGAGACTAGGAGTCTTGTTTCAGTGGGATTTGAGCATAGGTATATCAATGATGATAATTATGGTGTCATGGATATGTAGGTACATTTGAGCATTGGCAAGACTTGACCATGTTTGTAGTTGATATGTATGGGTTATGATGTTTGATTCATGATTATAGGTGGTGTTGTGGTTTACTTTTAGCACATTGTTCTTATCTCTTAGATGCTTGATTAGTTCCTTGACTATGGTTACTCATTTGTAAACTTGTTTGGAAAGTTAAATCTATGATTGATTTGGTGAAGTCTATAAGTTATATTATTTGATATCTCAGTTTGGAAGTTACTAATGTGATGATGATTTTGCATGTTTTCAATGGTTGGGGTCTACAAGTTATGCATTTTTTTGGGATGCACACCTCATTGATTGTAGTGGGATGACTTGAATGCATATTGCCTATATCCACAGGATTGATTCAGTGTTGATGTAGACTTTGTTATTTTTCCTTGTCTATGCTCATTTGCGCATTGGTATGTTGCATTGGGATGAGAGGATGGATGATGAGAATGATTGGATAGTTGGTTATTGGGACTTGTAGCATGTTTATCATGATGTCATGGATATCTTAGTTGCATAGTTTAGTGTGAGCTTTTGACAGTAATGATGGTTTATCTTCTTAGATTGGAGATCTTGGTTCTACTTTGGAGTTATTAGTATTATAGTTGAGTGTGTGTGGACCATGGTGATCTTCATTTAGGAGATGGTTATCACAATGCCATGTGTAGTTCATATCATGGTTCAATGGGAGCTTTGATAGTGATGTGTATTTGTCACCTAGTGATGGATGATCTTATATAGTGGTTGGGTGTAATGGACAAACTCTTGGATTATGATTATTATTTGTAGTGAGAGTGCTTTGACATCTTGGCTACTATTTTTAGGAGATGGTTATCTTCATGTGGTTATAGATGTTGATCCATGGTTTAGAGGTGTTTGGTAGTGTGTCTTGGTGGACTCTTGATTCTAGATTAGAGTATTAGCATGATACAAGTTCTCTTGAGACTAGGATGTCTGTATTGGTGCATGTGATCTTCTAGGAGGAGATGTTAGATCATGATGTCATGTTTGGATACCTAATTTTGTAGTTGGAGTTTTGACAGTGGTCTTGTTGGTTCTCTTGGTATTGAGTACATTGGTCATGTGCTTGGGAGCTTCATGATAATGTGGTGTTGCATTTGGAGCTTAACATGGATTGATTGGTTGTAGGTTCTCATACATACTTCGAGACTTGGGTGAGGCTAGAGTTCTCTTGGGATTAGAGACACTTGTTGAGATGGTTACCCTTTAGAGGTTTTAGTAGGAAGACACAAGTGCACCTCCCTCAATGAAGTTCATTTTGTTAACATAGTTCATTCGAGTGACTCAAGGGGTTGTTATATTCTTTAGATGCAATCTTTCATAGACTAAAACATTCACTCCATGTTAAGGCGCTCAAAGGAGGCTTTGGAGATGGAAAATGGTGCCTTAACTCACTTATGTAAATTTTGGACTTTTAGGCAATTGCAAGATGTCTTGGAGGGCTCAATTCTTCAAGGTGCCCATTTTTTTCACCACTTGTAGCATCACTTGTTCAAGAAGCATGTGTGATTTGGTGAAAAATAGGTGCCTAGAGTTAATAGGCTTTCATCCTGACTTAATACACTGCCTCCTTCTGACGATTTTTGGGGCAGCAGAAAACCTTTCACCACGGGCAAATGCCTCAGAGCTATAAAAGACTGAGAGGGGTTATTGTAGAGGCACTCTATGTGATCACGTTACCTCAAACAGAATGTTTCTAAGTGACATAGTTTTCGAGTAACATCTTGTCAAAGATTGCTAACTTTTTGCACTTTGGACTCTTTAGGGATATCGTTGGTACAATGTAGTTCTGACTGTTTCGACATGTTTGGATGAAAAATAGGACCATACCTAGCTTAAATGTACCCATTTAGATGCATTGGAATAGTCAGTTTGGTTGCATCAGGAGCAGGATGAAAGTTACACCCCTTTGCAACTTTACACTGCCTCCTTCTGACGATTTTTGGGGCAGCAGAAAACTTTTCACCACGGGCAAATGCCTCAGAGCTATAAAAAACTGAGAGAGGTTATTGTAGAGGCACTCCACATGATCGTGTTACCTTAGACGGAATGTTTCTAAGTGACACAGTTTTTGAGTAACATCTCATCAAAGATTGCTGCCTTTTTGCACTTTGGACTCTTTAAGGATATCGTCGGTACAATGTAGCTCCGACTGTTTTGACATGTTTGGGTGAAAAATAGGACCATGCCTAGTGTAAATGTACCCATTCGGACATGTTGGAATAGTTAGTTTGGTCACATCAGGAGCAAGACGAAAGTTACACCCCTTTGGAACTTTACACTGCCTCCTAACAATTTTTGGGGCAGCAGAAAAGCTTTCACCACGGGCAAATGCCTCAGAGATATAAAAAATTGAGAGAGGTTATTGTAGAGGCACTTTATGTGATTGCGTTGCCTTAGATGGAATGTTTCTAAGTGACATAGTTTTCGAGTAACATCTCATCAAAGATTGCTACCTTTTTACACTTTGGACTCTTCAGGGATATCATCAGTACAATGTAGCTCAGACTGTTTCGACATGTTTGGGTGAAAAATAGGACCATGCCTAATGTAAATGTACCCATTCAGATGCGTTGGAATAGTCAGTTTGGTCACATCAGGAGCAGGACGAAAGTTACACCCCTTTGCAACTTTACACTGCCTCCTTCTGACGATTTTTGGGGCAGCAGAAAACCTTTCACCACAGGCAAATGCCTTAGAGATATAAAAAACTGAGAGAGGTTATTGTAGAGGAACTCTACATGATCATGTTACCTCAGATAGAATGTTTCTAAGTGACACAGTTTTCAAGTAACATCTCATCAAAGATTGCTGCCTTTTTGTAATTTGGACTCTTTAGGGATATCGTCGATACAATGTAGCTCGGATTGTTTCGACATGTTTGGGTGAAAAAAAGGACCATGCCTAGCATAAATGTACCCATCTGGACATGTTGGAATAATCAGTTTGGTCACATCATGAGCAGGACACTAAAAATGCAAAAGTTGCTTTGTGCAACTTGACAACATTGACACTTTTTTGCAACATGACTCAAAGACTCAAACTGACCCCAAATGACTCAAAGTGACTTAAAATCACCTTGATTTTGGTTCCCAATGTACATTATAGAGGTCAAGGTGCTCCTTATCATTCAAACATCTTAGATGAGTGCATAGGAAAGGAAAAAGCTCTAAGTTTCATCATCATGAGCACCTAATATCAAGAGACTTTAATGGCTCAAACCTTAGCATGGAGTCCTAAGGCGCATTTCATGTCTCCTTTCATCCATTTTGGCACCCTTATGTAGATTTTTCAACTTGATTTGGTGCCCTGTATGTGAAGGAAGATCTAAAGGCATGAAAGTGGATGTCCTATTGCAAGAGTTTAGATCATCAAAATTGAAAGAAATAAGTCTATTAAGCTTAGACGCCCTTGGTCTTCTTTTCATTCATTATGAGCTCCTTGGGAGAATGGTATATAGGTCATCATCATGATTAGGTGCCTTGGATCCAGAGTGTTGGAGAGATCATCAAATGGTGTCTAGAGGAAGTAGGGTGAGTTATGAGTTTGGTCGCATCAGGAGCAGGACACCAAAAATGCATAACATGATGATGTAAAAATGTGTACATATGTGTAAAAATGCAGGAGGAAATAAAAAAAAGACAAACCTTACAAATTAATGTGCATACTTACAACTCAATGTAACATGACTTTACAAAATCAATGTGAATACTTACAAATTAATCCAATGAACCATCTGGGTCTGCTCTACTCTTTATTGTCTCAAGTATTGCTTCATGGTCAGACTCACGCACCTTCCACAATATTTTGTTCAAAGGTCTACCCTGATACTTTATTAAATGAACATTGGATGCCACGACAAGGTTCGAGTAATGAAGAATCTTCTGATGCGTGTCAAAGTCCTAAAATAGCCAAATATTAACACTCTTATGTGGGTACCTTCTAAGCCATGTTCCAGTAATAACCACTGAGCCTGCAGGGTATTCGATGTTTTCTCCATCTATAATAGGGGCCTCCAATTTCTTTTTGGCCTCAACACAACGACATAAGTAATAATCTATTCCCTCTTCATTATCTTCATCTACAATAACTGCATATACGTGCCTTACATTGATATGTGTATCAAATTAGATGAAATTAGTCAACATTACAAAAACACTACAAAGTAAGATGACATTACCTGGCTGAACTAGATGAAATTAGATGCATATACGTGCCCTATCTTACCTAGTTGAACTAAATCTGATATGTGGTCAATGTCAACTGATGATTCCATTTGTGTTAGTTCTAGTGCCGTCGGGGGTCGATACGTGTCAAGTGGGCTAAGATAACTTAACTGCCATTCGTCAACCCACTCCTTTGACTCGCACTCATCCCAGACTTGAATTGTACACGAAGAACAAAAGTATGGCATCTTTTGTGTATGGTTACTCCATGAACCTGCAATTGAGCTTCTGAAAGAGTGCATCTCATTTGATCCTGTCAGTGTACAACAATCCTCATATGGTGCAATGTTAGTATCATCTATCAACCAAAAAAATCTACGAACTGAGGACTTACCTTCATTACTTGGACCCATGGAAGCATTACACCACTTGACAATTGATTTTGCATCTATCAACTTTGCATTGTCTTTATACTTTAACTCTTCTCGTGCTATGGCTCTTTTGATACATGCTCCTGCACCATCATGCTCCCCCTTTCCATGCCCGGCCTCACAAAAGTTGCACATATGTTGAATACCTGTAAAATTATGCCTCCTACTCAGCCAATAAAAATTTTGCGAGTTCTTGAATTGTGATGCACAGTTATCTGACCATATGATATGCTGACTGAATGATATGCCCCTTCTAGCCAAATCATTGTAGAACACCTGAAAGCAACCTTGCATGAACTCCGTAGAATGCATGCGATCATCACTAATATAGAAATTATACTCCCTTATGATCTTTCTGTCATCCTCTGTACTATCATTCGCATGAATGAATGCGATGTGCACAAATATAGAAACCTGTGTGGAGTTGTAATATTGTGATTGCACCTCACCCTGTGGCTGTAGACTATAGTTCAATGCAAAGTCAACAACTGAAACAATGCTACCAACTGGAAATGTGTCCTTGCATAACTTGAATTGCAAGTCCAACCATCAAGCTCTATGGGCATGTCTTGCATACTCATACACTATGCTGTCATGAAATATAGGCATAAATTGATACACTAGAATCTTTTCAATAACTAATTCACACCTCTTTGCTTCTTTACCATCTTTTGTATTGTATGCCACTGTTTTATACTTGCCAAACTCTACTAGTTCGTTTCCAACCGCATGTGTTATTTCCATATGTTCACATATTGGCAAATGTTGCAAGCCACCACAACGATGACATGTGCCATCCAAGCATAATTTCTTGTAGAATATTTGACCTTCCTCTCTTTCACATAAAATTCTTGATATGAAGTCTCTTGAAGATGTTGGTGGGGCACATATGGCACAACCCTGCAAATCATTGTTAGTATGCATATCTAAACATATAGACCTATAAGCATCAAAATGGTTAGAAAATTTAATATGTAATCTACAACAAGTAGTGCGTGTGTGATTTATCTTAACATAGAAATGTTTTAGCAATTCAAAATATCTTTGACAAATTTTAATTTGAGGATACTTCTCTAGAAATTTACCATAAAACTATGTTTGAGTCTCATCCAAAGAATGCTTTGGATGTGGTTCGCAGTTCTGACTACCGATTCTCCTTCTTACCATATCCCTTTGATTCAGAGATACCCTTGTGTAATTCTTCCAAAAGTCTTCAATTAGTGATCTCAATGCTTCAACAATTGGTTTATCTTTTCGTGGTAGTCTCCCTGAGAACGCCCATAATTCATTGGCATTAGTGTCCTCAATTCTTTGGTGTCTTCCAAAGGCTCTTGATAACGTTTTGCTATTAATTCTCAATTCTTGACTTGTCTTTCTAATGAGACGAGATTTCCTCTTTTGACTACTTACTATAGTCGATGTAATCACATGCCGTGTTGCATTACTATCTTTTGTGCATGAGGTGTTACCCACACTCTCATACTCACTCATTAGATTCTTAACAATAGATTTTTCACTTGAAGCCTCTGATGTTCTCAACCCAAGAATCTTCATGATAGACCTATATTTTATACTTTGCATCATTTCAACGAATAGTTGACATCTTGCAGTCTCATTTAACTTTTCAAAGAACAATCTCCAAATCTTATTAGCATATCTTCTACAAGTGCATTTTGGAATTTTACCTTCCATTAGCTGCAAAATATTCTCATCAATATCAATCAAATACTTTGGCTTTCTATGCAAAATTCTAGGTGGTGTCAAGTTAGGTAAATTCATCTCAACATTAGGAATTTCATCAATATTTAAATGAGATGGGTTAGATGGCATACCTTTAATCGAAGATGGAATAGATGACATACCTTGAGGTTGAGGTGGGAACGATGGCATACCTCCTTCATCACATGTGAGTGATGATGTACTCTCAACTTGAGATGTGGTAGATGGTGTCCCTACATGTTGACTTGCGGTAGAGGACGTGTCTCCAACTATGGTATTCAAATCTCTCATACCACGAAGTTTTTGCATTTGTTCTCTTTGTGCTGCCAATACCATATCTCTTTGTGATGGTTGTGGTTCCTCTTCAATTGGTATGTCTTCATTTATCGTGTCCAATTTCCTCTTCTCATGAAGTTTCCTCATAGCCATTGCTTTCTTTGCATTCTTAGCTTCTATCTCTTCCTGTGTTGGTTTAATTCTTGATCGTTTCCTCGGCATGACGGAGAATTTGTCTATAGCATGATAAAGAGACCAATATTAGTTCCAAAGAAATGAATACAAGAGAATAGTGGGATTGTATTTTTTTTATGTTGTAAGGATTTATTCTTGTATAGTTTGACATCATGGTATGTTAAGGTTTGTTTATTACACATAATTATTAAAGAGCCCAAGTGTAAAAAATATACATGGCATCATGTGAGATTGTAGGCTGCTTTCTTGATTGGGAATGTGTCTATTCTAAACATGTATGATAAAGCATGATAAAGTAATTCAATCTGAAATAAGGCAAATGTAAAGAACATGCATGTAAAGCCTTGACATACCTAAAAACTGAAGATTTGAATGGAGAGAGTACCCAATTATGTAGTGTTTTTATCTTCTTGCATCAAACTCCTCAACAATTTGAGTTTTTCACCACTTGCTTCATTTTCAATGTTAAATTGAATAACACTCAAATATAATTACTAACAACAATGCTATTAACCAATCTATAATGTTAAATTCCTAAAATTGAATCACAATTAACATTGCAACACTACAAAAATTGAAACTTGAATAGATATATATCGAACTTGGTTTGAAAACTATGTTATTTCCTCCTTCTCAAGTTGGCAAAGCAGAAAAGGTGGTGGAAAGATCATGCAAAGGTGGTATAATGTGTCAAATGTGCATGTGAACTTCCCAACAGCATGAAAGCACTTCTTTTTTGTCAGAGCACGCGCAGAATCAGTAAGAAAACAGAGCATGTGGGCCTGGATCACGGGGGTAACCACTTTTTTACCGTTTCAATAGCAAGACAAAATGCGAACACGTTATAACGCGCTCGTGCTATAACACGCTCACGTTTTGTCCTGCTATAGATTCATCACATCCTTTGCATTGATCACATCTCTTTCCTGCAAGAGCTTGCCAGATGCTCTGCCATATGATAAGCATAACAATGAAGGGGCAAACCCTCATAATCAAGTTCTTGATAGAAAATGCCCTCAACCCTCAACCCTCAATGTCAAACCCTAATCCCTCAACCCTTAACTCTGATCCCTTGACCCTCAACCCTATCCATAAAACCTAAACCCTAAACCCTTAACCCTCAACGTCAAATTCTAATCCCTCAACCCTTCACTCTAATCCCTCAACCCTAAACCCTATCCCTAAACCCTCAACACTATACCTTAAACCCTAATCCCTCAACCCTAACCCTAAACCTTGTCCCTAAACCCTAATCCCTCAACCCTCAACCCTAATCCATCATCCATCATCCCTCAACTCTAATCCCTCATCCCTAAACCCCAAACACTATCCCTATTCCTAGACCCTCAACAGGCTGGATACTATACCTTAAACCTTAATCCCTCTACCCTCGACACTCTTATTTAACCCTAATCCCTTGACCATTAACCCTATCCCTCAACCTCAACCCTCAACCCTCAACCCTTAACTCTCAACATTAAACCCTAATTCATCAACCCTAACCCTAATCCCTTAGACCTAAACCCTATCCTTAAACCATCAACCCTCAACACTATACCTTAAACCCTATCCCTCAACCCTTAACCCTTAAACCTTAAACCCTATCCTTACACCCTCAACACTTGACACTATATCTTAAGCCTTAAACCCTCATCCCTAAAGCCTCAACCCTCAATCCTTAAACCTTCAACCCTAAACCCTATCCCTAATCCCTCTACCCTCGACACTCTAACCCTAACCTTGACATTAAATGCTAATCCGTCAGCCCTAAACCCTCAACCCTCAACACTATACCTTAAACCCTAATCCGTCAACCCTCAACCCTCAACCTTATCCCTAAACCCTAATCCCTCAACCCTCAACCCTAATCCATCATCCCTCAACTCTAATCCCTCATCCCTAAACCCTAAATACTATCCCTATTCTTAAACCCTCAACAGACTCGATACTATACCTTAAACCCTAATCCCTTATACCTAAACCCTCCAACCCTATCCCTAATCCTTATACCCTCCACACTCTACTTTAACCCTAATTCCTTGACCCTCAACCCTATCCCTAAACCCTTGACCCTCGAACCTCAACCCTCAATGTCAAACCCTATCCCTCAACCCTTAACTCTGATCCCTCGACCCTCAACCCTATCCCTAAAACCTAAACCCTAAATCCTCAACCCTCAACATCAAATTCTAATCCCTCAACCCTTCACTCTAATACCTCAACCCTAAACCCTATCCCTAAACCCTCAACACTATACCTTAAACCCTAATCCCTCAACCCTCAACCCTAATCTGTCATCCATCATCCCTCAACTCTAATCTCTCATCCCTAAACCCTAAATGCTATCCCTATTCCTAGACCCTCAACAGGCTCGATACTATACCTTAAACCCTAATCCCTCTACCCTCGACACTCTTATTTAACCCTAATTCCTTGACCATTAACCTTATCCCTCAATCTCAACCCTCAACCCTCAACCCTCAACTCTCAACATTAAACCCTAATTCATCAACCCTAAAGCCTAATCCCTCAAACCTAAACCCTATCCCTAAACCATCAACCCTCAACACTATACCTTAAACCCTAATCCCTATCCCTCAACCCTTAACCCTTAAAACTTAAACCCTATCCCTACACCCTCAACACTTGACACTATATCTTAAGCCTTAAACCCTCATCCCTAAAGCCTCAACCCTCAATTCTTAAACCTTCAACCCTAAACCCTATCCCTAATCCCTCTACCCTCGACACTCTAACCCTAACCTCGACATTAAATGCTAATCTATCAACCCTAAACCCTAATCCTAAACCCTCAACCCTCAACACTATACCTTAAACCCTAATCCCTCAACCCTCAACCCTAATCCATCATCCCTCATCCCTAAACCCTAAATGCTATCCCTATTCCTAAACCCTCAATAGACTTGATACTATACCTTAAACCCTAATCCCTTATCCATAAACCCTCCAACCCTATCCCTAATCCTTACACCCTCCACACTCTACTTTAACCCTAATTCCTCGACCCTCAACCCTATCCCTAAACCCTTGACCCTTGAACCTCAACCCTCAACCCTTGACGTCAAACCCTAATCCCTCAACCCTTAACTTTGATCCCTCATCTCTCAACCCTAACCCTAAACCCTAAACCCTAAACCCTCAACCCTCAACGTCAAATCATAATCCCTCAACCCTTCACTCTAATCCCTTAACCCTAAACCCTATCCCTAAACCCTCAACACTATACCTTAAACCCTAATCCCTCAGCCCTCAACCCTAAACCTTATCCCTAAACCCTAATCCCTCAACCCTCAAACCTAATCTGTCATCCCTTAACTCTAATCCCTCATCCCTAAACACTAAATGCTATCCCTATTCCTACACCCTCAACAGACTCGATACTATACCTTAAACCCTAATTCCTTATCCCTAAACCCTCCAACGCTATCCCTAATCCTTATACCTTCCACACTCTACTTTAACACTAATTCCTTGACCCTTAACCCTATCCCTAAACCCTTGACCCTCGAACCTCAACCCTCAACCCTCAACATCAAACCCTAATCCCTCAACCCTTAACTCTGATCCCTCGACCCTCAACCCTATCCCTAAACCCTAAACCCTAAACCCTCAACCCTCAACGTCAAATTCTAATCCCTTAACCCTTCACTCTTATCCCTCAACCCTAAACCCTATCCCTAAACCCTCAACACTATACCTTAAACCCTAATCCCTCAACCCTAACCCTAAACCTTGTCCCTAAACCCTAATCCCTCAATCCTCAACCCTAATTCGTCATCTGTCATCCCTTAACTCTAATCCCTCATCCCTAAACCCTAAACACTATCCCTATTCCTAGACCCTCAACAAGCTCGATACTATACCTTAAACCCTAATTCTCTACCCTCGACACTCTTATTTAACCCTAATCCCTTGACCATTAACCCTATCCCTCAACCTCAACCCTCAACCCTCAATCCTCAAGTCTCAACATTAAACCCTAATTCATCAACCCTAAACCCTATCCCTCAAACCTAAACCCTATCCCTAAACCATCAACCCTCAACACTATACCTTAAACCCTAATCCCTATCCCTCAACCCTTAACCCTTAAAACTTAAACCCTATCCCTACACCCTCAACACTTGACACTATATCTTAAGCCTTAAACCCTCATCCCTAAAGCCTCAACCCTCAATCCTTAAACCTTCAACCCTAAACCCTATCCCTAATCCCTCTACCCTCGACACTCTAACCCTAACCTCGACATTAAATGCTAATCCGTCAACCCTGAACCCTCAACCCTCAACACTATACCTTAAACCCTAATCCCTCAACCCTCAACCCTCAATCTTATCCCTAAACCCTAATCCCTCAACCCTCAACCCTAATCCATCATCCCTCAACTCTAATCCCTCATCCCTAAACCCTAAATGCTATCCCTATTCCTATACCCTCAACAAACTTGATACTATACCTAAAACCCTAATCCCTTATCCCTAAACCCTCCAACCCTATCCCTAATCCTTACACCCTCCACACTCTACTTTAACCCTAATCCCTCAACCCTCAACCCTATCCCTAAACCCTTGACCCTTGAACCTCAACCCTCAACCCTCAATGTCAAACCCTAATCCCTCAACCCTTAACTCTAATCCCTCGACCCTCAACCCTTCCCTAAACCCTAAACCCTAAACCCTCAACCCTAATCTGTCATCCCTCAACTCTAATCCCTCATCCCTAAACCCTAAATGCTATCACTATTCCTAGACCCTCAATGGGCTCGATACTATACCTTAAACACTAATCCCTTATCCCTAAACCCTCCAACCCTATCCCTTATCCCTTAACCCTCATGATTAATACCTTTGAATGTAAAAAAATTTAAGGGGAACATAACGTGAGCGCGTTATGTCAAACATGACAAACAACATAGTTGCGGGAAAGGAAAAATGCAAAGCAAAACATAATGCGAGCGCGTTATAACGTGCTTGCATTATGTCTTTCTTTGGGAATCTCAAGCCTTGGGCTTGAGATTTGCTTTGGATTTCCAACCCAAAGGCTTGGAATGCCTTATGAACAGTCACAGACGTGTTTTTCCATATTCTTCAAAATTTCACATAATTTTGTTCATGCTAACCCTCAGATTTGCACGTGTTTCAAGGTCAAACAAATCAAACACTTGGGTAATGTTAGGCTTTCTCTTAGCTATTTGACGATGTGATTTTTTTCACATTTTAACAATGTTAAGCCTTTCATCTTTAATTTCTTTTGTTTGTGTGTCCATTTTTAGGTAAAAACCACTGTTTGGTCTTTTTTTCATTGTAAATTAACTATTCATTCAAATTTTAAAAAAATTATATATTTAGAAACTAGACTCCATTCTAGAAATATTAAAAAAATTAAAAAATAATTTTCAATTAGTTTTCAAAATTTATAGGGGTAGCACGGCCAAAATTCTATTTTTTAAGATGTGTCCACTTTGAAAATTAGTAAAAAATCAAATATTCATCAAAAAATTATTAGAAAAATCGGGCTTAAACTACATGCTATTAGCTAATTTCTCACTAAAGCAATTTTAAAAATACCAAAAAAAAGTTGACCTTTTGAGGGAGCCACAAAACATGCTATGTTATGTTTTTTTGACAGAAACAACACCAATTTCTGTGGCTCCCTCTTTTGAACCCCTTAATCTATGCCATTTTCAAAACAAAATAGTAGTTTAGAAAGTAGACTCAGAGCACTATGAACATTGTTTTGGTTGCATCTCCAAATTTTGAGTGTAACTATGCTCAATTTCTCATCTAAGGCCAGTATTTCCTGATTTTAGAAAAAAAGTAGCCACTTAAGACCCCTTTTTGGCCCCCCATCTTCCTGCACTTACCCTCAGCAACCTATTCATTTGATCCTTTGGTGATGCTGGTAAATTCATTGATAAAGAAACTAGGATCAGTTTTGTCACCATACTGTTCTTTAAAAATTCTTCTGAAGTCATCCCATGATGAAATGATTCTGTCAGGTAGAGCTTTATACCATTCCTTGGCTTCATCAACTAAGGATTGCATAAATGATTTCATCAAAACATCCTATTGCTCAACCTCAAAGTTGTCCATGATATTCTGAAAAGCTTTTAAGTGATCTTCTCTTGAAACAGTATTATTTCCTGAAAATTTAGGCACTTACAGCCTCACATGTTTGTCAATAGGATTGGGGTAACCAGGAATGTAATAAAAAACTAGCTGTCCAAAAATGTCTAGCAGCATAGGTTGTCTACCAGGTTGAACAACATTGGCATTTCTATGTGCATTATGATTTCTGACATTATTTAATGGTAGTCTAGCATTATTTGCATTCTATCTTTGATCATTGTGCTAATCCTGTATTTCATTCCTGTGTTGATTTCTTTGCATATTTGCATTTTCAAGGGTGGGAACTGTATCATTCTGAGAAACTCTCAGAGCTTGCACTTTCTATTTCATGTCATCTCTGATTTTTACTGCCTCCAGATACTCTAATTCTGTTCTTAAACTTTTGATTTCTTAAGCTAACTGTTCTTCTTTGGGCATAGAAGAGGATGGTCCCATTCCATTCTGATCATCATTATCTTCATCCCTTGGAGATTCAACCTCTTCAAAACTATCACTGGGATCCAAGAAAGGGTATTCTTGAAAAACCTCTAACCTTACTCTCAGATCAACACCCTACTGTCTTTCATATATGTTCTGGATCTCAGCCTCAGTGTTTGAAAAATAAGGTATTGTCCACTCTGAAGATCTTGGATTGTCATGAAAAAAATCATTACTTCTGGGAGAACCCTCTTGACTGACTTGAGTAGTCGCCTTTTTCCTGTACATCATTGTTATGGGTAACTCTTCAAACAAAGTATTACGCTGGGATCTTCTCCCCTGCATACAAATTTTTACTTTACCGATTGGGACATTGGTTCGGAGTCACCACCTATATTTAGGATTTTTTTTTTAAATTAGGGTTTTCTCATAAAGTCCCTAGTAGGGTCACCAATTTCTGTTACCTCTCAATCCGACTGGATGCTTATTTCCATTTATCCCTACAAGGTAGCCATCAATGATCAATCAGATTCTTGGGCCAGTGGCTAACAGTATAGGAGATAGACTCTATAGATATCTCCTCTTCTTCTTCAGGCTCTGTAGAACCAAGGGGGGTATTCCCTATTCAACATCTACAGTATATGCATGTGAAACTACTTGGATGTTGAAACAAAGCAGATAAATCCTCTATGATGTAGACCAAAACTGTGGAATAAGTGCAAAGGGGCTAGCTTTGGGCCTATGCTCAATTGTAGACAGAGGATTTTGGGTCCTAAAACTACTTCTAAAATCCTAAAGGTTTGTATTTAAAGTTTGAGTTTGATTTATATTTGGATGCAAAAATAGGACTTTGGTTGTGACCTCAATAGAAGACTGGATCGGTGCCTATCTAGGGCTCAGAGTCAATAGACATACACATGTGAATGTACACATAAACTTATATTAATGACTGAGTTTCAAGGGGATTGTTCAATATCTACCTTACAGATACTTCCCAGATTTGGGTATTCAGTTACCTCTGCTTAGGAGATCCTCACTGCAATATATTCTTTTTAATACTTTAACCTAAAACATTTAATCTACTCCTTGAGCAGAAGTAAAAGACCAAGCATTCAATATAGCAAATCCATATTCAAGAATCTTAGACACCCCTTGCCTATTGAGATTCAAAAGAAGAATACATTCAATTTGGAGACAAGTAACAGAACACATGCAATGAAGCATTACTCATTTAGATCAACATGAAACCAGTAAGTTTATGCATTGAACATACAACATGAGACTCATAAACTCACAAGACAACCAAGACAGAGCCACCAATGGAGTTGTATCTTATCATAGTGCCAAAAATTTGTCCAGTTTTCAACAACCACAAATGAGTAACACAGTCTACTTAATACAGCAAGAAATTGTACTCGGCAAATTAATTACATGGACATCAAAAATCTGCGAGATTCAATACATGAGGAATGGCGCTAAGAAACATTCAACGCTATGGGGGGATAAAGAGGAATGAGCAGATGGAATTGGGATCCACATCGCCGTTCAAGGACATTCATCTTCAATCGGGCTGTTGACCCATCCATCATCGACCCATACTGCTGCAATTCTGCCATTAATGCTTCAACTACCCGCAACCTCTCTGAAATGTAGCAATGGCGCACCTCTGAAAATTTCCCGCTCAAAAATGGCCGCACACGCTCTAGAAAATCCTTCGTTGCAGGCTCAAAACAAGACCATCGATCATCCCTCTGTCATTGTTATCAACGGCACCCAAAAACATTGAAAAGTTGTCGGCCAGTGAAAACGTGCCACATAGGCACCTCATGTTTCTATCACTGGCTTTTCTCCCTCTCATTTTTGCCTTTTCGCCCCTTGTATATGCAAGAACGGATGCATATACAATCACCAGTGTTCGCCTCTCAAAATCCTTGTATATGCAAAATGCATATACATGCATCAATTCAATATACATGGTGGACTCTAGCCATCTATCCATCAGATCTGAAAAAACATTCAAATCCGGGCCCCACATTTCCTCATGCTTGTCGCATTGCACATACAAGTGCAACATACATACACGGCGGACCCCAAAATATTATGAAGGAGATTGGGAACTTATTCAGGTCTGGCTTGCATCTCATTCCTTTGTACATCGGCTTGTATATTTTGTTTGTATGCTAAATATACAAACACAAACATACAAGAAGGGAATCTATTTAAAATATTCCACATACATTCTTCCCTTGTATAATGAACATGTACAGACCTATTTATATAAAACTATGGCGGGCACCACCAAATGCATCTCTATTGCACTGTAGAAAATGTATGCACACCAGCACTTGTATGTTTTTCAATGTACATTTCCATTGTATGCCGAACATACGAATGGGAATCTTCCATGGAATATACCTGCAATGTATCTTTTCTTTGTATCTAACCATTGTATGTCTGAACATACAAACCAAATATACATGCAACCCAATATACAAGTAGCGAATATTCCTGGAATCTGTGAAAGATTCCACCTTTGTATATGCACCCGATATGTAGTCCAAAATACATAAAACTCATTTTTTCATCACTTTTTGGAGCCCGATAGAGATTTATGTCCCGCTGATACATATTTTTTAACCTGCAAGCATATATAAACCACTTTGTACACACAAAGACACCTACACCTTTACTGACTTTAACATCTTTAACTACAGAGGCCAAAAGTGTTATGATTTTTTGGACTTTTGGGAAAGGGCCTGCATGTTTAAACAGATGACACCAGACTGCTCATGCAGGCGGTAACATAGGTTCTGATTGGGGACATGCAGGTGCAAGGCTGTAGTGAGAACCAAATCACTCTGGGGCAGACCAGGTAGAACACAGAATGCAAAAAAGCACCGACTATACAAGGCGAGCACAGACTATTTACACCTAATTTACAAATGTGCACAGAGGAAGATCATTTATGAAAAATAGGGCTTCAGGAACTGACCATGCACTGGCAGTTCTAGCAATTCACCACTCAGGGCCTGGAGGAAGTATGAATTTTCTCAATGAATATTGCTAATTTGATATGGACCCATCCATAATGGCTCAAATTTATTATGCTTACCCTTATCTTGGCTCTTTGTATTCCAAACAAGGACCAAGTCACTTATCTGAAACCTTCTTTCTGTGGCCTTTCTATCAAACAAATATTTCATTTTCTGTTGTTTCTTGATGTTTGTCATGTGTGCCTCTCTTCTGATTTCATCCAATGCAACTAGCTGATTTATCCTTTTAGTCATTGAGTCCTCAACCTCTGCATCATTTTCTTGTATGAATCTATAGATTGGCAAAAGGTTGTTCATAGGCAACTTAGCTAGTGCACCATACACTAACTCAAAAGGTGACCTTCCAATTGATTCCTTCACTGTCATTCGGTTGTCCCATAATGCCATCTTTAACTTCGAATCCCATGCATTTTTGCTCTTATCTACCATTTCCTTGTGGGTGATCTGGTGATGCATATGACAGATTGATCCCGTACTTGTTGCAGAAATCAACAAAATCTCTAGATCTGAAGCACATGGCATTGTCTATGACAATTGTAGCTGTCACTCCAAATCTGATAATAATGTACTCTAAAGTAAAATCCATCACCACTTTGCTTGTAGCTTTATTAGTTGGAATGGCTTCAACCCATTTGGTAAAATAATCATTAGCAACCAGAATCCAACTGTGTCCACTTGATTTTTCTGAGATTTCCCCTATAAAATCAATTCCCCACTACTAAAATGGGGCCTCTGTAGTTACAGTCCTAAAGGGCAATGCACCTTCATATTTTAGCTTCCCTAAGAAGCTTTGGCAAGAATCACATTTTCTTACCAAATTTTGTGCATCTGAGAAAAGAGTTGGCCACCAATATCCTGCTCTAAGAATTTTGTGATCTGTTGTCTTGGCAGCGTAATGTCCACCACATCCTCCTGTGTGTAGATCATTTAAAATATCAGTAGCCTGAACCTCATTCACACATCCAAGTACTACACCTTCAGGATTCTTCCAATACAGCTCTCCTTGAAGAATTATCTATTTGATTGCACGTAGCTTCAAAGTCCTTTTCTGACTATCACTGAAGTGGGAAGGACAATTCAAATTCTGCAAATAATGTACTATGTCCTTATACCAATTAGATTCTGATATACTAACATTTTTATTTTGCACCATGTTCACTTAGCATGCTTCCAGATTTGATTCTGTCATTATCTTTGCCAAACCTTGTCCCCTTACTAGCTTTGTAATATGTATCTCTATGTTGAACTCTTGTAGTTTATTTATCCATCTGCATCTCCTTCCATTTACCTCCTGATGAGTAAAGATGTCCTTGACTGCTGCATGATGTACATATGTAATTATCTGAGAGCCCACCAAATATGGCCTGAAGCTCTTGACTGCTCTGACCAGTGCATATGGTTGTTTCTCCATGATGTCATACTTCAACTCAGAAGCCTACAATGACCTGCTAAAGAAGGCTATAGGTTGTTCAAAACCTTCTGCATTTCTCTGCAATAAACATGTAGCAATGGTGTGGAAAGAAGCAAATGAAAACAACTGAAATGGCTTAGAAAAGTCAAGAGATTTTAGCACAGGAGCCATCTTTATAGCCTCTTTTATGTTCTGGAATGAATTAGTTGCTTCATCATTCCATTTGATAGTTGCGCCCTTCTTCAACATTTAGAGGTATCTTTTGTGGTCTCTGCAAAGTTAGGCACAAATCTTCTAACAAAATTAATTTGTCCAAAGAAGGACTGGACACCTTTCACTGTTTTGGGAACCTGGATTTTGTCAATTGCGGCCACCCTTTCAGGATGAATCTTGACCCCATCCTTGGAAACAATATGTCCAAACAGTTTTCCTTCCATAACCCCAAAAGCACACTTCTTTGAGTTTAGTGACATGCCATATTCTAATGCTCTAATAAAAATTTGCTCCAGGTGCATACAATGTTGCTCCTCCTTTTTTGAATAAGCTATCAAGTTGTCCTGATATACAACCAAAATTGAATCAATTAATCTTGCAAAAGCAACATCCATAGCCCTTTGAAAAGTGGCACCTGCATTTGTTAGTCCAAATGGCATTCTCACATATACATAGGTTCCCCATGGAGTGGTGAAGGTAGTCTTAAACTGTTCTAATTATTTTACCTTCACTTGATTATACCCTAAAAATCCATCCATCATGGATAAAAGTTCACAGCCAATCACTTTCTATAGCATAGCCTCCATATTGGGTAGTGGATAATTGTCCTTTAAAGAAGATACATTTAGATATCTAAAGTCCACACACAATCTTATGTCACCATTCTTCTTTCTAACTGGGACAAGGTTAGACACCCAAGTTGAGTGCCTGATAGGCATAATTATTCTAGCCTCCCTAAGCTTCATAAGCTCTTCCTGCATTTTTGGAGCTAAAGTTGGGTTGATAGGTCTTTATTTTTGTCTAAATGCTTTAGCTCTAGGTTTTAGAGGGATTTCATGCTGAAATAAATCCTCTCTATAAGCTTTCAGGTCCTCATAGGACCAAGCAAAGACATGCTTATATTTTATCAGTAATGCAATCAACATAGTTCTGATATGTGGCTTGAACTTTTTACCAATGTATACCTTTTTGGGAGCATGGGATGCTCCCAAGTTTATCTCCTCCAAATCATCCTTGTTTGTTGGAGATGACTTTGTAACAAATTGGTCCCTATTGTCAAAAGTTCTTTCCAAAGCAACTATCCCTCTGGGGATTTTAATTGTTTTATGTTGAAGTAGTTCCTTCCCCATAAGAGTTTCTTTTCCATCTACAACCTCCACAAAATTTTGAAAATCAATTTCTTGGTTCTCATATTCATCAATGCAATGTAGAAATCTCAGTAAATCCTTGTCGTAATCAAACACCTGCCAGCTGCATACATTATCTGGTACTGCAGGTCTTAGTTTGACCTCAACATTAGTTACATCTGATAGAGTAACATCATCTGGCCTTATAACTACATTAGCTAGGAAATCTGCCCTGACATTTTTTTATCTCTCTATCCAGTTTATTGAAAAGGCATCAAACAATTCAATTGTATCCCAAACAACATGTTTATATTGTTTTAACCTCTTGTTTTATTGATGCATACTTATCTCTAACTTGGGAAACAATAAGCTCTGAATCACCAAATACTTTGAGCATCTTAATTCCATGCTTCAGAGCTACATTCAATCCTAACAACAGAGCCTCATACTCTGCAATATTATTTGTACAGGCAAACCTCAGCAAGAATGAGAATTTTAGAAGCTTACCAATTGGAGACAGAAATACAATTCTAGCACCAGAGCCTTCTTTAGAACAAGATCCATAAAAGTACATGGTCTAGAGACCATGTTGATCAGACTCTTCAATGCACGTGTCTCCCCCTTTACCTCTTTGATCATCTGAGATAACTCTAAAATTTTCACAGTCAGTGTCCACAAAACATATATGCTCTTCTGACTCTTGGTCCTTAATTGTTTCGGCTGATCTTTCTTCTCTATTCAATTTGACATCCCTGCCATTCGTAGGGATCATAGCATATGATAGGTCAAGTTGCATACTCCCACCTTTCAATGCTGCCCATCTTCTTGATAACAACATGCCATACTGTGGCTTGATATCAACAACTGTTATGTTCATTTTGTAAGTCCTTTCTGGGTATTCCGCCAATCTGAAATCTACATCTTTCATAATTCCAATGATTGGCACTTCTCTAGCATCCATGGCATAGCATTTCCCACATGCCTTATCTATCTTTAACCCAGCTTGCTGCATAATAGCCAAAGGCATGATATTTGTTAATGCTCCTGAGTCAAGCATACAATTTTTAATCACTTTTCCATTTATGACAAGGGAGACATAAAATGGTTCCACTTGTGAAGGGCATTTTGTCATGGTCATCCCCAGATACACCTCAGGAACTTCATCTTCATCAATACACAGGGCTTGTTTCTTACCCTGAGGTTCATCAGTCATCTTAGCTTGACAAGGCACACCTGAAATCAAGGACACTGCCTTATTTCTGAATTCTTCAACTTTCATTAATTCCATTAATGGAACAGAGACTTTTATCTAAGCCAAGACTTGAGTTATGTCAAATGGAACATAATTTTGAATAACAGTTGTAGCCTATCCCACAGTTTTATTTCTATCCTGAGATGATCCAGCTTTAACTTTCATGGCTCCTTGACCGCCATTCTTGATCTGAAAATTTCTGCTTTGATCTTCAACCTGGGGAATTCTACTTTTTGGTCCTTGGGAATCATGACCTATTTTTGGCTTAAAATTTTGCCTATTATTGCTCCATTGCTTTTTTTTTTGGTTCAGTCCCTTTATGACTATGCACAGGTTGGTTTACAAAAGTATTCTTTGGTTGGGGTGAGTCACTTACCTGGGCTTTGCCTCAAAGATTGTAATTGTTCTTGACCTAAGTTACTGCTGCAGCTGTGAGGGCTCTTATTTCTTTATTAGAGGGCCTCCTCAAGTTATTCAAAAAATTATGTGAATCCTGAGCATAGGCATAATTATCTTCCTCATCCTCATCATAGGGAAACTACTGCCAGACCTAAATCTGATCATTTGCACTTACATCAACATCATGAGAGGAGTATTCTCTGTTTGTAGACAGAATATTGACATTATCATCTTCCATGCAATGCGGCTCATTGCACTCATCATAGGCAACAACATTGTTGTATAGATACTGAGCAATCATACATTGTGACTATGAGTGAGGCATTTGACATATGATAACCATGGGGTGTAATTAACAATATTTACAGCCTTCTTCAAAGGATCAGGAGTTTCCTTAACATTTTGAGCTCTTTGATTTGTATTGCTGTGTGGGAAGATGGGTTTACCATTATGCCAATTGGTATTGTATGCCATGTCATGTAATGATGGTCTTCTTTATTGCCTTTGGTAAACTTGTCTGTTAGGACCAACTCCCTTTTCATTTTTAGCCATTCTATAGCTCAGGTCCTTGACAATAGTTGTCAATTTATCTATTTTATCCTCAGAAGTAGATGCACTGCCCTGAACACTCTGAGATTTAGTATTTGGATTTTGTAGAATCTTCACATCATCTCTTCTGTTTGTCTTACCAGATGCTTTTCTATTATTTTCAATATTTGTTGCAATTTTGAAGGCATCTCTGAGGCTGTGAGGACCCTTGTCTCTCAATCCATAAGCAGTTTTGGCATCAAAAGCATTTATGTACAACACTATGCACATAGGTTCATTAGGCCTCAAGTCCTATGGCAATTTGTTCAATACCTTAGTAAATCTAGCATTGAAATCAGCAACCTGTTCATTTGATCCTTTGGTGATGCTAGTAAATTCATTGATAAAGAAACTAGGATCAGTTTTGTCACCATACTATTCTTTGAAAATTCTTTTGAAGTCATCCCATGATGAAATGCTTCTATTAGGCAGAGCTTTATACCATTCCTTGGCTTCATCAACTAAGGATTGCATAAATGATTTCATGAAAACATCCCATTGCTCAACCTCAAAGTTGTCCATGATATTCTGAAAAGCTTTTAAGTGATCTTTTCCTGACATAGTATTATTTCTTGAAAATTTAGGCACTTGCAGCCTCACATGTTTGTCAATAGGATTGGGGTAACCAGGAATGCCATCAAAAACTAGCTGTCTGAATCTGTCTAGCTGCATAGGTTGTCTTCTAGGTTGAACAACATTGGCATTTCTATGTGTATTCTGATTTCTGACATTATTTAATGGTAGTCTAGCATTATTTGCATTCTGTCTTTGATCATTGTGTTGATCCTATATTTCATTCCTATGTTGATTTCTTTGCATATTTGCATTTTCAAGGGTGGAAACTGTATCATTCTGAGAAACTCTCAGAGCTTGCACTTTCTATTTCATGTCATCTCTGATTTTTACTGCCTGCAGATACTCTAATTCTGCTCTTAAACTTTTGATTTCTTCAGCTAACTGTTCTTCTTTGGGCATAGAAGAGGATGGTCCCATTCCATTTTGATCATCATTATCTTCATCCCTTGGAGATTCAACCTCTTCAAATCTATCACTGGGATCCAAGAAAGGGCATTCTTGAAAAACCTCTAACCTTACTCTCAGATCAACACCCTGCTATCTTTCATATACGTTCTGGATCTCATCCTCAGTGTTTGAAAACTAAGGTATTGTCTGCTCTGAAGATCTTGGATTATCATGAATAAAATCATTACTTCTGGGAGAACCCTCTTGACTAACTTGAGCAGTCCCCTTTTTCCTGTACATCATTTTTATGGGTAACTCTCCAAACAAAGTATTACACTAGGATCTTCTCCCCTGCATACAAATTTTTACTTTACCAGTTGGGAGATTGGTTCGGAGTCGCCATCTATATTTAGGAATTTAAAAAAAAAAAAAATCAGGGTTCTTTCATAAAGTCCCCAGCAGAGTCGCCAATTTCTGTTACCTCTCAATCTGACTGGATGCTTATTCCCAGTTATACCTACAAGGTAGCCATCAATGATCAATAGGATTCCTGGGCCAGCGGCTAATAGTATAGGAGATAGACTCTATAGATATCTCCTCTTCTTCTTCAGGCTCTACAGAACCAAGGGGGGTATTCCCTATTAAACATCTACAACATATGCACATGAAACTACTCAGATGTTGAAACAAAGCAGATAAATCCTCTATGATGCAGACCAAAACTATGGAATAAGTACAAAGGGGCTCGCTTTGGGCCTATGCTCAATTGTAGATAAAGGAATTTGGGTCCTAAAACTACTTCTAAAATCCTAAAGGTTTGTATTTAAAGTTTGAGTTTGATTTATATTTGGATACAAAAATAGGACTTTGGTTGTGACCTCAATACAAGACTGGATCGGTGCCTATCTAGGGCTCAAAGTTAATAGACATACACATGTGAATGTACACATAAACTTATATTAATGACTGAGTTTCAAGGGGATTGTTCAATATCTACCTTACAGATACTTCCCAGATTTGGGTATTCAGTTACCTCTGCTTAGGAGATCCTCACTGCAATATATTCTTCTTAAGACTTTAACCTAAAACATTTAATCTACTCCTTGAGTAGAAGTAAAAGACCAAGCATTCAATATAGCAAATCCATATTCAAGAATCTTAGACACCCCTTAGCTGTTGAGATTCAAAAGAAGAATACATTCAATTTGGAGACAAGTAACAGAACACATGCAATGAAGTATTACTCATTTAGATCAACATGAAACCAGTAAGTTTATGCATTGAACATACAACATGAGACTCATAAACTCACAAGACAGCCAAGACAGAGCCACCAATGGAGTTGTGTCTTATCACAGTGCTAGAAATGAGTAACACAGTTTGCTTAATATAGCAAGAAAGTGTACTCGGCAAATTAATTACATGGCACATAAAAAATCCACCAGATTCAATGCATGAGGAATGGCGCTCAGAAACATTCAATGCTATGGGGAGATAGAGAGGAATGAGCAGATGGAATCGGGATCCGCACTGCCATTCAAGGACATTCATCTTCAATCAGGTTGTTGACCCGTCCATCGTCGACCCATACCGCTGCAATTATGCCATTAATGCTTCAACTACCCGCAGCCTCTCTGAAATGTAGCAACGGTACACCTCTAAAAATTTCCCGCTCAAAAATGGCCGCACACGCTATGGAAAATCCTTCGCTGTAGGCTCAAAACAATACTGTCGATCATCCCTCCATCACTGTGATCAACGGCACCCAAAAATGTTGAAAAGTCATCGGCCAGTGAAAACGTGCCACGTAAGCACCTCATGTTTCTATCGCTGGCTTTTTTCCCTCTCATTTTTGCCTTTTCGCCCCTTGTATATGCAAGAACGGATGCATATACAATTGCTAGTGTTCGCCTCTCAAAATCCTTGTATATGCAAAATGCATATACATGCATCAATTCAATATACATGGTGGACTCCAGCCATCTATCCATCGGATTTGAAAAAAATTCAAATTTGGGCCCCACATTTCCTCATGCTTGTCGCATTGCACATACAAGTGCAACATACATACATGGCGGACCCCAAAATATTATGAAGCAGATTGGGAACTTATTCGGGTCCGGCTTGCATCTCATTCCTTTGTACATTGGCTTGTATATTTTGTTTGTATGCTGAATATACAAACACAAACATACAAGCAGGGAATCTATTTAGAATATTCCACATACATTCTTCCTTTGTATAATGAACATGTACAGACCTATTTGTATAAAACTGCGGCGGGCCCCACCAAATGCATATCTGCTGCACTGTAGCAAATGTATGCGCGCCAGCCCTTGTATATTTTTTAATGTACATTTCCATTGTATGCCGAACATACGAACGGGATTCTTCCACAAAATATACCTGCAATGTATCTTTTCTTTGTATCTAACTGTTGTATGTTTGAACATACAAACCAAATATACGTGCAACCCAATATGCAAGCAGCGAATATTCCTAGAATCTGCAAAAGATTCCACCTTTGTATATGCACCTGATATGCAATCTAAAATGCATAAAACTCATTTTTTCATCACTTCTTGGAGGCCGATAGAGATTTCTGACCTGCTGATACATATTTTTGACTTGCATGCATATATAAACCACTTTGTACACATAAAGACACCTGCACCTTTACTGACTTTAGCATCTTTAACTACAGAAGCCAAAAGTGTTATAATTTTTTGGACTTTTGGGAAAGGGCCTGCATATTTAAACACATGACACCAAACTACTCATGCAGGCATTAATAGAATATAAATATAAATGAAAACATTTAATTAATTTTGGCAGCTAATAGATTGTTCACTATTTCAAGAAGAACTATTGAACCATAATACGGAAAATGAATTGTGAAAAATAGGAAAAATTGGAAAATGGATTGTGATAAATTTTTTTGTAGCTTATATTGTGTGGATAAGATTTGAATTTCCTTCTAGTTTCTTCTAAAGAGTTAGTTTCTCTACAAGAATTGAATGCTTCATTGGAATCATGTTTTGAATGTTTTTTTAAGGAAGATTTTGTTTGGACACTATCAAAGTGAGTCTAACATGTATCCTTATCATCTTATCATGATTTTGTAGGTTTATCCTAGGTAAATTACCTTGTTATAAAGTGCCCTAAATTTATCTATTAGATAATTGTAACACCAAACCTATCTATTCCACTATGTCAATTAACTTAATTTAGGTTTGTGAGGCAGTTAATAGATTGTTCACTATTTCAAGAAGAACTATTGAACCATAATGCATAATCACTTCTGAAATTTAAAAATGTAGTAGAGAGAAATCTTCTAACATGTCTCAATTAAATAATTTATAATCTAGAAGTGAACAATGAAGCATATTTAACATATTATCTTTAAGATATTATCTAGCATACTAAAATACATTCAAGCATATACTCAATAATATATACATGTAGATATATCTAGATAAGTCCATGAAATACTATAAAATATAGGTAGGACCCATGAAAGGTGTACTAAAACATCTACTCATCATCAGCATATAAATAAATACAAATCATAGTTCATGAAATACTAAAATATATCTAAAGTACATGTAATAGCAAGTTTGACATATATAGTCAAAGTCCTGGCACAACATATATAAAAAATAATGTGCACATCATACAGTTCAATATATGAAATAAAAATCTATGTCAGGTATGATCATCACTCAAGTTCAAATATGAAAGAGGCCTCTTTCTTCCTCGTGAAATAGATAGATCTACCTCATGTTGTACACAAGAGAAAGAAACTTGAAATCAGATTTTAAAAGTTTTAAAATGATACATACATGTGCTTCTAAAATGTAAATTTTATTTTGAATTTCATTTGATTGAAGATTTAATTTAATTTATAAAATACTCATATTAAATATTTAAATCTAGACTTTAATGTATGATTAAATTACCATATGATGTTGGTCATCTTGTCCCACATTTTGTTGCCCAAGTGATCGTAAAGCATCAGGTGCTAATTCCTGGATATTCAAATTTAAAACACTCAAGAATTAGGTTACCATCCATATTTAATTTAATTTATAAAAAATATGAAATTAAATATTTAAATGTAGGCTTTAAAGTGTGCATTTAAATTACCGTGCAATCATGCTTATCTACTCCCACATTTTGTTGTACAGGTGGTATAGTTGTTTCATCTTCTTGACCAAAAGTTTGACCTGCTAATTGCTAGAATTTCAAATAAAGCAAGTTTGAAATAAGTTAGAATTTATTTAGCATATAAAGACCTAGAAATTGCACATAGAAAATTTAGTAAAGTTTAGGACCTCAAAATGTGTGGATGGCTCATGAAATTGCCCCTGACTACCAGCCTGACCAATAGTCACACTTGTATCATCCTGCACTTACATATATATGGGTGCATATATAAATTTTTATAAACTCAAAAAAGAAACTTAGTACAAATTTAGTACCATTTTTTAAAACACACACCAGGGAATACTTAGGCATAATAGCTGATGATGGCGGATCAGTGGAAGAAACACCTGAGCCACATGGTCAGTCAGACATGGGAACTACCACATGACCTGAGCCTTGCTGCAATAGTAGTGTTTCACATACATGTACATATAGTTATTTATTTATTTACACACTTGTTAATTTAAAATATAATATTGATAAGTTTTAAGAAGAAAATTTAAACTAGAATTAGATACATATGGTTTTAGGGTTGAGATATATTGGTTTACCCCATAAGGTGTGCCAATCTGCTGTTGATGCAAAACTGAATGTATCAAATCATGATGTGGCCCTAGAGCGACTTGAGATCTATACAACAAATAGTTCACAATTATTTATTAATTCATTAAATTATTTATATAAATTTTGATACGTTCAAATTATGCACTTGAAATATTTAATAAAAAGTGGTCAATGTACCTATGTAGGATTATCATCTGAATATAGTAGTTCCAAGTATGACTCCACTTCTGCTGTAGCTGCATCTGATGTGGATGTAGGAGTAGGACCATAACACGGTTGATTACAATTTGTACACAAATGTGCCCCTGACATGCCTGAGGCTCTATGATGAGATGCATCAACTCCTCCATGATGCTCTCCACCACTAAATTCATCTGCCATGTGGGCAGCTTGTTCAGTGAGATTGCCCAAGAGTCTACTCAATGCTCCTAATGTCGACAACATTGCCTGGTGCTGAATAGGTGTAGGAATCGTGGGAAAAATAGGAGCAACCATAGGAGTAGGAGGAATAGGTCAATTAAGGTCAACTCATGCCCTTGGTCTGTGTTGTGGCATGCCACGACCAACACCCTAAAATTCTCTCATATCAAAATAATTGGGTTTTTGACCCAATTGAAATTCCACCCATAATTTTCTCAAAAAATATAGTGGTACCTCACAATTAGCATGTGGTGGGTGATCAAACACCATCCACCACCAATCCCAAAAATGTCTTGAAATCGCCTCATGCGTACATCACTTAATTGATATTCTTTTTTTTGTTGCAGCTATAGGTTGATTAGTTTTTGGGTGACGAAAAAATGGGGCTAATGTTTGTTTTGTTATGTGGAGGTCATGGATGTCTTTATATGAAAGACCATCCACATAGAATTGCCTCCTCTCCTCCCACCAAAGGTGAAATCTATTTAGGTCTGCATTGATAGACCTAATAGAATCAATAATGGTTTGCATCGAAGATGCAAACCGAACCACATGAGGAGGCATCAAGTGAGGTTGATTATTAATCAAATTAATGTTCTCCTCAATTGCATTAATATTTTCATTAATGTTTTTCTGCAATTTGGCCTCATCAAGTGGAGGGGGTGGGGGTTCGCGGGGTGGGGAGTTTTCATAAAGAATGTCATCTATTAAAAATTCATCTAGACTCTGGTCATCCATTAGATGTCTCCTACAAATTTCCAAATATGTATCCATATAAAAAACTTACAAATGTATAATTTCACAAATATATACATATTGAAAACTTACAAACAAATATCTATAAATTTAAACTTAATCTAATAGATCTATAAATTAAAGTTTAAAATATCCATGAATTTAGAGAGCAAGTAATACTTGAAAATTAAACATGCACAATTTTATCATATAATATGGTCAAATGATGATGCCTCAACCCTAAATATATCTTGTATACCCTTATTTAAACCATTTGAGTCCATTTGTAGTGGTAACCATCTCCTACAAGTGCATCTAAACCCTTGTATTTATAGTTTACTATTTCCTAATCTAGTGCACGAATTTCTATTTCCATTGTCTTGTTTGTTTAACTATCATTGATTATTTCCTTTGATCATTTATCACATTAAATCTAACCCTTTGATCATTTATCACATTATTTCCTTCTATTTTTGTATGAAAATATATAAAATAGGCCTCCCTCTCCCAATTTGAACATAGAAAAATTGTGAAGTTTCCACTTGATTGCTATTTTGGAGCCATATTTCTTGAATAAGTGTAGGAATGTTAGTGTTTACTATATTTGTTGGTTTTAACTCCATTCTTCCTCTATTATACATTTTATCTTCCCTTTTCAAACCCACATTCCTTCTCCTTACCTCTTTCTAAACCATATTCTTTCCTCAATTTCATTTTAGATTCTCATTTCTACTTTATTTTTCATCAAGTATCTTCCATATTATTTCTTTTCTTCTCCCATATTAGTCCTCTCTATATCCATATTATTCCCCTTTACTTTTTTTCATTGAGTCTTCTTTTTCCATCTCCTATTCCCTCTTTCTCCTTCAAACCTTGGTTTACCTAGCTTTAGTTTTTCATACCAATGTCTCCATAAATTAATCCAACATTTCCCTAAAATATTATATTCTCCTTCCTACTTCATTCCTCTTTAACCATATTTTAGAGGGTTTCTTCTATAGAATTGGTATTTATAGATAAAATATGGAATAATTAGAAAAAATCTCACAAATTACCAAGAGGAAGTTATGCAAAAAATCACAAGATGAATCTATGTCTAAATTTTTAGATCATTTTCACATAGTGGACAAGGTTGCCTTCTAGGTCCTAGTCATACACCAAGGTACTAGGAGAGGGCCATGTGACACCCAAGGTGTGACTCTACCTAACAACCTTGTCCTATCATCATTTTTCTCAAAATTATAATGGAAACATGTTGACACCTTATATAGTCCAAATTTAAAAGTGCATGATAGCCCATGCAAAGTGTATTCTTCCCATTTCTGTATTATCCTACTTCTAGCTTAGTTAAGCTCAATTGTGATATATTTTACTATTTTGCACCATCTTCTACTTTTTGTCTTGATTGGTTTCTAGATAGAGAAGTTATTAGTAAACTGTTCTAAACACACCCAAAAATTTATTAGTTAATGTTTATTTTGAGTCCATTTGTAGTGGTAACCATCTCCTACAAGTGCATCTAAACCCTTGTATTTATAGTTTACTTTTTCCTAATCCGGTGTGAATTTCTATTTCCATTATCTTGTTTGTTTAACTATCATTGATTATTTCCTTTGATCATTTATCACATTATTTATCACAATTTAAAAGTGCATGATAGCCCATGCCAAGTGTATTCTTTCCATTTCTCTATTATCCTACTTCTAGCTTAGTTAAGCTCAATTGTGACATATTTTACTATTTTGTACCATCTTCTACTTTTTGTCTTGATTGGTTTCTAGATAGAGAAGTTATTAGTAAACTATTCTAAACACACCCAAAAATTTATTAGTTAATGTTTATTTTGAGTCCATGAACAAGTAGTGGTAACCATCTCCTACAAGTGCATCTAGACCCTTGTATTTATAGTTTACTATTTCCTAATCCAGTGTGAATTTCTATTTCCATTGTCTCAAGTTTGTTTAACTATCATTGATTATTTCCTTTGATCATTTATCACATTAAATCTAACCCTTTGATCATTTATCACATTAAATCAAATTAAACATGCACAAGTTTATCATATAATATGATCAAATGATGATGCCTAAACCCTAAATATATCTTGTATACCCTTATTTAATCTATCTTCTTAAACACATGTCTCCCATGCACAGTTTATCATTGTCATTGAAAATCAAAGGACTTCAAAAAGAAGCCAACAACTTATTAAAAGGTCATGCACCTACTGCTTGAATAAAACTACTCTACTATTAAAATAATGAGATTGATATTTCATGAGATGTAAGAGTTCTAATGCTTGGTTTAACCCTCTATCTCTTCCATTCAATCACACCACCATTTTCCTAAGTGATTGCTTTACCTTCACAATTTGAACAACCATGATAATTTTGTGAAGGAAAGATTTAGGAAGGACAAAGGTGGCTTTTTCACATAAGATGGGTTATGCACGCTTGTGTACATCTTATTGTGAGGTCTTGTAGGTTTATTCATGGTTTCTAAGAACTTATTCATATTTCTTCATTTCTTTTTAATTATCCTATTAGAGAGACCTCAAGGATCACCCTCCAAGGTTCTACAAATCTTGAAAAAGAAGAGGGGATACCATACCCTATGACTTGGCTCAAAGTTGTTCTCTACTTGAGATCTATTTTATTCCCCTTTTCTTAGTTTTAGTAATATTTCAAGTCAATTCAATATAAAATTTTGTTTGACCACAATAATTCAATTCATAAAGCTTCTTTTGAATGTTATTACGTCCCCATTAAAAGTCATTGAAAAGTCGAATGCATTCAAATCATACTCACACAAAATTAAATCTTTATAATTTGGTTTTTTAGGGTTTATAGTTTAGGTTTTTAGGGTTTATAGTACAACATGGTTTTAGGGTTTATAATTTGGTTTTTTAGGGTTTATAGTTTAGGTTTTTAGAGTTTAGAGTACATGGTTTTAGGGTTTATAATTTGGTTTTTCAGGGTTTATAGTTTAGGTTTTTAGGGTTTGCAGTACAACATGGTTTTAGGGTTTATAATTTGGTTTTTAGGGTTTATAGTTTAGGTTTTTTAGGGTTTGCAGTAACATGGTTTTAGGGTTTGCATAACATAGTTTTAGGCTTTGCAGTAACATACAATCACAAAAAAAATCATAAAACTCTAATAACAAGTGAAACCCTAATTTTTATTTTAATCCTACAATCACAAAAAAAACATCTAAAACAAGCTAAAAACTAGCAAAGAACCAACTTGGAGGAGCTTAGTAGTGACGAGGTGGTGAGAGGAGGTGACAGGGTAAAAAAACTCTAGTGTTGTGATCGTTTAGCTTCAACAATGCATACCCATTCTATGCCTTCTGCTGTCACTGTTGTTGTCAGCTAGAGTGGGAGAAAATGAGCCCACAGGGTTGTTTTTTAAAAATATATACTTTTTTGAAAATAGGTACCTGTTTAGGCTTGGGTGCACATTACTAAACAGGTACCCATTACTAAACGGGTACCCATTTAGGTTTGAGTGCCTGTTCCTAAATAGGTACCTATTTCTTTGAAAATAGGTACCTATTCCTGTCGGTAATTTTTTTCCCTGCACGACTTCCCCTACATGTGGACCGAGTTTCTTGATTTTACCCTCCAGTGGGACAGCCCACAATGATAGAGGTAGTTTTCAAAATAGAGGAGGAAGATCTTATGGAAGAGGTGGTTCGCAAGGTAGAGGAAGAGGATTTGCCAGAAAATGTTACAAGTCCAAACAATTTGGACACAAGAGTTGGGACTGTGCTGAATCATCACAAGGAGGACACTCAAAATTTGAGAGAAGTAATCAAGTTTCTCAGGTTGACCAAGAAAGTGTGGGACCCCTAGTACATCACAAGGATGGAGCAGAATCAGGATAGTCCTTGATGGTTAAGAGAGCATTGTTAAAGCCATAGAAGGAAAGTCAAGAGCCAATTCAATGGAGAGCATTGTTTAGAACAAAGTGTAAGTCACATGGTAAATGTTGTAAGCTCATTATAGATAGTGGTAGTACTGATAATATTGTTTCCACTGAAATGATAGAGAAGTTGAATCTAAAAAGGATTAAGCACCCAACTCTATATAAAGTAACTTAGTTACAAAAGGCCATCAAATATTGGTTAATGAGTAGGCCTATATTGATTTTCAGATTGGTAGTTATAAAGATTGTGTTTTGTGTGATATAATACCCATGGATGTGTGCCATGTTTTGCTTGGAAGACCATGGCAATTTGACAAAAATTTAGTCCATGATGGAAAGGAGAATACATATACCATTATGAAGGATGGAGAGAAGCATACCTTGCTAGCCATAAAGGAGAAAGAAGAAGACAGCTCAGTAGGAATCTGGTAAGTGGTAAAGAATTTTTGAAAGATTTGAAGAATGAAGAAATTAGTTTTGCTTTGGTTCCTAAACCACAATGTGTAATGACTTCTACAAAGTTGGATGATTTTCCTATTGAGATACAAGACATGTTGAATGAGAATATGGATATTGGTTCAAATGATTTGCCTAATGAATTTCCTCCTATTAGTAGCATAAGTCATCATATGGATTTGATTCCGGGTGCCAACCTTCTAAATAAAGTTGCATACATATTAACACCTATGGAGAATGAAGAGATAAGAAAGCAAGTGGTGGAACTTTTGAAGAAAGGATTGATAAGAGAAAGTCTAAGCTCTTGTGTTGTTTCTACAGTGGTGGTATGTGTAATAATTCAAGGGCAATAAATAAAATTACCATAAGATATAGGTTTCCCATACCTAGGATTGAAGATTTAATGGATTGTTTAAGTGGTTCAATTTATTTTTCCAAGATAGATTTGAAAAGTGGTTATCACCAAATTAGAATCAGACCAGGGGATGGGTGGAAAAAAAACCTTTAAGACTAGTGATGGGTTGTATGAGTGGCTAGTTATGCCTTTTGGGTTGTCTAATGCTCCTAGTAATTTTATGCGGTTAATGAATGAGGTTTTGAAACCATTTATTAGTAAATTTGTGGTTGTATATTTGGATGACATTTTGGAGTTTAGTAGGTCAAAAGGGGATCACCTTGAGCATTTGAGGCAGGTTATGAAGAGACTATAGGAAGAACGGTTGCAAATTAATTTGAAGAAATGTGTGTTGTTACAGACTAAATTAGTTTACTTGGGCTTTATGGTGTTAAAGGATGGATTGAAGATGGATAAGGAAAAGGTTCATGCTATACTTGATTGGCCATCACCTAGGAGTATGATGGAGGTAAGAAGTTTTCATGGTCTTTCTAGTTTTTATAGAAAGTTTATAAGAAATTTCAGTCATGTGGTAGCTCCTATACTGGAGACTATTAAGGGAAGTAAAGGATGATTTGTGTGGACTAAGGAGGTTGAAGAAAATTTCAGATTTCTCAAAAAGAATGTGAGTGAACAGCCCATACTTGCTTTGCCGTATTTTGATAAAGTGTTTCAGGTAGAGTGTGACGCTAGTGGTTTGGCTATTGGTGCAGTTCTAAGTCAAGAGGGAAAGCCAGTTGCTTATTTTAGTGAGAAATTAAATGATGCAAAAAGAAAGTATTCTTCTTATGATTTGGAATTTTATGCTTTGGTTCAGTCCCTCAAGAAATGAAGACATCATCTTTTACCCAAAGAATTCATTGTGTAAATAGACAATCATGCTTTGCAGTTCATTAATAGCCAACATAAATTGAATCAGAGGCATGCTAGATGGGTTGAGTATATTTAGAGTTTTAATTTTGTTTTGAAGCATAAAAGTGGTCAAATGAATAAAGTTGCTGATGCTTTAAGTAGGAAGAATTTGTTGTTATGTGAGATAAAAACTAATAGCGTGGGATTTGAAAGTTTGAAAGAGTTGTATGTAGAAGATGCAGATTTTAGAGAAGCATTTGCAGCTTGCAGTGATCCTATTTGCCGGAATAAAGAACCATGGATTGATTATATGATACAAGAAGGTTTTTTGTTTAAGGAAAATAAGTTATGTATTCGTAGAGGCTCCATGAGAGATAATTTGTTGAAAGAAAAACATAGTGGTAGTCTTGCTGGTCACTTTGGATAGGATAAGACTTTTCAGTAGCTGAGCACTCATTATTATTGGCCAAGAATGAAGGCAGATGTGAAGAGATATGTGGAAAGATGTAGAATTTGTCAACTTGCTAAAGGAACAAGTTAAAATGCTGGACTATATCAGCCATTGCCAGTTCCAACCAGACCTAGGGATTCTGTGAGTATGGACTTTGTTTTGGGTTTACCTCGTAGACAAAGGGGTAATGATTGAATCTTTGTTGTAGTTGATAGATTTTCAAAAATGGTACATTTTATACCATGTAAGGAGACTAGTGATGCAACTAACATTGCAAATTTGTTCTTTATAGAAGTTGTAAAGCTGCATGGTATACCAAGAAGTATAATTTTTGACAAGGATACAAAGTTTGTGGTTCATTTCTAGAGGACTCTATGGAAGAAGCAGGGCACAAATATTAATTTTATTTCTACTTATCATCCTCAAATAGATGGAAAGACTGAGGTTGTCAATAGAAGCCTTGGAAATTTGTTGAGATGTCTTGTTGGTAATTCAACTAGAAGTTGGGATCTTATGTTAGCACAAGCTGAATTTGCATATAATGATTCCCCAAACAAGGGCACATGTTTCAACCCTTTCTATGTGGTGTATGGAATGCATCCAAGAGGTGTGTTTGAATTTCATGATCTTGCTAGAATGGAGAAAAGGAGTGCAGATGGGGAATAATTTGCTCAAGTTATTCATGACATTCAAGAGAAGGTAAAGCATAACATGAAGACATCAATCTACAGTATAAAAGGCATGTTGATCAGAAGAAAAGAGAGCTACAGTTTCAAATTGGAGACCTTGTATTAGCACATCTTTGAAAGGAGAGATTTCCTATAGGAACATACACTAAACTTCAAATGAAGAAGATAGGTCCTTGCAAAAAGCATTAGGAAGTTTTCAGCCAATGCTTATGAGATATCACTACCTGAAGAGCTAAATATATCTCCCATTTTTAATGTAGCAAATTTATATCCATACAAGGGGGATAATGAGATAGATGAAGTTGAAGCAACTAATTCATCTCATGAAGAACAAGCTAGGACATTCACTGTTCCACAACAAATATAATGCATTCTAGATAAATAACTACTAAAGAAGACCCGTAAGGATGAATACTTCAAGTATCTTGTCAAATGGTGCAATCATCCCATTGAACATGCTTCATGGCTTACTGAAAAAGAGATTATTAAACATGGTCATTCAATTGTAGACATCATGAGATAGAGCTCATGATCTCTTTCTACCCGCGAGTTTGATGCAGGGACATCTTGCCTCTTTCTAGTTTTTGGTTTTTTTTTTCTTTAATGTTTTGGTTTGTCTGCAATTTTGGTTGGAAGCTCCTATCGCTCCTGTCACCTGAGTGACAGAAGATTTCTTGGCTAGCTATTTTCTCTCTATTGGCTATTTCTTAGGCAATTATATTTCTTCTATTTTGTGGGGAGTTCGTGGCTAGCAGTTATCTTCAATTTTAAAGAATTTAAAAAAGCCTCAAATTGTGCAAATAAAGAATGGACCCCGCTGGCAAAACAATTAAGAAGATTTGATTTGATTTTCTTTCCTTCTTGGTGGCTCGGCCATTTTTAGAAATATCACTAAATCTTCAGTAAATGGTGATCGTACTTCTTGGGATTAAGGTTTCCATTCTTTGTAGTCGACGACATGCATGGTCATTGGCCATATTGCTCAATGATTCCATTTTTGAAACCTCTGCAGGTCATGGACATCATGGATAATCTTTTAGTGGCAGTGACGCTATGAAGTTTCAATTCTTTCTGTAGAACTTAAAAAATAGAAGCAACCGATGGACAACATATTTAGAGGGATGGACAACTTTGATGAGGAAGAGGGGAGAAGATTTAAAAAAAGGATAGAAGAAGTCTAATAAGAGAATCAATAGAAAGAAAGAGGTTGACTGTCTGAAGAGGCTAACTGTTGATTGGCAAGGATAAAGGTCTGATCGAAGGGTGAATAATAGAAGGCCGGCAGTTCTATGAAAGATAGAATGTTTTGCATTTGTTTGAATCTCTGCATGGGTGAGGACAAATGTATGGCCATCATTTTGGTTATGTAATAAATTGCATATAAATTAATAAAGCATATTTCCTTCTCATTATTTTCTGTGCAAGAATCCATTCTTCCTGTCACTCTTATATTGAAGTTCCTGTCATTTTTCTGCATTTATTATTGTGTTTGATTTATGAAAGTGTGTTTGTGAATGGTGACTAGTAAGGCATGCCATCATAAAGGATTTAATGTGAGAGACCTTTCTTCATCCACCAATGCTTCATCTTTTAAAGGGAGAGCATTGAAATGAAGGGAAGGTAAAATGGTGTTAGAAGAATTGTCGATGATTATGTCTTTAGTGATGTCCAAGGGGTTTGAACATGCAACCAAAGGAGAACTATTCATGCTTTTCACATCCTTAGTGATGTCTAAAGTAATTTAACATTCAATCAAAGGAGGAAGATCGAGGGTCTTCACTTCCCTAGTGATATCCAAGGTGTTTGAACATTCAACTACGGTAGGAACAAGATCATCATCATCATTATATACTTTAGATATTAGATCCAAGGCATTATCATGATATATAGTAGTAATAGAAGAAGAAGAACTTTCACAATCATCTTTCTTATGAGTATTCATGGAGAGGAAATTAGTAAAGTCCTTTAATATCGAAGGATATTCATAGTAAGAGTTATGAAGTTAGCAAAATCACATACATAACCAACGATTTCAAATTAAGAGCATTTAAAGATATCCTTATCATGAATGGATTGTATATGAGTCAAAACATAAGGATGCATATTAAAACAAATTTGAAAAAACATTAATCTTTGATATATGCATGGAAGGATACCAAAGAGGAATAATTAGAAGATGCCATAACAAAATGTCTTGGAACAACAATGTATAATAAGATCTATTCATTTATCAAAAGAACCAATATGAGAGGCTTTTGTACACCACAACACTAGTTTGACAAAACCAAGTTTTTAAAGCTTTTGTAAAGACCACAACAATGTATAATAAGATCTATTCATTTATCAAAACAACCAATATGAGAGGCTTTTGTACACCACAACACTAGTTTGAGGAAACCGGGTTTTTGAAGCTTTTGTAAAGATCACAAATACACTAGTGTCACTACAAACCAAGTGAATTTAATGTTAAAAGTGCTGCACAAAAGGTGATAATGATAATTTGTTGATTTATTGCAAAATATGTGAAAAAGATGCTTATTTTCTTATGTTGAAATACACATTGTGTAATTGCAAAAGTATGATAATTATGCACTTTTTCCAAAATTATGCAAAATTTTTGAATGAATATGCAAAGAAGTCAATGGAAGATCTGATTTGAAATGTTTATGGTCTAATAGTAAATTATGAAATAAAATTTTGACTACAAACCCTAGCTTTGCAAATGACTAGGTTATAGGAAAAATGCAAGTTTTCAACAAAACCCTAGCAAATGAGATCTTCAAATGCAAGATATGATATTATGAAATAATTTATTGCTATAATTTTTTTCATATCTGATGTAAAAATCAGAAATTTGAAATGCATTAATGATTATGCGATGAAATAATGCAAAACTATGCTCTTATGCAAGCCTAGAATGCTTATTTTTTCAATTTTTTTCAAATTTATGCAAGATTTTTCAATGTAGAATGATAAGAATGATGAAAAATCTGATTTCAACACTTAGAAAGATGCAAATTTTCACTCCTACGGGTTCACCAAAATGAAGATCAAACCCTCTTCAAGGACAAGATTGAGCTAAATCACAACCAAGGATAAGGTGGAATCAACTACAGATCTTGTACTCTTGTTTGTAGAGAAAAGATATGTATCAACTAAGTATTTTATCAATCCCTAATCCATTCAATGCACTAAACAAGCTAGAATTTGGATAATAAACTTATAATAGAGAAGCAATAACAAAAAATCAAGATTTGAAAGTATCAGGATGATCACTGAGATGTCCTAACCTATCCCTCAGAAGTTGAAATGTCAGAAGACTCTAGGGATAGCACCCAAGTCCAGAAAGCCCTAAGATCTAAAATATTAAAACTAGAAAAAAATCATAAATGATGCTCTTGTACTGAATTCAAGGTTTGTTTTAGTTGCTGGACACTGGGGCTAGTGCCCAAGTCTACTACAGGTGAATTTCTTAACTCTATTTTCAGATCTTGAATCTTTATCTCGTAAGAAACCTCCATGTACCTTCACTTCCACAATTCCCTCTCCTGTAACTTGCACACAAGAAGAGGGGTTGTGGTGTTTAGGGATTTACCTTAGTCAAATCACAGGTTAGCATTCACGCTTTCCCAACATCGTTGTTAGAGAGAGAGCGTGTCCATATAGGATGAAGGCTAAAGATAATCCAAATGATGATGTAATGATTTAGACACAATGATAAAGTCACCTTTAAGGTGACTTCCTTATGAGGATGAAGAGTCTTCAACTTAGAAGGATGTTGATGATGATTCCAAATCTGCAACAAACACAATGCTAACACAAATCTGCAATAACAACACAATGAATGCCTTGAATTTGTCTTTACACATTATCATAACCTTGTTATCATCAACTTGTAATAAATGAATTCAAAAACTTGTTTATATATGTTTAACCATTAAACATTTGCAAATTAAATGAAAGAGCCAACAAGGGAGGACCCATTTAAAAGTCTTATGCTAACATCCTTAAATTTCACCCCGACCAATTAGGGTGGACTTGGGAGTGAATACCCAAGTCTTAAGGGTCTTTTTGGTTGGGACCTAAGCATTAAATGGGCCCCTAGTCCCCATTTGACATGGGTTTCAGAGGATTTCTCATCAGGATGAATAATTTGCTTTGTAGAGTGTAAACACAGGGACCTAAGAGCTAAACTAGGTGGTAAAAAGGCATGTGTCAACTTTTTACTCCATAACAACCATGAGCTATTAAAACTATCAAAATAAAAACACATGCATTTCATATAATAGGTGCCCACGACCTTATTATCTATACAAGAGCATTGGTACTAATCGTCATCCTAGTCCTACATCTACACTTCATAATTCCAAATCAAAATCCATAATCCATCAATGCAAGTTTGTCGAGTCAAGAATCTATCAAAACCATCTAAATCACCACTATATCCATCCAAACTAAATATATCACAATCACCTAATCTCATATCCAATATCCCCCATACAAATTCAAACTCAGGTCTAAAACCAAAGAAATCCAATTCCCATATCTGTCGTGTTGTGGTAGCAACACTTCACTATAAGGGCTATCATGGTTCCCTATCAAAATGTAATCATTTGGACAAGGCCAACTTATTTATCAACAAATATCACACAAACATCAAAAGATTGTACATAAGTTCTTTAATCCTCACAAAGCAACTACTTCAAGCAGGACAATATTGGCATGTTATGACAGTTGCATCTAGATCGACCATCTAAAACAGATAGAGACATTGAAGACCCTTCGAGTATCAGTTTATTAGTGTTATGCAATCATCATAGAAAAAATAAAAAAAATAAAAAAGAAATAAAAAAAATCTAAATAGTAAAGATAAATCATTTGTCTAATGGTTAAAACCATTTTTATGGTGCCTTGGATAAGTACCATGATGAAAAACCATTCATGAGCGTCATGTGTAAATAGATTGTCGATGAAAATTGTACTTGGGGGTAGGTTGTCTCATCTATCTCATACTAGCATATCTCTTACCTATCATCCTAACCGATCATATCTATATTTCCTTGATCTCATTCCTCTTCGTATCCTTCCTACTCAACTTGCATCTTGATAATAGAAAATTGATCTTGATAAGGACTGAGGCATGATTTTGATATATGGTATGTAGACACCTAAAATTGGCTTGCTCCGCAAACTAATTTTCCATGTCTCTACACCCTCATTATCCCTCATATTAATTAAATAAATTCATTTTATTTAATTAATTTATCCCTCATTGTCTACCTTGACCATTTACCCATTCCTTGTGATAAATTAATTCATTTAATTTATCACTTAGACCTTACAACACTATCCCTCATTAATCAAATAAATATTTCCAATATTTATTTGGTTCAATTCTCCTTTTTACTAATCCTCATTAATTAGATACATCATGCTTATCTAATTAATCTAGCCTACTAATTGACCTACCCTAATCTACCCTAGCCTACCTATCCCCTAGACCTAGGTTAATTAAGCTAAACACTCAATTAACCTTGCTTATCCCCTTCTTCCATGCACCTTTGAATAAAAATCAATCTTTTATTCAAAGGGTCAAATCCCCCTTGCCCCTCATTTATCATTATCTTACACATGTAAGAGTACCATCTTCACATCTCCACATAAAGGTGAATTAAAAATTCACTTGTCATGTCCCCTCTTCCCAAAATGAATCTTTTATTCATTTTAATCCTCCACACCTTTCCCCATGTGAATTTAAAATTCACTTTTAATGAGAGCCCTCCAATCCCATTGACCAAGATTCAACCCTTGATCTCCCTCATCCACTCTCCTTGTGACACTTGTCACAAGGCTATGAACCCAATCCTAACCCTAACTCTCATTGATTCCTAGCCCTTGATCTCACCTTCTAATCCTGACCCTCCATCCTCATTCCCAAAACTCTATAAATGAAACCCTCTCCAAGCCATTTGAGAGAGACTCCTTCATGCACCAAACCTCTGCCAAAATCACTCCACAATCTCCTTCATCCCACTATCATAATGTCAAAATCTTGCCTCAATCCCATCTAATCTATCCATCCACCTTGTCTCTCATCTTACATTGTGTTGAGCATTTGAGCAATCCACATTAGTCACACTAATCATGGGAACAATATGAGGAGCTTTATGGGTGCATCTCCTTCCTGCATGGATTCGTGAGGTCTCAAATGAAGGTATAATCATGTGTTGTTTGCATTAGATTAGTTTATTATCTTCATTTTAATCTCACTGATCACATTTGGCACGCCTGGTGGGACTCACAAGGTCCGAATCTAACTTGATGTGTGAGTTTTTTTGTGCATAGACATGTTTTTACAGGTGCAACACCATCCACCCCTCACAATAGCACTATCACTACCACATATTAGCGCTATCCTCTGTTTTAGCGCCATTTCTGTGGAGAATTTTTTTTTCCTAACTTCCACTCACATGTCTCTTTTAAAGCATTTTTCTACTATTTTTGTGTCAAAATGCTCTCAGTTTTTGCAGGAATGTTGATTAAATAAGGGGAGGTTATGCCAAAATTTCTCTAGAAGAAAAAAAAAACATTTTTTGCAGGCCGGACGCATTTTAACCCCGTATCAACACTATCTGCCCAGAACGACGCTATCCTCAAACTGGGATCAAACCACTTTACAGCGCACAGTGGCACCTTCCATGACCTATTTTAGCGCTATTATCTGTATTAGCGCTTTCTTTCTATTGTATTAGCACTATTGTTTGTATTAGCGCTATTTTATGTATTAGCGCTATATTTCTTCTTTTATTAGTGCTATTTTCTGTATTAGTGCTATCGTCTATATTAGCGCTATCTTACCTCTATATTAGCGCTATTTTCTGAGACTATTTTTTGGGTTCTGTGCAGGGACTGACAGTTTGCTTGTAGGTCACCAATATCATCTTGAGGATACTAACAAGTCTTTTTGCAGGGCTCTTTCATCTTTGTTTAAAACATTTCATTTGCAACTTAAAATGAACCCTTGCATGTTATCTACAAATCAAACATTTCATTTTGGTGCACCTAAAAAGAATCTTTGAGTGCCTTAGTGTAAAGAACATTTGATTTTGGTGCAACTAAAATTCATCATTGCTTGCAACAAACAACTTTAGGCACATTTTCAATTTGGGCTTAAAATGAACATTAGCTCTTCTCTGTCATGTCTTGTGCACTTGCACGTTTGTGTTATTCCATAGGGTAGAATCAAAGTATCCTCTCCCCTTGCCTTCACAAGGATCTTGGGTGAAGAGAAATGGTTCTATTCTATCTTTTTAGGATGTGGGCCTGCCCTTGAGACACATCCATTCGGAGAACTCATTAGCGACCCCAAGCGATACTTTCATCCGGTCCGCTATATGTAAATTAAGGATAAGGCAAAAGCCAAGTCTAATCGGTATGAGCGCTTACCATTCGGTGCTAGATTGAAAGGAAGTAGTACCCTCGATGTATATTAAACTCCTAGTAGAGCTAGTCAAAACCTTAAGTGGTTTATCGGATGCTCGTAAGGTGCCGATCCCCTGGATGTTCCCCCACTATGAACCTTTGTTTTAGTGGCCCAAATCCTTAAGGTTGTACATGCTTGATTGTCACATTTTTCATAAATCAAAGCTTTAACCATTGTGTCTTCGTGCTTGATCATTTGTCTACTTGCCAAGAAAAATCAAATTCATCCATCAATCCAACCATTCACATTCTTTAGCGCCATTTCCTCTCTATTTCAGCACCATTTTCCACCTATTTTAGCGCCTTCTTCATCCATGTCAAAAAATCAAATTTTCCCATCAAAAACATCAATTTTATAAGCCCATTTTCAAAAAAAATTTGGTCGGGAGGCTACACCCCCGAACCCCTGCAGCGGGGGGTCGCATCCACCCCCCCCGCACCCCCCTCACATCAAGCTGAGTTTTCATCCCAACACCACTTTACCATCCCCCCATTTATTAAATCCCATAAGTTGAGCTTATCCAATCCCTTTATTTGAGCTTGATCAAATTCTAATCCACTTCCTCTCTAGTCATAATCTATCTTCATCATCCTAATCATTCTTATCCACTTCATCATAATCCAATCACCCATCTATCCTAATCATCCTAACCACCTATCTTATCCACATCATCATCCAAATCATTCAATCCAATCTTATCCTAATCACTCTCATCACCCTTAATCCAATTCATCAACATAATTCTAATCCCATCTCATCCAAATCAAATCCAATCCAAAATCAACATCAATCCCAATCATTATCCAAATCCCCCACATCATTATCAAACTCCAAATCCAAATCAACCCAATCAAAAATCAAGACCTTAATCGATCACCTAATCAAACCAACCCAATCAACCCTCTTGCTTAAGATCATTAGTCTATCTTAAGCATAGAGAACCATTCATCAAATCAAATCAAATCAAAACAAATCATCTTAAGGTCTTGAAATTTTTATCCCACCATCACAATCATCCATCATCCCCCATCATCTCATACTCTCTCCAACGAAATGGATCTTTATGAAACAATACAACAATTACAAAGATGTAGACAAGCCTATGAGAACATGGATCCTAATGCTAAGGAACAATTCAAAAATGCAATTAAAGATATGCCCTTAGCACACCTCATCATTGGAGAATCCCAATCCCCTATCCAACCTTCATCATATCAACAAACATCTTACACATTATCCCCATCCGCATCATATCAATCATCATTCTTTCAACCTTCATACCAACCTACATCTTACATATCCACACCATCAACCTCACATCAACCTTCATCATATCAACCTTTACCCTCATATCAATCACCACCCCCTTACACATCCATGCCATCATACTTATCCACTCAACCAATACCTCCAACTTGTCCATCCCCCAACCTTTGTCATGCTAACTTTGATCAAGGGAACACCAATCTCGCACACCTTAGATCCGAAATCCAAACCTCATATCAACAACCAAATCCCCCATCTCCTAATCCCCATCCTCCAACCCTCCCATCACAATATCCCTCCAACCTTATCAACCTTAATCCATCACCTTATGTATCTCCCAATCCACCAATCCCTATCACCCATTCACCATCTAATCCATCAGCTAGTCCAATACCTATCCTTGAACCCATCCACGAACCATCACAACCTAATCCCATCACCCCCTTATCCAATCCCAATCCTAATCCTACACCATCCACCCTTACTATCCATCCATTATATTGTTCCTCAACCCATTCACTCATGAAGGATGCCATCCATTGGCTATTAACAAGGAATCAAATACCCTCATGCAATCCTACATCCACCCAATATCTTGAACAATCTCCTATCATAACTCAAGAACCATCATGCAGCCATGTTCAAGAACACATAAGTCAAACACCTATTGCATCCATCCAAACACCTATCGCATCTATCCAAGTCACTCCCACTTCTATCCAAACACATGAGTCATGTCAACAATCAAATCCGAAGCATGTTGAAACATCAACCCCTTCTCCTAATCAAGATCTAACCATCCCATCTAATCCCATCCACGATCCCCTACCATCCATTAATCAACTTATTGATCTCACACCATCTTTTACCACCCCTTCACCATCCCCCATGAATCCTTTAACTCCACCTACCAATCCCATCCCAAATCCATCCCCTTATCCACTTGGCACAAGCACTTTCATCCGTGGTGACTTCCTTGTAGGAGGTGAACAACTTCCTTCCACCACCTATCTATCTCCAACAAATAATGGATTCGCGTCTTGTTTCCAAAGCACCAAACATCCCATTGCATGTCGCATGCTCCAACTTATGAACTATCAAGGCAAAGGCTTAGGCCTTCACGAACAAGGTATCTTGGAGCCCATCCACACCACATTCCATCCACCCTCACATGGCCTTGGCTATACATCCCAAGCCAAACAATCTAAACATGTTGATACCCTCCACCCACCTTCCAAAATCCATTCATCCAATCCCAAACATGGTGCATCTCATCGCACCCCCAAAACATATGTTGCCATCCCTCCTCCATCATCCTATCATTTGCAAAAGCATGTGACCATCCATCTCCCTCCATCAAATTTACCTCCACTTCTTCCAACTCCAAATATCCTTATCAAATCCACTTTACCTCCACTCTTACCAACTCTTAACATCCCCATCCTCAAATCCCCTCAATCATTTATCCATAAATCCACTTTTTACCCCTCCACCCATAAATCCCCTAAAATCCCCAATCAAGACCAACCAAAGCACACATCTTTCAAACATGAAGCTTCCCCCAAATCCATGGGATTCAAAAATTTGAATGCCTCAACTCATAAAGCACAAAAGCCTAAAGTTGTTATCATTTCCAAGCAAAATTAAAAATCCCAAAGGCTATCAAAGCCCACACCATCACAAGAAAAAGCAAAACCAAAAATGGTGTGGGTCCCTAAACAAAAAGCACCAAACTCTAATGAGGCATCTACATCCCAATCTACTACAAAATCCCAAACATCCCACTCCCCATCTAAAAATCCCATAATTCCTAAGTCCATTTGGGTACCTAAAACCCCAAATCGACCATCCACAAATCTCCTATCCCAATCCCCATTACTCCCAACTCCACATCCAAAATACAAGCTTCTGAATACATCACGGTGTGTACAACCGTTGGTCTTGGTTCCCCTTCATCACTTAACATTCCCACATACTCCCATCTCTCCATCTTTTGTTCACTATCCTACATATCTTCCCCATCACATTCCTATGGTCCATGCTTTTGCATAATCCACATCATAATCTGCATAGTCCACATCATTATCCACCACATCATAATCCATTATTCACCATCAATTCCATCTTCTCCTATCTACCAACAATCCATGCAATAATAATCCATAATGCTATCCAACATGCAACCATCTTCACCTTGCTATGGAAACAGACGCTAGAGTCCCCATCCCATCAAAAAATAAAAAAAAATCAAAAAATCAAGAAAATAGTAAAGAGAAAAATCCATCCAATGGTGAAAACCACTCCTTGTGGCACCTTGGGAAAGTACCTTGATGAAAACCCCTTGTGGGCGTCATTTGTAATCCCTTCTCCATCCATTTTGTATCCCTACACTTGGGGGCAAAACCATCTAATCATCCAAATCCATAACATCCTTTTGCATATCCTATCCACTATCCCCTATTTTATCTTATCATATTCCTATCTACCATCCCTTGTTCACCCTATCATTCCCCATCCATTCTATCCACTATATCCTCCTCCTTAGATCTTGACAAAGACAAGGGGCAAAATATCAACAACATGCTTTGGACACCTCTTGGCATACTCCCTTTGTAAGTATATCCTCCATCCATCTACTACAAAGACCATCCATTCAAACATGAACCCATCATGCAAAATTCTAAGCATTGGGGCATATGATTCCTTGCAACCTAGCCCTTGGAGAAAATCCTCATCGCTATCTTCCATCCATCTAACATGCATCCCTATCACTTGTCCATTCATCTACCACAAATCAGTTATCCATCATCCTTTCATCGCCAACCCCCCTATCCAACCCCATTACCCTCACCTCTAGACTTGGTGTTCCCTTGTCATTGATATCTAGCATAAAGGTCATCCACATGAAAGCCAATGCAACCATCTCATAATAAACCATTCCTTTTCCACAATTAGAAAATCCAAAAAAATCAAAAAAATCCATAAAATCCCAAAAATATCCATCATGAAATCAACATTAATCCATCAACATCTCATCATCCAACACATCATTCAATCATTCATCACATCTATCATCATCTCACATCATCATCACAAATCAAAACTACATATCATCATCACCCGCATCTTAATGTGCCTTGATCCCATGGATACAGGGTATGTAGGCAGTCTGGAATATGAAGGAAGTTTCTAGTACTCAGGTATCTAAGATGCACCCATCTATCCTAAATGAGCTTACACTAGATCCAAGCATCACATCACCTATCAAAGCATCATCCCTTATCAAAAGTCATCAACTATCAAATCAGCATCAACCTTAACTTGTCACCATCATATCTTGAGCCAATCTTGCAACATCAACAAATCATGATCTAATCATCAACTGATTCCTGCCTTAGGATATATCTTTCCTACAATAGGTAGAATCTATCCATTCATCATCCATCTTGGCAAGAGATACAATGGCTATTTGTTTTGGTTTGTTGGTCTTTTTGTTTTTGATTTTTATCTTTTGTCCTATTCGAAGATCACATCAAAGCTACCTTGATCTCACTATATCATGGTATGTGGTGAAAACATCTCGAGTGGGGCATAGTCTTGATTTTTGTATGCTGTGCTTGTGGGCTGATTTTATTATTCCAAGCTAGTATTCATATCTTGTTGATCATAGGGTCGGTTCTAGCATATTGATCCCCTTATGCATCTAAGGTTCATCATACCTTTTATGTACTAAGGACTTATGCTATGAGCCCCCTTCCCTCGTCAGGACAAGGTTGTACCATCTTGGGCATGCATGAGATCATCCCTTTGTCTGTGTGTCTAGTCCATGCAAATGTTGGATAAATATCATCACCCTGGTCTTCTATACCTTGGTGAAAACATATCCACTTTGCTATATCAAACCTAGGATTACTCTAAATCAATTTTCAACACAATGATCATCCACCAATCAATCTCCCACCATCATCATCCTTTCATCTCACCACTTATCCTCCAAACCACTCCAACCAATCTCTTCCATCCATTTCGAGAGCACAATCGTGTTCTTGTAACCCGCCTATCCTCTCGAGGGGGCATCATCCTTACTAATTATCCCCAACCTTAACCTATTCTTCTAAGCCAAAATCTTTTTTCTATCCAATCCAACTCTATATTTTAACTTCTTTGAAATGATGTTACTTAGCCGCAACATCATCTCAAAGAGGGGCAAATGTAGACACCTAAAATTGGCTTGCTCCGCAAACTAATTTTCCATGTCTCTACACCCTCATTATCCCTCATATTAATTAAATAAATTCATTTTATTTAATTAATTTATCCCTCATTGTCTACCTTGACCATTTACCCATTCCTTGTGATAAATTAATTCATTTAATTTATCACTTAGACCTTACAACACTATCCCTCATTAATCAAATAAATATTTCCAATATTTATTTGGTTCAATTCTCCTTTTTCCTAATCCTCATTAATTAGATACATCATGCTTATCTAATTAATCTAGCCTACTAATTGACCTACCCTAACCTACCCTAGCCTACCTATCCCCTAGACCTAGGTTAATTAAGCTAAACACTCAATTAACCTTGCTTATCCCCTTCTTCCATGCACCTTTGAATAAAAATCAATCTTTTATTCAAAGGGTCAAATCCCCCTTACCCCTCATTTATCATTCTCTTACACATGTAAGAGTACCATCTTCACATCTCCACATAAAGGTGAATTAAAAATTCACTTGTCATGTCCCCTCTTCCCAAAATGAATCTTTTATTCATTTTAATCCTCCACACCTTTCCCCATGTGAATTTAAAATTCACTTTTAATGAGAGCCCTCCAATCCCATTGACCAAGATTCAACCCTTGATCTCCCTCATCCACTCTCCTTGTGACACTTGTCACAAGGCTATGAACCCAATCCTAACCCTAACTCTCATTGATTCCTAGCCCTTGATCTCACCTTCTAATCTTGACCCTCCATCCTCATTCCCAAAACTCTATAAATGAAACCCTCTCCAAGTCATTTGAGAGAGACTCCTTCATTCACCAAACCTCTGCCAAAATCACTCCACAATCTCCTTCATCCCACTATCATAATGTCAAAATCTTGCCTCAATCCCATCTAATCTATCCATCCACCTTGTCTCTCATCTTACATTGTGTTGAGCATTTGAGCAATCCACATTAGTCACACTAATCATGGGAACAATTTGAGGAGCTTTATGGGTGCATCTCCTTCCACATGGATTCGTGAGCTCTCAAATGAAGGTATAATCGTGTGTTGTTTGCATTAGATTAGTTTATTATATTCATTTTAATCTCACTGATCACAATATGGTTTTGATAAACTCTTGATATATCCAATCCTTTTTACAACATATCTTCCAACCCATCTTGTTATATCCTATGTAATTAGCTATATCTGTTTAGTTCAATATCCTAAATGACATTTGCTGAGTAAGGGCATGTTATTCATTTACGACATATTCCTTGGAGGTTACATCCTACATTCTTCTATTCATATTTCTTGTCACTCATCCCTTCACGCATCCATCTATCAGCAATCCTCTATTCCATTCATTATCTTTTAAATCATCATCCAATCCCATAAGCTTATCAACTTAGATCGATCAACTTTCCCATCCTTGTTTCTACATGTGGTGCACTCCCTTGTCACTAGATATCATATGGAGACCACAATCCTATCCAGATACAATCTAATCCTAATCCACTTCAATTGAGTGTAATTATGCAAAGCCATCCAAGCAAAATCCGCATCTTAAGAACTCCAATGCAATAATCCCAATCCTGATTGTCAAGCAATTAATCCATCGTAATTAATCCTAATCCATACAAATCTTGCCAAGCAATCTATCTTATCATCTTAGAGCATCCATCATGTTCAGGCAACCTTGCTGCAAATCTTAATCAACTTACTATAAATCAATCAATCAATCATCATCATCATCAAGATATATTATTTTCAATCCTCGTGTTGTTCATCGAGATATATCATTCCCACATCAACAACACAATCCTCGCATTTCTCTCAACATATATCATTCCCACATAAACAACGCGATCATCATCATCACCAATCCAATCATCAATTTTTAGCTTGACTAGGGGTAACATCATGTTTGTCTTTATTTTTGAATCATTTTTATGCATGCTTTCTTGTTTTGCTTGTGCGTGTTATCATTTTGTCTTGCAGTTGTATCAGTCCTTGCAACATACCTGCCATAATGTCATCATGATCTTTCCTATCATGGTGCCATTGGCATATGCTTGCTTGTGACTTTAATCCTTTTATGCATTTGACACATTATCACCTTGATCTTTATATCATAGTGCATAATGTCAGGTGCTATATCAAACATCAAGTTTCTCATACCGACTCAGCATGACATTCCTTTTTTCCATGATATTCATACTAGTATCCCCAAGGCTTTTATTTCCTTTCCATCCATTTTGATGGGCTACCCATGTCCTTCATACCTACCTATCCTCTCGACGGGGGATCCTCCCATTCTCCTTTTGTAAGCCCCATTCTTTCTCAACCATTTATATTTTACTCTACTTTGAAACTTCATTACTTCACAACATCGTCTCAAAGAGAGGCAAAATGTAGACACCTAAAATTGACCACTTTATCCCAATACAAGTCCTAATTCCCCAAATCAACCATTCATTCTCTAAATTTGATCAATTGTTGCTTGATTGCCCTAAACCATCCTAAATGCCCTAATCTTGGTCAATTATCCTCTTATTACATCCTGATTTATCACATTTTCCCAATTATCTCGATTATTAGGACCTGAGCCTATCATTATTCCAAATTATCCATAACTATCCCTATTTATCCCTAATTCTAATAATTTTTGCTAATTCCTAACCTATTTCCTAGCTTTAATCATCTTTGTCCCCTCATGCACATGATTTAAATAATTTTTATTAATTAAATCCCACCTTTCTCTCATAAATGAAATAAAAGAAATATAAAATTCTTTTATTTTCACCCTAACTACTTTATAACTATCTCCCACAAATATTAAAAATCAATGAATAATCCCATTTATCCTCCACCCTTGATTGTGCAACCAACTCAACCAACTTAATCCTAGCCATCGATCTCTCATCAAATCCACACCATCGATATTTCTTCCTTGTGGTCTATAAATTAAACTAATCAAGAGGCATTTCCATCAATGATCATTCAAGAAAAACATCATGCTAACGAGTCAAGCAACCACATCCATATCGTTTTGAGCAAATCTGTCATTTCGGTGCAACATGAATCGAATAATGGGTAACTTTGTTTTGTTTATGCATTTGTGTTTCAGTTTCTATGCTTGATCAGATGTCATAATGAATGAGGATTTAAGGGTTTGCATTGTGTTTAAATCTTTTATTTGATCTACATTTTAATCTGTACACTATTTTACTTACCTAAGAGTTATTTAGATAATTAGTTTTTAGCACCTACTTTTGGGAGTACTATTGCAATGAGTTTTTTTATCTAGTGATTAATCCATCTAGAGTAAACCAATCAAAATAGAGTATTATTTTTCATGTTGAACAAATTTTAATTTTTCCTAAGTCTATATGAGAAAATTTTAATAAAAATTATTAGGAAAATCATTTATCTGTGTTGTGATTAGCACAAAATTTGAACTCTTAAGGACGGATTTTGCAAAGGTTTGTTAATCAATGTGATTTGAGGGCATGTACACCTGTTTCCCTTGCCATCACCATTGCCATTATATTTTTTGCAAATTCCTAGCATTATTTATTTATTTGTATATTAATTTATTGCTTAATGTTGTAATTACTTGCACATTCAGTTTTGTCATATAGTTATGGTGGCACGATGACATGTCATCTTGCTTAGAATGTGACTTGGATGGTCAAGTCAAACCTACATGGATTTGGGCATCCCATTTGATGTGGCACTAATATGCCATGTGTCAGCATCTTGTGGTGTGTGGAAGACAATATTCCATATGATAGAATCTATGACGCATAAAAGCCAAGTTTGGAGATTCCTATGACAAGTGATGACAAGTGTCGGTGAGGATCTTTGCATGAGGGAAAGGCATATTTGGGTGCCCAAGTTGGGATATGACATGTTGTAAGAGAAATATGCTATATTTAGCATTGTATGATAGATTCTCTTACATTAAAGGTTGTTATCTTGGGAAAATCTATGACAACTTTAAGATGCGTAAAAGCATCCTCCATAGTCTATTTTTAGCCTAGACCGCTCCATATTGGGAAAGTCAAATTTGCCATGTATGATAGATGTAAGGGATATATTTGCATCAAGGACAAGTGTCCTTTGATGCGGGATAATGGCCATGTGGCCAAGGTGGACTCCTATCCCAAGATGCTCTCAATATTTGCCTTGTAATCCCTATATATTGTATAGTTTGGAGTTGTTGTTATATAGTATTTTTACAGGTACTATTATGCTACCAAAATAACTCTAGAATCGACATTTGAAGACTCTTGAAAGAAATTGCATTGCAAGTGTATTGTAAACTGTAACTGTTTCATATAATACATTGTGTAGGTTTTAGAGTGTGGGGTTTTTTATTTGAAAAGGTTTTCCCCATGTACATCTTGTGTCTACTTCTCTCTATCTACATACTTGTTGTGTTTTCTTCTGTAATATTTCTGATATATGTTTCATATTACTACAATTGTAAAGGTTGTAAAGAATTTACATACCTCTCCCCTCTTTAGATTAGTTTAGGAAGCAATTTCTGCATACCTAGCTTCCTTTCAGTTGGTATCAGAGCCTGGCCAGTTTTGGTCCTAGCTACTGGGTAGGGGTTTTTGTACTGATCTTAGATTGAGTGGGAGTCTATACAGAGTATTCTGTAATCTTATTGCAAGAAGGAGATGGCAGGCACATCCAGAAGAATAGAGATTTAAAAGTTTAATGGCAGTAATTTCAAGTTGTGGAAACTCAAAATGGAAGACATGCTCATTGATAGAGACCTATGGGAAGCAATTTCTGATGTAAAACTAGTGGCAATGTCCCAAGATGATTGGGATCTCAAAGATCATAAAGCCAAGGGTCTTCTGAGACTCTGTTTGGCTGATTCTGTCCTATTAAATGTTCATGAAGAGAAGATTGCAAAGGATCTTTGGAAGAAAGTTGGTGATGTTTATCAAGCTAAATCCTTGGTAAACAAGTTGTCCCTACAGAAGAAGCTATATTCTCTAAGGTTGGAAGATGGAGGATCTGTTGCTAATCACATGAATGCCTTCAATATGTTAGTTGTACAATTGACATCAGTTGGTGTGAAGATGGAGGAGGAGGATTGGTGTATGACCATGCTTTGTTCTTTACCAGATTCATGGGATCATCTTGTTATGGCCATCAGGAGTACCACATCCACTTTCAAAATGGAAGATGTGGTGTCTTCATTGTTATCTGAAGAGATGTGGAGAAAGTCGTCTGAGATGGCCAAAGAAGCTCTTGCAGTTTGTGGAAGACCCAAGGAGAAAGGGAAAAAGAAAGACAAGAAAGATGAGAAGGGTATATCCAAATCCTGTGGGAGATCTAAATCTTCTGGAAAGTCAAAGGTACTATATTGGAACTATGGGAAAACTAGGCATTTCTGAAAGGAATGCAAAGAGGAGAAAAAGAAGTAAAAGAAGAAAAAGAAGAATGTCCCAAATTTAGATTCTGACAAGTCACAAGATGATGGTGATGCCTTCATTGTAGCCTTGGCCACCCATGCATTTGATGATGTGTGGCTAATTGATTCTAGTGCATCTTTCCACATTACCTTGGATCAAGACTGGTTCATGAAGTATGAAGAGTTCAATGGTGGAAGAGTGTACCTAGGTGATGACTCATCTGAAGATTGTTGGTCATAGAAGAGTCTCAATCTGATTCCCTAATGGATGAGTGAAGGGGATCTCTGGGGTTATGCACACCCTAGGCTTAGCATGGAACCTGCTTTCTATAAGTAAATTGAATGATGCAGGTGTGCAAGTTGTCTTCTTGAAAGAAGGATGCAAGATGACTAGAGGAGATATGGTGCTTGCGAAAGGTACTCAGAGAGGTACTCTATTTCAGCTAGAGGCATACATTTCACAATGCAATAGTTCTTCTGACTCAAAGAAAAGAGTTGTAGGCACTTCATCCCCACTATTGGAAACAACAACTAAAGGATTTATTGTATGAAATTCTAATGGTAGTGCATTTTGGGTACCTAAGGGTGCTCATGCTTTGGAAGTTAAGCATCCTACTGAGAAGACAATATTATGGCATAAGAGACTTGGCCACATTGGTGAGAAGCATCTTCGAACCTTGAAAAATTAAAACCTCATTGAGGGGCTAAATGATTGTAATCTCGTGTTCAAATTTTGTGAACATTTTATATATGGAAAGCAAAACCATGTTCAGTTTTACTCGAGCTCTCATAAGTCTTCTAGTGTATTGGATCTTATTCATTCTGATGTGTTTGGTCTAGTTAATGTCCCTTCGATCTCTAAATCTTTATATTTTGTATCTTTCATAGATGACTACAGTAGAAGGACATGGATTTATTTTCGTAGAAGCAAATCTAAAGTCTTTAGTCAATTTAAAGAGTTTAAATATTTTGTGGAAAATCAAACTAGTAAAAAGATTAAGTGTTTGAGAATTGACAATGGTGGTGAATTTTGTTTGGCAGAGTTTGATAAGTTCTATAAAGAGCAAGGGATTGAAAGACATAAGACAACTCCATACACCCCACAGCCAAATAGAGTTGTAGAGAGGATGAACAGGACACTGATGGAGAAGGCTAGGAGTATGCTTAGTAGAGCAAGCCTCGAAAAAAAAATTATGCTGAAGCTGTAGCCACTGCTTGCTACCCAGTAGACAGGTCTCCTACATCAGCTCTTGTTGGTAAGACACATATGGAGGTGTGGTCTGGTAAGAAGTCTTCAGTTAGACATCTTCATGTTTTTGGTTGTGAGGCATATGCACATGTGCCTAGGGAGCAACGGTTAAAATTGGAGAACAAGGCTGTTAAGTGTGTCTTAATTGGCTATGGTGTTGGTGTGAAAGGATACAAGCTTTGGGATCCTATGGTTGAAAAAGTGTTGTATATAGCAAAAGTGTTATTTTTAGAGAGCTAACACCTTCTTCCACTATTCTACAACTAGAAGAGAAAGAAAAGAAAGAGGATGTGGTTCAGTTTCCTTCTACCATTAAGAAGACTGAACCGAATGATCCTGTTGGATCTAAGGATGAGGAGAGCTTTGGCAGCTTTGAAAGTTCTAAAGATGAAGTAGAACCTCCACTTCAGCCTTTGGGGAAGTCCACAAGAATTAGGAAGCAACCTGAGAGGTTTGGTTATACATTGCTTGATTCTAGTTGTGCTTTTGCTTTCCTTACTAATGCTGATGAGCCTAGAACTGTGACAGAGGCTATGTGCATGAAAGATGTAGATTTGTGGAAGGAGGCAATGGAAGATGAGATGTCTTCTTTGGAAAAGAATAAAACTTGGGACTTGGCGCCTTTGCCTGATGGTCGAAAACTTGTTGGATGCAAATGGTTTTTCAAGAAGAAATTTGGTGCAGATGGCAGTGTTGAAAAGTATAAAGCCAGATTGGTTGTGAAGGGGTACTCACAAATGGAGGGAATTAATTATGGTGAAATTTTCTCTCCTATTGCAAAGATAACATCTATTCAATTCCTTTTATCTCTTGTAGCTACTTATGATCAAGAAGTGGAACAAATCGATGTGAAGATAGCTTTCCTTCATGGTGACTTGGAGGAAGAGATTTATATGTCACAGTCAGAGCATTACATAGAAAAAGGTAAAGAAAATTTGGTTTGCAAGTTAAAGAAGTCTTTGTATGGTTTGAAGCAATCTCCTAGGATGTGGTACATGAAATTTGATGCCTTTGTGTTGTTGATTAGATATCTGAGATCAAAATTAGATCATTGTGTGTATTATAAGTTTGACAATGATCATATTCTCATTATTGTACTATATGTTGATGATATGTTGCTGATTGGGAATGGTAAGAATACGATTTCTGATTTGAAATCTCAATTGTTAACACAGTTTGAGATGAAAAACTTAGGGGCAGCTAGGTATATTCTAGGAATGGAAATCAGAGGAGACAGAGAAAACATAAAAAAATTGGCTGAGCCAGAGTAAGTATGTGAAGACCGTGTTGGATAGATTCAACATGGTAGATTGTAGACCATTGAGTGTTCTCGTTTCATTGGGGACAAAGTTATCTGTGAATAATTGTCCAAAGTCTCCTTTTGAGATAGATGATATGAGCAAAGTACCTTATGCTAGTGTTATTGATAGCTTAATGTATGCTATGGTCTGTACAAGACCAGACATTGCCCAAGCAGTGGGAGTTCTTAGTCAGCTTATGGATAATCCTAGACATGTACACTAGGATGTAGTAAAGCGAGCATTTAGATATTTGCGGGGGTACTTCTGAGTATTCCCTATGTTATCATGGTCATCCCACAGGACCTCTGCATTCTATATATATTTGTGGATTTGTGGATTCTGATTAGGTAGGTGACATTGACAGCAGGAGATCCACCAATGCTTATGTGTTTACTATGTTTGGTGGTGCAATTAGTTGGATGAGTAAGCGACAACCTATGGTTGCTTTGTCCACAACAGAAGCTGAGTATATGGTAGAAAATCATGCTTGTAAGGAAGCCATTTGGCTTAAGAGGTTCTGTTCAGGTGTTGGTGTTGATGTAGGACAGATTACTATTTGTTGTGACAGTCAGAGTCCAATTTGCTTAGCAAATAGTCTGACTTTCCATGCCAGAACAAAGCATATTGATGTTTAGTTTCATTTTGTATGAGACATGGTAGAGGATGGGAAGGTAATATTGGAGAAAGTAGACACTTTGAAGAATGTTGCAGATACATTGACGAAACCAGTGGGCATAGATAAGTTTAGATGGTGTTAGGAGTCTATCGGCCTCTTGGCCCCTAGCAGTTAAATCTTGTCATTTCTTTTGGCTCTTGCAAGGTGTTTGACAAGTGGGAGAATGTTGGGAATTAAGGTGTCTCAACCTTTACAAATTCCTAGCATTATTTATTTATTTGTATATTAATTTATTGCCTAATGTTGTAATTACTTGTACATTCAATTTTGTCACATAGTTGAGGTGGTACGGTGACATGTCATCTTGCTTGGAATGTGACTTGTATGGTCAAGTCAAACCTACATGGATTTGGGCATCACATTTGAGGTGGAACTAATATGTCATGTGTCAACATCTTGTGGTGTGTGGAAGACAATATTCCATATGATAGAATCTATGATGAGTAAGAGCCAAGTTTGGAGATTCCTACGACAAGTGATGACAAGTGTCGGTGAGGATCTTTGCATGAGGGAAAGGCATCTTTGGGTGCCCAAGTTGGGCTATGACATGTTGTAAGAGGAATATGCTATATTTAGCATTGTATGACGGATTCTCTTACAACATTAAAAGGTTGTTATCTTGGGAAAATCTATGACAACTGTAAGATGTGTAAGAGCATCTGTCATAGTCTATTTTTAGCCTAGAGCACTCCATATTGGGAAAGTCAAATCTGCCATGTATGATAGATGTAAGGGATGTATTTGCAGCAAGGACAAGTGTCCTTTGATGTGGGATAATGGCCATGTGGCCAAGGTGGACGCCTATCCCAAGATGCTCTCAATATTTTCCTTGTAATCCTTATATATTGCATAGTTTGGAGTTGTAGTTATATAGTGTTTTTACAGGTATTGTTATGTTGCCAGAATAACTCCAGAATCAACATTTGAAGACTCTTGAAAGAACTTGCATTGCAAGTGTATTGTAAACTATAACTGTTTCAAATAATACATTGTGCACATTTTAGAGTGTGGGGTTTTTTACATGAAAAGGTTTTCCCCACGTACATCTTGTATCTACTTCTCTCTGTCTACATTATTGTTTTGTGTTTTCTGCTGTAATATCTTTGATATATGTTTCATATTGCTGCAATTGTAAAGGTTGTAAATAATTTGCATACCTTTCCTCTCATTAGATTAGTTTAGGAAGTGATTTCCGCACACCGAGCTTCCTTTCAATGTGTGTGTAAATATCAAATATTCAAATATTATATTGATCTAAATATTAATATATGATATTGTGTAATATTATTATTAATATAATTATTTAATTTTTATTCATTGTATATATTAATTATAAAATTCTTATTTTAAATATCAATAGAATAATATAATTAATAATAATATAAATATATTAAATTGTAAAATTAAAATATATTATATTATAACATGTCGCTTTTGAATTTTGGAAAGCTATGTTTTTATTACCAACAGTTTTGCATGCATTTCCATGGTGGAAGAGGCAGGTGAGGGAAATATTAATAAGGATGGTCTACACATGAATTTGAAGGAGTATATGAGGCATATAGAGTGGGACACTACCCTCACTTCTCCCCAGCATAGAGGAATCTATGTTGATTATGGAATAAAAAGGGATAATCAAATTTCCAAGGTGCAAGGCAAAAAATTGATGCAGGAGCATCCGGGTTCATGGGCAATCCTGTGTCACCAAAAATATATTTTATTTCTTAATTTTTTTTGGTTTGTTTGTTTGCATGTTGGTTTTTGTGTTTTAGGAGAATTTTGGATTTACTTGGTCAATTTCAGGAGATCATCTTGTAGAAAATCCTAAATGGGTATCTGCAGTTAAGTTTTAGTCCATAATTGACAAAATTTGGCTAAGTTATGGCCAGTCGGAGAAATCCTAAGTTTGCGAACTCATAAGTTTGTCGATGGCTCAGTTCGCCAATGGGTGACTTCACCAACAGGCTTTTATCAAGTTTACATTTCAAATATAAATACAAAGTTGTCTCCTAGCGCTGAAGAAAACTATTATCAACAAAGTTTCATGTTTTAAAACATTATTGACTAAGTCAAGAGTTTTCAAACTCGCAAGTTTGTCAATGCTTTAATCAACTGACAAGCTTTGCTAAGATGGGACTAAATTTCCTTGGTTAGTGAAGATGTAAAATTACCGATAGAAGATAGCCGATGGTTCATGGGTTCTACAAAAGGTTGATAAGCCGATAAGGGCTTAAGAAAGGCATTCAAGTTTTCCCAAAATTTTTGATGATGTGTTGACCAAATTACTAAGTTTTAGTTTGTGGAAATGTATTTTTCCTGACAAGGCATTCATATAAATTGTTCGTAAATGGATAATTTTGCCGATGAAAGTGACAAGGCCGAGTTTCACTCATTGAGTTTTTGTCGACTAAATGGGATTGGTTCAGAAAACACAACATTTACTGATAGGTTTGGAAAACCTAACATTCATTAATAGGCATTTATAGCTGAGGTTTGGGAAACTAAACATTTGCCGATAACTTGGAAGTTTTGAAAAAGTATATTTCCACCAATAAATAACTTCAATGTTTGAGGAAGTCATAGTTTTCCGATAGCTAAGGGCAAGTGACTAGTTTCTAAAATCAATGTTTTGCTGATAGCTGTCTAGAGCTAGTATATATATAATCTGATGAAAATACACAGTGGTGATAGAGATATGCTTCCAGGGATATTTAATGGCAATGGTATAGTTTTAGTAAATCTCAAACCACAGAGTGGTTCATTTAGTTGTACAAAGACTCATGGTAGTTGAACTAGTTTTGGTGAATGTCATAAATACCTTTTTCTACCTCTGAGAGGGTTCAAGGGTTGATTCGTTGGTGGAAGAAGATTTTGTCCTGGTTTAATCTCTTGGAGAAAGGGATATTAGAGAAGTTGTAAACAAATATTGATGTATCTTGATGACTGTGCGATGTATTTTGTATTTCTGTAATCATTTGGTTGCCGCTAATAAATAGATTCATTTTGTGGTGGCATGAGTGTTGTGTTACTGTTTATATTTTGCTGCTTAACTCAATAGTCTGATAAGACCCCTGAATTTAGTCCTACACCAAGTGGTATCAGAGTGGGTTTCCTAAGGAGACTATAGACGTGTCAAAGAAGAGATTCTAATATTTTTGTTGTAGGCAAGGAGAGTAAGTGTAGACCTGTAACTGTAGAGAATTAGAAGAAGACATGGTACAGAGAGGATGTCGTAGAAGAGAGCCATGAGGATATATGGCGATTGTAGAAACGTTGAGAGGAATAACCACATGGTTAGATGCTATTGAGATGGCAAAACATAGAGGAGTACATGTTTAAGATGTTAGTGAGGATGAAGAAGTTGAAGTGAGAAGATGATGCAAATGAAGGAGATGAACCAGAAAGGTGATTTTTGAGGGCAAAGTCCAAAATAAGTAGTAAGCCTCATTTAGATCCTCCTAGTTATAATGGTAGTTTAAATCTAGAATAAGTAATCGACTGGATATCAAAGATGGATAAATATTTTGATTTTGAATCGATTGAAGACACTAAGAACATGAAGTTTGCCTACTCAAGGTTAAAGGGTCATGCTTCCCTATGGTAGGAACATGTTCAAATAGAATGATAGGGAAAAGGAAAGGATAAAATTCAAACCTAGGAAAGAATGGTAATTAAATTGAAGTCCAAGTTTTTGCCTACATACTATCAAATTAGTTTGTTTAGGAAATTACAAAATTTGAAGAAGGAGAAGAGTGTCCAAGAATATACTAAGGAGTTTTATAGATTGAATATTCAGATTGGTCATGTTGATGATGATGCTGAGAAGGTTTCTAGATATATCAATAGATTGCATTACTCCATTAAAGATGAATTAAGCATGGTGTGAATCACCAGTGTCGAATAAGCCTACCAATATGCCCTGAAGGCCAAAGACAAGCTTACAAAAAAGCAAAATAATTCTAGAGGCAGGGGTAAATTTTCACATGGAAGATGTGAGGCCTACTTTTCACTCCCTTATATTTGACTATTTATTTTCCTGTTGGTGATACATTTAGACTTGTGGGACTGTTGATCCAAAATTTTTGGACTATTAGACTTTATGTTGTATGTGGTTTTGTTATGCTTAGTATGATTACGACGTGTTTAGACCTGGATATTGCTTTATTGGTGATGTTAGACATATGGTTTATATTATGATGTTATGGGAAAACTAATCAGGTGATGTTAATTAGAAATTTGTTATGTGATTCAATCTTGGGAATGGATGTTCAAAATGCAGAATTTAGAATCTAAATTGTAATGTGACTTCCTTGATGCTTATATGAACTTGTGATATTTTATGCGAGTGTACGTTTCAATTTTCTTCAGTTATTATATATTTGTGGAATTAACTTTTCATTTGAGTGCACAAGTATTTCTAACAAGCCACAGAAATTGGAAATCATCCCACACACGATGTTGTTTTCCCTTGTGAAGCCGATCTAGTTCCACAAGGAACCAAGATCAACTCTGTGCATGATGAAATTCTATAATGTTGTTACATGTGTTAGTCAGGCTAAGTCTACCCCTCTTTTATTTTGAATTCTAATTGGTGTTATAAGAATATTATCTTTTGAATTTTATTTTTTAAATTTTAAATTTTGAGACCCATTTTCATGTGCTTTAACTTAACCCTTGGTGCTCAAAATTAGCTAAACTTGACCCTGGATTGTACCCCTTGGGTCTAGGGACCTTTTTGGCTTGGGTAACCCAAGATAAAGCTCCATTTGGTCACTTTAACTTCACCCTGAAGTAAAGCGACGAAATTGGAGGCATGGGAGGGAGAGGATGAGTGAGTTAAACACTCAACCTCATCCTTACTTCTTCCCTAGATTGGGGATGTCTCCAAGACCCCTCAATTGTGGAGGACTTTACTCCAAGTCTCTCTCACAATTGGTGAGGGTACCTTGGGGTTGTGTGGTCCCTCTTAGTAGGAAAGGAATGGGGCACATGTGGCACCCATTCCCTCTTAAGCTCCACTTTTCTCTCCCACATGTTTTAGAGAGGACAAGTGGAAGGGTGAGAGAGACTTGGGGATGGGTGAATGACATGTGGCACCACCCAACCCATGGGTCTTTCTTGTAGTTGGGAGGAGGAGTGGGGAGGTGACATGTGTCACCTCCCCATTTCTCAAAGCTCATGGGAAAAGCTTATTTTAATCCCACTTGGAGAAGGGTCAGGGTTGTCAAATATTTGTCAAATTTTATTGACTTTAATTTACTTTGGGGAAAGAGTTGGAGAGAGTTTTGTGGCTTATTTTGGAGGAGTTGGAGAAGCTCTACATCAACCATCTACCTAATTGGGCTTTTTAAGGTTGGTTTCAAGGCTAAGGCCTTCCCTTATGTGTTTTTATTTGTTTGTGTGATGCTATGTGTGAGTTCTATTTTTGAGTTTTTACTACTTGTGGGGAAAAATTGTAAGGGTGTTGTAAGAGCCTCTCCCACTTGGGAGAAGATGCTCAACAAGTGTGGGGTGGGGGAGGAACGAACCTCCTTGGGGTCATTTCCTTGATTTTGTGGTGTTGTAGCCTTGAGGGCAATATGAGATTATATGCATTATGTGAAATGGCTTGAGAGCCAAGATGGAAGCTTTGTGGAAATTGTGTTTAAAAAGTGTTGGCTTGAGAACTTGAGAGGTATTTGTATTGGGATATTTGTAGGAGTGGCACTCTTGAGTTGAGTGTTGTCCACTCCCCTACCCCATTGAACTCATCATGAATGAGTTCTTGTGTTGTGTTAACCATAGGAGTAAATTGTGTTTGGTTGTTAAATGCCTTATTGTGATGTGGAATGAGTTCCCAAGTGTGTGGATGACCTTCCTAGCTTAGGGGTGACCCTCTTGTGGGTCTATGGTAGGGAGGAGAGCAAGTTGTTGTGGTTTATTTCCCCTTCTTGTGATATTGCAGGTTTATTGGAGCTAAGTTGTGAAGTTTGAGAAAACATCTTGTTCTTGGAGTTGATATTCTATCTAGTTTTAGCACTTGAGAGAGAGCTTGGCCTATTTAGGAGCTTGTATCTTTTGTTAGTTGTGAAAGAGAAGAGCATTGTTCTCTCTCCTATTGTAAAAAATATTTTTTATTTATTTTGTGTGTAAGCTATTTACATTTGGAATAGAAGTTTAAAATTTGTTGATTTTAATGCTTATCATTCAAAAAAAAAATGCTGAAAGGAAAAAGATTTGGTTTCAATGCTATTTCATTTGTATGTTTATTTTAAAAATATCAAATAGGAAAGTTGTGGTTTTATTATTGAGACAAAATATGAAATTTGTAAATCGTTCTTTTGAAAGAGAAAATTTGTTGATGTCATGTGTTATAAGTATTTACTTAAGTGCATTTGTTTCTTTCTTTTATAAAGAGAAATATTAATATTACAATGAATATATTTTGTTAGAAAAATGAGTTCCTTGCATTATAGAAATTATATATATATATATATATATATATATATATATATATATATATATATATATATATATATATATATATATATATATATATATATATATATATATATATTGCTTATTGTTCAAAAACAAAAGAAAATTTGTATGTGATTGGAAAAAAAATTATAGTTGAAAATATAATTATGTGTGTGTGTGTGTGTATTTGAATGTATGCATTATATGAATTTAAACATAAATTGATTTTTTTAATTTCTGTCAAACAAAATTAAGTGATAGTAATAAATATACACATTATATATATATATATATATTAAAAATATTATAAACTGTGATTTTAGATTAAAATAGGGTTTGCTATGGATATATACATACATACATACATATATATATATATTAAATGAAATTTAACAAAAAATAAAATAAAATAAATTTAAATGCTGAGCAAGTGGAAAAGACTGCATTTTGTAGTCGCTGTTGTGTATAACAGTTAACAAAAAGAAATATGTGTGGAGGGGGTTCGAACCCCCCCACCATGGCTTATCTATTGATGGGTGTGGGGAGGGGGTGGAGCGCCCACCCACACCCCATTGTATGGGATGTGGGTGGGGCCTCCGTCCCCCTCCCCACACTCCCCCTATCTTTATTTCCCCATGGACCTCCACCATATACCTCGCCACGACCATTGTATCTTTGCTCCCCGCAGCCACTGTATCTCCGCCCTCTACTGCTCCACCTCCTTGCGGCTGCCAGTCCACAACACCACCTCCTCTGCCTTCTACCACAGTCCACTGTTGCTGCCCCTAGCAGCACCTCTTCCCTCTGCCATAGCAATTTGGGGGTTTAGCAATTTAAATTAAAAAAAAACAAATAAATATACTTATTTTACAAAAAGAAAATCTAGTTTATAAAGAGAACACAATATATATATATATATATATATATATATATATATATATATATATATATATATATATATATATATATATATTTGTATGCCATCATATGCATTTCATATATGGCCTCCATTGCAACCTGCAACACAACCAAAACAAAAAAAATGAGAGAGAAAAAGAAAGAAGAAGAGAAAACAAAGAGGAGAAAAAGGAAATGAGTTTCAAAATAGGGTTAGGGCTTTTTGCCCATAAAGAAAATTATATTTTATTGTTGGAGGAATTTAGGACAAAGAGAAATTAAAATTCTTTTTAAAATTTAACTTCCCCTCTTTTAAATATTTTGCTCATTTGTTTTAAGTTCTGATTTTATAAAGGGAATTTGAGATAATTAAAATAATTGGTAGAGTTTTATTCTTTTTGGAATTTTATTTTTATTTGTTAGTGGATGTTAATAAATAGATTAGATCAAGAAATGAGTATTGATTGATGTAATAAATTTATTGTTATTAGAAAAAATAGACAAAATGCAAAAAAAAGCAGGCAGTCAGCGATAAAGAAATATTTTTAAGAATGCAAAAAATGAATCAAGGGCAAAGCACCCTTACAACATTATACAAGGGAAGAAGAAGGTTTTCTTCAGGGGTGGGGCTCCCCCTCTGCATCCTCAAGATGAACAGGGATGGCAAACTGTGAAGAGTAGGAGGTAGCAGAGGGGAGCTAGGGCAGCGGCAATAGCAAGAGTAATAGCTCAAGCCAGGGAGGCAGGAATGTGGGCTATCCCAATAACCTCAGCAACGCCAACATTTGTAATTGGAGGAAACCGTACCACTCTAGGCTGGGAAAGAAGTCGAAGTGCTCGACAACCCCCTGCTATCTCCTATCCTTCCTATCCAAGACAAGGATATGTGGAGGGTTTTTCAAAACTGGCCCCCAGGCTCATTCATGCAAAGGAAAATTCCCATTCAGGTAGCATATTGAATTTCAGGGCTCCTAACCATTGGCAAATCTTTAAAAACCCTAAATTTGACAACTCGGCTTCTAACACTCTATGAACGGGCAAACCCTAGAACCCCTGGGTCAAGACCAAAAATAAGTTCAATATATCATCAAAAATTTGAGGCCATGGAAAAGAAAGTATCTATCAATATCAAAAATATCTACATAGATGGTCTAGGGGATGCATTGTAAAACCCATGATTTTTTTATTCGATGGTGTGGGATAGGGCAGCCTGTGAAGGAAATTACAAGATGGGTCCAAACCCTCTACAAAGACCAAGTAAGTATCACTATCACTTTTGAAGAATTCATTTTCATTTTCTGCAAGAGTGCAAACCTAAAAAAAGAAATTTTAAATAGCAGAAGCTTGTTTTACAAAGGGCATAATTTCGAGTACTTAGACTAGATACCTAATTTTAACCTCAGTAAACTGAAATGTAAAGTAGCTAGGTGGGTCAAGTTGCCAAATCTCCTGGTCGAGCTTATCCATAGTAAAATCTTAAGGGAGATAGGGAATCGCCTGGGAGAATTCATGGGATTAGAAGAGGATTTCGTATCCAATTGAGATGTTCTCTTGTTAGTAAAATTGGATATAGGTATGGAAACCCTCAAACCTCTTGAAATTAAAACTAACTAGGCCAATTACTATATTAAGCCAGTATTTCAGAAGGATCCTCCCCACAGGATTTGCATCAACAGTATACCAAAAACACATACTAATAAGAATCCCAAACCTTAGTTAGCAGAGGTAAACATCAGACTCAATGAAAAGAAAGGCAGATTTATAGTGGAATACCAAAGGACTAGCCCTCCTTCCCTCAAACAGCACCATAGTGGTAGAAGAGAGTTAACCGGGTCAAAATCAGAACCTGGGTATGGTAACATCTAAGCCCAGTAAATGCCCCAAACCCTCTCAAAATTCCAAAAGGATCACACAGAGGCAGAGTCAGGAACTTACTACACAGAATATGATCCCCACATAGGGAATATCAGATAAAGGAACTCTGGTAGTGGCTGAGACTACAAACAAAAATTTTGAACCCCAGATAGGCAAGGTTAGGATGGAGCTTGAGGAGGGGGAAGTTCCCGTAGAAGAGATTTATAATAATAATCCCCAAGTAGGGGGAGGAAGTACAGATCCAGAGGTTTTAGAAACACCAGAATGGTCCCCAAACACTTATGAAATAGAGGAGAAACATAAAGAGAATAGGAGTCATAAGAAACCCATAGATAAGGTTAGTCATAGGGACCTAGAGGAGATCTGTAATGAGATTCTAGATAAGACAATAGAGGAAGTAGTAATTGAAGAGGTGAACAAAGAAAAGGAAATACTTATCACCAAGATCATGGAACTGGAATAACTTGAGTCAAGATAGGAGAATGGTAAAGAGGTCCCAATAGAGCAGGGAGATAGAGAGGTGGAGGAAGCAGACCCTCGATTAGGAATCACCATAACTGATTTCAGTAAAGAAACCCCAGACTGTGCTAAAAGTAATAAAAAAGGGGCAGAAAATCACTACTAGTACTAAGAGAGAAAGCAGGTGAGGCAATAGATCAGACTAAGATCACCACGTTGTTTAATGTAGGGAAGGGGAAGGGCCTTCCCACGGCACCATGAGAGTACATACTTGGAATGTTAGGGGTCTCAACGCCCCTAACAAACAACAAATCATAAAATGCTATATAACCAACACAAAACCAAACTAAATAAAGATGAGATAGACACTCTAAATAAGAAGCTAGGAATATGGGAACTAGTAGGAGTCCCAACAGAAGGTGCCTCAGGAGGTGTTGGGGTAATCTGGGATCCTAGAATGGTTTCATTTTCAGTAATAAGTTGTAATAAGAACTGGATGGTGGGGATCGTCAAAAGCATTAGAAGCAATCTACACTTCTTTCTTATTAACATTTATGGCCCTTCCCAGAACCAGGACAAGAGATTAGTCTGGACAGAAATAGATCTATTCATGGGAACTTTACAAGATCAGGTTTGCATTCTGGGTAGAGATTTCAATGCGATCTTAGACCCCAAAGAAAAGTCAGGAGGATCGGTCAGGTTGTCCACAACAGCAATTGACTTTAAGGACTGGGTTCACAGGAACAATTTAATGGAAATCAAAACTACATAGGAAGGTTTTACATGGAACAACAAAAGGAAGGGCTTTAGCAACATTGCAGAAAAATTAGATAGATTCCTGGTTAGGGGCAATTGGGCTCAACTCTCTTCTATTCTGATTGCTGAGATCTTACCATACTAAGGCTCCGATCACTACCTAGTCCAGCTAAGTATATCATAAGATTGCCAACCTAAATGGCACCCCTTCAAATTTGAACAAATGTGGGTCAAAGATAATAACCTTTTAACCCTAATAGAGCAATGGTGAAAAGAAACTAGAGTTTCTAGTTCTAAGCTTTTTTGTGTAGTATCCAAATTAAAAACTATCAAATGTAAGCTTCTTAGTTGGAATAAAACCAACTTTGGTAATATCTTCGAAATCAAATCTAAGCTAGAAGAGGAACTTGAAAAACTCAATAGAAGTGTGATAACTAAAGGCATGGACGCAGAATCATATGCAAAGGAAAAATAGCTAAAAATTGAATATTAAGATATCCTAGCCAAAGAAGAAATCTTTTGGCGACAAAAGTCCAGAGAGACATCGCTGGAAGCGGGTGACAAGAACACTAAGTTCTTCGATAACAGCACTAGGGCATGTAGAAATTTAAATAGAATCTTTAAAATTAAAGGTGTGAATAATGTTTGGATCGAAGATCCTCAACAAATCACTTTTGAAACGGTTAGGTACTTCGAGGATATTCTTAACAATTAGGAAGGATCTAATTGGCTGCACCAACAAGTCATACTGAAAGATATTCTAAGGATTATCTTAGAGGATCAAAACAAATACTTTAATGGAAAATTTACCAAAAATGAGATTGAACTAGCAATCTCTCTTATGTAACCGAATAAATCTCTGAGACCAGATGGTTTCCCAGCCTTCTTCTTTCAGAAATGCTGGCACTTCTTAGGAGATGAAATAGTCGATGCTTTAGAAGGGGTAAGAAATTCGGGCAGCCTTCTAAAAGAAGTAAATAATACTTTTCTCTCTCTCATACCAAAAAAAGAGAAGCCAGAAAATCTGGGGGATCTACGGCCTATTTCTCTTTGTAATACTATATACAAGATCCTCACTAAAACCTTAGCTAACAGGATTCAAACAGTTCTACCAGCCATCATAAGTGAAGAGCAAACAGGGTTTGTCCCAGGAAGATCCATATTTGACAAAATTATTATAGCCCAAGAAACCATTCACACCTTACAGCAAAATAAAAAGCCTAGTATGCTAATTAAATTAGATATCAGTAAAGCCTACGACAAGGTTGACTAGCATTTCCTTTGCAAAACTTTAGAAGCTTTTGGTTTTTCTAAACAATGGATAAACCTCATTTATGCATGCATTTCTAACCCCAAGTTTTTAGTTTTAGTCAATGGGACCCCTAAAGTTTTTTTTAGTATATCAAGAGGATTGAGACAAGGGGACCCTAGATCTCCCCTTTTCTCTTTATTATAATGGTAGAAGTTCTAGGGAGGATGATCACCAAGGCAAGGGTAGATGATAAGATTCAAGGAATCAAAATCACTTCAGGTGTAGATCCTACAACACATCAACAGTTTGTTGATGATACTATGCTCTTTGGTATGGGATCCATTGAAGAACCTAAGGTGTTTAAAGAAATTTTGGACTCTTACTGTATGGCCTCTGGACAAGAGGTTAATGTTGATAAATCAGCAATTTATTTTTTCAATATAGAGCCGAAAACTAAAAGGGAAATCTGTAGAATTCTGTCTTTTAAAAGAGGGGAGATGTCCTATAAATATTTAGGTATACCTTTGAGTATAAGCAACATGACTAATGCTCTCTAGGACCATATCACTTCCAAGATCAGGAATAGAGATGTTACAATCGGTTCTCTCAGCTATCTCAATATACCAATTATCCTATATGAGTCTTCCAGTAGGTAAACGTGATGAAATCAACAAAATTCTAAGAACTTTCCTATGGCAAGGCTTAGAGGATAAAAAGAAAATGGCACTTGTGGCTTGGGACAAGATTTGTAGACCAGAAGAGGAAGGTGGCCTGGGCTTAAAAAACTTCAGAGAATAGAGTAAGGCTTTAGGCGCTAAACTTGTATGGAAAATGTATTAGCAACCCGATTCAAAGTGGGTTAAAATTCTTAGAAATAAATATCTTAGAGGGGAGGAACCAACATTCCTTTTTAGAATGGCCAACCCACCTAAAGGATCTTGCCTATAGAATTTTATGATGGACTGTAGGAAGCTCATAATGGACAAACTGACTTGGAGTTTAGGAGTCGGGAACCAAGCACTTTTTTGGGATGACTCATGAGGTGGGTATGAGGCGATAAGCAGCTTGGATAATTTAGAGAATGCCAAAAGGATAGTAGAATCCCACTGGGGGAAATATGTAAAATATTATATAGACTTTCCCAATCATGAGGAGAATAGGGGGTGGAAATGGAAACCCTTGGATAATATGAACATTCTGGATAATGAGAAAGAGAAACTACTTGATATCCTTAACAAAAGGAGGGTATCTCTCAAAGGATACTTAGACAGATTAGTTTGGGATGGGGCTAAATAAGGAAATTATAAAACCAAGGATGGTTACAAAACTTTAATTAGACAGCAACTAAGACCAAAATTAGAGTTACCACTAAGACTATGTTGGGATAAGAACTGTCTCCCAAAGGCTGGGCTATTTTCCTGGATGACCTTGCAGAAAAAAATCCTAATGGCGGATAGGTTCGCCAAGATGGGATATGAGGGGCCTAGGAGATGTCCCCTTTGTGAAGAGGATCAAGAAAAAATAGACCATATTCTCCTCAATTGTCAAATTTCTAATAAATGTTGGTATTGGCTAAGTAACAAGATGGGATGGATTATTGCCATGCCTAATAACATTTTGAACCTTTTCCAATGCTAGCCGAAGACTCACAAACAAAGCATCTACCATACATGCTATGGACAATTTCCCCTTCGATCATGGTTTGGGAGCTATGGAAAGAAAGAAATAGAAGAATATTTAAAGATAGGAAAATGACTTTTGGTCAGCTAATCATTAAAATTGAGGCCGTTATAATAGAAATAGTCAATAGTAGGATTCTAAATAACTCCAAAAATGAATCCACAATGATGCACTAGGATGAAAAGATGTAGGGGTGATGGGCAGGGCTAAAACTTCCCTCCTTTGTGGGATCAGGCAACCACAACTCCACCAACAAGAGAAAGGAATGTAGGTGGCAACCTCCTAAAGAAGGGTGGTTCAAGCTAAATTTTGATGGGGTCCCGGAAGTAGCAGGAATAGGTTGTGTAATCCACGATTCTGAATCTAGAGAAAAGGCAACCTTAGGCAAACCCCTAGGAGAAACAACAAATAATACAACAGAATTAACTGCCTTGATTGAAGGTCTAAGAATCTGCAAAGACATGAAAATTGAAAAATTAGAGGTCGAAGGAGACTCTGCAATCGTCATTAATGGCTTACGGAAAATGAACATGCCTAATTGGAGACTGAATTTCCTGCTAGCTAATGCCCTCGACATCATTGCTTCTTTAAAGAGGTGCACATTCAATCACACTTTCAGAGAGGGTAATAACAAAGCAGACTCCCTTGCCAACAAAGGGGCGGATGGTCTCTACTTATCTACTAGAGCTAACACCACTGAAGTATTATCAGAATCAAGTTGAAACTCTGGAGGAAAGTTATTTTGAGGCCATTCAATTCATCACTTGGTCTAATAACATACCTTGAAGGGTGAACAAACTTTGAGCATCTTCAAATTTTCTACCCTTTAGACAACAAGGGGGTATAATAAAGCAACTAAGATTTTCCTACATCATCCTTTTGTATATCGCATACATATCTTATGTATATCAGATACATTTTCTTATGTATACAAGAGTGGGCCTAACTAGTTTTATGAAATAATTTGAAATCACCTTCGAATCCGCATCTATATCAAATGTATGTGTTTTATATACAATAGTAGACCCCAACTAAAATTCACATTGTTTAATCTATCATTCAAATCCAGGTTTATATAAACTTGTATGTCCATTGGAGATGGGGTCCACTTTTGTATCTTTGGTGTTTCATGCATTTGTATACACATTTCCTTTGTTTCTCATATGCATTTGTCTTTGTATCTTGAATAAACATACAAGCATTTAAACATACAAAGACTTTTCTATTTTGAATTTCTTTGGACATTCGGCTTGTATCTTTGCTTGTACATAGGCTTGTATCTTGAAGACATACATTGTTATTATGCAAATCTGATATGCAAGTGGTGGGACCCACCTTACTTTTCATTTGTGATATCGTATTGGCAAGAGATTTCCTCATCTCACCTGATGTGGAAGTGGGCATAGTTATTTTTAGTGTGAGTTTCTTCATCGCTATAAGATTAACGTAGCATCCTGATGCTTTAGGTCTTCCCAACATGTTCCGTTGGTACCACCTTGTTACATCACATGCATACACCTTGTATATACATTTATTTTATTTCTCATATGCATTTGTCTTTGTATCTCGAATAAACATACAAGCATTTAAACATACAAAGACTTTTCTATTTTGAATTTCTTTTGACATCTAGCTTGTATCTTCACTTGTACTTCAGCTTGTATCTTGAAGACATACATTGTTATTATGCAAATCTGATATGCAAGTAGTGGGACCCACCTTACTTTTCATTTGTGATATCGTATCGGCAAGAGATTTCCTTGCCTCATCCGATGTGGAAGTGGGCATAGTTATTATCGGCGTGACTTTCTTCTTCGCTGTACCATTAACGTGGCATCCTGATGCTTTAGGTCCTCCCAACATGTTCCATTGGTACCACCTTGTTATATCACACGCATTCACCTTGTATATACATTTATTTTGTTTCACATATGCATTTTTTGTTGTATCTCAAATAAACATACAAGCATTTAAACATACAAAGACATTTCTATTTTGAATTTCTTTTGGCATCCGGCTTGTATCTTGATGACAACCATTGTTATTATGTAAATCTGATATGCAAGAGGTGGGACCCATCTTTCTTTTCATTTGTGATATCGTATCGGCAAGAGATTTCCTAGCCTCACTTGATGTGGAAGTGGGCATATTTATTTTCGGTGTGACTTTCTTCATTGTTGTAAGATCAACGTGGCTTCCCAATCCTTTAGGTCTTCCTGACATGTTCCGTTGGTACCACCTTGTCTTATCACAAGCATACACCTTTTATATACATTTGTGTTTGTATCTTGTATAGATACATCGCAATATATAAAGCATGGACTTCAAAACTTTCTATCTGGGTCCAAACTTGTATGCATCCATTTGTATCTCTTTTTCAATTGCAGACTTCATTAGATTTGTGTAATGAATTGGAGTCTTCTTGGGATCCTCCATTGTATGTATCTTGTTGGATCCATTCATCTCCAATATACATACATGGCCCCCACCCGTTATTTATATCTCCAATGATGTCGGGTGTTGTTTATTATTCTCTTGTATTTTTCTTTGTATATTGCCATTGTATAAGCACACATACAAAGCATCTTCTACAAACCTTCTCTTGTATATTTTATTTGTATTTTGGCATTTGTATGTTATCTTGTATAAGCACACATACAAAGCATCTTATACAAACCCTCTCTTTTCTTTGTATACTGCCATTTGTATGTGTTCTGGGTCAAGCGCACATACAAAGCATGTCTTCCCTAGTGATGTTTTTACTCCTTTGTATAACAGGTATGTATATTATAAATATACAAGCACCCTGAACATACAAAGACTTCTCAGGCTTTAACTTTCCCTTCACATCTGGTTTGTATGTGTTCTTGTATAAGTGCACATACAAAGCATCTTATACAAACTTCTTTGTAGATGGTCATTTGTATGTTATCTTGTATAAGTGCACATACAAATCATGTTAATGCCTTTTATTCCTTTGTATATTATAAACATACAAGCACCCCGAACATACAAAGACTTTTCAGGATTTAACTTTCTTTTCGAATCCGGTTTGTATCTCTTATTTGCATATTGACTTATTTATACAAGCCCGATAGGCATTCGGTGGAGCCCACATCACTTTTCTGAGTGTACCTTCCGATTCGTATCACCTCTTCATATTTTATTAACCACAGTCTACATATTTTCGGCTCCACATTTTATACAAAGTGCAATGCATCTAATCATGATGCATCATCTTAACCAATTTTCAACCTTTCTTGAGTTCTGCTTTGTATGTATGAAATGTATAACCACACATACAACACTCGAAACATACAACATTATAACCTCATTTCATAATCGTTTGGTTTTGTGATATGCATTTAGCTTTGTATACCACCCTATATGTTTCCCTCTACCAAAATCAAAATTCATTCATCGGACTTGACCAACTATTTATTTAAACCCTTAACTCTTTAGGTCTGGTTCTATGAAGAATCTTTTGGTCCGGATCTCCATGCATATTGGTGTAAGCCTCGCTGAAGCATATTTCTTCAATCGAGGAGACCTTAGAGTATCGAAAACTCCTTGTTTTTTCTTTCCAATGAAAATCTCCCGCCGACGACTAATAGTTCCCTTCGTTCAATTGATGCTTCGGTGTGAGTCATACTGATCTACACCTTCGGCATGACTTACATTGTCAGGAGGGCCTATAGAGTTATCACTGACAATGATTCCTTATGCCGATCTAATTGATATGATTTGATAGGCAACAATGTTTTCTATGATGGGTTAGAATTTAGTTGGAATAGGATATTTTGGTTTATGAAAATTATTAAATGAAAAGGTTGATCACTCACTTGTGCCCATAGGTAGATATATATATTTTATACAATTTATATATCTAGTTGTTGACATTTGTAGTGGATTAGCCAACCAAAATGGGATGTCCCTCATAATCCGGATTTTAGTTTACACTAAAACAAGTTTGTTTGATTAATTTTGATAAGCTTGGTAACATCAAGTATTTTATTCTTTCTTCTCAGGCAAAGGTTTTAAAGTACTAACAGATGTTAGCAGGAGAATGAATTTTATGATTTTTATTTAGCTAACATATGAAAACAAGTGGTAGTCTTCATGTGGTTTCAGGTTAGACAGGTATACTAGCAGGAGCAAGATAGAAGAAGCCCTTTTAATGTTATAAGCCGTGGAGGTCATCCCGGGAGTCAAAGAACCAAAAGACATTCAGCAAGAGGATATCACTACAAAGGCCTTGGATAAGGGCATTGTCTATATTTGTATCTTAGTAATTGTATAAGAAAGTATGTTTCCTTGTTGGGCTTATCACCATATAAATAAATAGTATGTACTGGACTGCTAAAGTCCCGGGCTAGACTGGAGGTTTTCTTCATTTTGTTCTTTCCTACTAGTGCCTGCATTGAACAAAGTTGTATTTTATAATTGATTTTATATCTTAATGGCCTCGGCCTTTAACCAATAAAAAAAAAATAGATTAGATCATGATAGAAGGATTTATTTGATTCAACTAAATTTTACACAATTTAAATATTGAGAGGTATTATTTTAAACAATCGAGTTAAATCTTAGATTATGAGACCTAACTCGACGAAGACGATTTAAACTACATCATTATTAATTAATTTTTAATATTCATTTTAACCATTTTGGAGCAATTTAATTAACGAATTTAAACAGGACGTTGATTTAAATCCAGTTTGGGAAACCTAGTAAACTTTTTAAAAAATAAAGTTAGTATAAGTGTATCTGTGAATTTGATCTACCAAGAAATTAGGAATAATGTAAATAATGTAGAGATAACTCTGATTGATAGAAAACGTGAAGGAGAACAAATTGATCGATCTTGTTGAAAAATGTTTTAAATTATAGAAAACGTGAAGGAGAACAAATTGATCGAGCTTTGTCAAAAAATGTTTTAAATTATAGAAACAGTGAAGGAGAACAAATTGATCGAGCTTTGTTGAAAAATGTTCAATTAACTTATTTAACTGATCTACCTTTTTAACTAGTGATATGTAGGTAATATAAACCAAACCTTTAAACCTTCGATCAAATTAGTTTTAGTACAATAAACCCTACTCACGCCCGTGAGGCGTTATGTTGCCAGATTTTTCTAGAATTAGGGTTTAGCTAGGCTAGTGGAATTTAACCTTGTTTAGGATTATAATATTGTTATTTGCTGAGTATCATCATTTGATTTTTGTATGAAATTATATTCTCTCATGCACTTGATTTTGGCTATTGATTTTGACTTATGTCCAAATCCCTTCGTTCACATAGGTTAACTTAGGGTTTCGATCGTTGATCCAAACCCTATAGGCAATGTTAACTGCATCGCTTCAACCCCCTAGTTGGCCTTCGTTGCGAATGGTATATGCACGTAAACGTATTACCCCACATTCATCTGTTATGTTTACACCTTGAGTGTAATGCCACCGAGAACGCTTACGCGTGTGAGGGGGTTTCTAGGGAAGAGTGGAATTTTTTTGATATTTCGTGTCATGACCAAATGACAAATGTGGACATGACACGTGTGATGCATGTCGTGATCGCATGGGAAATGTGGGCATGACATTTGGTATCAGAGCCCAAGTTTAAACACTAGGCTTATTTGGGCACGTTACTTATTCGGCAACTTTGATTAATTAGTGCCAACCTTGTTTTGTAGGATGCCTCCCCGATGTATTCAGCAAGCACGATCGTGTAACACTGCATCCGCCAAGGTGCATAGTGATTCCTCTGCAGAGGGTCGGGTACCCGTAGCCTTATCACATCAGTCAATACTACTGGCACCACCAGGACTTGATATAGGACCTTAGATTTTACAAACATTATAGGCCATGTTAGAGAGGCTACCTCCAGTTATACTAGCACCATGTGATGAAGCCCACGTTGATCCACGAGAGGAGCCATGTGAGGAGCCGTGTACTGAGTCACAAGATGAGCCACGTGTAGAGCCCCATGTTGATCCATGAGAGGTGCCACATGTTGACCCTTTTGTAGAGATACCAGATACTACTGTGGAGGAGGTAGGGTCAGCTTATAGAGCACAGAGTAGGAGTCCTTCGCGACATGCGAGATGAGATGAGACTATGAGGGTTGAGCAGGTACATCATGGACCTTATGAGTATGGTATGGATGAGTCGGTCATAGGACATAGAGACAGAGGAGATCCCATTAGAGACCTACTTAGGCTTAATCCACCTACCTTCATAGGAGCTACAGAGGGAGCTGAGGCTAAGGCTTGGCTCATCAGTCTTGACAGATGCTTTGCATTAAAACCTAATGGGAGAAACACAAAAGCATGCATGGCAGTACACCTCCTGAGAGATGTAGCAGCTACTTGGTGGCGCACTGAGGAGTGCAAGCATCGGTTATCATTAGACACACTCACATGGGACACTTTCATAGAGTGCTTTAATGCGCGTTACCTGTCAGATCATTATAGGCAACGCTGGATAGATGAGTTCCATGACTTACAATAGAGAGGACTCACGGTTGCACAGTATGAGAGCCGATTTATTGAGCTTTCACATTACGTAGAGTATCTCCACGATGAGAAACTTTTGGTGCACAAATTCATCAAGGGTTTGAATCAGGGGATAGCAGGACCAATGCATATGGTAGACCCCCAGACTATGAGTGAGGCTGCCAAGAAGGCTTATATTGTAGAGGAGATTCAGGGACGAGCGTAGAATTCACGCCCATAGTTTTAGGACCGTAATCATCAGCAGTAGAAAAACTTTTGTAGGCCACCACCAACACCACAGAGAGGAGGATTTAGTTCTCCATCATTACCTCCTAGGCCTCCACAACAGTAGCAATAGCATCAGTAGAGGTCTAGACCCCAACAAAGGGTACAAGGAGGACAGAATCGTGGTTGGTAGCAGCAGGGCCTGCGTAGGGATCAGAGACATCAGGGATCATCTGCAGGACCTATGAGGTCACAAAAGTCGTATAGAGGTTCACAGGGGTCCATAGGACGGACTGGACAACAGTCAGGTAGGACTCAGTCAGGCTAGATATAGGCTAGGGGCCCATTCTATGTATGTGGTGGGGCAGGAAATTTGTCTAGAGAGTGTCCATAGGGCTTTATGATAGGGGGACCACCCCGTTTAGGAGGGTTAGAGCAGACTATAGGAGATGTGGACAAGTCCCACTGCATGTTCGCAACGGTTGATAACCGCCAGGCTGACTATCAGGCATCCGTGATTGAGACATCAAGTATGATCGGGGGTGCCCCCATCTCTATTATTTTTAACTCTAGAGCTACCGATTCTTTTCTATCTACATCTTTAGTGGAATGGTATAGGCTGGTGGCTTCTAGGCAAGACATTAGGTGGGAGGTTGAGTTGGCCTCTAGGGCTAGGATGTCAGTAGATACCTTGGTTTAGGATTGTGAGATTTTCTTGGGTTCCTTCACTACATCTTATGACCTTAGGGTTATGCCATTAGGATCCTACGGTGTAGTTTTGGGTATGGACTGGCTTGCGGCTCATAGAGCCAAGCTGGACTGTCACTGAAGGGCGATTAGCTGCTTAGATGATCATGGTGCACCGGTTGAGATAATGGGCATTCAGAAGCCCATTGCAGTTCGTATGATATCCGCTTAGTAGCTTAAGTGCTGCATGCAGAAGGAATGTCAGATGTTTGCTATCACAATTAGTGATAGATCAGATGATGAGCCAGAGGCGTCTTTAGATGACCATCCTATCCTGAGAGAGTTTGCTGATGTCTTTCTGTCAGAATTACCAGGTATGCCTCCATGCAGAGAGGTAGATTTCCACATCGATCTAGTGCCAGGTGTAGAGCCAGTGTCTCGTGCACCCTACAGGATGACTACACATGAGTTCACCAAGCTCAAATTGTAGTTAGAGGAGTTGTTAGAGAAGGGACACATCCAACCTACCGTTTCACCATGGGGTGCACCGGTTACCTTCATGAAGAAGAAGGATGGGTCTCTTCACTTGTGCATGGATTATAAGTAGTTGAACAAGGTGACGGTGAAGAAACGTTACCCTCTACCTAGGATTGATGACCTTTTTGACCAGATGCGAGCTAGAGTGTTGTCAAAAAATTGATTTGAAATCTGGGTATCACCAATTGTGCATCACAGAGGCAGATATTCATAAGACTACTTTCCAAATGAGATATGGCCATTACAAGTTCACAGTGGTACCCTTCAGTTTGACGAATACCCCTATAGTGTCCATGAGTCTCATGAACAGGGTGTTCCGCACTTACTTGGATCAATTCATGATCATATTTCTTGACGATATTTTGATCTATTCGTGGACCAAGGAGGAGCATGTGGATCATTTGCATCAGGTTTTGTAGTGCTTGCCAGAGTAGCAACTTTATGGCAACCTGGTGAAGTGTGCCTTCTTCAGGACAGAGGTGCAGTACTTGGGGCACATCCTATCAGGTGATGGCATCTCTGTAGATCCATCGAAGATCAAAGCTATTCAAGATTGGCCGGCACCCACTAGTGTGACAGAGGTCAGGAGTTTCATGGGATTAGCCAGTTACTACTGCAGATTCGTAGAGGGCTTTTCCAGGATAGCGCACCCCATCACTTCCCTTCAGCGGAAAGGGAAGAGTTTCACTTGGACCAAGCAGTGGAAGAGGGCCTTTGGGGTCCTCAAGGAGTGTCTTATCAACGCTCCCATATTAGTGGTTCTAGATCCTACAAAAGATTTTGTAGTTTGCCCAGATGCATCACTTGAGGGTTTGGGAGCCGTGCTTATGCAGGGTGGTAGAGTGACTGTATATGAGTCGCGTAAGCTCAGGACACATGAGCTGAATTACCCTACTCATGATTTAGAGCTTGCAGCAGTGGTACATGCTCTTGTTCATTGGAGACATTTTCTTTTGGGTCATCACTTTGAGCTCCATTTGGATCACCATAGTTTACAGTACATTTTCACATAGTTGAATTTGAATACTCACCAGTGGTGTTGGATGGAGTTTTTATGCGAGTACAACTTTGATGTCCACTACATCAAAGGGAAGGAGAACATGGTCGCTGCTACTTTGAGTCAGAGGTGCCACGAGATCCTGACCTTGACCTTGAGTGTGGATTTGAGAGAGTGCATCATTCAGCATCTGCCTGAGGACGAGTGGTTTCTTGAGGTGTAGCAGGAGATCTAGAAACAGATGGCCCTTAAGGGCAAATTTGCTAGATATTCCCTTGAGTCAGATGGTGTGCAGGTGATCTTCATGTAGTGATTCTTTCAGAGGCTCATAGAGTGCCTTATGCAGCACACCCTGGGGTGAAGAAGATGCATGCTGACTTGCGATAGCTATACCATTGGGTAGGTATGAGACGGGATATTGTAGAATATGTTGCTCGTTGCCTTGAGTGTCAAAGGGTCAAAGCTGAGCATCAGCATCCAACAGGTCTTTTATACCCTCATGAGATACCTGAGTGGAAATGGGACACCATTTCTATGGACTTTATTATTGGTCTTCCTATGTCATCATGCTGCCATGATGCCATCATGGTGACGGTTGACAAGTTGACCAAGGTGGCATATTTCTCACCTATACGCATGATGTACAATGCACCATCTGTGGTGAGAGTATTCTTGGATCAAATTGTTAGATTACATGGGGTACCTCACTGTATCATTTCTGACAGGGACTCAGTGTTCACTTCAGCCTTTTGGAGAGCCTTATAGCAGGCGTTAGGCACACAACTCAACTTCAGTTCCACTTACCATTCTGAGACCGATGGACAGGCAAAGAGAGTTAATCAGGTGTTGGAGGACATGCTTCGTATGTATGTTATGGACCATCTGTCTAGATAGGAGGAGTATCTATATCTGGTTGAGTTTGCCTACAATAATGGGCATCACAGCTCGTTGGGTATGCCTCCTTTATAGGCTTTATACGGCAGACCATGCAGGACACCATTGAGTTGGGATCAGATAGAGGATAGGGTTGCCATTGGTCCAGAGTTAGTTTAGGATATGGAGTAGCAGGTCCCACTAATTAGGCAGGGACTTTAGGAGGCACATGATAGATAGAGGAAGTATGCCGATGCTAAGAGAACTGATCGGAGCTTCTCAGTGGGTGACAGGGTATTCCTTAGAGTGCGTCCACACAAGAGTCCAATCCATTATGGAAAGGGCTCTAAGCTCATAGCTCATTTTGTGGGACCTTTTGGGATCTAGGAGCAGATAGGAACTATAGCCTATCATCTAGCCTTGCTACCTAGCTTGTCACATATAAACGATGTTTTTCATGTTTCAGTTTTACGACGTTACATATCTAATTTTCTCATGTATTGGATTAGAGTGCTCTTCAGGTAGAGGCAGACGGTCAAATGGATTTGGAGCTAATTCACATATTAGCTTGTCAGATGCTAGGCCTTTGAGGTTGAGAGCTGGACTAGGTTAGAGTCCAGTGGGACATGTACGATGAGGTCACGATGACATGAGAGGATGCAGTGAGATTGAGAGCCATTTATCCACACCTCTTTGATGACTTCTAGGAGGAAGTACAATATTAGGGGGGAGGATGTGAGGCCTACTTTTCACTCCCTATTGGTGATACATTTAGACTTGTGGGACTGTTGATCCCAAATTTTTAGACTATTAGACTTTATGCTGTATGTGGATTTGTTATGCTTAGTATGATTACAATGTGTTTAGACATGGATATTGCTTTACTAATAATGTTAGACATATGGTTTATATTATGATGTTATGGGAAAACTAATCGGGTGATGTCAATTAGAAATTTGTTATGTGATTCAATCTTGGGAATGGATGTTCGAAATGCAGAATTCAAAATCTAAATTGTAGTGTGACTTCCTTCATGCTTATATGAACTTGTGATATTTTATGTGAGTGTATGTTTCAATTTTATTCAGCTATTATATATATGTGGAATTAACTTTTCATTTGAGTGCACAGGTATTTCTAACAAGCCACAGAAATTGGAGATCATCCCACACAAGATGTTGTTTTCCCTTGTGAAGCTGATCTAGTTCCACGAGGAACCAAGATCAACTCTGTGCATGATGAAATTCTATAATGTTGTTACATGTGTTAGTCGGGCTAAGTCTACCCCTCTTTTATTTTGAATTCTAAGTGGTGTTGTAAGAATATTGTCTTTTGAATTTCATTTTTTAAATTTTGAGACCCCTTTTCATGTGCTTTAACTTAACCCTTGGTGCTCAAAATGAACTAAACTTGACCCTGGGTTTTACCCCTTGGGTCTAGGGACCTTTTTAGCTTGGGTAACCCAAGGTAAACCTCCATTTGGTCACTTTCACTTGACCGTAAGGTAAAGTGACGAAATTGGAGGCATGGGAGGGAGAGGATGAGTGAGTCAAACACTCAACCTCATCCTTACCTCTTCCCTAGGTTGGTGATGTCTCCAAGACCCCTCAATTGTGGAGGACTTTACTCCAAGTATCTCTCACAATTGGTGAGGGTACCTTGGGGTTGTGTGGTCCCTCTTAGGAGGAAAGAAATGGCGCACATGTGGCACCCATTCCCTCTTAAGCTCCACTTTTCTCTCCGACATGTTTTAGAGAGGACAAGTGGAAGGGTGAGAGAGACATGGGGATGGGTGAATGACATGTGTCACCACCCATCCCATGGGTCTTTCTTGTAGTTGGGAGGAGTGAGGAGGTGATGTGTCACCTCCCCATTTCTCAAAGCTCATGGGAAGAGATTATTTTAATCCCACTTGGAGAAGGGTAGGGATTATTGAATTTTTCGCAAGTTTTATTGATTTTAATTTACTTTGGGGAAAGAGTTGGAGAGAGTTTTGTGGCTTATTTTGGAGTAGGAGTTGGCGAAGCTCTACATCAACCATCTACCTAATTGGGCTTTTTAAGATTGGTTTCAAGAATAAGGCCTTACCTTATGTATTTTTATTTGTTTGTGTGATGCTATGTGTGAGTTCTATTTTTGAGTTTTTACTTGTTGTGGGGAAAAATTGTAAGGGTGTTGTAAGAGCCTCTCCCACTTGGGAGAAGATGCTCAACAAGTGTGGGGTGGGGGAGGCGCGAACCTCCTCAGGGTCATTTCCTTGATTTTGTTGTGTTGTAGCCTTGAGGGCAATATGAGATTATATGCATTATGTGAAATAGATTGGGAGCCAAGATGGAAGCTTTGTGAACATTGTGTTTAAAAAGTGTTGGCTTGGGGCCTTGAGAGGTATTTGTATTGGGATATTTGTAGGAGTGGCACTCTTGAGTTGAGTGTTGTCTACTCTCCTACCCCATTGAACTCATCATGAATGAGTTCTTGTGTTGTGTTAACCATGGGAGTAAATTAGGTTTGGTTGTTGAATGCCTTTTTGTGATGTGGAATGAGTTCCCAAGTGTGTGGATAACCTCCCTAGCTTGGGGGTGACCCTCTTGCAGGTCTATGGTAGGGAGGAGAGCAAGTTGTTGTGGCTTCTTTCCTCTTCTTGTGATATTGCAGGTTTATTGGAGCTAAGTTGTGAAGTTGGAGAAAACACCTTGTTCTTAGAGTTGATATTCTATTTCTTTTTAGCTCTTGAGAGAGAGCTTGGCCTATTTAGGAGCTTGTATCTTTTGTTAGTTGTCAAAGAGAAAAGCATTGTTCTCTTTCTTGTTGTAAAATATATATATATTTTATTTTATGTGTAAGCTATTTACATTAGGAATAGAAGTTTAAAATTTGTTGATTTTAATTCTTATCATTCAAAAAAAAATGTTGAAAGGAAAAAGATTTGGTTTCAATGCTATTTCATTTGTATGTTTATTTTAAAAATATCAAATAGGAAAGTTGTTTTATTATTGAGAGAAAATATGAAATTTGTAAATTGTTCTTTTGAAAGAGAAAATTTGTTGATGCCATGTATTATAAGTATTTACTTAAGTGCATTTGTTTCTTTCCTTTATAAAGAGAAATATTAATATTACAATGAATATATTTTGTTAGAAAAATGAGTTCCTTGCCTTATAGAAATTTGATAAAATATATATATATCTTTGCTTGTTAAAAAAAAAAGAAAATTTGTATGTGATTGGAAAAAAAATTATAGTTGAATATATCTATATATATATATATATATACACAAAAGTATATATATATATATATATATATATATATATATATATATAATTATATATGTTATGTGTATTTGAATGTATGCATTTTATGAATTTAAACATAAACTAATTTTTTTTATTTCTGTCAAACAAAATTAAGTGACAGTAATAAATATACACATTATATATATATTAAATGTATATATATCCATAGCAAACCCTATTTTAATCTAAAATCACAGTTTATAATATTTTTAAAATATATATAGAATATATATATAATATTAAATAAAATTTAATAAAAAAGAAAATAAAAAAAATTTAAATGCTGAGCAAATGGGAAAGACTGTGTTTTATAGTCATTGCTGTGTATAATAGTTAACAAAAATAAATATGTGTTGGGGGGGTTCAAACCCCCCACCGTGGCTTATCTATTGATGCATGTGGGGAGGGGGGCGGAGCCCCCACCCACACCCCATTGTATGGGATGTGGGTTGGGGCTCCATCCCCCTCCCCACACTCCCCCTATCTTTATTTCCCCAGGGACCTTCGCCGTATACCCCGCTGCGTCCACTGTATCTTCGTTTCCACAGCCACTGTATCTCCGCCCTCCACTGCTCCACCTGCCTACGGCCACCAGTCCACAACACCACCACCTCCGCCCTCTACCACAGTCCACCGCCACTGCCCCCAGCAGCACCTCTTCCCTCTACCATAGCAATCTAGGGGTTTAGCAATTTAAATTAAAAAAAACAAATAAATATATTTATTTTACAAAAAGAAAATCTAGTTTATAAAGAGAACACAATATATATATATATATATATATATATATATATATATATATATATCCACAACACCACCACCTCCGCCCTCTGCCACAGTCCACCGCCGCTACCCCCAGTAGCACCTCTTCCCTTTGCTATAGAAATTTGGGGGTTTAGCAATTTAAATAAAAAAAATAAAAAAATATATTTATTTTACAAAAAGAAAATCTAGTTTATAAAGAGAACACAATATATATATATATATATATATATATATATATATATATATATATATATATATATATATATATATATATATATATATATGCCATCATATGCATTTCATATATGGCCTCCATTACAACCTGCAACACAACCAAAACAAAAAAATGAGAGAGAGAAAAAGAAAGAAGATAAAACAAAGAGGAGAAAAAAGAAATGAGTTTCAAAATAGGGTTAGGACTTTTTTCCCATAAAGAAAATTATATTTTATTGTTGGAGGAATTTAGGGCAAAGAGAAATTAGAATTCTTTTTAAAATTTAACTTCCCCTCTTTTAAATATTTTGCTCATTTGTTTTAAGTTTTGATTTTATAAAGGGAATTTGAGATAATTAAAATAATGGGTAGAACTTTATTCTTTTTTGGAATTTTATTTTTATTTGTTAGTGGATGCTAATAAATAGATTAGATCATGATAGAAGGATTTATTTGATTCAACTAAATTTTACACAATTTAAATATTGAGAGGTATTATTTTGAAACAATCGAGTTAAATCTTAGATTATGAAACCTAACTCGACGAGGATGATTTAAACTACATCATTATTAATTAATTTTTAATATTCTTTTTAACCATTTTGGAGCAATTTAATTAATGAATTTAAACTGGACGTTGATTTAAATCCAGTTTGGGAAACCTAGTAAACTTTTTAAAAAGTGAAGTTAGTATAAGTGTATCCATGAATCTGATCTACCAAGAAATTAGGAATAATGTAAATAATGTAGAGATAACTCTGATTGATAGAAAATGTGAAGGAGATCAAATTGATCGAGCTTGTTAAAAAATGTTTTAAATTATATAAAACATGAGGAGAACAGATTGATCGAGCTTTGTCGAAAAATGTTTTAAATTATAGAAAACGTGAAGGAGAACAAATTGATCGAGCTTTGTTGAAAAATGTTCAATTAACTTATTTAACTAATCTACCTTTTTAAGTAGTGAGATGTAGGTAATATAAACCAAACATTTAAATCTTTGATCAAATTAGTTTTAGTACAATAAACCCTACTCACGCCCGTGAGGTGTTATGCTGCCAGATTTTTCTAGAATTTAGGGTTTTGCCAGACTAGTGGAATTTAACCTTGTTTAGGATTATAATATTGTTATTTGCTGAGTATCATCATTTTATTTTTGTATTAAATTATATTCTCTCATGCACTTGATTTTGGTTATTGATTTTGACTTACGTCAAAATCCCTTTGTTCACATAGGTTAACTTAGGGTTTCAATCGTTGATCCTAAGCCTATAGGTGATGTTAACTGCGTTGCTTTGACCCCCTAGTTGGCCTTCGTTGTGAATGGTATGCACACGTGAATGCATTACCCCGCATTCATCTGTTATATTTACACCTTAAGCGTAATGCCACCAAACACACTTATGCGTGTGAGGGGTTTTCTAGGGAAGCGTGGAATTTTTTTTGATATTTCATGTCATGACCACATGACAAATGTGGACATGACATGTGTGATGTGTGTCATGACCGCATGGGAAATGTGGGCATGATAGAAGAGGCCAGTCTAGTGGTGGAAGATGATACCAAAGTAAACAAGGAGAGGCGAGTTCATCACAAACTAATACCCAGGACAACAAGGGAAGAGGAGATTCCTCAAGTGGAAGAGGTGATTATTTTAGAGGTAGAGGATCTTTTGGTAGAGGTAGGGGAAGAGGATTTAGTGGTACTTGTTTTCAATGTGGAGAAATTGGACATAGGGCATTTGAGTGCCCTCAGATCAAATAGAGTACTAGAAAAGGAAAAGAAGCAAGAGTGAATGTGGCACAAGCTGAATGTGAAATTATGGCTTCACCAATGTGTGGAGAAGATCTTGAGGATGGAGAATCCTTGATGTATAGAAGGATTTTGTTGATTCCAAAGAAGGAGAAATCTGAACCTGTTCAGAGGAGAAACTTGTTTCAAATCAAATGTAAGTTGGGTAGTAAGTGTTGTAAAGTGATAGTAGACAGTGGTAGCATAGACAATATTTTGTCTTAAGAAATGGTTAACAAACTCAATTTGAAGCAGTTGAAGCATCACAATCCTTACAAAGTTTCTTGGTTGTAGAAAGAGCATTAATTTCTAGTAAGTGAACAATGCCTAGTTAAATTTCAAATTGGTAGCTATAAGGATGAAATATTGTTTGATATCATGCCGATGGATGCATGTCATGTATTTTTCTGGGTAGACCATTGTAGTTTGATAGACAAGCTATTCATGATGGGAGAACAAATACATATAGGATAAAGAAGGATCAAAAATAGCATACTTTGAATCCTATGAAGGAGAAGGGAGATGAAGTAGAAAGTAATCCTAGAGTTTGTTTGATTTTTGGGAAGAAATTCATGAAAGAATTGAAGAAGGGAGGGTCATGTTATGCTTTTATTCCTAAACCTAAAGTGTTGATTACAACATAAAATAAGAACCAACCATAGAAATTCTTGAGATACTGGAAGAATACTCAGATATCATGATGAAGGAATCAGATGGATTGCTACTTGTGAGAAATAATAGTCACTGTATGGATTTGATACCTGGTGCAAGCTTACCAAACAAGGCACCATATAGGATGACACCTATGGAGATTGAGGAGATAAATAGTCAAGTTTAGGAATTGTTATATAAGGGGCTGATCAGGCAAAGTTTTAGTCCATGTGCAGTACCAGTAGTACTCAAACCAAAGAAAGATGGAGAATGGCGAATGTACACAGATTCTAGGGCCATTAACAAAATAATAATCAAATATAGATTCCCACTGCCACGAATGGATGATGCGATGGATTGCCTAAGTGGAGCAAAATACTTCACAAAGATTGATTTGAAGAGTGTGTATCATCAGATTAGAATCAAAGAAGGGGACTAATGGAAGATAGCCTTCAAGATAAAAGATGGATTGTATGAGTGGTTGGGGATGCCTTTTGGATTGATGAATCCTCCCAACACTTTCATGAGATTGATGAATTAAGTGTTGAAGCGATTTCTTGGTAAGTTTGTTATTGTATATCTTGATGATATTTTGATTTTTAGTAAGATAAAGGAAGAACATTTGCTACATGTTAGGGCAGTATTGCAGAGGTTGAGAGAAGAGAAATTGTTAGTCAATTTGAAGAAGTATAGTTTCATGAAAAAGGAATTAGTTTATTTGGGATTTTAGTTTCTGCTGATGGTTTAAATATGGATGAAGAAAAGGTCAAAGCAATTGTGGATTGGCCTTCACCTCATAGTATGTTTGAACCTAGAAGTTTTCATGGCTTGGCAAGCTTCTATAATAAGTTCATTCAAAATATTAGTGGGATTTGTGCACCTATTACTGAGATAATGAAGCATAATAGGAAGGAGTTTGTGTGGACAACAACAACTGAGAAGAGTTTTAAAATTTTGAAGAATAGAGTAACTAAACAACCAGTATTGGCACTCCCTGATTTTGGGAAAGTTTTTCAAGTAGATTGTGATACAAGTGGGACAACAATTGGAGGTGTCCTTAGTCAAGATGGAAAACCAATTGCATACTTCAGTGAGAAGTTGAATGAAGCAAAGAAGAAATATTTTGTGTATGATCAAGAATTCTATGCAATTATACATGCACTCAAGTGGAGACATTATTTGCTACCAAAAGAATTTGTATTGTATACTGATCATCATGCTTTGCGGCTCATTAATAGCCAAGGTAAGTTGAATCAGAGACACATAAAATGGGTTGAATTTCTTCAGAGTTATTCTTTTGTTTTGAAACATAAAAGTGGAAAATCTAATAGGGTAGATAATGCATTAAGTAGGATATGTTTGTTGTTGAATGAAATGTGGGTGAGTGTTGCTGGTTTTGATTCTATCCTACAATTGTATAAGGAAGATATCAATTTCAGGGAATTAGGGGTTGCTTGTATGAATCTAGTAGAGATAGATAGAACACCCTGGTTGGAATATTTTATTCAAGAAGGTTTGTTGTTCAAAGGGCATAAGTTGTGTATACCTCAAGGGTCAATGAGGGATAATTTGATGAAAGAAAAGAATAGTAGTGGTTTAACTGGACACTTTGGTGTTGACAAAACATTGACACAATTGAGTGAAGGTTGCTTCTAGCCTAGTCTGTCTACAGATGTGAATAAGTTGGTACAAGGATGTAGAGTTTGTCAATATGATAAAGGAGTCAGGTAGAACACTGGTTTATATGAATCGTTACCTATAGCAGAGAGACCATAGGAACATATAAGCATGGACTTTGTTTTGGGGTTGCCTCGCACATAGTGAGGTAATGATTCTATCTTTGTTGTTGTTAACAAATTTTCTAAAATTGTTCATTTTATTCCATGTCAAAAGAGTAATGATGCTTCCCACATTGCTACATTATCTTTTAAGGAGGTAGTTAGAGTACATGGTTTGCCTAAGAGCATAGTTTCAGATCAGGATGTGAAATTTGTTGGTCATTTTTGGCGTACCCTATGGAAGAAGATGGGTACACAGTTGGGTTTCAGTTCAGCGTACCATCCTCAAAGTGATGGTGAAACTGAGGTTGTAAATAGAAGTCAGGGAAATTTATTCTGATGTTTGTGTTGGCAAGAGACACTAATTCGCATGACAGTTATTGTCATTGATGGCAACTAAGATTCAAACTAGAGTTGATGACTCCTCTGTTCTAGAAGAGGAGCAAATAAACAAAGAAGACATAGAGATGGCAGATAGAACTAATGATGTAGGAGATACTCTAACTCCACCTGGTCAATCCAAAAAAGAAGATAATATCGATACTACTCAAAGCCCTCCAGAATAGGTAGCAAGTGGTGAAAACAAAGAAAGGATTCCCCCTATAGATGATACAGAAGAAGGTAAAGAAGACAAGGAAGAAGAAGATGGTACAAATGTTAATGCACCCATACAAATAAATTTCGATGTTGAGAAATCTCAAGAGAAGGAAGGTGGTTCAGGAATTGTAGCAAGAGACACTGCGGATGTAGTAAAAGGTTTCCTAAGTAAAGAAACACTTGAATTTGATGGACCAAGCTATTTCAAATACCATTTAATCTAGATGCTCTCTCTCCCATTCAAGTAATGAAGATAACATCTTTGACACAAGCCAAGGCAAGAGAAAAGTTGTTGAAATCTCACATTGAGGACAATGAGTTGTTAGGCCTTGCAACTAATGTATTTGAGAAGTTGATGCCAACCTTCAAGAAGAATCCTTCTGACTCTCCTTCTGGGAATCTAAAGAATCTTGCAAACTTTGTGTTGGTGATTGTTTTGATGCAATCATAACAATAAGTTAAAATTCACATATAATGAACTGAAACTATACTTGAAAGATAAGAAGGAATCATTTAAGATTCAACTAATCCCAAGTCTACAATGGTTCGGTTGGTCAAGTTCAGTTGGTCAATGTGAAGCTGTAATGTTCAAGGGGCCTTACATAGTTTAGAGTTTCTTTGTGGTTTACTGGACTAAGATTATGCAAAAGATCATGAGATATGTCAATGCTTTTCATTCCTTTACATAAAAGTGTTACTGTGCTGCAAGTTTTAGATGGTTTTCTTGAATTATTGTAGCTTTCTCCTTTATACTTATGAAAACTGTCTACCTTAAACTCTGTTATGCATACCTCTTCAAATTTGAGACAATTTCCTTTTGATTTCTATGTTTTTAGCTAAATATTTCAGATGGGTTGGGAAAAGTTAGAAAGATCTTATCTACACCTCATTTACTCTACCAAAGGATCTAATTGTTTTGTTATGCACTATGTAAATACTATAGCAATCTGATCAAATCCATAGTAAAAACCTTAAATGCAAGTCCTGAGCATTTTCACAAACATACATTTAAAATTGCAAGCTCTCAAAGATAATATTTCAAAACACAAAGAAGAGCAGGAGAACACTCAGAAGATAGATGCAGAACTCCAGATTCTATTATATTAGAAACAAATAGTCATACATGATTTACAATGTAGGAATGACTCTTAGTTTCATTGATCAAACTACAGAGAACTTACAAGCTTTACAGATACAGTAAGGAAGCCAGACATTCCACGTGCACCTTACTGCAGACAACAGGCGACCTCCTCTAAAATAAACTATGCCTAGAGAGACTCTACAATTCTGGCAAAATACTAAAAATCCCTGTGTATCATATTACAGTGTAGAGAGGCACAATATAAAGGCTTTCTGACTGTCCTCAATACAGCAAAACTAACTATTCCCCTGGTTCAAACCCTTGGTTACAGCAATAAATATAGGTGAACCAGTTCTTCAAAAATATCTCTGAGCAGTGTCAAATCTGGGCGAAATATTGCCCCTTCTGAGAAGCTTTGGCAGCTCAGCAATAACTTCTGTTTGTCTGTTGTAGTAATACCTTCAGCTGCAATTTTGTCCTTCATTTGGTCGGCCTTGACTTCTTCACACTTCATCTTTACTTCTTGCTCCTGAGATCAGATTTTCTTCTTCCATGAGGTCACTGTGTTGAATTTCCAGTTGCTTCCTCAACTGCAAGCCTGTAAGACAAGACAAGCAATAAGTATCACATTTAGCAAATAAACAGTAGGAAACTCAAAATATCTATTTAAAACAAGGTGACTATGCAAAAATGTGGAAATCTAGCTCAGAAAACCCTCAAAACGCGCTCAAAATGTATACAGATTGCCCAAAACCAAACGGGTCAACCATCGCTGACCAGAAAAATGCCACGGGTGCCAAAAATGTGTTTTAAAATTCCCACCGCTTCGTCCATTCCTGCCCATCAGCGTGATAATCACCATCGGTGGGTCCAAAAAATACTTGGGCGATGTTCGTTATTTGGCCAATGGCCTTTCTCGTTATTTCCTTCTTATTTCTTTCCATCGGCGTAAGTCTGTACTATCGGCAAGCCTCAAAATTCTTTCACCAATCATTCTCTTCCTTCGATGCTTCTTCATTGCTCTTCATCAGTGTGAGGCTAGCCCATCGGTAAGCCCAAAATTTCCTTCACCGATCGCGTTGGCTATGCCGATACCCTTGTATTGGCGAGAGTGTTGCTGATGTCATATTGGCCTTCGTTTCCTTCTCATCGGTGAGAGATTCACCATCGGTGAACTCCATATTCTTTCCACCGATGCCCCTTTGCTTTGTTCCATCGGCGAGAGATTCGCCATCGGCAAACTCTAAATCTCCTTCGCTGATCACAATACCTTGGTCGATGGCCTCTTATTTCCCTCTATCGGTGCAAGTGTTACCGATATAGCCTTATTGGCTTGCATTTTCTTCTTATCAGGGAGAGATTATACTATCGGCGGGCTCCTTATTTCCTTCGCCGATGACTTATATTGGCGAGAGATCGCCCATCGGCAACTCACAAACTCCTCCTTCCGATGGCATTTGCTTTGTTTCATCGGCGAGAGATTCCACCGTCGGCGAGCTCCTTATTTCCTCCGCCGATGCCTCTACCTCACTTGCTGATCGCCCTCATCGGCGTGAGGCCTACCTATCGGTGAGCTCCAAATCTTTTCCACCGATGCCTTTACCTCGGCTGATGACCTCAACATCCTTACCTTTCCTTGTATCGGCCCAACTTTGCCCATCGGCAAAGGATTTTCGACCACCGCCAATTGCATACGCTACGCCGATACCCGATATTGGTAAGAGTTTCGCCGATATCCATCTTCCCATCCTTCGCATTTCGGCTAAGTCCTCCCCTCCCTTTCTTCCATCAGCCTGACCTTGCCCATCGGCGAAGGCCCAAAAGACTTGGCCGACAACTACCACTATACCGATAGCCCTTGGCTATCGGTGAGACCATACCCTTCGGCACGATGAATTCAAACTCGGTCGATGCTCTTTCCTCGGCCAATGACTTATATCGGTGAGAGTGTTGCGAATGTCATTCATTTTATATCCGGTCAAGTCCTTTTCCATTTATCTGCGTAACTTCGCCCATCGGTGAAAGTCAAAAACAATACTCCGATAGTTAATGTTATGCTGATGGCATACCATCGGCGACAGTCCCACTGAAGCCTCTCCATCTATTGAACATTTGAACCATTGAACCAAGAAAAAGGGTCAACGCGACAGTTCAATGCGGTGGTTCAACACAACATAGTGACTATTAAAAAGGAAATGAACCCCGCAAACTTTGGACATTTGAACCAAGAAAAAGGTTCAATACGACGGTTCAACGCACGGTTCAACGTTGTAATACGAAATAACAGCCCGCCCCCTTTTAGACATTTTTGAGCATGCCGAAGCAATTGAACTCTGAACCATTGAACCAAGAAAAAGGTTCAATCGGAGGTTCAATGTGCAGGTTCAAACCTGTGAAAAAAAAACACTTCAATGAATAAATAATGGCAAGCAAAGTGTTAGATGTATTTTTCTTCAAACAGATAGTTAAATGTAAGATACAGAGTGGAACCCAAACAAAATTGCCCACGACCCAGAACCACTAAGTACAATTTTTTTCAAAATTTAAAACGAATGCCAACAAGAAAAAAGGCAAACAACTGACTGTTTATCATGCAAAACCTGATAGTACATTTTACCTAAATGATCATAACTTGCAAAATATGATGAATTTTAAGATGGTTCAAAAAAGCAACCCTGGCTCATTTTTCACAAGGAATCCAACCATATTATGCAATGGTACTAAAAATGCAATTTTCTATATTTTTAACAAGGTTTGCAAATCTGACTCTCTTTTCCCTTTACCACTAGACAGAACAAACACAAGCGGAAGCAAAAGCAAAGCAACAACAGGGGTCCTCATTTTGCTGAGGAGCAAAATGGGGCGTGTTGTGAACATCACAACAACTAGCAACCAAAACAAAACAATTAAATTCAAAGTGTTCAAGAAAACTAGATGAAATGAATCCATAACTTCCGACTATCTTTCTTGCAAATTACTATTCAGCTTGAGACTTAAGGTATTCAATAAGGGTGCATGAACTTCCATTTTCAGTTTAATTGTGTGCACGTGATTAATTATCCTCATCTTGAAGATTGGTTGAACAAACCAGTGACTGACAGTAGCCTACATAGGTGAGGATATTCCCTCATAGCTGACCGAATAGAGCCTTGCTGCCAGCGAGCGTCCATAGCCCCGACAAGGTTATCATTACAATTCTCCTAAGTAGAGCCCCACTGCCAGCGAGCATTTATAGCCCCGGTAGAGTTACTTAGATGGCTTAATCTGGATTTTCATTATAATCCGTTTATTTATTTTTTCTTTTGTCTTTTATTTTCTAATTTTTTGATTTTGAAAGATTTCACAAGATATAACAATTTGTAAATTCATGATGCAAGGAGTGGACACTTGCTGAAATTAAGCTGAGAATTGTAATGGTAGCAATGGTAACCTCTGATTTTTCACCTAATATCTACACTGGTAGGTTCAACAAACCCAAAGATTTTAGGTGTGTCATCATGAGAAACTTGCTTCGAATTCTCAATCACATTTATTGAATACAAAACTTCAGAAGATAAACAACTCTCTACATTCATGACAGTGACAAGTTATGTGTAAATTGCAAATGGTTAACTTGAATATCCTGAATTTATACTGTTTTGAATGGTTGCTAATTTTGCTCCTTAATACTATAAATTAAAACAAAGATCCCTGCTGAGGAGACAAAAAAAAAACTAGCCAGACAAACAGGCTGTACAAAAAGCAAAAAAAATAGAAAAAACTGTACAAACAAAAACAAAACGAACAAAAAGAAACAGAAAATAGAAAGAAACAGAAGACAAACTGTACAAACAGCCAACCAAAAAAAAGAAAACAGCAAAAGAAGAACTATACATTACTTATAGCACTTTACACTGAAATGGACTGCCCATGACCTCAAGCCTGGAAGTAGTGTTTCAAATGCTGGCCATTAACTAGTAATGGCACATCTTCTCCAGTCAAGGTCTTAAGTCTGAATGTGTTATCTCCTATTATTTCTAAGACTTGTAAGGGACCCAGCCACAATTTATCAAATTTTCCATGGCTTCCTTTCTTTTCATGTGCTTTGTCCCAGCACAACACTAAGTCTGATATCCTAAATGTTTTGACTCTTGCCCTTTTATCAAACCACCTCTTAACAATCGCTTGGTGCTTGGAAAACTTCTCGATGGCTTGACCTCTTTTCTCATCTAGTTGTAGCATTTGCACTATTCTGGCTTCCCTATGGTTATTAAAGCCTAGATACTCATTAGCAAACTTCCAGGTTGGTATTCTCAGATTTACTGGAAGTATGGGATCAGTCCCATAAACTAAATGATAAGGTGTGCTACCTAAAGTTGTTTTAAACTTGGTCCTATCTACCCATAACGCATATCTTAACAAGGTATTCCACTCTCTAGGACTCTTTGCAATTAACTTCTTGATTATATCTAATAAAATTTTATTCGTTGATTCAGCCAGTCCATTACCTTGAGGGTAATAATTTGAAGAAAACCTTAAAATGATCCCGTATTCAAATGCCCATTTAGAAAACTTTAAAGAAGAGAAAGCAGGGCCATTATCACATATCAATGAATAGGGAGTTCCAAACCTGGTGATGATGTTTTCTTCAAGAAACTTGATAACTACCTTAGTCATGGAAAATTTGCAGCAGGTGGCCTCAGTCCACCTTGTACAGTAGTCTGTTACTGTCAGTATGAATTTGTGTCCTGCAGAAGATGGGGGATTGATGACTCCAATAAAATCCAAGCCCCACTGTGCAAACAGTCTGGATTCAATCACAGGTTGTAGTGGATTGGCCTGATTTCTCCCCTTGTCTGCTACAGTTTGATAGATGTGGCAACTTCTGATGTGACTCTTAGTGTCTTTGAACATCGTGGGCCAGTAATAGCCCACCCTCAGTATTTTGTGTGTTGTGGCTAGATGGGAACCATGGCCGGTTCCGTACTTGTCATGTAGTTCTGTCAACACTTTATCAGCTTCAGCTCTGTTTATGCATCTCAGATAAATTCCATCATGGTTCTTCCTGAATAGAAGACCTCCTTGCACCATATAATTTTGTACCTTAATCTTCAGATCTCTCCTCTGAGAAGCTTTCATCCTATTTGGGTACTTTCCAGCTATCAAGAAGGTGTTTAAATCATCATACCAACCTAATGCGCTCTGGGAATTCAGTACATATTGCTACTTTATCAAATCGGGATCTGTATTTGCTATCATTTGCACCAACGCCTACCCTCTGACCAGCTTCATGGGTATGATTTCTATGTCAAATTCTTGCAGCGTGGTGATCCACTTGGCTCTTTTTTCTCCAGGCTCGTTCTACATCAGCAACATCTTTACTGCTGCGTCTGGCACTATGGCTTTGACCTGGCTGCGCAGAATGTAGTGTCTAAATTTTTTAACAGCCTTTACTAATGCGAATGCCTACCTCTCGGTGTCTAGATACCTCAGCTATGCATCCTTCAGAGGCGTGCTCATAAATGTTATGGGCCTCTCTTCATTGTTTTCACCTTTTTGTGTCAAGGCAGCCGCGACTGAATGAGAAGATGCAAAGGAGTAGATGTAAAATGGGCTTGTGTAGTCTGGACTTACCAATACAGGGGCATTATAAATTTCCTCCTTAATATCTTCAAATGTGGCTCTAGCCACTGGTGTCCATTCCATCTGTGCATCTTTCTTCAACATGGCATTTAACGGCTGCACGATCTCTGCAAAACCTGTTATAAACTTTCGAACAAATTTAATTTTGCCAAAAAATGATTTCAACTCTTTCCTACTATTTGGTATTTGCAAACTTTTTATGGATTCTATTCTATCTAGATCAATTGAAATTCCACCTTCAGAAATGACATGGCCTAATAATTTACCTTCAGTTACGCCAAATATACATTTCTTAGGATTAAGGGAAATCCCATACCTTTCACATCGCTTGAGTACTTTCCTGAGGTCTTCAGTGTGAGTAGATGCATCCTTGGAATACACAGTTAAATCATCCATATACACAACAATGCACTTACCTGATAATCCATGGAATGCAATGTCCATGGCCCTCTGAAAAGTGGCACCTGCATTGATCAGACCAAAAGGCATTCTTCTATACGCATAATTTCCCCACTTACAAGTGAAAGTGGTTTTTAATCTATCTTCTCTATCAATTAAGACCTGGTTATAACCTGAAAAACCATCTAAAAAAGACATCATCCTTGCGCCATTTACTGCTTGCAGCATTTCATCTATTGGGGGCAGAGGATAATTATCCTTTTCAGATGCCTTGTTTAAATTTCTAAAGTCTACGCATAACCTGATGTCTCCGTTTTTCTTCCTTACTGGTACTAAGTTAGCTACCCAGACAGAATGTCTGACTGGGAAAATTATTCCAGCAGATAGTAATTTTTTAACTTCCTCAAAGATTAGAGGCTCTAGAATGGCATTCATAGGCCTCTGTTTCTGCCTAAATGGTTTGACTTCTTTTCTCAAAGGTATTACGTGAGTTATGATGGACTCATCAAATGTTTTCAAGTCTTCATAAGTCCATGCTATGACGTGTTTATATTCTTTCAGAATGTTTAAAACCTCTTTTCTAATTTTTTCAGAGCAAGCTTTCCCAATTAGTACATTTTGTGGACTTTGCTTAGTCCCTAAGTCATGTAAATCACACTTACCCCCTTCTGTTTTGGGCAAGTCCTTCTGTCTCATTATTCCATTGAAGTCAAAGATATGTTCTAATTCAATTACTCCTTTTGGTAAGAAGTTACTCTTCAAGTTGATTATATCCTCTTCGTCCCATGTTACTTCAGGCCTTTCCTATTCATCAATGATTTGAGCCTCAAATACCTCATTACAAGTCAGAAAATCAATAATTTGTTGGTCCCCTCCAAATACCTGAAAGTGTGTAACGTTGTCTGGTATACTGGGTATGTTAACTAGCTCAACAGCAAATTGTCTCAATCCTGACAGTGCCAATGGTTCTAATGTACTAGCAGCAACTGCTAGCACATCTGGCCTGTGATTCAGCTCTCTGGGGATGTGTTCTATGTTAAAAGCATCAAACGAATCTATTAAACCCCATACTCTATGTCTGTAACTAATCATTTTCTTGTAATTGCAGGCATATAGTTTCCTCACTTGTCTGACTACTAATTCAGAGTCTGAAAATACTCTGATGGTTTTCACCCTTTTCCTGATGGCCATGACAAGTCCTAAAATTAGGGCCTCATATTCAACAATATTGTTAGTGCAGGAAAATTGTAATCTATATGCTGCCAAATGTGATTTACCCTGAGGATCTATGAGTTCAACACCTGCACCTGCGCCCTGTTTTGATTTAGACCCATCACATTTTAATGTCCACGTGCCATCTTTACTTTTTTGATCTTTTATCTTAGCATGCATTGCCTCTTTCATTTCCTGTGGGGTGTTGTCCTGTTTATTCATGGGTTTTTCTATTTGGTTAACTTGCATATGTGTGTTTTTAGTTTGCAACTTAGAAAGACAACTACCCTTGTCTTTTATTTCTTCACTTAAATCTGGAATCAAGGCATCTATATTATCCTGAACATATTTCTGTGTTGGATCAGGATTCTCATTTTCCTCTTGTAACTCTACCTTCTCTATGCATTTTTTGTATTCATATTCAATGATGTCCTTGCATATTTCACAACTTTCCTCAGAATGTTGCCTATCATGGACTCTACACCTGTTTTTGTACAATTTACATTGGACCGGCAGATTGTGCTTAACACATTCTTCCACCTCTTGTCTGATGGCATGACCAAATTTGTCTATTGCATTGTTTTCTTCATCTGAGGAATTTCCATCAGACTCAATGAATAATGCTGTCCTATTGCTGACACATTTCTTTCTACTATTTAACATCATGATCTCTTCAATTTGTACCCCATTGTTGGTAATTCTATAGACACCCGGTTCAATAGCAGAATATAATATTTCATTAGTTTGATTATACTCTGTTATCATATGTTTCATTCTGGGCTCTGCCTCTATTTTGATCTGGTTTGGGATGCCTCTCCAAGGTAACCACATATGTGAAAAGTCAGTGGCCATATATCCGTTTAATGTCTTGGACCAATCCCTACTCAGCAACATTCCATAATTTACGGGTATATCCACTACTTGAATATCAATGATTTGGCTTACCCTAGGGTCTGAAGCTAATTGCATTTGAATGTTCATGAGCTCTCCTATCATGCTAACCTCAGTCTTATCTAGTTGTGTGACAACCTTGGCAGATTTGGTGGGAGTCAGCTCGAGAGTTTTACATATTCCTAAGGGCATTACATTGGCTGAGGAACCAGAATCTACCATGCAATTGTGTATATTCTTCCCACACAATCTAACAGTTAACAAGAAAGGGGGAGTATCCCTCTTATCCGCATGTATTACCACATTTGTATTGGAAGGCTGCTCAACTTTCTTATTCTTCTCTTTAGGTGGTGAATCTCTATTAGGAATAGTTATATCAGCAGACATCTCGCTCATCATGGATGCATCCAGGGATTTTATAAAAGCATTTCTGATCCCTGGGGTCTTCAATAATTCATTTAGAGGTATACTGACCTTAATTTTCTTTATTTCCTCTGACAAGCAATTCATTAACCTTGTTGTCTCTATTGCTTCAGTTTTACTTGTTTGATCCTTTTGTATTGCTGTTCCATTATTTGTGTGCTGATTAGCTTTAAGTATGGCAGGATTGTTGCTAGCATTCTGATCTGGGGATGTATTGATATTATTCGGAGGAACGGAAGTGGTAAAAGGCCCTCCTGGCCTAGGGTTGTTCCTCAAATTGTAACTGTGGCTTTTATTTGTCTGTTGAAAGGCCTGTACCTCCTTTGTTTCATTTAATATCTCGTTTTCAGATTCAAAGGGAAACTGAAAAGCATTTAACACAAAGGCTGATTCAGGATAAAGATTCTCACAACTGTATGGTTCATCTTCTAGTAATTCATCCTCTTTCTCTTCTGCAGTTGCAAAGGTAAACATTTCTAAGACTAATGCTGTGTCATATCCTAAGGGTACTACCTCATTACCCTTGGGAATGAGAAATTCAGAGGTAGGAGGTTGCACATCTATGTTGAAAATGCTAGCTGCTAAATGGAATTGCAGACAGTCGTGCTCAGCATGGGCATTTGTATTGTGAAATCTGCACCAATTTTTGGGTGCTATACTGACCATTTGTATATTAGTCATTTGTTTTGCATCATGATTATCTATATTCTCAAAAGGAGAAGCTAGAGTACCGTTGTTGGGCTCAATGTTCCATGCCTTGGGTGGCCTAGGTTGATTCTGATTTCTGTTATTATTGCCCCAGGTTCTATTATCTATTACTGGCCCCTTATTTTGCATTGGTTGCCCTTGGCCAGGGCCTTGATTTTGATTATAGTTTTGGTTTTGATTGTTCTGCTGATTTTGATTGAAACTATAATTTTGATTTTGGCCTTGGTTGTGATTTTGATGTTGATTGTAGTTTTGGTTGCCTCTTCCATAGAGGTTCTCATTTCTTAGTTGTGTCACTTTAGTGGTTAATCTTTTCAAATGTGCAGTGATCTCTTTGATTTCTTCCCTATCCTCTTGTGCTTTTGCCATAGTTGTATCCCTAGGAGGTTGGAAGAAAGGCTGACCATTGTTTTGACTGTTATTGGAAGTGCTAGCCATGTAAGGAGTTATAGTTTGAATTGGGGTAGGACTATACACAGGTGTGTAAGAAGGAACCGGATTTAATAGTGGAGTGTGTTGCATAGAGGTTCCATTCCATGGTTGTGCCTAATTCTGCACCCCAAAACTTCCTCCATTAACAAATGGGCTATAAGTTGTATGTCTCATCTCTTGGTTCACTGAGGCTGCCTCTTTATAGGCTTTGGATATTGAATCTATGTCAGGTTTTCTTTTGACAAACATGGCAGTTAAAGGATCCAAGGCAGCATAGTACATAGCCAACAAGGGATCATCATCTATGGTATAAGGGGCTACCAGCCTAGAATAGGCCTTTTGAAATCTGTCGTTGAAATTATCAATCAGCTCTCCCTCACCACGTTTTATAGCAGCCAATTTATGATACAAAGCACAAGGGTCAATGGGTCCCCTAAATCTTGACAGAAATGCTTCTTCCATAAGCGGCCAGGAAGAAATGTAACCGTTGGGCAAATTTACATACCAGCTAGAGGCTTGTTCATTAAAGGTGTAGGGAAACAATCTACACACCACATCCTCGTGCTCTAACCTAGCTCTAAAACATGCTTCCTTGAATATTCTAATATGATCTTCTGGGTCCTGATGCAACTGGTATTTGGGACATATCTTTTCAAGATTTTTAGGCATCTCATGATAATCATTGAAGAGTATGGGAGAATTGACATCGAAATAAGCCATTGCAGGTGTTTGAGCTTGACCTGAACTTGTAGGAATACCTGGATTGATTGGTGGATTAGGATTTACAGGAGGATTGAGACCTCCAGGAGTGCCTGAACCAAGATTTAAAGATCTGAACAGTGATCTGTTAGGACTCACAATACTACAGATGTTAAAAGGTGACCAGGAGGTGTTCCAGATGAACTTCCTGCTTGCGAAATATTTGGATTCCAAATTAAAGGGTTCCTACCTCGCCTAATATCAGGTAGTTGCACAAATATATCCCCTGAACTGGATCTAGACCTAGTCACTCTATTACTGTTATTAGCTAGTTTGGAATAAACTCTAACTCAGGGAGGCCCTGCTTCTAGCGCCAGAAAACTGTTGGTGATTGTTTTGATGCAATCATAACAATAAGTTAAAATTCACATATAATGAACTGAAACTATACTTGAAAGATAAGAAGGAATCATTTAAGATTCAACTAATCCCAAGTCTACAATGGTTCGGTTGGTCAAGTTCAATTGGTCAATGTGAAGCTGTAATGTTCAAGGGGCCTTACGTAGTTTAGAGTTTCTTTGTGGTTTACTGGACTAAGATTATGCAAAAGATCATGAGATATGTCAATGCTTTTCATTCCTTTGCATAAAAGTGTTACTGTGCTGCAAGTTTTAGATGGTTTTCTTGAATTATTGCAGCTTTCTCCTTTATACTTATGAAAACTGTCTACCTTAAACTTTGTTATGCATACCTCTTCAAATTTGAGACAATTTCCTTTTGATTTCTACGTTTTCAGCTAAATATTTCAGATGGGTTGGGAAAAGTTAGAAAGATCTAATCTACACCTCATTTACTCTACCAAAGGATCTAATTGTTCTGTTATGCACTATGTAAACACTACAGCAATTTGATCAAATCCATAGTAAAAACCTTAAATGCAAGTCCTGAGCATTTTCACAAACATACATTTAAAATTGCAAGCTCTCAAAGATAATATTTCAAAACACAAAGAAGAGCAGGAGAACACTCAGAAGATAGATGCAGAACTCTAGATTCTATTGTATTAGAAACAAATAGTCATACATGATTTACAATGTAGGAATGACTCTTAGTTTCACTGATCAAACTATAGAGATCTTACAAGCTTTACAGATACAGTAAGGAAGCCAGACATTCCACGTGCACCTTACTGCAGACAACAGGCGACCTCCTCTAAACTAAACTATGCCCAGAGAGACTCTACAATTCTGGTAAAATACTAAAAATCCCTATGTATCATATTACAGTGTAGAGAGGCACAATATAAAGGATTTCTGATTGTCCTCACTACAGCAAAACTAACTAAACCCCTAGTTCAAACCCCTGGTTACAGCAATAAATATAGGTGAACCAGTTCTTCAAAAATATCTCTGAGCAGTGTCAAATCTGGGTGAAATATTGCCCCTTCTGAGAAGCTTTGGCAGCTCAGCAATAACTTCTGTTTGTCTGTTGTAGTAATACCTCCAGCTGCAATTTTGTCCTTCATTTGGTCGGCCTTGACTTCTTCACACTTCATCTTTACTTCTTGCTCCTGAGATCAGATTTTCTTCTTCCATGAGGTCACTGTGTTGAATTTCCAGCTGCTTCCTCAACTGCAAGCCTGTAAGACAAGACAAGCAATAAGTATCACATTTAGCAAATAAATAGCAAGAAACTCAAAATATCTGTTTAAAACAGGGTGACTATGCAAAAATGTGGAAATCTAGCTCAGAAAACCCTCAAAACGCGCTCAAAATGTATATAGATTGCCCAAAACCAAATGGGTCAACCATCGCTGACCAGAAAAATGCCACAGGCACCAAAAATGTGTTTTAAAATTCCCACCGCTTCGTCCATTCCCACCCATCGGCGTGATAATCGCCATCGATGGGTCCAAAAAATACTTGGGCGATGTTCGTTATTTGGCCGATGGCCTTTCTCGTTATTTCCTCCTTATTTCTTTCCATCGGCATAAGTCTGTACTATCGGCGAGCCTCAAAATTCTTTCATCGATCATTCTCTTCCATCGATGCTTCTTTGTTGCTCTTCATCGGTGTGAGGCTTGCCCATCGGTAAGCCCAAAATTTCCTTCACCTATCACGTTGGCTATGCTGATACCCTTGTATTGGCGAGAGTGTTGCTGATGTCATATTGGCCTTCGTTTCCTTCTCATCGGTGAGAGATTCGCCATCGGCGAACTCCATATTATTTCCACCAATGCCCCTTTGCTTTGTTCCATCAGCGAGAGATTTGCCATCGGCGAACTCTAAATCTCCTTCGCCGATCACAATACCTTGGTCGATGGCCTCTTATTTCCCTCTATCGGCGCAAGTGTTACCGATATAGCCTTATCGGCTTGCATTTTCTTCTTATCGGGGAGAGATTATACTATCGGTGGGCTCCTTATTTCCTTCGCCGATGACTTATATCGGTGAGAGATCGCCCATCGGCAACTCACAAACTCCTCCATCCGATGGCATTTTCTTTGTTTCATCGGCGAGAGATTCCACCGTCGGCAAGCTCCTTATTTCCTCCACCAATGCCTCTACCTTACTTGCTCATCGCCCTCATCGGTGTGAGGCCTACCTATCGGCGAGCTCCAAATATTTTCCGCCGATGCCTTTACCTCGGCCGATGACCTCAACATCCTTACCTTTCCTTGTATCGGCCCAACTTTGCCCATCAGCAAAGGATTTTCGACCACCGCCGATTGCATACGCTATGCCGATACCCGATATCGGTGAGAGTTTCGCCGATATCCATCTTCCCATCCTTTGCATTTCGGCTAAGTCCTCCCCTCCCTTTCTTCCATCGGCCTGACCTTGCCCATCAGCAAAGGCCCAAAAAACTTGGCCGACAACTACGACTATACCGATAGCCCTTGGCTATCGGCAAGACCATACCCTTTGGCACGATGAATTCAAACTCGACCGATGCTCTTTCCTCAGCCGATGACTTATATCGACGAGAGTGTTGTCGATGTCATTCATTTTATATCCGGTCAAGTCCTTTTCCATTTATCTGCGTGACTTCGCCCATCGGTGAAAGTCAAAAACAATACTCCGATAGTTAATGTTATGCCGATGGCATACCATCGGTGACAGTCCTACTGAACCCTCTCCGTCTATTGAACATTTGAACCATTGAACCAAGAAAAAGGGTCAACGCGGCAGTTCAATGCGGCAATTCAACACAGCATAGCGACTGTTAAAAAGGAAATGAACCCCGCAAACTTTGGACATTTGAACCAAGAAAAAGGTTCAATACGAAGGTTCAACGCACGGTTCAACGTTGTAATACGAAATAACAGCCCGCCCCCTTTTAGACATTTTTGAGCATGCCGAACCAATTGAACCCCGAACCATTGAACCAAGAAAAAGGTTCAATCGGAGGTTCAACGCGCAGGTTCAAACCTGCGAAAAAAAAACAATTCAATGAATAAATAATGGCAAGCAAAGTGTTAGATGTATTTTTCTTCAAACAAACAGTTAAATGTAAGATACAGAGTGGAACGCAGACAAAATTGGCCACGACCTAGAACCACTAAATACAAATTTTTTCAAAATTTAAAATGAATGCCAACAAGAAAAAAGGTAAACAACTGACTAGAAAAAAGGCAAACAACTGACTGTTTATCATGCAAAACCTGATAGTACATTTTACCTAAATGATCATAACTTGCAAAATATGATGAATTTTAAGATGGTTCAAAAAAGCAACCCTGGCTCATTTTTCACAAGGAATCCAACCATATTATGCAATGGTACTAAAAATGCAATTTTCTATATTTTTAACAAGGTTTGCAAATCTGACTCTCTTTTCCCTTTACCACCAGATAGAACAAACACAAGCGGAAGCAAAAGCAAAGCAACAGCAGGGGTCCTCATTTTGCCAAGGAGCAAAATGGGGTGTGTTGTGAACATCACAACACTTTGTAAGTACACATTTTGAGTCTTTTGAGAAGTCTACAGAGACCAAAGTTAGGAATGAGTTTTTTGATAAGAGATTTAGTGAAATAAAGAGCCTAATAGGGTATGATAGGACAATACTTGGTATCAGTATAAAGAGTATTCAAAATTCTCTAAGTGATGGAGGTGATATATACAAGTTTTGTCTATCCTGGCCCAAAGTTAGTAAGGATATTGAGAAGAAGATAAAGGACCAAGAGCAGAAGTTGTCAAATCTATCTCAAAATTTTGATTCTCTAATAGTTTCTCCTATAAGTCAAGAATGTCAAGTAATTAGCTTGACCGATGAGATAAAGAGGCTTGTTAAAGAAAAGGGTGATATCATGAAGAGAATGTGTGAGCTCCAGGGATTGATTGCCCCCAAGTTAGAGACAATGTACAATGCCTTGTTAGAAGCTCAGATTGCAGTTCAGACAAGCGATCCTTCAGATCTAACAAAGGCAGAAGCATATGCATTTTTACTGAGTGGACACATCTCAGATTTTGATGGCATGAAAAGAACTTGGGCCTCTAAACTTGAGCAATTGAAAAATAGTTTTACAAACATTCTCAATTTCATGTAAATATAACTTAATGATTGGTTGTACATATGTGACATAGTTTACAGAAGTTTTTGAAAATTTTTGGCTTACGGATCCCATCCTTTGCCATTAATGTCAAAGGGGGAGTGAAGAGGAGTGAAAAATGAGGAATCCATCAAAGGGGGAGCTCCAGAATTAGTGGAGAAGCATAACAATATTGAGTAAAGGGGGAGTAAATGAGTAAGACTTAGTCATTTTTCACTAAGTGTTACCATCAATGCCAAAGGGGGAGATTGTTGGCAAGAGACACTACTTCGCATGACAGGGGTTGTCATTGATGGAAACTAAGACTATTCCACCCATATGCATAACACAATTTGTTTATATTGGAAGTGTAATCAGAATTTATCTAAGTCCGGGAAGTCAGAAATAGCGCAAATGATAGGGTCCAGTATCTTGGTCCAGATCTATCCGGTGGTAGATCAGAGTTTGCTGTGGATCTGAGGGAGTCTTAAGTATTGTAAAGATAATATAAATCCAAAGTTTTGGACTCAGGTGGAGAAGGATTCAAAATTTATTAGCATCTGAGTATCAGGTTAACAATTTGATAGAACAGACAGAAGAAGAACAGGCTGACCTTATTGTTACGATTTTTTGACCCCAGCTCAAAAATTGGATCAATAGATTATCACTTATCATTTTTAAATGTGGTTTGATTTATTTCTGTTTTGTGTTAGTTACATAGTTGTTATGACAAGTGTAGTTCAGTTATTTAGATGCAGAAAAGAAAAGTTTCAAACATTCATTGCATTGTAGAATAGTAAAAGAGATAAGTATTCATTCACTACAGTGATTGTTCATTTACAATTTCAAATACATAAGAGAACAAATATTGCATTGAAGGAAACTATGAGATATCAAATGTCCCACACAAGCCGTGGGTTATGACTGAACTCATACAAATACAAGTAAAACACTATGCAACTAATGAAGAAGAGGGAAAGACATCTAGCGATCATTGTCTTTTTGGGTTGATCTTTGTAGAAGTCTCCAGTTCTACTCCTAACCTCGGCACGTACCTAGAAAAATTATGGGAAGGTCCTATTAGAAGCTCCGGTTATGAAAATCCTTCATCAGTCAAGAGAGACATAGTATTTCAGTTGTAATGCATTGATCAGAACAGAACATCCATATGCAGAAAGAACCGAAGAAAAGCAAACATAAGAGCATCAAATGTGTTTTATTCTAATCTAGTTATTTCATGTGTAGGTATAGGACAAATCATGAAGCTAATTGAAGACATTCAACATGTGGTATCAAATGGGCTCCCACAAGGGTTGAGCCTAGCATGCTGCTGCCCCTTGATCTCAGAAGGGATGAATAGAAGAGGAGAAACATTAACAACTTTCATATGACAAGCTGAAAGAGTAACAAGATGATCATATGCATCAGTCTCATTTCAGGGCATGACCATGATTTCACCTCAGACTATGAAATGCAACCAAGAGCATGACATGAACAAGTGGAGGACAATATTTAATGCATAAGACAACCTTGTATTACTCCAATTGGCATGAAATTGATCAATAATACAATTGGAGTATTCATTATGAACTGGTGATCAAATTGCAAAGACAAGTAAGTGTCAGACTTCATATTTTTTCATTTAAGTGGAGTGACAGAATCAGAACAGGTGCTATCATGTTGTTTTGGGGATATTAGATAGATCTATAGATGTCATCAATGTTACAAGTATGGGCCTAACCGGTGTTGTCATTGATGTCAACATACTCATGTTGCATTAATGAGAAGGATTAGATGAGATGTGTGCTGAGGATATTGAGAAATTAAGTCTTAATTAGGAACAGTGAAGAACAATGATGACAAGAAGGTAAAAGTCCTCACTAGGTTGAGGATCAGAGGATGTGGTTTAAAGGGTTTGCAGATACAAGTCTTGAGATGCTCCAGTCAAGATTTTAGAGGTCCGCATGAAGATCTAAAGAAGTTAGGGTCTCTCAAGTAGAACCAGTTCTGGCAGGTGTTCAGAGGTGACAGAGTGCCACAGATAGGTCTGGTGAGATCCGGTATTTCATTATCCCGTTCTGTGGATCTGAGGGAGTGTTGAGCATGTCCCTGTGAAGTATCAACTAGATTAGTTTGTGGGTTGAAGGTCTGAAAGAGCCTATTCATTTGTGACAGTGATGACAGACTGTGTTCTTGTAGCTCTGGATGAAGGAAAGAAGAATTCCAGTAGGATGATGAAGTGCGGATGCTTTTGGTGTTTCAGGGAAGGTTGTGATGATCATTGGAGCATGTCCAGTTAATGTTGGTGATCTGCATTGAAGTTAGAGTTTGCATTTGAAGAATAACCACGGATATTGGTGTTCTTCTTGAAACTGGCCGACCAGATGTATTACATGTCTTGTGGATGTTCTTATAGGTGTTTGCCGACTTAGATGATTGTTCCTAAGTCGATGCCTTGTATAAATAAGGGATTGTGAATTCATTTTGAAGTGTGGCTTGTGGTGATAAGTGTATGGTAGCAGAGAGAAGTGTGAAAGGCAGAGCAAAAGTATTGGGCTTAAATGGAACTAATTCAAGCATGCTGAAGATGCTATTCTCTAGTTCATAAAGGTGATACTTATTCCTTTGTAGACAGTGTGTCTCTTGTAGGCAGTGAGCCTCTTGTGAGTAGTGTGCTCGGGCAGTGAGCCCTAATTGGCATGTGCCATTTTGTTCCTTCTATTCTTCTAACAGAGAATACATTCTTCGGTTAATCACCTCTTGGTTGTTTCCCTTAACTGGGTTTTCCACGTTGAAATCTTGGTGTCATATGTGTTGATATGTTTCTGCTTTTGATTTGAATGCATTATGGTTCATGATTAATATTATGCTAATCACTAGAGAAGATTCAAGTGTTTAAAAGAGAAAGTTTCACACAACTGATTCACCCCCCCCTCTCAGTTGTATGCCCTAAGTCTAATAGTCAATACAGACTGTCATAACCAAAGCAACCAATAAAGCATGCCAATCCATGTATGACATACGCATATAAACAAATGAACTAGGCCAACAACATATGTATGAGAAGACAGTAGTTATCCCAAATCTGTGAATATCAAACGAATGACATAGCCATACAAGACAGCAAAAGATACACACTCTTTTTAGTTTGTTGCTGTCAAAAGAGCACAACTTTTAATACTAGCATAGAGGATGGATACACATCATAAAAGAGTATTGTTATCATGTGATAGGAGTACTCAAGAAGATACAATGGACCTGATCATGTCCTATAGGACATCTCATGTGACGCATTTGATAAGATAGAATACAATAAAGGGAAATAATAGTGGTTCATCATATGTTACAATGTATTCAGAACAAGTAAGTATTGCTTCATGTGATTCAATGCTATAGCTAGATCATCATATAAAATAAATCTAATTTCTACAGTCCACTGAATGGGTGAGAAAAAGATACAGAAATGAAATTATACATAGGTTGCTACAAGAAGAGTTCAAAGTTGAAAAGTGACATTATACATTGCATGTGCAAGGTCCACATAAATAGTAAGTTGAGCTACAGATAGAAGATAGTGTAAGCCATCATCACTTCATTGGAATGATATAGTGATTATCATTAAACAGTGATAGCATAATGAAGAAGGGTGATACCATGTGGTATGTTGCTACTAAAGAAAGTTCCTATGCTCAGAAAAGAACAATATTGCTTCAGTTTTCAAGTCTGAGTGTATACAATAAAAGAAAAATGCATATACTTACATTTGCACTCTTTTCTCAAATACCCACATTGATTTTCAGAACCATACATTTTGCAGTGCTTAGGAAAAAGAGAAATGGTAAGCAAGATTGTCTAGATAAGGCCGTAAGGAGAGATAATTTATATAGAACAAAGGATAAATGAAACCCTTGTCGGGTTAAAATGCCATTTTTCTTTCCACAGTCGAACAAGTCAAAATAGAGCAGAGAAGGGCATGGCCATAGTAAGAGGGAGATTCTGTGTAACGAAGCATGAAACCCTTATCGGGTTTAAAGAGAGGCGTCTTTTTCTTTTACAATTAGTCGAATAGTATAAAGTAAATTTTTTTGATCATGGTCGTAACAAGAAGGGAAGCTTCTATGCAGGATAAAATGGAACCCTTACTGACAATACAGGAAGCTTCACATTTTGTTACATGGGAAAGCTATAGGAAGCTTCACATTTGGTTACATGGTAAAGCTAGAGGAAGTGTTTGAAAGGGGTAGAGTGGCCATGCCTTAAGATAAGATATCTTATACACTCAGAAGACAAAGGACAAAATGAAACCCTCTTCAAATTCTTATAATAAGTAGGGATAAAGAGCTCACAATGCAAGTATTGACAGAGAAGAATAATGGGCTCACCATTGATAATGCAGCATGAGAAGAAGATAATGACTACGACTAGTTGAACCGAATCATGTCATTTTTCCCATTTTCACAAGTTCAACACAAAAAACCAAGCAAAAGATTATCAAAGATAGAGAAGACTGAAGAAATAGTTACATGGCCAGGGACATTTAACAGATATAAGTCATTAAAATATAGTGAAAAGACATTGAGAAGCCCAGATTCAAGCTTACTAGGAGCAGCCTGCCCTTTTAGTGAATGAAAGTGCAGAATTTTTTAACTAAAGACCATCAGATGGAGCAAGAGAACATAGAGGAGCATGAAACACCAAGTCGGCGGCCAAACTTGCAAAGCTCAATGCCAACAACAACAAAATGAAATGACCAACATTTTAGGGTTTTCATTTTCTTTTGTTTCAACGTCCCGTCCACATTTTTTACCATGCAAAATGTAATCATTTTTTATCCAATTGAGATCAGGGTCAACACTTTGTGTTGGATGATACCTAGTAATCATAAGTAGAAGTGGCCGATAGCACCAAAGAATATGCCCCGATGTATTAAGTCAAAGGTGGACATGATTAGGAAATGTGCCTTTAGAATCTTGCAAGGTCTTAACATCATATGTGGTCAACTCACATTGGAGTCAAGGTATCTTTTGATATTGCACATGGTCAAGTGTCTTTGACCTCCCACTTATGCATTTTTTTAATTCCTTCACATATTTCAATATATGCATAAGATCAAACAGGAACCTTGTGAATGTGAAGAGTATGCTAGATAAAGATATGGTTAGAGGGAGTCAATGTTACATGGTGGCACTATAGAGGTATTGAGTTGGCATTTTTTCAAGCCATATGGATAATGATGAGGTGGTAGGAGTATTGACACATTGGAGTCCATGGTGTCAAGCCTTTTAAGGCTTTTGTTCATTTTTTGCAAACATGTGCAATAGTTCATATTTTTTATGATTTTTATAGAAAATCATTTGTGATATCTTGTAAATATCTTGTTGAAATTATAAACCAGATATCATTTTATTGTTGCAAAAAATCATATCAATAGGAGATTGATCAAAATTGCCATATCAGTGTAAAGTTAACTTTAAAGCAATGAAATTGTGAATTGCTTTTAAAGTCTAACTATTTTTAGGCAATTTATAGGCTAAATAAAATAGATCAAATATTCCATTTTGATTTGTTTTATTTAGAGTCATATAGGACAAATTTTGAAGCTTTCATGAGAAGAGAAAAGTAGTTTTATGGTGGGGCCACATGAGAGGGTAGTTTTGTAGCTTTATTTGGCTTTCATGAGTAGCTCAAAAATGGACTTAGGGTCTATTTTTTAAGATCTTTTTCAGATTTCTTTAGAGGAGATTATTTGGAGTCATATATAGGAGAAAAAATTAGTTTTTCTCAGTCAGTTAGCATCAGTTTCTTCTCTCTTGCAGAGTTGTATACAACAGTTGGCTCACACATTTATTTTTTTCATGCATTGTATTCCTTTCAGTTCTAATAGCAAATCATCTTGTTTCACATACATTTTTTGTAGTCTTGATCTGATGTGATATTGTGACTATTTTAGTCCTTTATTTTGTCTCAATACTGTTAGAATTTAGTTCTTCTTGGTTGCAGTTTATGTTTGACATCAAACCTTGTTGCAAATTACTTAAGGAGTGGCTATCAGTGAAGTTGTGAGGATTTATGTTACAGTATCTACCTGTGAATGAAAGAACTTCATTTAGTTTTAAATTCCAAAATCAATTCGCATTTTAGTTACATCTTTCTCTCCACTTTTCCCCCAAGTCATAGTTTAAAAATTATAAGAGAACCAACTCACTTTGGAGATTTGTTCTCATGAAAGGAGACCACATTCGAGAATGAGTCCATGTTTCAACAAGTAGTTAGGCCTTCACAAAGCTTAACAAGGGTGCATACTTGAATTGACAACAGTTTTTGGCATGCCCGGTGGGACTCTGGAAGTAATTTTTAGAAAAAATTGTACCCTCATAGCTGTTATTCTAGTATATGCAGCAGTTTTACCAACCTTTGGAGGCTCTCAATATACCTAGTGACGCATTTTTCTAGTTTGGATGCAGATTAGTGCTTGCAGCTTATGAAAACTAGGTCTAATCCAGACCCATTTGACTATTTACAACTGTCTACACCTAGAAGGAGAGGCAGATCAACAAGCAGAACAGCTGAGTCATCAAGAAGATCAAAGTCAATGCCTGATCAAAAGAAGTAGAAGCCCGGTGTTGATAGTTCAAATACCTATAATGGTAAGGCAGTATGCTTTTGCTACTTTCAATGGAGGTAGCCCATTATAGCTTACCCAAAGAGATGACATTCTGATGGCAACCCTTAAAGGTCTATTTTATTTCACTGGAGAGGATCACACTACTACTGCTAAACATATTCAAGATGTTGCAACCTTGTGTTCTGTGCACAATGTCATTCAAGAGAATGTGGCAATCAGACTTTTAGCTGCCTCGTTGAAAGGTAAGGCCCTACAGTAGTTCACAGGACTCGCTGAAAATTTGATTACATCATGGGACTTATTGGGAGATGGACTACACAAACACTTCTAGGACAAGTCAGATCACCTCTCACTGCTAGAGAAACTGAGCACCATCAAGAGAGCACCCCAGGAACACATGGCTGATTTCAATTACCGATTTCAGAGAACCTGGGATAGGATTCCCACAACGGTAAAACCTTTGCCAAGGCATGCTTTTTTGTTTTATCTCAAAGCTTTAAATAGTGAAATTTTAGTAATGATATAGTCTATGGGAGGGACCACCCTTCCAAACTCTTTTGAGATTGTTGTTAGAGCAGAAAATTGCCTTATTCAAGCAGAAAAGATAGCCCCTAGGCCCCCTTTGCCCATTTTCCCTGAAATCCAGCCATCAATGCCTATGGCAGTGCCTCCTTTAGCTGTTGTCCTAGCCATTCCAGTGATAGGATATCATGCAGCCCAACAAGCTACTGTCCCAGTTCAAACCCAAAGTACCCCAGAGTTGAAAATACTTTAAGGACAATTGCAAATAAGCTAGTAAATATGGAGAAACATTTGCCCTATTAAAACCAGTATCAGTCTAGTTAGCAAAATACCCAATATCAGCCCAATCAGCAATATAGACAACCCTTTCAGGATGATCCTCAAAGACAAAAAAAGAATTATAACCCTCAGCCTTTTCAAGTTTACAATCCAAATACTGCTAGTACCTCCAGAGAGCTTGTACCTACATAGAATAATCTAGTCCAGGATAGTGACTAGTGTTACCCATGTCACCAACCACATAATCAAGCTACCTCCATAAATAGAGTGAGGAATTAGGCACTCATGGTTCAGAACAGCTACGCAAGTCTGGAGGCGGTTAATGGTGAAGCTTCAACTCAGTAGAGTAAGGCTGATGTGGTTTTAATGAATTGGGAAGAATCTAATTTTTGTGGTGTAAATTACTTTGAAGGTCAGAATCAGCAAGGTACACTTGTTTTAGCCAACACAAGGTCAAAGTTGAGGGCTGTAGATGTAAATCAGCAAGCTTCTATAGTACAACAAAAGGCTGTAAGGGATAAAAACTAAGTTTATCCATCACAGACTACCCCTGTGCCACAATAGAAAGTGCAGATTCTGCAAAGGGACCAAATAGTACCAGTCAAAGAGTAACCCAAAATACAGCAGCAGCCTTTGTAAGATCAGATTGATGCAGTTGCAACAAGAGATCAGCATAAGGTAAATCTTATTACTTTTAATGTAGTTGATCATCTTAAGAAAGCAATAGTGAGCATGTCAGTTATGGATGCCTTACGCATCCCTGGCTAGAAGAATTTGCTGCAAGAAGCTTTGACCCAACTCTCACTTTTTGAATGTACCAGTCAAGAGAAGGCCAAAGTTTTACTTGCTAATAATTCAAAAATCAAAAGTGGACAACAAGAAGATGAGGTAAAACCACCTCCTTTCTATCTAAGTCTCATTATTGGTGATAAATTGGTTCATAACTGTATGGTAGATTCAGGGGCAAGTAGTTCAGTTATGCCCAAGAGTGTAGCTAACTCATTAGGTTTGGTTTATGAGCCCCTTGCAAAAGGAGTAGTACAGTTAGACGGGTCTACACTTAGTACTATGGGGATAATAAAAAATCTGCCACTCACATTACATGCTTGTTTTAATTTTGCCATCCATCAGGATATCTACATCATTGGCCTTCCACTTAGTTTTGCAATTTGCCTTTCTAGGGAGTTCACAGCCAAGTTGGGTGGGTTTCTTTCATTCAACTGGACTCATTTGTTCTTTAGAACAAGATATGGTACAAAAGTAACTATACAATCTGAACCAATTGCAAAAGACCACATTGAACCCTATGTTCCCAGCCCAATAAATACTAATCTATACATCACCCATGGGTAGCAGGATGTACCCATGAGCCCAGATCCCAATGCACCTATAGAAGACATAAGTTCAGATGATTGGGCAGTTGAAGATCATGAAAGTGACCCTTTCCATCACACTGATGAGGTAGGATTAGGCATCTATATGATATAGGAACTGGATGCAGTGATTCCTAATCTGATTAAGGATCAAAATCAGTTAGAACATTAAGAAGATTAGCTGTGGAAGCTATACTTTGATGGATCAAGGACCAAGACGGGTGCCGGTAGAGGTAATATGTTAATTTCACCTCAAGGAGACAAGTACTATGCTATCTTAAGGTTTACTTTTAGTTGCACAAATAATGTGGCTGAGTATGAGGCCCTGATTCATGGTTTAGAATGGGCTTACAAAAAAGGTATCAAATACGTCCAAGTTTATGGAGATTCTAAGTTGATCGTTAACCAGGTTAGGAATCTAAATGTTGCTAAAAATGATCTGCTCAAGAAATACAAGCATAGGGTGTTGGATTCGATTGAATTTTTTAATTCTTTTAATTTGATTTTAGTTCGCAGGGATCAAAATAAGTATGCAGATAGGTTGGCAGCCTTGGGATCTCAATTTTCCTGATCAGATTTAGAATGTTGAGGTACAACCATATGTTAAGATTGTTGTTAGGCCTTCTGTACCTGACAATGGTGTTTCATGGCAAGTGTTTAACAGTGATGAACAAATCTTAAGTTTTTTAAGTGCAGAAGCTGAATTTGGAGTATACAATCAACATAAATATCAGCAGCAATTTGAAGATCAAATTGTTTAGTTGAGGACCACCAAGTTGCCCAAAGGATTAGTCACTTTAGAATCAGTGTTCAACACTAATGATCAGTGCAAAAAAGATAAATGGAGCATGACAATGAAGCAAGAACATTATCAAACCATAGAAATTTTCAAGGATAAATTGCTAAAGCTTGGTAAGGTATGTACTAGAGAATAACAACAATCTTTTATTCAATTATGTCAAGATTTTTCTGATGTCTTTGCCTAGGAGTACAAGGACTTGAGAGGTTTCGATCCTGGTTTGGCCCAGCATAGCATAGAGCTAGATCCTAATGCCAAGCCTGTTAGGTAAAACCAAAGACCCCTCAATCCCAAACTTGAGCACTTAATGAAGGCTGAGCTGAATAAATTGATTGAGAGTAGTATCATTTTCCCAATAAAACATACCTCCTGGGTTTTAAATCTGGTCCCAATTAGGAAGAAGAATGGCAAAATTTGACTTTGTGTCAATTTTTGTGATCTAAATCAAGCCTCATTAAAAGACCATTATCCTCTTCCTTCTATGGAGAAAATACTACAAGTTATTTTAGGTTTTGATAGGAACTCTTTGTTAGATGGATACTTTGGATATAATCAAATTCTGGTCAAAGAAGAAGACCAATACAAAACTGCATTCATGACTAAGTGGGGTACCATGGCCTATCAGAAAATGCCATTTGGTTTGTCCAATGTAGGGGCAACCTTTTAAAGAGCAATGGATATGGCCTTCCATGGCCTTATGAATAGAATAGTGCTAGTCTATTTAGATGATATAACCATTTTTTCAAAAGATTCTAATGATTATTTTGACCACTTGAAGTAGATTTTTCAAAGGTGCAAGGAGTTCAGAGTTTCATTCAACCCCCAAAAATGTATATTCTTAGTACATGAAGGAAGACTCCTTGGTCACATTATTTTAAGAGAAGGCATTACTATTGACCCTAAAAGAGTTTTAGCTATTTTAGATCTACTGCTACCGGCACATAAGAAAGGTTTGTAGAGTTTTCTTGGCAGAATTAATTTTGTTAGGAGGTTTATTCCAAATATTGTAGCTCTGTTACAACCTCTTACTGCCATGTTGAAGAAGAATGTGTCATTCAGCTAGACTAAGGAGGGAAAAGGAAGCTTTGAGTAGATAAAAGAAGCTCTCTCTTCTAGCCCTACCCTCATCAATCCTGATTATGAGAAGGATTTAATTTTATATGCTTTTGGAGGAACTGACACTATTTCTGCAATGTTATGTCAGCAAAACAATGAAGGATTAGAGCAGCCAATTGCATTTTTCAGTCAAGTGCTGCAAGAGTATGAGGTAAAGTACTCTTTTGTGGAAAAACATGTTTTTTCTATTGTAAGGAGCCTCAAGAAGTTTGGACACATGTTGTCTAATAATAAAATCCACTTAAAGGTCGCTTATCCCACTGTCAAGAGTTTTTTATTAAATAGAGATATAAATGACAAGAGAGCTGGTTGGATAACCAAGGTTATGGAATTTGATGTTGACATCCAAGTAACCAAGCTGATTAGAGGTAAGGGTTTATCTGAGCATCTTGCTAAAGGTGAAGAGTTTGAGCAAAAATAGCGAGAAGACACCGAAATGGTGCTAAATAATAATGAACCAGCTAATGCACCAGCTCAAACAGATAGCTGGGTGCATTAGATGATGCATTATTTGCAGACCAGTGAGTGCCCAGTTGGCTTAGACAGGGCAGGTAGAAGGTATTTTCGATTGCAAGCTACTCCTTATGCTATTATTGATGGCATTTTATATAGGAGAGACTTTAATGGTGTATTTCTGAGGTGTGTTGGACCGAAACAAGTTGATAGATTGTTAAAAGAGTTTCACAATGGACCTCCAGGAGGTCATTTGGCAGCTAGAACAACTGCATTGAAGATTATGCAGGTTGGTTATTATTGGCCTAATCTATTTAAGGATTCTTTTGCTTGGGTGAGAAGATGTGAGAAATGTTCCCTATTTGCAGGTAAGCAAAGACTTGATGCCTTACCCTTACATCCTGTTAAAGTTGAACAACCATTTGCAAAGTGGGGATTAGATTTCATAGGACCAATAAATCTACCTTCAAGTGTAGGCCACAAGTGGATTTTGACTGCCACAGATTATTTTACAAAGTAGACTAAGGTTGTTGCCTTAAAGGAAGCAAATGAATCTGTTGTCCTAAATTTTTATCAAGACTTAGTGTCAAGATTTGGTACACCAGATTTGATCATCTCTGATAATGGTCTAGCCTTTTTGGGATTGAGAATTTCAAATTGGTCTATCAGAAATAACATTTATTTGAATACTTCATCTAACTATTACCCACAGGGTAATGGGCAGGTTGAATCTGCCAACAAAAATTTGATAAGAATCATCAAGAAGACTATTCAAGATAATCAAAGGACTTGGCATGAGATGTTAAAGTTAGCTCTATGGGCTGACAGAATCACACCTAAGAGGGCTACTGGTTGTTCCCCATATGTGCTTACTTACGGAAAGGAGGCTCGGTTACCTATTTTAATTGAATTTTCTACATTGGATTTTATCAAAGAACTTGAGATGCTAGAGGAGCAGCCTCTTGTAATCTGATTTGTGCAGCTCATGGAGTTAGAAGAAACAAGAAAAGAGGCCTTAAGAAAACTTGATATGCATCAAACCCAAATGAAGAGTGCATTTGACAAGAGAGCAAGACCAATGAGCTTTCTTGTTGGAGATATGGTGTTAAAGTGGAATGAACTAAAGAGAAGGCCAGGTAAGCACTCTCAATTTGATGCCATTTGGGATGGGTCTTATGTTATCATAGAGTGCAAAGAAAATAATGCATTTCAGCTGTCCAAGTTTAGTGGAGAGGTGCTGCCTATCCCAGTTAATGGGATCCACCTCAAGCATTGCCTCAAGGATAAGAGAGTTCTTTTGTACATAGTAGAGTAGTATCTAGTAAATAAGTGCTCATGCACATTTATTTTAGTAGTTTGTTTTGGCCATCAGGGTCTGTTAGTTTGCTTTCAGTAGAGTTGATTTTAGTTTGTTGCTGCTATTTAAATTGTTGGAGAGCTAAAGCACCGTGTTTTTTGAGTTTTTGAGAAAGACAGATTATGACTCTATGCCCAATGGATGACAAGGCAACTGGTCAAATGCTTAGCAAGCAAGCATATAGCAGAAGTCACCAAAAATGTTACCATTTTTTGACCCCAGCTAAAAAATTGGCTTAATAGATTTATCACTTATCATTTTTGAATGTGGTTTGATTTATTTCTATTATGTGTTAGTTGCATAGTTGTTATGACAAGTGTAGTTTAGTTGTTCAAATGCAGAAAAGAAAAGTTTCAAACATTCATTGCATTGCAGAACAGTAAAAGAGATAAGTATTCATTTACTACAGTGATTGCTCATTTACAATTTTGAATACATAAGAGAACAAATATTTCATTGAAGGAAACTATGACATATCAGATGTCCCACACAAGCCGTGGGTTATGACTGAACTCATGCAAATAAGAGTAAAACACTATACATCTAATGAAGAAGAGGGAAAGACATAGCCATCATTGCCTTTTGGGTTGATCTTTGTAGAAGTCTCTAGTTCCACTCCTGACCTCGAAACATACCTAAAAAAATTGCAGGAAGGTCCTGTTAGAAGCTCCGGTTATGAAAATCCTTCATCAGTCAAGAGACACATAGTATTTCAGTTGTAATGCATTGACCAGAACAAAATATCCATATGCAGAAAGAATTAAAGAAAAACAAACATAAGAGCATCATTGTTTTATTCTAATCTATTTATTTCATGTGCAGGTATAGGACAAATCATGAAGCTGCTTGAAGACATTCAGCATGTGGTATCAAATGGGCTTCCACAAGGGTTGAGCCCAGCATGTTGCTACCCCTTGATCTCAGAAGGGATGAATAGAAGAGAAGAATCATTAACAACTTTCATATGACAAGCTGAAAGAGTAACAAGACGATCATATGCATCAGTCTCATTTCAAGACATGACCATGATTTCACATCAGATTATGAAATGCAACCAAGAGCATGACATGAACAGGTGGAGGACAAGATTCAATGCATAAGACAGCCTTGTATTACTCCAACTGGCATGAAACTGATCAATAATACAATTAGAGTATTCATTATGAATTGGTGATCAAATTGCAAAGATAGGTAAGCATTAGACTTCATATTTTCTCATTTAGGTGGAGTGACATAATCAAATTCAGAATCCAATGACATAAGATGCCTTTTAGATGATGAAATGTATCTAATTATGCCTCACTCTTTGCTATTGATAAGCTAAGTATCAGAACAGGTGCTATCAAGTTGTTTTGGGGATATTAGATAGATTTATAGATGTCATCAATACAGAGTGTCATAACCAAAGCAGCCAATAAAGCATGTCATTCCATGTATGACATACACATATAAACAAATGAACTAGGCCAATAGAATATGTATGAGAAGACAGTAGTTATCCCAAATCTGTGAATATCAAACGAATGACATAGCCATACAGGACAGCAAAAGATACTCACTCTTTTTAGTTTGTTGCTGTCAAAAGAGCACAACTTTTAATACTAGCACAGAAGGTGGATACACATCATAAAAGAGTACTGTTATCATGTGACAAGAGTACTCAAGTAGATACAGTGGACCTGATCATGTCGTACAAGACATCTCATGTGATGCATTTCATAAGATAGAATACAATAAAAGGAAATAGTAGTGGTTCATCATATGTTACAGTGTATTCAGAACAAGTATTGCTTCATGTGATTCAATGCTACAGCCAGATCATCATATAAAAGAAATCTAATTGCTACAGTCCATTGAATGGGTAAGAAAAAGATACAGAAATGAAAGTATACATAGGCTGCTACGAGAAGAGTTCAAAGTTTAAAAGTGACATTATACATTGCATGTGCAAGGTCCACATAAACAGTAAGTTGAGCTACAGATAGAAGATAGTGCAAGCCATCATCACTTCATTGGAACGATATAGTGATTATCATTAAACAGTGACAGCATAATGAAGAAGGGTGATACCATGTGCTATGTTGCTACTGAAGAAAGTTCCTACACTAAAAAAAGAACAATATTGTTTCAATTTTCAAGTCTAAGTGTATACAATAAAAGAAAAATACATATACTTCCATTTGCACTCTTTTCTCAAACACCCACATTGATTTTCAGAACCATACATTTTGCAGTGCTTAGGAAAAAGAGAAATGGTAAGCAAGATTGTCCAGATAAGGCCATAAGGAGAGACAGTTTATATAGAACAAAGGATAAATGAAACCCTTGTCGGGTGAAAATGCCATCATTCTTTCCATAGTTGAACAAGTCAAAATAGAGCATAGAAGGACACGACAATAGTAAGAGGGAGGTTGTGTGTAACGAAGCATGAAACCCTTATCGAGTTTAAAGAGAGGAGTCTTTTCCTTTTACTGTCAGTCGAACAGTATAAAGTAAATTTCTATGGTAATGGTCGTAACAAGAAGGGAAGCTTCTGTGTAGGATAAAATGGAACCCTTACTGACAATACAGGAAGCTTCACATTTTGTTACATGGGAAAGACAAGGTAAAACTATAGGAAGTGTTTGAAAGGAGTGGCTATGACTTAAGATAAGATATCTTATACACTTAGAAGACAAAGGACAAAATGAAACCCTCTTCACATTCTTATAATAAGCAGGGATAAAGAGTTCACAATGCAAGTATTGACAGAGAGGAATAATGGGCTCACCATTGATAATGCAGCACGAGAAGAAGATAATGACCACTGCCAGTTGAACCGAATCTTGTCATTTTTTCCCATTTTCACAATTTCAACATAGAAAACCAAACAAATGCTTATCAAAGATAGAGAAGATTGAAGAAATAGTTACATGGCTGCAGCCATTTAATAGATATAAGCCATCAAAATATAGTGAAAAGACATTGAGAAGACCAGATTTAAGCTTACCAGGAGCGGCTGACCATTTTCGCGAAAGAAAGTGCATAATTTTTGAACTAAAGACCATCATATGGAGCAAGAGAACACATAGGAGCATGATACCCCAAGTTGGCAACCAAAATTGTAGAGCTCAATGCCAACAACAACAAATGGAATGACCGACATTTTAGGGTTATCATTTTCTTTTCTTTCAACATCCCTTCCACATTTTTGACCATGCAAGATGTAATCATTTTTTATCCAATTGAGATCAGGGTCAAGACTTTGTGTTGGATGATACCTAGTAATCATAAGCAGAAGTGGCTGCCAACACCAAAGAATATGGTCTGATGTATTAATTCAAAGGTGGACATGATCAGGAAATGCGCCTTTAGAATCTTACAAGGTCTTAACATCATATGTGGTTGACTCACATTGGAGTCAAGGTATCTTTTGATATTGCATGTGGTTGAGTGTCTTTGACCTCCCACTTATGCATTTTTTTATTCCTTCACATATTTCAATATATGCATAAGATCAAACAGGAACCTTATGAATGTGAAGAGTATGCTAGATAGAGATATGGCCAAAGGGAGTCAATGCGACATGGTGGCACCATAGAGGCAGTGAGTTGGCATTTTTTCAAGCCATATGGATAATGATGAGGTGGTAGGAGTATTGAAACATTGGAGTCCATGGTGTCAAGCCTTTTAAGGCTTTTGTTTATTTTTTGCAAACATATGTAATAGTTCATATTTTTTATGATTTTTATAGAAAATCATTTGTGATATCTGGTAAATATCTTGGTGAAATTATAAACTAGATATCATTTGATTGTTCCAAAAAATCATATCGATAGGAGATTGATCAAAATTGCCATATCATTGTAAAGTTAACTTTAAAGCAATGAAATTGTGAATTGCTTTTAAAGTCTAACTATTTTTAGGCAATTTATAGGCTAAATAAAATAGATCAAATATTCCATTTTGATTTGTTTTATTTAGATTCATATAGGACGAATTTGGAAGCTTTCATGAGTAGAGAAAAGTAGTTTTATGGTGGGGCCACATGAGATGGCAGTTTTGCAACTTTACTTCACAGATTGGTGGCAGATTTAGTGTTTTTTTTGGCTTTCATGAGTAGCTAAAAAATGGACTTAGGGTCTATTTTTAGGAGCTTTTTTATATTTTTCCAGAGGAGATTATTTGGAGACATATATAGGAGAAAAACTTTGTTTTCCTTAGTCAGTTAGTATCAGTTTCTTCTCTCTTGCAGAGTTGTATACAGCAGTTGGCTCACACATTTATTTTTTTCATGCATTGTATTCCTTTAAGTTCTAATAGTAAATCATCTTGTTTCACATACATTTTTTGTAGTCTTGATCTGATGTGATATTGTGACTATTTCAGTCCTTTATTTTGTCTCAATACTATTAGAATTTAGTTCTTCTTGGTTGCAGTTTGTGCTTGACATCAAACCTTGTTGGAAATTACTTAAGGAGTGGCTATCAGTGAAGTTGTGACGATTTATGTTAGAGGATTTTCCTATAAATGAAAGAACTTCATTTAGTTTTGAATTATGAAATCAGTTCGCATTTCAGTTACATCTTTCTATCCCTTTTTCCCCCAAGTCATAGTTTAAAAATTATAAGAGAACCAGCTCACTCTGGAGATTTGTTCTCATGAAAGGAGACCCACATCTAGGAATGATTCCATGTTTCAACAAGTAGTTAGGCTTTGACAAAGCTTAACAAGGGTGCATACTTGAATTGACAACACTTATAATTGATCTTGGTTCCGGATGTATGGAAGTTGTTGGTTGGACAAGTTGTGATGATTAGTTATAGTAGTCCGCCTGATTGATGATTTGTGAGTGCAAGTTTTCATCCACATTACAAGTTGTACATGAATTTAGCTAACATAGAAGAATCTTCAATAAAGTTCTAAGTGTTCTTAAAGCCGACTAAAAAGTGGTTGAAGATTAAGATGTGGATATATATAGCCGATGGGTTTGAATGATTTGGGTGCGTGTGTGTTGCGACTATGGAATAAGTGTGAAAAGGGTAGAGATCTAAGGTTTAGATGTTAGAAAAATAGTAAACAAGGTAGAGTGAGGATGAAGTGCATCAAGTCAGTATTTTGTGCTTAACTGGAATTGAATCCTTGCATTGGTAGATGCTAATTATCAGTTCAATCTCATTGTAATCTTTTTTCTGTAGGCAATGAGCCTTCTGTAGGTAGTGAGCCCAAATGCATGTGCATTGTAATACTTTTAACAGAGTATAATCTTTGTGGGTTAACCCCCATTGTGGTTTTTCCCTTAACCAAGTTTCCACGTCAAAAATTTTGGTGTCAAATGTGTTATTTCTATTTCTGCACGTGTTGTTGATTCTTGCTTTTCATGATAACATTAATGAAGTAATAAAGAGGAATTAACTGCTTCAAGTTTTAAAGTTTTAAGAAAACTAATTCATCCCCCCCTCTCACTTGTCACCTCTAATTCCAACAATTGGTATCAGAGCTAAGTTCCTTAAAAGAAGCCTAACAGCTTGAGGAAAGATCTTGGAAGGAGTTTTCAATGGGATCACTCAAAGATCAACTGTGGTTGGCCCTTGAAGATCTTGATCAGTCCAAAGTAGAAATAACTAATCTAAAAGATGAGTTTAAAGATGCTGATGATACCATTGAAATGCTAAAAGGTAAATTAAATAAATCTATGGAAAAGAGAAAGGAGCTACTTCTGCAGTTATCCAGTTTAACTAAAGAAAATTGCATGAATGAAGCCTTGGAAGAAAACACAAAGGAGTGTGAGAAGCTGTCAAAGGAAGTTGTTCTAAAAGTTGAGATGGAATTTGGGGCAATGAGGCTAACCAAAGAAATTGAGCAAAGGAAGAAGACTAAAGAATACTTTGAAATCAAACTTTAAAAGAAAGAACTGATGAATGCTATAGATTGGACAGTATAGCTGGCCATCTAAAGTCTGATCTACAAGAAAGTAGAGACAATAAAAGAGATCTTGAAAGACAAATTGTCATTCTTAGACATGACCTAGAAGTTGCAAATGAATTCAAGGAGAAGTTCAAGATAAGTTCAACTAAACTTGAAGCAATACTTGAGGGTCAGAAAAAGGCTGATGACAAGCATGGTCTTGGATATTATAAAGGTGAAAGCTTAGGATCTGGACAAAGAAACTCTCAACCAAGGAATGAGAGAAACAAAACTAGAAAACCTTTGGTAAGACAACCTAATGCTCAAAGATATCCATCTTTCAATGGAAATTGTTTTAAGTGCAAAAAATTTGGTCATAGAGCCACTCAATGCAGAAGTAGAGTAAATCAAAATAATCCATCCTTCTCCAGACAATGCTTCAATTGCAAGAGATATGGTCATAAATCTAGTGAATGCAGAAATATGATAATGAATAACTCATCAAATAGAGGAAATGGGAATTATTTGAATGGAAAATGCTTTGCATGCAATAGATTTGGACATATGGCCAATCAGTGCATATCAAAAGGAAATCAATCAAATGGGTAAAGAAATGTTGTGTGCTTCAATTGTAACCGATTTTGTCATTTTGTAAGATTCTGTAGAAGTAGGATTAATGAAAGAAGGGGTCCGGTAAACAAAAAACTAGATGAGCAGAGACAAGACAAAGGCAAAGGAAAAATTGATGAGAATGAGATCCAGAATGACATGACCAAGACATGGGTCAAGAAAATAATTGTGAACCATAGTAATGGGTCCGCACTAGAATTCAGTGCTGATGATTCCTCTAGGAATTGAATTAGGAGCTCTGGCTCAGGGGGAGCTGCATTGAAAATTGAATTCCCCTAGCCAATAAGTAGGTCCCTGGATATGGCACAATGAGACAAGATATTTTGAATTGTTTCAGAAACCTTGGAAGGATTTCTAGAAGAAAAGATGTTGACATGGAAATTTACAGAGTGATTCATGAACTGTTCAAAAATAGAGTAACCAGATGAAGTTAGGGCAATGCATTTATTACAATGACAAATTAGGTTTTGTAGAGGATAAAATCTCACTTGCTCATGCAATTGAATCACTTTGCATTTGAAGGAAACAAGAAGATGCGAATCTTATCTACAAATCCAGAAACTAAAGCACGAAGAGCGAATTCAACTGGCAACTGATCAACCCTAACCCCGCGGAAGAAAAAGGTACTTCTCTATAAGTCTTGATTTTGAAATCTATTGAGATGGCTATACCTAGATAGCTGTTGAGGTAACTGAAAGGCCCCGACCAATTTTTAAGAAGCATCCACACAAATCAGTTGAAGTTGAACCGTTAGGTGCATTTTTTGGAGTTCTATATGGCATACTACATGTTGAGGATATTAGGGCATACATCCACTGTAGCATTGATGAATTTGGAAACCTGAAACTCTTGGATTTGCTTAACAACTACTTAAGGGATGATAGCTATAAATTGAAACCGGAATACAAAGCCCTAGAAAGCAAACATTTTCTGCAAGTCATTAGGTTTCTGACATTTGATGACAATGAATGGGTCTGATATATCTTGAGCTAAATACATGATGAGTTCATATGGCTATTGAAACCATTTAAGATAACAAAGGATGCTATCAAGATTGTAACTGGGTTAAATTCAATCGGTAGATTACCCATGTTGAAAGTCGTGAAAAACTAGACAGTGACTGATGCTACTAGTGCCAAGTTTGACAAAAGGGCAATGACCATCAATGATATTATAGAATCGGATGTTAAATTTGCCTCCATGGTGATTGGGTACAAGATTTACCACTAGTAGGGAAAATTTTGTCTCTAAAATTGCAATATATGCAGCCTATCAAATGTTAAAGGAGAATGTTGATTATGACCTTTGTGAACTACTACAAAATTAATTGATTGAGAATCTGAGAAAAATAAAGAAAGATAAGAAAAATACCTTCAAGTATGGTTCCTTGATTATATGTTTGTTCTTCTATTTTATGAATGAAGTGTCTAGAGTTCAAGGTGTGCACTGGACAAATGACAGACCAGTTGCATGGCAAATAAGAGATCATCTACTCAGCCTTGGTGATTCCCAAACTCAGAAGACAATCATTTGGGGTTACTTCAAAAACTTTCAAAGTATGATGCATGTAAGAGAGAGAATCCCTAAGTTGTGGAGAAATATGAGAATGAAATATACTTTATGGTTGACATTGATCAGTGCCTGATGGAGGCTATGGAACCCAGAACCATATGGATTATGCCAATGGGCTATGAGGTTGATGAGAAAGTTTTGGAAATGTATGCTCAACATCTCCTGAGCAAATCAAAGGACACTTCTGTGGAAAGGTTTGGAACATACAAGGAGCTAAGTCTAAAATTACATGTGGAGCTTAGATGGCCAGAGACCAAAAGGAAAGTGCAGAGGCAAGTTGAAAGGTATGCTGAGAGCATTGGCCTAACCAAGGAGGAAGTGAAGCAAAACAGAGAAAGAATTGAAAAGGCTAGAAAATAAAAATAGGACAAGAAACAAGAAGATGCTCCAGTGGAACCATCCTCCACTTCAAGGACCACTAGAAGCTCTGCTGCTGCTGATGTTCCCCCTAAACCTGCAAAACTAGAAGACGAACCATCCGGTGAAGGAAGTAAGAGAAAGAAAACAAAGGCCACAAGAACGTATGTGGACAAAAGATGATGAAGAGACAAAAACATATGAAGAAGTTAAAGAGATGAGACTCAAGAAAGCCAATACTTCAAAGGCTTCTGAGGACCAACCTTCTAAAAGTGAAAAGGCAAGTAAAAAGCAAGAAACGGGTAAGGTTGCTATGACTATTGATAAAATTGTAAAAATAATTACTGTTAAGGGAAATCTAAGGCCTATCAAAGTTTATTATGATAAATTTGATCAAGAAAATAAGAAAATCTTGGAAGATGCCACCATCATGTACTTGAATAAATTCAATAGAGCTCTACTAGAAATTTTACAAGAACTTCCTAAAAGTTTAAGGAAAATACTGGAAATGAGGAAGGAAACAGCCAAGTCCAAAGATCTAGAACTCAGAGAATATGTCCTCTCCACCCTATGTCTAGTAATGACAAGAAGGGAAGCAGATAAAATCCTCAAGGGAGTCAAAGAAAAATTCATGTTGCATGAGCATCCACGGTCAATGGCAATTTCTTGCATCACCAAAATATTGTTATTTTAATTTGGTTTGTTTTTAATAAGGTTTATGGGCTTGGGAAATAATATTTTAATTTCCAACAACTATAATTTCCCTTGGGTGTAATTGTAAATGTAATTTTGGTGTGATTTGACTTATTTTGTCATAAGTGGGGCTGCCAAGAATCTTGGAATTGATTTCCAAGAGGTGGGGCCAGAAGCTTTGCATGTTGTTGCATGTCTGGGTCGTTATTATGAAACCCAGTCTTGGTAAAATAGGCATAACGTTCTCATTTATTATCTAAATTGTAAAATTTAAAATGTTCTAGAAAGAGGGAAAGAAGGTACACGAAACCTAGAAACTGTTTTAAAAAATCCCAAAAATTGAGGGAGAAATGAAAGGTTGGAAGTGACGGGTTTTTCTTGTGGATTTGGAGAGGTTGTTTTGAGAAACCAATAATGGTTTTCTTCTCACACAATTTCTACATATTGAGGATTGCTCATTTGGGAGAGAGGGATTTTGGATGAAGATATTTGCATAGCCAGATGCTGCCAGTATGAGTCCAGATTGATGAAGAGAAAAATTTGTTGCAAGTGTGGATTGTATCTCTCAAAAGCTCATATGCTTCCATATTTTGTAATGAAATTTCAGATTGAATAAATATTATTGTGCATATTTCCCTTCTTCTATTTGTTGTTCCATTTTATTTTCAGCCTTCTTTTAGAGGCTTGTTTAAGTGTTGTGTTGTAGATTTGAATGGATTAGTATCTCATTGTTGCATCAATTGGTGAATTAGTATTTCCTCTGCATCAATTCAGAAGCAAGATCTGGATGAACAAGCTAATGCTTGGTGAAAATGAGGAAGTTGCAAAGGAAACAGAAGAAATCTTGAGGAAGGCCCTTGATAAAGATAAATACTATATTATTTTAGAGGAACAAGTTGAGGAAGACAATCCTTCAGTTTTGGAACAAGAAGCTCCAGAAGAAGAGATTGAAAAAGGGAATGATGATCAAGGTAACACTCTAGATCCTCAGGAGAAAACCTATGAGGAGATATATGATGGGCTTGATTCATTGATCCTGGATGTTGAAAAAGTAAACATCAGTGAGCATCAAACTAGAGTTGATGACTCCTCTATTCCGGAAGAGGAGAAAATAAACAAAGAAGACACAAAGAAGGCTGATAGAACTAATGATGTAGGAGATACTGTAACTCCACCTGGTCAATCCGAAAAAGAAGATAATATTGCTACTACTAAAAGCCCTCTGGAACAGGTAGCAAGTGGTGAAGACAAAGAAAGGATTCCCCCTACAGATGATACAAAAGAAGGTAAAGAAGACAAGGTAGAAGAAGATGGTACAAATGTTAATGCACCCATACAAATAAATTCTGATGCTAAGAAATCTCAAGAGAAGGAAGGTGGTTCAGGAATTGTAGCAAGAGACATTGCAAATGCAGTAAAAGGTTTCTTGAGTAAAGAAACATTTGAATTTGATGAATCAGAGCTATTTCAAGTACCGTTCAATCTAGATGCTCTCTCTCCCATTCAAGTAATTAAGATAGCATCTTTTACACAAGCCAAGGCAAGAGAAAAGTTGTTGAAATCTCACATTGAGGATAGTGAGCTATTAGGCCTTACAACTGATGTATTTGAGAAGTTAATGCCAACCTTCCAGAAGAATCCTTCTAACTCTCCTTCCAAAAATCTGAAGAATCTTGTAAACTCTGTAAGTACACATTTTAAGTCTTTTGAGAAGTCTACAAAGACCAAAGTCAGGAATGCATTTTTTTATAAGAGATTTAGTGAAATAAAAGCCAACTAGGGTATGATAGTACAATACTTGGTATCAATATAAAGAGTATTCAAAATGCTCTAAGGGATGGAGGTGATATATACAAGTTTTGTCTATCCTAGCCCAAAGTTAGTAAGGATATTGAGAAGAGGATAAAGGAGCAAGAACAGAAGTTGTCAAATCTATCTCAAAATTTTGATCCTCTAATAGTTTCTCCTATAAGTCAGGAATGTCAAGTAATTAGCTTGACAGACAAGATAAAGAGGCTTGTTAAAGAAAAGGGTGATATCATGAAGAGAATGTGTGAGTGTCGGGGATTGATTGCCCCCAAGTTAGAGACAATGTACAATGCCTTATCAGAAGCTCAGACTGTAGTTTAGACAAGCGATTCTTCAGATCTAACAAACGCAGAAGCATATACATTTTTGCTGAGTGGACACATCTCAATTTTGGATGGCATGAAAAGAACTTGGGCCTCTAAACTTGAGCAATTGAAAAATAGTTTTACAGACATTCTCAAGTTCATGTAATTATAACTTAATGATTGGTTATACATGTGAGGCATAGTTTATAGAATTTTTTGAAAATTTTTGGCTTGCGGATCCCATTCTTTGCTATTGATGTCAAAGGGGGAGTGAAGAGTAGTGAAAAATGAGGAATCCAACAAAGGGGGAGCTCTGGAATCAATGGAGAAGCATAAGAGTATTGAGTAAAAGGGGAGTAAACGAGTAACACTTAGTCATTTTTCACTAAGTGTTTCCATCAAAGCCAAAGGGGGAGATTGTTGGCAAGAGACTAATTCGCATGACAGGTGTTGTCATTGATGGCAACTAAGACTATTCCACCCATCCACATAACATAATTTTTTCATACCGGAAGTTAGAATCAGAATTTATATAAGTCCGGGAAGTCAAAAATAGAGCAGGTGATAGGGTCTGGTATCTTGGTCCGGATCTCTTTAGTGGTAGATCAGAGTTTTTTTTGATCTGAGGGAGTCTTAAGCATTGTCAAGATAATCTGAATCTAAAGTTTTGGCCTCCGGTGGAGAAGGATTCAAAAGTTATTAGCATCTGAGTATCGAGTTAACAGTTTGATAGAACAAACAAAAGAAGAATAGGCTGACCTTATAATTGATCTTGGTTTCGGATGTCTGAAAGTTGTTGGTTGGACAGGTTGTGATGATCAGTGATTGTAGCTAACCTGATTGATGATTTGTGAGTGCAAGTTTTGGTCCGTGTTACAAGTTGTACATGAATTTATCTGACAGAGAAGAATCTTCAATAAAGTTCTAAGTGTTCTTAAAGCTGACTGAAAAGTGGTTGAAGATTAAGATGCGGATATATATAGCCAATGGGCTTGAATGATTTTGGTGTGTGTGTGTGTTGCGACTATGGAATAAGTGCAAAAAGGGCAGAGATCTAAGGTTTAGATGTTAGCAGAATAGTAAACAAGGCAGAGTGAGGATGAAGTGCATCAAGTCAGTATTCTATGCTTAACTGGAACTGAATCCTTGCATTGGTAGATGCTAATTATTAGTTTAATCTCATTGTAATCTTTTTTCTATAGGCAGTGAGCCTTCTTTTGAGCAGTGAGCTTGAATGCATGTGCATTCTCCATTGTAATACTTTTAACAAAGTATAATCTTTTTGGGTTAACCCCCACCATGGTTTTTCCCTTAACCGAGTTTCCACATCAAAAAACTTGGTGTCAAATGTGTTATTTCTATTTCTGCTCATGTGTTGTTGATTCTTGCTTTTCATGATAACATTAATGAAGTAATAAAGAGGAATTAACTACTATAAGTTTTAAAGTTTTAAGACAACTGATTCAACCCCCACTCTCAGTTGTCACCTCTAATTCCAATAGCTTACTAGGGAATAAGTCTAACCAGTGGGACTTGGCTTTGACTTAAGTAGAATTTGCCTATAACAATTCATTCAATATGAGTTTAGGCAAAAGTCCTTTTCACATTGTGTATGGTTGCAATCCAAGAGTGGTGGATGAATTGTGAGTTAGTGATGATTTGACTCGTAAGAGTGTTGTAGCTGAAGATTTTGAAGAATATATCCATGATTTACATAAATAGGTGAAGAAAGATTTGGAGAAAAGTGCTACCAAATACAAAGAGCATGCTGATATTAATAAGAGAGAATAGAAGTTTCAGGTTGGAGATTTGATTTTGGCACACTTGTGGAAAGAAAGGTTTCTGCGGGGAACATACAACAAACTCAAATGCAAGAAGATTGGAGATTGTAAGGTCTTGTGTAAGTTTTCATCCAATCCTTACGAAATAGAAATTCCACCAGGTGTACATATTTCACCCATTTTCAATGTGGCAGATTTGTATCTTCCTTAATTGGAGAATTAAGCTCGTAGGAAGATTTTAGTTCAGTTGTTCAAGATAAATGTGAATGGATAGACTAGTTACCAAAAAAATAATTTGAATATGTTAATCAAGTGATTGATTCTCATGTGGATAAATGAACAAGAGGCAAAGAATACATGGAGTATCTTGTCTAGTTGAAGGGTAAACTAGCTGATGAAGCCTCTTGGATGCAAGATTCTAAATTGGCTAAGGAATTTCTATTCCAAACTTACCAAAATGTTCTTGAGTTATAGTCTCAAGAGACATTTCTCTAACCCAACGTGTCTGATGTAGGACCATCTAGGTTCACTGGCAATCCTATGTCACAAAAAATATATTTTATTTCCTAAGTTGTTTTGGCTTTATTTCTTTGCAAGTTGGTTTTTGTGTTTTAGGAGAATTTTGGATTTACTTGGTCAATTTCAGGACTTCATCTTGTAGAAAACCCAAATGGGTATCTGCTGTTAAGTTTTGGTGCAGATTGGAAAAAATCTGGCTAAGTTATGGCCAGTAGAGGAATCCTGAGTTTGTGAACTCATAAGTTTGCTGATGGGCGACTTTACCGACATGATTTTATCAAGTTCACTTTTCATATAAAAAAGGCAAAGTTGTCTCCTATCACTGAAGAAAACTATTATCGGTAAAGTTTCATGTTTTAGAACTTTATCAGCTAAGTCACGAGTTTACAAACTCGCAAGTTTGCCGATCCTTTATTCCACTAACAAGTTTTGCTAAGATGGGACCAAATTGCCCTGGTTAGTGAAGATGTAAAATTTTTGATAGAAGATAGACGATGGTTCATAGGTTCTACGAAAGGTTGATAAGTTGATAAGGGCTTAAACAAGGCATTCAAGTTTTCCCAAAATTGTTGATGATGTGTGGAAGTCAACCATTGACCAAATTGCTATGTTTTAGTTTGTGGAAACGTATTTTTGCTGACAAGGTATTCATAGAAATGGTTCACAAATTGATAATTTTTCTGATGAAAGTGACAAGGTTGATTTTCACTCATTGAGTTTTTGCCAACCGAATGGGATTGGTTTGAAAAACACAACATTCACTAATAGGTTTAGAAAACCTAACATTCACCGATAGGCCTTTATAGCTGAGGTTTAGGAAACTGGACATTTGCCGATAACTTGGAAGTTTTGAAAAAGTATGTTTCCACTGATAAATGACTTCAAGGTTCAAGGAAGTCATAGTTTTCTAATTGCTAAGGGTAAGTGACTAGTTTGTAAAATCACTATTTTTTTGATAGTTGTCTAGAGCTAGTATATATATAATCTAATGAAAATACACAATAGTGACAAAGATATGCTTCCTGGGAGATTTCATGGCAGTGGTTTAGTTTTCGTAAATCTCAAACCACTAGGTGGTTCATTCAGTTGTATAACGACTCATGGCAATTGAACTATTCTTGGTGAATGTCATAAATAGCTTTTTCTATTTTTGAGAGGGGTTCGAGGGTTGATTCATTGGTGGAATAAGATTTTGTCCTAGTTTGATCTCTTGGAGAAAGAGATATTAGAAAAGTTGTAAAAAAAGATTAATGTATCTTGATGACTATGTGATGTATTTTGTACTACTGTAATCATTCTGTTACTGCTCATAAATAGATTCATTTTGTGGTGGCGTGAGTGTTGTGTTACTGTTTGTATTTTGTTTCTTAACTCAGTAGTCTGATAAGACCCCTAAATTTAGTCCTGCACCAAGTGGTATCAGAGAGGGTTTCCTGAGGAGACTGTGGATGTGTCAAAGAAGAGATTCTAATATTTCTATTGTAGGCAAGGAGAGTGAGTGTAGACCTACAACTGTAAAGAATTTGAAAAAGACATGGCACAGAGAGGACGTGGTAGAAGAGGGCCACTAGGAGAAATGGTGATTGTAGAAATGATGAGAGGAATAACTGCATGGTTAGATGCTATTGAGATGGTACAATGTAGAGGAGTACATGTTGAAGATGCTCGTGACGATGGAGAAGAAGTTGAAGTGAGAGAAGATGATGCAAGTGAAGGAGATGAACCGGAAAGGCAATTTTTGAGGGCAAAGTCCAGAATAAGTAGTAAGCCTCGTTTAGAACCTCCTAGTTATTAAGGTAGTTTAAATCCAAAAGAATTAATTGACTGGATATTAGAGATGGATAAATATTTTGATTTTGAATCGATTGAATACCTTAAGAAGGTGAAGTTTGCTTGCACAAGGTTGAAGGGTCATGCTTCCCTATCATGGGAACATGTTCAAACAAAATGACAGGGAAAAGGAAAGGAGAAAATTCAAACCTAGGAAAGAATGGTAATTAAATTGAAGGCCAAGTTTTTTCCTACATACTATCAAATTAGTTTGTTCAAGAAATTACAAAATTTGAAGCAGAAGTAGAAGAGTGTGTAAGAATATACTGAGGAGTTTTATAGACTGAATATTCAGGCTAGTCATGTTGATGATGATGCTAAGAATGTTTCTAGATATATTAATGGATTGAATTACTCTATTCAAGATGAATTAAACAATCACCAGTGTTGAAGAAGCCTACCAATATGCCCTGAAGGCCAAAGACAAGCTTGCCAGAAAGAAAAATAATTAAAGAGGCAAGGATAAATTTTCATGTGGAAGAGGATACCAAAGTAACAATGAGAGGCTAGTTAATGTTAAACTAATACCCAGGACAATAAAGGAAGAGGAGATTCCTCAAGAGGAAGAGGTGATTATTTCAGAGGCAGAGGATCTTTTGGTAGAGGTAGGGGAAGAGGATTCAGTTGTACTTGTTTTCAATGTGGAGAAATTGGACATAGGACATTTGAGTGCCCTTAGATCCAACAGAGTACTGGAAAAGGAAAATAAGAAAGAGTGAATGTGGCATAAGATGAATGTGAAATTGTGGCTTCACCAGAGTGTGGAGAAGATCCTGAGGATGGAGAATCCTTGATGTTGAGAAGGATTTGGTTGAATCCAAAGAAGGAGAAATCTGAACCTATTTAGAGGAGAAACTTGTTTCAAACCAAATGTAAGCCGGGTGGTAAGTGCTGTAAAGTGATAGTAGACAGTGGTAGTATAGACAATATTGTGTCTGAATAAATGGTTAACAAACTAAATTTGAAGTGATTGAAGCATCCCAGTCCTTATAAAGTTTCTTGGTTGCAAAAAGATCATCAATTTGTAGTAAGTGAACAATGCCTAGTTAACTTTGAAATTGGTAGCTATAAGGATGAAATATTGTGTGATATAATACCAATGGATGCATGTCATATTTTTCTGGGTAGACCATGGAAGTTTGATAGACAAGCTATTCATGATGGGAGAACACATACATATAGGATAAAGAAGGATGGGAATGAGTATACTTTGAATCCTATGAAGGAGAAGGGAGATGAAGTAGAAAGTAATCATAGAGTTTGTTTGATTTCTAGGAAGAAGTTCTTGAAAGAATTGAAGAAAGGAGGGTCATGTTATACTTTTATTCCTAAACCTAATGTGTTGATGACAATAGAAAAATAAGAAGAACAACCAATATAAATTCAAGAGATGCTGGAAGAATACTCAGATATCATGATGAAGGAATTACTAGATGGATTGCCACCTGTGAGAAATATTAGTCACTGTATGGATTTGAAACCTGGTGCAAGTTTACCAAAGAAGGCACTGTATAGGATGACACCTATGGAGAATGAGGAGATAAATAGGCAAGTTCAGGAATTGTTGGATAGGGTGTTGATAAGGGAAAGTCTCAGTCCATGTGCAGTACCAACAGTATTGACACCAAAGAAAGATGGAGAATGGCAAATGTGCATAGATTTGAGGGACATTAACAAAATAACAATCAAATATAGATTCCCATCGCCATGAATGGATGATATGATGGATTGCCTAAGTGGAGAAAAATACATCACTAAGACTGATTTGAAGAGTGGGTATCATTAGATTAGAATCAAAGAAGGGGATGAATGGAAGATAGCCTTCAAGATAAACGATGGATTGTATGAGTGGTTGGTGGTGCCTTTTGGGTTGACGAATGCTCCCAACACTTTCATGAGATTGATGAATGAAGTGTTGAAGCCATTACTTTCTAAGTTTGTTATTCTATATCTTGATGATATTTTGATTTCTAGTAAGACAAAGGAAGAACATTTGCTACTTGTTGCTATAGTATTGTAGAGGTTGAGAGAAGAGAAATTGTTAGTCAATTTGAAGAAGTGCAATTTCATGAAAAAGGAATTAGTTTATTTGGCATTTCTCTTTTTTGTTGATGGTCTAAAGATGGATCTAGAGAAGGTCAAAGCAATTGTGGATTGGCCTTCACCTTGTAGTATGTTTGAACCCAAAAGTTTTCATGGCTTGGTGAGCTTCTATAGGAAGTTCATTCAAAATTTTAGTGGGATTTATGTACCTATTAATGAGATAATGAAGGGTAATGGGAAGGAGTTTGTGTGGACAACAACAACTAAGAAGAGTTTTAAAATTTTGAAGAATAAAGTAACTGAACAGCCAGTACATTGGCAATCCCTGATTTTGGGAAAGTTTTTTAAGTAGATTGTGATGCAATTGGGACATCAATTGGAGGTGTCCTTAGTCAAGAAGGAAAACAAATTGCATACTTCAGTGAGAATTTGAATGAAGCAAACAAGAAATATTCTATGTATGATCAAGAATTCTATGCAATTGTACATGCACTCAAGAAGTGGAGACATTATTTGCTAAAAAAGGAATGTGTATTGTAACTGATCATCATGCTTTGCAGTTCATTAACAAACAAGGTAAGTTGAATTAGAGACACATAAAATGGGTTGAATTTCTATAGAGTTATTCTTTTATTTTGAAACATAGAAGTGGAAAATCTAATAGGATAGTTGATGCATTAAATAGGAGATGGTTGTTGTTGAATGAAATGCGGGTTCAAGTGTAGTTGGTTTTGATTCTCTGGGAGGATTGTATAAGGAAGATGTCGATCTCAAGGAAGCATGGGTTTCTTGTATGGATCTAGTTGAGATAGATAGAACACCTTGGTTAGAATATTTTGTTGTTCAAAGGGTAGAAGTTTTGTATATCTCAAGGGTCAATGATAGATAATTTGATGAAAGAAAAGCATAGTGGTGATTTAGGTGGACACTTTGGTGTTGACAAAACATTGACACAATTGAGTGAAGGTTATTTCTGGCCTGGTATAGCTGCAGATGTGAAGAAGTTGGTACTAGGAGGCATAGTTTGTCAATATGATAAAGGAGTCAGGTAGAACACTAGTTTATATCAACCATTGCCTATACCAAAGAGACCATGGGAACATATAAGTATGGACTTTGTTTTGGGGTTGCCTCACACGGAGAAAGGTAATGATTCCATCTTTGTTTTTGTTGATAGATTTTCTAAAATGGTTCATTTTATTCCATGCCGAAAGAGTAATGATGCTTCCCACATTGCTGCATTATATTTCAAGGAGGTAGTTAGATTACATTGTTTGCCTAAGATCATAGTTTCAGATCGGGATGTGAAATTTCTTGGTCATTTTTGGTGTAGCTTGTGGAAGAAGCTAGATACATAGTTGGGATTCAGTTCAGCGTACCATCCTCAAAGTGATGGTCAAATTGAGGTTGTAAATAGAAGTATGGGAAATTTATTTCGATGTTTGGTAGGGAATAAGCCTAACCGGTGGGACTTGGTTTTGGCTCAGGCAGAATTTGCCTATAACAATTTAGTCAATAGGAGTGTAGGGAAAAGTCCTTTTCACATTGCATATGGTTACAATCCAAGAGGGGTGGATGAATTCTGAGATAGTGTTGATTTGACTTGTAAGAATGTTGTAGCTGAAGATTTTGTAGAATATATCCATGATTTACTTAAATAGGTGGAGGAACATTTGGAGAAAAGTGCTGCCAAATACAAAGAGTGTGTTGATACTCACAGGAGAGAAGAGGATTTTTAGGTTGGAGATTTGGTATTGGCACACTTGCATAAAGAAATATTCCCATAGGGAACATACAATAAACTCAAATGAAAGAAGATTGGACCTTGTAATCTCTTGTATATGTTTTCATCTAATGCTTATGAAATAGAACTTTCACCAGGTGTAGATATTTCATCCATTTTAAATGTGGCAGATTTGTATATTCATTAATTGGAGAAACAAGCATGTAAGATGATTTTAGTTCAGTTGTTCAGGATAAATGTGAATGTATAGAGTAGTTGCTAGAAAAATAGTTTGAATAGGTTGATCACTTGATTGATTCTTGTGTGGCTAAATGAACAAGAGGCAAAGAATACATGGAGTATCTTGTCTGGTGGAAGGGTAAACTAGCTAATGAAGCCTATTTGATGCATGCTTCTGAATTGGCTAAGTATGGGATTTCTATTCTAGACTTATCAAAATGTTCTTGAGTTGTAGTCTCAAGAAACATTTCTCTCACCCAGCGTGTCTGACACAGGAGCATCTGGGTTCACTGGCAACCCTGTGTGACCAAAAACATATTTTTATTTCCTGAGTTGTTTTGGATTTGTTTCTTTGCAAGTTGGTTTTTGTGTTTTAGGAGAATTTTGGATTTACTTGGTCAATTTTAGGACATCATCTTGTAGAAAACCCAAATGGGTATCTATAGTTAAGTTTAGGTGTAGATTGGACAAAATCTAGCTAAGTTATGGGCAGTTAGAGAAATCCTAAGTTTGCAATCTCATAAGTTCGCTGATGGCTCAGTTTGCTGATGGGCAACTTTGTTGACAAGCTTTTATCAGTTCACTTTTCATATATAAAGACAAAGTTGTCTCCGAGCACTGAAGAAAACTATTATCATCAAACTTTCATGTTTTAGAACTTTATCAGCTAAGTCACGAATTTACAAACTCACAAGTTTGTCGATGCTTTATATCACTGACAAGCTTTGCTAAGATGGGACCAAATTGCCTTTGTTAGTGAACATGTAAAATTTCTGATAGAAGATAGTTGATGGTTTGCCAGTTCTGCAAAAGGATGATAAGCTAATAAGGGCTTAAGCAAGGTGTTCAAGTTTTCCCAAAATTGTTGATGATGTGTGGAAGTCAACCGTTGACCAAATTGTTAAGTTTTAGTTTGTGGAAATGTATTTTTGCCGACAAGGCATTCATAGAAATGGTTTGCAAATGGATAATTTTTTTGATGAAAGTGACAAGGACGAGTTTCACTCATTGAGTTTTTGTCGGCCGAATAGGATTGGTTCAGAAAACACAACATTCACCGATAAGTTCAGAAAACCTAACATTCACCGATAGGCCTTTATAGCTGAGGTTCAAGAAACTAAACATTTGCTGATAACTTGGAAGTTTTGAAAAAGTATGTTTCCACCGATAAAGGAATTCAAAGTTTAAGGAAGTCATAGTTTGTCGATTGCAAAGGGTAAGTGACTAGTTTGTAAAATCATTATTTAGCCAATAGCTGTCTAGAGCTAGTATATATATAATCTAATGAAAATACACAATGGCAATGAAGATATGCTTCCGGAGAGATTTAATGGTAGTGGTTTAGTTTTGGTAAATCTTAAACTGTTGGGTGATTCATTTAGTTGTATAACAACTTGTAGCAGTTGAACTATTCTTGGTGAATGTCATAAATACCTTTTTTCTACTTCTGAGAGGGGGTTTGAGGATTGATTCATTGGTGGAATAAGATTTTATCGTGGTTTGATCTCTTGGAGAAAGAGATATTAGAGAAGTTGTTGTAAATAAAGATTGATGTATCTTGATGACTGTGTGATGTATTTTGTACTCCTGTAATCATTCTATTGTTACTAATAAATAGATTTATTTTGTGGTGGCGTGAGTGTTGTGTTACTATTTGTATTTTGCTGCTTAACTCAGTAGTCTAATAAGACCCCTGAATTTAGTCATGTACCACAAATCAATAATGAGTGGTTTTGACCATGCTTGTAGCTTGGGGAAAATCAAACAAATGTTGTTATATAGAGTCTAATCAGACTCAGAGGTTAAATTTTCCCCATTTTTATAGGTGCGGTTTCCCCCCAAATTATCTAATGGGGGTTTGGGGCCAGTGCTCCCAAGACGGGATTTATTTTATAAAGGCGTCGGGAGTTATTTTTCTATTAGACGACATAAAAAAAACCCTATTTTGTAACTGACATAAGTCTTGTTAAAAACAGCTAAGGGTTAAGGTTTTCATGGATATTGTATTGTAGCATTTGCAGCAGTATTAAGTTGCAAGGATTGCTAGTTGTAATCAGTTTGATTTGCTAGATAATAATATTGGACTCTCTATTGGTAGATGTAGCCTGAGTTTGGGTGAACCACGTTAAAAATTATCTCTTTCTATTATTATTTCAGTATATTTTTCATTCCTCTGTTTAATCTTTATTTGCATTTAATTGATATCTTTTGCATGCAATTCCCAACAAAAACATCTACTCCCTTTCCACAAAATGCCAAGGTGCACAAATGGCATCCTGACACAAGCAAGAGCTTCTCATACTAGCATTTAGAAAGAGGGATAGATGGTTGACACCCAGATTTGGACACCACCCCCCTATTTTCCCTAGTGCAGAGGTATTTCGGGGGAACATGACACAGTTATGGAAAATAATAGCTCTCAGGTGTTAGGAAAATAAAAGGAAGGAATTCTGGCATGGTGAGGCTAACTTCACTGGGTAGACCTAGATACAACTTTCTAGAAGGCTAAGCCACTCAAATGCGCCAATGAATCCCCTCTCGTTGAGTTTGGAGAAGAGGTTAAAAGAGAAGTCTAAAAATGAGTAATTTTTTTCTAAAAAGAGGTTAACAATATATTGATTAGGCTATGGCCTAGCCTCTTGGATCTACACAAATAGATCTTTGATAATTGGCATCCTATTTTGAAAGGTGATGTTCAAATCTACCCTTGTGCTGATGAATTTTTCATTGTAGTTTTTAACAATGTTTAGGATCAGAATTCCATCCTCTATGATTATTTATGGTACTGCAATTAGTATATGCTCATGCTTAAACCATAGCACCTAAATTTTGATCTTGCATTTGAGTCTTTCATTAAGATTCATGTATGGATGTGTTTCCCAAATCTACAACTACAATTTTCATTTGATTCATGCTTTGAAGCAATTAGCAATAAATTAGGGAAGTTTCTAGATGTAGATTAAGGCTCCTCTAATTACCTTCCCACCACTTTCACCTACATTCTGGTTGAACTGGATACCTCTAAAAATCTCTCACCAGATATTACTCTGAAAGTTGCATATCACAGCTAGGTTCAAGCTCTGGACTATGAGGGTTTTCCTTTCTATTGTCGCAGGTGTTACAGTACTGATCGCATTGGAATAAATTGCTCCAAACACTAATTAAATGGCCAAGACACATGGTGGCAAGATGTATCCTTTCAGCACTACTTTGTGGAAAAAGAGGAATCCATGTCTCTTTGTGAGGAAAAAGTTCAGAATGAATCCCCTCTAAAGTTGAGGACTCCTGAGATTGGGAGAAAAAAAAAGTTTCTATAGGTTCACAATCTCTCCTTACCACAGTGGAAGGATCATCCCCTCTTGGGATGGGAAGAGTTAAAGCTTCAAAAACATTGGACTCTAAGGCAAAAAAGCAATGTCATCTTCACAAGAGGTTACAAAAGTGACAAACAATGAATCATAGGCTCAAGAGTGCGAAATTGTTATTACCTCAGCTACTAATGCTAATACCATGGATAATGGGGTTCCAAATGAAAACTGGACAATGGTGCAAAGGAAAAAGAAAAAAATTGGCTCCTCACAACATGTAGCTATGTTCTCATTCTAAAAGTAATGCTAATATTTAGAATTTGTCTTAATGCACCCATTTTCATAGGGCATGCACTTTATTATTTTTGTACTCTTTTTTTATTTATGGGGTGGGCTCCCTTAAGCCTAAGTCAATGATAAAAAACATTTATATTAAATTATTGATTATACAAATAAATGGAATTATCATTATAATGCATTTATGTTTATGTTATATTATAGTAAAATGAAATATTGATATATTGTTGTAAATATATTCAATATTAATATATTATAGCCATCTAAGTATTAAATTATTTTATTGTGTCATATTCATATTAATATAATATTCAACCTTATAAAAATTATTTATTTTTTATTCATTATATATATACTAGCAATCACACCTTAGTGTGCAATGGGTATGGCAAAATTGAAGAGTACTGGAATGGTTAACCACAACCTCAAGTATACCATACAATGTAACACTTTTTGTCATAAAATATATAATGTATATAAATATTAAAAAAGCATATATAAATATTACCGATGATGGCATGGTTCGGTGGTTAAGTCACTCAGGATGTAGTGGCGGCCACCAGAGTTCAAACCCCTGCTGGGCCAACGAGCTCACAAGGATTTACGCCTTCGCTGGGTCAATGAGCTCACAGGTTTGAAGTGTCCTTCCTAGGGGATGAGGTCCCCCAATTGTGGCCTCACGGTTCATTGCTCTGGGCAAAAGCATTCACGTGGAACCGGAGGGCGTGTCGCACCAGCGTCGCCTGTCATGTTAAAAAGTTTACCAGGCACATTATCTTAAAAAAAAACACATATATAAATATTGAAATAAAAACTAAATATTATATAAAATATAATATAGAATAATGAATATTATAAAAATTGTATCATTCTATGTTTATTAGAGAGAGGACGAGGGAGAAAGAGTCTCAAAATAAGAGAGAGATAGAGAGAGGGAGGGAGGAATAATGAAAGAGGAAGATAGAGGAGATGTAGAGAGATAAAGAGGGAGGGAGGCAGAGGAATCTACAGAGTATGAGAGATGGAGATATAGATAAAAAAGTAGCGAGAGGTAAAGATATAAAGAGAGGGAGATCTAGATAGATAGTGAGGTAGAGAGAAGTTAGAAAAATAATATATATATATATATATATATATATATATATATATATATATATATATATATAGATAGATAGATAGATAGATAGATGGATAGATAGATAGAAGGGAGAGGAAAAGAGAGATGAAGTGAGAAAGAGAGATGAAGGCAAGGGGATTACCTCAGTTCCTAACTACTTATTATCATGGAAGAAGAGAGGAAGGAGAGGGAGGGAGGGAAGAGGATGAGGGAAAGATATAGAGAAATAGAAATAAAGAGAGGGAGAGAGGTAAAGAGAGAAAAAGAAAGACAGAATGGGAGAGAGATAAAGATAGAGGGATATAGGGGGGAGAAAGAAGTAAAGAGAGACAAAGAGAGTTTGGTGTCTAGTCTCTATTTGCATGCATCCCCTTTCTATATTCTTGTTTAGTTGTATTCCATTAATTGTCACATATGTATATTATTTGAAGCATGTGTGTTTTTTTAGCATAACCCTCATATTTGTCATCATTTAATAGGCATTCTATTTCAAATATAAGCATGGCCACCACCTACATCATGTTTATTTGCCATCTAGCCTACCATCATGAATCCTCTCATGGGACGCCACATGATACAAAGAAGAATAGATCTCCAAGGACACATGTCATCTTTAGATTGTTGGCATGAAACAACTAATCGAAAGTTAGTCTCTATTTTCTCTCTTTCCCTAAGCTCCGTGTGTGTGTGTGTGTGTGTGTGTGTATCTTTCTCCTCCTCTGTGTCTTTGTTTCTCTCTCTCTCTCTCTCTCTCTCTCTCCCTATTCCTCTCTCTGTATCAATCTCCATCTCTATTCTTCTATATATATATATAGAGAGAGAGAGATGGACAAATAAGGAGGGAGACAAAGAGATAGAGAGAGGAGGAGAGAGAAAGGGAGTTAAATAGAGGGGAAGAGAGTTAGAGAGAGGGGGAGGGAGAGATGGGGGAGAAAAAGAGAAAGAGAGGGAACCAAATTGGGGGAGGGAGAAAGACCTAGAGAGAGAGATGGATGATTAGAGAAATGGAAAGAGATAAGTGAAACCAACATGAATAGTCTACATTAAATAATATGTTAAATTAAATATTATATTAAATTAAAAAATAAATATATCTGAATATTGAAATAAAAAATTAAATATTATATAAAATATAATATATAATACTGAATATTATAGAATTTATATCATTCTCTATTGATTAGAGAGAAGAGGAAGAAAGACCCTCAAAAGAAGAGAGACGGATGAACAATGAAAGAGGAAGAGAGAGGAGACGTAGAGAGAGATAAAGAGGGAGGGAGAGAGATAGAGGTAGAGATGGAGATATAGAGACAAAGGTAGAGAGAAGCAAATATATAAAGAGGGAGAGAGATCTAGATAGAGAGAGAGGTAGAGAGATAAATTAGAAAGAGAGCAAAAATAAAGAGAAATATGTTAATATGCACATGAAAATTGAGAGGGGGGGTGAATCAGTTGTCGCAAAACTTTAACCACTTATCAATACTTCAAATGCTCAATCAATGTTATTAAGATTTAACCATGAAAGCATGAAACATGAAGTTTAACACAATACCATATTCAACACATGAGACACCAGATTTTAAGCACAGAAAACCCTATAAGGGAAAAACCATGGTGGGTGTTATCCCATAGAAATATATATGCTATAACAATACCAAAAACCAGAGGCTCACTGCCTACGGGTTCACTGCAAAGATCGACTCACTGCCAAGGGGCAGCTCACTACCAAGGATTTGTGAACTGATTTGATAGCATCTCCTTCATGCCTGAGTTTAGTTCCATTGAAGCACAATACTTCTCCTCTTCTTTTCTCTTCTTACACTTCTCACTTATCTTTCCATTTTTGCACAAGGATACCTCTTTCGCAACTACATTACATGTTTTTATACAACTCATCAACCTTGGAATGAACATCAAGGTTGTCATTACATTCATCAACTGTTGGAACAATCTCCAAGGTTGGCATTACAATCAGACATAGAAATAGGTCTGGACCTAAACAAAATCAGCTAAGGGAAAAGATGTAAAGATGTATGCTGATCACGCCATGCCTTAGCTAGGACTCAAATGCAATCTTCCACACCACAACATGCTTCTACAATCTTCAATGCATCTCCGCATTTAGTAAAAACAACCAGGTTGGCTAAGACAGGTGTTAACACTAAGTCTTATAAGAACAATCTTCATCTAAGATCCAAAATTCTCTTTGCAGACCAATCCAAAGGTAGGAACACGACCAGAAGAAATCCACAAACACATTGTAATCACCAAGAACATCCGTACAATTTATAAGCAATTGGTCAAGAAGATTCTTCAAATCAAAGCACTTAAAGAACATTGTCAACCACTATCATAAAGAAAAGATTGCATGTGGACCACCAAATCATGAACCATTGGAGTTGAAGGCACTTATTATCATTACCAACTTGATTCTAGAACCGCAAACTGAAATACTAAAATGTGGAGGAATGCAGAGCATAATACATTCTCCCTGTCACCACCAAATATACAAAAAAAGTAGTTTTCACTCTGGTGAACATAACTAACTCAAATCGTCATACTGGAGGCTCAAACTTGGAACATAGCATATTCAGACATGTATCTAAATCACTTCCAATCCATAGATAAAGATATTGATTCTACAAGAAATGTTGAGAGATTTGTTGGACTGTTCTTCTGTGGACAAAGATATTCTGCAACACACTGTTTCCACCAATGGAGCAAATTTTCTCAATATCCTCAATATCAAGATCTCCAACACTTATATAGGAAAATATAAAACATCAAACTCATTACAAACAAGCATCAAAACAAGATCACAATTGACACCACTGACAACATTGATACGTTGACATCAATGACAACACTGGTTAGGCACATACTTGTAACAATCTCCCCCTTTGTCACTGATGGCAACATATGATGTGAAAAACTATAAAGACCATCAAGACAAGATTCTCCCCCTTTGACATCAATGGTAAAGGGTACATACTTGCAATTTGTTGCTCTAATCCAACTAAACTTTCTTTGTTATCATCACTTTCTTTTTCAGGAACATCTAGCTACTCCCCCCTGAGAGGTAGCCCTCGAAACATCAATCCAGATCAAAGAATGAGAATTTGAGCACCACTGGACTAATGCATTCCTATGCATCTTAGTTTAGAGTAGGAGGGGTAATGACCCCTAACTTTTCTCTAAGATACTCAAAAGTATCCTTAGGCAAAGGATTACTGAAAATATCTGTAATCTGATCCTTTGTCAACACATATTCCATCTTTACTTCATTCTCTGTCACCTTTTCTCTTAGAAAGTGATACATTATAGATATATTCTTTGTTCTTGAGTGCATCACTGGATTCTTTGAAATGTTTATAGCACTTTTATTGTCACAAAAGATTGCAACTGGATCTTCATACACAACTCTTATGTCGTTTAAAGTTTGCTTCATCCATAACACTTGAGTACAACAACATGCTGCTGTAATATACTCTACTTCTGTAGTTGACAAAGATATTGAATCTTGCTTCTTGCTTAGCCATGAAACCAATCTATTACCCTAGGACAAAGCACCTCCACTTGTGCTTTTTCTGTCATCAACATCTCCAGCCCAATTTGCATCTGTATAAGAACTAAGAGTGAAATAATTATCCTTTGGATGTACCATAAGCCATGATCTGGTTTTCCTTTTAAATACCTCAAGATTCTCTTAACTACCATCACATGTGACTCTCTTGGATCTTCTTGAAATATTTCAACAAGACAAACTGCATGCATTATATCAGGTCTAGTTTGAGTTAGATAAATCAATCCTCCAATCACATATTTGTACCTTTTCTGATCAGTCTTGGGTGATTCATCAGTTTCGCTCAACTTGCAGCAAGTTACCATAGGAGTACATACCAGTTTAGAGTCTTACATCCCAAACTTCTTCAACAATTCTTTCACATACATGGAATGAGATATGAAGATTCCTTTATCTAATTAATTAATTTGCAGACACAAAAAGGAATTCATATCACCAAACATAGACATCTTAAACTCATTTTACATTTCACCTGCAAACTTCATGTACATACCTTCATTGCCTCCAAAGATAATGTCATCAACAAAGACCACAATAATTAGGATCTGATTATCATTGATTTTGAAATACAATTTGTTGTCAGTAGTGCCTTTACTAAATCCTAATTACAACAAATACTTGTCTAGCCTTGCATACCAGGCTCTGGGGGCTTGCTTTAGTCCATACAAGGATTTCTTTAATCTGCACACCATATCACCCTATTTTGATAGTTGACATCCTTCTAGTTAATCCATGTAGACCTCTTCTTCCAAGTCACCATTCAAGAATGTAGACTTAACATCCATTTGATACACTTTGAAGTCTTTGAATGCTGTAAATGCAAAAAACATTCTAATTGCTTCAATTCTTACCATAGGAGCATAGGTCTCTTCAAAATCTATTCCTTCAACTTGAGAGTATCCTTTGCATACCAATCTTGCTTTGTTCCTTACTACTTCTCCATTATCATTCATCTTGTTTCTAAATTTACCCATTTGGTGCCAATCACATTCTTATCAGCAGGTCTAGGAACTAGTTCCCAAGTATGATTCGTTTCTATCTGCATTAGCTCCTCTTCCATAGCTTTTACCCAATTTTTATCATTGTAGAATTCATTCATAGTTTTAGGTTCAACTTTTGAAAGAAAAGATTAATTCACATGTTCTTTTGTAGCTCTTTTCCTTGTCAATACCCCTTTGCTTTTGTCTCCTATAATCTAATCTTCAGAATGATTAATTCTTACATACCTGGGAGTCTTAGCAGTGATTTTCAGAGCCTTTTCTTCTTCATCTTGATTGTCTTTTTGATCAACTTTTTCTTCATTTGTTATAGCAGGAGGCTCATCTGATTCATAGCCATTCAGATTTGAAATTCTTCCTTTGTCTTCATCAGCCTTCACATTAGCACTCTCAATGATTTTCTTCAATCTCTTATTGTAGCACAGGTAGGCCTTACTCTTGGTAGAGTAACCAAGGAATATTCCTTCATCAGACCTAGAATCAAACTTGCCTAGATCTTCTTCTCTTCTGATATAACATTTGCTACCAAAAACTTTGAAATATCTCACACATAGGAGCTCTTCCATACCACAATTCATAAGGAGTTTTAGCACTATTACCTTTAACTTCAACCCTGTTTAGGATGTACACTGTAGTGTGTATGACTTCTCTCCAGTATACTTCCGGTAGGTCATCTTCCTTCAACATAGTCCTAGTAGCCTCTTGAACTATCCTGTTCTTTCTTTCAACAACTCCATTTTGCTAAGGAGTGCTAAGTGCAAACAATTGTCTCTTTATCCCTTGTTCTTCATAGAAGCTATTGAATTCATTTGATGTGAACTCACCTCCTCTATTAGACCTCAAGCATTTGATCTTCAACTCTAACTCATTCTCAACCATTGCCTTGAAATCTTTGAACTTGTCTAGGGCTTCTGATTTATGGTTTAGAAAAGTGACCCAAATCATTCTAGAATAATCATCAATAAGAAACATAAAATACTTGTCTCCTTGTAGACTTCGTGTTCTTCTGGGACCACATAGATATGTATGAACCAGCTCCAGCAATCCAACAGAAAATTCTTCTTTACTTTTGAAACTTATTCTTGTTTGTTTCCCAAATTGACATTCTTTACAAATGGTGTTAGTGGGATTCACAAGCTTAGGAAGATCTCTTATTGCCTGAACATAACTTATCTTTAACAAGTTGTCAAAATTTATATGGCACATCCTTCTATGCCATAGCCAACTTTAATCAGTCTGATCCAATAAACAATAATTATTAGTTCCTTTCAAATGATAAACATTCCCTCTGGTCTTTTTACTAGTAGCAATCACAGTTCTGCAACTTTTCATGACCCTGCATCCATTGTCCTTGAATCTCAGATCATAACCTTTGTTGCACATCTCACCAACACTCAAAAGATTGTGCTTTAAACCCTTCACATACAAAACATCATCAGTATTATTCTTTCCATAAAAATAAATAGATCATCATCCACAAATCTTACCAGTTGTATCATCTTCAAACCTAACCAGTCCACCATCATACTTTTCCAAACTTATAAACTTACTTTTGTCACTAGTCATGTGATGTTAGCATCCACTATCAATAACGCATTCATCCTTATCTTTCTCAACTTGATCAGCCAAAGCACTTTTTTCCACTGGTTTTTCTTCCTTCACACAACTAGTAGGATTAGTAGACACAAGTTCTTCTTTAATAGCAATAAACAAGCATTCATTTTCACTAGTACTAGCACCATCAGATTCATCATCTAGCACACCTTCATCATCAAGATCTCTAACATAATAGCATTTCTTTAGGATCCTAGGTTTGTTTTCAAATCTTTTTATATTCCTTTCAATTCTCTCTAGATACCTAGAACCATAATGACCAACCTTACCACATGTAAAGCATTTGAAATGTAATTTGCCTTTGAACTTACTAGAACCTCTTTGCAGTCTGTCAACAATATTAGCTTCAATTTTGTCAAGCTCATCACCAAGTTCAACCTTGTACTTTTTTGCTCTGGAGATCTTCTCTAAGATACTGGCTTTGAAAGTAGTCTCAACTTTTGGCAGAGCATCACCAAACTCTCTCATTTCAAAAGCAGTAAGCTTTCCAAGCAATTGATCCTTAGTAATCTTTTTCACAGCCATTATTTCTTAAATTGCAGCTGCCTTGTGAGCATAGGATTTAGGTAATGACCTAAGTATTTTCATTACACCTTTAGTTTCATCAACAGTTCCTCCCATACCTTTGATTCCAGTGACAAGTTCATCAACCTTTTGCATGTAGGATATTATGTTTTCATCTTCACCCATCTTTAAACCTTCATATTTATCTTTTAGTCCCTGCAATTTGGCACTCTTTATAGATTCATCTCCTTCATATAGATTTTCTAGCTTCTCCCAAACTTCATGAGCAGATTCATAATCCATGACCTTTATCAAGTTAGGGTCAGTCAATGCACTTAACAGAGCATCTCTAGCTTTTATATTTAACTCATATTCTTTGATTTCATCTTTAGTTGTTAGACCATTCTGAGGCATGGTATATTTAGTCTCTATCACTTTCCATACTTTATAACCAATATAAAGTAGATGTCTTTTCATCTGTATCTTCCAGGTCACAAAATTCATTCCATCAAACTGTAGAGCCTCCTTGTAAGACATCATGGATCTACCTCAAGCTATTAAGCTTACCTCTGAGGAACCTCACTCTGATACCAATTATTAATATGCATAAGACAACTAAGAGGGGGGGTGAATCAATTGTCACAAAATATTAAGCACTTATCAATACTTCAGATATTCAATCACTATTATTACGATTTAACTGTGAAAGCATGAAACATGAAGTTTAACACAATAACATATTCAATGCATGAGACACTAGATTTTTACATGGAAAACCTTGTAAGGGAAAAACCATGGTGGGTGTTAGCCCACAAAAATATATATGTTATAACAATACTGAAAACCAGAGGCTCACTGCCTACGGGCTCATTGCCCAAAAATGCTCACTAGAAAGATCGACTCATTGCCAAGGGGTGGCTCACTATAAGGGATTTGTCAATTGATTTGATAGCATCTACTTTATGCTTGAGTTTAGTTCCATTGAAGCGCAATACTTCTCATTTACTCTACTCTTCTTATTCTCACTTATCTTCCCATTTTTGCACAAGGATACCTTTTTCACAACTACATTACATGTTTTTATACAACTCATCAACCTTGGAATGAACATCAAGGTTGGCATTACATTCATCAACCGTTGGAACAATATCCAAGGTCAGCATTACAATCATACATAGCAATAGGTCTGGACCTAAACAAAATCAGCTAAGGGAAAAGATGTAAAGATGTATGTTAATTGAGCCATGCCTTAGCTGGGACTAAAACGCAACCTTCCACACCATGACATGCTTCTACAATCTTCAATGCATCTTCGCATTTAGTGAAAACAACTAGGTCGGCTAAGACAGGTGTTAACACTATGTCTTCTAAGAACAGTGTTCATCTACGATCCAAAATTCTCTTTGCAGACCAATCTAAAGGTAGGAACATGATCAAGAGACATCCACAAGCACATTGTAATCACAAAGAACATCTATAGAACTTCTAACCAATTAGTCAAGAAGATTCTTCAAACTAGAGCACTTAAACAACACTGTCGCCCACTGTCATAAATAAAAGATTGCTTGTGGACCACCAAATCATGAACCATTGGAGTTGAAGTCACTTATCATCATTACCAACTTGATTTTAGAACTACAAACTAAAATACTTAACTGTGGAGGAATACGAAGCATAATACATTCTCCCTGTCACCACCAAATATACAAAAAAAGTAGTTTTCACTCTAGTGACCATAACTGACTCAAATCTTCATGTCGGAGGCTCAAACTTGGAACATAGCATCTTCAAACATGTATCTAAATATCTTCCAATCCACAGATAAAGATATTCATTCCATGAGAAATGCAAAGCGATCTGTTGGACTTTTCTTTTGTAGACAAATATACTCTGCAACACACTATTTCCATCAGAGGAGCAAATTTTCTCAATATCCTCAATATCAGGATCTCCAACACTTATATATAGGAAAATATAAAACATCTAACTCATTACAAACAAGCATCAAAACAAGAGTACAGTTGACACCAATGACAACACTGATTAGACACATACTTGCAACAATATAGACACACACACACACATACAGAGATGAAGGAAAGGGGATTACCTTAGTTCCTAACTACTTATTATCATGGAAGAAGAGAGAAAGGAGAGAGATAGAGAGGGATGGAAGAGGATGAGGATGAGGGAAAAAGATAGAGAGATATAAACAGAGAGAGGGAGAGGAAGAGAAAAAGAAATTGGGAGAAAGAGAGAGTTAGATAGAGAGGAAGAGAGGTAAAGAGAGAAAAATAAAGATAGAATGGGAGAGAAATAAAGACGTAATGGGAGAGAAATAAAGACAAAGGGATAGAGAGGCAGAGAGGGAAGTAAAGAGAGAAAAAGAGATATATAAAGTGATAAATAGTGATAGATAGAGAGGGAGTGGATATTTAGAGAGATAAAGATAGAGGGAGAGAGATAGAGAGGGAGAGAGGCATCTATAGAATGGGAGAGATGGAGATATAGAGACAAAGGTAGAGAGAGGTAAAGCTATAAATAGGGAGAGAGATCTAGATAGAGAGGTAGAGAGAAGTTAGAAAGAGATAAAAAATAAAGAGAAATATATATATATATATATATATATAGAGAGAGAGAGAGAGAGAGAGAGAGAGAGAGAGAGAGAGAGAGAGAGAGGGGGGAGAGAGGGAGAGATAGAGATATAGAGAGAGGTAGAGAGATGAAGATCTATCTCTCCCTCTCTTTATATATCTTTATCTCTTCCTCTCTTCCTACTCTTTCTTTCTTTCTCTCCTACTCTACTTTAGTGTGCAATGGATACGTCAAAGAGGTCTTAAAGGTGAATTATCAGGTCCTTAGAGAAATGACATGTTGCCCCAAGCATAGCTCTGCATGGACACATACTATCTTTAAATTGTTGGCATGAAACAACTAATCAAAATTTAGTCTCTATTTTCTCTCTTTTGCTAAGTTATCTCTCTCTCTCTCTCTCTCTCTCTCCCTTCTACTTTCCTATATCTTTCTTCCTTTCTTTTTCTCTATCTCTCCCCCAGCCTCTCTCTCTCTCTATATCCTATCTCTCTATCTCCCTCTTTTCTCTCTCCATTTCTATGTTCCTCTTTCTCTATCTTTTTTCCCCCCCTTTCTCTATTTCACTCTCTTTCTCTCTCACACTATCTCTCTTTGTCCCTCTTTATCTTTGTACCTCTCTTCTTCCCCTCTCTCCCTCTTTATCTCTCTACCCATCTCTCCTTGTTTCACTCTATCTCTCTCTCCCCCACTCTCTCGCCTCTCTCTATATATTCTCCATCCCTCCCCCCTCTCTCTTCCTTGATCTCTTTCTCTTTTATCTATTTCTCTTTCCCTGTATAGATCTTATTTGTATTTCTCTCTCATGCTCTATCTCTCTTTCTCTATTGCCCTCTATATTAATCTCCCTCTCTATATCTATGTCTTTCCATCCTCCTCTCTATCTCTCCCTCTTTATCTCTCTATCTCTCTCCTTATATCTCTTTGGTTACCTCTTTATCTCTCTCTATCTCTATCTCTCCCCCTTCTCTCTATCCCTTTGTCTCTATCTATATATCTCCCCTTTTGTATTCCTCTATCTCTCTTCATCTTTTCCTGTCTCTTTCTATCTATCTCTTTTTCCCTCTTTATCTTTCTCCCCTCTCTCTAACTATATCTCCCTCTGCATTTAACTCTTTATTTTCCTTTCTCTTCCTCTCTGTTCTGTATCTGTCTATCTCTCTCTTTTACTCTTTCTCTCTTCCCTCTCTCTCTGTATATATATATATATATATATATATATATATATATATATATATATATCATTCTCTATTTTCCCTATCTATCTTTATCACCTCTCCCTTCCCCTTTTCTCTCTCCATTTCTCTATTCCTCTCTCTCTCCCTCCCTCTCGCTATCTCCCTCTCATCATCTCTCTTACCATCTCCCTATCGGGCTTGTTTATCTTGGTACCTCTATATATATATATATATATATATATATATATATATATATATATATATATATATATATATATATATCTCCCCTTTTGTATTCCTCTATCTCTCTTCATCTTTTCCTGTCTCTTTCTATCTATCTCTTTTTCCCTCTTTATCTTTCTCCCCTCTCTCTAACTATATCTCCCTCTGCATTTAACTCTTTATTTTCCTTTCTCTTCCTCTCTGTTCTGTATCTGTCTATCTCTCTCTTTTACTCTTTCTCTCTTCCCTCTCTCTCTGTATATATATATATATATATCATTCTCTATTTTCCCTATCTATCTTTATCACCTCTCCCTTCCCCTTTTCTCTCTCCATTTCTCTATTCCTCTCTCTCTCCCTCCCTCTCGCTATCTCCCTCTCATCATCTCTCTTACCATCTCCCTATCGGGCTTGTTTATCTTGGTACCTCTATATATATATATATCATTCTCTATTTTCCCTATCTATCTTTATCACCTCTCCCTTCCCTTTTTCTCTCTCCATTTCTCTATTCCTCTCTCTCTCCCTCCCTCTCGCTATCTCCCTCTCATCATCTCTCTTACCATCTCCCTATCGGGCTTGTTTATCTTGGTACCTCTCTGTGTGTGTATATATATATCATTATCTATATCTCTCTCCCTCTCTCTATTCTTCCTCTCTGTTCTCTATCTCTCTCTACTTGCCTATCCCACTCTCTCTATTTTTCTATCTCTCTTCCTCTCTTTGTCCTTTGTTTGACGATCTCTATCCTTTGTTTCTGATGTTTACGAGCCTTATTTCATCCTAAGTTTGATGATACATGGAGGAGAGAGGCAATGCCATATGGGTGGTTAATCAAATGGTAGGCATATAGGCCCATTTAGATCTACAGTGATGCATGTCAGTGGATAGAGAAAAATGAACTTCCTTTAATTTGGTTGCTAGGGTAGTTTTGCTTGCCCTCCAATGGAATCACAACACATAGTATAGAAATAGACTCAATAACATTGCACATTTTCCACAATTATAAAATGCCATTTCCATCCACTACTTATCTCAATCTCACATCATTATGTATAGAGCACTAGTTGAAGGAGGTGCCACACATTTTTCTTACAACACACAACCCGCTTGAATACTACTCTAATATCTTCAATTATTACAAATATGTGTTCTTAAGAATACCCTTTCACAAGGCAAAATGTTCTCTCTTTCATTCCTAAGTGGTGATTTACCTTTCTACACAACTTTCCATATTAAGCTTATTTACATGTATGTCAAGTGTAGAAATTTGATGGATGCTCGTAAAGTGTTTGATCACATGAAATAACAAGATAGTGTCTCATGGAATATGATTATTGTAGCATATAGAAGACATGGTTAACCAAAGATTTTATATTGTTGTGAAATGAATTGATCTCAAAAAGAAATCCATGGTTTAAAATGTGCAGAATCTTTCTTAGCCAAGGCTCCTCTTGAAATTAAATACATATGAATTATTAAGTAAATCTATTAATAAATACTTGAAAATTTTCCTATCTACATTTAAATGTTGTCAAATTACTATGAAATTAGGGCTAGGAACATTCTTGTTGGCTTTGGGCATAGGTGGAACCCATTCCCTCCTCCTCACTATGTCAGAATCGTAGACTATGTCACCTCCTCCTATCATTTTGCATACTTCCTAACCCATTAATCATTGCTTTGAAATCCGCAACCTCTATACATAAATTATTCTTTTAAGAATGGGATCTCAGAAGAAGTTCCAAAGTTGAAGCGCTGAATGTCAAGCCTCCTCCTCCTCCTCACTGTGAAAGAGGAGAAAAGTATTCAATCTATGATGATTTGAAGATCTTAGTCACCAACAACAAGATTTATTTCCATTATCTTGTAACATTCCAAGACGTTGTCAACTGTTGATGCCAAAAGGTAGCTCATTCCCTCTCATTAAAGGGAACACTTTCAACGTAATTAGTCATTTCACATGGCTACTCGATTTGTCTTTGAACTAGTTTAAATTATTTAAAACTTGATTCCAAGGGTTTGTTTAAGGCAAAACTTCTAGCATAACAAAATCTAATGGTATCTCTAGATATCATCAAGTTTACATCTAATAAAGGTGAACATGTTTATGAAGATTAAGAGTGTGTAGATTGAAGCCACAACAAAAGGTTGAATCTACAAATTTAAGATCAAAGTTACACATGCAAGGATTAGTTCCCTAGTTGTAGGATTAAAGTAGAGTACATCACAAATTATCTAGGACAACATTTGAATACCAAAATCTCAAACTTGATAACAAAGTTTATTAGAAAATCATTATACACAATTGTAAATAAAACTAAATAAATATTACACCCCTTAAACCTTCTTTTTTCAATTCAAAAAATATATTAATTACTATCTTTTAACTCATTATTCTACTACTACTTATATTGCTAATTATAGTATAAGAAACATTTATTTATAAACAATGATTAAAGTCTCCTTTATAACAACTACTTTAACAAAACTAATGTTTAAAAAAATTACAACAAAGAATATATAGAGTAAATATATTAAATAAACTACCCTAAAGGCAACAATACTAATTATTTAGGGTTTTGTTTGGTGTAGATAGAAATCCCAAAGTATCCGACATTTAAACGACATGAGAATTTTTCTGACATGATTTTTTTCCTTGTGTAATAACGACTAACAAGTTTCGAGCATGAGGAAAACCAACGAGTTTAAAAACAAAGTCTCTTGATGCCTGTAAATCGGTGACACGAAAATGAAAACGACAAACAAAAACACAAAATCGTCTTGCACTCCTCCTCGATGACTCTCAGTGGTTGATAGGGCACACTAGGCTAGTTCACCTCAAAGAGGGAATGCCTTCCGTATTATTAATAATAAAATTTATATTAAACTAGTGATTATACAAATTTATAATGTATCTGTATATATATTATATTATAGTAAAATGAAATATTTTAATAAAATATTTGCAGTGGAAAAATGAGATCTATGAAACATACAATCATTTCATTTTTGACATTACTTTGGTGTTGTTATATTTGATTAAATTGTTGATTAATAATATATTCATATTTATGTTATATTATAGTAAAAAAAAGATTGTTAATAAAATATTTGCACTACATACATATCCACATAATTTGAATCAATGCTTCAAAGAATAACAATCCTATATCCATAAGAGCAATATCTCCCTTACTCTCCCTCCTCCATAAATCAAACTCAAAATCAACTAATCAATTTATGAAAACTATTTACTAATAAATAATTTCTTCATCAATATTAAACAAAAATTTAATGAAAGAAACTAATGTCAACTACAAAACACATACTATTATTACAGCACTACAAGGCAAGGAGATACTTACCACTACGTAGCACTTGTTTACTTAAAATATCTTGACATCTTATACATAGAATTTTCAAAAGATAAATATACTAGCTATATAATTTTGGTTATATAATTTGAGATGCACGAGGTTAAAGTCCTCTTCTTTAAATACATTTAAAATACCTATGCTAATTATTATCTTATTTATTTTAATTTATATTTTCTCCAGGTCGGCTGCTCTTAACAAAATGTTGTTTAAGCAAAGCACTCCATATCAAACACCTATAAAAAGGAGTGAACGCGAGAGCATGTAGAATGAAATAAAAAAGCATACTTAATCCGGGGTTGTAAGAATACAAGGCATTAATTGGGAAGCGTTGGATCTGAAAGTAATGGAGCCACAATTTATTGCAGCAGTTGAAGGAGACGGAGAGCAACGTGGTGTATCTCAGTTGCCTCTGGCTATGAAGGAATCGATATTTGCACAGCTTTCACTGCAATCAATCTCCAGCTCTCGCATGGTTTGTAAGGAATGGAATTCTATTTTGTCGTCAGACAGCTTTCTGTCTTCTTTGCCCACCCAAAATTCATGGCTTCTTATATGCGGTCAAGAACACCTAGATGGAAATTGGTATTCTATGGCCTACTGCTTTTCCACACAAAAATGGAGGACTATCTCTCTCGCTTTTCTCCCAAATTCTGTCAGAGATTACCAGTTATCAAGTGCAGCGCAAGGGTTACTTCTTTGTCGAGAAACCTCACAATTATATGTTTGCAACCCGCTTTTGAGAATTTATGCTGAGATAGAAATCGATGTGACTAACAAGTTTATCCATATTGTACAAGGAGGAAAGGAAGAGCCCTATTTGGTAGTGTCTTCCAAGTCTGCAATTTTCTCCTTCCAGATCTACCATTATTTTCAAGGCTCGTGGAGAATTAGGTTTCAGTTTCAGGGAGAAACGGACTCTAATATATTAGGTTATCAAATGGTTGAGTGCAATGGCGTTCTTTTCTGGAGGGCAGAGAGGCCTAAGATTATTGCAGGTTACAATATCCAAGATGGTTATATTGAGCCTGTTAGAATAGCTCCATTACCTCGCGAACTTGTTGAAGATGAGAATGTGAATGTTATAACTATAGTTGCATATGGGCCATCTGTTCTAGTGGTAGCGGGCTTTAAGGATTCCTCAAATCGGCTGCTTGTAAGCATTCTGGCACCTAGCAGTGACCCATTCGCTGTACACTGGATGGAGCCGTACCCCCTGAGCTTCCCGCGTGATTTACCGTCTTGTAACCCGCCGCCTCTTCCGACTTTTCACCCGAGTAAATTCCGAAATGCTGTGGGTATTGTTATCTGGGAGTTCTTTCAGGACGACCAAGATAAGTTAGTTTGGAAGTGGAAAGAGTTTGCAAGAATGCCTCGAGACTCTCTGTCTCAATATATTGATGGGGATTGGTGGCACCGGAAGTGTGTTTGTGTGGGAGATTACCTGTGCTTTAGCAGTCTATATGGTAGTAGTGAAGGTTTAAAGGTGTTTGCATATAATTTAAGAGAAGGGCTTTGGCAACACCTTCCTCCAAATAAAAGTCAATACATGAACGAGACGATGATGTTGTTCGAACCGAACCTCATTCTTCATCAGTTATTAAGAAAATTGAGAGAATGATGGATAATAAGATTATGGTGATAGTGGTGATAGGTGTTATGTAAGAGTTATTATTTGTTTTTAATATTGTAGTAATTTGTTTTTTATATATGGAAATGGAAATGGATCTTTTTATAGTCTACCATGTCGGGCGACCTGATTTTGGGTCTACAGGTGGCTTATAACATATGAGACTATAACATATATATTATTCAATAAAATATGCTATGGATTCTTTTATTATATAATTAAATAAATTAGGTCATTATATTGATCTTTTATAACTAGTTTGTTATGTAATTCATGTAATTTCATAATTATATGAACTTTTCGAATATGGACATCCCTATATAAATATCATTAAATATTGTTTAGGATAAATATTTAAAATGATATCAAAATTATTCATGAAATAAAAATTTATGTAAAACACATTGAGAGATATCATTATTGAGGTCCATATTTTTGAGTGGATATGCAATTTAAGTGAAATAGGCCCCTCTAAAATGATATCTATCAACACCTTTTACATAGATTTTGTTAAAGATATATATACTAGTTTTATTTTTGGGAGGATAATTGGTTGGACAATTCCCCCTTTCCTCTCACCAGAAATTCTCTAGATTAATGCAGCCTTGTTTAAGATTATTTGGTTATATTTATCATGGTTATATTGCTTCTAATGGCCATATTACATAGTGTAAGCCCTTCTAGGATTTCTCTACTCAGTTGAATGGTTTGGATGCTCTTATTGTTGAATTTTAGTCTTATCTAAGGGCTTTAACTTTTTCAATAATTCTAGAGAAGATGAAGTTGTTTGGGCTTCTCATTCCTCTAGGAATTACACTGTGGCCTCTACTTACACTATGATTTCTAATATTCCTAATTCCCATTTTGATTGGAGAATTATTTGGAATCATAAAATTTTTCCTAAGATTAATTTTTTTGGTGGGCTACTACTCACAATAAGATTCTTACTCAAGACAATCTTCTAAAGCATGGGTTCTATTTTACTAATAGATGTCCTGTGTGTTGTTCTCATGAAGAGTCTGGCAATCACTTGTTTTTCCATTACACCTTTGCTAGGGAAATTTGGGAGATAACTTTTTTCAAGTTTGAGATTCAGTGGATCATCCTTGTTGACCTTTTGAATTTTCTGCATGGCTGGACTCGTAACTCTCCTTTTCAGCATCCTATAATAAGAGGTGTGGATTCAAACTCCCCTCCATATTGCTTGGGGAATATGGAAAGAGAGGAACAACAAAAAAATTTGAGACACTGACAAAGAGGTTATGAATATGTTTCAGATATTTGTTGTGCTATTCAGAAAAATGTGAATGTTTCTAAAATAGAGAAACCCAAAAAGTAGCCTACTACTCAAGATATTAGAGTTGGAAAGAATTGGGTCATTACTTAGAAGATCTGGCAAATGTGGATACTCAGAAAACTTTGATTCAGAAACACACCAAATGGAAAGCTCCTCAATAGCACTGGATAAAATTGAACTTTGATGGTTGTTCTAAAGGCAACCCTGGTCAAGCTACTATTGGTGGAATAATATAGGATGAGAAACTTACAATGATAGAAAGTTTTGCTAAGTGCATTGGTTGTAAGACTAACAATGAAGCCGAGGTGATTCCACTATGGTAGGGTATTAAAAGAATATTGTATCATGGCTTTTAGCATATTGAAATTGAGGGGGATTATAAAATAATTATTGATTTGGTCAAAAGAAACAAAGATCCCCTTTGAAAGGTTAAAGATTATATAGAGGATATAAGGATCTCTTTAAGTAATTTCAAAATTTTGAATCTCCACCATATATATCATGAAGGGAATAAGGCGGTGGATAGGTTGGCCAACTTTGGTCTTTTATTTGATAGTTGGATGTATTGGTGTGATGATAAGGACCTGCCTATTTGTATTTGAACTATTATCCATGATGAGGCTACTTGAATGGCTCAATAATTTATTGAAAATGGCCATCTTTGTCAGGTTCGCAAGATGGTGTTTAGGATACTCAGGTTGTTGTGGAGGAAATTATCTCTAACTCTCATAGTGAGGAGGAAGAGAGAATTGGGGATGAAGGTGGCCTTAAGGAGTCAGATGATTTTATTTCACCTGATTTGGATGAGGAGGAGGAGAATGATGATCTAGAAATGAAAAGCAAAGATCTTGAAAATGACCAAATTGAGGGTGATTGTATGGAGGCTCATGACAATGATAATCTTGCTAATATTTCTACTATGTTGGAGGATCTTCTTGTTAGAATGAATAAAATTGAAGAGATATTAAACAAGGAGGAATAAAATTTGTGACAGTTGTAGTGAGGGATGGAAGAATGTGTATGACACAATGAAGTTGTACCAAAACAGGTTAGTTAAGGTTGAAAGGGCAATGAATAGTTTGGTGAAAATAACTGATGATATGATAAGAAGGGAAGTTTCAGGTTCCCTCACTCTTCAAGCTAAACCCAACAAGTGAAAACATTACAAGGAGGAGGATGCCCAAGTATCAAATAAAAATCTAAAAAGGAAGGAGGCCCAGATGACTTTGGGTGCTGCCAATTGAGAAGATACTCTGAAGGCAATGAGAAAGGACTTGGATTCCCTCGACGCTAATCATAGGATTTAGTTTATTTGCTACCTGGGTTAGCTCTGGTGTTGTTTGTGTGTCATTTGTTTGCTATGTTTTTGTAGTTTTTATTTGTTTTTGCTGCCTAGTATGGGTGTTGTGCCAGCTAGTGCTCTCTAGATGTATATGTTGTTAAGATTTTTATTTTATGTTTTGATGTACTTTCCTACTTGGTAAGCGTCTGCAACCCTTTTCCTAGCTTATCTAATAAAAACAAGCCATTCACATAACACAATAAAGATAGACATTGTGATATTTTGTGCTTAGTTCTTTAAGGGTAGATGAGTACCATAAACATTTAGATAGCATAATGCATATTTAGAATCTTCAACAAAGTGAAGTTGTTAGAGTTTAGGGTCTACTATTTCAGCTAATTTAATAGTAATTTTTCCATATAACTGAGGACTATATCTTCCCTCATTTTTCCAATTTTACTTTCATTTCTTGTTAATAGCTTATGCTCTTCAAATATTTCTTTGGCTTTGATGATTGACACATCCATAGTGCTTTCATTTTCTTTGTCTACCTTTTAACAAACAATAAACAAAATTTTTTAAAATGCAAGCGATAGACATCTTGGTAAACCAATGTCAAATAAGTAACCATAGGAAGTTTCTCCATGGGCCAAGTTCCTTTTCTTTGATAAAGAAATGAACATATTCTCTTTCAAACATTGAGTTTTGTAACACCATATCTAACCACTTCTAAAATAAGAACAAATTAATTATGGATATGTTTAGATCTTATTAAAAAGTTGCTCTAGTTATTTATCTAGAATTTGAAAAATGTTTTTAGTTTCAATCAGGGATATTTTCAATTTCACTCAGTTTTTTTTTCCATGTTGCTAGTGCTGTTATGTTTCCTCTAAAAAATTTCTTCTTTCACGATGGTGTTTGTCTTATTCTCCAAAAAGAGCATAGATGTTGTTTCTAGCAATGCATGTTTTTAGGCTATACAAATATTTACTTCTTATGCAGGCATGGGACATGGAAACAAGTGCAATAAAAAAGTGTTAGAAAAATTAATCTTTACTTGGTACTTAGGTAAATATTATATTTATTTCTTATTAAATACTTGTATTCATAAATACAAAGTATTTTTATTTAATGTGAGTATCCTCACACATGTGTGAGGATAACTCATGTCAATATTCCTCTTGGAGGAATATTTGATTTATTTAGCCACCTCCTTAAGAGGTTGACACTTTGCACTCACTCACATCAAAGGTGGCAAATGGGAGTTGCATGTAACTCCCCCTCTCACCTCTATTTGTGAGGTGTTCTTTCCTTATTTCTCATTATTCCTTTCTCATTCTCTCTTCCCGTTCATTTATTGAGGAGCTTCTCTCCCTCTGTAATATTTTTCTTTCATGGCTTCATGCCATCTTTCATAATTTATGGGGATTTTTTCTTTGCTTTTCCCCCTTCAAAATCTTTGTCACCATTGTTAGATTTTATCATGCTTTACTTCATACTCCTCTTAGTTAGTACGATCTTCATTTCTTTCATTTCTTATATTTTTATAAAAAAAGCCTATCAAAAATAGAGAACTCATGCCAAGAATCCTCAAGTGTATTCAGAGCTACCAAGGTTGCAACCAACACAAAGATGAATATGACCTCCAACATCAAGACTCTTTCCATGGCTATAAAGCATCTTAAGTTACAATATGTGAAATGTAGCGCAAGACCATCGATAGCCATGGAGCCTAGTAGGGAAAACAAGAAGACATAAACATTAGGCCACATGTCCACTAGTGATTAGAGGCATTCCCTTTGGTTGTGAATGAAATGCACCTACCTCATCTAGAAGGAAGTGATTAATAAATATGGGCATGTTTATCCTTGATGTGTTGTTTGCGATAAGCCCTCCAACAAGGAAGAACCTAAGGAAGAGCCCTTTGAGATGTTAGAAAATGGGGAGGAATGCTAGTGTAATCAGTTGAAAACTAGCCCCAATTATTATTGTATGTACCATAAAATTGTTTTCATGTATATAGTAATTTAGGATAGAATGAGTTGAGCTAGAATTCTAATGTGAGAATCTAGCTTTAGTTTTGGTACATATACTAGTCTCTAGAGCATAGTTGATGGCCTTTTACTTTGTAACAATAATTGATCGAATATAGTGCTATTTCCTATAATGTCAGTTCTTATTTGTAATCTGGTTTATTGGAATGATTGAATCATTGTTGTTGTTTACACATGATGGAACTCTATTGGCTATGTCTAGATTTCTAAGATTGGAATAGTGTATTCTTGTAAGAAGTATTTGAAATTATTTAAACTAGAATTAAAATTGTGGATGTCTAAGAAAATGTTGGAATTTATTTAGACTGAGCTCATGACAATCATCAAACAGAAAACTAGTCCTCTATCAATATCTATGTGACAACCCTTCATCATAATGCTTTCAATGTAGCATACATGATTCTAAGAGGCATAATAGGGAATAAAATGTTAGAAGTAACCGACACGCGGACTGACAATGGGCTGGCCACAAGGGGCCACTAGCTTAGTTGGTAGAGCACTCCAGCAGTAAAATGGAAGGTCCTAGGTTTGAATCCTAGCTAGTCCATATGAGCAGCAACTCAATAATTTGTATCATAGCCAAGCTAGGAGCCCCAAGCACCTACAGTGTGGCTTAAGGGGGCCCGTGTTGGAAGTAAGCCACACCCAGACTGATGATGGGCTAGACACAAGGGGTCAGTAGCTTAGTTGGTAGAGCACTCCAGCAACAAAATGGAAGGTCCTAGGTTTGAGCCCTAGCTGGTCCATATGAGTATCAAAAAGGAGAGAGTTTTTCTATTCTACTAATGCAAACGAAAAAAATCTGCAATAGAACTACTAGTAACCCATCTCATTCTGAAATTGAATAGCACATATTAAATAGTAATATGAAAAACTATAATTGCTTTGGCTAGATTCTAGTGCAGTGTGTTTTCCAACAATATAATCAGTCCTATAACACTGACCACTTTTTTTTAAAATAACTAGACAACCTCTCAACAACAATGCAAGTTTTTGGCACAAACCCTGGTGACTGCCATAGAATTGTTTTAGTCAGGTTTTATGTAACGTGGTTGTCAATAATGTAATTAGTGATTTTGTAGTTTTTATACAAAAATGTTATTAGAAAAATAACATCTTAATTCAGGGACAACAACTTGCAAAAGAATAGAGGCCTTTGGCACAAAGACTTATGCCTGCCATAGAATTGTTGTTGGTTAGTTTCTAGTGCAGCATAGTTCCCTATAATGTAATCAATAAATTTATACCTTTTTTAAACAACATTGAACACCAACCTTGTTAATAGGGATAAAATCTTTAGTGAACATAGTATATGGCATGATCTCTTGTTCTTTATATGTATTTTTAAATGTCATTTCTTTTAATAGACTTCTTGGAGGATAATTAGCTTGACATTTATGTCGGTAGAGCCTTTATATGTTTATGGACAATTGGTTTTGAAGTAGAAGTAACTTGATGCAAGAGAGTCCCTAGTTCAAGAGCAATCTTGCATCAACCAAAAACATTTGCATTTCAATTCATTTACAGTTTAGTTTGTTTCTTTTCTAGTTCAGTTCAGGTAGTTCAGTTGAAAGAATATTTATGTATTTTGGTCTGCATTTTACCATAGTAGCATTTCAGACCTTGTGGAGCTGGACTTAGCATCTACATTCATTCATCTACATCATATCCAGAATTCAGAGATCTACACTTCAATACTAGAAAGATATCGCTATTAGAAGATTGATTGTTTCTCATAACAAAACATCTGAATAATCACATATAACCAGCTAAAGGAGAAACTTGTAGAAGCATTTCCTGATCTATGGAGCCTAATGACACATCATTCAATGATATTTGGTTCATGGCCGAACTTCCCTGAAGATCCGCACATCATTTCATTTATTTTTCATAAGTGGTCTATGCATTTAGGTCCAACCTATCTGTGTACACACGTTACATCTCTTCTTTGGAATTTGTGATCATCCTTGGCTGACACGAAGGAATCTATTGATCCAGACTTGATATATATTGATGTAATAGATCCTTAGGAAAGCAGTGATGAAGTTCATAAGTTACAAGTTCTAGATAGATAGCTTATTCATTTTCTGGCGAAGGATCTTCAAAGCTTTATCTTGCGCATATGTGTAATCAAGCCTATGAGCCCTAATTGTAAGCCCACATGTTGTCGACTGATCTCTATTTGAATTCTATGATATATTAAATGACTAAATCTGCATTTGCTTTATTTCTTTGAGTTGTTTCCATTGTGTTTACTCTTGCTGTATGGTCTGGATAGTTCATTCTATAAACCCTCTTACCGTGACTGCACCAAGTGGTATCAAAGTGAAAGTTTAAATCTTTGGGAGTGAATTGAGTGGAGTTGGTGATGGAATTTCATAAGATCTTTCTATGGAAAGATTGCAGAATTAAGGCAGGTTACTTGTGTTGCAACCGATCACCGATTGTGAGGTAGTTGTCACCTTGTATCCCGATCACCAAACCTGAGGTAGTTTACACTTGATCCTAGGAAAAATGCAACCAAGGAGAGTTGCTGTTGTTGGAACAATGGCTAGTAGAATAGATGAGATGATGGAAATAATGAAAATAATGTGAATTCAATTGGATGCTATTGAAGAAGATAGGCGAAGAGGATTGACACTGAGACCTAATGTTGAAAGCGATGAAGAAGAAGAATTTCAATCTGTTGAACAAACTGGTGAAACCCTAGGAGGTGATGAAGAAGAAGAATTAGATCAAGTAAAGATGTTGTGAGCTATTTCAAAGATTGGAAAGAGACCTAGAGTTGATGTGCCGAACTATACTGGTAATTTGAACCCTAAAGAATTGATTGACTGGATAAATTACATGGACGAATACTTTGAATATGAGGAAATTGAAGATCTGAAGAAGGTGAAATGTGCAAAGATAAAGTTGAAAGGATGTGCTGCTATGTGGTGGAAAGAAGTTCAGTTGGAAAGAAATAGAAGAGGAAAAAAAAGATCATAAAATGGGATAGGATGGTATAAAGTTGAAGATTCAATTTATACCTGCTGACTATGAATTAGAACTGTTGAAAAGATTGCAAAACCTGAGACAAAAGGAGAAATCTATGAAGGAGTATACTAAATAATTTCATAAAATGATCATAATGACAAGACATAGTGAAGAAAACAAGGAGAAAGTGGCTAGATATATCAATGGACGGAGATTGAACATTCAAGAAGAACTAAGCCTGGTGAGGATGACATCTTTGGGGGAAGCATATCAATTTTCACTAAAAGTTGAAGAGGAGCTGAATAAGAGGCATGATCAGAGACAGAGAGGAAGAGGAGGTAAATTTCAGAGAGGTAGAACATTTTATGGAGGAGACAGATCATATCCGGAGCAGAACAAGTTTGACAGCCCATTTAAGGAGGACAGAGATAACAATGCTTATCAGAGATATGACATAAATTTTTATCGAAGAGGAAACCCTAGTTCATACTAAAGGATATAGAAGAAAAGGAAGAGGATTTGATACTTGAGAACATTCAGAGGTACTTGTTTCATGTGTGGAGGTGAAGGACTTAGAGCATTTGAATGTAATCAGGGTAGTACAAGTAAGAGGACATAAAATAGTGGAAGAGAAGCCTATGTTGAAGAAGAACCTGTTGGATCACCTAGTTTTGTTGGTAAACCAGAGAAAGGAGAATCATTGATAATGAGAAGAGCACTGTTTCAAACAGAGATAAATGAGGAACCACCATAGAGGAAAAGCTTGTTCAGAACTAGATGCAAATCAGGAGGTAAGTGTTGTAAAGTTTTAATTGATAGTGGTAGTTGTGATAACCTAGTTTTAGAGGAGATGGTGACTAAGTTGAATTTGGAAATATTGAAACACCCTAAGCCCTATCATATAGCATGGATTCAGGATGATCATAAGGTACTGGTGAGTGAACAATGTTTGGTGAAATTTCATATTAGATCTTATTGTGATGAAGTCTTGTGTGATATTATGCCTATGGATGTTTGTCATATCTTGTTGGGTAGACCTTGGTAGTATGATCGAAAAGCTATACACAATGGGAGAAAGAATACATATACTATAAAAGCAAATGGAAAGAGAATTACTTTAATTCCTTTAGAAGATGATCCTAAGAGTAAAGTATGTGGGAATGCTAGAATCTGTTTGGTAGATGGAAGGAAATTTTTGGATGGTTTGAGACATGAGAATATGTGTTATGCCTTGATTCCTAAGAAACCTGAAACATTGAAGAAAGAAACTGAAGAATCACAACTGGAGGAGATAAGAGAGTTGGTGACATAATATGAAGACATCATATCAGATAATGTACCTAATGGATTGCCACCTATAAGGAGTATCAGTCATCACATGGATCTTATACTTGGAGCAAGTTTGCCTAATAAAGCAGCACACTGGATGACATTGGCATAGAATGAAGAACTGAATATACAAATACAAGAGTTGTTGAGGAAAGGTTTGATTAGAGAAAGCTTGAGTCCTTAGGTAGTACCTGCAGTGTTAGTACCAAAGAAGGATGGAGAATGGAGAATGTGTACTGACTCTAGAGAAATAAACAAGATCACAGTTAAGTATAGATTTCCTTTACCTAGGATGGATGATATCATGGATTGTTTGAGTGGAGCAAAATATTTCACAAAGATAGACTTTAAGAGTGGATACCATTATATCAGAATTAGAGAAGTAGATGAGTAGAAGACTGCTTTTAAGACAAATGAAGGATTATATGAGTGGTTAGTGATGCCTTTTGGATTGACAAATGCATCGAGTACTTTCACGAGATTGATGATTGAAGTTCTGAAGAAATTCTTGGGTAAGTTTGTGATTGTATACTTGGATGACATTTTGATTTTTAGTAAAACAAAAGAGGAACATTTGTGGCATATTAGACAAGTTTTACGGAGGTTGAGAGAAGAGAAATTATTGATAAACATCAAGAAGTGTAGTTTCATGAAGGAAGAACTAGTATATTTGGGATTTGTGATTTCTATGGAAGGATTGAAGATGGACCCTAAGAAAGTGAAAGCAATTGTTGAATGGCCTACACCAGAGGGCATTGGAGAAGTTAGATCATTTCATGGATTGGTTAGTTTCTACTAGAAGTTCATCAAAAATTTCAGTTCAGTTTGTAACCCTACGACAGAGACAATGAGAGGTGATAGAAAGGATTTCAAGTGGACATCTCGAGCAGATAAAAGTTTTGAGTTATTAAAGCACAAAGTGACAGAGGAACTTGTTTTAGCATTACTGGATTTCAATAAGGTATTTCAAGTTAATTGTGATGCAAGTGGAAATGTAATTGGAGCAGTATTAAGTCAAGAAGGTAGACCTGTAGCATATTTCAGTGAGAAGTTGAATAATACAAGGAGAAGATATTCAATCTATGATCAAGAGTTCTATGCCATAATTCAAGCCTTGAAGAAGTGGAGACATTATTTGTTGCCTAAGGAGTTTGAGTTGTATACAAATCATCAAGCTTTGTAGTATTTGACCAGTCAAGGTAAGTTGAATTAGAGACATATGAGATGGGTGGAGTTCATGTAGAGTTATACTTTTGTGTTGAAGCATAGGAGTGGAAAATCAAACAAAGTTGCTCATGCATAGAGTAGAAGAAACTTGTTGACAGTGATGAGAGTTGAAGTATTGGGTTTTGATGAATTGAAGAACATGTATGAGGGAGACACTGATTTTACAGAACCTTTGAAAACACATGTAAGGAACCTGTTGTGACATATAGGAGTAAGTGGTTGGACTATTTCATTCAAGAAGATATGTTGTTTAGAGGAAACCAGTTGTGCATACCTAGAAGTTCAATGAGAGATAATTTGATCAAGGAGAAGCATAGTGGTGGATTGGCAGGACATTTTGGTTTTGATAAGACTGTGGATTTGGTAAGTGAAAACGACTTTTGGCCTCAGATACATAAGGATGTTCAGATATTTGTATAGATTTGTAGAGTTTGTCAAGTTGCAAAAGGGAGTAGTTAGAATACTAGATTGTATAAACCTTTGACAGTATCGTAGAAACCTTGGGAAGACATAAGCATGGATTTTGTAATGGAATTGCCTAAGACACAGAGAGGACATGATTCAATATTTGTAGTGGTGGATAGATTTTCAAAGATGACTCATTTCATACCTTGTAAGAAGACAACTGATGTAGTGTATATAGCTAACCTATTTTTCAAGGAGATTGTGAGATTGCATGGATTACCTAAGAGTATAGTTTCAGACAGAGACACAAAGTTTGTTGGATACTTTTGGAGGACACTTTGGAAGAAGATGAAGACATATTTGAAGTTCAGTTTAGCATTTCATCCACAGACCGATGGATAGACAGAGGTTGTGAATAGGAGTTTGGGAAACTTGTTGAGATGTTTGGTTGGAGAGAAAGCTGGAAGTTGGGATTTGATTCTTTCACAAGCAAATTCTGCATACAACAATTTAGTGAACAGGAGTACCAGAAGAACACCTTTTGAGATTGTTACCAGAGTGAATCCTAGAGGAGTAGTAGAATTAAGAGATATCAGCATGGAAGAAAAGAGAAGTGTAGAAGTAGAAGAAATTGCAGACCACATGAAGGCAGTACATGATCAGGTTAAGAAGCATTTGCAGAATATGAACAATAAGTACAAAGAGAAGGTAGATGAGAAAAGAAGACATAAGGAATTTGAAGTTGGAGATGAAGTGATGGTATATTTGAGAAAAGAAAGATTTCTAGTTGGGACTTATAACAAGTTGAAGATGAAGTAGTTTGGACCTTTTAGGATACTCAAAAAATTTGATTCAAGCAATGCATATGAAGTGGAATTACCAGAGACATTGGGTATTTCACCTATTTTCAACATTGCAGACCTATATTAGTATCATGAAGCAGAGTTTAGTGACAACATGGAATAAGACTTGAAGAAACACTTACCACAATAGGCACTGGAGTAGATTGAATACATTTTGGACAACAGAGTTGGATGCAACACGAGAGGAAGACAATACAAAGAATATCTTGTGAAGTGGAAAGATATACCAGAAGAAGATTCATCATGGATTTCTTAGGCTGAGATGGACCATCTTGGTTCTCCCCTAGCCCTAGCAAAGTGAGGGACTCACTTTTTAAATAACCCTAGATGTCTGATGCAGGAGCATCCCTAGTTCAAGAGCAATCTTGCATCAACCCAAAATATTTGCATTCTAGTTTATTTGTAGTTTAGTTTAGGCAATTCAATCAGAAACAAATTTCTATATTTTGGTCTGCATTTTACCATAGTAGCATTTAAGACCTTGTGGAGCTGGACGTAGCATCTACATTCATTCATCTACATCATATCCAGAATTCAGAGATCTACACTTCAATACCGGAAAGATATCGCTATCAGAAGATTGATTGTTTCTTAGAATAGAGTATCCAGATAATCACAGATAATCAGCTGAAGAAGAAACTTGCATAAGCATTTCTTGATCTATGGAGCCTAATAACACATCATTCAATGATCTTTGGATCATGGCCGACCTTCCTCGAAGATCCACACATCATTTCATTCATTTTCTAGAAGTGTTCTATGCATTTAGGTCTGACCTATCTGTGTACACATGTTACATCTCTTCTTTGGAATTTGTGATCTTCCTTGGTTGATGCAGAGGAATCTATTGATCCAGACTTGATATATATTGATGTAAGGTAGAAGTTACAACTTCTAGATAGATAGCTTATTCATTTTCTGGTGAAGGAGCTTTAAAGCTTTATCTTGCACATATGTGTAATCAGGCCTGCATGCTGCCAGCTGATCTCTATTTGAATTATATGATATATTGAATGACTGAATCTACATTTGTTTTATTTCTTTGAGTTGTTTCCATTGTGTTTACTCTTGTTGCACGGTCTAGATAGTTCATTCTGTGAATCCTTCTACCATGATTGCACCATAACTTCCCATAGAATGAGTATATATATATATATATATATATATATATATATATATATATATATATATATATATATGGATAATTGGTTGTGAAGTAGAAGTAAATTCCCACAGAATGAGTATATATATATATATATATATATATATATATATATATATATATATATATATATATATATATATAAGCTTGGACTATCTTGTTCTATCAAGGATTAGATGAATTGATAAGGACTATTTATTTGTTGATATCTAATTCAATGGCTAGCCTCTAAGACTTCACATCAAGCCCAAGAAGTTAGGCAAGTTCATACATGGCAGCTAGCTATAAGTACCAAGTAAAAGCATTAGCTCTAGCATGCCAGGTGTTCATATAACATGTTCAAGTAACTTGGTGTTTTCTTCATCTCAATGGGGTCTCTATGATCAAAGTGGTTTGTTCCTAAGCCTCTCTTATGGTGGAATGGTTCAAAAATGAGAGCCTAAATTAGAATTGGATGCATTCCTTGTGCTATGGTTATGTGGTGATAGTGAACAATCAATGTCTGTGAAATTTTTAGTGCATACTTTATTACGTCGAGATACATTCATAGCAGGTTGGGGAAGAAAGCACTCATTTTTTCTGCTTAAATTTATAAGAAAAAAAATTAAAATACCAAAAATAAAATTAAAAAAAAACTTAAGAAAATCAAAGAAAAAACTAAAAAAAGAAATTAAAAATCGAGCAAAAGCTAAATCACAAAAACTATGGAATCAAAAAAGAAATTGGAAAAAATAAAAAATAAAAAATAAAAAAGAAATTGGAAAAAATAAAAAAGAAATTGGAAACAGTTGAAGGAGAAAAAGTTGCAGAAAATCACGAAAACTATGGAAAAAAAAAGAAATTAGAAAAATTAAAAAATAAAAACCAAAAAAGAAATTGCAAGAAAAAAAAAAGATATACCTCGGCATATTTTAGATTTTCAAATGTAAAGCTTCTGGATACACTATGTTGCTTTTTTTGCATCGACATTTCGAATCACACTCTGTGATCCATCATCAGGAAAAAAATGATGGATCACGGAGTGTGATCCGAAACGTCGATGCAAAAAATGTAACACAGTGTATCGAGAAGCTTTACATTTGATTATCATGGACTGTGGAAATATCATGTCTAGTATTTTAGATATATTTTTTCAAATATAAATATACTAGTTTGTTAGATGGGTCATCAAACTTAATAAAAGATTGAGATGTGTTAATAAAAATATATTTATAGCTCATGATATTGGGATTCTCATTTTTTTCATGATGATGGATCAGAGAAATGTATGAAAAAAAAAGAAACACAGTGTATCCAGAAGCTTTACATTTGATTATCATGGACTGTGGAAATATCATGTCTAGTATTTTAAATATATTTTTTTAAATATAAATATACTAGTTTATTAGATGGGTCATCAAACTTAACAAAAGATTGAGGTGTGTTAATAAAAATATATTTATAGCTCATGATATTGGTATTTGATAGAATGGTGTTGTCATTGTGATTTATGTAAATAACAATTTAGTTATGAAAGGAGATAGCAATATATGGTTCAAAACTTCAAACGACAAGGATTGATAAGAAATATCTAGGAAGTGCATGAAGTGTAACAACACTTCACTTTCCTCATATTAAATATTTTTGAGTGGGGTCATCATAAGTATTGGAAGGAAAATTATCAAGAATTGTTTTCCTACAATTATGTGGGTGAACCATTATAAGAAGATATTGAAACTATAGTTGAAGGATGTAATCGAGGACTATAACAACCACCCAGATCTAGGTTATTTTCTATTGAAGAGTTTGATGTAACTTTCAATGCCATGGGTGATGAGAAGAGTCCAACAAACTAGAACACAATTTTCTTAAGAGAAAACCCTAAACTAGCACTTGCACCCATAGTAGGTTCAAGGAATACGCTGATAGGAACAACCAGAAAGTTTAGAAAATTTTCCGGCGTGAAATTTTTTTTTACCGCATGAGACAATTCCGAGCACTGTAATGCTCACATTTAAAAGGGTATCGGCTCAAAAAAGTTGAGTTCAAATGTTTATACTGGCGCAATGACTTCAATAAACTCCGACCACATTCTACAACCTCAAAAAACACTAGCAATTAATGCATCATGTGATTCATTCCGTACAAATTTCAAGAAATTCAATAGAGGCAACAAATAACGTAATAATTAGATATTCAAGAATCCATGAACTCAGTGTCGATGTATGGCAGTGTAAAGAATACTATTTACCGTGCTAACAAGGAACCCAGTGTTTTTTCTGCATCAGAACTAGCCCTGGCTAGTTTGACAACGTGAGAGGGTTTATTTCACGGGAGGTTTGAAGAGAGAGAATACGCCATGAATGTGTACGAGGGGCACATGGAAGCTGTGAAGAATTATGTGCCCGCTCATAAATTACTAGCATTCGATGTAAAGGAGGGATGGCCCCCTCTCTGTAATTTCTTAGGCGTTCCTCTGCCTCCCGCTGATACACCATATCCTCACTCCAATAATGCAGCACAAATCTGCAACACATTTTCTAAAATTAATAAAATTGTAAGTTCATAATTTTAGACAGATATGTAAGGGAGTTTTATGAAGGTGTAGTGCATATTTTGACTATTCGCAGATGTGTTTCAATCTTCGCCCAACAGTTCGTCAAATCATAGGGCATTCCTTGACCTCCTATTAATACGCCATTTCCTCACTACAATTATAAAACACAATTCTACCAATACGTTATTAAAAACTAATAAAAATGTGTAGGTTTCCCAAGTTCACATAGATATAAGGGAATTTTAAATAGGTTTTATGAAGATGTATATGCAATGTATATTTTGGAAAATAGGGTATTAATATATGAACATTTTTAGTAACTTCTAAAAATTTGGTAGTATAAGTTAGTTTGGTATAACAAAACTAATTTGGCCAATAAGCTATTATTATATGGAATTTTTTGTTGGCACCAAATTTTTTTTATGTAATATATCAACTAAAAAATGTGTAGTGCCACTTGCCATGGTCTATTCAACCCTTAACTTTCTTTCTAACTATCAAATTTTAATTATGCCGAGAGGTGTTCCTACATTCAAGCATGGATGGGAGCTGAAAGATTCTAGAATAGTTGAAAGATACCAGAATTTCTATGTAAACTTATAAGATTCCAATCTAGAATTTTTATTAAAAAAACCAAAAAAAAAAGACGAAAGGAATAAAAAAAAGAAAAAAAGAAAATACATGTTGGATAGAAAGAAAGGTGGATGACAGTTTCAAAGAAGCCATCACTATCAGGGCTTAAATTTGATGGTTCACCTTGCCTGTCAATAAATTTTTTTTCTATGATTTCATCTTTATTATTGCCTTTCACATGACAAATAATTTTTTTTATGCAAGTCAAATTTTCTAAAAGCATTTTGCACCCAATATCCTTGTTATTAACACAAAACTCCATCGATATGGTTTTATGCACTAAAGTGATGTGAAGGATGATTATACCAATGAAACTAGATTTGAAGCTATCATATCCTATCCTATCATAGCGTTTCTTGTCTTCAAATAGTTTAGTTCACTATATCACATTGTTTAAAAAAATAAAAGAAGGGGCTTTGTTATTAGTATCCTTGTGATCAACCATAACATATTTTTGCATAAGTCTTATAAACTATGCTTCTATATAAAGACTTGGATCCCCCCTACAATATGGATCAACATCTAAATACAATTTGGAGGATGAGCATTAGATTTTCATTATAGAACTTATATATATTTCATTATTATATTTACAATAGCTCATTAAAATACGAAGACATGGGCCAAACATCAATGTTAAAACTTAAGAGCCCTGAATATATTCAATTTTATTTTCTTGTCAGAACATATAAAAAGAACTCATAAAAACTACATTGAATTTTATGAAGTATGAACAGCTATGAAGTAAGAGTTTTTAGAAGTATTTATTGAAAAATATACACAGTTGAATCCAAAAACCTCTACATTGTATAATGTAGATCCCAATTTGTCAACACTACATTTAAGGGGTTATTACCATAGCAAGCAAGCACCAAACAAATTTACCCTACCAAAAATTATATTAAAAAAAAATACAAGAAAGAAACACAAAAAGATTTAAAATAGTCAATTTAAAGAGACTTACCAGTACCATCACTATTAAGCTCAATTAAAGATCTAGTCCAAATCTCCATTGGTTTCGCTCGAGGAGGTTTAGAAAAAAAAATTGAGAGCGTGCTGCGCTGGGTGAAGGGAAATTTCACTCTAAAAAAAATTATAATATAAAATATTATTTGTAGCTAGAATATCTTTGAAAAAAATAGGAAAAAAATTAAAATAATAGAAATTGTTGAAAGTTTCTATTAAAAAATTTAGAAATAAAAGTAAAAAACATGTATTTGTAATTTTGTATTGTTTTTAACATATATATATAAGAAGTTTCTATTTAAAAAAATTAAAAATAAAAGAAAAAATGGATTGTTTTTAAAACACACATATATATATATATATATATATATATATAAAGTTTATATTTAAAAAATTAAAAATAAAAGAAAAAAACACATATTTATATATAAAGTTTCTATTAGAAAATTTAAAAATAAAAGGATATATATATATATATATATATATATACACACACACTATACAGTCAAGTTTTAATATTAATTGTTTTTTTACAGCTTCTAAATAAATTTACATGTATTAACATACGGTCAAATATTTATTTTCACCATATTTTACAGTTAAAATCTTTAAATACAAGTATACGACCATCAAATTTAAGCCCTGATCACTATGCACTAAGATGAAAGAAAGAAACATTATAAAATTGCATATGAAAAGATGCACATTCAATCTATTTATATTGCATCCTTCCTTAATTTGTTTTTCACATGTAGAATGAACATATCAAATTGTAGGATTTGAGGTGAGCTGAAAGGGAGTTACAGATTGATTAAAAAAGAAAAGGCACCTCGAGAAGTATATCTCTCGTCATACTTTAAATATATTTTTTAAATATAAATATACTAGTATATTTACACTGAGAGACGTTCTACAATGGGCATAAAAGAAACCAAAAATTAAAAAATTAAAAAATCAAATCAAATTCAATGTATGCCAGTAGTTGAATGAGAGAAGGAATAGGCATAATTAATGGGTGGCAGTGTAGTGGGTGCCCGAAAAGAAAATAAAATGAAACAGTTGAAAAATGTAAATATGAAAATCAAGAGGGGTTCACAGGTTTTTCACTAAACATGATTTTCTCTCCATGTTTTTGGTTAAAAGAAATAAGGAGGACCAAAAGTAGGTTTTATTTTAAGGGAAAAAATTATTTATTTTTATTATGCTGAGAGGCGTTATACAGTCACATCAGGGTGGGGATGAGAGCACTCATTTTTTCTGCCTAAATTTATAAGAAAAAAATTAAAATACCAAAAAGGAAATAAATAAAAAATAAAACTTAAGAAAATCAAAGAAAAAAAACTAAACAAGAAATTAAAAATGGTTGAAGGAGAAAAAGCTAAATCACAAATACTATGTAACCAAAAAAGAAATTGGAAAAAATAAAAAAATAAAAACTAAAAAAAGAAATTGGAAAAAATAAAAAATAAAAACCAAAAAAAATTGGAAAAATTAAAAATAAATAAATAAATAAAATTGCAAGAGAAAATTAAAGAAACTATGGAAAAAAGATATACCTCGGCGTATTTTAGATATATTTTTAAAAATATAAATATACTAATTTATTTAGAATCTAAAAACAATTGTAGAGAATTAATGATCTTTTCCTTTTTTTTCCTTAAAAGAAAACCCTAGCTCTTCCAATTCTTTGCTCCTTCTAGCTCTAAAATCTTAAAGTTGTTATAGAACTCATCAGCAACATAAAAAAATTAAATAAATAAATATATTTTAAGTTAAAAAAATATATATATTTTAAGATAGTACTTAGAAGATGGGAGAGAATGATATATTCAGATCTTCTTTACTTTAACATCTTTTCATAGCTTCTTCCCTCAAACCTGCAAAAGGAAAGACAAAAAGAAAAAAGAAGAAATGATACAATTTAAGGAATAAATTTATTTTAGTAAGTTTAGAAAATCATTTTTTTCTAATGCATAAATCTACTCCTTAAAAGTAGCTAACAATTTCTCATTTGGTGGATTGAATATTTAAAAATGAATTTTTTAAAAAAATCTGCAATCATATCCCTAAATTTTAGTGATTATAACATGCCTTTGTAAATAAATTAAACAGTGAGTGATAACATTTCAATTTATATTTAAAAATAATTTTTTTAAAAAAATTCAATATGCAATCATATCTCTAAATTTTTGTTTATGGATTCCTTAATTAGAGGATGAATTATTATGACGTGCTTTTTTAAATAATTTTAAACTAGTACATTTATATTTTAAAAATATATCTAAAAGTATGCCCAGGGATATCTTTTTTCTATAGTTTCTTTGATTTTCTCATTTTTTTCCTTTGCAATTTCTTTTTTCTTTTTATTTTTTTATTTTTTCAATTTCTTTTTAGGTTCATAGTTTTAGTGATTTTCTCGAGTTTTTTCTCTTCCAATAGTTTCCAAGTTCTTTTTTGGTTTTTATTTTTTTATTTTTTCCAATTTCTTTTTTAGTTTTTATTTTTTATTTTTCTCAATTTCTTTTTTGGTTCCAAAGGGCTTAAATTTGACAGTCGACCTTGCCTGTAAAGCAATTTTTTTAATGACAGTTATCTATTCAATGTTGCCTTTAAAATACTATGACCTATCTTAGTATAAGTAGATTATATAAAAATCAGATATATATATATATATATATATATATATATATATATATCAGCATAATCCTATGTAAATTTTGTCAATTTGTCCAAAATCTTTCCTTTCATATGATACAGTCTTTTTAAAATTTTGATTGTATTTTATAGCAAAAATGGCTAAATACAGCTATCAAGGCTTAAATTTGACAGTTGTATAGCTGTATTTAGCCATTTTTACTGTAAAATACAATCAAAATTTTAAAAAGACTGTATCGTATGAAAGGAAATATTTTGGACAAACTGTCAAAATTTACTTAGGATTATGCTGATATATATATATATAATTTTTATATAATCTACTTATACTAAGATAGGTCATAGTATTTTAAAGGCATATATATATATATATATATATATATATATATATATATATATATATATATATATATATATAATCTACTTATACTAAGATAGGTCATAGTATTTTAAAGGCAACATTGAATAGATAACTCTCTAAAAAAATTACTTGACAGGCAAGGTCGACTGTCAAATTTAAGCCTTGGCTTCCATATTTTTTTTATTTAGCTTTTTCTCCCTCAATGTTTTTAATTTCTTTTTAGTTTTTTTCTTTGATTTTCTTAAGTTTTGTTTTTTATTTCCTTTTTTGATATTTTAATTTTTGTTTTTTTATAAATTTAGGCAGAAAAAATGAGTACTAGTATATTTATATTTAAAAAATATAACTAAAAGTATGCCAAGGGATATCCTTTTTCCATAGTTTCTTTCCTTTTTTCACTTTTTTTGGTTTGCAATTTCTTTTTTAGTTTTTATTTTATAATTTTTCCAATTTCTTTTTTGGTTCCATAGTTTTCGTGATTTTTGTCTAGCTTTTTCTCCTTCCAACAGTTTCTAATTTGTTTTTTGGTTTTTATTTTTTATTTTTTCCAATTCCTTTTTTATTTCTTATTTTTTATTTTTTCCAATTTTTTTTTTGGTTCCATAGTTTTTGTGATTTCGTTTTTTCTCCTTCAATGGTTTGTAATTTATTTTTTGGTTTTTTCCTTCGATTTTCTTAAGTATTATTTTTATTTCCTTTTTGGTATTTTAATTTTTTTTCTCATAAATTTAGGCAAAAAAATGAGTGCTCTCATCCCCACCCCGCTGTGACTGTACTAGTATATTTATATTTAAAAATATATATCTAAAGTATGCCAAGGGATATCTTTTTTCCATAGTTTATTTGAAAAAATAAAAAATAAAAACCAAAAAAGAAATTGGAAAAAGCAAAAAATAAAAACTAAAAAAGAAATTGGAAAAAATAAAAAATAAAAAAACAGAAAAGAAATTGAAAAAAAGAAAATCACAAAAACTATCGAACCAAAAAAAAATGGAAAAAATAAAAAATAAAAACCCAAAAATAAATTGGAAAAAAATAAAAACTAAAAACTATAAAAGAAATTGGAAAAAAATCAAAAAACTAAAAATCAAAATAGAAATTGAAAAATAAGAAAATCAAAAAAACTATTGAACCAAAAAAAAATTGGAACCAGTGATCTTCAAATGAAAATAAGTTTCCGTTTTAGAATTTTCATTTTTTTTTCTATAAATTTAGGCAGAAAAAATGAGTGCTCTCATCCCCACCCCGATGTGACTATATAACGCCTCTCTGCGTAACTAGTATATTTATATTTAAATAAATATACCTAAAATACGCTGAGGTATATCTTTTTTCCAAAGTTTCTTTGATTTTCTCTTGCAATTTCTTTTTTAGTTTTTATTTTTTAATTTTTCCAATTTCTTTTTTGGTTCCATGGTTTTCATGATTTTCTCTAGTTTTTTCTCCTTCCAAGAGTTTCCAATTTCTTTTTTAGTTTTTATTTTTTTATTTTTTCCAATTTCTTTTTTGGTTCCATAGTTTTTGTGATTTAGCTTTTTTTCCTTCAACCATTTTTTTTTTTTTTTTAAGTTTTTTTCTTTGATTTTTTTAAGTTCTTTTTTTTATTTCCTTTTTAGTATTTTTTTTTTAATAAATTTAGGCAGAAAAAATGAGTGCTCTCATCCACACCCCATTGTGACTGTACTAGTATATTTATATTTAAAAATATATATCTAAAATACGCCGAGGTATATCTTTTTTCCATAGTTTCTTTGATTTTCTCTTGCAATTTCTTTTTTAGTTTTTTTTTTTTTTATTTTTTCAATTTATTTTTTGGTTCCATAGTTTTCGTGATTTTCTCCAACTTTTTCTCCTTCAAACAGTTTCCAATTTCTCTTTTGGATTTTATTTTTTATTTTTTCCAATTTCTTTTTTAGTTTTTATTTTTTTATTTTTTCCAATTTCTTTTTTGGTTCCATAGTTTTTGTGATTTAGCTTTTTCTCCTTCAACCATTTTTTATATCTTTTTTAGTTTTTTTTCTTTGATTTTCTTAAGTTTTATTTTTTATTTCCTTTTTGGTATTTTATTTTTTTTCTTATAAATTTAAGCAGAAAAAAAGAGTGCTCTCATCCCCACCACAATATGACTGTATAACACCTCTCAGCGTAATAATTTTTCCAATTTTTTTTTTTGGTTCCATAGTTTTAGTGATTTTCTCCAGCTTTTTCTCCTTCCAACAGTTTCCAATTTCTTTTCTGGTTTTTATTTTTTATTTTTTTCAATTTCTTTTTTAGTTTTTTATTCTCAACTTTTTTTTGTTCCATAGTTTTTTTGATTTAGCTTTTTCTCCTTGAACAATTTTAATTTATTTTTAGTTTTTTTCTTTGATTTTATTAAGTTTTATTTTTTATTTCCTTTTTGGTATTTTAATTTTCTTTTTATAAATTTAGGTAGAAAAAATGAGTGCTCTCATCCCCACCCCGCTATGACTATACTAGTATATTTATATTTTAAAAAATATATTTAAAATATGCTGAGGTATATCTTTTTTCCATAGTTTCTTTGATTTTCTCATGCAATTTCTTTTTTAGTTTTTAATTTTTAATTTTTCCAATTTCTTTTTTGGTTCATAGTTTTCGTGATTTTCTCCATCTTTTTCTCCTTCCAATAGTTTCCAATTTCCTTTTTGGTTTTTATTTTTTATTTTTTCCAATTTCTTTTTTAGTTTTTATTTTTTCCAATTTCTTTTTTGGTTCCATAGTTTTTATGATTTAGCTTTTTCTCCTTCAACACTTTTTAATTTCTTTTTTAGTTTTTTTTTCTTTGATTTCCTTAAGTTTTATTTTTTGTTTCTTTTTTGGTATTTTAATATTTTTTCTTATAACTTTAGGTAGAAAAAATGAGTGCTCTCATCCCCACCCTGCTGTGACTTTATAACGCCTCTCGGCATAATTATTATTTTTAATTATTTTTATTTAATTAGAATATTTATATTTAAAAATATATATCTAAAGTATGCCGAGGGGTATCTTTTTTCATAGTTTGATTTTCTCACTTTTTTTTATTTTCAATTTCTTTTTTGGTTATTATTTTTTAAAATTTTTAATTTCTTTTTGGGTTCCATAGTTCTCTGATTTTCTCCATCTTTTTCTCCTTCCAATAGTTTCCAATTTCTTTTTTGGTTTTTAGTTTTTTTTTTCCCATTTTTTTTTACTTTTTACTTTTTATTTTTTCCAATTTCTTTTTTGTTCCATAGTTTTTGTGATTTAGTTTTTTCTCCTTCAACATTTTTTAATTTAATTTTTGTTGTTTTCTTTGATTTTCTTAAGTTTTATTGTTATTTCCTTTTTGGTATTTAAATTTTTCTTTTTTATAAATTTAGGCAAAAAAATGAGTGCTCTCATCACCACCCCACTATGACTATAGAACACCTCTCGGCGTAATGAAAACACTATTATGGGTAAGTCACCATTAAGAACAAATGAAATGAGTGTTGGTTGATGTAATAAATTTATTGTTATTTATTTTTAATTAAAATTATTAGTTATTTAATATAACAAAAATATATATTCTTGGATGATATTTAATTTAATTTTATTATGTTATTATTACGAAATGAGATAAAAGATGTATTTAATTAATTATTAATGAAATTAAAGCTACATGCTTAGTTAAAACTTATAATTAAATTTGAGTTTAATTTTTTTCCTAATCTAATTTAACTCTTAGTATCATAGTTGCATTGTGTTTATGACCATATGTGCATGTGTATGGGCGGACATTACATAGGTGCACTACAAGATGAAGGATTTGATTTTGGAGTTGTGGGGGATGACATTTTCAATTGATTTTTTATTTTGGAGTGGTTGATGAGGTCTTTAATGATGGGTGTTCATATTATTATGATTGAATTATAATTATGGTTAGGGTTACAAATTAGGTTAGAATTACAATTAGGGTTATGGTTAGATTTAAAATTAAGGTTGAATTAGAATATATATTTCTATAAAGATAAATATGCTAACCTTAACACGAAATTAAATCCTTACTATAACTCTAACCATACATGGAACCCTAACCCTAATCATAAAGTTAGAAATAGGGTTTAGGTTAGAAGTAGGGTTAGAACTATGGTTAGAATTAGGGTTGGGGTTTGAGTAAGAATTAGTGTTAGAATTACGGTTAGGGTTAAAATTAGGATTAGGGTTAGGGTTAGGATTATAATCAAGGTTAATGTTAGAGTTAGAGTTAAGGTTAGGGTTACAATTATGGTTAAGTTTAGTATTAAGGTTACAGTTAGGGTTCTAATTAGGATTAAGTGTAGGGTTAGAATTGAGGTTAGGGTTAGAATTAGAATTAGGGTTACTAAATTAAGGTAAGAATTAGATTTACAGTTAGGGTTAGGGTTAGTGATAGAGTTAGAGTTAGAATTTGGGTTAGGGTTAAGGTTAAAATCATAGTTAGGATTAGGATTAAGGTAAAGGTTAGAATTAGGGTTATTGTTAGATTTAAAATTAGGGTTATAGTTAGGGTAGAATCAGGGTTACTATTGATGTATAAATTTGTGGGTCTAATCCAACAACAACATGGGAAACTCTAAAAATGTGGGATGGCTTGTTAGAGTAACCTCTAGATTTTAGGGAAGCTAGCTCTTCTATTTTTTCAATGGAGGTTTTGGAAAAGGGCAAAAAAAATAAATTTATAGATACAATAAAACAAAATCCTGATCCTATGGCGATGCGCTGGATTTAAAACCAATTACAGAATGATAAAACTTAAATGATTTAATTGGGAAAAATTAAAGAGTAGAGAAGCTTGATCAATTATCTAGCTTATAAAAAGATTTAACAGAGGCTGAGAAATAGAGAAAGAAACAAGAACAAAGATACATCAGATCTGCATAGAACATCACTCCTTTTCATTATTTGAATGGTAACAACTTACAGAGGCAAGTTTGCTGCACAAAATAAAATGCTATATCTCTCTTTTGGAGCTACTGAGGCAAAAATATATCTCTGCTGCTATTAAAAATATCTGTGTCTATCTAGAACTCTCTAGAACTATGTATATTATTCCCCTTTCTTTGTCTTAGATCTGATATTTATAACCCAAAAAGATGAATCCCTTGAAGATCTCTAAAAAATCTTTATAACTACCTCCGTGAAATCCAGCACTAATTCCTGCAACTAGTAACTACAACTGACTATGAACTGGCTGTTCTGTTTTGCCCTACATGGTTGGAAAATATCTTGCAGCAAATGCTTAACCTATGGCATGAAAATCTTCCCGCCGTTCATCTCTTCTTACTTGCCATAAAAAATGAAAGTGGCTACATATAAAAACTAAGGGTTGCATCTTTGTTTTATCCACCATGAGGCATACAAGTCATTAAAATATAATAAAGCTTCCACATTATTATTTGTTGTAGCTTGCCTTGGGTCCCACCATTATCTCATAAAATAGACTTTATCACATTTTAAAACTGATTCTAAACTTCTCCCCATGAGATTTTAGATGAGACTCATTTTATATTAAAATATTAACCTTACTGAGAGGGTCCACCACATCCTTATGAGTTTCAACATTATTAAAATAATGTTCAACTTACTTGAGACTCACGTGACCATAAGAATTTTATGAGTTTAAAAAAAAAAAAGAAATAAAGCATTTATCTGTGCTCCGCAGCTTCCACTTGGTGGCCTAGCGCGAGTTTGGGAATGAAAATTCTCTCCTTGCCTCTCAAAAGAACATGGTTGCGCCAAGTGGCAACTCCCGAAGCCTCTTTTTCTTCGGTAGTCTAAATCATTAGATTATTTCTGTATCCTTGATCCTATGATTGCTGAGTATTTCAGTGTTTGTTGCAAGTTTGAAACCCTAATTTTGGGGTAGATTTCTCTGGAGCTTCTTCATAGAGTAGACCGAGTTTCATATTCAGTGGACTCTGCGCTCTCATTTTATTTATGGTTGCACACTTTGCTATTTGAATGGTGCCTTTGATCTTCTTTCCCAGATGAACATTATGTGCCATTTTGATATGACTTGAAGCTATGCTTTCCATGAAATTGTTGAGTGCTACGTAACAGCGTGCCTTATTTGGATGGGTCGCTCCCATTTCTAATGGTAGCTAATACACATTTGTTAACTGAGCCATGTACCTCTTGTTGGATCCACAATACATTTTATAGTTTACGTCAAGCTTCATACTTTATACGTTGCACCATGTTGGAGTAACGGCACCATCTCACTAAGGCGCCAATCTCATAACTAAGTTTTTGGTTTAAATGTCATTTATAGCTGCTTCTCTTTCATGGATCTGCTGCAATCTTATATGGCCAAGCTTTGGCTTGCAAAAGTTTGTCATTTACTCCTTTATCATTGTGCATTGAACTTCATGACTAGTGCGTTATATTCATATAACTTAGTGCCTCATTCTTTCATGGCTCTATCTCTATTTAGAATGATGATACATCGTTGGCATAGTTTCCATCTCTCTATTTCTGAGGCATGCATATTGTTCACATTGATTTCACCTTTATTCTTTATTAACACCATCATCAAATGCTTCACCGATTACAGCAAAATCGGTATATTCCTTTAGTGACTATATGCAACACCATCTGATGTTGATTTTCTATGTTCATTGGATGAATCTCTTGTTCTAGAGGTAGTTGCGGTTCTATATAGTGATAGTGTGAGTTTTTTTTCACCACTTTTAGTGGCTACATTGTCAATGTCGGTTCATGCCTTCCTTGAGCCAAATCTTATTTTTATCTTGGTGTACCTTGAATATGTATGAGCCTTGGTTTGAAAGAGGTTGAACCATCAAAATGAAGACTATCGTTCTTTATTGATTATGAACTCGCATGGCATAGTGATGCCATTCTTATGAGCTGCGTTATGATTAGCAAGTGGCTGTTCCTCCTTGTCTATCTTTGCCTCGAATGACAGTGCCACAATTATCTCATAGCAGCACCTTACTTCATCTTTGTTGTTACACCTTTATTTCTCAATGCGACCACCTCTCTTTCTTGACCATGTATATTATAAACTATGATATGTTTCAGATAACCCATCATGATCCATCGTAGTGTCATCTTCACAATGCTCACTCATTCCCTCTAGCGACATCCCCTGACTAGGTCGAGCCTTGTCATGGCTTCGAGCTTGATTGTGACAAACCTATGCCTTACTGTTGGAAATGATTATGGCTTGATGTGATACTCTAAGTTCCATGGTGACTGCATTCTGAAATAAAACTAGTGCCTCCTCTATTTCATATTGATGTGCCATATCTTCCTAGTAGTGCACTTATTGTATAGGCAAAGTCTCTTTGTATTGGTCGTACCATGCTTTAACTGGTGTGTCAAAATTCTCTATGCTAGTTGTGTCCCTGTGGCTTAGACTCACACCTTACTTTAGTTGCGTGCCTTTTATATGAACAAAGCACTTTCCTATCTGTCAGGAAGAGCCTTCTATATATACTGAGTGCCTTCCTCTGATGCGCTAATCTCATTTCAAAAATACCTATATTTGCATAGGGTGATCCTTCTGTGTGACCTTGGATTTAGTGGCATTTGTCTCGATTTGCAGAGGGGCAATGCTCATTTCCTTGAGGCCAATCCTTCATTGAATGGCCGATGCTTCACTGAATAGAGAATGTGACTTAATATTTGGTTGTGTGCCATTTTAGTAGCTGAGAGGCCGAACCATCTATGGTGAGCCCCATTTGTTTAGTATGACACACCACACCCTGTATATGCAGTGCTAAGTAGAGACCAGGCTCTTTACTCTTGTATTTTTGAGAGATAAACAGAGACTTATTTTGAAATAAATGGCACTCTGAGACTTATGTTGTATCTAGTTGAACTCTATTTGAAATTTGACCTGAATCCTCATCATCCTCTGTGAACCCCTTAATTAGTATGATACTGAAAATTTGAAATGGTGTAAACTTTATCACCAGTTACCATTAGAATTATGGTAAGAATTAGATTTATAGTTATGGTTAGGGTTCAAATTAGAGTTAGGGTTAGAGTTCAATTAGGGTTATGGTTAGTATTAAGGTTAGGGTTAGGGTTTGAAGTATAGTTAGGCTTAAGGTTAGAGTTAGGGTTAGGGTTAAAATTAGGGTTAATGTTAGAATCAGTTTAGGGTTATAATTAGGGTTAGGGTTGAAATTAAGGTTAGGTTAGAGTTAGAATTAGGGTAACTAAATTAGGGTAAGCATTAGAGTTATAGTTAGGGGTAGGGTTAGGGCTAGAGTTAGGGTTAGAATTTAGGTTAGGGTTAGGGTTAAAATTAGAGCTATGTTTAGGGTTAGAATAAGGGTTAGGGTTAGGGTTAGAATTATAATTATGGTTGGGGTTAGGGTTATAATTAGGGTTACAACTATAATTAGGCTTAATGTTAGAATTAAAGTTATGGTTAGGGTTACAATTAGGGTTAAGTTTAGTATTATATTTAGGGATAAGGTTTCAATTAGGATCAACCTTAAGGTTAAAATTAGACTTATGTTTAGGGTTATAATAAGGGTTAGGATTAGGGTTAGAATTAGGGTTAGGGTTAGGGTTAGAATTAGAGTTAGGGTTGGGATTACAATTAGGTTGGGGTTAGGGTTAGAATTAGGGCTATGACTATAACTAGGGTTAATGATAGAATTAGGGTTAGGGTTATAATTATATTTGGGGTTGGAATTGTAGTTAGAATTAGGGTTACGATAGGGGCTAGAATTACAATTAAAATTTGGCTTACAATTAGAAATAGGGTGAGAATTGGAATGAGAATCAGGGTTAGGTTTAGAATTAGAGTCAAGATTACAATTAGCGATGTGGTTAGGGTTAGGCTTTCAATTAGAATTAGGGTTAGAATTAGAATTAGGGTTACTAAATTCAGGTAAGCATTAGAGTTACAGTCAGGGTTAGGGTTAGGGATAGAGTTAGAGTTAGAATGTAGGTTAGGGTTAGGATTAAAATCATAGTTAGAATTAGGATTAAGGTAAAGGTTAGAATTAGGGTTATTGTTAGATTTAAAATTTGGGTTATAGTTAGGGTAGAATCAGTGTTACTATTAGAATTAGGGTAAGAATTAGATTTATAGTTAGGTTTAGGGTTCAAATTAGAGTTAGGGTTAGAGTTTAATTAGGGTTATGGTTAACTTATTAAGGTTAAGGTTAGGGTTTGAATTATAGTTAGGCTTAGGGTTAGAGTTAGGGTTAGGGTTAAAATTAGGGTTAATGTTAGAATCAGGTTAGGGTTATACTTAGGGTTAGGGTTGGAATTGAGGTTAGGATTAGAGTTAGAATTAGGGTTACTACATTAGGGTAAGCATTAGAGTTAAAGTTAGGGTTAGAGTTAGGGCTAGAGTTAGGGTTAGAATTTAGGTTAGGGTTAGGGTTAGAATTAGAGTTAGGGTTGGGATTACAATTAGGGTTGGGGTTAGGGCTAGAATTAGGGATATGACTATAATTAGGGTTATAATTATATTTGGGGTTGGAATTGCAGTTAGAATTAGGGTTATGATAGGGGCTAGAATTACAATTAAAATTTGGCTTACAATTAGAAATAGGGTGAGAATTGTAATGAGAATTAGGGTTAGGTTTTGAATTAGATTCAAGATTACAATTAGCAATGTGGTTAAGGTTAGGGTTACAATTAGAATTAGGGTTAATGTTAGAATTATGTTAGGGTTATAATTAGGTTTAGGGTTAGATTTAGGGTTAGAAGTACAATTAGAATTAGGGTTACAATTTGAGAAACGGTGACAATTAGAATGACAATTAGGTTCAAAACTAGTGTTAGAGTTAGGGTTATAATAAGGGTTTGGATTAGGGTGAGATTTAGGGTTACGGTTAGAATTAAGGTTAGGGTGAGGGTCAGGGTAAGGGTTCAACATTGAGATTAAAATAATCCTTAAATATAGGTACTCTAATTCAAAATCTAACCCTAAGTCTTACCACAACCATAAGTTTACTCTTAGCATTATTTTGTAAGCCTCAAAACCCTCAATCTAACCGTATTTCTAAATCTAACACTATTTAACATAATTCTAACCATAATTTTGACTCTAACTCTAATAATAACAATAACTTCAATTCCAACCATAATTGTAACCCTAACCCTAATTTTAACCCCTAACTCTAATCCTAAATATAATGTATAATATAATTATTATATAATACCATATATAATTTTAATTATTATATATATAATTTAGTATTAAGGTTAGGAATAGAGTTTCAATTATATAATAATGGTTAGGGTTAGGCTAGGATTAGCCTTAGGGTTAAAATTAGAGCTATGTTTAGGTGCCTTTAATTATTATATATATTATATTTAATTATTATAATATATCTAATCTATATTATAATATTATTATATAATTATATTATTTCATATAATTATATAATATAGTTAGAATTAGGCTTTCTGCTTCGGATGCTACTAGCATATTTATATTTTAAAAAAATATATCTAAAGTACAAGAGATATCCTTCTCGAGGTGCCTATTCCACCTATGTGAGGTAAATTGTTTAAAAATAGGCACCTCGAGAAGGATATCTCTCGGCGTACTTTAGATATATTTTTTTAAATATAAATATGCTAGTTTTATGTAAACAAAAATATATTAAACCAGTCTCTAGTTCTTGCGGTAGTATGGAGTCCTAATTCATGTAATTAGTCTTCTAGGGTTTGGACCAGTGAGGTCCTTTTTGATATCATAATCCATTTCAATCTCCATCTCAGGGAGGGTAATCAAATCTTAGCTCACGGAGCATATATGTAAACAGTTCCTTTTTGATATTTCAATATAATATACTATCTCTTATCTATCAAAAAAGAATATATATTGAACCACTTAAAATTATCGCTTGCCACCTATATTTATTTGTAACTATTTAATTCATTTTTTCTATTACATCTTTGAGGTTTCTATGATTTCATTTATTTTGATATTTACCAAAGGGGCAAGCAATTATTGGTTTGCTATTAAATTTCCCTTTGGTGACCATGCCATTACATTGCATCTTAGTTTTCTTATTTTTTCTAAAGACTTCTATTTAAAGATCATGAATACATCAACATTCATTCTAGTGTCTTTGCCTCAAGGATTTTAGGTATGACACTTGATCACTTACTTTTTTATTTTGCATTTCATATTATTGGTTTGGAAAATTTTTTCATAACAAAAATGGTGAGAAATTTTTTGTATTTTGTTATTGTAATTATGGGAGTGTTGATGCAAGATGTGGATGGTATGATGCTCCATTGATTTTTTATTTTGGAGTGGTTGATGAGGTCTTTAATGATGGGTGTTCATATTATTATGATTGAATTATAATTATGGTTAGGGTTACAAATTAGGTTAGAATTACAATTAGGGTTATGGTTAGATTTAAAATTAAGGTTGAATTAGCATATATATTTCTATAAAGATAAATATGCTAACCTTAACACGAAATTAAATCCTTACTATAACTCTAACCATACATGGAACCCTAACCCTAATCATAAAGTTAGAAATAGGGTTTAGGTTAGAAGTAGGGTTAGAACTATGGTTAGAATTAGGGTTGGGGTTTGAGTAAGAATTAGTGTTAGAATTACGGTTAGGGTTAAAATTAGGATTAGGGTTAGGGTTAGGATTATAATCAAGGTTAATGTTAGAGTTAGAGTTAAGGTTAGGGTTACAATTATGGTTAAGTTTAGTATTAAGGTTACAGTTAGGGTTCTAATTAGGATTAAGTGTAGGGTTAGAATTGAGGTTAGGGTTAGAATTAGAATTAGGGTTACTAAATTAAGGTAAGAATTAGATTTACAGTTAGGGTTAGGGTTAGTGATAGAGTTAGAGTTAGAATTTGGGTTAGGGTTAAGGTTAAAATCATAGTTAGGATTAGGATTAAGGTAAAGGTTAGAATTAGGGTTATTGTTAGATTTAAAATTAGGGTTATAGTTAGGGTAGAATCAGGGTTACTATTGATGTATAAATTTGTGGGTCTAATCCAACAACAACATGGGAAACTCTAAAAATGTGGGATGGCTTGTTAGAGTAACCTCTAGATTTTAGGGAAGCTAGCTCTTCTATTTTTTCAATGGAGGTTTTGGAAAAGGGCAAAAAAAATAAATTTATAGATACAATAAAACAAAATCCTGATCCTATGGCGATGCGCTGGATTTAAAACCAATTACAGAATGATAAAACTTAAATGATTTAATTGGGAAAAATTAAAGAGTAGAGAAGCTTGATCAATTATCTAGCTTATAAATAGATTTAACAGAGGCTGAGAAATAGAGAAAGAAACAAGAACAAAGATACATCAGATCTGCATAGAACATCACTCCTTTTCATTATTTGAATGGTAACAACTTACAGAGGCAAGTTTGCTGCACAAAATAAAATGCTATATCTCTCTTTTGGAGCTACTGAGGCAAAAATATATCTCTGCTGCTATTAAAAATATCTGTGTCTATCTAGAACTCTCTAGAACTATGTATATTATTCCCCTTTCTTTGTCTTAGATCTGATATTTATAACCCAAAAAGATGAATCCCTTGAAGATCTCTAAAAAATCTTTATAACTACCTCCGTGAAATCCAGCACTAATTCCTGCAACTAGTAACTACAACTGACTATGAACTGGCTGTTCTGTTTTTCCCTACATGGTTGGAAAATATCTTGCAGCAAATGCTTAACCTATGGCATGAAAATCTTCCCGCCGTTCATCTCTTCTTACTTGCCATAAAAAATGAAAGTGGCTACATATAAAAACTAAGGGTTGCATCTTTGTTTTATCCACCATGAGGCATACAAGTCATTAAAATATAATAAAGCTTCCACATTATTATTTGTTGTAGCTTGCCTTGGGTCCCACCATTATCTCATAAAATAGACTTTATCACATTTTAAAACTGATTCTAAACTTCTCCCCATGAGATTTTAGATGAGACTCATTTTATATTAAAATATTAACCTTACTGAGAGGGTCCACCACATCCTTATGAGTTTCAACATTATTAAAATAATGTTCAACTTACTTGAGACTCACGTGACCATAAGAATTTTATGAGTTTAAAAAAAAAAAAGAAATAAAGCATTTATCTGTGCTCCGCAGCTTCCACTTGGTGGCCTAGCGCGAGTTTGGGAATGAAAATTCTCTCCTTGCCTCTCAAAAGAACATGGTTGCGCCAAGTGGCAACTCCCGAAGCCTCTTTTTCTTCGGTAGTCTAAATCATTAGATTATTTCTGTATCCTTGATCCTATGATTGCTGAGTATTTCAGTGTTTGTTGCAAGTTTGAAACCCTAATTTTGGGGTAGATTTCTCTGGAGCTTCTTCATAGAGTAGACCGAGTTTCATATTCAGTGGACTTTGCGCTCTCATTTTATTTATGGTTGCACACTTTGCTATTTGAATGGTGCCTTTGATCTTCTTTCCCAGATGAACATTATGTGCCATTTTGATATGACTTGAAGCTATGCTTTCCATGAAATTGTTGAGTGCTACGTAACAGCGTGCCTTATTTGGATGGGTCGCTCCCATTTCTAATGGTAGCTAATACACATTTGTTAACTGAGCCATGTACCTCTTGTTGGATCCACAATACATTTTATAGTTTACGCCAAGCTTCATACTTTATACGTTGCACCATGTTGGAGTAACGGCACCATCTCACTAAGGCGCCAATCTCATAACTAAGTTTTTGGTTTAAATGTCATTTATAGCTGCTTCTCTTTCATGGATCTGCTGCAATCTTATATGGCCAAGCTTTGGCTTGCAAAAGTTTGTCATTTACTCCTTTATCATTGTGCATTGAACTTCATGACTAGTGCGTTATATTCATATAACTTAGTGCCTCATTCTTTCATGGCTCTATCTCTATTTAGAATGATGATACATCGTTGGCATAGTTTCCATCTCTCTATTTCTGAGGCATGCATATTGTTCACATTGATTTCACCTTTATTCTTTATTAACACCATCATCAAATGCTTCACCGATTACAGCAAAATCGGTATATTCCTTTAGTGACTATATGCAACACCATCTGATGTTGATTTTCTATGTTCATTGGATGAATCTCTTGTTCTAGAGGTAGTTGCGGTTCTATATAGTGATAGTGTGAGTTTTTTTTCACCACTTTTAGTGGCTACATTGTCAATGTCGGTTCATGCCTTCCTTGAGCCAAATCTTATTTTTATCTTGGTGTACCTTGAATATGTATGAGCCTTGGTTTGAAAGAGGTTGAACCATCAAAATGAAGACTATCGTTCTTTATTGATTATGAACTCGCATGGCATAGTGATGCCATTCTTATGAGCTGCGTTATGATTAGCAAGTGGCTGTTCCTCCTTGTCTATCTTTGCCTCGAATGACAGTGCCACAATTATCTCATAGCAGCACCTTACTTCATCTTTGTTGTTACACCTTTATTTCTCAATGCGACCACCTCTCTTTCTTGACCATGTATATTATAAACTATGATATGTTTCAGATAACCCATCATGATCCATCGTAGTGTCATCTTCACAATGCTCACTCATTCCCTCTAGCGACATCCCCTGACTAGGTCGAGCCTTGTCATGGCTTCGAGCTTGATTGTGACAAACCTATGCCTTACTGTTGGAAATGATTATGGCTTGATGTGATACTCTAAGTTCCATGGTGACTGCATTCTGAAATAAAACTAGTGCCTCCTCTATTTCATATTGATGTGCCATATCTTCCTAGTAGTGCACTTATTGTATAGGCAAAGTCTCTTTGTATTGGTCGTACCATGCTTTAACTGGTGTGTCAAAATTCTCTATGCTAGTTGTGTCCCTGTGGCTTAGACTCACACCTTACTTTAGTTGCGTGCCTTTTATATGAACAAAGCACTTTCCTATCTGTCAGGAAGAGCCTTCTATATATACTGAGTGCCTTCCTCTGATGCGCTAATCTCATTTCAAAAATACCTATATTTGCATAGGGTGATCCCTCTGTGTGACCTTGGATTTAGTGGCATTTGTCTCGATTTGCAGAGGGGCAATGCTCATTTCCTTGAGGCCAATCCTTCATTGAATGGCCGATGCTTCACTGAATAGAGAATGTGACTTAATATTTGGTTGTGTGCCATTTTAGTAGCTGAGAGGCCGAACCATCTATGGTGAGCCCCATTTGTTTAGTATGACACACCACACCCTGTATATGCAGTGCTAAGTAGAGACCAGGCTCTTTACTCTTGTATTTTTGAGAGATAAACAGAGACTTATTTTGAAATAAATGGCACTCTGAGACTTATGTTGTATCTAGTTGAACTCTATTTGAAATTTGACCTGAATCCTCATCATCCTCTGTGAACCCCTTAATTAGTATGATACTGAAAATTTGAAATGGTGTAAACTTTATCACCAGTTACCATTAGAATTAGGGTAAGAATTAGATTTATAGTTATGGTTAGGGTTCAAATTAGAGTTAGGGTTAGAGTTCAATTAGGGTTATGGTTAGTATTAAGGTTAGGGTTAGGGTTTGAAGTATAGTTAGGCTTAAGGTTAGAGTTAGGGTTAGGGTTAAAATTAGGGTTAATGTTAGAATCAGTTTAGGGTTATAATTAGGGTTATGGTTGAAATTAAGGTTAGGTTAGAGTTAGAATTAGGGTAACTAAATTAGGGTAAGCATTAGAGTTATAGTTAGGGGTAGGGTTAGGGCTAGAGTTAGGGTTAGAATTTAGGTTAGGGTTAGGGTTAAAATTAGAGCTATGTTTAGGGTTAGAATAAGGGTTAGGGTTAGGGTTAGAATTATAATTATGGTTGGGGTTAGGGTTATAATTAGGGTTACAACTATAATTAGGCTTAATGTTAGAATTAAAGTTATGGTTAGGGTTACAATTAGGGTTAAGTTTAGTATTATATTTAGGGATAAGGTTTCAATTAGGATCAACCTTAAGGTTAAAATTAGACTTATGTTTAGGGTTATAATAAGGGTTAGGATTAGGGTTAGAATTAGGGTTAGGGTTAGGGTTAGAATTAGAGTTAGGGTTGGGATTACAATTAGGTTGGGGTTAGGGTTAGAATTAGGGCTATGACTATAACTAGGGTTAATGATAGAATTAGGGTTAGGGTTATAATTATATTTGGGGTTGGAATTGTAGTTAGAATTAGGGTTACGATAGGGGCTAGAATTACAATTAAAATTTGGCTTACAATTAGAAATAGGGTGAGAATTGGAATGAGAATCAGGGTTAGGTTTAGAATTAGAGTCAAGATTACAATTAGCGATGTGGTTAGGGTTAGGCTTTCAATTAGAATTAGGGTTAGAATTAGAATTAGGGTTACTAAATTCAGGTAAGCATTAGAGTTACAGTCAGGGTTAGGGTTAGGGATAGAGTTAGAGTTAGAATGTAGGTTAGGGTTAGGATTAAAATCATAGTTAGAATTAGGATTAAGGTAAAGGTTAGAATTAGGGTTATTGTTAGATTTAAAATTTGGGTTATAGTTAGGGTAGAATCAGTGTTACTATTAGAATTAGGGTAAGAATTAGATTTATAGTTAGGTTTAGGGTTCAAATTAGAGTTAGGGTTAGAGTTTAATTAGGGTTATGGTTAACTTATTAAGGTTAAGGTTAGGGTTTGAATTATAGTTAGGCTTAGGGTTAGAGTTAGGGTTAGGGTTAAAATTAGGGTTAATGTTAGAATCAGGTTAGGGTTATACTTAGGGTTAGGGTTGGAATTGAGGTTAGGATTAGAGTTAGAATTAGGGTTACTACATTAGGGTAAGCATTAGAGTTAAAGTTAGGGTTAGAGTTAGGGCTAGAGTTAGGGTTAGAATTTAGGTTAGGGTTAGGGTTAGAATTAGAGTTAGGGTTGGGATTACAATTAGGGTTGGGGTTAGGGCTAGAATTAGGGATATGACTATAATTAGGGTTATAATTATATTTGGGGTTGGAATTGCAGTTAGAATTAGGGTTATGATAGGGGCTAGAATTACAATTAAAATTTGGCTTACAATTAGAAATAGGGTGAGAATTGTAATGAGAATTAGGGTTAGGTTTTGAATTAGATTCAAGATTACAATTAGCAATGTGGTTAAGGTTAGGGTTACAATTAGAATTAGGGTTAATGTTAGAATTATGTTAGGGTTATAATTAGGTTTAGGGTTAGATTTAGGGTTAGAAGTACAATTAGAATTAGGGTTACAATTTGAGAAACGGTGACAATTAGAATGACAATTAGGTTCAAAACTAGTGTTAGAGTTAGGGTTATAATAAGGGTTTGGATTAGGGTGAGATTTAGGGTTACGGTTAGAATTAAGGTTAGGGTGAGGGTCAGGGTAAGGGTTCAACATTGAGATTAAAATAATCCTTAAATATAGGTACTCTAATTCAAAATCTAACCCTAAGTCTTACCACAACCATAAGTTTACTCTTAGCATTATTTTGTAAGCCTCAAAACCCTCAATCTAACCGTATTTCTAAATCTAACACTATTTAACATAATTCTAACCATAATTTTGACTCTAACTCTAATAATAACAATAACTTCAATTCCAACCATAATTGTAACCCTAACCCTAATTTTAACCCCTAACTCTAATCCTAAATATAATGTATAATATAATTATTATATAATACCATATATAATTTTAATTATTATATATATAATTTAGTATTAAGGTTAGGAATAGAGTTTCAATTATATAATAATGGTTAGGGTTAGGCTAGGATTAGCCTTAGGGTTAAAATTAGAGCTATGTTTAGGTGCCTTTAATTATTATATATATTATATTTAATTATTATAATATATCTAATCTATATTATAATATTATTATATAATTATATTATTTCATATAATTATATAATATAGTTAGAATTAGGCTTTCTGCTTCGGATGCTACTAGCATATTTATATTTTAAAAAAATATATCTAAAGTACAAGAGATATCCTTCTCGAGGTGCCTATTCCACCTATGTGAGGTAAATTGTTTAAAAATAGGCACCTCGAGAAGGATATCTCTCGGCGTACTTTAGATATATTTTTTTAAATATAAATATGCTAGTTTTATGTAAACAAAAATATATTAAACCAGTCTCTAGTTCTTGCGGTAGTATGGAGTCCTAATTCATGTAATTAGTCTTCTAGGGTTTGGACCAGTGAGGTCCTTTTTGATATCATAATCCATTTCAATCTCCATCTCAGGGAGGGTAATCAAATCTCAGCTCACGGAGCATATATGTAAACAGTTCCTTTTTGATATTTCAATATAATATACTATCTCTTATCTATCAAAAAAGAATATATATTGAACCACTTAAAATTATCGCTTGCCACCTATATTTATTTGTAACTATTTAATTCATTTTTTCTATTACATCTTTGAGGTTTCTATGATTTCATTTATTTTGATATTTACCAAAGGGGCATGCAATTATTGGTTTGCTATTAAATTTCCCTTTGGTGACCATGCCATTACATTGCATCTTAGTTTTCTTATTTTTTCTAAAGACTTCTATTTAAAGATCATGAATACATCAACATTCATTCTAGTGTCTTTGCCTCAAGGATTTTAGGTATGACACTTGATCACTTACTTTTTTATTTTGCATTTCATATTATTGGTTTGGAAAATTTTTTCATAACAAAAATGGTGAGAAATTTTTTGTATTTTGTTATTGTAATTATGGGAGTGTTGATGCAAGATGTGGATGGTATGATGCTCCATTATTTTTTATTTTGGAGTGGTTGATGAGGTCTTTAATGATGGGTGTTCATATTATTATGATTGAATTATAATTATGGTTAGGGTTACAAATTAGGTTAGAATTACAATTAGGGTTATGGTTAGATTTAAAATTAAGGTTGAATTAGCATATATATTTCTATAAAGATAAATATGCTAACCTTAACACGAAATTAAATCCTTACTATAACTCTAACCATACATGGAACCCTAACCCTAATCATAAAGTTAGAAATAGGGTTTAGGTTAGAAGTAGGGTTAGAACTATGGTTAGAATTAGGGTTGGGGTTTGAGTAAGAATTAGTGTTAGAATTACGGTTAGGGTTAAAATTAGGATTAGGGTTAGGGTTAGGATTATAATGAAGGTTAATGTTAGAGTTAGAGTTAAGGTTAGGGTTACAATTATGGTTAAGTTTAGTATTAAGGTTACAGTTAGGGTTCTAATTAGGATTAAGTGTAGGGTTAGAATTGAGGTTAGGGTTAGAATTAGAATTAGGGTTACTAAATTAAGGTAAGAATTAGATTTACAGTTAGGGTTAGGGTTAGTGATAGAGTTAGAGTTAGAATTTGGGTTAGGGTTAAGGTTAAAATCATAGTTAGGATTAGGATTAAGGTAAAGGTTAGAATTAGGGTTATTGTTAGATTTAAAATTAGGGTTATAGTTAGGGTAGAATCAGGGTTACTATTGATGTATAAATTTGTGGGTCTAATCCAACAACAACATGGGAAACTCTAAAAATGTGGGATGGCTTGTTAGAGTAACCTCTAGATTTTAGGGAAGCTAGCTCTTCTATTTTTTCAATGGAGGTTTTGGAAAAGGGCAAAAAAAATAAATTTATAGATACAATAAAATAAAATCCTGATCCTATGGCGATGCGCTGGATTTAAAACCAATTACAGAATGATAAAACTTAAATGATTTAATTGGGAAAAATTAAAGAGTAGAGAAGCTTGATCAATTATCTAGCTTATAAATAGATTTAACAGAGGCTGAGAAATAGAGAAAGAAACAAGAACAAAGATACATCAGATCTGCATAGAACATCACTCCTTTTCATTATTTGAATGGTAACAACTTACAGAGGCAAGTTTGCTGCACAAAATAAAATGCTATATCTCTCTTTTGGAGCTACTGAGGCAAAAATATATCTCTGCTGCTATTAAAAATATCTGTGTCTATCTAGAACTCTCTAGAACTATGTATATTATTCCCCTTTCTTTGTCTTAGATCTGATATTTATAACCCAAAAAGATGAATCCCTTGAAGATCTCTAAAAAATCTTTATAACTACCTCCGTGAAATCCAGCACTAATTCCTGCAACTAGTAACTACAACTGACTATGAACTGGCTGTTCTGTTTTGCCCTACATGGTTGGAAAATATCTTGCAGCAAATGCTTAACCTATGGCATGAAAATCTTCCCGCCGGTCATCTCTTCTTACTTGCCATAAAAAATGAAAGTGGCTACATATAAAAACTAAGGGTTGCATCTTTGTTTTATCCACCATGAGGCATACAAGTCATTAAAATATAATAAAGCTTCCACATTATTATTTGTTGTAGCTTGCCTTGGGTCCCACCATTATCTCATAAAATAGACTTTATCACATTTTAAAACTGATTCTAAACTTCTCCCCATGAGATTTTAGATGAGACTCATTTTATATTAAAATATTAACCTTACTGAGAGGGTCCACCACATCCTTATGAGTTTCAACATTATTAAAATAATGTTCAACTTACTTGAGACTCACGTGACCATAAGAATTTTATGAGTTTAAAAAAAAAAAAGAAATAAAGCATTTATCTGTGCTCCGCAGCTTCCACTTGGTGGCCTAGCGCGAGTTTGGGAATGAAAATTCTCTCCTTGCCTCTCAAAAGAACATGGTTGCGCCAAGTGGCAACTCCCGAAGCCTCTTTTTCTTCGGTAGTCTAAATCATTAGATTATTTCTGTATCCTTGATCCTATGATTGCTGAGTATTTCAGTGTTTGTTGCAAGTTTGAAACCCTAATTTTGGGGTAGATTTCTCTGGAGCTTCTTCATAGAGTAGACCGAGTTTCATATTCAGTGGACTCTGCGCTCTCATTTTATTTATGGTTGCACACTTTGCTATTTGAATGGTGCCTTTGATCTTCTTTCCCAGATGAACATTATGTGCCATTTTGATATGACTTGAAGCTATGCTTTCCATGAAATTGTTGAGTGCTACGTAACAGCGTGCCTTATTTGGATGGGTCGCTCCCATTTCTAATGGTAGCTAATACACATTTGTTAACTGAGCCATGTACCTCTTGTTGGATCCACAATACATTTTATAGTTTACGCCAAGCTTCATACTTTATACGTTGCACCATGTTGGAGTAACGGCACCATCTCACTAAGGCGCCAATCTCATAACTAAGTTTTTGGTTTAAATGTCATTTATAGCTGCTTCTCTTTCATGGATCTGCTGCAATCTTATATGGCCAAGCTTTGGCTTGCAAAAGTTTGTCATTTACTCCTTTATCATTGTGCATTGAACTTCATGACTAGTGCGTTATATTCATATAACTTAGTGCCTCATTCTTTCATGGCTCTATCTCTATTTAGAATGATGATACATCGTTGGCATAGTTTCCATCTCTCTATTTCTGAGGCATGCATATTGTTCACATTGATTTCACCTTTATTCTTTATTAACACCATCATCAAATGCTTCACCGATTACAGCAAAATCGGTATATTCCTTTAGTGACTATATGCAACACCATCTGATGTTGATTTTCTATGTTCATTGGATGAATCTCTTGTTCTAGAGGTAGTTGCGGTTCTATATAGTGATAGTGTGAGTTTTTTTTCACCACTTTTAGTGGCTACATTGTCAATGTCGGTTCATGCCTTCCTTGAGCCAAATCTTATTTTTATCTTGGTGTACCTTGAATATGTATGAGCCTTGGTTTGAAAGAGGTTGAACCATCAAAATGAAGACTATCGTTCTTTATTGATTATGAACTCGCATGGCATAGTGATGCCATTCTTATGAGCTGCGTTATGATTAGCAAGTGGCTGTTCCTCCTTGTCTATCTTTGCCTCGAATGACAGTGCCACAATTATCTCATAGCAGCACCTTACTTCATCTTTGTTGTTACACCTTTATTTCTCAATGCGACCACCTCTCTTTCTTGACCATGTATATTATAAACTATGATATGTTTCAGATAACCCATCATGATCCATCGTAGTGTCATCTTCACAATGCTCACTCATTCCCTCTAGCGACATCCCCTGACTAGGTCGAGCCTTGTCATGGCTTCGAGCTTGATTGTGACAAACCTATGCCTTACTGTTGGAAATGATTATGGCTTGATGTGATACTCTAAGTTCCATGGTGACTGCATTCTGAAATAAAACTAGTGCCTCCTCTATTTCATATTGATGTGCCATATCTTCCTAGTAGTGCACTTATTGTATAGGCAAAGTCTCTTTGTATTGGTCGTACCATGCTTTAACTGGTGTGTCAAAATTCTCTATGCTAGTTGTGTCCCTGTGGCTTAGACTCACACCTTACTTTAGTTGCGTGCCTTTTATATGAACAAAGCACTTTCCTATCTGTCAGGAAGAGCCTTCTATATATACTGAGTGCCTTCCTCTGATGCGCTAATCTCATTTCAAAAAGACCTATATTTGCATAGGGTGATCCTTCTGTGTGACCTTGGATTTAGTGGCATTTGTCTCGATTTGCAGAGGGGCAATGCTCATTTCCTTGAGGCCAATCCTTCATTGAATGGCCGATGCTTCACTGAATAGAGAATGTGACTTAATATTTGGTTGTGTGCCATTTTAGTAGCTGAGAGGCCGAACCATCTATGGTGAGCCCCATTTGTTTAGTATGACACACCACACCCTGTATATGCAGTGCTAAGTAGAGACCAGGCTCTTTACTCTTGTATTTTTGAGAGATAAACAGAGACTTATTTTGAAATAAATGGCACTCTGAGACTTATGTTGTATCTAGTTGAACTCTATTTGAAATTTGACCTGAATCCTCATCATCCTCTGTGAACCCCTTAATTAGTATGATACTGAAAATTTGAAATGGTGTAAACTTTATCACCAGTTACCATTAGAATTAGGGTAAGAATTAGATTTATAGTTATGGTTAGGGTTCAAATTAGAGTTAGGGTTAGAGTTCAATTAGGGTTATGGTTAGTATTAAGGTTAGGGTTAGGGTTTGAAGTATAGTTAGGCTTAAGGTTAGAGTTAGGGTTAGGGTTAAAATTAGGGTTAATGTTAGAATCAGTTTAGGGTTATAATTAGGGTTAGGGTTGAAATTAAGGTTAGGTTAGAGTTAGAATTAGGGTAACTAAATTAGGGTAAGCATTAGAGTTATAGTTAGGGGTAGGGTTAGGGCTAGAGTTAGGGTTAGAATTTAGGTTAGGGTTAGGGTTAAAATTAGAGCTATGTTTAGGGTTAGAATAAGGGTTAGGGTTAGGGTTAGAATTATAATTATGGTTGGGGTTAGGGTTATAATTAGGGTTACAACTATAATTAGGCTTAATGTTAGAATTAAAGTTATGGTTAGGGTTACAATTAGGGTTAAGTTTAGTATTATATTTAGGGATAAGGTTTCAATTAGGATCAACCTTAAGGTTAAAATTAGACTTATGTTTAGGGTTATAATAAGGGTTAGGATTAGGGTTAGAATTAGGGTTAGGGTTAGGGTTAGAATTAGAGTTAGGGTTGGGATTACAATTAGGTTGGGGTTAGGGTTAGAATTAGGGCTATGACTATAACTAGGGTTAATGATAGAATTAGGGTTAGGGTTATAATTATATTTGGGGTTGGAATTGTAGTTAGAATTAGGGTTACGATAGGGGCTAGAATTACAATTAAAATTTGGCTTACAATTAGAAATAGGGTGAGAATTGGAATGAGAATCAAGGTTAGGTTTAGAATTAGAGTCAAGATTACAATTAGCGATGTGGTTAGGGTTAGGCTTTCAATTAGAATTAGGGTTAGAATTAGAATTAGGGTTACTAAATTCAGGTAAGCATTAGAGTTACAGTCAGGGTTAGGGTTAGGGATAGAGTTAGAGTTAGAATGTAGGTTAGGGTTAGGATTAAAATCATAGTTAGAATTAGGATTAAGGTAAAGGTTAGAATTAGGGTTATTGTTAGATTTAAAATTTGGGTTATAGTTAGGGTAGAATCAGTGTTACTATTAGAATTAGGGTAAGAATTAGATTTATAGTTAGGTTTAGGGTTCAAATTAGAGTTAGGGTTAGAGTTTAATTAGGGTTATGGTTAACTTATTAAGGTTAAGGTTAGGGTTTGAATTATAGTTAGGCTTAGGGTTAGAGTTAGGGTTAGGGTTAAAATTAGGGTTAATGTTAGAATCAGGTTAGGGTTATAATTAGGGTTAGGGTTGGAATTGAGGTTAGGATTAGAGTTAGAATTAGGGTTACTACATTAGGGTAAGCATTAGAGTTAAAGTTAGGGTTAGAGTTAGGGCTAGAGTTAGGGTTAGAATTTAGGTTAGGGTTAGGGTTAGAATTAGAGTTAGGGTTGGGATTACAATTAGGGTTGGGGTTAGGGCTAGAATTAGGGATATGACTATAATTAGGGTTATAATTATATTTGGGGTTGGAATTGCAGTTAGAATTAGGGTTATGATAGGGGCTAGAATTACAATTAAAATTTGGCTTACAATTAGAAATAGGGTGAGAATTGTAATGAGAATTAGGGTTAGGTTTTGAATTAGATTCAAGATTACAATTAGCAATGTGGTTAAGGTTAGGGTTACAATTAGAATTAGGGTTAATGTTAGAATTATGTTAGGGTTATAATTAGGTTTAGGGTTAGATTTAGGGTTAGAAGTACAATTAGAATTAGGGTTACAATTTGAGAAACGGTGACAATTAGAATGACAATTAGGTTCAAAACTAGTGTTAGAGTTAGGGTTATAATAAGGGTTTGGATTAGGGTGAGATTTAGGGTTACGGTTAGAATTAAGGTTAGGGTGAGGGTCAGGGTAAGGGTTCAACATTGAGATTAAAATAATCCTTAAATATAGGTACTCTAATTCAAAATCTAACCCTAAGTCTTACCACAACCATAAGTTTACTCTTAGCATTATTTTGTAAGCCTCAAAACCCTCAATCTAACCGTATTTCTAAATCTAACACTATTTAACATAATTCTAACCATAATTTTGACTCTAACTCTAATAATAACAATAACTTCAATTCCAACCATAATTGTAACCCTAACCCTAATTTTAACCCCTAACTCTAATCCTAAATATAATGTATAATATAATTATTATATAATACCATATATAATTTTAATTATTATATATATAATTTAGTATTAAGGTTAGGAATAGAGTTTCAATTATATAATAATGGTTAGGGTTAGGCTAGGATTAGCCTTAGGGTTAAAATTAGAGCTATGTTTAGGTGCCTTTAATTATTATATATATTATATTTAATTATTATAATATATCTAATCTATATTATAATATTATTATATAATTATATTATTTCATATAATTATATAATATAGTTAGAATTAGGCTTTCTGCTTCGGATGCTACTAGCATATTTATATTTTAAAAAAATATATCTAAAGTACAAGAGATATCCTTCTCGAGGTGCCTATTCCACCTATGTGAGGTAAATTGTTTAAAAATAGGCACCTCGAGAAGGATATCTCTCGGCGTACTTTAGATATATTTTTTTAAATATAAATATGCTAGTTTTATGTAAACAAAAATATATTAAACCAGTCTCTAGTTCTTGCGGTAGTATGGAGTCCTAATTCATGTAATTAGTCTTCTAGGGTTTGGACCAGTGAGGTCCTTTTTGATATCATAATCCATTTCAATCTCCATCTCAGGGAGGGTAATCAAATCTTAGCTCACGGAGCATATATGTAAACAGTTCCTTTTTGATATTTCAATATAATATACTATCTCTTATCTATCAAAAAAGAATATATATTGAACCACTTAAAATTATCGCTTGCCACCTATATTTATTTGTAACTATTTAATTCATTTTTTCTATTACATCTTTGAGGTTTCTATGATTTCATTTATTTTGATATTTATCAAAGGGGCATGCAATTATTGGTTTGCTATTAAATTTCCCTTTGGTGACCATGCCATTACATTGCATCTTAGTTTTCTTATTTTTTCTAAAGACTTCTATTTAAAGATCATGAATACATCAACATTCATTCTAGTGTCTTTGCCTCAAGGATTTTAGGTATGACACTTGATCACTTACTTTTTTATTTTGCATTTCATATTATTGGTTTGGAAAATTTTTTCATAACAAAAATGGTGAGAAATTTTTTGTATTTTGTTATTGTAATTATGGGAGTGTTGATGCAAGATGTGGATGGTATGATGCTCCATTATTTTTTATTTTGGAGTGGTTGATGAGGTCTTTAATGATGGGTGTTCATATTATTATGATTGAATTATAATTATGGTTAGGGTTACAAATTAGGTTAGAATTACAATTAGGGTTATGGTTAGATTTAAAATTAAGGTTGAATTAGCATATATATTTCTATAAAGATAAATATGCTAACCTTAACACGAAATTAAATCCTTACTATAACTCTAACCATACATGGAACCCTAACCCTAATCATAAAGTTACAAATAGGGTTTAGGTTAGAAGTAGGGTTAGAACTATGGTTAGAATTAGGGTTGGGGTTTGAGTAAGAATTAGTGTTAGAATTACGGTTAGGGTTAAAATTAGGATTAGGGTTAGGGTTAGGATTATAATGAAGGTTAATGTTAGAGTTAGAGTTAAGGTTAGGGTTACAATTATGGTTAAGTTTAGTATTAAGGTTACAGTTAGGGTTCTAATTAGGATTAAGTGTAGGGTTAGAATTGAGGTTAGGGTTAGAATTAGAATTAGGGTTACTAAATTAAGGTAAGAATTAGATTTACAGTTAGGGTTAGGGTTAGTGATAGAGTTAGAGTTAGAATTTGGGTTAGGGTTAAGGTTAAAATCATAGTTAGGATTAGGATTAAGGTAAAGGTTAGAATTAGGGTTATTGTTAGATTTAAAATTAGGGTTATAGTTAGGGTAGAATCAGGGTTACTATTGATGTATAAATTTGTGGGTCTAATCCAACAACAACATGGGAAACTCTAAAAATGTGGGATGGCTTGTTAGAGTAACCTCTAGATTTTAGGGAAGCTAGCTCTTCTATTTTTTCAATGGAGGTTTTGGAAAAGGGCAAAAAAAATAAATTTATAGATACAATAAAACAAAATCCTGATCCTATGGCGATGCGCTGGATTTAAAACCAATTACAGAATGATAAAACTTAAATGATTTAATTGGGAAAAATTAAAGAGTAGAGAAGCTTGATCAATTATCTAGCTTATAAATAGATTTAACAGAGGCTGAGAAATAGAGAAAGAAACAAGAACAAAGATACATCAGATCTGCATAGAACATCACTCCTTTTCATTATTTGAATGGTAACAACTTACAGAGGCAAGTTTGCTGCACAAAATAAAATGCTATATCTCTCTTTTGGAGCTACTGAGGCAAAAATATATCTCTGCTGCTATTAAAAATATCTGTGTCTATCTAGAACTCTCTAGAACTATGTATATTATTCCCCTTTCTTTGTCTTAGATCTGATATTTATAACCCAAAAAGATGAATCCCTTGAAGATCTCTAAAAAATCTTTATAACTACCTCCGTGAAATCCAGCACTAATTCCTGCAACTAGTAACTACAACTGACTATGAACTGGCTGTTCTGTTTTGCCCTACATGGTTGGAAAATATCTTGCAGCAAATGCTTAACCTATGGCATGAAAATCTTCCCGCCGTTCATCTCTTCTTACTTGCCATAAAAAATGAAAGTGGCTACATATAAAAACTAAGGGTTGCATCTTTGTTTTATCCACCATGAGGCATACAAGTCATTAAAATATAATAAAGCTTCCACATTATTATTTGTTGTAGCTTGCCTTGGGTCCCACCATTATCTCATAAAATAGACTTTATCACATTTTAAAACTGATTCTAAACTTCTCCCCATGAGATTTTAGATGAGACTCATTTTATATTAAAATATTAACCTTACTGAGAGGGTCCACCACATCCTTATGAGTTTCAACATTATTAAAATAATGTTCAACTTACTTGAGACTCACGTGACCATAAGAATTTTATGAGTTTAAAAAAAAAAAAGAAATAAAGCATTTATCTGTGCTCCGCAGCTTCCACTTGGTGGCCTAGCGCGAGTTTGGGAATGAAAATTCTCTCCTTGCCTCTCAAAAGAACATGGTTGCGCCAAGTGGCAACTCCCGAAGCCTCTTTTTCTTCGGTAGTCTAAATCATTAGATTATTTCTGTATCCTTGATCCTATGATTGCTGAGTATTTCAGTGTTTGTTGCAAGTTTGAAACCCTAATTTTGGGGTAGATTTCTCTGGAGCTTCTTCATAGAGTAGACCGAGTTTCATATTCAGTGGACTCTACGCTCTCATTTTATTTATGGTTGCACACTTTGCTATTTGAATGGTGCCTTTGATCTTCTTTCCCAGATGAACATTATGTGCCATTTTGATATGACTTGAAGCTATGCTTTCCATGAAATTGTTGAGTGCTACGTAACAGCGTGCCTTATTTGGATGGGTCGCTCCCATTTCTAATGGTAGCTAATACACATTTGTTAACTGAGCCATGTACCTCTTGTTGGATCCACAATACATTTTATAGTTTACGCCAAGCTTCATACTTTATACGTTGCACCATGTTGGAGTAACGGCACCATCTCACTAAGGCGCCAATCTCATAACTAAGTTTTTGGTTTAAATGTCATTTATAGCTGCTTCTCTTTCATGGATCTGCTGCAATCTTATATGGCCAAGCTTTGGCTTGCAAAAGTTTGTCATTTACTCCTTTATCATTGTGCATTGAACTTCATGACTAGTGCGTTATATTCATATAACTTAGTGCCTCATTCTTTCATGGCTCTATCTCTATTTAGAATGATGATACATCGTTGGCATAGTTTCCATCTCTCTATTTCTGAGGCATGCATATTGTTCACATTGATTTCACCTTTATTCTTTATTAACACCATCATCAAATGCTTCACCGATTACAGCAAAATCGGTATATTCCTTTAGTGACTATATGCAACACCATCTGATGTTGATTTTCTATGTTCATTGGATGAATCTCTTGTTCTAGAGGTAGTTGCGGTTCTATATAGTGATAGTGTGAGTTTTTTTTCACCACTTTTAGTGGCTACATTGTCAATGTCGGTTCATGCCTTCCTTGAGCCAAATCTTATTTTTATCTTGGTGTACCTTGAATATGTATGAGCCTTGGTTTGAAAGAGGTTGAACCATCAAAATGAAGACTATCGTTCTTTATTGATTATGAACTCGCATGGCATAGTGATGCCATTCTTATGAGCTGCGTTATGATTAGCAAGTGGCTGTTCCTCCTTGTCTATCTTTGCCTCGAATGACAGTGCCACAATTATCTCATAGCAGCACCTTACTTCATCTTTGTTGTTACACCTTTATTTCTAAATGCGACCACCTCTCTTTCTTGACCATGTATATTATAAACTATGATATGTTTCAGATAACCCATCATGATCCATCGTAGTGTCATCTTCACAATGCTCACTCATTCCCTCTAGCGACATCCCCTGACTAGGTCGAGCCTTGTCATGGCTTCGAGCTTGATTGTGACAAACCTATACCTTACTGTTGGAAATGATTATGGCTTGATGTGATACTCTAAGTTCCATGGTGACTGCATTCTGAAATAAAACTAGTGCCTCCTCTATTTCATATTGATGTGCCATATCTTCCTAGTAGTGCACTTATTGTATAGGCAAAGTCTCTTTGTATTGGTCGTACCATGCTTTAACTGGTGTGTCAAAATTCTCTATGCTAGTTGTGTCCCTGTGGCTTAGACTCACACCTTACTTTAGTTGCATGCCTTTTATATGAACAAAGCACTTTCCTATCTGTCAGGAAGAGCCTTCTATATATACTGAGTGCCTTCCTCTGATGCGCTAATCTCATTTCAAAAATACCTATATTTGCATAGGGTGATCCCTCTGTGTGACCTTGGATTTAGTGGCATTTGTCTCGATTTGCAGAGGGGCAATGCTCATTTCCTTGAGGCCAATCCTTCATTGAATGGCCGATGCTTCACTGAATAGAGAATGTGACTTAATATTTGGTTGTGTGCCATTTTAGTAGCTGAGAGGCCGAACCATCTATGGTGAGCCCCATTTGTTTAGTATGACACACCACACCCTGTATATGCAGTGCTAAGTAGAGACCAGGCTCTTTACTCTTGTATTTTTGAGAGATAAACAGAGACTTATTTTGAAATAAATGGCACTCTGAGACTTATGTTGTATCTAGTTGAACTCTATTTGAAATTTGACCTGAATCCTCATCATCCTCTGTGAACCCCTTAATTAGTATGATACTGAAAATTTGAAATGGTGTAAACTTTATCACCAGTTACCATTAGAATTAGGGTAAGAATTAGATTTATAGTTATGGTTAGGGTTCAAATTAGAGTTAGGGTTAGAGTTCAATTAGGGTTATGGTTAGTATTAAGGTTAGGGTTAGGGTTTGAAGTATAGTTAGGCTTAAGGTTAGAGTTAGGGTTAGGGTTAAAATTAGGGTTAATGTTAGAATCAGTTTAGGGTTATAATTAGGGTTAGGGTTGAAATTAAGGTTAGGTTAGAGTTAGAATTAGGGTAACTAAATTAGGGTAAGCATTAGAGTTATAGTTAGGGGTAGGGTTAGGGCTAGAGTTAGGGTTAGAATTTAGGTTAGGGTTAGGGTTAAAATTAGAGCTATGTTTAGGGTTAGAATAAGGGTTAGGGTTAGGGTTAGAATTATAATTATGGTTGGGGTTAGGGTTATAATTAGGGTTACAACTATAATTAGGCTTAATGTTAGAATTAAAGTTATGGTTAGGGTTACAATTAGGGTTAAGTTTAGTATTATATTTAGGGATAAGGTTTCAATTAGGATCAACCTTAAGGTTAAAATTAGACTTATGTTTAGGGTTATAATAAGGGTTAGGATTAGGGTTAGAATTAGGGTTAGGGTTAGGGTTAGAATTAGAGTTAGGGTTGGGATTACAATTAGGTTGGGGTTAGGGTTAGAATTAGGGCTATGACTATAACTAGGGTTAATGATAGAATTAGGGTTAGGGTTATAATTATATTTGGGGTTGGAATTGTAGTTAGAATTAGGGTTACGATAGGGGCTAGAATTACAATTAAAATTTGGCTTACAATTAGAAATAGGGTGAGAATTGGAATGAGAATCAGGGTTAGGTTTAGAATTAGAGTCAAGATTACAATTAGCGATGTGGTTAGGGTTAGGCTTTCAATTAGAATTAGGGTTAGAATTAGAATTAGGGTTACTAAATTCAGGTAAGCATTAGAGTTACAGTCAGGGTTAGGGTTAGGGATAGAGTTAGAGTTAGAATGTAGGTTAGGGTTAGGATTAAAATCATAGTTAGAATTAGGATTAAGGTAAAGGTTAGAATTAGGGTTATTGTTAGATTTAAAATTTGGGTTATAGTTAGGGTAGAATCAGTGTTACTATTAGAATTAGGGTAAGAATTAGATTTATAGTTAGGTTTAGGGTTCAAATTAGAGTTAGGGTTAGAGTTTAATTAGGGTTATGGTTAACTTATTAAGGTTAAGGTTAGGGTTTGAATTATAGTTAGGCTTAGGGTTAGAGTTAGGGTTAGGGTTAAAATTAGGGTTAATGTTAGAATCAGGTTAGGGTTATAATTAGGGTTAGGGTTGGAATTGAGGTTAGGATTAGAGTTAGAATTAGGGTTACTACATTAGGGTAAGCATTAGAGTTAAAGTTAGGGTTAGAGTTAGGGCTAGAGTTAGGGTTAGAATTTAGGTTAGGGTTAGGGTTAGAATTAGAGTTAGGGTTGGGATTACAATTAGGGTTGGGGTTAGGGCTAGAATTAGGGATATGACTATAATTAGGGTTATAATTATATTTGGGGTTGGAATTGCAGTTAGAATTAGGGTTATGATAGGGGCTAGAATTACAATTAAAATTTGGCTTACAATTAGAAATAGGGTGAGAATTGTAATGAGAATTAGGGTTAGGTTTTGAATTAGATTCAAGATTACAATTAGCAATGTGGTTAAGGTTAGGGTTACAATTAGAATTAGGGTTAATGTTAGAATTATGTTAGGGTTATAATTAGGTTTAGGGTTAGATTTAGGGTTAGAAGTACAATTAGAATTAGGGTTACAATTTGAGAAACGGTGACAATTAGAATGACAATTAGGTTCAAAACTAGTGTTAGAGTTAGGGTTATAATAAGGGTTTGGATTAGGGTGAGATTTAGGGTTACGGTTAGAATTAAGGTTAGGGTGAGGGTCAGGGTAAGGGTTCAACATTGAGATTAAAATAATCCTTAAATATAGGTACTCTAATTCAAAATCTAACCCTAAGTCTTACCACAACCATAAGTTTACTCTTAGCATTATTTTGTAAGCCTCAAAACCCTCAATCTAACCGTATTTCTAAATCTAACACTATTTAACATAATTCTAACCATAATTTTGACTCTAACTCTAATAATAACAATAACTTCAATTCCAACCATAATTGTAACCCTAACCCTAATTTTAACCCCTAACTCTAATCCTAAATATAATGTATAATATAATTATTATATAATACCATATATAATTTTAATTATTATATATATAATTTAGTATTAAGGTTAGGAATAGAGTTTCAATTATATAATAATGGTTAGGGTTAGGCTAGGATTAGCCTTAGGGTTAAAATTAGAGCTATGTTTAGGTGCCTTTAATTATTATATATATTATATTTAATTATTATAATATATCTAATCTATATTATAATATTATTATATAATTATATTATTTCATATAATTATATAATATAGTTAGAATTAGGCTTTCTGCTTCGGATGCTACTAGCATATTTATATTTTAAAAAAATATATCTAAAGTACAAGAGATATCCTTCTCGAGGTGCCTATTCCACCTATGTGAGGTAAATTGTTTAAAAATAGGCACCTCGAGAAGGATATCTCTCGGCGTACTTTAGATATATTTTTTTAAATATAAATATGCTAGTTTTATGTAAACAAAAATATATTAAACCAGTCTCTAGTTCTTGCGGTAGTATGGAGTCCTAATTCATGTAATTAGTCTTCTAGGGTTTGGACCAGTGAGGTCCTTTTTGATATCATAATCCATTTCAATCTCCATCTCAGGGAGGGTAATCAAATCTCAGCTCACGGAGCATATATGTAAACAGTTCCTTTTTGATATTTCAATATAATATACTATCTCTTATCTATCAAAAAAGAATATATATTGAACCACTTAAAATTATCGCTTGCCACCTATATTTATTTGTAACTATTTAATTCATTTTTTCTATTACATCTTTGAGGTTTCTATGATTTCATTTATTTTGATATTTACCAAAGGGGCATGCAATTATTGGTTTGCTATTAAATTTCCCTTTGGTGACCATGCCATTACATTGCATCTTAGTTTTCTTATTTTTTCTAAAGACTTCTATTTAAAGATCATGAATACATCAACATTCATTCTAGTGTCTTTGCCTCAAGGATTTTAGGTATGACACTTGATCACTTACTTTTTTATTTTGCATTTCATATTATTGGTTTGAAAAAATTTTTCATAACAAAAATGGTGAGAAATTTTTTGTATTTTGTTATTGTAATTATGGGAGTGTTGATGCAAGATGTGGATGGTATGATGCTCCATTATTTATTTATAATTTTATATTTTTGCAAGTTTTCAACACTTAATAATTGAGAAAAATAAGATGGGCAACATGAGAACTTTATTTTCCACATCACATAAGTTTTATATTGAGCAACCTTCATTATTCCATTTTAAAAGATTTTGCATACTATTGATTAATCAATATTGCAGATTTATCTTTCTTGTGAATATTTTAAAGAAGTTCAATATTTGAGAATTAATGGAGGCCATTTTCTCATCTATAATTTTGGTCTTAGGGAATATATTTTCTTTTTATTATGTAGGAGTCTAAAAACTAGGTACTCCATTTGATTTTGTGAGTGTAACATGTATGTTACAAAGAGGCTATAATTATCTTTGAAGATAGAGCTTAAATGATTTTTATATTTATTTTAAAAACTATTTTATTTTGTGTGGTCTCAATCTCAAAACCTTAGCCACCTTGGACACAAGTTACAACTCAAACATATTTTCTTACGAAATTGAGAATGATAGGGTGATGGAAATTTGAGCAATATTGAACTATGGTTAACTCTATTAACATGTTAATAACATATGAGACATCATTGAAGGGATATACTCAACTTGAAACCTCAAGATTATTCTTGATTGTCATGTTGTTTTCCTTCTTCCCTTAGTTCTTCTTTTTCTCACCATTATCAGGCTATTATCTAGTTAGGGCTTGATTTAGCTATTGAGGAAACAATCAACCTAGTGATGGACAAAATGAAGAAGGAGCCATTATGAGGTGGAAATAAATTCCTAATTGCTAGAACCTCTTATATGGAGCTAGGGGAAACTCTCTAACCATGATCTGTCACCTCCTCTCACAAATTATATAGCTCTTATTATGCAGTAATTTGTTGTAATGTCCCCACCTAATTGTTTAAATTTTTACAATATTCAAATGAAGCAAAAGCAAGCCCTCACACATTCTAGTCACCTGAATCCTGATTTGGGCAAGGTGAGAGCATGCAATGTTTGGAAACACTATTTAGATGAATTCAATGCTCAAAAATTAAATAGGTGGCATTTAAATTGAACTTGCATGAAAACAATCTTCTAAAAGTTCAAAGTTGTGTCACACTTTAATAAAGGAAATGACCAACACTAATCTAATTTCTTAACTTGAATTACATATTTAAATTTCAAAATGTTGTAAACTAATAAAATGTAGATTTTTTAGAGTATATTATGTTTGTATTTTAAAAAAAAAATACAAATTATTTAAAGGTAGTATTTTATAAAATTGACACTATAATTTGGTTGCTGATAAAATGCTGAAAAATAAGGTTGAATGGGACGTCACAATTTATATAGTAAATTTCATTTATTTTCCTTCTATACTTTTTTGTGTATTCATAACTCAAAACTTTAGGATTAATTTTTTCCCCAATTTGACAAATTTATATTTGTAAATAAATCTTGGAAATTGTGTAATGAAAACACAACTTTTTTGATGGGATGACAACTTTTGTCTTGATTATTTATTTAAAATAGGGAAAAATTATATCATCTTGACAAGGAATATCTCCTCTAGTGCATCATATTTTTTTCAATTTTTTTTATAAACTTTACTATTTTTTCTTGAGAGGACAATCATCAACATATTTTGGTGTTGATGACCTACTTTTAGTAGAAATAAAAAATAAAATATACACATTAATTGAAATGTTTAAAAATTTATATTTTTACAAATTAGACTTATATATATCTACAAAAGGGTATTTTTAGATTCTTTTAAAATGATTATTTGCACGAGTAGGGGTCGTTAGAACCTCAAGTTTTTTAAATAATTTCATTTTTTGGTAAATGAGCCCCAAAATGATGCTACATATGTTTTTAGTGGATGGTTCCAATTGGGAAAGTTGTGGCCTAGATGTAATTTAGCTAGAATGAATCCAGATAGAATATAAGTTTCACCAAAATTAATTTTTAGTTGGAAATACTTAAAACCGTTTATGCTGATAAGTTGACCCAAAGTGTAACACAACAACAATCTTTCTAGATTATTTATTTCAAATAAATAATAGTGCACTTAAAAAAATATTATAGACAAGAAATTATCAAAGTGCCTACTTTGTTAACAAACAAATAAACTAACTATGAAAGATGAAAATTACCACAAGCTCTTCTCATGTAATACTACAACAAACTGCTACAGTGCAAGAATAACCTAATGTAATGAAGAAATACTAGCTAAAATAAGTAAAAAATAACTCTAACATTGTTGTGGAATGTAGCAACCTCTTGTTTCTAATATAACCACTTAGTCACTACAAAAAATCTACCATAAATCTAAACTATAATTCTGTAATCACATTTTCCAACTCCTAAACAATTGAACAGTCTAGCTGGAAAAATTGGTATGAACTTCTGATGTAGCTACAATCCTTCACTACATGATATGACCCATAGAAGGGTGGTACAACACACTATTTAGTAGTGGTTCAACTCTCTTCAAGCTACGACTTCAAATCCATTTCAATCACCCCTTTCAACGTGTGCAAACTTGAAATTATATAGCTAACAATAGTAGTATACCCTATCCTCAAGTTATATGGACCTTTGTTATTGTTGTAACAATCTAAAACTACAAATTAGCACCTAAAAATTTATGCAACCCTCACCAAATAATCATTCAAAGCCTTACACAGATAATACTTCACTATATGACTAGCAAAGAATATCAAGATTATCACAAATTGATTTGCAATGCAAATGCAAATTCAAACTAAAACTCACTCAATCATGCACCCAAAAATTCATAATCAAACCTATGAATCTTCACACCAAACATTGAAAACTAGATATTACAAAAATTTAACTCGGTGATTCTTGTATGAAACCACTCAAACGGTTAAGAGGGTTTTCATCCTCAAAACCAAATCATGAGGAACATAGGTAGTTCCTAGATGGAATTACTCAATCAACTAAGAGGGTTTTCATACCCAAAATTGATCTTTACCAAAAGGGCTTTTGTCTTTAGGTGGAAGAAGATGAACAAAGTTCAATCTTTGAAACAAGGGTTTTCACAAATTCAACAATAGCCTCTTTATGTTCTCAAATCCTTCTTTTATAGACACTTTTAAGGCAACTTTTAGGGAAACAAAAATATTATTATTTTTAATTTCTTTTTTCCCCTCCAATAGTAAAAGTAAAGTGACTTTTTGAATTCTTTTAATTTGATAACACTTTTTTTAATCCTCATTTTCAATGTCACATTTATGACCCACTTTTAAAACAACATTTTAAGGCACCACTTAATACCCTATGCCTAGTGTTATAACTTTTGGCCCTCATTTAAAAACACTTTATGACGTTGACCACCCTTCTTTTAAATAAATAAATAAACATAAGTTGCCTTTAAGAAAATAATATAAAGTTATCTTAAGACAACTTAAGTTAATTATTTAATTATTTTCTGCATATCATTCCCAAAGTCTATGAAAAATATTAAAATGGGTCAATTATACTTCCCTAATAACTCCGTGCCAACACCTTAAATGCGTAGATCATTTGTCCATAGAAAGTTGGTGTTCTCTAAGGATGATGGAATTGTCCAAGAGTCGTGGAGATTTCCAACATTGTTTCAAGAAATGGACTAGAAAAGGGACATTACATTTGATTGTAATTAGTTGATATAAGCTATATTATTGTTAGCCTTTAACTGGCAAATTGTCTCACATTGGTAAACTAGAAGTTTTCACCAAAAAACAACTCTCAGAAACAACATCCTCTGCCAATGCTCTTTCTTCCACCATTCACTAGAGGAGGCCAAACTCCCAAACGTGTAGGCTTCAAATTTTTAAGTGCATTTAATGATAAAATCTAATATCTTTGTAGTAAATGCATATCAATCTATGTCAATCTAATTCATGCTTCCAATCATAGTTAGTAGAAGCAAACCTTCATCATGAAGTAAGTAGCTATATTAGCTGGCTTGGGTAGATTGAATAGTTGTCTTTGTAGTGAATGTAATATCAATACCAATAGATATAATTCATTGTTGGCCGCCATTTACTATATGGGATGGTGTAAATGAAAACTTTCCTCTCCAATCACCATTGACAATCCACTGGCCATGTGTAATGAAACTTCAATGTAGATATTAAAAAGATATTAGTTATTAAGTGCCAAATCAATCAATGCCAAAAAGATATTATGTAGATAAAGGGTTACAATCAACTAAACACAATTATCCATCACTTTACATTTGGCAGAGATAACAACATCAATTCAATGCCACCACTTGATATTGATCGTCTATTTTTCAAAGGTATCAAGCTCCCTTATAAATATTTTTTAACCTCAATCTTGATAAGTGTATGATGATAGGAGGACAAAATATTGGATATGATAAACTCTCATAAGCCTTATATTCAAGTTTTTAAAGGCTCTTAGAGGCAAATTTTCATGAAAAGCTTAGCATATCATGTGGATTTACTATCTTTATAATTAAATCTCTATTTTTATTTTTGATAAAAATCACAATTTAAAGTGGTAGAGAGCACAAGGATAGATAGGTAAAGAAGAGAAAATAGGTAAATACATGTTTGTTTATTGCAATAATATAAGCTTCCTTAGTTGATTACTCCATCATTGTCAATTGCGTAGAGATTTTTGGTTATTAAGTCTAGAGAGTGCAAAAAAAAGAGTAAAGAATTTTGAGGAGAAAATGGCTCAAACTGTAGAAATATGTGAAAAAGACAATATGGTCAGAGAAAATAAGATGACCAATCATGAGGGTATTGCCTCTTTTTCAAATGATTTGATCCAAGGTAATGAGATATTAAAGGACTTGCTAGAACAAGTTTGTGCCAAAGTCACAACCTCCCTCTATGAAGAAATTGCAGACAAAGTTCTTATGGAATATCTATCTATAAAAGTGTCAAGAAACCTTTAGGTATTTCTCAAATGGAGTTGAGGAGTCATCAGAAGAAGGGTACTCCAACTCCTCTTAGGAAGAGTGCTAGACATAGGAGATCAAGAAAGATGAAAGGAGAAGAAGAAGCTTCACCAATTGTCCCTAACAACAATCCAAACCAGAGGAGAGTGGAAAGCCCTCCTCAGGAAGCATGAGACTACTATCATGGAATGTTAGGGGTTTAAATGCCCCTAACAAGTGACACCTCATTCCAAGAAACAAAGCTCTCTCAAGACATAAGTGAGTTAGTCTTTAAGTAGTGGTTGGGATGGGATTTTGTTTCATTTGTGGCAAATGGTGCCTCATGGGGGTTAGTGATTTTATGGATACATTATGTTTCAAAATGGAATTGGTGGAGAAAAGTGAGCATTGTCTAATTGCCAGATTCCTGAAATTACTATTAGGCTTTGACTTCTAGGTCATATGTGTCTACAACCCTACAGAACTGGAAAAGAAACAACAATTATGGCTTCATCTCCCATCATGGCTTAGTCATCTTAATAGGGACAGAGTTCTGCTAGGAGGAGACTTCAATGCAATCTTGGATGCTTTAGAAAAAAAAGGGTGGGATTACACACCCGGCTAGGTGTCAACAAAATTTCACAGGGTTTGTAGAACATAATTTCTTGATTGATTGTGTACCTAGGAATGGTAAATATACCTGGAAAAAGACTAGATAGATTTTTCTCTCCCCAATTTATTTGAATGATGACTTGGAATATGAATCAAATATCTTACAACTCACTAGGTCCAACCATTTTCCAGTCAAGCTAAGGCTAGGAGTGGACGAAACTTTGGGCAAAAAAAAGTTTAGATTTCAGTCAATGTGGTTTAGGGATCTGAGCTTCATTCAGAAGATTGATGAATGGTGGAAACAAGCCCCATTTGTTAAGGGCTCTCGTATGTTCCAACTCATTTCCAAGCTTAAATTTTTTAGAGGAAAATTGATCTCTTGGAATGTAACACAATTCAAAAATATATTTTTAGAAAAGTATAGGTTAAGACAAGAGCTGAGAATACTTGAAGAGAAGGTGATTAGAAAAGGGATGGACTCTATGTCATTCCAACTAGAGAAAAACCTTAAATCAGAACTAGAGGAAATTCTAAGAAGAGAGAAATCTTATTGGAGACAAAAATTGAGAGAAGTTTGGCAAAAAGAAGGTGACAAGAATGTCTTTCTTCCACTTAACAGCAAAGCTCAAGAAATCAACAAACTCTATAAACTCTATCCTTGACCCTCAAGGGATTTTGATCACTAATCATGAGGAGATCAGAAAGGAAGCAAAAATTTTCTACAAAGATCTGCTATCAAAGAAGAGCACAGTAGGCTACAACAATGTTAATCTTGACTTCGTCCCAAAGCTGGTTTTAGCGCAACACAACACAGATCTATTGAAAGAATTCACAATGGAGGAAGTGAAGTCAGTGGTTTTTCTATACCAGGTGAAAAAGATGTGGGGCCAGATGGTTGGATTGGTCTCTTCTTTCAAAAATGTTGGGATACTATAAGTAAAGATATTTTTTGGCTGTTGAAGAGTCTAGGAAATTTAAAAATGTTCTTAAAGAAACGAAATCTACGAGCCTCATGCTCATCCCAAAATCAAAGAACCCCCAGACCTTGGAAGATTTCAGGCCCATCTCTTTGTGTAACTTTGTACATATAAAATAATCTCAAAAGTAATGGACATGAGAATTGCAACTTTTCTGCCAAACATTATTTCACAAGAGTAGGGAGAATTTGTAGCAGGAAAAGAAACCCAGGAAGGAGCAATTTTAACGCATGAGATTCTACACTCAATCAATAAGGAGAATTTTCAAGCTATGATTATCAAATTAGACATGTCAAAAGCATATGAGAGGGTGGAGTGGAAATTCCTAAAGGATATGTTAGACAGGTTGGGTTTCTCCAAGGATGCCTTAAAATGGATTTATTCTTGTGTCACAGGTTTTAGAATTTCAGTCTTGGTGAATGGAAGAGAATCAGAAACCTTCATGCCTTCAAGAGTGTTGTGGCAAGGGGATCCTATATCCCCCTATCTTTCTATTCTTATGGAAGAAGCTTTCACATGGGTTGTAAAGGAAGCAAATAGAAGATTAGACTGACAAGGTATTACCTTAAATGGCATTCAACATTCTTTCACACATGCGATTTTTGCAGATGACACAATTCTATTCAAGCAAGCTTCATGGAGGGGGCTCGAATAATTAAGAAAATAGTGGAGGATTATTGTAATATCTCAGGCCATATGATAAATAGCAATAAGTCTATGATTTACTTATTTAATGTCCCCTCGGCCATCCAAATGCAGATAGGGGCATTATTTGAATACAAGATTGAATCCATTCCTGGGAGATATTTAGGCATACCTCTTTTCAATGGGAGATACAAGAATAATTTATGAAATAATGTGATCAACTCATTGCACTTGAAGATTGCGGCATGGAAAGGGTGCTGGCTTACTCTGGCAGGTAAAATTACTTTGATCAAGGCTATATTATCTACAGTTCTGAACTACATGATGTCATTATTTAAAATTCCTAAAGGGGTGCTTATGAAAATAGATAAGATATGCAAAGAGTTCCTCTTGCAAGGTCTGTCGAAGGAGAAGAAAATCCACATCATGGCGTGGGACAAAATTTGCAAACCAAAATCTCATTAAGGGGCAGGTATTTTAGACTTAAGCATTCGAAATCATGTGTTGGATGCAAAATTAGCATGGGGTATGTATAAAAATCCAGATGCAAAGTGGGCCAGGCTTATGAGCCACAAAAATTTGGATGTTAATGACTACAAAAGAATTTTTATGGTGAAAAATCCCCCTCGGGGCTCTGCGCTCTGGGACTTCATTGTGAAAAGTAGAGAAATTATATTACCAAATTTATCTTGGGTAATCCATAATGGGGAGAAGGCAGACTTCTGGGAGGATTCGTGGTGTGGGGAGCCTAAGCTTTCAGGGAGGGAAGATCTTAGGGAAGCCATGGCCTTTTTGAAAATAAATTAGGGCAATAAAGTGAAAGACTAGTGGTGTGTTAATGGCAATCTTCAATATCTATTTATAAAATGGAAAAGTACTTGGCTTTGTAACTTTCCTACACAACAAAAAGTCTTATTGAAGAAGATCATGGAAAATAGAGTGGTTATTTTCTCCAATAAAGAGGATGAATTGATCTAGGTGGAGTCTAAGACAAGAGCATATTTAGCCAAGGAAGGTTATAGGAGTGCCACGGTTAAAGCTAAGACCAATTGGCCAATCAACCTATGATGGAACAACGTTATCCTCCCAAAAGAAGGAGATTTTACCTAGTTGGTGCTACATTACAAAGTTTTAACAGGTGACGGGATCAAAAGGCTAGGGCTAGGACCAAATTTTCCTTGTGTTTTTTGTGGAGCAGCTGAAGAATCAATGGATCATCTCTTCTTACTTTCCCTGTTTAGCAAACAATGCTAGCTTTGATTCATGAGGAAATTGAATTGGTGTTCACCAGTATCTAATTCTTTACACTCTATTTTTATGAATTGGCCTACAATGTTCCAAGAATCATTTTTTGAATGTTATTTGGGTTCTAGGTCCTTCTTTGATTGTTTGGCACTTATGGAGGGAAAAGAATTCTAGAATCTTTCAAAAAGTAGCTCTTTCTTAGATTGAAGTTTGTAAAAAATTGCAAGAGGCTATTTCAGAATTGGTGGTGGCCAATGTTAACAAGCAAGGAATTAAGACACCTAGTTTGTCTAAATGGGATGTTGAGTTGGTGAAGAATTTGAGCTATTTTGATAATCTGGGTTCAAGAGGGAATGGTTCGATTAATGGCAAGGTTTCAACCAGAGATCAAGACAAGTGGACTCCTACAAGATCTTTTATGAAATTGAACTTTGATGGGGCATGTAGAGGGAATTTGGGCTTATCAGGGACTGGCTGTGCTTTAAGGTGAGAGGATGGATCTCTAGTAACAGCTTAGGGGATCAAGATTCCAAAAGGCATGAACAATGAAGTAGAAGCTTGGGCGTTAGTACATCGCCTTAAGCTGGCGATTAGTCTTGACACCCAATTCATTTGGATAGAAGGAGATTCACAAGTAATCCTAAATGCTTTGAAATTAAAAGGATCAGACAATCAAAAGATTAATTACATTCTGCAACAGGCAGTCTCACTACTAGATGGTTTCAAATCTTTTACCATTGAATCCATTTTGAACCTTGACCTCTACAGACTTTTCAAGAGATTCAAAATGAGTACTTACAAATTTTATCAATTTTTTTAACTGACCAGAGGGGGATGCTAATGAGTCCTAGTATGTTGGCATGATTTTCTCCAAAATCCCTGATGCCAGACCAAGTAGCTCACTGTCTTCTATGTAAGACTTCAAAATATCTTCTCTAGCCTTGGCTTGAGCAATGGAGGCCAATTTTATCTTTTGCACCAGAGATAAGGTATCAAAATTTATTGGACCTTGTATTGTGTCCTGATCTTTTTCAAATTTTTTATCTCTTTCCAAAATTTCCTTCACTGCTTTTGTAGTGTCTCTTGCCCAAGATGCTGATGTATCTATTTGATCCTTACCAATACTATCAACTAGATTGTTCTACTTGGGCTCTTCCTCAACCTTTGCAATCTCTTCTTCCTTTTATTTTTGTCATTGGCCTTTTTTGTTTCATGGTCCATAGCTTCTTCTATTTCATGCTCTTTATTTTTCAATGAATCATCTTCATCTGTTTTAACATTCATCTCTGTATCTTCTTTGCCAGATTGATCCGGAGGAGTTTAAATACCTCCTACATCATCAGTTTTATCTATCATCTTTTCATCTTCTTTGTTTATTTATTCCTCTTCTGGAACATACGAGTCATCTATCTCAGTTTGCTGCTCATTGATCTTCAATTCTTCAACATCCATAATTGAGGAATCAATCCCATTATCAATCTCTTCTTCAACAATGGGAAGATTATGCCTTTTCAATGCACTTAGAAGAATCTCCTAAGTATCTTTGACTATCTCATCAGTTTCACCAAGCATGAGTTTATTCATTCTTTTCTTACTCCTGAAGTCATCTTTCACTTCCTTGAATATCATGTTTATTTGTTCTGGAATAATTTGAGGGCACAATTTTATTTGTATATGCTCCCTAAGCTCAATGCCTTTACTTTTTGCATTTTCTTTTCTTAACTCTAGAATATGTGCAAGACCTTTTAGAATTTTAGAAGTTATTTCAATTAAAGCCTTATTGTAGATATTTAGATATCTGATTGTTGCTTCCTGTAGAATCCTCTTATCAGCATCACTATAATCATCATCAAATTCAGTCATTGGCCTTAAGTTCCCATCTACAGTGACTGATTTGATTATGTCATCCACAAAAAGAGTAGGTTTTTCAACATATGTTTCAGTCTTTTTCCTCTTGCTTGCCCTTTTGATTTTAGAGGGATTCTCCTTAGATACCTTGGCTACTTTTGTACCTGAGGCCTTCAACTCTTTGACCTCAATATCAGAATCAGTTTCTTCTTCATCATTTTTCATGCTTTTATATATCCGGGAGGCCTTAGTTTTCACCCTTTTCTCTTCTTTTCTGGATGATTTGCCTTCCAGTTTGGTAGGTTTTGGGGGAACAGGGGCAGCAATAGAGCTCCTAGTGGTCCTTGATGTGGAGGAGGATTCTACCAGAGCACTTCCTTGTTTCTTATCCTGCTTCTCCTTCTTAGCTTTTTCTATCGTTTCTCTATTCTGCTTCATAGCTTCCTTAGTTATGCCAATGTTTTCAGCATACATTTCAACTTGCCTTTGAATCTTTCTCTTAGATTCAAACTTCTGAAGCTCAACATACAGTTTCACACTGAGTTCACTATATGTCCCAAATCTTTCAACTATGGTGTCCTTTGGTTTGCTCAAAAGGTGTTAAGCACACATATCCGATACTTTCTCATCAACCTCATACCCCATGGGCATGATCCATATTGTTCTTGGTTCAACAACTTCCATTAAACACTAATCTATATCCACCATAAAGTACACTGTATCCTTGTATTTTTCAACCACAGATGTAGAAATTATCTCCCCTGAATGCATCATGTGTTGGATCTAGGGCATACAACTGAGAGGGGGGGGGGTGAATCAGTTGTATAAAACTTCTTCTTCTTTTAAACACTTGATTCTTTGTTGTTAGTTAGCAGCATATCAAATAATCATTCATGGAAGCAAAATACATAAACACAAGAGCAGATAAGCATCAACACATTGAACACCAAGATTTTGACGTGGAAAACCCGGTTAAGGGAAAAACCACGGGGTGATTAACCCAAGAATTATTCTCTGTTAGAAGAATAAAGAAAAATGAATGGCACATGCCAATAAGGGCTCACTGCCCGAGCACACTGCTCACAAAGAGGCCCACTGCCTACAAGGAGACACACTGTCTACAAAGTGATAAAAATCACAGTCTTGAACTGGAGAATGACATCTCTACCATGTCCGGATCAGTTCCAATTAAGCCCAAAAATCTCTACTTTGCCTTTCGCACGTTTCTTCACTATGCCACTCTAATCCACACACACCACACTTTGAAATGAACTCACAAACCGTTATTTATACAAGACATCGACTTAGGAACAAACATCTAAGTCGGCAAACAACCATAAGAGTATCCGCAAGATGAATAACACATCCGGTCGGCCACCACAAGAACATTCGCAGGATGAACAACTCATCCGGTCGGCTAAACAGAGCAAGAACTTCATCCGGAAGAATAACTTCAATTCCGGGCTCTACCATCAATGCGGACCAACAACACAACCTAAACATGATCCAAGAACCTTCACAAGCCTGTCTGAATGTCCGGATACATCCGCACTTCCTCTACTTACTGGGATCTCTTGTCTTCCTCATCCGGAACTTCAAGAACACAGTCTGTTGCCACTGTCATAATGCAAGAGGTACTTTCGGACCTCCAAATCATACACAAATCAGGATGACATATCACAAGGACATCCCAAACACTCTGTCCAATCCGCAGATTTGGATAATACAATTCCGGACCTTACCGGACCTTTTTGTGATCCTCTGTCACCTCTGGATACTTGCCAGAACCGGTTCTATACCGACAGCCACAACTCCTTCAGATCTTCATGCAGACCTCTGAAATCTTAACTGAAGCATCTCAAGACTCATATCTACTAACCCTTTAATCCGCATCCTCCGGTTCTCATCCTATACAGTACATTTGCCTTCTTCTCATCACTGTTCTTCACTGTTCCTGACTGAGGCTAATTTTCTCAATATCCTCAGCACACAGCTCATCAAATCCTTCTTGTCAATGCAATATGAGTATGTTGACATCAATGACAACACTGGCTCACCTCATACTTGCAACATCATGTTCTAAAAATTCTTGAAAAATCCCCAAAGAGTAGTCCTTTGGGTGTTGGAGTCTCCAATACTATTCAAGTGCTCCCTTATCTATATTACAATAGGTTTATCATTGGTCCAACACATGCTTTTCTTGCCAGGTAACTCATTCATGAAATAGAAGAACAAACACAAGACCAGTGTACTATATGGGTAAATGCACAAAGATGAGTCCACTTAAGGTGGAAGTTTTAGACTTAGAAAAAAACTTGAAATCAGATAAACCAAAATGGTATCCCGCTTTTTATGAAACAGGATCCCGTTATGCGTCGGGATCCCAAGCCAAAAGCGGGATCTTGTTTTCAAGAAACGTGATCCCGTTTCAAAACGGGATCATGTTTTTTAGAAACAGGATCCCATTTCTAGAATGGGATCCCGTTTCATAAAATTTGAATTTTTGACTCAATTTTTTCTATAAGAGTTTTGGGTTAGAAAAAAGGCTTGAGAACCCGACCCTTAGCTTTGGACCTTGTTTGACCTGCAAGTTGAAGGTCTTGCTAATGTCACAACAAAATAGTGACTTTGAGCATATGTCTGAAGGTATTTTTTGCAGAATTTTTTGACGAAATTAAAACCCATTATAGATGAGACAGTGTAGATTCCAAATATGTAAAAAAAATTACAATTGGATTATTTTTCTACTTTTTAATTAATTTTTGATGAAACAAGTCCATAAACTTGAATTATCAAGGTTTTTTAATATTTTAATAACTTTTTATCAAAATAATTTTTTGTAAAAAAAATTATACGAAAATGTACTTCAGACAATTAGATTTTCAATTTGAAAAAAAAAATCAAAAAATGATAAGTTTAGGTCATCTTATGCGTGACGTACACGACGAATTTTTAAAACACTAAAAATGGCCAATAAAAAATTAACCAAAAAAAAAAAATTCAATAAAAAATTACAAAAAAATATGGAAAACATGCTTCATTGAGTTACAAATCTTTTCCCAAAAGGATTTATAAAAATATGATTATTTAGGTTAAAATATGGATGACGTACACGTGCATGGTATAGTAAAAAAAAAGTGACTTTTAAACAGGGGTTTTTAGAAACGCCTATTAAAAATCAATTTGTATCATCTGGGTATTAAAAAAAATTACATATTTGGGAACTAGACTCCGAGTACTACATTTCATATTTACTAACTTTTTCTAAGATTCCACATTTAAATGCTTCAAATTTTTAGGTCAAATGTGACAAATTCTGAAAATCAGGGAAAACACTTCCACTTTTTGGACAAAAAGTGGACTCAACTTCTTGCACACACCCATATTTGAAGGTATTCTTTTTATCCTTCTTAACCTTATTCAAATTTTCCATCAGCTGGTTCTGTAGTAACTCGCACAAGTCATAATCAACATTCTCTCTCAACATCTTATAAGCTACATAGATAGCTGTACCGGATATAGAATTATCCCTACTGGAATGATAAATCTTGTATCCAATCACCATTGAAGAAAATTTCACATCCGGATCAGTGATGTCATTTATTGTCATTGCCCTTTTGTCAAACCTTAAACTGGTAGCATCAGTTACTATTTGATTCTTTACTGCTTTCAACATTGGCAGTCCACCAGATGAGTTTAACCCTGTCACAACCTTGATGGCATCCTTGGTGATCTTGAAAGGTTTCATTAGCCACAAAAACTCATCATGCATTCAGCTTAAAACATACTGGACCCATTCATCTTCATCGAAGGATGGAAACCCTATAATCTAAATGAAATATTTATTGTACAGTGCCTTATACTCAGGTTTAAGACTGAATTTCATCCCTTAGATGATTCTTGAACAAATCTACAAACCTTGAGTCCCTGAATTCATCTATGCTCGCATGAATATAGGCCCTAATATCTTCAACATGTAATACACCATATGGAACATTTGAAAAGGCACCTAATGGGTCCACTTCTACTGATTTGTGTGGATGCTTCCTGAATTTGGGTTGGGACCTTTCAGTAATATCAACAACCAACAATGTAGCCATTGTAAAAGATTACAAGTTCAAAGCTTCACAAAAAAATACCTTTTTCTTCCATGGAATTAGGGTTAGCTGATGAATTCACCGGTCGCACTTTAAATCCTTGAAATCTTAGCTCAGGTGCTCTTCTACTCGCTCTCTTCAAATGCAAAGTGATCCAAATGATTGAATGAATGACTTTTTATCCTCTGCAAAACCTAATTTGTCATTGTAGTAAATGCTTTGCCCTAATACATCCGGTTAAACTATTTTTGCATGCAGTCAATCTTCAATTGCTCCACAATTAATCACATTTGCTTCTTTTCTTCCAAAATTTGCTTCAACAAATCTACAATAGGCTTCTCTATATTCATTCATCGTGCCAGATTCAGGCACCCACTAACTAGTAGGGGGAATTAGATTTTCAATGCAGCTCCCCCTGAGCCAGAGCTCCTGATTCAATTTCTAGAGGAATTATCAGCACCAGATTCTGGTACGGATCCATTACCTTCATTTTTTGCATCTTTCTTCACCCGTCTTGTTCATTTCATTCTGGATCTCATTTACATCAACTTTGTCATTGCCTTTTTCTTGTCTCTGCTCATCCAATTTTTTGTTTACCAGACCTCTTCTTTCATTATCCCTGATTCTGCAGAATCTTGCAATATGACCGAGTCGGTTACAATTAAAGCACACAACATTTCTTTGCCCATTTGATTGATTCCCTCTTGATCTGCACTGATTAGCCATGTGTCCAAATCCATTGCATGCAAAGTAGTAGCCATTGAAAGAATTGACATTTCTTCTGTTGTTAGAGTAGTTTATCATCATACTTTTGCAATCATTGGATCTATGACCATAACTTTTACAATTGAAGCATTGACCGGAGAAGGATGGACCACTTTGATTTACTCTGCTTCTGCACTGAGTAGCTCTATGACCAGATTTATTGCAATTGAAACAATTTCCATTGAAAGATGGATACCTTTGAGCATTAGGTTATCTTACCAGAGGTCTTCTAGGTCTGTTTCTCCCATTCCTTAATTGAAAATTTCTTTGTCCAGATCCAGAGCTTTCACCTTTCTCATACCCAAGACCATGCTTATCATTAGACTTCTTACTCTCTAGCAGCACTTCAAGTTTAGTTGAGCTTATCTTGAACTTTTCCTTGTATTCATTTGCAACTTCTAGGTCATGTTTGAGAATAACAATTTGCCTTTCAAGTTCTTCCTCATTGTCTCTGCTTTCATGTAGATCAAACTCTAGATGAGTAGTTATTCTTTCCAATCTATAGCATTCTTCTATTCTTTCTTTCAGAGATTGATTCATTTTTTCTTCAGTCTTCTTCCTTTCTTCAATTTCCTTGGTTAGCCTCATCACCCCAGATTCCACCTCATGTTTTAGGACAACAACTTCTTTAGCTAACTTCTCACATTCCTTTGTCTTCTCTTTCAGGGCCTCATCCATGTTATTGTCTTCATTATGATTTCCTAGTTGAAGAAGTAGCTCCTTCCTCTTTTCATTAGATTTGCTCAATTTTTCTTTTAAGGTCTCAATGAAGTCTTCAGCATCTTTAAGGTTCTCTTGCAGTTCTTTGACTTCTACTCTGGACTAATCAAAATCTTCTAAAGCAAGTTTAAGTTGTTCTTGGAGGTTGTATAAACCTATTTTAATACCTTCCCAGATCTTCCTCAAGCTGTTAAACTTCCTCCAAGGAACCTTGCTCTGATACCAATTGTTGAAATTAGGGCAGACAACTGAGAGGGGGGGTGAATCAGTTGTCACAAAACTTTAACACTTGCAGCAATTTATCTTCTTTATCTCTTATCAACAAATTAATGATATAACCATGGAAGCATAAATCAACAACACATGAGCAGAAACACAAACAACACACATAACACCAAAAATTTTACGTGGAAACCCAGTTAAGGGAAAAACCACAGTGGGGGTTAACCCACAAGAATTTATACTCTGTTAAAAGTATTACAAATGGGGAAGGCACATGCCTTCATGGTGCACTACCCAAAGCTCACTGGTCCAAGAGGGTCACTACCTACAGAAATTATTACAAGAAGATTATAGAATGTTTGAACTAAGGAATGAAATCTACCAATGCAGAAATTTAGTTCTGGTTAAGAATAGAATACTGATCTTACACACTTCATCCTTACTCTACCCTGTTTCACTCTTCAGCCATAATCCGAGCTTAGATCTTCACCTTAGCACTTCTTTCTACCCTTTTCACACTTACTCCATCTTCATATCATTACAACACACCAAAACACTTGAATCCATTGGCTATATATATCCACATCAAGAGATTCAATCAACTGTAGTCAACATTAGGAAAACTTAGAACATTTATTAAGAACTCTGCTCTGTCAACTGAATCCATGCACAAATAACAGCGTGGACCAAAAACTTGTGTTCTCAAATCATCAATCGTATCGTCCAATACCACTGATTATCACAAATTACTTAACCAACAACTTTTCTTCATCTAGACCAAGATCAAATACTAGGTCAGCCTGTTCTTCTTCTGACTGTACTGACTAACTGGAAACTGATACTCAAATGCTTATAACTTTTGAATCCTTCATCATCGAAGGCTAAATTCCTGGATTTAGATAGTCCTAACAATCCTTATTACTTCCTCAGATCTACAACACACTATGATTTACCACTAGAGAGATCCGAACCAAGATATTGGACCCTGTCACATGCTCTATTTTTTACTACCTGGAATTAGACAAATCTTCACTCTAACTTCTAGTATGAACAATTTATGTAATGCAGATGTGTAAGATATACTTAGTTGCCATCAATGACAACCCCTGTCATGCATAGCAGTGTCTCTTGCCAACAAATTTATCATGGGTAATCCATAATGAGAAGGCAGACTTTTGGGAGGATTCATGTTGTGGGGAGCCTAAGCTTTCAGGGAGGGAAGATCTCAGGGAGGTGATGACCTTTTTGAAAAGAAATTGGGGCAATAAAGTGAAAGACTACTGGTGTGTTAATGGTAATCTTGAATGTCTATCTATAAAATGGAAAAGTACTCAGCTTTGTAACTTTCCTACACAACAAAAAGTCTTTTTGAAGAAGATCATGGCAAATTGAGTGGTTATTTTCTCCAATAAAGAGGATGAATTGATCTGGACGGAGTCCAAGATAGGAGCATATTCAGCAAAGGAAGGTTATAGGAGTGCCACAATTAAAGATAAGACTGGTTGGCCAGTCAACCTGTGCTGGAACAACGCTATCCTCCCAAAAGTAGGAGCTTTTACCTAGTTGGTGCTACTTTACAAAGTTTTAACAGGTGACATGATCAAAAGGCTAGGGCTAGGACCAAATTTTCCTTGTGTTTTTGTGGAGCAGCTGAAGAATTAGTGGATCATCTCTTCCTACTTTGCCTTTTCAGCAAATAATGCTGGCTTTGGTTCATGAGGAAATTGAATTGGTGTTCACCAGTATCTAATTCTTTACACTCTATGCTTATGAACTAGCCTACAATGTTCCAAGAATCATTTTTTGCATGTATTTGGATTCTAGGTCCTTCTTTAATTGTTTGGCACTTATGGAGGGAAAGGAATTCCAGAATCTTTCAAAAAGTAGCTCTTTCTTGGATCGAAGTTTGTAAAAAATTGTAAGAGGCTATTTTAGAATTGGTGGTGGTCAATGTTAACAAGCAAGGAATTAAGACACCTAGTTGGTCTAAATGGGATGTTGAGTTGGTGAAGAATTAGAGCTATTTTGATAATCTAGGTTCAAGAGGGAATGGTGTGATTAATGGCAAGGTTTCATCCAGAAATCAAGTCAAGTGGACTCCTCCTATAAGATCTTTTAGCAAACTAAACTTTGATGGGGCATGTAGAGGGAATCTGGGCTTATCAGGGACTAGTTGTGTTTTAAGGTGAGAGGATGGATCTCTAGTAGCAGCCTAGGCAATCAAGATTCCAAAGGGCATGAACAATCAAGTAGAAGTTTGGGAGTTAGTACATGGCCTTAAGCTGGTGATTAGTCTTGACATCAAATTCATTTGGATAGAAGGAGATTCACAAGTAATCCTAAATGCTTTGAAATTAAAAGGATCAGATGATTGGAAGATTAATAAAATTCTACAATAGACGGTCTCACTACTGGATGGTTTCAATAACTTCTACATTTCTCATACCTATAGAGAAGGGAATTAGGTGGCAGATGTGCTAGCTAACATGGCAATTGACCAAGACATGGACTGTGCAGTTTTCCTACAAGGAAAACCTAATTTACCTCATCAGCTGGTGACTTGGTTGGATAATGACATGGACAACACTCAAGCCTAAAAGGATTTTCAAGTGACAGGACAACCTCAAATCTTGAGTCCCCTCTCTTCTCCTAACATCTCTAGTATGGGCCCCTTGTTACAGTTGGAAGTCTTTATGATTGTTTTGAGTTTGTTTGATAGGAGAGGAGATCTTCATTGAGCATGAGGGGAGAGGATCCCATCATTTATTGATGAAAGGAGAAGGATTTCAAAGGTACAAAGATAGTCTAATCTATCCCATCAATTGGCAACCTGGCTGGGAAATGACATAAACAATAATCAAGACTAAAGGACTTTCAAGTGAGAAGACAACTCTAAATCTCAGGTCTACTCTCCTCTCCTAACGTCTCTAGTTCAGGTTCCTTGTGACTGGTGGAAAGGTTTAAGATTGTTTTAAGTTTGCACAATAGAAGAAGAGCTCTTCTGTCTTTGATCACGAGGGATGAGGATCTCTTCACACTTGGTGAAAGGTGAAGGATTTTAATTGACTCCCATATTTTGTCCATGTCTTGTTTTAGGCTTTATCCTTTCAAGACTCTTTAATACATAATCATGACAAGGCCCTCCTCCCTCTTAAATTATAATGGTCATGCATGGTAGATGAGATTGTTGGAGTACAATACCACTGAGAGGGATGAGGGTGAATCAGTGGTATACTAATTTTAACAAGACCTTGAGACCTTAAAATAGTCTTTCAAAACTTTTGAAACAAAGGCAATTTCTATTAATTGGAGATGAGGCATCATATTATCTATGAACATCATGATAGCTTTGGTTAAGTTAAGATAGGTATCATGACAACTAAAACTGACAGATCAAAGTCAAGAATGCATCAACATAGTATTATGAAAGTATCTATGATAAATATTGACTCATGAACATTAGACTTAAGTGTAAGGGTGTTCACATATTAGACACACAAATGTATAGAGAATAACTTGTAAAGTTTGACTGACCATAATGAGGATGAGTAGAGAACATCATTTCAGACAATGATATATGATGTGTTCATGTAGACCAAATTAACTTACGATAGATTTAAAACCAAATGACACATGAAAAGCAAATGAACATGAGGATCAAACACATCAATGATAATAAAAAACCATAACACAAATATTGTCCTAAGTGGAAAAACCTCATGGGGAATAAAAAACCACTCGAAATGCTTCACTGGCTTAATCAAAATGTGCTTCACTAGCAAATATAGATGCCTCATTGGCTATTTGTGCCTCACTATCTATTTGTGCGTCACTAGCTATTTGAGCCTCACTGGTTGTTTGTGCCTCACCGTCATATTCAATCACATAAAATGAATAATATGGATCAATACAGAGGGTTACTCTGCCTCTACATTCCAATCCTTAACTGTCTCATTATTTGAGACTCAAGCATCAATACAACAGCTGATTAACACTTTGGTATAACCTAACAATAGCATCATTACAATAGCTCCTTAACACTCTAGTATAACCTCAATGATAGTGCAATAAATGTAGATCATCAACCTTATCTCAGGTGTTTGCAATATGTCATTTTATACAATACAAAGTCTTGTTTTCTTTCATTAAACAATTTGAGAATGTAACTATCCTTTTTCAACTGTCTCAAACAATTTGTAACTACACAGGTAACTATCATAGATGTATGGTCAAATAGACCCATGTGGGCTTAATACAATGCCTTTAAAATTGGATATAGTTGAATTATTACAACACAAATATTTAATCAAATATGATACTTGTTACCAATTTTCTCTACAGCCCAAATTGGTAAAGCTGGAGTACATTCAGTTCATTTTAGATGAGAAATTTTTTTAATATTGTGCCTGATAATCTTGTTTGCATAGTTGGATTGTTTGAGATATTTAATTATGTTGCAGTTCAGTTGTTCAATAGAGAAAAAGAATTTTTAGATCGTCATTCAATTGTGAAAGGTTGCTTAAGAGATAAGTTATTTCAATTCACTACAATGATTATTCATTTTATAAATGAGATACATAAAAGAAATAAACATTGCATTGAATTAAAACATGATAGATCAAATGTCCCACACAAGCCGTGGGAATAGATGAACTAGTACAAACATAGAGAATACACTATGCAACTAAAGATAAGAAAGGAAGAACATATCCATCATTGTCTGTTTCAAGGTCTTGGTCTGATCTTCATTACAACTGGTTCCCCTTCACTCCCGATATCTAAGAGACCCTGCAAGATTGGAAAAAGTAATGTTAGAGCTCTAGATATGGTTTCCTATGTGTCTATCAACAGAAACATAATGAATTACTTATGGTGTACTATATCTGACATTAGATCATTCACATGCAAGAGAGACTGAAGGAGAAAACAATCATTGAGCTTCAATGTTATTTGAACTAACATGTTTTTTTCATGTGCATGTATAGAATAAGTCATGTAGCTCTTTGAAGACATATCAGCATGTGGTGTGAAGTGGGCTCCCACAAGGGTTGAGCCCAGCATGCTACCCCTGGTCCTCAGAGGGGATGGAATGTAAATTATATTCATAATGCTCAACTGAAACAGGTTAGCTGAAAAGGAGTACAATACCAATCTAATGCTTACAATCCAAGTAATAATGAAATGAGAGCATTAAAGTGACCTGAACACATATAGGACAACATTCAATGCATGAGAACAACTGTCATTATTGCTACAATAGCAACTCAAGAAGAAGATAGTGGTGTGCATATGAAAAGAACATCACCCTTAGTCTAATTAATCCAATGTAGCATTCAATACCAATGTGACAGGTACATCATAACTAGATCATCTTAAGTGTTTTTTTTATAATGTTTGCATGCAGCCAAGGCATTAGAGATTACATGAATACAATAGCTATGTGAATGATCAAAAATAAATGCAAAAGAGTAGCATCATTCAAGGATCTATGAATGTTTTAATTATAGCATGTGTATTGCATCAAGAGTGAGTATCATTTATGCATGATTGAACAAACTGAAGAGTGTAGATGGATAGCCATGATGGCATAATTGCAAGATATACATAGAGCATATTGCCTTTCAGAGTCAAGATGATAGTTGCAGTTTTTACACAAGAGCCTCCATCATACATTATGATCAATATATAGATGCATTTGATGTGATACAACAGATATAAACTGCCAAGTATATATCACATATTACAAATTGAAAAGTACATTGCCAAGTATATACAAAGATCAATAAATGCACTTCATGAAAATGGTGGCAATAATGAATCTTTAGCATCCATGTTCAGCTACAGGAGGTACATAAAACATAGTAGCAAGTGGAATGGTAGCTATAGGACAGCCATGATCAATTACATGATAGTCATGAAATATCCATTATACAGTCACCAAATAGTGCAATTGGAGCAGTGATCTTGTATGAGTGAAAACCATTGTCAAAATCAACTGTAATATAGTAAGATACATGTCATTAATGATACAGTAAACTAGACTTCTAGTGACATATGTGTTGATAACTGAGAGGGGGGGTGAATCAATTATCTTAATTAATTTAACTTTATGTTCTTCTTTAACAACTAGTGTAGCATCAAAGCAAATAAGAATTCATAATCATGAAAGTAGAAACAAAGTCAAGATACATAACACAATGATTTTGATGTGGAAAAACCTATTAAGGGAAAAACCATGGGGTGACTAACCCAAGAATGTATTCTCTATTAGAAGAATAGAAATACAAAATGGCACTTGCCAACTAGGGCTCACTGCCTGAGCACACTACTCATAAGAGGCCCACTGCCTACAAGAGACTCGCTGTCTATAAGTTATAAGGAGAGTAACAAGATACTTGAACTAATGAGAAGCATCCACATATGCTGAGGTTCAGTTCCAGTTAGGCTCAATACACTGATTTACTGCACTTCATTCTTCCTCTTCTTTGGTGCTGCTATCCTGTCACATACCGGACCTATCTTACTATCTTCACACTGCTCTTCTACTTTTCTTCACACTTCACACCACACAACACACACCTTCTCTTCCAAATCCATCTGGTATATATATATCCTGCACCAATGATTTCATCCACTTTCTAGTTGGCATCCAAAAAACTCAGAATATTTCCAAACTCTAGTCTGTCGGCTGAATCCTTGATTACCAAGTGATGGATAACAAAGAGATGCTTATAGAATTCATCAACCATGTCGGCCAATCATGAATGATACCTCAAGAAACTTGATCACCATCAATAACTCATCCGGATTAAGGTCTGATGCTCTGCCGGTCAATTCTTCCTCAGTCTACTCTGCCAAACAGGAACCCAATACTCAGGTGCTCATATCTCTTTGCTCTTTCATCACCTGAGGCTCAATCCCTAGAATCTATCAGTCAAGGTACTCCTCTTGACTCCCCCAAGTCTATACTTTACTGAGATACTTACTCTGAGAGATCCGGACCTGATTGTCAGACCTTGTTGCATGCTCTGTTCTTGCTTACCGGACCACAACACTCTTCAATCTGACTTTCGGTATAAGCACACCATGTCCTGTGGATGGGTGGGATGAAGTTTGTTGCCATCAATGACAACACTCATGAAGCTACAATGTGTCTCTTGCCAACAATCTCCCCCTTTGGCATTGATGGCAACACTTAGTGAAAAATGACTAAGTGTCACACTACACTCCCCCTTAGCTGATGCTCTATTCTAATGTACACTTTACTGGAGCTCCCCCTTAGCTGGATTCCACATTTTTTACTACTCCTCACTCCCCCTTTGACATCAATGGCAAAGGGTAGGGTCTGCACACCAAAATTTCCAAAAACAATGCATACTTGGCCGCATAAAACATATATACATGTTTTACTTACATATACTAAATTATATCTGCAAAAGTTGTCTTCAGCTATACCACTTATGTTGCCCAACTCTTCTTCATCCTGTCCAAAATTGAGATGTGACCACTCAATTGGAATGCAAAAGCTTCTGCTCTTTTTAGATCTGTCGGATCACTGGTCTGGGCTGTGGTCTGAGCATCACTTAGGGCCTCATGCATGGCTTCTAACTTAGGGATAATTATCTCTCTAAGTTGACTCAACCTGTTTATTATATTTTTCTTCTCCTTCTCAAGCTTCTTTATTTCATTTGTGACTACAATAGTATGACACTCTTGGTTTACTATGGAAGAGGAGAGAGGATCAAAACTTTGGGATAAACTTAACAGTTAATCCTCTTTCTCTTTTGCTTTCTTCTCAATATCCTTGGTCACTTTGGGCCAAGATAAACAGAATTTATAAATATCTCCGCCATCTTGAGAGCATTTTCTAAGCTCTTTATCCCAATATCCATAACTCTCCTATCATTTGAAATTAGACCCTGCACTTCTGAGAATCTCTTATCCAAAAATTATTTCTGGACTTTCTCTTCTGCTGCTTTCTCTAAAGAGTCAAAATGTGTATTAACAAAATTTACAAGAGACTTTAGATTACCAGATGTGGAGGCTGAAGGATCCTTTTGGAAGGATGGCATGATGTTCTCCAATACACCGGATGCAGTTTCTATGAGCTCACAGTCTTCCATGTGAGACTTCAGAAGTTTTTCTTTTGCCTTTTCTTGAGTAAAGGATGCTAGCTTCATGGTTTGAACCGGGGAGAGGGAATCAAAATTGAATGGTCCTTGAAGCAGTTCTGGTTCATCAAATTCCATCATCTCTTTGGTGAAGAAATCTTTGACAGTTTCTGCAGTGTCTCTTGCCAGTGACAGAGTCTTCTCTGTCTGGCCTTTTTCTTTTTCTTTTACTTCTTCTCCTTGATTGGTTTTCTCCTCTATTCTTTCTTCTCCTTTGGATCTGGAGTCTGTAGGGGAATCCGGATGAGAGATATTTACTTCTTCTTGAACTTCCTCTTCCGGAACAGAGGAATCTAAGTCCTTAGCTTTCTCTTCACTTGTCTCCTTTTCCTCTTCTGCCACTGGCTCAGTAGATTCTTCTTTGTCATCCATGGTAGAGGTTTCATCACCTAAGTCCTCTAGGATAGGAATATTGAATCTTTTATAGGCATTCCTAAGGATCTCTTCAGTTTCTTTTGCCACTTTGTCAGTTTCTCCAAGCATAAGTTGATTCATTCTAGCTTTGCTTCGGAACTCATCCTTGCAATCTTTGAAGACCATGTTTATTTCCTTTGGAGTGATGGAGGGATAAAGTTGGATAGCAATCTATTCCCAGATTTCTAGGTCTTTTTCCATGGCATTGTTCTTTCTTATTTCAAGTTCCTTTTCTAGACTTTTAGGAATCAGAGATATAATTTCAATGAATGCTTTGTTGTAGATGTTTAAATACTTGACTGTAGCTTCTTGTTGGATCTTCTGATCAGTTTCACTATAATCATCATAAAAATCAGTCATTGGTTTCAAGTTCCCATCCACAGTGACTGATTTGATTATATCATCAATGCGGAGAGTAGGCTTTTCAACAAATTCTTCTGCCTTCTCTTCCTTGTCTTGACCGATAGAGGGTTCACCGCATGTTTTCTTTTTCTTCTTCATTTTATTTACTTCCTCATCTGTTTCTGTCTCTTCATCATCCTTGAGGCTTGTGTATGATCTTGTAGCCTTTGTCTTTGTTCTCTTTTCTCCTTTACCGGATGATTTTGCTTCCGGTTTTGATGCCTTTGAGCTCTTAGCAGTGGCAGGTGCAGAGCTCTTAGAGGACCTGGTCTGAGAGGGGGCTTCTACCGGAGCACTTTCTTTTCCTGCCTCTTCCTTGTCTTTTTCTGCCCTTTCCATCTTCTCTCTGTTTACATCAAGTGCCTCCTTTGAAATTCCATGCCTCTTGGCAAATTCTTCTACTTCCCTCCTCACCTTTCTTTTCATTTCTAGTTGTCTTAGCTCCACATGAATCTTCACACTCAACTCTTTAAAGGTTCCAAACCTTTCTGCCTTACGATGCTTGGGTTGACCAAGCATGTGTTGAATATGTAGTTCTACAATTTTATCATCTACTTCATACCCCATTGGCATGATCCAGACTATCCTTGGCTCTACTACCTCCATTAGGCATTGATTAGTTTCTACCATAAAGCATATTGTATCCTTATACTTTTCAACTAGAGATTGGTGAATTCTCTCTCTTGCTTGCATCATACTTTGAAATTTTTTGAAGTAGCCCCATAGTGTTGTATTATGTGCCTTGGCATCACCTATTCCATGCAAATAATCCCTAATTTGTATGGTTACTAGTCTGTTATTTTGCCACATCCAACCATTAAATCTAGGTAGCTCATTCATGTAATAGAAAAATAGACAGAGTATCAAGCCACTGTATTTGAAGGAATTCTTCTTATCCTTCTTTATCTTCTATAGATTCACCAAAGTTGGTTCAGAAGGAGGTCACAAAGGTCATAGTCAGCATTCTTTCTTAACATTTCATAAGCAGTGTAAATTATTGTTCTGGATACAGAATTCTTTCTGTTAGAGTGATATATCTTGTAGCCTATTATCATGGCAGCGAACTTGATATCCAGATCTGTGATATCCTCAATTGTTGTTGCTCTTTTATCAAATTTGGATCTGGTGGCCTCACTCACAGTTTGGTTTTTGACTGATTTGAGAGTAGGTAACTCACCAGATGAGTGCAATCTGGTCACTGCCCTAATGGCATCCTTTGTGATCTTAAATGGCTTATTCAACCACATGAAGTTTTCATGCACTCTACTCAAAACATACCGAACCCATTCATCTTCTACAAAACAGGGTAAATGGATGCAATGTTCAAAGTGTTGGTCCTAGATAGCCTTGTACTATAGTTTAAGTTGAAAAGCATCATCTATTAACTGATTGTGATAGATATCCCTTAACTTGGATTCCCCAAATTCTTCAATATTCGCATGAATGTAAACCCTAACATCTTCTACATGCAAAATACCATGCGGAATGCTAGAAAATGCACCTGAGGGATCCACTTCTAGAGATTTGTAAGGATGCTTCTTAAATTTAGGGCGCATCCTATCAGTAATCTTCACAACATTTAGAGTAGCCATTTTCAAGAAGATTTACAGAGAGATATTCAAGAACGAAAAATACCTTTTATGCTTCTAGGTTTCACAGTATGAGCTGAATCGGATTACTAGAAGAATTAACTTCTGCAGTTGATCTTCGAGAGGCTTGAGATAATTTGTTTACAGAGTTCCTTTTCTTTTCTTGTCGAATGCAAATGTACAAATGATGAATAAAAGAACCCTTTTATTTCTCTGCAAACCCTAATTTCATTTGCAATAAATTCATACCTTAAGTTATTTCAATTGCTCTATTCTCCTTGTCCTGAGAGATTTTTTCAGATCACTAAGATGCACTTAAAGTTATTCTCAGTGGATATTAGCAATCTATCTACCTTTCACAATCATTCCATTTATCCGTAGATCAATATACTTCAAATTTGAATCATACTAGATCTAACTGTGAAAATTCTGTTCTTACCGGATGACTATTGAACCGGATCAATCTTGGAAGATAAATCTTTTCAATTTAACTTCTTGCGGATCTTCCATATCTTTACCATGGCTTATTTAGATATTTCTCTGAGAACCCTTTGATCCGCAACCTTTCATGTGCCACTTTCAGGCACCTATTGATTGGCTAGGGAAAATATTTTTCTTTTGTTACTCCCCCTAAGCCAGAGCTCATCTATTTAGTTTCTGGAAGGAATATCAGCACCAGATTCTGGTGCGGATCCATCCAGATCATTTTTTGTACTTCTCTTCACCCATATCTTGTTCATCTCTCTTTGAATTTCATCTGCATTCACTTTTCCTTTTCCTTTGTCTTGGTTTTGATTATGATGCACCGGACCCTTTTTGTCCTGATTCTTACTTCTACAGAATTTGGCAATATGACCAGATCTATTGCAATTGTAGCAAACAACATTTCTTTGCATATTTGACTGATATCCTCTTGATCTACACTGATTAGCCATATGTCCCATTCTATTTCATGTAAAACATCTACCATTGAATGAATTATTCATTTGCATATTTCTGCATTCATGAGTTTTGTGACCATACCTTTTGCAATTAAAGCACTGTCCAGAGAAGGATGAATTAGTCTGATTCATTCTTCTTCTACACTAATTTGCTTTATGACCAAAGTTATTGCAATTGTGGTAGTATCCATTGAAGGAAGGATATCTTTGAGCATTTGGTTGCCTTACTGGAGGTCTTGTAGGCCTATTTCTTGGATTTCCTAATCTAGAGTTCTTCTGACCGGATCTAGAGCTTTCACCTTTTTCATACCCCAAGCCTTGCTTGTCATCTACCCTCTTTTGGCTTTGAAGAAGAACTTCAAGTTGAGCAGAGCTTATCTTGAATTTCTCTTTGTATTCATTTGTTGTTTGAAGATCCCTTTTCAGAGTGTCAATCTGATTCTCAAATTGTTCTTCATTATCTCTAGCTTCTTGAAGATTAGATTCTAGATGCCTGATTATTCTATCCATTTTGTGGTAGTCTTCTGATTTCTCCTTGAGAGATTATCTTAGATCATCTTCAGTTTTTCTTTTCTCTTCAATTTCTTGGGTGAATTTCATAACTCTTGATTCCATTTCATGTCTTACCATAATGACCTCTTTTGATAACTTTTCACATAACTTGGTTTTCTCCTTTGGATCTTCATTTGTATCATTGGCTTCACCTTGACTTGCCAATTGCTGAAGTAGATCCTTTCTCTTTTTCATAGAGATACTCAGTTTCCCTTTTAGTTCATTTATGAAATCATCAGCCTGTTTGAGTCTTTCCTTCAATTCATTGACTTCAAAGTTAGATTGCTCAAGATCATCTAGGGTAGACTGAAGTTGTTCCCTCATACCATACACATCCATTTGATTTACCAGATTTTCCTCAAGCTGTTAGGCTTTGTTTGGAGGAACTTAGCTCTGATACCAATTGTTGATAACTAAGAGGGGGGGTGAATCAGTTATCTTAATTAATTTAACTTTCTATTCTTCTTTAACAACTAGTGCAGCATCAGAGCAAATTAGCATTCATAATCATGAAAGCAGAAACAAAGTCAAGATACATAACATAATGATTTTGACATGGAAAACCCTGTGAAGGGAAAAACCATGGGGTGACTAACCCAAGAATGTATTCTCTATTAGAAGAATAGAAATACAAAATGACACTTGCCAATTAGGGCTCACTACCCGAGCACACTGCTCACAAGAGGCCCACTACCTACAAGAGACTCATTGTCTACAAGTTATAAGGAGAGTAACAAGATACTTGAACTGATGAGAAGCATCCACATATGTTGAGGTTCAGTTCTGGTTAGGCTCAATACATTGATCTACTGCACTTCATTCTTCCTCTTCTTTGGTGCTGCCATCTTGTCACATACTGGACCTGTCTTACTATCTTCACACTGCTCTTCTTCTTTTCTTCACACTTCACACCACACAACACACACCTTCCCATCCAAATCCATCTAGTATATATATCCTGCACCAATGATTTCATCCACTTTCTAGTTGGCATCCAAAAAACTTAGAATATTTCCAAACTCTAGTCTGTCAGCTGAATCCTTGCTTACCAAGTGATGTGTATCAAAGAGATGCTTATAGAAGTCATCAACCATGTCGGCCAATCATGAATGATACCTCAAGAAACTTGATCACCATCAATAACTCATCCGGATTAAGGTCTGATGCTCTGCCGGTCAGTTCTTCCTTAGTCTACTCTGCCAAACAGGAACCCAATACTCAGGTGCTCATATCTCTTTACTCTTTCATCACCAAAGGCTCAATCCCTAGAATCTATCAGTCAAGGTACTCCTTTTGACTTCCCCAAGTCCGTACTTTACTGAGATACTTACTCTGAGAGATCTGGACCTGATTGTCAGACCTTGCTGCATGCTTTGTTCTTGCTTACTAGACCACAACACTCTTCAATCTGACTTTCGGTATAAGCACACCATGTCCTGCGGATGGGTGGGATGAACTTTGTTGCCATCAATGACAACATTCATGAAGCTACAATGTGTCTCTTCCCAACAATATGTTGTGTCGTAGTTCAAGTATGATCTCACCAAATGCAATACAATAGTGATATGCTGCTACATAATTGATAATGAAGCCAAATATCATGCAGATGAAATGGAAGTGTCACATCCATCAGATCAAGCACAATGAATTTTTAATTGTATGAGTTTCAAGATATAATTTCCAATTTCAAATGCTACTAGAAGAGTGACAGGCAAAGAGTCAAGTGGACAGCTTTTGCCATCTCATCTCATAATTTCTAGGAGTTAGATAGAGGAGCATTATATGGCAAAGTCTATATGAGACTACATCAGGGCACTCAGCCCAAGCAATGAATGAAACAGTAGTTACCTCATAAATCAATATGCCAAAAAGAAATGTAGTCTTGTCACAGAAAGGTCATACAAAAGGAGAATGTACATTTTCAAATTTATTTCATCTCAAAGGGTGCTCAAGAGTGCTTAAATGTATCAGTCACCAAATGAAAATGTAGTCATGAATATAAATGCAGAGGAAGAAATGAAATCTTTCGAGCTTATTTTAGTACAAAGAAATGCTCATGAATAAAAGCCACATATAGAGTATGCCAAAGATATATATCAAGAGAGACTTATAGTATACAAGTCTACATTCCAGATTAGAAGGAAAAACTCAAATAAAGTTCTCTTCACACAATGCAAGAAATGATATATATTGTGTGAATATCATAACCCATGTCACATTGTACAGGAAGAGCATCTACAGGATACAAAAGGAAATGAAGGGCTTTTGAACTTCTTTCTTTCTCAAAAAATACACAAGAGGTACCATCAGACCCGTGGCCTGTAGTAGAGCATATCATTTCTTTGCAACAAAGGTTAAGCCCATGAGTTCACTTGTGTAGGGTTTCAAGTAAAGAGATAGATATATAATAGAAATAATAAGATGAAATTATGCTTGCTTAATCCATCTAGGGTTTCATTCTGAAAATAGTTATGAAATGCATGTTTTAGTCATGCCATGTCAGTGACCAAGTCTTGTAATGATTCTAATAAAAAAATGCAAAGAAATGCCTTTATTTCACAAGTTTCCAAAACCCATATGAGATTTTTATACACAGTTCAAATACAGAGAGTTTCTTCATGATGGGTCGAACCCACTTTGGGATTTCAAAGAGGAAAAGTCACAGTCACAAAACTATGAAAGGTTCAAGCTCGTGGGATTTCAAGAAAAACACTCAGAAGAATTAGTTTGGCCGCGGCCTTAAGTGCCTTATCAAGTCTCATATGCTAAAGAATGAAGCAAGATTCAATGATTTAGAAGGGCTCACCTTTCATCGAATACACAGGGCCGAGGGTTTTACCCATTCTTGCTTTTATATTGCCTCTAGATAAGCTCAAAGATACCATTCAATGGCACCTAGAGAACATGAAAAGGTAATAGAAACAGAGATAACAAAAAATGTATCAGAGTTAAAGCATAGCTGTGGCTTGGGAAAGCTAGTTTCATCTTAGAAATGGAAGAGAAATCAAAGAATATGTATCACATAGTAGCAGATAGTTTCTTACCTTCACTTCTCTGTGTAAATGCATAAAAATTGACTTAGAAATGCTCAAGTTTTAGCTCCAAACACAGGTATGGTGTCGGACACAGCAAAGAGCCATCTCTCAAAATTGAAAAGTAAAAATGAGCCTAGAAAAGTAGGGCAAAGTCTTTTTGTGTTTAGGGTTTACATCGTTCCCTAATTCCTTTGTGGTATTTTGTCACATTTGATTTCATTTTTATTGCCCAAAGTAATACCCCTCGTGGTATCATGTTCATCCTAATGCCCAAGTCTTAAGACTTAGAGTGATGTTGAAGCCTTAGGTCCCCTTGCATATGCTATGCCAAGGTTTGATACCTTAAACTCATTTTGGTCCTTTTTTGAAGACATGACACATGCCTCGGAGACCTTTTGCACAACCAGATGGAGGGTAGGCCTTATTGGCCTCTTTTTATGCAAACCACATATATGCCTTGATATAATTTTTATAATTTTTATGGAAAAATCAAATGCTTGTATATGCATGTACTTGGCGAGAGTAAGCCTTGTATTATCATTTTTTGTAAAAAAAAATCAAATCTAGGCAGATTAAAGAAAGAGACAAAACTGCAATCCTTGTTAATGATATTTTAAAGCAATAAATCTATAAATTTCTTTTAAAATATTCATTATTTTATGCAGCTAAAAATAAATAAAACAAATAACATCTTCTTGAGTTTGCTTTCTTTTGGGGGCAGATATGTACAAAAAATTGAGTTTTTCTGAGCAGACAAAACATATTTTCTAGTGGGGCCACATTGGAGGACTTTTTGGCAGTTTGTTTTCATAGTTTAGAGGCAGTTTGGTGGGCTTTTATCAGCTTTTCTGAGGAGCTTGAAAATGGATTGGCATGGTTATTCTTAAGAGCTTTTCCTAGCTTTTTTTTGGGAGATCATTCTACAGGATATGTGGCAGATAGCTAGTTCTTTCTCAGCAATCAGAGTTAGAGAGTTAGAGATTAGAGTTTAGATTTTGAAAGTCTTCCTCTCATACTGAGAGAGTTGTACTTTAGATTTTGTACTCATTATTCCTTCCAGTAGAGTAGTAGTTTTCCTTCCCATCTGTCTATTCATTTACAAAGTTGATTTGATATTGCATTGTGATAGTCATATATCTTTTGTCTTGTCTTAATTTTGTGATGGGTATGCAAATATTTTATTTGATATAGGTTGCATGTTGTGTTCATATGAACCTTAATGTGAAATATTAATGAATTAAGTATAATCAAGGGGTTGTGAGAGTTATAGTTCTGTGAACTAATTGTGAGTAAGATCTGGTAGGAGTTTAAGTATTGGTGCATCACCTTAGAAGTTAATTTCTATTATCTGTTTCATTTGTAGTTATCCTTCTACCCCTTTTCCCAGAAAGTCACTTAGATTAGAAAATCATTTGGAGAACCAGCTCACTCTGGAGGTTCACTCCGAGCTTAGGCAACCCATAGGCTTAGGAGTGTTCCCATGTTGCAACAGGATAGCTAAGTTTATCTTTGCTAAGGGTGCACTCCTGATTGTTAATAATTTTTGGCATGCCTGGTGGGACCGATTGGATTATTTCAGTAAAATAGTTTAATCAATTATCACTGATATGTGGTGTGTGTATCAATGATCTCAGCCTCTCGAGGTAGAAAATTGAACGCATCTGGTGACTCCAAGATCAAGTTTACTGGTTTCGGTATGATCAAGTGTTGGTATGTTACAAAAATCACCTATTCATTCCATTTTCCAGCTTTTATATGAGTAAAAATGTTGAATTTTTATAGCCAACATGTATACCCACCCCTATACTATGAAAATGCCACTTATCCATCTCCATATCAGACTGATTATATTGTTGATTTTAATTCCATGGCTCTTCAAAACTAGTATGCACAGTATAATTGCCACCCACCCACCCCTGCTTAGCCTCCTTACCATCCATACACAAGTAGCTATAATGTTGGTTTTAGTCCAAATACTCAGGATGCTTACCACCTGCCTATTCCTACCCAATCTCCCAATCAGCCAAAATAGTCTGAAATGACAGAGCTTAAAGACATGATTAAAGATATTTTGATAAACTTCATGTATCAGATAGAGGAGATTAATAGGCAACTTGAGTATAATCGGCAATAGGAAGAGATGGCTTATCAAGCCTATCTTCATGAGCAGGAGCTGGAGGCTCAAAAGAGGCAATTTGAGGAGAATCTTGCTCAACAACTAGCTGCAAAGGAGGAGCAAATGAGACTTTTGCTAGCTCAAACACAAAGGCATGAATCCCAATCAACTCCTGTCATTCCAAATCAGTCTATCCAAGAAGAGATTTGAAAGTATAATCTTCCTAGTTTCAAGCAAAGTGAACCTCTTATTCCTGCCAAGGTCAAGATTCTCAGTTTCAAAAATCCTATACCCTTGCAAGAACCTAGGTTGGTACAGTCTGAACTTGTTATAGTTCAAAACTAGCCACTTGAAGAATCCTTTTCCCTCCAAGAGCTTAGTTTTGAATGCAAACATCCTCCCCAGAAAATCATAATCACAAGTTTCAGAGGTTCTGATTTTGCATAGGAGCCTGTTAGCATTCAAGACTAGTCCATTGACCAATAGTTTCAACCTAGGACAGAACAACCCCTTTAGCAAAACTCTTCCTTACAAGAAATTCAAGAAGCCCCCCAAATTTTGCCACTTAATGAATCTAAGGAGGAACTATCTGATTAGGATGTTGCACTCCTCTGGGAGAAGACTAGAAAGGTAGATCTGTCACTTCTAGTTAAGGAGTCTTCTCAATCAAGGCAGCAAGAGATTGAACCAGAAGAGGTTTCCCAAAAGGAGTCTTTGCTTTTTTTCACTAATGAGCTTCCTCATTTTATTGAAGAGGATAAAGTTGTTCCAGTTTTCATCTTAGAAGATTAACCAGTGCAGTAGAATATCAATGATTATTTTGAGGTGTCTAGTTGGTATAATGATCAGGAAGATAAAGGACAAGAAGAAGTCAAGCATTTTGATGAGTTGCTAAATGAAGATCACCAATATCATCATAGAGCCTTGGATCAAGAAGAAGGGAATATAGAGGAACCCAATTTGGATCCCAATGAGCTTAGTGAAAGTTGTCATGAGGTAAAGAACATCCTTTTTTTGTCAGAAAATTAGGAAAATTTGTTTTGGAGCAGTCTTGAGATTCCTGTTACAAACATAGATAATATGCAAAAAAGAGGGTGTTGAACCTCAGTTTTTAGTTAACCTATTTGATGAGCTTCCTGACTTCATGCATGAACGTGAAAATGGCATGTCTATGCTAGGCTTCAACCACCATAGTCATGAACATCATTTAGATAGGGTATTGACCCAAGATCAGATATGTGAAAGCAACCTTGCCTTATGTGATCAAGAGTTTGAGGATGATTCATTTCAAGCTGAAATTGAACTTTTTTGTTCACATTTAGAGGTTATGCCAACATTTTTTGAGGAGCGTCATCTGGAACAACAAAAGCAAGAGGTGAAAGTGGCTGTGTTCCCGAATGAGTCATTGGTTAATGAGCAACCTAACTAGCGGCAGAATCTTGACTAGTTGGAGGAGATGCCTTTCTGTTTCACAGAGGGACTTGAGGCTGATGTGCAGATTCATGGTTTGTCGACAGAGTTTAGTTCATTGTTTGAATTCTTTCCTTCATTTGTTGAAGAAACACCTGTTTTAGAGTGTATCTCCTCTAGCAATCTTAGATATTTTGAGCCTGGCTCTTGCTAAGAATCTTCCAAGTTTTGATAGTTTGGATGCGATATTAGCTACTCTAATGGAGGAGGATGACCCATTAACTGAAGAGGAGGAAGCCACATGGTAGACTATCATGCAAGGTACAGATCATGTTGTTGTTTCTAGTCCAAAACCTTTGAGGGGATGTCCTATTAGGTATCTGGCTGGTTTTGAAATCAACAGAAGGGGACAACCTCATAGTGACACTAATTTGGATCATCAAGGAGGGTATCAAGTGGATTAGTTAGAAAAGGAAGTCAAGTGGGTAAGTGACTGTATTTTCCTCCTCGAAAAGGTTTTACATATTTTTCCTGAAGATTTGATTGTTCTCCACCCTTTTTGGCTAATTAACAGCCTTATGGAGTATCACAACTTGCAAAGGAAGCGCAATTGTTTTCTTGAGCCAATGAATGGGTTTGTTTGACCAGCTTTCTTAGCTTGTTAGAGTAGGTTAGAGTTAGTGTTCTCAGTTAATAAGTGCTACATGCACATTTTCCTTTCAATAATTTTGTTTCCCTAAGTGCTGCTGGATAAGTTTTTTTAGCCACCAGGGCCTATTTGTTTGTTTTCAATTTGGTTTGTTTTTGTTTTCTGTTGCTGTTTGGGTTGGCTAAAGTGTCGAGTTTCAATGATTTCTGAGTTTGAGATGAGCAGAGTATGACTCGATGCCCAATGGATAGTTAAGGCAATTGGTCCTGATGCTTAGCAGGCAAGCATATAGCAGAAGTCACCAGAAATGTTACCAATTTTCTCTATCGCCCAAATTGGAAGAGCTGGAGTACATTCAGTTCATTTTAGATGAGAAAGTTTTTTAACATTTTGCTTGATAATCTTGTTTGCATAGTTGGACTATTTGAGATATTTAATTATGTTGTAGTTCAGTTGTTCAACAGAGAAAAAGAATTTTAAGATCATCATTCAATTACAGAAGGTTGCTTAAGAGATAAGTTATTTCATTTCAGTACAATGATTATTCATTTTATAAATGAGATACATAAAAGAAATAAACATTGCATTGAATGAAAATATGATAGATCAAATGTCCCACACAAGCCGTGCGAATAGCTAAACTAGTACAGACATAGAGAATACACTATGCAACTGAAGATAAGAAAGGAAGAACATATCCATCATTGACTGTTTTGAGGTCTTGGTCTGATTTTCATTGCACTGGCTCCCCTTCACTCCCGATCTTTGAGAGAACCTGTAGGATTGGAATAAGTTATGTTAGAGCTTCGGATATGGTTTCATATGTGCCTATCAACAAAAACATAATGAATTTCCTATGGTGTACTATATCTGACATCAGATCATTCACATGAAAGAGAGATTAAAGGAGAAAACAATCATTGAGATTCAATGTTTTTTGAACTAACATGTTTGTTTCATGTGCAGGTATAGGATAAGTCATGTAGCTGTTTGAAGACATATCAACATGTGGTGTCAAGTGGGCTCCCACAAGGGTTGAGTCCAACATGCTGCCCCTGGTCCTCGGAGGGGATGGAATGCAAATTATATTCATAATGCTTAATTGAAACATTTTAACTGAAGGAGTACAATATCAATCTAATGCTTACAGTCCAAGTAATAATGAAATGAGAGCATTAAAGTGACCTGAACTCATATAGGATAACATTCAATGCATGAGAACAACTATCATTATTGCTACAATAGAAACTCAAGAAGCAGACTATGGTGTGCATATGAAAACAATAGCACCCTTAGGCTGATTAATCCAATGTAGCATTCAATACCAATGTGACAGGCACATCATAACTATGATCATCTTAAGTGTTTTTTTATAATGTTTGCATGTAGCCAAGGCATCAGATATTACAGGAGTAGAACAACTATGTGAATGATCAAACATAAATAAAAAAGAGTAGCATCATTCAAGGATCTGTGAATGTTTTAATTATAGCATGTGTATTGCATCAAGAGTGAGTATCATTTATGAATGATTGAACAAACTAAAGAGTGCAGATCGACATCCATGATGGCATAATTGCAAGATATACATAGAGCATATTACCTTTGATAGTCAAGATGATAGTTGCAGTTTTTACACAAGAGCCTCCATCATAAATTATGATTAGTATATAGATGCATTTGATGTGATACAATAGATAGAAACTACCAAGTATATATCACATATTACAGATTGAAAAGAACATAGTCAATTATATACAAAGATCAATAAATGTACTTCATGAAAATGGTGGTAATAATGAAGCTTCAGCATCCATGTTCATCTACATGAGGTACATAAAACATAGTAGCAGGTGGAATGGTAGCTACAGGACAGCTAGATCAATTACATTAGAGTCATGAAATATCTATTATACAATCACCAAATAGCAATTGGAGCAGCTGTCTTGTATGAGTGAAAACCATTGTCAAAATCAACTGTAGGACAGTAAGATACATGGCATTAATGATATAGTAAACCAGACTACTAGTGACATATGCCATGCCATAGTTCAAGTATGATCTCAGCAAATACAATTGAACAGTGATGTGCTGCTACAAAATTAATAATGAAGTCAAATATCATGCAGATGAAATGGAAGTGTCACATCCATCAGATCGAGCACAATGAAGTTTTAACTATATGAGTTTCAAGATATAATTTCCAATTTCAAATGCTACAGGAAGAGTGACAGGAAAAGAGTCGAGTGGATAGCTTTTGCCATCTCATCTCATAATTTCCAGGAGTTAAATACATGAGCATTATATGGCGAAGTATATGAGACTGCATGCAGGGCACTCAGCCCAAGCAATGAATGAAACAATAGTCACCTTGTAAATTAGTATGCCAAAAAGAAATGTAGTCTTCTCACAGAAAGGTCATACAAAATGAGAATGTACATTTTCAAATTTATTTCATCTCAAAGGGTGCTTAGGAGTGATGAAATGTATTAGTCACCGAATGAAAATGTAGTCATGAATATAAACGCAGAGGAAGAAATGAAAGCTTTCGAGCTTATTTCAGTACAGAGAAATGCTCATGAATAAAAGCCACATATGGAGTGCCAAAGATATATATCAAGAGAGAGTTACAGTATGCAGGTCTACATTCCAGATCAGAAGGAAAACTCAAATAAAAATTTTCTCTTCACATAGTGCAAGAAATGATATATATTGTGCGAATGTCATAACCCATGTCACATTGTACAGGAAGAGCATCTACAGGATACAAAAGGAAATGAGGGGCTTTTGAACTTGTTTCTTTCTCAAAAAGGACACAAGAGGTACCATTAGACCTGTGGCCTATAGTAGAGCATATCATTTCTTTCCAATAGAGGTTAAGGCCGCGAGTTCACTTGTGTAGGGTTTCAAGTAAAGAGACAGATACAAAATAGAAATAATAAGATGAAATTATGCTTGCTTAATCCATCTAGGGTTTCATTCTGAAAATAGTTATGAAATGCATGTTTTAGTCACGACATGTCAGTGACCAAGTCTTGTAATGATTCTAATAAAAAAATGCAAAGAAATGCCTTTATTTCACAAGTTTCCAAAACCCATATGAGATTTTTATACATAGTTCAAATACAAAGAGTTTCTTCATGATGGGTCGAACCCACTTTGGGATTTCAGAGAGGAAATGTCATAGTCACAAAACTATGAAGGGTTTGAGCTCATGAGAGTTCAAGAAAAACACTTAGAAGCATTAGCTTGGCCACGACCTTTAGTGCATTATCAAGTCTCATATGCTAAAGAATGAAGCGAGATTCAAAGATTTAGAAGGGCTCACCTTTCGTCGAATACAGAGGGATGAGGGTTTTACCCATTCTTGCTTTTATATTGCCTCCAGATAAGCTTAAAGATACCATTCAATGGTGGCTAGAGCACAAGAAAGGTAATAGAAACAGAGATAACAAAAAATGTATCAGAGTTAAAGCATAGCCATGGCTTGGGAAAGCTAGTTTCATCTTAGAAATGGAAGAGAAATCAAAGAATATGTATGACATAGTAGCGGATGGTTTCTTACCTTCACTTCTCTGTGTAAATGCATAAAAATCAACTCATAAATGCTTGAGTTTTAGCTCCAAACCCTAGTATGGTGTCGGCCACAACAGAGAGCCATCTCTCAAAATTGAAAATTGAAAATGAGCCTAGAAAAGTAGGGCGAAGTCTTTTTGTGTTTCGGGTTTACATCGTGCCCTAATTCCTTTGTGGCATTTTATCACATTTGATTTCATTTTTATTGTCCAAAGTAATACCCCTTGTGGTATCATGTTCATCCTAATGCCTAAGTCTTAAGACGTCGAGTGATGTTGAAGCCTTAGGTCCCCTTGCATATGCTATGCCAAGGTTTGATACCTTAAACTCATTTTGGTCCTTTTTTGAAGACAGGACACATGCCTCGGAGACCTTTTGCACAACCAGATGGAGGGTAGACCTTATTGGCCTCTTTTTATGCAAATAATTTTTATGATTTTTATGGAAAAATTCAAATGCTTGTAAATGCATGTACTTGGCGAAAGTAAGCCTTGTATTATCATTTTATGTAAAAAAAATCAAATCTAGGCAGATTAGAGAAAGAGACAAAACTGCAATCCTTGTAAATGATATTTTAAAGCAATTAATCTATAAATTTCTTTTAAAATATTCATTATTTTATGCAGTTAAAACAAAAATAAAGAAAATAATATCTTCTTGAGTTTGCTTTCTTTCGGGGACAGATATGGACAAAAAATTGAGTTTTTCTGAGTAGGCAAAGCATATTTTCCAGTGGGCGACATTGGAGGACTCTTTGGCAGTTTGTTTTCACAGTTTAGAGGTAGTTTGATGGGCTTTTTATCATCTTTTCTAAGGAGCTTGAAAATAGATTGGCATGGTTATTATTAGGAGCTTTTCCTAGCTTTTTCTAGAAGATCATTCCACAGGATATATGGCAAATAGTTAGTTCTTTCTCAGTAGTAAGAGTTAGAGAGTTAGAGATCAGAGTTCAGATTTTTAGAGTCTTCTTCTCATACTGAGAGAGTTGTACTTCAGATTTGGTACTCATTATTCCTTCCAGTTTATAGAGTAGCAGTTTTCCTTCCCATTTGTCTATTCATTTGCAAAGTTGATTTGATATTGCATTTGATAGTCATCTATCCTTTATCTTCTCTTAATTTTGTGATGGGTATGTGAATACTTTATTTGATTCAGGTTGCATGTTGTGTTCAGATGAATCTTCATGTGAAATATTAATGAATTAAGTATAATCAAGGGGTTGTGAGAGTTATAGTTCTGTGAATTGATTGTGAGTAAGATCTGGTAGGAGTGTAAGTATTGGTGCATCACCTTAGAAGTTAATTTCAATTATTTGTTTCATTTGCAGTTATCCTTCTATCTGTTTTCCCAGAAAGTCACTTAGATTAGAAAATCATTTGGAGAACTAGCTCACTCTGGAGGTTCACTCTGAGCTTAGGCAACCCATGGCCTAGGAGTGTTCCCATGTTGCAACAGGATAGCTTTGTTTATCTTTGCTAAGGGTGCAATCCTGATTGTTAACAATACTCAAAGCAAGCTTTGTTAAACTGTGCATGTCAAAACATATTACCAATAAACTGTCTTCATGCTTGTGAGAAACTATAGGGTAAACTATCAAATCCTAACCATGGGTAACAATAACTTTTAAACCCTTCACCAAAACTATCAAACCCTAAATATTCCTTAACAAAAGATAAATAATGTATGCAAAAATAATCACTGTTGACTACATTTTATAACTGTATCCAAGTCAAACCCCTTTAAATCTTAGACTGCCATGGCTCAAAAAGAGCATTAAAAGATTATACAAACTTTCTCTTCTATCATATACAGAACCCATAACAAAGGAAAGCAAACTTCACCGTTTTCATTTAAAAATTCTGAGACCATTGTCATTTTTATAAGAAACCAAAAAACTTACTACAAGCATAAAAAAAAGAATAGTATCACCTGATTATGCATCAGAAAGAAAAAACCTATCAAGAAGATTTTGGACTAAATTAACTGTCCAGCTGCACTATTGACTCCTGAGCTTTGTCATTTTACAATGATCACCAGAACCTTCGACATTTTGTTAAAAAATAAAACCCTAAGTTGAAAACATCATTCTTCTAAGTTTTGACAATATGAGATGATCACTGATAAACTCTTTTTGCCCTATATGTCACAATAACTGAAAGTAGCAGTTTACTTTAAATGAAGTAGGTAAACAACAATAACAATTATAACCTTTTGACTTGAAGAACATGCCGACAACCTACTAGTCAAGTAACCTCTTTAAGTGGCCCAATGGGAAAGTAAATTTGCTAAATGATATCTTTTTTTGCACAAGAATAACCTTTATCACACAATATGATACCTTATTAGTGAATTAAATCACTTTAAAGAGATGATAAAGACTTTAAAACCTTGGCTTGTCCTTGTACAACTCATGACATAATAATCTTGAGATCAAATTGTCTCATGACGTAAATAATATCATAACACCAAATGAGCTCACTGTAATTGCAAACTAAGGATACCAAAATGATACCATCATTGTAATGTCAAAAGATGAAACCAAAGATATCATAATCAATAAGCATCTGTAGAGCAAAGTATGCATCTGTAAAGTGTTAAGTGCCACACTGGAATACAACCCACTGAGATCAATATAACTAAAGTGCAAACCATACCAAAACTATATCAACTATCCTGTACCATGATATGATATGCCATATACCAATATGACATATCATGAGCACATCAAATATCAACTGTCATATACCAAAAGCATATCAACTGCATATCAACTGTCATAGAGCATTAGGAGATCATGTGAACTGTTGTGCCTTGCACACATGCCCCATTTTGACAAATGGAGACCCCCTCTATTGCTTTGGCTTGGAATCTTGACCTTTGTTACTTATGATGATGAGAAGGTGAATTTGTACTTAGAATGCATGATTTCTTATAGATTTCAGTATTTTGCATGTTTGGAGTGATTTCAGGTCAGTTGGAGGTGAAATCCCCGCTAGGTTAGTTGGAGTTGAAATCCCCGCTAGGTCAGTTGGAGCTGAAATCCCTGCTAAGTTAGTTGGAGCTGAAATCTCCACTAGGTCAGTTGGAGGTGAAATCCCCGCTAAGTCAGTGACCCCCAAAATTAGCGCTTTTTGGTATTTTGGCCTAAAAATTAAGTTTTTCAAGGAGCAAATTAGATTTTCTTGATGGATTTGAATTGTACAACTAGTTGTCACATCATGATGAATATTTTACCAAGTTTGTGTGGATTTTTGGCATGTTTTACGATAATTAATGCCACTACACATGAAAAGTCCGTGACCCCCAAAAATATCACTTTTTGCAGAAAAGGCTAGAAAACATGAAATAAAAGTCTGCAAATGGATTCTAATGACCACAAAAACTTCCAAAATCAATATATAGGACAAAAGGGTACTTGAAAATGGTGAAAAATGCAGAAAATCATGCAAAAATCGTTGGATTTGTGAATAGGACTATAAGGAAGCAACATTGACAATGAGCTATTTTTGACCAATCCATGACTACAAATGGGCATATTTTGATTCAAAATGATGGGAAATTATTGTTCAAGATGAAATTTATGCTTGTTCTTATTGCTTGTAGGTCTAAGAGGACAAAGGGGCCAACTAGAGCCATCTTGGAAGGATGAACATACAGAGATACCCTGCTGACCTAGAGATGCAGAATTGACATTTTATCAACCAAATTGATGCTGCATATGCAAAAGGAAATTAGTATGATGTCCAAGATGATGGAGATAGGCCTAAAAAACTTAAAGACATTGAAGATCATGCCTACATCACTGTTGTTCCTACAGATCCAGTCCAATGTCCAAGTGATCTAGTCCAGGGACATAACTCCTAGCCATTTCATCAGAATTTAAACTTCTTGGACTCGTTAGAAAGATAAACTAATTATCTAGTTTGTGCCACTCTATTGTTAAGGCTTAAATTTTTGAGCCCCCATTCCACTCTGAAGGCCTTCGAAAATGTAATTTACTAAGAATGTAGAAAATACCACAAATTATATTTTTGATATTTTCCCAAAAATACCACTCAAATGACCTGAGACTAAATCACCAAGGCATGCATCTAACTGTCCCAGTAGTGCAATCTTCAAGAACTAGTCCAGTAAGGATCTAGTTGCATATACCTTCATCAAAGTACTCCTTTTGATCCAGTCAACACTTGGAATCTCATGAATCCATACCAGCTCAAATTTTTGAGTGTCATATGACTTTATTTTGGCTTTATTAGGCCTTGAAAATTGACTTTTCATCATGTACAACCAAATGGGTATCCATTTTGCCCAGATTCAATGTATTTGCAAGTTGTATTTTGTCTTTTTCCTAAAGGACAAATGCAAATCCAAAAATGTAACAAACTATTGTACTTCATTAAATGCCATGTAATCTGGACCGTTGGTTTTGAGTTAATCTCCACCTTCCATTGAAAAACTCAATATGGTGCCTTGTCTATAAAAGGGCCATCCTTGTCTCTCATTTGTAAGTAATATTAGATACTGAATTGCTAAGACTCTGCCAAATTGTGATCAATACAAAGCAAGTTTTGCAGGTTGCTGGGAATTTGTGTTCTTGTGTTATCCTCTTTGGTTTTCATGGTTCATATCAATCTAAATTTAATTAGTTGTGCTTTTGCAATGATGGGTAAATGTTAGGATATTTGATGAATGCTTTGGTCCATACTATTAGTGCTTGTTGATTGTAAGTTGCTGTGTATAGTTAGCATGGGCCTTGTCATTAAATATAGTTCAGTTGTACTCCACTAGTTAAGTTGTACCATTGTCTGAGTGTTTGATGAGTGAATGCAATTTGAAAATCATAAGGATCCTTTGAAGATTGCATCATTTCTTGCAACATTGTGGGTTTCCTATCCTAGTGGAACAAGGAATGGTTTATTAAAAGTGTTTGTCTATCTACAACATTTTACCCAGTTGTGACTATCACTTAGGATCTCTCTTATCCCTTCTCTCTCTCCCTTTCCTTTTGCATTATATTTACATCAAGTTTGTTAGATTTAGGGTTTAAGAAACATTACATTGATCATCTGCTAAAATTTTAGGCTTCACAATCTGAACCACCTAGGGTTTCTGCACTTGCATTGCTGCCATCTTTTCATGAACCTTGCGTTTTATGTAAGACCCCTTGTTGGCATAGCTAGACATACCACTGAGTCATTCCAAGAAAGCTAAGACCTAGCTGTATTATCCTTGGGGTAGTCCTATCTTGGATATGATACCTTTTTCAAGAGAGGTGTGATACCAACAATCATACCTACGTTGTTAAGTGCAAAAACACCCATCAACACGAACCTGTGCCTATGCCAAGCATATTGCAACTGTGTGAACCTGTGCCTGTGCCAAGCATATTGCAACTGAATGTGCCAATTGTTTGTGACATTAGAGCATGTGATTGTCATCATAGTATCACACCATTACCATTACCATATAGAACTAATAACCTCTTTCAACATTATGAGCATTAACAAGAACATCATCAAGCTCATGAGTTCATGCATCAAATGCTAAACATCATGAATACCAAGCTAACCATGATATAGATACAACTGTCACTGAGCCACAAACCTGAGAGTTTGTGTATTTGTCATCAAGAACAACAACTGAGAGGGAAACAGAGATGATAGGATTCTAACCTTCTTTGGGAGTCATTTTTCCCTTACACGTCACTTCAAAGGTATAGGGTGTAATTAAGGAATGTCTGTGCGAAGATGATGATCTTCTTTACTAGCGCCAGAAGCCACCAAGATAGCAAGTACGAAGCCTGCCTCATCACCTAATTTTGATTGCCTCAGGATTGGCCTAGGATGAATGAAGTAACCTCTGTCAGAATGGATTTTCACTTGGTTTTAAAAGTGGGCACAACTCTTTTCAAAATGTATTATTACTCTCCATTTTGGCTCCACCTACCATCTATTTGGTCTTAGCAGTTCTTTTGGTTTGGCTTCAATGGCAGATATTCAACTCAATCAAAGGCTTTTCTTCCCACCCCTACCTTGGGAGCTATAGATGAAAGGCAAAGTTAAGGTGCTAGACCTAATGACCCTCATTGACCATAACTGCACTTTAATGCAGTTCTCGGTGCCAAACATTGCAGGGCATAATTAGATAAAAGGGTATAGGGCCAGAGTGCTCTTTTACTCAGATATTGTGTCCTGAGCGCTCTCTAACATTATGGACCTGGTACAGGACTGGGAATTCATCCATAAGTTGGCAACGTGCCTCTTCTATAACAACATTTACACACTAGAGAGAAGTATTGCAGTGTAGAAGGGGTATGATATGCTTCAGGGGGACACCCTCGTAGGAGGCCTATTCAATATTTAATCATTACTCACCACTCCCCACAATCAAGTTGTATATAGGGCTCTACAACACAGTATTAAATCCCTATGCAACAGTGAACTAGAGAAAGAACTGAGCACATATAGTTTCTCTTTCACTAAGAAGAAAGCTTTGCATATTATGGAAGTGTTCATGGCAATCAGATTTTTAAGGGTCCATGCCCTGGACTTTTCTCCCCATATGCCAAGAGATTCCTTTGATGACCCGACAGATGATGAGGAGGTGGATTTAAATGATGATGGGGACAATGATCCCATCCCTTTGGTTCATTTTGTGCTCCCTGGTGAATTGGTAGCAAAGGTAGACAACGGACATGGGTCTGAGGCTACACAGAGGAGGGTGTCAGCTTTTGTGGTGATGGATGCTGAGGTAGACAATGCGGTAGTTTCTCATACTACTCCCTAATCACTGCCCTTAGTGGGCATTAGAAAAATACAGGCGTGGGTTGGCCTCAGTTTTTGTTTTCTCCTAGGGTGGCCATAATATGTTTCTTTGACTACGTAGTTAATTTATTTTTTGATATGTTAATGGCCATCTCTCGTGTCTAAACTACATTTTCAGGACATTAAGGGGCCTCTTTTTTTTAATATTTATCTATGTCTGCTAGACTTGATGTCCTTTATACCGTTGCAAGTATGTGCCTAATCAGTGTTGTCATTGATGTCAACATATCAATGTTTTCATTGGTGTCAACTATGCCTGTATCTTGTTACTTGGTTATAATGAGTTAGATGCTTTGTAATTGATTCTAATGTTGAGGATATTGAGAAAATTAGCCCTCTAGTAGAAACAATGAGTTGCAAAGGAAACAGTGTATTAAATACAGAAGAATAGTCCAGATGATTGCTTTGCATTTCCTGTAGAATGGATATCTTTGTCTATGGATTGGAAGTTGTTTAGAGGCATGTCTGAAGATACTACATTCCAAGTTTAAGCCTTTCGTATGAAGAGTTAAGTGAGTTATGTTCACCAGAGTGAAAATTGTCTTTTCTGTGTATTTAGTGGTGATATGGAGAATGTATTTTGCTCCGCATTCCTCTACAATTAAGTATTTTGGTCTGTGGTTCTGGACATGAGATAAAGATGATGTAATTTTTCTCCAACATGAATGGTTCATGATTTGGTGATGCGCAAGCTATCTTTCTTTAGTGGCAGTGGCTGGCAGTGATGTTCTTGTGCTCTAGTTTGAAGAATCTTATTGATAAAGTGGTTAGAAGTTGTGTGGATGTTCTTGGTGATTACAATGTGTTTGTGGATGTCCCTAGATCATGTTACTACCTTTGGATTGGTCTGCAGATGTGAAATTGGATCGTGATGAAGCGTACTCTCAAATGTTTAAGTGTTTTGCTAAGTCTTGGCCCACTTGGTTGATTTCATTAATTCCAGAGAAGCATTGAAGATTGTAGAAGCATGTTGTGGCATGGAGGATTGCATTTGGATCCAAGCTAAGGTGTGGTGTGATCCGCATACATCTATACATCTTTTCTTAAACAATTTTTTATTAGGTCTAGACCTATTTCTACGAATGTTTTATAGTGCCAACCTTGGAGATTGTTCCAATGGTTGATGGATGTAATGCTGACCTTGATGTACATTCCAAGGTTGATGAAGTGTATAAAGAATTGTAACGTAGTTGTGAGATAGTAGACCAAGCGTGTTAGATATGAAGTTAGATGTGAAAATAAGAACAGAGCAGAGAAGAAGTGTTGTACTGCAATGGAATTGAATCTAGGCATGAAGTAGATGCTACTAATCAGTTCACCCCTTGGCAGTGAGCCACCCCTTGGGAGTGAGCCACCCTTTGGTAGTGAGCCATTCTTTGTAGTGAACAATTTGGGCAGTGAGCCTCTATTTTTTGGTATTAATATAATTCATATATTTTTGTGGGCTAACACCCACTGTGGTTTTTCCCTTCTATGGTTTTCCATGTAAAAATTTGGTGTCTTGTGTTGGATGTGTATTTTTGATTTTATGCTTTCATGGTTGTTGATAGTTTGATCTTCATATGAAGCTAAGTTTTTGTGACAACCGATTCACCCCTCCCTCTTAGTTGTCTGGTGTATTTCAACAATTGGTATCAGAGAAAGATTCCTCGGTGGTAAGCTTAACAACTTGAGGTAGATCTAGGATGTCTTACAAGAAGGAGACTCCACAATTTGATGGGACAAATTATGTAACTTGGAAGATTCACATGAAAAGTCATCTACTTTGCATTGGTTATAAAATATGGCAAGCAACATAGACTAAATATACCCTATCACATAATGGACTGACAATAGAAGATGAAATCAAAGAATATGAGATAAATATAAAAGCCAAAGATGCTCTGTTTAGTGCACTAACCGACTCTGATTTGATAAAAGTCATGGATTATGAGTCTACTAAAGAAGTCTGGGATAAGCTAAGCAATCTATATGAAGGAGATGAGTCTATAAAGAGTGCAAAATTACAGGGATTGAAAGCCAAATATGAAGGTCTCAAGATGGGAGAAGATGAACACATAACATCTTTTATGCACAAGGTTGATGAACTTGTTACTGGAATCAAAGGTATGGGAGGAACTGTTGATGAAACTGAAGTTGTGATGAAAATTCTTAGGTCATTACCTAATCTTATGCCCTCAAGGTAGCTGCAATTGAAGAATTAATGACTATGAAAAAGAATAATAAGGATCAATTGCTTGGTAAGATTACTACTTTTGAAATGAGAGAATTTGGTGATGTTCTGCCAAAAGTTGAAACAACCTTCAAAGCTAGTACTTCAAAGAAGATCTCTAGCACATAAAAATACAAGGTAGAACCTCATGATGAGCTTGATGAAATTGAAGCAAATTTTGTTGATAGACTAGAAAGAGGTTCTGGTAAGTTCAAAGGAAAACTATGTTTCAAATGTTTTTCATGTGGTAAAGTAGGTCATTATGCTTCTAGATGTCCTAAAAGAATTCAATGAAATAGAAAAAGATTTGATAACAAGTCTAGATCTCCAAAGAAATGCTACTATGTTAGAGATTTTGATGATGAAGGTGTGACTGATGATGAATCTAATGATGCTAGTGCAAATGAATGCTTGTTTATTGCTATTAAAGAAGATCATGTGTCTACTAATCGTACTAGTTGTGTATAGGAAGAAAAACCAGTGGAAGAAAGTGCCTTGGCTTTTTAGGTTGAGAAAGATAAGGACGAATAGATTATTGATAGTGGATGCTCACATCACATGACTGGTGACAAAAGTAAGTTTGTAAGTTTGAAAATGTATGATGGAGGGCTAGTTAGGTTTGGAGACAATGCAGCTGGTAAGATTTGTGGAAAAGGATCTATTTCATTTGCTGGAAAGAATAACATTGACAATGTCCTATATGTGAAGAATCTGAAGCATAATCTCTTGAGAGTGTGTTAGATGTGTGACAAAGGCTATGATCTTAGATTCAAAGACAATGGGTGCAAGATCATGGAAAGCCTCGAAACTATGATTGCTACCAGTAAGAAGACTAGAGGTAATATCTATCAATTAAGAGGAACTAATGATTACTATTTATTAGCTCAAGTAGATGAGAGTTGGTTATGGCATAGAAGGATGTGTCATATAAACTTTGATAATCTGGTAAAGATAAGTTTAGGTCAGACTGTGAGAGATTTACCAAAACTTGTGAAACCCACCACTATCATTTGCAAGGAATGTCAGTTGGGGAAGCAGACAAGAACAAGTTTCAAAACCAAAGAGCAATTTTCTGTTAGTTTGTTAGATCTAGTTCATATAGATCTATGTGGTCCTACAAGGATAAGGAGTCTACAAGGTGACAAGTACTTCATGTTGCTTATTGATTATTATTCTAGAATGACTTGGGTTACTTTTCTGAGAGACAAATCCGAAGCCCTAAAGAAGTTCAAATCCTTCAAGGCAATGGTTGAAAATTAAATAGAGATAAAAATCAAATGCTTGAGGTCTGATAGAGGAGGTGAGTTCACATCAAATGAATTCAACAATTATTGTGAAGAACAAGGAATAAAAAGGCAATTGTCTGCACCTAGGACTCCTCAGCAAAATGGAGTTGTGGAAAGAAAGAACAAAATAGTTCAAGAAGCTACTAGGACAATGATGAAGGAAGGAGGTCTATTGGAAGTCTTTTGGAAGGAAGCTATACATACTGTTGTCTACATCCAAAACAGAGTTCAAGTAAAAGGAAATGGTACTAAAACTCCTTATGAATTGTGATATGGAAGAATTCCAACAGTAAGATATTTCAAGGTCTTTGAAAGCAAATGCTATATCATAAGAGATGAAGATCTAGGGAAATCTGAGGCAAGATGTGATGAAGGAATCTTCCTTGGATACTATACCAAGAGAAAGGCCTATCGGTGCTACAGAAAAAGGTTGAAAAATATTGAGTGAAAATGTGAAAGTAGAAGAACACAAAGGAAGAACATCATATTAGAATGGCTATGAATCAGATGAACCTGTTGTTTCTTATGAAGAAAAAATTGAACAAAAAGTCAATCAAGATGAAGAAGAAAAGGGTCCGGAAGTTGCTGCTAAGACCCCCAAATATGTAAGAATCAATCACTCTAAAGATCAAATCATTGGAGACAAAGACAAAGGTGTACTGACAAGGAAAAGATCTATAGAAGAACAAGTGAATTATTGTCTACTCTCCACAGTTGAACCAAAGACTATAAATGAAGCCTGCAATGATGAAAATTGGGTTAAGGCAATGGAAGAAAAACTAATACAGATAGAGAATAATGAGAGTTGGGAATTAGTTCCTAGACCTGCTGACAAAAATGTTATTGGAACCAAATGGGTCTTCAGGAATAAGCTAAATGAAAATGGAGAAGTTGTAAGGAATAAAGCAAGGCTTGTATGCAAAGGATATTCTCAAATTGAAGGAATAGATTTTGAGACTTTTGCTCTAGTAGCTCAGATTGAAGCAATCAGAATGTTTCTAGCATTTGCATCCCACAAAGATTTTAAAGTGTATCAAATGGATGTGAAGTTTGCCTTCTTGAATGGTGAGTTAGAAGAGGAAGTCTACATTGAGCAAGCGGGAGGATTCCAACTATCAAACCAAAATGATATGGTATGCAGGTTGAAGAAAACCTTGTATGGAGTCAAGCAAGCACCTAGGGCCTGGTATGCAAGATTGGATAATTATTTTTTATAGTTAGGTTTTCGTAAAGGTACCGTTGGCAGCAATCTCTATGTCAAGATTAATAGTGATCAAATTTTGATTGTTGAAGTCTTTGTTGATGACATCATCTCTGGAGGCAATGAAGGTATGTGTATGGAATTTTCTGGTGAAATGTAGAAAGAGTTTGAGATGTCTATGTTTGGTGAGATGAATTTCTTTCTCAGTCTGCAAATCAATCAATCAGATAAAGGATTCTTCATATCTTAGTCTAAGTATGTGAAAGAGTTGTCGAAGAAGTTTGGTATGGAGGACTCTAAACCAGTATGTACTTCCATGGTGACTGGCTGCAAGTTGAGAAAAATTGATGAATCACCCAAGACTAATAAAAAAAGGTACATATGCATGATTAGAGGATTACTTTATCTAACTCAAACCAGACCTAACATAATGAATGCATTTTGTCTTGTAGCAAGATTTTAGGCACATCTAATAAAGTCTCATGTAATGGTAGTAAAGAGAATTTTGAGGTATTTAAAAGGCACATCGGATCATCACTTATGGTATCCAAAGGATAATAATTTCACTCTTAGTGCTTATACAGATGTTGATTGGGCTGGAGATTTTGATGATAGAAAGAGGTCAAGTGGAGGTGCTTTATTCTTGGGTAATAGATTAGGTTTATGGCTGAGCAAGAAACAAGATTCAATCTCTTTATCAACTGCAAAAGTAGAGTATATTACAGAAGCATGTTGTTGTACTCAAGTGTTATGGATGAAGCAGACTTTGAAGGATATAAGAGTTTTTTATGAAGATCCAATTGCAATCTTGCGTGACAATACAAGTGCCATAAATATTTTCAAGAATCCAGTGATGTACTCAATAAGGTATAACATTTTAAGAGAGAAGGTGACAGAGAATGAAGTAAAATTAGAATATGTGTCCACAAAGAATTAGATTGCATATATCTTCACCAAGCCTTTGCCTAAGGATACCTTTGAGTATCTTAGAGAGAATTTAGTGGTCATTACCCCTCCTGCACTAAACTAAGATGCATGAGAAGTGTATCAGTCCAGAGGTGCATAAGTTTCACCATTTAATTTGGATTGATGTTTTTGAGGGCTACCCCTCAGGGGGAGTATCTAGATGTGTTGGTGATAGCTCAGTTGGATTAGAACAGCTGAATGCAAGTATGTGCCCTTTGCCATTGATGTCAAAGGGGGAGAGAAATCATGTGAAAAACTCAAGGAGAAAGAATGTAGATGTGTAAAGTGAAAGGGGGAGAATCTTGTCTTGATGCTCTTTTCAGTTTTCACATCATATGTTTCCATCAATGACAAAGGGGGAGATTGTTGCAAGTATGTGCCTAATCGGTGTTGTCATTGATATCAACATATCATTGTTGTCATTGGTGTCAACCGTGCCCTTATCTTGTTACTTGCTTGTAATGATTTAGATGCTTTGTAACTAATTCTAATGTTGAGGATATTGAGAAAATTAGCCCTCCAGTAGAAACAATCAGTTGCAGAGGAAATAGTGTATTGAATACAAAAGAACAGTCCAGAAGATTGCTTAGCATTTCTTGTAGAATGGATATCTTTGTCTACAGATCGAAAGTTGTTTAGAGGCATGTCTGAAGATACTACATTATGAGTTTAAGCCTCTGGGATGAAGAGTTAAGTGAGTTATGTTCACCAGAGTGAAAACTATCTTTTTTGTGTATTCAGTGGTGACAGGGAGAATGTATTTTGCTCCATGTTCCTCCGCAGTTAAGAATTTTGGTCTATGGTTCTGGACATGAGATAAATATGATGTAATGTGTCTCCAACTTGAATGGTTCATGATTTGGTGATCCGTAAGCTATCTTTCTTTAGTGACAGTGGCTGGTAGTGATGTTCTTGTGCTCTGATTTGAAGAATCTTATTGATAAAGTGGTTAGAAGTTGTGCAGATGTCCTTGGTGATTACAATGTGTTTGTGGATGTCCCTGGATCGTGTTCCTATGTTTGGATTGGTCCTCAGATGTGAAATTGGATCATGATGAAGTGTGTTCTCAAATGTTTAAGTATTTTGCCAAGTCTTGGCTAACTTGGTCGATTTCATTGATTGCGGAGAAGCATTGAAGATTGTAGAAGCATGTTCTGGCATGGAGGATTGCATTTGGGTCCAAGATAAGGTGTGGTGTGATCCACATACATCTATATATCTTTTCTTAGCTAATTTTGTATTAGGTCTAGACCTATTTCTATGAATGTTTTGTAATGCCGACCTTGGATATTGTTCCAATGGTTGATGAATGTAATGCCAACATTGATGTACATTCCAAGGTGGATGAAGTGTATAAAGACTTGTAATGCAGCTGTGAGATAGTAGACCAAGCGTGTTAGATATGAAGTTAGATGGTTTGATCTTCATATGAAGCTATTTTTTTGTGACAACTGATTCACCCCCCTCTCAGTTGTCTGGTGTATTTTAACATATACTTTTTGTATTACCTCTTTTTATTAATCTATGGGTGCTCTATCACCATTTTCTAGTTAAAAAAAAAGAATGATGATATGAACATTGGAATGGGTAAAAAATTCCACAAAAATAGAGGCAGTGAAAAATAAAACGCTCACAATATGAGAGACTAGAACTAAGCCCCTTTCTCGAATACTATGCTTACATACTCAAGGTGAGCATCAACTCTCTCCATCTTTGCCTTTGAGGGTGGTGTGGTTACCAAAAAGATAGCCTAACTATAATAGCGTGCAGGCATTGAGTGTGGCAAACAAATGCCACAAGAAAACACACCAACACCATCAAACACTTCAAAGACAATGTCACCAATCCCTTCCTCCCATAGAAAGTAAATTCATCAGGTAAACTTCCCACTCCTAGCAGTAATCACACCATAGAGCATAGTGTTATGCTAGTGGAGGCCAGAAGCATCAACAATACTATGTTGTTTTTAATCATTTACACTGCCAGCACTCTGTTCTTCACTCATTCCTACAAAATTATATCAAATTAAACTTGTAATTATTTGGAATTTTGCAATGATATCATAATAGAGAGATGATTCACATTATAATGGCATGCACTCATAGCCACCTGTTGATGTTATTGATGCCAATAACCATGGTCTTCGAATGGTGGAAGATCCTATAAACCAGATAAACATGGTATAAACCCATCACTATCACACCTATATGTATGAGGATTACATCCAAATACTTTTTTGGCATTCCCATTTATATAACTACATAGAAGATGTAAGCACCAAGCACCACATATATATGCATACAGGGTGAAAGTGGGCCGAAACCCTGATAAATTGTTGGGTTGTCAGTGGGATGAAGGATGCCCTATAGCAAAATTAAATGATATAACACATTGAATCTTGCATGTGCTTTGCCTCCAACATGTAAGCTTGGGAAGAGCTTAAATAGTTAGTGCATTATAAATGTACTAGTAGATGACAGGTCAAAACAAATCAACTATATCCAAACATAGGTAATTTAAAACAGTCCATTATCATCAACTAAATAGGTCAAACTAATTTGTAAGATTCAATTGGAATAAAAATTTTTAAAAACAATTGTCACAGGACAATGTGCGGCTGTTTATGGTGAGTGTAAGCTTGTGGGGTAGAATTACTAGTACCACAATCATATCTCATCTTGTAAACCCCATCCCAAAACTAAAACTTATCGAGGACACATGTCATTTTCAAACTAACATGAACTTATGAACTTAGTCATACATATGGAGGAAATCTATGCCATGTTAAAAACTGAACAACAATCAAAGAATCACCATGAATCACCACCCAACAACACATCACACATGACAACTAGCCACTAGATGATATCTTCACTACATCACCACCACCCTCCTCTTTTCCTCCAATGCCCACTAAAGCTCCGATGATCAAAGTAGTCTTGTTATTTGTGGCTTCATCTAATCTAATTTATTTTATTCCATCATGTTTGCTTCCTAGAAATTCCCTAAAGAATCTACATATCCTCTATGTTACTATTGATAATTGATGTCTGGCATGGAGAAATATAGAATGAGCTATATTTAGGAGTTTTATATTTAGAGTTGTTATTTTTTCATGCATGATGTATGGGAAAAGTAGGGAAAAGAAGAGATTAATTTTAGAAACTCTCGTTGTATATCACTTAATTTAAGTGTTGCATGGATAGTAGTTCTTTTTATGCTCTTCTCTGTTATATTTAGAATCATTGTAATCTCTATAAAGAGATGTATTGAGACTGTTGTATGGTAATCCAATAATGAAAAGAGGGCAATTTAGTGTTATATTTGGCATTGTATAATATTTGTCTATAGCTTAATTATGAGGAGTGTTGTATGGAGTTCTTTTGCATTCTTTGCTATAAATGGATTTAATTATATTTTTCAGATTAGATAAAGAACTTTCAAAATCTACATTTGGTATCAGAGCAGGTTTGGGTTATTGATTTTGGCTTTGAAATCTCTCTAACAATTGATTTCTTAAGGAGCATGTTGTTGTTGTGGTAGTGTAATCTTGAATGGATTCATTGGGATGTTATGGTAAAAGACTTTCCAACATCTATGGCAAGGATTGAAATTCACGCAAGGCTTGGCAAGTGTGAACCCATTGGAAGAAATTAGTTGAGGTAAGGTTTCTCAAAAATTAGTCTTTGAAAGATATTTGAAGGTATAATTTAAGTGATTCTTCTGTGTGATTCAAAGCAATGGGAAAGATTGATAAAAGAGCAAAGAAAGAAAATACAAAGTTAATATGTGAAAAGGACATTTTGAAAGATGCACTAAAGAAAGTTCAAAAGTAAAATGAAGAATTAGAAGAAGAGTTGAAATTGTTTGATAAGGTTAAAAAAAGGAATGAAGCTTTCTGAGAAAAGTTGAAGAAGTTAGAAGAAGAAAATTCAAAATTGAAAGATCAAAATGATGAGTTAAAACAATTGTTTGCAGCATGCCAAAAAGAAAATGAATGTTTGAAATCAAAGCCTCTAGATTGTGAAGTCTCATGTGACACAGATGATTTGTGTTCTTTTGATCAATCATTTGGGAGGTTTGTTGAAGTTGCTTTTGCTGAAGAATGTAAGGATGAATTTATGATGATGGATTTGCTAACATAGCTAGTTGTTTTGATAATAATGTTGGTTTGAAAATCATGAAGAAAATTAGTTATAAAGGTGAAGGTTTGGGAAAGCATGGGCAAGGAATTAGGGAGCCCATTGAACCAAGCATGAGGTCAAAGAACAAAGGCCTTGGATATGTTAGAGGTAAAGGAAAAGAAGATGATTTTACAGATATAGGTACAAACAAATCAATTCAAGAAAAGCAGAATTAGCAGTATTTCCATTGTGATAGAGAAGGACATAGAAAAGAAAATTGTTGGGATTTACATCCTTGCAAAATTTGTGGTTTGAAAAATCATTGTGAAAAGACATGTTGGAATAGGGAGTTGAAAAATGAATCTATGACAAGTTGTTTGAAAATGAATAGTGGTTGGATAAATGTATCTGATTGGTAAAAGGTCACAGGTATGTTCAGAATGTTTTATAGACATAAGTCTTCTCATGTTGAGAAAAAGGGAAAGGAATTGAACAATAGAAACACCAAATATAGTGAACAACCAAGTACAAAGAATAGTAAAGAAATTGAAGAAATTGAATTGTTTTAGCATAGTGTAGAAGCACAAGGAAGAGAAAGTTTGGTTGTAAACAATGAAAGAAGAAATGGATTCCATTGATAGGAATGATTTTTTGAGAGTTTACAAAGATTCCATGTGAAAAGGAATGAACAAGTACTAAGAAAGTCTACAAGATTAAGCAGTGAAGTTCCATGATCATCTAGTTGGCTCAACATCAAAGGGGAGTATGTTGATAATTGATGCTTCACATTGAGAAATATAGAACGAGCTTTATTTAGGAGTTTTATATATTTAGAGTTGTTGTTATTTTTCATGCATAATGCACGGGAAAAATAGGGAAAAGAAGAGATTAATTTTAGAAACTGTTGTTGCATATCACTTAATTTAAGTATTGCATGGATTGTAGTTTTTTTTTATGCATTTCTCTATTATATTTAGAACAATTGTAATCTCTATAAAGAGATGTATTGAGACTGTTGTATGGTAAGCCAATAATGAAAAGAGGGCAATTTAGTGTTATATTTTGCATTGTGTAGTATTTGTTTATAGCTCAATTCTCAGGAGTGTTGTATGGAGTTATTTTGTGTTCTTTGTTGCAAATGGATTTAATTATATTTTTCAGATTGGATAAAGAACTTTCAAAATCTATAGTTTCTTCTCCATGGCTTATCACGTTCTCCTTTTGCAACTACTTGAAAATTATAGTTAATGAAAAAAATAAAAGGTGTTGAAATAGGAATCTGGCATGCTCTACAACTTTTTTCAACTTTAGTTTCTTTGACTTTTCTTCCTTTTCTCCATCCCACACTACATAATGTGATACACTTTTTATAGGTTTTTTATTATTAGTCCCTGCCTTTTCTTCTTTTGTCTATTTTGATAATCGTGCATAAAAAAAAATTCTCATAACCTAAAGTTTTGTTCTGGGTTGGATTTTTGTTGTATATTTAAATAGTACTTTTGGATTTCTAATTGGATGCCTAGTATTTTCCTAGTTGAGCATTGTATTGGAGGAGAAGATGGAAGAATTTCACCCAAAATCTAAAGTTTTTTGTTTTTTTATGTAGGGCATTCCTTTCCTTCCCCATTGGCAGAACTATTTTTGATTAGTTTAAATTATGAAAAAACACTATGGAATAGAATAGAGGACAAATATATTATTCAACTAATTTCTAATTTTTTGTTTTTTAATTGTGGGTAGGACACAACCGTTGTGTGGCAGTCTGCGAAGCAACTCATGTGGCTTGTCTATGTTTCCACATTTTGCATTCATGCCTAACACAGCAGTTGAAATAATAACAACAAAAACACCTTTTTTGGAGATCTAATATTTGCAATGGTCTCTGCAAGCTGGATAGTGAACATGCATAGATAGAGATCTGATATTTGCAATGGTCCAAGCATATGCAAGAGGATAGCTTATCACAGACCTATTTAACCAAATGCATCACTACTTTCTAGGTCTCACACAGGGCAATACAAGTAAAAGAATAAAAACTCAAGTATCCCTGAATGTTTAACACATCGTAGGTTGCATTTTTTAGTTACATAAGTTGGCACAGAGAAGTGAATTGGGAGCTGGTGACTAGAGGCTGGGGATGGGGAAGAATCGGGCATAGAAGGCCATGGAGAGGGCCAAGATGGCCATAATTGGTGAGACAGATGAAATTGAAATGGAATCGTGTGTACCCTTCCATGCCCTCCTAGCTATTCAATTTGTCTCCTCCTTTTTAATTGAAGCGGATACTCCTTGTTTGTCATTTGCACTTCTTTTATGCATGCAACTCAAAACAACTACATGGGATTCAATAGGAATACATTTTCTTTTCAATTTGTGAAACCGTGGCATTGAATCGCATTTTTTTATTTAAAGCTTCCATTTTGGGTCATTTTCCATGCAGTGTTTATTGAGTAACAGATGTAAGTGAAGTCCAAAATGATTAATGCTAATGTAAAAACTGATGATAGTTCTTCATTTCTATTAGCATTTAAATACAAGGGGATGCCACTTTAAAACTTTTGATAGCCAGCAAGTGTCCATAATAAGTAGCATATGTTCTATCAAACACAAGCTAAATATTTTCCTTAACGACAATCTAAAACTTTTACTTGGAAAACACATTCTTATGGCTTCATCAATTGAGCACAGAGTCCACATACCCACAAAACCATTTACAACTTTATACTCTTTAACAATAGGCACACTATTAAACTCAAGAGAAATCAGCAATCTTATCTTGCTATCCTTTTGACTATCACATACGTAATGAGTTTTCTTATACTAGAAGGCTATAACTGATGAGTAACCTAAGGGATGCTCAGTAATATTACCTTTATTTTCTGCACAGAATTGATTGGCATCAGCTGTGTCATTGTAATCTGTTGACAATAACAAAAAATAATCATTGTGAAAGTCTTATGGAAACTTGTTTGGAAAATCCCATGATACCTGCAATGTGGTAACAGGTCTTATGGCTTGCCATACAAAACTCTCAGCTGTAGCCATAGAAAGGGAAGAGCTTAAGCAACTAGTGCGTTATAAATAGTCAGCTGGTTGAAAATAGTATGGACTGACAATGGCGGTCAAAAATAGGTCGACCAACAATATAGATGGATTGGTTGAAAGTATCTAAGTCTGTTTGGTCACTAGCAGGAGTCAACTGGAGGACTGGTCAAAAATCCATACAACTGGTCGTTTACAACGCACCGACTGTTTACGGTGGGCACATAGAAAGCCCCTCAAACTCAGAAGCCCAAAGAAGGTTGTCATTATTTTGTATTGTAACCTCAGGAATATAGATTCCTCTATATATAAAGAGAAATAAGAAATTACAGTTCCATGTACTAAGGAAAGTTCCTTGAAGATTTATTCTAAATCTGGATTAGAATAAACAACTCCTGGACATCACAATTTTTTGAAATATTGAGAATTTGCATGAGTTTCAAGTAGAGTATAATGCTTGTATGGTATCTTTTACAAAAACTCTTACAATGCTATTTTCTTGAATATGCTAGTTTTCAAAATTTTAATTACTGTTTTAGGCAATCTTGATAATTGAAAGGCTTTATTAGATGCTTTTTTTGTTTTCCTTAAATGTTAGAATTTTCTATTCTAAAAGTGGTTCAATTTTTTCAAACAAGGCTTCAAGGCATTCCTAAATTTTTGTGCTTCCAAACTCTTCAGATTGCAACTTTTTAGTGCTTATCATGACTGTATCTTCAAACTTGTGGCGGATAACTGATGCAGTAGCATCCAAGGTGTATAAGCAATCCTGTGTCAACCAAAAAATATTAATTTGGTTTATTTTCAATAAGGGATTAGCGAATAGGAGAATAAATATTTTGATAAATTGCAACTTTGAAATATTCCTTGCGGCAAAAATTGTAAATGTAAATTTTGAGGAATTATGCTCTCATAAATATTTCAAAGGCATAAATGGTGGAATATTCCATTGGGGCATCCCATTTCTAGGTGGGACCACTTGGTATACATATTATTGCATGTTCAATTGCATTCTTTGCATGCATTTGCATGTTGGCCACAAGCTTTGCATGTTGTTGTTGTCTAGGTCGTAATTGTGAGACCCAGTCTTGGTAAAGTGGGCATAACTTTCTCATTTCTAATCAAAATAGAAAAATTCAAAATGTTCTGGAAAGATGGGAAGGAGGAACACAAGACATAGAAACAATTTTAGAAATTTTGAAAAAATGAGGGAGTAGTGATAGGCAAAAAGTAACAGGTTTTCTTGGTGGTTTAGTGGGGGTTGTTTTGAGAAACCAATAGTGGTTTCCTCTCACACAATTTCTATATATTGATGCTTGCTCATTTGGTGAGGGGGGGCTTGGAGAAGTTGTGGTTGCATATCCAGATGCTTCCAGAATGAAGCTAGAATGTTGACTTGTAGATTTTTGTATGTTTGAAGCCCATGTTGTATGAGAGCATATGAGCTCCATGTTTATGTATCTCATTTTCAGATTTTCAATATAATACATATTGCATATTTCTTTTTCATTTTATGTGTTTCAAATTAATTTTCTGCCTTCTTGCATAGTGTTGTATGTGTGTTTGTGATCAGATTTGAAAGGGAGAGTCTCCCACTTTCATCAACAACTTTAACCTACTATGCACATTGGAAGTGATGGTTAAGGTGTGTAGATTTGATTTATAATTGGTTTGCATACACTATATTTCAAGTTCATAATCATGGCCATGTGCCTGATATATGGCTAGAAGGAGTGATGATTGGGATTGAGTTTCTAGAGGTCAATTTGTAAGCAGGGTATGGACATTTTTGTTAAGAGAGCCACAAGATAATGTTAACTGTACCAAAAGTTTGGATATAGGATAAAATTTGACTACCATAATATTAACAATGAATCAGCAATTGTGTCAATCTCTTATCAGATGCCACTCTCCTTTCCTTGTAGAAAGCTCATGATAGGGTATCAAATGCATTTTTACTACATTCTATAGGATTCTTCTATAGTCATTACTATTGTCAATGAGGATTGCACCCTTATGCAAAGTTGGGACACTCTGCAATCCTTTGAAAGATGGGGACAAACTCAAACTGTGGGTGACCTATAGTGAGTTTGAACCTCCAGATTGTGGGCTGGTTCCCTTAAAATATTCTATTTGAAACTATAATTTTTTATTTTGGAAAAGGGTAAGAAGGAAACTATAAGGAAATAAAAATTGTAAAATTTGGTGATGCACCTAATAAGGATGGAAAATTTGTAATCTGGTTCACAATAGAATTTAGAAATCTGACCTAGACAATCCAATCTTGGCATAAATATCACAAAAGTACTTCTGAGGAAGGCTGGAAAATAAACTCTTTATGAAGGAAAAATAACTTTTCACAACAAAAAAGAACTATTTCTAGTAACACAGCCTAAGACCTATAATACACTATGCTTAACACCTCAAGTAAAAGTGAGACAATAGTTTTAAAGGTTTTAATAATTAAACACAGTAAAACTTCATCAAATCACCTCATACAATTAGTAACAAAAGGAAAGGCAACTACTTGATTCCAAAAAATAAAGGAAATATTGCATGAAAATAAAATTTTTTTGGACATGTAATCTGTTGTAATCTTTATAAAACTGTCAAATAATGAGGTACAAAACCTTCTTCTCTTGCAAGGTGTAAAAGAGCAAAAAGGCAAGAACTAGCAAAAACCAAGTTTTTCTTTACAATATATAGTTTGCTCTCTCCAAGAGGCATGCAAAATGATACTATAGCTAACTACCTCTAAAAATAAGTCCTCTAAAGTGATCCATGAGCAAACCAAGAAATCCCTAAAAATAAGGGCTCAAACTGCCACAAAATAAGCAAAAATAGCTCCAAGATGACCCTCTCCATGTGTTTGACCAAGAAGTTGACCAAAACCCCTCAAATCACTCCTCAAATCATGCAAAAAGGCTCCAAATAGCCTCAGTTAAATCAACTCATCAATTTACATGATTTTGCTTTTGCAAAATTGATGTGAGTGGATAATAAAGTAATTAGGATAATTACTCTATTGTTAGTTACAACTTGTACTATTTCTGATTTTACAATTTTGTGAAAAATAATAAAGTAATTTGAAGAATATTACTTTACTATTTATTTACATTGGTTTATTTTGTAAAATCATGCATGATGAGAAGAAAAATAAAACTCCTTATTTCTCCAAATACAATTGCCTAATTTGCATGTTTTGAGCCAAATTAGGACTTAGGAGAAAAATAAAAATCCCTTATATCTCCTTGTGAGAAAAAAAAAACCTAGTTGCATGCCATATGCATTAAAGGAAAAAATATATCCTTATAACTCCATTTGCACTAGGGAGAAAACAATAACCCTCTCTGCCATATATCCTCCACATATAATGCAAAAATTTGGCCTTATTGCCATATATCTCCATCATGCAAAACATATCCTCTAAGAATTATTATCATGCAATGATAAAAACATAATGTCAACCCCTGCCACCTTGCAATCTCTCGTCTTTACATATCTTTTGTCTTTGACTACATCTGCAAGGCATAGAGAACATCTCCTTTTGACCATATTTGGTCACTTTGCATGTATTGTATCATTATGAGGAATCTTTGATAAGGCATATAATAGTCGACTCCAGGGTAAAAGGCTTGTTTGAATTTGTTTAAAGCATTTGAACATTACCTTTTAATGATGTCGACCTCCATTTGACTTGGACCAATATGCAAGTAATACATATGTCGACCATCCTTAGCAATGATTGTTAGGAACATAACACTTGAGGTCTTGACCTCGTCGGCATTTTGGATAATGTAATGATAATGTTTAGAAGTCAAAAATCAAAAAGAAAGAAAAGAAGCTTCAAACAAAAAGAGAGAAGGAACCCTAATCTCAAGCCATTTTTCACTTTTGTCTTCTCTTCTCGGCTGCTCTACAACTCCTTTATGGTCGCTTAGGGTTTGATGACTCTCTATATTTTCTCCACTTCCTTGGCTCTCTATGGTTGAACTCCTTGCATTTTCAGAGTGAAAAGAAGTGACAGAAACTGATGAGAATGGTATTTTGAGTTTTAACTAGTTTTTTCACCATTTCTGTAGCATTTTCCTCATAAATGGCCACGTCCATATCTATTTCTTACTCTGCAACATTCTTTGACATTATTCCTTTTCTATCTCTGTGTCTAAACTTACAAAATGTGACAAAATAAACACAAAACCCTCAAAAAGAGGTCGCGGCCATACCATTCTTCTTTCTCTACAGCTTAAAAGGTAAACTTTCATTTCATTTCTACTGTAGATTCTTTGATTATTTTTGACCTCGAAAATGAGGTTTCTTTGTAAAAATTGATATGGGTATCTGATTTTTAAAGAAAATGCTTCTTCTTTTGCAATGACCATGACCTCGAATGCATTCTGTAGTTGTTTTCCTTTTCTTTTGATGTAAATCCTTGAGGGTTTCATCTTTATCATGAGGGCTTTAATTAAATCTTGCATAAGAAACACATTCTATCTCATGGCCATACCTGTAGACGCTTTGGCACATTCTCCTTTGACTGTATTTGCAGAAAGAAAGAGGGTTTTTAAAACTGTAATAAGGGTTTTTACAAAAATTTACATAAGGGCCATTTTTTGGCTCGGCCTTGGCAGAGACACACTGTATCACCTTCTTTCCTTCACTGTGTGAAATAAATGAAATAAGCTTTTCAATTAAAAATAAGGGTTTCATTTTTATCAACTGGGTATCTTCTTTCAAGCATAAATCTTGCTTTTGTCTTCACAGCTATGGAAGAAAAATACACTGTGTTTGATTCCTTTCTCTGTATGCACAAAAATGTACTAGGGTTTTATCTCTCTTCAAGGGTTTGTATTTGTATGAAAACAATCATAGCATATATTCTCTCTCTCCTGAGCATCCCTCCTTTAGTTCTGTGTATGAAATAAGACTTTGCTCAGAAATTTGAACTAGGTTTTCAAATTTTATAACATAGAAAATACCATCTGTTGTCATGGAGACTTGTTCTTCTAGCTCTTCTACTATATCTAGACACTACTGAGCAATAATAAATGCCCCTTTCTTTAGTAGACTATGTATCTTTTTCTGCAAAAGATCATGTGTTATTCTTGCATACATAAATCTCTTTTCTGAGTATGGAATTTAGCTTGAGATTTCATTTTTCTTTGGCTGGTCAACTATTAGATAATCTTCATTATGCTGCTCTTTCACATTTACTTTGGCTTTTGATCCTTCTGTAGCATGTCTAACATATCATTGATCCTTTATATTGTCTTCCATCATGGCATATGCCAGCCATAACTGTATCAATCAGAATTCATGATGTATGAATAATGAATACTTGTCTTGTATCTCTTTCAGAAGTATTACTGTAGCATCATATATAGCATATCATTGGTCTTCTACTATTTCTCTTCCATCATTGTATCAGTTAGCAACCATAATGTATGAATAATAAATACTTAACTGTCACCAGTCAGAGGTATTGTTGTCTTGCTGTCTTGATCTCTCTTGTTCACTACCTGTAGATACTTTTATCATTTGTTATGGATAATGATATTCCTGTACTTGTTGTTTCTCTAAAACTATAGAATTGATTTGATAATTCACATGATGTATCTTATTCATTGATGATTGTCAGATGCTCCTCATGATGCATTTGTTTGATTATGTCCTTTTAGAGGCATGACCTATATTATTTGTTTCAGCTACACTTGATCACCTTGAGTACCTGTATTTGGTCATTTACTTACTGTCCCTTTATCATAATCAGATAATACTTTTCATGATGTGTCCTATAACTTATGTAAATGATACACAAGCTCTGTCTCCTAGAAGTATTAATCTGGTTCTTTATCTTCATCAAGTATAGCAATGTAAACACTTATATGGCTGATAAAGTCAATGACATACATAAGTGTGACTTGTCTTCAACTATAACATCATATGCCTGAATATGTAAAAACCCCTGTAGCATATCCTCACACTGTAACTTCCATGGCTGCATTTCTGTTTTTAGCACTTTGTCAACTTGACTCAGGCATTGTGAACTTATTTGATTTGTTTCAATCAACCACAATCAATGTCATGATGACACACTTTCTCTATAAGTTGATTAAATGATGCATGATATACTTTGAATGATGCATCCTGTCTTATTCTAGTATTCCTTTTCAAATGAATAAAAAACGAACACGCTGGGCTCAACCCTTGTGGGAGCCACATTTTCTCCACATGTTTCAAATGTCTTCAAATCAGCAACATTACTTTTCCTATACCTGCATAGTGAACAAACAAGTTAGTATAAAAACATACCTGATGGAATTGATTGATCCTCTTCATGATATTCTAATTTATGGCACATGTTTGATTTGATCTTTCATATGAAATGCATGATGTGACAAGTTGATATGTTTGCTGATAAAAGCATATGATAACATTAAATATTCAGAGATCTTACAGGACTTTCCCAATTTTTTTGCAGGAACAACTAATACAATTGGAGCTAAAGATGAGGAATGAAGATCAATTGTCCAACTACTCAAAGACTTCCTTGCTCAGGCAATGATGGATATTTAGTTTTATCATGTGTTCTTCCTTATTTCTTTTATCATTAGATGTATAGCTTGCAAATGTCTGCATTGCTCAGTTTAGTCACTCCCATGGCTTGTGTGGGACACATTTGAACACTTCTTTTAAACATGATCAGTTAATTTATCTTATGCACTTGAAGTATGTATGTTTCCTTTTTAATCAATGCATAGGATAAAGTAACAGATACTGAATTGTATGTTCCAAATATGACATGAAATGATAGTTTAAATAAATATCTTTCCTTCTTTCTTTCAAATATGATCAACTGAATAATCAATCTGTCTTATGACTCTTGAAAGATAACACTATGTTAGATCAATTGTATTTCTTGAATGATTAATTCCTTGACATCCTGATTCTCTTGTTATGATGATTCATCAGTCCTGATTGGACTGATGGGTTATCCAGACAATTGAATATCTATCTCTGCTTTGTCAAGACATCAACTGTTCATTAAATGCAATAACCTCAAAGTTTTCTTTTATTCTTCCTGAAATAACTGCACTTAGGTCTAACTAAATTTAGAGTGAACAAAATTTAGTAACAATTACTGCTTTGGAGAGACTAAATCAATCTATACAATCAAGTAACTGATCAAAATTTTCAAATGGAAGATATCTCAAGTTTGATCATGAGACAATAAGCCTTACTCTGTGTTCTCCAAACTAATCATTTCATGCACCTTATGGAGTTCAAATTATGACAGCATAATGTTAGAGACAAAAAAATGTCATTTTCTTCCATAACAACCAAGACGAAAAAGAGTCATAGCATTGTTAAGCTCATAAATAGAAGTTCAATTATAGAAGCATGCCTATTTCCTCTGTAAGGAGGATTATGATAAATGGAAACTGCAAGCTACCTTATGCCTTTGTAAGTATTTGATTTGGAAATTAACCAGATTTGCCTCTTCATGATTTAGGGGAAAGGTCAAAAATTTTAAACCTAGTAGAAACCCAGAATCTAATCTATGTGGTTTTGATTAATTTTAACATTCCTTGTTTGTTGTATAATGAGAAATTCTTCTATTTTATGGACATTGTCTAAAACTGCTAGAGATTTTTATGACACTCATTTTCAAAGAGCTTGTACTATTCAGTCGTTAAACTATTTTCATAACTATTTTTCTTTGCAGTGCAAGGACGGGATTGCAGCTACACTGTAGCCCTTGTTAATATAATTATTTATTTGCAATGTTTTCTTAAGGTGTCGTATGTGGATAGGCTGACTAGATTATAGAGGTATAGTTTCCTTCAAGGAGACATTTCTAAAGTTATTGGAGATGATACATATTACTATTTTAGTATTTTAAGGTAAATGTAACTTTTCGTATGAGTCTTGGTAGCCAAATTTTAAGTGGCATTCATTGTATTGGAACTCTTGATTCACATCATAGTACCAAAACTTGGAAAAAAAAATTGTAGTTTACAATGAGAATTTGTCATCTATCATCTTTTTCTATTAGTTAGAGTTGAAATGCAAAATTTATTGAATAAACTAATACATGTTGCTTTTTGTATTAGTTAGAGTTGAAATGCTCAATTTTTTTAGTAAACTAATCTATGTTGCTTAAAATTGGGTCAAATCAAGTAAAGACAGCAAAAACATAGGAAAAATTAAAAAACATGTGGGTTGAACAAATTTTATTGAAAAAAAGCCAAGATTTTCAAAATGGCAATGGATTTTTTCCTATAAACCCCTCATAATTCATTTTTCATTATTTTTCCACTTTTTGGTAGTAGTTTAAAAACATTATTTCATAATTTGATCTTTGATTAAATGGATCTCAATCAATGAGGAGCCTACATTTAATGAATGGACTAAGCACTAAATCCATTTCTCCCTTCCTTTATGGCATTGAAATTTGGGCTCTCTGAAAGTAAGTTGCATAGTCAAGGATTTTGAAAGAAGACTCATGAGTGATAGAATAATACATGGATTTAATGAGATAAATTATGCTTTCATCCGGGCCAAGGGTGAGCAAGAGAGAGTGTTCCATGGTTAGTATAAGGATATGCACCTTGCTAAGGTGGTTACTTTACACCTTAAACTAACTACATAAAGGATGAGACCTATCGTGATGCTTATAGATTGTTTGTTGAGTGGATAGTTCCAACCTTATAAAGGATGAGACTTTAATCATATTTAGGCTTCAGTACTCACAACTACTGTAAAAATGTTTTTTATGATGTTTATCCTCTTTATTTTTTTATGAATAATTGTCTTATATTACTTGTATAAAAAGAGTTCAAAAAGTTTATTCTCAAGAGAATATGAGTCTATTCAAGCATTTGATGTACACCATTACTAGTGAAAAAACATAAAAGTTCATCTCAAAAGATCCAAGATGAAGAATGAGATAGAGATTAAACTAGCAAGTAAGATTAGATTTAAATCTAGGTATAAAATATTGTTTGTTGCATGCATTTTATGAACAACTAGCCATGAAATGGATTAAAGAAAGAGCATCTAGCATATTTATGGATAGCATGGCTTGAAGCTATTAGAGGAATAATATGGATTTTGATTATTTCAATAAAATGCTTTTGTTAATAATTTTAAGCTAGCCATTCCCTCACCCCTTGGTATGAAGGAGAGGGCATGAGCTTTATCTGTGAATAGATAGTTACATAAATAGATCGTGACATGTACATTGAGTACAATTTTTAGTGTATATAAGGTATAAGATGTCCATTTTCTATTTTTTACACCCCTTCTTTTTGGGAAAAATGATGTCTACAAATATTTTTGTGGGTTGTTGATGTAGAGAGCACAGTGGAAGTCAGGCAATTGAAACCTCCTTCACAACAATGGGCTTCAATTCCTAATTACTGTTTAGTCAGCTTTAGCAACCCTTCACCAAAACTTACTCCATCGGCGTAACTTAAAACTCTTCCGCTGATCTGCATCTCTTCTCGATATGCTTAACACTGAGCTTTATTTTCAGCCAGACAAGTCACTATCGGCGAAGCCTGACTAAGGTCTGCCAACACACTGTTTCCTGCTGATGCTTCGGTGAGACACTAATCATCGGCAAGGCTTTAAACTCTTTCACTGATAAGCCAATGCGTTGTCTACTTGTATATGCATTAGTTGACCTGCTATCACTGGTAATCTAATGTATCTCCAACCTGGTTCACCGATGTGGCCGATCATCCCTTGTATCTGACACAATGTATCTTCTCAATGTACATTCGCAACATACATTCTCAATATGCCTCTGCAATATACACACTCAACATGCTTTGGCGAGATACACATGAAATGTCCTCAACATGTATTTGCGATATACACACGAAATGTATATTCAGTGAAGTAACACAAGTCTTACATCGATTCACTTGATCACCCCAACTACTCTTTAGGCAAACTACTACCTTCGCCCAGAATACTAAATACTCTGCCGATAACCTCCAGTCTCGCCAATGATACTCCAACGCTTAGGCAAAACTTCATTTCGCCTAATTTTTGACTGAACCCTAGCACATAGAAATGCTAGGCTCGACTAGCACATCCCACACTCGATCCCAACACTGAACATGAACAAAACAAAAAGAACACAAACTGTACAAATAGACCCATTCCACTGATTTCGAAGAAATCTCATTGGTGGAATGGCTCAGTAATCCATCCGAATGACAAAATGGAAACTAATTATAGTGACACAGTGAAAGAACACAAAATAAAATAGGATCTTTTATTTATTTTGGGAATTTCTGCACTGAAAACAACTCTTCTATCTTCTCACTGTTGTTCTACCACAAAACCACACAATTACTACACTACTCTTCTTCTCTACCCCTTTCCTTCTGTTCACTAAACTATTTATACATGTTCTTGTTCTTGATAGTTTGCATCGGTGGGAATGCCAACCATTATGCAACTATCAACCCATTCAGTTACAATGCGTTTGCTCTTCCACTACCAGACACTACGACTTGTCCTATTCCACTCGGATTCACACATGGCACTAGGCCTTACAATTGGTCACATGGACCTTATACAACACCAAAACATCAAAAAGAACATGAAATTCATTAAAGTAACTAGGTGCCCCTGCACCAGTTGTGTTCTTTTCTTTCCCTTCCAAAGGTTTTGGTTTTATGCTTATGATTCTCTCGCTCATAGCTTGCACCACTTTGGTGAAAAGATATTTTATTTTCATATTTTTTTTGTGTACCTAGACCTAAGACATTATTTGCATGCTAGTTTATAATATAGCCAACTCCAAAAAGTATGATGTGCACTTCCATGTGTTGGTACCTGAATTGAATGTCAATTTCTAAGCAATTTTCATGCAGGCACCATCCCAAAATATCCAAAAGGTTCTAAGTTTTGGCACCCCTTCAATGTTTTTCAGCATCTGCATCTCAGTTCTTGAGGAAGGGGCCATCATGTTTTCTCCATCAGCATGAGTTTGTTTTTATGTCTTTGAACTTCTAGTTTGAACTTGAACCCTTTGCTCAATGGTTCAAGGTTCAATAGTTCGATGCTTCGAGTTTCTTGGCCGTCGGTCAAGTGTTTTGCCGATGGGAGTATTTTTTATGTTTGAACCTCGGCGTTGAACCATCGAGTTGAACCAGTTCATCGGTTCAATGGGTTCGCGGGGTTGCTTTTATGTTGCTGACTGAGTTGGTATCAGTGTCGAACTTCTCGGTTGAACCTCTCTTTTGAACCATTGGGTTGAATTGGTTCAAGGTTCAATGGTTCAAAGTTTTATGTTTTTGGTCTTATCGGAGTGATCGGCTTCATCGACGAAAGATTTCTTGAGTGCTCCGATTGTTTTGGTCTGGCCGATGGATGTCCATCGGCGTGTGTTTGGTCATCGGCGAAGCAATTTTTTGGGCCGCCGATGTAAGGTGTCTGGCCGATGAGGGATGTTCAAGGTGGTCGTCGGCAGGACTTGTGCTATCGGCCAAGGATTTTCTTGTTGCTCCGAGGGATGATGGTCTCGCCGAAGACCTAGGATGTGGTATGCCATCGGAGTGAGATTGTGTATCGGGATAGCTATTGAAGGGTCTGCCAATGGAGTATTCTCTGGCCGACGGGAGGATAGAGTGGCTATCAGGCAGATTTCGCATTGGTCTCACCGATGAAGTATTATCGGTGAGAGTTGGTCTATCGGCTGGGGAGATTTTGGTTGCTCCGACGGTGTAAGTCACACCGACGGAGGTGGTCTTTGGCGTGACTTTTGCCTATCTGCGAGGAAGGTTTTTGGGTTGGCTGATGGTAGTAGTTTGGTCGACAAGGGATTACGATAGGCATCGGCCAGACAATTGAGATCGATGAGAGATTTGTGGGGTAGGCTGATGGTAGAAGTTTGGCTGATGGACTTTTGGAGAAGGAGCATGTGTCGAGCGTAGTAAAAGCGCTCGACACCTATTATGCAAGTGACTATGCTTTTAAACTACTAAGGTGGTCTTGTCACTATGCATGTGGGATTAATTTCCCTGCATTTTTGAAACTGCAATAAAACACGTTTTGGCGGGAAGTTCTTTTTTGAGTGCTGCGACTGTTTTCTCGGTGGCTGCGGGTGGTTGAGCCATAAATCACAATTGTAGCAAGGGTATGGGTGATGGTACAAGCAATTAAACTGCCCGATTGTGAATGAAGACTTCCAGATGGCAGCGCAGGGCTCGAGGCCACCCTTGTCTACTTTCTGTTTGATGCAGCAATAACTTCTGAGCGCCTTTCCTTCTGAGGACTGTATCTGGTAGTTTTTTGTCAAACCATGTAATTAATTGCTGTGGGTACACTTTCTGGCTGATATAGGCAGACTGTGTTACCATTGTTTTGGTTGTTGAAAGTTAAACATTTGGCTCTGTAATACAATACAGTTGGTTTTGGTTGCTTTGTGCAGCAAAACTTGTGAGTTTATGTATCTCCTGTTGTATTTTTTTTTTGCATCAATCCGTTGATTTCATGATTAATCTTATATGGATAATGCTATGTTTGCATGTGTTGTGCTAATTCTGTCTCCAGTGTTGCATGTATCTTTCTTCTGAGTCCAGATATTTAAGGAATATCTAAGATTCTAGAACATAGAATTCATGTGTTGAATGTTTGATCTCTTAACTTTTGCTCAAGGGGTAGATTAAATTGTTCTCAGATTGAATATTGGGAAGGATATACTGCAATAGGGATGCCATAAGTATAGATAGCTTAACACTTTGTTTTGGGAGATATCTGTAAGGCAGGTATCATATGTATCCCCCTAAAATCTAGTTTTAGTTGTTCATGCATATCGTTCACAGGTGTATGTCTACTAACTCCAGGCCCTGGATAGGCACCAATCTTGCTTTGTGTTAGTGTTATATACCATGTCCAGCTTTGCATCCAAATATAAAATCAAAATCAAAACTCCAAAACAACCATTAGGACAGTAGAATTAGTTTTAGGATCCAAGTCCTCTGTCTACAACTGCAAATAGGCCCAAAGCTAGCCCCTTTGCTCTTATCTTACAGTTTTGGTCTACTTACAGGAGGACTTATCTGCTTTCTGTCAGCATCCCAGCCTTTGTATGCATATCCTCATGGATGTTGAGTAGGGAATACCCCCCTAGGTTTTGCAGAGCCTGAAGAAGAAGAGGAGATAAAATATAGAGTCTATCTCCTACACTATTGGCCCCTGGCCCAGAGATCCTGTTGATCATCGATGGCTACCTTGTAGGGAAATCTGGGAATAAGCATCCAGTCTGGGAAAAAACCAACACCATGAAAGTGGGCATACACATATTACCTTCACAAAAAGGCTTAATAAAAAGTTTGGTTCCACTTTTTTTTTGTATTCCCATGCAGATTTGACAATGGCATACGAGCTTTTTAAGATATCTTGACTCCTTAATGCTTAACACCATGGATTATACCGTCTCTATATGCTATAGATTTAAAACAACTCTAGATTTAGAGGTGTCCATTGCAGACATATGAGCATATTTGTGAACCCAAATTCTCTTTCTTATCTTTATTGGGTTCCATGAATCACATTCTAAACAAAATTGAAGTTATTAGAAAATATTTCTTCAATTGCTTATAAGTAAATATGTAATACAAGCATATTGCAAGTGTTATAGAGCATATTATATGCATTTCAAAGTTATATTTCGAAATTACAAATAAAATAGCACCTTCAAACATCTATTTCTTATCATTTTTAATATAATCTACAAAATAAAGTAAACTTACAAATATAATATTCTATACACAAAAAATAAAAAATAAAAATTTTGATTGGTAAAAGGTGGAGGGCACCTAAAGTAATTTATATTAATATTGGAAATACAAAATTTCCATAGAGGGATTACAAATAGAAAACCACCACCAAGCAGTATTAATATAGGTATACAAAAAATGAGCCATAGAAACAAAGGTGAATGAACAAGTATTAACAAAATATAACAAAACCCTACAACATAGTAGATTTAAACAGGTGGATCTTTCTCATTAATGTCTACCACTAGAAATCCATTTAAAAAGATCAAAATTTAATGCATTGTATTTTAAATATTACTTTATATCCAAAATTTAGTAAGAAAATAATGTGCCTTCTATGTCCAAATCAAATTGTAATCTCTAACATAGCATATTAACTTGCATATAGTTTCCTATCGATGTAACCATTACACCTCCTTCCAGTGTAAGTCCTATTTGTACTTGTTTTTTAGTATTTTGTACATAAGATTTCACATTGCCTAAACTATTCAAGGTGCCAGTCCATTTCATCCATTTTTTGGTGAATTAATGTAATAAATCTCTTTTCTAAAGCAATATAATAATAAACACTTCTTTATTAAATAAATACAGGCCATAAAGTCATAATAAATATGAAAGTAGTAGTTGTCTTGAATATTAATAAATATTAAAATAAAGCATGATTTGTAAAGCTCATCAAATTATTGTAAATATTAAAGTAAGTATTGTCACATTATAACCAATATTATAATAAAATTATCAAATCTTGATGAATATTAAAATAAAAAATCTTAAATTGTGATAAATATTAAAATAAACATGATCAAATGATAAATTGATATTGTCACATTAAAATAAGTTTAAAAATAAAATTATCAAATCATGATGAATATTAAAATAAAAGTTATTAAAAGGTGATAAATATAAAATAAAAATTTCCTGATCATTATAAATATTAAAATACATTTGTCAAATCACAATAACTGTTAAAGATTCACAAAAGTATGAAGGAACTACGCATGGCAAGACAACCTAGTTTACTCCTCCAATAATTTGAACATGGAAAAATAAACTACATTATAGCCATTCCAACTTATTGTGCCCCATGATCTTTTATCAATTATATAGGCTTGCAACGATTTGTTGCTCCTCTATTCTTTTAGAGTTTACATTCCACATTTTTGTCTGTGCTCTCATATAATCTTTTATGGAGATGGAGAAGATTAATGGTATGATAGTCTTATACAATCTTTTACACAGACTCTATATTTGGTTTTAATCTTATTTGGATGATTTGATTGACAGAATGTGCAGGGGAGAAACTGAATTTCAAGGTGATATGGGTAGGCCTTTCCTGAACTAGTACATACTCATTGAAAGATGCACTCAACATCTTAGTCTTTCCCTACTACCATGGTTTGTTGATTTTCTAGCTCGAAAGGTGAAGTGGAGTTGCTTTAAAGTGGAATTGCTTTAAAGCAACTCAAGTTTGATTTTCAACAACAGCAAATTTTTTATTCATTAATAGTATGTTTGCGATTTTGTGAGGTTGAGATAAAACAAGAGCAATTTTATGTATGATTTAAAGCTGAATAAAGTAAGGAAAGTTTCTTTTCTTGCATGTTAAGTAAAGCAGCTGGGCTCTATATATGTAAGATTGCTGTAGCAAACTTGAATTGTATTTTTCGAAGAGAAAGTTTGTTGTTAGGCTGAATAGAAGATCCAACATTTGCAAGTTTTTCCCCACATTGGAGTTTCCTGGGTATATCTATGTTATTGTCTATTTGTGTTTGGCTTAAATTGTTATTTTTGCTTCCGCTGTTATTTGCTATTATTAGTTGTTATTTAACCTAGAGTATTGATTGTTATAAATCAGATAGGGGTTCTATTCTATGAATTTATTATGCAATTAATCTTTAGCTAGGTTATAAGAAATTAACATGGTATCAGAGTTCTAAACTGTGAATACGAAGCCAAGATTTGTGACACAGATTTCAAGAAAAAAAATTAGATTTTCGTCTCCAGTTTCTTCTGTGGCTATGGTAACCAGTGTTCAATATGAGGACAGGCTTGAGGGTGCGTCTAACTTCTTATAGTGGAAGGTTTAGATTACATCTGATCTCAAGGAGAATAGGATGTGGATCTATGTTGGTACAAAGGTGATACCACCAACTAATGATCTTGTTGCCCTAGATTCACATGAAGTCAAGGAGGCCAAGGCTCAGAGGATTATCCTAGATGGGGTAAGAGATCATCTAATTCCTCATCTATCATGGAAAGACACCACCAAGGAGATGTGGGATATGCTTACAAAACTTTATCAGAGCAACTATGTGAGTCATAAGATGATGCTGAAGGACAAATTGCATAACACCAAGATGTCGAAAGGAGAGAGAGTGACCTCTTACTTGTCCAAGCTGACATATGTCAGGGATGAGCTAGCTGCTATTGGAGAGACGATTGACGAAGATGAGTTGGTGTGTATTGCCTTGAACAGTTTTTTGAAGCAATGGGAAGTGTTTGTCAAGTGTGTTGCTGGTAGAGATCAGCTACTTGATTGGGTGAGGCTTTGGGATGATTTCATTCAGGAGGACATCCATGAAGGTGCTCATCAAGGAGATCAGACAAAGAAGAGTCAAGACGAAGAAAATCTTGATCTTGCAAGCAAGGGCAAGCAAAAGTTCAATAAAGGGCAAACGAAAGGTTCTTCTTCCAAGAGCGAGAAGAAGAAAGATCTGAGCAAGATAAAATGTTTTTGCTGCCATAAGAAGGGTCACTATGCTAGTCAATGTCTAAATAAGAAAAATAAGGACAAGCAAAACAAGCAAGTTGTTGCCACAGCAAAGGTGGATGAGTTTGCATCACGATTTGAGAATGAGTTTTCACTCATTGCCTATCTCTCAAGTTCAATTGCCAACAGAGTATGGTATATTGATAGTGGGGTTTCTTGCCACATGACGAGAGTCAGAGAATGCTTCACCAAGTTGGAGGAGAAGAAGCTGGATTTCTATATTGAGCTTGGAGATAATGCCAAGTACCATGCAACTGGTATTGGCACTGTCAAGTTTTAGAGGGAGTCTAGCAAACCCTTGTTGGTGGAGGATATGTTGTATGTCCTTAACATTATGAAGAATTTAATCTTGGCCTCTACTCTGGAGGACAAGGGTTACATCATAACCTTTGAAAGGGGCAAAGTTTATATTTGTCCCAAGGATTCCAAGGTTGCAAAAGTGGTTGGAATTAGCCATGGAAGCTTGTTTCGGTTATAGTTTTAGCCAGCACATGTGTCGATAAGAGGCTATAGAGGGTTAGGAGAATTGTGGCATAGGAGGATGGCTCATCTTCACCATGGAGCACTTAATGTGCTCAAGGAAATAGTGACGTGGTTGCCTAAGATGAAGATAGAAAACCATGAGGTGTGCAAGGGTTGTGCTCTTGGGAAATATGCCAAGACTAGTTTTCCAAGGAGTGACACTAGATCCAAAGGGATTTTGGATCTCATACACTCAGATGTGTGTGTGCCCATATCAATAGTATCCTTGAATGGGTATGAGTATTATGTTGTTTTCATTGATGACTTCTCCAGGAAGACATGGATATATTTTTTGAAGAACAAAGACAAGGTTTTTAGTAGGTTCAAAGAGTTTAAGGCTCTTGTGGAGAACCAAATAGGGAGGAAGATCAAGATACTGAGGTCTGATAATGGAGGCGAGTATACCTTAAATACCTTTAAAGTTTTTTGTTCTCTAGAAGGTATCAAGAAAGAGTTGACGTTTCCGTACAACCCTCAGCAGAATGGGGTTGCTGAGCAAAAAAACATGGCTATAGTTGGAGCAGCCAAGGCCATGCTTCATGATCAGGACCTGCCTTGGTTCTTATGGGCAGAAACTTGCAATACAATTATGTATTTGAAGAATAGGAGCCCTCACAAAGTGTTGGGCAAATTGACTCCATAAGAGGTGTTCACTGGTAAGAAACTATATTTGGGGCACATTCACATCTTTGGATGCCTTGTGTATTGTCACATTCTTGTGGAGAAGAGAACCAAGTTGGAACCAACTGCAGAGAAGGGTATCATTGTTGGGTACAATGAAACTTCTAAGGCCTATTGGGTTTACATTCCTACCCTCAAGAAAATAGTTGTCTGTAGGTATGTGAAGTTCAAGGAAGAGAGAGCTCTTCAAAAGTCTAGCAGCTTGATGAATGAGGAGAAGCAATCACCCACGGTTGAGGCAGAACAAATCCCTCAAACTTCAATCCCGCAAGCTAGAGAGCAGATCAAGTAGGCCGAGCAAGTTGATCAGAAGGATGAACAAATTATTCCTCAACCTTAGATTCCCATTACTGAGAAGAAGATAAACAAGGCAGCTGAGCAGACACTGAGAGAGGTCCAGGAATATGTTGGTGATCCACAAGATTCAATTAGATAGAGAAAAGATCCCAAACGTTATTTTGATTATGTGGCATATATGAGTGAATTAATTGAAGAGGAGCCTTCTAGCTTTTAGGAGGCATCCAAGCACCAAGTATGGAGGGATGCCATGGTGGAAGAGTATTCTTCCATCATGAAATATAGCATGTGGGAGGTAGTAGCTTGGCCAGAAGGTAAGTGTGTGGTGGGCTCGAGATGGTTGTATAAGATTAAGAATGCTGCAGATGGTAGTGCGGAAAAGTTCAAAGCTTGGTTTGTGGCTAAGGGGTTTTCTCAAAAGGAAGGAGTCAGCTATGATGAGACTTTTGCTCTAGTAGCCAGGTACTCATCCATAAGAGCTATCATTTCTATAGCAGCACATATGGGTTGGAGGATTCACCAGATGGATGTAAATGTTGCAAGTATGGACCTAATCGGTGTTGTCATTGATGTCAACATACTCCTATTGCATTTATGATAAGGATTGGATGAACTGTGTGCTGAGGATATTGAGAAAATTAGTCTTAATCAGGAACAATGAAGAACAGTGATGACAGTAAGGTAAAAGTCCAAGACAGGATGAGGACCAGAGAATGCGGATTAAAGGGTTTGTAGACATGTGTCTTAAGAATGTCCAGTAGAGATTTCAGAGATTCGCATGAAGATCTGAAGAAGTTATGGTTGTTCAAGTTAAACCGGTTCCGGTAGGTGTTCAGTGGTGACAGAATGATACAAACAAGTCCGGTGTGATCCGGAATAGCATTATCCTATTCTGCGGATTTGAGGGAGCATTGAGGAAGTCCTTGTGAAGTGTTAACTAGTTTGGTTCATGGGTTGAAGGTCTGAAAGTGTCCATTCCTTTGTGACAGTGGTGACAGACTATGTTCTTGAGGTTCCAGATGAAGGAGAGAAGGATTTCAGTATGTAGATGAAGTGCGGATGTTCTTGGTGATTTAGGCAATCTTGTGAAGGTCCTTGGATCATGTCCAGTTCATGTTGGTGGTCCGCATTGGAGTTGGAGTTCACAATTGAAGAATAACTTCCGGATGATGGTGTTCTTCGTGAGACTGGCCGACTGGATGAGTTACACATCTTGCGGATGTTCTTATAGATGTTTGTCGACTTAGATGATTATTCCTAAGTTGATGTCTTGTATAAATAAGGGACTGTGAAGTCATTTCAAAGGTGTCCCAGTAGAGATGATTGTGTGGAAGCAAGGAGGAGAGTGAAAGGCAAGGCAGAAGCATTGGGCTTAAATGGAACTGACTCAAGCATGGTGAAGATGCTATTTTCCAGTTCAAGTATGTGATACTTATTCTTTTGTAGATAGTGTGTCTCTTGTAGGCAGTGAGCCTCTTGTGAGCAGTGTGCTCAGGCAGTGAGCCCTAATTGGCATGTGCCATTTTGTTCTTTCTATTCTTCTAATAGAGAATACAATCTTCGGGTTAACCACCCCGTGGTTTTTCCCTTAACCAGGTTTTTCACATCAAAATCTTGGTGTTTTATGTGTTGATGTGTTTTTGGTTTTGATTTAAATGTATTATGTTTCATCATTGATATCCTGCTAATCACTAAGAGGATTTAAGTGTGTAATTGGGAGAAAGTTTTGGACAACTAATTCACCCCCCCTCTCAGTTGTCTGCCTTAAGACTAACAATTGGTATCAAAGCAGGGTTCCTCTAAAAAGAGCATAACCGCTTGAGGAGATCTAGGATGTCCTACAAGAAGGATAGTCCGAAGTTTGATGGAACCAATTTTAATCTCTAGAAAAGTCGCATGAAATGTCACTTGCAATGTATGGGAATGCAGTACTGGAACATGGCTTCAATAAAGTATACTCCTCCTCAGGGTGGTCCGAAATCCCCAAATGAAATCACAGATGCTGAAAACAATCCTCGGACTATAGAAGCTCTTCTAAGTGCACTATCTGATTCAGAGCTTTCAAATGTTGTTGACCTACCAACTACTTTTGAGATTTGGCAAAAATTGGAACTTCTGCATGAAGGAGACAAGTATGTTAAATGTGCAAGGTTATAGAGTCTGAAATGGAAATTTGAAAATCTGAAAATGAGAGATGATGAAAATATTACTACTTTTATGCCAAGAGTAAATGAGATTGTTTGTGGAATTAGAAATGTTGGTGGATTCTTGGATGAAGATGAGATTGTTGGCAAAATTCTCATATCCCTCCCTGCTTCTTACAAAATCAAGGTTGCTGCTATTGAAGAATTCAGAGCTCATACAACTGTTACAAGAGATCAATTGGCTGCATTTGAAATGACTGAGTTTGGAGATGACCCCCCAAGACTGAATCTGCATTCAAAGCCAGTGCCTCTGTAAAAGGTAAACAAAGGTTTGATCTGAGAGAGAACTCTTCAAGAAAACTATCATGGTATGAAAAAGCAAGAAAAGATATAGAAGAAGAAGATGCTGAAAATGCTCAACTTGAAGCTCTTATTGCAAAAAGACTGCCAAGAGGATCCGGTAAGTATAAAGGAAAATTCACTTTTAAGTGTTTTAACTGCAACAAGATTGGTCACTTTGCCTCAAGATGTCTGGAAAGATTTTCAAGGCCAAATCCCAACAGATCAAGGTTCCAAAAGAATTGTCACTATATTCATGAGGAAGATGATAATGAAGGAGTAACAGATGATGAATCAGAGATAGGAAACAAATCCGGAAGTGATTGGGTGTTCATTGCCATCAAGGAAGAAGAATCAATGTTCTTTGAATCTATCAATCATAAAGTTGTAGAAAGAGCTCTGGCTGCCCAAGTTGAAGAAAAGGATGATTGGGTCATTGACAGTGGTTGTTCTCATCATATAACAGGTGACAAAAATAAGTTCATAGATTTGGAAAGGTATGAAGGAGGAGTGGTAAAGTTTGGTGATAATTCTTCTAGTAGAATCAGAGGCAGAGAAACTATTTCTTTTGATGGAAAGAACAAAATCGGTAATGTTCTGTATGTTGAAGGATTGAAGCACAATCTTCTCAGTGTTGGACAGTTGGTGGACAAGGGCTATGACCTCCAATTCAAGAATGGAAAGTGCAAGATCTTTGAAAGTTTCAGAACAAAGATTGCATCTGGTACTCAGACTAAAGGTAATATCTTCCATCTAGTTGGTACTGGTAAAAGTTGCTTATTTGTTCAAGTTGATCAGAGTTGGTTGTGGCATAGAAGAATGTGTCATGTGAATTTTGATAATATCATCAAGATAAGCAATACTTAGGCTATAAGAGATCTTCCTAAAATGGTGAAACCTACAAATAGTTTGTGCAAAGAATGTCAGTTGGGAAAACAAAGCAGAGTCTCATTTAAAAGCAAGGAACAATCTTCTACCAGATTATTGGACTTAGTTCATACTGATCTTTGTGGTCCGGCAAGAATCATAAGTGGGCAAGGTGATAGATACTTCATGTTACTGATTGATAACTATTCTCGAATGATGTGGGTAACCTTTCTAAAAGAGAAATCAGAAGCTCTTGAGAAATTCAAAATATTCAAGGTTATGGTAGAGAATGAAACTGGATTAAAATTGAAATGTCTGAGGTCTGATAAAGGTGGAGAATTCACATCCAGTGAGTTCATAGATTTCTATGAGAAACATGGAATAAAGAGACAGTTGTCTACTCCTAGGACTCCACAGCAGAATGGAGTAGTTGAAAGAAAGAACCAGACCATCCAGGAAGCATCTAGGACAATGATGATGGAAGCAAATGTTCCTCAAATCTATTGGAGAGAAGTTGTCAGCACTGCAGTCTATACTCTCAATCGAGTTCAAATCAGAAGCAATACCAGTAAGACTCCTTATGAACTTTGGTTTGGCATCACTCCTATTATGAGGTATTTTAGAGTTTTTGGTAGCAAATGTTACATTAAAAAAGATGAAGATCTAGGAAAGTTTGATGCTAGAAGTGATGAAGGAATATTCTTGGGTTACTCTACTCAAAGCAAAGCATACCAGTGTTATAACAAGAGATTGAGAAAGATAATAGAAAGTACAAATGTGAAGGTTGATGAGGGAATTAAGAAACCCTCAAGGTTTTATGAATATGATGAAGATGATCAGAATGGTGTTCTAATTCACGGAGCCCAAACCTCTTCTGAAAGTCAGATTCAAACTGATCCAGTAAATCAGGAAGAAGAGATGAATTTTAATGAGCCTGATCAAGAATCAGAAGTGCAAGAAACTCCCAAAGTTCCAAGGTATGTAAGATTGAACCACTGTGAAGATCAGATGATAGGTGACAAAAGCAAAGGTGTACAAACTAGAAGGAAAATTGCTCAAAATTTAGATGAGTATTGTCTGATTTCAAAGATTGAACCTAAGACAATAAATGAAGCCTACAATGATGAAAACTAGACCAAAGCAATGGAGGAAGAGCTGATGCAAATTGAGAAAAATCACACTTGGGATCTTGTTCCCAGACCTACAAACAAGAATGTGATTGGAACCAAATGGGTCTTTCGGAACAAACTGAATGAAGTTGGTGAAGTAATCAGAAATAAAGCCAGATTGGTCTGCAAGGGTTACTCTCAAATAGAAGGAGTTGATTTTGAAGAAACTTTTGCTCCGGTGGAAAGAATTGAAGCAGTCAGATTATTTCTTGCTTTTGCTGCTTTCAAGGATTTCAAGGTATATCAGATGGATATAAAGTCTGCCTTCTTGAATGGTGACTTGGAAGAAGAAGTGTACATAGAGCAACCAGATGGATTTCAATTATTTGATCATGATGATATGGTCTACAAGTTGAAGAAAGCACTATATGGACTGAAACAAGCCCCAAGAGCCTGGTATGAAAGATTGGATAAGCATCTTTTGAAGATTGGTTTTAACAAAGGTACTGCTGACAATAATTTGTATTTCAAAATTGATCATGAAAACATCTTGATTGTTGAAGTGTTTGTTGATGATATCATTTTTGGAGGAAGAGATAGTATGTGTAAAACTTTTGCAAATCAAATGAAAAGTGAATTTGAGATGTCCATGCTTGGTGAAATGAATTTCTTCTTGGGTCTGCAAATCACTCAAACAAAGAAAGAAATCTTCATTTCTCAGACCAAATATGTGAAAGAATTGTTGAAGAAATTTGGGATGGAAGACTCAAAACCAATGAATACTGCCATGGCAACCGGATGTAAGTTGAGCAAGGATGATGACTCTCCCAAGGCTGATCAGAAAAAGTATAGGTCAATGATTGGAGGACTGTTGTATCTTACTCAAACTAGACCAGACATAATGCAAGCTATTGGTCTTGTTGCTAGATTTCAGGCTGATCCTAGAGAATCTCATGTCATGGAAATCAAGAGGATTTTTAGATATATAAAAAGGATAGTTGAGTATGGTCTGTGGTATCCTAGAGATCATGATTTCTCTCTTCATGCATATACAAATGCTGAATGGGTAGGAGATGTGGATGACCAGAAGAGTACCAGTGGTGGAGCATTCTTTTTGGGAAAGAGATTGGTTTCTTGGCTAAGCAAGAAACAAGAGGAAATATCTCTGTCCACAACTGAAGCAGAATATATTGCAGTAGCAGGTAGTTGCACTCAAGTTTTGTGGATGAAGCAGATGCTAAGAGACATCAGAGTGGAGTATGAGGAGCCCATCACAATCTTCTGTGATAATTCAAGTGCATTAAATATATCTAAGAATCCGGTGTTGCATTCAAAGACTAAGCATATATCTATCAAGTTTCACTTTTTGAGAGAGCAAGTGAACAAGAATGAAGTCAGATTGGAGTTTGTGCCTTCCAAGGATTAGATTGCAGACATCTCTACTAAACCTCTACCTAAGGACTTTTTGAGTATCTCAGGGAGAAGTTAGGGGTTATTTCCCCTTCGGTGATGAACTAAGGTGCACTAATGTGCATCAATCCGGTAGATATCACAGTCATAACTTGTGGTCCGGATTGATGATGGGGAGCTGCTACTCAGGGAGAGCAGCAGGTATGATTCTGAAGTGATGAAATTGCAAGTATGTGCCCTTTGCCATTGATGTCAAAGGGGGAGAGAAGACATGTGAAAAACAAGAGTTTGTTGATCAAAGGGGGAGTAGTAAAGGGAGAGAAGACATGTGAATGATTATTACTGATAGGGGGAGTTGTGACAGTAAGGAGAAGTTCTTGTCTTGATGGTCAAAATAGTTTTTCACATCATATGTTGCCATCAATGACAAAGGGGGATATTGTTGCAAGTATGGGCCTAACCAGTGTTGTCATTGATGTCAACATACTCCTGTTGCATTAATGATAAGGATTGGATGAACTGTGTGCTGAGGATATTGAGAAAATTAGTCTCAATTAGGAACAGTGAAGAACAGTGATGACAGTAAGGTAAAAGTCCAAGACAAGATGAGGACCAGAGAATGTGGATTAAAAGGTTTGTAGATATGTGTCTTAAGAAGGTCTAGTAGAGATTTTAGAGGTCCGTATGAAGATCTGAAGAAGTTATGGCTGTTCAAGTTAAACCGGTTCTGGTAGGTGTTCAGTGGTGACAGAATGATACAGACTAGTCCGGTGTGATCTGGAATAGCATTATCCTATTCTACAGATTTGAGGGAGCATTGAGGAAGTCCTTGTGAAGTGTTAACTAGTTTGGTTCATGGGTTGAAGGACCGGAAGCATCCATTCCTTTGTGACAGTGGTGACAAACTGTGTTCTTGAGGTTCCGAGTGAAGGAGAGAAGGATTTCAGTATGCAAATGAAGTGCAGATGTTCTTGGTGATTCAGGCAATCTTGTGAAGGTCCTTAGATTGTGTCCAGTTCATGTTGGTGGTCCGCATTGGAGTTGGAGCTCGCAATTGAAGAATAACTTCCAGATGATGGTGTTCTTCTTAAGACTGGCCGACCAGATGAGTTACACATCTTGCGGATGTTCTTGTAGATGTTTGCTGACTTAGATGATTATTCCTAAGTTGATGTCTTGTATAAATAAGGGGTTGCGAAGTCATTTCAAAGGTGTCCTAGTAGAGATGAGTGTGTGGTAGCAAGGAGGAGAGCGAAAGGCAGGGCAGAAGCATTGGGCTTAAATGGAACTGACTCAAGCATGGTGAAGATGCTATTTTCCAGTTCAAGTATGTGATACTTATTCTTTTGCAGATAGTGTGTCTCTTGTAGGCAATGAGCCTCTTGTGAGCAGTGTGCTCGGGCAGTGATCCCTAATTGGCATGTGCCATTTTGTTCTTTCTATTCTTGTAACAGAGAATACAATCTTGGGTTAATCACCCCGTGGTTTTTCGTTTCATGACTAATATCTTGCTAATCACTAAGAGGATTTAAGTGTGTAATTGGGAGAAAGTTTTGGAAAATTGATTCACCCCCCCCTCTCAGTTGTCTGCCCTAAGACTAACAGTAAAGACAGCCTTCCTCTATAGAGAGATTGAGGAAGAGATTTACATAGAACAATCAAACGGATTTGAAGCACATGGGAGGGATTCTCATGTATGTAGGTTGAGGAGAGCACTGTATGGGCTCAAGCAAGCACCCAGGGCATGGTATTCACGTATTGATAGTTACTTGTAGAGCGTGGGCTTCATCAAGAGTGAGGCAAATCTGAACCTGTACTATGTTCAAGTGAAGGATGAACTTCTCATATTGGTGTTGTATGTTGATGACCTATTTCTCACAGGGTTAGAGGAGCTCATAGCCCACTACAAGTAGGATCTTTTAGGAGAGTTTGAGATGAAGGACTTGGGGTTGATGCACTACTTTCTAGGATTGGAGTTTCGGCAGAAAGAGGGAGAGATCTTCCTTGGACAAGGGAAGTACATAATTGATATCCTGAAGTGATTCAGGATGGAGGACTGTAAGCCCATGTCCATGCCACTTGTGACCAACTGGAAGAAGATTGATGCTTCTAGATCAAAGGTAGTGGACCTAACTTTATACATATAGTTGATAGGCTCTCTTATGTATCTAGTCAATATCAGACCAAACATTTCTTTTGCAGTGAACTCACTTAGTCAGTTATGGTGGAACCTAAACATATGCACTAGATAGTTGCGAAACATGTTTTGAGGTATCTCCGAGGCATAGTTGATTATGGGCTGAAGTATGTTCAGCAAGATGGAGTGAAGTTCGAGGGGTTCATCGATGTAGATTGGGCAGACATTATGGCTGACTAGAAGAGCACTTTAGGGTGCAGTTTCAATTTGGGATCAGGAGTAGTCTCTTGGTACAATAGGAAACAAAAGTCAGTTGTACTGAGTTCTGCAGAGACCAAGTATATGGTAGCCAGTATGGCTACATGTGAGGCTATCTAGCTTTGAAAACTTCTAGCTGGGCTCTTTGATCAAGAGCTAGATCCTATAGTCATTTACTGTGATAATCAGAGTTGTATCAAACTCTCTGAGAATCTAGTGTTTTATGACAAGTCAAAGCACATTGAGATCAAGTACTACTTCATCAGAGATTGTGTGGAGAAGGGGACCATGAAGCTCCAGTACATTCCTACGGACGAGTAGATAGCAGACATCCTGACCAAGGCCTTGATGAAGAGTAAGTTTGAATTCTTCAAGGATAAGTTGGGTGTTGTGCAGAATGCATTCCTCGCTAAGAGGGAGTGTTGATTTTCTAGCTCGAAAGGTGGAGTGGAGTTGCTTTAAAGCAAATGAAGTTGGATTTTCAGCAACAACAGATTTTTTTATTCATTAAAAGTATGTTTACGAGTTTGTGAGGTTGAGATAAAACAAGAGCGATTTTATGTATGATTTAAAGCTAAATAAAGCAAGGAAAGTTTCTTTTCTTACATGCTAAGTGAAGCAGTTGGGCTCTATATATGTAAGATTGTTATAGCAAACTTGAATTGTATTTTTCGAAGAGAAAGTTTGTTGTTAGGCTAAATAGAAGATCCAACATTTGCAGGCTTTTCCCCACATTGGGGTTTCTTGGGTATATCTATGTTATTGTCTATTTGTGTTTGGCTTATTGTTATTTTTTCTTCTGCTATTATTTTATGTTATTAGCTATTATTTAACCCAGAGTATTGATTGTTATAAATTAGATAGAGGTTCTATTCTTTGAATTTATTGTGTAATTAATCTATAGTTGGGTTATAAGAAATTAACATGCTTCTAAACTGAGAAAGAATACTTAGGAAAATCTATGGCTCAATATTTTGTCTGGTAAGCCAACTACAAATTACAGTTAATCTCCATTCCTATGTCATAACTTAAATTATACAAATTAATGTTGCATTGTGGTGTAATGTTGATAGGGAAGTCAGAAGATTGGAAGAGTGTATTCAATGGGTACATGGCAACGGTGGACTTCCCATCTGTAATAGTGTATCGCAAATTGATGGAAGTGTGTCCTCACGCAAAGATAATCCTCACCGTGCATGACAAAGAAACATGGTATGATAGTGTAAAGAATACTATTTGCTGTACTAACAAGGAACCTGGAACTTTTTCTCCATTAGAACTAACTGTGGCTAGAAGATGATGGGAAGAAAGATGTGGTTCAACTAACCACAAAGATTAAGAAGGTTAAACTAGAAGTTCATGAAGGATCTAAAGGGGAGGAGAGTTCCCATAGTTTACAAAAGGAGGTAGAACCTCCACCTCAACTCTTGAGGAGGTTCACTTGGCAGAGACATCAACTAGATACGTATATTGCTCTTTATTGGAGATGTGATTTTGCATTGATTACTAATACCACTGAGCCTAGAACTATGAAGGAGGTAATGGATATGAGTGATTCTTAGTCTTTGAGAGCAGCTATGGATAAGGAGATGCCTACATTGAAAAATAATGATTTGTGGGACTTGGTATAGTTACCCAATGGACAAAAACCCATTGGTTGTAAACAGGTTTTCAAAAAAAGATTAGTTCAGATTGTAGTGTTGAAAAGTACAAAGAAAGGTTGGCTATGAAAGGATGTTCCCAAGTTAAGTAGATAAACATTGGTGAGATTTTTTCCCCAGTTGCTAAGTTGATATCTATTAGGTTATTATTATCTGTAGCAATAGCATTTGATCTATAGATAGAATAGATGAATGTGAAAACAACATTCATGCATAGTGACTTGAAGGAGGAGATCTATATGACATAAACCAAAGCACTATTTTGAAAAGGGTAAAAACTCATTGTTTTGCAAATTAAAAGTCTTTATATGGTCTCAAAAATATCCTAGAATGTGGTACTAGAAGTTTCATTCTTTTATGTTGGGATTGGGATTTCTAATATCCAAATTGAATCATTGTGTTTATTACAAACATGATAGTGATTATTTCTTTGTTATCACATTGTATGTAGATGATATGTTGTTTTCTGTAATAGTAAGGAATTAGGGATTTGAAGTCTCAACTTTTAGTATATTTTGAGATGAAGGACTTAGGGGTTGCTAAGTATATCTTAGGAATGGAGATAAAAAAAGATGGAGTGAACGTAAATCTTTGGTTGGGACAAAATAAGTATGTGAACTATGTATTGCAGTGTTGTAGCATGGCATTTAGTAGATCAATGATTGTTCCTATATTTGTGGGAACTAAGTTTTCAGTTGATCAATGTCTTACGACACCCATAGAGATGGAGGATATGACTCAGGTTACATACACTAGTGTAATTGGTAGTTTTATGTATGCTATGATCTACAGGAGACCAGATATGGCCCAATCAATGGGAGTCTTGAGCTATTATATGGCCAATCATGGGCATGAACATTAGGTTATAGTAAAAAGAGTCTTCAAGTATTTGTGGCATACTTACAAGTATTTGTAGGCATAAAACACTCTCCACCCTCCCAAAATTTTCTTCCTTCTACAAGTATCCCATTTGAGCTTGTTGCTAATGTCAATGCCAAAATACTTGTACTCTCTTACTTCCTCTAGAATATTCCCTTGCATATTAGTCTTGCTAGTGTTGTCTTCCATACCTACCTCCTTGAATAATTACTCTAAGGCATATAAATGCTCTTGTAACCCCTGGGTGGATCTAGCCATCAAGATGAGATCATCAATGTACAAGAGAAGCCTCATGACATACTCTCCCAAAATAACATCATCCCCACATATTTAGCCATTCTTTTAATTTGTCAATATAAAGACCAAAAAGTGTTGGGGAAAGTGGACACCCTTGTTTGACACCTATGTCACTTGAAAAACTTTCAAAAAACCCTACTTAAGTTTTGAATTTTAGTTTGACAATGTGGGAGGGTTTATTTCACAGGGGGTTCGAAGACAGAGACTATGCCATGAATGTGTATGAGGCGCATGTGGAAGCTGTGAAGACTTATGTCCCTCATAAATTATTTGTATTCAATGTAAAGGAAGGATGGCCTCCTCTCTGTAATTTCTTGGGCATTCCTCTGCCTCCCGTTGATACATTATTTCCTCGCACTAATGATACAACGTAGTTCTACCAATGCCTTCTAAAAAACCAATAAAATTGTGTTTATAATTTTAGACATATATGTAAGGGAGTTTCAAACATGTGTTATGGATGATGTTTAAGTAGGGTTTTATGGATGATGTTTAAGTAGAGTGTCTTTGAAGATCTAGTGCATATTTTAACAAATAGGTTATTACTAGCAGTTGCAAAGCATGAACATGCAACTATAGGCTATTTGTAGGGGAAGCATTGAATTTAGGAGTTTGTGATTTTGGTTATATGACTTTGTTCAATATGTTCTAAGAAAAATAAATTTGTGAATCTTGTTATTATCTCATTTATATATAAAAGTGATAAATCATTATTTAATATTTAAGTTATGTGTTAAAAATATTGTTTTAGGATTATTTCACCAAAGGTAAACAAATGTTTCCTTTTAGAATTATTTGCTTGTGTAAATGACCCCAAATAAAAAGGATTAATAGATTTTGAATCATTATGAAATAGCAAATGTTGTCACTGCAACTTTATATGACCAAGCTCATAACATTCCAACACTGTGAAGATGTTTGAATCTTTTGCTGATACAAATTGACCAATTTGTAGCTGAAATATCTTCATGAAAATGGATTTGTTGAAGAGAATTTACATGTTTTATAAGCCTTTCTTGTTTTTTTCCCAAATGAGTGCAAATATAATGCAACATAAATAGAATTGCATCTGAATAGAAAATTTGATAAATAAATGCTCTTTATCTTATTGATAAACACTACAACTTTATATGACCAAGCTCATACCATTCCAACACTGTCAAAATGTTTGAATCTTTTGCTAATACAAATTAACCATTCTGTAGCTGAAATATCTTCATAAAATGGATTTGTTGAAGAGAATTTACATGCTCTATAAGCCTTTTTTGTTTTCTTTTTTTCAAAAGAAAAATGGTTAGTAGAAGTGGAAATGGAGAGCCATTTATCAATGAATATAACATCTTTGGAAGGGATGTTGCCAAGAGTAAAGAGGAGAAAAGAATGGATAACAAGGGAATTTCATGTATAATAGATAATATTATGAAAGAGCATGGACACAAGGTCCTTCATGGAAGTGACACAGAGGACAAAGATGAGAAAAACCCCATACAACAATCAAGAAAAAAAAGGACGATGAATAATGTTTGTGTGGTACACATAAGAAAGCCAAGTTGGGAGCTTCTATGAATGAGTTGCCCTTGTCATGCCCAAAATCTACATTAATGAAATGTCCAATCTGCTCCTAGCCCTATCAAATGTTGCAATTGCTATGTAGGAAAATGGATGTATAAACTTTGATGATATTAATAAGTTGGCTGCTTCCTCCCAGCTTCTAGAGAGTGTCGAGGCGCCCCAATACTCCAGTGGGGAAAAAGATCTATGTATGTTGTATCATGAGGAGTAGCAAGGGCAAGTGAAAAGTTGTGGGTTTTGCAAACAAAATTTAATGGTGAGGAAATGGGTTCATCAGAAGATGATGAGGAAGAGTTATAACTATCAACAATAGAATTAAGTGAAAAAAATCTAACAAAAAAATCAATCCATTTATCTATGAAAGCCTATGCATTTCCAAGCCTAGAAGAAGCTAGGTGGAAAGAAGGTGGCATGGAAGTAGAACGTGACAATGGGAGTGGTGGACATGAGTAATAGCAATAAAATTTTAACCTTTTCATTTTCTTCACCGGAGTTTGGCTTAGAATAAAATAATCCAGATTATTCATTTGAGGAGCCAAATTTAGTTTGTTTTCATAAAAATTAGTTGTTGTGTGATAATGTATCATTGTTTATAAATTTATTGAATCCACTTATTAAGTGCTTTGATCGCTCTTGGATCCTATGGTTATGATTTCCAATCGAATGTTGTTTAAAATTTGGGTTTAACCAAATAATTTTTTAACTCGAGTTTTTAAAATGATGGCTTGATTGGTGTTTGGGGGTATGAAAAACATGATCAATTCTTTGGGAGAGATATTCAGATATTTTTTTTTTTTACTTGAATATAAAACAAGCTATTTAAAACTACTGCCACATTGAAAAATATATTGTTTGTTTCGTTAATTTGTTGGGAAAAGTGGTAGTTGTTAGGTAGAATTTACCATATGTAAAAAGGATATCAGCTAATAAAAAAATTTTCAAATGGCGTGAAATATTGTTAAGTGGAATTTACTATATGTAGAAAGGATATCAGCTAATAAAAAATCTACATTCTAAAGCATTAACATCACAATGGTGCATTAAGAAATATGTGTTGTTGCAAAATAATTTGGAACCTTTGATGCATAATTTTTTAATCTATTTTTAAATCTCAATTAAATTTGCTTCATATTAAAAACTGGGTTCAACTTCCTCGTGTTTCATTTATGTTTCATGGCTTTTGCAATATTTTGATTTATATGTTCATTTTGATGAAATATTTTAGTAGAATATTTTTCATGTTTAATAGTTTTTTATTAGTTCAGTTGGAAATGAGGGTTCAGATCCCTTAAACAAAATAGCCCCAGGACATTAGGCCTTTAACATGCCAGAAAGTTATTTTGGATTTTTTCTGTTTTTGTTTATGTTTTAAAGCACTCATTTTCTCTTTTGCATGATTCATGTAATGTGTAAAATCACTTTCCATTTGTCCATTTATGTCCATAGATGCTTAAGGGAAAAGTAAGAAATTCATTATTGTATTGGAGTACAATTAAATTTTTACAATAGTGAAGAATTTTATTGTGCTGAATTTTTCACCCAAAAGAATTTCTCTAAGTGAACATACTACATATTGTCTTTACTTTTTATTAGTCCTTAACTGTAATCTAGAGACTATTATTTTCATCTCAATGAATTATGTATTAATCCCTAGAAAATAGTGCCGGCCAAAAATTTCACCTTACTCTATAATGTTTTGTAATGTTTACAATTTCTTATAGCTGATTTTCTATTTTTTGATTGGCCCATATTTTTTAATTGAGTTTTTTCATTCATTCTATTTGTAAGAATGGGCTAAAATGTTCAGCCCAATCAAAAATCAACAAAAGGAAAATTTTGGAGAGTTCAAGGTTCTCTTTCGATGACATGTTGCAAAACAGGTGTGGATGCAGCTAGATGTTGCTTAAGGTTTGTGTACAGTATGTGTCACAACTTGCTGCAATGTGCAACTCCCAAAATCTAGCAGGTGCTATATATATAAATAATACTAAGTAGGCAACACACTCTTTCTATTTGGATTTTGGTGTAGGAGTTTGTTTCTATACATGTCATTCTATGTAAGGATTTTTATTTTTTATATGTTATTTTTTAAGACAAATTAGATAAACGCCTCATTGTGCCATGATAGGTGCCCATGGTATGCTCTAAAGCCCATATTTTTGCAGGAAGCTTTGATGTTGGGAAATATCATTTCTATATATCTGTATTATATTGTCCCATCAAGTTGTGGCCTTTCTTTTTTACCAAAGCTAAAAATGGTATATATTTTGTTCTTCGTTGTTAGAGCTTTGTTGTATTTGAAGATTGTTTTTTAATGGTTTTCTATTCAAGGTTGGACTTATTATTGGCTATAGTTTTTATATGTTATTTTTTAAGACAAATGAGAAAAAGGCCTCATTGTGCCATGATAGATGTCCATGGTATGCTCTAAAGCCCACATTTTTACAGAAGCTTGGATGCTGGCAGATGCCATTTGTATATATCTATGTTATATTCTCCTATTGAGTTGTGGGCTTTTGTTTTTAGCAAAGTTAAAAATTGTATATATTTTGTTCATCATAATTGGAGTTTTGTTGTATTTGAAGATTTTTGTACAGTTATTTGTTCAGATTTTGACTTATTATTGACTATAGTTATTATTTGTTAATAGACATCAGATTTCCACAGTCCATAATATTGTTACATTATTATTTGTTACTACAGTAAACTACAACCAAAAAACTAAGTTGTACCAAATGTATAAATAATCTAGTTTATACAATATTCAAATAAACCACTAAAGTGTTGTTTAAATGGGGAGTAAAACTAAATTTTCACGTTAACAACCTAAACATTGTTTAAGCAGGGACTACGGAAAGGTTGTACCAAGTCTTCGAATAAACATAGATCAATAAATAAGCCTAGATTAGATAACCAAATTGGTTAGCACCAAGCATTGTAATTTAGGGAAGTTTGCATTGTTCATGTTTACATTGTAGTAAATATGGACATTGAAATTACAATATGAATCTCGAAACATAAACACTCTAAGTTAAACAAAAAGATATGCCATATTCATTGCTTGAAAAACTTTTAAGCTATTTTTACTAATATCAAATTTTTAACATCTATATCTATTTTTTATTTTTTTCTATGACAATCTTTGTTGTGTAGGGATAGCATAAAAATTAGTTTTGGCATACTATAAATGTAAAGCAAGACATAAATTTTAATTTGTTTATTGGCTAGATCATTCCAAGCTTTTGATCTCAATGAATATTAAAATTTAGTTTTGCATCAAGAATTGCTTTGATAGGGAATACATAAATTTTAATTTGTTTATTGGCTAGTTCATTCCAAGTTTTTGATCTCAATGAATATTAAAATTCAGTTTTGTATCAAGAATTGCTTTGATAGGGAATACTTTATTGTCGAGTACTTTTTACCTATCCATCTATGATAGAATGGAGTTGTTTGTCTTAATTGTCTTTAACATTTTAGGATTGTATTATTTGAGTTATAACTTGTGTATTGATATCCATATACATATTGAAGTGTTGAGATAGACTGGTGTTATTGCATGTGTACAATACATATTTCTATCAATTGATGCTTAGCTATATAGTCTAACATTGAAAGGTGAGGGTGTAGATTAACTTGTTCTACATTATCATGATAGTTGAAATGTAGCACAATAGATAGTTGTGGAGTGCATGAAATTCAAAAGAATGGTATTAGCATTAAATTGACTCTATGGCACAAATCTAAAGTATTATTTGTAGAATTATAAAGATTTTTGATGTCGTACAAATCTAGTGTTGTTTACTAGAATCTCAACCATATCAGGGTTACCATTGACTATATATACCATAGACAAAAGATGGGGGTGTCGAGGCAAATTACATAGGCCTCATGGCTCCTCCTATAGGACATACACATTTAACACAAACAAAACCTAGACTACTTGTCGCAATCTCTATATCCTGTGGGCTCAACTCCTTCATCACCTCCACCTCGTCCTCAACCTCATCTTCATCACAACACTCGGATTCCACCGAAATGGCATATTCAAAAAGATTAATTTTCAAACTTAAAGTTATCTCCTCCATTGCTTTCTGTAAGCATAGTTACCTCCTTTTAATGGAATGTAAATGCTCCAAGTAACAATCAAAATGTACCTCTGAATGAAGTAAAACATCCCCAATATCATTGTTCTAAAGGATCATTGTAGTGGACAACATTGAAGTACAAGCCAAAGACTAAGTTGCATTGAAGGTATTCTAACACCCGCAAGCGTATCATGGGTTTAATAACAGATTTTCCATCATCTATTGAATGTTAACCCCTGAAATAGCCATCCATATCCCTAGCCATAAACTAAATTCTCTATAGCCAAAGGCGAAGACCAACATTTGTGATGTCTCTCTATCATCACCATGAAATCTACAAGTGCCGCCTCCCTAGAGACACATTGCTTCCTCTTCTTGCCAGTCTTCTCAGCCATGACTCCTTAACCCTTCATCTCAACCGCCTTCCTCCTACCCATTCTCTGATCACCAGCTGCAAATACCATAGACATATGGAGAGCCTTAATATAAAGGAAAATAGAGTGTCGATGAAGATATCTCCACCCATGCCACATACTTGTCAATTCTATCTTCGTGCCTTAATGCAAAATGAATGTGTTACCAAAATCATCATTAGAAAGTCATCTCCTGTCGCCACCTTTAATCATCGATATAACATCTCCATCCTTGGCTTAAAACAACCTATTATTGGATGACTATATTTTAAATATTACTTTATATACAAAACTTAGTAAAAAATAATGTCTTCTATGTACAAATCAAATTGTAATCTCTAACATAGCATATTAACTTGCATATAATTTCCTATCAATGTAATAAATCTCTTTTCTAAAGCGATATAATAGACACTTGTTTATTAAAAATGTATAAATCCATAATCATGAAATAGATAACAAGCACATGAATTAGGATGAAATCGACCAGTAGTATTCGCTACTCGGGTGAGTATAAATAAGAGATGTCTAGGTACCCGAACTCCATGAAAAGAGGATAGGACTCCTCTATCATAGAGTTGTGGTGAGTAACCTCCCACAAACATAGTGTGAGGTGTCTATGTATGCCTAGATAATTAAGCAAAAACTAATCACACACTCAACTTATAAAGTGCCACTTTACATAAAGTTTAATTAGATCCCTAATTGAACTTTATGTAAAGTGGCACTTTATAAGTTGAGTACGTGATTACTCTTTGCTTAATTTCCCCCCTTAAAGTGGCACTTTATAAAGTGAGTGCCGTGTGAAAAACATTTGAGCAACACTATTACTCCCTTTGATTATTTATTTTCCCCCCAAATTTGGCATTTTATAGGAGTGCTTTGTAAGTCACCCAAAAGTGGCATAGATAGGAACTTTATAGGATTAGTGTGATTTTATGCTCTTTGGATTTGTGACGAAAAAACAAGCACTTTTGCAAAAAAATCACTCAAATCCAAGTGAAGGAGCAAAAGTTATTGGACATGCAAGTTTTTACAATTTAAAAAAAAATTGCCTTCTTTGCAAAAACAATTTCAGGTTGTTAGAAAAATAATTTTGCATAAAATGTGAGGAGTGAAAAAATAAATAAGGTGAAATTTAAGCCCCCTTGGGCTATGTGCGACCAAGGGCTAAAACCCCATATGACTAGGGGCTAAACTTTTCGATGGGTTCCCCCTCCCCCTCGTTGACATCACCCCCCACTCGAGTTTCTTATGTCATCATTTTCCAACATGAATAGTAACACAGTGAGCGTCAAACAAGAATAGTAACATAGGAAGCGTCAAACAATTTGATGGGCATCCTTAATGTGTTTCTTGTTGTGCAATACAGACACCAAACCTTCTTCCACGGGCGCCTTGTTGTGCCTTTCCTCTTCTTCAAAGCTAAACCAAAAAAATAACACAGTTAATATAAAAAATAAACAAAGAAACAATGCCTCACAGAATTAGATCTTGACACGATTTGAGCACACAAATTAGGATGAGATCGACCAATAGTATTGGCCACTCGGGCGAGTATAAATCGACTAGTAGTATTGGCCACTCGGGCGAGTATAAATAAGAGATGTCTAGGGACCCAAACTCCATGAAAAGAGGATAGGACTCCTCTATCATGGAGTTGTGGTGAGTAACCTCCCACAAACATAGCGTGAGGTGTCAAAGCAAGTCAACACCTCTCAAAACAAATCTAACTACTTTGACACTTTCAAATAAACATGTGCCAAGTCGCCTAAGTAGGCTTAACTCCTATTGTGTATGCCTAGATGATTAAGGTATACACTAACAAAAAAGTAGAGGCCATAAAGTCATGATAAATATAAAAGTATTAGTTGTCTTTATTAAAAAATATTAAAATAAGGTATGATTTGTAAAGCTCATCAAATTAATGTAAATACTAAAGTAAATATTATCACATTATAATGAGTATTATAATAAAAATATCAAATCATGATGAATGTTAAAATAAAACTTATTAAAATGTGATAAATATTAAAATAAAAATTATGACATCATAATAAATATTAAAATAAGTTTTTCAAATCAAAAGTATTTATAACAGGGGATTTGGAATGGTGCGACAATTTGCAGAGCGACAATTCGCAGAGCGACAATTCACAGAGAGACCCATTCCAGAATGGCGAGGGAGAGGGATGAAAGGAAGCTTCATGGAGCAAAGAGATGGAAGACGTTTCCCTCTAAGGGAGCTTGAACCAGCTAACAAGAATGGTGGATTCGCCGGCGGTGGTCAAAATTCTCCACAGCAGGAGGAAGACCTACAAAGATGGAATGATGATCGGTTCCCTCTGAGAAGAGAATGGCAACAAAATGGAAATTTGCGCGGCCCAAGGCACTGGAATCAAAGACAACAGCACTATCAACAATACAGGGGAAGAAGAAACCCTAGAGGTTATGGATGGCGCAGGGATTTCCAGAGGCTCAATTTGCAACCTAGAAATCAACATCATGGAAGGAGGGAAGACGTCAAAGAAGAGGAAATCTCAATTACCCTCAATGTTAATCGTCTTCAGGATCTTGTTTTGAAATTGGAAAATACTGCATTAATAATGAAATGGCATGGGAAAAATTTAAATTGGCAAAGTCTGGAGACATGGTGGTATGATAAATGGGGAACGGAATTGGAATTCAAGAGGATGACAAATGATTATTTCGTGGTCATTTGTCCTTCAGAAGCCATCAGGGCTCAAATTGAAGAAGGGATTTGGATTCTTGACGGCTGCGGCTTTTACATCAGCAGATGGAAGGCCGGGTTCGATCCAACTTCACACCATTTGGAAAAAATCCATGATTGGTATATTTTACCTAATCTCCCCCTTGAATATTGGGACTCCAGGGTTTTGGAAGAAATTGGTAACGGCATGGGATCCTTTTTGTGCACGGAGGAAAGGGGCAACCTAGAAGGGTCAAGCATAGTGGTTCGGGTAGGCATCGAGAGTAATCCAAATCGTAGAATCCTAAGTGAAATCAAGATTTCATCAAGATTAGGCGTCTGGACACAGAAAGTGATCCATAACCGCCTCCCAATAGACACTTTGGTCAAAGTGCTAGGGTGGAAAAGCGACCCTTTTCCAAAGGAAAACTCAGAGCAAGCATCCAATAAACAACTCATGGAGGATGAAGATGATGTCAAAGAATGTCTCCCTCTACCTTCTAAAATGGAGCTTCAAAAGGAATCCAAATTAGCCCAGAGGCTTGATGACGCTCAGAGCGTCAGATCCATCGATCAAAAATTGTTGTAGGCAATTGAACTAATTGGTAACACAGTGCACAAGGAGGATCTTGATTCCCTAATAAATGTGGGCAAAGAATTGGTGGACATTGCAAATGTGGCCAAAAAAGGGGAGCTCGACATCGACAATTTTGAAGGTGAAGATTGGCTTGCAGAACAAGATTTTGAACTGATGGGAAATGAAGGCTTCTTAGCTGAAAAGGAAGACCCAAGTAAAGTTCTGAATAACCTCATAGAACAAGGGGAGTTAGGGCTGAAATCTAAGGAACCAACCAAAACATTGCCAGATTACAGAGAACACAGAGGAAAAGGTAGGATCCTGAATAAGGAAAAACTCAAGTGGGATGGGGAGGCTTCAGGGCAATTGAAAATCCAAACTCTATTGAAAGTAGGGAAGGGGAATGCCCTTCCTAAACAACAATGAAAATCATAACTTGGAATGTTAGGGGCTTAAATGCCCCTAACAAAAGATGTCTATTGTGGCAGCATCTGAACTCGCAACAACCAAACATTTGTTTGATTCAAGAATCTAAACTAGGAGAACAAGAAAGAGCAACTCTCAGCCTGAAATTGAGGAAGTGGAAGATTTGTGGAGTCAATGCAGAAGGAGCCTCAGGAGGACTGCTCACTCTTTGGAAGCCGCAAATAGTCTTGATTGAAGTGGTGGCTTCAAGCAAGTGCTGGCAAGCCTGCAAGGTAAGGAGCCTTGCCTCCAATCTAAGTTTTCTTCTGGTAAACGTTTATGGACCTAACAACTACATTCATAAAAGAAGTGTTTGGAACGAATTGGACAAAGTCTGCAAGTCCCCAAGGTTCAAATTTTTCATTTTAGGCGGGGATTTCAACGCAATTTTGAAAGAAAGTGATAAGAAAGGGGGAGTAGGAAGGAAACTTCAGTCTTAGCTGGATTTCAAAAGTTTTGTGGATAGAAATGAGCTTTGTGACATTCAGATGGGAGGTGGGTAGTTCACCTGGATAAACAGAAGGTTAGGCTTCTGCAACATAGCTGAGAAATTGGATAGGTTCCTCTTCAAAGGGAACTTTAGCAGCTTTCCCTTTAATCTCGACTCTCAGTTGCTTCCATTACCAGGGTCAAATCACTACCCCGTTTGCTTGGAACTATTGGGAGAAAAGGGATCAGTCAGGAGTCCCTTTAAGTTTGAAAATATGTGGTTTCAGCACAAGGATTTTCTGGATCTAATCAAACAATGGTGGAATGAAACGCAGCTAGTAGGTACCAAAATGTTCAGTATTGCAGTCAAGCTGAAGGTTATTAAACAGAATCTAAAATTATGGAATAAAATTAACTTCAAAAACATCTTTGAGGAGAAGAAGCAATGTGAATCAGAATTAAAAGCTCTCTTGAAGAAGATTATCAGAGATGGAATGGATAACCACAGCTACTTGCAACAAAAGTTGCTGATGGAAAAAATGAACGATATTCTCACCAAAGAAGAAGTGTTCTGGCGACAAAAATCATGAGAAATTTGGTTATCTGCCGGGGACAGAAATACAAAATACTTTCATAACGCTACAAAGGCAAGAAGGGAAGTAAATAGAATTTCCAAGGTAAAAGACATTAATGGAAGACTTGTGGAGGATGTGGAAGAGGTTAAACAAGTTGTGGTGGAGCATTTTCAGAACCTCTTGCATGAGCCGGAAGGTTCCCTACTCATAGCCCAAGAAGAGCTTGTGGGATATATACCTAAGCTGGTAAATGATGAACAAAATGATATGCTAAATAGCAAATTTTTGGAGGAGGAAGTGAAGTTTGCGCTCTTTCAGCTTCATCTAGATAAAGCACCTGGACCCAATGGTTTTCCAGCCAGCTTTTTCCAGAAATGCTAGGACATAATCAGCATTGACATTGTGGAGGCCTTAGAGGAATCTAGGATCTCTGGACAACTTCTAAAAGAAGTTAATAATACTTTTTTAGCTCTAATCCCAAAGAAAGAGAAGCCTAAACTTCTGGACGACTTTAGGCCAATCTCTTTGTGCAACACTTTTTATAAGATTTTAGCTAAAACAATGGCAAACAGGTTAAAAACACTTCTACCGGATTTGATTTCAGAAGAGCAGATGGGGTTCATCTCAGGTAGGTCCATCTTGGATGGGGTAATTATTGCTCAAGAGGCTATCCACTCAATTCAAACCACGCGAAAGTAGGCAATTATATTAAAACTTGACATTAAAAAGGCTTATGATCGGGTCAATTGGCATTTTTTGTTTAAAATTTTGGAAGGATTCGGCTTCACTAAGAATTGGCTAGACTAGAATTTCTCCTGGGTTGCAAGTCTGAGATTCTCAGTCCTTGTGAATGGAACTCTGGAGGGCTTCTTCAATGTCTCTCGTGGGTTACGACAGGGAGACCCACTATCCCCCTTTCTTTTCATTTTAATGGCTGAAGCGCTCGGCAGATCGCTTACCAGAGCTTGGAACCTCAGGGAGATTATGGGAGTTCAAGTCACAAGTGGCGTTCCACATATTACCCATCAGCAATTTGCTGATGACACCATACTTTTTGGGAAAGCCCAAATCAGGATGGCTCGAAGTTTCAAGACAATCCTCCAAAAGTACACTATTGCCTCTGGACAAGAAGTTAGTCTCGAAAAATCAGAAGTTTTTTTCTTCAACACTCCAGCGAGAGTGGAAGCTCAGATTTTGAGGATCCTTGGTTTTACGAAAGGATCTCTTCCTTGCACTTATTTGGGGATCCCGTTGGATAGGGGTCTTCGCCCAGGTAATTTTTGGAACAGTTTACTGGAGAAAGTCAGCAGCAAGGCAGCCTCCTCGAAAAATTGTTGGCTATCTTGGGTAGGCAGGTTAACGAAACTCAAGTCAATCATTTCTGCCCTACCTACCTACCTAATGTCCTGTCTCCCTTTGTCAAGCAAAGCCAGCAAAGAACTGGATAAGAAGATGAAGAACTTTTTTTGGCAAGGATCGTCTGAACAATTCAAATACCCTCTTGTTAAGTGGAAGCAAATTTGCGAATCTAAACAAAGGAATGGATTGGGTATCAAAAATCTTTTGCTCCAAAACAAAGCCTTGGGAGCCAAATTAGTTTGGACAATTTTCTCTAACCCAGATCTTAAGTGGGTTTGAATTGTGCAAGCAAAATATTTGGATGAAGGGGTAGACATCATTTTCACTTCCAGGGAGCTCCCCTCAGGTTCCAGAATTTGGAATTTTATCCGTAGTTGTAGAAATCTTATTTCAGAACATCTTTCATGGGAGATTAGGAGTGGGGATTCTGCTAATTTCTGGGATGATTCTTGGCAAGGATTACCCAAACTGGCCAATGAGGTAGGACTGCAAACATCAAAACTATAACAACCTAGACATGGGGGGATAAGGTAAGAGATTTTTTTACTCCATCTTTTCACAATGGCCTTCTGATAGCCAAATGGAAGACTCCACATAACCTCAGGTTAAATTAGGAAGAAGTGGAATTATTTGACAAAACCATGGCTAATAGACAGATCAGCTTCAGACAGGGTTCAAACATCCTCAGATGGGTAGGTGCCCCAAATGGAGTTTACAGTGTTAAAGAAGGATACAATAAACTGTCGGACTGCCAAGAGGAAGCCTTTGCAATCCCAAGAGAGCTATGTTGAAATCCCAACTGCCTGCCAAAAGCAGGGGTCTTCTTGTGGATAGCCTCACAAGGTAGAGCCTTAACAGCAGACAGGTTAGCCAAACTCAGATTTCAGGGTCCATCAAGATGTTGTTTGTGTAAAACAAACTCAGAGGATGGAGATCATCTCTTCCTTAGTTGCCCTTACGCGAGCACATGTTGGAATTGACTAATGAACAAACTTTTCTAGAAACCGGCTACGCCAGCGGGATTGTTTGATTGGCTTTACAGCTGGCCCAGTTTATACAAAAAATCGGTGTATCACAAGCTATGGGAAATTAGTCCTTCATTGCTGATTTGGGAGCTCTGGAAAGAGAGAAACAGGAGACTCTTTCAGGACAAAGAAATGCCTCTTCCTTCATTTCTAAATAAACTCGAGAGTAGTATAGTTGAGGTTTTCAACTCAACACTGGGCAATGTAACACAAAAGAGCTTCTCAGTCTGGGATGCCAAGATCAGACAAGGCTGGTAGGGCCTTGTATTGCCGCCCCTTAGTTTGGAAGGAGGACAACAATCAATGCTTAAAAGAAAACTAGCCAAATGGTCTCTCCCGGACCTTGAGAGGTTCAAATTAAACTTTCACGGAGCATCACGAGGGAATCCCGGTAAATCAGGAGCTGGATGCATCATCAGAAATTGGGAAGGGAAAACAATTGGTAGTCTTGCAGAGCCACTAGCAAATGGAACCAACAATGAAGTGGAATTGGAGGCCTTAATCTTAGGCTTAAAGCTCTGCCATGAGCTAAATCTCCGTCAGGTTGCCATTGAGGGAGACTCCCTTCTGGTGATCAATGGGTTGCGCACAAGGAAACTTCTAAACTGGAAATTGGCCACAAAACTGGAATTAGCCTTGGCTTTGATGGATCGGTGTGAGTTGACTACTGTTAACCACATCTATAGAGAGGCTAATTTAGAAGCAGACTCTGTTTCTAATCAGGGGGCAGATGGAATAAGAGTCAAATTTCTCTCTAGCTGAAGAAGTATGACAGGGTCTTTGGAAGGAGGACCTATTTCAAATGTAACGTATATGTAGTTTGGCGCTAAATTGTTTGTGTGATCTCATATAAATGTAGAGTGACTAGCAGTCACAATTTACAGCAATCACTCACCAAATTCTGCTCTGCGAAAATTCTCCATCGGTGATCTATTTCAAGTTCTTCACTACTCATCTACGACAGTTCAAGAGCTTCGCCAATAGTTGAACCATTCGGCAGGTCCAATGGTTCAACGCTTCCACTGGTTCAAAGGTTCAACAGAGCAAGGGTGCCAACAGTTGAACTGGTTCAACAGTTCAACAGGTTCGACGGTTTCACAGGTTCAAAGGTTCAACAGAGCAAGGGCGCCAACAGTTGAACTGGTTCAACAGTTCAATAGGTTTGACGGTTCCACAGGTTCAAAGGTTCAATAGAGCAAGGGTGCCAACAGTTGAACTGGTTCAATAGTTCAATAGGTTCGATAGTTCCACAGGTTCAAAGGTTCAATAGAGCAAAGGCGCCAACAGTTGAACTGGTTCAACAGTTTAACAAGTTCGACAGTTCCACAGGTTTAAAGGTTCAACAGAGCAAGGGTGCCAACAGTTGAACTGGTTCAACAGTTCAATAGGTTCGACAGTTCCACAGGTTCAAAGGTTCAACAGAGCAAGGGCACCAATAGTTGAACTGGTTCAACAGTTCAACAGGTTCGATGGTTCCACAGGTTCAAAGGTTCAACAGAGCAAGGGCGCCAACAATTGAACTGGTTCAACAGTTCAACAGGTTCGACAGTTCAACAGGTTCAACCGTTCAGCAGGTTCAACGGTTCAAAGGGTTCAACAGTTCAAGGAGTTCTGCCGATAGTTGAACCATTCGACAGGTTCGATGGTTCAACGAGTTTAATGGTTCAACCAATTCAGTGGTTCGATAATTGATTTGTTCATCATGTCAACAACAAATCTACTAATTGGTGAAATGATTATTCAGGACTGCTGAATCTCTGTGTTTACTGTGCAATCTCCTCATATACAAGCGAACTTAAGTTCAGATAAGTTGCGCCTATGATTTGTGCCCTAGCTGAGCAAAGTTGTAATTTGACACTGCCTCAAACAAGGACCCTCTGGAGGTGACGAAGGTCCTACCCTTCATCCTTGACCTAAAAGGCTTGACGCTGATTGAGCACCAGGATCGTGTCATCCAGGCCTATGGCTTCCTCCAGAACATGTTGCTAGAGAATGTGGATTCTGGGGAAGAGGTGTGGGTTGACAGGCTTCGTGCCATGGCTGTTGAGCTCGGCCTCTTTTGATATCTTGGTAAGATAAATCCTTAGTCCAGTGGACTCTGACCTAGTAGGCTTGTTAATAATATAGTTAATATTAGACCAGTAAGCCTAGTGGCTAATTTTGTAAAGCATGGTCATCAATATCAGACCAGTAAGCCTAGTGGCTGATTTTGTAAAGCATGGTAAACCAGGTATAGTTTCAAGGAAGGGTTTAGGAGTTTTCTTGTCATCTGTCTGTGGCAGGTAAACGGCTTATAGGCACCTGCATGTTCATTCTCTCTTCGGATTAATACAAACTTTATATTTACGAATCAAAAAAAAAAAAAAGTTTTTCAAATCATAATAAATATTAAAAATTATCAAATTTTTAAAATATATATTATCACATTAAAATAAGTATTAAAATAAAATTATCAAATCATGATAAATATTAAAATAAAATTATCAAATCAAGATGAATATTAAAATAAAAGTTATTAAAAAATAATAAAAATTATCAAATCATAATAAATATTAAAATAAATTTATCAAATCACAATAACTGTTAACCTAAACTTGGGGTGGGTGGGAGGCAATACATATTTTGATTGGCCCCCGGTTATATGTTGTTGGCGTTGGAGGTAGATTACCTAGTTCGGGTGGGTGGGAGGCCCTTCCTAGTTGGGGTTGGTGGGAGGCCCTTCTTAGAAAATCTTTATCAGAGACAACTTATTTTACTCCACCAATAATTTGAACGTGGAAAATAAAACTATATTATAGCCATTCCAACTTACCTATTATGCCCCAATGATATGGTAGATGATCTTTTATCAATTATATAGCCTTGCAACGATCTGTTGCTCCTGCATTCTTTTAGAGTTTACGTTCCACGCTTTTGTCTGTGCTCTCGTTTAAGCTTTTATGGAGATGGAAAAGATTAATGGTATGATACTTATACAATCTTTTACACAGACTCTGTATTTGGTTTTAATCTTATTTGGATGATTTGATTGACAGAATGTGCAGGGGAGAAACTGAATCTGAAGGTGATAGGGGCAGGCCTTCCCCGAACTGGCACATCCTCATTGAGAGATGCACTCAACATCTTAGGCTTTCCATGCTACCATTTTAGCGAACTGAGAAAGAATAATCAGGCAGATCTATGGCTCGATATTTTGTCTGGTAAACCAATCACAAATTACAGTTAATCTTCATTTCTATGTCATAGCTTAAATTATACTGCTAAAGTTGCATTGTGCTGTAATGTTTTGGCAGGGAAGTCAGAAGATTGGAAGAGCGTATTCAGTGGGTACGTGGCAACGGTGGACTTCCCATCTGTAACAGTGTATCGCAAATTGATGGAAGTATGTCCGGACGCAAAAATAATCCTGACCGTGCGTGACAAGGAAACATGGTATGACAGTGTAAAGAATACTGTTTACCATGCTAACAAGGAACGCAGTGTAATGAATCCTGTATTAGAACTGGCTAGATTGACGTGGGACGGTTTATTTCACGGGAGGTTCAATCAAGACAGAGAATACACCATGAGTGTGCACGAGTCGCATGTAGAAGCTGTAAAGAATTATGTGCCTGTTAGTTTGGCATGGGAGGGTTTATCTCACGGGAGGTTCGAAGACAGAGACTACGTCATGAGTGTGTATGAGGAACATGTGGAAGCTGTGAAGAATTATGTCCCTTCTCATAAATTACTTGTATTCAATGTAAAGGAAGGATGGGCTCCTCTTTGTAATTTCTTGGGCGTTCCTCTGCCTCCCGCTGATACACCATTTCCTCACTCCAACGATACAGCGCAGTTTCTCAAGCGCCGTCTGAAAAACCTATAAAATTGTGTTAAGTTTATTTTAGACGGATATGTAAGGAGTTTTAAGCAGGGACAATGTTTAAGTAGAGTGAGTTTAATGAAGATGTAGTATTATATGAATCTTTGGCCAATAGGTCAAGACAACTTTTTTAATACCTGACAAAATGTTATCTTTATCAATGAATGTGAATAATGTTGAATAATTGCTGTATATTTTTCTTTGTTTAATACACGATACAGGTTATTAGGGATTTTCTCTATTTTTGTCTAGGTATTTATTTTATCTTTTGCATGATTTATTTAATGTGTAGAATCACTTTCGATGTGTCTATTTATATCCGTAGATGTTTAAGGCTATTCATTATTGTATTGGAGTACAGTTGAGCTTTTACAATAGTGAAGAAATTTATTCTACTGAATTTTTTACCCTAGGGAATTTTTCCAAATGAACATAGCAAATATTGTCTTTACTTTTTATTAATCTTTCACTATAAGGCAAGGGACTATTTTTTTCATCTCAACAAATTTTGTATTAATATTGCTTAGAAAATAGTGCCGGCCAAAATTTTTGCCTTGCTCTATAATGTTTGTATTTTTTCACAACTTATTTTCTATTTTTGATTGCCCTATGGTTCATTGTAAATGGGTCTACAAGACCAAATATGCAGTTGATGCTTTAATTGATAAGTATAAAGCATATCTTGTCACCAAGGGTTTTGCACAGTTGAGGGTATTGATTAGTAAGATCTACTTTTTCCTCTATTGCAACGATGGATTCTATTCACCTTGTACTTTCCCTTTTTACATCATAGGATGGTCCATACACCAAATGGATGTAAAGAGTGTTTTTCTACATGGTCATGTTCATGAAGAAATGGAGCAACCACCAAGTTTTGTACACGATTCTTCACTTATTTGTAGGTTTCATCATTCCATCTATAGTCTCAAACAAGCTCTTAGAGTTTGGTATGAGAAGATGTATAGTTTCTTTTTTCTTACTTCTAGTTTCACTCATTGCCATTATGATCCTATAATGTAAATTTAGAGGGACATAGGTAAAATTTTGATACTTGTCTTATATGTTGAGGATTTGATCCTTATAGGTAGTTCTCCTTCCATGATATAGACAGTAAAATATAGTTTGATACAGTAGTTTGACGGACTTGTACATTATTTCCATGGACTTTAGATCATTTAGTCTTTCAATGGGATCTCCATTTTTTAGTAGAAGTATGCTCATGACTTGCTTCATCACTTTGGCATGGTTGATTGCAATCCTACCCCTACACCTTTTCAATCTAGTGTCACATTGTTTTCTTCTTGCACTACACCCAAAGTTGATCCTATCTTGCATTTATAATTGGTTGATAGCTTTTTGTATCTAACACATAGGCATCTTAATCTATCCTTTCTAGTTGGTCTTGTTTCTTAGTTCTCTCAAGATCATTAGTAGTAGGCCACCAAGTGTATTCTAAGGTGTATTCAAGACACTAGACACTTTGACATTTAGTACACATTTGGAGCTTCTTAGCTTGTGGGTTTCATTGACTCAAATTAGGCCAATGATGTTAATGTTCGGGATTCTACCTCTAGTTTTCTTTATTGATGTGGTTCTAGTCTTATTGCATGGTCTTGCAAAAAGCAATATGCTATTGCTTTATCATCTATGGAGGCCCTGAGTATCAAGAAGTATTTTTAGCTAGCTAGGAGGTTCTTTGGCTTCACCAATTGTTGACTAAGCTTAGTTTTCTACAGGTTCATCCCACTACTCTTTGGTTTGATAATCAAAGTGTTATTCACATTTCTTGCGATCTAGTGGAGCATTAGCATATAAACTAAATTAAGATCCACATTCACTTCATTTGATAGCTCATCTACGATGGTGTTCTTAGCTTGGAGTAGCTACCTACAGAGGAGCAGGTTGCAGCCATTTTAACTAGACCTTTAGCATTGCCTCATTATCTTTTGTTGTGATCAATCCTTGGGATGAAGGATGTTTCGAGGTTAGGGGGTCATCCTAAGTCCTCATTCCTTCATTGTTCATATTGTACATGGGTACCTAATTGGGCCTAGTTATTGGGACTCATATTTTAGGGGTTTTCCCATTCTTTTTTTCTCTCTCCATGAGTTATACTTTAAAATGGGGTGTTGAATAATAACATAATATCACTACATCTAGGTTAATGTATTCCACTAGGCTAGAATAATTTCCATTTATATTTTATTTTTCATTCAATTTTAAGCACACTTATGTAGTTGTGTCAATTAGTTTTCTACCCATGACTTATGTACCTAGATAACACTTATCTAGTTAGAGTTAATTAATTCCCCTCCTAATTGGGAGTGATTGTGAGTTTATCTCCTACCTCTTGGACATGTCATCTCCTTGGTTCATGGATCTAAAAGATCTATATATTTGTAAGAATTTCTTTTGTAATGTAATCTTTTGTTTACATCCTTAGTATAGATAGTTCTTATTTTGCATCAGTTACTTATTTTCTTGCAGCTTATGTGGCTTATTTTCATTCATCTTGTTCTTGGTTTCCATGTATATCAGATTCTCTTTGAATCTTTTAGTAGTGATGCTTCAAAAAATAAAGATTAATATTGAATGCAACATTTCAGTAGAATTGGAACAAGTCAATGATGTGAAGGTCAAACAAACAAGACAACAAGAGATCCCTCTCTTCTAAATGATCAAAGCTAGTCAAGTACCTTCCTAAGGAAAATGGTTCGTAGAGGCTCAAGTTGTAATTCAATTTCCACATCTTTTACTACAATTGCCTACAATAGGGACCATTGCTCTTCAAAGAGGGGTTTAATTGATCTTGGAGGATTTGACCCACTCAATTATACCAAAATCTTAGGTGCTACATGGGACCTTCACAATTTCGTTAGAAAGATCTTCATCCTAGTTAGCAACTCAATTCCAAACTATGTGCATCATAACTCCATGTCAGCATCACCACACAACTTGACATGTCATTGTCAATTATAAGTAGTTGTGATGGTTGCAATTGGAATATGAACAATCATGTTCTAACTAATGGCTCATATCCCTACCCTTTTGTATAAATATGTTCATATACATTCTTTGTAGTAGAGACAATCATGGGAGAATAAGAAGGGCATAACCAAACACATCCATTCTCACAAATCATGTAATAACTAAACATAATATAATCCTTTTGTTATAGTTCTAATTTTGTTGTTATTGTCTTCTTTCCATTTCTATTATATCATTACATGTATAACCTAATCAAATCTCTTTGATTAGGTTGTCTATTGGGATTTACATCTAGGTCCTAAATCATTGGTATCACAACAATCTCACTTCATGTCATTTACAAGTTCAATATTATGGTAATAATTGAATAACTATCTATATTTGTATGCCACTTAGATAATCTCTTAATACAATAAGTTAGGGAATGAAACATGTGACCATCATACTTTCCTTCATGACCTCAAATGGCCTATGACAAAATATCAACCACACCAACATTGGAGATGTTCCAAAAGATAACAAAGGATGCTTTTGTAAAGGCAACATAAATAATTGGAGGAGCAACATGCACATGAAAGAGCATTAATTAGCTAGATTAATTGGAGCAAGGTAAATAAATGTTGCAATAAAATGAATATTAAAAATTAAATAAGAAGGATCAAGCACTTAGTCGTGTGAACTATGATGAATAAGTAAACTTGAAACCAAATACAATTTGATCACCTTGGTATTATAAAATATATATGCTCTTGATCTAAAGAATGTTTCAAGATTGTGAAAAATACTAAACTCCTCAAATTAAATTTGTGTTATGCAAGATCGATCCTATGCTCCACCGTAATAGACTAATGCATAGAAGTGATCTAAATTCACATGATCAAATTAGCTTAACTATTGACCATTGGGGTCTATGTCACCTAAAACTCTAAGATTTCTTATGTGTAAGGACTAACAATATTGAAAAACAACTTGGATAGATTGCTAGAATGCAAGCATTGTGTTCTCCTAGATCGACCCCCTTGATTACATTGAATAATATATAAAACAATACCGAGAGGTGTAGGTATCCTAGTTAAATTTGATTAATTTACATACTTAAAGTAGCTATTTGAGCCTCTTTCATTTTTTATATAAAAAATATTAATTTTTTTTAACTGAATTATTATCATATACATCCATGCTTTCACGATGCATTTGTAGAGTAGGCATTGGCATATTTCTTATAGGGTTGTCAAATCAAAATAAATATTAATATTTATTTAATATGGTTGCAAGGCCCCAACATCATAAGGGATGAGGTCGGGATCGTGCCCTGCGCAAATTTGGCGGAATGGATAGCCCTCATTTCTTAGCTCTTAGCTGAAGAGGTGTGCTTGCAGGCTTCGTGCCCCTGCTGGGCCCCTCCATAAAAAAAATGAATTTTAGATTAAATCAAAACGGGATAAATATGATAGTTTTTGCAAGTCAATAAATAGGGTTAGCAATGCATATGGTGGCGGCCCACTGCACTACTATTGGATAACTATATATGATCCTATAGGTTCTAACTTTTGCATAACTTATCACAAGACATTTCCAAATCTAGATTTGTTACCTAGTTAAAATGAGAAAGAAACATATTTTCCAAATCTAGATAGTCTTTTACGTTCTGTTATACAGACTCTACACTTGGTTTTCACCTTATCGGATGATTTGATTGACAGAGTGTACAGGGGAGAATCTAAAGCTAAAGGTAATAGGGGCCCTGCTTTGGCCAAACTACCACATCGTCATTGAAAGTTTCATTGTACTGTAATGTTGATAAGGAAGTTAGAAGATTCGAACAACGTATTTAGTGGGTACATGGCAACAGTGGACTTCCCATCAGTGTATCCCAAATTGATGGAAGCATATAGATTTTTTTTTTTCTAAAGACTTCAATTTAAAAATTCATTCTAGTCTCTTTGTCTGAGAATTCTAGTTGAGCATGACACTATCACTCATTTATTTATTTTATATTTATTTGGTTTGAAAAATGTTTTCACAACAAAAATGGTGAGAACATTTTAATATTTTTTTATTTAATTATGGGAATGGTGATGCTCATAGCTATTGTACAAGATCTAGATAGCTAGATCTTTTATTTCAAATTTTATATTTTTACAAGTTCTCAACACTTAACTCTAAGAAAAATAAGATGGTATTATAACTTAATTGCAACACGAATATTTTATTTTTTACTTCACATTAGTTTTATATTGAGCAACCTTTATTATTCTATTTTTAAGGATTTAGCACACTATTTGTCACGTCTCAAACTTTGATGCATTCTGAGCTTACTATAATTAGAACTATTTTATGAATAATTGTGTGTCGATTACATCAATATTATTTTATTTTGAAATAATGAGGAAATATAGTGAATATTACTTTATTTTTAAATAATTAAATATAATGCTTCAGCTATGCTTCGACTATTTGGACACTAACCTATTAATGAAAAATTTGAGTTTCACGAGTTGCAGGTTATCAAAGACAAGGGTGTGGTTAAGGTAGAGGTGGTTAGTTACTTGGTAGGATTAGGATGGAGTGGACTCTCTCTTGTACACACTCACTTAGATCATATTGTATCATGATATAATGCATCATTTAATGGTTTCATTATTTTTTAATATAACCATGTCTGAATTCCTGGCGTTGTTCTAATGTTGGTGTGATTGGTGGTTTGTGGTTAATTATGAAAGTAATCTTGCTTTTTGTGTGCATCCTTTTAATATAATAATAATTATTATTTATACATATATATGTAGTGCCTCTCCATGCTCACCTTGGATGAGTAGGTGATCGGGCTAAGGAGCAAGGAGAAGAAGGTAAAATACTCAGAATACTTAGGGTATGTTAGACATGTGGATGGTAGGTTTATTGTTTTGATGACACTTAGTTATGTTACTATGATGACACTGTTGATACTTTATTCTTATGATTAGAACACTATGCTTATGTTATGATTAGTTATGAGTTAATCGGTTATGTAGATTAGTTCAACTATGTGATTTATGCGACTATCTAGCTACGTGTTATCTAGTTGTTTAGTTATGGATGAATTTGTGTGAAGGGGCAATGTAGTATTACTCATGCTGAGTACCCTACTATGTTGTGATTCCCTGTCATAGTGGACTTATTGGATGATTATATATACATGTTTGTATTCAACACTTTTGCTTTGCCTCAGGATTGCAAGTACCAAGCATCGACTCCACCTAAATTGGTAGATCTGAGCATGCCTTTATACCAATGGAAGTTGTGGAATGGAGATGACATGAGGTCCCTCAATTGACATCATTCTTGATGAGGATGAGTTCTTAGTCCTAAGTTCATCAGTTTGGTCAATTGGTGCATGACTGTGAGTCTCTTTTATTCTTTAGTATGTTGTTGTTGGAGAATGTTTGGTATGTAGTTTGAATTGTTTATATTTAATAAAATTGTGATGAAATTCCTCTTGCTTCTTAGCACCGTCTTATTGTAGTTGCCTTCTATCATAGAGGTTAGGAGAACTCTAATCTTTGACTATCTAGGATTGATATGCACTTTACCCACCGAAAATTGCCATCAAGTCTTTGTGTGAATGTTGTGAGAGTATTCTGAGCTCCATTGTAGAATTGAACTTGCCAACCATAGTGATGCATAACATAATCAATAATTGTGGTAGCCATTACACTTTCATCTCTAGTTGCTAGGTTTTTATTAGCAATGGGCGTGGTCTCTTCCTTTGAAGCTAAATTTTTTTTAGAGATGCATTACAACATGGCACAATATCTAGTATTGGTGCAGTGTCTAATTTTGGTGAATCATTCTAAATGATTTTCCTCTAGAGATTGTAAGAAGGGCATTTCAACTATAGTATTGGTGCAGCATCTATTAATTGCATCCATTAATTTTGATAGAGGCACTAAAAATAATTGGATAGATCGGCCAATTTAAAGAGCTAGTTTTGAATGATTTAATTTCCATTTAATGTGATAGGTTTGTAGATAGCAGCATTATGGCATGTGGCCTGCATAATTTTCTATGTTTATATTAGCTAAAAAAGAGCCTTAGTATATATATATATATATATATATATATATATATCATTTATGGACATCTGTTTGGACCTTTGTATACTTCTATAATTACTATACCCTATATTTAGCAATCACTTCAGGGAATCTGAGGGGATCTCCAGGGCGCCAAGAGGAGGTATTCAGCAATCAACATAGCTCTAAAGATAGAACATGGTGAATATCATAGAGATTTAAAAAAATGCTCAGACCCTCGATATTTAGGGGGGGTGGAAGGTAAAAGGGAATGCAATTGGTAGGAGCGAACTCCATTGATGTGGGGGGAAACATCACTATCTGGAAGAAATTGAATATAGCCAATTTGGAAGGAAGCAGGAGGAAAATACAGTTGAAAGTAAATAACGCCATGGAGGATATCAAATCATGAACCTTGATGTGATCTGAAAGGGACTGCGAACAACAATCAAATGAGTCACCTTTGTGGAGTTGATTGAAGGTTGTGGAGGAAATCTGCTTCTTCGAAGGGCACTCGAATTAAGAGAGGTTACCTTCTCATAAACTTGAAGGTATGTAGAATTTCTTTACGCTTCGATGGATGTGCATTCATTATTACTGGTGTCATTTACTAAAGCCATGAATTCTAGAAAACTCTATTTCTATCTTTCTATATTAAATGTTTTGTTAAACGGTGCATGAGAACCTAGGCTTTGCCCACCAGCTGCATTACTGAATGCTTCTAAATCCTGAATTCAAATCCATTTTTTGCACATCGTGCAATCATTGTATCAGGCAAAGTTAGGCTTCTATGTGTGTTGAATGAAATCTCTTCTTTCTCTAGAGATTTGTAAGGGCACGATATTATCCAATAACATTTATATAAGAGTAAAATAGTGTTCAGATTGTCTCTCGCTGTATGAGAAAATCACAATGGGAATTTTCTAATCATCAGATGTCCTTATCGACGTATTCCTTAAACCTTCATAGGCGTAAGTGCTAGTTTATATTGGAGTCTAGCTTCTACATCTGGTCTAAGAGTACATACAGGTATTAATTACCATCTTCATTTTGTTTCCATTGCTCTCAAAATCTCTATTTGGAGACTCAACCTTGCACGTTGGGCTGCAATCACCTAAATCAACTATAACAAGAAAGTAGTAGTCCACAGGTGCATAACTCAGATAAAATATTGCCCTAGGAAGTGCCTTAGAATTTGTTGTATTGTAGCTGGGATCGTCGTCATAGGAGTTGATCTTAAATTAAAGGGTAGATTTCTTTATGGATGGGATTCCCATATGGCAGCCACAGCTAAAGCCCATTGAGTTTTCTTTGATTTCCATAGGAAGAAGTTGGCTTGTCACAAAAAACAATGTGGGTAATGATCTCCATTTCCCAAATTTGAATTTTATGTGGAACTAATGATCAAATAAACATTGTTTTTTTTTATCATTAATATCTTTCTATTTTCAAAGCACATATAATTATAGTGTACAATTAAATATTATCATATATCTTGAACCTCCTATCATATCATTGGCAGTGAATTTTTTAGAGTTGTTTTATATGTCGACCTACCCTTCTTTGGATAGTGTTTAATGCTCAGTCACTAGTATCGAACAATTCTTTTATATATATATATATATATATATATATATATATATATATATATATATATATATATATATATATATATATATATATATATATATATATATATATATATATATATATATATATATACTTTAATTTATCACCAAGCATTAACTTGACATGATGTTTAAAATTCGTAACTTGGTGATTCCAAGAAACAAAAACTTATGAAAGGGCTAAACTAATATCTACTATTATTAAATTAGAAGAATAGGTCTCTAAAAGGTAGATATAACTACATCTTTAATTAAGCAAATATATATATTAGTTACCTGCATTATTCATATCAAAGAATTTAGTTACCTGCATTATTATATTTGTAAGGTATCTATTTCATCTTTACTCAAAGTTTTGGCTCACAAAGTTTTAAATTATCTAATGAAAAAACTTATACGCCAAAATATATTACATAGACCAATTACCCAAAATATTTCTTCCCATCTTTCCTAGAAAGGGAATACTTTAATTTATCACCAAGCATTAACTTGACATGATGTTTAAAATTCGTAACTTGGTGATTCCAAGAAACAAAAACTTATGAAAGGGCTAAACTAATATCTACTATTATTAAATTAGAAGAATAGGTCTCTAAAAGGTAGATATAACTACATCTTTAATTAAGCAAATATATATATATATATATATATATATATATATATATATATATATATATATATATATATATATCACCAAGTTACGAATTTTAAACATCATGTCAAGTTAATGCTTGGTGATAAATTAAAGTATTCCCTTTCTAGGAAAGATGGGAAGAAATATTTTAGGTAATTGGTCTATGTAATATATTTTGGCGTATAAGTTTTTTCATTAGATAATTAAAAACTTTGTGAGCCAAAACTTTGAGTAAAGATGAAATAGATACCTTACAAATATAATAATGCAGGTAACTAAATTCTTTGATATGAATATCTCAAACAATGATGATGGTATTGAAGGTTAATGTTTCAGTATTAAGAACTTGTCTCCCATCAGGTTTTGAGTAAGTATTGTTGATGAAATTAAGCCTAAGGTGTCAAGTAAATTATATTATTTCTGATCTTGAATGTTTTGGGCATGGTAATGATTTGACCTACGTATAGTTAGTACATGATTGCTCCTTGAGAAGATGCATGATGCAATACATTATGTTACCTTAATTGTGTGTATGTATTTTCTTTCTATACATTGTCGTACGATGAATAGGTCCTTGGATTATGGAATAAGACTAATGAAAAGTCCATATTAAACTAGTCACTCAAATTTAACGAATGTTCATTAATGGATGTTTTGTTTATGTTTGGTTGTCCATTTATTTTGATTTGGATTTACATGTTGACTAGATTAACATAATAGAAAGTGGGTTTGGATAGTATCTTGTATGACTAATTTTCTGTTATAAAATATTTGGTAAACCTTCAAGTTATTTGAGTTAGAATTATATATTAGAATATTATTGTTGTGTATTGTTGGGATAGAGTTACTTTATGATAAGTGGGTTAATGTTAGATTCCTTGAGACCCATATTTAGTGAGTCATATCTTATGTCATATTTTGTGGTGTTGTGATTGAAATAATGTGGAACCATGGTGTTTTATGGTGTCGAGTGTTTATGGAACTATGTGGATGATTGTCATCTGAGTAAGCTTATGTAAGATTGTTATGAGTCAAATAGGTTGATTCCAGAGGCCTAGGAGAGTATGTTCATGTGGGGGTTGGCTCTGTGTGCATCTTGTGAGTTGAATGAAATGTATTCTTGAAATATGGTTTCTTATTCATGTTGGTATGATACATGTGCAAGATGGGTAATGTCTTACTCAGATTACCTATTCTTGTGGTTTTGTCTTGAACTCATGTTGATGTCATGTTCGTGATGTGGTTCTAGTGTCCTTCTTGAATGTTGGAGTTCATTATTGTATTGAGCATGGAATAAAAAAATTGTCTTGGTTTATGTAATTGGATGTAATTTGGGAGCAAGATGAGTCATGCCTTGCTTTAGTTTCATGTTGGTTATGTTTGTTGTGACTGTTTCAACTAGAAGTTTTAGGAAAATGATTCAAGAGTTCATCCTTGAGATATGATTTGTATGCAAGAGGATAGATGCCTTACAGTGTCATTATCATGCATATCATTTTGGTGAATTCTATTTTTTATCTTGATAGGGGTACTAGTTGTATGTAGGAGAGTGGCATTCATGGTGGGGCCGGTGCCCAAAGTGGCTACCTAGATAACCCTATGAAAGTTGTAATCAAGTGATAACATAATAATTAACCTAGATGGATTGGGTAGTTAAACACATAATAAGATAATTATGATGTCTCACCCATGCAAATATCACTTTCTTAGGCTAAGGATGAGGTGAGAAGGCCTGGTTGGTAAGATCCACCTCCTTGTCTTCATGAGAGGATGTGTCGGTTCTGCATGTGTCACCCTATGGGGCTAGTGTCTAGACAGAGGCTACTAGGATAACCATAGATGTGGGCCAGTTTCTAGAGAGAGATAGCCAGGACAACCCATGATAGGAACATGTGATGACACACTTCTTACTACAACTTAGTTACCTCCTTTTTGTTATCTTCTGATGTAGCCTCTAGAGTAGTGTTAGCCATGGTTGATTTGTGTACTATTGGAGTCATGTCTAGTCCTTGCATCTATTAGCATATTATCTTCTTGACTGTTGTCTTTGTGGGACCTCATTGTTATCTCCTAGCATGGGGGTGGACCTTAGGGTTCCACATGGTCAGGTGGATGTGCTTTATTCCATTAGGTTTTCTGGTGCTGTCGTTTATGGATGTATCTCTCGTAGTAGATTCTAGTTTTACACCTGTATCAAAGACACACATTTGTACTATTTGTATTCAGATCTTTTGTATCAAAAGAAATCCTTATGTAATTGATGTATCCAGAAAGAGAGCTTTTGTATCAATGAAACTCTGTAATTCCTTTTGTAGGATATACTATTTTGTACTTGTAATCTTTGTAGGATAAACTTCTTGATGTATTTGGATGTCATAATGAAAGATGCTAGTTGGTGTATTTGATTAAACTATGTATGTTTTTGGTTGTTGTTATATTTCAATAATGCAGCTATGTAATCCCTAGAGATGTTAGTTTAACTTGTTACTATTAGACCATGTTATGTTTTGTTATTAATACATACATATATATATGCCCTTTTTATTGCTTAGGTAAACTTATCTTTAGAATTGCATGGTGGGGCATTACACTTGGTATCCGAGGCTAGGTTGCAACACTAAGACCTCTAGATTGTTGTTGTTGTTCTAGGTTAAATGATTTTCTCTTTGTGGTGAGTTGGTAATGGTACCTTTCACCTATGTGGATTAATATAATATTAGAAGATTGAAAAGTTTATAGACTTGTCCCTTGATTATGTCTTGTTTACTTATGTGTTCTCTCTTCCTCTTCTTTGATAAGGTGATGATATATTTGACAATATGTCTTCCCTGAATGTTAGTGCTTGTTGAGGCTTTGAGTTTCTCTTGTGGTCACTAGTGCGATATAAGAAAGAAGCATGGTTACTGTTAGTGCATGTAATTAAGTATTGGAATGATTTAATCATTTGGTAAGTCATGTGGTTATGTGATGTTGTCATGTGTGGGGTATCTTAACATGGTTGTTGAAAACCTGACATCTATTTCCTAGTTGGTCATGACTGCATATGGAAGATCTATTGTAGTTTATTAAAATTATCATTGTATATGCCTATGTAAGAACTATGTGCATGAGATCAAATGGAAGCTTGTGTTGGGCCTATGACATCAGGAATGTGATAATGTAAGTCAATTATAGTTTTGAATTATTCTTGTGTGTGATATCATACATTCCTTTTATATCTTCTTGCATAAGGAAGCAATTGCATATTTCCATAGTTTAGTAAAAAAGAAATTGTATTGTATCAAAGATGGAAGTTGTTCAAGTAAATAAGTAGCAATTGTGTTGCCTTAAATCCTTGTATAAAATTTGTTTAGATAAGAGGATGTAGCTGACTTAATTCCTTGAGTGTTGGTGTACGTTCTCTAACACATTCTGGACCTTGTGTTCTTGAGTGTTGTGTAGTGGATACTCCCTTTTTTGTGGCTAAAATAAGTCACATCATGATGTAAATTTGTTTTCTGATTTGCTTGTTTTGGAAATTTTGTTAGTTGTTTCATGTTTTGTAAGGGGTTAACAATGAGTTTTCTTTCTTTGAACCTTCTTATAACAGGAATGGTCACCAAAACTCTTTTCTTTATACTTGATTTATTGTTGAAAATTGCCAACATTTTGTGACTTAAGATTGAATTTAATTATTTTCCCACTTGGGTTTGCATTTTTTTTTCTATGGTGGTTATTCCAAATGTTTGGTTCTATTGGCTCCAATTTGTGTTAAGTGTTATTTCTATCATGTTCATGTCAAACCTCTGATAGTATGTTCAAGGGAGGACTTTGCAGAGAATTGTACGGTGTGTGATGAAAGCATAGTGGAAATAAGATATGAGATGTATTTTTCCCTTGATTATATGTGAATACAATTTTCTAAATCATGTCGGTGCCTAGAGAGAGGCTGCCAGGATAACCATAGATGGGGCCTAGTTTCTAGAGAGGGATAGCCAGGATAACCCATGCTAGGATCATGCGATGACACTCTTCCTACTGCAGTTTAGTTACTTCCTTTTTGTTATCTTCTGATGTTTCCTCTGGAGTAGTGTTAGCCATGGTTAATCTATGTTCTATTGGAGTCATGTGTAGTCCTTGCATCTATTAGCATATTATCTTCTTGAATGTTGTCTTTGTGGGACTTCATTATTATCTCTTAGCATGGGGGGTTGACCTTAGGGTTCCACATGGTCGGGTGGATGTACTTTATTCCCTTGGGTTTTCTAGTGTCATGGTTCATGGATGTATCTCTCATAGCAGATTTTAGTTTTACACCTGTATTGAAGACAGACATTTGTACAATTTGTATTAAGATCTTTTGTATCAAAATAAATCCTTATGTAATTGATGTATCTAGAAAGAGAGATTTTGTATCAATGAAACTATGTAATTCCTTTTGTAGGATATACTATTTTGTACTTGTAATCTTAGTGCAAACTTCTTGATGTATTTGGATGTCATAATGAAAGATGCTAGGTTGATTTGATTAAACTATGTATGTTGTTGGCTGTTGTTATATTTCAATACTGCACCTATGTAATCCCTAGAGATGTTAGTTTAACTTGTTACTATTAGACCATGTTGTGTTTTGTTATTACTACTTCTAAAGTATATATATATATATATATATATATATATATATATATATATATATATATATATATATATATATATATTGCCCTTTTTATTGCTTAGTTAAACTTATCTTTAGGGTTACATGGTAGGGCATTACTCAATATATGTGTGTGTGTGTGTGTGTGTGTGTGTGTGTGTGTGAATATAATTTAAATAAATATAAATATGTTTTTATATTTCAAATATATGTGCAAAATAAAATAATAAGAGCTATTCTAATTATATCCCTACTATGCGTGAAGTAGAGGAGGTTACAACCATTTAGTGGAGGAAGCACTCTCATGACATGCAAAATAAAATAATCAATTAATGAGAATAAAGAAAGAATCCATATTTGGGTAACGCTGATATGAAAGTAGAAATACAGAAAAGAGAGGGAAAATAACAAGAATACCAACAGATACAGAAAGAAAAGGAGAAGCAATCATTCACAAAAGGGAAGTAGTAATTGCAAGGGAGAGACCAGTATGACAGGAAGCAAAAATAGTAGTCTGGAGGATTGCAATGATCCACCAAGTACCTTATTCACTGGTTTATAACTCTGATTAAATCTGTATATAGACTTGCATGCTAATTTGATCTGTGTGATATGTCTTAATGTTTTCATATGGAATGTGTTATTTTGTCTTTGTCAAAACCCTCTGTTGTGTCACCAATAACTTCATTTTGATGAACTAGGTTTTCCTGAAATTCTAATTAATGTGTGTCACTTAGTTGTTTAAAACATATCCAAAAATTAGGCCTACCCAGTTTGTGAATTTTTAGATATCTAATATTTAGTGACTGTATATCGCTTACCCATTTCGTCTCTGTTAAAACCCTCTGTTGCGTCACCAATAACTTCATTTTTACAAACTGAGTTTTTCTAAAATTTTTAAATAATGTGCACCACTTAGTTATTTAAAACATATCCAAAAATTAGCCCTACCTAGTTTGTCAATTTTAATACATGTATTAATTAGTGACTATCTATCTCTTATCCATTCTACCTCTATTTTCTAGATGGATGAACCCTAGTCTACAACTATTATTTCATTCCCTGGATTGATTGTCTTTTACTCTGTTCACAATGGATTTATGTTAAAATCTTGTGTGATATAGTATTGTCCTTACTATTACTCCTATCACAGTTTAGTCATTTTCTGTCACAACGGGCTTTATTCTTATAATCGTTTATCACTTCTCCTGTAGCTGCAAAGTGTTATCTTGTACTAGAAGAGTGTATTCTTTTAGCCTATTATTTCTTCCTCTACAACATTTGAATGGATTTATTTGATGTTCTTGTTGTACCTTATTATGCTCCTGTCACAGTTTAGTCATTTTTACTCGTAGTAGTAAACTTATCCATGCCTTCATTTAAATAGAGTTGTATTTGGCTTATGAGGTTTTTAGTTTTATCACCTTAATTTTCCATCGCATTTGTTTGTCTCTGTTAGAGATATTTAGGAGACTATCATGTTTTTGTAGGAGATTATTCTTGTCATTTGTTGGCTAAATATAAACATAATCATGTCCTTATTTTATTGGTGTTTTATATGGTTTTATAAGGACATTTAATAAATTATATTCTTTTTATATTCAAACATAGTTAAATATTCCTGAAAGTGGATTATTGCATGATTCTTAAGTTCTTATAGTAGTTTACAGCTAGTAGTAGGTCTATTATTTATTTATTAAGTGAAGAATGAAACTCTTGTGAAAATGGTGTAATACTTGGCATTCATAAGATTATCATGTGTAGCCTCTTAAATATCAATTGTAGACAATTATCCTTGTTACAAATTATTATTCAATTAATATGATACTGTTGTATTTCATATAGTAGACTTTACACAGTTCTTGTAACAGATCTTTTTCCTATAGCAATCAGACCATGTGTTTTGAATGGCTATTTTAAACATGATTAATACCTCCGAATAAATGGTGTTTCATTGGCTTTTATGGAATTGTTAAACAATTGCTATCTTCTTAATTTCCCTATCACAAATGAATGGTTATGGAATTATAAACCTTCTTAATTGGGAAATAAGTAGGTGAATAAGGGATAAGGAATATAACTAGTTGTATATGTTTTATGTGTATCATGCATATAGCTCATAGTTAGAGGTATGAGATCCATGCAAGGTGTATTCATGTTGTACTGCAAGAACATAATAATAACTATTTTTAAGAAAATGCATGTATTATTATGCAATCAGAAATAGATTATTCTTGTGGTGTGTTCTATGTGTGATAAGCTTACCTTCTAGGATAGGATTCTCAATGTGGGCTTCTAGAGATGGTAATTTACTTTTTCTAAATTACCACTTTTGTTATTAAATACTTTGGCCAATGTGAGATGTACCATTGAAATAGATGGATTATAAAAGTATAGATTTTATGTTATATGTCTTTGCCACATCCTACATGCTAGATATATGTTATTCTAGTTAGGAGTGCATATAGTCGTCAGGCTTGCATCAAGAGTTCCCCTTTACCATTCTAGGTTGCTAGGCTCCTTATATAGGGTCGGTGTTTTCTTCGAGTTAGGAAGAAACCCAAGGAAGTGTAGTGCTTCATGGTTGGGTGGAAAAAGTGCCTTAACCACACTCTTGGCCTTGATTTGTGGAAGACCATTGGGGTCATGATAGTTGAGGATAGAGATTCTTATGATATATGATTCAAGACGTATATATTTCATTGTATTACCCTTTGTATGGCTTGCATAGCCAATTTGTAATTGTATAAATACTCTCATTAATGTAAGTGATGTAATATCTTGTACTTGTAACATCGAAATAGATGTATTGTAACACCCTTTTTGGTGTATGGAATTGTAATACTTTATTTGGAAACTAGCCATTATTGTGCAACTATGGATATTTGATTAATGAAATGTATCACTTTCCTTATTTTCCAAATGAGTAATGCTTTTTGCTTTACTATTTTTAGTATGTGAGATTAGTGCACTTTACATTACACTATTGATATATTTAAATGTTGCAAATCTAGATTTAAAGAAGAAATATATCGAGAAATAACTAAGGTCATCTATTCATCTATAATTTTTAACCTTAGACCATATTTTTTCTTTTTATTGTATAGGAAATCAAAGACCAAGGACTCCATCTAAGCTTGTGAGTGTTACATGTATGCTACAAAGTTGGGGTGATCCCACAATAGTGGGTTACACTTTTTGGCCAAAGTTCACATTGAAATGAACATTTTGAAAAAAATCTTCACTTTCAGACACCTATAATTGCTAAACCATGAGAAATTTGAAGATGATATAAACTAGTGATTTGTCACATTTTATCTATAGATCTAAGTATATATTTTTTAAATTTTTTTGGAATCAAATTGAATTTATTTTTCCATCTCCTTCAATAACTCATTTTTAATAGTAAACACTATTTTTAAAGAGTGATGTGTACTGTCTAAAACGTAACTTTTTTCTATGAAGGATAAAATTCTAATTTTTTCAAATTTAATTTTTTTTAACTGTGATATCTAGAGGATGCATTTGGTTTCATAATGTTTTTGTTGATGTTAAAATTTGTTAATTAAATCACCAATAATGGGAAACCCTAAGAATGTGGGAGCTGACCCTTAGGATAATCTCTAGATTTTAAAGAAGTTGGTTCTTCTCTCTATTTTGTGGGTAAAAAAGGGGAGAAAAAAAAATATTGCAAACAAAATGTACCTAATCTTCTCTAGCAATGCACCAGAATCATTTTCTACCCAATAGCACATTGATCAAACCCTAAAAGATTTACTGGAAAAACTAATGAGCATTAACATGATTAATAACCTAGCATAATAAATTAGGTTTAACAAAGGCTAAGAACAAATATTACAAGCAAGAAATAGAGACAAATTTAGATATGCACAAAAACACCACCTCTCTTCATTGCTTGATATGAGAACAAAATTATAGAGGCAAAATTGCTTGCACAAAATAAAATGTTACATCTCTCATTGAGAGGCAACTACTGAAGCAAAGAAAAATATCTCTGCTGCTAAAATTCTCCATGGTCATTCCCTTTCTCTTTGTCCTAGATCTATGTATTTATAACCCAAAAAGACAAAGAAAACCCTCTTCAATTTCCCAGAAAATCTTGGCAACTGAAAATCCATGAATCTTGGTTCTGATTTCAGCCCTTGTAACTACAACTTTTGTTGACTGAGTCTCTTGTTTTGCCCCTTTGCTAGAAAAATCCATTTGACTCTACCTGCATGGAAAACTCAAACTCTCGCTCTTTCTTTTGTTGTAGCTTGCCATGAAAGTCTCACATAGAACAACTAAAGCGAAGCTTTATCTAGGGCTGGATATATTCAATTCATGTGAGGCCTCTAAGAGTCTTATGAGTCTTTTATTAATAAAGTCTTAGCTTTATTAGTCTTGAGGGACCCACCATTTATGACTCATCTTAATAAAGTTTCACATTTATTTAAATCTAATTTTCTAATCTTCCGCATGGCCTTTGCATTTTATAAGTTTTTATGAAAAAAACAAAATAAAACATGTTGTGCCCTCCGCTGCTTCCACGTGTCATAATGGCACTTCTTTGAGATGAAGTTTCCTTTATTTTCTTTTAAAAGCCTGTGGTGCTGCCAAGTGGTAGCCTCCGGTGCTTCCTTTCTCTCCGCTTCTTCAATCCATTGGATCACTTCATGATTGGATAGTTCTTAAGTCACTACATCCATTTCTATGTACCTCAACCTTTTGATATACAATGCCATAAATTTCTCATGCCTGAGACTCCATCCATTAGAGGTCATGCTTCCATCCTCAATAACTTGTGCCATTGTTGCTTATTGCACTATCATTTTGGCAGTAGTTTCATTGTAAAGGAAACGCCATTACATGGAATACCTGATCCACTATGATGGAATAACGTCTTGATTCATGGTAAGCGATCTAAAGGAAAGGTGAATTTACATAGGTGCATGCCTTCATTTATACTATATGCTATGTTATTTCATATGTGAAACTAAACATGGATGGTGATACCTCCTTGAGACTGTGGCTTGAATCATGCTTTGGCCCCACTACTTTCTTCATGGCTGGATTGAAATCTAATATCATTGAATGACTAAGCCAAAAATATCATTGAACTAGAAGCACCTTTCGTTTCTTACCTTGGCGATGGTGTTTTCATGACAAATGGCCACCTTTCTTTAATATTGAGACTCATCTAAACTAAGTGCCATCTTCATTGCTTTATATACTTGGAGATCTAAAGAATAGGGTAGCACTATTTGTTTTGGTTTCAATATTAAAGAATTCCATTTGTACCACTGTTTGGAAATGGCTGCTACACTTATCTTTGTTGATACTTGCTTATCTTCATAAGACAAGCTTCTTTTCATAATGTTAAACTCGTATCTCTCTAAATGACAGTCATATAGCTAGCGCTTTTGTATAAAAACCTGTGGCTTTGCTCTTTAAAGGTAGCACTTTAAGAGGTCAAGTCACCAAGGAGGCCGAGTCACTAATTTGCAATAGTCCATACAGAATCTTTCACTTGGAATCACAATGGCCTTTGTGCCTCGAATCTTCATCAAATCTACAAAGAATTGATTTGCCACTGAATTCACAACTACAATGATAGAATTTTAAAATTGTGTGCAAAATTGCACAACAGTTTTATTGAATATTTTTCTTTTAATTAACTTTTGAAGTTAAACCAATTACAATTTAGACATAGGTGTACTGTGCAAAGCATAACTTTTTTGTATGTATCAAAATTCTTTTTTTTTTTGGTTGGATCAAGGACATGAATACTAAGAGGATAGATATTTTTATCATTTCTTTTGGTAATATACATTTTTCCACATGTACAGAACATAGAGCTTGATTTTAGGTGAAAAACCTGTGTTTAATTAAACTAAAGAAAATAATTATAATAAAACCACAATATATTAAAATTATACTTGATAGAAAGCTCGTTTCGAGGACTATAATCCTCTAGATGGGTTTTTCAAGTTGCTTCCATTTTGATCCTCAACCTAAGCTTTGAAACCCAAAAATCTGCATAAAATTGCAGTTGGAGAGGGGCAAAGGTAAAATAAGGGGTTTCGATCGAATGGGGGTTCGAATGAACCCCCCATGATTCGTTCGACTAAACTAGGGTTCGATCGAACTCCCATTTGATCAAACCCCCTTATTTAAAAATAAAAAAAGTCATACCAAAGCGGGTTCGATCGAACCCAGTTGGTTAAAAAAAAGTAACCACTGACATTCGTTCGAACCCCTAGCCAACCAAATTGTTATTAATTTTTTAAATAATATTATATCCATATAATTATGAGCTCTTTTTAAAAAAATTTCCATATATCATTGCAAGATTAGTTCACATTATTATTCAAGAAGCTAGATTTTGGAGAAGAATACTTTTAGTAGAGGATTTGAGAGGAGAAAACTTGAAGAAGAAAATGGGAGACAAAAAAAAGAGACAAAATAACACTCAAAGATAGTATTCAAAGGAAAGAGAACAAGAGATGCACAAAACAAATTTGGCAAGATACCATAGAAAGAAACATGGTATGTATGCATATTTTCTTTCCTGTTTAATTGATGAGTTTCTAGCATGTAGTAGGATGTCATTTGTAGTTTTGAACATAAATATACTAAGTGAATTTATATTTTTTTCAATTGAATGTGTATTAGGGTCCTTCATAGGTTTGCACACTAGAAGTAAATTATACTTGTATTATTTATAGTCATAAGTTCCTATCTCTCTCTCTCTTGGGTAGATCATTTTAAAGTTTTTTCTTTGTATCTCTCTAGAGATCTCCTTAAATCTAGAGAACTCTCTCTCTATCTCTCTCTCTCCCCCTTGACTTGAGTAAGTCTTTTTAAATCTTTTTCTCTAAGGTCCTTTCTCTCTCACTCTTGACAAGTACAAGTAGATTTTGAAAACTCTCTCTCTCTCTCTCTCTCTCTCTTGACTTAAGTCTTTGTAATGCTCCTTATTTCTCTCTTTACCAGAACTTCTCTAGATAGGTCTTCTATATCTCTCTTGACTTAAGTTTTTTTAAATCTCTTTCTTTAGATCTCTCTTGACTTTATTATTTTGTGTGTAGAATGGGTTCAACAAGGAGAAAGTTCTCAAGCAGGAGTCAAGCCAAATTTAGATATTGGGGAAAATGAGGTTGAAGAGCACATAGTTAAAGATAGGGAGGAGGCCCAAGTTCAAACAATGCATGTTGGAGAGGGGTTAGGATTGCTTCCTTCTATTGGTATGGATGAGCATATGAATCTAGCTAAAGAGGTGAAGTCAAAAATTTCAAGTTATAGCAATTTAGATTATTTACTTGAAATGGATGTGGAGAAGTTGAAATCATATGCCAAACAACCTATAAATACTAGTAAGAGGTCAATGAATAAATCTGTAAAGGAAATAATCAATGCTCTTTTCAATCATCTTGGTACACTTGAAAAAAGCCAACTATTATCACTTTTACTTCTTCATGATGAGTTGAAAGAGCCATTACAATTGTTGAGTGTAAATTCAACATTGAATAAGAGGAAAGCTTCATACGACCTAGGAAAAGATATTGTTGAAAATGTAAATAAAGGTTTAAATTTTGTTGGGAAAAATCTTGAGCAATGGATAAGGCCACTACAAGATGAGTGATGTTGACAGTTATTATAAATACAGATATATCAAGAAAAAGAAAACTCTCTTCACTTTGAACTGAAACTGGTATCATTAGAAAGACACTAATAAAATATGTGAAAATAAGAAAGGTTTTGGATGATAGTCTAGAAGGCAATCGGGCAATTATGTGTAGAGCTCCCCATTCCGATAGGATTGAAGATGTTGCTAGGAACTTGGTCTCAAATTTTTGAAAAGATAATACTCATACATCATCAAATAGTAGAGATGTTATTAGACATAGTATTCGGCTCAATGATTATGAATATCATGCAAAACATTGGCTATACATAACACAACATGAGATGTATGTGAAATTTTGTAATTCAAATCTTGATATAAAGATTGGGCAAACAATGTTTGAAAAGTTAAAGCCATATTATGTGAAGATAAACAAGGCTTTTGAAACTTGTTGTTGTCATTATCATATTGATTATGATCTCTACTATTAGGTGTTTCGAAAGATGAGAGAAGAAAGTGGTGGTTTTCAAAATACACCTCCTAAATGGGTAAGTCTTTTCATAGAATCCATCTTATGTGATAATGCAATTGATCAAATAAACTGCATAAAAGGACTTTGTGAGACATGTGGAAATTTGGCTAAATTACCTTTGAGAAATGAAGATACCTACCCAACAAAAATAATAAATTGCAAGAGTTACAAGTACGTAAAGTTTCAAACAAATTTTGGGAAAGAATCCACAAGGTTAAACTATGTAGAAGAGGAGATAACTATTAGAACATTTATGGAAAATTGATACAACCATACATACAACATGCCTTTTTTGCTAGGTGGAAAGCACAATAGTTTCAAACATTAAGAGATACTTTCCCACCTGGAACAGTTCTATCAGTAGTCGACTTTGCAAAAAATTACTCTTTTGTACATCAAAATGAGATTCAATTAGATTATTACTTTTCAAAGAAGATCACTATTATGGTACACGTGTGTTATCGACATGCACAATTGGATTTGGATGGTGTTGAGAGTACAAATGATGAACAAGTCATTAAGAAAGAATATCACTTTTATATTATTTATGATCAAGAGAATGACACACTTTTTGTACAACATTGCTTTACAAATATTTTTGAGAATTTGGCAAGTAGGTGTGCAAAAATAAAAAAGCATTTTGTATGTTCAGATGGATGTGTGACACACTTCAAATCATCACAATCATTTTGTGCACTATGTAGATATCATCAAAATTACCAAATACAACATTTTTGGAGTTTCTTTGAGAGTGGGCATGGAAAGGGTAAACATGATGGCACGGGAGCTTGCATCAAACTTGTTCTAAGAAAGTATCAAATGAGTTATTTGGGAGATCATATAGACAATGCACATGATGTTGTTGAATGGTGTAAGAAACACTTTGCATCAAATGAGGTCAGCACATCTTTAGGAACAAATCGATACATCCCACATAGAGTGTTTTGGGAGATATCAGGTATGTATATAGAAATTTTACATAAATAAAAATTTCAAACTTTAAATTTAATATGTGTGTGTGTGTGTGTTTGAATTTCTGTTTAAGTTTAAATTTTAAATCTAGTAAATTTAATTATTTTAAATGAATTTCTATTAAATTTATATATATATATATATATATATATATATATATATGTAATTTTTTTATAATTTTTATGTATCTAATTGTGAATAGAAGATCAAAGCATGGATGCAAGAGGGTAGAGAAAACAATATATTTCCATTGTGTCATGAGTACAAATGATTGCCCTAGATGGAAATTGTACATGATGGATTACTCTTGTTTCTATGATGAGTGCATTTTGGAAAACTTTGAGGCATGCAATAATGAACAACATGAATATGTTAGTGAATGACATGCAGTGCCATTAGTCATTTCTAACACATACGAAGAAGATGAGGATGAAGGCTTTAAAGAGATTCCTTTGATTTTTGGTGATAAATATTTTACACCATTTCAAAAATTCAATATATCAGTGCTCCTATTCATAGTGCAGCTGAATAGACACTGTAAGATGCAAGGAGATCAATTGAGGTTGTGGAGTTTTAAAAAGTAAAAGCAAGCATCAGAAGTCACCAGAAGAAGCCACATGTCAAAGACGGTGGCATAAGAGAGCAACTCAATAAGGCACCAGAGTGATGCACATGGAAGCTGCGGGAGTTGAGGAAAATAAAGATAAGCGGAGTGAACCAAGTGGTTGAGCCCAAAGAGAGAAAAATAAAATATTTTATTTCATTTTATAAAAATGCTATGGGAGTCACGTGAATTTTTAGAGAGGCTAAGTCTTTTATTAAAATATTGAGTTTCTTTTGATGTAGTGGGCCCTCTCTTCATAAAATTAAAATGCCTTATTTTAATAAATGCATAAGGTCTCATTTGTAGCACGAGAGATAAAGGTAGATTTAAATATGATTAAGTATCATTTTAATGATGTGGGTTCCAATAAATAATAAAGTGAAAGCTTTATTAAAATTTGATTCTTATTCCTCACCGTGATCATAAGAGGAGCAGCAATAAAAGTTTCTAAAACGGAACGGATAGCACCATGTGGCTCAAGCACTACAAAGACAAAGGGATACACCAGAGTCCACCACATGATTGAGCCTGAAGAGAGATAAATAAAATGTTTTGTTTCATTTTATTTAATGCATCATATGTCACGATAAGACTAAAAGAGTTAAAATATAATGAAGAGTCTCATTTTAATATAAATGGTGGGGCCCCTGTTACATAAAGCTCAATATTTTAGTTCATAAGAGTTTCTCAAATTTCAAAAAGGCCATGGGAAGATTATTTCAATTTTAAGTAAAGATTGAAATCTTTATTGAAATAGAAACATATGATGTGGGTCCCTCTAGCTAAGAAATTTATGAATCAAACCACAATAAAGATTAAAGTGAAGTTTCATTAAAATAAGAGTTTTGACTCTCTTTCATGGGAAATATAAGAGGTGAAACCCTAAAAACAATGCAACCATTTTTTATTTTATAGCAATCTATAGGAGGGTGGCAATAGATTTATTTTCTTCATGCCATAGATATTTTTCCAGCAATGGAGAATTTCAGTTTCCATTTTAGATACAGTTTAAAGATGCCATTGAAATCAGATTTGTGCTAGATTTTGTGGGTGGTTGCAGATTTTGGAGGTCGTTGAAGATATTTGGTTTAGTTTTTGGGTTATAAATAGGTACATATGAGAGAGTTCTTTAGAGTTCCACACACAGATCAGATTTTTAGAGTAGCTAGCAGCATATGTTTTATTCTTTGCCTTTGCAAGTGGTTCTTTCATGAGAATGTAATATGTTATTTTGTGCAGTAAATCTTCAACCTCTATAACCTGATACTATTCCAATAATGAGAATATTGTTCTGTGCATAGCTGAGTTGATTTATGTTTCTTGTTTCTTTAAGTTTCTATTTCTTTTTGCCTCTATTAAATATGTTATCAAACTGGGTCTCAATCATGCATTTATGCTCTTTGGTTTTTAGTTAAATCATACAAAGTTTGACATTGTGCTAATTTGGGTTAAGTTTTAAATCTGGTGCATTGCCATAGGTTTAGAGGTTTTATTATTATTCTTGCAATCTTGTTTCTCCTTCTCTCTTTCCAAAACCTCCACTGAAAGAATGGAAGAGACAGCTTCCTTAAAATTTGGAGGTCACTCTAAGAAGCAATCCCACATTTCAGAGTTTCCCATGTTACTGCTAGATTAAACCCACAGATTTATGCATTAGCAATTTCAATTGATTATGACCATATTTCAGAATTGATTAGAAAAGGTATGTATGTATGTATGTATGTATGTGTACATTTTGATAAATTTAATATAAATTTACAACACATGTACAATTATTTATTTAGTTTAGTACTTTGATGAGTTAAATTTAATTCTTATAAATTCTAGGTAGTTCTAATTTTTTTACAAATTTTGAACCATGTAAATTTGGTGTGTACTCTAGGAGATATTTTTGTAGTCATAGAAGAGATTGGAAACATAAAAGGTGTTATTATTTAATGTGTTGCACAAAAGAGAGGAAGAAGCTAACACATCCTAAAACAAGTGATGAAATGGTGTTTCCCATAGGTGGGTCACATTTAAATTTATATATACATGTACACACATACATTAAACAGTTTTACATTATATTATAATACCTGGGTTGAGTGAAAATGTTACATGCACATGTCTTACCAAGTTGGTTCATGTTGTTTATCATGCAGGTTCAGTTGTAGTGCAAGGGACATATCTCAAACATGTCAAAATTGTTCTACATGGGATTCATTTTATTGACTATCAACCTGAGAACAACGTATATTAGTATAGTCACCTAGTAATTGCTACCACCCTACATCTTCATCCAGTTTCATATGCACATGGATGAAAAAAATAGAGACTAGATAGTGAGGATCATAAAAAATATTACATGTTATTAAAGAGCAGGCTAAACCAAATGTTTGAATGAGAACTTATATCTAACTTAACTTGTTTGAACTCCATTTCTTTAGTTACAGTTTATAAAATTTGTGAGATAGATTGAAGTTACACATTCGTGTAAGTTAATTTCTAGATGTTCTTAAGATCCAAACTTAGAAACTTACTATTTAATTCAAAGTACTTTTATATTTAGTGTTCAACACTTTTTTAGTTTGGGCATTTATATGTTCTGTGTATATTCCCCGTCTCACTTGATTCAAGTTATAATGAGATTTATTTTGTTCATCTACCTATGAAATTATCACTTGATCCAAATTGATGTCAGTTAGATAGACCCATGTATTATAAATAAACTAGTTTAATTTATGTACATGTTCTCATTAAATGTGTTTATTATATCTCCTAGTTTGCATTTGTATTTATTTCTAGTTTATACATTTTCTTAATGAGGAATTTTTGTGATTTACCTGTACATTCTTCTAGACATGTGTGAAAGAATATTTATATTTAATTGTTATCTTGCATTTAACAAATTGTGATATTTTATCTCAAATTATGAATTGATTTATATTATTTGAGCTTCATTCCTTAGCCAAATTGATTAAATCATGTGTATTAATTGATTGGGAAAAGAATTACTTTAATTGCATCTATTTCTAAATTTTTGATTATATAATAATAGTGGTTATTGATGACTACAAAAATTGTAATTTTTTATGGATTGGAACACTAGTGCACTAGTGTCTAAATTAAACTTCTTCAAAATTTACGAGCTCCAATTTCTCAAGTTGTAAAGTTCCAACTCAGTTCTTATTTTTGTAAAGTCTAGTTTTCATATTATGTTTCTTTGAACTTTCAATTTTTCCTATTTTCAGGTAGATATCAACTCATTAGTTTTTTCTTAAAAGGGAAAAACATGTAGTTTAGTTAAAGACAAATGTACATAATTATGTGCATGATGTGCATTTATAATTTTCTCTCCAAGTTTTGAATAAAGATTTATTTTTCAACTCAAATATCAACTCTCATGTTGTGAAATGGTTTAAAGAACAACTCACTCATCAAATTGCCTCATATTCAAGTGAGTCACCATTTGGAATTGAAACACATTTGTGCCAAGCTCTTACAATTGCCTCTATATTGATAGTAGATGCATAATACAAGTGCAAGCATTGAATGAAGTACTATGTGGTTGTGAGAGATTCTAGATCACCTATGTGTGCCAAAATACATGTCTATAATTCATTGTGTTTAAAATTTCAAATGGTAAAAGTAGAACATAGACATCCAAGTGGACAATTATATCCTCATGATGTACCTTTTCACAAGTGGTCTTTTCTTTTTATGGATTTTGTTATAGGTCTACCAAAGACTAAATGTCACCACGATTGTATCTTGGTAATTGTGGACAAGTTGACAAAAGTTGCACATTTCATCCTAGGAAATGTGAAGGATGGTGCTTAGACTGTACCAAGAAGGTTTATCAAAGAGGTTGCATGATTGCATGGGGTTCTATAGTGGTGTAGGAGCACCTAGTCAATAGGGGTCAAATGATGTAAATAATGTATATACTTGGTTTGGTATGTATCTAAGCACATGTGTGATGTAATAAGGTCTAAATAAGACCATCTCCAATGTATTTGTGTCATTTAAGTCCTAGGGATGCAATTTTGTCCAATATTGCTTTGTAATAGTGATGTCATATGGAAGATCAAAGGTAAAATTTTGATTTGTAGTGATGACCGTTAGAATTTAGGAGGGAAAGGTTTAAAAAGGCCTCAAAACACTTGAGGCAGTTGGTGAAGGTCAAATAAAGAAAGAAACTATCTTTATTTCCCTATTTTTTCTACTAAAAACTGTATTTTTTATTTTACAATGACAATACAGCCTGCTATGACACTGTCATGTTGTACAACTTATATGGTTGGAAAATATAGTGTGCCTACTTCTCTTTGCATGTGGTATGAGAAAACATCGTCAAATTTGAAGGGAGATTGAGACATTTGTTTGAAAATAGTCTGCAAAATAGGGGATCTAGGGTTTCATGCAGTAAAACAAGTTTCTAGAGCTTCCCCACCACTCAAAACTCTTCGAATTTGAATGATAGATGCTAGACAATGTATTTTCTATGTTTAAAAACTTTTGACTAGTAGAGTATGAAACTAGAGTGAGTTTGAATGAACCCTAGCTGAGTTTTTGCCTATATTTTAGGAGATACAAGAGCTTAGATTGAAATCTTGCATCGAAATCAATTGGTGACTGATCCTAACCAAATATATTACATTTTTTTACCATTGGTGATGAGTTGAAAGCATTCAAGTGCAATTGGGAAGTTTGGAGGTTAGTAATCACATATATGCTTTGGAAAAGAGGCCTAATTGGGCCTAGGAGCAACCTTAGTAGTGAATTATTTCATGTTTTTTGTCTGAAACAACCATAGGCTATCTTTTAGTATGTTGTGTAAAAGCATAAAGGGTACTCAAAAGGGTGATTCTTTTGTGGGTTTGTGATCCCTACAGGAAACTAAGTATAAAAAACCTCTCTAGGAGGCTACAAGGCTTGAGGAGGCCTAAACAGAAAAACCCATAATCATAGGTTCTCCTAGATTGCAAATTGGTTCGTTAAGGAGTTTGTAATTAGTTTACCTTGCTCTACATCATGGTGGTATCAGAGCATCAGGTTCTAATTTGAAGTGGCAAAGTAAGCGAGAATTGACATAAGCAAAGATGGTTCCAAAGACTAATGCAATGACCAAAGAAATATAAGAACTGAAAGAGCAAATGCTCCATAGAAAAAGGCTCTATAAGGAGTCCCAAGAAGAATCCCTTGCTAGATTAGTAGCCTTGGAGAAGAATCAGAGAAGAGGAATGGTCAGTGATGACCAAAGTGATAAGGAGGATGAGGGTAAAAATGAGTACCCTCCAATTGGAGTCCAAGATGAGGAAGAAGAAGTGGACCCAGATGAGGCAAGAATACTTAGGATGCTAAGGGTAGTCAAGGGTGACAATACTTCAAAGATAAAAGTTGAAGTACCTATGTACAATGGAAAAATGGATAGTGAGGAAGTTTTGGCCTGGATAGATGCATTGGACAATTTCTTTGAGTTTGAAGACATAGAAGACAACAAGAAGGTGAAATATGCAAAGACTAAAATGAAGGGACCAGCCCTAACCTGGTGGAATTTTGTTCAAGAAGAAAGAGTCAGAAAAAGATAAGCCTAAGATAAGTTCATGGGATAGGATGGTGGCCAAGGTGAAGGCCTAATTCTTACTTGCAGATTTTGCCATACAAAATTTCATGAAGCTGCAAAATTTAAAGTAAAGGGAATTAGATTTAATGTCATACATTGAAGAAATTCATAGGTTGTGCATTAGAGCAGGTCACAATGAAGATGAGGTTGAAAAGGTGGCTAGGTATCTAAGTGGTTTGAGATTGAGCATTAGAGATGAAATCGGTTTAAATCCTCCTAAGATAGTGGAAGAGTGCTTTCAAATGGCAGTTAGGGAAGATGAGAGAATCAAAAGAAGGTAGGAGAAACAAGGCAAAGGTAGGCAAAAAAAATTTAGAGGCAGAGGTAATTTTGGTGGAAGAGGATAGTCAACAAAGCCACAAGGTGAAACAAATAACCAACAAGAACAAAGGGGTGAGTCAAGTGATAGAGGCAACTTTAAAGGAAGAAGGCCCAATAACAGAGGAAGGTTTTCTGGTCAAGGAAGAGGTTCCAATACCTTTTCAAGAAGATGTTATAAGTGTAATCAGTTTGGACACCTTGCTTGGAAGTGTCCTGATAAACAAGGTGCAAGCTCTCATAATGGGGAAAGAAGAACCCATGTACAAGAAGAGGACAAAGAAAGTGTGAACTCACCATCTCTGCATGCTATCCCAAAAGGAGGTGAAACCTTGATGCTAACATTGATCAAAGTGCCAACCACCAAAGAACCCCCACAAAGAAAGGCATTATTTAGAACAACATGCAAAGCACAAGGTAAGTTATGTAAAGTAGTAATAGACTCTGGATCTATTGATAATCTTGTGTCATTAGAAATGATTGAAAAACTAAAAATAAAAAGGTATCCTCACCCAACACCCTACAAAGTTTCATGGCTCAATAAGGGTCAACAAGTTTTAGTGAATGAGTAGGCTTGGATTGAATTCAACATTAGTGTTTACAAAGATAAAATACTATGTGACATCATCCCTATGGATGTGTGCCACATTCTCCTAGGAAGGCCATGGCAGTTTGATAGGAATTCTAAATATGATGGGAAGAAGAACATATATGTGATAGAGAAGGATGGTGTGTCATATACCCTCTCACCCATAAAAGAAGAAAGAAATTCTATTCGTGAAGAACCAAGTGTGATGGTGGTCAAGGAGAAAGAGTTCTTGAAGAGTTTGAGTGAAGAGGATATTGGTTATGCCATCATTGGGAATCCTACATCAATAATGACAATAGCAGATAGAGAAGAAATACCTAAATAAGTGCAGACCCTATTGGATAAGTATGAAGACATAGTGGTGGAGGAGCTCCCTAATGCATTACCACCCATACAAGATGTCAGTCACCACATTGATCTCATTCGTGGTTCAAGATTGCCAAACAAGGTAGCATATAAAATGACACCCAAGCAAAATAAAGAGGTTAGAAATTAGATTCAAGAGTTGTTGGACAAAGGTCTCATAAGTGAAAGCATGATCCCTTGTACTGTGCCTAGTGTTTTGGCACCTAAGGATGGTAAGTGGATGTTATGTACTGATTCAAGAGCTATCAACAAAATTACAATCAAATATAGATTCCCTATACCCTGAATGGAGGACTTGATGGACAGTCTAGCAGGTGCATGCTATTTCTCAAAAATTGACTTGAAAAGTGGGTATCATCAGATTAGGATAAGGGAAGGAGATGAGTGGAAAACAACATTCAAGACCAATGAGGACCTCTATGAGTAGATGGTGATGCCATTTGGCCTCTCTAATGCCCCAAGCACATTCATGAGACTGATGAATGAGGTCCTAAGGTAATTCATAGGTAGATTTGTAGTGGTATACTTGGATGATATCCTTGTATACAGAAAGACAAAAGGAGAACACCTACAACACTTGGATATGGTGTGGAAAAAGTTGAATGAGGAGAAGCTTATGATCAGTCCCAAGAAATATGAGTTCATGAAAGAATAACTTACCTACCTTGGTTTTGTGATCTCCAAAGGTACTTTTAAGATGGATCCCACTAAAGTTGAAGCCATACTCAATTGGCCAACTCCAAAATTAGTAGGACAAGTGAAAAGTTTTCATGGGCTGGCCACTTTCTATAGAAAATTTATCAAAAACTTCAGTCACATCTGCTCACCCATAATTGACACCATTAAAGGAGACAAAAAGAGAAGGTTCTAGTGGACTAAGGAGGTAGAAAGAAGCTTTCAATACCTGAAGAGCAAGGTGCCTAAACAACTTGTCCTTGCCTTGTCTAATTTCAATAAGGTCTTCATAGTGGAGTGTGATGCTAGTGGACTGGCAGTTGGAGCAGTTTTGAGTCAAGAGGGCAAACCAATGGCCTTTTTAAGTGAAAAGATCAATGAGGTCAAAATGAAGTATTCATCATATGACCTAGAACTCTATGCCATGGTATAGTCACTCAAGAAGTGTAGGCAATACCTCTTGCCAAATGAATTCATTATCTTCACAGATAATCATGCCTTGAGTTTCTTAAATAGTTAGGATAAGTTGAGTCATATGCACATGAAGTGGATAGAGTACTTGTAGGCCTATATCGTGACCATCAAGTACAAAAAAGGTCAAGCAAACAAGTTTATTGATGCTCTTAGCAGAAGGTCTATGATGGTACAAGAAATCCAATTGCAAAGTGTGGGGATATATACATTGAGAGGTATGTATAATGATGATGATGATTTTAAACAATATTTTTCTATCTGCAGTTAATTTCAGAACTCCTTTCATAGTGAATTTTTAGACTTTGTGTTGCAAGATGGACTTTTGTTTAAGGGCACTCAGTTATGTGTACCAAAGTGCTCTATGAGAGAAAATTTGATAAGGGAAAAACATTCTGGAAGTCTTGGTGGACATTTTGGGTTTGATAAGAATTTGGAGTAGGTCAATAGGTTCTATCATTGGCCAAGGATGCATGTAGATGTCAAGAATTTTGTAGAGTTGTGTAGTGTACCAAAGAGCAAAAGGCTCAAGTTCCAATGCAAGACTTTACTGTTAGATTCAGGACAGACAACTAAGAGGGGGGGTGAATCAATTGTCCAAAACATTCTTCCAAATAAACACTTAAATCCACTTTGTAATTCAACAGCATCATAATAAATCAATCATGGAAATGTAATGCATTAAATCAAGAATAGAAACACATCAACACATAAGACACCAAGATTTTGACGTGGAAAACCTAGTTAAGGGAAAAAAACACAAGGTTATTAACCCAAGATTGTATTCTCTATTAGAAGAATAGAAAGAATAAAATGGCACATGCCAATTAGGGCTCACTACCCAAGCACACTGCTCACAAGATGCTCACTGCCTACAAGAGACACACTGTCTACAGAAGAATCAGTATCACATGGATCAACACACTGTCAGCCACACAAATCTAAGACTTCAATCTTCTTCTAGAAACATGCCAATCTTCACACAATATCTTCAAGATCATCTGTAGGATGTGTTACTCATCCGGTCTGCCAAACTTAGGAAGAACACCATCATTCAGAAGTAATTCTTCAATTGCAAGCTCAAACAACAATCTAAACTGCCAACATGAACTGGACATGATCCAAAGACCTCCACAAGCTAGCCTAAATCACCAAGAACATCCACACTACATTTGCTTGCTTAAATCCTTCTCTCCTTCATCCAGAACCTCAAGAACATAGACTGTCATCACTGTCATAATGGAATAGATGCTTGTGGACCTCTAGATCACAAACCATTTGAGTTGTAACTCCACATGAACTTCCCAAACACTTCACCAAAACTGTAGAATAGGATAATGCATTTCTAGATCTCACAGGACCTATTTGTATCATTCTATCACCTCTGAACACCTCTTGTAACTAGATTTACTTGAGTGGCCACAACTTCTTCAGATCTTCATGCGGACCTCTAAAATCTTTACTAGATCATCTTAAGACATATATCTACAAACCCTTTGAACCACATCCTCTAATCCTCATCTTATCTTGGATCTTTACCTTACTGTCTTCATTGTTCTTCTCTGTTCCTAAAATGACTAATTTCCTCAATATCCTCAACAAACAATTCATCTGATCCTTATCATTAATGGAGAAGGAGTATGTTGACATCAATGACAACACTGGTTAGGCCCATACTTGCAACAATCTCCCCCTTTGTCATTGATGGCAACATATGATGTGAAAAACTATTTTAACCATCAAGACAAGAACTTCTCCTCACTATCACAACTCCCCATATCAGCAACAACCATTCACATGTCTTCTCTCCCTTTGCTGCTCCCCCTTTGATCAGCAACTACTTGTTTTTCACACGTCTTCTCTCCCCCTTTGACATCAATGGAAAAGGGCACATACTTGCAACTCCAACACTTCAGAATCATACCAACTGCTCCCCCTGAGTAGCAACGCCCCATCATCAATATGGACCATAAGATATGATTATGATATCCACCAAATTGATGCACACCAGTGCACCTTAGTTCATCACCGAAGGGGCAATAACCCCTAACTTCTCCCTAAGATACTCAAAAGAGTCCTTAGGTAGAGGTTTAGTAAAGATGTCTGCAATCTGATCCTTGGAAGGCACAAACTCCAATATGACTTCATTCTTGTTCACTTGCTGTCTCAAAAAATGAAACTTGATGGATATATGTTTAGTCTTTGAATGCAACACCAGATTCTTAGATATATTTATTGCACTTGAATTATCATAGAAGATTGTGATAGGTTCTTCATATTCTACTCTGGTATCTCTTAGCATTTGCTTCATCCATAAAACTTGAGTGCAACTACCTGCTGCTGCAATATATTCTTCTTCTATAGTGGACAGAGATATTGCCTCTTGTTTTTTGCTCAACCAAGAAACCAATCTCTTTCCCAAAAAGAATGCTCCGCCACTGGTACTCTTCCAGTCATCCACATCTCCTACCCAATCCGCATCTGTATATGCATGAAGAGAAAAATCATGATATTTGGGATACCACAATCCATACTCAACTGTCCCTTTTAGATATCTAAAAATCCTCTTGATTGCCATGACATGAGATTCTCTAGGATCAGCTTGGAATCTAGCAATAAGACCAACAACATTCATAATATCAGGTCTAGTTTGAGTGAGATATAATAATCCTCCAATCATTGACTTGTACTTTTTCTGATCAGCCTTAGGAGAGTCATCATCTTTGCTCAATTTACATCCAATTTCCATGGGAGTACTCATTTGTTTTGAGTCTTCCATCCCAAACTTTTTCAACAATTCTTTCACATATTTGGTTTGAGAAATGAAGATTCCCTTCTTTGTTTGAGTGATTTGTAGACCCAAGAAGAAATTCATTTCCCCAAGCATGGACATCTCAAATTCACTTTTCATTTGATTTGCAAAAGTTTTACACATACTATCTCTTCCTCCAAAAATGATATCATCGACAAATACTTCAACAATCAAGATATTTCAATGATCAATTTTGAAGTACAAATTACTGTCAGTACTACCTCTGTTGAAACCAATCTTCAAAAGATGCTTATCCAATCTTTCATACTAGGCTCTTGGGGCTTGCTTGAGTCCATACAGTGCTTTCTTCAACTTGCAAACCATATCACCATGATCAGATAATTGAAATCCATCTGGTTGTTCAATGTATACTTCTTCTTCCAAGTCTCTATTCAGAAAGGTAGACTTGACATCCATCTGATATACTTTGAAGTCCTTGAAGGAAACAAAGGCAAGAAATAATCTGACTACTTCAATTCTTGCCATCGGAGCAAAAGTTTCTTCAAAATCAACTCCTTCTATTTGAGAGTAACCCTTATAGACCAATCTAGCTTTATTTTTGATTACTTTACCAACTTTGTTCAGTTTGTTCTGGAAGACCCATTTGGTTCCAATCACATTCTTATTTCTCAGTCTGGGAACAAGATCCCAAGTGTGATTTTTCTCAATTTGCATCAGCTCTTCCTCCATTGCTAGCTTCATTCACTGTCTTAGGTTTAATCTTTGAAATCAGACAATATTCTTTTGAATCTTAAGCAATTCTCCTTTTTTGTACATCTTTTCTTTTATCACCTATAATCTGATCTTCAGAGTGGTTCAGTCTCGCATACTTGGGAACTTTGGGAGATTCTTGTACTTCTGATTCTTGATCAGGTTCATTCAAACTTATCTCTTCATCTTGATTTACTAGATCAGCCTGGATCAGAATCTTAGAAGGGGCTTGGACTCCTTGGATCAAAACATCATTCTGATCATCTTCATCATATTCATAAAACCTTGAGGGTTTTCAATTCATTCATCAACCTTCACATTTGTATTTTCTATAATCTTTCTCAGTCTCTTGTTATAACACCGGTATGCTTTTCTTTGAGTAGAATAACCCAAGAAAATTCTTTCATCACTTCTAGTATCAAATTTACCTAAATCTTCATCTCTCTTGATGGAACATTTGCTACCAAAAATTTTGAAATACCTCATAGTAAGAGTGATGCCAAACTAGTGTTCATAAGGAGTCTTACCGGTATTGCTTCTGATTTGAACTTGATTAAGAGTGTAGACTGCAATGCTTACAGCCTCTCTCCAATAAATCTGAGGAACATTTGCTTCCATCATCATGGTTCTAGATGCTTCTTGGATGGTCTGATTCTTTCTTTCCACTACTCCATTCTGCTGTGGAGTCCTAGGAGCAGACAATTGTCTTTTTATTCCATGCTTCTCACAGAATTCTATGAACTCACCGGATGTGAATTCTCCACCTCTATCAGACCTTAGTATTTTAATTCAATTTCATTCTCTACCATGGCCTTGAATATTTTGAATTTCTCAAGAGCCTCTAATTTCTCCTTCAGAAAAGTTACCCACATCATCTGGGAATAGTCATCAATTAATAACATGAAGTATTTATCACCTTGCACACTCCTAATTCTTGCCAGACCACATAAATTAGTATGAACTAAGTCTAATAATTTGGTAGAAGATCATTCCTTGCTTTTGAATGAGACTCTGCTTTGTTTACCCAACTAACATTCTTTGCACAAACTGTTTGTAGGTTTCACCAATTTTGGAAGATCTCTTACATCCTAAGTATTGCTTATCTTGATGATATTATCAAAATTCACATGACACATCCTCCTATGCCATAACCAACTCTGATCAATTTGTACAAATAGACAACTTTTACCTGTACCAACTAAATGGAAGATATTACCTTTTGTTTGAGTACCGGATGCAATCTCTATTCTGGAACTTTCAAAGATCTTGCATTTTCCATTTTTGAAACAGAGATCATAGCCTTTGTCTGCCAACTATCCAACACTAGGAAGATTGTGCTTCAGACCCTCAACATATAGTACATTAATGGTTTTGTTCATTCCATCAAAAGAAATGGTTCCTCTTCCTCTGATTCTACCAGCAGAATTATCACCAAACTTTACCACTCCTCCTTCATACCTTTCCAAATCTATGAATTTATTTTTGTCACCTGTCATATGGTGAGAGCATCCACTGTCAATGACCCAATTATGCTTTTCTTCAACTTGTGTAGCTAGAGCTCTTTCCACAATTTTATGATTGACAGATATAGAGGACATTGGATCTTCTTCCTTGATGGCAATGAACACCTAGTCACTTCCAGATTTGTTTCCTTTCTCTGATTCATCATCTGTTACTCCTTCATTATCATCATCTTCATGAACATAGTAAGAATTCTTTTGGAACCTTGATCTGTTAGGATTTGGCCTTGAAAATCTTTCTGGACACCTTGGGGCAAAATGATCAATCTTATTGCAGTTAAAACACTTAAAAGGCAATTTCCCTTCATACTTACTGGATCCTCTTTGTAGTCTTTTTAGAATAAGGGCTTCAAGTTGAGTAGTTTCTGCTTCTTCTTCTTCCAGATCTTTTCTTTCTTTTTCATACCATGATGGTTTCCTTGAAGAGTTCTCTCTCGGATCAAACCTTTGTTTACCTTTTACAGAGGCATTAGCTTCGAATGCAGATTCAATCTTGGGGGGTGCATCTCTAAATTCGGTCAATTTAAATGCAGCCAATTTGCCAACCAATTGATCTCTTGTGACACTTGAATGGGCTCTGAATTCTTCAATGGCAGCAACCTTGTATTTATAAGAGGCAGGAAGGGATCTGATAACTTTGCCAACAATCTCATCTTCATCCAAAAATCCACCAGTACATCTAATGCCACAAACAAGCTTATTTACTCTTGGCATAAAAGTAGTGATATTTTCATCTTCTCTCATCTTCAGATTTTCAAATTTTCCTTTCAGACTATGTGGCCTTGCACATTTAACATACTTGTCTCCTTCATGCAGAAGTTCCACTTTTTCCCAAATCTCAAAACTAGTTTGTAGGTCAACAACATTTGTAAGCTTTGAATCAGACAAGGCACTTAGGAGAGCTTCTTTAGTCTGTAGATTATTTTTAGCATCTGTGATTTCAGTTGTGGTTTTCAGACCATTCTATGGTGGTGTATACTTCATTGTAGCCATGGTCCAGTACTACATTCCCATACATTGAAAGTGACATTGCATGTGACTTTTCCAAAGATTAAAATTGCTTCCATCAAACTTCGGACTATCCTTCTTGTAGGACAACATCCTGGATCTCCTCAAGTGATTAATCTCTTTTAGAGGAACTTGGCTCTAATACCAATTGTTAGATTTAGGACAGACAACTGAGAGGGGGGTGAATCATTTGTCCAAAACTTTCTTCCAAATAAACACTTAAATCCACTTTGTAATACAATAGCATCATAATAAATTAATCATGGAAACATAATGCATTAAATCAAGAATAGAAAAACATCAACACATAAGACACCAAGATTTTGACGTGGAAAACCTTGTTAAGGGAAAAACCACGGGGTGATTAACCCAAGATTGTATTCTATGTTAGAAGAATAGAAAGAAGAAAATGGCACATGCCAATTAGGGCTCACTGCCTGAGCACACTGTTCACAAGAGGCTCACTACCTACAAGAGACACATTGTCTATAGAAGAATAAGTATCACATACTTGAACTAAAGAATAGCATCTTCACCATGCTTGAGTCAGTTCCATTTAAGCCCAAAACTTCTTCTCTGTCTTTCGCTCTTCTCCTTTCTACCACACTCTCATCTCCACAAGATACACTTTGAAATGACTTTACAATTCCTCATTTATACAAGACATCGACTTAGGAATGATCATCTAAGTCGGCAAACATTACAAAGAAAATACATAAATATACCATGACTAATTATAAAAGACTTCACATGGATCAACACACTGTTGGCCGCATAGATCTAAGACATCAATTTTCTTCTAGGAACATGCCAATCTTCACACAACATCTTCAAGATCATCTACAGGATGTGTAACTCATCTGGTTGGCCAAACTTAGGAAGAACACCATCATCTGGAAGTAATTCTTCAATTGCAAGCTCAAACTCAAATGTGGACCACCAACATGAACTAGACACGATCCAAAGACCTCCACAAGCTAGCTTGAATCACCAAGAACATCCACACTACATCTGCTTACTTAAATCCTTCTCTCCTTCATCTGGAACCTCAAGAACATAGCCTGTCATCATTGTCATAATGGAATAGATGCTTACGGACCTCCAGATCATGAACCATTTGAGTTGTAACTCCACGTGGACTTTCCAAACACTTCACCAAAACCACAGAATAGGATAATGCATTTCCAGATCTCACCGGACCTATCTATATCATTTTGTCACCTTTGAACACCTACCAAAACCAGTTTTACTTGAGTGGCCACAACTTCTTCAGATCTTCATGTGGACCTCTAAAATCTTTACTAGATCATCTTAAGACATATATCTACAAACCCTTTGAACCGCATCCTCTGATCCTCATCTAATCTTGGATATTTACCTTATTGTCTTCACTGTTCTTCTCTGTTCCTGAAATGACTAATTTCCTCAATATCCTCAGCAAATAGTTCATCCAGTCCTTATCATTAATGGAGCAGGAGTATGTTGACATCAATGACAACACCAGTTAGGACCATACTTGCAACATTTACCAACCTCTACCAGTGCCTAATCGACCATGGGAATCAATTAGCATGGACTTTATATTAGGTCTACCTAAGAGACAAAGAGGGTATGACAGTGTTTATGTTGTTGTGGATAGATTTAGCAAAATGGCTCACTTCATTCCTTGTAGGGAAACAAATGATTCATCTCATATTGTTGTACTATTTTTCAAAGAAATTGTAAGGATTTATTTACTTCCCCTAACCATTGTGTTAGATAGAGATTCTAAATTCATAGAACACTTTTGGAGGACCTTATGGAGAAAGTTGTGAATAAATTTGACTTTCATCTCTACCTATCATCCACAAATAGATGGGTAGAATAAAGTGGTCAATAGGTCATTGGGGAACTTGTTGAGGTCTCTTACCAAGAAACATGGACAGTAGTGGGATATTGTCCTTCCACAAGTAGTGTATGCTTACAATGACTCCATCAATAGGAGCATAGGAGGGAGTCCATTTGAAGTATTATATGGTATGAGCCTAAGGGGGATACATGAACTTAGAGATTTGAAAGGAATGGAGAAGAGGAGTGTTAATCTCAGGAGGAACCTGAGATTCTTTTCCCCATGGGTGTATGGTGCACGAGCACCTAGTCAATAGCGGTCCAATGATGTAAATAATGTATATAGTTGGTTTGGTGTGTGTCTAAGCACATCTGTAACAAAATAAGGTCTAAATAAGACCATCTCCAATGTATTTGTGTCATTTAAGTCTTAGAGATGTAATTTTGTCAAATATTGCTTTGTAATATGATGTCACACAGAAGATCAAAGGTAAAATTTTGATTTGTAGTGATGACTGTTGGAATTTAGGAGGTAAAGGTTTAAAAAGGCCTCAAAACACTCGAGACACTTGGTTAAAGTTGAATAAATAAAGAAACTTTCCTTATTTCCTTATTTTTCTGCTAAAAACTATATTTTTCTATTTTACAACAACAACACGGCCTGGTACGACCCTGTCATGTCATACAACTTATATGGTTGGAAATAATGGTGTGCCTACTTCTCTTTATAGGTGGTCTAAGGAGACATCAATGAGTTTGAAGGGAGATTGAGACATTTGTTTGAAAATGGTCTGCAGAATAGGGGATTTAGGGTTTGGTGCAGTAAAACAAGTTTCCAGAGCTTCCCCACCACTCAGAACTCCTTGAATTTGAATGATAGATGCTAGGCAATGTATTTTCTCTGTTTAAATCATTTTGATGAGTATATTATGAAATTGGAGTGAGTTTGAATGAACCCTAGTTGAGTTTTTGCCTATATTTTAGGAGATATAAGGGCTTAGATTGAAATCTTGCATCCAAATCAATTGGTGACTATTCCTAACCAAATAACTTGAATTTTCTGATCATTAGTGATGAGTTGAAAGAATTCAAGTGTAATTGGGAAATTTGGAGTTCAGTAATCACATACATGCTTTGGAAAAGAGGCCTAATTAGGCCTAGGAGCAACCTTAGTAGTGAATTATTTGATGTTTTTATATGAAGCAACCATAGGCTATCTTTTGGTATGTTGTGTAGAAGCATAAAGGGTACTCAAAAGGGTGATTATTTTGATAGGAAAATAAGTATAAAAAACCTCTCTAGGAGGGATACAAGGCTTGAGGAGGCCTAAATAGAAAAACCCATAAACATAGGTTCTCCTAGATTGCAAATTGGTTTGTTGAGGAGTTTCTAATTAGTTTACCTTGCTCTGCATCATATAGGTGATTATCTTTGATAAGGATAAGTTGTTTACTTCTATATTTTGGGGAACTCTCATGGCAATTTTTTGTTCAAAGTTGAATTTTAGTTATTTCTAGATCATCCAAAGATAGATCGTAAAACTAAAAGAGTTAATCAGGCGATGGAATACATGCTAAGAATGTATTGTATGGATCAATAGAGGAAATGGGAAGACTACTTTCCTTTAGTTGAATTTGTGTATAATAATTTTTACAATGCATCACTTAAATTTGCACCATTTGAAGCTTTATATAGAAGAAAGTGTAGGACTCTATTGGATTGGACAACTTAGAGAATCAAGATGTGTTTGAGTTTGATATGCTCTAGGAATATGATATACAAATTCATATCATCACGGAGAGGTTGAAGGAAGCATTAAATTGACAAAAGGGTTATGTAAATCTTAAGAGGGTTTCTAGGGAATTTGTGGTGGGAGATAAGGTGTTTCTTAGAGTTCATCCACATAAATTTTTTGATAAAATTTGGAAAGGCTTCCAAATTGGCACTGCAGTTTGTAGGTCCATTCGAGATCTTAGCTCAAAGATTAGTCTCTAAGTGGCATATCATCTTTCTTCACCACCATCTCTCTTTAGGGTACATGATGTATTTCCTATTTCTTTGCTATTAAACAAGTATGACGAGTGAAGGGGACTACCCAACTGAGATGGCATCAATATAGAATCTGAGTGCATCAACATCTCCATAAAACTTGTAGAAGTCTGCATTCTTTCAAGGTCATGATCTGAAGGATCACTGGCCTATGTAGCAACTGAATGATCTATAGGTAGATCCTGATGTGCACTGGTGTTGCCAGGCCTAGCAGGTTGGTCAGAATGATGAGATCCTAAATGTGAATGAATAGACATAGCCAAACAATCTCTAACATAATCTATTGAGATCCCTATCTCTGATGCAATGAATGCATATGCCTCAAATAGATCCTCCATGAATCAATGTAAAGTGCTACGTGCCATCTCCCCTGTGAGATCATCCAACTGTGTAGGTGTAGGGATGCTTGCCATAGCAAAAGGATCACAATGAGTGCTAGTAAACTATGTTATAAATGAAGCTCTAGATCATGGGCATCATACCATCCAAAACTACCCAACACGATCAGTAGCTATCGTAGTGGTGGCAACTGTAATATCACCAACACTCTCAATTGTTTCCCTTTGGGAAGCAAGGACAACATGATCTGCTAAGGGGGTTATAGCTATGGAGATAGCATGATTCCTCTCACCAACCAATGCCCTATATGCTAGGGCTACCCGATCAGGTCGACGATAAGCATCCCCATCAGCAAGCCTACCATGGCCTTGACCACAATATGGAGGAATGGCATAGTAGTTGACTTTGAGGCCCAAATGAGACTCAACATACAACTACTATGGAAAATATGAGGGAATTTGGTCGTTATTTGGATAACAACCAAAGATAGCAAGAAATCAAGGGTAGATCAATTGGGCCATATCACCATCAACACATCTGGTTACCTGGTATCCCTTCACCTTTTCCTTATCCTAATATAATGGAAAATATTGGGATTTAATGGTTTCTTTGGTAACAACACTCTAAACATGAGAAAGGGGAACATCACCACAAACTTCTTCCCACATGTGGGAAAAAATAACAACTATAACATCAGGGGAATAAGCACTTGTGTCTCGAATTTTATCTCTAATTTTTTCTAGGCTTTCCATTATGGACTTACAAGTTTCCTTATATGTTTCCATGTTCGTACCATCATTTATGGAAACTCTCAATCTATCAATCTCATTATTAGTTCATGCAAATAGTTCCTAAGGTGGAACTAGTGCATAATTTGCCATGTGTGATGTAGTCAAAGATCTCTAGAACTAGATAAAACATGTACAAAATTAGACATCTAGAGATACATCATGTGCATGTAGAAATGTCTAGTTCTCACGTGTATAAATATATTATATATAAATAAGAAAACAAGAAAGAGAATAAGTAGTACATAATACACACAATATACAATACAAGAACATTTTATAGAATAACATTTTATAAAATTTATATGCCTTAAGAAAAGCAAGGAAAGTACATATTATATGCCTTTGTTTGAGTATGTTATTTATGAATCAATTTATTTACTATATACTACATTTGAAATACATGCTCAATATTTTAACATGTTATCAATGCCATAAATCTCATTTTCTATCAACTAGAATTCTTGCAAGATTTTGAAACTTTATAAAGAAAAAGAGATGGTAGTAGAAGACATTGAAAAGCTTATAATGAAAGCTTATAATGAAGGTGTTTTTGCTAAAATATAAGGATCATTTTAGTTGATAAAAAAAGTCAAGCCTCCACAAAATTTATCAACAAGTGGGAGATAATATGGATATATGGTAAAATTTTCTTTTTGATATGATATAATTTAATTAATAATGTGATTCTACATGTTAGTGACTCAAATATAGAAAAGGATGCTTTGGATTAATTGACTTAAATGTGTGAATCAAGAGATGAATTAAATTTGTAGATGATACATACAATCTACACATAAAATTAAATTGTTTTCAAAATATCTAGATACATATGTTGAATTATACTTACAAAACCTTATTTATACCTCTATAGTTGCCTTAGGATAGACATGTTGAACCAATTCTCTACACATAATGACTAATATGTCCCACCAACATCATTGATAGTGTCTACTTTAGAAGTTGTGGAACAAATGTATCAATGTATACACAACTACATCAGAGTAGATAGGGATGTTGTGTTGCCCTCACCTATCAACACATAATTTCTTGCTTCTGACTTCTTGACCTCACTTATCCCTAGTGATTTAAGCTTGCAACACAACATCCCTCTCTCTGATGTAGGTGTGTATGTTGATGTTGGTCCACAACTTCTGAAACTTAGACACTAGTTATCATTGATGTTGGTGAGACATATCAGTAATCTTGTAGAGAATTGGTTCAACATGGCCATCCTAATGCAACTATAGCTTGGTATAAATAAGGTTTTGTAAGTATAATTCAACACATAATTTCCTATTTCAAACGATTTGATTTTACGTGTAGACTGTGTCATCTACTAATTTCTTTTTAAAATATGTACTTACAAAAGCTTATATTTATACCTCTATAGTTGCATTAGGATGGCCATGTTGAACCAATTCTCTATACTTGATGACTGATATGTCTCACCAACATCATTAATAGTGTCTACTTTGGACTATGGAACAAATGTATCAACATACACACCTACATCAGAGTAGATATGGATGTTGTGTTGTGCTCTCCTATCAACATACAATTTTTTCTCTAATGTAGGTGTGTATGCTGATGTATTTCCACAACTTCCAAAGTAGACACTAGTTATCACTGATGTTAGTGAGACATATCAGTCATCTGCTGGACAATTGGTTCAACACGGCCATCCTAATAAAACTATAGCTCGATATAAATAAGGTTTTGTATGTATAATTCAACACATAATTGTCTATTTCAAACAATTTAATTTTGTACGTGTAGAATGTGTCATCTACTTTTTTTTTTTGAAAATATGTACATTTTTATGTGAGCATCTATAAATTATCAAGTAACATGTCCTCTCAAAATTTGGCACATATACTAACACATATATGTTTTCATAGAAGTTATATTTACCTATGTTAACCTTTCAATAACAAATATATGTGTAATAGAAGTTATAATTAAATAAACATGAAGTACACTTCCAATAGAATTATCATAGTCCAACACATTGAATAGTTTCAAGTAGGAATATTTTATTTCTAATTTTTGCATGGATGATTCTATTCCTTTTCAAAGAAGAGAGAAAGATTTTAACTTTCCCAAAGACATGTCAAAAAATGAATACCATGTGTGCAATTATAAAACATTGAAGCCATTCCTACTCCATACACTTTCTTTCTTTGTGAACACACTTACCAAGGGAGAGAGAGATAAAGATATTTCTTTCAAATATTATAGCACATGTATAGGTTCATCAATTAAAGATATAAAATAATGTTACACACTAGGAACATGGATACAACCAATGACTATATGCTTGGCCAAAGGGGTATTTCCTAAGGTTTTCTTATAGGGAAATTAAAGAGAAATGAATAGACACAACCTATCCTGGTAGTAAATCATACCCTATGCACAAGAGAGCTTCAAAATGTGTCACTAAGCTTTAGTGCATTGGTTTACCATAGGAAAGACTTGAAACCTATTTTTTAAGTAGAAAGGAAAGTCATGTATGAGACCAGATCTATATATTAGTTGGTATTCCTTATGATGTATTTTAGTCTGAAGACTACATTTCATACATGAATACAAACCAAATAGTAATGTATATACCTATTAATATTTTACTTGAGTTTAAGTCCTTTAAGATGTAATGTTGTCAAAGTAGTGAGATATGTAAATTTGGAAGAACAACTAGTTCAATAAAATACTAAAAGATTTACGCATTGTTTAATATACATGTATTGGTGTAATGAAAGGCCAAATGTTTTACAAATTGTGCCTTGATACAATGTTAGTGACATAGTTTAATCTCAAGACAAAAAAAGTGAATTTACATGCAATCCAAAAGGTTGTACCAAACAAAAGATGATAATGTACCAAGGACATACTTTTCTCTCCACGTGCATAAGTTGGACTCTATGGACACATGAAACACAAAAAGAATGAAATTACAACACTAAGGGAGGAGCATACTTCAACACTCCATAGTATAGCAAATAAATTCTTGTATTATCAAGAAAAGAGCCTTCATGAAAGCTTCATAAAAATTTTAGGGGTTTCATTGGCATCGATGTTAGCTAGAATGTTTCTTGGTACGTTGGTTACATGTGTTCAATTTTGCAGGTGGGTAGGAAGCTATGTGTTAGTTTCATGCTGCTGACTATTAATTCTAAGGAGTCATGTTGGTGTTAAATAAAACATATTCAAGAGGTCACACAAGTGAATCTACACATGTTGCATTTTTTAGCCTTGTTTGTTTTATTGTGGAAATGACCCTGATCCAAATCTACAACACAAAAATAACCTTTTGATTTTAAATTTTAAATTTTATTCTAGGCCTAAACTAATTCTAGGATGTTGTATAAAATGACAAATGTTAATTCATTGCAACTATCGAGGAATCACTTAGCAAGAGGAAAAATACACATAGCATCATCATAGTATTAGCATGACATCAACATCAACATTCTAAGTATTTTGCATGATTGCTTGATTTGTACATTTGATCATTGTTTAAAAAGGTGCATTAAATCATATCTAAAATGGTTTAACCATGTAGAATATCCTTGTATAAAAAGATCCTAAGGGTATTTTTTGACATTGCTAGTCTTCAAACACAAGTCCAAATACTAAGGTGAACATGAATTTTAGGTACAGTGATAATTAGGTCGATTCTATGGAAGAGGGTCAAATCCATTATTAGAGATTGAACCCATGTGCAACACAAAAATGACCTAGATCTATAGAAATTGAGTTAAGTATATATACTAGTTATCTAACCAAGTTTTGAGCATGAGTTACAAGGAAAAATTATAGTGTCATCTATCACAATGTATTTAGAATTAGATCTAGAGCTAAGTACATTTATTTTATTATTAATTTCCATGCGCATTTTTATGAACATGTTTAATTCGCATAATAGTCTCAACTATGATATCTAGGTGTATTTATTTATTATTACATGCTTTCTTTGATTTAACCAAGATAATTTATGTGAAAGTGTTTTGTTTCTCTTGCATAAATTGGTGAACAGTATCTTATAGCCCCTAGGGTTTATCCAATTATGTTTTATTCTTCTTAGGGATTTCAAATCTAATATTTCTAATTGTTCATATTTCATTTCATCTTTGATTACCTAGTTTGGTCTTTCATTATTTGTTATTTCTTTGGACCCCGTTGACTCACGCTTGTTTTCCTTAATTTTTGTTGGGATTAGAGTTGGTGTATCACTTCCTTCATCCATTCTTCCTTGATTATATTATTTCTTGGTATGAATTCTTATAAGGGCCCTTATCTTGGGATTACTTTCATACATATCTCAAGGATTATAAGGTGTTCTCATGCTTCATTGATTCCTACACTTTGATCCTTGATGATATTAGCACCTTTTTTCTACAGGAGTTGTTTTCATGTCTATCTAGCTTATCCTTCTCAATGGACTTTGTTAATGCTTTTCCATCTATCCTAGAGGACTTTATTTAATTTTCATGATTCAAAACATGTGTATAAATTTATGCATAGAAGATGTAGAAGAATGTACTCCATGATCACTTAAGATTACATAATAAAAAACATAAAAGAATCCAAAGAAGGGTCTCCATAAAAAAGTTGTATATCATCATGATGCATAGAAAAATTAATGCAATCCACTAAGGAAGGGCCAATAGAGTACATATGTGATACAAAGAGTCATAAAATTCATTGTGGGAAAATAAAAAAATTCATGTCATGTTCATCATGCAATACATATCAACAATAAGCCATGATCCACAACATAGCTAAGATGTACTAGTTGTTGCAAGTATGGGCCTAACTGGTGTTGTCATTGATGTCAACATACTCCTGTTGCATTAATGATAAGTTTGGATGAGCCGTGAGTTGAGGATATTGAGAAAATTAGTCTCAATCAGGAACATTGAAGAACAGTGATGATAGTAAGGCAAAAGTCTAAGATAGCATGAGGATTAGAGGATGCAGATTAAAGGGTTTGTAGATATGTGTCTTTAGGTGATCTCGTAGAGATTTCAGAGGTCCACATGAAGATATGAAGAATTTGTGGCCGCTCAAGTAAAACCGGTTCCGGTAGGTGTTCAGAGGTGACAGAGTGTAACAAGAAAGATCCAGTGAGATCCGGAAATGAATTTTCCTATTCTGTGGATTTGAGGGAGTCTTGAGGAAGTCTTTGTGGTGTATCAACTTGATTGGTTCATGGTTTGAAGGTCCATAAGCATCTATTCCTTTGTGACAGTAATGACAGACTATGTTCTTGAGGTTTCGGATGAAGGAGAGAAGGATTTTAGTAAGCAGAAGTGTGTGAATGTTATTTGTGATTTAGGCAAGCTTGTGGAGGTCTTTGGATCATGCCCAATTCATGTTGGTGGTCTGCATTGAAGTTGGAGCTCACAATTGAAGAGTAACTTCTGGATGATGGTGTTCTTCCTGAGACAGGATGACCGGATGAGTTATGCATCTTGCAAATGATCTTATGGATGTTTGCCGACTTAGATGATCATTCCTAAGTTGATGCCTTGTATAAATAAGGGATTGTGAAGTCAGTTTGAATTTGTCCTTGTGGTGATGAGAGGGTGGTAGTAAGGAGGAGAGTGAAAGGCAGAACAGAAGTATTGGGCTTAAATGGAACTGATTCAAGCATGGTGAAGATGTTATTCTCTAGTTCATGTATGTGATATTTATTTCTTTGTAGACAATGTGTCTCTTGTAGGCAGTGAGCCTCTTGTGAGTAGTGTGCTTGGACAATGAGCCCTAATTGGCATGTGCCATATTGTTCTTTCTATTCTTCTAACAGAGAATACAATCTTGGGTTAATCACCCCATGGTTTTTCCCTTAACTAGGTTTTCCACGTCAAAATATTGGTGTCTTATGTGTTGATGTGTTTCTGCATTTGATTTGAATGCATTATGGTTCATGATTAATATACAGCTAATCACTAAGAATATTTAAGTGTTTAATTGGAGAAAGTTTTGCACAACTAATTCACCCCCCCTCTCAGTTGTGTGCCCTAAGTCTAACACTCGTAACCTCATGTGAAGGTGGAACATGTGTATCAATTTATCATTAGGATCCTCAAGGCAAGATGAAGCAAGAGAGACACAAGAAGGAAAATCAACAAGTGAACAAGGAAATCTATCATGAGATGCATACAAGATATGTTTACTAGGTATACCATCATCACATGAAGGATCATGAAGGATTAAGGAAGGTGTAGCTTCACCACATAAAGTATGATTCATAATTTCATCGGTAGAGGGTAAGAATATATCATGTGTATCCTTCTCAAACCATGTATCATGAATGAAATGATATGCAGGAAAAGTGCTCAAAGGTAAATTATCACTATGATCAAGCACATTACAAGCTTTATCCATGTAGGAGAAATAGAAACAACATGAGGTTTCAAGCAAATGCAATTGGAAAGTGTAAAGCCAAATTTGATAACCTTTGCCAGCATCCTCCCTACCTATGATAAAATGGGAGATTTGGATAGGGTATGGACATCCATCATAGCATAATGGAAGGGGGAATTTTGGTAGATATTATAGTTGGAAATTCTCTGATAGACATGTACATGCAAAATGTGGAAGTGTAGAGAAGGCATGTCAACTGTTGATAGAATGCCTCAAAGAAATATGGTCTCATGGACTGCTTTGATCACAGGATATGCAAAAAATGGATTTGTTGAAAAGACTTTAGAAACTTTCAAACAAATGCAATTGGAAGGTGTAAAGCTAGACACTGCAACCTTTGCCAGCGTCCTCCAAGGCAGGCCTATGACAAAATGGGAGCTTTGGAACAAGATATGGACATCCATCTAAGCATAACAAAAGGGGGCTTTTTGTCAGATATTATAGTTGGAAATTCTCTGGTTGATATGTATACAAAATGTGGAAGCCTACACAAGGCACTTGAATTATTTGACAGAATGACTTAAAGAGATGTCATCTCATGGATGGCAATGATTGCAGGGTATGAACAAAATGGATTTGTTTAAAAGGCTTTAGAAACTTTCAAGCAAATGCAATTGGAATGTGTAAATCCAGACACCACAACCTTCACTAGCATCCTCCCATGCAGGCTTGTGACAAAATGAAAGCTTTGGAATGGGTATGGACATCCATCATAGCATAATCAAATGGGGGGTTTTGGCAAATATTATAGTTGGAAATGCTCTGGTAGACATGTATGCAAAATGTGGAAGCACAGACAAGGCATAATAAATGAGAAATGGAGAAAATGATCTACATACATGGAGAATGGTTGGATAGAAGGTGGTGACATTTGGCTAGTGGGAAGCTCCTTGGGTTCAGGTTGCTCTCCTCCAGGTTTGACAATAGTAAAATTGTCAAAAATGATAGTTAAAGCACTTTAAAAAAACCCTAAACAGGGGGATTCGATTGAACTCCCATTTTTATTAATAAAAAAATAGCCTGCCTGGGGGTATGATCGAACTCTCCAATGACCTGGGCTTATGTAGTGTTTGATCAAATGGGGATGATTGATTGAACCCATTTTTGGGTTCGATCAAATACCCCATTCGATCAAACTTGGTCATTTTTTTTGTGGCATAGGCAATTTTCCATCGTCAATGCAATTGTAACCCACTATTGTGGGATTGCCCATTGCTATAATTAAATTTGAAGATAGACCTCAAATGATATTTAGGCATTTAAAAGGATATTTATGTCAAGGTGTTCTCTTTGTGAGGTGAATCTTCCTGGGTGGCTGAGACTTCTCGTTATGTAGTACAAGACAATGAAATTGATCTTGACCATTTTTTTTGTTGTTTCTTTTTTTACTATCTTCCATTTTTTTTGGCCACTCCATTCACTATTTTTTTTCTCTTTTGTTTTTCATTTTTGTGTCGCAGGGCTGGGTATGGCGTCAATCGATAAAGACTCCTTTAAGATTATCTAATATATATAATTTTATATAATAATAAGATTACAATTTATATATACCTTTAGAATGTAGAGAGATAGAAAATTAAATATTATAGCTATAGATATATATTATAGTTATATTATTAAAAGCAATTATATCTAGTGTTAAGTGCATTATAATTGTAATTATAATTATATATTATATAATTATAAATCGTTATTATATAATATTGTCTCTATATTATTTATTAATTTTATATATTAATGTTGTCGTGCTGGGGCCCTCAACCCTCTGTTAGTACCCCTTAACCTCTCTAGTGGCACCCTCACTAACAGCATAGGCTTTTGGTGTAGTGGCTGCTGGTCTGTGTTAACAAAACTAGTGATTCTACTAGGGAGGGTTCAACTCCCACCCTCAACAGGCTTGTTGGCCTTTTGGTCAATTATGTCCAATATAGACCTCTTGACTCAGGAGATAAATTGTTGCCTTGTTCAGACCATCAACCCTCTATCGGCACCCTCTTAACCTCTTTGGTGGCACCCTCACTAAAAACTTAGGCTTTCGGTATAGTGGTCGCTGGTTTGTGTTAACAATTATCTCTATCTTATATTATATCTTTATTTGAGCCTATTAAATAATTAGTATAATGTAATACAAATTAATTATGATTAGTAATATTTATTTATAACTTAATTATACTTATTTTATATATAATATATAGTATCTAATTTTATTTTATATACTAATTAAAGTGGTTATTTATTTATCATTATTACCTAAAGAAATACATTTTTTAATTGTAGACAAATATAGTTTAATTATTTCTATAAATATTTGTTACAAAATCTAAATAGTATTGTACTATAGATTATAGAGCTATAATGGAAATAAAAAATTATATAATAAAAATTAAGGATGATATACAATGGTGCATTAGTATAATATTTAAATAATTATATTATATTATAATATAATACTACAAATTTATAACTCTAATATATTTTATATTTATGATATATTTACAAATTTAAATTTTATTAAATGTATATATAATAATGATTTAGATTTTGATGAAAAATGAAGGGAATTTTAGGAATAATATGTCATAACCCTTATTTTCAATAATTAATTTTCAATTTATTATACTATTTTAATGATCATTGACAAAACTTTGACTCATGTGCATAACAGGAATATACTCTCGATAGAGTGAGTATCATCGAGGAGGGGACGTCTAGCTGACTGATAGAGACTGTGGTGAATAAAAATTGCACACACTATAACATCCCGCCCCGTAACCCTGAAGAGTAAGGTCCAAAAGAAGGCAAGATTTTTTTTTTGACATAAATGGATAACATACACAGATATGGTTGCTGATTCAAAAGATCGACAACATACATGGCCAAGTATGGACAAATGAACAACCCATAAGAGATGACTAAATCACTCTCCAAAGAAACATTAATAAATTACATTCATTTTAAACACCAACCCAAATGTTCCTATAACCCATTCTAGGTTATAAACATGAAAGTAAAAGCATCATAGTACAAGCGGATCTAATACCCACACTGGAATCTGTAAACCAAATAGGAAACATCTCATTTCTTCTCATTAACTTGCATGATTACATCTTCTCTCTTAAGATAGTACAAAATTACATAAAGGAACATACATAAGTACAATGATGTAGCTATGGATAAGATACAACAATAGATAGAATAAGTACAAGAGAGAACATCTCCAACTAGTGCTCTAAAACTTGTACACCAGTCCCCAATGGTGGTGAAAATGCCTCCCAAGCATGTGGACTCAGAAGAGACCACCCCACTATGCTCGGAGATACTCACAAGGCCCAAATAGAAGAATAAAGGCAATAGGGACAAGAAAGCATAGATATACTCAGCCTCACTAGGGATGCCACAAGGCCCAGAGTTCACATGATCACATCATACACACATGCTCATGGAGACCACAAAATTAGGCACCTAGTATTCATGCCAGTGAAGTACCACATGGATAAGGAGGGTCCACTCTCATACAAACATTTACTAACATTGCCACAATCAACTCCATACACCACAATATGCATTACAACATAATCAATATAACAACAATCAAATATCATTACAAGGTAACAATCACGCAATGTCTGGATATGGCTCCATGTGAGGTACCAATGCAATATGATTCGATGATATCAAGTATCATAATCATATTATATTATGACATCCTTCTAGACAAATCACATCATGCATCAACAAGGCAACATAAAGTAAAAAACATCTAAATTTTGAAAGACTACAGTAGTAATTGTAATCTTGCCTTAAGCATGATCAACAAACATGATCAAAGCCCAAGTTGTACTCAAGACAACTGACAACACTATAACTGAGAGATCATCGTATGATGATGTGTACTCAATCCTATTTATAGAAAATATATTCTCAACCTTTTGATTCATTTATCTAGTGGTGCAAACCCATATTCTTATAATAGTCCAGTTTATAAACAAGATAATGTTTGCACTTTTCATTTATACTATGACCTTAATGGTCATCAGTAAGTGATTTCATATAATGGCTATATGCTTGCAAATCAACCCCTTACATTGAGGTCAACCAAGCCTTACCATGGATCATTGGATTCCACCTAAATACTTATAAGTCTATGCATAATTTGAAAGTTGAGTCTCAAGATTAACCTTGACATCGATGCCAACACAATCTAAGGCACAATTATCAATGGGAACACTTTCAAAATCAATGATAATGTTGTCCCATTGAGACTGTTTTAATATTTAGCCATAAGTATATTAATTCCAGACACTAATATCTCACAAGGTCCATTATCAAGTCCTCAAATTTAGTTATCATTGGTATCATGTATACATTATACTGTAGTTGCTAAAGCTTTCAAGTGGTTCAAACTACCTACAACATTATTAGCAACCATCAGTCATGTAAAAAGGATCCTTACCAAGGATCATAACAGTATACAATCAGAAGCAAGGAGGCCTTCATTTAAAAATAGTATAAAGTTGGGTATATGAGTTCCATCACCAAAATGACCATATGCAACTATGTGTAAATTTTATTATAACAATAATCAATAAACATGAAACTAAATAAATCTCTATAGGTTAGTAGAGCCCACTTTGTCCATCACATGAGGTGTTAGGCAACTACAAGGAACCTCACCTCTTATTCACATAGTATAAACCATAAGAGAATTAATTGTAATTTGACTCATTCAGGAGCAGGTTGTGCATAACTTCTTTATTTTCTGTGCATTAGTTTTGTCAAATATAATAGCTGGAAATGCTCTAGTGAACATGTATGCAAAAGGTGGAGGCATAGACAAGGCACGATCTATTTGACAGAATGCCTCAGAAAATTTAGTCTCGTGGACTGCAAAAGTTGTAGGGTATGTACATAATGGATTTGTTTAACAATCTTTAGAAATTGTCAAGCAAATGCTAATGGTAGTTGTAAATCCCAATTCCTAACCTTTGCTAGCATCCATGTTGGCAGTGCCAAGATGTCGCAGCAGAGACAAAGCACGTGAGTTGTTTGACAAAATGACTCAATGAAATGTGATCTTATGCAATACAACAATTGCATGACATACACAAAATGGATTTGTTAAAAAGGCTTAAAAACTTCCAAGCAATGTGATTTGCAGAGGTAAAGCTAGGTTCCACAACCGTTGTTAGCATTCTCACTTCCTACATCTAGTTGGGAGATAAGGAATAGGGTATGGATGTCTAACAAAGCATAACAAAAGGGGAATTTTTATCAAATATTTTAATTGGAAATGCTCTACTAAACATGTTTGAAGACAGTGATGCACAAACAAAGCACATGAACTATTCACAAAATGACAAAGAATATAAACTCATGGACAAAAATGATCACAGATATGCACAAAATGCACCTGTTAAAAAGGATTTAGAAACTTTTAAGCAAATGCTAAATTGGTAGGCATAAGGTTAAATTCTCAAACCTTTGCCAGCAAGAGTGATCTTTTCTTTGGTGAAACCTTTGTCTAAAAATCAAGAGAGGGGGTCAACTGTGGTGAGTGGGTTGGCTTCCACCATATAGACAAGGGACCCAATCATCCTTCTAGATGTAGAAGAAGCAGTATGCATTGTTCCCCTCCAAGAGAAGTGTTTTGATGTGGAGGAAAATCTCCCACTTAGGAAAGGATGTACTACTGCCATTTCTCACCAAATCCATGTTTACCACTCCATTACCAATATTGTAACTAATGCTTGCTACGGGAGGGGATATCCTGCTACCATTGGAGATGTGGCTCTAAAAATAGAGGGTTCTCTTTGGGTTTTTTTTCCCTTCTTGACCACACCTCAAATATGATGTAGCCAACAACATACACTCAATAAAATTGTGCCATTAACCAAGTGTGAGAGCCAAAGATTTGGAAACTGAAAAAAACTTCTATTCACCAACTCTACTGCTACAATGAGAGAAAACTTTCTTATATCCAAGAAAACAAAAAAATAAAAAAATTATGTTTTTTGGTAGATTTCGACAATTGTCAGATTTTGCCATTTTAGGTAATTTTACATTCATATCTTGAGAATCCAGTATTTTCCCAAAAACTTCCTAAAACTAAGGTAGGACAAAAAGCCAACTAACATCCTAAATTTGAAACATGAGTTTCGAGTTATTAAAAAAAGCAACTTTTAAACAACTAGGAAAAAACACTAAATTGTAATTTTGAGGGCCAAGATGAAAGTCTCAAGCCCTGAAAAAGTGTCGAGACAAAGTCTAACTGACTAGGGTGGGTTGGGAAACCACATGCCATCTCATAACACATCCACCTATTAAAATTTCATAGAAAATTTACATCTGAGTCAAAAGTTATGACCTCTGAAAGTCCCTACATCATTCTCCTCTTATTGAAAAGAACACAGCTCCTGCAAGTGAGTGTCTTCAAACTGCTTCCATTTGACTGGATCTAACCTCTAAACTTCCCACTCTATAATCCATGTGCTATCTGTTGGTGGTAATCCTTCCCACTATACTAAATACTTGTTGTAATGCCCTTGCCGAGTGTAGATAGTTTTCTTATTAGGAACCTGTGCAATCTTTTCCTTCTTCTTATGGGGAATGTGGTGGTGCCATGCCACTTCTGGTTGACTATCTTCAGCATCATCCTCACCATGGAATGTATATAAATCAGAAATATTAAACACATAAGAAATATCAAGATAATTTGGTAAACTAACCTCATATGCATTATCATTGATCTTCTTTGTAATTTTGCAAGGACCAATTTCCCTGTACTTCAACTTGTGGTATGTTCTAGTAGGAAACTACTCTTTTCTCAAATATACCATCACTAAGTCACCTTCATTGAATGTCTGATGTCACCTACTGGTATCCACTGTATTCTTGTACCTCTCATTACTGTCCTGCAACTTCTGTCTCACATCTTTCTACAACTATTGAAGGTGTTCTACAAATGCTTCCCCATCATCACTAGCCCTATCTTTCATTGGTATTTGTACCAAATCTAGAACACCCTAAGGATTCCAGCCATACACAATCTAGAAAGGGGACTTTCCCATTGATATGTTAATAGAACTATTATAGGCAAATTCGGCTTGGGGTAATGCCACGTCCCATTGTTTTAGCTTTTCTCCAACAATACACCTCAACAAATTTCCCAAACTCTGATTGACTACCTCTATTTGCCCATCGATTTGAGGATGATAAGAACTACTAAATTGTAACTTAGTAACCATCTTCTTCCATAAAGTCCTCCAGAAATGACTGAGGAATTTGTTATCCCTATTAGAGGTAATAGTCTTTGGAACACCATGTAGTCGAACAACTTCTAAAAAAAAAACTCTGCTACCCTCATTGCATCATTAGTTTTCTTACAAGAAATAAAATGAACCATCTTGGAGAACCTATCAACAAATACAAAAATAGAGTCATTACCTCGTTGAGTATGTGGAAGCCCCAACACAAAGTCCATGCTCAAATCTGTCCATGGTACAGTTGGTACTAGTAATGGCATATACAACCCTATATTCTTTGAATGTCTCTTAGTTGCTTGGCAGATTCCACACATTGTTACATACTTAGTTTATCCCTTTTCATCTTTGGCTAGTAATGTTTATTTTCTATCAAGGCTATTGTCTCATCCTTGCCAAAATGTCTAGCCAACCCACTACTATGAAATTCTCTAATAATGTTTTCCCTCATAGAGCTAGCTGGTATGCATAGTTGTTTTCCTTTAAATAGATACCCATCTTGCATAAAATAATCACCCCTAAGGTGATCCAAGTTACCAAATACTGGTGCCTTTAATTGTTCCACAATCTCCCAAAAGTCATCATCAGACTCATACAAATTTTTGATGGCATCAAAACCAATCACCTCAATTTCTATTGTGGTCAAAAGTGCAACATACCTACTTAACCCATCTGCAACCTGATTTTGTTTTCCAGACTTATGCTTCAACACAAAATTGTAACCCTGCAAGAAAGAGACCAAATTAGCATGCCTACTATTCAACTTTTTCTATGTGTTCAAGTATCTCAGTGCAATATGATCTGTAAACAATACAAACTCTTAGGGAACTAAATAATGTCTCCAATGCCTCAATGCTTGAACAATTGCATAAAATTCCAAATCATAAGTAGAATAATTCTTTCTTACTTCATTTAGCATTTCACTAAAGAAATCTATAGGTTTTCTAGCTTGGCTAAGCATGGCACCTATTCCCACATGGGAGGCATCACATTCTACTTCAAATACCTTATCAAAATTTGGCAATGCAAGTATAGGTGCTTCTGTTACCTTTTGCTTCAAGTACTTAAATCTCTCCTCGGCATCCTTGGTCCATACAAACTCCCTTCCTTTGGTGCAATCTGTTATAGGAGCTACAATACTACTTAAATTTCTAATGAACTTTCGATAGAAAGTTGCCAAGCCATGAAATTTTTTTACCTTTGTGATGCTGCTTGGACTAGGCCATTCTAGAATTGCCCTAACCTTTTCTGGATCCATTCTAACACCATCTTTAGAAATGACAAAGCCTAAAAAAATTAAACTGTCCTGCATTAACCTACACTTCTTCAAATTGGCATAGAGCTTCTCCTTCCTTAACACACCAAAGATGATCCTCAAGTGTTGTAGGTGCTCTTCTTTGCTATTACTAAATACCAAATATCATCAAAATAAACTACCACAAACTTACCAATGTAAGGTCGTAGTATAGTGTTCATCAATCTCATAAATGTGCTAGGTGCATTTGATAACCCGAATGGCATAACCATCCACTCATATAATTCATCTCTAGTCTTAAAGATTGTCTTCCACTCATCCTCTTCTTGGATCCAGATTTGGTGGTAGCCACTTCGTAGGTCAATCTTGCTGAAATATTTGGCCCCTACAAAGACATCCATCATGTCCTCCATACAAGGTATAGGAAACTAATACTTGATGGTAATCTTATTAATTGCTCTGCTATCAATGCACATCCTCCATGTTCCATCATTTTTTAGGGTCAATAATGTAGGTACAACACATGGGCTCATACTCTCTCTCACCACACCTTTACTTGTGAGTTTTGTTACTTGCTTATTCAACTCTACATAGTGTGTTGGATTCATCCTATAAGCTACTTGGTTGGGTAGACTGGCTCCTGGAATCAAATCAATATGATGTTGAATATCTCTCTTTGGAAGTTGACCATCAAGCAATTCATCAGGCAAAACATCAACAAATTCTTTCAATAGCTCTGCTACTTCTGGGGGAACTAAAATGTCTTCCCCTTCACCTTTTTCACTACTAATGCATAGCAACATCCCATCACCTTCACTTCTTGGTGCAAGAACACCTAACACAAGGTGGCCTCCATGAGGCATTCAACTATTTGATGTTCATTTTGTTGTTTCCAATAAGGTCCTATAAGTCCATTTATGTAATAAGGTATGTTTGACCAATGTATGTTATTTTAGTTTGTATCTAGGTTTATGTTGTAAGTCCCAAGGACACTTTTTGATCTGCAATTACAAAGGTTGTTAGGCAGTTGGAGGTTGTTAGATCTCCAAGCCACTTGGCGGTTGTCTCCTAGCCACTTGGAGTCAGGTTGGTACTACTTAGGGTGAGTAGATAAATAGCCCAGAGCAGATCAAATGTAATGAGTTGAGTTGAGTTGAGTTCAATAGTTGTAGTTGAGATCAGAGATTAGTGTGATTGGAATTGAGAAACAGAGCATCTGTATGCACATTTTCTAAAAGGCATAATAAACAAAGTTTTGTGCATCTTTCTATCGTCTGAATTCGTTAGGTTTTCTCTATGCAATTGATTTACTATTTTGTGGTTGACATGGACTCTTAGTCCATTCCACTAGTTAGATTTCTTCAAAATCGGTGAAATCGTTGTACAGTTTGTTTTTGTGCTTTTCATTTTTTTCATTTGTGTTTGTAGGATCATGTACAAGATGCATTGATAGATCCTAGCATCCTCATGTGCTAGGTTGGCGAAGTCTAAGATCTATGTGGTTGTTGGAGAAAAGGATCTATGAAGTTACAGGGTTTGTAGAGGTTTAGATCAGTGAAGATTTGTGTCATTTCATCGGGTATACATTTTGTGTGTATATCGCTAATGTATGTCGGGGTCATTTCATGTGTATCTCGCAAGTGCATTTCATATGATACAAGGAAAGTCAACGGTTGGCTTCATTGAATGCATATTCGGGTTGTATGTTTTGAATGTATATTGCGCATATACATTGTGTTAGATGCAAGAGGTGACTGGTAGAGATGGTGAAGGAAACCAGTGATCCCAAGTCAGCAAAAGTATTTGCAAGCTGTGCCATTGGTGTATCGGGAGCATATACAAAGTGCTCACCGATGAAGAAGGTCACACCGACAATGCATATCCTAAATGTACATTGAAGAATGTATCTCTCGGTGGATACAAAGGTGAAGGCATACATCAAGAAGAGTTGGTGATCGGTGGAAGGGTTTTGAGTTACACCGATGGAAGAAGTCATAGCGATAGTGGTGTCGGAGACACATCGGTATGAGGAAAGATTTCAATGTGAAAGGTGTTTGGTTGGCCGATAGCATATGGTCTTGCCGATAGGCGAGTGATGCAAGGAACATACATTAGGGAGTGTTGAACGTTAGGAAGATAAGAGGTAAGGTGGCCGATGAGGAATGTTTGGCCGATAGGAGTAATTCACCAAGACATGGACCACCCTCTTGCCGATCAATTTGTGTGAAAGAGTTGTGGCTCTGCATCATGTTGGTATCAGAGCTAGCGAAAGCTCTAGATGGAGGTGTTTATGTATTTAATTTTCTGAAGGTAGATGAATCCTATTCCTATAGTGTGTGGGAAGACGATATGAGGTCTGTCAAGACCATTCACCAATAGAGATTTGGTTGGAAGAGGGTGCAAAGTAAAGCCACTATGAGAGAGACTAGTAGTGCACCTCTAGAATCTGTTGTTGGCTAAGAGGAATGGGTCTGTAGCAACGACATCTGATTGAGCATTATGTTGTAGTCAAATTGAGGATTTGTAGAAGTGTTGGCATTGTTTGTGAATGTTTATGGCAGACAGAGAAAGCGGAGAGGCTAGCCATATGCCTCTAAAGGGGATGACCATCGAAGTGGTCAAGAAATTTAAGGAGATGGAGGAGGTGATCAAAACTAGGGTCAAGGAAGCACTCCAGGCTGAGTTGAAGGCAATGAAGATAGGAAAAAGGATAGAGGAAGATTCAGATGGAGAAGAAGAGAAAGAGGAAGAAGAAGCAGAAGAACAAGAAGCAACAAAGATACCGGCTGAACAAAAGCAATTCCTGGAAGCCATTAAGGCTATTGGCAAGGACTCTTCAGAGGCTCGGATAGATATTCCCATGTTCAGTGGAAAAATGAATGTTGATGAAGTCATGGAATTGATTCAAACTTTGAACAACTACTTCGAGTACAAGTTCCTGTCAGTAAGAAAGTTAAGTTTACCAAAACTATACTAAAAGGTGATGCCCTTACATGGTGGAATTACACCCAAGGAGAGAGGGTAAAGAATGGGAAAAGTATGATATCTTCACGGAGCAGAATGCTAGAGAAGATCAAGTCCCAGTTTCTTCCATCAGACTATGAGGTGCAGATTTATAGGAAAATGTAGAATCTCAAGAAAAAAGATATGGATGTGGCTACTTACATCGAGGAGTTTCACAAATACACTCTTCATTGTGGGTACATGGAGGATAAAAAAGCCAAGGTAGCAAGGTATTTAAATGGTCTAAGGATCAATATTCAAGATGAGATAAGTTTGTTTAACCCTGAAATAGTGGAAAAGTACTTTCAAGTAGCATTAAGAGCTGAAGAGAAGCTGAAGAGGAAAGGTAAATAGCAGAGTAGAGGAAGAGGTGATAGAAATTTTAGAGGCAATTTTGGAGGCCAAAGTCCTAACCAGAGGCCTAGTGGTGAGTCTAGCCAAGAAGAGCAAGTTGGAGACTCAAGTAGCCGAGGAGGCTACCGAGGAAGAAGGCCAAATGAAAGAGGTGGGACAAATGGATCATACAAAGAATCTAAGTTCTCCAATATGAGATGTTATAACTATAATCAGATAGGGCACCCAACTTATAAGTGTCCAAAGAAGGCCTCAACTTCTCATGGTAATGAGAGAAGAACCACATTGACTCAAGAGGATGCAGTGAGTGTGTCAACTCCTGAAGTGAATCTAGAATCAGAAATGGGAGAAAGTCTGATGATCAAGAGGATGCTTCTCAAAGAACCAGTGAAGAGTGAATTGTCACAATGGAGATCTCTTTTCAAGATCAGTTGCAAAAGCAAAGGTAAAATATGCAAGGTAGTCATAGATACTGGTTCAACAGATAATATGGTGTCTAGGGAAATGGTGGATAAATTGAACATAGAAAGGATTCCACATCAAACTCCTTACAAGGCATCTTGGGTAAGTGATAGTCAATCACTTTTGGTAAGTGAAGAAGCATATGTTGATTTTTAGATTGGAGACTATAAGGGGAGAATTTTATGTGACATTTTTCCCATGGAGTGTTGTCACCTACTTTTAGGTAGGCCATGGCAATTGATAAGCAAGCATTGTATGATGGATATGCTAACACATACACCATCAAGAAGGATGGAAATACTTTTGTGATGACACCATTGCAGGAGGATGCTGCAGCATAGAAGGAAGCCAAGATTATTTTGATCGGTAAGAAAGAGTCTATGAAGATCAATGAAGAAGAGACAAGGAAAGTTGAAGATACCTCAAGGAGTGAGGATGCCTAAGATCAAATTTTGAAGGCAATTTTAGTTTTGATTGATGAAGATTAGATGGTAATGACTGAACTGGATCAGCAAGAGGACAAAGAGCGAAACTGCAAGCAGTCACAGGTTGATTGGAAAGAAGAAAATGCTATCATAGTAGGGACAATTGTTTGTACTCTAGAGCCAACAAGAGTTGAAAGGCCAACATATTCTTCCATAGCAGTAGTAAAAGAAGTGTTACCCAAGATGTATAATGCAGGTGTTCTGGCAAATATGATAGTAAGAAAGAAATATGTGAGTAGAGCCTACAATGCTAGGCATGAGTCTTTGGTTCCATGGAAGCAGGTTGCAGTCCAGAAATCATGGGGAAGACATGAGACAGTAGAGGATACAGGTAGGCAAAACAAAGCCTTAACTCATGTGGCATGAGTTCTTTTCAAGGTGGGGTGTATTGTGCAGGAGCACCTAACACAAGGTGGCTTCCATGAGGCATTCAACTGTTTGATGTTCATTTTGTTGTTTCCAATAAGGTCCTATAAGACCATTTATGTAATAAGGTCTATTTGACCAATGCATGTTATTTTAGTTTGTATCTAGGTTTATGTTGTAAGTCCCAAGAACACTTGTCTATCTATAATTACAAAGGTTGTTAGGTAGTTGGAGGTTGTTAGATCTCCCAGCCGCTTGGAGGTTGTCTCCCAGCTGCTTGGAGTCAGGTTGGTACTACTCAGGGCGAGTAGATAAATACCCTAGAGCAGATCGAATGTAATGAGTTGAGTTGAGTTCAGTTCAATAGTTGTAGTTGAGATCAGAGATTAGTGTGATTGTAATTAAGAAATAGAGCATTTGTATGTACATTTTCTGAAAGGCATAATAAATAAAAATTTGTGCATCTAAATTCATTTGGTTTTCTCTGTGTAATCAATTTACGATTATGTGGTCGACATAGACTCTTAATCCATTCCACCAGTTAGATTTTTTCAAAATCGGTGGAATGGCTGTACAGTTCATTTTTGTGTTTTTTGTTTTGTTCATTTGTGTTTGCAGGATCATGTACAAGATACATTGATAGATCCTAGCATCCTCATGTGCTAGGTTGGCGATGTCTAAGATCTATGTGGTTGTCAGAGAAAAGGATCTGTGAAGTTACAGGGTTTGTAGAGGTTTAGATCGGCGAAGATTTGTGTCATTTCATTAGGTATACATTCTGTGTGTATATCACTAATGTACGTCAGGGTCATTTCATGTGTATCTTGCAGTTGAATATTCATGTGTATCTCACAAGTGCATGTTGCGGCTGCATGTGGTGAAAGTGCATTTCATATGATACAAGGAAAGTCAACGGTCGGCTTCACTAAATGCATATTTAGGTTGTATGTTTTGAATGTATATTGCGCATATACATTGTGTTAGATGCAAGAGGCGACTAGTAGAGATGATGAAGGAAACTGATGATCACAAGTCGGTGAAAGTATTTGCAAGCTATGCGATTGGTGTATCGGGAGCATATACAAAGTGCTCATCGATGAAGAAGGTCACACCAACAATGCATATCCTGAATGTACATTGAAGAATGTATCCCTCGTTGGATACAAAGGTGAAGGCATACATCAGGAAGAGTTGGTGATCGGTGGAAGGATTTTGAGTTACACTGACAGAAGAAGTCATAGTGATAGTGGTGTCGGAGACACATTGGTATGAGGAAAGATTTCGGTGCGAAAGGTGTTTGGTTGGCCAATAGCATGTGGTCTTGCCGATAGGCGAGTGATGCAAGGAACATACATCAAGGAGTGTTGAATGTTGGGAAGATAAGAGGTAAGGTGTCCGATGAGGAATGTTTGGCTGATAGGAGTAATTCGCCAAGACATGGACCACCCTCTTGCAGATCAGTTTGTGTGACAGAGTTGTGGCTTCGCATTATTTCTTTAACAAGATCTCTTTCAAACAACATGGTCTCACCTTTTTGTTCATCCTTGAGAGACAATAAAATCACCTTAGAGCCATCTTTCCAAAAGGTGTATGTGTTTTTCTCTCCATCATGCATAACTTTTCTATCATATTACCATGGCCTTCCCAATAACACATGACATGCATCCATTGGGACAACATCACACCATATCTCATCCTAATGGATCTTCCCTATGCTAAACTTAATTAGGCATCTTTTGTCAACAGTGACTTCATTTCCCTTTTTAAACCATGCAATGCGGTACAGATGAGGATGTTTTTCATAGTGTAAATTCAATTTTTCTACCATTTCTTTAGAAACCATATTTTCACAACTACCTCCATCAACAATAACTTGACATACCTTACCACTCAAAGTGCATCTGGTTCTGAAGATATTGGTTTGAAACCATGAACCATCAGAGCAATTGGCTTGTGTTTTCTCCTTCTCTAGAATCACAATTACTCTTCTCATCATGAGACTTTCTCCCACATCTGGTGGAACCTCTAGTTTCGTCCATTCCACTTCATGTTGCATTTGAATCAGGTTCACCCTAGGTTGTCCTCCTTGATTTCTTTCTTACATGTTAGAATTTGAGCATTCAAATGCCCTATGACCTTCTTCTCCAAATCTAAAAAAAGTGAAAGGCCTTCTCTAGTTTTGCCATCCTCTACCACTACCATAACCTCTACCTCTTTGAAATCCCCTTCCTCATTCTTGATTCGAAGGATCTTGTCGAGTGTCTACTTTTTTTTCCAATCCATGGGATGACTCTCTCTTGCCATAATTTGAACCTCCTTGAAATGGGGTTGATGTACCCCTTCTTCCTCCTCTATTCCTCTGATGGTACTTTATGTTTTGTTTTTCTTCATCCTTGAGAGCCAATTGGTAAGTCTCTTCCATATTGTTGAGTTGATGCATGCTCAATTCATCCTGAATAGAGAATTTTAGGCCATTCACATATCTAGCAGCCATCTGTTCATCAATTTCTTGATTCTCTATACAAATAGATAGCGTATAAAACTCATTTGTATAATCTTCCATAGAAGAGAGGTTTTGCTTTAAATTTTCAAACCTACGAAAAAGGGTTTGCACATAATCTATGGGCAAAAATTTTTCTCTCAACTTCTTCTCCATTTTATTCCATGTCCTGATCTTATCCTTGCTTTTCCTTATTCATTCCTTTTGAAGATTATCCCACTAAATCATTACATGACCCTTTAATTTTGTGCATGTGAATTTCACCTTCTTTTCCTCTATCATGAATTTTCATTCAAAAAATTTTCTCATGTCATTCAACCAGTCTATCAACTCCTCTAGTTTAAGACTACCTACATGATATGAAAAATCTACCTTGACCCCTTGATTTTTCCCTTCTAAGGCCCTGAGCATCCTCTCTTCAAAACTCATGCCTTCTAATTCTTTTTCTTCATGTTATGTATCTTGATCTACACCTCCTCGACCTATCTCTCCATCATATTTGTCTCCTCCTCTACCTAGTCTTTGGTTTTCCATTCGTTTTGTAAGTTTTTCTATTTTCCTTTGTATATTTTGCATTTCTCTATGCATCTGGGCAAGACCACCTCTTCCTCTTCCTCTCCCAGCCATCTTCATGCTCTGATACTAGATGATGTAGCCAACAACATACACTCAATAAAATTGTGCCATTAAGCAAGTGTGAGAGCCAAAGATTTGGAAACTAAAAAAAAATCTTCTATTCACCAACTCTGCTGCTACAATGAGAGAAAACTCTCTTATATCCAAGAAAACAAAAAGATCAAAAAATTGCCTTTTTTGGCAGATTTTGACAATTGTCAGATTTTGCCATTTTAGGTAATTTTATAATCATATCGTGAGAATCCAGTTTTTCCCAAAAACTTCTTAAAACTAAGGTAGGACAAAAAGCCAACTAACACCCTAAGTCTAAAATATGAGTTTCGAGTTACTAAAAAAAGTAACTTTTCAAAAAACTAGGAAAAAACACTAAATTGCCATTTTGAAGGCCAAGATAAAAGTTTCAAGCCCTAAAAATGTGCCAAGACAAGGTCCAACTGACTAGGGTCGGTTGGGAAACCACATGCCACCTCATAACGTATCCACCTATAAAATTTCGTAGAAAACCCACATCCGAGTCAAAAGTTATGACCTCTGGAAGTCCTTGCATCAAAATCTGAGTAATGTCGAGGGTTCACCACCAAGAGGAAAAAGAAAAGACCATACCAAGTCAACTCTCTCCTACATGCCACCCAAGCCCAATTTTCCACATCTCATTAATTCAATCAGCTACCCCAAAGATATTTCTACCTGCAACATTAAACATTTACCAACATTTTTCAAAAAAAGCCATCGTATGGAAAAGGGAGGGTTATTACACACACGAGCACTTAGATGGCATATAGTTGCATAGTCATTGCATAAATTAATTTTATTGATATATTTTCTTCTTATTTTACTAGAAAAGAAAATCATTTAATATGTTATAGTTGTTATTTAATTAATTGTTAGTTAAAAGTACTCTCAGTGAAATAAAAGTAATTTAAATTATATGTGAGGGAAAGAATTATATTTTATTAATTATTATTTTTAGAAATAATTGTGTGGCAAATTAATTAATAAAATTATGTTTAGTTTATAAATTTATGCCATTTTCAAAATTAGAATATATGTTTTATTTTATAACAATAGAAATAATTCATAGAAAAAGAAAATGAAAATAGAAAATCAGAAGATAAAATCAAGGGAAAAAGCCATGTTAAGAGAAAATAAAAATAGAATAATGAAAAAACAAAGTAGATAAATTAATTAGAAAGAAAGAAATATTAGGAGTATACTTATGTGATTTATTACTTTAATACCATATTTTTATGAGATAAAATCAACAAAATAAAAAGATGACTATTTTATATTAGAAAATTAGAAAAGATAATTCTTCATTATTAGATATTTCTAAATTGTGTGCATGAAACTCACATTTGTTAGTAAGTTTATAATTAATTCTTGCTATGAAAACTTGACTTTAATTATTATTTTTTAAATTGTATTTTAATTATTAAATATAATCCAATTTAATTTAAATTTAGTTTTAGTGAATTTAAGTGGTGATTAAGGAACTTGTCTTTTTGTGAGTAAAAAATATTTATATATTTTTAATTTAAAATAGAATATTATTTAGAATGATAAACTAATTAGGCATTTAGTAATAAATAAATTTAATAAGTGCCAATTAAAATTAGTAATAAATGTAGTTCAATTTTTTTAGTATTTAAGAATATCATTTTAGGGAAATGTCTTTTATGAATTGTCATTAATTGAATTTACTATTAGTTTCTAAATTTTCTTTGAGTGTATTTTTATTTTTTAGGAACAATAGTGAATTTAGAAGGAACATTAGATATAAATAAATAGAGGAGAAAAAGAAGCGATTTTGGAGGACAAAAGGGAGGTAAGTTTACATTATGGTGAGATTTTTCCTTGTAGGATCAAAAATAAATAACTTACATTAGGCATTATTTGTTTAATTATATTGATTTCATTCAAGGAGAGGATTTTGGATGAGCAATTGTGATAATTTTGGGTAGTGTTCGTTTCAAAGGATTGAAAGTTTGAGATCTTCATCAAAGAAAAAAATTAGGCAAGATTTTGGAAATTGTGAAAGCATGATTTTCGGAGCCAAAATAGAGTTCCATATTTGGAGAGTTAGTTATGATTTGAGTAACATTGTATATTACAGTAGATTTGATTCTCCATGACTAGGCCTTGTAACTCATGGTTTTGAGTTTCCTTTTTGGTGGATTATCGTATTGGAACTCTTATAAATTGAAGGCTTGAGGAGTTCTTTTGGGAGGGAGTTTTATGTAGGGTTATGCAGTGAGCTTTTCCTCTAGAGGAGTAAAATGTAAATCTCCATGTTAAGGCTTTGAGCCTACAAGTGTAATGTAACATGTTTGTGGTTGCAGATTAATATATTGGTTCGATGCTTTGGAGGGTGGGATTTTTTACCTGAAAGGGTTTTCCCCATGTATATTTGTATTTCTTCTCTTCTATCTATTTTCTTCTTCTTTCATGTTCTTAAAGTGTTAATTTACATGTTGTTATGCTACTAAAATTTTCTTAGATCTCTAAGCTACATTATCTTTCCTCTAAGGGTTAATGAGATAGGAAATCAACTATGTTTGTTTCTACTTTAAGGGCATAGTAGTGTGTGCTTGCATCAAGTTATTCAATATCTATTTAAGTAAAATATAGGATGTTGTAAGGTTTACATGTTAAAAGTTAACGTATGATTGATGTGATATTCTTATAAGATCCTACATGGATAAATATTGTAAGGCTCAGTCCTCTTATTTAAGTTTTTTTATTAATAGATGTATTGAATCACTTTGGATGATTGTATAAAGGTATTATTCACAAGTTGTGATATTTGTGAGAAGAAGGTTAATTATTTTCCTCTTTCACTATTTTATAAGAATATAATTCTAGTTAATTATTTATGGATTGAAATTTCTTTTCGTTGGTTTCTTTTAGTAAGTGGTATTTTTAGGACTTTACATAAGAAGGGTTCAAACTAAGAGACATTGTGTTTTTCATCAATATGTAACATCTTTAAAAATACCATGTTTTAGTGTTTATCAACTCAAGACCTAAAGCATAGCCAAACTAACTAAACATGTGTAGCACAGTTTCCTTGGACACCAATGGAGACTGTCTTGTATGAAGTAGGGCACTTGAGAGACCAAATGATGCCAATGTATTTTACCAAACTCATGCATTTCAACAAACTTTACAAATTAATATTCCAAATCTGATTCATGTTTGAACTTTAGGCTGAATATTCCAAACTTCAATGTCTTCTCCACCACAAACACCAGTTGAGAAATGAATCCCAAAACTCCTAGTGAAACCCTTCCATCTTTGATTTCCTTATACATCTCTATCAAATGAATAAGCTATGATAATTCATAGAATTAACTAATAGAAATGTTGATATCAAAATAAAGTGAATTGATAGTTGAAAAGACTAGTACACATAGGTGTTGAGTAGTGAGGAGGTTGAGTCGACTTCAACACTCCACTCACCAACTATCGAATGAGTGTCGACACATAGCTTGGAAAGTTTGAAACAACTCTTCAATTCAACACCTCGTACCTAAGGTGGATTAAAGCCATATGCTAAATATATTTCTTAGAATAAGTAATATAAGATAATGTTTAGCACTAACACCCCCCTTAAGCACATCTTAGGTGGGTACAAGAAGAGATGGGTCCTAGATACAAGTCCTGGTGAGGTACCCAAGTATAACGAAGGGAAATGGGTCCTACCTACTAGCCTGGTAAGGTGCCCATGTACAAAGCAATCTCTCAAAAAATGGAGTAAAATAGAAAACCTAGTGGGAAAAAACTATCCTCCAAAAAGAGAGAAAAAATAAGGATTTAAGACCTTCTAAAATGATGTCCCTTGATGATCAAAACATCATGATGAAGAACTCCTAAAGCATGTAGAAATTGTAAACTCTGTCAATGATGAACTGGTGTCTGCTAGAATTAATGAATCTTCAAGAAATGTAGATCGAGATAAGAGATACAAAACACTGCATGAGTGAACATTCGAACACTACTCAACGATGTACACAAAATCAATCAAACTTTGTGAAGTTGAAAATACATATAGTACTATGATTAGGAGTACTAGAATCTCAGAATGATCCATTAAACTAATCCCCCATGTGAGAGATCAAAATGAAGGATTTATTGAGAGTTTACCAAGCTTCCATGTGAAAAGGAATGAATAAGTACTAAGAGGCTCTACAAGATTAGGTAGTGAAGTTCCATGATCAACTAGTTGGCTCAACATCAAAGGGGAGTATGTTGATAATTGATGCCTCACATGGATAAATATAGAACGAGCTATATTTAGGATTTTTATATATTTAGAGTTGCTGTTATTTTTCATGCATGATGCATGGGAAAAATAGGGAAAAGAAGAGATGAATTTTAGAAATTGTTCTTGCATATCACTTAATTTAGGTGTTGCATGGATAGTAGTTTTTTTTAATGCTCTTCTCTATTATATTTAGAACCATTGTAATCTCTATAAAGAGATGTAATGAGATTGTTGTATGGTAAGCCAATAATAAAAAGAGGGCAATTTAGTGTTATATTTTGCATTGTGTAGTATTTTTCTATAGCTCAATTCTAAGAAGTGTTGTATGGAGTTCTTTTGTGTTCTTTGTTGCAAATGGGTTTAAATATATTTTTTAGATTGAATAAAGAACTTTTAAAATCTATAGTTGCTTCTCCATGGCTTATCACGTTTTCCTTTTTCCAAAGTATAATCAAACCTAGTTTTTGAATACATTTTATACTCGATTATATAGGTTGTGCACCTACTTGAAAATTATAGTTAATGAAAAAAATAAAAGGTATTTAAATAGGAATCTAGCATGCTCTACAACTTTTTTCAACTTTAGTTTCTTTGCTTTTTCTTCCTTTTCTCCATCCCACACTACATAATGTGATACACTTTTTATAGGTTTTTTATTATTAGTCCCTGATTTTTCTTCATTTGTCTATTTTGATATTCGTGCTGAAACAAAAAAAATTCTCATAACCTAAAGTTTTGTCCTGGGTTAGATTTTTGTAGTATATTTAAATAGTACTTTTAAATTTCTGATTGGATGCCTAGTATTTTCCTAGTTGAGCATTGTATTGGAGGAGAAGATAGAACAATTTCACCCAAAATCTAAAGTTTTTTGTTTTTTTTATGCAGGGCATTCCTTTCCTTCCCCATTGGCAAAACTATTTTTGATTAGTTTAAATTATGAAAAAACACTATGGAATATAATAGAGAACAAAAAGATTATTCAACTAATTTTTAATGTTTTGTTTTTTAATTGTGGGTAGGACACAACCATTGTGTGGCAGTCTGCGAAGAAACGCACGTGGCTTGTCTATGTTTTAACATTTTGCATACATGCCTAACACAACAATTGAAATAATAACAAAAACACCTTTTTTGGTGATCTAATATTTGCAATGGTCTTTGCAAGCTGGATAGTGAACTTGCATAGATAGAGATCTGATATTTACAATGGTCTGAGCATATGCAATAGGATAGGTTACCATAGACCTATTTAACCAAATGCATCATTGCTTTCTAGGTCTCACATAGGGTAATACAAGAAAAAGAATAAAAACTCAAGTATCCCTACATGTTTAACCCATCGCAGGTTGCATTGTCGAGTCACATACATTGGTACAAAGAAGTGAATTGGGGGCTAGTAATTAGAGGATGGGGATGGGGAAGAATCAGGCATAGAAGGCCATGGAGAGGGCCAAGATGGCCATAATTGGTGAGCCAGATGAAACTGAAATGGAATGGTGTGTACCCTTCCATGCCCTCCTAGCTATTCAATTTGTCTCCTTTTTAATTGAAGCGGATACTCATTTTTCATTTGCACTTCATTTATGCATGCAACTCAAAACAACTAGATGGGATTTGATAGTAATACATTTTCTTTTAAATTTGTGAAACCCTGGCACTAAATCACATCTTTTTAAAAGCTTCCATTTTGGGTCATTTTCCATGCAGTGTTTATTGAGTAACAGATGTAAGTGAAGTCCAAAATGATTAATGCTAATGTCAAAACTGATGATAGTTCTTCATTACTATTAGCATTTAAATACAAGGGGATGCCACTTTAACACTTTTGATAGCCAGTAAGTGTCCATAATAAGTAGCATATGTTCTATCAAACCCAACATAAATATTTTCCTCAAGGACAATCTAAAACTTTTACTTGGAAAACAAATTCTTATGGCTTCATCACTTTAGCACAAAGTCCACATACCCACAAACCATTTACAACTTTATACTCATTAACAATAGGTACACTATTAAACTCAGGAGCAATCAACAATCTTATCTTGCTAGCCTTTTGACTATCACATATGTAATGAGTTTTCTTATAATAGAAGGCCATAACTGATGAGTAACCTAAGGGATGCTGAATAATCTTACCTTTATTTTCTACACAGAACTGATTGGCATAAGTTCTGTCATTGTAATCTATTGACAATAATAAAAAGTAATCATTGTGAAAGTCTTATGGAAACCTATGCTTGGAAAAACTCATGATACCCTCAATGTGGTAGTAGGTCTTATGGCTTGCCATACAAAACTCGTAGCAGCAGCCATAGAAAGGGAAAAGCTTAACCAGTCGGTGCATTGTAAACAACTGGCTAGTTGAAAATAGTATGGACTGATAATGGCGGTTGAAAATAGGTCAATGAGTAGTACAGACAGATTGGTTGAAAGTAGCTGAGTCTGTTTGGTCGCAAGTAGGAGTCAACTAGAAGACTGGTCAAAAAATCCGTACAAGTGGTCATTTACAATGCACCGATTGTTTATGGTGGGCACATAGAAAGCCCCTCAAACTCAAAATCCCAAAGAAGGTTGTCATTATTTTGTATTGTAATGCAGGAATATAGAGTCCTCTATATATAAAGAGAAACAAGAAATTACAGTTCCACATACTGATGAAAGTTCCTTGAAAATTTATTCTAAATCGAGATTAGAATAAAGAACTCCTGGACTTCACAATTTTTTGAAATGTTGAGAATTTACATAGGTTTCAAGTAGAGTAGAATGCTTGTATGGTAGGTTTTACAAAAACTCTTATGATGCTAGTTTCTTGAATATGCCAGTTTTCAAAATTTTATTGACTATTTTAGGTAATCTTGATAATTGAAAGGCCTTATTAGATGCTTTTCTTGTTTTCCTTAAATATTAGAATTTTCTATTCTAAAAGTGGTTCAATTTTTTCAAACAAGGGTTCAAAGCATTCTTAAATTTTTGTGCTTCCAAACTCTTCAGACTGTAATTTTTTAGTACTTATCATGATTGTATCTTCAAACTTGTGACAGATAATTGATGCAGTAGCATCCAAGGTGTATAGGCAATCCCATGTCAACCAAAAAATATTAATTTGGTTTATTTTCAATAAGGGATTAGGGGATAGGAGAATAAATATTTTGATAAATTGCAACTTTGTAATATTCCTTGTGGCAAAAATTATAAATGTAATTTTTGAGGAATTATGCTCTCGTAAATGCTTCGAAGACATAAATGGTGGAATATTCCATTTGGGCATCCCATTTCTATGTGGGACCACTTGGTATGCATGTTATTGCATGTTCAATTTCATTCTTTGCATGCATTTGCATGTTGGCCACAAGCTTTGCATGTTGTTGTATGTCTGGGTCATAATTGTGAGACCTAGTCTTGGTAAAGTGGGCATAACTTTCTCATTTATGATTGAAATAGAAAAATTTAAAATGTTCTAGAAAAATGGGAAAGAGGAGAACAAAACTTAGAAACAATTTTCAAAAATTTAGAAAAATGAGGGAGCAGTGATAGGAAGAAAGTGACGAGTTTTCTTGGTGGTTTAGTCGAGGTTGTTTTGAGAAACCAATAGTGGTTTCCTCTCACGCAATTTATATTTATTGATGCTTGCTCACTTGGTGGGGGGGCTTGGAATAGTTGTGGTTACATATCCAGATGCTACCAGAATGAATCTAGATTGTTGATTTGCAAATTTTTGTATGTTTGAAGCCCATGTTGTATGAGAGAATATGAGCTCCATGTTTATGTATCTCATTTTCAAATTTCCAATATAATACATATTGCATATTTCTTTTCCATTTTATGTGTTTCAAATTCATTTTCTGCCTTCTTGCATAGTGTTGTATGTGTGTTTGTAATCAGATTTGAAAGGGAGAGTCTCCCACATTCATCAACAACTTTAACCTACTATGCACATTGGAAGTGCTGGTTAAGGTGTGTAGATTTGATTTATAATTGGTTTGCATACACTATATTTCGAGTTCATAATCATGGCCATGGGCCTAATATATGGCTAGAAGGAGTGATGATTGGGAATGAGTTTCTAGAGGTCAATTTGTAAGTAGGGTATGGACATTTTTGTTAACATAGCCACAAGATAATCATGTAACTGTACCAAAAGTTTGGATATAGGATAAAATTTGACTACCATAATATTAACAATGAATCAACAATTGTGTCAATCTCTGATCAAATGCCACTCTCCTTTCCTTGTAGAAAGCTCATGATAGGGTATCAAATGCATTTTTACTACATTCTATAGGATTCTTTTACAATCATTACTTCTTTGGAGAGACTAAATCAAGCCATACAATCAAGTAGTTGATCAAAATTTCCAAATGGAAGATATCTCAAGTTTGATCATGAGGCAATACGCCTTACTCTGTGTTCTCCAAACTAATCATTTCATGCACCTTATGGGGTTCAAATTGTGGCAGCATAATGTTAGAGACAAAAAAATGTCATTTTATTCCATAACAGCCAAGACAAAAAAAGAGTCAGAACATTGTTAAGCTCATAAATAGAAGTTTAATTATAGAAGCATGCCTATTTCCTCTATAAGGAAGCTTATGATAAATGGAAATTACAAGCTACGTTATGCCTATGTAAGTATTTGATTTGGAGATTAACTAGATTTTCCTCTTTATGATTTAGGGGAAAGGTCAAAAATTTTAAACCTAGTAGAAACCCACAATCTAATCTATGTGGTCTTGATTAATTTTAACATTCCTTGTTTGTTGTATAATGAGCAATTCTTCTATTTTATGGACATTGTCTAAAACTACTAGAGATTTTTATGACACTCATTTTCAAAGAGCTTGTACTATTTAGTTGTTAAACTATTTTCATAACTATTTCTCTTTGCAATGCAAGGCTGGGACTACAGCTGCACCGTAGCCCTTGTTAATATAATTATTTATTTGCAATGTTTTCTTAAGGTGTCATATGTGGATAGGTTGATTAGATTATAGAGGTATAGTTTCCTTCAAGGAGACATTTCTAAAGTTATTGGAGATGATACATATTACTATTTTAGTATTTTAAGGTAAATGTAACTTTTTGTATGAGTCTTAGTAGCCAAATTTTAAGTGGCATTCATTGTATTGAAAGTCTTGATTCACATCATAGTACTAAAACTTGGAAAAAAATTGTAGTTTACAATAAGCATTTGTCATCTATCATCTTTTTCTATTAGTTAGAGTTGAAATGCTCAATTTATTCAATAAACTAATCCATGTTGCTTTTTGTATTAGTTAGACTTGAAATGCTCAATTTATTCAATAAACTAATCCATATGTTATTCAATAAACTAACCCATGATATTCAATAAACTAATCCATGTTGCTTTTTGTATTATTTAGAGTTGAAATGCTCAGTTTTTTCACTAAACTAATCCATGTTGCTTAAAATTGGGTCAAATCAAGTAAAGGAAGCAAAAACATAGGAAAATTTTAAAATCATGTGGACTGAACACATTTTACTGAAAAAAATCCAAGATTTTCAAAATGGCGATGGATTTCTTCCCATAAACCCCTCAAAATTCATTTTTCATTATTTTTCCACTTTTTGGTAGTAGTTTAAAAACATTTTTTCATAATTTGATCTTTTATTAAATGGATCTCAATCAATGAGGAGCCTACATTTAATGAATGGACTAGGCACTAAATCCATTTCTCCCTTTCTTTATGGCATTGAAATTTAGGCTCTCTGAAAGTTCTCATTATACTTTCATCTAGGCCAAGCATGACTAAGAGAGAGTGTTGAATGGTTAGTATAAGGATATGCACCTTGCTAAGGCGGTTACTTTACACCTTAAACTAACTACATAAAGGATGAGACCTATTGTGATGCTTATAGATTGTTTGTTGAGTGGATAGTTCCAATACTATAAAGGATGAAACTTTAATCATATTTAGGCTTCAGTATTCACAAGTACTATAAAAATGTTTTGTGATGTTTATCCTCTTAATTTTGTTTATGAATAATTGTCTTATATATTAATTGTATAAAAAGAATTCAAAAAGTTTATTCTCAATAGAATATGAGTGTATTCAAGCATTTGATGTACACCATTACTAGTGAAAAAACATAAAAGTTCATCTCAAAAGATCCAAGATGAAGAATGAGATAGAGATTAAATTAGCAAGTAAGATTAGATTTAAATCTAGGTATAAAATATTGTTTGTTGCGTGCATTTTATGAACAACTAGCCATGAAATGGATTATTTAGAAAGAGCATGTAGCATATTTATGGATAGCATGGCTTGAAGCTATTAGAGGAACAATATGGATTTTGATTATTTCAATAAAATGCTTGTTCAATGTTTGAGTGGTTGTCATGTAGGTAGTTGTCAAGTGAAGGAAGTTAGGACAAGTGTTATGAGAGGGTCTAGAATTGACAATAGTTTACAAGTTTTTTAACATTTAAAATTGTCCCTTCTCTAACTTTCTCTCTCAAAAGTTTAGGTAGATATCAAGCATTAATCAATATATATAGGTTTTTTTCTTAGTAATGATAAATTGTCCTTCCAATTTAATTAAAACAATTATTAATAAGATAAAGAAAATAAAAATTCTTTTGAGCTTACCATTATGGTAGACACTAGGACACATAACCATGAAAGAATTGTTTTCATTTTCATCCAATTAAGACTTGTTAGATAAATAATACAGGCGCCAAATTTAAAACAAAAGGGACCAAGAAGGTTGATAGTATTTGGACAAAAGTATTGGAATAAATTAGGAATTGGTAGTCCATCAGCATGAGGATAAGAAAGCTTCTACTAGTAAGGAAAGATCAACACACAATGGCCTAGTAATTGCCTTAGAAAAAAAAACAATTAGTCTAGTATTCTATGGGGAGCAAATGGGATGTAATTATTCTAACGGCTAAGATGAAGGATGCTTTTGTTAACAATTTTAAGCTAGCCATTCCCTCACCCCTTGGTATGAAGGAGAGGGCATGAGCTTTATCTGTGAATAGATAGTTACATAAATAGATCATGATGTGTACATTGAGTACAATTTTTAGTGTATATAAGGTATAAGATGTCCATTTTCTACTTTTTACACCCCTTCTTTTTGGGAAAAATGATGTCTACAAATATTTTTTTGGGTTGTGTTCTTTTATTTCCCTTCCAAAGGTTTTGGTTTTATACTTATGATTCTCTTGCTCATATCTTGCACCATTTCAGGGTGAAATGACACCGCTTTGGTGAAAAGAAATTTTATTTTCATTTTTTTTTTGTGTACCTAGACCTAAGACATTATTTACATGCTAGTTTATAATATAGCCAACTCCAAAAAGTACCATGAAAGTGGGCATACACATATTACCTTCACAAAAGGCTTAATAAAAAGTTTGGTTCCACTTTTCTTTTTGTATTCCCATGCAGATTTGACAATGGCATACTAGCTTTTTAAGATATCTTGACTCCTTAATGCTTAACACCATGGATTATACTCTCTCTATATGCTATGGATTTAAAACAGCTCTAGATTTAGAGGTGTCCATTGTAGACATATGAGCATATTTATGGACCCAAATTCTCTTTTGTATCTTGATTTAATATTGCTTGGGTTCTATGAATCACATTCTAAACAAAATTGAAGTTTTTAGAAAATATTTCTTCAATTGATTATAAGAAAATATGTAATACAAGCATATTGCAAGTGACTTAGAGCATATTATATGCATTTCAAAGTTATATTTTGAAATTACAAATAAAATAGCACCTTTAGACATCTATTTCTTATCATTTTTAATATAATCTACAAAATAAAGTAAACTTACAAAAATAATAATCTATAAACAAAAAAATAAAAAAAATAAAAATTTTGATTGATAAAAGGTGGAGGGCATCTAAAGTAATTTATATTAATATTGGAAATACAAAATTCCCATATAGGAATTACAGATAGAAAACCACCACCAAGTAGTATTAAGATAGGTATACAAAAAATGAGCCACAGAAACAAAGGTGAATGAACAAGTATTAACAAAATATATCAAAACCCTACAACATAGCAGATTTAAACAAGAGTTACAGAGCAATGAAGTTTCTACCAAAATGTTCATGAATAGTCGTGTTTTAATTTGTTGTATTTGCGTAGTTTTAGGAACAATGTTTTTGCTTAGTTTAGAAACAATGTTGATAATATAATAACTTTATAATAATCTTAAAATTTGTTAATTTTTTGTTTAAAGTAGAGTTGACTATTTAAAAAATTATAATAAGTTCTTTTACTATGGGAATTAATTCTTGTAAAAAAATATAATAAGTTTTTGATATCATTTAGATTAAATTATTGAAAATATTTCATTAAAAACTAATTATTAGAACTAAGCCGACATATAAAAATAATTTGATCCAGTGGCATTAAGGTACATAAAAACAAAATAGAGACAACATAGTTTTTTTAGCCTAAATAGTTTATTAAATCAATGAAGAGAGAAGTTTAATTTTTTGTTTTTTCTTGCCAAGAATTTATGAAGTGATAGAATGCTATTATTATTTATAGAAGGTTAGATTAGGCATTGCGTATTATTATTGCACTTAAAGTGCACCTTAAATCATGTAATGCATAAATTATAATTTATTAGTACCTGGCTTCGCTGATACTATTGCAATGAGTTCACACTTATCTAGTTATTAATCTATTGATTGTAAACCAATCAAAAGAAAGGATTATTTTTCTTGTCGGACAAATTTGATTTAAATTTGTACTTTTCTTATGTCAACATGATAAATTTTTTTTAAAAATTATTGAAAAATGATTTATCTGTATTGTCATTGGTTAAAGAAAATGACCTCTTCTCTGCAGATTGTGGAGAGTGCAACAAAAAAATTATAAATGCAAAGAGAATTGTGGTTTGAGGAAAGCACGTGACAAGTAAACAAAATATGAACATAAATTTTGTCTCCCACTACTTAAGTCATGCCTAAATGGATGGCGATTAATTTTTTGCTTCATTAGTAATTTAATTTTAATTTAATTTTTAGGGTTCTACACATTTTATTTTATGTAATTAGATTATTTTAGGGATTTCAATTTTATTTACTCAAAAGTTAAAAATCTTGAATTTTAATATTATTTAGTCAAAACTTTAAAATCTACAGTATCATGAAATTTATTACATTTTTTATTTTATTAACAATCTACCAAATTATGTAGGTTTTGAGGACAATCTACCGAATTAGAGATATCTCAGTTTCTCAGTTTGTAGGTGTTGCTAAAAAATTTGAATTTTTTAAAATTGTTTTTTAGTTCACAAGCCTTTTAGCCCCTTTATCCAGTAGTATCATTGTCTTTGGTATAACTCTTTTATAGTTCATTGGCTCAACAATTTCTTCATCATTAAATCTTCAATCCATGGGTTGTTACTTTGTGTTGTTTATTTTAAAATATCAAACTTTAATATTTGATGGCCTTGGTTTTTGTTTTTAATCTTGATATTTAAATCTTTAGGGTTTTTGAATGATTCAAATAACAAATCCTGAACATTATAGTGCTTTTAAAATTTTCTCAAGTGGTAAAACAAATTCACTCAGAGAATGAGCTTGTGCCAAGGAAATTATAAGCCTGTTCTTCACTAGTTATTAATAATTCTTTTTGCAACCAATGAGAACTGAAATAGTTTTTCTATTTAAAAAATATTTAGCTATTGCTATTGTATAGATGCAAATATTATTACATGATAAGGACGATTACCCATCCATTACAATAATGGCACTAATATTGCATATTATTTTATTTATGTTTAATAATATTTTATAACTACATTTTATTAGGGTTTTATCAAATCAAATAAAAAAGGGAAAACTATATGATAAGCAAGTGCATTATATTTTAAAATTGAAATCCCCAAAATAAAAGTATTTTTCGTGACACTCTAGATTTTTAACTCTTGAGTAAAAAAAATTAAAATCTCAAAAATAATCTAATTTCATAAAATAAAATAACACTAAAAATTTTTCTTTACAAAGCATGCATTTTTTTATTTATTGATTTCTTTTCACATCTATTTTATAAAAAAAATTATTAGGGTTTAAATTTTTTTTATAACTATACTTTAGGGTTCTACACATAAATAACCTAATTTCACTAAAATATTTCTTAACTATTCATTTGATCTTAACCATTGATGTCTAATTAAATGGAGCTGAACTGACATATTTTTGTTAAATGAATGCACCCAAAATTATTACTAAACCAATTAATTAAAATAATTAAAATCATGTTCTCTAAAAGTACTTACTATTATTACTTAAACAAAAAAATTAAGTGAGTACGATAAAATATGAATATGTTATTGTTATTATATTATGTAATTATTCTTTAAATTGTAACAGTATTCAATATTATTACATTTTAATATCTTAGGTAGACATTTCAAATCTATCCACACCCAACTAGGGTTTGGGTTCTAAACATTTTATTTTATGAAATTAGATTATTTTTGGAATTTCAATTTTATTTAGTCAAGAGTTAAAAATCTAAGATTTCAATTTTATTTAGTCAAAAGTAAAAAATCTAAGTATCACAAAAAATATTTCGCCATGTTATTGCATTTTTAATTTTATTCTTCAAATTTACGATATTTTAATGCATTTAAATTATAAAAGTATTAGTATTATTACATTTTCAATCTTACAATATTTTAATCCATTTAAATTAATTCTTCATGCTTAAGCTGAAAGATTCCAAGATTAAAATAAAAAAAATTGGAAGATATCTCTCGACGTACATAGTAATTTATAAAAAATTATAAAATAAAAATAAAATTGGAAGATATATCTCCTGTAGATATATTTTTTAAATATAAATATACTAGTTTAATGCATTTAAATTATAAAAATATTAGTATTATTACATTTTCAAACTTACAATATTTTAATGCATTATTATTACATTTTAAGGAAATATTTGTGTTATTTAATATACTTTGTAAAGTTCAGTTTTATAGTTAGGAAATATTTTAGTACTATTTTATTTTTACCAAATTAGATTATTTTTGAGATTTCAATTTTATTTACCCAAGACATTTCAACATTCTTCAAAAATTCATTTTTCAAAATGTAATTTGTTTATACAACCAATACTTAATCAAGAAAAAAATTACAATTAAACAAATACTATAATAACAACACTACAAGATAGGTACTCGCCACTAGTGGCTTTACAATAATGAAGTTACTATTTATTACTAGTGCTGTATGCATTCTTTATTATATATAAATAGGTTTTATTTAATGATGCAAAATTTAGGTTAATCTATTATGATGTATTCGTATTAAATTTCTGAGCAACAAAGATATACTTGATAATATGCAGATGTTTTATTTTCTATTGAATTCATAAGACTTAATTTTGAAAGTTTATGTTGTAGAAAGTAGTCGATTCTTTTTTTGGATGAACAGTTGCAGAAATCTAACTGTTTCTTTTATCGGAATTGCTATCAGACACATAATGGTTTTAGTTGTCAATTACAATTTATAATTCATACAAAAGATATCCATATCTTTCTATAGTATATGTCTGAATTATCAGTTGAATCATAGAAGTTTGATATCGTGCAGTAAGAATAAATGTATCCTTGTATCAATATCATAAATGTACTACTGGTTGAAATCTGAATTTAATGATGCGCGTTGATCATCTGAATTTAATGACTCGATGTTAGAAATTGATAGGCATTGATAAATTATGGACAAGTTAACATACTCCTAAGTTAGTATTAGGAACTAGAAATCTGCATCATGATAATAGTTTGTTCTTAACTAGAAACCAGCATGGCCATGTACATGAGAGATTTAAGGAATGAATTATTCAAGGAACAAGTAACATTAGGTTTCATAAAAGACCAAGCCTACTAATATTCCTTACTTTAACTAAATCTTTTAAGGAACTCTACGTGAGAAAAGGTAGTTATCTTTTATTCATTAAAAAAAATCTTCTAATTATAAACTAAATCTTCTAGATAATGCACTTTATCTTAGTAAAAATAATAATTTTCTCTAATCTTTGTATAGTTTATGAATTATAAGTATTTTTAGAAAGGAACATTATAAAGGACTCTATTTCTTTTCATTATTGAAATTGTAGATCTATAGATAGTATTTTGATAAGACTTTTATATCTTTATAGGTTGAAATTTTTAAATGAATAAGAAGTTAGAAATTATTTAAGTCCATACTTTTAGATGATGTAATTTGAAAAAAATGAATTATAGTTTTATTTATTATGTCTATAAGTGATTTATTTATTTTGATTTGGCCGGGCCATTCTATATGTTTTTAGTGGTTACTATTGTTATTGAGAAGTAGTTACATTTAAGAAGCCTTTCATTTATGCTACTGCGGAGTATGCAGAAAGACTATAGAGTGTGGAGGTTACACCATTAATCTGAAATATTTTTGTTACAAATTTCTACACACATCTACCATTTTTGTTTTATTTTTATTCAAAGGAAAGGGAAAACAGTTGAGAGAAAATAACTCAGGGGAGGAGCATATCAAATTGCAAGATGAGGTGAGCTGAAGAGGATCGCAAATAGAAAATAGAAGACTCGCCTTCAGAGTAATCGATCCGTGAAGAAAATCTTTTTGTTTTTAGAAGGTATTTGCATCTGTTATTTGGTTTTTAGCACAAAAGCTAAAATCTGTTTGCTGCGATTTCATTAGGCAAACCCCATTACTACCTTTTTTCTAAAACCCCATTACTACCTTTAAAAATGTTCTCCTATAGGCCTAGGATGAGATGGGCATAGTAGAAAAATACCTACTGCAGCAATATATTTGTCTACTGCAGCAACAATATATAGGTTTTTTTTGGTGTTTACATTGATTGTAGTAATTGATGCATTTTTTTTCCATCATTTTCGTGATAGAAAGGCCTCAGGTGGTGTGGGAAGAGTTGCAGGTTGCAATGGCTGGACTACTTGGGACCCATTATAAAACTAGGAAACATCACTGCTGATGAGAACAGCCTCCACCGCCTACTGGGAAATCGGTATCAAATATAACTTTTACATATAAATTCTATTTTATAGAGAACTATGGCTGTCATTGATTCGCAATCATAACTTGCCCTCTTTTTGCATTGTAAGTATCAGCCATTGAAATAGTAAATATAGATTGATTAACTGTTGTTACACTACTTGTAGGTGGTCATAGAACAGATAATCAAATAAGAAACTACTGGAATTAAAAATGGTAGGCATTGATCCTTATAATCACAAACCTCTTCACGATAATATCAACCCACTTCACGATAATATCAATCCCCCTGGCCAATATATCCAAGCTACACATTCAAAAAAAAAAAATAGTAATGAAAATGCAAGGCTGTTAGAACATGATCATTCATCAAAATGCAAAAAAAATAGTTAGGGTTTGAAAAGAATGCAGAGAAAAATAAAATAAGATTGTAAAATAAATAAAAGAAGAAAATGAATCTTTTCTTGTCAATGAAATGTTTTATATCACTTAAATAATTAGAAGTTTCAAAAATAGAAAAAAATAATTATTGCTTTAGCAACTAAATGTTTTATATTATTATTATTTTTTAATTATAATCATGCTTATTAAATTTATGAAGTTTAATCATTAAATTAGTATATAACTTTATTAAAATTTATTAATTATGTGAGGTGTTTTTTTTTAATTAATTTTATTTTATTTAAATAGTAACTTTAAATTTTATTTTATTGCAGATCTTAAATGGAAAACATAATTAGGCATCTAATACTTTACCTACTCCACACTATTGAAAAGAGATCAAATAACTTCCTCACTAAGGCATAAATAATTTAGATAGAATAACATATAGCAAATTATGTAATGTAATATTTTTCTAAAGATCAAAAGAAGGTACATAATAATAATATATAATAATTAAAATTATATATAATATTATTAATAATAATATATAAGCCTAATCCTAACTCAATCCTTAAACAAAACCTAATTCTAAGCTAAGGATAGTGAACAAAAACAACAAAAACAAACTTTAAGCAAAGAGGTCATACGTATTTTTTGTTTAACTACACAAATGGATTATTTTACACTTTAGGGTTAGAATTAAGGTTATGGTTAGAATTAGAATTATTTTTAGTATTTGGGATACAATTAGGGTTAGGGTTAAAGTTACATTTAGGGATAGAGTTAGAATTACGGATAGCAATTGTAATGCCCCGTTAAGCAACCTTAGAGAAAGGTCAACTAAAGTAATAAAAAGGGCAGATTTTTTTTTTATTTAATAGAAGCAATGAAAAAAAATATAACAGTTAACTAACATCTCTAGGGGTAACATGACTATATTATTGAAATTAAGTAATATTTAACAACAAATAAAACTCATTCAAATTATGTTTAATTACATGACTACATTACTAATCACTAACATGATCTTGTTCTAGATCCAAATGCACCAAATGAATACACATACTTACAATAATGAACTCAATAAGATGATAAGATATCAATTTACAAATCTTAGTAAACCTCAAGTCAAAATTAGAGTATATCAACATTCATCAAAAATGAAATGTAAGATACAAATGTTTCAATAAGTTTATACATCTTTACCAATACTGCCAGATAGTCAGCTATTCACCAAGTTGAAAGGTACCTCCTTAGTTCCAGAGTCTTGCATGGCTTATAGATTTCAAACATCACATCTACTAAAACATTAGTCCTTATTAATGATACAATACAAATATCAATTACATCAAATGAAAAGCCTAAGGCCCTAAGGGGCCGATCTAATGTCTCAGGGGCTCATGATGGCCTTACCTACGTACGCGTAGAGTAGAGACTTCATAGGTCGGGACTTGCACTTCCTACCACAAGGTGGTATCATACAATTTATAACTTGGTTTAACATATGCAGTAGAAGCTTAATAATCTCAAGAACTTATAAGGAAGATGACATACACAACATCTACAACATCTAGCGATGCATCATCATAACCAAAACATACTAATAGAAGAAATTTAACACAAGCCATTATAGTAAGTATATCATTTCAGAAGACAAGTCTTAAAAAAAAAATGATAGTTACCTATCTTCATTATAAGTCTAACTAACTTCTTCTAAGATACAATTTAGTTTTCTTTTGTACAAAATTAAATTAACCCAATCCAAATCATTCTTGGATAAACCGCACCAGTTCCCTCTTGGTCCAATTTGCATTAAATAATTTCCTCAGTTTATCTCATTTGTTATTGGGCTCTAATCAAATCACCATCACATTAACCATACGTACTAGAGATTCAAGATCATTTGATAGAGTTAGACAATTAATTAAGTTGACATCCAACACATGTAAAATCGATAATGTTTCAAGGTACACAATTTCTACTAATGTAATTCATAAACTAAAAAGAGACAATATTTAAGATTACATATTGAATTTGCAATTTGTCAAAACAAGTTAGGAATGTTAATAAATATGGATCTTTGTATTACTCAAGATTTTTCAATTACTCCATTACTAATTACACTATTCTAACCATTTTATTTATATCTATGTATATGAAGAGTGAGAGAGGGAGAGATCTTAATCTATAAAAATATCTAATTTTCAAAAAGGTAAATAAACAAATACAACTAAAAAGAAGTAAACCAATCAACTATAATATAAATAATCATACCAAAAAGATATATTTTTCTTTCTATTCTTAAATAGAATAATATAAGACAATATCTAAAATTTAGCTTCTAACTTAAAGTTCTAACTCAACACATATCTATATGAAATAATAATAAAATATAACTAATATATATATATATGGAAACTTAATACTATAATAAATTTCCATAATTCCCTAAATGTACAAATACTTTCTATTATAGACATGAATGGAATCAAGATAGCTAAAAGTTATATGTTCTCTTTATTAAAAGTAAGAAGATACATAAACTTCTATTTTGCTAACATATTATTTACATTATCTTACAAATTTGATTTCTCTAATCTTGCTCCAAATAACATACCAATAAATGTACTATCCTTAATTTACAAATACTTGCTTTCTAATTGATATTATTCTAATTCACAAAATAGATTCTCTCTTGATATTATAATTATAAGTCAAAGGAATACATTCCAAATTTCAATATTGTTTCCTATTCATAACATACATAAGTAAAACCATGAAAATTTCTACAAAAATTATAAAGTAAATTAAATGTTAAAAGAAAGAAAAACATTCAAACACCCATTTACAATGATGAGGGAAGCTTTCCTGGAACGTGTGGTACTCAAAATTGAAGAATGGTCTGAAAATAAAGCATTTGGACACAGAATTTGACACTTCAAAAATTTCAAGAGGGTAACATGACCAATTTTTGGGGTACGAAACTTTTGGCATTGAGAATATCTCTGCATATATCCAATTTCTATAAATAACTAATACCAAAATCAATATAATGCATTGCTCCACATCATCTCACAGGGTATTGGTATCCAACAAAGCATTAATAAGGCCTAGTGAGAAGAAATTACCCTTGGAATGGCTCAGTTAATGGTGTAGGAGGAATGCAATTGAACTCAAGATTGATAAAAGGCTACAAGGAGGTTCCATAACTTGGAATGCAATTAAACATACAATTTGCACAATATGGATTTGTTGAAATAGGTGATCTAAAACTGCCATGATGGGAGATTCTATAGACAATGCCCTGGTAGACAATAAAAAAAAACTAAGCATAGACATGGCACGTGAACTATTTGGCAAAAGCCCCAAATCAATGTTAACCTTTGGGATGCAATGGTTGTAGAATAAGCACAAAATAGATATATTTAACAGACTTTAGAAACTTTCAAACGAATGCCATTGGTCGGCGTTAAATCTTCACCAACTCATCCACTTTGAAATCGCCAGGGTATGACATCAACAAAGCATCTAGATTACCAAATATCATATATGCAAAATGCGACAACACGGACTTAGCATGCCACTATTTGATAGAATACCTTAAGGAGATGGAAATAGATGGAATGCGATGTTTACATGATTAGACGAATGGTTTTGTTTAACAGTGATAAGGAACTTCCAAGCAATTCCTTGGCAAGGCTAGATTCCTTACCTGCCATGATGGGATCTTTTAACAGTATCTGATTTCAAAAGAACAATTGGCAAATTTAATAAGAAATGCTCTGTAGTCATGCATGCAAAATGAGAATGGAAGGACAGGGCACACAAACCGTTTCACAAAATGCCACAACAATTCAAAGAGTACAAAAATGGTGCCACAATAATATAAACTTATAGGGATGAAAACATTCTTGGCACTATGGATATGATAAAGATTTTCCAACAATTGCATGCAGGAGAGGAATTAGATTTTACGACCCTTGTTAGCATGCACCAAAGTGGATTTAGCAAGGATGCCCTCAGAGTTTGCATTTTAATGATGAACACTACCTATCAATGTTGTAAACCTTTCTAGTGATTTAGGTGGATGTAACCGCACAGGTTTAATAGGTAAGATTTGTACATACTTATGATTGCATAAATAACCCTTATTGCAATGCGGTAATGATTGATTGCTATGTCTACATGACTGGATATTTTGAGGGCTCACTAAATTTGTTATAAAGTACTAGAAAAACCCATGAAAGTTGTTTGCATGTGTTTCTAAGAAAACTAAAACAGAGTGTGAACACATCAATCCTATATGAAAATGAATAATTGAAACTTACCTGGAAGATTTTTAACTAACTTCATCTCTCTCTTGAGAGCAAGGAACGACCCTTTCCGCTGATGAGCTACTCTCTGTTGGCCATCCACACAAGATTTTCTCCATTTCTTGTAGAGCAAAGATCTTAATCTTCCCCCTCTTCAAAAGACCCCCCCGTTGTATATGCAGCCATCCCCATCATAAATGAGACCTAGTAATCCCATTTTGACCCCCGTGCAACTTAGTAATAAATGCAAATATATTGCCCTTAAGGCATGGAATCATGGTATCTAAATATAGCTTGACAGGATGCCCTAGTCAGATGACTGTCCATAAAATGCAATAATAAAATACTTATTATATTTACATTACTATAACAAGACTTATTATTATATTTACAGAAACTAACATTTACAAGGAAGGATTATCACAAAACTAAATGAACATAACTTAGGATCACACAATTCTAATAAAAGAATAAGTACTATAAGATTTATGTAATAAGCACATTCTCTGATGAGACCTGCCATAGCGTTTACAATGATTTCCTAGAAGTGGAATCTGCAATAGTTTCTGATCATATAAAAAAACTAAATAACAATTTTACACCTCATCCACAAGAGAAATTTTAGTATTGGATATTATTGTTGCCTCTAAATATTGTAGTTTAAGATCACCCTAATAGGTATATCAATTTTACAATCCTAGATAATAAACCAAAAATTAGTAATCAAACTAAAACTTACCTAGACAACCAACGTGGCTATGGAGGGGCACTACAACAATAGAGTTTAGGTTAGTTAGGGTTACAAAATAATACAATTAGGGTTTAGAAATAAGGTTTAGGTTAAGAGTAGGGTTAGAACTATGATTAGAATTAGGGTTAGGGTCAGGGTTAAATATAGGGTTAGTATTGGCCTAAATGTTAGGGTTAGTGTTTGAGTAACAATTAGTGGTAGAATTACGGTTAGGGTTAAAATTAGGATTAGGGTTAGGGTTATGATTTTAATTAGGGTTGGGGTTTGCATTAGGGTTAGAAAATTAGGGTTACGACTATAATTAGGGTTAATGTTAGAATTAGAATTATGGTTAGGGTTACAATTAGGGTTAAGTTTAGTATTAAGGTTAGGGTTAGGGTTTCAATTAGGATCAGGATTAGGGTTAGAATTGAGGTTAGTGTTAAAATTAGAATTAGGGTTACTAAATTAGGGTAAGCATTAGAGTTACAATTAGGGTTAGGGCTAGAGTTCTAGGATTACAATTAGAGTTAGGTTTAGGCTTACAGTAATGATTAGGGTTATAATTAGGGTTAGGGTTGGAATTGTAGATAGAATTAGGGTTACAATTAGGGTTAGAATTATAATTAGAGTTCAGGTTATAGTTTATAGAAGGGTGACAATTAGAGTGAGAATTAGGGTCAAAACTAGGGTTAGAGCTATAATAAGGGTTAAGGCTAGAGTCAGATTTAGGGTTACAATTATAAATAAGGTTAGGGTTAGGGTTAGAGTTATAATTAGAATTGGGGTTAAGGTTAGAAATAAAATTAGGGTTACTAAATTAGGGTAAGCATTAGAGTTACTATTAGGGTTAGGGTTAGGGCTAGAGTTAGGGTTAGAATTCAAGTTAGGGTTAACATTAAAATCATAGTTAGAATTAGGATTAAGGTAAGGGTTAGAATTAGGGTTATAGTTAAGGTAGAATCAAGGTTATGATTAGAATTAGGAGGGTTAGATTTAGGATTAGGGTTCCTATTAGAATTAGAGATAAAATTAAGGTGACTTACTATTAGAACTAGGGTAAGAATTAGAGTTACAGTTAGCGTTAGGGTTCAAATTAGAGTTACAGTTAGCGTTAGGGTTAGGATCATAATTAGGGTTGGGGTTTGGGTTAGGGTTAGAATTATGGTAAGAATTACAAGTAGATTTTGGGTTACAATTAGAAATAGGGTGACGATTAGAATAAGAATTATAGTTAGGTTTAGAAATAGAGTTAGAATTACAATTAGCAATGTGGTTAGGGTTAGGGTGAGGGTTACGGTTAAGGTTACAATTAGGGTTAATGTTAGAATTAGGTTAGGGTTATAATTAGGGTTAGGGTTGGAATTGAAGTTATAATTAGGGTTAGATATAGGGTTAGAATTATAATTAGAATTAGGGTTATCGTTTGAAAAAGGGTGACAATTAGGGTGACTAAATTTTAAACATGCTAAAGTACAAATACACTCATAAAGTGAGTGTCAAAATTATAAAACATGGTAAAGTTTAAATACACACACAACACTTGGTGAATGCCAAAATTAAATTTTAGACAAACAATTCACATAAAATGAATGTCAAAGTTAAAACACACACTTCACAAATAGAAAGTGAACATGTGCCAAAGTTCAAACATGCTTCATGAACAAAGTTAGTTCTATCACACACAAAGTAAACACTTGAGTGCAAATATACCTAAGTACAAACACACACAAAGTGAATGCCAAAGTTAAAACACATTCTTCACACAAAGTTTAATCACTTCACACATATTTTGTTCAAATACACACTTCATACATATACAAAGTAAACAATAAATTTCAAATACGCACATAAAGTGAATGACAAAGTTCATTTACATAAACATGTGCACACACACTGAATACCAAAGCTAAATTTCAAACCTACCCACCCACACAATGAAAGACAAAGTTCATTCACACACACACGTACACTTGACACAAAGTGAACATCAATATTTTTGTACACACATAGAGTGAGTGACAAAGCTCATTCACACACACAAGCATGCATGCACACACAGAGTGAATGACAAATTTCATTCAAATACATAGGCACACACTTCACACAAATTGAATAACAAAATTAATTTTCACACACATACATACACACTTACACAATTCATATGAAGTGAAGCTAAAGTTAACTTTGAAACATGCACACGATGAATGTTGAAGTTTATTCACACACACACACCCACACACACACACACACTGAAAGACAAAATTCAATCAAACACACAAAGACTCACAATGAACACCATTAAAGTTTGTTTGTAGACACATTCCACACAAAGTTAGTTCATACACATTTTACACATATAAAGTGAAGTGTGGGATTGGACTTGCTTCTTTTTATTTTCTTTAGGCATCAAGTTTGTGGGTAAAATGACATTTGATAAATGCTAATCTACCAAATACTACACATAATAACTTTCAAACAAAAATATAAATGTATATTATTTAGTGAGAGGCCCATAAATATTTATGCCTATCATTCATTTGATAGCACCTTTGGTGCTTTTACTAGTAAATATTAAAATACATTTAAGAGAGAGTGCTTCTGGATTAAACTGTGTATGTTTTTGCTTCAATGTTTCAGATCATGCTCAATGATCCATCATCAAGAAGGAGAAATATTAAAATACATTTGTCAAATCACAATAACTGTTAAAGATTCACAAACTATATTATAGCCATTCCAACTTATTATGCCCCATAATATTTTATCAATTATATAGGCTTGCAACGATTTGTTGCTCCTCTATTCTTTTAGAATTTACATTCCATGTTTTTGTTTGTGCTCTCTTTTAAGCTTTTATGGAGATGGAGAAGATTAATGGTATGATAGTCTTATACAATCTTTACACAGACTCTATATTTGGTTTTAATCTTATTTGGATGATTTGATTGACAGAATGTGTAGGGGTGAAATTGAATCTGAAGGTGGTATGGGTAGGCCTTTCCTGAACTGGTACATACTCATTAAAAAGATGTACTCAACATCTTAGGCTTTCCCTGCTACCATGCTTTTGAACTGAGAAAGAATAATCATGCAGATCTATGGCTTGATATTTTGTCTGGTAAGACAACTACAAATTATAGTTAATCTTCATTCCTATGTCATAACTTAAATTATACGACTTAATGTTGCATTGTGGTGTAATGTTGACAGGGAAGTCAGAAGATTGGAAGAGTGTATTTAGTGGGTACATGGCAATGGTGGACTTCCCATCTGTAACAGTGGATTGCAAATTGATGGAAGTGTGTCCTCACGCAAAGATAATCATCACCGTACGTGACAAAAAAACATGGTATGACATTGTAAAGAATACTATTTACTGTACTAACAAGGAACCTAGTACTTTTTCTCCATCAGAACTAGCCGTGGCTAGAAGAGGATGGGAAGAAAGATGTGGTTCAACTAACCACAAAGATCAAGAAGGTTGAACTAGAAGTTCATGAAGGATCTAAAGAGGAGGAGAGTTCTAATAGTTTAGAAAAGGAGGTAGAACCTGCACCTCAACTCTTGGGGAGGTTCACTTGGTAGAGACATCAACTAAATAGGTATATTGCTCTTGATTGGAGATGGATTTTTGCATTGATTACTAATACCAATGAGCCTAGAACTATGAAGGAGGTGATGGATATCGATGATTCTAAGTCTTTGAGAGCGGCTATGGATAAGGAGATGCCTACATTGAAAAATAATCATTTTTGGAAATTTGTATAGTTACCCAATGGACAAAAACCCATTGGTTGTAAATAGGTTTTCAAAAAAAGATTAGTTCAGATGGTAGCGTTGAAAAGTACAAAGAAAGGTTGGTTGCGAAAGGATGTTCCCAAGTTAAGTAGATAGACTTTGGTGAGATTTCATCCCCAGTTGATAAGTTGATATCTATTAGGTTATTATTATCTAAAGCAATAACTTTTGATCTATAGATAGAATGGATGTATGTGAAAACAACATTCATGCATAGTGACTTGAAGGAGGAGATCTATATGATAGAAACTAAAGCACTATGCTGAAAAAGGTAAAAAGTCAGTGGTTTGCAAATTAAAAGTCTTTATATGGTCTCAAAAATATCCTAGAATTTGGTACTAGAAGTTTCATTCTTTTATGTTGGGATTGGGATTTCTAATATCCAAATTGAATCATTGTGTTTATTACAAACATGATAATGATTATTTCTTTGTTATCACATTGTATGTAGATGATATGTTGTTTTTTGTAATAGTAAGGAATTAGGGATTTGAAGTCTCAAGTTTTAGTATAATTTGAGATGAAGGACTTAGGGGTTGCTAAGTATATCTTAGGAATAGAGATCAAAAAAGATGGAGTGAACATAAATCTTTGGTTGGGACAAAATAAGTATGTGAACTATGTATTGCAGTGTTTTAGCATGGCATATAGTAGATGAATGATTGTTCCTATATTTGTGGGAACTAAGTTTTCAATTGATCAATGTCTTACAACACCTATAGAGATGGAGGATATGACTCGGGTTACATACACCAGTGTAATTGGTAGTTTTATCTATGCTATGATCTACATGAGACCAGATATGGCCCAAGCAATGGGAGTCTTGAGTTATTATATGGCCAATCGTGGGCATGAACATTAGGTTGTAGTAAAAAGAGTCTTCAAGTATTTGTGGCATACTTACAAGTATTTGTAGGTACAAAGCACTCTCCACCCTCCCAAAGTTTTCTTCCTTCTACAAGTATCCCATTTGAGCTTGTTGCTAATGTTAATGCCAAAAATACTTGTACTCTCTTACTTCCTCTAGAATATTCCCTTACATATTAGTCTTTCTAGTGTTGAATTCCATACCTACCTCCTTGAAGAATTGCTCTAAGGCATATAAATGCTCTTGTAACCCTTGGGTGGATCTAGCCATCAAGGTGAGATCATTGATGTACAAAAGAAGCCTCATGACGTACTCTCCCAAAATAACATCATCCCCACATATTTAGCCATTCTTTTAATTTGTCGATATAAAGACCAAAAAGTGTTGGGGAAAGTGGACACCCTTGTTTGACACCTATGTCACTTCAAAAATTTTCAAAAAACCCTACTTGAGTTTTGAATTTTAGTTTGACAATGTAGGAGGGTTTATTTCATGGGAGGTTCGAAGACAGAGACTATGCCATGAATGTGTATGAGGTGCATGTGGAAGCTGTGAATAATTATGTCCCTCCTCATAAATTACTTGTATCCAATGTAAAGGAAGGATGGCCTCCTCTCTATAATTTCTTAGGCATTCCTCTGCCTCCCGTTGATACACCATTTCCTCGCACCAATGATACAGTGAAGTTCTACCAACGCTTTCTGAAAAACCAATAAAATTGTGTTTATAATTTTAGAAAGATATGTAAGGGAGTTTTAAACATGTTTTATGGATGATGTTTAAGTAGATTGTCTCTAAAGATCTAGTGCATATTTTGACAAATAGGTTATTACTAGTAGTTACAAAGCATGAACACGCAACTATAGGTTGTTTGTAGGGGAAGCATTGAATTTAGGAGTTTGTGATTTTGGTTATATGACTTTGTTCAATATATTTTAAGAAAAATAAATTTGTGAATCTTTTTATTATCTCATTTATATGTAAAAGTGATAAATAATTATTTAATATTTAGGTTATGCGTTAAAAATATTGTTATAGGATTATTTCACCAAAGGTAAACAAGTGTTTCCTTTTAGAATTATTTGCTTGTATAAATGACCCCAAATAAAAAGGATTAATAGATTTCGAATCATTATGAAATAGCAAATGTTGTCACTGCAACTTTATATGACCAAGCTCATAACATTCCAACATTGTGAAGATGTTTGAATATTTTTCTGATACAAATTGACCATTCTTAGCTGAAATATCTTCATGACAATGGATTAGTTGAAGAGAATTTACATGTTTTATAAGCCCTTTTTGTTTTTTTCTCAAATGAGTGCAAATATAATGCAAGATAAATAGAATTGCATCTGAATAGAAAATTTGATAAATAAATGCTCTTTATCTTATTGATAAACACTGCAACTTTATATGACCAAGCTCATACCATTCCAACACTATCAAAATGTTTGAATATTTTGCTAATACAAATTCACCATTTTGCAGCTGAAATATCTTCATAAAAATTGATTTGTTGAAGAGAATTTACATGCTCTATAAGTCTTTTTTGTTTTCTTTTTTCTAAAGAAAAATGGTTAGTAGAAGTGGAAATGGAGAGCCATTTATCAATGCATATAACATCTTTGGAAGGGATGTTGCCAAGAGCAAAGAGGAGAAAAGAAAGGTTAACAAGGGAATTTCATGTATAATAGATAATATTATGAAAGAGGTAGAAGTGACATAGAGGACAAAGACCAGAAAAACACCATACAACAATTAAGAAAAAAAAAGGACGATGAATAATGTCTGTGTGGTACACATATAAGAAAGCCAAGTTGGGAGCTTCTATGTGTAATGCCCCTCTGTTTTCACTTTGGATGTGTCAGGTATGTTTGACATTTAATTATTTGGTTTGGATTGTTTATTGGATGCTTTGGTTAATCATGGCATTAAGTAATATTATTATTCATAAAGACATTTTTGATAATTAAATAAATATAAATGCTTTTATGTAAATTTAGTTTATTAAATATGTATATATATTAGTAATTAAGATAATAAATAAATATATTACTATTATTAATTGTGGTGTTGAGTGGAAAATAAAACTTGGTAGCCAAGGAATATGACAATTGAATATTTTCTGAACTGTTATCACATGGGCAGCCCATCAAGAGATTTTAAGATTTAATTTACCACTTCTTAACTAGTATGAGCATCTATATTTAATCGATGAATACAATTGCTCTATCCTTGTTTAGGAAAATGTTGGATATGACAGATGATGAATACAGAGAAAATAATGAATGGCTATTATTTTTATATCCTAACGGAGGTCACGGGAAAGAATGTGCTTCTGTGGTTAATATTGCAATCCAATACTAAGCTTAATTTCATGTGTTTTAAGCTATAAAATCTCTATTTGTGAATTTGGTGAGTTGTCAAGAATCCTTTCTTTATACGTTAGTAACTGCCATACATTTTATATTTCTTATCATCTATTTATTTCTTCTTGCCATTATTAGCATTAACTCCTACCATACGTTATTAGTAAGTTAGAAATTAGATTCCTGGCTTTTCGAAGGGGAGAGGGTTTTGAAAAAGAAAAAAAAAGGGGGGGGACACGCATGGAGGGAGGCATATGGGATGGCTACTGTTGGAAATTCTAGGAGGAAAAATGAAGGAACTTGAGGAGAAACATCTGGGTTTTCAGGTACCATTGAGGGATTTTAGCAAGAAGAACACTGCTAAGGCAGAGGGTTTCTTTCACTATCCATTTACTGCATTAATCTGTAAGTTCTTTAATCTATTCAATGATTTCTTTTGTTCCTCTATCTTTGCATTCAAATGGAAAATAATATATGTAAGGCTTTTATCAATCTTTAAGGTTGTATAATTTGGGGTGCATGTAGTTGTTATGTTTAAATAGCAGGAATAGAGGTTCGAACACCAAGTCATTCCCTGTGCAAAATAGTGTTTAAACAATAGTTCTTATTAGCAAGCCGCACCAAGTATTACCATAGTTAAATGTTTCATATGAGGTTTTGTTAAGGGAAGTTTCTTAATTTGAAGTAATAAACTTATCTTTATATTTTAGTTTAACACTCTTGATCATTTGAATTGAATTCACAAAACTGTCCTGAGTTAGAACTTTGACATGCTATAGATCACTTGCATATAGCATATGTAGATGTCTACTTTGTAAAGGTGTGTTATTTGGATCTAAGTCTAGGGAAGACATTGCGCCAGTTTCCTTGTCTCTTATTTATTCGTGATTTGATCTCATGGTGGGGTGCACCACTGTTTCATTTCTTGCTTGTGCTTCAATGACCTGGGAACAATATTCATTGTTTGGAGCGACTTCCAATTTTTTTAAATTGATAAACTTTTATTAAATGTTAAGCAATCTGTACCAAATTGAATATTTACAGATGATCTATTTTGGGCATAGCATGTAGTTTTTGCATTACAAGAGATGATGTCTCTTAAAGGCATTATCAAATCCATTTCATGCAGATTTTGTGTTCATTGCATTTCATGAGATGTCATATCTTTGAAACATCCAGTCATATAGTTTGCACCTTCACACGTGTCTACTGTAGCAGTTATCTCCTACAACAATAAGAGAAATAAGTTTTTTGTTGACCGCAAAAATTGATTGCCAATTATTTGCCATGATTGTAGAAGAATAATTATTTTCCTCTCTTTTTTCAACACCTTGGTAACGCCTTGAAAACTAGGAAGTTGTGGCTGATTGGATCTTTGATATCTTATATTTTCAATGGTGTTGTTTATTATTGACTGGTTGATGCATGCCTTTCATTTAAACTTTTACTGTCTAAATGTGAATCATTGGTTGAAGTTCAATCTTAAGAGCTCATAAACGATCTGATTATTTCGCTTATTTCTATGTAAATTACTGGTGCTGACCTTTAAGCTACATAAATTACTGGTGCTAACCTTTTAGCTGTCAACGTCAATAAAAAATAGAAAATAAAGTAGATCGGCTCTTTTGTAATCATGGATTGCCGTTTCCCTATCATAACACCGTAGCTATTGCTCACACCTATCTTCTTGCAACAAGTGGCATCCTTATGATCTATTTCTGAGGCGTCATTCCATTCTAATGATTTCCTTTTAGTAAAAGAAATGCAGATTCATTTTAGAGAGATACTAAAAATTAAACTTGAATTTTTTGATAGATATCGATCCATTATACAAGGCATTGAGTTACTTAAAGAAATTCCTTAAGATAGGTTTTAGTCCAGAATAGGCGTCGACCCTTATGTGCTAAAAAAAATTTCCTAAATCGGCTTTTGGATTGCGGTCAATCCAAATCTTCTTCCATAGTGTCGACCATGATAAAATTCTTGATGCTAAATCTGAATTGTCTCTAACCCATATTTCATAGACCATAAGCATAATAATTACACTTGTTTTTAGATCTATTTATTATGCCATCAACTCATACACTCAACCATTATAAATCTGCATTTAACCATTTCATTAAGTCACCATTTTAGTCACAATGATAATATTTTCAATATGTGCAGTGCAGCATCTTTTAATGACTCCTTTATACTTGCTTTATTCTTACGTAGCTTTAAGCTTAAAGATGTAAAGAGCTTTATATATCTAGTAGGAAATAACAGATAGCATATTAACCTCTTCTTAGTTTATTTAGTTCAATTTATGAAGTAATTATAAATCAGCTTGATAAATATGATTTCTTGTGTTTATGATCATTCAATAATTGGTCCCCAGAAAACTGAACTTTATTTCTTTTATAGAATAAATTAAATAATGGTGTGATTAGATTTTGTTGTCTCAAAAATGTTTTATATTATCTTTATTGTTATCATAAATTTAAATTGGTATTGGTAGTTAACAAATTTAGGTAGCTAGATATCTCTCTTTGTGTTTGAGTAGGATATCTCTAGCATGAATGTAGAAGTCTAAATTTAGGAAAGATGACAATGTATGAAAAAGACTATTCAGCCATCACTCTCATGTGAAAATTAACCATTTAGTATAAGATTTATTCTACTAGTAAGGTTATTGTATTCTTTTATGATTTTCTTCATTATAAAGAAAACTCCCTCTATTTTATAATTGTCCTATTTGTTGATGTGTTTTTATGCACATGCAAACTTAGAATAAAATACCGAGCTATTCTATCCTCTCTTGAACAAAGTCTCTCAAAGGCTAAACAATGTGATCCAATGAGACAACTCCAAGGTTCCAGATGTCAGGTCTTGACTTGCAATGGATAGACTCAGTAGTTGATGTGATTTTATTGAAACTCACAAAGGGACTTAACATTGAATTTACTCCTTATTCAAATCAAATATGTTATTCTCCTTGTGAAATGGAACTTCTAAAACCAACTACGAAAAGAAAAAGCAAAAGAGAAAGGGTTTAGAAGGCTAATCTAAGGACAATGAGATAATGAAACATGTCAAGATAGACAAACTCCTCATGAAACCAAACTTCGCTTCGCCATGAGAACCAACAACTACACAAAGCCGGTGCAATCTTCTAAGGAAACTCAAAGATTTTCATGTTGCAAATCTCCATCCAAACACCCACAGCTGGCGTAGCTTGAACAAGAATTCACAACCAAACTAAAGAAAATGAAGGTTCAGTCTAACTTTGCATAGTGGGTTGCCTTCGACAATCCATGAAAAGTATGAACCAGAAGAATTCATCAAATATCTTTACATATATTCATTACATCAATGCACTTCTAATCTATTTCTAAGCTACTTGGAAACATTTCTCCATCACATTCGAGAATTTGAAACCATGCTAACATTCCATCACCACACAAATCACCATGAAGCATTCAAAAATGAGCTTGTATTGATTTTGGAAATATACTTTTTACAACAATTTCATATGTCCTCTCAATGATTTTGAAAAGTCTCCTCTAATCTACCTCTACAACATCTACTCCTACTCCTTGATTCCTGCTCTCTCCTCTGATCATCCTCCTTTACAAATGAGAGAAATGTGCCCTTTTATAGACCTCAAAATTACATGAATGGCCAGGATTGATTCGAGAATCAATGGCCAAGATTGAGACAACAAGGTAGTTTGTTACAAAAATACTATTTTTAGAATCATTAAATGCAAACGGATGATGTGGCAAACTATGATTGGATCAATGTTGTACATGCGCCACCTCAGCATCGAACAAACTAGTTTGATTTTATTTGTGTTCATATTACTCAGAATATTTTCCCAAATCATGTCATTTTTTGTAGTAGTCTTCAAATCTTCAAATTTTCACCTTTGGAACTTGGCTGCTTCGAACTTGAAAACTTGGGAAATTTTGTTGAATTTCTTGTTGTCGATCATGCAATTGTACTTTTGAATGTATAAGTCATGGATTGCTTGATGAACCTGCCCATTTCTCTTGTTCTCGTGCAAATGATGATCTCGATGATCACTTTGGTGTTGGATCTTGATCATCTGGTACGGGTCTCTTTCATGCGACGACGATGTCCACCCTCCTCAAGCAACGCTACTCCATCGTTTGAACCTTCCCATGTGCCAACTCTTGTCATTCTTCTTCTTCATTCATCGCTCACCTACACAAATATCCTATATCAGCATATTGAAATGATGCTTCAAAAAGTGCAAAAGGACAAAATTCCACCATTTAACACATGCGGGACTAAAATATGTAATTTAGAAACATTCTACCCCCTACTGGTTGCCAATGCTCAAGCCAAAATCAAAAGATTTTAAATTGTATGACGTGTGTTCTTCACTCTGCCTTAATGTGACAAGCAAACCCTAATTTTTACATCACCGATGAAGCAATATATGTAGTTTGAATGCTCAGACTATTAAGACAAACTTTTATGCTTCAAAATGCCTATACTATGCATGTATATCTTGAGTTGACGCGGTGAGAGATTTTTGAAAGGTTTGAAAGAAAGTGCCAACATCCCACTCGCAAAAATAAACCATACACTACCTTACGACTTAAGCCACATATTGGAATTCAAGTGAATATGATGCCAAGAATAGAATGGACTACAACCTAAACACAATGGTCAATCCCTTAAGCATTATTGTGCACTCTAAATGATAAATACACACTTCATATGCCAAATATAACAATGAATCTTTCACCTGTGCATGAAGAAGAAATACAAAGATGTTTTACCCTTACTGGACTATCATGGACGAAGAAGCCATTATGACGACTTGCACAAATATTTCTTCAAATGCCTTAGCAGCAATCATGCCATGCCAATCATAACTCCATGCTCAGAGTATTGAATAAATTTACTAAGTTTGAAAAATCTCCTTGAATTTGCATTTGGGTGGGTATCCAGGCGCTAGATGGACACTAGGCAAAATGATTATGCGCTTCTAAAGAGATTCAAAAAAATCCTTCATGATGCCCAACGATACATTGCCAAGCTGAGGGATTACATACATATCCTTAGGCTTCTATTTTGGGCAAACCAACCTTAAAAGACCACTTGGAGCATTAACTCGACTATTGATGAATAAAATCTAAATCCTGACGGATATGCCTCACCCAAGTGGATGTGTACATGCCCCATGCACTCTTTGAAACGTGAACCACTTTCGTCAGAGTGCCCAGGCAGACTCATGATGCTCATATGCATAACGTCTAGTGTTTGAGCTTGCAAAGCATCTCAAGAAGACCGCCTAAGAGGACTTTTACTATCATGCTGCGTGATGCTTATTTCCCATATTTGCAAAGTCCTTTAAGATGTTCGCTTGGGTGGAGTTTTAATATCATGCTATGTTTGGTTATTTCCCATATTTGCAAAGTGCTTGAAGATGTCCGCTTGGGCGGAGTTTTGGATACCCTATGCATAATTTGAAACACTATGCATTATAAAGCAAACGGGAATGCGTGCCTAGAGTAGGTACTGTAAACTTATTTGCATTCACCGCTCAAAAGTGACTTGGAGAAGACTCATGAGGCCAATGTGTATAAGCTTGACGAAGTAAACTATGAAGCAGAGTCATGCTCCTGAGTGGCCCTTAGAATTCTCTTTGCATAGTGTTTTGAATGCAAATGGTGATACCTACGTGCACTCTCAAAATGATGCAATCTAATCACCACTAATTGTTTTGAGCGGATCCTCTCGTTTGAAAAACAACTTCCCGCAAACCGATCACCAATAAGTACTTGGAGCGGGTATATCATTCACGTTTACTCTTACCAGATCATCATGGACATGCGCTTCTTTCTACATGAAATACATATTGCAAATGAGTATGCCTGAGATGGAGCGGTCATTATGATGTCTCACATACATACTCCTTCGAACACCTGAAAGGTTATTATGCTATGCTTTGCATACCTTCCTTCAAAATGCTATGGAGTGTGAAATGCTATCATGATTTGCAAAATCTCCAAAAGGATATGTGTCGGCAATCATAAATGGAGAGAGTGGACCCCTCTCATCATCGTGTAGGATACCTAAAGAGTATGAAATGCAAAGGACTCATGAAAGTCCGCTAGAGGTGGGTTTTTGGATGCTCAACGTATAATGCCGAGGGACATGGAGATGTCATGATAAGCACCCATGAGAGGATATTATGATGAAGCTATGAAATGAGATTGAAAAGGCTTAGTAAAGAACACTAAATTGTCTGTCAATGTGGACATTTAGGACCAACGTGGATACCAAACCTGAAACACTGCAGTAGATCAATAAAAGTCTGCTTGGGCGGGCCACGAACACAAGATTGAAATAGTCTCTTGAATACTCTATGATTGACATGGGCAGATTTTTGGACAATACTTATCTCATGCAAACTACTGCATTATGGTGGAGTTTTGATTGCCTTGTGCATCGTTTGAAACTCCTTGTATATTACTCGATGACCAGTGATATCCACTTAGGCGAGCCTTCAATGTGGCTCAGCATAAATTAATGTCACAAGTGATTGTCCTATTCTAATTTATCCACTTTGGTAAGTCCACAGGTTTAGACAGGCCTTTGTTACATGGTGCGTAAACTTGGCTTAGCCTTTTCAAATCCATCGTCAACTCTTAGCCTCACCATCTTTACAAATTAATCACCAACAAATTTTCTTCCTCTCATGTGCACTAAGTTGAACACTTCACTTCCTGCCAACATCCTCACTTACAGGGGGAAATCTGAATGGGACCAAAACAAAAATGAAACAGTGAAGCCAAAAACCAAAGGTGGTCCCCATTCTTGATGGGGCAGTGTTGTGGGTATGTCACAACATCTAGTGCCAATTTGAATAAATGTTCCTAAACATTTCAAAAATAAAGACCCAATCCAAACCCAAAACATCAGACAATACCTTTAAAGTCATCAACCAGCTAGGAAACGCACTCAAAAGGGAAGAAGAATCCTAGCTTGGATCAAAACACTTCATAGTTAAACATTTTAAAAATAGTGATTAATATAAAATCTCAAGTGTTCCGAAGATAAACATGAATCACAACTTCAAAATTCCTACTTACACCCACATATTAGGTCAAATAGACATGAAAACTTGATCAAGGTGTCAAAATCAAAATCTTAGGACAATCATGTTCACATCCCAAAGATCCAAGTGTGTGCAATTGAGTTCATTCCCATCCGTCAGCAACCAAGATCACCTCAGTTCCTCCGCATTAAACTACGTGATTAGTACACACCTCATGAACTACCTGGACATGGCCCCACTACCAGCGAGCATCTATAGCCCTGACAGGTTTGTCTCGCAATTCCACTCAAGCAGAGCCCTACTGCTGGTCAGGTATTCATAGCCTTGGTAAAGATTACTTGATCGCCCATCTAACTAAGTTATAGTGTGTGATTTCTAATTTTCTTTTCATTTCTTTTTCTTTTGATTTTCAATATGCTTTGCTTGGTAGAGTACAATGCAGTACCGCTATGTGATAACTCAGCTAGCTGGGTGTGGACTTACGATGGCGGCAAAGGTGGACCTTTAGATTTTTCACTTAATGCGAGATCACAAAGATTCTCTTAGGTACCTCTAGATTTTAAAAGCATGAAAAGATATAAGATCTCAAAATAGTTCAAGTCGTTCTAAACAGTCAATTTATCTTCCAAGAACAAGCAACATGATATTCAAACACTAACAATGGAGTCCATAATGAATCCATCCATCTGACACAAATTTCTCAAAGGAAAACTAAGAGGTTAATAAATAGATTAAGATTTGGCATTTTAAACATGATAATCACAAGATGTCAGTGTCAAGACACAATATACAATTCCCTTTCGAGTCAAGTATAAATCATAATTAGTTGATAAAGCTAAAGAAAATCATCCTCAGATTCCAAAGAATTTCATGAGAATTTATCAAAGAAATGAACTAACACTTGATAAGAATCAGGCCAAATGTGCTTAAAGGATAGCATCACTTATTTCACCAACGGGAAACCCACGAAAGCAAACCTAAACTAAAGCAACAACCCAAATTATGGAAAGCAAACTACTCTAAAGCAATGGAAAGGAAAACCTACTCTAAGCAAGCTATGTACAAAGAGCAAACAAGACTCAAAACATCGAAATATATACAAGACCTCAAACGATTTCTCAAAATGAAAAGTAGTAATAAGGCACATGTGATGGTTCGGATTTTGGCAAATTTGTCCTTGAATTCAGAGAAAAATTCTCTCACAACACAATCATTGAATTTAGAAAAATTTACACACAAAATCAGCAGTTGTGGTGACTCATTTGGACCATGATTAATCCATATGTAGGTTGTTTTTCCAGAATTTCCATAATCGAATTCATACTCTTCAAATTCGCAACATGGAAATTCATGATCTTCAAATTCATAATCTTCATCACTAGGAGCAAGGAAAGATTCAACCTGGTGGTCTTCATCCTCAAGCAAAAATTCATCATCTTTCATCAAGGTATCCAATGGTTGAAGTTGGTGATGGATCATCCCACTCACATCCGCAACATGCAAATCAACATTATAATCAATAGTGGGCATATCAAAATGAAAAGGTGAAAATAATTGAAATTTAGAAGCATGGAATGTTTCACCTGTAAGTTCATCTTGGATTTTCAACAATGGGCCTAGCATCAATTCGAATTGCCTTGTATATTTGGCCTCCATTTCTTCAATTTGTTCATTTTGGCATAGCTTTGAATGTACTTCATTTATGAGAGCACCGAGCACCCCTTCGAATTGCACTTGATTGTCAGGCTTGTGAATGATGGCTTGTAGCATATCTTCATGATTACCATCTCTTTGAAGGATTCTTGAAACCTCTTGCAATTCACTCTTAATAATCTCTTCTAGTAACATGAATGAGTATGTAGCAAGAAATTCCTCTTCCTGCAATGAACTCAAGCCACTTTCTTCTTTGATGGAGGAGTCAACATCTTTTTCATCAATTACCTTTCTTTGAACATCTTTTGTTCCCTTTTCAACTTCTTCAGTAGGAGGTTCATTCTTACTTGGAAGAAGGTATGCAAACAGACCTTCCACTTGATTATCAAGTTCACTTGTGCTATCCTCATTAGTAAATAACCTGGGAACATCTTCTTCTTTGGGTGGTGAATTGATTTCTTGAAGACATTTGCTCCACAAGTCATCTAATCTCAATTGCACTTTGGATTCTTCTTCCAACCTTAATTCTTCCTTTACTTGATGAATAGCTTCCTGACAAGATGAACACATGAGTTCTGAATGAGTGGTGTTGTGAATCCTGCACCAACCACCTGGAATCAACATTTCCTCCATAGGAAGGTCCTTCTCAATACTTAGTCTCTTCTTGATCATTTCCTTAAAACTTATGAAGAACTCTCTTTCATCAAATAAGGCTTCGGGAAGTATCTTTGTAGAAACAATTGGCTCATGTACCTATGAAAAAGAAATTTTTCTTTGCAATGCTAATTCCATCCTTGATAAGAAAGTTAGGCAATATAGCTCCTCATGTCCATTGGTTTCATGAATTCTACATCCATTCCTTGATACGAAGTCACCCAAACTCTTAGTATAGAGTTGTGCATTCAAAGTCCACCAAAGCTGAAGAATATCATCTTGAGGATGATCATATTTCTGCCCACAACCATGAAACTGCTTCCAATGTGGTGAGAAATCCATCCTTCTTTTTGGGTATTTTTCAATTTTTTACTTTTTTTTTTATATTTTTTAACTTTTATGTTTTTTGGATTTTTGGCATAAAAGAGATCTAACAAATCTCAAATTTGGCTTTGAAAGCTCACTTGGTTCCAATTCCACAATTTGGAGTTTGTTCGTGTGCTCGGAGTGAAAGAAGCAATGCAATTCCTTGTTCATGCCCTTTTATCTTGAGTTGAGATGTATGAAATTCTTCGTTCTGGCCTCCTCCTTGCTGAATTTTGTCAAACGATGTGAGAAGCATCCATAAAAACAATGAATGATAAAACATCAGAATATCTTGTGTATGCTTGGAACAAATGGAGCAATTCATTGTTCTTGCCCTCCTTCTAGTGCCAATTCTGTTGATGTGTTTTTATGCACATGCAAACTCAGAATAAAATACCGAGGTATTCTATCCTCTCTTGAACAAAGTCTCTCAAAGGCTAAACAATGTGATCCAATGACACAACTCCAAGGTTCCAGATGTCAGGTCTTGACTTGCAATGGATAGACTCAGTAGTTGATGTGATTTTGCTAAAACTCACAAAGGGACTTACGTTGAATTTACTCCTTATTCCAATAAAATATGTTATTCTCCTTGTGAAATGGAACTTCTAAAACCAACTACAAAAAGAAAATGCAAAAGAGAAAGGGTTTAGAAGGCTAATATAAGGACAATGAGATAATGAAACATGTCAAGATAGACAAACTCCTCATGAAACTAGACTTCGCTTCGCCATGAGAACCAACAACTACACGAAGCTGGTGCAATCTTCTAAGGAAACTCAAGGATTTTCATGTTGCAAATCTCCATCCAAACACCCACAGTTGGCACAGCTTGAACAAGCATTCACAACTGAACTAAAGAAAATGAAGTTTCAGTCTAAATTTGCAAAGTGGGTTGCCTTCGACAATCCACGAAAAGTATGAACCAAAAGAATTCATCAAATATCTTTACATATATTCATTACATCAATGCACTTCTAATCTATTTCTAAGCTACTTGGAAACATTTCTTCATCACATTCAAGAATTTGAAACAATGCTAACATTCCATCACCACACAAATCACCATGAAGCATTCAACAATGAGCTTGTATTGATTTTGGAAATGTATTTTTTACAACAATTTCATATGTCCTCTCAATGATTTTGAAAAGTCTCCTCTAATCTATGTCTACAGCATGTACTCCTACTCCTTGATTCGTGCTCTCTCCTCTGATCATCCTTCATTACAAATGAGAGAAATGGGCCCTTTTATAGACCTCAAAATTACATGAATGGCCAAGATTGATTTGAGAATCAATGGCCAAGATTGAGACAACAAGGCAGTTTGTTACAAAAAATACTATTTTTAGAAAAATTAAATGCAGACAAATGATGTGGCAAACTATGATTGAATCAATGTTGTGCATGTGCCACCTTAGCATCAAACAAACTGGTTTGATTTTCTTTGTGTTCATATTACTCAGAATATTTTCCCAAATCATGTCATTTTTTGTAGTAGTCTTCGAATCTTCAAATTTTCACCTTTGGAACTTGGCTGCTTCGAACTTGAAAACTTGGGAAATTTTGTCAAATTTCTTGTTGTCGATCATGCAATTGTACTTTTGAATGTATAATTCATGGATTGCTTGATGAACCTGCCCATTTCTCTTGTTCTTGTGTAAATGATGATCTCGATGATGAATTTGGTGTTGGATCTTGATCATCTGGTATGTGTCTCTTTCATGCAACGATGATGTCTACCCTCCTCAAGCAATGCTACTCCATCCTTTAAACCTTCCCATGTGCCAACTCTTATCATTCTTCTTCATTCATCGCTCACCTGCACAAATATCCTATATCAGTATAGTGAAATGATGCTTCAAAAAGCTCAAAAGGACAAAATTCCACCATTTAACACATGCGAGACTAAAATATGCAATTTAGAAACATCCTGCCCCCTACTGGTTGCTAATGCTCAAGCCAAAATTGAATGATTTTAAATTGTATGATGTGTGTTCTTCGCTCTGCCTTAATGTGACAAGCAAAGCCTAATTTTTACATCACCGATGAAGCAATATCTATAGTTTGAATGCTCAGACTATCAAGACAAACTTTTATGCTTCGAAATGCCTATACTATGCATGTATATCTTGAGTTGACGTGGTGGGAGATTTCTGAAAGGTCCAAAAGAATGTGCCAACATCCCACCCACAAAAATAAACCATACACTGCCTTATGACTTAAGCTACATATTGGAATTCAAGTGAATATGATGCCAAGAATAGAATGGACTGCAACCTAAACACAATGGTCAATCCCTTAAGCATTACTGTGCACTCTAAATGACAAATACACACTTCATATGCCAAATATAACAATGAATCTTTCACCTATGCATGAAGAAGAAATACAGAGATGTTTTACCCTTGCTGGACTATCATGGACGAAGCAGCCATTATGACACCCTGCACAAATATTTCTTCAAATGCCTCAGCAGCAATCATGCCACGCCAATCATAACTCCATGCTCAGAGTATTGAATAAATTTGCTAAGTTTGAAAAATCTCCTTGAATGTGTGTTTGGGTGGGTATCCAGGTGCTAGATGCACACTAGGCAAAATGATTATGCGCTTCTAAAGAGATTCAAAAAAATCCTTCATGATGCCTAGGCTGAGGGATTACATACATATCCTTAGGCTTCTATTTTGGGTGAACCAACCTTAAAAGACCACCTGGAGCATTAACTTGACTATTGATGAATAAAATCTAAATCCTGATGGATATCCCTCACCCAAGCGGATGTCTACGTGCCCCATGCACAATCTAAAATGCGAACCACTTTCGTCGGAGTGCCCAGGCGGACTCATGATGCTCATATGCATAACGTCTAGTGTTTGAGCTTGCAAAGCATCTCAAGAAGACCGCCTAAGAGGACTTTTACTATCATGTTGTGTGATGCTTATTTCCCATATTTGTAAAGTGCTTTAAGATGTCCTCTTGGATGGAGTTTTAATATCATGTTGCATTTGGTTATTTCCCATATTTGCAAAGTGCTTGAAGATGTCCGCTTGGGCAGAGTTTTGGATACCCTATGCATAATTGAAACACTATGCACTATAAAGCAAACGAGAATGCATACCTAGAGCGGGTACTGTAAACTTATTTGCATTTACCGCTCAAAAGTGAACTTGGAGCGGACTCATGAGGCCAATGTGTATAAGCTTGACGAAGTAAACTAAAAAGCAGAGTCATGCTCCAGAGAAGCCCTCAAAATTCTCTTTGCATAGTGTTTAGAATGCAAATGGCGATACCTACGTGCACTCTCAAAATCATGCAATCTAATCACCACTAATTGTTTTGAGCGGATCCTCTCGTTTCAAAAATAACTTCCTATAAACCGATCACCAATAAGTACTTGGAGCGGGTATATCATTCATGTTTACTCTTACCAGATCATCACGGACATGTGCTTCTTTCTGTATGAAATACATATTAGAAATGAGTATGCCTGAGATGGAGCGGTCATTATGATGTCTCACATACATACTCCTTCAAATGCCTGAACGGTTATTATGCCATGCTTTGCATACCTTCCTTTAAAATGCTATGGAGTGTGAAATGCTATCATGATTTGCAAAATCTCCAAAAGGATATGTGTTGTCAATCATAAATGGAGAGAGCAGACCCCTCTCATCATTGCACAGGATACCTGAAGAGTATGAAATGCAAAGGACTCGTGAATGTCCGCTGGAGGTGGGTTTTTTGATGCTCAACGTATAATGCCAAGGGACGTGGAGATGTCATGATAAGCACCCATGAGCGGATATTATGATGAAGCTATGAAATGAGATTAAAAAGGCTTAGTAAAGAACACTAAATTGTCCGCCAATGTGGACATTTAGGACCAATGTGGATACCAAACCTGAAACACTATAGTAGATCAATAAAAGTCCGCTTGTGAGGGCCATGAACACAAGATTGAAACGGTCTCTTGAATACTCTATGATAATTGATGTGGGTAGGTTTTTGGACAATACTTATCTCATGCCAAATACCGCATTATGGTGGAGTTTTGATTGCCTTGTGAATCATTTGAAACTCCTTGTATATTGGCCGATGACCAGTGATATCCACTTAGGCAGGCCTCCAATGTGGCTCAGCATAAATTAATGTCACAGGAGATTGTCCTATTCTAATTTCTCCACTCTTGTAAGTCCACAAGTTTAGACAGGCCTTTGTTACATGGTGTATAAACTTGGCTTAGCCTTTTCAAATCCATCATCAACTTTGAGCCTCACCATCTTTGTAAATTAATCACCAACAGATTTTCTTCCTCTCATGTGCACTAAGTTGAACACTTCACTTCCTACCAACATCCTCACTTACAGGGGGAAATCTAAACGAGACCAAAACAAAAATGAAACAGTCAAGCCAAAAACTAAAGGGGGTCCCCATTCTTGATGGGGTGGTGTTGTGGGTATGTCACAACACTATTATAAATAAATCTTTATTTTATAGAAATGGCTCATTGTATGAATATGAATTTTATTCTATGAATATATGAGTATTGAAGTAATTGAGTATTGAAGTATTTGAATCTATAATTTATAGGAATATATCTTAAATGGAATTATCTTGTTATAATAGATAAAGGCATAATAGTGGTAATAGTTTGTTATTTCTTGATGAATAAAAAATGAACACTTGCTTAATTTAATTCTATGTATTGATATAATCAGGAGATTTTGTTGCAATGGTATAGGTAGCTTTTCTAGCAATGTTGATTTATTCTAGATTAGATGTCTGAATAAGAAGATGTCTCATAGTTTGAATTAGTGTTATATAATTGTTTTTATTATAGCAAAATTGATTTATTTTGCAAGAATTAACGAGGTCTTTTCTTAGAATTATAAAATTGGATCAAAAGTTTAGTCGATTGCATTATCTAATCAAGACTTTTCTTATGAGTCGATGAGTTTAAGAAGATTGGTCATTTTAAGACTTAGATTGTTTGTTGATGACTTGACTTCCAAATGAGAGCATTTATATTGAATATTTCTATATGGTGAATTAGGTATATGTTTTCATTATCTAATGTAACTTTTTACTTGTTTATTTAGTAAGCATAATGGAAATTTGTATGTCAATTTGAAAAAAACCATTTATGTTGAGAAGTTTCATGAATGCAAACCTTTATATTCTTTTGTCATCATATATGGATGTGAACTAAGATTGAGAAGAGGTCGATATCATGTGAATATCATTTTAGATGTTTTGGATGTTATCAGATCTTCTGATTACAAGATCTAGGTTACAAACTACGAAGTCTCTGCGCTACTCATACGTAGGCAAGGCTCCTGAGCCCCTGAGACATTAGGTCGGCCCTTACGGCCTTAGGATTGCCATTTTGTGCAATTAATATTATACAGAACTAATGTTTCTTTAGATGTGTAGAATGAGACCTTTAGCCATGCAGGACTCAGAAGCTAAGGAAGCATTCCTAATTTGCATATGGATGATCATCTAGTACCAGGGTAAATGGTTATACATACGTATAATTTAAATTTGATATATTGTATCTAACATTTCAATTACGATGAATGTGATGTACTCTTTTATGAAATCTGAGATTTACTAAGTTGAGATTTGTAAATTATATTTATCATGCAATTAATTTCATTATTGTTATCTATCAATATTTTTAGAGATAAGCATTACAAAAAGTGTGTGTGTATGTGTTCAATTGATGCATTAGACATAGAACAAAGCATGGTTATTTTGATCATGTTCGTGTGTACTAATGAGTTTTGGTATATGGTTGAATGTTGCTTAAGTTCAATAATGCAATCATGCTATCCCTAGAGATGTTAGTTAACTTGTTGAATCAGAAGATGATGAGGAAGTTGATTTATAACTATGAATTAGTTGCCCTTGTCATGCCCAAAATATACATTAATGAAATGTCCAATGTGCTCCTAGCCCTATCAAATGTTGCAATTGCTATGTAGGAAAATGGATGTATAAACTTTGATGATAGTAATAAGTTGGCTACTTCTTCCCACCTTCTAGAGAGTGTCGAGGTGCCCCAATACTCCAATGGGGAAACAATACTCCAATGGGGAAAAAGATCTATGTATGTTGTCTTATGAGAAGCAGCAAGGGCGACTGAAAAGTTGTGGGTTTTGCAAACAAAATTTAATGGTGAGGAAATGGGTTCATCAGAAGATGATGAGGAAGTTGATTTATAACTATCAACAATAGAATTAAGGGAAAAAAAAACTAACAAAAAAATGAATCCATTTATCTATGAAAGCCTATGCATTTCCAGGCCTAGAAGAAGCCAAGTGGAAAGAAGGTGGCATGGAAGTAGAACGTGACAACGGGAGTGGTGGACATTAGTAATAGAAATAAAATTTCAACCTTTTCATTTTCTTTACTGTAGTTTTGCTTAGAATAAAATAATCCTGATTATTCATTTTGAGGAGCCAATTTTAGTTTATTTTCATAAAAATTAGTTGTTGTGCGATAATGTATCATTATTTATAAATTTATTGAATCCACTTATTAAGTGCTTTGATGGCTCCTGGATCCTATGGTTATGATTTCCAATCGAATGTTGTTTAAAATTTGGGTTTTAATTTATAAATAGATATTAACCAAATAATTTTTTAACTCTAGTTTGTTAAATCATGGCTTGATTGGTGTTTGGGAGTATGAAAAACATGATTAATTCTTTGGGAGAGATTTTCAGATATTTTATTTTTTTACTTGAAGACCTTAAAACAAGCTATTTAAAACTACTGCCACATTGAAAAATATATTATTTGTTTGTTAATTTGTTGGGAAAAGTGGTAGTTGTTAGGTGGAATTTACCATATGTAAAAAGGATATCGGCTAATAAAAATATTTTCAAATGACATGAAATATTGTTAAGTGGAATTTACTATATGTAGAAAGGATATCATCTAATAAAAAATATTTTCAAATGGTGTGAAATATTTATTTTCTTAATCCAATATAAAAATAGATTCAATCTAACATGCATAAAATATACATTCTAAAGCATTAACATCACAATGGTGCATTAAGAAATATGTGCTCCAAAATAATTTGGAACTTTTGATGCATAACTTTTTTTTTCTATTTTAAAATTTCAATTAAATTTGTTTCATATTGAAAACCAGGTTCAACTTCCTCGTGTCCTATTTATGTTTCAAGGCTTTTGTAATATTTTGATTTATATGTTCATTTTGATGAAATATTTTAGCAGAATATTTTTCATGTTTAATAGTTGAGAAATGGATTATTTTGGATTTTTTCTATTTTTGTTTATAATGTTTTAAAGAACTCATTTTCTCCTTTGCATGATTCATAAAATGTGTAAAATCACTTTCTATGTGTCCATTTATGTCCATAGATGTTTAAGGGAAAAGTAAGAAATTCATTATTGTATTGGAGTACAATTAAGTTTTTACAATAGTGAAGAATTTTATTGTACTGAATTTTTTACCCAAAAGAATTTCTCTAAGTAAACATACTACATATTGTCTTTACTTTTTATTAGTCCTTGACTATAATTTGGGGACTATTATTTTCATCTCAATGAATTATGTATTAATCTTGCCGGCCAAAAATTTCACCTTACTCTATAATGTTTTGTAATGTTTACAATTTCTTATAGCTGATTTTCTATTTTTTGATTGGCCCATATTTTTTTATTCATTCTATTTGTAAGAATGGGCTAAAACGACACCTAGATGTTGCTTAGGGTTTGTGTACAGTATGTGTCACAACTTGCTGCAATGTGCAACTCCCAAAATCTAGCAGGTGCTATATATATAAATAATACCAAGTAAGCAACACACTCTTTCTATTTAGATTTTGGTGTAGGAGTTTGTTTCTATACATGTCATTCTATGTAAGGATTTTTTTTTTATATGTTTTTGATAATATAAGGTGGCAAAACAAGGGGCCAAACCCTTACAAAAAGCAGACAGGCCATACAGGCAGCAAGCACAAGAAGTGCCAAAACAAAAACAACAACAGAAATCCCATCAAAACTAGCATAACCAGTAAAACCAGCTGCTAATCTAAGATAGTAATTCCATTATAACTAGCAAAACCAGCCTCAAAACTAAGAAAGTAAAATAGAGTAGCAGAGTAGCAGAGTATCACCAAAATAACGACAGAAACTAAGGAGGCAAATTCTCTCCTTGTTTAACCATAGACTTAATAATGTCATCTAAATTATTGGCAAGATCATCATTGTCCACATTGACAGGCACCCCCAGGTTTTTTAGCACAAAAATATTAAGGAAAATGGAACTCCTGAGCACAATGGAGAGGTTCTACTCCAGCTTCTTAATGTGAGCCCTTAGACCTGCCAGATCAGTTCCCAGACTAGCAGCAGTGTCCATATCATCCTCAGCCTCTTCCACGAACATCTCACCTGCTTTGTCGGCATTGTCGGCAGAGTCAACAACTTCCTCAGTGGTAGCCCCCGTATCATGAGTCCCCTACTTATCATCAGCATCCCTAGAAATGCCCTGAACCTCTATCTCCTTATCCTCATCCCCTCTAGTGGACTCTTCTGAGCCGCTCTCAGAGTAATCAATGAGTTTTGCTTTCAGAGCAAGTTTGCCAACGATACGCCCTGACCACCTAACACTAGAGGGGAGACCATCCTTGACTACCTTAGCAGAAGAATGAGACTTGCTACTCTGGCCCATCGGGGTCCTACTAGGATTTTTAGGGGTCCCAATCACAGCCCTACCAATGCTTATGTCCCCAGCAATAGCCTTTCTCTTTTTGCCCTTTGTGCTAATAGTAGGACCCGGAGTATCATCAGAAGTTTCCTCAGGGATGGAAAAGGCAACATCTTTAGACTTAGTAGGAGCAAGGGATGGCCCGGGTTCTTCAGCACTAGGAATATCCTTAGGGTTAGAGGAGGGTTCACCACTATTGGTTTGAATAGATTTGGAGGGTTCAAGGGCAAGATGGTGGTTATAGAGACAGAGGATAAGGCCCTAATGCAGAGGGATAGGTTTTTTTGTAGGGTTTTTAACCAATTTAGCCCTAACCCTAAGGACCGAATGTTCGAGGGAGTAAAGCAGATAAAACAAAAAGCTAATTTGAGCATTGCGATGAAAATGATTTAAAAGGGGGAGGTGATAGTTGTAGAACCTGGTGAAGCACCCCTCCAGGGTGATATACTTCATGAGGAGGAAGCACACAGCGTCCCAAGGCTCGGGCAGCTTCGCTCTGTCGAATCCCCCCTGATAAGGAACTAATTCTTCGCCCTCTCCAAGAAAGAGATTTTGGCTAGAAGTGTCTACAATTTTGGTTTTCCTCTGCAGTTTCAAACCCTGGGTAGACATACCAGTGGCCATAGCAATCACACTTTTAGAAATTTCAAAGCTGATTCCGCCCACCGTAACCCACCGGTTCTGCCAAGACCTGGTGAATTGTTCAGAGAGATTTTCATTATATCCATTGGGCCACTCCAAATAGGGGCTAATCCCTCCCTCTTTGCAATAATGTCAGACCACCAAGTTGTCTTTAAACTCACAGCAAGAGACAGGTTCGATTCTAATTCTATCTCCACCCATATCAGAATTATACAGCATGTCACAGAAACCCCCAATCTCTTCAGTCAAATTTACAGGAGCATTACTGGCTTGATCGAGGCTAATAATGCGGGTGATAACACTGCACGCATTATCATAAATATGGGGAACCTTGCAAAAATGGTGCTTACGCATCCCATACTTAAAAATAATTACACAGCACACACCATGATGGTCCAGCCATCTGCTCGCCTTATGAGAGCAAGGAGATGATATGACAGTAGAGAAAGTACCCAAAGACCCGTACTTCGAGAGGCACGTCAGCCCCCTCCCAATGAGCTGACAATCTGAGTTGTCTTTCCAACAAGTCTAACTCATCAATACCCTAACATTTCCTTAAGAATGAGTGCCTTAATATTAAAAGGGATATGATCAAATTGGCGCCAACACCACCAGTTTGAATAACATTGTCCCAGTTCTGCACAGGCATCTGCAACTCCATTGCCCTCACGGTAAATATGTGAGATATTCACCCTGGGAACCTTCTGCAGGAGGATCTGTATATCCCTAATAACGTCTTTCAACTTAATGCCCACAGTCGACACATTGTTGACTGCATCAATGACCATTTTAGAGTCCCCCTGGATATATAAATTCCTAATACCAAGGGATATGGCCAATTTAATCCCCCACAGAAGAGCCATAGCCTCAGCATAGTTATTACTTTGACAGCCCAAACCGCCCGCATAGACTTATTTTGTTCTTCATTATTGGAGCTTTCTTGTATTTGAAGATTATTTTTTAATGGTTTTCTATTGAAGGTTGGACTTATTATTGGCTATAGTTTTTATATGTTATTTCTTAAGACAAATGAGATAAACAACTCATTGTGCCATGATAGGTGTCCATGGTATGCTCTAAAGCCCATATTTTTGCAGGAAGCTTTGATCCTAGGAAATATCATTTCTATATATCTATATTATATTGTCCCATCAAGTTGTGGTCTCTTTCTTTTTTTTTTAGCAAAGTTAAAAATGGTATATATTTTGTTCTTCATTGTTGGAGCTTTGTTGTATTTGAAGATTGTTTTTTAATGGTTTTCTATTCAAGGTTGGACTTATTATTGGCTATAGTTTTTATATGTTATTTTTTAAGACAAATGAGATAAAGGCCTCATTGTGCCATGATAGGTGTCCATGGTATGCTCTAAAGCCCACATTTTTACATAAGCTTGGATGCTGGCAGATGTCATTTGTATATATCTATGTTATGTTCTCCTATTGAGTTGTGGGCTTTTGTTTTTAGCAAAGTTAAAAATTGTATATATTTTGTTCATCATAATTGAAGTTTTGTTGGATTTGAAGATTTTTGTACAACTATTTGTTCAGATTTTGACTTATTATTGACTATAGTTTCTTATTATTTGTTACTACAGTAAACTACAACCAAAAGACTAAGTTGTACATAATGTATAAATAGTCTAGTTTATACAATATTCAAATAAACCACTAAAGTGTTGTTTAAATGGGGAGTAAAACTAAATTTTCATGTAACAACCTAAACATTGTTTAAGTAGGGACTAGGGAAAGGTTGTACCAAGTCTTGAATAAACATGGAACAATAAATAAGTCTAGATTAGATAACCAAATTGGTTAGCACCAAGCATTGTAATTTAGGGAAGTTTGCATTGTTCAAGTTACATTGTAGTAAATATGGACATTGAAATTACAATATGAATCTAGAAACATAAAAACTCTAGTTTAAACAAAAAGATATGCCATATTCATTGCTTCAAAAACTTTTAAGCTATTTTTACTAATATTAAATTTTTAAAATCCATATCTTTTCTTTTTTTTTTCTATGACAATCTTTGTTGTGTAGGGACAACATAAAAATTAGTTTTGGCATACTATAAATGCAAAACAAAACATAAATTTTAATTTGTTTATTGGATAGATCATTCCAAGCTTTTGATCTCAATGAATATTAAAATTTAGTTTTGCATCAAGAATTGCTTTGATAGGGAATACATAAATTTTAATTTGTTTATTTGCTAGTTCATTCCAGGATTTTGATCTCAATGAATATTAAAATTCAGTTTTGCATCAAGAATTGCTTTGATAGGGAATACTTTATTGTCAAGTACTTTTTACCTATCCATCTATGATAGATTGGAGTTGTTTGTCTTAATTGTCTTTAACATTTTAGGATTGTATTGTTTGAGTTATAACTTGTGTATTGATATTCATACACATATTGAAGTGTTGAGATAGACTCGTGTTATTGCATGTGGACAATACATTTATATCAATGGATGCTTAGCTATATAGTCTAACATTGAAAGGCGAGGGTGTAGATTAACTTGTTTTACATTGTCATGATAGTTGAAATGTAGCACAATAGATAGTTGTGGAGTGCATGAAATTCAAAAGAATGGTATTAGTATTAAATTGACTCTATGGCACAAATCTAAGGTATTATTTGTAGAATTATGAAAATTTTTTATGTCGTACAAATCTAGTGTTGTTTACTAGAATCTCAACCATATCAGGGTTACCATTGACTATATATACCATAGACAAAAGATGGGGGTGTCGAGGCAAATTACGCAGGCCTCATGGCTCCCCCTATAGGACGTACACATTTAACACAAACAAAACCTAGAGTATTTGTTGCAATCTCTGTATCCTTTGGGCTCAACTCCTTCATCACCTCCACCTCGTCCTCAACCTCATCTTCATCACAACACTTAGATTGCACCGAAATGGCATAATCAGGAAGATTAATTTTCAAACTTAAAGTTATCTCCTCCACTACTATTTGTAAACATAGCTACCTCCTTTTAATGGCCTATAAATGCTCCAAGTAACAATCAAAATGTACCTCTGAATGAAGTAAAACATCCCCAATATCATCATTCTAAAGGATCGTTGTAGTGGACAACATTGAAGCACAAGTCAAAGACTAAGCTGCATCGAAGGTATTTAGTGTATTATGGGTCTAATAACAAATATTCCATCATCTGTTGAATGTTAACCCCTGAAATAGTCATCCATATCCCTAGCCATAAACTAAATGCTCTACAGCCAAAGGCGAAGACTAATGTTTGTGATGTCTCTCTATCATCACCATGAAATCTACAAGCGCCTCCTCCCTAGAGACACATTGCTTCCTCTTCTTGCCATTCTTCTCAGCCATGACTTCTTAACCCTTCATCTCAACCGCATTCCTCCTACCCATTCTCTGATCACCAACTGCAAATACCATAGACATATGGAGAGCCTCAATATAAAGGAAAATAGAGTGTCGATGAAGATATCTCTGCCCATGCCACATACTTGTTGATTCTATCTTTGTGCCTTAATGCAAAATGAATGTCTTACCGAAATCATCATTAGAAAGTCATCTCCTGTCACCATCTTTAATCATCAATGGGTAAATGCAAGAAGTTGTGTCCACTTAAGGTGGAAGTTTCAGAGTTAGAAAAAAATCCAAAATTGGGTGACTGAAAACGGGATCCCATTTCTATAAAACAGGATCCCGTTCTGTATCGGGATCCCAAGCCTAAAATCCAAAATGGGATCCCGTTCCATAACATGATCCCAAACCTAGAACCAAAAACGGGATCATGTTTAATAAAATGGGATCCTGTTTTCAAAAAGTATTAAATTTTAAAAAAATGGCAAAGACCCCATTTTTCCCAGTAACAGGTGACCGCTGAGAACAGGATCCCGAGTTGAGTCACCATCAAAACAACAAATAAGTGGATTTTTCCACTTCTACAATTTAGTAATGAATCTTTTGAAGTTTCCCTTGTTTGTTTTGGTGTAAAATACAATCAAAATTTAAATTGTAAATTGTGATTTAGGGTTTCTGTTTATGAAATCAATAGCTATTTTTTGACATTTTAGTTGTAAAATACAATGGAAATTTTGAAAGACTATATCATATAAAAGGATAGAATTTGAACAAACTGTCAAAATTTTGTTTAAATTTGAGAATTGAATAGCTGTATTTAGACATTTTAGCTGTAAAAATACAATTGAAATTTTGAAACGACTGTATCATATGAAAGGATGGATTTTGAATAAATTGCCAAAAATTATATAGCATTGGGATGATATATATATTTGGTTTTTATAAAATTTACTTATATAAATGTATGTCATTGTATTTTAAAGGTACTATTGAATAGGTAACTGTCATGTAAAAAAATTACAACAAACCATAATAAAACCTTTATCACGTCCTTCATAATCAAACCTTTAGAGACAACCAACTAATCAAGGATTGAGAAAATTTTACAGTTTTTGTGATAGCCAACTAATCAAGAATGAAATTAAGCCAACAAATGTAACTTTAGAGACACTTGTAGTTGTCCTCACTAGCTAGATTATGCCCTTGGGATGAACATCATGATGTTAATTGTGATACGAGCCTAACCGCATTGGTAATGCTTCTCCTAATCTTAATGACATTCATGTAGGCCCCACTCATGATCCTTATGAAGATCTTGCCACCACTAACCTCTTTCATGATAGGTCACTATCCTTACCATCTACTTAGACCTATAATACCTTGAGCTTATCGATTGGGACCAACATGAGCCTTAATGATTTGATGTTTTCCAAAATGATGAAGCCATCATGAAACTTATGAAGTGTCAAGACCACATCCCCATTGTAATCATAAGAAAGACTTTTCCACCATACTTAACACCTATGCTTATTTTGGAGAGAAACAAGAACCCTTTAGTCCTAAGACACCCTAGTAGACATAATAGCAACAAGATATAAGAAGAAACTTGTGATCGATTAAAATGATACAATAAAAATGGACACTTCCCAAGAGCTCCAAGCAATGACAAACTTCACCTTCCATTAGATACCACTCAGATACAAGATGACTCCCCTCTCCTTGTTGAGGATGCTATAGACATCAACTTGTGAATAGAAGAGGACCCTAAACTCTCTAAGATATTAGCTCCACTGGACCTTGACATCAAAGAAGGCATAACCATTAGCCTTAAAGATTACGTTGATTTCTTCATGTGGTCTTATGGTGATATGCCTTGAGACTCCATCTTTAAAGTCATGCATCATCTTGTGGTTCACCTCAATGCCAAACCTATTCAATAAAAGCTACGCAAAATATACCCCCAAGTAGCCCTCTTGGTCAAAGAAGAATTGTATCAACTCTTGGATGTGGGGTTCATGAACAGACTATTACTTATCCTAAATGGGTCTCTAATGTGGTCTTAGTTAGCAAGAAAACTAAGGGAATTCATGTTTGCACTAACTTTTGAGATATCAAAAAAGGATACCCTAAAGATAACTTTTCTCTACCAAACATTGATATGATTGTGGATCTCATAGCCATATATATATAATATTATCATTAATCTAGATATAATATCCCTTGAAACATTTGAGTTAGACATGGAGACACCTAGATTATGGAGAGGTCTATGTAAGAAAACACCTCCTGTAGACTCAACACAAACTTATCCCTCAACCCTCTAAATTGTGACTTACATCATTTGATTACCCTAGAACACACTATAGACAGCTCTATACAAATTTGGCAAAAGATATTTTCTCCTAACAAAAACTTGTATATGTAAAAGTATCTACTACTACATTAGATTTGATATACTTCTTAAAAGGAAAGAGTTGGGACTAACAACTAAATAGAAAACAATAATTTTGCAAATAGGAAATAGGAAACAAAATTGAGCTAGAACCATCTTGACTAATTTATCTTTTTCTAGCTAGATTGAATCCCTACAATCATGTAAGTTAAAAACAAAGCATCAAATTCTTCATTAAATTTAATTCACAAATCATCAGAATATATATTCATCTTCATACTCAGATTAGTTAGGTCTAGGCAACTAGTAACTTCAATCCTATCTCCATTATCAAATTTGGTTTCCATAGGCAACTTCACCAAATTTAGGTTTTCAGATCATGTGGCATGCACAAGATATCCACCTCAAGGTAGTTCTCCAAGTCTAGTTATAGTCTTGCAGATGTTCATTATGATTCTACCTAGGTGGTATGATAGTCCATTGGTTTCTAGATGACATCATTCAATAGCATATCTATGCATCTAAACATTCACCCAAGTCATTGATATATATTGAACATTCACCCTTCATTTAATCAAAGCATCAAATTCTTCATTAAATTTAAATCACAACTCATCATAATATATTCATCTTCTTACTCAGATTAAGTCCTAGGCAACTAGTAGTCAATCCTAGATCTCCATTATCAAATTTGGTTGCCATAGCCTGCAACTTCACCAAATTTAGGTTTTTAGATCATATGGCATGCACAAGATATCCACCTCAAGGTAGTTTTCCAAGTCTAGTTATAGTCTGAAGCAAATGTTCATTATGATTCTACCTAGGTGGTATGATAGTCCACTGGTTTCTATGATCATTCAATAGCATAGATACATCTGTTCTAATTCATTTCTTTTGTCCAAAATGGTTGTGACAATAAAAAAGAAGCTTATTGAACGCATAATCAATAGGAAACCCCAGTCATAATAGGACGTCTTGAATTTGGTACCAATGATTGTGAGTTCCTTGTAGAATATGATGAACCTTTTGAACAAGAGAACCTTGTAGACCATGATGCATATCTTGATTTAAACTTGAACATTATCATCATGTGAATGCTTTTAGCCATCCTACAAACTCTTATCACGCTTCATCCTCTTATAGGGATATGCCACACAACCCCTCCAAGTTGACCATGCCAAACCCAAAGTCACAATCTTAAGAGGTCCCTAATTTCCTCCCAATGATCATGAGAACCTTGTAGATCATGATGCATATATTTTGAACAAGACTATCAAGTTCCTTCGCAACAAGAACGTGCAAGTCCAAGTTACCCTTTTCATCAATATCAAGTGTCCTTAAGTCCTTATGTTACCTTTGACAAGGGGGACACCACTCTAGATTATGCATCTTATGGGTATCCTTCATCATCATCCAATTGAATGCCTATCCAAGAGCCTACTAGTCCTATCCCAACACCACCATGTAATCCCAATCATAATTCATTGGTCCATCCACCTTCTAATCCATCAATCCCTTCATTGCCCTCACCACCATATAATCCTCCAACTTCACATCCTAAATTTAAATCACCTCTCTTAAATGACCTCTATAGATATGTACTATGAACTATATTACTTGAAGACAAACCTATATGCCATCCCTCTCTATTAAGTTTGATCACTCCCAATCCTAATCCATTTCCTCCTATTATCCATCCACCTAATCCTAGACATTCACCCTTCATTGATATATATTGATAGTAAAATAGAGTTTTAAATTGTTCTTAATGTTTGGGACAATCATCTAGTGTTAAGATCTAGTGCAAATTAAGAGTTATTTAGACTTTAAATTAAATGGGCTTAGTCTGAAGCTAAATAACACACATAAGAGTCAAGTGACTAACAACTAAATAGAAAACAACAATTGCAAATAGGAAATAGGAAACAAAATCAAGCTAGATTTCACCATCAACTAATATCTTTTTCTAGCTAGATCATCCCTACAATCACAAGTTAAACAAAGCATCCTAACCTTCTTACCTCATCATCTATCTTAAAAGTGGAAGATTTAATCATTACCACATGTATGATTATATGTCTCTTTGATTATCTAGATAATGCAATTGAATCTCTAGAGGAGTCTTACATCTTAACAATAATTTCATTGCCCCTCATGACAAGTATATTATTGGTTTAAGGCTATCTTAAAGGTCCATATAAAAATCTAGGAATTTAATAACAATTAATTTGTTCAGTCCTTAATGAGTACTTAACATCAAACCAATAGCCAACTCCATAGAAAAATTAACAAAATTGAAACCTTGGATCTAACATATGATAACAAACCTTGAGAACAAATTCATTATGGTAGTCCTAATAGCCCTACTAGTAAATTGATCTTTCTTGTCTCCCTCACTATAAGAATCAAAATTTAGCTCTCGAATGAAAATCCCTTGATTTCAATTTGAAAATTACATCTAGTTCAAGTTATATAATAGCTCTCTTACATTTTGAAATTTGTACATGCATCTATACATTATTTGTATGTTTAATTTAAATTTATTTCAAGTGTAATTTCTTGTTCACACACACACACACACACACACACACACACACACACACACACACACACACACACACACACACACACACACACATATATATATTCATATATATATTCTTGATTTAATTTTAAATTTGTACTTAAGTTTGTATGTTTATATGTATATATGCAGGTTCATATATATATATATATATATATATATATATATATATATATATATATATATATATATATATATATATATATATATATATATATATATATATATATATATATATATATATATATATCATGAATCTAGATGATATTCACTTTGATGTTGAGGACTTCCTCAATGCACAAGATGATCTGGCCCCACCCGCACCCCCACCCCTAGTGCCAGATGCCCCACCTCCAGATGCCCCACCTATAGATGACCCACCTCTAGATGACCCACCTCCACCCCCACTTGGAATTGACCAGGCTCGCTTGTGAGCCATAATTAATGAAAATGTGGATTCCATACAAGAAAAATTAAATTCCATTCTCAATGAACAATTCATGCCACCTCACTGTTAGATCTAGGGCACACAACTGAGAGGGGGGGTGAATAAATTGTATAAAACTTGCTTCTACTTCAAACACTAGATTCTTCTTTGTTAGATAACAGCATATCAATTAACCATCCATTAAACCACAAAGCATAAGCATAGGAGTAGATAAACATCAACACATTTGACACCAAGATTTTGACATGGAAAACCCGGTTAAGGGAAAAACCATGAGGTGACTAACCCAAGGATTATTCTCTGTTAGAAGAATAAGAAAAATGAATGGCACATGCCAGTCAGGGCTCACTGCCTGAGCACACTGCTCACAAAGAGGCACACTGCCTACAAGAGACACATTGTCTACAAGATCATAAGTATCACAACCTTGAACTAGAGAATGACATCTTCACTATGTCTGGATCAGTTCCATTTAAGCTTGAGACACACCTACTCTGTCTTTCACTCTTTCACTATACCACACTCATCCACTACTCCACACACACTGAAATGAATTCACCAACCTTTATTTATACAAGACATCGACTTAGGAACAATCATCTAAGTCGGCAATCAACCATAAAAACATTTGTAAGATGAATAACACATCTGGTCGGCCACCACAAGAACATTTGTGAGATGAACAACTCATCCGGTCAGCTAGTCTGAACAAGAACTTCATTCGGAAGAATATCTTCAATTCTGGGCTCTACCACCAATGCGGATCAACAACACAATCTCAACACTATCCAAGAACCTTCACAAGCTTGCCTAAATGACCAAGAACATCCGCACTTCCTCTGCTCACAGGAATCTCTTCTCTTCCTCATATGAAACTTCAAGAACACAGTCTACCACCACTGTCATACTGAAACATGTGCTTCTGAACCTTCAAATCATGAACAAATTGAGATGACACATCATAAGGACATCCCAAACACTCCATCCAATCGACAAGATAGAACAATGCACTTCCGGATCTCACCGGACCTCTTTGTAGGACTCTGTCACTCTAGAGCACCTCCTGGAACCGGTTCTACTTGATCAATCACAACTTCTTCACTTCCTCATGCGGACCTCTGAAATCTTAACTAGATCATCTCAAGACTCATATCTACAAACTCGTTAATCTGCATCCTTTGAATCTCAACCTATTGAGTACTTTTGCCTTCTTCTCATCATTGTTCTTCACTGTTCCTGTTGGAGACTAATTTTCTCAATATCCTCAGCACACAGCTCATCCAATCCTTTTTGTCAATGCAATATGAGTATGACATCAATGACAACACTGATTAACCTCATACTTGCAACAATCTCCCCCTTTGTCTTTGATGGCAACATATGATGTGAAAAACCATCAAGACAAGATCTTCTCCTTTCTGTCACAACTCCCCCTAACAGCAACAACTCTTCACATGTCTTCTCTTCCTTTACTACTCCCCCTTTGATCATCAACCAATTGTTTTTCACATGTCTTCTCTCCCCCTTTGACATCAATGGCAAAGGGCTCATACTTGCAATTCTAACACATCAGAATCATACTAGCTACTCCCCCTTAGTAGTAGCTCCCCATCATCAATCTAGATCACAAGATATGACTGTGATATCCACCAGACTGATGCACATCAGTGCATCCTAGTTCATCACTGGAGGGGCCATGACCCCTAACTTCTCCCGGAGATACTCAAAAGAGTCCTTGGGAAGAGGTTTGGTAAAAATATTTGCTATCTGATCCTTGGAAGGTATATACTCCAATCTTACTTCATCCTTGTTCACTTGTTCTCTTAAAAAGTGAAACTTGATAGATATGTGCTTAATCTTAGAATGCAATACCAGATTCTTAGAAATATTAATTGCACTTGAATTATCACAGAAAATTGTGATAGGCTCCTCATATTCAACTTTAATGTCTCTTAGCATCTACTTCATCCATAAAATCTGAGTGCAACTACCTACTACTGCAATGTATTTTGCTTCAGTTGTAGATAGAGATATTGCCTCTTATTTCTTGCTTAGCCAAGAAACCAATCTTTTTCCCAAAAAGAATGCTCCTCCACTTGTACTCTTCCGGTCATCCACATCTCCTACCCAATTTGCATCTGTATATGCATGAAGAGAGAAATCATGATCTCTAGGATACCATAGACCATACTCAACTATCCCCTTTAGATATCTAAAAGTTCTTTTGATTGTCATAACATGAGATTCTCTAGGATCAGCCTAAAATCTTGCCACAAGACCAACAGCCTGCATTATCTCTGGTCTAGTCTGAGTGAGATACAATAGTCCTCCAATCATTGATCTGTACTTAGTCGTATCTATCTTAGGAGAGTCATCATCTTTGCTCAACTTACATCTGGTTGCCATAGGAGTGTTCGTTGGCTTTGAATCTTCCATTCTGAATTTCCTTAACAATTCTTTTGCATATTTGGTCTGATAGATAAAGATGCCTTTCTTTGTCTGAGTGATTTGCAGACCCAAGAATAAATTCATTTCACCAAGCATTGACATTTCAAACTCACTTTTCATTTGATTTGCAAAAGTTTTACACATACTGTCTTTTCCTCCAAAGATGATATCATCAACAAATACTTCAACAATCAAGATGTTTTCCTTATCTATTTGGAAATATAGATTACTATCAGTAGTACCTTTGTTGAAACCAATCTGCACAAGATGATTATCCAACCTTTCATACCATGCTCTTGGGGCTTGCTTCAAACCATACAGTGCTTTCTTCAACTTGCAGACCATATCATCATGATCAGACAATTGAAATCCATCCGGTTGTTCAATGTATACTTCTTCTTCCAAATCACCATTTAGGAAGGCAGACTTGACATCCATCTAATATACCCTGAAGTCTTTGAAGGCAGCAAATGCAAGAAATAATCTGACTGCTTCAATTCTTGCCACCGGAGCAAAGGTCTCTTCAAAATCAATTCCTTCTATTTGAGAGTAGCCTTTGCAGACCAATCTAGCTTTGTTTCTGATTACTTCACCAACTTCATTTAGTTTGTTCCGGAAGACCCATTTGGTTCCAATCACATTCTTGTTTCTAGGTCTGGGAACAAGATCCCAAGTATGATTTTTCTTAATTTGCATCAATTCTTCCTCCATTGCTTTGGTCCAGTTTTCATCATTGCAAGCTTCATTAACTGTCTTAGGTTCAATCTTTGAAATAAGATAGTATTCATTTGAATCTTGAGCAATTCTTCTCCTTGTTTGTACCCCTTTACTTTTGTCACCTATGATCTGATCTTCAGAATGATTTAGAGTTACATACCTTGGAACTTTGGGAGTTTCTTGCACTACTAATTCTTGATCAGGCTCATTCAGACACACTTCTTCTTCCTGATTTACCGGATCAGTCTGGATCTGAATTTCAGAGGAGGATGGAGCTCCTTGCACTAGAGAATCATTTTGATCATCTTCATCACATTCATAGAATCTTGAAGGCTTCTCAATTCCTTCATCAACCTTCACATTTGTACTTTCTATCATCTTTCCCAATCTCTTATTGTAACACTGGTATGCTTTGCTTTGAGTGGAGTAACCTAAGAAAATTCCTTCATCACTTCTAGCATCAAACTTTCCTAAATCTTCATCTCTTTTGATGTAACACTTGCTATCAAATACTCTAAAATATCTCACAGTGGGAGTTATGCCAAACCAAAGTTCATAAGAAGTCTTACCGGTATTGCTTCTGATTTGAACTCGATTAAGGGTGTAGACTGCAGTGCTGACAGCTTCTCTCCAAAACATCTGAGGAACATTTGCTTCCATCATCATTGTCCTGGCTGCTTCCTGGATGGTCTGGTTCTTTCTCTCAACTACTCCATTCTGCTGTGGAGTCCTAGGAGCAGACAACTATCTTCTTATGCTATGCTTCTCACAAAAATCTATGAATTCACCGGATGTGAATTCACCACCTCTATCAGACCTTAGACATTTCAGTTTCAATCCAGTTTGATTCTCTACCATAGCCTTGAAGATTTTGAACTTCTCAAGAGCTTCTGATTTCTCTTTTAGGAAGGTAACCCACATCATCTGGGAATGGTCGTCAATTAGCAACTTGAAATATCTATCACCTTGCATACTCTTGATTCTTATCAGACCACAGAGATCAGTATGAACTAATTCCAACAATCTGGTAGAGGACTGATCCTTGCTTTTGAAAGAGACTCTGCTCTATTTACCTAGCTGACATTCTTTGCATAAACTATTTGTAGGTTTCACCAATTTTGGAAGATCTCTTACAACCTGAGTATTGCTTATCTTGATGATGTTATCAAAATTCACATGACACATTCTTCTATGCCATAACCAACTCTAATCAACTTAAACAACTAAACAACTTTTATTGGAACCAACTAGATGGAAGATATTACCTTTTGTTTGAGTACCAGATGCAATCTCAGTTCTGGAGCTTTCAAAGATCCTGCATCTTCCATTCTTGAACTGGAGATCAGAGCCTTTGTCCACCAACTGACCAAAACTAAGAAGATTGTGCTTCAATCCTTCAACATATAGTACATTACCGGTTTTGCTCTTTCCATCAAAAGAAATAGTTCCCCTACCTCTGATTCTGCCAGCAGAATTGTCACCAAACTTTACCATTCCTCCTTCATACCTTTCCAAATCTAAGAACTTGTTCTTGTCACCTGTCATGTGGTGAGAACATCCACTGTCAATAACCCAATCATATTTTTCTTCAACTTGGGCAGCCAAAGCTCTTTCCACAACCTTATGATTGATAGATTCAGAGGATATTGAATCTTCTTCCTTGATGGCAATAAACACCCATTCATTTCCGGATTTGCTTCCCATTTCTGATTCACCATCTATTACTCCTTCATTATCATCTTCTCCATGAACATAATAATAGTTCTTTTGGAACCTTTGTCTATTAGCATTTGACCTTGCAGATCTTTCCGAACATCTTGAAGTAAAATGACCAATCTTATTGCAATTGAAGCACTTAAAGGGTAATTTTCCTTCATACTTACCGAATCCTCTTGGCAGTCTTTTTTCAATGAGGGCTTCAAGATGAACTATTTCTACTTCTTCCTCTTCCATGTCTTTTCTTGCTTAATCATACCATAACAACTTCCTTGAACAGTTTTCTCCCAGATCAAATCTTTGTTTGCCTTTCACATAGGCACTGGCTTTGAATGCAGATTCAATCTTGGGGGGATCATCTCCAAACTCAGTCATTTCAAATGCAGCTAGTTTGCCAGCCAATTGCTCTCTTGTGACAGTTGTATGGGCTCTGAATTCATCAATGGCAGCAACCTTGATTTTGTAGGCAGCAAGAAGGGATCTGAGGATTTTGCAAACAATTTCATTTTTATCTAGAACTCCACCAGCATTCCTGATTCCACATACCATCTCATTCACTCTTGGCATAAAGGTAGTGATGTTTTCATCATCTCTTAGCTTCAATCTTTCAAATTTCCCTTTCAGACTTTGCAACCTTGCACTCTTAACAAACTCATCTCCTTCATGAAGAAGTTCCAGTTTAACCCAGATCTCATATGCAGTTGGTAGGTCAATAACATTTGAGAGTTTTGTATCGTTCAATGTGCTTAGAAGAGCTTCTTTGGTCCGTAGATTGTTTTCAGCATTTGTGATTTCATTCAGAGTTGTCGGACCACCCTGTGGAGGTACATATGCCTTTGTGATCATGGAAAAGTATGCTTTTCCCATACAAGTGACATCTCATGCGACCTTTCCAGAGCGAGAAATTGGTTCCATCGAACTTCAGACTATCCTTCTTGTATGATGACATCCTAGATCTCCTCAAGTGGTTAAGCTCCTTTCAGAGGAACTTGGCTCTAATACCAACTGTTAGATCTAGGGCACACAACTGAGAGGGGGGCTGAATCAGTTGTATAAAATTTGCTTCTACTTCAAACACTTGATTCTTCTTTGTTAGATAACAACATATCAATTAACCATCCATGAAACGACAAAGCATAAACACAGGAGCAGATAAACATCAACACATTTGACACCAAGATTTTGACGTGGAAAACCTAGTTAAGGGAAAAACCACAGGGTAATTAACCCAAGGATTATTCTCTATTAGAAGAATAAGAAAAATGAATGGCACATGCCAGTCAGGGCTCACTGCCTGAGCACATTACTCACAAAGAGGCACACTGCCTACAAGGGGCACACTATCTACAAGATCATAAGTATCACAACCTTGAACTAGAGAATGACATCTTCAGTATGTCTGGATTAGTTCCATTTAAGCTCGAGACACACCTACTCTACCTTTCACTCTTTCGCTATACCACACTCATCCGCTACTCCACACACACTGAAATAAATTCACCAACCTTTATTTATACAAGACATCGACTTAGGAACAATCATCTAAGTTGGAAATCAACCATAAGAACATTCACAAGATGAATAACACATCCGGTCGGCCACCATAAGAACATTTGTGAGATGAACAACTCATCCGGTCAGCTAGTCTGAACAAGAACTTCATCCGGAAGAATATCTTCAATTCCGGGCTCTACCACCAATGCGGATCAACAACACAACCTCAACACGATCCAAGAACCTTCACAAGCTTGTCTAAATGACCAGGAACATCCACACTTCCTCTACTCACCGAAATCTCTTCTCTTCCTCATCTGGAACTTCAAGAACACAGTCTACCGCCACTGTCATACTAAAACATGTGCTTTCGGACCTCTAAATCATGAACAAATTGAGATGACACATCACAAGGACATCCCAAACACTCCATCCAATCTGCAAGATAGGATAATGCACTTCCAGATCTCACCGGACCTCTTTGTAGGACTCTGTCACTCCGGAGCACCTCCCGGAACTGGTTCTACTTGATCAATCACAACTTCTTCACATCCTCATGCAGACCTCTGAAATCTTAACTGGATCATCTCAAGACTCATATCTACAAACCCTTTAATCTGCATCCTCTGAATCTCAACCTATTGAGTACTTTTGCCTTCTTCTCATCACTGTTCTTCATTGTTCCTGTTGGAGACTAATTTTCTCAATATCCTTAGCACACAGCTCATCCAATCCTTTTTGTCAATGCAATATGAGTATGTTGACATCAATGACAACACTAATTAACCTCATACTTGCAACACTCATGTGGTACATTTTGAAGCTTTGATGCAAAACATTGTAGATTATGTGAGGTCTATTGACTCAGACTTTGATGGATTCCAGAAATGGAGAGAGGAGAGGCACCAATTTTATGCTAATGGCCTCTCCTATAAGACTATTTTGGATCTTAAAATCACAAAAGCTCATTTAGCGCAATATTTTAGACATCCCATTACAAATGAACCTATTCCTGCAAATAAGAAAAGAATATCAATCAGGTGGTGTAGGCATGAAAGAATGTCTACCAATTTTTGGGACAGATGGTGGATGGTGTTTGATTATCCACCTCATGCTAATTGTAAGGTTCCTTTATATTTTTTGAGAAAATTATATGCAGAGTTTGTTCTGAATAAAAAACCCAACTACTTTGATTTTAGATCATTCCAGGGTATTGGTGGTGGCATGCCACAATAGAGGTTGGAGGCACGTGTTGATCCCCAATGACCCATGCCTGTTCAACCTCTTATTGACCCTCTTGTTGCTGCCATTCCTTCGCCCTTCTAGCATCGTGCAGTGGTATCCACACTAGGCACATTAAGTGCACTCTCAGGTAGCCTACATGAGCAGACTTCTATGATGGTATCTTGGGTTAGAGAGCATGGAGGAGTTGATGATGGAAGTGGTCCTAGTACCACTCCACATGTGTTGATGCCTCATACATGTACGAGTTGCAATCAGTTGTGTTATGGACCTTATCAGGCAGCTACACCCACTTCAGCTACACATGCATCATCTGATAATGTGGGCACTGAATCATTTGTTGATTATCTATTTGCTGAGGATCATCCCACTCATCATTCGACACAGGAATATATATAGGTTATGTACACATGTTGAATTTATAACAATTTTTTAAACACGTGTTTTTAATCAACATATAGATCAATTAAATTGTAATATTTTAAAAATTGAATTGTTTGGTGTAGATGATGGCAACAGGGACCATTGATCGAATTAATTTTTCATCGACACCTATTCATCTCGGGCACCCATTTGGGGTACATTTTCAATGATTTTTATTTTAAATATTAATTTTATTTACTTGATTTTAATTTGTAATTCAGTCTTGAATGTGTGTACCATTAAATATTTATGAACTTATTTATGAACTGGTTCAGGGTTCTTCCACATTGAATATTCCATCTCAGGGTGTCTCGAGCACTCCTCCGTCATTGGGCATCTCACATAACACTCTTACAGTATGTATATATTGTTTTAAAAAACTATATATACTTAGATTTTTCTATTTTGGTATCACTGTATCTGAAAACGTGCACATGTACTATTTAATATATATTAAAAATATGTCTATGCAGGTTGACACAACAATGAGGATGGGCATTGAAGCACACTTGGATAATCCAAGTTTATATCAGGAGTCAACTGCATTTTAGGTTGTTCAAAAATGTATAACATGTACACAAGTTAATTATATATATGTTTTAAAACCTAATTTATACACACATGTGCTAACTTATAAATGACCTTGTAGGAGCTTGTTAGTGACACCTTTCATCAACACACAACACATGCAGAGCAGGAGGACAGAGGAGATGGACAGCCTGATACGATATAATTTAAAATTTAGATTATATTTAAATTCAATTAAAATATACATTGTGAACTTAAAGTAAATTTCCTTATAGATATATATGTTGACATGTGTTCAAAATTCTTTTTCTTTTATAGCTTGAGACATGTCATGTAGCTAAGCTTGTAGAGACAGGTCCTGGAATAGAGGATGCACAACAAGTTCCTCTTACGGTATAATAATTTAAATATGATAACTTATAAATTAAATTGAATTAAATCATTTTTAATATCATCTTACATCTAATTTCAACTTGAACTTTCTCTTGTATTAAATAGATTGATTCAGAGCATGTAGAGACAGGTCCAGGTGCACCAGAGCATGCCTCTCAGTCTTGCATGGTAATTTAATTTTACGATAAAAATTATAAATTTAAAAATTGTCATTAAATCATTTTTAATCATCTCACATCTGATTTCATCTAAATCTTTCTCTTCTACAGAGTGATTCAGGTCATCTGAGTAGTTTGCATGGTGTGAAGAGGACTCTTGATTATAGAGATAGTATGTGATAGGTTATTGAACATGGGCTACATAATTTGACTATTTCATGGACTATGTTATATTATACTGTTTGTCATGGACTTTATATATATAGTGTTGAACATGGACTTTATATTTTGAATGTATGGGACTTTGTATATTTTTTGAACATGGACTTGGAGTTTATACAACCTGACTTTATATTTAAATAGTTTATAATTATGGATTTTTTAAGGTTAAATATATTTGTAATCTTCCCCTTGTGACTTTATATAAAGGAAGTTGTAAATGACTTTATATATTTACATACTCTTTTGTTTGGTTGAAAAGTATTTCATATTTAACAAATTTATGAGTAGTTCTTTCCAAAACTTGTATATGCAAAAAAAACCACTTGAAAAAACATGTTTTGAACCTGTCTTATTTGATTTGAATCCTAGGAGGATTAGAGGATGTCCCAACTTGTAATTTAGTGCGTTATGTTATAGAATTTGTAGTTCATATCCATAAAAAACTCTAGATTAGTATGCAAATACACATTCAAGATGAGCATAAGACTTTTGTAATATAATTGTATTTGATGAAAGAAGAATTGTATAGTGTTATACATGCCACAATTTAATGGTCTGAACTTAGATCTATCTATACATTATATAAACCCTAACAAGATATCCAAATATGATAAACTAATTAGAAATTATTGATCTAAAAAACCCTAATGAAAAAGAAACCCTAAGGGGGAACCTTAAGTCATGTAAGCAATGTTGGGTTCACTAATAAATGTAAATAAATAAATGATTTATGTATAAATTATCTAGTCTAATTAATCTAATGCAAATAATTAAGCATTATTAAACCAGATAAAATCTAGAGTTGGGTTGATAAATTGATAGTAATAATATGATAATTAAATGAGGAATTAATTACTTAGTTCTAATATCAACAATAGAAGAATAATGTTGATGATGTGCAAAATTGATTCACCACTTGTTGATGCATATGAGGGGCTCCAATGAAATCAAAGGAATGAAACACAAGGCATTGCTTGCAATTATTCTTGTTACTTAGTAAGAAAGATCAAGCAAACATGTACATGTTTAGTTTTAGACATTCATTAATAATTTCATACATGAATACATACAAGTCCTACCAAGGAATTTTAACAATTTCAAACATGGTAAAAATTTAACATCTTAGACTAGATACTAATCTAGAATACGGGGGTGTGCAAGAAGTTGTGTCCACTTTTTGGCCAAAAAGTGGAAGTGTTTTTCCTAATTTTCAGAATTTGTCACATTTGACCTAAAAATTTGAAGCACTTAGAGGTGGAGTCTTAGAAAAAGTCACTAAATATGAAATGTAGTACTCGGAGTCTAGTTTCCAAATATATAATTTTTTTCAATACCCAGATGACAGAAATTGATTTTGAATAGGCGTTTCTAAAAACCACTGTTTAAAAGTCACTTTTTTTTTACTATACCATGTACGTGTACGTCATCCATATTTTGACCTAAATAATCATATTTTTCAAAATCCTTTTGGGAAAAGCTTTGTAACTCACTTAAGCACGTTTTCCATATTTATTTGTAATTTTTTATTGAATAATTTTTTTTATTAATTTTTTATTGGTCATTTTTTATCTTTTAAAAAATCATCATGTACGTCACGCATAAGATGACCTAAACTTAACATTTTTAAAAAAAAAATTTAAATTGAAAAGAATTGTCTAAAGTACATTTTCATACAATTTTTTTTACAAAAAAATATTTTAATAAAAAGTTATTAAAATATTAAAAAACCCTAATAATTCAAGGTTATGAACGATTAAAAAATAGAAAAATTAATTTAATTGTAAAAAAAATTACATATTTAGAATCTACATTGTCTCCTCGATAATGGGTTTTAATTTCGTCAAAATATTCTGCAAAATAGACCTTTAAATATATGCCCAAAGTCACTATTTTGTTGTGACATTGACAGGGCCTTCAAGTTGTAGGTTAAACTAGGTCCAAAGGTCAGGGTCGGGTCCCCAAAGTATTTTCCGAAGTGGGTTACAAAGCAAAACCCGAGCCTAAAATTCAAATTTTGAATAACGGGATCCCGTTTCTTTCTTCATTGGTCGTAAATAAAATGGGATCCCGTTTAATAAACTGGATCGCGTAGTAAACGGGATCCCGTTTTATAAATGGGATCCTGTTTCTTATTTGCCCCTTTTTTTTAATAAGCCTGTACTATGCCTGTCATTTCTGCAACTTGCCCTACAGTACGGCCAATAGTGACTCTTGCAGCTTTCTTTGGCATATTTCTTTCTTTTGCAGGTCCATCAACTTGAAGTATTGTTGGTATTTTGATAGAAGCCATCATGAAGATGTTATTTGAGTGGAATTTTGTTGAATTGGTACTTGTTTGAAGGACTTGAAACACATTCAAGTTTTTGACATTCATTTGTACATGCTTCATAAATTTTTTAATCATGGGGTCACAAAGTCGTAATAAGAGGAAAGATAGGAAGCTATTAACCCCTGAAGAAATTGAAGCAAAGAAGTGAAGGAGGCAAAAAGACAAAGAGATAGAAGAGTAAAGATTCAATCAATGAACAATGCTGAAGCATCCAATTCCACAACTATTGAAGATAAAAATATTGAGGAGACCATGGATATAGATGATGCAAGTTTGCAAGAGGAGAATGTGGAAACTAATACGATTATGCAAACTACTCCTGGTATGTCTTCAAATCTCTCTATTAATGCTATGGAGAATGTTTCAATGGGCACAAATCTAGGTACTTCTTCAAATCCATTTTTGAATGAAATAGAAATAGTGTTGATAGGAGATTTAAAACAAGCTGGATATAACAATGTTGAGATTGATAATATTCGTAGAGATCAAAATTTGAAACAAATTGTAGTTGAAAATGAAAATGAAAATCCTTTTGTTGAAAATAAAAATGAAAATCCTTTTTTTGTTGAAAATGAAAATGAAAACCATTTTGTTGTTGAAAATGAAAATGAAAACCGTTTTGTTGTTGAAAATGAAAACAAAAATTCTTTTGTTGAAAATGAAAATGAAAATCTTTTTGTTGAAAATGAAAATGAACACCATTTTGTTGTTGAAAATGAAAACAAAAATCCTTTTGTTGAAAATGAAAATGAAAACCGTTTTGTTGTTGAAAATGAAAATCGTTTTGAAGTTGAAAATGAAAATAAAAATCTAGGAAGTGATGTTGAAAATGAGAAATATTTTTTCAAAATTGAAAGAGATGTTTTGGATAATCTTCCTGGTAAAATTTCTTGGAGACAAATAAGAACACATGCCAACAGATTATACAAGGAATTTTTTTATCGTAAAAAACTATCATTTCAATGTCAACTAATGATGCAATTAATGAGAATGTGGAAAATGAGAAAAGTAATGAAAATGTTAGGCATTTTTGTTAAACCAAGAAGAAAAGATTAATCACTAAAACATGCTATGTCTACTATTGCTAGTGCCATTGAGTCTATTGGAAGTAATAGTCAATCCAAAGATAAAAATGCAGCAAGACAAGCTATAACAACTGCTATAGTGAATAAAACAATTTTGAATAGAAGAATGGTAAGCAATATTAGTGGAATTCTAAAAATACATCCTAAAACATTGGTAAGAGCAGCAAAAAGAAGAGAAAGTATAGAAAATGATCCAATTAACCAATGTTGGAGTTTTAGTGGTCGACTCCCGAGATCTGACATGAAACTAAATGTTGAAATCAGATCTTTGATCAAAAAATATTGGCATGATAATAGTAGGGTATCGTCTAATGCTAGAGATGTTTTAAAATTAAGAGTGGGGTCTAAAGTTCGCGATCCTCATCCAAAACACCTATTAGATACAACGCAAACTGAATTTTATAGAAAATTTTGTGATGAATTAGTGTTACCTGGTAATATTAAAATAAGTCAAAGATCTTTTAAAAAATGCAAACCATGGTATGTAAAGATTAATAAGAAATGAATATCTTGTTGTTGTAAAATGCATGTTCAATTTCGTTATTATTATGATGTGTTTCAATATATACGTTGTACTTTACATCGTAACATGATTATACAGGAATGTGATATTAATATGCCAACTGAAGCAATAAAAGAGTTTATATCAAGTTTGTTCTGTGAAAAATCTAATGAAAAAGGTTTTTATTTAAGTTCATGTATTTTTGGACAATGCACTAGTTGTGGCAATCTTTCTTTGTTAAGAGTTTGTATGCATGAAAGTGTTGAAAATGATTTTGGACAACAATTAGTGGATGTTAAAAGATTTAAGAATGTTGAATATTCTGTAAAAGATGGAAAATTTGGAAAGCGTTGTGATTTAATTACAGAAAAGGTTATTGTGCATGCATTCATATCAGAATTTAAAAGTAAAATTGTACCAAAATATGTCAAGCACTCTTAATAAGCTCGATGGCTTGATGGACAATTTCGTGAATGTAGAAACACATTTCCAGTTGGTACTATTCTATCAGTGGTTGATTTTGCGGAAAACTATACTTTAGCTCCGCAAGAGGAAATTCAATCACAATATTACAATTCAGTGCATGTTGCTATGTTTGTTCATATTGTTTATAGACATGCAGATGATAGCACAGAGAATGACAAAAAAGTTTTGAGGGAGTATCATTTCTATTTGAGTGACAACCGATTACACTCGTCAGAGTTTGTTCAATATTGTTTCAATATATTTTATACAAATTTAAGAGAAAGAGGAATCCAGATGACTGAACATCTTATATCGTCAGATAATTGTACAGGATAGTTCAAGAATGGTCGAATGTTCTATTGGTTATGTAGGGTTCACAAGGAGAATAATGTCCAACATATGTGGAATTTTTTTGAAGCTGGACATGGTAAAGGAGAACATGATGGAGCTGGTGTGTGTGTTAAAAGAATTCTTGCTAGACAACAATTAAAATTTGAGGATGCAGTAAAATTTAAAGATGCACGTGAGATTGTAGATTGGTGCAATACAAGATTATGTACACCTGGATCAAGCGAGTACTCTACAATTCATCGATTCTTTTGGTTGGTTGAAGAAGAAAATATTCTACCTAGACTTGATTGCCAGACAATCAGTGGATCTACTAAATGGCATTCATTTAGGAGTTCGAATGCAAGTACATGGACTATCTGGACAAGGGAGCTTGCATGTTTTTGTCAATTTTGTATTTCAGGAGATTGGGAAGCATGTGAGAATACAGAATGGGTTGAAGAGTGGAAACAAGGACCATTGACACTTGCACAAGCACACAATCAAAGTGAAACAACAATTGAAGACAATGATCAACTGTTTGTATCAGATGATTATGACCGTGTTTCAGACCTTGTACAAGAAGGTAATTTAATTCAAATTATTTCATTTTATTTCACTTCCTTACTAATTTGTAGTGCTTTTATTTATTTATATGTGTACATGTGAATGCATGTATGTTGATTGGTCAAATTTTATGGACATGTGCAAGTTATTGAATCAAAATTTGTTTGCAGGACATGTGTATGCTATTGTTGCACCAAAGAGACAACCAAAAGATGAGAGGAACAAGTTCCATGAGAAGTGAAACCATCAAAATAACAAAAACAACAGGATTAAACAAGGGCAGAGCAACAAATACCAAGAAAGCCACTCTATAAAATAATTGCAACCAAGCTATCACAACAAAACAACAACCAAAGGGTCGACAACCTACACAACGATTGACCCTAACTTTGCCATCTGCACACCCTTAGCTTAGGTATGGAATAAGTTCTATTTTAGTTGTCTATATAGTAAATAAGTTGTATTTGTGTTTGTGAAGTGTGCATTGATTGGTTTTACTACATGGGCACACTGCTTAAAGCAAAGTTTTTCCTTTCAAATTTAAAGTATGAGCCCATGTGGAACCACACAAGTAGAGCTTGTCACTTAGATGCCATAAAAGCTTAGTGATGTTGTAGACCTTGAATAATAATAATATTGTAATATTTTTGTTATTTAAATGTGGTACATCTTAGGATGTGGAAACCACACTAGGATTAGATAGTCTTGGGGACACTTGTAATGTTGTATGGGACATTGGAAATGTATTTAATGAGGGAGTCACATTGGGGAATGCATTTAATATTGGGGTCACAATAGAACAAGGAGGACCACATGTGATGGCTTGGAATGTGGTATGATTCTTGGGAATGTGAAAGGTCACAATGAGGCACATGATTTAATGGGCTTATGCTTTCATGTAATACTACTTGGTGGTTTTGTACAAGCTTGGTCTATATAAGCAAGCACTTGTTTTTTTGCCAAATGGGGACAAATTGCACAGCAAAAAAAAATGAGAGCCTGAGACTATATTGGAAAACGCGCTAATACCGTGTAGAAATCTAGAATCATGAAATAGATAACAAACACATAAATTAGGATGAGATCGACCAGTAGTATTAGCCACTTGGGTGAGTATAAATAAGAGATGTCTAGGTACCCGAACTCCATGAAAAGAGGATAGGACTCCTCTATCATGGAGTTGTGGTGAGTAACCTCCCACAAATATAGTGTGAGGTGTCAAAGCAAGCCAACACCTCTCAAAACAAATCTAACTAAGTTTTGACAATTTCAAATAGACATGTGCCAAAGTCGCCTAAGTAGGCTTAACTCTATTGTGTACGCCTAGATGATTAAGGTATACACTAACAAAAAAGATAGAGGCCATAAAGTCATGATAAATATAAAAGTATTAGTTGTCTTTATTAATAAATATTAAAATAAAGTATGATTTGTAAAGATCATAAACTTAATGTAAATACTAAAGTAAATATTGTCACATTATAATGAGTATTATAATAAAAATATCAAATCATGATGAATGTTAAAATAAAACTTATTAAAATGTGATAAATATTAAAATAAAAATTATCACATCATAATAAATATTAAAATAAGTTTTTCAAATCACAATAAATATTAAAAATTATCAAAATTTTAAAATATATATTGTCACATTAAAATAAAATTATCAAATCATCAAGCTGAATATTAAAATAAAAATTATTAAAAAATAATAAATATTAAAATAAAAATGATCAAATTATAATAAATATTAAAATAAATTTATCAAATCACAATAACTGTTAACCTAAACTTGGGGTGGGTGGGAGGCAATACATATTTTGATTGGCCCCCGGTTATATGTTGTTGGCGTTGGAGGTAGATTACCTAGTTCGGGTGGGTGGGAGGCCCTTCTTAGAAAATCTTTATCAGAGACAACCTATTTTACTCCACCAATAATTAGAACGTGGAAAATAAAACTATATTATAGCCATTCCAACTTACCTATTATGCCCCAATGTTATGGTAGATGATCTTTTATCAATTATATACCCTTGCAACGATCTGTTGCTCCTGCATTCTTTTAGAGTTTACATTCCACGCTTTTGTCTGTGCTCTCGTTTAAGCTTTTATGGAGATGGAAAAGATTAATGGTATGATAGTCTTATTCAATCTTTTACACAGACTCTGCATTTGGTTTTAATCTTATTTGGATGATTTGATTGACAGAATGTGCAGGGGAGAAACTGAATCTGAAGGTGATAGGGGCAGGCCTTCCCCGAACTGGCACATCCTCATTGAGAGATGCACTCAACATCTTAGGCTTTCCATGCTACCATTTTAGCGAACTGAGAAAGAATAATCAGGCAGATCTATGGCTCGATATTTTGTCTGGTAAACCAATCACAAATTACAGTTAATCTTCATTTCTATGTCATAGCTTAAATTATACTGCTAAAGTTGCATTGTGCTGTAATGTTTTGGCAGGGAAGTCAGAAGATTGGAAGAGCGTATTCAGTGGGTACGTGGCAACGGTGGACTTCCCTTCTGTAACAGTGTATCGCAAATTGATGGAAGTGTGTCCGGACGCAAAGATAATCCTGACCGTGCGTGACAAGGAAACATGGTATGACAGTGTAAAGAATACTGTTTACCAAGCTAACAAGGAACGCAGTGTAATGAATCCTATCAGAGACAACCTATTTTACTCCACCAATAATTTGAACGTGGAAAATAAAACTATATTATAGCCATTCCAACTTACCTATTATGCCCCAATGTTATGGTAGATGATCTTTTATCAATTATATAGCCTTGCAACGATCTGTTGCTCCTGCATTCTTTTAGAGTTTACATTCCACGCTTTTGTCTGTGCTCTCGTTTCAGCTTTTATGGAGATGGAAAAGATTAATGGTATGATAGTCTTATTCAATCTTGATAGGGAAGTCAGAAGATTGGACGAGCGTATTCAGTGGGTACATGGCAACGGTGGACATCCCATCGCAAATTGATGGAAGCGTGTCCTGACGCAAAGATTATCCTGACCGTGCGTGACAAGGAAACATGGTATGACAGTGTAAAGAATACTGTTTACCATGCTAACAAGGAACGCAGTGTAATGAATCCTGTATTAGAACTGGCTAGATTGACGTGGTACGGTTTATTTCACGGGAGGTTCAATCAAGACAGAGAATACACCATGAGTGTGCACGAGTCGCATGTAGAAGCTGTAAAGAATTATGTGCCTGTTAGTTTGGCATGGGAGGGTTTATCTCACGGGAGGTTCGAAGACAGAGACTACGTCATGAGTGTGTATGAGGAGCATGTGGAAGCTGTGAAGAATTATGTCCCTGCTCATAAATTACTTGTATTCAATGTAAAGGAAGGATGGGCTCCTCTTTGTAATTTCTTGGGCGTTCCTCTGCCTCCCGCTGATACACCATTTCCTCACTCCAACGATACAGCGCAGTTTCTCAAGCGCCGTCTGAAAAACCTATAAAATTGTGTTAAGTTTATTTTAGACGGATATGTAAGGAGTTTTAAGCAGGGACAATGTTTAAGTAGAGTGAGTTTAATGAAGATGTAGTATTATATGAATCTTTGGCCAATAGGTCAAGACAACTTTTTTAATACCTGACAAAATGTTATCTTTATCAATGAATGTGAATAATGTTGAATAACTGCTGTATATTTTTCTTTGTTTAATACACGATACAGGTTATTAGGGATTTTCTCTATTTTTGTCTAGGTATTTATTTTATCTTTTGCATGATTTATTTAATGTGTAGAATCACTTTCGATGTGTCTATTTATATCCATAGATGTTTAAGGCTATTCATTATTGTATTGGAGTACAGTTGAGCTTTTACAATAGTGAAGAAATTTATTTTACTGAATTTTTTACCCTAGGGAATTTTTCCAAATGAACATAGCAAATATTGTCTTTACTTTTTATTAATCTTTCACTATAAGGCAAGGGACTATTTTTTTCATCTCAACAAATTTTGTATTAATATTGCTTAGAAAATAGTGCCGGCCAAAATTTTTGCCTTGCTCTGTAATGTTTGTATTTTTTCACAACTTATTTTCTATTTTTTATTGCCCTATGGTTCATTGTAAATGGGTCTACAAGACCAAATATGCAGTTGATGCTTTAATTGATAAGTATAAAGCATATCTTGTCACCAAGGGTTTTGCACAATTGAGGGTATTGATTAGTAAGATCTACTTTTTCCTCTATTGCAACGATGGATTCTATTCACCTTGTACTTTCCCTTTTTACATCATAGGATGGTCCATACACCAAATGGATGTAAAGAGTGTTTTTCTACATGGTCATGTTCATGAAGAAATGGAGCAACCACCAAGTTTTGTACACGATTCTTCACTTATTTGTAGGTTTCATCATTCCATCTATAGTCTCAAACAAGCTCTTAGAGTTTGGTATGAGAAGATGTATAGTTTCTTTTTTCTTACTTCTAGTTTCACTCATTGCCATTATGATCCTATAATGTAAATTTAGAGGGACATAGGTAAAATTTTGATACTTGTCTTATATGTTGAGGATTTGATCCTTATAGGTAGTTCTCCTTCCATGATATAGACTGTAAAATATAGTTTGATACAGTAGTTTGATGGACTTGTACATTATTTCCATGGACTTTAGATCATTTAGTCTTTCAATGGGATCTCCATTTTTTAGTAGAAGTATGCTCATGACTTGCTTCATCACTTTGGCATGGTTGATTGCAATCCTACCCCTACACCTTTTCAATCTAGTGTCACATTGTTTTCTTCTTGCACTACACCCAAAGTTGATCCTATCTTGCATTTATAATTGGTTGATAGCTTTTTGTATCTAACACATAGGCATCTTAATCTATCCTTTCTAGTTGGTCTTGTTTCTTAGTTCTCTCAAGATCATTAGTAGTAGGCCACCAAGTGTATTCTAAGGTGTATTCAAGACACTAGACACTTTGACATTTAGTACACATTTGGAGCTTCTTAGCTTGTGGGTTTCATTGACTCAAATTAGGCCAATGATGTTAATGTTCGGGATTCTACCTCTAGTTTTCTTTATTGATGTGGTTCTAGTCTTATTGCATGGTCTTGCAAAAATCAATATGCTATTGCTTTATCATCTATCGAGGCCCTGAGTATCAAGATGTATTTTTAGCTAGCTAGGAGGTTCTTTGGCTTCACCAATTGTTGACTAAGCTTAGTTTTCTACAGGTTCATCCCACTACTCTTTGGTTTGATAATCAAAGTGTTATTCACATTTCTTGCGATCTAGTGGAGCATTAGCATATAAACTAAATTAAGATCCACATTCACTTCATTTGATAGCTCATCTACGATGGTGTTCTTAGCTTGGAGTAGCTACCTACAGAGGAGCAGGTTACAAACATTTTAACTAGACCTTTAGCATTGCCTCATTATCTTTTGTTGTGATCAATCCTTGGGATGAAGGATGTTTCGAGGTTAGGGGGTCATCCTAAGTCCTCATTCCTTCATTGTTCATATTGTACATGGGTACCTAATTGGGCCTAGTTATTGGGACTCATATTTTAGGGGGTTTCCCATTCTTTTTTTCTCTCTCCATGAGTTATACTTTAAAATGGGGTGTTGAATAATAACATAATGTCACTACATCTAGGTTAATGTATTCCACTAGGCTAGAATAATTTCCATTTATATTTTATTTTTCATTCAATTTTAAGCACACTTATGTAGTTGTGTCAATTAGTTTTCTACCCATGACTTATGTACCTAGATAACACTTATCTAGTTAGAGTTAATTAATTCCCCTCCTAATTGGGAGTGATTGTGAGTTTATCTCCTACCTCTTGGACATGTCATCTCCTTGGTTCATGGATTTAAAAGATGTATATATTTGTAAGAATTTCTTTTGTAATGTAATCTTTTGTTTACATCCTTAGTATAGATAGTTCTTATTTTGCATCAGTTACTTGTTTTCTTGCAGCTTATGTGGCTTATTTTCATTCATCTTGTTCTTGGTTTCCATGTATGTCAGATTCTCTTTGAATCTTTTAGTAGTGATGCTTCAAAAAATAAAGATTAATATTGAATGCAACATTTCAGTAGAATTGGAACAAGTCAATGATGTGAAGGTCAAACAAACAAGACAACAAGAGATCCCTCTCTTCCAAATGATCAAAGCTAGTCAAGTACCTTCCTAAGGAAAATGGTTCGTAGAGGCTCAAGTTGTAATTCAATTTCCACATCTTTTACTACACTTGCCTACAATAGGGACCATTGCTCTTCAAAGAGGGGTTTAATTGATCTTGGAGGATTTGACCCACTCAATTATACCAAAATCTTAGGTGCTACATGGTGACCTTCACAATTTCGTTAGAAAGATCTTCATCCTAGTTAGCAACTCAATTCCAAACTACGTGCATCATAACTCCATGTCAGCATCACCACACAACTTGACATGTCATTGTCAATTATAAGTAGTTGTGATGGTTGCAATTGGAATATGAACAATCATGTTCTAACTAATGGCTCATATCCCTACCCTTTTGTATAAATATGTTCATATACATTCTTTGTAGTAGAGACAATCAAGGGAGAATAAGAAGGGCATAACCAAACACATCCATTCTCACAAATCATGTAATAACTAAACATAATATAATCCTTTTGTTATAGTTCTAATTTTGTTGTTATTGTCTTCTTTCCATTTCTATTATATCATTACATGTATAACCTAATCGAATCTCTTTGATTAGGTTGTCTATTGGGATTTACATCTAGGTCCTAAATCATTGGTATCACAACAATCTCACTTCATGTCATTTACAAGTTCAATATTATGGTAATAATTGAATAACTATCTATATTTGTATGCCACTTAGATAATCTCTTAATACAATAAGTTAGGGAATGAAACATGTGACCATCATACTTTCCTTCATGACCTCAAATGGCCTATGACAAAATATTAACCACACCAACATTGGAGATGTTCCAAAAGATAACAAAGGATGCTTTTGTAAAGGCAACATAAATAATTGGAGGGGCAACATGCACATGAAAGAGCATTAATTACCTAGATTAATTGGAGCAAGGTAAATAAATGTTGCAATAAAATGAATATTAAAAATTAAATAAGAAGGATCAAGCACTTAGTCGTGTGAACTATGATGAATAAGTAAACTTGAAACCAAATACAATTTGATCACCTTGGTATTATAAAATATATATGCTCTTGATCTAAAGAATGTTTCAAGATTGTGAAAAATACTAAACTCCTCAAATTAAATTTGTGTTATGCAAGATCGATCCTATGCTCCACCTTAATACACTAATGCATAGAAGTGATCTAAATTCACATGATCAAATTAGCTTAACTATTGACCATTGGGATCTATGTCACCTGAAACTCTAAGATTTCTTAAGTGTAAGGACTAACAATATTGAAAAACAACTTGGATAGATTGCTAGAATGCAAGCATTGTGTTCTCCTAGATCGACCCCCTTGATTACATTGAATAATATATAAGACAATACCGAGAGGTGTAGGTATCCTAGTTAAATTTGATTAATTTACATACTTAAAGTAGCTATTTGAGCCTCTTTCATTGTTTATATAAAAAATATTAATTTTTTTTAACTGAATTATTATCATATACATCCATGCTTTCACGATGCATTTGTAGAGTAGGCATTGCCATATTTCTTATAGGGTTGTCAAATCAAAATAAATATTAATATTTATTTAATAGGGTTGCAAGGCCCCGACATCATAAGGGATGAGGTCGGGTCGTGCCCTGCGCAAATTTGGCGGAATGGATAGCCCTCATTTCTTGGCTCTTAGCTGAAGAGGTGTGCTTGCAGGCTTCGTGCCCCTACTGGGCCCCTCCATAAAAAAAATGAATTTTAGATTAAATCAAATCGGGATAAATATGATAGTTTTTGCAAGTCAATAAATAGGGTTAGCAATGCATATGGTGGCGGCCCACTGCACTACTATTGGATAACTATATATGATCCTATAGGTTCTAACTTTTGCATAGCTTATCACAAGACATTTCCAAATCTAGATTTGTTACCTAGTAAAAATGAGAAAGAAACATATTTTCCAAATCTAGATAGTCTTTTACGTTCTATTATACAGACTCTACACTTGGTTTTCACCTTATCGGATGATTTGATTGACAGAGTGTGTAGGGGAGAATCTAAAGCTAAAGGTAATAGGGGCCCTGCTTTGGCCAAACTAGCACATCGTCATTGAAAGTTGCATTGTACTGTAATGTTGATAAGGAAGTTAGAAGATTCAAACAACGTATTTAGTGGGTACATGGCAACAGTGGACTTCCCATCTGTGTATCCCAAATTGATGGAAGCGTATAGATTTTTTTTTTCTAAAGACTTCTATTTAAAAATTCATTCTAGTCTCTTTGTCTGAGAAATCTAGTTGAGCATGACACTATCACTCATTTATTTATTTTATATTTATTTGGTTTGAAAAATGTTTTCACAACAAAAATGGTGAGAACATTTTAATATTTTTTTTTTTAATTATGGGAATGGTGATGCTCATAGCTATTGTACAAGATCTAGATAGCTAGATCTTTTATTTCACATTTTATATTTTTACAAGTTCTCAACACTTAACTCTAAGAAAAATAAGATGGTATTATAACTTAATTGCAACACGAATATTTTATTTTGTACTTCACATTAGTTTTATATTAAGCAACCTTTATTATTCTATTTTTAAGGATTTAGCACACTATTTGTCACGTCTCAAACTTTGATGCATTCTGAGCTTACTATAATTAGAACTATTTTATGAATAATTGTGTGTCGATTACATCAATATTATTTTATTTTGAAATAATGAGGAAATATAGTGAATATTACTTTATTTTTAAATAATTAAATATAATACTTCAGCTATGCTTCAAATATTTGGACACTAACCTATTAATGAAAAATTTGAGTTTCACGAGTTGCAGGTTATCAAAGACAAGGGTGTGGTTAAGGTAGAGGTGGTTAGCTACTTGGCAGGATTAGGATGGAGTGGACTCTCTCTTGTACACACTCACTTAGATCATATTGTATCATGATATAATGCATCATTTAATGGTTTCATTATTTTTTAATATAACCATGTCTGAATTCCTGGTGTTGTTCTAATGTTGGTGTGATTGGTGGTTTGTGGTTAATTATGAAAGTAATCTTGATTTTTGTGTGCATCCTTTTAATATAATAATTATTATTATTTATACATATATATGTAGTGCCTCTCCATGCTCACCTTGGATGAGTAGGTGATCGGGCTAAGGAGCAAGGAGAAGAAGGTAAAATACTCACAATACTTAGGATATGTTAGACATGTGGATGGTAGGTTTATTGTTTTGATGACACTTAGTTATGTTACTATGATGACACTGTTGATACTTTATTCTTATGATTAGAACACTATGCTTATGTTATGATGAGTTATGAGTTAATCGGTTATGTAGATTAGTTCAACTATGTGATTTATGCGACTATCTAGCTACGTGTTATCTAATTGTTTAGTTATGGATGAATTTGTGTGAAGGGGCAATGTAGTATTACTCATGCTGAGTACCCTACTATGTTGTGATTCCCTGTCATAGTGGACTTGTTGGATGATTATATATACATGTTTGTATTCAACACTTTTGCTTTGCCTCAGGATTGCAAGTACCAAGCATCGACTCCACCTGAATTGGTAGATCTGAGTGTACCTTTATACCAATGGAAGTTGTGGAATGGAGATGACATGAGGTCCCTCAGTTGACATCATTCTTGATGAGGATGATTTCTCAGTCCTAAGTTCGTTAGTTTGGTCAATTGGTGCATGACTGTGAGTCTCTTTTATTCTTTAGTATGTTGTTGTTGGAGAATGTTTGGTATGTAGTTTGAATTGTTTATATTTAATAAAATTGTGATGAAATTCCTCTTGCTTCTTAGCACTGTCTTATTGTAGTTGCCTTCTATCATAGAGGTTAGGAGAACTCTAATCTTTGACTATCTAGGATTGATATGCACTTTACCCACCGAAAATTGCCATCAAGTCTTTGTGTGAATGTTGTGAGAGTATTCTGAGCTCCATTGTAGAATTGAACTTGCCAACCATAGTGATGCATAACATAATCAATAATTGTGGTAGCCATTACACTTTCATCTCTAGTTGCTAGGTTTTTATTAGCAATGGGCGTGGTCTCTTCCTTTGAAGATAATTTTTTTTTAGAGATGCATTACAGCATGGCACAATATCTAGTATTGGTGCAGTGTCTAATTTTGGTGAATCATTCTAACTGATTTTCCTCTAGAGATTGTAAGAAGGGCATTTCAACTATAGTATTGGTGCAACATCTATTAATTGCATCCATTAATTTTGATAGAGGCACTAAAAATAATTGGATAGATCAGCTAATTTAAAGAGCTAGTTTTGAATGATTTAATTTCCATTTAATGTGATAGGTTTGTAGATAGCAGCATTATGGCATGTGGCCTGCATAATTTTCTATGTTTATATTAGCTAAAAAAGAGCCTTAGTTTATATATATATATATATATATATATATATATATATATATATATATATATATCATTTATGGACATCTGTTTGGACCTTTGTATACTTCTATAATTACTATACCCTATATTTAGCAATCACTTCAGGGAATCTGAGGGGATCTCCAGGGCGCCAAGAGGAGGTATTCAGCAATCAACATAGCTCTAAACATAGAACATGGTGAATATCATAGAGATTTAAAAAAATGCTCAGACCCTCGATATTTAGGGGGGGTGGAAGGTAAAAGGGAATGCAATTGGTAGGAGCGAACTCCATTCATGTGGGGGGAAACATCACTATCTGGAAGAAATTGAATATAGCCAATTTGGAAGGAAGCAGGAGGAAAATATAGTTGAAAGTAAATAACGCCATGGAGGATATCAAATCATGAACCTTGACGTGATCTGAAAGGGATTGCGAACAACAATCAAATGAGTCACCTTTGTGGAGTCGATTGAAGGTTGTGGAGGAAATCTGCTTCTTCAAAGGGCACTCGAATTAAGAGAGGTTACCTTCTCATAAACTTGAAGGTATGTAGAATTTCTTTACGCTTCGATGGATGTGCATTCATTATTACTGGTGTCATTTACTAAAGCCATGAATTCTAGAAAACTCTATTTCTATATTTCTATATTAAATGTTTTGTTAAACGGTGCATGAGAACCTAGGCTTTGCCCACCAGCTGCATTACTGAATGCTTCTAAATCCTTAATTCAAATCCATTTTCTACACATTGTGCAATCATTGTATCAGGCAAAGTTAGGCTTCTATGTGTGTTGAATGAAATCTCTTCTTTCTCTAGAGATTTGTAAGGGCACGATATTATCCAATAACATTTATATAAGAGTAAAATAGTGTTCAAATTGTCTCTCGCTGTATGAGAAAATCATAATGGGAATTTTCTAATCATCAGATGTCCTTATCGACGTATTCCTTAAACCTTCGTAGGCGTAAGTGCTAGTTTATATTGGAGTCTAGCTTCTACATCTGGTCTAAGAGTACATACAGGTATTAATTACCATCTTCATTTTGTTTCCATTGCTCTCAAAATCTCTGTTTGGAGACTCAACCTTGCACGCTGGGCTGCAATCACCTAAATCAACTATAACAAGAAAGTAGTAGTCCACAGGTGCATAACTCAGATAAAATATTTCCCTAGGAAGTGCCTTAGAATTTGTTGTATTGTAGCTGGGATCGTTGTCATAGGAGTTGATCTTAAATTAAAGGGTAGATTTCTTTATGGATGGGATTCCCATATGGCAGCCACAGCTAAAGCCCATTGAGTTTTCTTTGATTTCCATAGGAAGAAGTTGGCTTGTCACAAAAAACAATGTGGGTAATGATCTCCATTTCCCAAATTTGAATTTTATGTGGAACTAATGATCAAATAAACATTGTTTGTTTTTATCATTAATATCTTTCTATTTTCAAAGCACATATAATTATAGTGTACAATTAAATATTATCATATATCTTGAACCTCCTATCATATCATTGGGCAGTGAATTTTTTAGAGTTGTTTTATATGTCGACCTACCCTTCTTTGGATAGTGTTTAATGCTCAGTCACTAGTATCGAACAATTCTTTTATATATATATATATATATATATATATATATATATATATATATATATATTTTAATTTATCACCAAGCATTAACTTGACATGATGTTTAAAATTCGTAACTTGGTGATTCCAAGAAACAAAAACTTATGAAAGGGCTAAACTAATATCTACTATTATTAAATTAGAAGAATAGGTCTCTAAAAGGTAGATATAACTACATCTTTAATTTATCACCAAGCATTAACTTGACATGATGTTTAAAATTCGTAACTTGGTGATTCCAAGAAACAAAAACTTATGAAAGGGCTAAACTAATATCTACTATTATTAAATTAGAAGAATAGGTCTCTAAAAGGTAGATATAACTACATCTTTAATATATATATATATATATATATATATATATATATATATATATATATATATATATATATATATATATATATTAAAGATGTAGTTATATCTACCTTTTAGAGACCTATTCTTCTAATTTAATAATAGTAGATATTAGTTTAGCCCTTTCATAAGTTTTTGTTTCTTGGAATCACCAAGTTACGAATTTTAAACATCATGTCAAGTTAATGCTTGGTGATAAATTAAAGTATTCCCTTTCTAGGAAAGATGGGAAGAAATATTTTAGGTAATTGGTCTATGTAATATATTTTGGCGTATAAGTTTTTTCATTAGATAATTAAAAACTTTGTGAGCCAAAACTTTGAGTAAAGATGAAATAGATACCTTACAAATATAATAATGCAGGTAACTAAATTCTTTGATATGAATATCTTAAACAATGATGATGGTATTCAAGGTTAATGTTTCAGTATTAAGAACTTGTCTCCCATTAGGTTTTGAGTCAGTATTGTTGATGAAATTAAGCCTAAGGTGTCAAGTAAATTATATTATTTCTGATCTTGAATGTTTTGGGCATGGTAATGATTTGACCTATGTATAGTTAGTACATGATTGCTCCTTGAGAAGATGCATGATGAAATACATTATGTTACCTTAATTGTGTGTATGTATTTTCTTTCTATACATTGTCGTACGATGAATAGGTCCTTGGATTATGGAATAAGACTAATGAAAAGTCCATATTAAACTAGTCACTCAAATTTAACAAATGTTCATTAATGGATGTTTTGTTTATGTTTGGTTGTCCATTTATTTTGATTTGGATTTACATGTTGACTAGATTAACATAATAGAAAGTGGGTTTGGATAGTATCTTGTATGACTAATTTTCTGTTATAAAATATTTGGTAAACCTTCAAGTTATTTGAGTTAGAATTATATATTAGAATATTATTGTTGTGTATTGTTGGGATAGAGTTACTTTATGATAAGTGGGTTAATGTTAGATTCCTTAAGACCCATATTTAGTGAGTCATATCTTATGTCATATTTTGTGGTGTTGTGATTGAAATAATGTGGAACCATGGTGTTTTATGGTGTCGAGTGTTTATGGAACTATGTGTATGATTGTCATCTGAGTAAGCTTATGTAAGATTGTTATGAGTCAAATAGGTTGATTCCAGAGGCCTAGGAGAGTATGTTCATGTGGGGGTTGGCTCTGTGTGTATCTTGTGAGTTGAATGAAATGTATTCTTGAAATATGGTTTCTTATTCATGTTGGTATGATACATGTGCAAGATGGGTAATGTCTTACTCAGATTACCTATTCTTGTGGTTTTGTCTTGAACTCATGTTGATGTCATGTTCGTGATGTCGTTCTAGAGTCCTTCTTGAATGTTGGAGTTCAATATTGTATTGAGCATGGAATAAAAAAATTGTCTTGGTTTATGTAATTGGATGTAATTTGGGAGCAAGATGAGTCATGCCTTGCTCTAGTTTCATGTTGGTTATGTTTGTTGTGACTATTTCAACTAGAAGTTTTAGGAAAATGATTCAAGAGTTCATCCTTGAGATATGATTTGTATGCAAGAGGATAGATGCCTTACAGTGTCATTATCATGCATATCATTTTGGTGAATTGTATTTTTTATCTTGATAGGGGTACTAGTTGTATGTAGGAGAGTGGAATTCATGGTGGGGCCGGTGCCCAAAGTGGCTACCTAGATAACCCTATGAAAGTTGTAATCAAGTGATAACATAATAATTAACCTAGATGGATTGGGTAGTTAAACACATAATAAGATAATTATGATGTCTCACCCATGCAAATATCACTTTCTTAGGCTAAGGATGAGGTGAGAAGGCCTGGTTGGTAAGCTCCACCTCCTTGTCTTCATGAGAGGATGTGTCAGTTCTGCATGTGTCACCCTATGGGGCTAGTGTCTAGATAGAGGCTACTAGGATAACCATATATGTGGGCTAGTTTCTAGAGAGAGATAGCCAGGACAACCCATGATAGGACCATGTGATGACACACTTCTTACTACAACTTAGTTACCTCCTTTTTGTTATCTTCTGATGTAGCCTCTAGAGTAGTGTTAGCCATGGTTGATTTGTGTACTATTGGAGTCATGTCTAGTCCTTGCATCTATTAGCATATTATCTTCTTGACTGTTGTCTTTGTGGGACCTCATTGTTATCTCCTAGCATGGGGGTGGACCTTAGGGTTCCACATGGTCAGGTGGATGTGCTTTATTCCATTAGGTTTGCTGGTGCTGTCGTTCATGGATGTATCTCTCGTAGTAGATTCTAGTTTTACACGTGTATCGAAGACACACATTTGTACTATTTGTATTTAGATCTTTTGTATCAAAAGAAATCCTTATGTAATTGATGTATCCAGAAAGAGAGCTTTTGTATCAATGAAACTCTGTAATTCCTTTTGTAGGATATACTATTTTGTACTTGTAATCTTTGTAGGATAAACTTATTGATGTATTTGGATGTCATAATGAAGGATGCTAGTTGGTGTATTTGATTAAACTATGTATGTTTTTAGTTGTTGTTATATTTCAATAATGCAGCTATGTAATCCCTAGAGATGTTAGTTTAACTTGTTACTATTAGACCATGTTATGTTTTGTTATTAATACATATATATATATATATATATATATATATGCCCTTTTTATTGCTTAGGTAAACTTATCTTTAGAATTGCATGGTGGGGCATTACACTTGGTATCTGAGGCTAGGTTGCAACACTAAGACCTCTAGATTGTTGTTGTTGTTCTAGGTTAAGTGATTTTCTCTTTGTGGTGAGTTGGTAATGGTACCTTTCACCTATGTGCATTAATATAATATTAGAAGATTGAAAAGTTTATAGACTTGTCCCTTGATTATGTCTTGTTTACTTATGTGTTCTCTCTTCCTCTTCTCTGATAAGGTGATGATATATTTGACAATATGTCTTCCCTGAATGTTAGTGCTTGTTGAGGCTTTGAGTTTCTCTTGTGGTCACTAGTGAAATATAAGAAAGAAGCATGGTTACTGTTAGTGCATGTAATTAAGTATAGGAACGATTTAATCATTTGGTAAGTCATGTGGTTATGTGATGTTGTCATGTGTGGGGTATCTTAACATGGTTGTTGAAAACCTGACATCTATTTCCTAGTTGGTCATGACTGCATATGGAAGATCTATTGTAGTTTATTAAAATTATCATTGTATATGCCTATGTAAGAACTATGTGCATGAGATCAAATGGAAGCTTGTGTTGGGCCTATGACATCAGGAATGTGATAATGTAAGTCAATTATAGTTTTGAATTATTCTTGTGTGTGATATCATACATTCCTTTTATATCTTCTTGCATAAGGAAGCAATTGCATATTTCCATAGTTTAGTAAAAAAGAAATTGTATTGTATCAAAGATGGAAGTTGTTCAAGTAAATAAGTAGCAATTGTGTTGCCTTAAATCCTTCTATAAAATTTGTTTAGATAAGAGGATGTAGCTGACTTAATTCCTTGAGTGTTGGTGTACGTTCTCTAACACATTCTGGACCTTGTGTTCTTGAGTGTTGTGTAGTGGATATTCCCTTTTTTGTGGCTAAAATAAGTCACATCATGATGTAAATTTGTTTTCTAATTTGCTTGTTTTGGAAATTTTGATAGTTGTTTCATGTTTTGTAAGGGGTTAACAGTGAGTTTTCTTTCATTGAACCTTCTTATAACAGGAATGGTCACTAAAACTCTTTTCTTTATACTTGATTTATTGTTGAAAATTGCCAGCATTTTGTGACTTAAGATTCCCACTTGGGTTTGCATTTTTTTTTCTATGGTGGTTATTCCAAATGTTTGGTTCTATTGGCTCCAATTTGTGTTAAGTGTTATTTCTATGATGTTCATGTCAAACCTCTGATAGTATGTTCAAGGGAGGACTTTGCAGAGAATTGTACGGTGTGTGATGAAAGCATAGTGGAAATAAGATATGAGATGTATTTTTCCCTTGATTATATGTGAATGCAATTTTCTAAATCATGTCGGTGCCTAGAGAGAGGCTGCCAAGATAACCATAGATGGGGCCTAGTTTCTAGAGAGAGATAGCCAGGATAACCCATGCTAGGATCATGTGATGACACTCTTCCTACTACAGTTTAGTTACGTCCTTTTTGTTATCTTCTGATGTTGCCTCTGGAGTAGTGTTAGCCATGGTTAATCTATGTTCTATTGGAGTCATGTGTAGTCCTTGCATCTATTAGCATATTATCTTCTTGAATGTTGTCTTTGTGGGACTTCATTATTATCTCCTAGCATTGGGGGTTGACCTTAGGGTTCCACATGGTGGGGTGGATGTACTTTATTCCCTTGGGTTTTCTAGTGTCATGGTTCATGGATGTATCTCTCATAGCAGATTTTAGTTTTACACCGTATTGAAGACAGACATTTGTACAATTTGTATTAAGATCTTTTGTATCAAAATAAATCCTTATGTAATTGATGTATCTAGAAAGAGAGATTTTGTATCAATGAAACTATGTAATTCCTTTTATAGGATATACTATTTTGTACTTGTAATCTTAGTGCAAACTTCTTGATGTATTTGGATGTCATAATGAAAGATGCTAGGTTGATTTGATTAAACTATGTATGTTGTTGGCTATTGTTATATTTCAATACTGCACCTATGTAATCCCTAGAGATGTTAGTTTAACTTGTTACTATTAGACCATGTTATGTTTTGTTATTACTACTTCTAAAGAATATATATATATATATATATATATATATATATATATATATATATATATATATATATATATATATATATATATATATATATATATATATATATATCGCCCTTTTTATTGCTTAGTTAAACTTATCTTTAGGGTTACATGGCGGGGCATTACTCAATATGTGTGTGTGTGTCTGTGTGTGTGTGAATATAATTTAAATAAATATAAATATGTTTGTATATTTCAAATATATGTGCAAAATAAAATAATAAGAGCTATTCTAATTATATCCCTACTATGCGTGAAGTAGAGGAGGTTACAACCATTTAGTGGAGGAAGCACTCTCATGACATGCAAAATAAAATAATCAATTAATGAGAATAAAGAAGGAATCCATATTTGGGTAATGCTGATATGAAAGTAGAAATACAGAAAAGAGAGGGAAAATAACAAGAATACCAACAGATACAGAAAGAAAAGGAGAAGCAATCATTCACAAAAGGGAAGCAGTAATTGCAAGGGAGAGACCAGTAATGACAGGAAGCAAAAAATAGTAGTCTGGAGGATTGCAATGATCCACCAGGTACCTTATTCACTGGTTTATAACTCTGATTAAATCTGTATATAGACTTGCATGCTAATTTGAACTGTGTGATATGTCTTAATGTTTTCATATGGAATGTGTTATTTTGTCTTTGTCAAAACCCTCTGTTGTGTCACCAATAACTTCATTTTGATGAACTGGGTTTTCCTGAACTTCTAATATAATGTGTGTCACTTAGTTGTTTAAAACATATCCAAAAATTAGGCCTACCCAGTATGTGAATTTTGAGATATCTAATATTTAGTGACTGTATATCGCTTACCCATTTCGTCTCTGTTAAAACCCTCTGTTGCGTCATCAATAACTTCATTTTTACAAACTGAGTTTTTCTGAAATTTTTAAATAATGTGAACCACTTAGTTATTTAAAATATATCCAAAAATTAGCCCTACCTAGTTTGTCAATTTTAATACATGTATTAATTAGTGACTATCTATCTCTTATCCATTCTACCTCTATTTTCTAGATGGATGAACCCTAGTCTACAACTATTATTTCATTCCCTGGATTGATTGTCTTTTACTCTGTTCACAATGGATTTATGTTAAAATCTTGTGTGATATAGTATTGTCCTTACTATTACTCCTATCACAGTTTAGTCATTTTCTGTCACAGCAGGCTTTATTCTTATAATCGTTTATCACTTCTCCTGTAGCTGCAAAGTGTTATCTTGTACTAGAAGAGTGTATTCTTTTAGCCTATTATTTCTTCCTCTACAACATTTGAATGGATTTATTTGATGTTCTTGTTGTACCTTATTATGTTCCTGTCGCAGTTTAGTCATTTTTACTCGTAGTAGTAAACTTATCCATGCCTTCATTTAAATAGAGTTGTATTTGGCTTATGAGGTTTTTAGTTTTATCACCTTAATTTTCCATCGCATTTGTTTGTCTCTGTTAGAGATATTTAGGAGACTATCATGTTTTTGTAGGAGATTATTCTTGTCATTTGTTGGCTAAATATAAACATAATCATGTCCTTATTTTATTGGTGTTTTATATGGTTTTATAAGGACATTTAATAAATTATATTCTTTTTATATTCAAACATAGTTAAATATTCCTGAAAGTGGATTATTGCATGATTCTTAAGTTCCTATAGTAGTTTACAGCTAGTAGTAGGTCTATTATTTATTTATTAAGTGAAGAATGAAACTCTTGTGAAAATGGTGTAATACTTGGCATTCATAAGATTATCATGTGTAGCCTCTTAAATCTCAATTGTAGACAATTATCCTTGTTACAAATTATTATTCAATTAATATGATACTGTTGTATTTCATATAGTAGACTTTACATAGTTCCTGTAACAGATCTTTTTCCTATAGCAATTAGACCATGTGTTTTGAATGACTATTTTAAACATGATTAATACCTCCGAATAAATGGTGTTTCATTGGCTTTTATGGAATTGTTAAACAATTGCTATCTTCTTAATTTCCCTATCACAAATGAATGGTTATGGAATTATAAACCTTCTTAATTGGGAAATAAGTAGGTGAATAAGGGATAAGGAATATAACTAGTTGTATAAGTTTTATGTGTATCATGCATATAGCTCATAGTTAGAGGTATGAGATCCATGCAAGGTGTATTCATGTTGTGCTGCTTCTAGAGATGGTAATTTACTTTTTCTAAATTACCACTTTTGTTATTAAATACTTTGGCCAATGTGAGATGTACCATTGAAATAGATGGATTATAAAAGTATAGATTTTATGTTATATGTCTTTGCCACATCCTACATGCTAGATATATGTTATTCTAGTTAGGAGTGCATATAGTCATCAGGATTGCATCAAGAGTTCCCCTTTACCATTCTAGGTTGCTAGGCTCCTTATATAGGGTCGGTGTTTTCTTCGAGTTAGGAAGAAACTCAAGGAAGTGTAGTGCTTCATGGTTGGGTGGAAAAAGTGCCTTAACCACACTCTTGGCCTTGATTTGTGGAAGACCATTGGGGTCATGACGGTTGAGGATAGAGATTCTTATGATATATGATTCAAGACGTATATATTTCATTGTATTACCCTTTGTATGGCTTGCATAGCCATTTTGTAATTGTATAAATACTCTCATTAATGTAAGTGATGTAATATCTTGTACTTGTAACATCGAAATAGATGTATTGTAACACCCTTTTTGGTGTATGGAATTGTAATACTTTATTTGGAAACTAGCCATTATTGTGCAACTATGGATATTTGATTAATGAAATGTATCACTTTCCTTATTTTCCAAATGAGTAATGCTTTTTGCTTTACTATTTTTAGTATGTGAGATTAGTGCACTTTACACTATTGATATATTTAAATGTTGCAAATCTAGATTTAAAGAAAAAATATATCAAGAAATAACTAAGGTCATCTATTCATCTATAATTTTTAACCTTAGACCATATTTTTTCTTTTTATTGTATAGGAAATCAAAGACCAAGGACTCCATCTAAGCTTGTGAGTGTTACATGTATGCTACAAAGTTGGGGTGATCCCACAATAGTGGGTTACACTTTTTGGCCAAAGTTCACATTGAAATGAACATTTTGAAAAAAATCTTCACTTTCAGACACCTATAGTTGCTAAACCATGAGAAATTTGAAGATGATATAAACTAGTGATTTGTCACATTTTATCTATAGATCTAAGTATATATTTTTTTAATTTTTTTGGAATCAAATTGAATTTATTTTTCCATCTCCTTCAATAAGTCGTTTTTAATAGTAAACACCATTTTTAAAGAGTGATGTGTACTGTCTAAAACGTAACTTTTTTCTATGAAGGATAAAATTCTAATTTTTTCAAATTTAATTTTTTTTAACTGTGATATCTAGAGGATGCATTTGGTTTCATAATGTTTTTGTTGATGTTAAAATTTGTCAATTAAATCACCAATAATGGGAAACCCTAAGAATGTGGGAGCTGACCCTTAGGATAATCTCTAGATTTTAAAGAAGTTGGTTGTTCTCTCTATTTTGTGGGTAAAAAAGGGGAGAAAAAAAATATATTGCAAACAAAATGTACCTAATCTTCTCTAGCAATGCACCAGAATCATTTTCTACCCAATAGCACATTGATCAAACCCTAAAAGATTTACTGGAAAAACTAATGAGCATTAACATGATTAATAACCTAGCATAATAAATTAGGTTTAACAAAGGCTAAGAACAAATATTACAAGCAAGAAATAGAGACAAATTTAGATATGCACAAAAACACCACCTCTCTTCATTGCTTGATATGAGAACAAAATTATAGAGGCAAAATTGCTTGCACAAAATAAAATGTTACATCTCTCATTGAGAGGTAACTACTGAAGCAAAGAAAAATATCTCTAACTGCTGCTAAAATTCTCCATGGTCATTCCCTTTCTCTTTGTCCTGGATCTATGTATTTATAACCCAGAAAGACAAAGAAAACCCTCTTCAATTTCCCAGAAAATCTTGGTTCTGATTTCAGCCCTTGTAACTACAACTTTTGTTGACTGAGTCTCTTGTTTTACCCCTTTGCTAGAAAAATCCATTTGACTCTACCTGCATGGAAAAATCAAACTCTTGCTCTTTCTTTTGTTGTAGCTTGCCATGAAAGTCTCACATAGAACAACTAAAGCGAAGTTTTATCTAGGGCTGGATATAATCAATTCATGTGAGGCCTCTAAGAGTCTTATGAGTCTTTTATTAATAAAGTCTTAGCTTTATTAGTCTTGAGGGACCCACCATTTATGACTCATCTTAATAAAGTTTCACATTTATTTAAATCTAATTTTCTAATCTTCCGCATGGCCTTTGCATTTTATAAGTTTTTATGAAAAAAATAAAATAAAACATGTTGTGCCCTCCGCTGCTTCCATGTGTCATAATGGCACTTCTTTGAGATGAAGTTTCCTTTCTTTGCTTTTAAAAGCCTGTGGTACTGCCAAGCGGTAGCCTCCGGTGCTTCCTTTCTCTCCGCTTCTTCAATCCATTGGATCACTTCATGATTGGATAGTTCTTAAGTCACTACATCCATTTCTATGTACCTCAACCTTTTGATATACAATGCCATAAATTTCTCATGCCTGAGACTCCATCCATTAGAGGTCATGCTTCCATCCTCAATAACTTGTGCCATTGTTGCTTATTGCACTATCATTTTGGCAGTAGTTTCATTGTAAAGGAAACGCCATTACATGGAATACCTGATCCACTATGATGGAATAACGTCTTGATTCATGGTAAGCGATCTAAAGGAAAGGTGAATTTACATAGGTGCATGCCTTCATTTATACTATATGCTATGTTATTTCATATGTGAAACTAAACATGGATGGTGATACCTCCTTGAGACTGTGGCTTGAATCATGCTTTGGCCCCACTACTTTCTTCATGGCTGGATTGAAATCTAATATCATTGAATGGCTAAGCCAAAAATATCATTGAACTAGAAGCACCTTTCGTTTCTTACCTTGGCGATGGTGTTTTCATGACAAATGACCACCTTTCTTTAATATTGAGACTCATCTAAACTAAGTGCCATCTTCATTGCTTTATATACTTGGAGATCTAAAGAATAGGGTAGCACTATTTGTTTTGGTTTCAATATTAAAGAATTCCATTTGTACCACTGTTTGGAAATGGCTGCTACACTTATCTTTGTTGATACTTGCTTATCTTCATAAGACAAGCTTCTTTTCATAATGTTAAACTCATATCTCTCTAAATGATAGTCATATAGCTAGCGTTTTTGTATAAAAACCTATGGCTTTGCTCTTTAAAGGTAGCACTTTAAGAGGTCAAGTCACCAAGGAGGCCGAGTCTCTAATTTGCAATAGTCCATACAGAATCTTTCACTTGGAATCACAATGGCCTTTGTGCCTCGAATCTTCATCAAATCTACAAAGAATTGATTTGCCACTGAATTCACAACTACAATGATAGAATTTTAAAATTGTGTGCAAAATTGCACAACAGTTTTATTGAATATTTTTCTTTTAATTAACTTTTGAAGTTAAACCAATTACAATTTAGACATAGGTGTACTGTGCAAAGCATAACTTTTTTGTATGTATCAGAATTCAATTTTTTTTTGTTGGATCAAGGACATGAATATTAAGAGGATAGATATTTTTATCATTTCTTTTGGTAATATACATTTTTCCACATGTACAGAACATAGAGATTGATTTTAGGTGAAAAACCTGTGTTTAATTAAACTAAAGAAAATAATTATAATAAAACCACAATATATTAAAATTATACTTGATAGAAAGCTTGTTTCGAGGACTATAATCCTCTAGATGGGTTTTTCAAGTTGCTTCCATTTTGATCCTCAACCTAAGCTTTGAAACCCAAAAATCTGCATAAAATTGCAGTTGGAGAGGGGCAAAGGTAAAATAAGGGGTTTCGATCGAATAGGGGTTCGAATGAACCCCCCATGACTCGTTCGACTAAACTAGGTTCGATCAAACTCCCATTTGATCAAACCCCCTTATTTAAAAATAAAAAAAGTCATACCAAAGCGGGTTCGATCGAACCCAGTTGGTTAAAAAAAAGTAACCACTGACATTCGTTTGAACCCCTAGCCGACCAAATTGTTATTAATTTTTTAAATAATCTTATATCCATATAATTATGAGCTCTTTTTAAAAAAATTTCCATATATCATTGCAAGATTAGTTCACATTATTATTCAAGAAGCTAGATTTTGGAGAAGAATACTTTTAGTAGAGGATTTGAGAGGAGAAAACTTGAAGAAGAAAATGGGAGACAAAAAAAAGAGACAAAATAACACTCAAAGATAGTATTCAAAGGAAAGAGAACAAGAGATGCACAAAACAAATTTGGCAAGATACCATAGAAAGAAACATGGTATGTATGCATATTTTCTTTCTTGTTTAATTGATGAGTTTCTAGCATGTAGTAGGATGTCATTTGTAGTTTTGAACATAAATATACTAAGTGAATTTATATTTTTTTCAATTGAATGTGTATTAGGGTCCTTCATAGGTTTGCACACTAGAAGTAAAGTATACTTGTATTATTTATAGTCATAAGTTCCTATCTCTCTCTCTCTTGGGTAGATCATTTTAAAGTTTTTTCTTTGTATCTCTCTAGAGATCTCCTTAAATCTAGAGAACTCTCTCTCTATCTCTCTCTCTCCCCCTTGACTTGAGTAAGTCTTTTTAAATATTTTTCTCTAAGGTCCTTTCTCTCTCACTCTTGACAAGTACAAGTAGATTTTGAAAACTGTCTCTCTCTCTTGACTTAAGTCTTTTTAATGCTCCTTATTTCTCTCTTTACTAGAACTTCTCTAGATAGGTCTTCTATATCTCTCTTGACTTAATTTTTTTTAAATCTCTTTCTTTAGATCTCTCTTGACTTTATTATTTTGTGTGTAGAATGGGTTCAACAAGGAGAAAGTTCTCAAGCAGGAGTCAAGCCAAATTTAGATATTGGGGAAAATGAGGTTGAAGAGCACATAGTTAAAGATAGGGAGGAGGCCCAAGTTCAAACAATGCATGTTGGAGAGGGGTTAGGATTGCTTCCTTCTATTGGTAAGGATGAGCATATGAATCTAGCTAAAGAGGTGAAGTCAAAAATTTCAAGTTATAGAAATTTAGATCATTTACTTGAAATGGATGTGGAGAAGTTGAAATCATATGCCAAACAACCTATAAATACTAGTAAGAGGTCAATGAATAAATCTGTAAAGGAAATAATCAATGCTCATTTCAATCATCTTGGTACACTTGAAAAAAGCCAACTATTATCACTTTTACTTCTTCATAATGATTTGAAAGAGCCATTACAATTGTTGGATGTAAATTCAACATTGAATAAGAGGAAAGCTTCATACGACCTAGGAAAAGATATTGTTGAAAATGTAAATAAAGGTTTAAATTTTGTTGGGAAAAATCTTGAGCAATGGATAAGGCCACTACAAGATGAGTGATGTTGACAGTTATTATAAATACAGATATATCAAGAAAAAGAAAACTCTCTTCACTTTCAACTGAAACTGGTATTAGTAGAAAGACATTAATAAAATATGTGAAAATAAGAAAGGTTTTGGATGATAGTCTAGAAGGCAATCGGGCAATTATGTGTAGAGCTCCCCATTCCGACAGGATTGAAGATGTTGCTAGGAACTTGGTCTCAAATTTTTGGAAAGATAATACTCATACATCATCAAATAGTAGAGATGTTATTAGACATAGTATTCAGCTCAATGATTATGAATATCATGCAAAACATTGGCTATACATAACACAACATGAGATGTATGTGAAATTTTGTAATTTGAATCTTGATATAAAGATTGGGAAAACAATGTTTGAAAAGTTAAAGCCATATTATGTGAAGATAAACAAGGCTTTTGAAACTTGTTGTTGTCATTATCATATTGATTATGATCTCTACTATCAGGTGTTTCGAAAGATGAGAGAAGAAAGTGGTGGTTTTCAAAATACACCTCCTAAACGGGTAAGTCTTTTCATAGAATCCATCTTATGTGATAATGCAATTGATCAAATAAACTGCATAAAAGGACTTTGTGAAACATGTGGAAATTTGGCTAAATTACCTTTGAGATATGAAGATACCTACCCAACAAAAATAATAAATTGCAAGAGTTACAAGTATGTAAAGTTTCAAACAAATTTTGGGAAAGAATCCACAAGGTTAAACTATGTAGAAGAGGAGATACCTATTAGAACATTTATGGAAAATTGATACAACCATACATACAAGATGCCTTTTTTGCTAGGTGGAAAGCACAATAGTTTCAAACATTAAGAGATACTTTCCCACCTGGAACAGTTCTATCAGTAGTCGACTTTGCAAAAAATTACTCTTTTGTACATCAAAATGAGATTCAATTAGATTATTACTTTTCAAAGAAGATCACTATTATGGTACACGTGTGTTATCAACATGCACAATTGGATTTGGATGGTGTTGAGAGTACAAATGATGAACAAGTCATTAAGAAAGAATATCACTTTTATATTATTTATGATCAAGAGAATGACACACTTTTTGTACAACATTGCTTTACAAATATTTTTGAGAATTTGGCAAGTAGGTGTGTAAAAATCAAAAAGCATTATGTATGTTCAGATGGATGTGTGACACACTTCAAATCATCACAATCATTTTGTGCACTATGTAGATATCATCAAAATTACCAAATACAACATTTTTGGAGTTTCTTTGAGAGTGGGCATGGAAAGGGTAAACATGATGGCATGGGAGCTTGCATCAAACTTGTTCTAAGAAAGTATCAAATGAGTTATTTGGGAGATTGTATAGACAATGCACATGATGTTGAATGGTGTAAGAAACACTTTGCATCAAATGAGGTCAGCACATCTTTAGGAACAAATCGATACATCCCACATAGAGTGTTTTGGGAGATATCAGGTATGTATATAGAAATTTTACATAAATAAAAATTTCAAACTTTAAATTTAATATGTGTGTGTGTGTGTGTTTGAATTTGTATTTAAGTTTAAATTTTAAATCTAGTAAATTCAATTATTTTAAATGAATTTCTATTGAATTTATATATATATGTAATTTTTTTATAATTTTTATGTATCTAATTGTGAATAGAAGATCAAAGCATGGATGCAAGAGGGTATAGAAAACAATATATTTCCATTGTGTCATGAGTACAAATGATGCCCTAGATGGAAATTTTACATGAGGGATTACTCTTGTTTCTATGATGAGTGCATTTTGGAAAACTTTGAGGCATGCAATAACGCACAACATGAATATGTTAGTGAATGACATGCAGTGCCATTAGTCATTTCTAACACATACGAAGAAGATGAGGATGAAGGATTTAAAGAGATTCCTTTGATTTTTGGTGATAAATATTTTACACCATTTCAAAAATTCAATATAACAGTGCTCCTATTCATAGTGCAGCTGAATAGACACTGTAAGATGCAAGGAGATCAATGGAGGTTGTGGGGTTTAAAAAAGTAAAAGCAAGCATCAGAAGTCACTAGAAGAAGCCACATGTCAAAGACGGTGGCATAAGAGAGCAGCTCAATAAGGCACTAGAGTGATGCACATGGAAGCTGCGGGAGTTGAGGAAAATAAAGATAAGCGGAGTGAACCAAGTGGTTAAGCCCAAAGAGAGAAAAATAAAATATTTTATTTCATTTTATAAAAATGCTGTGGGAGTCACGTGAATTTTTAGAGAGGCTAAGTCTTTTATTAAAATATTGAGTTTCTTTTGATGTGGTGGGCCCTCTCTTCATAAAATTAAAATGCCTTATTTTAATATATGCATAAGGTCTCATTTGCAGCACGAGAGATAAAGGTAGATTTAAATATGATTAAGTATCATTTTAATGATGTGGGTTCCAATAAATAATAAAGTGAAAGCTTTATTAAAATTTGATTCTTATTCCTCACCGTGATCATAAGAGGGGCAGCAATAAAAGTTTCTAAAAAGGAACAGATAGCACCATGTGGCTCAAGCGCTACAAAGACAAAGGGATACACCAAAGTCCACCACATGATTGAGCCTGAAGAGAGATAAATAAAATTTTTTGTTTCATTTTATTTAATGCATCATATGTCTCGAGAAGACTAAAAGAGTTAAAATATAATGAAGAGTCTCATTTTAATATAAATGGTGGGGCCCCTGTTACATAAAGCTCAATATTTTAGTTCATAAGAGTTTCTCAAATTTCAAAAAGGCCATGGGAAGATTATTTCAGTTTTAAGTAAAGATTGAAATCTTTATTAAAATAGAAACATATGATGTGGGTCCCTCTAGCTAAGAAATTTATGAATCAAACCACAATAAAGATTAAAGTGAAGTTTCATTAAAATAAGAGTTTTGACTCTCTTTCATGGGAAATATAAGAGGTGAAACCCTAAAAACAATGCAACCATTTTTTATTTTACAGCAAGCTACAGGAGGGTGGCAATAGATTTATTTTCTTCATGCCATAGATATTTTTCCAGCAATGGAGAGTTTCAGTTTCCATTTTAGATACAGTTTAAAGATGCCATTGAAATCAGATTTGTGCTAGATTTTGTGGGTAGTTGCAGATTTTGGAGGTCGTTGAAGATATTTGGTTTAGTTTTTGGGTTATAAATAGGTACATATGAGAGAGTTCTTTAGAGTTCCACACACATATCAGATTTTTAGAGTAGCCAGCAGCATATGTTTTATTCTTTGCCTTTGCAAGTGGTTCTTTCATGAGAATGTAATATGTTATTTTGTGCAGTAAATCTTCAACCTGTATAACCTGATACTATTCCAATAATGAGAATATTGTTCTGTGCATAGCTGAGTTGATTTATGTTTCTTGTTTCTTTAAGTTTCTATTTCTTTTTGCCTCTATTAAATATGTTATCAAACTGGGTCTCAATCATGCATTTATGCTCTTTGGTTTTTAGTTAAATCATACAAAGTTTGACATTGTGCTAATTTGGGTTAAGTTTTAAATCTGGCGCATTGCCATAGGTTTAGAGGTTTTATTATTATTCTTGCAATCTTGTTTCTCCTTCTCTCTTTCCAAAACCTCCACTGAAAGAATGGAAGAGACAGCTTCCTTAAAATCTGGAGGTCACTCTAAGAAGCAATCCCACATTTTAGAGTTTCCCATGTTACTGCTAGATTAAACCCACAGATTTATGCATTAGCAATTTCAATTGATTATGACCATATTTCAGAATTGATTAGAAAAGGTATGTATGTATGTATGTATGTATGTATGTGTACATTTTGATAAATTTAATATAAATTTACAACACATGTACAATTATTTATTTAGTTTAGTACTTTGATGAGTTAAATTTAATGCTTATAAATTCTAGGTAGTTCTAATTTTTTTACAAATTTTGAACCATGTAAATTTGGTGTGTACTCTAGGAGATATTTTTGTAGTCATAGAAGAGATTGGAAACATAAAAGGCGTTATTATTTAATGTGTTGCACAAAAGAGAGGAAGAAGCTAACACATCCTAAAACAAGTGATGAAATGGTGTTTCCCATAGGTGGGTCACATTTAAATTTATATATACATGTACACATATACATTAAACAGTTTTACATTATATTATAATACGTGGGTTGAGTGAAAATGTTACATGCACATGTCTTACCAAGTTGGTTCATGTTGTTTATCATGCAGGTTCAGTTGTAGTGCAAGGGACATATCTCAAACATGTCAAAATTGTTCAACATGGGATTCATTTTATTGACTATCAACCTGAGAACAACGTATATCAGTATAGTCACCTAGTAATTGCTACCACCCTACATCTTCATCCAGTTTCATATGCACATGGACGAAAAAAATAGAGACTAGATAGTGAGGATCATAAAAAATATTACATGTTATTAAAGAGCAGGCTAAACCAAATGTTTGAATGAGAACTTATATCTAACTTAACTTGTTTGAACTCCATTTCTTTAGTTACAGTTTATAAAATTAGTGAAATAGATTGAAGTTACACATTCGTGTAAGTTAATTTCTAGATGTTCTTAAGATCCAAACTTAGAAACTTACTATTTAATTCAAAGTACTTTTATATTTAGTGTTCAACACTTTTTTAGTTTGGGCATTTATATGTTCTGTGTATATTCCCCGTCTCACTTGATTCAAGTTATAATGAGATTTATTTTGTTCATCTACCTATGAAATTATCACTTGATCCAAATTGATGTCAGTTAGATAGACCCATGTATTATAAATAAACTAGTTTAATTTATGTACATGTTCTCATTAAATGTGTTTATTATATCTCCTAGTTTGCATTTGTATTTATTTCTAGTTTATACATTTTCTTAATGAGGAATTTTTGTGATTTACATATACATTCTTCTAGACATGTGTGAAAGAATATTTATATTTAATTGTTATCTTGCATTTAACAAATTGTGATATTTTATCTCAAATTATGAATTGATTTATATTATTTGAGCTTCATTCCTTAGCCAAATTGATTAAATCATGTGTATTAATTGATTGGGAAAAGAATTACTTTAATTGTAGCTATTTCTAAATTTTTGATTATATAATAATAGTGGTTATTGATGACTACAAAAATTGTAATTTTTTATGGATTGGAACACTAGTGCACTAGTGTCTAAATTAAACTTCTTCAAAATTGACAAGCTCCAATTTCTCAAGTTGTAAAGTTCCAGCTCAGTTCTTATTTTTGTAAAGTCTAGTTTTCATATTATGTTTCTTTGAACTTTCAATTTTTCCTATTTTCAGGTAGATATCAACTCATTAGTTTTTTCTTAAAAGGGAAAAACATGTAGTTTAGTTAAAGACAAATGTACATAATTATGTGCATGATGTGCATTTATAATTTTCTCTCAAGTTTTGAATAAAGATTTATTTTTCAACTCAAATATCAACTCTCATGTTGTGAAATGGTTTAAAGAACAACTCACTCATCAAATTGCCTCATATTCAAGTGAGTCACCATTTGGAATTGAAACACATTTCGGCCAAGCTCTTACAATTGCCTCTATATTGATAGTAGATGCATAATACAAGTGCAAGAATTGAATGAAGTACTATGTGGTTGTGAGAGATTCTAGATCACCTATGTGTGCCAAAATACATGTCTATAATTCATTGTGTTTAAAATTTCAAATGGTAAAAGTAGAACATAGACATCCAAGTGGACAATTATATCCTCATGATGTACCTTTTCACAAGTGGTCTTTTCTTTTTATGGATTTTGTTATAGGTCTACCAAAGACTAAATGTCACCATGATTGTATCTTGGTAGTTGTGGACAAGTTGACAAAAGTTGCACATTTCATCCTAGGAAATGTGAAGGATGGTGCTTAGACTATACCAAGAAGGTTTATCAAAGAGGTTGCATGATTGCATGGGGTTCTATAGTGGTGTAGGAGCACCTAGTCAATAGGGGTCAAATGATGTAAATAATGTATATACTTGGTTTGGTATCTATCTGAGCACATGTGTGATGCAATAAGGTCTAAATAAGACCATCTCCAATGTATTTGTGTCATTTAAGTCCTAGGGATGCAATTTTGTCCAATATTGCTTTGTAATAGTGATGTCATATGGAAGATCAAAGGTAAAATTTTGATTTGTAGTGATGACCGTTAGAATTCAGGAGGGAAAGGTTTAAAAAGGCCTCAAAACACTTGAGGCAGTTGGTGAAGGTCAAATAAAGAAAGAAACTATCTTTATTTCCCTATTTTTTATTTTACAATGACAATACAGCCCGCTATGACACTGTCATGTTGTACAACTTATATGGTTGGAAAATATAGTGTGCCTACTTCTCTTTGCATGTGGTATGAGAAAACATCATCAAATTTGAAGGGAGATTGAGACATTTGTTTGAAAATAGTCTCCAAAATAGGGGATCTAGGGTTTCATGCAGTAAAGCAAGTTTCTAGAGCTTCCCCACCACTCAAAACTCTTGGAATTTGAATGATAGATGCTAGACAATGTATTTTCTATGTTTAAAAACTTTTCACTAGTAGAGTATGAAACTAGAGTGAGTTTGAATCAACCCTAGCTGAGTTTTTGCCTATATTTTAGGAGATACAAGAGCTTAGATTGAAATCTTGCATTGAAATCAATTGGTGACTGATCCTAACCAAATATATTACATTTTTTGACCATTGGTGATGAGTTGAAAGCATTCAAGTGCAATTGGGAAGTTTGGAGGTTAGTAATCACATATATGCTTTGGAAAAGAGGCCTAATTGGGCCTAGGAGCAACCTTAGTAGTGAATTATTTGATGTTTTTTGTCTGAAACAACCATAAGCTATCTTTTAGTATGTTGTGTAAAAGCATAAAGGGTACTCAAAAGGGTGATTCTTTTGTGGGTTTGTGATCCCTACAGGAAACTAAGTATAAAAAACCTCTCTAGGGGGCTACAAGGCTTGAGGAGGCCTAAACAGAAAAACCCATAATCATAGGTTCTCCTAGATTGCAAATTGGTTCGTTAAGGAGTTTGTAATTAGTTTACCTTGCTCTACATCATGGTGGTATCAGAGCATTAGGTTCTAATTTGAAGTGGGAAAGTAAGCGAGATTTGACATAAGCAAAGATGGTTCCAAAGACTAATGCAATGACCAAAGAAATATAAGAACTGAAAGAGCAAATGCTCCATAGAAAAAGGCTCTATAAGGAGTCCCAAGAAGAAACCCTTGCTAGATTAGCAGCCTTGGAGAAGAATCAGAGAAGAGCAATGGTCAGTGATGACCAAAGTGATAAGGAGGATGAGGGTAAAAGTGAGTACCCTCCAATTGGAGTCCAAGATGAGGAAGAAGAAGTGGACCCAGATGAGGCAAGAATACTTAGGATGCTAAGGGTAGTCAAGGGTGACAATACTTCAAAGATAAAAGTTGAAGTACCTATGTACAATGGAAAAATGGATAGTGAGGAAGTTTTGGCCTGGATAGATGCATTGGACAATTTCTTTGAGTTTGAAGACATAGAAGACAACAAGAAGGTGAAATATGCAAAGACTAAATTGAAGGGACCAGCCCTAACCTAGTGGAATTTTGTTCAAGAAGAAAGAGTCAGAAAAAGATAACCCTAAGATAAGTTCATGGGATAGGATGGTGGCCAAGGTGAAGGCCTAATTCTTACTTGCAGATTTTGCCATACAAAATTTCATGAAGCTGCAAAATTTAGAGTAAAAGGAATTAGATTTAATGTCATACATTGAAGAAATTCATAGGTTGTGCATTAGAGTAGGTCACAATGAAGATGAGGTTGAAAAGGTGGCTAGGTATCTAAGTGGTTTGAGATTGAGCATTAGAGATGAAATCAATTGAAATCCTCCTAAGATAGTGGAAGAGTGCTTTCAAATGGTAGTTAGGGAAGATGAAAGAATCAAAAGAAGGCAGGAGAAACAAGGCAAAGGTAGGCAAAAAAAATTTAGAGGCAGAGGTAATTTTGGTGGAAGAGGATAGTCAACAAAGCCACAAGGTGAAACAAATAACCAACAAGAACAAAGGGGTGAGTCAAGTGATAGAGGCAACTTTAAAGGAAGAAGGCCCAATAACAGAGGAAGGTTTTCTAGTCAGGGAAGAGGTTCCAATACCTTTTCAAGAAGATGTTATAATTGTAATCAGTTTGGACACCTTGCTTGGAAGTGTCTTGATAAACAAGGTGCAAGCTCTCATAGTGGGGAAAGAAGAACCCATGTACAAGAAGAGGACAAAGAAAGTGTGAACTCACCATCTCTGCATGCTATCCCAAAAGGAGGTGAAACCTTGATGCTAACATTGATCAAAGTGCCAACCACCAAAGAACCCCCACAAAGAAAGGCATTATTTAGAACAACATGCAAAGCACAAGGTAAGTTATGTAAAGTAGTAATAGACTCTGGATCTATTGATAATCTTGTGTCATTAGAAATGATTGAAAAACTAAAAATAAAAAGGTATCCTCACCCAACACCCTACAAAGTTTCATGGCTCAATAAGGGTCAACAAGTTTTAGTGAATGAGTAGGCTTGGATTGAATTCAACATTAGTGTTTACAAAGATAAAATACTATGTGACATCATCCCTATGGATGTGTGCCACGTTCTCCTAGGAAGGCCATGGCAGTTTGATAGGAAGTCCAAATATGATGGGAAGAAGAACATATATGTGATAGAGAAGGATGGTGTGTCATATACCCTCTCACCCATACAAGAAGAAAGAAATTCTATTCGTGAAGAACCAAGTGTGATGGTGGTCAAGGAGAAAGAGTTCTTGAAGAGTTTGAGTGAAGAGGATATTGGTTATGCCATCATTGGGAATCCTACATCAATAATGACAGTAGCAGATAGAGAAGAAATACCTAAAGAAGTGCAGACCCTATTGGATAAGTATAAAGACATAGTGGTGGAGGAGCTCCCTAATGCATTACCACCCATACGAGATGTTAGTCACCACATTGATCTCATCCGTGGTTCAAGATTGCCAAACAAGGTAGCATATAAAATGACACCCAAGCAAAATAAAGAGGTTAGAAATTAGATTCAAGAGTTGTTGGACAAAGGTCTCATAAGTGAAAGCATGATCCCTTGTACTGTGCCTAGTGTTTTGGCACCTAAGGATGGTAAGTGGATGTTATGTACTGATTCAAGAGCTATCAACAAAATTACAATCAAATATAGATTCCCTATACCCCGAATGGAGGACTTGATGGACAGTCCAGCAGGTGCATGTTATTTCTCAAAAATTGACTTGAAAAGTGGGTATCATCAGATTAGGATAAGGGAAGGAGATGAGTGGAAAACAACATTCAAGACCAATGAGGACCTCTATGAGTAGATGGTGATGCCATTTGGCCTCTCTAATGCCCCAAGCACATTCATGAGACTGATGAATGAGGTCCTAAGGTAATTCATAGGTAGATTTGTAGTGGTATACTTGGATGATATCCTTGTATATAGAAAGACAAAAGGAGAACACCTACAACACTTGGATATGGTGTGGAAAAAGTTGAATGAGGAGAAGCTTATGATCAGTCCCAAGAAATATGAGTTCATGAAAGAAGAACTTACCTACCTTGGTTTTGTGATCTCGAAAGGTACTTTTAAGATGGATCCCACCAAAGTTGAAGCCATACTCAATTGGCCAACTCCAAAATTAGTAGGACAAGTGAAAAGTTTTCATGGGCTGGCCACTTTCTATAGAAAATTTATCAAAAACTTCAGTCACATCTGCTCACCCATAATTGACACCATTAAAGGAGACAAAAAGAGAAGGTTCTAGTGGACTAAGGAGGTAGAAAGAAGCTTTCAATACCTGAAGAGCAAGGTGCCTAACAACTTGTCCTTGCCTTGTCTGATTTCAATAAGGTCTTCATAGTGGAGTGTGATGCTAGTGGACTGGCAGTTGGAGCAATTTTGAGTCAAGAGGGCAAACCAATGGCCTTTTTTAGTGAAAAGATCAATGAGGTCAAAACGAAGTATTCATCATATGACCTAGACCTCTATGCCATGGTATAGTCACTCAAGAAGTGTAGGCAATACCTCTTGCCAAATGAATTCATTATCTTCACAGATAATCATGCCTTGAGTTTCTTGAATAGTCAGCATAAGTTGAGTCATATGCACATGAAGTGGATAGAGTACTTGTAGGCCTATACCGTGACCATCAAGTACAAAAAAGGTCAAGCAAACAATTTTATTGATGCTCTTAGCAAAAGGTCTATGATGGTACAAGAAATCCAATTGCAAAGTGTGGGGATATATGCATTGAGAGGTATGTATAATGATGATGATGATTTTAAACAATATTTTTCTATCTGCAGTTAATTTCAGAACTCCTTTCATAGTGAATTTTTAGACTTTGTGTTGCAAGATGGACTTTTGTTTAAGGGCACTCAGTTATGTGTACCAAAGTGCTCTATGAGAGAAAATTTGATAAGGGAAAAACATTCTGGAAGTCTTGGTGGACATTTTGGGTTTGATAAGAATTTGGAGTAGGTCAATAGGTTCTATCATTGGTCAAGGATGCATGTAGATGTCAAGAATTTTGTAGAGTTGTATAGTGTACCAAAGAGCAAAAGGCTCAAATTCCAATGCAAGACTTTACTGTTAGATTCAGGACAGACAACTAAGAGGGGGGGTGAATCAATTGTCCAAAACATTCTTCCAAATAAACACTTAAATCCACTTTGTAATTCAACAGCATCATAATAAATCAATCATGGAAATGTAATGCATTAAATCAAGAATAGAAACACATCAACACATAAGACACCAAGATTTTGACGTGGAAAACCTGGTTAAGGGAAAAAACACAAGGTTATTAACCCAAGATTGTATTCTCTATTAGAAGTATAGAAAGAATAAAATGGTACATGCCAATTAGGGCTCACTGCCCAAGCACACTGCTCACAAGAGGCTCACTGCCTATAAGAGACACACTGTCTACAGAAGAATCAGTATCACATGGATCAACACACTGTTAGCCACACAAATCTGAGACTTCAATCTTCTTCTAGAAACATGCCAATCTTCACACAATATCTTCAAGATCATCTGTAGCATGTGTTACTCATGCAGTCAGCCAAACTTAGGAAGAACACCATCATTTGGAAGTAATTCTTCAATTGCAAGCTCAAACAACAATCTGAACTACCAATATGAACTGGACATGATCCAAAGACCTCCACAAGCTAGCCTGAATCACCAAGAACATCCACAGTACATTTGCTTACTTAAATCCTTCTCTCCTTCATCCAGAACCTCAAGAACATAGACTGTCATCACTGTCATAATGGAATAGATGCTTGTGGACCTCCAGATCACAAACCATTTGAGTTGTAACTCCACATGAACTTCCCAAACACTTCACCAAAACTGTAGAATAGGATAATGCATTTCTGGATCTCACAGGACCTATTTGTATCATTCTATCACCTCTGAACACCTCTTGTAACTAGATTTACTTGAGTGGCCACAACTTCTTCAGATCTTCATGCGGACCTCTAAAATCTTTACTAGATCATCTTAAGACATATATCTACAAACCCTTTGAACCACATCCTCTAATCCTCATCTTATCTTGGATCTTTACCTTACTGTCTTCATTGTTCTTCTCTGTTCCTAAAATGACTAATTTCCTCAATATCATCAACAAACAATTCATCTGATCCTTATCATTAATGGAGAAGGAGTATGTTGACATCAATGACAACACTAGTTAGGCCCATACTTGCAACAATCTCCCCCTTTGTCATTGATGGCAACATATGATGTGAAAAACTATTTTAACCATTGAGACAAGAACTTCTCCTCACTATCACAACTCCCCATATCAGCAACAACCATTCACATGTCTTCTCTCCCTTTGCTGCTCCCCCTTTGATCAGCAACTACTTGTTTTTCACACGTCTTCTCTCCCCCTTTGACATCAATGGAAAAGGGCACATACTTTCAACTCCAACACTTCAGAATCATACCAACTGCTCCCCCTGAGTAGCAACTCCCCATCATCAATATGGACCATAAGATATGATTGTGATATCCACCAAATTGATGCACACCAGTGCACCTTAGTTCATCATCGGAGGGGCAATAACCCCTAACTTCTCCCTAAGATACTCAAAAGAGTCCTTAGGTAGAGGTTTAGTAAAGATGTCTGCAATCTGATCCTTGGAAGGCACAAACTCCAATATGACTTCATTCTTGTTCACTTGCTGTCTCAAAAAATGAAACTTGATGGATATATGTTTAGTCTTTGAATGCAACACCAGATTCTTAGATATATTTATTGCACTTGAATTATCATAGAAGATTGTGATAGGTTCTTCATATTCTACTCTGGTATCTCTTAGCATTTGCTTCATCCACAAAACTTGAGTGTAACTACCTGCTGCTGCAATATATTCTTCTTCTGCAGTGGACAGAGATATTGCCTCTTGTTTTTTGCTCAACCAAGAAACCAATCTCTTTCCCAAAAAGTATGCTCCACCACTGGTACTCTTCCAGTCATCCACATCTCCTACCCAATCCGCATCTATATATGCATGAAGAGAAAAATCATGATATCTGGGATACCACAATCCATACTCAACTGTCCCTTTTAGATATCTAAAAATCCTCTTGATTGCCATGACATGAGATTCTCTAGGATCAGCTTGGAATCTAGCAACAAGACCAACAACATTCATAATATCAGGTCTAGTTTGAGTGAGATATAATAATCCTCCTATCATTGACTTGTACTTTTTCTGATCAGCCTTAGGAGAGTCATCATCTTTGCTCAATTTACATCCAGTTTCCATGGGAGTACTCATTTGTTTTGAGTCTTCCATCCCAAACTTCTTCAACAATTCTTTCACATATTTGGTCTGAGAAATGAAGATTCCCTTCTTTGTTTGAGTGATTTGTAGACCCAAGAAGAAATTCATTTCCCCAAGCATGGACATCTCAAATTCACTTTTCATTTGATTTGCAAAAGTTTTACACATACTATCTCTTCCTCCAAAAATGATATCATTGACAAATACTTCAACAATCAAGATATTTCAATGATCAATTTTGAATTACAAATTACTGTCAGCAATACCTTTGTTGAAACCAATCTTCAAAAGATGCTTATCCAATCTTTCATACTAGGCTCTTGGGGCTTGCTTGAGTCCATACAGTGCTTTCTTCAACTTGCAAACCATATCACCATGATCAGATAATTGAAATCCATCCAGTTGCTCAATGTATACTTCTTCTTCCAAGTCTCTATTCAGAAAGGTAGACTTGACATCCATCTGATATACTTTGAAGTCCTTGAAGGAAACAAAGGCAAGAAATAATCTGACTACTTCAATTCTTGCCACTGGAGCAAAAGTTTCGTCAAAATCAACTCCTTCTATTTGAGAGTAACCCTTATACACTAATCTAGCTTTATTTTTGATTACTTTACCAACTTTGTTCAGTTTGTTCTGGAAGACCCATTTGGTTCCAATCACATTCTTGTTTCTCAGTCTGGGAACAAGATCCCAAGTGTGATTTTTCTCAATTTGCATCAGCTCTTCCTCCATTGCTTTAGTCTAGTTTTCATCATTGCTAGCTTCATTCACTATCTTAGGTTCAATCTTTGAAATCAGACAATATTCTTTTGAATCTTAAGCAATTATCCTTCTTTTTTGTACACCTTTGCTTTTATCACCTATAATCTGATCTTTAGAGTGGTTCAATCTCGCATACCTGGGAACTTTGGGAGATTCTTGTACTTCTGATTCTTGATCAGGTTCATTCAAACTTATCTCTTCATCTTGATTTACCAGATCAGCCTGGATCAGAATCTTAGAAGGGGCTTGGACTCCTTGGATCAAAACATCATTCTGATCATCTTCATCATATTCATAAAACCTTGAGGGTTTTCAATTCCTTCATTAACCTTCACATTTGTATTTTCTATAATCTTTCTCAGTCTCTTGTTATAACACCGGTATGCTTTTCTTTGAGTAGAATAACCCAAGAAAATTCTTTTATCACTTCTAGTATCAAATTTGCCTAAATCTTCATCTCTCTTGATGGAACATTTGCTACCAAAAATTTTGAAATACCTCATAGTAAGAGTGATGCCAAACTAGTGTTCATAAGGAGTCTTACCGGTATTGCTTCTGATTTGAACTTGATTAAGAGTGTAGACTGCAATGCTTATAGCCTCTCTCCAATAAATCTGAGGAACATTTGCTTCCATCGTCATGGTTCTAGATGCTTCTTGGATGGTCTGATCCTTTCTTTCCACTACTCCATTCTGCTGTGGAGTCCTAGGAGCAGACAATTGTCTTTTTATTCCATGCTTCTCATAGAATTCTATGAACTCACCGGATGTGAATTCTCCACCTCTATCAGACCTTAGTATTTTAATTCAGTTTCATTCTCTACCATGGCCTTGAATATTTTGAATTTCTCAAGAGCCTCTAATTTCTCCTTCAGAAAAGTTACCCACATCATCCGGGAATAGTCATCAATTAATAACATGAAGTATTTATCACCTTGCACACTCCTAATTCTTGCCAGACCACATAAATTGGTATGAACTAAGTCTAATAATCTGGTAGAAGATCATTCCTTTCTTTTGAATGAGACTCTGCTTTGTTTACCCAACTAACATTCTTTGCACAAACTGTTTGTAGGTTTCACCAATTTTGGAAGATCTCTTACATCCTAAGTATTGCTTATCTTGATGATATTATCAAAATTCACATGACACATCCTCCTATGCCATAACCAACTCTGATCAATTTGTACAAATAGACAACTTTTACCTGTACCAACTAAATGGAAGATATTACCTTTTGTTTGAGTACCGGATGCAATCTCTATTCTGAAACTTTCAAAGATCTTGCATTTTCTATTTTTGAAACAGAGATCATAGCCTTTGTCTGCCAACTGTCCAACACTAGGAAGATTGTGCTTCAGACCCTCAACATATAGTACATTAATGGTTTTGTTCCTTCCATCAAAAGAAATGGTTCCTCTTCCTCTGATTCTACCAGCAGAATTATCACCAAACTTTACCACTCCTCCTTCATACCTTTCCAAATCTATGAATTTATTTTTGTCACCTGTCATATGGTGAGAGCATCCATTGTCAATGACCCAATTATGCTTTTCTTCAACTTGGGTAGCTAGAGCTCTTTCCACAATTTTATGATTGACAGATATAGAGGACATTGGATCTTCTTCCTTGATGGCAATGAACACCTAGTCACTTCCAGATTTGTTTCCTTTCTTTGATTCATCATCTGTTACTCCTTCATTATCATCATCTTCATGAACATAGTAACAATTCTTTTGGAACCTTGATCTGTTAGGATTTGGCCTTGAAAATCTTTCTGCACACCTTGGGGCAAAATGATCAATCTTATTGCAGCTAAAACACTTAAAAGGCAATTTCCCTTCATACTTACTGGATCCTCTTTGTAGTCTTTTTAGAATAAGGGCTTCAAGTTGACTAGTTTCTGCTTCTTCTTCTTCCAGATCTTTTCTTTTTTTTTCATACCATGATGGTTTCCTTGAAGAGTTCTCTCTTAGATCAAACCTTTGTTTACCTTTTACAAAGGCATTAGCTTTGAATGCAGATTCAATCTTGGGGGTTGCATCTCCAAATTCGGTCAATTTAAATGCAGCCAATTTGCCAACCAATTGATCTCTTGTGACACTTGAATGGGCTCTGAATTCTTCAATGGCAGCAACCTTGTATTTATAAGAGGCGGGAAGGGATCTAATAACTTTGCCAACAATCTCATCTTCATCCAAAAATCCACCAGTACATCTAATGCCACAAACAAGCTTATTTACTCTTGGCATAAAAGTAGTGATATTTTCATCTTCTCTCATCTTCAGATTTTCAAATTTTCCTTTCAGACTATGTGGCCTTGCACATTTAACATACTTGTCTCCTTCATGCAGAAGTTCCAGTTTTTCCCAAATCTCAAAACTAGTTTGTAGGTCAACAACATTTGTAAGCTTTGAATCAGACAAGGCACTTAGGAGAGCTTCTTTAGTCTATAGATTATTTTCAGCATCTGTGATTTCAGTTGTGGTTTTCAGACCATTCTATGGTGGTGTATACTTCATTGTAGCCATGGTCCAGTACTACATTCCCATACATTGCAAGTGACATTGCATGTGACTACTCCAAAGATTAAAATTGCTTCCATCAAACTTCGGACTATCCTTCTTGTAGGACAACATCCTGGATCTCCTCAAGTGATTAATCTCTTTTAGAGGAACTTAGCTCTGATACCAATTGTTAGATTTAAGACAGACAACTGAGAGGGGGGTGAATCAGTTGTCCAAAACTTTCTTCCAAATAAACACTTAAATCCACTTTGTAATACAATAGCATCATAATAAATTAATCATGGAAACATAATGCATTAAATCAAGAATAGAAACACATCAACACATAAGACACCAAGATTTTGACGTGGAAAACCCGGTTAAGGGAAAAACCATGGGGTGATTAACCCAAGATTGTATTCTCTGTTAGAAGAATAGAAAGAAGAAAATGGCACATGCCAATTAGGGCTCACTGCCTGAGCACACTGTTCACAAGAGGCTCACTACCTACAAGAGACACATTGTCTATAGAAGAATAAGTATCACATACTTGAACTAAAGAATAGCATCTTCACCATGCTTGAGTCAGTTCCATTTAAGCCCAAAACTTCTTCTCTGCCTTTCGCTCTTCTCCTTTCTACCACACTCTCATCTCCACAAGATACACTTTGAAATGACTTTACAATTCCTCATTTATACAAGACATTGACTTAGGAATGATCATCTAAGGTGGCAAACATTACAAAGAAAATACATAAATATACCATGACTAATTATAAAAGACTTCACATGGATCAACACACTGTTGGCCACATAGATCTAAGACTTCAATTTTCTTCTAGGAACATACCAATCTTCACACAACATCTTCAAGATCATCTACAGGATGTGTAACTCATCTGGTTGGCCAAACTTAGGAAGAACACCATCATCTGGAAGTAATTCTTCAATTGCAAGCTCAAACTCAAATGTGGACCACCAACATGAACTAGACACAATCCAAAGACCTCCACAAGCTAGCCTGAATCACCAAGAACATCCACACTACATCTGCTTACTTAAATCCTTCTCTCCTTCATCCGGAACCTCAAGAACATAGCCTATCATCATTGTCATAATGGAATAGATGCTTACGGACCTCCAGATCATGAACCATTTGAGTTGTAACTCCATGTGGACTTCCCAAACACTTCACCAAAACCACAAAATAGGATAATGCATTTCCAGATCTCACCGGACCTATCTATATCATTTTGTCACCTTTGAACACCTACCAAAGCTAGTTTTACTTGAGTGGCCACAACTTCTTCAGATCTTCATGTGGACCTCTAAAATCTTTACTAGATCATCTTAAGACATATATCTACAAACCCTTTGAACCGCATCCTCTGATCCTCATCTAATCTTGGATATTTACCTTACTGTCTTCACTGTTCTTCTCTGTTCCTGAAATGACTAATTTCCTCAATATCCTTAGCAAACAGTTCATCCAGTCCTTATCATTAATGGAGCAGGGGTATGTTGACATCAATGACAACACCAGTTAGGACCATACTTGCAACATTTACCAACCTCTACTAGTGCCTAATCGACCATGGGAATCAATTAGCATGGACTTTATATTGGGTCTACCTAAGAGACAAAGAGGGTATGACAGTGTTTATGTTGTTGTGGATAGATTTAGCAAAATGGCTCACTTCATTCCTTGTAGGGAAACAAATGATGCATCTCATATTGTTGTACTATTTTTCAAAGAAATTGTAAGGATTTATTTACTTCCCCTAACCATTGTGTTAGATAGAGATTCTAAATTCATAGAACACTTTTGGAGGACCTTATGGAGAAAGTTGTGAATAAATTTGACTTTCAGCTCTACCTATCATCCACAAATAGTTGGGTAGAATAAAGTGGTCAATAGGTCATTGGGGAACTTGTTGAGGTCTCTTACCAAGAAACATGGACAGTAGTGGGATATTGTCCTTCCACAAGTAGTGTATGCTTACAATGACTCCATCAATAGGAGCATAGGAGGGAGTCCATTTGAAGTATTATATGGTATGAGCCTAAGGGGGATACATGAACTTAGAGATTTGAAAGGAATGGAGAAGAGGAGTGTTAATCTTAGGAGGAACCTGAGATTCTTTTCCCCATGGGTGTATGGTGCACGAGCACCTAGTCAATAGCGGTCCAATGATGTAAATAATGTATATAGTTGGTTTGGTGTGTGTCTAAGCACATCTGTAACAAAATAAGGTCTAAATAAGACCATCTCCAATGTATTTGTGTCATTTAAGTCTTAGGGATGTAATTTTGTCAAATATTGCTTTGTAATATGATGTCACACAGAAGATCAAAGGTAAAATTTTGATTTGTAGTGATGACTGTTGGAATTTAGGAGGTAAAGGTTTAAAAAGAACTCAAAACACTCGAGGCACTTGGTTAAAGTTGAATAAATAAAAAAACTTTCCTTATTTCCTGATTTTTCTGCTAAAAACTATATTTTTCTATTTTACAACAACAACACGGCCTGGTACGACCCTGTCATGTCGTACAACTTATATGGTTGGAAATAATGGTGTGCCTACTTCTCTTTATAGGTGGTCTAAGGAGACATCAATGAGTTTGAAGGGAGATTGAGACATTTGTTTGAAAATGGTCTGCAGAATAGGGGATTTAGGGTTTGGTGCAGTAAAACAAGTTTCCAGAGCTTCCCCACCACTCAAAACTCCTTGAATTTGAATGATAGATGCTAGGCAATGTATTTTCTCTATTTAAATCATTTTGATGAGTATATTATGAAATTGGAGTGAGTTTGAATGAACCCTAGCTAAGTTTTTGCCTATATTTTAGGAGATATAAGGGCTTAGATTGAAATCTTGCATCCAAATCAATTGGTGACTATTCCTAACCAAATAAGTTGAATTTTCTGACCATTAGTGATGAGTTGAAAGAATTCAAGTGTAATTGGGAAATTTGGAGTTCAGTAATCACATACATGCTTTGGAAAAGAGGCCTAATTAGGCCTAGGAGCAGCCTTAGTAGTGAATTATTTGATGTTTTTATATGAAGCAACCATAGGCTATCTTTTGGTATGTTGTGTAGAAGCATAAAGGGTACTCAAAAGGGTGATTATTTTGATAGGAAAATAAGTATAAAAAACCTCTCTAGGAGGGATACAAGGCTTGAGGAGGCCTAAACAGAAAAACCCATAATCATAGGTTCTCCTAGATTGCAAATTGGTTTGTTGAGGAGTTTCTAATTAGTTTACCTTGCTCTGCATCATATAGGTGATTATCTTTGATAAGGATAAGTTGTTTACTTCTATATTTTGGGGAATTCTCATGGCAAATTTTTGTTCAAAGTTGAATTTTAGTTATTTCTAGATCATCCAGAGATAGATCGTAAAACTAAAAGAGTTAATCAGGTGATGGAATACATGCTAAGAATGTATTGTATGGATCAACAGAGGAAATGGGAAGACTACTTTCCTTTAGTTGAATTTGTGTATAATAATTTTTACAATGCATCACTTAAATTTGCACCATTTGAAGCTTTATATAGAAGAAAGTGTAGGACTCTATTGGATTGGACAACTTAGAGAATCAAGATGTGTTTGAGTTTGATATGCTCTAGGAATATGATATACAAATTCATATCATCACGGAGAGGTTGAAGGAAGCATTAAATTGACAAAAGGGTTATGTAAATCTTAAGAGGGTTTCTAGGGAATTTGTGGTGGGAGATAAGGTGTTTCTTAGAGTTCATCCACATAAATTTTTTGATAAAATTTGGAAAGGCTTCCAAATTGGCACTGCAGTTTGTAGGTCCATTCGAGATCTTAGCTCGAAGATTAGTCTCTAAGCGGCATATCATCTTTCTTCACCACCATCTCTCTTTAGGGTACATGATGTATTTCCTATTTCTTTGCTATTAAACAAGTATGACGAGTGAAGGGGACTACCCAACTGAGATGGCATCAATATAGAATCTGAGTGCATCAACATCTCCATAAAACTTGTAGAAGTCTGCATTCTTTCAAGGTCATGATCTGAAGGATCACTGGCCTATGTAGCAACTGAATGATCTATAGGTAGATCCTGATGTGCACTAGTGTTGCCAGGCCTAGCAGGTTGGTCAAAATGATGAGATCCTAAATGTGAATGAATAGACATAGCCAAACGATCTCTAACATAATCTATTGAGATCCCTATCTCTGATGCAATGAATGCATATGCCTCAAATAGATCCTCCATGAATCAATGTAAAGTGTTACGTACCATCTCCCCTGTGAGATCATCCAACTATGCAGGTGTAGGGATGCTTGCCATAGCAAAAGGATCACAATGAGTGCTAGTACACTATGTTATAAATGAAGCTCTAGATCATGGGCATCATACCATCCAAAACTACCCAACACGATCAGTAGCTATCATAGTGGTGGCAACTGTAATATCACCAACACTCTCAATTGCTTCCCTTTGGGAAGCAAGGACAACATGATCTGCTAAGGGGGCTATAGCTATGGAGATAGCATGATTCCTCTCACCAACCAATGCCCTCTATGCTAGGGCTACCCGATCAGGTCGACGATAAGCATCCCCATCAACAAGCCTACCATGGCCCTGACCACAATATGGAGGAATGGCATAGTAGTTGACTTTGAGGCCCAAATGAGACTCAACATACAACTACTATGGAAAATATGAGGGAATTTGGTTGTTATTTGGATAACAACCAAAGATAGCAAGAAATCAAGGGTAGATCAATTGGGCCATATCACCATCAACACATCTGGTTACCTGGTATCCCTTCACCTTTTCCTTATCCTAATATAATGGAAAACATTGGGATTTAATGGTTTCTTTGGTAATAACACTCTAAACATGAGAAAGGGGAACATCACCACAAAGTTCTTCCCGCATGTGGGAAAAAATAACAACTATAACATCAGGGGAATAAGCACTTGTGTCTCAAATTTTATCTCTAATTTTTTCTAGGCTTTCCATTATGGACTTACAAGTTTCCTTATATGTTTCCATGTTCGTACCATCATTTATGGAAACTCTCAATCTATCAATCTCATTATTAGTTCATGCAAATAGTTCCTAAGGTGGAACTAGTGCATAATTTGCCATGTGTGATGTAGTCAAAGATCTCTAGAACTAGATAAAACATGTGCAAAATTAGACATCTAGAGATACGTCATGTGCATGTAGAAATGTCTAGTTCTCACGTGTATAAATATATTATATATAAATAAGAAAACAAGAAAGAGAATAAGTAGTACATAATACACACAATATACAATACAAGAACATTTTATAGAATAACATTTTATAAAATTTATATGCCTTAAGAAAAGCAAGGAAAGTACATATTATATGCCTTTGTTTGAGTATGTTATTTATGAATCAATTTATTTACTATATACTACATTTGAAATACATGCTCAATATTTTAACATGTTATCAATGCCATAAATCTCATTTTCTATCAACTAGAATTCTTGCAAGATTTTGAAACTTTATAAAGAAAAAGAGATAGTAGTAGAAGACATTGAAAAGCTTATAATGAAAGCTTATAATGAAGGTGTTTTTGCTAAAATATAAGGACTCATTTTAGTTGATAAAAAAAGTCAAGCCTCCACAAAATTTATCAACAAGTGGGAGATAATATGGATATATGGTAAAATTTTCTTTTTGATATGATATAATTTAATTAATAATGTGATTCTACATGTTAGTGACTCAAATATAGAAAAGGATGCTTTGGATTAATTGACTTAAATGTGTGAATCAAGAGATGACTTAAATTTGTAGATGATACATACAATCTACACATAAAATTAAATTGTTTTCAAAATATCTAGATACATATGTTGAATTATACTTACAAAACCTTATTTATACCTCTATAGTTGCATTAGGATAGACATGTTGAACCAATTTTCTACACATAATGACTAATATGTCCCACCAACATCATTGATAGTGTCTACTTTAGAAGTTGTGGAACAAATTTATCAATGTATACACAACTACATCAGAGTAGATAGGGATGTTGTGTTGCCCTCACCTATCAACACATAATTTCTTGCTTCTGACTTCTTGACCTCACTTATCCTTGGTGATTTAAGCTTGCAACACAACATCCCTCTCTCTGATGTAGGTGTGTATGTTGATGTTGGCCCACAACTTCCGAAACTTAGACACTAGTTATCATTGATGTTGGTGAGACATATCAGTAATCTTGTAGAGAATTGGTTCAACATGGCCATCCTAATGCAACTATAGCTTGGTATAAATAAGGTTTTGTAAGTATAATTCAACACATAATTGCCTATTTCAAATGATTTGATTTTACGTGTAGACTGTGTCATCTACTAATTTCTTTTTAAAATATGTACTTACAAAAGCTTATATTTATACCTCTATAGTTGCATTAGGATGGCCATGTTGAACCAATTCTCTATACTTGATGACTGATATGTCTCACCAACATCATTAATAGTGTCTACTTTGGACTATGGAACAAATGTATCAACATACACACCTACATCAGAGTAGATATGGATGTTGTGTTGTGCTCTCCTATCAACATACAATTTTTTCTCTAATGTAGGTGTGTATGCTGATGTTGTTCCACAACTTCCAAAGTAGACACTAGTTATCACTGATGTTAGTGAGACATATCAGTCATCTGCTGGACAATTGGTTCAACACGGCCATCCTAATAAAACTATAGCTCGATATAAATAAGGTTTTGTATGTATAATTCATCACATAATTGTCTATTTCAAACAATTTAATTTTGTACGTGTAGAATGTGTCATCTACTATTTTTTTTTGAAAATATGTACATTTTTATGCGAGCATCTATAAATCATCAAGTAACATGTCCTCTCAAAATTTGGCACATATACTAACACATATATGTTTTCATAGAAGTTATATTTACCTATGTTAACCTTTCAATAACAAATATATGTGTAATAGAAGTTATAATTAAATAAACATGAAGTACACTTCCAATAGAATTATCATAGTCCAACACATTGAATAGTTTCAAGTAGGAATATTTTATTTCTAATTTTTGCATGGATGATTCTATTCCTTTTCAAAGAAGAGAGAAAGATTTTAACTTTCGCAAAGACATGTCAAAAAATGAATACCATGTGTGCAATTATAAAACATTGAAGCCATTCCTACTCCATACACTTTCTTTCTTTGTGAACACACTTACCAAGGGAGAGAGAGATAAAGATATTTCTTTCAATCATTATAGCACATGTATAGGTTCATCAATTAAAGATATAAAATAATGTTACACACTAGGAACATGGATACAACCAATGACTATATGCTTGGCCAAAGGGGTATTTCCTAAGGTTTTCTTATAGGGAAATTAAAGAGAAATGAATAGACAAAACCTATCCTGATAGTAAATCATACCCTATGCACAAGAGAGCTTCAAAATGTGTCACTAAGCTTTAGTGCATTGGTTTACCATAGGAAAGACTTGAAACCTATTTTTTAAGTAGAAAGGAAAGTCATGTATGAGACCAGATCTATATATTAGTTGGTATCCCTTATGATGTATTTTAGTCTGAAGACTACATTTCATACATGAATACAAACCAAATAGTAATGTATATCCCTATTAATATTTTACTTGAGTTTAAGTCCTTTAAGATGTAATGTTGTCAAAGTAGTGAGATATGTAAATTTGGAAGAACAACTAGTTCAATAAAATACTAAAAGATTTACGCATTGTTTAATATACATGTATTGGTGTAATGAAAGGCCAAATGTTTTACAAATTGTGCCTCGATACAATGTTAGTGACATAGTTTAATCTCAAGACAAAAAAAGTGAATTTACATGCAATCCAAAAGGTTGTACCAAACAAAAGATGATAATGTACCAAGGACATACTTTTCTCTCCACGTACATAAGTTGGACTCTATGGACACATGAAACACAAAAAGAATGAAATTACAGCACTAAGGGAGGAGCATACTTCAACACTCCATAGTATAGCAAATAAATTCTTGTATTATTAAGAAAAGAGCCTTCATGAAAGCTTCATAAAAATTTTAGGGGTTTCATCGGCATCGATGTTAGCTAGAATGTTTCTTGGTAAATTGGTTACATGTGTTCAATTTTGCAGGTGGGTAGGAAGCTATGTGTTAGTTTCATGTTGTTGACTATTAATTCTAAGGAGTCATGTTGGTGTTAAATAAAACATATTCAAGAGGTCACACAAGTGAATCTACACATGTTGCATTTTTTAGCCTTGTTTGTTTTATTGTGGAAATGACCCTGATCCAAATCTACAACACAAAAATAACCTTTTGATTTTAAATTTTAAATTTTATTCCAGGCCTAAACTAATGCTAGGATGTTGTATAAAATGACAAATGTTAATTCATTGCAACTATCAAGGAATCACTTAGCAAGAGGAAAAATACACATAGCATCATCATAGTATTAGCATGACATCAACATCAACATTCTAAGTATTTTGCATGATTGCTTGATCCGTACATTTGATCATTGTTTAAAAAGGTGCATTAAATCATATCTAAAATGGTTTAACCATGTAGAATATCCTTGTATAAAAAGATCCTAAGGGTATTTTTTGACATTGCTAGTCTTCAAACACAAGTCCAAATACTAAGGTGAACATGAATTTTAAGTACAATGATAATTAGGTCGATTCTATGGAAGAGGGTCAAATCCATTGTTAGAGATTGAACCCATGTGCAACACAAAAATGACCTAGATCTATAGAAATTGAGTTAAGTATATATACTAGTTATCTAACCAAGTTTTGAGCATGAGTTACAAGGAAAAATTATAGTGTCATCTATCACAATGTATTTAGAATTAGATCTAGAGCTAAGTACATTTATTTTATTATTAATTTCCATGCACATTTTTATGAACATGTTTAATTAGCATAATAGTCTCAACTATGATATCTAGGTGTGTTTATTTATTATTACATGCTTTCTTTGATTTAACCAAGATAATTTATGTGAAAGTGTTTTGTTTCTCTTGCATAAATTAGTGAACAGTATCTTATAGCCCCTAGGGTTTATCCAATTATGTTTTATTCTTCTTAGGGATTTCAAATCTAATATTTCTAATTGTTCATATTTCATTTCATCTTTGATTACCTAGTTTGGTCTTTCATTATTTGTTATTTCTTTGGACCCCGTTGACTCACGCTTGTTTTCCTTAATTTTTGTAGGGATTAGAGTTGGTGTATCACTTCCTTCATCCATTCTTCCTTGATTATATTATTTCTTGGTATGAATTCTTATAAGGGCCCTTATCTTGGGATTACTTTCATACATATCTCAAGGATTATAAGGTGTTCTCATGCTTCATTGATTCCTACACTTTGATCCTTGATGATATTAGCACCTTTTTTCTACGGGAGTTGTTTTCATGTCTATCTAGCTTATCCTTCTCAATGGACTTTGTTAATGCTTTTCCATCTATCCTAGAGGACTTTATTTCATTTTCATGATTCAAAACATGTGTATAAATTTATGCATAGAAGATGTAGAAGAATGTACTCCATGATCACTTAAGATTACATAATAAAAAACATAAAAGAATCCAAGGAAGGGTCTCCATAAAAAAGTTGTATATCATCATGATGCATAGAAAAATTAATGCAATCCACTAAGGAAGGGCCAATAGAGTACATATGTGATACAAAGAGTCATAAACTTCATTGTGGGAAAATAAAAAAATTCATGTCATGTTCATCATGCAATACATATCAACAATAAGCCATGATCCACAACATAGCTAAGATGTACTAGTTGTTGCAAGTATGGGCCTAACTGGTGTTGTCATTGATGTTAACATACTCCTGTTGCATTAATGATAAGTTTGGATGAGCTGTGAGCTGAGGATATTGAGAAAATTAGTCTCAATTAGGAACATTGAAGAACAGTGATGATAGTCAGGCAAAAGTCCAAGATAGGATGAGGATCAGAGGATGCAGATTAAAGGGTTTGTAGATATGTGTCTTTAGGTGATCTCGTAGAGATTTCAGAGGTCCACATGAAGATATGAAGAATTTGTGGCCGCTCAAGTAAAACAGGTTCCGGTAGGTGTTCAGAGGTGACAGAGTGTAACAAGAAAGGTCCAGTGAGATCCAGAAATGAATTTTCCTCTTCTGTGGATTTGAGGGAGTGTTGAGGAAGTCTTTGTGGTGTATCAACTTGATTGGTTCATGGTTTGAAGGTCTGTAAGCATCTATTCCTTTGTGACAGTAATGACAGACTATGTTCTTGAGGTTCCGGATGAAGGAGAGAAGGATTTCAGTAAGCAGAAGTGTGTGAATGTTCTTTGTGATTCAGGCAAGCTTGTGGAGGTCTTTGGATCATGCCCAGTTCATGTTGGTGGTCTGCATTGAAGTTGGAGCTCACAATTGAAGAGTAACTTCTAGATGATGATGTTCTTCCTGAGACAGGATGACCGGATGAGTTATGCATCTTGCAAATGATCTTATGGATGTTTGCCGACTTAGATGATCATTCCTAAGTTGATGCCTTGTATAAATAAGGGATTGTGAAGTTAGTTTGAATTTGTCCTTGTGGTGATGAGAGGGTGGTAGTAAGGAGGAGAGTGAAAGACAGAACAGAAGTATTGGGCTTAAATGGAACTGATTCAAGCATGGTGAAGATGCTATTCTCCAGTTCATGTATGTGATATTTATTTCTTTGTAGACAATGTGTCTCTTGTAGGCAGTGAGCCTCTTGTGAGTAGTGTGCTTGGACAATGAGCCCTAATTGGCATGTGCCATTTTGTTCTTTCTATTCTTCTAACAGAGAATACAATCTTGGGTTAATCACCCCATGGTTTTTCCCTTAACTAGGTTTTCCATGTCAAAATATTGGTGTCTTATGTGTTGATGTGTTTCTGCATTTGATTTGAATGCATTATGGTTCATGATTGATATACAGCTAATCACTAAGAATATTTAAGTGTTTAATTGGAGAAAGTTTTGCACAACTAATTCACCCCCCTCTCAGTTATGTGCCCTAAGTCTAACACTTATAACCTCATGTGAAGGTGGAACATGTGTATCAATTTATCATTAGGATCCTCAAGGCAAGATGAAGCAAGAGAGACACAAGAAGGAAAATCAACAAGTGAACAAGGAAATCTATCATGAGATGCATACAAGATATGTTTACTAGGTATACCATCATCACATGAAGGATCATGAAGGATTAAGGAAGGTGTAGCTTCACCACATAAAGTATGATTCATAATTTCATCGGTAGAGGGTAAGAATATATCATGTGTATCCTTCTCAAACCATGTATCATGAATGAAATGATATGCAGGAAAAGTGCTCAAAGGTAAATTATCACTATGATCAAGCACATTACAAGCTTTATCCATGTAGGAGAAATAGAAACAACATGAGGTTTCAAGCAAATGCAATTGGAAAGTGTAAAGCCAAATTTGATAACCTTTGCCAGCATCCTCCCTACCTATGATAAAATGGGAGATTTGGATAGGGTATGGACATCCATCATAGCATAATGGAAGGGGGAATTTTGGTAGATATTATAGTTGGAAATTCTCTGATAGAAATGTACATGCAAAATGTGGAAGTGTAGAGAAGGCACGTCAACTGTTGATAGAATGCCTCAAAGAAATATGGTCTCATAGACTGCTTTGATCACAGGATATGCAAAAAATGGATTTGTTGAAAAGACTTTAGAAACTTTCAAACAAATGCAATTGGAAGGTGTAAAGCTAGACACCGCAACCTTTGCCAGCATCCTCCAAGGCAGGCCTGTGACAAAATGGGAGCTTTGGAACAAGATATGGACATCCATCTAAGCATAACAGAAGGGGGCTTTTTGTCAGATATTATAGTTGGAAATGCTCTGGTTGATATGTATACAAAATGTGGAAGCCTACATAAGGCACATGAATTATTTGACAGAATGACTTAAAGAGATGTCATCTCATGGATGGCAATGATTGTAGGGTATGAACAAAATGGATTTGTTTAAAAGGCTTTAGAAACTTTCAAGCAAATGCAATTGGAATGTGTAAATCCAGACACCACAACCTTCGCTAGCATCCTCCCATGCAAGCTTGTGACAAAATGAAAGCTTTGGAATGGGTATGGACATCCATCATAGCATAATCAAACGGGGGGTTTTGGCAAATATTATAGTTGGAAATGCTCTGGTAGACATGTATGCAAAATGTGGAAGCACAGACAAGGCATAATAAATGAGAAAGGGAGAAAATGATCTACATACATGGAGAATGGTTGGCTAGAAGGGGTGGGATTTGGCTAGTGGGAAGCTCCTTGGGTTCAGGTTGCTCTCCTCCAGGTTTGACAATAGTAAAATTGTCAAAAATGATAGTTAAAGCACTTTGAAAAAACCCTAAACTTGGTCATTTTTTTTGTGGCACAGGCAATTTTCCATCCTCAATGCAATTGTAACCCACTATTGTGGGATCGCCCATTGCTATAATTAAATTTGAAGATAGACCTCAAATGATATTTAGGCATTTAAAAGGATATTTATCTCAAGGTGTTCTCTTTGTGAGGTGAACCTTCCTGGGTGGCTGAGACTTCTCATTATGTAGTACAAGACAATGAAATTGATCTTGACCATTCCTTTTGTTGTTTCTTTTTTTACTGTCTTCCATTTTTTTGGCCACTCCATTCACTATTTTTTTTCTCTTTTGTTTTTCATTTTTGTGTCGCAGGGCTGGGTATGGCGTCAATCGATAAAGACTCCTTTAAGATTATCTAATATATATAATTTTATATAATAATAAGATTACAATTTATATATACCTTTAGAATGTAGAGAGATAGAAAATTAAATATTATAGCTATAGATATATATTATAGTTATATTATTAAAAGCAATTATATCTAGTGTTAAGTGCATTATAATTGTAATTATAATTATATATTATATAATTATAAATCGTTATTATATTATATTGTCTCTATATTATTTATTAATTTTATATATTATTGTTGTCGTGTTGGGGCCCTCAACCCTCTGTTGGTACCCCTTAACCTCTCTAGTGGCACCCTCACTAATAGCATAGGCTTTTGGTGTAGTGGCAGCTGGTCTGTGTTAACAAAACTAGTGATTCTACTAGGGAGGGTTCAACTCCCACCCTCAATAGGCTTGTTGGCCTTTTGGTCAATTATGTCCAATATAGACCTCTTGACTTAGGAGATAAACTGTTGCCTTGTTCAGACCATCAACCCTCTATCGGCACCCTCTTAACCTCTTTGGTGGCACCCTCACTAAAAACTTAGGCTTTCGGTATAGTGGTAGTTGGTTTGTGTTAACAATTATCTCTATCTTATATTATATCTTTATTTGAGCCTATTAAATAATTAGTATAATGTAATAAAAATTAATTATGATTAGTAATATTTATTTATAACTTAATTATACTTATTTTATATATAATATATAGTATCTAATTTTATTTTATATACTAATTAAAGTGGTTATTTATTTATCATTATTACCTAAAGAAATACATTTTTTAATTGTAGACAAATATAGTTTAATGATTTCTATAAATATTTGTTACAAAATCTAAATAGTATTGTACTATAGATTATAGAGCTATAATGGAAATAAAAAATTATATAATAAAAATTAAGGATGATATACAATGGTGCATTAGTATAATATTTAAATAATTATATTATATTATAATATAATACTACAAATTTATAACTCTAATATATTTTATATTTATGATATATTTACAAATTTAAATTTTATTAAATGTATATATAATAATGATTTAGATTTTGATTAAAAATGAAGGGAATTTTAGGAATAATATGTCATAACCCTTATTTTCAATAATTAATTTTCAATTTAATATACTATTTTAATGATCATTGACAAAACTTTGACTCATGTGCATAATAGGAATATACTCTCGATAGAGTGAGTATCATCGAGGAGGGGACGTCTAGCTGACTGATAGAGACTGTGGTGAATAAAAATTGTACACACCATAACATCCCGCCTCATAACCCTGAAGGGTAAGGTCCAAAAGAAGGCAAGATTTTTTTTTTGACATAAATGGATAACATACACAGCTATGGTTGCTGATTCAAAAGATCGACAACATACATGGCCAAGTATGGATGAATGAACAACCCACAAGAGATGACTAAATCACTGGTGCAGGAGCACCTACCTGACAGCTGGCCTCCATGAGGCAGTTAGTTTGTTTTGAGTCTGGTTAAGGTTTTCAAGAAGGTCGTATAAGACCAATGCATGTAATAAGGTCATGTTGACCATACTTTGCTATTTTTAGATAGTTTGTTTGGACAACTGTTATGCTGTGTGTTCGGTTGGATCCTCCCAGCCGCTTGGAAGCTCCCAGCCGCTGGGAATCGAGTTGGTAGTACTCGTAGGATATTGCTATATATACCTTCGATCTATTAGGGTTTAGCAGGTTAGTCGTGTTATGTTATGGTGTTGTGTTAGTGATTGAGTTGAGATTCAGGAGAACAGTCCAGATATTGAGAAGCACTGTTGTTTGACAGTATTGTAGAAGCAGGACATTTGTGTTTCATCTAAATAAGATCTCAGCAATTGCATTATCTGGTTTATCAGTTGTTTATGTTCTGATTTCTGTTCTGATTACAAGTTGATGGATTCTTTCAACCCTTCCACCGGTTGATTCTGTGAATCGGTGGAATGGTCATGTATGATAGTTTAGTTTGCATTTTAGTTTTCTGCATTTCATTGTTTGAGAGATCAGTTGGTAGCATGCTATGAATCAATCTAGCATCCTCATGTGCTAGGGTTCAGGAAGATAAATTGTTAAGTTTTGATCTGAAGGTGATCCGGCCCGATCATCATGTTTTCTTTGTGAAATTGTGCGGTTCTGTGAGTTTGCATGCAGCTGACGGATATACAGGAGTCTGCATGTGCTTTTCCAGCCGGAGTGAATCGCATCGTCATCTGTGAGTATATCACTATCCGGATCAGGTTATGAAGTTGATGAAGTTTGTATGTTTCAAGTGCATCAGGATGACATAAGTTAGATATATACTCAGTGTGTATATCGTCGTCAGGATCATCTTTCGGGTGTATCCATCATCCGCATATCGCTATTGTATGCGGGAGGAAAAATCATTTTTTTTGGCTAAGGACCAGAGAGGTCATCATCAGGATATTGAGAAGAGCACCGGATGTTAATTATCATGTTGCGGAGGATATAAGTGTCTTTTATCCTGTTGACATCATCATCAGGTGCATGTGACGTCATCGTCATCAGGATATTGCGAATATCACCCTATGCAAGTTTTTCCTGCTGTCGCTAAGTGTTTTGGCATCGGCGTAAGTCATCGGCATAAAGTTGGGTTAACATCATCAAGATGTTTCAATATGACCGGATAAGTCATATCATGATGTTGTTGTTTGAGTAGTCAGATATCGGGGTGACGTAAGCATCGAAGGAAGGGTGTTTGAAGTTGTCGTCATCAGGATATATCGGAGCAACCGGATATTCTATATCCTGCTGATAAAGGTGATGCTGAACATCATGATGATGAAGATAGAGTTTGGCGCTAAGTGAATAGTGAACATCAGGAGGATGTTTGCGCTAGCTGAATATCATGATGCTGCTGACAAGCGAAAGGCGAAAGGCGATAAGGAAGTGAACAGTGGTCAGCAGGAGGATATTTCATGCTCATTCAGAATATGATGATGCTGTCTGTGTTAGCAAGAAATATGATGATGATGAGAAGCTGATAGGATTTGTACATGTTGATTATGTTAGTGACTCTTCCTTCCCATTTGTAAGCTCCCGTTGCGTTTTACCTCTGCATCATAGTGGTATCAGAGAAAAGGAAGGATCTTCTGGAAAAGATAAGGATATAGCAGGATGTCAGGTGACGAAGGAACATTAGAGATTCTGGCAAGGATGACCAATGTTGAGTTGGCAGTTCTGGTAAGGAAACAGATTGCAGAAAGCAAGGCCGTGAAGGCTCAGAATCAGGAATTGAAGGATGAGATAGAGAAGTTGAGGAGCAGAGTAGGTTCTGGTAAAGAAGAAGATAGGGAAGAAGAAGAGATCCCTAGTTGGAGCGAGGAGGTCGTTCCTGCAGACCAGAGACCACTGTTGAACACCCTCAAGGCCATGGAGAGGAGAACCATGGATGTGAAACTGGATTTGCCAGTGTTTACAGGAAAGATGGAAACTGATTCAGTGATGGAGTGGATAGACTCCTTGAACAATTTCTTTGAAACAGAGGAGATACCAGAACAACAGAGGGTGAAGATAGCCCAGTCAAAAATGAAAGAAGCTGCCTTGACATGGTGGAATTTCGTCCAAGATGATAGAGTACAGGAAGGAAAGCGTAGAGTCGCTACATGGAAGAAGATGATGGCATTAGTAAAGGAAGCTTATGTCCTATTGGATTACAGTATCCAATTACACAAGAGGAAGCAAAACCTGAAGCAGAAGGAGCTAGATGTCAGCTCATATACAGAGGAATTCATGAAACTTTGTATGAAAACAAAGGTAAAGGAAAGTGAAGAAGAGAAGGTAGCCAGATACCTTAATGGATTGAGGTTCAACATTCAGGATGATTTAAGTCTGCATAATCCAGATACAGTTCAGAAATGTTTTCAATTGGCATTGAAAGTGGAAGAGAAGTTAAAGAGAAAACAAGAACAACACAATATGAGGGGAAGAGGATCAACCCATACAACAAGGCAAACCAATGAGGGTCAAGAAGACACTGGTAAAGGACAGGGACAGTCTGATTTCAGAAGTTGATGGAAAGGTAATAGAGGTAGATTTGGAAGTGGTAGAGGTTCTACTACATTTTCAGGAAAGTGTTACACCTGTGGTGAGTTTGGTCATCCATCTTTCAAATGTCCAGAAAGGAAAGGTTCATCATCCAGCAATGATAGAACGAATGACAAGAGAGTACAACTTGTGCAAGAAGAGAAAGTAGAGCAAACAGATAGAGCTTCTAAAGGTTATGGATATCCTGAGGAGGGAGAAGCATTGATGCTAAGGAGAACTAGTTTGCAGGCATCAAAGGATATGATGCAAAGAAGAGCTCTTTTCAAGACCACATGCAAGAGCAAAGGTAAAGTATGTAAGGTTGTCATTGATACTGGTTCAACAGACAACATGGTATCTCAGGAAATGGTGGATAAACTACATTTGGAAAGGATTCCACACCAACACCCTTACAAGGCATCTTGGGTGAGTGATAGTCAATCACTTTTTGTCTATGAACAGGCATATGTTGATTTTCAGATTGGAGCATATCAGGATAGAGTTTTGTGTGACATTTTGCCCATGGAATGTTGTCACCTACTGTTGGGTAGACCATGGCAATTTGATAGAAGGGTACTGTATGATGGGTATGCTAATACCTACACCATCAAGAAAGATGGGAAGACTATTATGTTGATGCCATTACAGGAAGCAGCTGTAGTACAGAGGGCAGCCCAAGTCATTTTAGTGGGAAAGAAGGAATTTGTGCAGAAGCCTATAGGCGCAGGCATAAAGGCAGTTGAGGACACTGCAGGGAAAGAAGTTGTTAAGGACAACAGGTTGAAGAAAGTTTCAGTTTTGACTGACAGAGGTCAGCAGCAGGTTCAAAAACAGGTTTGCAAACAGCAACCAGTTGAGAGGAATGACAAGGATGTTGTCATAGTTGGGACTATTGTTTGTCCTATAAAGGTTGAAAGAAAGACAGAGTTGAACATTACAGAAATTCAAGAGGCAGTTCAGACAGAGGTTCTGGTCAGACAACCTGACAAACACAAGGTATGTGAGAGAAGGGCCTACATTGACAGGCATGAGGATTTACTTGCCAGAAAGCAAGTTACAGTTCAGAAGTCTTGGAGCAGCCAAGAGCCAGCAGAGGATAAAGCTGGAACAGGTCAGAACACTGACAAGGCAAAGTGTAAAGGTGGAGGACTTCCACATCCTAAACTCATGGGACATGAGTTCTTTTCTGTTGGGGAGTATGGTGCAGGAGCACCTACCTGACAGCTGGCCTCCATGAGGCAGTTAGTTTGTTTTGAGTCTGGTTAATGTTTTCAAGAAGGTCGTATAAGACCAATGCATGTAATAAGGTCATGTTGACCATACTTTGCTATTTTTAGATAGTTTGTTTGGACAACTGTTATGCTGTGTGTTCGGTTGGATCCTCCCAGCCGCTTGGAAGCTCCCAGCCGCTGGGAATCGAGTTGGTAGTACTCGTAGGATATTGCTATATATACCTTCGATCTATTAGGGTTTAGCAGGTTAGTCGTGTTATGTTATGGTGTTGTGTTAGTGATTGAGTTGAGATTCAGGAGAACAGTCCAGATATTAAGAAGCACTGTTGTTTGACAGTATTGTAGAAGCATGACATTTGTGTTTCATCTAAATAAGATCTCAACAATTGCATTATCTGGTTTATCAGTTGTTTATGTTCTGATTTCTGTTCTGATTACAAGTTGATGGATTCTTTCAACCCTTCCACCGGTTGATTCTGTGAATCGGTGGAATGGTCATGTATGATAGTTTAGTTTGCATTTTAGTTTTCTGCATTTCATTGTTTGAGAGATCAGTTGGTAGCATGCTATGAATCAACCTAGCATCCTCATGTGCTAGGGTTCAGGAAGATAAATTGTTAAGTTTTGATCTGAAGGTGATCCGGCCCGATCATCATGTTTTCTTTATGAAATTGTGCGGTTCTGTGAGTTTGCATGCAGCTGACGGATATACAGGAGTCTGCATGTGCTTTTCCAGCCGGAGTGAATCGCATCGTCATCTGTGAGTATATCGCTATCCGGATCGGGTTATGAAGCTGATGAAGTTTGTATGTTTCAAGTGCATTAGGATGATATAAGTCAGATATATACTCAGTGTGTATATCGTCGTTAGGATCATCTTTCGGGTGTATCCATCATCCGCATATCGCTATTGTATGCGGGAGGAAAAATCATTTTTTTTGGCTAAGGACCAGAGAGGTCATCATCAGGATATTGAGAAGAGCACCGGATGTTAATTATCATGTTGCGGAGGATATAAGTGTCTTTTATCCTGTTGACATCATCATCAGGTGCATGTGACATCATCGTCATCAGGATATTGCGAATATCACCCTATGCAAGTTTATCCTGCTGTCGCTAAGTGTTTTGGCATCGGCGTAAGTCATCGGCATAAAGTTGGGTTAACATCATCAGGATGTTTCAATATGACCGGATAAGTCATATCATGATGCTATTGTTTGAGTAGTCGTATATCGGGGTGACGTAAGCATCGAAGGAAGGGTGTTTGAAGTTGTCGTCATCAGGATATATCAGAGCAACCGAATATTTTATATCCTGCTGATAAAGGTGATGCTGAACATCATGATGATGAAGATAGAGTTTGGCGCTAAGTGAATAGTGAACATCAGGAGGATGTTTGCGCTAGCCGAATATCATGATGCTGCTGACAAGTGAAAGGCGAAAGGCGATAAGGAAGTGAACAGTGGTCAGCAGGAGGATATTTCATGCTCGTTCAGAATATGATGATGCTGTCTGTGTTAGCAAGAAATATGATGATGATGAGAAGCCGATAGGATTTGTACATGTTGATTATGTTAGTGACTCCTCCTTCCCATTTGTAAGCTCCCGTTGCGTTTTACCTCTGCATCAATCACTCTCCAAAGAAACATTAATAAATTACATTCATTTTAAACACCAACCCAAATGTTCCTATAACCCATTCTAGGTTATAAACATGAAAGTAAAAGCATCATAGTACAAGCGGATCTAATACCCACACTAGAATCTGTAAACCAAATAGGAAACATCTCATTTCTTCTCATTAACTTGCATGATTACATCTTCTCTCTTAAGATAGTACAAAATTACATAAAGGAACATACATAAGTACAATGATGTAGCTATGGATAATATACAACAATAGATAGAATAAGTACAAGAGAGAACATCTCCAACTAGTGCTCTAAAACTTGTACACCAGTCCCCAATGGTGATGAAAATGCCTTCCAAGCATGTGGACTCAAAAGAGACCACCCCACTGTGCTCGGAGATAGTCACAAGGCCCAAATAGAAGAATAAAGGCAATAGGGACAGGAAAGCATAGATATACTCAACCTCACTAGGGATGCCACAAGGCCCAGAGTTCACATGATCACATCATACACACATGCCTCATGGAGACCACAAAATTAGGCACCTAGTATTCATGCCAGTGAAGTACCACATGGATAACGAGGGTCCACTCTCATACAAACATTTACTAACATTGCCACAATCAACTCCATACACCACAATATGCATTACAACATAATCAATATAACAACAATCAAAATATCATTACAAGGCAACAATCACGCAATGTCTGGATATGGCTCCATGTGACGTACCAATGCAATATGATTCGATGATATCAAGTATCATAATCATATTATATTATGACATCCTTCTAGACAAATCACATCATGCATCAACAAGGCAACATAAAGTAAAAAACATCTAAATTTTGAAAGACTACAGTAGTAATTGTAATCTTGCCTTAAGCATGATCAACAAACATGATCAAAGCCCAAGTTGTACTCAAGACAACTGACAACACTATAACTGAGAGATCATCGTATGATGATGTGTACTCAATACTATTTATAGAAAATATATTCTCAACCTTTTGATTCATTTATCTAGTGGTGCAAACCCATATTCTTATAATAGTCCAGTTTATAGACAAGATAATGTTTGCACTTTTCATTTATACTATGACCTTAATGGTCATCAGTAAGTGATTTCATATAATGGCTATATGCTTGCAAATCAACCCCTTACATTGAGGTCAACCAAGCCTTACCATGGATCATTGGATTCCACCTAAATACTTATAAGTCTATGCATAATTTGAAAGTTGAATCTCAAGATTAACCTTGACATTGATGCCAACACAATCTAAGGCACAATTATCAATGGGAACACTTTCAAAATCAATGATAATGTTGTCCCATTGAGACTGTTTTAATATTTAGCCATAAGTATATTAATTCCAGACACTAATATCTCACAAGGTCCATTATCAAGTCCTCAAATTTAGTTATCATTGGTATCATGTATACATTATACTGTAGTTGCTAAAGCTTTCAAGTGGTTCAAACTACCTACAACATTATTAGCAACCATCAGTCATGTAAAAAGGATCCTTACCAAGGATCATAACAGTATACAATCAGAAGCAAGGAGGCCTTCGTTTAAAAATAGTATAAAGTTGGGTATATGAGTTCCATCACCAAAATGACCATATGCAACTATGTGTAAATTTTATTATAACAATAATCAATAAACATGAAACTAAATAAATCTCTATAGGTTAGTAGAGCCCACTTTGTCCATCACATGAGGTGTTAGGCAACTACAAGGAACCTCACCTCTTATTCACACAGTATAAACCATAAGAGAATCAATTGTAATTTGACTCATTCAGGAGCAGGTTGTGCATAACTTCTTTATTTTCTGTGCATTAGTTTTGTCAAATATAATAGCTAGAAATGTTCTAGTGAACATGTATGCAAAAGGTGGAGGCATAGACAAGGCACGATCTATTTGACAGAATGCCTCAGAAAATTTACTCTCATGGACTGCAAAAGTTGTAGGGTATGTACATAATGGATTTGTTTAACAATCTTTAGAAATTGTCAAGCAAATGCTAATGGTAGTTGTAAATCCCAATTCCTAACCTTTGCTAGCATCCATGTTGGCAGTGCCAAGATGTCGCAGCAGAGACAAAGCACGTGAGTTGTTTGACAAAATGACTCAATGAAATGTGATCTTATGCAATACAACAATTGCATGACATACACAAAATGGATTTGTTAAAAAGGCTTAAAAACTTCCAAGCAATGTGATTTGCAGAGGTAAAGCTAGGTTCCACAACCGTTGCTAGCATTCTCACTTCCTACATCCAGTTGGGAGATAAGGAATAGGGTATGGATGTCTAACAAAGCATAATGAAAGGGGAATTTTTATCAAATATTTTAATTGGAAATGCTCTACTAAACATGTTTGAAGACAGTGATGCACAAACAAAGCACGTGAACTATTCACAAAATGACAAAGAATATAAACTCATGGACAAAAATGATCACAGATATGCACAAAATGGACCTGTTAAAAAGTCTTTAGAAACTTTTAAGCAAATGCTAAATTGGTAGGCGTAAGGTTAAATTCTCAAACCTTTGCCAGCAAGAGTGATCTTTTCTTTAGTGAAACCTTTGTTTAAAAATCAAGAGAGGGGGTCAGCTGTGGTGAGTGGGTTGGCTGCCACCATATAGACAAGGGACCCAATCATCCTTCTAGATGTAGAAGAATCAGTATGCATTGTTCCCCTCCAAGAGAAGTGTTTTGATGTGGAGGAAAATCTCCCACTTAGGAAAGGATGTACTACTGCCATTTCTCACCAAATCCATGTTTACCACTCCATTACCAATATTGTAACTAATGCTTGCTACAGGAGGGGATATCCTACTACCATTGGAGATGTGGCTCTAAAAATAGAGGGTTCTCTTTGGGTTTTTTTTCCCTTCTTGACCACACCTCAAATATGATGTAGCCAACAACATACACCCAATAAAATTGTGCCATTAACCAAGTGTGAGAGCCAAAGATTTGGAAACTAAAAAAAACTTCTATTCACCAACTCTACTACTACAATGAGAGAAAACTTTCTTATATCCAAGAAAACAAAAAAATAAAAAAATTACGTTTTTTGGTAGATTTCAACAATTGTCAGATTTTGCCATTTTAGGTAATTTTACATTCATATCTTGAGAATCCAGCATTTTCCTAAAAACTTCCTAAAACTAAGGTAGGACAAAAAGCCAACTAACATCCTAAATTTGAAACATGAGTTTCGAGTTATTTAAAAAAGCAACTTTTAAAAAACTAGGAAAAAACACTAAATTGTCATTTTGAGGGCCAAGATGAAAGTCTCAAGCCCTAAAAAAGTGCCGAGATGAAGTCCAACTGACTAGGGTGGGTTGGGAAACCATATGCCATCTCATAACACATCTACCTATTAAAATTTCATAGAAAATTTACATCTGAGTCAAAAGTTATGACCTCTGAAAGTCCCTACATCATTCTCCTCTTGTTGAAAAGAACACAACTCCTACAAGTGAGTGTCTTCAAACTGCTTCCATTTGACTGGATCTAACCTCTACACTTCCCACTCTATAATCCATGTGCTATCTATTGGTGGTAATCCTTCCCACTGTACTAAATACTTGTTGTAATGCCCTTGCCGAGTGTAGATAGTTTTCTTATTAGGAACCTGTGCAATCTTTTCCTTCTTCTTATGGGGAATGTGGTGGTGCCATGCCACTTCTGGTTGACTATCTTCAGCATCATCCTCACCATGGAATGTATATAAATCAGAAATATTAAACACATAAGAAATATCAAGATAATTTGGTAAACTAACCTCATATGTATTATCATTGATCTTCTTTGTAATTTTGCAAGGACCAATTTTCCTGTACTTCAACTTGTGGTATGTTCTAGTAGGAAACTACTCTTTTCTCAAATATACCATCACTAAGTCACCTTCATTGAATGTCTGATGTTACCTACTGGTATCCATTCTATTCTTGTACCTCTCATTACTGTCCTACAACTTCTATCTCAATATCTTTCTACAACTGTTGAAGGTGTTCTACAAATGCTTCCCCATCATCATTGGCCCTATCTTTCATTGGTAATTGTACCAAATCTAGAACACCCTAAGGATTCTAGCCATACACAATCTGGAAAGGGGACTTTCCCATTGATATGTTAATAGAACTATTATAGGCAAATTCGGCCTGGGGTAATGCCACGTCCCATTGTTTTAGCTTTTCTCCAACAATACACCTCAACAAATTTCCCAAACTCTGATTGACTACCTTTGTCTGCCCATCCATTTGAGGATGATAAGAACTACTAAATTGTAACTTAGTAACCATCTTCTTCCATAAAGTCCTCCAGAAATGACTGAGGAATTTGTTATCCCTATCAGAGGTAATAGTCTTTGGAACACCATGTAGTCGAACAACTTCTAAAAAAAAAACTCTGCTACCCTCATTGCATCATTAGTTTTCTTACAAGAAATAAAATGAACCATCTTGGAGAACCTATCAACAACTACAAAAATAGAGTCATTACCTCGTTGAGTATGTGGAAGCCCCAACACAAAGTCCATGCTCAAATCTATCCATGGTATAGTTGGTACTAGTAATGGCATATACAACCCTATATTCTTTGAATGTCTCTTAGTTGCTTGGCAGATTCCACACATTGTTACATACTTAGTTTATCCCTTTTCATCTTTGGCTAGTAATGTTTATTTTCTATCAAGGCTATTGTCTCGTCCTTGCCAAAATGTCTAGCCAACCCACTACTATGAAATTCTCTAATAATGTTTTCCCTCATAGAGCTAGCTGGTATGCATAGTTGTTTTCCTTTAAATAGATACCCATCTTGCATAAAATAGTCACCCCTAAGGTGATCCAAGTTACCAGATACTGGTGCCTTTAATTATTCCACAATCTCCCAAAAGTCATCATCAGACTCATACAAATTTTTGATGGCATCAAAACCAATCACCTCAATTTCTATTGTGGTCAAAAGTGCAACATACCTACTTAACCCATCTGCAACCTGATTTTGTTTTCCAGACTTATGCTTCAACACAAAATTGTAACCTTGCAAGAAAGAGACCAAATTGGCATGTCTACTATTCAAATTTTTCTGTGTGTTCAAGTATCTCAGTGCAATATGATCTGTAAACAATACAAACTCTTAGGGAACTAAATAATGTTTCCAATGCCTCAATGCTTGAACAATTGCATAAAATTCCAAATCATAAGTAGAATAATTCTTTCTTACTTCATTTAGCGTTTCACTAAAGAAATCTATAGGTTTTCTAGCTTGGCTAAGCATGGCACCTATTCCCACATGGGAGGCATCACATTCTACTTCAAATACCTTATCAAAATTTGGCAATGCAAGTATAGGTGCTTCTGTTACCTTTTGCTTCAAGTACTTAAATCTCTCCTCAGCATCCTTGGTCCATACAAACTCCCTTCCTTTGGTGCAATCTGTTATAGGAGCTACAATACTACTTAAATTTCTAATGAACTTTCGATAGAAAGTGGCCAAGCCATGAAATTTTTTTACCTTTGTGATGCTGCTTGGACTAGGCCATTCTAGAATTACCCTAACCTTTTCTGGATCCATTCTAACACCATCTTTAGAAATGACAAAGCCTAAAAAAATTAAACTGTCCTACATGAACCTACACTTCTTCAAATTGGCATAGAGCTTCTCCTTCCTTAACACACCAAAGATGATCCTCAAGTGTTGTAGGTGCTCTTCTTTGCTATTACTAAATACCAAATATCATCAAAATAAACTACCACAAACTTACCAATGTAAGGTCGTAGTATAGTGTTCATCAATCTCATAAATGTGCTAGGTGCATTTGATAACCTGAATGGCATAACCATCCACTCATATAATTCATCTCTAGTCTTAAAGCTTGTCTTCCACTCATCCTCTTCTTGGATCCAGATTTGGTGGTAGCCACTTCGTAGGTCAATCTTGCTGAAATATTTGGCCCCTGCAAAGACATCCATCATGTCCTCCATACGAGGTATAGGAAACTAATACTTGATGGTAATCTTATTAATTTCTCTACTATCAATGCACATCCTCCATGTTCCATCATTTTTTAGGGTCAATAATGCAGGTACAACACATGGGCTCATACTCTCTCTCACCACACCTTTACTTATGAGTTTTGTTACTTGCTTATTCAACTCTACATAGTGTGTTGGATTCATCCTATAAGCTACTTGGTTGGGTAGACTGGCTCCTAGAATCAAATCAATATGATGTTGAATATCTCTCTTTGGAAGTTGACCATCAAACAATTCATCAGGCAAAACATCAACAAATTCTTTCAATAGCTCTGCTACTTCTGGGGGAACTAAAATGTCTTCCCCTTCACCTTTTTCACTACTAATGCATAGCAACATCCCATCACCTTCACTTCTTGGTGCAAGAACACCTAACACAAGGTGGCCTCCATGAGGCATTCAACTATTTGATGTTCATTTTGTTGTTTCCAATAAGGTCCTATAAGTCCATTTATGTAATGAGGTATGTTTGACCAATCTATGTTATTTTAGTTTGTATCTAGGTTTATGTTGTAAGTCCCAAGGACACTTGTTGATCTGCAATTACAAAGGTTGTTAGGCAGTTGGAGGTTGTTAGATCTCCCAGCCACTTGGCGGTTGTCTCCTAGCCACTTGGAGTCAGGTTGGTACTACTTAGGGTGAGTAGATAAATACCCCAGAGCAGATCAAATGTAATGAGTTGAGTTGAGTTTAGTTCAATAGTTGTAGTTGAGATCAGAGATTAGTGTGATTGTAATTGAGAAACAGAGCATCTGTATGCACATTTTCTAAAAGGCATAATAAACAAAGTTTTGTGCATCTTTCTATCCTTTGAATTCGTTAGGTTTTCTCTATGCAATTGATTTACTATTTTGTGGTTGACATGGACTCTTAGTCCATTCCACTAGTTAGATTTCTTCAAAACCGGTGAAATCGTTGTACAGTTTGTTTTTGTGCTTTTCGTTTTGTTCATTTGTGTTTGTAGGATCATGTACAAGATGCATTGATAGATCCTAGCATCCTCATGTGCTAGGTTGGCGAAGTCTAAGATCTATGTGGTTGTTGGAGAAAAGGATCTATGAAGTTACAGGGTTTGCAGAGGTTTAGCTCAGTGAAGATTTGTGTCGTTTCATCGGGTATACATTTTGTGTGTATATCGCTAATGTATGTCGGGGTCATTTCATGTGTATCTCGCAAGTGCATTTCATATGATACAAGGAAAGTCAACGGTTGGCTTCACTGAATGCATATTTGGGTTGTATGTTTTGAATGTATATTGCGCATATACATTGGGTTAGATGCAAGAGGTGACTGGTAGAGATGGTGAAGGAAACCGGTGATCCCAAGTCAGCAAAAGTATTTACAAGCTGTGCCATTGGTGTATCGGGAGCATATACAAAGTGCTCACCGATGAAGAAGGTCACACCGACAATGCATATCCTAAATGTACATTGAAGAATGTATCTCTCGGTGGATACAAAGGTGAAGGCATACATCAGGAAGAGTTGGTGATCGGTGGAAGGGTTTTGAGTTACACCAATGGAAGAAGTCATAGCGATAGTGGTGTCGGAGACACATCGATATGAGGAAAGATTTCGGTGTGAAAGGTGTTTGGTTGGCCGATAGCATATGGTCTTGCCGATAGGCGAGTGATGCAAGGAACATACATTAGGGAGTGTTGAACGTCAGGAAGATAAGAGGTAAGGTGGCCGATGAGGAATGTTTGGCCGATAGGAGTAATTCACCAAGACATGGACCACCCTCTTGCTGATCAATTTGTGTGAAAGAGTTGTGGCTTTGCATCATGTTGGTATTAGAGCTAGCGAAAGCTCTGGATGGAGGTGTTTATGTATTTAATTTTTTGAAGGTAGATGAATCCTATTCCTATAGTGTGTGGGAAGATGATATGAGGTCTGTCAAGACCATTCATCAATAGAGATTTGGCTGGAAGAGGGTGCAAAGTAAAGCCACTACGAGAGAGACTAGTAGTGCACCTCTAGAATCTGTTTTTGGCTAAGAGGAATGGGTCTATAGCAACGACATCTGATTGAGCATTATGTTGTAGTCGAATTGAGGATTTGTAGAAGTGTTGGCATTGTCTGTGAATGTTTATGTCAGACAGAGAAAGCGGAGAGGCTAGCCATATGCCTCTAAAGGGGATGACCATCGAAGTGGTCAAGAAATTTAAGGAGATGGAGGAGCTAATCAAAACTAGGGTCAAGGAAGCACTCCAGGCTGAGTTGAAGGCAATGAAGATAGGAAAAAGGATAGAGGAAGTTTTAGATGGAGAAGAAGAGAAAGAGGAAGAAGAAGCAGAAGAACAAGAAGGGACAAAGATGCCGGCTAAACAAAATCAATTCCTGGAAGCCATTAAGGCTATTGGCAAGGACTCTTCAGAGGCTCGGATAGATATTCCCATGTTCAGTGGAAAAATGAATGTTGATGAAGTCATGGAATTGATTGAGACTCTGAACAACTACTTCAAGTACAAGGAAGTTCCTGTCAGTAAGAAAGTTAAGTTTACCAAAACTATACTCAAAGGTGATGCCCTTACATGGTGGAATTACACCCAAGGAGAGAGGGTAAAGAATGGGAAAAGTATGATATCTTCACGGAGCAGAATGCTAGAGAAGATCAAGTCCCAGTTTCTTCCATCAGACTATGAGGTGCAAATTTATAGGAAAATGTAGAATCTCAAGAAAAAAGATATGGATGTGGCTACTTACATCGAGGAGTTTCACAAATACACTCTTCATTGTGGGTACATGGAGGATAAAAAAGCCAAGGTAGCAAGGTATTTAAATGGTCTAAGGATCAATATTCAAGATGAGATAAGTTTGTTTAACCCTGAAATAGTGGAAAAATACTTTCAAGTAGCATTAAGAGCTGAAGAGAAGCTGAAGAGGAAAGGTAAGCAGCAGAGTAGAGGAAGAGGTGACAGAAATTTTAGAGGTAATTTTGGAGGCCAAAGTCCTAACCAGAGGCCTAGTGGTGAGTCCAGCCAAGAAGAGCAAGTTGGAGACTCAAGTAGCCGAGGAGGCTACCGAGGAAGAAGCCCAAATGAAAGAGGTGGGACAAATGGATCATACAAAGAATCTAAGTTCTCCAATATGAGATGTTATAACTATAATCAGATAGGGCACCCAACTTATAAGTGTCCAAAGAAGGCCTCAACTTCTCATGGTAATGAGAGAAGAACCACATTGACTCAAGAGGATGCAGTGAGTGTGTCAACTCCTGAAGTGAATCTAGAATCAAAAATGGGAGAAAGTCTGATGATCAAGAGGATGCTTCTCCAAGAACCAGTGAAGAGTGAATTGTCACAATGGAGATCTCTTTTCAAGATCAGTTGCAAAAGCAAAGGTAAAATATGCAAGGTAGTCATAGATACTGGTTCAACAGATAATATGGTGTCTAGGGAAATGGTGGATAAATTGAACATAGAAAGGATTCCACATCAAACTCCTTACAAGGCATCTTGGGTAAGCGATAGTCAATCACTTTTGGTAAGTGAAGAAGCATATGTTGATTTTTAGATTGGAGACTATAAGGGGAGAATTTTATGTGACATTTTTCCCATGGAGTGTTGTCACCTACTTTTAGGTAGGCCATGGCAATTGATAAGCAAGCATTGTATGATGGATATGCTAACACATACACCATCAAGAAGGATGGAAATACTTTTGTGATGACACCATTGCAGGAGGATGCTGCAGCATAGAAGGAAGCCAAGATTATTTTGATTGGTAAGAAAGAGTCTATGAAGATCAATGAAGAAGAGACAAGGAAAGTTGAAGATACCTCAAGGAGTGAGGATGCCTAAGATCAAAGTTTGAAGGCAATTTTAGTTTTGATTGATGAAGATTAGATGGTAATGACTGAACTGGATCAACAAGAGGACAAAGAGCGAAACTGCAAGCAGTCATAGGTTGATTGGAAAGAAGAAAATGCTATCATAGTAGGGACAATTGTTTGTCCTCTAGAGCCAGCAAGAGTTGAGAGGCCAACATATTCTTCCATAGCAGCAGTACAAGAAGCGTTACCCAAGATGTATAATGCAGGTGTTCTGGCAAATATGACAGTAAGAAAGAAATATGTGAGTAGAGCCTACAATACTAGGCATGAGTCTTTGGTTCCATGGAAGCAGGTTGCAGTCCAGAAATCATGGGGAAGACATGAGACAGTAGAGGATATAGGTAGGCAAAACAAAGCCTTAACTCATGTGGCATGAGTTCTTTTCAAGGTGGGGTGTATTGTGCAGGAGCACCTAACACAAGGTGGCTTTCATGAGGCATTCAACTGTTTGATGTTCATTTTGTTGTTTCCAATAAGGTCCTATAAGACCATTTATGTAATAAGGTCTATTTGACCAATGCATGTTATTTTAGTTTGTATCTAGGTTTATGTTGTAAGTCCCAAGAACACTTGTCTATCTGTAATTACAAAGGTTGTTAGGTAGTTGGAGGTTGTTAGATCTCCCAGCCGCTTGGAGGTTGTCTCCTAGCTGCTTGGAGTCAGGTTGGTACTACTCAGGGCGAGTAGATAAATACCCTAGAGCAGATTGAATGTAATGAGTTGAGTTCAGTTCAGTTCAATAGTTGTAGTTGAGATCAGAGATTAGTGTGATTGTAATTGAGAAATAGAGCATTTGTATGTACATTTTCTGAAAGGCATAATAAATAAAATTTTGTGCATCTAAATTCATTAGGTTTTCTCTGTGTAATCAATTTACGATTATGTGGTCGACATGGACTCTTAATCCATTCCACTAGTTAGATTTCTTCAAAATTGGTGGAATGGCTGTACAGTTCATTTTTGTGTTTTTTGTTTTGTTCATTTGTGTTTGCAGGATCATGTACAAGATGCATTGATAGATCCTAGCATCCTCATGTGCTAGGTTGGTGATGTCTAAGATCTATGTGGTTGTCAGAGAAAAGGATCTGTGAAGTTACAGGGTTTGTAGAGGTTTAGATCGGTGAAGATTTGTGTCATTTCATTAGGTATACATTCTGTGTGTATATCGCTAATGTATGTCAGGGTCATTTCATGTGTATCTTGCAGTTGAATGTTCATGTGTATCTCACAAGTGCATGTTGCGGCTGCATGTGGTGAAAGTGCATTTCATATGATACAAGGAAAGTCAACGGTCGGCTTTACTAAATGCATATTTAGGTTGTATGTTTTGAATGTATATTGTGCATATACATTGTGTTAGATGCAAGAGGCGACTAGTAGAGATGATGAAGGAAACTGATGATCACAAGTCGGTGAAAGTATTTGCAAGCTGTACGATCGGTGTATCGGGAGCATATACAAAGTGCTCACCAATGAAGAAGGTCACACCAACAATGCATATCCTGAATGTACATTGAAGAATGTATCTCTCATTGGATACAAAGGTGAAGGCATACATCAGGAAGAGTTGGTGATCGGTGGAAGGATTTTGAGTTACACCAACATAAGAAGTCATAGTGATAGTGGTGTCGGAGACACATTGGTATGAGGAAAGATTTCGGTGCGAAAGGTGTTTGGTTGGCCAATAGCATGTGGTCTTGCCGATAGGCGAGTGATGCAAGAAACATACATCAAGGAGTGTTGAACGTTGGGAAGATAAGAGGTAAGGTGGCCGATGAGGAATGTTTGGCCGATAGGAGTAATTCGCCAAGACATGGACCACCCTCTTGCAGATCAATTTGTGTGATAGAGTTGTGGCTCCTCATTATTTCTTTAACAAGATCTCTTTCAAACAACATGGTCTCACCTTTTTGTTCATCCTTGAGAGACAATAAAATCACCTTAGAGCCATCTTTCCAAAAGGTGTATGTGTTTTTCTCTCCATCATGCATAACTTTTCTATCATATTACCATGGCCTTCCCAATAACACATGACATGCATCCATTGGGACAACATCACACCATATCTCATCCTAATGGATCTTCCCCATGCTAAACTTAATTAGGCATCTTTTATCAACAGTGACTTCATTTCCCTTTTTAAACCATGCAATGCGGTACAGATGAGGATGTTTTTCATAGTGTAGATTTAATTTTTCTACCATTTCTTTAGAAACCATATTTTCACAACTACCTCCATCAACAATAACTTGACATACCTTACCACTCAAAGTGCATCTAGTTCTGAAGATATTGGTTTGAAACCATGAACCATCAGAGCAATTGGCTTGTGTTTTCTCCTTCTCTGGAATCACTATTACTCTTCTCATCATGAGACTTTCTCCCACATCTGGTGGAACCTCTAGTTTCGTCCATTCCACTTCATGTTGCATTTGAATCAGGTTCACCCTAGGTTGTCCTCCTTGATTTCTTTCTTACATGTTCGAATTTGAGCATTCAAATTCCCTATGACCTTCTTCTCCAAATCAAAAAAAGTGAAAGGCCTTCTCTAGTTTTGCCATCCTCTACCACTACCATAACCTCTACCTCTTTGAAATCCCCTTCCTCGTTCTTGATTCGAAGGATCTTGTCAAGTGTCTACTTTTTTTTCTAATCCATGGGATGACTCTCTCTTGCCATAATTTGAACCTCCTTGAAATGGGGTTGATGTACCCCTTCTTCCTCCTCTATTCCTCTGATGGTACTTTATGTTTTATTTTTCTTCATCCTTGAGAGCCAATTGGTAAGTCTCTTCCATATTGTTGAGTTGATACATGCTCAATTCATCTTGAATAGAGAATTTCAAGCCATTCACATATCTAGCAGCCATTTGTTCATCAATTTCTTGATTCTCTATACAAATAGATAGTGTATAAAACTCATTTGTATAATCTTGCATAGAAGAGAGGTTTTGCTTTAAATTTTCAAACCTACGAAAAAGGGTTTGCACATAATCTATGGGCAAAAATTTTTCTCTCAACTTCTTCTCCATTTTATTCCATGTCCTGATCTTATCCTTGCTTTTCCTTATTCATTCCTTTTGAAGATTATCCCACTAAATTATTACATGACCCTTTAATTTTGTGCATGTGAATTTCACCTTCTTTTCCTCTATCATAAATTTTCATTCAAAAAATTTTCTCATGTCATTCAACCAGTCTATCAACTCCTCTAGTTTAAGACTACCTACATAATATGAAAAATCTACCTTGACCCCTTGATTTTTCCCTTCTAAGGCCCTGAGCATCCTCTCTTCAAAACTCATTCCTTCTAATTCTTCTTCTTCATGTTATGTATCTTGATCTACACCTCCTCGACCTATCTCTCCATCAGATTCGTCTCCTCCTCTACCTAGTCTTTGGTTTTCCATCCGTGTTGTAAGTTCTTCTATTTTCCTTTGTATATTTTGCATTTCTCTATGCATCTGGGCAAGACCACCTCTTCCTCTTCCTCTCCTAGCCATCTTCATGCTCTGATACCAGATGATGTAGCCAACAACATACACTCAATAAAATTGTGCCATTAAGCAAGTGTGAGAGCCAAAGATTTGGAAACTAAAAAAAAATCTTCTATTCACCAACTCTGCTGCTACAATGAGAGAAAACTCTCTTATATCCAAGAAAACAAAAAATTCAAAAAATTGCCTTTTTTGGCAGATTTTGACAATTGTCAGATTTTGCCATTTTAGGTAATTTTATAATCATATCGTGAGAATCCAGTTTTTCCCAAAAACTTCTTAAAACTAAGGTAGGACAAAAAGCCAACTAACACCCTAAGTCTAAAATATGAGTTTCGAGTTACTAAAAAAAGTAACTTTTCAAAAAACTAGGAAAAAACACTAAATTGCCATTTTGAAGGCCAAGATAAAAGTTTCAAGCCCTAGAAAGGTGTCAAGACAAGGTCCAATTGACTAGGGTTGGTTGGGAAACCACATGCCACCTCATAATGCATCCACCTATAAAATTTCGTAGAAAACCCACATCCGAGTCAAAAGTTATGACCTCTGGAAGTCCTTGCATCAAAATCTGAGTAATGTCTAGGGTTCACCACCAAGAGGAAAAAGAAAAGACCATACCAAGTCAACTCTCTCCTACATGCCACCCAAGCCCAATTTTCCACATCTCATTAATTCAATCAGCTGCCCCAAAGATATTTCTACCTGCAACATTAAACATTTACCAACATTTTTCAAAAAAAGCCATCGTATGGAAAAGGGAGGGTTGTTACACACACGAGCACTTAGATGGCATATAGTTGCATAGTCATTGCATAAATTAATTTTATTGATATATTTTCTTCTTATTTTACTAGAAAAGAAAATCATTTAATATGTTATAGTTGTTATTTAATTAATTGTTAGTTAAAAGTACTCTCAGTGAAATAAAAGTAATTTAAATTGTATGTGAGGGAAAGAATTATATTTTATTAATTATTATTTTTAGAAATAATTGTGTGGCAAATTAATTAATAAAATTATGTTTAGTTTATAAATTTATGCCATTTTCAAAATTAGAATATATGTTTTATTTTATAACAATAGAAATAATTCATAGAAAAAGAAAATGAAAATAGAAAATCAAAAGATAAAATCAAGGGAAAAAGCCATGTTAAGAGAAAATAAAAACAGAATAATGGAAAAACAAAGTAGATAAATTAATTAGAAAGAAAGAAATATTAGGAGTATACTTATGTGATTTATTACTTTAATAGCATATTTTTATGAGATAAAATCAACAAAATAAAAAGATGACTATTTTATATTAGAAAATTAGAAAAGATAATTCTTCATTATTAGATATTTCTAAATTGTGTGCATGAAACTCACATTTGTTAGTAAGTTTATAATTAATTCTTGCTATGAAAACTTGACTTTAATTATTATTTTTTAAATTGTATTTTAATTATTAAATATAATCCAATCTAATTTAAATTTAGTTTTAGTGAATTTAAGTGGTGATTAAGGAACTTGTCTTTTTGTGAGTAAAAAATATTTATATATTTTTAATTTAAAATAGAATATTATTTAGAATGATAAACTAATTAGGTATTTAGTAATAAATAAATTTAATAAGTGCCAATTAAAATTAGTAATAAATGTAGTTCAATTTTTTTAGTATTTAAGAATATCATTTTAGGGAAATGTCTTTTATGAATTGTCATTAATTGAATTTACTATTAGTTTCTAAATTTCCTTTGAGTGTATTTTTACTTTTTAGGAACAATAGTGAATTTAGAAGGAACATTAGATATAAATAAATAGAGGAGAAAAAGAAGCAATTTTGGAGGAGAAAAGGGAGGTAAGTTTACATTTTGGTGAGATTTTTCCTTCTAGGATAAAAAATAAATAACTTACATTAGGCATTATTTGTTTAATTATATTGATTTCATTCTAGGAGAGGATTTTGGATGAGCAATTGTGATAATTTTGGGTAGTGTTCGTTTCAAAGGATTGAAAGTTTGAGATCTTCATCAAAGAAAAAAATTAGGCAAGATTTTGGAGATTGCGAAAGCATGATTTTTGGAGCCAAAATAGAGTGCCATATTTGGAGAGTTAGTTATGATTTGAGTAACATTGTATATTACAGTGGATTTGATTCTCCATGACTAGAGCTTGTAACTCATGGTTTTGAGTTTCTTTTTTGGTGGATTATCATATTGGAACTCTTATAAATTGAAGGCTTGAGGAGTTCTTTGGGGAGGGAGTTTTATGTAGGGTTATGCAGTGAGCTTTTCCTCTAGAGGAGTAAAATGTAAATCTCCATGTTAAGGCTTTGAGCCTACAAGTGTAATGTAACATGTTTGTGGTTGCAGATTAATATATTGGTTCGATGCTTTGGAGGGTGGGATTTTTTACCTGAAAGGGTTTTCCCCATGTATATTTGTATTTCTTCTCTTCTATCTATTTTCTTCTTCTTTCATGTTCTTAAAGTGTTAATTTACATGTTGTTATGCTACTAAAATTTTCTTAGATCTCTAAGCTACATTATCTTTCCTCTAAGGGTTAATGAGATAGGAAATCAACTATGTTTGTTTCTACTTTAAGGGCATAGTAGTGTGTGCTTGCATCAAGGTATTCAATATCTATTTAAGTAAAATATAGGATGTTGTAAGGTTTACATGTTAAAAGTTAACTTATGATTGATGTGATATTCTTATAAGATCCTACATGGATAAATATTGTAAGGCTCAGTCCTCTTATTTAAGTTTTTTTATTAATAGATGTATTGAATCACTTTGGATGATTGTATAAAGGTATTATTCACAAGTTGTGATATTTGTGAGAAGAAGGTTAATTATTTTCCTCTTTCACTATTTTATAAGAATATAATTCTAGTTAATTATTTATGGATTGAAATTTATTTTCATTGGTTTCTTTTAGTAAGTGGTATTTTTAGGACTTTACATAAGAAGGGTTCAAACTAAGAGACATTGTGTTTTTCATCAATATGTAACATATTTAAAAATACCATGTTTTAGTGTTTATTAACTCAAGACCTAAAGCATAGCCAAACTAACTAAACATGTGTAGCACAGTTTCCTTGGACACCAATGGAGACTGTCTTGTATGAAGTAGGGCACTTGAGAGACCAAATGATGCCAATATATTTTACCAAACTCATGCATTTCAACAAACTTTACAAATTAATATTCCAAATCTGATTCATGTTTGAACTTTAGGCTGAATATTCCAAACTTGAATGTCTTCTCGACCACAAACACCACTTGAGAAATGAATCCCAAAACTCCTAGTGAAACCCTTCCATCTTTGATTTCCTTATACATCTCTACAAATGAATAAGCTATGATAATTCATAGAATTAACTAATATAAATGCTGATATCAAAATAAAGTGAATTGATAGTTGAAAAGACTAGTACACATAGGTGTTGAGTAGTGAGGAGGTTGAGTCGACTTCAACACTCCACTCACCAACTATTGAATGAGTCTCGACACATAGCTTGGAAAGTTTGAAACAACTCTTCAATTCAACACATCGTACCTAAGGTGGCTTAAAGCCATATCCTAAATATATTTCTTAGAATAAGTAATATAAGATAATGTTTAGCACTAACACCCCCCTTAAGCACATCTTAGGTGGGTACAAGAAGAGATGGGTCCTAGATACAAGTCCTGGTGAGGTACCCAAGTATAACAAAGGGAAATGGGTCCTACCTACTAGCCTGGTAAGGTGCCCATGTACAAAGCAATCTCTCAAAAAATGGAGTAAAATAGAAAACCTAGTGGGAAAAAACTATCCTCCTAAAAGAGAGAAAAGATAAGGATTTAAGACCTTCTAAAATGATGTCCCTTGATGATCGAAACATCATGATGAAGAACTCCTAAAGCATGTAGAAATTGTAAACTCTGTCAATGATGAACTGGTGTCTGCTAGAATTAATGAATCTTCAAAAAATGTAGATCGAGATAAGAGATACAAAACACTGCATGAGTGAACATTTGAACACTACTCAACGATGTACACAAAATCAATCAAACTTTGTGAAGTTGAAAATACATATAGTACTATGATTAGGAGTACTAGAATCTCAAAATGATCCATTAAACTAATCCCCCATGTGAGAGATCAAAATGAAGGATTTTTTGAGAGTTTACCAAGCTTCCATGTGAAAAGGAATGAATAAGTACTAAGAGGCTCTACAAGATTAGGTAGTGAAGTTCCATGATCAACTAGTTGGCTCAACATCAAAGGGGAGTATGTTAATTGATGCCTCACATGGATAAATATAGAACGAGCTATATTTAGGATTTTTATATATTCAGAGTTGCTGTTATTTTTCATGCATGATGCATGGGAAAAATAGGGAAAAGAAGAGATGAATTTTAGAAATTGTTCTTGCATATCACTTAATTTAGGTGTTGCATGGATAGTAGTTTTTTTTAATGCTCTTCTCTATTATATTTAGAACCATTGTAATCTCTATAAAGAGATGTAATGAGATTGTTGTATGGTAAGCCAATAATAAAAAGAGGGCAATTTAGTGTTATATTTTGCATTGTGTCGTATTTTTCTATAGCTCAATTCTAAGAAGTGTTGTATGGAGTTCTTTTGTGTTCTTTGTTGCAAATGGGTTTAAATATATTTTTTAGATTGAATAAAGAACTTTTAAAATCTACAGTTGCTTCTCCATGGCTTATCACGTTTTCCTTTTTCCAAAGTATAATCAAACCTAGTTTTTGAATACATTTTATACTCGATTATATAGGTTGTGCACCTACTTGAAAATTATAGTTAATGAAAAAAATAAAAGGTATTGAAATAGGAATCTAGCATGCTCTACAACTTTTTTCAACTTTAGTTTCTTTGCTTTTTCTTCCTTTTCTCCATCCCACACTACATAATGTGATACACTTTTTATAGGTTTTTTATTATTAGTCCCTGATTTTTCTTCATTTGTCTATTTTGATATTCGTGCTGAAACAAAAAAAATTCTCATAACCTAAAGTTTTGTCCTGGGTTAGATTTTTGTTGTATATTTAAATAGTACTTTTAGATTTCTGATTGGATGCCTAGTATTTCCTAGTTGAGCATTGTATTGGAGGAGAAGATAGAAGAATTTCACCCAAAATCTAAAGTTTTTTGTTTTTTTTTATGCAGGGCATTCCTTTCCTTCCCCATTGGCAAAACTATTTTTGATTAGTTTAAATTATGAAAAAACACTATGGAATAGAATAGAGAACAAAAAGATTATTCAACTAATTTCTAATGTTTTGTTTTTTAATTGTGGGTAGGACACAACCATTGTGTGGCAGTCTGCGAAGCAACGCACGTGGCTTGTCTATGTTTTAACATTTTGCATACATGCCTAACACAAAAATTGAAATAATAACAAAAACACCTTTTTTGGAGATCTAATATTTGCAATGGTCTTTGCAAGCTGGATAGTGAACTTGCATAGATAGAGATCTGATATTTACAATGGTCTGAGCATATGCAATAGGACAAGTTACCACAGACCTATTTAACCAAATGCATCATTGCTTTCTAGGTCTCACATAGGGTAATACAAGAAAAAGAATAAAAACTCAAGTATCCCTAAATGTTTAACCCATCGCAGGTTGCATTGTCGAGTCACATACATTGGTACAAATAAGTGAATTGGGGGCTAGTAATTGGAGGGTGGGGATGGGGAAGAATCGGGCATAGAAGGCCATGGAGAGGGCCAAGATGGCCATAATTGGTGAGCCAGATGAAACTGAAATGGAATGGTGTGTACCCTTCCATGCCCTCCTAGCTATTCAATTTGTCACCTTTTTAATTGAAGCGGATACTCATTTTTCATTTGCACTTCATTTATGCATACAACTCAAAACAACTAGATGGGATTTGATAGTAATACATTTTATTTTAAATTTGTGAAACCCTGGCACTAAATCACATTTTTTTAAAAGCTTCCATTTTGGGTCATTTTCCATGCAGTGTTTATTGAGTAACAGATGTAAGTGAAGTCCAAAATGATTAATGCTAATGTCAAAACTGATGATAGTTCTTCATTACTATTAGCATTTAAATACAAGGGGATGCCACTTTATCACTTTTGATAGCCAGTAAGTGTCCATAATAAGTAGCATATGTTCTATCAAACACAACATAAATATTTTCCTCAAGGACAATCTAAAACTTTTACTTGGAAAACAAATTCTTATGGCTTCATCACTTTAGCACAAAGTCCACATACCCACAAACCATTTACAACTTTATACTCGTTAACAATAGGTACACTATTAAACTCAGGAGCAATCAACAATCTTATCTTGCTAGCCTTTTGACTATCACATATGTAATGAGTTTTCTTATACTAGAAGGCCATAATTGATGAGTAACCTAAGGGATGCTGAATAATCTTACTTTTATTTTCTACACAGAACTGATTGGCATAAGTTCTATCATTGTAATCTATTGACAATAATAAAAAGTAATCATTGTGAAAGTCTTATGGAAACCTATGCTTGGAAAAACTCATGATACCCTCAATGTGGTAGTAGGTCTTATGGCTTGCCATACAAAACTCGTAGCAGCAGCCATAGAAAGGGAAAAGCTTAACTAGTTGGTGCATTGTAAACAACTGGCTAGTTGAAAATAGTATGGACTGATAATGGCGGTTGAAAATAGGTCAATGAGTAGTACAGACAGATTGGTTGAAAGTAGTTGAGTCTGTTTGGTCGCAAGTAGGAGTCAACTAGAAGACTGGTCAAAAAATCCGTACAAGTGGTCATTTACAATGCACCGATTGTTTATGGTGGGCACATAGAAAGCCCCTCAAACTCAAAAGCCCAAAGAAGGTTGTCATTATTTTGTATTGTAATGTAGGAATATAGAGTCCTCTATATATAAAGAGAAACAAGAAATTACAGTTCCACATACTGATGAAAGTTCCTTGAAAATTTATTCTAAATCGAGATTAGAATAAAGAACTCCTGGACTTCACAATTTTTTGAAATGTTGAGAATTTACATAGGTTTCAAGTAGAGTAGAATGCTTGTATGGTAGGTTTTACAAAAACTCTTATGATGCTATTTTCTTGAATATGCCAGTTTTCAAAATTTTATTGACTATTTTAGGTAATCTTGATAATTGAAAGGCCTTATTAGATGCTTTTCTTGTTTTCCTTAAATATTAGAATTTTCTATTCTAAAAGTGGTTCAATTTTTTCAAACAAGGGTTCAAAGCATTCTTAAATTTTTGTGCTTCCAAACTCTTCAGACTGTAATTTTTTAGTACTTATCATGACTGTATCTTCAAACTTGTGACAGATAATTGATGCAGTAGCATCCAAGGTGTATAGGCAATCCCATGTCAACCAAAAAATATTAATTTGGTTTATTTTCAATAAGGGATTAGGGGATAGGAGAATAAATATTTTGATAAATTGCAACTTTGTAATATTCCTTGTGGCAAAAATTATAAATGTAATTTTTGAGGAATTATGCTCTCGTAAATGCTTCAATGACATAAATGGTGGAATATTCCATTTGGGCATCCCATTTCTATGTGGGACCACTTGGTATTCATGTTATTGCATGTTCAATTTCATTCTTTGCATGCATTTGCATGTTGGCCACAAGCTTTGCATGTTGTTGTATGTCTGGGTCATAATTGTGAGACCTAGTCTTGGTAAAGTGGGCATAACTTTCTCATTTATGATCGAAATAGAAAAATTTAAAATGTTCTAGAAAGATGGGAAAGAGGAGCACAAAACTTAGAAACAATTTTTAAAAATTTAGAAAAATGAGGGAGCAGTGATAGGAAGAAAGTGACGAGTTTTCTTGGTGGTTTAGTCGAGGTTGTTTTGAGAAACCAATAGTGGTTTCCTCTCACGCAATTTCTATTTATTGATGCTTGCTCACTTGGTGGTGGGGCTTGGAATAGTTGTGGTTACATATCCAGATGCTACCAAAATGAAGCTAGATAGTTGATTTGCAAATTTTTGTATGTTTGAAGCCCATGTTGTATGAGAGAATATGAGCTCCATGTTTATGTATCTCATTTTCAAATTTCCAATATAATACATATTGCAGATTTCTTTTCCATTTTATGTGTTTCAAATTCATTTTCTGCCTTCTTGCATAGTGTTGTATGTGTGTTTGTAATCAGATTTGAAAGGGAGAGTCTCCCACATTCATCAACAACTTTAACCTACTATGCACATTGGAAGTGCTGGTTAAGGTGTGTAGATTTGATTTATAATTGGTTTGCATAACTATATTTCGAGTTCATAATCATGGCCATGGGCCTAATATATGGCTAGAAGGAGTGATGATTGGGAATGAGTTTCTAGAGGTCAATTTGTAAGTAGGGTATGGACATTTTTGTTAACATAGCCACAAGATAATCATGTAACTATACCAAAAGTTTGGATATAGGATAAAATTTGACTACCATAATATTAACAATGAATCAGCAATTGTGTCAATCTCTGATCAGATGCCACTCTCCTTTCCTTGTAGAAAGCTCATGATAGGGTATCAAATGCATTTTTACTACATTTTATAGGATTCTTTTACAATCATTACTTCTTTGGAGAGACTAAATCAAGCCATACAATCAAGTAGTTGATCAAAATTTCCAAATGGAAGACATCTCAAGTTTGATCATGAGGCAATACGCCTTACTCTGTGTTCTCCAAACTAATCATTTCATGCACCTTATGGGGTTCAAATTGTGGCAGCATAATGTTAGAGACAAAAAAATGTCATTTTATTCCATAACAGCCAAGACAAAAAAAGAGTCAGAACATTGTTAAGCTCATAAATAGAAGTTCAATTATAGAAGCATGACTATTTCCTCTATAAGGAAGCTTATGATAAATGGAAATTACAAGCTACGTTATGCCTATGTAAGTATTTGATTTGGAGATTAACTAGATTTTCCTCTTTATGATTTAGGGGAAAGGTCAAAAATTTTAAACCTAGTAGAAACCCACAATCTAATCTATGTGGTCTTGATTAATTTTAACATTCCTTGTTTGTTGTATAATGAGCAATTCTTCTATTTTATGGACATCGTCTAAAACTACTAGAGATTTTTATGACACTCATTTTCAAAGAGCTTGTACTATTTAGTTGTTAAACTATTTTCATAACTATTTCTCTTTGCAATGCAAGGCTGGGACTACAGCTGCACCGTAGCCCTTGTTAATATAATTATTTATTTGCAATGTTTTCTTAAGGTGTCATATGTGGATAGGTTGATTAGATTATAGAGGTATAGTTTCCTTCAAGGAGACATTTATAAAGTTATTGGAGATGATACATATTACTATTTTAGTATTTTAAGGTAAATGTAACTTTTTGTATGAGTCTTAGTAGCCAAATTTTAAGTGGCATTCATTGTATTGAAAGCCTTGATTCACATCATAGTACTAAAACTTGGAAAAAAATTGTAGTTTACAATAAGCATTTGTCATCTATCATCTTTTTCTATTAGTTAGAGTTGAAATGCTCAATTTATTCAATAAACTAATCCATGTTGCTTTTTGTATTAGTTAGACTTGAAATGCTCAATTTATTCAATAAACTAATCCATATGTTATTCAATAAACTAACCCATGATATTCAATAAACTAATCCATGTTGCTTTTTGTATTATTTAGAGTTGAAATGCTCAGTTTTTTCACTAAACTAATCCATGTTGCTTAAAATTGGGTCAAATCAAGTAAAGGAAGAAAAAACATAGGAAAATTTTAAAAACATGTGGGTTGAACACATTTTACTGAAAAAAATCCAAGATTTTTAAAATGGCGATGGATTTCTTCCTATAAACCCCTCAAAATTCATTTTTCATTATTTTTCCACTTTTTGGTAGTAGTTTAAAAACATTTTTTCATAATTTGATCTTTTATTAAATGGATCTCAATCAATGAGGAGCCTACATTTAATGAATGGACTAAGCACTAAATCCATTTCTCCCTTTCTTTATGGCATTGAAATTTAGGCTCTCTGAAAGTTCTCATTATACTTTCATCTAGGCCAAGCATGACTAAGAGAGAGTGTTGCATGGTTAGTATAAGGATATGCACCTTGCTAAGGTGGTTACTTTACACCTTAAACTAACTACATAAAGGATGAGACCTATTGTGATGCTTATAGATTGTTTGTTGAGTGGATAGTTCCAATACTATAAAGGATGAGACTTTAATCATATTTAGGCTTCAGTATTCACAAGTACTATAAAAATGTTTTGTGATGTTTATCCTCTTAATTTTGTTTATGAATAATTGTCTTATATATTACTTGTACAAAAAGAATTCAAAAAGTTTATTCTCAATAGAATATGAGTGTATTCAAGCATTTGATGTACACCATTACTAGTGAAAAAACATAAAAGCTCATCTCAAAAGATCCAAGATGAAGAATGAGATAGAGATTAAACTAGCAAGTAAGATTAGATTTAAATCTAGGTATAAAATATTGTTTATTGCATGCATTTTATGAACAACTAGCCATGAAATGGATTATTTAGAAAGAGCATGTAGCATATTTATGGATAGCATGGCTTGAAGCTATTAGAGGAACAATATGGATTTTGATTATTTCAATAAAATGCTTGTTCAATGTTCGAGTGGTTGTCATGTAGGTAGTTGTCAAGTGAAGGAAGTTAGGACAAGTGTTATGAGAGGGTCTAGAATTGACAATAGTTTACAAGTTTTTTAACATTTAAAATTGTCCCTTCTCTAACTTTCTCTCTCAAAAGTTTAGGTAGATATCAAGCATTAATCAATATATATAGGTTTTTTTCTTAGTAATGATAAATTGTCCTTCCAATTTAATTAAAACAATTATTAATAAGATAAAGAAAATAAAAATTCTTTTGAGCTTACCATTATGGTAGACACTAGGACACATAACCATGAAAGAATTGTTTTCATTTTCATCCAATTAGGACTTGTTAGATAAATAATACAGGCGTCAAATTTAAAACAAAAGGGACCAAGAAGGTTGATAGTATTTGGACAAAAGTATTGGAATAAATTAGGAATTGGTAGTCCATCAGCATGAGGATAAGAAAGCTTCTACTAGTAAGGAAAGATCAACACACAATGGCCTAGTAATTGCCTTAGAAAAAAAAACAATTAGTCTAGTATTCTATGGGGAGCAAATGGGATGTAATTATTCTAATGGCTAAGATGAAGGATGCTTTTGTTAACAATTTTAAGCTGGCCATTCCCTCACCCCTTGGTATGAAGGAGAGGGCATGAGCTTTATCTGTGAATAGATAGTTACATAAATAGATCATGATGTGTACATTGAGTACAATTTTTAGTGTATATAAGGTATAAGATGTCCATTTTCTACTTTTTACACCCCTTCTTTTTGGGAAAAATGATGTCTACAAATATTTTTTTGGGTTGTGTTCTTTTATTTCTCTTCCAAAGGTTTTGGTTTTATACTTATGATTCTCTCGCTCATATCTTGCACCATTTCAGGGTGAAATGACACCGCTTTGGTGAAAAGAAATTTTATTTTCATTTTTTTTTTTGTGTACCTAGACCTAAGACATTATTTGCATGCTAGTTTATAATATAGCCAACTCCAAAAAGTACCATGAAAGTGGGCATACACATATTACCTTCACAAAAGGCTTAATAAAAAGTTTGGTTCCACTTTTCTTTTTGTATTCCCATGCAGATTTGACAATGGCATACTAGCTTTTTAAGATATCTTGACTCCTTAATGCTTAACACCATGGATTATACTCTCTCTATATGCTATGGATTTAAAACAGCTCTAGATTTAGAGGTGTCCATTGCAGACATATGAGCATATTTGTGTATCTTGATTTAGTATTGCTTGGGTTCTATGAATCACATTCTAAACAAAATTGAAGTTTTTAGAAAATATTTCTTCAATTGATTATAAGAAAATATGTAATACAAGCATATTGCAAGTGACTTAGAGCATATTATATGCATTTCAAAGTTATATTTTGAAATTACAAATAAAATAGCACCTTTAGACATCTATTTCTTATCATTTTTAATATAATCTACAAAATAAAGTAAACTTACAAAAATAATAATCTATAAACAAAAAAATAAAAAAAATAAAAATTTTGATTGATAAAAGGTGGAGGGCATCTAAAGTAATTTATATTAATATTGGAAATACAAAATTCCCATATAGGAATTACAGATAGAAAACCACCACCAAGTAGTATTAAGATAGGTATACAAAAAATGAGCCACATAGGTATACAAAAAATGAGCCACAGAAACAAAGGTGAATGAACAAGTATTAACAAAATATATCAAAACCCTACAACATAGCAGATTTAAACAAGAGTTACAGAACAATGAAGTTTCTACCAAAATGTTCATGAATAGTCGTGTTTTAATTTGTTGTATTTGCGTAGTTTTAGCAACAATGTTTTTTCTTAGTTTAGAAACAATGTTGATAATATAATAACTTTATAATAATCTTAAAATTTGTCAATTTTTTGTTTAAAGTAGAGTTGACTATTTAAAAAATTATAATAAGTTCTTTTACTATGGGAATTAATTCTTGTAAAAAAATATAATAAGTTTTTGGTATCATTTAGATTAAATTATTGAAAATATTTCATTAAAAACTAATTATTAGAACTAAGCCGACATATAAAAATAATTTGATCCAGTGGCATTAAGGTACATAAAAACAAAATAGAGACAACATAGTTTTTTTAGCCTAGATAGTTTATTAAATCAATGAAGAGAGAAGTTTAATTTTTTGTTTTTTCTTGCCAAGAATTTATGAAGTGATAGAATGCTATTATTATTTATAGAAGGTTAGATTAGGCATTGCATATTATTATTGCACTTAAAGTGCACCTTAAATTATGTAATGCATAAATTATAATTTATTAGTACCTGGCTTCGCTGATACTATTGCAATGAGTTCACACTTATCTAGTTATTAATGTATTGATTGTAAACCAATCAAAAGAAAAGATTATTTTTCTTGTTGGACAAATTTGATTTAAATTTGTACTTTTCTTATGTCAACATGATAAATTTTTTTTAAAAATTATTGAAAAATGATTTATCTGTATTGTCATTGGTTAAAGAAAATGACCTCTTCTCTGCAGATTGTGGAGAGTGCAACAAAAAAATTATAAATGCAAAGAGAATTGTGGTTTGAGGAAAGCACGTGACAAGTAAACAAAATATGAACATAAATTTTGTCTCCCACTACTTAAGTCATGCCTAAATGGATGGCGATTAATTTTTTGCTTCATTAATAATTTAATTTTAATTTAATTTTTAGGGTTCTACACATTTTATTTTATGTAATTAGATTATTTTAGGGATTTCAATTTTATTTACTCAAAAGTTAAAAATCTTGAATTTTAATATTATTTAGTCAAAACTTTAAAATCTACAGTATCATGAAATTTATTACATTTTTTTATTTTATTAACAATCTATTTTGAGGACAATCTACCGAATTAGAGATATCTTAGTTTCTCAGTTTGTAGGTGTTGCTAAAAAATTTGAATTAAAAAATTTGAATTTTTTAAAATTGTTTTTTAGTTCAGGAGCCTTTTAGCCCCTTTATCCAGCAATATCATTGTCTTTGGTATAACTCTTTTATAGTTCATTGGCTCAACAATTTCTTCGTCATTAAATCTTCAATCCATGGGTTGTTACTTTGTGTTGTTTATTTTAAAATATCAAACTTTAATATTTGATGGCCTTGGTTTTTGTTTTTAATCTTGACATTTAAATCTTTAGGGTTTTTGAATGATTCAAATAACAAATCCTGAACATTATAGTGCTTTGAAAATTTTCTCAAGCGGTAAAACAAATTCACTCAGAGAATGAGCTTGTGCCAAGGAAATTATAAGCATGTTCTTCACTAGTTATTAATAATTCTTTTTGCAACCAATGAGAACTGAAATAGTTTTTCTATTTAAAAAATATTTAGCTATTGCTATTGTATAGATGCAAATATTATTACATGATAAGGACGATTACCCATCCATTACAATAATGGCAGTAATATTGCATATTATTTTATTTATGTTTAATAATATTTTATAACTACATTTTATTAGGGTTTTATCAAATCAAATAAAAAAGGGAAAACTATATGATAAGCAAGTGCATTATATTTTAAAATTGAAATCCCCAAAATAAAAGTATTTTTCGTGACACTCTAGATTTTTAACTCTTGAGTAAAAAAAATTAAAATCTCAAAAATAATCTAATTTCATAAAATAAAATAACACTAAAAATTTTTCTTTGCAAAGCATGCATTTTTTTATTTATTGATTTCTTTTCACATCTATTTTATAAAAAAAATTATTAGGGTTTAAATTTTTTTTATAACTATACTTTAGGGTTCTACACATAAATAACCTAATTTCACTAAAATATTTCTTAACTATTCATTTGATCTTAACCATTGATGTCTAATTAAATGGAGCTGAACTGACATATTTTTGTTAAATGAATGCACCCAAAATTATTACTAAACCAATTAATTAAAATAATTAAAATCATGTTATCTTAAAGTACTTACTATTATTACTTAAACAAAAAAATTAAGTGAGTACGATAAAATATGAATATGTTATTGTTATTATATTATGTAATTATTCTTTAAATTGTAATAGTATTCAATATTATTACATTTTAATATCTTAGGTAGACATTTCAAATCTATCCACACCCAACTAGGGTTTGGGTTCTAAACATTTTATTTTATGAAATTAGATTATTTTTGGGATTTCAATTTTATTTAGTCAAGAGTTAAAAATCTAAGATTTCAATTTTATTTAGTCAAAAGTAAAAAATCTAAGTATCACAACAAATATTTCACCATGTTATTGCATTTTTAATTTTATTCTTCAAATTTACAATATTTTAATGCATTTAAATTATAAAAGTATTAGTATTATTACATTTTCAAACTTACAATATTTTAATCCATTTAAATTAATTCTTCATGCTTAAGCTGAAAGATTCCAAGATTAAAATAAAAAAAATTGGAAGATATCTCTCGACGTACATAGTAATTTATAAAAAATTATAAAATAAAAATAAAATTGGAAGATATCTCTCCTGTAGATATATTTTTTAAATATAAATATACTAGTTTAATGCATTTAAATTATAAAAATATTAGTATTATTACATTTTCAAACTTACAATATTTTAATGCATTATTATTATATTTTAAGGAAATATTTGTATTATTTAATATACTTTGTAAAGTTTAGTTTATAAGTTAGGAAATATTTTAGTACTATTTTATTTTTACCAAATTAGATTATTTTTGAGATTTCAATTTTATTTACCCAAGACATTTCAACATTCTTCAAAAATTCATTTTTCAAAATGTAATTTCTCTATACAACCAATACTTAATCAAGAAAAAAATTACAATTAAACAAATACTATAATAACAACACTACAAGATGGGTACTCGCCACTAGTGGCTTTACAATAATGAAGTTACTATTTATTACTAGTGCTGTATGCATTCTTTATTATATATAAATAGGTTTTATTTAATGATGCAAAATTTAGGTTAATCTATTATGATGTATTTTTTTTTTTAACAGAAAAGAGTGCAAAGCACCCATACAAATTATGTTAAATAAGTAAAAGAAAAGTACAATAATGGCCCCCGAAAAGCCAATATATAGTGCCATGATCCCCAATCAAGGCCCAAAAGGGTCAAGACAAAAAAACCCAGACAGTCAAAAGACCAGCTGCTGATATGAGCAGCGCCAAAACCAAAGGAGGTCCATAAAACTACGAAGGGGAGTTCAGAAACCAAAAACCAATAAAAGCTGGTGAAGGGGAAGCTGTTAGATCCTCGTGGCCAGCATAGATCAAAAGGCAATATGAAATTTCTGACAGAAAGACCATTGAGCCCCAACGGTACTAATAGATGTTACCAGAGCCCTAAAAATTTTGAAAGGGCCAAAAGGGGATAATAACCATTTGCAACCAGAACTGAACAATTTGAAAAATAACCGTTGCCAGCTCCCATGAATTCATGTGCTTCCAAATGGATTGGTGCAACACCAACCTTATCTGAGAAAGCATTCACATATAGAATCATCCCAAATGTACATCTAAAAAACTCAAAAAAAAACACAGCACCTAGCTGAAAGCCTTTTGGGGACCGCAAAAAAGCCTTCCTTCATGACTGGATTTGTTTCCAAAAATTCTGCTTGGCATTCCATACAAGGCCGCAAGGAATAGCAAAGAGAACATGCTCTGCCATCCGCACAAGATGACCTTACAAATCCTCTGGTGTAGTGGAGATTTTAGGCACCAGAATATATTGCAGGCGCTATTCCTCCACTTTCAGGCTCTACCCACCAACACCACCCATAAACAAATCAAGCACTTAAAAAACCCCCTTCCATAAAAAACAGGGCACCTCAAAGACAGCGGAAAACTCCACAGAAGTGAACAACACTAAAAACCTTCAGAAAGGACTAAGCAGTCACAATACCATTCGATAAAACAGAGAGAAAAGCACCCAGCATTAACCCCCGACACCCGTCAACAGCCAATAAACAGTAGCACCCTTTTTAGAAAGCTGATCACAAGTAAAGAGCTTGCCCTTATTCCTGCCGAGACGGCAATTATTAGGAGCTTACCAGCTCCTACCTTGCTTGAGGTGAAAAACTTTATCAAAAGATACAAGGAGAGCACACCACTCTCCTTGATCTTAGGATTTTCTCTATCGTATTTTGGACGCCAGTAATTGGTTCCCCCTCATGCAAGACATTCAAAGATTTGTTGGACTTCTTGCCCTGACATGGTGTAGAGAAGTCAGCTTTCTTGACTAGGTCTATTTGGGAGATGCCTAACATTGGAGAATTTGTTGTTGCAATGTCTTCCTGAAGCACCTCCTCTTCAAAATCCCAGTCTTCTCCAAAGTCTGAATGTCCAAAAGCAAAATGGTCTGGGAATTCATCATCTGAAATGTCTTGAAAGGCTACCTCTGCCAAGGCACCAAAGGCATCTTCTCCCATGGATTTCTGAATTTCATCTGCTAGGCCAAGAATTGCCTCAGTTGTAACGCCCCGCATGAACACCTTAGAGAACAATACATTTGCCTCAGTTGTAACGCCCCGCATGAACACCTTAGAGAACAATACATCTACGCTATGCAAAAACGGAATTTTTTTTTTTTTTTTTAAGTGAATAAAGTGACAAAGTAATGTTTAACATATCTAAATACATCATTCGACCTAACGACTAGTTCTCTAAGATATCATGGAGGCATTACTTGACCAACAAACAATATAATCTAACCTACATCATTAACTAACATCAGTAGGACATTCCAAATCTAATGCATTAAATCAATAACATTTACATCAAATAAATAATCATTAGGATCTAGTACTTAGTTACAATTTCTTCTCACATACGAGTACATCATTAAATTGTTACTTAATCACCCTCAAATACATACATTATAAAACAACTGATACACAAACAAGAACATGAATACAAATCACTTACTTCATACCTGGTACAAGATCTGACGGCTGATACACACGATACAACATCCTCGCACACGAACAATGGCAAGGGAAAAACCAATGGATAAAAGCTCTTCCACCCGACCATGTGGAACCCTAAGGTCCACCCCCCGAGCTAGGAGTTAACATAAGGTTCCCACTACAACATACAGTCAGGTAGACAGTAAACTACAAGACAAGACAACACATAACTCCAACAACACCAGTCAATATCACAAACAACTTAACAACACTTCCAGAGGCAAGCACATAATGAATGGGGAGAGTACCACTAGGGAATGCTAGGCTGCAGTAGGGGGAGTGTCATCGCATGGTCCTGACATGGGTTATCCTGACAGCCTCTCACTAGGCGCCGGCCCCATAGGGTGACACATGCGGAATCAACCTTCCTTTCGTGAGGACAAGGAAGTTGATCATGCCAACCAGGCCTTCTCTACCCATCCTTAGTCTAAACGAGCACTACAGGCATGGGAGAGGAAATCCATTTATCTTGTTAATGTGTAATTTACCCTTTCCCCCCTTAGTTCATTTTAGGTTTTCACTTGATTAACAACTTTCAATGGGTTATCCTGACAGCCACTTTGGGTGCCGGCCCCACATTGAAAGCCACTCCCCTACCTGCATCTAGAAACCCTAACCATCAAGCAGAAAACATCATCATGACAACGATAATACACGAACCATGCAAGGCATTAACCATCTTGCAAAAACAATTATCCTCATATCCACATGTATATGTAATACTACAAGGCATTCACCATCTTGCATATCAACTTAATTACAAGGACATACTCTCAAAACAGTGCATCAACATCACATCCGTTACAGTACTCAAAGTCTCCCCATTCACAAAATCCAATAAAAAAAACCATTACAAATAAAAACAATTAAAATGGTCGACAAGCCATCCACAAGGGAATTACTACCACCCCAAGGTACATTCACAATCAGATCATGCATCATTCACGTTACCCTTTGCCTCACACATAACTAGAGACAACATAACATCGTATAATCAATACACATAAAACACTATACTTGAAAATCAATCACATTAAACTATGCCTCTGGACTAACAAACTAACAACTTGCATAATAGACCCCATTACATCCAACAATCTCACTACAATGCTAATAAACTCAATATCGGGTCCATTTAATCACACTTCAATCAATAAAACCTTCATAAAGATATTATAATAAAATCGTTACCGAGATTATATTAATCATCAATAATCATTCCTATTGTAATTAATATCATCTACAATTCTTTATGGTACAATGAATTAGATCTAATAACTTAACTACAATATTAATCTTCGTTTGATTTTGCACCTTTAAAACTAACAATCATATAATTTATACCATTTCCATTAGACTTCCCATATATTTTCTAAACGTCTTGAAGACAGAGACCTAGCCTATGCCACCCAACGCAAGTGTCAGGCCAATCAATGAATTGCATAAGACAAGATAAATCCAGATTGTCTTATCTACAAGGCAAGAACACCTCTGATGTACATCCTCAGAAAAATAATCTTTTGACTATGTTTTTTCAAATATAGTGCAAGCAATTGATAATCAGGAGTGCACCATTGGCTCATCAGAAGTTGCTGGGTCCTTAATTCTTGCATAGGCTCTGCACTTAAGGGACAAGTGACTCGTTTAGCAAAGATGATGCTATGTTTTCTGTAGAAAGAAACTATTTTTGATGGTGCCTAAAACACATGTTGCAATGGAAGGCACAAAATAAGAAAGACGTTCAAGACCAAGAAACCAACTGCTAGAGGAAAATTCTGGTTATAGAAAACTTAAAAATGCAAGAGAACCTTCCATTCATAAGAATAAATCGGCACCACCATATTCAGATCCACAGACAGAGGCCAAATTACAGATGATAAAGAGAATTCGAGCACATCGAGCAGCCTTGGAACTAGATAAAAGAGAAGCTACAGAGCGAGCAATGTATGTCTATGAAATGCAATGATTGCAGGATATGTCTACAATGAATCTGTTGGGCAGGCTTTAGAAATGCACAAGCAACCGTAATTGGTAGATAAAAAGATATATATATATATATATATATATATATATATATATATATATATATATATATATATATATATATATATATTTACAACTCTGGACACAGACAATGCCCAACTGCAGATTCAAACTTAAACAAAGAGAAAGACTCAACAAGCAAAGACTTCTACTACAAGGCTTTTAGCTGTTGGATTTCAGTCAGCTTATTGGATTGGCAAAACCATTCAAGAACTGTAGAAGCTGGGAATGTTGAATTATTTCAGCTGCTGTGGGGAATACTTGGAAGAACTTCAGAAAGAGAAAAATAGGTAGATATTAATGTGGAACAAACTCTTAAACAAGGCTACGACACTGTATTCTACCGAAACTTATATTTTTTTTTTGAACAGCAATCCCATTACAGCTAGGGAACAAACCACTGTACTTTATGGGACAAAGCACACAAGCACCAATAAACAATATTAGCACCAAACGGAGGATGTTATCACATCAACCTACGGTCTTGCACCCCAAAGCTTGCATCTGAATTGACAAAGCTTTTGATGTCTGTAGTGATTATAAACCTCCCTTTGCGTCTGTGGGATAAACTCACACATACAACACTGTTTTCCTTTTCACACATTAGGGTTTCTACCTTCCCTAAAAATCAGTGTCTATTTTGTCAGGTTCAGCCTCCTGTTTTATACTTGCCAGATTGATATGACATTTGCTGCTAACCCAAATCTGGTGAACTATTGCGATTTCTGGATGAGGCGCTAAGCGCTTCTTAGTGCAATGGAGAGGGAGAAACAGGCTTGGGTGGCTGGATCCACGGACCTTATGATACTTCCTTTGAAATAACAAATAACACTAGCCGCCACCAATATGGGCTGATAATCTTTGAAGGAGACATCGATTTCATTGGAGAGGAGTTCGTTGGGGTTAGAGATCATCACCCAACATTGAAGACTGCTGGACGTCATTGGAAAACTCATGAAAAGGGCCGATCTGTATACACAGTAGCAGCGATTCAGTTTTGAAGGTGCAGCGATCAGCATTAGAGGCTATTCATTTGGCATTGCAACATCACAAGAAGGCTGAGTTGCTACAACAGACTTGTCATCTTCATCTCATTGTAATTGATCAACAATTTTGGTATGTTATCATTGCACACGTCTTGGTTTGTCACAGCAGATTGGAATTGTAATTGGCTATGCTTTAAGCCATTCAAATAGTTGTAATAGAAGACTGATTTATGTTATGACAGTGAGATCTGAAATTAATCAAACAATCTACTTGCTATCAAATTGTATGTTCATTGAATGCTATTCATTTCAAGTAGTTATAGTTGTTTGCCATCAATATTTTGGCATATGTTATTATATATTTCATGTTGTTGAAGACACATTGAAAGGTGCAAACAAGAAATCAGAAGTTATGTCCTAGGGTTTGATTTTTCAATTGCAAGATTCAGAAATTTGCATGCCAACCTAGAGCGGAACATGACAGATTCTATTTATTTAATATTTCATAATATAACTGTAATCAGCTATTTAATTGCACCTAATAATTTCATATAATAGTCAGGTTTAAAGAAAACATGTTTCATTTTCTCGATCATTTAAGTTACATACCTTATCTTAGATTCGGTAATAAAGAAACTTCTTTTCAACTATACATACCTATTTATTACACCAACCAAGAGCTCAACCAGTACCTCAAGATGATGCATAGCTCTATGAAGGCTGTCTGCAACAATCATTACTGATGTAGCTGCTACCATCATTCGCTCTTTCAGAGCATATGTAACCATAACGCCATCAACAGGAGCCTGAATTGAGAACCTCAACCACGCTGCCCAAATCCTCATCTGGGTATTGGAACAACCATTTCTGCTGAGACCCTGATTGGAAATCATCGATCATCAGCTCCCAGTCCTCCCCTGAAAGCTGTTTCCCCATCTTTTCCCTTGAACCCTAACCCGAAAAACCCTAATCTCATCCCCTCAAAGATCCTCCTTTAATTTTTTTATATCATTACAATATAACCCCTATACTTTTTTTATTTACTCCCCGGGTAACTTTCATTTAATAAATTACAACTTATATCTTTTACTTTATTTCGTTTAGTATTTTGTATAGATATTTAATATCCAACAACTCATAAATACATATTACTTTATTAAATCATTTGACCACATATATTTACTTTCATGTTTATTTTATTAATTATAAAACAATTCCACAACTATAATGCCACTTTATAACTAATTTATCTCCTTTAATACTTATTTTTATTTATTTATTTAATATTTAATATATATTTGTTATATAACAACTAATAATTATTTATAAATCTATTTAGTAGACATTAAACAAATTTATCGATTTATATACCACAATTAACCAATCATAAATTATACAATTACTCGACCATCAAGCATGCAAAGAAAGCAAGACGACAACCCATGGAGACAAACGAAACTGAGACAACGACTAGATGCAAAAATGAAGACTTATCCTCTACAAGGAGGACGGATGACTGGGGAACCTTATGCTAACTCCGATCAACAATTCCATTGGCTAGGGCACGCTCAGACCTGCTAGTTCAGGTGGAGTCGATGCCCGGTACCTGCATCCTACAGCAAACCTCCAGGTTAAACATATATATGCAAACATGAAGTCATGCACACAGTAAACAGAAATCGCAGCGTGGTAGGGTACTCAGACACGAGTAATGTGACACTGTTCTGTTTACCTAAATCCATCCATAAATAAGTATTCAGTTGTCTACAAGAGAATAGAATAATCAATTTAGTATGATCTAGTCTAACAATTATTATTAAAGCATCATAACCATGATTAAATATCACCTTAAACTCAGAAGTAACATTAATCCATTTCACCAAATATGTCCATCAAACTGTGAAACATAAAATATTAGTAATTCAATATCACCGATCATCATCATCGCAATAGGTCCATAACAACTTAGCAAAATACAGAGAGTCCAATGTCATTATATCCAATCCTACTAGAAGAACCATCAGTCCAATAGAAGGCAAGGTGAGGGGCACTACATCAGTTGTCAACTCATGCGTGGTATCTTGAGACTCTATATGATCCAAAGAACATTCTTCTCCTCTGGAATTTCGGGGATCTGTAGAAAAATCCTCTTCATTACAGAGATCAACTTGTAGGAGGATTTCTTGTGGGGCCCTATCCACAAGCTCTTGCCTAGGAGGGATTACCTCCCCTGCATTAGGCAAGCCATCATCTGAGACTGCTGTCCAGGAAAAGTCTATGGAACCCGCATGATTTGAAAAAGTATGATATTCCAAACTGGAATTTTCTGTCTCTTCTAACAAAGAGACTCTACAGATGCAACCGTCTGTATCCAGTTCTACCCTCCCTGAGAGGGTCACTTGTAGATCTGTTGATCTATCCAAATTAGTCTCAATGGGAAGACCTTTTATGGCAGTTGCTTTTAGAAAAAGTCCTCCTTCGTCCTTATCCTTGTCTAATATCTCCTTACAAGCCAAATTGCTTAAGGGTTCTGGCTCTTCTGCTGAGATCCCCCTTCCAAATTATTATTCAAATCTGTGTAGAATCCTCTGTTTGTCTCTCCCGAAGAAAGAAAAGTGCTAACCATTGGAACCTGAAGAGAGACCTTTTTTGTGCTTGACTTGGAGATGGGGTCTAAACTGCTTTTATGAGGGCCAAGACCCCCACTAGTTATGCATCTGGATTCCAAATTCTCATAGCAAATTTCTTGCTCCCATTCTCCTTCAGAGGTTTGTAATTTGATGTTTTTGGGGAATCCCTTCTTTATATCCAGGAGGATACAAATCCTGATATAATCCTCTGTCATTGAAGGCTGAGACTTCTCCATGGATTTGAAAACACCAATCGAATCCCCAATCATCTTCAAAATTGTCTCATCTTTGTATTCTAAAGGTAAGTTTCTCAGACTTACCCAGGAAAGAGCATGAGATATCTCCACATACGATGATCTGAAGTTGGGGTGCCACGGCTGCAAATAAACTTCAATACCCTCAAAAAACCAGATACTCTTTTGGAATACAAAATCTTTGTCTTTTTTATTCTTAAAAATGACAGTAAAAAAACCCTCATCAAGCATAACAGCTTCGTCAAACTCTGGCCAGGTCATTTTAAGCCATGCATACAGATCTATCTTTGAGAAGGGGCTCTTCCAGGGTTTACCTATAATAGCGGTCTCCATGAGCTTGTCCTTCCTATTTGTAAGTACCTCCTCTGGTATGCTAAATTGGAGCTCCAAACTCTCAGGTAGTTCCTCCCTACTGCATAGGGTTTTCTTGACACGATATTCGAATGTGCCCTCTTTTGTAGAAGGCTTACCCCACCGCCTTTTTTGCTGAAATGCCCATGATCCCCACAAACAACCATTAGTAGATATCTGATCATTACCATGCCGCCTGGTTTGAAATCTTCTGTTTGAAGGGTATGGGTAATGTCTAAAGCTTCATGACCAAGACATATTCCTCAGGCCTCTTCCTCTGTTCTTGCAAAAATCCCTTTGACCGCCCTCATGCGAACCATGATGGGACGACCAAGCAGACCGAAATCTCTACCTGTGAGAAGGATACTCAAAAGTATCCCTAAAACGACTTGAGTTATCATAGTAAGGTCTAAAACCTCTGCTTTCCCTAAAACAGGGAGCATCTCGTGAAAATCTGGAGCAGGGCGCCACATTATCTCTGTAGAGACGATGTGGGTGTGTTCCACCCTTGTCTTTTTCCCGAGAGAAGACTGGCCTGAAGTCGTTCCACGCTGCAAATCTCCTTCCACTTTTATTCCAACCTCGCGCTCTGCTCCAGGGTTCCATTTCTGAGCAACAAAGATATACTTGATAATATGTAGATGTTTTATTTTCTATTGAATTCATAATTAAGACTTAATTTTGAAAGTTTATGTTGTAGAAAGTAGTCGATTCTTTTTTTGGATGAACAGTTGCAGAAATCTAACTGTTTCTTTTATCGGAATTGCTATCAGACACATAATGGTTTTAGTTGTCAATTACAATTTATAATTCATACAAAAGATATCCATATCTTTCTATAGTATATGTCTGAATTATCAGTTGAATCATAGAAGTTTGATATCGTGCAGTAAGAAAAAATGTATCCTTGTATCAATATCATAAATGTACTACTGGTTGAAATCTGAATTTAATGATGCGCGTTGATCATCTGAATTTAATGACTCGATGTTAGAAATTGATAGGCATTGATAAATTATGGACAAGTTAACATACTCCTAAGTTAGTATTAGGAACTAGAAATCTGCATCATGATAATAGTTTGTTCTTAACTAGAAACCAGCATGGCCATGTACATGAGAGATTTAAGGAATGAATTATTCAAGGAACAAGTAACATTAGGTTTCATAAAAGACCAAGCCTACTAATATTCCTTACTTTAACTAAATATTTTAAGGAACTCTACGTGAGAAAAGGTAGTTATCTTTTATTCATTAAAAAAAATCTTCTAATTATAAACTAAATTTTCTAGATAATGCACTTTATCTTAGTAAAAATAATAATTTTCTCTAATCTTTGTATAGTTTATGAATTATATGTTAATTTTAAATGTAGCTTGGACAGGTGTTCTAGTCTCGGGTGGTGATTACGAGGCTGGAAACATAGCTGGAATAATTATCTCCATACCTAGATAATTGATTTCTCGAGAGACTTCTAGATATTAGGGTTTAGAGTCTAATTAATCCTAGCCATTGATTAAGATTAAATCATGGCCATTGGTTTTCAATGAGGGGATTATAAAAGAGGATCAATAGGCACTTGGAGAACACAGATCCGAGAAGTATTTGCAGCGATAGCAAATAAATAAATTTGCGGTGATAGCAAATTGATTTGCAGTGAGAGCAAGGGCGCAGCGATAGCGTTCGCGACAGCAGTAGTGGAATTTCTATAGGAGAAATTGGGAGAAGAATTTCCGGAGGAGATCATTGCCGGAGCTCTGCCAGTAAGAGGCAAGCAGTCTATGTATCTCTTGATTTAATTTAATAAAGTTTCTCATCTGCAGTACTGGTTTTCCCTTCGAAGTTTTTCCAGGGACAATTTGTCCAAAATGTTGTGTTGATTTTATTTTTCTATCTCCGTGATTTTTCCGTGAAGTTGCAGTTGTGTTATTATTTAATATTTACTGTAAATTAATTAATTTTTCGGCAGCCAAATAATCTTATAAGATAGGAAATTAATAATCAGTAGTTGCAATAGATTTTTCACATGGTATCAGAGCGGATCTGAGTGCAGAACAGGCACAGGGAGAAAGGAAAAATAATAAATAAAATATCTAGGGTTTATAAAACCCAGTTTGACCTCTTCAAATTATTATTTTCTTTTAAGATGGCCTCAGTAGGTTTAAGAGATCAGGACAGATTGGATGGAGCCTCAAATTTTGGTGTCTGGAAAGCCAGAATTTTTTTATTGCTGGAAGAGAATGGTATCAAGGATTATGTGACCACTGTTGTACCTGTACCTACAGACGCAACACAGCTCGTAGCTGTTGTGATGTTCACAACACGCCCCATTTTGCTCCTTAGCAAAACGAGGACCCCTGCTGATGTCTTGCTTTTTTTTGCTTCTGCTTGTGTTTTTTCTGCTTTCTGGTGGTCTGGTAAAAATGGTCAGGTGCATCATCATCATGATATTGCATAAGGTAGGTCATCATCATGAGGTCTGTTTGTCAAAGTTCATATTTTGCTGCTGTGACTTCATACTTAGAAAGAGCTTGAAATTTCATGCAGGTTTGCCTTTTACTTCACTTGAAAATTCGTCCATATGTGGAAGTTATGCACGGTCAAAGTTTTGGTCAAACCTGATATTCGCAGGAGGATCATCATTTTTATATCCTAAGTCATGTTGACAGGATCATCATGATCTTGGTCTATCACCCGCTAAAAATCATGCAGTCGCAACATTCGGACGTCAATCTTAGGTGGTAGTGCTTTTACCTGTCAAAAGGCCTTGTGCGCATCATCAGCATCATGATTTCCTTAGGAGCGTCATATTTTACAAACTCGGTTTTGCTGTATAAACATCATCATCATCATATTTGAACCCCCCCCCCCCCCCCCCGATAATATCCTGAGGTTCGAAATATCATGATGACATCAACTTTAAGTCAAGGTAAGTTCCCCCCGTCGAGCGGTCTTTATATCGCGAGCATCATCATGATATCTTGGCATCGCCTGATCTTAAAATATCATGCTGATGGTATAAGATCACCCTGACTTAGCAAATCCGCCTTCGGCATATTTGCATGTGCACATTCAAAACCTATTGGAGGGTCATCATCATGATATTTGCTGACATTCGAAAGATGATGACGACGACTTCATATCCTCCTGGTCTCCTTTCGCAACATCATGATCATCATCCTGATCTTTCACACGAGGGTCATTTGCTGAAATTCGCTAAGTAATGAAGACATCATCATGATATATTCGAAGGAGGATCATCATCTTCATATCCTCCTGATCTTCTTTAGCGAAGTATCCTGATGATCACCCTATCTATTCAGAAGAGGTGGTCGATATTGCATTTCTTAAACAGCATCATCATATTTTGCAATATCACCCTAGCGCATTTATCATGATGACCTTAACTCATCCTTGTGCTTCGAAGACAAGATATCATGATGACGTCATCATGATAAATCAATGAGGAGGGTCATCATCATCATCTTTTTATCCTGTCCTGATTGTCAAGATCATCATGATCTTGTTTGTTCGCCTGATATTTCACCAAGTCATCCTGCCGATGAAATACAACCTTTTGTAAATATCCTGATGATCAGCATCATCATTTTTTCTTTCAACAGGATATTTTCCAGAACCCGATCTGGTTCGCGAAATATGATGATGATGTCTTATTCTATGTTTGACAGAAGCTAATATCCTGATGGTCATCACCATCATCTTTTTTCCTTCAAACAGGATATTTTTTCAAGCACGATCCGTTTCCCGAAACATGATGATGACGTCCTATTCCAAGTTCGACACAAGCCGCAAATATGATGATGATCTTCATCATGCTGATCTTTCGAGAGGGTTACCTTGGCCGCAAGAGGATCATATTCACTTCATCATCCTGATCATGCTCCTCAGGTAACCCGATATTGCAATTATCCCCCTGATCTTAACCGGATATGACGATGACGTCATCCTTAGCATTTTCATGAATCCTGAATAACATGATGACATCACCATCATCTTCCTTTCCTCGGCAGCATGATTATATTCGTATCCTCCTATTCTTCTTCAACATTATGATGATGATGATGTTGTCCGTTTCTTCATATGCAGAAGTCAAATATCATGATGACATTCATCTGAACCTTCAGGAGGGAATGCTATTTCCAGAATATCATGATGATGAGGTATATCGACTAACCTGTTTTTTGACGCACCGACAGGGATGATCATGCCGATGGGCGGGAAATGAAGCGGTGGAGTTTTAAAGTGTTCTTTTTGGCGCCTCTGGCATTTTCCCGGTCAGCGATGGTTGACCCCATCAATTTTGAGCAGCTTGGGCGTATTTTTGACGCGCTTTGAGCGGATTTTGGATCCGATTTTCTCCATTTTTTGTGCTGTCACCTGGATTTAAACGCTTATTCTATGTTCATGCTGTTTTATGTGATAAATGGAATACTTATTGCTTGTCTTGTCTTGCAGGCTTGCAGTTGAGGAAGCAGCTGGAAAGTCAATACAGTGACCTCATGGAGACAGAAGATCAGATCTCAGGAGCAAGAAGATAGAGATGAAATGCAAAAGTCAAAGCCATTCAAGTGAAGAGGAAGGTCGCAGCTGGAGGTATTTCTGCAAAAGACAAACAGAAGTTATTGCCCAGCTACTGGAACTTCTCAGAAGGGGCAATATTTCGCCCAGATTTGACCACTGCTCTGAGATATTTTTGAGAACTGGTTCACCTGCATTTATTGCTGTAACTAGAGGTTTGAACCAGGGGTTCAGTTAGGTTTTTGCTGTAGTGAGGACAATCAAAATGTTATATATTGTGCCTCTCTACACTGTAATACTTTACAACAGGGGCTACAACAGGGATTTTTAGGGCCTACAACAGAGATTCTAGGAAAATACAACAGTTAGCTTAGCATAGTTTAGAAGTAGAAGAAGGAGGTCGCCTGTTTGTCTGCAGTAAGGTGCGCGTGGAATGTCTGGCTGCCTTACTGTATCTGTAAAGCTTGTAAGTTCTCTGTAGTATGATCAATGAAACTAAGAGTCATTCTTACATTGTAAATCATGTATGACTATTCGTTTCTAATGCAATAGAATCTGGAGTTCTGCATCTATCTTCTGAGTGTTCTCCTGCTCTTCTTTGTGTTTTGAAATATCTTCTTTGAGAGCTTGCAATTTTAAATGTATGTTTGTGAAAATGCTCAGGACTTACATTTAGGGTTTTTACTGTGGATTTGATCAGATTACTATGGTATTTACATAGTGCATAACAGAAACACTTAGATCCTTCGGTAGATTAGATGAAGTATAGTTTAGATCTTTCTAACTTTTCCCAACCCATCTGAATTATCTAGCTGAAAACATAGAAATCCAAAGGAAATTGTCTCAAATTTGAAGAAGCATGATAACAGAGCTATAAGTAGACAGTTTTCATAAACAGATCAAGAAGACAGCTGCAAAAACCCAAGAAAACCCTCTGAAACTTGCAGCCCAGTATCACTCTTATGCAAAGGAATGAAAAGCATTGACATATCTCATGACCTTTTTGCATATTCTTAGGCCAGTAAACCACAAAACAAACCTAAACTACGTAAGGCCCCTTGAACATTACAGCTTCACATTGACCAACTGAACTTGACCAACCGAACCATTGTAGACTTGGGATTAGTTGAATCACCAAATGATTCCTTCTTGTCTTTCAAGTATAGTTTCAGTTCATGTCATGTGAATTTTAACTTATTGTTATGATTGCATCAAAACAGTCATCAACAGTAGCATATAAGAAGGAAGATGCCAAGGCAAGGAGGCTGATTCTTGACGGTGTTAAGGATCATATTGTTCCGCATATTGCAGAGTTAGATACAGCAAAGATGATGTGGGATGCCATTATGAATCTGTACCAGAATGCTACCCTTAACCGAAAGCTGATTCTCAGAGAAAAGTTAAGGAATACCAGGATGAATAAGGGAGAAGACGTCACAAGTTACCTCACCAGACTTAGACTTGTCAAGGATGAATTGGCAGCTGTTGGAGACAAACCAAAGGATGATGAGCTAGTACGAATAGCCCTGAATGGGTTTACTAAGCAGTGGGATGTCTTTGTTCAAGTTATTAATGGACAAGACACCTTACCAAGTTGGGATCGACTATGGAGTGACTTCACTCAAGAGGAGCTTAGACTAAGTCTTGTCAATGGAACCAGCAGCAATAGTCAGAAAAGTGAGGTGGAATAGGAAAACGTTGCCCTAGCAGGAGAAGGAAAAGCGAAGAAGGGGTCTGGCAAAGGATCAAATCCAAAAAGTGAGAAGAAGAAGGATTTATCTAAGATCAAATGCTATGGCTGTCACGAGTTTGGCCACTATGTTAGCGATTGCCCACAAAGGAAGAAAAATGAAAAGAAGGGCAAGAAGAAGACGTCAGCTTCAACAAGTGTAGATGAGCTTTCTAGTAGAATGGAGGATGAGTTTGCACTCATAGCTTGCCTGACTAGCTCAACCTCACAAGGTGTTTGGTATATAGACAGTGGGGTGTCATTTCATATGACAGGAGTTAGGGAGTACTTCTCCAGATACAAGGAGGAGGACATCAGATTCTAGATTCAGATGGGGAACAAGTCCAAGTGCAATCCAGTTGGGAGAGGGACTGTTCTATTTCAGAGGGAGAATGGCAAGCCTATTTCCATTCATGATGTGTTGTATGTGCCAGGCTTGGGCATGAATCTAATTTCCGTATCTGTCCTTCAGGATAAAGGCTACAATGTACTCTTTAGAGGGGCGCATGTTTTAATCAAGCATAAGGATTGGAAATCACCCGTAGCTATTGGAGTTAGGAGCGGCCGACTTTATAGGTTGCAGTTTGATACTCCTAAGGCACTAGTGAGTAGCAGTAATCCTAGAGATCAAGGAGAGCTATGGCATAGAAGGATGGGCCATATACATCATGGAGCACTTAAATTGCTTCGTGATACAGTGACAGGTGTTCCAGACGTGAGCACAGAGCATGATGATGTATGTAAGGGATGTGTATTGGGGAAGTTTGTGAAAGCAGCTTTTCCAAGGAGTGACACCAGATCCAAGGGGGTTCTTGATCTAGTACATTCAGATATATGTGGACCAATGTCAATGAAGTCTCTCAGAGGATATGAGTACTTTGTTACTTTTATTGATGATTTCTCTAGGAAGACCTGGATATACTTCTTGAAGACCAAGGATGAGGTCTTCAGTCACTTCCAGGAGTTCAAAGCTCTTGTGGAGAATTCAACAAGCAGGAAGGTAAAGGTTCTTCGGTTAGACAATGGAGGCGAGTACAAAGGGAAAGAGTTCCAGGAGTTCTGTACCAGGGAAGGAATCAAGAGAGAGTGGACCGTTCCTTACAACCTGCAGCAGAATGGGGTTGCTGAGAGGAAGAATCATTCTATATTGGAGGCAGCAAGGGCTATGTTGTATGACCAAGATATGCCACGATACTTATGGGCAGAGGCATGCAGTATAGCAGTATACATACAGAACAGGGTTCCACATAAGGTATTGGGCAAGATGACACCAGAGGAGGCATTCTCAGGGAAGAATCCAAATGTTAGTCACTTTAGGATATTTGGGAGTTTGGCATTTTGTCACATTCCAGGGGCTACATGTTCCAAGTTAGATCAGACTGCAGAGAGAGGGTACTTTGTGGGGTACAACGAGACCTCAAAGGCATATCAGATATTTATTCCAGGGACCAGGAGGATTATAGTCAGGCGTGATGTCAAATTCATGGAGGACAAGGCATATAGGAGGTCCAGAGATTTGCCAGCAGATGATCAGAATGAGCAGCCAACAGAAGCTCCAAGGCTTGTTCAACCAGAACAGGGGCAGCGAAGCACGAGTACAGTTACTAGTACAAGCACAGGCTCAGGTGCTGAGAGTTCGCAGAGTATGGAGCAACAGATATAGCAAATCCAAGAGATGCATCAAGAAGATATGGAGTTTGATATTTCATCCTCTATAGTTGACAGGAGGAACCGTGAGGTTCAACAAACACATAAGGATACTCAGGAGTTTGTGGGAGCTCCTAGGATGAGTAATAGACAGCGGAAACAACCAGCTAGGTATAATGACTATGTGGCATTGGTTAGTCAGTTGGTAGATAGTGAGCCTTCTAGCTATCAGGAGGCTGCACAGCAATAGGTGTGGCAAGATGCGATGGTTGAGGAATATACCTCAATAATGCAGAATGATGTGTGGGAGGTTGTGCCTAGACCGACAGATAGGGCAGTGGTTGGATCACGCTGGATCTATAAGATTAAGCATGGTGCAGATGGTAGCATCGAAAAATACAGGGCAAGGTTCGTGGCCAAGGGGTTCTCTCAAAAGGAGGGAATAGACTATGAGGAGACATTCGCTCCAGTGGCCAGGTATACTTCTATACGAGCCGTAATCTCACTTGCAACGCATATGGGATGGCAGATCCATCAAATGGATGTCAAGACGACATTTCTTAATGGTGAATTGTTAGAAGAGGTATACATAGAACAACCAGAGGGCTTTGTAGCACACAGCAACGAAACCCACGTGTGCAGATTGAAGAAAGCTTTGTATGGACTCAAGCAGGCTCCCAGGGCGTGGTATGAGCGCATTGATAGATACTTGCAGGGAATAGGCTTTGTGAAGAGTGAGGCGGATGCTAACCCCTACTACTTGGTGGTTGGGGGTGAAATTCTCATTCTTGTTCTATATGTGGACGACTTGTTTTTAACAGGTTCACTGGGGCTTATAGAAGAGTGCAAGAGGGACCTTGCAGCAGAGTTCGAGATGAAGGATTTGGGGCTTATGCACTACTTTCTAGGCATGGAAGTGTGGCAGATAGATGGAGAGATTTTCCTTGGACAAGGGAAATACTACATTGAAATCTTGAAGAGGTTTGAGATGCAAGATTGCAGAGCCATGTCTACACCTATGATCACGAATTGGAAGAAGGTAGACGCATCCAAGGAAAAGGATGTAGACCCCACCTTATACAGGATGTTGATTGGATCTCTCATGTATTTGGTCAACACTAGGCCAGATATATCCTTTGCAGTAAACTCTCTTAGTCAGTTCATGGTTGAGCCGAAGAGAGTGCATTGGATAGCGGCAAAGCATGTATTGCAATATTTGCGTGGTACAATCGAGTATGGGAACAGATATGCTCGAGGTGATGGTATTAAGTTGATAGGCTATACTGATGCAGATTGGGCAGGTAGTGCGGTGGACAGGAAAAGCACTTCAGGATGCTGCTTTAGTTTGGGATCAGGAGTTGTCTCTTGGTACAGTAGGAAGCAAAAGTTTGTGGCTCTGAGTTCTGCAGAAGCAGAATACATAGCAGTTAGCATGGCAACGTGTGAGGCTATATGGCTTCGGAAGTTGCTGGTAGCCTTGTTTGGTTAGAGGGTTGAGACTACAATGATACACTGTGATAATCAGAGTTGCATCAGATTATCTGAGAATCCAGTGTTTCATGATAGGTCTAAGCATATAGACATCAGATATCATTTCATTAGGGATTGTGTATAGCGGAGGGTTGTTCAGCTACAGTATATACCTACAGATCAGCAGGTAGCAGACATTTTAACAAAAGCATTGGGGAAGGCAAAATTCATCTTCTTCAGAGGTAAGTTGGGTGTTATGCAGAACACCTTCCTCGCTAAGAGGGAGTGTTAATTTTAAATGTAGCTTGGACAGGTGTTCTAGTCTCAGGTGGTGATTACGAGGCTGGAAACACAGCTAGAATAATTATCTCCATACCTAGATAATTGATTTCTCGAGAGACTTCCAGATATTAGGGTTTAGAGTCTAATTAATCCTAGCCATTGATTAAGATTAAATCATGGCCATTGGTTTTCAATGAGGGGATTATAAAAGAGGATCAATAGGCATTTGGAGAACACAGATCCGAGAAGTATTTGCAGCGATAGCAAATAAATAAATTTGCGGTGATAGCAAATTGATTTGCAGTGAGAGCAAGGGCGCAGCGATAGCGTTCGAGACAGCAGTAGTGGAATTTCTATAGGAGAAATTGGGAGAAGAATTTCCAGAGGAGATCATTGCCAGAGCTCTGCCAGTAAGAGGCAAGTAGTCTATGTATTTCTTGATTTGATTTAATAAAGTTCCTCATCTGCAGTACTGGTTTTCCCTTCGAAGTTTTTCCAGGGACAATTTGTCCAAAATGTTGTGTTGATTTTATTTTTCTATCTCTGTGATTTTTCCGTGAAGTTGCAGCTGTGTTATTATTTAATATTTGCTGTAAATTAATTAATTTTTTGGCAGCCAAATAATCTTATAAGATAGGAAATTAATAATCAGTAGCTACAATAGATTTTTCACATTATAAGTATTTTTAGAAAGGAACATTATAAAGGACTCTATTTCTTTGCATTATTGAAATTGTAGATCTATAGATAGTATTTTGATAAGACTTTTATATCTTTATAGGTTGAAATTTTGAAATGAATAAGAAGTTAGAAATTATTTAAGTCCATACTTTTAGATGATGTAATTTGAAAAAAATGAATCATAGTTTTATTTATTATGTCTATAAGTGATTTATTTATTTTGATTTGGCCGGGCCATTCTATATGTTTTTAGTGGTTACTATTGTTATTGAGAAGTAGTTACATTTAAGAAGCCTTTCATTTATGCTACTGCGGAGTATGCAGAAAGACTATAGAGTGTGGAGGTTACACCATTAATCTGAAATATTTTTGTTACAAATTTCTACACACATCTACCATTTTTGTTTTATTTTTATTCAAAGGAAAGGGAAAACAGTTGAGAGAAAATAACTCAGGGGAGAAGCATATCAAATTGCAAGATGAGGTGAGCTGAAGATGAGCGCAAATAGAAAATAGAAGACTCGCCTTCAGAGTAATTGATCTGTGAAGAAAATCTTTTTGTTTTTAGAAGGTATTTGCATCTGTTATTTGGTTTTTAGCACAAAAGCTAAAATCTGTTTGCTACGATTTCATTAGGCAAACCCCATTACTACCTTTAAAAATGTTCTCCTATATGTCATGTCCCCATATTAGGGCATTGTTTAAATTAAAGATTTAGACATCATGGACAGAGAAATCGCTTTGGTCAAATATATTTAATCAACATATATAATAATATTAATTAATATTATGAAAATACAATATATTTATTGTGTTATTGATTTAAGTATTATTATATAATCTAATAAAACTATTATATAATTTATAATATATAAATATAACATCCTTATGACTATTTTATATTATAAATATATAAATAAGCATAAATATTAAATATCCAATATTATAATTTAAATATATATATAATCTTATATAAATAAATATTATTATAACATTATAAATATATATAAATAAACATATTTATATATATAATATAAGACTTGACTTTTGGCAGCAAATATCTCATATAAGAGAATAAAGTAGTAATTGTTAAGTAACTATTAATATTCCTTACAAGCAGCGAATACAAGAGTAGACACTCTAATAAAAGAGTGATTATTATTAAATAATATTAACTAAGCAGTGAATGAACAAATAGGTCAGCGATCACCATATAAAGTGGTGACTATTGATGAAAAGGCACCGATCAAGATATAAAGCTAATATGGGTGGGCATTGTGAAGATATCTCATCAGAATAAAAAAACACAAAACAGAAATGCAATGGAAGTTAGATCACCATCGATCATCATTCACTAGGAAAAGGATAAAGGAGAATAAAATACTTTACTAAAATTAAGAGTATATATATTCTAAAGTGAAGTACATAACTAAGCATACCAGCATCAAGAGGGAATAAGATATATATATATTTTCTTGAGTTTAGAATATATATATTTATATTATGAAATTAAAGACAATAATTGCAGCATATTCATATGAGACATAAGAAATTGATGATGTGTTCATCAAGGCTCAGGTGAGATTCTTCACTCAATCCTAACATTTATTCCCTCCGTTCAACATAATGTGTATCCTCTGTCTGTCTCATTTAATATACAGTTTCGTCATCAAATATTAGTGACGAGAGTGTAAATTGTTTTTCGTTCTTTTAAATGCATATACATATGATTTGACGAAGGCCTTTCAAGATAAATTCAAATCTGAAAATAGTTCTAACATAAAACTCTAACAGATTGGGACAGTCCTTAGCATAGACAGAAATAATTCTGATTTGGCATTATCATAGAATAAAGGAAAGAATATTGTTATTAAATCAATAACCTGATACTTGTCTATTAAAATGAACTAAATTATTGCCTGCACTGGTTCTGATGAATAAATGACAATTTTAATCTCTTTCTTTTCCTGCACTCTGATATAACTCATGTTGTGTCATATATTACTGTATAATCATAAATGCTTGAAATGTGAGTAAAACTACATAAATTATATCTGTGATTCAGCTAAGAGATGTGGAAGCATAACTTTAGTAGATTGCCTATAAACCCCATCTAGGTTCCGTCCCCATAGGCCTGAGTCAAGGGTTGGGATCATGGAGGGATGGGGGTCCCACATTGGATTATACCCCATAGGCCCAAGACGAGGGAATGGGCAATATGATATGCCCCGTAGGCCTGAGTCAAGGGATTGGGCAATAGGACTGTGGTAGGCCTTAGGCTACTAAGGATTTATGATTTCCCCACCCCCTGGCTGGCTGATTGTTTCTTCTTTCTTACGTGTTTTCATCTGTAAGTTGATTATGTTGAATTGCTGGGTAATAGAAATTAGAACTGACATAAGGCAATATGGATTTTGTGTATATATATGTGCTATTACAGGTACGATTCCAAGAAGAATTCAAGAAGTAGAAATCCTAAATTTCATTCACTAGCAAGTTTTAGCGCAAAATAGGTAAGGAACATCATAGTGGTATCAGAGCATCTTTCCTACCATCCTGTGGGAAATATGCAAACCTATCACCAAAGAGGCTCTAGGAATAGTACCCTAGGAAATAACCTCATGGAAGACCCACTCAGAGATGAACTTAGGGCCTTCATGGAAAGTAGTGATAAGAAAACCCAAGCATTAATAGAACAGAATGAGAACCAACCAAGCTCTACTTCAAAACCTAAGTAATAGTCAGGCAAAAGAGGCAAACTCTAATCGCTCTAAAAAATGACTATTCCACATTAAGGGTAAGTGTTAAAATACAAGGTAATTCATTGGGATTGCTTGAGGACAAGCAATTTTGAGTAGGGAGGGCTATCATGTCCCCATATTAGGGCATTGTTTATATTAAAGATTTAAACATCATGGACAGAGAAATTGCTTTGGTCAAATATATTTAATCAACATATATAATAATATTAATTAATATTATGAAAATACAATATATTTATTGTGTTATTGATTTAAGTATTATTATATAATCTAATAAAACTATTATATAATTTATAATATATAAATATAACATCCTTATGACTATTTTATATTATAAATATATAAATAGGCATAAATATTAAATATCCAATATTATAATTTAAATATATATATAATCTTATATAAATAAATATTATTATAACATTATAAATATATATAAATAAACATATTTATATATATAATATAAGACTTGACTTTTGGCAGCAAATATCTCATATAAGAGAATAAAGTAGTAATTGTTAAGTAACTATTAATATTCCTTACAAGCAGCGAATACGAGAGTAGACACTCTAATAAAGGAGTGATTATTATTAAATAATATTAACTAAGCAGTGAATGAACAAATAGGTCAGCGATCACCATATAAAGTGGTGACTATTGATGAAAAGGCACCGATCAAGATATAAAGATAATATGGGTGGGCATTGTGAAGATATCTCATCAGAATAAAAAAACACAAAACAAAAATGCAATGGAAGTTAGATCACCATCGATCATCATTCACTAGGAAAAGGATAAAGGAGAATAAAATACTTTACTAAAATTAAGAGTATATATATTCTAAAGTGAAGTACATAACTAAGCATACCAGCATCAAGAGGGAATAAGATATATATATATTTTCTTGAGTTTAGAATATATATATTTATATTATGAAATTAAAGACAATAATTGCAGCATATTCATATGAGACGTAAGAAATTGATGATGTGTTCATCAAGGCTCAAGTGAGATTCTTCACTCAGTCCTAACATTTATTCCCTCTGTTCAACATAATGTGTATCCTTTGTCTGTCTCATTTAATATACAATTTCTTCATCAAATATTAGTGACGAGAGTGTAAATTATTTTTCATTCTTTTAAATGCATATACATATGATTTGACGAAGGCCTTTCAAGATAAATTCAAATCTGAAAATAGTTCTAACATAAAACTCTGACAGATTGGGACAGTCCTTAGCATAGACAGAAATAATTCTGATTTGGCATTATCATAGAATAAAGGAAAGAATATTGTTATTAAATCAATAACCTGATACTTGTCTATTAAAATGAACTAAATTATTGCCTGCACTGGTTCTGATGAATAAATGACAATTTTAATCTCTTTCTTTTCCTGCACTCTGATATAACTCATGTTGTGTCATATATTACTGTATAATCATAAATGCTTGAAATGTGAGTAAAACTGCATAAATTATGTCTGTGATTTATCCAAGAGATGTGGAAGCATAACTTTAGTAGATTGCCTATAAACCCCATCTAGGTTCCGTCCCCATAGGCCCGAGATCAGGAATGGGCGTTATGCCCCGCAGGCCTGAGTCAAGGGTTGGGATCATGGAGGGATGGGGGTCCCACATTGGATTATGCCCCATAGGCCCAAGACGAGGGAATGGGCAATATGATATGCCCCGTAGGCCTAAGTCAAGGGATTGGGCAATAGGACTGTGGTAGGCCTTAGGCTACTAAGGATTTAAGATTTCCCCACCCCCTGGCTGGCTGATTGTTTCTTCTTTCTTATGTGTTTTCATCTATAAGTTGATTATGTTGAATTGCTAGGTAATAGAAATTAGAACTAACATAAGGCAATATGGATTTTGTGTATATATATGTGCTGTTACAGGTACGATTCCAAGAAGAATTCAAGAAGTAGAAATCCTAAATTTCATTCACTAGCAAGTTTTAGCGCAGAATAGGTAAGGAACATCACACTATAGGCCTAAGATGAGATGGGCATAGTAGAAAAATACCTACTGCAGCAACAATATATAGGTTTTTTTTGGTGTTTACATTGATTGTAGTAATTGATGCATTTTTTTTCCATCATTTTCATGATAGAAAGGCCTCAGGTGGTGTGGGAAGAGTTGGAGGTTGCAATGGCTGGACTACTTGGGACCCATTATAAAACTAGGAAACATCACTGCTGATGAGAACAGCCTCCACCGCCTACTGGGAAATCGGTATTAAATATAACTTTTACATATAAATTCTATTTTATAGAGAACTATGGCTGTCATTGATTCGCAATCATAACTTGCCCTCTTTTTGCATTGTAAGTATCAGCCATTGAAATAGTAAATATAGATTGATTAACTGTTGTTACATTACTTGTAGGTGGTCATAGAATAGATAATCAAATAAAAAACTACTGGAATTAAAAATGGTAGGCATTGATCCTTATAATCACAAACCTCTTCACGATAATATCAACCCACTTCACGATAATATCAATCCCCCTGGCCAATATATCCAAGCTACACATTCAAAAAAAAAAAGTAGTAATGAAAATGCAAGGCTGTTAGAACATGATCATTCATCAAAATGCAAAAAAATAGTTAGGGTTTGAAAAGAATGTAGAGAAAAATAAAATAAGATTGTAAAATAAATAAAAGAAGAAAATGAATCTTTTCTTGTCAATGAAATGTTTTATATCACTTAAATAATTAGAAGTTTCAAATATAGAAAAAAATAATTATTGCTTTAGCAACTAAATGTTTTATATTATTATTATTTTTTAATTATAATCATGCTTATTAAATTTATGAAGTTTAATCATTAAATTAGTATATAACTTTATTAAAATTTATTAATTATGTGAGGTGTTTTTTTTTAATTAATTTTATTTTATTTAAATAGTAACTTTAAATTTTATTTTATTGCAGACCTTAAATGGAAAACATAATTAGGCATCTAATACTTTACCTACTCCACACTATTGAAAAGAGATCAAATAACTTCCTCACTAAGGCATAAATAATTTAGATAGAATAACATATAGCAAATTATGTAATGTAATATTTTTCTAAAGATCAAAAGAAGGTACATAATAATAATATATAATAATTAAAATTATATATAATATTATTAATAATAATATATAAGCCTAATCCTAACTCAATCCTTAAACAAAACCTAATTCTAAACTAAGGATAGTGAACAAAAACAACAAAAACAAACTTTAAGCAAAGAGGTCATACGTATTTTTTGTTTAACTACGCAAATGGATTATTTTACACTTTAGGGTTAGAATTAAGGTTATGGTTAGAATTAGAATTATTTTTAGTATTTGGGATACAATTAGGGTTAGGGTTAAAGTTACATTTAGGGATAGAGTTAGAATTACGGATAGCAATTGCAATGCCCCGTTAAGCAACCTTAGAGAAAGGTCAACTAAAGTAATAAAAAGGGCAGATTTTTTTTGTATTTAATAGAAGCAATGAAAAAAAATATAACAGACTGATACAACAAGTTAACTAACATCTCTAGCGGTAACATGACTATATTATTGAAATTAAGTAATATTTAACAACAAATAAAACTCATTCAAATTATGTTTAATTACATGACTACATTACTAATCACTAACATGATCTTGTTCTAGATCCAAATGCACGAAATGAATACACATACGTACAATTTGTAATGCCTACCTAAGAAAATAACAATAATGAACTCAATAAGATGATAAGATATCAATTTACAAATCTTAGTAAACCTCAAGTCAAAATCAGAGTATATCAACATTCATCAAAAATGAAATGTAAGATACAAACGTTTCAATAAGTTTATACATCTTTACCAATACTGCCAGATAGTCAGCTATTCACCAAGTTGAAAGGTACCTCCTTAGCTCCAAAGTCTTGCATGGCTTATAGATTTCAAACATCACATCTACTGAAACATTAGTCCTTATTAATGATACAATACAAATATCAATTACATCAAATGAAAAGCCTAAGGCCCTAAGGGGCCAATCTAATGTCTCAGGGGCTCATGATGGCCTTACCTACGTATGCGTAGAGTAGAGACTTCATAGGTCGGGACTTGCACTTCCTACCACAAGGTGGTATCATACAATTTATAACTTGGTTTAACATATGCAGCAGAAGCTTAATAATCTCAAGAACTTATAAGGAAGATGACATACACAACATCTACAACATCTAGCGATGCATTATCATAACCAAAACATACTAATAGAAGAAGTTCAACACAAGCCATTATAGTAAGTATATCATTTTAGAAGACAAGTCTTAACAAAAAAAAATGATAGTTACTTATCCTCATTATAAGTCTAACTAACTTCTTCTAAGATACAATTTAGTTTTCTTTTGTACAAAATTAAATTAACCCAATCCAAATCATTCTTGGATAAACCGCACCAGTTCCCTCTTGGTCCAATTTGCATTAAATAATTTCCTCAGTTTATCTCATTTGTTATTGGGCTCTAATCAAATCACCATCACATTAACCATACGTACTAGAGATTCAAGATCATTTGATAGAGTTAGACAATTAATTAAGTTGACATCCAACACATGTAAAATCGATAATGTTTCAAGGTACACAATTTCTACTAATGTAATTCATAAACTAAAAAGAGACAATATTTAAGATTACATATTGAATTTGCAATTTGTCGAAACAAGTTAGGAATGTTAATAAATATGGATCTTTGTATTACTCAAGATTTTCCAATTACTCCATTACTAACTACACTATTCTAACCATTTTATTTATATCTATGTATATAAAGAGTGAGAGAGGGAGAGATCTTAATCTATAAAAATATCTAATTTTCAACAAGGTAAATAAACAAATACAACTAAAAAGAAGTAAACCAATCAACTATAATATAAATAATCATACCAAAAAGATATACTTTTCTTTCTATTCTTAAATAGAATAATATAAGACAATATCTAAAATTTAGCTTCCAACTTAAAGTTCTAACTCGACACATATCTATATAAAATAATAATAAAATATAACTAATATATATATCAATGGAAACTTAATACTATAATAAATTTCCATAATTCCCTAAATGTACAAATACTTTCTATTATAGACATGAATGGAATCAAGATAGCTAAAAGTTATATGTTCTCTTTATTAAAAGTAAGAAGATACATAAACTTCTATTTTGCTAACATATTATTTACATTATCTTACAAATTTGATTTCTCTAATCTTGCTCCAAATAACATACCAATAAATGTACTATCCTTAATTTACAAATACTTGCTTTCTAATTGATATTATTCTAATTCACAAAATAGATTCTCTCTTGATATTATAATTATAAGTCAAAGGAATACATTCCAAATTTCAATATTGTTTCCTATTCGTAACATACATAAGTAAAACCATGAAAATTTCTACAAAAATTATAAAGTAAATTAAATGTTAAAAGAAAGAAAAACATTCAAACACCCATTTACGATGATGAGGGAAGCTTTCCTGGAACGTGTGGACACAGAATCTGACACTTCAAAAATTTCAAGAGGGTAACATGACCAATTTTTGGGGTACGAAACTTTTGGCATTGAGAATATCTCTGCATCTATCCAGTTTCTATAAATAGCTAATACCAAAATCAATATAATGCATTGCTCCACATCATCTCATAGGGTACTGGTATCCAACAAAGCATTAATAAGGCCTAGTGAGAAGAAATTACCCTTGGAATGGCTCAGTTAATGGTGTAGGAGGAATGCAATTGAACTCAAGATTGATAAAAGGCTACAAGGAGGTTCCATAACTTGGAATGCAATTAAACATACAATTTGCACAATATGGATTTGTTGAAATAGGTGATCTAAAACTGCCACGATGGGAGATTCTATAGACAATGCCCTGGTAGACAATAAAAAAAAACTAAGCATAGACATGGCACGTGAACTATTTGGCAAAAGCCCCAAATCAATGTTAACCTTTGGGATGCAATGGTTGTAGAATAAGCACAAAATAGATATATTTAACAGACTTTAGAAACTTTCAAACGAATGCCATTGGTCGGCGTTAAATCTTCACCAACTCGTCCACTTTGAAATCGCCAGGGTATGACATCAACAAAGCATCTAGATTACCAAATATCATATATGCAAAATGCGACAACACGGACTCAGCATGCCACTGTTTGATAGAATACTTCAAGGAGATGGAAATAGATGGAATGCGATGTTTACATGATTAGACGAATGGTTTTGTTTAACAGTGATAAGGAACTTCCAAGCAATTCCTTGGCAAGGCTAGATTCCTTACCTGCCATGATGGGATCTTTTAACAGTATCTAATTTCAAAAGAACAATTGGCAAATTTAATAAGAAATGCTCTGTAGTCATGCATGCAAAATGAGAATGGAAGGACAGGGCACACGAACCATTTCACAAAATGCCACAACAATTCAAAGAGTACAAAAATGGTGCCACAATAATATAAACTTATAGGGATGAAAACATTCTTGGCACTATGGATATGATAAAGATTTTCCAACAATTGCATGCAGGAGAGGAATTAGATTTTATGACCCTTGTTAGCATGCACCAAAGTGGATTTAGCAAGGATGCCCTCAGAGTTTGCATTTTAATGATGAACACTACCTATCAATGTTGTAAACCTTTCTAGTGATTTAGGTGGATGTAACTGCACAGGTTTAATAGGTAAGATTTGTACATACTTATGATTGCATAAATAACCCTTATTGCAATGCGGTAATGATTGATTGCTATGTCTACATGACTGGATATTTTGAGGGCTCACTAAATTTGTTATAAAGTACTAGAAAAACCCATGGAAGTTGTTTGCATGTGTTTCTAAGAAAACTAAAACAGAGTGTGAACACATCAATCCTATATGAAAATGAATAATCGAAACTTACCTGGAAGATTTTTAACTAACTTCATCTCTCTCTTGAGAGCAAGGAACGACCCATTCCACTGACGAGCTACTCTCTATTGGCCATCCACACAAGATTTTCTCCATTTCTTGTAGAGCAAAGATCTTAATCTTCCCCCTCTTCAAAAGACCCCCCCGTTGTATATGCAGCCATCCCCATCATAAATGAGACCTAGTAATCCCATTTTGACCCCCGTGCAACTTAGTAATAAATGCAAATATATTGCCCTTAAGGCATGGAATCATGGTATCTAAATATAGCTTGACAGGATGCCCTAGTCAGATGACTATCCATAAAATGCAATAATAAAATACTTATTATATTTACATTACTATAACAAGACTTATTATTATATTTACAGAAACTAACATTTACGAGGAAGGATTATCACAAAACTAAATGAACATAACTTAGGATCACACAATTCTAATAAAAGAATAAGTACTATAAGATTTATGTAATAAGCACGTTCTCTGATGAGACCTGCCATAGCGTTTACAATGATTTCCTAGAAGCAGAATCTGCAATAGTTTCTGATCATATAAAAAAAACTAAATAACAATTTTACACCTCATCCACAACAGAAATTTTAGTATTGGATATTATTGTTGCCTCTAAATATTGTAGTTTAAGATCACCCTAATAGGTATATCAATTTTACAATCCTAGATAATAAACCAAAAATTAGTAATCAAACTAAAACTTACCTAGACAACCAACGTGGCTATGGAGGGGCACTACAACAATAGAGTTTAGGTTAGTTAGGGTTACAAAATAATACAATTAGGGTTTAGAAATAGGGTTTAGGTTAAGAGTAGGGTTAGAACTATGATTAGAATTAGGGTTAGGGTCAGGGTTAAAATTAGGGTTAGTATTGGCCTAAATGTTAGGGTTAGTGTTTGAGTAACAATTAGTGGTAGAATTACAGTTAGGGCTAAAATTAGGATTAGGGTTAGGGTTATGATTTTAATTAGGGTTGGGGTTTGCATTAGGGTTAGAAAATTAGGGTTACGACTATAATTAGGGTTAATGTTAGAATTAGAATTATGGTGTGGGTTACAATTAGGGTTAAGTTTAGTATTAAGGTTAGGGTTAGGGTTTCAATTAGGATCAGGATTAGGGTTAGAATTGAGGTTAGTGTTAAAATTAGAATTAGGGTTACTAAATTAGGGTAAGCATTAGAGTTACAATTAGGGTTCGGGCTAGAGTTCTAGGATTATAATTAGAGTTAGGGTTAGGCTTACGGTAATGATTAGGGTTATAATTAGGGTTAGGGTTGGAATTGTAGATAGAATTAGGGTTACAATTAGGGTTAGAATTATAATTAGAGTTCAGGTTATAGTTTATAGAAGGGTGACAATTAGAATGAGAATTAGGGTCAAAACTAGGGTTAGAGCTATAATAAGGGTTAAGGCTAGAGTCAGATTTAGGGTTACAATTATAAATAAGGTTAGGGTTAGGGTTAGAGTTATAATTAGAATTGGGGTTAGGGTTAGAAATAAAATTAGGGTTACTAAATTAGGGTAAGCATTAGAGTTACTATTAGGGTTAGGGTTAGGGCTAGAGTTAGGGTTAGAATTCAAGTTAGGGTTAACATTAAAATCATAGTTAGAATTAGGATTAAGGTAAGGGTTAGAATTAGGGTTATAGTTAAGGTAGAATCAAGGTTATGATTAGAATTAGGAGGGTTAGATTTAGGATTAGGGTTCCTATTAGAATTAGAGCTAAAATTAAGGTGACTTACTATTAGAACTAGGGTAAGAATTAGAGTTACAGTTAGCATTAGGGTTCAAATTAGAGTTACAGTTAGCGTTAGGGTTCAAATTAGAGTTAAGATTAGGATTAGGGTTAGGATCATAATGTTGGCAAGAGACACTATATGGATTCATGGTTATTGTCATTGATGGCAACAAAGGTCATCCCACATATCTGCAAGTCATGGTGTGTCTCTACCGGAAGTCAGAATGAAGATTGTTGTGGTCTGGTGAACAAGAACAGAGCATATGGCAAGGTCTGACAGATTGGTCCGGATCTCTCAGAGGAAGTGTCTTGGTGTAGTACGGATTTGGAGAAGTCAAGAGGACTACCTTGAGTAGTATATTCCAAGGATTTAGCCTCCGGTGATGAACAAAGAAAAAGATATGAATAGTTGAGTACCGGATTCATGAGAGACAGTGAGAACAGAGGAAGAACTGACTGACAGAGTATCAGACTATTTTCTGGATGTGTTACTGTTGATGGTAAAGGTTGTGAAGGCATGAATCATGTTTGGCCGACATGATTAATGATATCTACAAGTATATGCTTGATCCGCATTGCTTGGTGAGCAAGGATTCAGCCGACAGAACAGAGTTTGTAAGAAACTAGACTGTTCCGGATGCCGACTAGAAAGGTGATGAAATTACTTGTGCAGATATATATAGAGGATGGATTTAGTTGTGAAGAGAGGAATTGTGTGAAGGTATATGTGAATAAGTGCAGAATAGAGCAGAAGTAGTAAGAAAGATCCGGTATGTGAAAGGATAGCAGAATAAAGAACAGAGGAAAGATGAAGTGCAGCAGATCAGTGTACTGAGCCTAACCGGAACTAAACTCCAGCATATGTAGATGCTTCCAATCAGTTCAAGACTATGATTCTTATCACTTTGTAGACAGTGTGTCTCCTTGTAGGCAGTGGGCCTCTTTGTGAGCAGTGTGCTCGGGCAGTGAGCCCTAATTGGCAAGTGCCATTTTGTAATTCCTTATTCTTCTAACAGAGAATAATCTTTGGGTTAATCACCCCGTGGTTTTCTCCCTTAACAGGGTTTCCACGTCAAAAATACTGTGTCATGTGTTTTTCATTTCATGGTAATGTTTGTTTGTTTGATTCAATGCTGCATTGATTAATAAGAAAGTTCAAAAGAAAAAATAATTAGGATAACTGATTCACCCCCCCCCCTCAGTTATCAACAATTGGTATCAGAGCTAAGTTCCTCCTAATAGAGCCTAACCGCTTGAGGAAGATCTGGGAGTTCAAATGGATGCATATGGTTTAAGGGAGCAACTCAAGACTGCCCTTGAGGATCTTGAACAGTCAAATTCTGAAGTCAATGAATTAAAGGAAAGACTTAAACAGGCTGATGAATTCATGAGAGAATTAAAAGACAAATTAAGTCTCTCTATGAAAAAGAGAAAGGAGCTGCTCCAACAATTGGCAAGACAAAGTGAAGAAAGCAATACAAATGAAGAATTGACTGAGCAAACCAAGTTATGTGAAAAGTTATCAAAAGAAGTCATTATGTTAAGACATGAAATGGAATCAGGAACTATAAAGTTTACTCAAGAGATTGAAGAAAAAAGAAAAGCTGAAGACAATCTAAGACAATCTCTTAAAGAAAAATTAGAAGAATGCCACCAGATGGACAGGATTATCAGACATCTTGAATCTGATCTTGAAGATGCCAAAGATAATGAAGAAAAACTTGAGGATCAAATTGCCTCTCTCAAAAGAGATCTTCAAACAACAAATGAATATAAAGAAAAATTCAAGATAAGTTCTGCCCAACTTGAAGTACTTCTTGGAAGTCAAAAGAGGACAGATGACAAGTATGGTTTGGGATATGAGAAAGGAGAAAGCTCTAGATCCGGTCAAAAGAATTTTGGATCAGAAAATCCAAGGAATAGGCCTAGAAGACCTCCGGTAAGACAGCCCAATGCTCAAAGATATCCATCTTTCAATGGATACTGCCACAGCTGCAACCACTTTGGTCACAAAGCTAATCAGTACAGAAAGAGAATGAATCAGATTAATTCATCCTTCTTCGGACAGTGCTTTAACTACAAAAGGTATGGACACAAATCCCATGAATGCAGAAATATGCAAGTAAACAAATCATTCAAAGGTAGATGCTTTACATGCAATAGAGTAGGTCATATGGCTAATCAATGCAGATCAAGAGGTTATCAGTCAAATATGCAAAGAAATGTTATTTGCCAAATCTGTAATAGGTCCGGTCATAATGCTAAAGTCTGCAGAAGCAAGAATCAGGACAAAAGAGGTCCGGTGTATAATCAGAATCAAGACAAGGGTAAACAAAAGATGAATGCGGATGAAGTTAGGAATCAGATGAGCAAGATTTGGGTGAAGAAAAGTTTAGAGAATGTAGAGGTTGGATCCGCACCAGACTCTGGTGCTGATATTTCTTCCAGAAATTAAAAAGTGAGCTCTGGCTCAGGGGGAGACTCAAAGAAAATCCTGTTCCCCCAGCCAATCAAGTGGTGCTGGATGTGACACAAGATGCGGAGTAAAGGGTTTGAAGATACCAGTCCTGAGATGATCCAGACAAGATTTCAGAGGTCCGCATGAAGATATAAAGAAGTTGTGATGGATCAAGTAAAGACCTGTTCCGGGAGACGCTCCGGAATGACAGAGGACTACAAAAGGGTCTGGAGAGATCCGGAAGTACATTATTTTACTCTGTGGACTGGACAGAATGTTTGGGATGTTCTTGTAATGTGTCATCTTGATTTATTCATGATTGAAAGATCCGCATGATGTTCATAGATCAGGATTGATCTGGGATAATCCAAGCTATCCGGACAAGGCAAACCGGAATAATATAGGTGAAGCATTTATTGCAAATAGATATTAGGGTTTGCGAAATGATATAAGGGATTTCTCAACAATCATTTGATCATTCCACATCCAAGAAGAAGCGAAAAGCGGAGCTCTGCAACAAAATTCATCAAGTTTACCGAAGATCTCCTGCCGAAGTCATTACATACAGAAATCAATCTAGCTACTCCATGCAACCAAAGACGCAAAAGGTATTTTCCACTTTCGATATCTTGCTACAAATCTTTTGAAGAAATGGCTACTCCAAATATAGTAAAAATCTCATAGAGGCCCCGACCTGAATTTAAGAAACATCCATACAAGTCATTGGAGGTAGATCACTTAGGAGCATTTTCCAGTGTTCCTCACAGAGTTTTACACACAGAAGACATTAGGGTTTACATACATGCAAGCATTGAGGAATTTGGGGAATTCAAATTAAGAGATCTCTATCACAAACAACTGATAGACAATGCTTTTGAGCTTAAACTAGAGTATAAGGGTATCCAGAAGAAACAATTTGACCAATTCATTCATTTCCCCTACTTTGAAGAAGATGAATGGGTCCGGTATGTACTGAGCAGGATGCATGACAACTTCCTATGGCTGGATAGACCTCACAAGATCACAAAAGAGGCAATTAGGGCAGTAACTGGTCTATACTCTTCTGGAGGGATACCTATCCTCAAATCTGTCAAGAACAACATTGTAACTGAGGCCACTGGATCAAAATTTGATAAGAGGGCAATGACCATTGAAGATATTTCGGATCCGGATATCAAGTATGCATCCATGATAATAGGATACAAGATCTATCACTCCAGCAGGGAAAATTCTGTATCCGGAACTGCAGTATATACTGCCTATGAAATGCTAAGGAAGAATGCAGAATATGATCTCTGCGAACTACTCTGAAGCCAATTAATGGAAAATATACAGAAAATCAAGAAGGACAAAAAGAATTCCTTTAAGTATGGTACTCTTATGTTATGTCTATTTTTCTACTTCATGAATGAGCTGCCCGGATCAAGTGGATGTGCATGGCAGAATGACAAACCTGTTGCAGTCCAGATAAGAGACTATTTACATGGGCTTGGGGATGCCAAAGCAAGAAATACAGCCCTATGGGGATACTTCAAAAACTTCCAAAGCATGATGCAAGCAAGAGAGAGAATTCCTTAGTCTCTTGTTGAAAAATACAAAGACTCAGTGTGCTTTATGGTGGACACTGATCAGTGCCTAATGGAGGCAGTGGAGCCAAGGACTGTCTGGATCATGCCCATGGGGTATGAAGTGGATGAACAGATAGTGGAGCTGCATGTTCAACACATGCTAAGTCAGCCCAAAGATCCAAAGGCAGAAAGGTTTGGAACCTTTGAGGAGCTGAGTGTAAAGATCCATGTAGAACTCAGGGAACCTGAGATAAAGAGGAAGGTGAGAAAAGAAGTAGAGCATATTGCTCAAGGCCTAGGCATCTCAAAAGAGGCACTTGATGCCAGCCGGGAAAAGAGGAGAAAGGCTGAGGAAGAAAAGAAAAGTAAAGAAAGTGTTCCGGTTGAAACTTCCACCCGGACCAGATCATCAAAAAGATCTGCACCTCCCACAACCAAAAGTTCAAAACTGGAAGTCCAGGCATCCGGTAAAAGATCCAAGACAAAAGCCACAAGGGCTTATGAAAGCCAAAAGGATGAAGAGGAAACTAAGTCAGATGAGGGAGTAAAAGAAATAAAGAAGCAGAAGAAGAAAGGATCTAGTAAACCCTCCACAGGCCAAGACAAGGATGAAATGGCAGAGGTATTTGTTGAAAAGCCCACTCTGTCTCTAGAGAGTGTAATCAAGTCGGTTACGGTGGATGGAAACCTTCAACCAATGACTGAATTTTATGATGACTACAATGAGGCTGACCAAAAGATTCTACAAGAAGCCACAATCAAGTATCTGAACATATACAATAAGGCTTTCATTGAGATCATATCTCTAATTCCTAAAAGCCTAGAAAAGGAATTAGAAATAAGAAAGAATAATGCTCATGCAAAAGATCTTGAGATCCGAGAGCAGATAGCTATTCAGCTCTATCCTCAAATTGATCCCAAGACAATGAACATAATATTCAAAGACTGCAAAGATGAGTTTAGAAGTAAAGCCAGGATGAATCAACTCATGCTTGGTGAGACTGACAAGGTGGCCAAAGAGACAGAAGAGATCCTCCGGAAGGCCTTCAAAAGGTTCAATCTTCCTGTTGTAGAGGACTTAGGTGCAGAAACAGCTGTGGACTTGGAACCATCTGCTCCGGAAGAAGTGCCACTAGAACAGACTAAGATCTCTTCTCTGGCTTCTCCTACAGTCTTCGGATCCCAAGAAGAAGAAAAATTACAGGAGGAAGAAGCAGCAGAAAAAGAAAAAGAGGCTGACAGCACCAAGGATGCAGAAAAATAGAAAAATCCAACAGAGAAAACCACAACTGTAAGTGGTAAGAATGTGGAAGGAGATGAGACTCCTAAGGACAAAACTGTAGAAGAAAAGAAACATCTGTCTCCGGCAAGAGACACTGCACAAACAGTTCAAAAGTTTCTAAGCCAAGAAACTTTAGAGATTGATGAACCGGAGCTTTTAAAAGGCCCATTCAACTTTGACTCTCTCTCTCCGGTACAAACAATGAAGATAGCTTCATTTGCAAATGCCAAGGCAAATGAAAAACTCCTAAAGTCTCATATGGAAGACTGTGATTTGATAGAGGCTGCTTCCGGAGTGCTTGTAAAGATTATGCCATCAATCCAGATAGATCCGACAGCCTCCTCTTCCGGTAATCTCAAAACCTTAGTCAGCAGTGTTGATACACATTTTGATTCTCTAGAAAAATCAGCTGAAGAAAAGGTCCGGAAGGAATTTTTGGATAAAAGATTTTCAGAAGTATTAGGATTAATCTCTAACGATAGGAGAAATATGAGTATTGGAATAAAGAGCTTAGAAAATGCTCTTAAGGATGGCGGTGATATTTACAAATTTTGTATCTCCTGGTCAAAGGCAACAGTAGAAATAGATAAGAAAATAAAAGCGGAATAGGACAAACTACAAAGTTTGTCTCAAAGTTTTGATCCTCTCTCTTCCATAGTAAATCAAGAATGTCAAACTATTGCAATCACAAATGCAATAAAGAACCTTGAGAAGGAAAGGAAGAATATCACTAACCGGATGGGAGAACTTAGAAGGATTATAATCCCTAAGTTAGAAACTATACATGAGGCCATCAGTGATACTCAGACCACCGCCCAAACAAATGATCCGACAGATCTCAAGAGGGCAGAAGCTTTTGCATTTTTTTTGAGTGGTCACATTTCAATTTTGGATAGAATGAAGCAAAGTTAGGCTACAGAACTGATCCAACTAAAGACATCTTTTGCAGACATTCTTCAGTTCATGTGAGTATGTAAATATGCGGCTATGTATAGAAAATTTTTGAAAATTTTGGTGTGTGGACCCTACCCTTTGCCATTGATGTCAAAGGGGGAGTGAGGAGCAGTGAAAAATGAGGAATCCAACTAAGGGGGAGTTCCAAAAATTGTATATAAAGATAGAGCATCAGCCAAGGGGGAGCATAGCGTAAACACTTAGTCATTTTTCACTAAGTGTTGCCATCAATGCCAAAGGGGGAGATTGTTGGCAAGAGACACTATATGGATTCATGGTTGTTGTCATTAATGGCAACAAAGGTCATCCCACATATCCGCAAGTCATGGTGTGTCTCTACCGGAAGTCAGAATGAAGATTGTTGTGGTCCGGTGAACAAGAACAGAGCATATGGCAAGGTCTGACAGATTGGTCCGGATCTCTCAGAGGAAGTGTCTTGGTGCAGTGCAGATTTGGAGAAGTCAAGAGGACTACCTTGAGTAGTATATTCCAAGGATTTAGCCTCTGGTGATGAACAAAGAAAAAGATATGAATAGTTGAGTACCGGATTCCTGAGAGACAGTGAGAACAGAGGAAGAACTGACTGACAGAGTATCAGACTATTTTCCAGATGTGTTACTGTTGATGGTAAAGGTTGTGAAGGCATGAATCATGTTTGGCCAACATGATTAATGATATCTACAAGTATATGCTTGATCCGCATTGCTTGGTGAGCAAGGATTCAGCCGACAGAACAGAGTTTGTAAGAAACTAGACTGTTCCGGATGCCGACTAGAAAGGTGATGAAATTACTTGTGCGGATATATATAGAGGATGGATTTAGTTGTGAAGAGAGGAATTGTGTGAAGGTATATGCGAATAAGTGCAGAACAGAGCAGAAGTAGTAAGAAAGATCCGGTATGTGAAAGGATAGCAGAATAAAGAACAGAGGAAAGATGAAGTGCAGCAGATCAGTGTACTGAGCCTAACCGGAACTGAACTCCAGCATATGTAGATGCTTCCAATCAGTTCAAGACTGTGATTCTTATCACTTTGTAGACAGTGTGTCTCCTTGTAGGCAGTGGGCCTCTTTGTGAGCAGTGTGCTCGGGCAGTGAGCCCTAATTGGCAAGTGCCATTTTGTAATTCCTTATTCTTCTAATAGAAAATAATCTTTGGGTTAATCACCCCGTGGTTTTCTCCCTTAACAGGGTTTCCACGTCAAAAATACTGTGTCATGTGTTTTTCATTTCATGGTAATGTTTGTTTGTTTGATTCAATGCTGCATTGATTAATAAGAAAGTTCAAAAGAAAAAATAATTAGGATAACTGATTCACCCCCCCCCCTCTCAGTTATCAACACATAATTAGGGTTGGGGTTTGGGTTAGGGTTAGAATTATGGTAAGACTTACAATTAGAATTTGGGTTACAATTAGAAATAGGGTGACGATTAGAATAAGAATTATAGTTAGGTTTAGAAATAGAGTTAGAATTACAATTAGCAATGTGGATAGGGTTAGGGTGAGGGTTACGGTTAAGGTTACAATTAAGGTTAATGTTAGAATTAGGTTAGGGTTATAATTAGGGTTAGGGTTGGAATTGAAGTTATAATTAGGGTTAGATATAGGGTTAGAATTATAATTAGAATTAGGGTTATCGTTTGAAAAAGGGTGACAATTAGGGTGACTAAATTTTAAACATGCTAAAGTACAAATACACTCATAAAGTGAGTGTCAAAATTATAAAACATGGTAAAGTTTAAATACACACACAACACTTGGTGAATGCCAAAATTAAATTTTAGACAAACAATTCACATAAAATGAATGTCAAAGTTAAAACACACACTTCACAAATAGAAAGTGAACATGTGCCAAAGTTCAAACATGCTTCATGAACAAAGTTATTTCTATCACACACAAAGTAAACACTCGAGTGCAAATATACCTAAGTACAAACACACACAAAGTGAATGCCAAAGTTAAAACACATTCTTCACACAAAGTTTAATCACTTCACACATATTTTGTTCAAATACACACTTCATACATATACAAAGTAAACAAAAAATTTCAAATACGCACATAAAGTGAATGACAAAGTTCATTTACATAAACATGTGCACACACACTGAATACCAAAGCTAAATTTCAAACCTACCCACCCACACAATGAAAGACAAAGTTCATTCACACACACATGTACACTTGACACAAAGTGAACATCAATATTTTTGTACACACATAGAGTGAGTGACAAAGCTCATTCACACACACAAGCATGCATGCACACACAGAGTGAATGACAAATTTCATTCAAATACATAGGCACACACTTCACACAAATTGAATAACAAAATTAATTTTCACACACATGCATACACACTTACACAATTCATATGAAGTGAATGCTAAAGTTAACTTTGAAACATGCACACGATGAATGTTGAAGTTTATTCACACACACACACCCACACACGCACACACTGAAAGACAAAATTCAATCAAACACACAAAGACTCACAATGAACACCATTAAAGTTTGTTTGTAGACACATTCCACACAAAGTTAGTTCATACACATTTTACACATATAAAGTGAAGTGTGGGATTGGACTTGCTTCTTTTTATTTTCTTTAGGCACCAAGTTTGTGGGTAAAATGACATTTGATAAATGCTAATCTACCAAATACTACACATAATAACTTTCAAACAAAAATATAAATGTATATTATTTAGTGAGAGGCCCATAAATATTTATGCCTATCATTCATTTGATAGCACCTTTGGTGCTTTTACTAGTAAATATTAAAATACATTTAAGAGAGAGTGCTTCTGGATTAAACTATGTATGTTTTTGCTTCAACGCTTCAGATCATGCTCAATGATCCATCATCAAGAAGGAGAAATATTAAAATACATTTGTCAAATCATAATAACTGTTAAAGATTCACAAACTATATTATAGCCATTCCAACTTATTATGCCCCATAATATTTTATCAATTATATAGGCTTGCAACGATTTGTTGCTCCTCTATTCTTTTAGAATTTATATTCCATGTTTTCGTTTGTGCTCTCTTTTAAGCTTTTATGGAGATGGAGAAGATTAATGGTATGATAGTCTTATACAATCTTTTACACAGACTCTATATTTGGTTTTAATCTTATTTGGATGATTTGATTGACAGAATGTGTAGGGGTGAAACTAAATCTAAAGGTGGTATGGGTAGGCCTTTCCTGAACTGGTACATACTCATTAAAAAGATGTACTCAACATCTTAGGCTTTCCCTGCTACCATGCTTTTGAACTGAGAAAGAATAATCATGCAGATCTATGGCTTGATATTTTGTCTGGTAAGACAACTACAAATTATAGTTAATCTTCATTCCTATGTCATAACTTAAATTATACGACTTAATGTTGCATTGTGGTGTAATGTTGACATGGAAGTTAGAAGATTGGAAGAGCATATTCAGTGGGTACATGGCAATGGTGGACTTCCCATCTATAATAGTGGATTGCAAATTGATGGAAGTGTGTCCTCACGCAAAGATAATCATCACCGTACGTGACAAAAAAACATGGTATGACAGTGTAAAGAATACTATTTACTGTACTAACAAGGAACCTAGTACTTTTTCTCCATCAGAACTAGCCGTGGCTAGAAGAGGATGGGAAGAAAGATGTGGTTCAACTAACCACAAAGATCAAGAAGGTTGAACTAGAAGTTCATGAAGGATCTAAAGAGGAGGAGAGTTCTAATAGTTTAGAAAAGGAGGTAGAACCTGCACCTCAACTCTTGGGGAGGTTCACTTGGTAGAGACATCAACTAGATAGGTATATTGCTCTTGATTGGAGATGGATTTTTGCATTGATTACTAATACCAATGAGCCTAGAACTATGAAGGAGGTGATGGATATCGATGATTCTAAGTCTTTGAGAGCGGCTATGGATAAGGAGATGCCTACATTGAAAAATAATCATTTTTTGGAATTTGTATAGTTACCCAATGGACAAAAACCCATTAGTTGTAAATAGGTTTTCAAAAAAAGATTAGTTCAGATGGTAGTGTTGAAAAGTACAAAGAGAGGTTGGTTGCGAAAGGATGTTCCCAAGTTAAGTAGATAGACTTTGGTGAGATTTCTTCCCCAGTTGATAAGTTGATATCTATTAGGTTATTATTATATAAAGCAATAACTTTTGATCTATAGATAGAATGGATGTATGTGAAAACAACATTCATGCATAGTGACTTGAACGAGGAGATCTATATGATAGAAACTAAAGCACTATGTTGAAAAAGGTAAAAAGTCATTGGTTTGCAAATTAAAAGTCTTTATATGGTCTCAAAAATATCCTAGAATGTGGTACTAGAAGTTTCATTCTTTTATGTTGGGATTGGGATTTCTAATATCCAAATTAAATCATTGTGTTTATTACAAACATGATAATGATTATTTCTTTGTTATCACATTGTATGTAGATGATATGTTGTTTTTGTAATAGTAAGGAATTAGGGATTTGAAGTCTCAAGTTTTAGTATAATTTGAGATGAAGGACTTAGGGGTTGCTAAGTATATCTTAGGAATAGAGATCAAAAAAGATGGAGTGAACATAAATCTTTAGTTGGGACAAAATAAGTATGTGAACTATGTATTATAGTGTTTTAGCATGGCATATAGTAGATGAATGATTGTTCCTATATTTGTGGGAACTAAGTTTTCAATTGATCAATGTCTTACAACACCTATAGAGATGGAGGATATGACTCGGGTTACATGCACCAGGGTAAATGGTAGTTTTATCTATGCTATGATCTACACGAGACCAGATATGGCCCAAGCAATGGGAGTCTTGAGTTATTATATGGCCAATCGTGGGCATGAACATTAGGTTGTAGTAAAAAGAGTCTTCAAGTATTTGTGGCATACTTACAAGTATTTGTAGGTACAAAGCGCTCTCCACCCTCCCAAAGTTTTCTTCCTTCTACAAGTATCCCATTTGAGCTTGTTGCTAATGTCAATGCCAAAATACTTGTACTCTCTTACTTCCTCTAGAATATTCCCTTACATATTAGTCTTTCTAGTGTTGACTTCCATACCTACCTCCTTGAAGAATTTCTCTAAGGCATATAAATGCTCTTGTAACCCTTGGGTGGATCTAGCCATCAAGGTGAGATCATCGATGTACAAGAGAAGCCTCATGATGTACTCTCCCAAAATAAAATCATCCCCACATATTTAGCCATTCTTTTAATTTGTCGATATAAAGACCAAAAAGTGTTGGGGAAAGTGGACACCCTTGTTTGACACCTATGTCACTTCAAAAACTTTCAAAAAACCCTACTTGAGTTTTGAATTTTAGTTTGACAATGTGGGAGGGTTTATTTCATGGGAGGTTCGAAGACAGAGACTACGCCATGAATGTGTATGAGGTGCATGTGGAAGCTATGAATAATTATGTCCCTCCTCATAAATTACTTGTATCCAATGTAAAGGAAGGATGGCCTCCTCTCTATAATTTCTTAGGCATTCCTCTGCCTCCCGTTGATACACCATTTCCTCGCACCAATGATATAGTGAAGTTCTACCAATGCTTTCTGAAAAACCAATAAAATTGTGTTTATAATTTTAGACAGATATGTAAGGGAGTTTTAAACATGTTTTATGGATGATGTTTAAGTAGAGTGTCTCTAAAGATCTAGTGCATATTTTGACAAATAGGTTATTACTAGTAGTTGCAAAGCATGAACACGCAACTATAGGTTGATTGTAGGGGAAGCATTGAATTTAGGAGTTTGTGATTTTGGTTATATGACTTTGTTCAATATATTTTAAGAAAAATAAATTTGTGAATCTTTTTATTATCTCATTTATATGTAAAAGTGATAAATAATTATTTAATATTTAGGTTATGTGTGAAAAATATTGTTTTAGGATTATTTCACCAAAGGTAAACAAGTGTTTCCTTTTAGAATTATTTGCTTGTATAAATGACCCCAAATAAAAAGGATTAATAGATTTCGAATCATTATGAAATAGCAAATGTTGTCACTGCAACTTTATATGACCAAGCTCATAACATTCCAACATTGTGAAGATGTTTGAATATTTTTCTGATACAAATTGACCATTCTTAGCTGAAATATCTTCATGACAATGGATTAGTTGAAGAGAATTTACATGTTTTATAAGCCCTTTTTGTTTTTTTCCCAAATGAGTGCAAATATAATGCAAGATAAATAGAATTGCATCTGAATAGAAAATTTGATAAATAAATGCTCTTTATCTTATTGATAAACATTGCAACTTTATATGACCAAGCTCATACCATTCCAACACTATCAAAATGTTTGAATATTTTGCTAATACAAATTCACCATTTTGCAGCTGAAATATCTTCATAAAAATTGATTTGTTGAAGAGAATTTACATGCTCTATAAGTCTTTTTTGTTTTCTTTTTTCTAAAGAAAAATGGTTAGTAGAAGTGGAAATGGAGAGCCATTTATCAATGCATATAACATCTTTGGAAGGGATGTTGCCAAGAGCAAAGAGGAGAAAAGAAAGGTTAACAAGGGAATTTCATGTATAATAGATAATATTATGAAAGAGGTAGAAGTGACATAGAGGACAAAGATGAGAAAAACACCATACAACAATTAAGAAAAAAAAAGGACGATGAATAATGTCTGTGTGGTACACATATAAGAAAGCCAAGTTGGGAGCTTCTATGTGTAATGCCCCTCTATTTTCACTTTGGATGTGTCAGGTATGTTTGACATTTGATTATTTGATTTGGATTGTTTATTGGATGCTTTGGTTAATCATGGCATTAAGTAATATTATTATTCATAAAGACATTTTTAATAATTAAATAAATATAAATGCTTTTATGTAAATTTAGTTTATTAAATATGTATATATATTAGTAGTTAAGATAATAAATAAATATATTACTATTATTAATTGTGGTGTTGAGTGGAAAATAAAACTTGGTAGCCAAGGAATATGACAATTGAATATTTTCTGAACTGTTATCACATGGGCAGCCCATCAAGAGATTTTAAGATTTAATTTACCACTTCTTAACTAGTATGAGCATCTATATTTAATCGATGAATACAATTGCTCTATCCTTGTTTAGGAAAATGTTGGATATGACAAATGATGAATACAGAGAAAATAATGAATGGCTATTATTTTTATATCCTAACGGAGGTCACGGGAAAGAATGTGCTTCTGTGGTTATTATTGCAATCCAATACTAAGCTTAATTTCATGTGTTTTAAGCTATAAAATCTCTATTTGTGAATTTGGTGAGTTGTCAAGAATCCTTTCTTTATACGTTAGTAACTGCCATACATTTTATATTTCTTATAATCTATTTATTTCTTCTTGCCATTATTAGCATTAACTCCTACCATACGTTATTAGTAAGTTAGAAATTAGATTCCTGGCTTTTCGAAGGGGAGAGGGTTTTGAAAAAGAAAAAAAAAGGGGGGGACACGCATGGAGGGAGGCATATGGGATGGCTACTGGAAATTCTAGGAGGAAAAATGAAGGAACTTGAGGAGAAACATCTGGGTTTTCAGGTACCATTGAGGGATTTTAGCAAGAAGAACACTGCTAAGGCAGAGGGTTTCTTTCACTATCCATTTACTGCATTAATCTGTAAGTTCTTTAATCTATTCAATGATTTCTTTTGTGCTTATCCTAGACCTTCATTGCAGTTTTGTGATCATCTTTTATTCAATGTTATTTGCATGCCTTATTTGAAATCTCACATGATTAAGTAAATGTCTTGAATCTAGAAAATATTTTTGTGCTGGAGAAAAAAATATAACGAGAGGTTAACATTTTGTTCCTCTATCTTTGCATTCGAATGGAAAATAATATATGTAAGGCTTTTATCAATCTTTAAGGTTGTATAATTTGGGGTGCATGTAGTTGTTATGTTTAAATAGCAGGAATAGAGGTTCGAACACCAAGTCATTCCCTGTGCAAAATAGTGTTTAAACAATAGTTCTTATTAGCAAGCCGCACCAAGTATTACCATAGTTAAATGTTTCATATGAGGTCTTGTTAAGGGAAGTTTCTTAATTTGAAGTAATAAACTTATCTTTATATTTTAGTTTAACACTCTTGATCATTTGAATTGAATTCACAAAACTGTCCTGAGTTAGAACTTTGACATGCTATAGATCACTTGCATATAGCATATGTAGATGTCTACTTTGTAAAGGTGTGTTATTTGGATCTAAGTCTAGGGAAGACATTGCGCCAGTTTCCTTGTCTCTTATTTATTCGTGATTTGATCTCATGGTGGGGTGCACCACTGTTTCATTTCTTGCTTGTGCTTCAATGACCTGGGAACAATATTCATTGTTTGGAGCGACTTCCAATTTTTTTAAATTGATAAACTTTTATTAAATGTTAAGCAATCTGTACCAAATTAAATATTTACAGATGATCTATTTTGGGCATAGCTGCATGTAGTTTTTGCATTACGAGAGATGATGTCTCTTAAAGGCATTATCAAATCCATTTCATGCAGATTTTGTGTTCATTGCATTTCATGAGATGTCATCTCTTTGAAACATCCAGTCATATAGTTTGCACCTTCACACGTGTCTACTGTAGCAGTTATCTCCTACAACAATAAGAGAAATAAGTTTTTTGTTGACCGCAAAAATTGATTGCCAATTATTTGCCATGATTGTAGAAGAATAATTATTTTCCTCTCTTTTTTCAACACCTTGGTAACGCCTTGAAAACTAGGAAGTTGTGGCTGATTGGATCTTTGATATCTTATATTTTCAATGGTGTTGTTTATTATTGACTGGTTGATGCATGCCTTTCATTTAAACTTTTACTGTCTAAATGTGAATCATTGGTTGAAGTTCAATCTTAAGAGCTCATAAACGATCTGATTATTTCGCTTATTTCTATGCAAATTACTGGTGCTGACCTTTAAGCTACATAAATTACTGGTGCTAACCTTTAAGCTGTCAACGTCAATAAAAAATAGAAAATAAAGTAGATCGGCTCTTTTGTAATCATGGATTGCCGTTTCCCTAGCATAACACCGTAGCTATTGCTCACACCTATCTTCTTGCAACAAGTGGCATCCTTATGATCTATTTCTGAGGCGTCATTCCATTCTAATGATTTCCTTTTAGTAAAAGAAATGCAGATTCATTTTAGAGAGATACTAAAAGTTAAACTTGAATTTTTTGATAGATATCGATCCATTATAGAAGGCATTGAGTTACTTAAAGAAATTCCTTAAAGATAGGTTTTAGTCCAGAATAGGCGTCGACCCTTATGTGCTAAAAAAATTTCCTAAATCGGCTTTTGGATTGCGGTCAATCCAAACTTCTTCCATAGTGTTGACCATGATAAAATTCTTGATGCTAAATCTGCATTGTCTCTAACCCATATTTCATAGACCATAAGCATAATAATTACACTTGTTTTTAGATCTATTTATTATGCCATCAACTCATACATTCAACCATTATAAATCTGCATTTAACCATTTCATTAAGTCACCATTTTAGTCACAATGATAATATTTTCAATATGTGCAGTGCAGCATCTTTTAATGACTCCTTTATACTTGCTTTATTCTTACGTAGCTTTAAGCTTAAAGATGTAAAGAGCTTTATATATCTAGTAGGAAATAACAGATAGCATATTAGCCTCTTCTTAGTTTATTTAGTTCAATTTATGAAGTAATTATAAATCAGCTTGATAAATATGATTTCTTGTGTTTATGATCATTCAATAATTGGTCCCCAGAAAACTGAACTTTATTTCTTTTATAGAATAAATTAAATAATGGTGTGATTAGATTTTGTTTTCTCAAAAATGTTTTATATTATCTTTATTGTTATCATAAATTTAAATTGGTATTGGTAGTTAACAAATTTAGGTAGCTAGATATCTCTCTTTGTGTTTGAGTAGGATATCTCTAGCATGAATGTAGAAGTCTAAATTTAGGAAAGATGACAATGTATGAAAAAGACTATTCAGCCATCACTCTCACGTGAAAATTAACCATTTAGTATAAGATTTATTCTACTAGTAAGGTTATTGTATTCTTTTATGATTTTCTTCATTATAAAGAAAACTCCCTCTATTTTATAATTATCCTATTTGTTGATGTGTTTTTATGCACATGCAAACTTAGAATAAAATACCGAGGTATTCTATCCTCTCTTGAACAAAGTCTCTCAAAGGCTAAACAATGTGATCCAATGAGACAACTCCAAGGTTCCAGAGTCTTGACTTGCAATGGATAGACTCAGTAGTTGATGTGATTTTACTGAAACTCACAAAGGGACTTAACGTTGAATTTACTCCTTATTCAAATCAAATATGTTATTCTCCTTGTGAAATGGAACTTCTAAAACCAACTATGAAAAGAAAAAGCAAAAGAGAAAGGGTTTAGAAGGCTAATCTAAGGACAATGAGATAATGAAACATGTCAAGATAGACAAACTCCTCATGAAACCAGACTTCGCTTCGCCATGAGAACCAACAACTACACAAAGCCAGTGCAATCTTCTAAGGAAACTCAAAGATTTTCATGTTGCAAATCTCCATCCAAACACCCACAGCTGGCACAGCTTGAACAAGAATTCACAACCAAACTAAAGAAAATGCAGGTTCAGTCTAACTTTGCATAGTGGGTTGCCTTCGACAATCCACGAAAAGTATGAACCAAAAGAATTCATCAAATATCTTTACATATATTCATTACATCAATGCATTTCTAATCTATTTCTAAGCTACTTGGAAACATTTCTCCATCACATTCGAGAATTTGAAACCATGCTAACATTCCATCACCACACAAATCACCATGAAGCATTCAACAATGAGCTTGTATTGATTTTGGAAATGTATTTTTTACAACAATTTCATGTCCTCTCAATGATTTTGAAAAGTCTCCTCTAATCTACGTCTACAGCATGTACTCCTACTCCTTGATTCCTGCTCTCTCCTCTGATCATCCTTCATTACAAATGAGAAATGGGCCCTTTTATAGACCTCAAAATTACATGAATGGCCAGGATTGATTCGAGAATCAATGGCCAAGATTGAGACAACAAGGCAGTTTGTTACAAAAAATACTATTTTTAGAATAATTAAATGCAGACGGATGATGTGGCAAACTATGATTGAATCAATGTTGTGCATGTGCCACCTTAGCATCAAACAAACTGGTTTGATTTTCTTTGTGTTCATATTACTCAGAATATTTTCCCAAATCATGTCATTTTTTGTAGTAGTCTTCGAATCTTCAAATTTTCACCTTTGGAACTTGGCTGCTTGAAACTTGAAAACTTGGGAAATTTTGTCAAATTTCTTGTTGTCGATCATGCAATTGTACTTTTGAATGTATAATTCATGGATTGCTTGATGAACCTGCCCATTTCTCTTGTTCTTGTGCAAATGATGATCTCGATGATGAATTTGGTGTTGGATCTTGATCATCTGGTATGTGCCTCTTTCATGCAATGATGATGTCCACCCTCCTCAAGCAACGCTACTCCATCCTTTAAACCTTCCCATGTGGCAACTCTTATCATTCTTCTTCATTCATCACTCACCTGCACAAATATCCTATATCAGTATATTGAAATGATGCTTCAAAAAGCTCAAAAGGACAAAATTCCACCATTTAACACATGCGAGACTAAAATATGCAATTTAGAAACATCCTGCCCCCTACTGGTTGCCAATGCTCAAGCCAAAATTGAATGATTTTAAATTGTATGATGTGTGTTCTTCGCTCTGCCTTAATGTGACAAGCAAAGCCTAATTTTTACATCACCGATGAAGCAATATCTATAGTTTGAATGCTCAGACTATCAAGACAAACTTTTATGCTTCGAAATGCCTATACTATACATGTATATCTTGAGTTGATGTGGTGGGAGATTTCTGAAAGGTTCGAAAGAATGTGCCAACATCCCACTCGCAAAAATAAAGCATACACTACCTTACGACTTAAGCTACATATTGGAATTCAATTGAATATGACGCCAAGAATAGAATGGACTGCAACCTAAACACAATGGTCAATCCCTTAAGCATTACTATGCACTCTAAATGACAAATACGCACTTCATATGCCAAATAAAACAATGAATCTTTCACCTGTGCATGAAGAAGAAATATAGAGATGTTTTACCCTTGCTGGACTATCATGGACGAAGCAGCCATTATGACGCCCTGCACAAATATTTCTTCAAATGCCTCAGCAGCAATCATGCCACGCCAATCATAACTCCATGCTCAGAGTATTGAATAAATTTGCTAAGTTTGAAAAATCTCCTTGAATGTGTGTTTGGGTGGGTATCCAGGTGCTAGATGCACACTGGGCAAAATGATTATGCGCTTCTAAAGAGATTCAAAAAAATCCTTCATGATGCCTAGGCTGAGGGATTACATACATATCCTTAGGCTTCTATTTTGGGTGAACCAGCCTTAAAAGACCACCTGGAGCATTAACTCAACTGTTGATGAATAAAATCTAAATCCTGATGGATATCCCTCACCCAAGCGGATGTCTACTTGCCCCATGCACACTCTAAAATGCGAACCACTTTCATCGGAGTGCCCAGGTGGACTCATGATGCTCATATGCATAACGTCTAGTGTTTGAGCTTGCAAAGCATCTCAAGAAGACCGCCTAAGAGGACTTTTACTATCATGTTGTGTGATGCTTATTTCCCATATTTGTAAAGTGCTTTAAGATGTCCTCTTGGATGGAGTTTTAATATCATGTTGCATTTGGTTATTTCCCATATTTGCAAAGTGCTTGAAGATGTCCGCTTGGGCAGAGTTTTGGATACCCTATGCATAATTGAAACACTATGCACTATAAAGCAAACAAGAATGCATACCTAGAGCGGGTACTGTAAACTTATTTGCATTTACCGCTCAAAAGTGAACTTGGAGCGGACTCATGAGGCCAATGTGTATAAGCTCGACGAAGTAAACTACAAAGCAGAGTCATGCTCCAGAGCAGCCCTCAAAATTCTCTTTGCATAGTGTTTAGAATGCAAATGGCGATACCTACGTGCACTCTCAAAATCATGCAATCTAATCGCCACTAATTGTTTTGAGCGGATCCTCTCGTTTGAAAAATAACTTCCTATAAACTGATCACCAATAAGTACTTGGAGTGGGTATATCATTCATGTTTACTCTTACCAGATCATCACGGACATGCGCTTCTTTCTGTATGAAATACATATTGGAAATGAGTATGCCTGAGATGGAGCGGTCATTATGATGTCTCACATACATACTCCTTCAAATGCCTAAACGGTTATTATGCCATGCTTTGCATACCTTCCTTTAAAATGCTATGGAGTGTGAAATTCTATCATGATTTGCAAAATCTCCAAAAGGATACGTGTCGTCAATTATAAATGGAGAGATCGGACCCCTCTCATCATTGCACAGGATACCTAAAGAGTATGAAATGCAAAGGACTCATGAATGTCCGTTGGAGGTGGGTTTTTCGATGCTCAACGTATAATGCAGAGGGACGTGGAGATGTCATGATAAGCACCCATGAGCGGATATTATGATGAAGCTATGAAATGAGATTGAAAAGGCTTAGTAAAGAACACTAAATTGTCTGCCAATGTGGACATTTAGGACCAACGTGGATACCAAACCTGAAACACTATACTAGATCAATAAAAGTCCGCTTGTGAGGGCCATGAACACAAGATTGAAACGGTCTCTTGAATACTCTATGATTGACGTGGGTAGATTTTTGGACAATACTTATCTCATGCCAAATACCGCATTATGGTGGAGTTTTGATTGCCTTGTGAATCATTTGAAACTCCTTGTATATTGCCCGATGACTAGTGATATCCGCTTAGGCAGGCCTCCAATGTGGCTCAGCATAAATTAATGTCACAGGAGATTGTCCTATTCTAATTTCTCCACTCTGGTAAGTCCACAAGTTTAGACAGGCCTTTGTTACATGGTGTATAAACTTGGCTTAGCCTTTTCAAATCCATCATCAACTCTGAGCCTCACCATCTTTGCAAATTAATCACCAACAGATTTTCTTCCTCTCATGTGCACTAAGTTGAACACTTCACTTCCTGCCAACATCCTCACTTATAGGGGGAAATCTGAACGAGACCAAAACAAAAATAAAACAGTCAAGCCAAAAACTAAAGGGGGTCCCCATTCTTGATGGGGTGGTGTTGTGGGTACGTCACAACACTATTATAAATAAATCTTTATTTTATAGAAATGGCTCATTGTATGAATATGAATTTTATTCTATGAATATATGAGTATTGAAATAATTGAGTATTGAAGTATTTGAATCTATAATTTATAGGAATATATCTTAAATGGAATTATCTTGTTATAATAGATAAAGGCATAATAGTGGTAATAGTTTGTTATTTCTTGATGAATAAAAATGAACACTTGCTTGATTTAATTCTATGTATTGATATAATCATGAGATTTTGTTGCAATGGTATAGGTAGCTTTTCTAGCAATGTTGATTTATTCTAGATTAGATGTCTGAATAAGAAGATGTCTCATAGTTTGAATTAGTGTTATATAATTGTTTTTATTATAGCAAAATTGATTTATTTTGCAAGAATTAACGAGGTCTTTTCTTAGAATTATAAAATTGGATCAAAAGTTTAGTCGATTGCATTATCTAATCAAGACTTTTCTTATGAGTCGATGAGTTTAAGAAGATTGGTCATTTTAAGACTTAGATTGTTTGTTGATGACTTGACTTCCAAATGAGAGCATTTATATTGAATATTTCTATATGGTGAATTAGGTATATGTTTTCATTATCTAATGTAACTTTTTACTTGTTTATTTAGTAAGCATAATGGAAATTTGTATGTCAATTTGAAAAAAACCATTTATGTTGAGAAGTTTCATGAATGCAAACCTTTATATTCTTCTGTCATCATATATGGATGTGAACTAAGATTGAGAAGAGGTCGATATCATGTGAATATCATTTTAGATGTTTTGGATGTTATCAAATCTTCTGATTACAAGATCTAGTTTACGAACTACGAAGTCTCTGCGCTACTCATACGTAGGCAAGGCTCCTGAGCCCCCGAGACATTAGGTCGGCCCTTACGGCCTTAGGATTGCCATTTTGTGCAATTAATATTATATGGGACTAATGTTTCTTTAGACGTGTAGAATGAGACCTTTAGCCATGCAGGACTCAGAAGCTAAGGAAGCATTCCTAATTTGCATATGGATGATCATCTGGTACCAGGGTAAATGGTTATACATACGTATAATTTAAATTTGATATATTGTATCTAACATTTCAATTACGATGAATGTGATATACTCTTTTATGAAATCTGAGATTTACTAAGTTGAGATTTGTAAATTATATTTATCATGCAATTAATTTCATTATTGTTATCTATCAATATTTTTAGAGATAAGCATTACAAAAAGTGTGTGTATGTGTTCAATTGATGCATTAGACATAGAACAAAGCATGGTTATTTTGATCATGTTCGTGTGTAGTAATGAGTTTTGGTATATGGTTGAATGTTGCTTAAGTTCAATAATGCAATCATGCTATCCCTAGAGATGTTAGTTAACTTGTTGAATCAGACTATGTTACAGTTTGTTAACATTATTTTGATTCTTATATATATATATATATATATATATATATATATATATATATATATATATATATATATATATATATATATATATTTCTGTCTCTTTATTGCTGTAGTTGAGTTATCTCTAGGGTTGCATGGCGGGGCATTACACTATGAATTAGTTGCCCTTGTCATGCCCAAAATATACATTAATGAAATGTCCAATGTGCTCCTAGCCCTATCAAATGTTGCAATTGCTATGTAGGAAAATGGATGTATAAACTTTGATGATAGTAATAAGTTGGCTACTTCTTCCCATCTTCTAGAGAGTGTCGAGGTGCCCCAATACTCCAATGGGGAAAAAGATCTATGTATGTTGTCTTATGAGAAGTAGCAAGGGCGAGTGAAAAGTTGTGGGTTTTGCAAACAAAATTTAATGGTGAGGAAATGGGTTCATCAAAAGATGATGAGGAAGTTGATTTATAACTATCAACAATAGAATTAAGGGAAAAAAAAACTAACAAAAAAATGAATCCATTTATCTATGAAAGCCTATGCATTTCCAGGCCTAGAAGAAGCCAAGTGGAAAGAAGGTGGCATGGAAGTAGAACGTGACAACGGGAGTGGTGGACATTAGTAATAGAAATAAAATTTCAACCTTTTCATTTTCTTCACTGTAGTTTTGCTTAGAATAAAATAATCCTGATTATTCATTTTGAGGAGCCAAATTTAGTTTATTTTCATAAAAATTAGTTGTTGTGCGATAATGTATCATTATTTATAAATTTATTAAATCCACTTATTAAGTGCTTTGATGGCTCCTGGATCCTATGGTTATGATTTCCAATCAAATGTTTTTTAAAATTTGGGTTTTAATTTATAAATAGATATTAACCAAATATTTTTTTAACTCTAGTTTGTTAAATCATGGCTTGATTGGTGTTTGGGGGTATGAAAAACATGATTAATTCTTTGGGAGAGATTTTTAGATATTTTTTTTTTTTACTTGAAGACCTTAAAACAAGCTATTTAAAACTACTGCCACATTGAAAAATATATTATTTGTTTGTTAATTTGTTGAGAAAAGTGGTAGTTGTTAGGTGGAATTTACCATATGTAAAAAGGATATCGGCTAATAAAAATATTTTCAAATGGCATGAAACATTGTTAAGTGGAATTTACTATATGTAGAAAGGATGTCATCTAATAAAAAATATTTTCAAATGGTGTGAAATATTTATTTTCTTAATCCAATATAAAAAAAGATTCAATCTAACATGCATAAAATATACATTCTAAAGCATTAACATCACAATGGTGCATTAAGAAATATTTGCTGCAAAATAATTTGGAAATTTTGATGCATAATTTTTTTTCCTATTTTAAAATTTCAATTAAATTTGTTTCATATTGAAAACCGGGTTCAACTTCCTCGTGTCCTATTTATGTTTCAAGGCTTTTGTAATATTTTGATTTATATGTTCATTTTGATGAAATATTTTAGCAGAATATTTTTCATGTTTAATAGTTGAGAAATGGATTATTTTGGATTTTTTCTATTTTTGTTTATAATGTTTTAAAGAACTCATTTTCTCCTTTGCATGATTCATATAATGTGTAAAATCACTTTCTATGTGTCCATTTATGTCCATAGATGTTTAAGGGAAAAGTAAGAAATTCATTATTGTATTGGAGTACAATTAAGTTTTTACAATAGTCAAGAATTTTATTGTACTGAATTTTTTACCCAAAAGAATTTCTCTAAGTAAACATACTACATATTGTCTTTACTTTTTATTAGTCCTTGACTATAATTTGGGGACTATTATTTTCATCTCAATGAATTATCTATTAATCTTGCCGGCCAAAAATTTCACCTTACTCTATAATGTTTTGTAATGTTTACAATTTCTTATAGCTGATTTTCTATTTTTTGATTGGCCCATATTTTTTTATTCATTCTATTTGTAAGAATGGGCTAAAATGACACCTAGATGTTGCTTAAGGTTTGTGTACAGTATGTGTCACAACTTGCTGCAATGTGCAACTCCCAAAATCTAGCAGGTGCTATATATATAAATAATACCAAGTAAGTAACACACTCTTTCTATTTGGATTTTGGTTTAGGAGTTTGTTTCTATACATGTCATTCTATGTAAGGATTTTTTTTTTTTTATATGTTTTTGATAATATAAGGTGGCAAAACAAGGGGCCGAACCCTTACAAAAAGCAGACAGGCCATACAGGCAGCAAGCACAAGAAGTGCCAAAACAGAAACAACAACAGAAATCCCATCAAAACCAGCATAACCAACAAAACCAGCTGCTAATCTAAGATAGTAATTCCATTATAACTAGCAAAACCAGCCTCAAAACTAAGAAAGTAAAATAGAGTAGCAGAGTAGTAGAGTATCACCAAAATAACAATAGAAACTAAGGAGGCAAATTCTCTCCTTGTTTAACCATAGACTTAATAATGTCATCTAAATTATTGGCAAGATCATCATTGTCCACATTGACAGGCACCCCCAGGTTTTTTAGAACAAAAATATTAAGGAAAATGGAACTCCTGAGCACAATGGAGAGGTTCTACTCCAACTTCTCAATGTGAGCCCTTAGACCCGCCAGATTAGTTCCCAGACCAGCAGCAGTGTCCATATCATCCTCAGCCTCTTCCACGAACATCTCACTTGCTTTGTCGGCATTGTCGGAAGAGTCAACAACTTCCTCAGTGGTAGCCCCCGTATCATGAGTCCCCTACTTATCATCAGCATCCCCAGAAATGCCCTGAACCTCTATCTCCTTATCCTCATCCCCTCTAGTGGACTCTTCTGAGCCGCTCTCAGAGTAATCAATGAGTTTTGCTTTCAGAGCAGGTTTGCCAACGATACGCCCTGACCGCCTAACACTAGAGGGGAGACCATCCTTGACTACCTTAGCAGAAGAATGAGACTTGCTACTCTGGCCCACCGGGGTCCTACTAGGATTTTTAGGGGTCCCAATCATAGCCCTGCCAGTGCTTATGTCCCCAGCAATAGCCTTTCTCTTTTTGCCCTTCGTGCTGACAGTAGGACCCGGAGTATCATCAGAAGTTTCCTCAGGGATGGAAAAGGCAACATCTTTAGACTTAGTAGGAGCAGGGGATGGCCCGGGTTCTTCGGCACTAGGAATATCCTTAGGGTTAGAGGAGGGTTCCCCACTATTGGTTTGAATAGATTTGGAGGGTTCAAGGGCAAGATGGTGGTTATAGAGACAGAGGATAAGGCCCTGATGCAGAGGGATAGGTTTTTTTGTAGGGTTTTTAGCCAGTTTAGCCCTAACCCTATGGATGGAATGTTCGAGGGAGGAAAGCAGATAAAACAAAAAGCTAATTTGAGCATTGCGATGAAAATGATTTAAAAGGGGGGAGGTGATAGTTGTAGAGCCTGGTGAAGCACCCCTCCAGGGTGATATACTTCATGAGGAGGAAGCACACAGCGTCCCAAGGCTCGGGCAGCTTCGCTCTGTCGAATCCCCCCTGATAAGGAACTAATTCTTCGCCCTCTCCAAGACAGAGCTTTTGGCTGGAAGTGTCTACAATTTTGGTTTTCCTCTGTAGTTTCAAACCCTGGGTAGACATACCAGTGGCCATAGCAATCACACTTTCAGAAATTTCAAAACTGATTCCGCCCACCATAACCCACCGGTTCTGCCAAGACCTGGCAAATTGTTCAGAGAGATTTTCATTATATCCATTGAGCTGCTCCAAATAGGGGCTAATCCCTCCCTCTTTGTAATAATGTCAGACCACCAAGTTGCCTTTAAACTCACAGCAAGAGACAGGTTTAGTTCTAATTCTATCTCCACCCATATCAGAATTATACAGCATGTCACATAAACCCCCAATCTCTTCAGTCAAATTTACAGGAGCATTACTGGCTTGATCGAGGCTAATAATGCAGGTGATAACACTGCATGCATTATCATAAATATGGGGAACCTTGCAAAAATGGTGCTTACGCATCCCATACTTAAAAATAATTACACGGCACATGCCATGATGGTCCAGCCGTCTGCTCGCCTTATGAAAGTAAGGGGATGATATGACAGTAGAGAAAGTACCCAAAGACTCCTACTTCGAGAGGCACGTCAGCCCCCTCCCAATGAGCTGACAATCTGAGTTGTCTTTCCAACAAGTCTAACTCATCAATACCCCGACATTTCCTTAAGAATGAGCGCCTTAATATTAAAAGGGATATGATCAAATTGGCGCCAACACCGCCAGTTTGAGTAACATTGTCCTAGCTCTGCACAAGCGTCTGCAACTCCATTGCCCTCACAGTAAATATGTGAGATATTCACCCTGGGAACCTTCTACAGGAGGATCTGTATATCCCTAATAATGTCTTTCAACTTAATGCCCACATTTGACACATTGTTGATTGCATCAATGACCATTTTAGAGTCCCCCTGGATATATAAATTCCTAATACCAAGGGATATGGCCAATTTAATCCCCCACAAAAGAGCCATAGCCTCAGCATAGTTATTACTTTGACAGCCCAAACCGCCCACATAGACTTATTTTGTTCTTCATTGTTGGAGCTTTGTTGTATTTGAAGATTGTTTTTTAATGGTTTTCTATTGAAGGTTGGACTTATTATTGGCTATAGTTTTTATATGTTATTTCTTAAGACAAATGAGATAAACAACTCATTGTGCCATGATAGGTGTCAATGGTATGCTCTAAAGCCCATATTTTTGCAGGAAGCTTTGATCCTGGGAAATATCATTTCTATATATCTATATTATATTGTCCCATCAAGTTGTGGTCTCTTTCTTTTTTTTTAGCAAAGTTAAAAATGGTATATATTTTGTTCTTCATTGTTGGAGCTTTGTTGTATTTGAAGATTGTTTTTTAATGGTTTTCTATTCAAGGTTGGACTTATTATTGGCTATAGTTTTTATATGTTATTTTTTAAGACAAATGAGATAAAGGCCTCATTGTGCCATGATAGGTGTCCATGGTATGCTCTAAAGCCCACATTTTTACATAAGCTTGGATGCTGGCAGATGTCATTTGTATATATCTATGTTATGTTCTCCTATTGAGTTGTGGGCTTTTGTTTTTAGCAAAGTTAAAAATTGTATATATTTTGTTCATCATAATTGAAGTTTTGTTGTATTTGAAGATTTTTGTACAACTATTTGTTCAGATTTTGACTTATTATTGACTATAGTTTCTTATTATTTGTTACTACAGTAAATTACAACCAAAAAACTAAGTTGTACATAATGTATAAATAGTCTAGTTTATACAATATTCAAATAAACCACTAAAGTGTTGTTTAAATGGGGAGTAAAACTAAATTTTCATGTAACAACCTAAACATTGTTTAAGTAGGGACTAGGGAAAGGTTGTACCAAGTCTTGAATAAACATGGAACAATAAATAAGTCTAGATTAGATAACCAAATTGGTTAGCACCAAGCATTGTAATTTAGGGAAGTTTGCATTGTTCAAGTTACATTGTAGTAAATATGGACATTGAAATTACAATATGAATCTAGAAACATAAAAACTCTAGGTTAAACAAAAAGATATGCCATATTCATTGCTTCAAAAACTTTTAAGCTATTTTTACTAATATTAAATTTTTAACATCCTTATCTTTTCTTTTTTTTTCCTATGACAATCTTTGTTGTGTAGGGACAACATAAAAATTAGTTTTGGCATACTATAAATGCAAAACAAAACATAAATTTTAATTTGTTTATTGGATAGATCATTCCAAGCTTTTGATCTCAATGAATATTAAAATTTAGTTTTGCATCAAGAATTGCTTTGATAGGGAATACATAAATTTTAATTTGTTTATTTGCTAGTTCATTCCAAGTTTTTGATCTCAATGAATACTAAAATTCAGTTTTGCATCAAGAATTGCTTTGATAGGGAATACTTTATTGTCGAGTACTTTTTACCTATCCATCTATGATAGATTGGAGTTGTTTGTCTTAATTGTCTTTAACATTTTAGGATTGTATTGTTTGAGTTATAACTTGTGTATTGATATTCATACACATATTGAAGTGTTGAGATAGACTCATGTTATTGCATGTGGACAATACATATTTATATCAATGGATGCTTAGCTATATAGTCTAACATTCAAAGGCGAGGGTGTAGATTAACTTGTTTTACATTGTCATGATAGTTGAAATGTAGCACAATAGATAGTTGTGGAGTGCATGAAATTCAAAAGAATGGTATTAGTATTAAATTGACTCTATGGCACAAATCTAAGGTATTATTTGTAGAATTATGAAATTTTTTTATGTCGTACAAATCTAGTGTTGTTTACTAGAATCTCAACCATATCAGGGTTACCATTGACTATATATACCATAGACAAAAGATGGGGGTGTCGAGGCAAATTATGCAGGCCTCATGGCTCCCCCTATAGGATGTACACATTTAACACAAACAAAACCTAGAGTATTTGTTGCAATCTTTGTATCCTTTGGGCTCAACTCCTTCATCACCTCCACCTCGTCCTCAACCTCATCTTCATCACAACACTTAGATTCCACCGAAATGGCATAATCAGGAAGATTAATTTTCAAACTTAAAGTTATCTCCTCCACTACTATTTGTAAACATAGTTACCTCCTTTTAATGGCCTATAAATGCTCCAAGTAACAATCAAAATGTACCTCTGAATGAAGTAAAACATCCCCAATATCATCATTCTAAAGGATCGTTGTAGTGGACAACATTGAAGCACAAGTCAAAGACTAAGCTGCATCGAAGGTATTTAGTGTATTACGGGTCTAATAACAAATATTCCATCATCTGTTGCATGTTAACCCCCGAAATAGTCATCCATATCCCTAGCCATAAACTAAATGCTCTACAGCCAAAGGCGAAGACTAATGTTTGTGATGTCTCTCTATCATCACCATGAAATCTACAAGTGCCTCCTCCCTAGAGACACATTGCTTCCTCTTCTTGCCATTCTTCTCAGCCATGACTTCTTAACCCTTCATCTCAACCGCATTCCTCCTACCCATTCTCCGATCACCAACTGCAAATACCATAGACATATGGAGAGCCTCAATATAAAGGAAAATAGAGTGTCGATGAAGATATATCTGCCCATGCCACATACTTGTTGATTCTATCTTTGTGCCTTAATGCAAAATGAATGTCTTACCGAAATCATCATTAGAAAGTCATCTCCTATCACCATCTTTAATCATCAATGGGTAAATGCAAGAAGTTGTGTCCACTTAAGGTGGAAGTTTCGGAGTTAGAAAAAAATCCAAAATCGGGTGACTGAAAATGGGATCCCATTTCTATAAAATGGGATCCCATTCTGTATCGGGATCCCAAGCCTAAAATCCAAAATGGGATCTCGTTCCTTAACGTGATCCCAAACCTAGAACCAAAAACGGGATCGTGTTTAATAAAATGGGATCCTGTTTTCAAAAAGTATTAAATTTTAAAAAAATGGTAGAGACCCCATTTTTCCCAGTCACAGGTGACCGCTGAGAACAGGATCCCGAGTTGAGTCACCATCAAAACAACAAGTAAGTGGATTTTTCCACTTCTACAATTTAGCAATGAATCTTTTGAAGTTTCCCTTGTTTGTTTTGGTGTAAAATACAATCAAAATTTAAATTGTAAATTGTGATTTAGGGTTTCTGTTTATGAAATCAATAGCTATTTTTTGACATTTTAGTTGTAAAATACAATGGAAATTTTGAAAGACTATATCATATAAAAGGATAGAATTTGAACAAACTATCAAAATTTTGTTTAAATTTGAGAATTGAATAGCTGTATTTAGACATTTTAGCTGTAAAACACAATTGAAAATTTGAAAATACTGTATCATATGAAAGGAGAGATTTTGAACAAACTATCAAAATTTGATTTCAATTTGAGTGTTGAATACCTGTATTTAGACATTTTAGCTGTAAAAATACAATTGAAATTTTGAAACGACTGTATCATATGAAAGGAGAGATTTTGAATAAACTGCAAAAAATTATATAGCATTGGGATGATATATATATTTGGTTTTTATAAAATTTACTTATATCAATGTATGTCATTGTATTTTAAAGGTACTATTGAATAGGTAACTGTCATGTAAAAAAATTACAACAAACCATAATAAAACCTTTATCACGTCCTTCATAATCAAACCTTTAGAGACAACCAACTAATCAAGGATTGAGAAAATTTTATAGTTTTTGTGATAGCCAACTAATCAAGAATGAAATTAAGCCAACAAATGTAACTTTAGAGACACTTGTAGTTGTCCTCACTAGCTAGGTTATGCCCTTGGGATGAACATCATGATGTTAATTGTGATACGAGCCTAACTGCATTGGTAATGCTTCCCCTAATCTTAATGACATTCATGTAGGCCCCACTCATGATCCTTACGAAGATCTTTCCACCACTAACCTCTTTCATGATAGGTCACTATCCTTACCATCTCCTTAGACCTATAATACCTTGAGCTTATCGATTGGGACCAACATGAGCCTTAATGATTTGATGTTTTCCAAAATGATGAAGCCATCATGAAACTTATGAAGTGTCAAGACCACATCCCCATTGTAATCATAAGAAAGACTTTTCCACCATACTTAACACCTATGCTTATTTTGGAGAGAAAGAAGAACCCTTTAGTCCTAAGGCACCCTAGTAGGCATAATAGCAACAAGATATAAGAAGAAACTTGTGATTGATTAAAATGATACAATAAAAATGGACACTTCCCAAGAGCTCCAAGCAATGACAAACTTCACCTTCCATTAGATACCACTTAGATACAAGATGACTCCCCTCTCCTTGTTGAGGATGCTATAGACATCAACTTGTGAATAGAAGAGCACCCTAAACTCTCTAAGATATTAGCTCCATTGGACCTTGACATCAAAGAAGGCATAACCATTAGCCTTAAAGATTACGTTGATTTCTTCATGTGGTCTTATGGTGATATGCCTTGAGACTCCATCTTTAAAGTCATGCATCATCTTGTGGTTCACCTCAATGCCAAACCTATTCAATAAAAGCTACGCAAAATATACCCCCAAGTAGCCCTCTTGGTCAAAGAAGAATTGTATAAACTCTTGGATGTGGGGTTCATGAATAGACTATTACTTATCCTAAATGGGTCTCTAATGTGGTCTTAGTTAGCAAGAAAACTAAGGGAATTCATGTTTGCACTAACTTTTGAGATATCAAAAAAGGATACCCTAAAGATAACTTTTCTCTACCAAACATTGATATGATTGTGGATCTCATAGCCATATATATAAAATATTATCATTAATCTAGATATAATATCCCTTGAAACATTTGAGTTAGACATGGAGACACCTAGATTATGGAGAGGTCTATGTAAGAAAACACCTCCTGTAGACTCAACACAAACTTATCCCTCAACCCTCTAAATTGTGACTTACATCATTTGATTACCCTAGAACACACTATAGACAGCTCTATACAAATTTGGCAAAAGATATTTTCTCCTAACAAAAACTTGTATATGTAAAAGTATCTACTACTACATTAGATTTGATATACTTCTTAAAAGGAAAGAGTTGGGACTAACAACTAAATAGAAAACAATAATTTTGCAAATAGGAAATAGGAAACAAAATTGAGCTAGAACCATCTTGACTAATTTATCTTTTTCTAGCTAGATTGAATCCCTACAATCATGTAAGTTAAAAACAAAGCATCAAATTCTTCATTAAATTTAATTCACAAATCATCAGAATATATATTCATCTTCATACTCAGATTAGTCAGGTCTAGGCAACTAGTAACTTCAATCCTATCTCCATTATCAAATTTGGTTGCCATAGGCAACTTCACCGAATTTAGGTTTTCAGATCATGTGGCATGCACAAGATATCCACCTCAAGGTAGTTCTCCAAGTCTAGTTATAGTCTTGCAGATGTTCATTATGATTCTACCTAGGTGGTATGATAGTCCATTGGTTTCTAGATGACATCATTCAATAGCATATCTATGCATCTAAACATTCACCCAAGTCATTGATATATATTGAACATTCACCCTTCATTTAATCAAAGCATCAAATTCTTCATTAATTTAAATCACAAATCATCATAATATATTCATCTTCTTACTCAGATTAAGTCCTAGGCAACTAGTAGTCAATCCTAGATCTCCATTATCAAATTTGGTTGCCATAGCCTGCAACTTCACCAAATTTAGGTTTTTAGATCATATGGCATGCACAAGATATCCACCTCAAGGTAGTTTTCCAAGTCTAGTTATAGTCTGAAGCAGATGTTCATTATGATTCTACCTAGGTGGTATGATAGTCCACTGGTTTCTATGACATCATTCAATAGCATAGATACATCTGTTCTAATTCATTTCTTTTGTCCAAAATGGTTGTGACAATAAAAAAGAAGCTTATTGAATGCATAATCAATAGGAAACCCCGGTCATAATAGGAGGTCTTGAATTTGGTACTAATGATTGTGAGTTCCTTGTAGAATATGATGAACCTTTTGAACAAGAGAACCTTGTAGACCATGATGCATATCTTGATTTAAACTTGAACATTATCGTCATGTGAATGCTTTTAGCCATCCTACAAACTCCTATCACCCTTCATCCTCTTATAGGGATATGCCACACAACCCCTCCAAGTTGACCATGCCAAACCCAAAGTCACAATCCTAAGAGGTCCCTAATTTCCTCCCAATGATCATGAGAACCTTGTAGATCATGATGCATATATTTTGAACAAGACTATCAAGTTCCTTCGCAACAAGAACGTGCAAGTCCAAGTTACCCTTTTCACCAATATCAAGTGTCCTTAAGTCCTTATGTTACCTTTAACAAGGGGGACACCACTCTAGATTATGCATCTTATGGGTATCCTTCATCATCATCCAATTGAATGCCTATCCAAGAGCCTACTAGTCCTATCCCAACACCACCATGTAATCCCAATCATAATTCATTGGTCCATCCACCTTCTAATCCATCAATCCCTTCATTACCCTCACCACCATATAATCCTCCAACTTCACATCCTAAATTTAAATCACCTCTCTTAAATGACCTCTATAGATATGTACTATGAACTATATTACTTGAAGACAAACCTATATGCCATCCCTCTCTATTATGTTTGATCACTCCCAATCCTAATCCATTTCCTCCTATTATCCATCCACCTAATCCTAGACATTCACCCTTCATTGATATATATTGATAGTAAAATAGAGTTTTAAATTGTTCTTAAGGTTTGGGACAATCATCTAGTGTTAAGATCTAGTGCAAATTAAGAGTTATTTAGACTTTAAATTAAATGGGCTTAGTCTGAAGCTAAATAACACACATAAGAGTCAAGTGACTAACAACTAAATAGAAAACAACAATTGCAAATAGGAAATAGGAAACAAAATCAAGCTAGAGTTCACCATCAACTAATATCTTTTTCTAGCTAGATCATCCCTACAATCACAAGTTAAACAAAGCATCCTAACCTTCTTACCTCATCATCTATCTTAAAAGTGGAAGATTTAATCATTACCACATGTATGGTTATATGTCTCTTTGATTATCTAGATAATGCAATTGAATCTCTAGAGGAGTCTTACATCTTAACAATAATTTCATTGCCCCTCATGACAAGTATATTATTGGTTTAAGGCTATCTTAAAGGTCCATATAAAAATCTAGGAATTTAATAACAATTAATTTGTTCAGTCCTTAATGAGTACTTAACATCAAACCAATAGCCAACTCCATAGAAAAATTAACAAAATTGAAACCTTGGATCTAACATATGATAACAAACCTTGAGAACAAATTCATTATGGTAGTCCTAATAGCCCTACTAGTAAATTGATCTTTCTTGTCTCCCTCACTATAAGAATCAAAATTTAGCTCTCGAATGAAAATCCCTTGATTTCAATTTGAAAATTACATCTAGTTCAAGTTATATAATAGCTCTCTTACATTTTGAAATTTGTACATGCATGTATACATTATTTGTATCTTTAATTTAAATTTATTTCAAGTGTAATTTCTTGTTCACACACACACACACACACACACACACACACACACACACACACACACACATATATATATATATATATATATATATATATTCTTGATTTAATTTTAAATTTGTACTTAAGTTTGTATGTTTATATGTATATATGCAGGTTCATATATATATATATATATATCATGAATCTAGATGATATTCACTTTGATGTTGAGGACTTCCTCAATGCACAAGATGATCTGGCCCCACCCGCACCCCCACCCCTAGCGCCAGATGCCCCACCTCTAGATGCCCCACCTCTAGATGACCCACCTCCAGATGACCCACCTCCAGATGACCCACCTCCACCCCCACTTGGAACTGACCAGGCTCGCTTGTGAGCCATAATTAATGAAAATATGGATTCCATACAAGAAAATTTGTATTCCATTCTCAATGAACAATTCATGCCACCTCACTGTTAGATCTAGGGCACACAACTGAGAGGGGGGGTGAATCAATTGTATAAAACTTGCTTCTACTTCAAACACTAGATTCTTCTTTGTTAGATAATAGCATATCAATTAACCATCCATTAAACCACAAAGCATAAACATAGGAGCAGATAAACATCAACACACTTGACACCAAGATTTTGACATGGAAAACCCGGTTAAGGGAAAAACCATGAGGTGACTAACCCAAGGATTATTCTCTGTTAGAAGAATAAGAAAAATGAATGGCACATGCCAGTCAGGGCTCACTACCCAAGCACACTGCTCACAAAGAGGCACACTGCCTACAAGAGACACATTGTCTACAAGATCATAAGTATCACAACCTTGAACTAGAGAATGACATCTTCACTATGTCTGGATCAGTTCCATTTAAGCTCGAGACACACCTGCTCTGTCTTTCACTCTTTCACTATACCACACTCATCCACTACTCCACACACACTGAAACGAATTCACCAACCTTTATTTATACAAGACATCGAATTAGGAACAATCATCTAAGTCGGCAATCAACCATAAGAACATTCGTAAGATGAATAACACATCTGGTCGGCCACCACAAGAACATTTGTGAGATGAACAACTCATCCGGTTGGCTAGTCTAAACAAGAACTTCATTCAGAAGAATATCTTCAATTCTGGGCTCTACCACCAATGCGGATCAACAACACAACCTCAACACGATCCAAGAACCTTCACAAGCTTGCCTAAATGACCAGGAAAATCCGCACTTCCTCTGCTCACTGGAATCTCTTCTCTTCCTCATCTGAAACTTCAAGAACACAGTCTACCACCACTGTCATACTGAAACATGTGCTTCTGGACCTCCAAATCATGAACAAATTGAGATGACACATCATAAGGACATCCCAAACACTCCATCCAATCCACAAGATAGGACAATGCACTTCCGGATCTCACTGGACCTCTTTGTAGGACTCTGTCACTCTAGAGCACCTCCCAGAACCGGTTCTACTTAATCAATCACAACTTCTTCACTTCCTCATGCAGACCTCTGAAATCTTAACTAGATCATCTCAAGACTCATATCTACAAACCCTTTAATCCGCATCCTTTGAATCTCAACCTATTGAGTACTTTTGCCTTCTTCTCATCATTGTTCTTCACTGTTCCTGTTGGAGACTAATTTTCTCAATATCCTCAGCACACAGCTCATCCAATCCTTTTTGTCAATGCAATATGAGTATGACATCAATGAAAACACTGATTAACCTCATACTTGCAACAATCTCCCCCTTTGTCTTTGATGGCAACATATGATGTGAAAAACCATCAAGACAAGATCTTCTCCTTTCTGTCACAGCTCCCCCTAATAGCAACAACTCTTCACATGTCTTCTCTTCCTTTACTACTCCCCCTTTGATCATCAACCAATTGTTTTTCACATGTCTTCTCTCCCCCTTTGACATCAATGGCAAAGGGCTCATACTTGCAATTCTAACACATCAGAATCATACTAGCTGCTCCCCCTTAGTAGTAGCTCCCCATCATCAATCCGGATCACAAGATATGACTGTGATATCCACCGGACTGATGCACATCAGTGCATCCTAGTTCATCACCGAAGGGGCCATGACCCCTAACTTCTCCCGGAGATACTCAAAAGAGTCCTTGGGAAGAGGTTTGGTAAAAATATCTGCTATCTGATCCTTGGAAGGTATATACTCCAATCTGACTTCATCCTTGTTCACTTGTTCTCTTAAAAAGTGAAACTTGATAGATATGTGCTTAATCTTAGAATGCAATACCGAATTCTTAGAAATATTAATTGCACTTGAATTATCACAGAAAATTGTGATAGGCTCCTCATATTCAACTTTAATGTCTCTTAGCATCTGCTTCATCCATAAAATCTGAGTGCAACTACCTACTGCTGCAATGTATTCTACTTCAGTTGTAGACAGAGATATTGCCTCTTATTTCTTGCTTAGCCAAGAAACCAATCTTTTTCCCAAAAAGAATGCTCCTCCACTTTTACTCTTCTGGTCATCCACATCTCCTACCCAATTTGCATCTGTATATGCATGAAGAGAGAAATCATGATCTCTAGGATACCATAGACCATACTCAACTATCCCCTTTAGATATCTAAAAGTTCTTTTGATTGTCATAACATGAGATTCTCTAGGATCAGCCTAAAATCTTGCCACAAGACCAACAGCCTGCATTATATCTAGTCTAGTCTGAGTGAGATACGATAGTCCTCCAATCATTGATCTATACTTAGTCGTATCTATCTTAGGAGAGTCATCATCTTTGCTCAACTTACATCCGGTTGCCATAGGAGTGTTCATTGGCTTTGAATCTTCCATTCTGAATTTCCTTAACAATTCTTTTGCATATTTGGTCTGACAAATAAAGATGCCTTTCTTTGTCTGAGTGATTTGTAGACCCAAGAAGAAATTCATTTCACCAAGCATTGACATTTCAAACTCACTTTTCATTTGATTTGCAAAAGTTTTACACATACTGTCTTTTCCTCCAAAGATGATATCATCAACAAATACTTCAACAATCAAGATGTTTTCCTTATCTATTTGGAAATATAGATTACTATCAGCAGTACCTTTGTTGAAACCAATCTGCACAAGATGCTTATCCAACCTTTCATACCATGCTCTTGGGGCTTGCTTCAAACCATACAGTGCTTTCTTCAACTTGCAGACCATATCATCATGATCAGACAATTGAAATCCATCCGGTTGTTCAATGTATACTTCTTCTTCCAAATCACCATTTAGGAAGGCAGACTTGACATCCATGTAATATACCCTGAAGTCTTTGAAGGCAGCAAATGCAAGAAATAATCTGACTGCTTCAATTCTTGCCACCGGAGCAAAGGTCTCTTCAAAATCAATTCCTTCTATTTGAGAGTAGCCTTTGCAGACCAATCTAGCTTTGTTTCTGATTACTTCACCAACTTCATTTAGTTTGTTTCGGAAGACCCATTTGGTTCCAATCACATTCTTGTTTCTAGGTCTGGGAACAAGATCCCAAGTATGATTTTTCTCAATTTGCATCAATTCTTCCTCCATTGCTTTGGTCCAGTTTTCATCATTGCAAGCTTCATTAACTGTCTTAGGTTCAATCTTTGAAATCAGATAGTATTCATTTGAATCTTGAGCAATTCTTCTCCTTGTTTGTACCCCTTTACTTTTGTCACCTATGATCTGATCTTCAGAATGATTTAGAGTTACATACCTTGGAACTTTGGGAGTTTCTTGCACTACTAATTCTTGATCAGGCTCATTCAGACACACTTCTTCTTCCTGATTTACCGGATCAGTCTGGATCTAAATTTCAGAGGAGGATGGAGCTCCTTGCACCAGAGAATCATTTTGATCATCTTCATCACATTCAAAGAATCTTGAAGGCTTCTCAATTCCTTCATCAACCTTCACATTTGTACTTTCTATCATCTTTCTCAATCTCTTATTGTAACACTGGTATGCTTTGCTTTGAGTGGAGTAACCCAAGAAAATTCCTTCATCACTTCTAGCATCAAACTTTCCTAAATCTTCATCTCTTTTGATGTAACACTTGCTACCAAACACTCTGAAATATCTCACAGTGGGAGTTATGCCAAACCAAAGTTCATAAGAAGTCTTACCGGTATTGCTTCTGATTTGAACTCGATTAAGGGTGTAGACTGCAATGCTGACAGCTTCTCTCCAAAACATCTGAGGAACATTTGCTTCCATCATCATTGTCCTGGCTGCTTCCTGGATGGTCTGGTTCTTTCTCTCAACTACTCCATTCTGTTGTGGAGTCCTAGGAGCAGACAACTGTCTTCTTATGCCATGCTTCTCACAAAAATCTATGAATTCACTGGATGTGAATTCACCACCTCTATTAGACCTTAGACATTTCAGTTTCAATCCAGCTTGATTCTCTACCATAGCCTTGAAGATTTTGAACTTCTCAAGGGCTTCTGATTTCTCTTTTAGGAAGGTAACCCACATCATCTGGGAATGGTCGTCAATTAGTAACTTGAAATATCTATCACCTTGCATACTCTTGATTCTTGTCGGACCACAGAGATCAGTATGAACTAATTCCAACAATCTGGTAGAGGACTGATCCTTGCTTTTGAAAGAGACTCTGCTCTGTTTACCTAGCTGACATTCTTTGCATAAACTATTTGTAGGTTTCACCAATTTTGGAAGATCTCTTACAGCCTGAGTATTGCTTATCTTGATGATGTTATCAAAATTCACATGACACATTCTTCTATGCCATAACCAACTCTAATCAACTTAAACAAATAAACAACTTTTATTGGAACCAACTAGATGGAAGATATTACCTTTTGTTTGAGTACCAGATGCAATCTCAGTTCTGGAGCTTTCAAAGATCCTGCATCTTCCATTCTTGAACTGGAGATCATAGCCTTTGTCCACCAATTGACCAACACTAAGAAGATTGTGCTTCAATCCTTCAACATATAGTACATTACCGATTTTGCTCTTTCCATCAAAAGAAATAGTTCCCCTACCTCTGATTCTACCAGCAGAATTGTCACCAAACTTTACCATTCCTCCTTCATACCTTTCCAAATCTAAGAACTTGTTCTTGTCACCTGTCATGTGGTGAGAACATCCACTGTCAATAACCCAATCATCTTTTTCTTCAACTTGGTCAGCCAAAGCTCTTTCCACAACCTTATGATTGACAGATTCAGAGGATATTGAATCTTCTTCCTTGATGGCAATAAACACCCATTCATTTCTGGATTTGCTTCCCATTTCTGATTCACCATCTGTTACTGCTTCATTATTATCTTCTTCATGAACATAATAACAGTTCTTTTGGAACCTTTGTCTGTTAGCATTTGACCTTGCAGATCTTTCCAGACATCTTGAAGCAAAATGACCAATCTTATTGCAATTGAAGCACTTAAAGGGTAATTTTCCTTCATACTTACTGAATCCTCTTGGTAGTCTTTTTTCAATGAGGGCTTCAAGATGAGCTATTTCTACTTCTTCCTCTTCCATGTCTTTTCTTGCTTAATCATACCATAACAACTTCCTTGAAGAGTTTTCTCCCAGATCAAATCTTTGTTTGCCTCTCACATAGGCACTGGCTTTGAATGCAGATTCAGTCTTGGGGGGATCATCTCCAAACTCTGTCATTTCAAATGCAGCTAGTTTGCCAGCCAATTGCTCTCTTGTGACAGTTGTATGGGCTCTGAATTCATCAATGGCAGCAACCTTGATTTTGTAGGCAGCAGGAAGGGATCTGAGGATTTTGCAAACAATTTCATTTTTATCCAGAACTCCACCAGCATTCCTGATTCCACATACCATCTCATTCACTCTTGGCATAAAGGTAGTGATGTTTTCATCATCTCTCATCTTCAATCTTTCAAATTTCCATTTCAGACTTTGCAACCTTGCACTCTTAACAAACTCATCTCCTTCATGCAGAAGTTCCAGTTTAACCCAGATCTCATATGCAGTTGGTAGGTCAATAACATTTGAGAGTTTTGTATCATTCAATGTGCTTAGAAGAGCTTCTTTGGTCTGTAGATTGTTTTTAGCATTTGTGATTTCATTCAGAGTTGTCGGACCACCCTGTGGAGGTACATATGCCTTTGTGATCATGGACAAGTATGCTTTTCCCATACAAGTGACATCTCATGCGACCTTTCCAGAGCGAGAAATTGGTTCCATCGAACATTAGACTATCCTTCTTGTATGATGACATCCTGGATCTCCTCAAGTGGTTAAGCTCCTTTCAGAGGAACTTGGCTCTGATACCAATTGTTAGATCTAGGGCACACAACTGAGGGGGGGTGAATCAGTTGTATAAAACTTGCTTCTACTTCAAACACTTGATTCTTCTTTGTTAGATAACAGCATATCAATTAACCATCCATGAAACGACAAAGCATAAACATAGGAGCAGATAAACATCAACACTTGACACCAAGATTTTGACGTGGAAAACCTAGTTAAGGGAAAAACCACAGGGTGATTAACCCAAGGATTATTCTATGTTAGAAGAATAAGAAAGATGAATGGCACATGCCAGTCAGGGCTCATTGCCTGAGCACATTACTCACAAAGAGGCACACTGCCTACAAGGGACACACTATCTACAAGATCATAAGTATCACAACCTTGAACTGGAGAATGACATCTTCAGTATGTCTGGATCAGTTCCATTTAAGCTCGAGACACACCTACTCTACCTTTCACTCTTTCGCTATACCACACTCATCCGCTACTCCACACACATTGAAATAAATTCACCAACCTTTATTTATACAAGACATCGACTTAGGAACAATCATCTAAGTTGGCAATCAACCATAAGAACATTCACAAGATGAATAACACATCCGGTCGGCCACCATAAGAACATTTGTGAGATGAACAACTCATCCGGTCAGCCAGTCTGAATAAGAACTTCATCTGGAAGAATATCTTCAATTCCGGGCTCTACCACCAATGCGGATCAACAACACAACCTCAACACGATCCAAGAACCTTCACAAGCTTGTCTAAATGACCAGGAACATCCGCACTTCCTCTACTCACCGAAATCTCTTCTCTTCCTCATCTAGAACTTCAAGAACATAGTCTACTGCCACTGTCATACTGAAACATGTGCTTTCGGACCTCCAAATCATGAACAAATTGAGATGACACATCACAAGGACATCCCAAACACTCCATCCAATCCACAAGATAGGATAATGCACTTCCGAATCTCACCGGACCTCTTTGTAGGACTTTGTCACTCCAGAGCACCTCCCGGAACTGGTTCTACTTGATCAATCACAACTTCTTCACATCCTCATGCAGACCTCTGAAATCTTAACTGGATCATCTCAAGACTCATATCTACAAACCCTTTAATCTGCATCCTCTGAATCTCAACCTATTGAGTACTTTTGCCTTCTTCTCATCACTGTTCTTCACTGTTCCTGTTGGAGACTAATTTTCTCAATATCCTCAGCACACAGCTCATCCAATCCTTTTTGTCAATGCAATATGAGTATGTTGACATCAATGACAACACTGATTAACCTCATACTTGCAACACTCACGTGGTACATTTTGAAGCTTTGATGCAAAACATTGTAGATTATGTGAGGTCTATTGACTCAGACTTTGATGGATTCCAGAAATGGAGAGAGGAGAGGCACCAATTTTATGCTAATGGCCTCTCCTATAAGACTATTTTGGATCTTAAAATCAAAAAAGCTCATTTAGCGCAATATTTTAGACATCCCATTACAAATGAACCTATTCCTGCAAATAAGAAAAGAATATCAATCAGGTGGTGTAGGCATGAAAGAATGTCTACCAATTTTTGGGACAGATGGTGGATGGTGTTTGATTATCCACCTCATGCTAATTGTAAGGTTCCTTTATATTTTTTTAGAAAATTATATGCAGAGTTTGTTCTGAATAAAAAACCCAACTACTTTGATTTTAGATCATTCCAGGGTATTGGTGGTGGCATGCCACAATAGAGGTTGGAGGCACGGGTTGATCCCCAACGACCCATGCCTGTTCAACCTCTTATTGACCCTCTTGTTGCTGCCATTCCTTCGCCCTTCTAGCATCGTGCAGTGGTATCCACACTAGGCACATTAAGTGCACTCTCAGGTAGCCTACATGAGCAGACTTCTATGATGGTATCTTGGGTTAGAGAGCATGGAGGAGTTGATGATGGAAGTGGTCCTAGTACCACTCCACATGTGTTGATGCCTCATACATGTACGAGTTGCAATCAGTTGTGTTATGGACCTTATCAGGCAGCTACACCCACTTCAGCTACACATGCATCATCTGATAATGTGGGCACTGAATCATTTGTTGATTATCTATTTGCTGAGGATCATCCCACTCATCATTCGACACAAGAATATATATAGGTTATGTACACATGTTGAATTTATAACAATTTTTTAAACACGTGTTTTTAATCAACATATAGATCAATTAAATTGTAATATTTTAAAAATTGAATTGTTTGGTGTAGATGATGGCAACAGGGACCATTGATCGAATTAATTTTTCATTGACACCTATTCATCTCGAGCACCCATTTGGGGTACATTTTCAATGAATTATATTTTAAATATTAATTTTATTTACTTGATTTTAATTTGTAATTCAGTCTTGAATGTGTGTACCATTAAATATTTATGAACTTATTTATGAACTGGTTCAGGGTTCTTCCACATTGAATACTCCATCTTAGGGTGTCTCGAGCACTCCTCCATCATTGGGCATCTCACATAACACTCTTACAGTATGTATATATTGTTTTAAAAAACTATATATACTTAGATTTTTCTATTTTGGTATCACTGTATCTGAAAACGTGCACATGTACTATTTAATATATATTAAAAATATGTCTATGCAGGTTGACACAACAATGAGGATGGGCATTGCCGCACACTTGGATAATCCAAGTTTATATCAGGAGTCAACTGCATTTCAGGTAGTTCAAAAATGTATAACATGTACACAAGTCAATTATATATATGTTTTAAAACCTAATTTATACACACATGTGCTAACTTATAAATGACCTTGTAGGAGCTTGTTAGTGACACCTTTCATCAACACAGAACACATGCAGAGCAGGAGGACAGAGGAGATGGACAGCCTGATACGGTATAATTTAAAATTTAGATTATATTTAAATTCAATTAAAATATACATTGTGAACTTAAAGTAAATTTCCTTATAGATATATATGTTGACATGTGTTCAAAATTCTTTTTCTTTTATAGCTTGAGACATGTCATGTAGCTAAGCCTGTAGAGACAGGTCCTGGAATAGAGGATGCACAACAAGTTCCTCTTATGGTATAATAATTTAAATATGATAACTTATAAATTAAATTGAATTAAATCATTTTTAATATCATCTTACATCTAATTTCAACTTGAACTTTCTCTTGTATTAAATAGATTGATTCAGAGCATGTAGAGACAGGTCCAGGTGCACCAGAGCATGCCTCTCAGCCTTGCATGGTAATTTAATTTTACGATAAAAATTAAAAATTTAAAAATTGTCATTAAATCATTTTTAATCATCTTACATCTGATTTCATCTAAATCTTTCTCTTCTACAGAGTGATTCAGGTCATCTGAGTAGTTTGCATGGTGTGAAGAGGACTCTTGATTATAGAGCTAGTATGTGATAGGTTATTGAACATGGGCTACATAATTTGACTATTTCATGGACTATGTTATATTATACTATTTGTCATGGACTTTATATATATAGTGTTGAACATGGACTTTATATTTTGAATGTATGGGACTTTGTATATTTTTTGAACATGGACTTGGAGTTTATACAACCTGACTTTATATTTAAATAGTTTATAATTATGGATTTTTTAAGGTTAAATATATTTGTAATCTTCCCCTTGTGACTTTATATAAAAGAAGTTGTAAATGACTTTATATATTTACATACTCTTTTGTTTGGTTGAAAAGTATTTCATATTTAACAAATTTATGAGTAGTTCTTTCCAAAACTTGTATATGCAAAAAAAACCACTTGAGAAAACATGTTTTGAACCTGTCTTATTTTATTTGAATCCTAGGAGGATTAGAGGATGTCCAAACTTGTAATTTAGTGCGTTATGTTATAGAATTTGTAGTTCATATCCATAAAAAACTCTAGATTAGTATGCAAATACACATTCAAGATGAGCATAAGACTTTTGTACTATAATTGTATTTGATGAAAGAAGAATTGCATAGTGTTATACATGCCACAATTTAATGGTATGAACTTAGATCTATCTATACATTATATAAACCCTAACAAGATATCCAAATATGATAAACTAATTAGAAATTATTGATCTAAAAAACCCTAATGAAAGAGAAACCCTAAGGGGGAACCTTAAGTCATGTAAGCAATGTTGGGTTCACTAATAAATGTAAATAAATAAATGATTTATGTATAAATTATCTAGTCTAATTAATCTAATGCAAATAATTAAGCATTATTAAACTAGATAAAATCTAGAGTCGGGTTGATAAATTGATAGTAATAATATGATAATTAAATGAGGAATTAATTACTTAGTTCTAATATCAACAATAGAAGAATAATGTTGATGATGTGCAAAATTGATTCACCACTTGTTGATGCATATGAGGGGCTCCAATGAAATCAAAGGAATGAAACACAAGGCATTGCTTGCAATTATTCTTGTTACTTAGTAAGAAAGATCAAGCAAACATGTACATGTTTAGTTTTAGACATTCATTAATAATTTCATACATGAATACATACAAGTCCTACCAAGGAATTTTAACAATTTCAAACATGGTAAAAATTTAACATCTTAGACTAGATACTAATCTAGAATACGGAGGTGTGCAAGAAGTTGTGTCCACTTTTTGGCCAAAAAGTGGAAGTGTTTTTCCCGATTTTCAGAATTTGTCACATTTGACCTAAAAATTTGAAGCACTTAAAGGTGGAATCTTAGAAAAAGTCACTAAATATGAAATGTAGTACTCGGAGTCTAGTTTCCAAATATGTAATTTTTTTCAATACCCAGATGACAGAAATTGATTTTGAATAGGCGTTTCTAAAAACCACTGTTTAAAAGTCTCTTTTTTTTACTATACCATGTACATGTACGTCATCCATATTTTGACCTAAATAATCATATTTTTCAAAATCCTTTTGGGAAAAGCTTTGTAACTCACTGAAGCACGTTTTTCATATTTATTTGTAATTTTTTATTGAATAATTTTTTTTATTAATTTTTTATTGTTCATTTTTTATCTTTTAAAAAATCATCGTGTACGTCACACATAAGATGACCTAAACTTAACATTTTTTAAAATTGAAAAGAATTGTCTAAAGTACGTTTCCATACAATTTTTTTTACAAAAAAGTATTTTAATAAAAAGTTATTAAAATATTAAAAAACCCTAATAATTCAAGGTTATGAACCTATTTCATCAGAAATTGATTAAAAAATAGAAAAATTAATTTAATTGTAAAAAAAATTACATATTTAGAATCTACATTGTCTCCTCTATAATGGGTTTTAATTTCGTCAAAATATTCTGCAAAATAGACCTTTAAATATATGCCCAAAGTCACTATTTTGTTGTGACATTGACAGGGCCTTCAAGTTGTAGGTTAAACTAGGTCCAGAGGTCAGGGTCGGGTCCCCAAAGCATTTTCCAAAGCGGGTTACAAAGCAAAACCTGAGCCTAAAATTCAAATTTTGAATAACGGGATCCCGTTTCTTTCTTCATCGGTCGTAAATAAAATGGGATCCCGTTTAATAAACTAGATCGCGTAGTAAACAGGATCCCATTTTGTAAATGGGATCCCGTTTCTTATTTGCCCCCTTTTTTAATAAGACTGTACTATGACTGTCATTTCTGCAACTTGCCCTACAGTACGGCCGACAGTGACTCTTGCAGCATTCTTTGGCATATTTCTTTCTTTTGCAGGTCCATCAACTTGAAGTATTGTTGGTATTTTGATAGAAGCCATCATGGAGATGTTATTTGAGTGAAATTTTGTTGAATTGGTACTTGTTTGAAGGACTTGAAACACATTCAAGTTTTTGACAATCACTTGTACATGCTTCATAAATTTTTTTAATTATGGGATCACAAAGTCGTAATAAGAGGAAAGATAGGAAGCTATTAACCCCTGAAGAAATTGAAGCAAAGAGAGTGAAGGAGGCAAAAAGACAAAGAGATAGAAGAGTAAAGATTCAATCAGTGAACAATGCTAAAGCATCCAATTCCACAACTATTGAAGATAAAAACATTGAGGAGACCATGGATATAGATGATGCAAGTTTGCAAGAGGAGAATGTGGAAACTAATACGATTATGCAAACTACTCCTGGTATGTCTTCAAATCCCTCTATTAATGCTATGGAGAATGTTTCAATGGGCACAAATCTAGGTACTTCTTCAAATCCACTTTTGAATGAAATAGAAATAGTGTTGATAGGAGATTTAAAACAAGCTGGATATAACAATGTTGAGATTGATAATATTCGTAGAGATCAAAATTTGAAACAAATTGTAGTTGAAAATGAAAATGAAAATCCTTTTGTTGAAAATGAAAATGAAAATCCTTTTGTTGTTGAAAATGAAAATGAAAACCGTTTTGTTGTTGAAAATGAAAATGAAAACCGTTTTGTTGTTGAAAATGAAAACAAAAATTCTTTTGTTGAAAATGAAAATGAAAATCGTTTTGTTGTTGAAAATGAAAATGAAAATCCTTTTGTTGAAAATGAAAATGAACATCATTTTGTTGTTGAAAATGAAAACGAAAATCCTTTTGTTGAAAATGAAAATGAAAACCATTTTGTTGTTGAAAATGAAAATCGTTTTGAAGTTGAAAATGAAAATAAAAATCTAGGAAGTGATGTTGAAAATGAGAAATATTTTTTCAAAATTGAAAGAGATGTTTTGGATAATCTTCCTGGTAAAATTTCTTGGAGACAAATAAGAACACATGCCAATAGATTATATAAGGAATTTTTTTATCGTAAAAAACTATCATTTCAATGTCAACTAATGATGCAATTAATGAGAATGTGGAAAATGAGAAAAGTAATGAAAATGTTAGGCATTTTTGTTAAACCAAGAAGAAAAGATCAATCACTAAAACATGCTATGTCTACTATTGCTAGTACCATTGAGTCTATTGGAAGTAATAGTCAATCCAAAGATAAAAATGCAGCAAGACGAGCTATAACAACTGCTATAGTGAATAAAACAACTTTGAATAGAAGAATGGTAAGCAATATTAGTGGAATTCTAAAAATACATCCTAAAACATTGGTAAGAGTGGTAAAAAGAAGAGAAAGTATAGAAAATGATCCAATTAACCAATGTTGGAGTTTTAGTGGTCGACTCCTAAGATCTGACATGAAACTAAATGTTGAAATCAGATCTTTGATCAAAAAATATTGGCATGATAATACTAGGGTATCGTCTAATGCTAGAGATGTTTTAAAATTAAGAGTGGGGTCTAAAGTTCGCGATCCTCCTCTAAAACACCTATTAGATACAACGCAAACTGAATTTTATAGAAAATTTTGTGATGAATTAGTGTTACCTGGTAATATTAAAATAAGTCAAAGATCTTTTGAAAAATGCAAACCATGGTATGTAAAGATTAATAAGAAATGAATATCTTGTTGTTGTAAAACGCATGTTTAATTTCGTTATTATTATGATGTGTTTCAATATATACGTTGTACTTTACATCGTAACATGATTATACAGGAATGTGATATTAATATGCCAACTGAAGCAATAAAAGAGTTTATATCAAGTTTGTTCTGTGAAAGATCTAATGAAAAAGGTTTTTATTTAAGTTCATGTATTTTTGGACAATGCACTAGTTGTGGCAATCTTTCTTTGTTAAGAGTTTGTATGCATGAAAGTGTTGAAAATGATTTTGGACAACAATTAGTGGATGTTAAAAGATTTAAGAATGTTGAATATTCTTTAAAAGATGGAAAATTTGGAAAGCGTTGTGATTTAATTACAGAAAAGGTTAGTGTGCATGCATTCATATCAGAATTTAAAAGTAAAATTGTACCAAAATATGTCAAGCACTCTCAACAAGCTCGATGGCTTGATGGACAATTTCGTGAATGTAGAAACACATTTCCAGTTGGTAGTATTCTATCAGTGGTTGATTTTGCGGAAAACTATACTTTAGCTCCGCAAGAGGAAATTCAATCACAATATTACAATTCAGTGCAGGTTGCTATGTTTGTTCATATTGTTTATAGACATGCAGATGATAGCACAGAGAATGATAGAAAAGTTTTGAGGGAGTATCATTTCTATTTGAGTGACAACCGGTTACACTCGTCAGAGTTTGTTCAATATTGTTTCAATATATTTTATACAAATTTAAGAGAAAGAGGAATCTAGATGACTGAACATCTTATATGGTCAGATAATTGTACGGGATAGTTCAAGAATGGTCGAATGTTCTATTGGTTATGTAGGGTTCACAAGGAGAATAATGTCCAACATATGTGGAATTTTTTTGAAGCTGGACATGGTAAAGGAGAACATGATGGAGCTGGTGTGTGTGTTAAAAGAATTCTTGCTAGACAACAATTAAAATTTGAGGATGCAGTAAAATTTAAAGATGCACGTGGGATTGTATATTAGTGCAATACAATATTATGTACACCTGGATCAAGCGAGTACTCTACAATTCGTCGATTCTTTTGGTTGGTTGAAGAAGAAAATATTCTACCTAGACTTGATTGCCAAACAATCAGTGGATCTACTAAATGGCATTCATTTAGGAGTTCAAATGCAAGTACATGGACTATCTGGACAAGGGAGCTTGCATGTTTTTGTCAGTTTTGTATTTCAGGAGATTGGGAAGCATGTGAGAATACAGAATGGGTTGAAGAGTGGAAACAAGGACCATTGACACTTGCACAAGCACACAATCAAAGTGAAACAACAATTGAAGACAATGATCAACTGTTTGTATCAGACGATTATGACCGTGTTTCAGACCTTGTACAAGAAGGTAATTTAATTCAAATCATTTCATTTTATTTCACTTTGATTACTAATTTGTAGTGCTTTTATTTATTTATGTGTGCATATGAATGCATGTATGTTGATTGGTCAAATTTTATGGACATGTGCAAGTTATTAAATCAAAATTTGTTTTGTAGTACATGTGTATGCTGTTGTTGCACCAAAGAATAATGAAGAGGAAACTAAATATTGGTTGGCTCGTTGTGTGGAGACTAAACATAAGTTAACAGCACCTCGAGAACATGATGATGGCTTTCTTTATCCAACAGGTTTGGTGATCCCCTTAAGACATCCCCTTAAGCAAATTTTGATAACAAGTCTTTGATCCCCTTAAGCAAATTTTAAGAACTTCTTTGATCCCCTTAAGCAAATTTTAAGTATTTCTTTGATGATGCCTATCATTATCCAATAGGTTCGGTGGTGGTTGTTGGCACTTGGCTATGGAAATACCTAATAAGGAAGAATGGTTTGCCTACATTCGAAGATTATGAAACACATAAGAAGATTATACACTACTCACATTTGGTGTTGGCAACAAATATAAAACTGGAGAGGTATCGCAGAAAACCTACAAATAAAGAGCTAGAGAACATTTCTATGGAAGACCATGAGACAATCATCGATGCATTAGAAAAAAGAGAGGATGGAGATGGTACAATGGAATAAGTAAATATAGGTAAATATAGTTAAATAGATTTATATTGTTGTTTTAAATATGTATTAAATACATGTTTTGATATTTCTTGTGCGTTATTAGTTGAAATTGATTTAATTTATCCTTTTATATCCTCAGGCCATCATCACAAATTCATCAAATACTTTGAAACAAAAACTTGAGAGGCACTTGTAAATACAGGTACAAATTGTGTATATCTAGATAGTTTTATATAAATTAAAATACATGTTTTGATTAAGATATATTGATAAATTGCTTGTATTATTTTTATATCAGGTGGCATGAAGACCTGCTACATTCTCCTCAAGTTTTGGATTTTCTTGAGATGGCATATAATGACATTTTGTATTTACATTATTTTGAGTTGGCATATATGTACATACACAATTACATTATTACACATTTTGTACAAAAATTTGTATACATGTGTATGTACACAATTTTATATTCTACAGTATTAAATTTATCAAAATTATTATTTTATGTATTTTATTTGTTAAATGTCCATGTTTTTCTAGTTAGAATTTACTTTAAATTTGATTTATTATATTGTTCAATTTGGTTGCCTTGGGCAACTTCACCAAAGTTTGAGAACTTAAGATGTCCCCTTAAGACATCGTAAATTAGGACCCCTTAAGACATTAAAAAAGTTAGCATACAACTTCCACCTTAAGTGGACACTACAAATGCAAGAAGTTGTTTAATTTTATTGAAGTTCTACATGGAGAGCTCTACAAATGTATTATCTCTGTAATCCCATTCTTGAGATAATACATTGGGTTTGTGGTGCTTTGGAGGCCAGGTTTTTTCTAAAAGGGTTTTTGCAAGGTGCATCTTGTGTTATCTTGTAATTATGCTTTATTCTTCTTTTGTATTATAGATTCTGCATACTATTTAGCATAGTTTCTCTCATTAAGGTTATGTGGAATTAGTATTTGTGGCTTGAAACTCCTAACATTTGGTATCTATATGTACTAAAATTACATCAAGCCTACATGACAATTTGATGATGATAAATAAGTCCTAATCATAGTCATGTAGGTGTGAATTACACTCCTACCACTAGTTTCACTCTTGGTGGCATGTCCTGTGTGTTCTTCCCCTCTTGACCATCTTTTTCAACCCCCAAATTGACCTTCCCTACCTCACATTTTTACCTAGTGCCCCCTTCATTTTTCCTACTTAGGGTCACCTCTTTGTGTCTTAGGGTTGCCCCTAGTGTCTCTAGGTTACTTGAGTGACCTTAATTAGTAAAAGTGGTGACCTTATCCTAAAATGGGTGACCTTGTGGTTTTTAATGCATGAAATAACTCATATTTTTATCTTTTCTTCTTGATTTTTAACCCATTTTAACTCCCATTTTTTGTGCTAACTTGTGCTTTTCCTCACTTTATTTCTATTTTGAACTCATGATCAAATCTTATCTCTTCTAAATTGTTTCCATTTTCTCTTTGAGTTCATTTTAGTTTTCTTTTAGTTTTCTCAAGTCTTCTAATTTTCTTCCTATCTTCTCTCTTATTCATGGAATTGCTTCCATTTCTTATTAAGTTAAATATTTATTTTGATCTGGTCTCTTCTTCTCTTCCCTTTTATTTCTACCTATAAATACCCCTCATCTCTTCATTATTTATCATCAAGAAGTTTCACACACTTCTCTCATAGAAGCTTCTTTAAAAGTTTCCGCACAAACTTCATTAAGATTCTTCACAGGTCTTTGAGTGTCTTAGTTTAGTTTGAGTTTTAATTTTGCAAATATTCAAATATTTCCTTTTAGGAGGTTGTCTTCAAGTATTATTTTCTCATCCAAGCTTATGTATAGCAGCCCCTCTAGCTTTTTATTCTCACACAAGGATCAAGCCTTCCCTCTTTCAAATTTGTTTTTGATTAAGATAAGCTAGAAAAAGGGTCCTATTCCCTTACAAATCCAAAGAGTTCAACAAACTAGCATGAAGAAAATTAAAGACCACCAATACAACAAAAAACACTAGCTACAATAAACTAGGATAGGTGACAGAACAGACAAAAAATAACTAGAAAATAACATACAGACAACAACATAAACAACACCAAACCCTCCATAGAACATAGAGAAATTACTTCCTGCAACTAGAGAGCAGGGAATCCCAATCCTTTCTCATAGAATTCAAGGTGTCATCCCAATTGGCCACACCCAAAACCAATTCTTTCAAATTTGTTATTTCTTCTAATCCACTTTTCATTCCCTTATGTCTCGAAATTCATGTAATGCTCATGAAGACACTTAATAAAATTCCAAATCTTCACTATTAATATCATCTTTTTAGATTACAATGCCCTATCATATCCCTTGAAAGAAAACCCATGAAAATTACAATGAAAATGCTCTAAAATCTATCACTAGAACAAAACCCTAGAGGTTTATGCATGTTTTTCTTTGTTTTTTTTAGTCTCTCCTTTGCAACTAGTTTTCCATCTCTCAGTTTAATGAGATACTATAATATATAGATCATTCAATGTCAACAAGCAATGTTGGACAAGGACCTTGGTCACTTGAGAGTTAAATGTCCACCCATACTTTCTCGTGTCACTTTCACATGGCACACACTTGATTATCATGCTGAATTATACCATTATCCCATACCTTTATGCCCAAATCATATTTTTGAGGGGTCCACCGATGTTAAGAGGAATTTGGAGGAAATATTACATCATATCATGTCCATTGAAAGTCATTAATGGTGGTTCTAAGTCATGCAGGGGAGTACTTGGGGTGGGTGGAATCTTTTGAAGAAGTTGTAGAAATTTGACTTGGGACAGGGTATATGAACTTGGCAAACTTTTGCAAAAAATGTTACAAAACTTCAGGTGGGAATTGGATGAAATGAATTGAAGAAAGGAATGATTTCTTCAAGGCAGTTAGGCTTCTACAATTAGGAAGAAATGAGTGTTTCGATGTTATGGGGAAATGATGTAAAACTAGACAATAGGATAGGAAGTGGGATGGGATAAATCATATCCTAAAGTTAATCTAGCTTTCACAAAGTGGAGGGAAGGGAAGATACAAAGTAATATAAATTGTGGGAGAACCATATGGGACCATAGCTAGGAAGTGGAGGGGAGAAGTAGATGAGATCCAGGGCCTTTTGTCTAAAAATGTAAAGTATTAAGATCTTATAAGTTCTTGCAGACCTAAACTTATTTTAAAATTTGATTCACATCCAAGGTTTGTGTTCATAGGATGAAACATGTCAAGCACAAGATTTCCTTGAGTCCTAATGGACACTAAAGATCGTATTAAAAGGACTAAGGGAAGTTCTCATTTTAGTAGTTACACTAAGATTTGAAATTAAAGTTGACAAATCCTAATGAGCTTGGGCAAGCTTAGGGGAAGGTATAGATTTATATTATTATTATTTTTTATTTTGACAAGTTAAGCTTAGTCCAATTAGATAATGACACCTAGAGTATGATATAGTAAGAACAGTTTAGCTTAGTCCAATTAGAGAATGACACCTTGAGTATGATATAGTAAGTATATTTCAATGATTTGACAGGATAATTAAGGTAATAAATGGTTTCATTTTGTAAAATATTGGAATATTCCATCAATTTTCTTTGCATTAATGAAGTAAATCTATGATGAAATCTTTTGTCTTGTAAATTAAGTTGTTTATTAATCAACTTATCAAATCAAGTGATTTCTCATGATTATTTCTCAAATACATGTATATGAATCTTATTGTGGAGAAGACTGTGAAACAAAATAAGAAGTCAACTAGAACCAAAGTGATGAGAGTTTATTCAACTATAAATAGTTTGTGTAGAAGCATAAATGGAATCTAAGTTACTAGATTGCAAGGACACTCTATGATATCCACATAAGGCCTTGGGATTTAATTTAATATAATATTTCTTCATAGATTAGCTAGAGGACAAAGGAGATGTAGTCACAAATGTTGGTAGGTTAGAGCATCCTACTTACATAGGCTGGATAGAAAATTTGATGTGTTTAACTTTTTAGATATCTTGCTAGATACTTTTAGGCATTGTACCATAAATGTAGACTATATCAATAATGTAGAAAATTAGACTATAATAATGGTGAGAGAAGTAGTTTTCAAATAAATGTTGAATTCACTTGAACCCACTTTGAGGTACAATGTTATAGTTGCAAGGTAATGGTCTCAAGAGTATAATGTAATTGAAGTGTTAAAAGATTGGGCTAGTCCTAATGTGGATTTAAAAAGTTAAGGAATGTGGAGGATTACACAATTGTAAGTTTTCCTAGTGAAATGAAAGAGGCCATGATTATGATGTGCAAACTATTTGGGAACAAAGACTCAATACATTTAAATGCTAGATGGGTGTCATTATTACACATGTGATTTTGGAAAGGCTAATGATTCATAACTATGGGGAGTTGAGATCATTGTAGATCTCTAAATAGGTATTTTTTGTAGGCTACCAAAGGGGAAGATTTCTACTAACTTCATTCCTAATTTGTGTCATTTATGCTACAATGAAATTCCCACCTCCACTAATAAATTGTAGGCCTAGTTCCAAAGTTATAGTTCACATGTTTTTTTATCAACAATTATCCTTGTAGGCACTCCTCCACCCATTTGGTGAACAAGTTGTGTCCACTTAAGACATCGTAAATTAGGACCCCTTAAGACATCTTAAATTACATGATCAACACAAGATGTTCAAGCACCAAGGCACTTGGATAAATATAACTATAACCATGCTAGGATCATTTAATATAACTTAGTTGATCTCTAGATGAGAAGATGTGAGAGATTGATCCCTCCTAGTAGGCAAGAGATCCTCATGAACTTATCTCACTTTTTAATGCTTTGTTTTGATTTGCTTACCATTTTATTGCTTAAAATTTGACCAGGACCTAAATATGCATACCATGAACGAATGGAGGAACTTTATTAGGACCTCATCACTATATAAATTATTTCAATGCAATTTCTTCATTAAGCGCAAATCTAGATCAACACTCTGACACTTGTAGATTTATATATGACAATTGATTATTGCTATTGATGCCAATCTATATATCTTATTATGGTTGATCTCAAATGTTTACATTTCTTTTCCTTCATGCACATGGTTAGATTAGTGTTTGATTTATGATTAAATTTAGGGATGCTTGTATATACATATGTATGTGATGTTATGCTTTTATAGTTTATGATGTATATGCAATGTATGTATGCATGGATAACATATTTATAAATATGGATGCACCTAAACTAACATGATGGTTTTACATGATTATTACTTTGACATGTGTATGATTTTGAACTACGACAAGATTGCATTTATTGTGTGACATGTAAAAATATATAGTCCAGGTTCAACAATATATATATAAAGTCCAGGTCCATGTTAAAAAAAATATATAAAGTCCACATGTTCAACAATATATATATATAAAGTCCATGACAAACAGTATATAACAAATAGTCCATTAAATAGTCAAATATATAAAGTCCAGGTCCATGTTCAAAAAAATATATAAAGTCCATGTTCAACAATATATATATATATAAAGTTCATGACAAACAGTATATAACAAATAGTCCATGAAATAGTCAAATATATAAAGTCCAGGTTCAACAATATATATATAAAGTCCATGACAAACAATATCTAACAAATAGTCCATGAAATAGTCAAATTATACATAGCCCATGTTTGAAATAACCTATCACATACTATCTCTATCATCAAGAGTCCTCTTCACACCATGCGAACTACTCAGATGACCTGAATCACTCTGCAAAAGAGAGATTTATATGAAATTAGATGTAAGATGATAAGGAAATCTAATTTAATGACAATTTTTAAATTTATAATTTATATCATAAAATTAAATTACCGTGTGAGGCTGAGAGGCATGCTCTGGTGCACCTGGACCTATGTCTCCATGCTCTGAATCAATCTATTTAATACAAGAGAAAGTTCAAGTTGAAATTAGATATACTTGACGATTTTAAAAATGATTTAATTCAATTTAATTTATAAGAACTATCATATTTAAAAATTATTATATCGTAAGAGGAACTTGTTGTGAATCCTCTATTCCAGGACTTGTCTCTACAGGCTTAGCTCCATGACATGTATCAAGCTATAATTTAAGAAAAAAGAATTTTGAATGTACATGTCAACATATATATATATATATAAAGAAATTTACTTTAAGTTCACAACGTATATTTTAATTGTTCAATTTAAATATAATCTAAATTTTCAATTATACCGTATCAGGTTGCCCATCTCCTCTGTCCTCCTGCTCTGCATGTGCTATGTGTTGATCATGAAACGTGTCACTAACAAGCTCCTACAATGTCATTTATATTTAAGTTAGCACATGTGTGTACAAATCAGATTTTAAAACATATATATAATTGACTTACAGTGTACATGTTATTAAATACGTTTTTCAACAACCTGAAATGCAGTCGACTCCTGATATAAACTTGGATTATCCAAGTGTGCTACAATGGCCATTCTCATAGTTGTGTCAACCTGCATAGACATATTTATAAAATATTAAATAGTACATGTGCACGTTTTTAGATATACTGATATCAGAATAGAAAAATTTAAGTATATATATAGTTTTTTAAAACAATATACATACTGTAAGAGTGTCATGTGAGATGCCCAATGATGGAGGAGTGCTCGAGACACCCTAAGATGGAGGATTCAATGTGGAAGAACCCTGAACCAGTTCATAAATAAGTTCATAAATATTTAATTGTACACACATTCAAGACTAAATTTTACAAATTTACAAATCATTGAAAATGTACCCCAAATGGGTGCCCAAGATGAACAGGTGTCGATGAAAAATTAATTCGATCAATTGTGACCCCTGTTGCCATCATCTACACCAAACAAACCAAACAATTCGATTGTTAAAATATTACAATTTAATTGATCATCTATATGTTGATTAAAAACACGTGGTTAAAAAATTGTTTTAAATTCAACATGTGTACATAACCTATATATACCTGTGTCAAATGATCAGTGGGATGATCCTCAGCAAATAGATAATCAACAAATGATTCAGTACCCACATTATCAGATGATGCATGTGTAGCTGAAGTGGGTGCAATTGCCTGATCAGGTCCATAACACAACTGATTGCAACTCGTACATGTATGAGGCATCGACACATGTGGAGTGGCACTATGACCACTTCCATTCATCAACTCCTCCATGCTCTCTAACTCGAGCTACCATCATAGAAGTTTGCTCATGTAGGCTACCTGAGAGTGCACTCAATGTGCCTAGTGTGGATACCACTGCACGATGCTCGAAGGGCGAAGGAATGGCAGCAACAGGAGGGTCAATAAGAGGTTGAACAGGCACCAGTCGTTGGGGATCAACCCATGCCCCCAACCTCTGTTGTGGCATACCACCACCAACACCCTAGAATGATCTAAAATCAAAGTAGTTGGGTTTTTTATTCATAACAAACTCTACATATAATTTTCTCAAAAAATATAAAGGAACCTCACAATTAGCATGAGGTGGATAATCAAACACCATCCACCATCTATCCCAAAAATTGGCAGACATTCCTTCATGCCTACACCACCTGATTGATATTCTTTTCTTATTTGCAGGAATAGGTTCATTTGTAATGGGATGTCTAAAATATTGTGCTAAATGAGCTTTTGTGATTTTAAGATCCAAAATAGTCTTATAGGAGAGGCCATCAGCATAAAATTGGTGCCTCTCCTCTCTCCATTTCCGGAATCCATCAAAATTCGATTCAATAGACCTCACAGAATCTACAATGTTTTGCATCAAAGATGCAAAACGTACTACGTGAGGTGGCATGAATTGTTCACTGCGAATGGAATTCAGTTTTTCTTATATTGAATCCACATTTTCATTTATTATGGCTCGCAAGCGAGTTTGGTCAGTTCCAGGTGGGGGTGGAGGTGGAGGTGGAGGCAGGTCATCTGCAGGTGGGGCATCTAGAGGTGGGGCATTTGGTGGTGGGGGTGGGGGTGCGGCCAGATCATCTTGTGCATTAAGGAAGTCCTCAACATCAAAGTGAATATCATCTAGATTCATGATGTATATATAAAAATCTAGATATGAACCTGCATATATATACATATAAACATAAAAACTTCAGTACAAATTTAAAATTAAATCAAGAATATATATATATATATGTTTCAAGAAATTACACTTGAAATAAATTTAAATTAAAAACATACAAATAATGTATACATGCATGTACAAATTTCAAAATTTAAGAGAGCTATTAGGACTACCATAATGATTGATACAATGGGCAATATATATTTCAAAATTTCAATGTGCATTTAAGTAAGGAAACTTCTCTGGACAATCATCATGTATTTCTTAAATGTGAATATGCATCCCAAATTTTGGACTATTTTAAAGAAATATGGTGCATTTAGGAACTTGGTGATTGTTGGGGTAAAGAGGAATATAAGATCATGCTAGAAGAGGCACTGATTAGGCTCATAATTGGCCAAGGTTGCTTTGAATAAGGTTAAAACAAGGAGATACCCATGCTGATATTCACACCCTTTGGTCCACACCTACATTGGGATGGATTAAGCTTGATATTTTGATGGGTAGCCAAGGGTAATCCTAGTGAAATAGGAGGAGTATGTTTATTAAGAGATGATAAGGGAAAACCTCTACCTATCTTAAGGCTTATGATTTTGGTGTCAAGAACAATAATATGGTAGATTCTAGGGCCATAATATCCAGGGCCTCAAGATGACTTGGAAACTAAACAAGATATCCCTTAGTGTGGAAGGAGATTCCAAGATCAACATTGATCATATGAAAAAGCATAGATGAAGCTTGTGGTTATTGGAAACTATTATATATTGGAAGCTAGAAACTTGGTGAATACTTGTTTAAATCTATCTCCTTCAAACATATCGAAAGAAAAGGTAATTATATTCTAGACTAGGCAGATAATGAAAGAAATCATTAAATTGCTCCTAGACATCTAGCATTTGTTGATAAGAATATTTTTTTTACATTCAACTTGAAATCCCTAAGTTGTGCCTCCATGCTATCAAATGTTACTTGTATCTACCTTCTATACAATGTTATTGAAGGGGTAGAAGGTTAGGCTAAGGATTTCTATATTGCTACTTAGATAAATTCCACATCTTCAATGTGTGGCATGAGCATATGCACAAAGCCTTGGAGGATATTTCTAAGATAATGAAGATAAACCTTCATGTCTTGATGCTAAATTGGATGATTCTATCGACTATGAGAATTAAGATGAGGAGGAGGTGACATAAATCCCTCCTATCAAATTCAAACAATGTTAAAAAGTCAAGGAAGTGGTAGAGGCTTTGTAAGGCTTGTGTAATTTGTCCCACCACCCTAGGATAAAGTTTTTTAGTTTATTAGTAATTCTAACACTACTTCAACTTATTACTCTAGGGTTAGGGCCACTATAATTTTCCCTACCACTAATATATCTTAAGACACCTATTGGTTTATGTTTGATGTCATTGTAGTATATTAATTTTCCCTACCAATATTGATTGAACAAAATTATACCATATTTATTAAGTACTCTAGCTCAGTGATCTTAAGATTAATGAAATCAGGACTAACTATATCATCATTATGCTTAGATACACCCAACATGCTAATCAAGAACTTAATTACCTTCACAACCCTATTAGCATTGTATCACTCCTATTAGGGAGTGGACTTGAATGGGGCCAAAAGATTCTTTACCTCTTATGATTGTGACTTTGGGTTTGGCATGGTCAACTTGGAGAGGTTGTGTGGCATATCCCTATAAGAGGATGAAGGGTGATAGGAGGTTGTAGGATGGCTAAAAGTATTCACATGACGATAATGTTCAAGTTTAAATTTCAAGATATGCATCATGGTCTACAAGGTTCTCTTGTTCAAAAGGTTCATCATATTCTAGACAAGGAACTCACAATCATTGGTACCAAATTCAAGACCTCCTATTACAAGTCTCCATATAGCTTTAAACATAACACCTATAAACACAAAATTTATAGGGCTTGAATACAAGCCCGCCTCTCAGTTAGGAGACTTCCAAATAATTGGTGAACTCACATGCAATAAGGGAATAACACATGCATAAAAAATATGTAGAAGAAATCCCTGTAGCATGACTCATGATTAATTAAAGTTAGGGTTAGGGTTTCAATTAGGATCAGGCTTGGGGTTAGAATTGAGGTTAGGGTTAGAATTAGAATTCAAGGGTTGCTAAATTAGGGTAATTATTAGAGCTACAATTATGGTTTGGATTACGGCTAGAGTTAGGGTTACAATTACAATTACAAGTAGCTCGTTAGGGTTAGGGTTAGGGCTAGAGTTAGAGTTACAATTACAATTACAATTACAAGTAGAGTTAGGGTTAGGGTTATGATTAGGGTTAGGGTTTGAATTGCATATAGAATTAGGGTTAGGATTAGGGTTAGAATTAGTGTTAGGGTTAGGGTTGGAATTGCATATAGAATTAGGGTTCAATCTAGCTATAAATAGATAAATTAGTCAAGATGGTTCTAGCTCAATTTTGTTTCCTATTTCCTAGAAAATGCAAAAGTAGTTATTGTTTTCTATTTAGTTGTTAGTCCCAACTCTTTCCTTTTAAGAAGTATATCAAATCTAATGTAGTAGTAGATACTTCTACATATACAAGTTTCTGTTAGGAGAAAATATATTTTGCCAAATTTCTATAGAGTTGTCTATAGTGTGTTCCAGGGTAATCAAATGATGTAAGTCACAATTTAGAGGGTTGAGGGATAAGTTTGTGTTGAGTCTATAGGAGGTATTTTCTTACATAGACTGAGCTCCGTAATCTAGGTGTCTCCATGTCTAACTCAAATGTTTCAACTTGGTCCATATTATATCCAGATTAATGATAAAATTTTATATATATGGCTATGCACAAGATCCACGACCATATCAATGTTTGGTAGAGAAAAGTTATCTAAGTTGGGGTAGATCCTTTTTTGATGTCTCAAAAGTTAGTGCAAACATGAATTCCCTTAGTTTTCTTGTTAACTAAGACCACATTAGATCTACCCATTTAGGATAAGTAATAGTCTGAATGAACCTTGGACATCCAAGAGTTTATACAATTCTTCTATGACCACGAGGGCTACTTGGGGGTGCATTTTGCGTAGCTTTTATTGAATAGGTTTGGCATTGAGGTGAACCACAACATGATGCATGACTTTAAAGATGGAGTCTCAAGGCATATCACCGTAAGACCACATGAAGAAATCAATGTAATATTTAACATGGTGACATGGTTATACATGCCTTCTTTGATGTCAAGGTTTTGTGGAGCTACTATCTTAGAGAGTTTAGGGTCCAAGCTTCTATTCACAGGTTGATGTTTATAGCATGTCGTCAACAAGGAGAGGGGAGTCATGTCTTGTATCTAAGTGGTATCTAATGGAAGGTGAAGTTTGTCAAATTAAGGATCTCTTGGGAAGTGTCCATTTTTATTGTATCATTTTAATCGATCACAAGTTTCTTCTTATATAGATTGTTGCTATTCTGCCTAGACTAGGGTGCCTCATGACTAAAGGATTCTTTCTTTCTCTCCAAAATAAGCATATATGTAGGTGTTAAGTATGGTGGAAAAGTCTTTCTTATGATTACAATGGGGATGTGGTCTTGACACTTCATAAGTTTCATGATGGCTTCATCATTTTGGAAAAAATCAAATCATAAAGGGTTGTGTTGGTCCCAATCGATAAGCTCAAGGTATTCTAGGTCTAAGGAGATGGTGAGGATAGTGACCTATCATGAAAGAGGTTAGTGGTGGAAAGATCTTCGTAAGGATCATGAGTGGAGCCTACATCAATGTCATTAAGATTAGGGAAAGCATTACCAATGAGGTTGAGCTCGTATCACAATTAACATCACGATGTTCATTCCAGGGGCATAACCTAGCTAGTGAGGACAGCTACTTGAGTATATCAAAAGTTACATAAATGTTGGCTTCATTTCATTCTTGATTAGTTGGCTATCACAAAAATTGTAAAATTTTCTCAATTCTTGATTAGTTGGTTGTCTCTAAATGTTTGATTATGAAGGATGTGATAACTTGGTTTTATTATGGTTTGTTGTAATTTTTTTACATGATAGTTAGCTATTCAATAATGCCTTTAAAATACAATGACATACATTGTTATAAGTAAATTTTATAAAACCAAATATATATATCATCCCAATGCTATATAATTTTTGACAGTTTGTTCAAAATCTCTCCTTTCATATGATACAATCGTTTCAAAATTTCAATTGCATTTTCCAGCTAAAATGTTTAAATATAGCTATTCAACACTCAAATTGAACTCAAATTTTGACAGTTTGTTCAAAATCTCTCCTTTCATATGATACAGTATTTTCAAAATTTCAATTGTATTTTACAACTAAAATGTTTAAATACAGCTATTCAACACTCAAATTGAACTCAAATTTTGACAGTTTGTTCAAAATCTCTCCTTTCATATGATACAGTATTTTCAAATTTTCAATTGTATTTTATAGCTAAAATGTCTAAATATATCTATTCAATTCTCAATTTTAAACATAACTTTGACAGTTTGTTCAAATTCTAACCTTTTATATGATATAGTCTTTCAAAATTTCAATTGTATTTTACATCTAAACTGTCAAAAATCAACTACTGATTTCATAAACCCTAAACCATAAATAACAATTCAAAATTTAAATTTTGATTGTATTTTACACCAAAACAAACAAGGGAAGCTTAAAACAATTGATGGGTAATTTGTAGAAGTGGAAAAATCCACTTACCTGGTGGCTGGATGGTCTCTGAACTTGGGATCCCGTTTTCGCCTATCGCCTGTCGCTGTTGAAAATGAGGTCTCTGCCATTTTTTAAAAAAATTAATACTTTTCAAAAATGGGATCCCATTTTATAAAACGGGATCCTGTTATATATAACGCGATCCCGTTATATAAAACAGGATCCCGTTTATAACGGGATCTCGTATTTTGAAATGCAATCCCATTTCTGGCCTCTAGGTTCGGGATCCTGAGAAAAAATGGGATTGCATTTTTGGTTCTAGGCTCGAGATCCCAAAGCAAAATGGGATCGCGTTTTATATAAACGGGATCCCATTTTATATAAACGGGATCCCATTTTTGGTTCCCCGATTTCGGATTTTTTTCTAACTCTGAAACTTCCACCTTAAGTGGACACAACTTCTTGCATTTACCCATACTTTAAGTTTAATCCCAATCTAATAGATTTTATTTAAGAAAATTGCAAAATAAAGGTGAGAAGGAGAAGCTACACTCTTCAATTGCTTTGTCTTGGTAAGATTTATTAGTGGAGCTTTGGCTACCCTTGTGCCCCATTTCTTGATATCCTTCACTAATAATAGCCAAAAGAGAATAGCCAGTAATAACTAAAAGGAACCAAGTGTAACCACAAGAGGTAAATAGTATATTGAAAATCATTTTTATAAAGGTTGCAACTCAAACTATCTATTTAAAAATGCACAAATAGAAGGTGTTCATCTTATTGCCATTATATTTTTTTTCATGGGAAGACACTACTCTGATCATGGTAGTGACCAAGGTCATCGTCACTATCATGCTACAATCTAAATAGTTAGTACTTTGTAGAATGAAAGGATAAGGCATGGAATAGATAATGAATGAGGCTTAAATCAACATGACACTGTGTCAAGGAATTTTAGGTACAATAGCAAGCTAAGTGAGTCCTAAAGCATGTCTAGAGGAATGGATGCTAAAATGAATGCACAACATAGAGAAAGAATTGAGAAGTATGCAATTTTGTACTCTACAACAACTACCATGTGCTTACTTCCTTAGACCAAGCTCATAAAAAAAACAAGTGCTTGCTTATATAGACCAAGCTTGTACAAAACCACCAAGTAGTATTACATGAAAGCATAAGCCCATTAAATCATGTGCCTTGTTGTGACCTTTCACATTTCCAAGAATCATACCACATTCCAAGCCATCACATGTGGTCCTCCTTGTTCTATTGTGACCCCAATATTAAATGCATTCCCCAATGTGACTCCCTCATTAAATACATTTCCAATGTCCCATACAACATTACAAGTGTCCCCAAGACTATCTAATCCTAGTGTGGTTTCCACATCCTAAGATGTACCACATTTAAATAACAAAAATATTACAATATTATTATTATTCAAGGTGTACAACACATCTAACACAACATCACTAAGCTTTTATGGCATCTAAGTGACAAGCTCTACTTGTGTGCTTCCACATGGGCTCATACTTTAAGTTTGAAAGGAAAAACTTTGCTTTAAGCAGTGTGCCCATGTAGTAAAACCAATCAATGCACACTTCACAAACACAAATACAACTTATTTACTATATAGACAACTAAAATAGAACTTATTCCATACCTAAGCTAAGGGTGTGCAAATGGCAAAGTTAGGGTCAATCGTTGTGTAGGTTGTCGACCCTTTGGTTGTTGTTTTGTTGTGATAGCTTGGTTGCAATTATTTTATAGAGTGGCTTTCTTGGTATTTGTTGCTCTACCCTTGTTTAATCTTGTTGTTTTTGTTATTTTGATGGTTCCACTTCTCATGGAACTTGTTCCTCTCGTCTTTTGGTTGTCTCTTTGGTGCAACAATAGCATACACATGTCCTACAAACAAATTTTGATTCAATAACTTGTACATGTCCATAAAATTTGACCAATCAACATACATGCATTCATATGTACACATATAAATAAATAAAAGCACTACAAATTAGTAATGAAGTGAAATAAAATGAAATAATTTGAATTAAATTACCTTCTTGTATAAGGTTTGAAACACGATCATAATCGTCTAATGCAAACAGTTGAACATTGTCTTCAATTGCTGTTTCATTTTGATCGTGTGCTTGTGTAAGTGTCAATGGTCTTTGCTTACACTCTTCAACCCATTCTGTATTCTAACATGCTTCCCAATCTCTTGAAATACAAAACTGACAAAAAGATGCAAGCTCCCTTGTCCAGATAGTCCATGTACTTGCATTCGAACTCCTAATTGAATGTCATTTAGTAGATCCACTAATTGTCTGACAATCAAGTCTAGGTAGAATGTTTTCTTCTTCAACCAACCAAAAGAATCGATGAACTGTAGAGTACTCGCTTGATCTAGGTGTACATAATCTTGTATTGCACCAATCTACAATCCCACGTGCATCTTTAAATTTTACTGCATCCTCAAATTTCAATTGTTGTCTAGCAAGAATTTTTTTAACACACGCACCAACTCCATCATGTTCTCCATTACCATGTCCAGCTTCAAAAAAATTTCACATATGTTGGACATTATTCTCCTTGTGAACCCTACTTAACCAATAGAACATTTGAGCATTCTTGAACTGCCCCATACAATTATCTGACCATATAAGATGTTTAGTCATCTGGATTCCTCTTTCTCTTAAATTTGTATAAAACATATTGAAACAATATTGAGTGAAACTTTGATGAGTGTAACCGGTTGTCACTCAAATAGAAATGATAATCCCTCAAAACTTTTCTATTATTCTTTGTGCTATCATCTGCATGTCTATAAACAATATGAACAAACATAGCAACCTACACTGAATTGTAATATTGTGATTGAATTTCCTCTTGTGGAGCTAAAGTATAGTTTTCCGCAAAATCAACCACTGATAGTATAGTACCAACTAGAAATGTGTTTCTACATTCATGAAATTGTCCACCAAGCCATCGAGCTTGTTGAGAGTGCTTGACATATTTTGGTACAATTTTACTCTTAAATTCTGATATGAATGCATGCACACTAACCTTTTCTATAATTAGATCACAACCCTTTCCAAATTTTCCATCTTTTAAATAATATTCAACATTCTTAAATCTTTTAACATCCACTAATTGTTGTCCAAAATCATTTTCAACACTTTCATGCATACAAACTCTTAACAAAGATAGATTGCCACAACTAGTGCATTGTCCAGAAATACATAAACTTAAATAAAATAATTTTTCATTAGATCTTTCACAGAACAAACTTGATATAAACTCTTTTATTACTTCAGTTGGCATATTAATATCACATTCCTGTATAATCATGTTACTATGTAAAGTACAACATATATATTAAAACACATCATAATAATAATGAAATTGAACATGCATTTTACAACAACAAGATATTTGTTGCTTATTAATCTTTACATACCATGGTTTGCATTTTTCAAAAGATCTTTGACTTATTTTAATATTACCAGGTAACACTAATTCATCACAAAATTTTCTATTAAATTTAGTTTGCATTGTATCTAATAGGTGTTTTGGATGAGGATCGTGAACTTTGGACCCCACTCTTAATTTTAAAACATCTCTAGCATTAGATGATACCCTAGTATTATCATGCCAATATTTTTTGATCAAAGATCTCATTTCAACATTCAGTTTCATGTCAGATCTCGGGAGTCGACCACTAAAACTCTAACATTGGTTAATTGGATCATTTTCTATAATTTAGATCTTCTTTTTGCTGCTCTTACCAATGTTTTAGGATGTATTTTTAGAATTCCACTAATATTGCTTACCATTCTTCTATTCAAAGTTGTTTTATTCACTATAGCAATTTTTATAGCTCATCTTGCTGCATTCTTATCTTTGGATTGACTATTACTTTCAATAGACTCAATGGCACTAGCAACAGTAGACATAGCATGTTTTAGTGATTGATCTTTTCTTCTTGGTTTAACAAAAATTCCTAACATTTTCATTACTTTTCTCATTTTCCACATTCTCATTAATTGCATCATTAGTTGACATTGAAATGATAGTTTTTTACGATAAAAAAAATCCTTGTATAATCTATTGGCATGTGTTCTTATTTGTCTCCAAGAAATTTTACTAGGAAGATTATCCAAAACATCTCTTTCAATTTTGAAAAAAATAATTCTCATTCTCAACATCACATCCTAGATTTTCATTTTCATTTTCAACTTCAAAACGATTTTCATTTTCAACAACAAAACGGTTTTCATTTTCATTTTCAACAAAAAGATTTTTGTTTTCATTTTCATTTTCAACAAAAGGATTTTTGTTTTCATTTTCAACAACAAAAAGGTTTTCATTTTCATTTTCAACAACAAAACGGTTTTCATTTTTATTTTCAACAAAAGGATTTTTATTTTCAACAAAAAGATTTTCATTTTCAGTTTCAACAACAATTTGTTTCAAATTTTGATTTCTACGAATATTATCAATCTCAACATTGTTATATCCAGCTTGTTTTAAATCTCCTATCAACACTATTTCCATTTCATTCAAAGGTGGATTTGAAGAAGTACTTAGATTTGTGCCTATTGAAACATTCTCCATAGCATTGACAGAGGGATTTGAAGACATACCAAGAGTAGTTTGTATAATCGTATTAGTTTCCACATTCACCTCTTGCAAATTTGCATCATCTACATATATGGTCTCCTCAATATTTTTATCTTCAATAGTTGTGGAATTGGATGCTTCAACATTATTCATTGATTGAATCTTTATTCTTCTATGTCTTTTTCTTTTTGCCTCCTTCCCTCTCTTTGCTTCAATTTCTTCAGGGGTTAACACCTTCCTATCTTTTCTCTTATTACGACTTTGTGATCCCATGATTCAAAAATTTATCAAGCATGTACAAATGAATGTCAAAAATTTGAAAGTATTTCACTCAGTGTCTCAATGATGGATTCTATCAAAATTCAAACAATATTCGAAGTTGATGGACTTGCAAAAGAAAATAAGATGGTACAGAATGGTGCAAATGTCGCTGTCGGCCATACTGTAGAGCAAGTTGCAGGGCTGACAGTCATAGTACAGTCTTATTAAAAAAATGGATGAATAATAAACGGGATACCGTTTAATAAAACGGGATCCTGTTTAGTAAACGGGATACCGTTTAATAAAACGGGATCCTATTTAGTAAACGGGATCCCATTTTGTTTTGCATCGGTGGAGTAAGAAACGGGATCCTGTTTAGTAGACAGGATCCCATTTACGAAACGAGATCTCGTTATTTAAAATTTGAATTTTAAGCTCAGGTTTTGCTTTGTAACCTGATTTAAGAAATGCTTTGGGGACCCGAACCTAACCTCTGGACCTGGTTTGACCTGCAACTTGAAGGACCTTGAAGGTCCTGTCAATGTCAAAACAAAATAGTGACTTTGGGCATATATCTGAAGGTGTATTTTGTAGAATATTTTGACGAAATTAAAACCCATTATAGATGAGATAGTGTCGATTCTAAATATGTAATTTTTTTTACAATTGGATTAATTTTTCTATTTTTTAATCAATTTCTGATGAAATAGGTCCATAAACTTGAATTATCAAGTTTTTTTAGTATTTTAATAACTTTTTATTAAGTTACTTTTTTCTAAAAAATATTGTAGGAAAACGTATTTTAGACAATTCTTTTCAATTTAAAAAAAAAATTCAAAAAATGTTAAGTTTAGGTCATCTTTTGCAAGACGTACATGATGATTTTCTAAAAGACAAAAAATGGCCAATAAAAAATTAATTAAAAAAAAATATTCAATAAAAAATTACAAAAAAAATGGAAAACGTGCTTCAGTGAGTTACATATCTTTTCCCAAAAGGATTTTGAAAAATATAATTATTTAGGTCAAAATGTGGATGACGTACACGTACATGGTATAGTAAAAAAAAAAAATGACTTTTAAACAGTGGTTTTTTGAAACACCTATTCAAAATAAATTTCTATCATCTGGGTATTGAAAAAAATTACATATTTGGAAACTAGACTCTGAGTACTACATTTCATATTTAGTGACTTTTTCGAAGATTCCACATTTAAGTGCTTCAAATTTTTAGGTCAAATGTGACAAATTCTGAAAATCAGGGAAAACACTTCCACTTTTTGGACAATAAGTGGACAACTTCTTGCACAGACCCCGATATAACATCTTTATCCTTGGCTTAAAACAACCTATTATTGGATGACTATATTTTTTAAATATTACTTTATATACAAAATTTAGTAAAAAAAATATGTCTTCTATGCACAAATCAAATTGTAATCTCTAACATAGCATATTAACTTGCATATAATTTCCTATCAATGCAACAATTGTAGTGCCCCTCATCTCGTCGCCCATCAGATTGATGTTTGCTTAAACTTTATAGTGTCCTAGACCGTAGATGATGGATCTCTTGTTATCTTGTTACCTCATTGTGAACCTGATTGTTATGATAACAGTTGTTGATGTTGGATTTAATCATTTTATGTTTTAGAATTTGATAAATGAACTAGATGTTACAGATGTTGTGATGTTAATTGCGATATTGGATTGAATGTTTTATGTTGTTGATTAATATCAGATACCTTATTCAACGTAGTTAATTGTTTATACATAAACGTGAATGGAACAGTGTTCTATTACTCGCTTTCGAGTACCCTACACCACTGCGATTTCCATTCACTATAGGACTGTATGTGGATATATATCTTGAAAGTTTAACCGTGCGTTGTTGTAGAAATGCAGGTACTAGGCATCGACTCCACCCGATTACAGGTCTGAGTGTGCCTTCGCCAATTGATTAGTTGTTGGAGTTAATGTGAGGTCCCATGTCAGTGTGGTCTGGTTGTCAGTTATCCTCTTGGTCATTGTCTGTCATTCGATCATGATTTGCGGACAAGTAATATTGCACCTTGGAGTCTAACTAGGTTAGAAAGTGTCTGAATGTGTAAGGTGTCATTGTGCTTTAATTAGAATCATATTACGGAAAGTATAATGTCGATAATTGTTGATTATTGTTGTAAATAAATTATAATTTTATTAGAAGTATAGTTGTTAAATAAAGATTGTAAGAGGTTCTGTATTATTTAATATAATATTATTTACAATAAATATTTAAATAAATAAAATAGTTGTAAGTTATATTGTAATTAGTGATTTACAACTAAATTAATAAAATAAATTAATATATAGTTGTACAATTATGGATTGTTGTAATATTATAACTTTATTAAATAAAATATGCTTGGTCGGCTATAAAGTCATTAAGTGTTGTCAGAAATTATGTGTTTTCATTTAAAAAAGAAATACAATAAAATAAATAAAGAACTTCTTTGGGATTATTAAATTAAATAAAAATATTAGTAGAGGAGGGAGATGCACGGGATCGCGTGCCGAGTCCCTTGGAAGAAGGAAGGGGCTGTGTTATAAAAGAAAAGGCTTGTTGAGGCAAAGAGGACAGCATTGCAGGTAGAGAAAAAGTGAAGAAGATCAGGGAAAAAGGCTTGGACTGCAGCAGTTGAACCGGAATTGTCGAATCGGCATTGCAACCAGGTTCCATTAAAAGTTTAATTTACTCCTCTGCTTCTCTTTCTGAATCTGCAAATGTTGTTGGTTGTTTAATCTTCCAAATGATTTGTTTGGGCTAAATTTATGCTTAAAGATTTGATCCAATCTGCAATCGGTTTGTATTCTGAGTTTTAGTCGTCAAATCTTAAACCCGGATGATCATGTCTGTAGGTTGCCCTCTCTACATTTAAACCATAACATCTCTTAGGGTTTTAAATCATTTCTGCTCAAGGAATTCATTCTTCAATGGTCTTCCTTCCTCTGCATTTGCCAAATGATTCTGTCATCCCGGCAATCATTCATTCCGATGGTCTTCGTCATACATTGGGGATGTAGTTTGGCAATTCCTCCTTTAAGTAATCTCAGACCAGCGTATGATTGATAGGGTTTGAAGATCCAAGGTAACGTTTCTTTAAGATCTCTCAGATCCCTCTTGCCCAACTCCTTGCATAGATTCAATCACTTATTTTTCCTCTGTAAATTCCCTATCCTCTCAGGCATTTAACTGTTCTATCTTTATCCGTTTGACACTGCTTTTCATCATGATCCCCAACCATCGATATGGTAATGACGGCAATGCATGGAGCGGGTGTTTTGTAATTTGCGTTTGTGAATTCATATTTAAAATTCAATCTAATATAATCGGTCCATCCCATGCAATTTTGTCTAACAGACAAGCATTTTGTAATTTTAACCAGTCGCTGCATCAGTTATGAATGGTAAGAAGACTAATTGGAGCGTTACCCTTTACTGCCATGGTATCCTATGGAACGGGCTCTACTTGCCTGCTAGGAAATTAAAAAAAAAAATGAAATCGTGTACCGGATAAGTGCGGCCATTATACTGATCAAAGTTTAAAATTGGGCGAATGAACAATTCAACTTTTGAATACAGACCAGATACCCTCTGCCTTTATTTAATTTAACGGAGAAGTGGTGTATGAGCAATTAGAGAAGTGAAATGGTAGAAAGTCCTTCATGCTTCATACACTAGGCGAGAAGCTCACCAATTTATGTTCGGGTAGGTGTAATTTCCTTTATCTTTGCACTTGAATTTTCTTTAAAGTTTGAATGTTCAAAACAAAATCGTTTGATTTGCAACGGCAGTTAGTAAAATTACCATACAATCCTTGCAAAATGGGCCTCCATCTTAAGCAAAACGAAATGTTGTTATTTGTAATGTTTTTATTTGAGTAGGTAATCTTTGTTTTGACCATGACATTCATCTATACTGGCAAAGCTGCATACTTAAGCTTTCGGCTCCATTCAACCGCTTTTGTCAGATATAATTGTCCATTCCTAAGTTTAGTGCGTATTGTCTTGGGCCTGATACACAAAAAAGAAAAGAATTCTCCCAGAAAATTTTCCGAACTCGTCGGTTGTTCCTATCGGCGTATTCCTGGAACCTCCTATAGGTGCAAGTGCTAGTATTTAGATCTGTTGCAGGCCGCTTCGAGGAATTTCTCTTTGTCAAAACGGCACTGTTCCTTTCGTTTTGATTTGTCTAGTGGTTTCGACGTAATACACCTGCCTCCTGGTGAAAACTTAGGCATTACAAGGAATACATTTGGTTTATGTTATGTACGCAACCTGAAGAAGAAGAGAGTCCCTAAGAAAATAAAGAATAATAAGAAAAAGGCAGAAACCTCAGAGTCTGTAGAACAATCTGCCAAGGTCTGGTAGCCAGGAGTTAGATGGACGCTACCAGAAGCAGAAGTTGCAGAACCTGTCGAATGACACTCTGTATACAAGCCCATATAAGGTCTAATCCACGTTTTATTTATTTTTGTTTGGTTTTCACTGATGCTTTTAGGCTATGTATTTAATCAAAGAATGTTCGAGTGTGGCATCGATTACCCTCATATTTAATACATTCTATCAAGGATGTCTGTTGAACTTCTATTTTCATTAATTTGTGTTTGATATGAATAAGTTTCACAAATTCACATTTACCACTGTTCTCAAACTGTTCACACCCCACAATTTACAAAACTGTAATGCCAACACGTATTTGGGGGTGGTCAGGGTAGTTGGCACGTCCACTGTGGCTTTCAATTCATTTAGTATTGATGAACAAGTTGAAGTATATGCTTGTCTCTTAAAATCCTGTAGTCGTGATAAAACACTTGCTGAGTGAAAGGGGTTTAGCTTTAATATTGATGATAGAGATATAATGTTGATGTTCTGTTAAATTGATTTGCCTTTGTCAAAATATAGTGGTCTGTGTGGAATGACTATCTAAGATCCTGGATTAGCACAGAAACATTGCAGATCGATTTTGAGCATCGTGGGATTGATCCCAACTGTTGCGGTTTTGATCTATCACGTGGATCTGATCTGTGATTTGGAAGGATTGATATAATGTATGCCTGAAGACTTGTTTCTTACTGAATTTAACAGTATGCAAATGGCAAAGCTTTTTTTAGCGGTGAATATAGATCTGCTGTGACAAAATGTGTAAGTCAAATTGAATGTAGGTCCCCTTCAGTGCACACTTGGTCCAGTATTGGCCATCTTCACCACGCAGCAGATAGACTAGAAGCCATCCACAAATCCAAGCATTAGAAATACCTAGAATTAACATGAGTCCTTTAAATCAGAGCCTAGTGCAGATGCATCTCATAATCCATTTATGGTGGAGACCAAGTTAGTTTGAGGTTTTGATGGAATATGGGTACAGATGGTTCAGTTTGGTATGCAGTCAGTGGAGGTTATTTTTCCCTCTCTCTAGCTGTTGTAAGCAATCTTAATATTTGTAATTTGAGCAGCAAAATGGTGTCGGATGTTTTGATTCTAATTTGTATGGTACTGAGCATTTAGCAATAAAAACATACATGAAATTGCTAGTCTGTACATGTAGGCTTATCCAAAGAGCTGTATGTTTTGTGTAATGTCTGTCTGCAGTGGTATATATTATTCTCCTTGAAGCCAATAAGCATCTTAGTAAACTGTGGAGGGTTTACCCATGCAGATTGCACCCCTAGTGGAGTTTAGCGTCTTGTTCCTCATACACAGTGAACATTTCTTAACCTTAGAGTCTCAGATTGTATTCTGCAATCTTATCATGGAATATCTCATCCACATTATGCTCTAAGGCCTCGTGGTGCCATGAGCGTCTCAAGAAATCTGTGGTGCCATCATGGATTATTGCTTTTAAGTCATATGGTAGACCTAATAGCTATCTCCATAATCTTGAGGTTTAACTTTATCTTTCGCATTTAGGGTGCCATTTATAAGGAAACCTTGGAAACCACTATACATTTCAAGACATGATCCTTTACTCTCATTGTCACTCTACATGTAGGCTATTGTTGTGCATTCAATTATCCACAACATCAACAATGTGAATAGTTAATCCATAATTTCCTAATTCCATTTGATCTCATTTAGGAGTTGTTCTCTTTTTAGGAGTTGTGACTTCGATTTTATTTGGAAGCATTAACAAGATGCTGGGATCTCAAAGAACACCTTCGTCTTTTATGATTAATGATGTTCAAGAGTTATATTAATAGAGAGAAGTCGTTAGACTAACTTAATATCATCCATTTCAATGGTTAAGCAGTTATTAACAATTTCAGACCATCTCTGCAATCAATACTTACAATTCAATAGGTTATTACACTCGAAAATAGATATAGTAGAAGCTTTTACCAGAAAACTGTAATGCCTTGGGAACGAACATAGTTAATACATCTATCAAGTTTCGACGGCGTAAGAATGTCTAGTCCCAATCTTCTTCTTGGACAGATTTAAATCATCTTTGATTAAAACATTTCTGGGACATCGTTATGACGAAGAAATCCAAGCCTAGTAAACTGTTATCTGATTGAGGTCAAGAATATCTGAAGGACCGTATTAGGGTAGAACTTAGAGGAAAACGAAAACATTGATGTTCATTGTTGAAGGAAGGACCTTTGTCCTCGTTGTATTGCCGTATAGTTATAAGGTATTATTTTAGTACTTAATCCAACGTTGGAAAGGTAAGTTAATCAGGGTAAAATTTGTTATACTTGTGTTTTATAATCTATCTTTAGAAGCAAATGTAGAATATTTAAATAATTTAATTGTAATGTATCAGTATAATTGTTGTATTTATTGTGAAATCAATTAGTTTGATTTAAGGAGATAATGTAATCAATTGTTGATTTCATTACAAAGTTATTTATGATGAGCTAAGAAGGAATTTTTAGTGTTTATTTTCTAGAATCTGAATTGTACTGTGTAAGTTAAGTATTTCTATTGTCTTAAAGAGTCGAATTGAGAGTGGTCATACTCGAAATTCCAAAGGCTTAGTTTGTCGTAGTGTGGATGGATGTTTTTTGTATTTGTGATGTTATAACAATTATGTGATTCAAATTTAGTATGAAGTATAATGGAGTATGGACTAAGATGATTATGTGTTTTGTGATATAATATTCTCTGGATGAGATATTTAACCAGCTGTGATTATCTTGTATCCGTTTTGTCGTAATTGTTGTTTGGAGAGACCTGGTATCTGTAAAAGTGTAAAATGTTGTAATGCTATAGGTGATGGATAACAAATGGTGTTATGATTCTGTTTGTAATGCAAGAGGGTTTATGCCTTGCAATGAGCATGTATGTGTATTGCTATAATGCCTTGTATGATGGTTAAGGTTTACTAGGTGTTAGGAAGGAGAGTGGCTTTCAACGTGGGGCCGACGCCCAAAGTGGTAGTCAGGATAACCCGTTGAAAGTAGATTAATCAAGTGATAACCTAAAATGAACTAGGGGGTTAAGGGTAGATTTCACACTAAACAAGATTAATGGATTCCTCTTCCATGGCCTGTAGTGCTTGTATAGACTAAGGATGGGTAGAGAAGGCCTGGTTGGCATGATTGACTTCCTTGTCCTCATGAAAGGAAGGTCGATTCCGCATGTGTCACCCTATGGGGCCGGCGCCTAGTGAGAGGCTGTCAGGATAACCATAGATTGGGGCCAGCGCCTAGTGAGAGGCTGTCAGGATAACCCATGCTAGGACCATGCGATGACACTCTCCCTACTACAACCTAGCATTCCTTGTTTGGTCTCTCCACTTATGTTATGTTTCACCTCTGGAAGTTAAGTTAAGTGGTGTTGTGTTGTATTGTTATTGCCATGTATTGTATTGGCGTTTGGTCGTCCTTTGTTCTTGTTTGTCTTTTGTCTACCTGACTGTTATTGTTTGGGACCTCATGTTAACTCCTAGCTCGGGGGGTGGACCTTAGGGTTCCACATGGTCGGGTTGAAGAGCTATTTTATCCATTGGTTATTCTTGTCAAGATCATATGCAGAAAAGGATTTGTTCCAGTTGTACTTGTCCCAGTTGGTGAAGATATATGTGTATAATCTTGTACCAGATTTGTGTAACAGATCAATCATAATGTATGTGATTCTGATGTAGTCTGAAAATGACAATGTAATGATGTCATGATGTACTCATGTGTAATAAAAGCATTTCAGTTATGTTTTGATCATGTAGATTGTATTATCTGACGGTATGTAATGAATATGAATCAGTTATTCAATTATGCATTTGATTTAGATCAGTTACTGATGAATGTTAAATTATGTTAGTTGGTTTGTAAAGTAATGCAGCCTTGTATCCTTAGAGAATATGTCGTAGTTAGTTATGTTAACATTATTTGTTATCTTAAACATTAAAAAAAAAATGTTCCTGTTTCATGTAGCATAAATGTGTATTTCTTTGAGGTGTACAAGGCGGGCATTACATCTGGTATCAAAGCCAAGTTTAACACTGGGTACTCTGGGTGTGCCTAGTCCCATTATGTTGTCCCAGTTGCTTAAACTCTGAAGATTTTCTTCTTTACTTTTGTCATCCTTGCCTAACAACGTGAGGGTGTCCCTTGGCAGTGTGTACGTAGGTAGGTGCCTAGAGGTCAAGGTAGAGGTAGTTGGCATGTAGAGATCCATCCCCTTGATTTCTACCATGCAGTTGAAGAAAGGTATGCGGCAAGATTGTCAGTTGTTGTGATGGTTAGCGTTTGGGAGTTTAGGGGAGAAGTGTTGCCTGAAGATCATCCCATCCGTAAGGAGCTTCGGTTGTAGTTAAAGGAGTTGTCAGTTAGAGGACTTGATGTTTGTGCACCCTCTTGTGGAGTAGGAATTCTTGGATTTTGCAGTGCTTTTGTAGAGGCCTTGTGGTATAGAATAAAGTAGTGAGGATAACCTGATGTTGTTTCCTCCTTCCTCGTTCGGTGGCTAGTATCTAGTCACGTAGTGTTGTACAGTGCAACTTCAAAAAATTGTGTATTTTCTTTATAATTTTCTATTAATTAAAAGGTCGGCACCTTGTTTATATTTGGTTGTGATGGTTTAGCCACACCATGTGATCTTCATTTTTGTGTAACCCTCATAGTTACATTTGATTTAGTGTTGAATTGTGCGCATTTCTTGTTTCATTGAAGAAATTTAATCCTTATTTGATATTTGCTTATGACTTTGGTGGCTGAACTATTTTCTCCTTATTGTTTTCGATGCCGGCCATGTATCATATTGTGATTCCTCTCCAAGGATGTATGAGGCAGACTTGGTGAGTGTATACGAGGAAGTAGACACAGGGAACCTTGAGGATGGGGATATCTGAGGCTAGGACTATTTCTTGGAGGCTAACTAATTTTTGCTGTAGGAGTTAGGTCATTGTTGTCTTGTTTGGATGGTCTAACCATGTGTGTGTGCCCTAGCACCATCAAGTCTCAGAGTGTGTGGTATGGATTGTGCGGGATAGATGTTGGCTCTTGGCTCATAGATTTTGTGCCATGCCTTAGTAGGTCAGTTACCAGTGTCCAGATGGATCCTTGTGTAGCCTTGAGATGTGGTTCATGGTAATTTGAATTCGTGTATGTGTGTTAAATCATGAATATAGTGCTTATAAAATGATAAATTTTGGTACCATGCTGCTAAAGGTGTAAAGTCAGTATATCAAGACTTTTCCGTTAATAGATCTCATGCATAGTGTGTGCTCCCATGTTTGCATAGTGTTGTGAAAACTGCCCAAACTCAATTTCACCCATATTTGTTCGCAGGCTTCCAGGAGTAAGCCTGATCCTACGGGGGGAGGATGTAGTGCCCCTCATCTCGTCGCCCATCAGATTGATGTTTGCTTAAACTTTATAGTGTCCTAGACCGTAGATGATGGATCTCTTGTTATCTTGTTACCTCATTGTGAACCTGATTGTTATGATAACAGTTGTTGATGTTGGATTTTATCATTTTATGTTTTAGAATTTGATAAATGAACTAGATGTTATAGATGTTGTGATGTTAATTGCGATATTGGATTGAATGTTTTATGTTGTTGATTAATATCAGATACCTTATTCAACGTAGTTAATTGTTTATACATAAACGTGAATGGAACAGTGTTGTATTACTCACTTTCGAGTACCCTACACCACTGTGATTTCCATTCACTATAGGACTATATGTGGATATATATCTTGAAAGTTTAACCGTGCGTTGTTGCAGAAATGCAGGTACTAGGCATCGACTCCACCTGATTATAGGTCTGAGTGTGCCTTCGCCAATGGATTAGTTGTTGGAGTTAATGTGAGGTCCCATGTCAGTGTGGTCTGGTTGTCAGTTATCCTCTTGGTCATTGTCTGTCATTCGATCATGATTTGCGGACAAGTAATATTGCACCTTGGAGTCTAACTAGGTTAGAAAGTGTCTGAATGTGTAAGGTGTCATTGTGCTTTAATTAGAATCATATTACAGAAAGTATAATGTCGATAATTGTTGATTATTGTTGTAAATAAATTATTATTTTAATAGAAGTATAGTTGTTAAATAAATATTGTAAGAGGTTTTGTATTATTTAATATAATATTATTTACAATAAATATTTAAATAAATAAAATAGTTGTAAGTTATATTGTAATTAGTGATTTACAACTAAATTAATAAAATAAATTAATATATAGTTGTACAATTATGGATTGTTGTAATATTATAACTTTATTAAATAAAATATGCTTGGTCGGCTATAAAATAATTAAGTGTTGTCAGAAATTATGTGTTTTCATTTAAAAAAGAAATACAATAAAATAAATAAAGAACTTCTTTGGGATTATTAAATTAAATAAAAATATTAGTAGAGGAGGGAGATGCATGGGATCGCGTGCAGAGTCCCTTGGAAGAAGGAAGGCGCTGTGTTATAAAAGAAAAGGCTTGTTGAGGCAAAGAGGATAGCATTGCAGGTAGAGAAAAAGTGAAGAAGATCAGGGAAAAAGGCTTGGACTGCAGCAGTTGAACCGGAATTGTCGAATCGGCATTGCAACCAGGTTCCATTAAAAGTTTAATTTACTCCTCTGCTTCTCTTTTTGAATCTGCAAATGTTGTTGGTTGTTTAATCTTCCAAATGATTTGTTTGGGCTAAATTTATGCTTAAAGATTTGATCCAATATGCAATCGGTTTGTATTCTGAGTTTTAGTCATCAAATCTTAAACCCGGACGATCATGTCTGTAGGTTGCCCTCTCTACATTTAAACCATAACATCTCTTAGGGTTTTAAATCATTTCTGCTCAAGGAATTCATTCTTCAATGGTCTTCCTTCCTCTGCATTTGCCAAATGATTCTGTCATCCCGGCAATCATTCATTCCGATGGTCTTCGTCATATCATTGGGGATGTAGTTTGGTAATTCCTCCTTTAAGTAATCTCAAACCAGCGTATGATTGATAGGGTTTGAAGATCCAAGGTAACGTTTCTTTAAGATCTCTCAGATCCCTCTTGCCCAACTCCTTGCATAGATTCAATCACATATTTTTCCTCTGTAAATTCCCTATCCTCTCAGGCATTTAACTATTCTATCTTTATCCGTTTGACACTGCTTTTCATCATGATCCCCAGCCATCGATATGGTAATGACGGAAATGCATGGAGCGGGTGTTTTGTAATCTGCATTTGTGAATTCATATTTAAAAGTCAATCTAATATAATCGGTCCATCCCATGCAATTTTGTCTAACAGACAAGCATTTTGTAATTTTAATCGGTCGCTGCATCAGTTATGAATGGTAAGAAGACTAATTGGAGCGTTACCCTTTACTGCCATGGTATCCTATGGAACGGGCTCTACTTGCCTGCTAGGAAATCAAAAAAAAAAATGAAATCATGTACAGGATAAGTGCAGCCATTATACTGATCAAAGTTTAAAATTGGGCGAATGAACAATTCAACTTTTGAATGCAGACCAGATACCCTGTGCCTTTATTTAATTTAACAGAGAAGTGGTGTATGAGCAATTAGAGAAGTGAAATGGTAGAAAGTCCTTCATGCTTCATACACTAGGCGAGAAGCTCACCAATTTATGTTCGGGTAGGTGCAATTTCCTTTATCTTTGCACTTGAATTTTCTTTGAAGTTTGAATGTTCAAAACAAAATCGTTTGATTTGCAACGGCATTTAATAAAATTACCATACAATCCTTGCAAAATGGGCCTCCATCTTAAGCAAAACGAAATGTTGTTATTTGTAATGTTTTTATTTGAGTAGGTAATCTTTGTTTTGACCATGACATTCATCTATACTGGCAAAGTTGCATACTTAAGCTTTCGGCTCCATTCAACCGCTTTTGTCAGATATAATTGTCCATTCCTAAGTTTAGTGCGTATTGTCTTGGGCCTGATACACAAAAAAGAAAAGAATTCTCCCAGAAAATTTTCCAAACTCGTCGGTTGTTCCTATCGGCGTATTCCTGGAACCTCCTATAGGTGCAAGTGCTAGTATTTAGATCCGTTGCAGGCCACTTCGAGGAATTTCTCTTCGTCAAAACGGCACTGTTCCTTTCGTTTTGATTTGTCTAGTGGTTTGGACGTAATACACCTGCCTCCTAGTGAAAACTTAGGCATTACAAGGAATACATTTGGTTTATGTTATGCACGCAACCTGAAGAAGAAGAGAGTCCCTAAGAAAATAAAGAATAATAAGAAAAAGGTGGAAACCTCAGAGTCTGTAGAACAATCTGCCAAGGTCTGGCAGCCAGGAGTTAGATGGACGCTACCAGAAGCAGAAGTTGCAGAACCTGTCGAATGACACTCTGTATACAAGCCCATAAAAGGTCTAATCCACGTTTTATTTATTTTTGTTTGGTTTTCACTGATGCTTTTAGGCTGTGTATTTAATCAAAGAATGTTCAAGTGTGGCATCAATTACCCTCATATTTAATACATTCTATCAAGGATGTCTGTTGAACTTCTATTTTCATTAATTTGTGTTTGATATGAATAAGTTTCACAAATTCACATTTACCACTGTTCTCAAACTGTTCACACCCCACAATTTACAAAACCGTAATGCCAACACGTATTTGGCGGTGGTCAAGGTAGTTGGCACGTCCACTGTGGCTTTCAATTCATTCAGTATTGATGAACAAGTTGAAGTATATGCTTGTCTCTTAAAATCCTGTAGTCGTGATAAAACACTTGCTGAGTGAAAGGGGTTTAGCTTTAATATTGATAGAGATATAATGTTGATGTTCTGTTAAATTGATTTGCCTTTGTCAAAATATAGTGGTCTGTGTGGAATGACTATCTAAGATCCTGGATTAGCACAGAAACATTGCAGATCGATTTTGAGCATCGTGGGATTGATCCCAACTATTGCGGTTTTGATCTATCACGTGGATCTGATCTGTGATTTGGAAGGATTGATATAATGTATGCCTGAAGACTTGTTTCTTACTGAATTTAACAGTATGCAAATGGCAAAGCTTTTTTTAGCGGTGAATATAGATCTGCTGTGACAAAATGTGTAAGTCAAATTGAATGTAGGTCCCCTTCAGTGCACACTTGGTCCAGTATTGGCCATCTTCACCACGCAGCAAATAGACTAGAAGCCATCCACAAATCCAAGCATTAGAAATACCTAGAATTAAGATGAGTCCTTTAAATTAGAGCCTAGTGCAGATGCATCTCATAATCCATTTATGGTGGAGACCAATTTAGTTTGAGGTTTTGATGGAATATGGGTACAGATGGTTCAGTTTGGTATGCAGTCAGTGGAGGTTATTTTTCCTTCTCTCTAGCTGTTGTAAGCAATCTTAATATTTGTAATTTGAGCAGCAAAATGGTGTCGGATGTTTTGATTCTAATTTGTATGGTACTGAGCATTTAGCAATAAAAACATACATGAAATTGCTAGTCTGTACATGTAGGCTTATCCAAAGAGCTGTATGTTTTGTGTAATGTCTGTCTGCAGTGGTATATATTATTCTCCTTGAAGCCAATAAGCATCTCAGTAAACTGTGGAGGGTTTACCCATGCAGATTGCACCCCTAGTGGAGTTTAGCGTCTTGTTCCTCATACACAGTGAACATTTCTTAACCTTAGAGTCTCAGATTGTATTCTGCAATCTTATCATGGAATATCTCATCCACATTATGCTCTAAAGCCTCGTGGTACCATGAGCATCTCAAGAAATTTGTGGTGCCATCATGGATTATTGCTTTTAAGTCATATGGTAGACCTAATAGCTATCTCCATATTCTTGAGGTTTAACTTTATCTTTCGCATTTAGGGTGCCATTTATAAGGAAACCTTGGAAACCACTATACATTTCAGGACATGATCCTTTACTCTCATTCTCACTCGACATGTAGGCTATTGTTGTGCATTCAGTTATCCACAACATCAACAATGCGAATAGTTAATCTATAATTTCCGAATTCCATTTGATCTCATTTAGGAGTTGTTCTCTTTTTAGGAGTTGTGACTTCGATTTTATTTGGAAGCATTAACAAGATGCTGGGATCTCAAAGAACGCCTTCATCTTTTATGATTAATGATGTTCAAGAGTTATATTAATAGAGAGAAGTCGTTAGACTAACTTAATATCATCCATTTCAATGGTTAAGCGGTCATTAACAATTTCACACCATCTCTGCGATCAGTACTTACAATTGAATAGGTTATTACACTCGAAAACAGATATAGTAGAAGATTTTACCAGAAAATTGTAATGCCTTGGGAACGAACATAGTTAATACATCTATCAAGTTTCGACGGCGTAAGAATGTCTAGTCCCGATCTTCTTCTTAGACAAATTTAAATCATCTTTGATTAAAACATTTCTGTGACATCGTTATGACGAAGAAATCCAAGCCTAGTAAACTGTTATCTGATTGAGGTCAAGAATATCTGAAGGACCGTATTAGGGTAGAACTTAGAGGAAAACGAAAACATTGATGTTCATTGTTGAAGGAAGGACCTTTGTCCTCGTTGTATTGTTGTATAGTTATAAGGTATTATTTTAGTACCTAATCCAACGTTGGAAAGGTAAGTTATTCAGGGTAAAATTTGTTATACTTGTGTTTTATAATCTATCTTTAGAAGCAAATGTAGAATATTTAAATAATTTAATTGTAATGTATCAGTATAATTGTTGTATTTATTGTGAAATCAATTAGTTTGATTTAAGGAGATAATGTAATCAATTGTTGATTTCATTACAAAGTTATTTATGATGAGCTAAGAAGGAATTTTAGTGTTTAATTTCTAGAATCTGAATTGTACTGTGTAAGTTAAGTATTTCTATTATCTTAAAGAGTCAAATTGAGAGTGGTCATACTCGAAATTCCAGAGGCTTAGTTTGTCGTAGTGTGGATGGATGTTTTTTGTATTTGTGATGTTATAACAATTATGTGATTCAAATTTAGTATGAAGTATAATGGAGTATGGACTAAGATGATTATGTGTTTTGTGATATAATATTCTCTGGATGAGATATTTAACCAGCTATGATTATCTTGTATCCGTTTTGTCGTAATTGTTGTTTGGAGAGACCTGGTATCTGTAAAAGTGTAAAATGTTGTAATGCTATAGGCGATGGATAACAAATGGTGTTATGATTCTATTTGTAATGCAAGAGGGTTTATGCCTTGCAATGAGCATGTATGTGTATTGCTATAATGCCTTGTATGATGGTTAAGGTTTACTAGGTGTTAGGAAGGAGAGTGGCTTTCAACGTGGGGCCGGCGCCCAAAGTGGCAGTCAGGATAACCCGTTGAAAGTAGATTAATCAAGTGATAACCTAAAATGAACTAGGGGGTTAAGGGTAGATTTCACACTAAACAAGATTAATGGATTCCTCTCCCATGGCCTGTAGTGCTTGTATAGACTAAGGATGGGTAGAGAAGGCCTGGTTGGCATGATTGACTTCCTTGTCCTCATGAAAGGAAGGTCGATTCCGCATGTGTCACCCTATGGGGCCGGCGCCTAGTGAGAGGCTGTCAGGATAACCATAGATGGGGGCCGGTGCCTAGTGAGAGGCTGTCAGGATAACCCATGCTAGGACCATGCGATGACACTCTCCCTACTACAACCTAGCATTCCTTGTTTGGTCTCTCCACTTATGTTATGTTTCGCCTCTGGAAGTTAGGTTAAGTGGTGTTGTGTTGTATTGTTATTGCCATGTATTGTATTGGCGTTTGGTCGTCCTTCGTTCTTGTTTGTCTTTTGTCTACCTGACTATTATTGTTTGGGACCTCATGTTAACTCCTAGCTCGGGGGGTGGACCTTAGGGTTCCACATGGTCGGGTGGAAGAGCTATTTTATCCATTGGTTATTCTTGTCAAGATCATATGCAGAAAAGGATTTGTTCCAGTTGTACTTGTCCCAGTTGGTGAAGATGTATGTGTATAATCTTGTACCAGATTTATGTAACAGATCAATCATAATGTATGTGATTCTGATGTAGTCTGAAAATGACAATGTAATGATGTCATGATGTACTCATGTGTAATAAAAGCATTTCAGTTATGTTTTGATCATGTAGATTGTATTATCTGACGGTATGTAATGAATATGAATCAGTTATTCAATTATGCATTTGATTTAGATCAGTTACTGATGAATGTTAAATTATGTTAGTTGGTTTGTAAAGTAATGCAGCCTTGTATCCTTAGAGAATATGTCGTAGTTAGTTATGTTAACATTATTTGTTATCTTAAACATTAAAAAAAAAATGTTCCTGTTTCATGTAGCATAAATGTGTATTTCTTTGAGGTGTACAAGGCGGGCGTTACAACAATTGCACCTCCTTCCAATGCAAGTGCTAGTTGAATGTTTTTAGTATTTTGTATAAGACTTCACCTTGCCTAAGCTATTCAAGGTGTCATCCCATTCCATCCATTTTTTTGTGAACTAATGTAATAAATCTCTTTTCTAAAGCAATATAATAGACACTTGTTTATTAAAAATGTATAAATCTATAATCATGAAATAGATAGCAAGCATATGAACTAGGATGAAATCGACCAGTAGTATTCACCACTCAGGCGAGTATAAATAAGCGATGTCTAGGCACCCAAACTCCATGAAAAGAGGATAGGAATCCTCTATCATGGAGTTGTGGCGAGTAACCTCCTACAAACATAGTGTGAGGTGTTGAAGTAAGTTGACACCTTTCAAAACAACTCTAACTACTTTGACACTTTCAAATAGACATGTGCCAAGTCACCTAAGTAGTCTTAACTCCTATTGTGTATGCCTAGATAATTAAGCAAAGAGTAATCACACACTCAACTTATAAAGTGCCACTTTACATAAAGTTTAATTAGATCCCTAATTGAACTTAATGTAAAGTGGCACTTTATAAGTTGAGTGTGTGATTACTCTTTGCTTCATTTCCCCCCTTAAAGTGGCACTTTATAAAGTGAGTGCCATGTGAAAAATGAACAACACCATTACTCCCTTTGATTATTTATTTCCCCTCCAAATTTGGCACTTTATAGGAGTGCTTTGTAAGTCACCCAAAAGAGGCATAGACAGGCACTTTATAAGATTAGTGTGATTTTATGCTCTTTGGATTTGCAACGAAAAAACAAGCACTTTTGCAAAAAAACCACTTAAATCCGAGTGAAGGAGCAAAAGTTATTGGACATGCAAGTTTTTACAATTTACAAAAAAAATGCCTTCTTTGCAAAAAAAAATTCAGATTGTTAGAAAAATAATTTTGCCTAAAATGTGAGGAGTGAAAAAATAAATAAAGAGAAATTTAAGCCCCCTTGGGCTGTGCGTGACCAAGGGCTAAACTTTTTGATGGGTTCCCCCGCCCCCCCCCCCCCCCCCCCCCACTGACATCACCACCCCTAGAGTTAATTATGTCATCATTTTTGACATTTTCCAACATGAATAGTAATATAGTGAGCGTCAAACAATTTGGCGGGCATCCTTGATGTGTTTGTTGTTGCAAACAGGGCCAACAAGGACAGCTTTTGTCATTTTGATGAGGCCGAACAGGGGCGTCGCTGCTATGAGGGACGCTAGAATGATGCGTGGAGAGAGTGTCAGGGGTGAGACTAGGTCGATGGTTGGCCTTGTTGCAGACCCCACCGCACCTGGTGTTGTGTGGCACTGAATGTCGAATGACGTTTGAATGAGGGGCATCGATCGATGTTCAGAGAGGGTCATGGGCGGGCCTTTGTGCAGACCCCGGTTGCAATACAGACACTGAACCTTCTTCCACGGGCACCTTGTTGTGCCTTTCCTCTTCTTCGAAGCTAAACAAAAAATTAACATAGTTAATATTAAAAAAAAACAAAGAAACAACACCTCACAGAATTAGAGCTTGACGCGATTCTTGCCAAATGGGGACAAATTGCACAGCAAAAAAAAATGAGAGCCTGAGACTATATTGCAAAACGCGCTAATACCATGTAGAAATCTAGAATCATGAAATAGATAACAAACACATAAATTAGGATGAGATCGACCAGTAGTATTAGCCACTCGGGTGAGTATAAATAAGAGATGTCTAGGTACCCGAACTCCATGAAAAGAGGATAGGACTCCTCTATCATGGAGTTGTGGTGAGTAACCTCCCACAAATATAGTGTGAGGTGTCGAAGCAAGCCAACACCTCTCAAAACAAATCTAACTAAGTTTTGACAATTTCAAATAGACATGTGCCAAAGTCGCCTAAATAGGCTTAACTCCTATTGTGTACGCCTAGATGATTAAGGTATACACTAACAAAAAAGATAGAGGCCATAAAGTCATGATAAATATAAAAGTATTAGTTGTCTTTATTAATAAATATTAAAATAAAGTATGATTTGTAAAGATCATAAACTTAATGTAAATACTAAAGTAAATATTGTCACATTATAATGAGTATTATAATAAAAATATCAAATCATGATGAATGTTAAAATAAAACTTATTAAAATGTGATAAATATTAAAATAAAAATTATCAAATCATAATAAATATAAAAATAAGTTTTTCAAATCACAATAAATATTAAAAATTATCAAAATTTTAAAATATATATTGTCACATTAAAATAAAATTATCAAATCATCAAGATGAATATTAAAATAAAAATTATTAAAAAACAATAAATATTAAAATAAAAATTATCAAATCATAATAAATATTAAAATAAATTTATCAAATCACAATAACTGTTAACCAAAACTTGGGGTGGGTGGGAGGCAATACATATTTTGATTGGCCCCCGGTTATATGTTGTTGGCGTTGGAGGTAGATTACCTAGTTCGGGTGGGTGGGAGGCCCTTCTTAGAAAATCTTTATCAGAGACAACCTATTTTACTCCACCAATAATTTGAACGTGGAAAATAAAACTATATTATAGCCATTCCAACTTACCTATTATGCCCCAATGTTATGGTAGATGATCTTTTATCAATTATATAGCCTTGCAACGATCTGTTGCTCCTGCATTCTTTTAGAGTTTACATTCCACGCTTTTGTCTGTGCTCTCGTTTCAGCTTTTATGGAGATGGAAAAGATTAATGGTATGATAGTCTTATTCAATCTTGATAGGGAAGTCAGAAGATTGGACGAGCGTATTCAGTGGGTACATGGCAACGGTGGACATCCCATCGCAAATTGATGGAAGCGTGTCCTGACGCAAAGATTATCCTGACCGTGCGTGACAAGGAAACATGGTATGACAGTGTAAAGAATACTGTTTACCATGCTAACAAGGAACGCAGTGTAATGAATCCTGTATTAGAACTGGCTAGATTGACGTGGTACGGTTTATTTCACGGGAGGTTCAATCAAGACAGAGAATACACCATGAGTGTGCACGAGTCGCATGTAGAAGCTGTAAAGAATTATGTGCCTGTTAGTTTGGCATGGGAGGGTTTATCTCACGGGAGGTTCGAAGACAGAGACTACGTCATGAGTGTGTATGAGGAGCATGTGGAAGCTGTGAAGAATTATGTCCCTGCTCATAAATTACTTGTATTCAATGTAAAGGAAGGATGGGCTCCTCTTTGTAATTTCTTGGGCGTTCCTCTGCCTCCCGCTGATACACCATTTCCTCACTCCAACGATACAGCGCAGTTTCTCAAGCGCCGTCTGAAAAACCTATAAAATTGTGTTAAGTTTATTTTAGACCGATATGTAAGGAGTTTTAAGCAGGGACAATGTTTTAAGTAGAGTGAGTTTAATGAAGATGTAGTATTATATGCATCTTTGGCCAATAGGTCAAGACAACTTTTTTAATACCTGACAAAATGTTATCTTTATCAATGAATGTGAATAATGTTGAATAACTGCTGTATATTTTTCTTTGTTTAATACACGAGACAGGTTATTAGGGATTTTCTCTATTTTTGTCTAGGTATTTATTTTATCTTTTGCATGATTTATTTAATGTGTAGAATCACTTTCGATGTGTCTATTTATATCCGTAGATGTTTAAGGCTATTCATTATTGTATTGGAGTACAGTTGAGCTTTTACAACAGTGAAGAAATTTATTCTACTGAATTTTTTACCCTAGAGAATTTTTCCAAATGAACATAGCAAATATTGTCTTTACTTTTTATTAATCTTTCACTATAAAGCAAGGGACTATTTTTTTCATCTCAACAAATTTTGTATTAATATTGCCTAGAAAATAGTGCCGGCCAAAATTTTTGCCTTGCTCTGTAATGTTTGTATTTTTTCACAACTTATTTTCTATTTTTTATTGCCGTATGGTTCATTGTAAATGGGTCTACAAGACCAAATATGCAGTTGATGCTTTAATTGATAAGTATAAAGCATATCTTGTCACCAAGGGTTTTGCACAATTGAGGGTATTGATTAGTAAGATCTACTTTTTCCTCTATTGCAATGATGGATTCTATTCACCTTGTACTTTCCGTTTTTACATCATAGGATGGTCCATACACCAAATGGATGTAAAGAGTGTTTTTCTACATGGTCATGTTCATGAAGAAATGGAGCAACCACCAAGTTTTGTACACGATTCTTCACTTATTTGTAGGTTTCATCATTCCATCTATAGTCTCAAACAAGCTCTTAGAGTTTGGTATGAGAAGATGTACAGTTTCTTTTTTCTTACTTCTAGTTTCACTCATTGCCATTATGATCCTATAATGTAAATTTAGAGGGACATAGATAAAATTTTGATACTTGTCTTATATGTTGAGGATTTGATCCTTATAGGTAGTTCTCCTTCCATGATATAGACAGTAAAATATAGTTTGATACAATAGTTTGATGGACTTGTACATTATTTCCATGGACTTTAGATCATTTAGTCTTTCAATGGGATCTCCATTTTTTAGTAGAAGTATGTTCATGACTTGCTTCATCACTTTGGCATGGTTGATTGCAATCCTACCCCTACACCTTTTCAATCTAGTGTCACATTGTTTGCTTCTTCCACTACACCCAAAGTTGATCCTATCTTGCATTTACAATTGGTTGATAGCTTTTTGTATCTAACACATAGGCATCTTAATCTATCCTTTCTAGTTGGTCTTGTTTCTTAGTTCTCTCAAGATCATCAGTAGTAGGCCACCAAGTGTATTCTAAGGTGTATTCAAGACACTAGACACTTTGACATTTAGTACACATTTGGAGCTTCTTAGCTTGTGGGTTTCATTGACTCAAATTAGGCCAATGATGTTAATGTTCAGGATTCTACCTCTAGTTTTCTTTATTGATGTGATTCTAGTCCTATTGCATGGTCTTGCAAAAAGCGAACCACTTTCGTCAGAGTGCCCAAGCGGACTCATGATGCTTATATGCATAACGTCTAGTGTTTGAGCTTGCAAAGCATCTCAAGAAGACCGCCTAAGAGGACTTTTACTATCATGTTGTGTGATGCTTATTTCCCATATTTGTAAAGTGCTTTAAGATGTCCTCTTGGATAGAGTTTTAATATCATGTTGCGTTTGGTTATTTCCCATATTTGCAAAGTGCTTGAAGATGTCCGCTTGGGCAGAGTTTTGGATACCCTATGCATAATTGAAACACTATGCACTATAAAGCAAATGGGAATGTGTACCTAGAGCGGGTACTGTAAACTTATTTGCATTTACTGCTCAAAAGTGAACTTGGAGCGGACTCATGAGGCCAATGTGTATAAGCTTGACAAAGTAAACTACAAAGCAGAGTCATGCTCCCGAGTGGCCCTCAGAATTCTCCTTGCATAGTGTTTAGAATGCAAATGGTGATACCTACGTGCACTCTCAAAATGATGCAATCTAATCACCACTAATTGTTTTGAGCGGATCCTCTCATTTGAAAAATAACTTCCTATAAACCGATCACCAATAAGTACTTGGAGCGGGTATATCATTCATGTTTACTCTTACCAGATCATCACGGACATGCGCTTCTTTCTGTATGAAATACATATTGGAAATGAGTATGCCTGAGATGGAGCGGTCATTATGATGTCTCACATACATACTCCTTCGAACGCCTGAATGGTTATTATGCCATGCTTTGCATACCTTCCTTCAAAATGCTATGGAGTGTGAAATGCTATCATGATTTGCAAAATCTCCAAAAGGATATGTGTCGTCAATCATAAATGGAGAGAGTGGACCCCTCTCATCATCGCACATGATACCTGAAGAGTATGAAATGCAAAGGACTCGTGAATGTCCACTGGAGGTGGGTTTTTGGATGCTCAACATATAATGCTGAGGGACGTGGAGATGTCATGATAAGCACCCATGAGTGGATATTATGATGAAGCTATGAAATGAGATTGAAAAGGCTTAGTAAAGAACACTAAATTGTCCACCAATGTGGACATTTAGGACCAACGTGGATACCAAACCTGCAACATTGTAGTAGATCAATAAAAGTCCGCTTGTGAGGGCCACGAACACAAGATTGAAACGGTCTCTTAAATACTCTATGATTGACGTGGGTAGATTTTTGGACAATACTTATCTCATGCCAAATACCACTTTATGGTGGAGTTTTGATTGCCTTGTGAATCATTTGAAACTCCTTGTATATTGCCCGATGACCAGTGATATCCGCTTAGGCGGGCCTCTAATGTGGCTCAGCATAAATTAATGTCACAAGAGATTGTCCTATTCTAATTTCTCCACTCTGGTAAGTCCACAAGTTTAGACAAGCCTTTGTTACATGGTGCATAAACTTGGCTTAGCCTTTTCAAATCCATCATCAACTCTAAGCCTCACCATCTTTGCAAATTAATCACCAACGGATTTTCTTCCTCTCATGTGCACTAAGTTGAACACTTCACTTCCTGCCAACATCCTCACTTACAGGGGGAAATCTGACCGAGACCAAAACAAAAATGAAACAGTCAAGCCAAAAACCAAAGGGGGTCCCCATTCTTGATGGGGCGGGGTTGTGGGTACATCACAACACTATTATAAATAAATCTTTATTTTATAGAAATGGCTCATTGTATGGATATGAATTTTATTCTATGAATATATGAGTATTGAAGTAATTGAGTATTGAAGTATTTGAATCTATAATTTATAGGAATATATCTTAAATGGAATTATCTTGTTATAATAGATAAAGGCATAATAGTGGTAATAGTTTGTTATTTCTTGATGAATAAAAAATGAACACTTGCTTGATTTAATTCTATGTATTGATATAATCATGAGATTTTGTTGCAATGGTATAGGTAGCTTTTCTAGCAATGTTGATTTATTCTAGATTAGATGTCTGAATAAGAAGATGTCTCATAGTTTGAATTAGTGTTATATAATTGTTTTTATTATAGTAAAATTGATTTATTTTGCAAGAATTAATGAGGTCTTTTCTTAGAATTATAAAATTGGATCAAAAGTTTAGTCGATTGTATTATCTAATCAAGACTTTTCTTATGAGTCGATGAGTTTAAGAAGATTGGTCATTTTAAGACTTAGATTGTTTGTTGATGACTTGACTTCCAAATGAGAGCATTTATATTGAATATTTCTATATGGTGAATTAGGTATATGTTTTCATTATCTAATGTAACTTTTTACTTGTTTATTTAGTAAGCATAATGGAAATGTGTATGTCAATTTGAAAAAAACCATTTATGTTGAGAAGTTTCATGAATGCAAACCTTTATATTCTTCTGTCATCATATATGGATGTGAACTAAGATTGAGAAGAGGTTGATATCATGTTAATATCATTTTAGATGTTTTAGATGTTATCATCTTCTGATTACAAGATCTAGTTTACGAACTATGAAGTCTTTGCGCTACTCATACGTAGGCAAGGCTCTTGAGCCCCCGAGACATTAGGTCGGCCCTTAGGGCCTTAGGATTGCCATTTTGTGCAATTAATATTATATGGGACTAATGTTTCTTTAGATGTGCAGAATGAGACCTTTTGCCATGCAGGATTCAGAAGCTAAGGAAGCACCTTCCTAATTTGCATATGGATGATCATCTGGTACTAGGGTAAATGGTTATACATACGTATAATTTAAATTTGATATATTGTATCTAACATTTCAATTACGATGAATGTGATATACTCTGTTATTAAATCTAAGATTTAGTAAGTTGAGATTTGTAAATTATATTTATCATGCAATTAATTTCATTATTGTTATCTATCAATATTTTTAGAGATAAGCATTACAAAAAGTGTGTGTGTGTGTATGTGTTCAATTGATGCATTAGACATAGAACAAAGCATGGTTATTTTGATCATGTTCATGTGTAGTAATGAGTCTTGGTATATGGTTGAATGTTACTTAAGTTCAATAATGCAGTCATGCTATCCCTAGAGATGTTAGTTAACTTGTTGAATCAGACTATGTTACAGTTTGTTAACATTATTTCTACTCTAATATATATATATATATATATATATATATATATTTCTGCCTCTATATTGCTTTAGTTGAGTTATCTCTAGGGTTACATGGCAGGGCATTACACTATGAATTAGTTGCCCTTGTCATGCCCAAAATATACATTAATGAAATGTCCAATGTGCTCCTAGCCCTATCAAATGTTGCAATTGCTATGTAGGAAAATGGATGTATAAACTTTGATGATAGTAATAAGTTGGCTGCTTCTTCCCATCTTCTAGAGAGTGTCGAGGTGCCCCAATACTCCAATGGGGAAAAAGATCTATGTATGTTGTCTTATGAGAAGTAGCAAGGGCGAGTGAAAAGTTGTGGGTTTTGCAAACAAAATTTAATGGTGAGGAAATGGGTTCATTAGAAGATGATGAGGAAGTCGATTTATAACTATCAACAATAGAATTAAGGGGAAAAAAACTAACAAAAAAATGAATCCATTTATCTATGAAAGCCTATGCATTTCTAGGCCTAGAAGAAGCCAAGTGGAAAGAAGGTGGCATGGAAGTAGAACGTGACAACGGGAGTGGTGGACATTAGTAATAGAAATAAAATTTCAACCTTTTCATTTTCTTCACCGTAGTTTTTCTTAGAATAAAATAATCCTGATTATTCATTTTGAGGAGCCAAATTTAGTTTATTTTCATAAAAATTAGTTGTTGTGCGATAATGTATCATTATTTATAAATTTATTGAATCCACTTATTAAGTGCTTTGATGGCTCCTGGATCCTATGGTTATGATTTCCAATCGAATGTTGTTTAAAATTTGGGTTTTAATTTATAAATAGATATTAACCAAATAATTTTTTAACTCTAGTTTGTTAAATCATGGCTTGATTGGTGTTTGGGGGTATGAAAAACATGATTAAAATTCTTTGGGAGAGATTTTTAGATATTTTATTTTTTTACTTGAAGACCTTAAAACAAGCTATTTAAAACTACTACCACATTGAAAAATATATTATTTGTTTGTTAATTTGTTGGGAAAAGTGGTAGTTGTTAGGTGGAATTTACCATATGTAAAAAGGATATCGGCTAATAAAAATATTTTCAAATGGCATGAAATATTGTTAAGTGGAATTTACTATATGTAGAAAGGATATCATCTAATAAAAAATATTTTCAAATGGTGTGAAATATTTATTTTCTTAATCCAATATAAAAAAGATTCAATCTAACATGCGTAAAATATACATTCTAAAGCATTAACATCACAATGGTGCATTAAGAAATATGTGTTGCAAAATAATTTGGAACTTTTGATGCATAATTTTTTTTTCTATTTTTAAATTTCAATTAAATTTGTTTCCTATTGAAAACTGAGTTCAACTTCCTCGTGTCCTATTTATGTTTCAAGGCTTTTGTAATATTTTGATTTATATGTTCATTTTGATGAAATATTTTAGCAGAATATTTTTCATGTTTAATAGTTGAGAAATGGATTATTTTGGATTTTTTCTATTTTTGTTTATAATGTTTTAAAGAACTCATTTTCTCCTTTGCATGATTCATATAATGTATAAAATCACTTTCTATGTGTCCATTTATGTCTTTAAGGGAAAAGTAAGAAATTCATTATTGTATTGGAGCACAATTAAGTTTTTACAACAGTGAAGAATTTTATTGTACTGAATTTTTTACCCAAAAGAATTTCTCTAAGTAAACATACTACATATTGTCTTTACTTTTTATTAGTCCTTGACTATAATTTGGGGACTATTATTTTCATCTCAATGAATTATGTATTAATCTTGCCGGCCAAAAATTTCACCTTACTCTATAATGTTTTGTAATGTCTACAATTTCTTATAGCTGATTTTCTATTTTTTGATTGGCCCATATTTTTTTAATTGATTTTTTTTATTCATTCTATTTGTAAGAATGGGCTAAAATGACACCTAGATGTCGCTTAAGGTTTGTGTACAATATGTGTCACAACTTGCTGCAATGTGCAACTCCCAAAATCTAGCAGGTGCTATATATATAAATAATACCAAGTAAGCAACACACTCCTTCTATTTGGATTTTGGTGTAGGAGTTTGTTTCTATACATGTCATTCTATGTAAGGATTTTTATTTTTTTATATGTTTTTGATAATATAAGGCGGTAAAACAAGGGGCTGAACCCTTACAAAAAGTAGACAGGCCATACAGGCAGCAAGCACAAGAAGTGCCAAAACAGAAACAACAATAGAAATCCCATCAAAACTAGCATAACCAGCAAAACCAGCTGCTAATCTAAGATAGTAATTCCATTATAACTAGCAAAACTAGCCTCAAAACTAAGAAAGTAAAACAGAGTAGCAGAGTAGCAGAGTATCACCAAAATAACAATAGAAACTAAGGAGGCAAATTCTCTCCTTGTTTAACCATAGACTTCATAATGTCATCTAAATTATTGTCAAGATCATCATTGTCCGCATTGACAGGCACCCCTAGGTTTTTCAGCACAGAAATATTAAGGAAAATGGAACTCCTGAGCACAATGGAGAGGTTTTGCTCCAGCTTCTCAATGTAAGCCCTTAGACCCGCTAGATCAGTTCCCAGACTAGCAGCAGTGTCCATATCATCCTCAGCCTCTTCCACGAACATCTCACCCGCTTTGTTAGCATTGTCGGTAGAGTCAGCAACTTCCTCAGTGGTAGCCCCTGTATCATGAGTCCCCTACTTATCATCAGCATCCCCAGAAATGCCCTGAACCTCTATCTCCTTATCCTCATCCCCTCTAGTGGACTCTTCTGAGCCGCTCTCAGAGTAATCAATGAGTTTTGCTTTCAGAGCAGGTTTGCCAATGATACGCCCTGACCGCCTAACACTAGAGGGGAGACCATCCTTGACTACCTTAGCAGAAGAATGAGACTTGCTATTCTGGCCCACCGGGGTCCTACTAGGATTTTTAGGGGTCCCAATCATAGCCCTACTAGTGCTTATGTCCCCAGCAATAGCCTTTCTCTTTTTGCCCTTCGTGCTGATAGTAGGACCCAGAGTATCATCAGAAGTTTCCTTAGGGATAGAAAAGGCAACATCTTTAGACTTAGTAGGAGCAGGGGATGGCCCGGGTTCTTCGGTACTAGGAATATCCTTAGGGTTAGAGGAGGGTTCCCCACTATTGGTCTGAATAGATTTGGAGGGTTCAAGGGCAAGATGGTGGTTATAGAGACAGAGGATAAGGCCTTGATGCAGAGGGATAGGTTTTTTTGTAGGGTTTTTAGCCAGTTTAGCCCTAACCCTAAGGACAGAATGTTTGAGGGAGGAAAGTAGATAAAATGGAAAGCTAATTTGAGCATTGCGATGAAAATGATTTAAAAGGGGGAGGTGATAGTTGTAGAACCTGGTGAAGCACCCCTCCAGGGTGATATACTTCATGAGGAGGAAGCACACAACGTCCCAAGGCTCGGGCAGCTTCGCTTTGTCGAATCCCCCATGATAAGGAACTAATTCTTCGCCCTCTCCAAGAAAGAGCTTTTGGCTGGAAGTGTCCGCAATTTTGGTTTTACTCTATAGTTTCAAACCCTGGGTAGACATACCAGTGGCCATAGCAATCACACTTTCAAAAATTTCAAAGCTGATTCCGCCCACCATAACCCACCGGTTCTGCCAAGACCTAGTGAATTGTTTAGAGAGATTTTCATTATATCCATTGAGCCGCTCCAAATAGGAGCTAATCCCTCCCTCTTTGCAATAATGCCAGACCACCAAGTTGTCTTTAAACTCACAGCAAGAGACAGGTCGGTTCTAATTCTATCTCCACCCATATCAAAATTATACAGCATGTCACAGAAACCCCCAATCTCTTCAGTTGAATTTATAGGAGCATTACTGGCTTGATCGAGGCTAATAATGCGAGTGATAACACTGCATGCATTATCATAAATATGGGGAACCTTGCAAAAATGGTGCTTACACATCCCATACTTAAAAATAATTACACGGCACACGCCATGATTGTCCAGTCATCTGCTCGCCTTATGAGAGCAAGGAGCTGATATGACAGTAGAGAAGGTACCAAAAGACCCGTACTTCAAGAGGCATGTCAGCCCCCTCCCAACGAGCTGACAATCTGAGTTGTCTTTCCAACAAGTCTGACTCATCAATACCTCGACATTTCCTTAAGAATGAGTGCCTTAATATTAAAAGGGATATGATCAAATTGGCGCCAACACTGCTAGTTTGAATAACATTGTCCCAGTTCTACATAGACGTCTGCAACTCCATTGCCCTCACAGTAAATATGTGAGATATTCACCCTAGGAACCTTCTATAGGAGGATCTGTATATCCCTAATAACGTCTTTCAACTTAATGCCCATAGTCGACACATTGTTGGCTGCATCAATGACCATTTTAGAGTCACCCTGGATATATAAATTCCTAATACCAATGGATATGGCCAATTTAATCCCCCACAGAAGAGCCATAGCCTCAGCATAGTTATTGCTTTGACAACCCAGACCGCCCGCATAGACTTATTTTGTTCTTCATTGTTGGAGCTTTGTTGTATTTGAAGATTATTTTTTAATGGTTTTCTATTCAAGGTTGGACTTATTATTGGCTATAGTTTTTATATGTTATTTCTTAAGACAAATGAGATAAACAACTCATTGTGCCATGATAGGTGTCCATGGTATGCTCTAAAGCCCATATTTTTGTAGGAAGCTTTGATCCTGGGAAATATCATTTCTATATATCTATATTATATTGTCCCATCAAGTTGTGGTCTCTTTCTTTTTTTTTTTTAGCAAAGTTAAAAATAGTATATATTTTGTTCTTCATTATTGGAGCTTTGTTGTATTTGAAGATTGTTTTTTAATGGTTTTCTATTCAAGGTTGGACTTATTATTGGCTATAGTTTTTATATGTTATTTTTTAAGACAAATGAGATAAAGGCCTCATTGTGCCATGAAGGTGTCCATGGTATGCTCTAAAGCCCACATTTTTACATAAGCTTGGATGCTGGCAGATGTCATTTGTATATATCTATGTTATGTTCTCCTATTGAGTTGTGGGCTTTTGTTTTTAGCAAAGTTAAAAATTGTATATATTTTGTTCATCATAATTGAAGTTTTGTTGTGTTTGAAGATTTTTGTAAATCTATTTGTTCAGATTTTGACTTATTATTGACTATAGTTTCTTATTATTTGTTACTACAGTAAACTACAACCAAAAAACTAAGTTGTACATAATGTATAAATAGTCTAGTTTATACAATATTCAAATAAACCACTAAAGTGTTGTTTAAATGGGGAGTAAAACTAAATTTTCATGCAACAACCTAAACATTGTTTAAGTAGGGACTAGGGAAAGGTTGTACCAAGTCTTGAATAAACATGGAACAATAAATAAGTCTAGATTAGATAACCAAATTGGTTAACACCAAGCATTGTAATTTAGGGAAGTTTGCATTGTTCAAGTTACATTGTAGTAAATATGGACATTGAAATTACAATATGAATCTAGAAACATAAAAACTCTAGGTTAAACAAAAAGATATGCCATATTCATTGCTTCAAAAACTTTTAAGCTATTTTTACTAATATTAAATTTTTAACATCCATATCTTTTCTTTTTTTTTTCTATGACAATCTTTGTTGTGTAGGGACAACATAAAAATTAGTTTTGGCATACTATAAATGCAAAACAAAACATAAATTTTAATTTGTTTATTGGATAGATCATTCCAAGCTTTTGATCTCAATGAATATTAAAATTCAGTTTTGCATCAAGAATTGCTTTGATAGGGAATACATAAATTTTAATTTGTTTATTTGCTAGTTCATTTCAAGTTTTTGATCTCAATGAATATTAAAATTCAGTTTTGCATCAAGAATTGCTTTGATAGGGAATACTTTATTGTCGAGTACTTTTTACCTATCCATCTATGATAGATTGGATTTGTTTGTCTTAATTGTCTTTAACATTTTAGGATTGTATTGTTTGAGTTATAACTTGTGTATTGATATTCATACACATATTGAAGTGTTGAGATAGACTCGTGTTATTGCATGTGGACAATACATATTTATATCAATGGATGCTTAGCTATATAGTCTAACATTGAAAGGTGAGGGTGTAGATTAACTTGTTTTACATTCTCATGATAGTTGAAATGTAGCACAATAGATAGTTGTGGAGTGCATGAAATTCAAAAGAATTGTATTAGCATTAAATTGACTCTATGGCACAAATCTAAGGTATTATTTGTCGAATTATGAAATTTTTTTATGTCGTACAAATCTAGTGTTGTTTACTAGAATCTCAACCATATCAGGTTTACCATTGACTATATATACCATAGACAAAAGATGGGGTTGTCGAGGCAAATTACGCAGGCCTCATGGCTCCCACTATAGGACGTACACATTTAACACAAACAAAACCTAGAGTATTTGTCACAATCTCTGTATCCTTTGGGCTCAACTCCTTCATCAGCTCCACCTCGTCCTCAACCTCATCTTCATCACAACACTTAGATTCCACTGAAATGGCATAATCAGGAAGATTAATTTTCAAACTTAAAGTTATCTCCCCCACTACTTTTTGTAAACATAGTTACCTCCTTTTAATGGCCTATAAATGCTCCAAGTAACAATCAAAATGTACCTCTGAATGAAGTAAAACATCCCCAATATCATCATTCTAAAGGATCGTTGTAGTGGACAACATTGAAGCACAAGTCAAAGACTAAGTTGCATCGAAGGTATTTAGTGTATTATGGGTCTACTAACAGATATTCCATCATCTGTTGAATGTTAACCCCTGAAATAGTCATCCATATCCCTAGCCATAAACTAAATGCTCTACAGCCAAAGGCGAAGACTAATGTTTGTGATATCTCTCTATCATCACCATGAAGTCTACAAGCGCCTCCTCCCTAGAGACACATTGCTTCCTCTTCTTGCCATTCTTCTCAGCCATGACTTCTTAACCCTTCATCTCAACCGCATTCCTCCTACCCATTCTCCGATCACCAATTGCAAATACCATAGACATATGGAGAGCCTCAATATAAAGGAAAATAGAGTGTCGATGAAGATATCTCTGCCCATGCCACATACTTGTTGATTCTATCTTCGTGCCTTAATGAAAAATGAATGTCTTACCGAAATCATCATTAGAAAGTCATATCTTGTCACCATCTTTAATCATCAATGGGTAAATGCAAGAAGTTGTGTCCACTTAAGGTGGAAGTTTCGGAGTTAGAAAAAAATCTGAAATCGGGTGACTGAAAACGGGATCCCATTTCTATAAAACAAGATCCTGTTCTGTATGGGGATCCCGAGCCTAAAATCCAAAATGGAATCCCGTTCCTTAACGTGATCTTGAACCTAGAACCAAAAATGAGATCGTGTTTAATAAAATGGGATCCTATTTTCAAAAAGTATTAAATTTTAAAAAAATGGCAGAGACCCCATTTTTCCCAATCACAGGTGACCGCTGAGAACAGGATCCCGAGTTGAGTCACAATCAATACAACAAGTAAGTGGATTTTTCCACTTCTACAATTTAGCAATGAATCTTTTGAAGTTTCCCTTGTTTGTTTTGGTGTAAAATACAATCAAAATTTAAATTGTAAATTGTGATTTAGGGTTTCTGTTTATGAAATCAATAGCTATTTTTTGACATTTTAGTTGTAAAATACAATGGAAATTTTGAAAGACTATATCATATAAAAGGATAGAATTTGAACAAACTGTCAAAATTTTGTTTAAATTTGAGAATTGAATAGCTGTATTTAGACATTTTAGCTGTAAAACACAATTGAAAATTTGAAAATACTGTATCATATGAAAGGAGAGATTTTGAACAAACTGTCAAAATTTGATTTCAATTTGAGTGTTGAATACCTATATTTAGACATTTTAGCTGTAAAAATACAATTGAAATTTTGAAACGACGGTATCATATGAAAGGAGAGATTTTGAATAAACTGCCAAAAATTATATAGCATTTGGATGATATATATATTTGGTTTTTATAAAATTTACTTATATCAATGTATTTCATGGTATTTTAAAGGTATTATTGAATAGGTAACTGTCATGTAAAAAAATTACAACAAACCATAATAAAACCTTTATCACATCCTTCATAATCAAACCTTTAGAGACAACCAGCTAATCAAGGATTGAGAAAATTTTATAGTTTTTGTGATAGCCAACTAATCAAGAATGAAATCAAGCCAACAAATGTAACTTTAGAGACACTTGTAGTTGTCCTCACTAGCTAGGTTATGCCCCTAGGATGAACATCATGATGTTAATTGTGATACAAGCCTAACCGCATTGGTAATGCTTCCCCTAATCTTAATGACATTGATGTAGGCCCCACTCATGATCCTTACGAAGATCTTGCCACCACTAACCTCTTTCATGATAGGTCACTATCCTTACCATCTCCTTAGACCTATAATACCTTGAGCTTATCAATTGGGACCAACATGACCATTTATGATTTGATGTTTTCCAAAATGATGAAGCCATCATGAAACTTATGAAGTGTCAAGACCACATCCCCATTGTAATCATAAGAAAGACTTTTCCACCATACTTAACACCTATGCTTATTTTGGAGAGAAAGAAGAACCCTTTAGTCCTAAGGCACCCAAGTAGGCATAATAGCAACAAGATATAAGAAGAAACTTGTGATCGATTAAAATGATACAATAAAAATGGACACTTCCCAAGTGCTCCAAGCAATGAAAAACTTCACCTTCCATTAGATACCACTCAGATACAAGATGACTCCCCTCTCCTTGTTGAGGATGCTATAGACATCAACTTGTGAATAGAAGAGGACCCTAAACTCTCTAAGATATTAGCTCCACTGGACCTTGACATCAAAGAAGGCATAACCATTAGCCTTAAAGATTACGTTGATTTCTTCATGTGGTCTTATGGTGATATGCCTTGAGACTCCATCTTTAAAGTCATGCATCATCTTGTGGTTCACCTCAATGCCAAACCTATTCAATAAAAGCTACGCAAAATATACCCCCAAGTAGCCCTCTTGGTCAAAGAAGAATTGTATAAACTCTTGGATGTGGGGTTCATGAACAGACTATTACTTATCCTAAATGGGTCTCTAATGTGGTCTTAGTTAGCAAGAAAACTAAGGGAATTCATGTTTACACTAACTTTTGAGATATCAAAAAAGGATACCCTAAAGATAACTTTTCTCTACCAAACATTGATATGATTGTGGATCTCATAGCTATATATATAAAATATTATCATTAATCTAGATATAATATCCCTTGAAACATTTGAGTTAGACATGGAGACACCTAGATTATGGAGAGGTCTATGTAAGAAAACACCTCTTGTAGACTCAACACAAACTTATCCCTCAACCCTCTAAATTGTGACTTACATCATTTGATTACCCTGGAACACACTATAGACAACTCTATACAAATTTGGCAAAAGATATTTTCTCCTAACAAAAACTTGTATATGTAAAAGTATCTACTACTACATTAGATTTGATATACTTCTTAAAAGGAAAGGGTTGGGACTAACAACTAAATAGAAAACAATAATTTTGCAAATAGGAAATAGGAAACAAAATTGAGCTAGAACCATCTTGACTAATTTATCTTTTTCTAGCTAGATTGAATCCCTACAATCATGTAAGTTAAAAACAAAGCATCAAATTCTTCATTAAATTTAATTCACAAATCATCAGTATATATATTCATCTTCATACTCAGATTAGTTAGGTCTAGGCAACTAGTAACTTCAATCCTATCTCCATTATCAAATTTGGTTGCCATAGGCAACTTCACCAAATTTAGGTTTTCAGATCATGTGGCATGCACAAGATATCCACCTCAAGGTAGTTCTCCAAGTCTAGTTATAGTCTTGCAGATGTTCATTATGATTCTACCTAGGTGGTATGATAGTCCATTGGTTTCTAGATGACATCATTCAATAGCATATCTATGCATCTAAACATTCACCCAAGTCATTGATATATATTGAACATTCACCCTTCATTTAATCAAAGCATCAAATTCTTCATTAAATTTAAATCACAAATCATCATAATATATTCATCTTCTTACTCAGATTAAGTCCTAGGCAACTAGTAGTCAATCCTAGATCTCCATTATCAAATTTGGTTGCCATGGCCTGCAACTTCACCAAATTTAGGTTTTTAGATCATATGGCATGCACAAGATATCCACCTCAAGGTAGTTTTCCAAGTCTAGTTATAGTCTAAAGTAGATGTTCATTATGATTCTACCTAGGTGGTATGATAGTCCACTGGTTTCTATGACATCATTCAATAGCATAGATACATCTGTTCTAATTCATTTCTTTTGTCCAAAATGGTTGTGACAATAAAAAAAGAAGCTTATTGAACTCATAATCAATAGGAAACCCTGGTCATAATAGGAGGTTTTGAATTTGGTACCAATGATTGTGAGTTCCTTGTAGAATATGATGAACCTTTTGAACAAGAGAACCTTGTAGACCATGATGCATATCTTGATTAAAACTTGAACATTATCGTCATGTGAATGCTTTTAGCCATCCTACAAACTCCTATCACCCTTCATCCTCTTATAGGGATATGCCACACAACCCCTCCAAGTTGACCATGCCAAACCCAAAGTCACAATCCTAAGAGGTCCCTAATTTCCTCCCAATGATCATGAGAACCTTGTAGATCATGATGCATATATTTTGAACAAGACTATCAAGTTCCTTCGCAACAAGAATGTGCAAGTCCAAGTTACCCTTTTCACCAATATCAAGTGTCCTTAAGTCCTTATGTTACCTTTGACAAGGGGGACACCACTCTAGATTATGCATCTTATGGGTATCCTTCATCATCATCCAATTGAATGCCTATCCAAGAGCCTACTAGTCCTATCCCAACACCACCATGTAATCCCAATCGTAATTCATTGGTCCATCCACCTTCTAATCCATCAATCCCTTCATTACCCTCACCACCATATAATCCTCCAACTTCACATCCTAAATTTAAATCACCTCTCTTAAATGACCTCTATAGATATGTACTATGAACTATATTGCTTGAAGACAAACCTATATGCCATCCCTCTCTATTAAGTTTGATCATTCCCAATCCTAATCCATTTCCTCCTATTATCCATCCACCTAATCCTAGACATTCACGCTTCATTGATATATATTGATAGTAAAATAGAGTTTTAAATTGTTCTTAAGGTTTGGGACAATCATCTAGTGTTAAGATCTAGTGCAAATTAAGAGTTATTTAGACTTTAAATTAAATGGGCTTAGTCTGAAGCTAAATAACACACATAAGAGTCAAGTGACTAACAACTAAATAGAAAACAACAATTGCAAATAGGAAATAGGAAACAAAATCAAGCTAGAGTTCACCATCAACTAATAGCTTTTTCTAGCTAGATCATCCCTACAATCACAAGTTAAACAAAGCATCCTAACCTTCTTACCTCATCATCTATCTTAAAAGTGGAAGATTTAATCATTACCACATGTATGGTTATATGTCTCTTTGATTATCTAGATAATGCAATTGAATCTCTAGAGGAATCTTACATCTTAACAATAATTTCATTGCCCCTCATGACAAGTATATTATTGGTTTAAGGCTATCTTAAAGGTCCATATAAAAATCTAGGAATTTAATAACAATCAATTTGTTCAGTCCTTAATGAGTACTTAACATCAAACCAATAGCCAACTCCATAGAAAAATTAACAAAATTGAAACCTTGGACCTAACATATGATAACAAACCTTGAGAACAAATTCATTATGGTAGTCCTAATAGCCCTACTAATAAATTGATCTTTCTTGTCTCCCTCACTATAAGACTCAAAATTTAGCTCTCGAATGAAAATCCCTTGATTTCAATTTGAAAATTACATCTAGTTCAAGTTATATAATAGCTCTCTTACATTTTGAAATTTGTACATGCATGTATACATTATCTGTATGTTTAATTTAAATTTATTTCAAGTGTAATTTCTTGTTCACACACACACACACACACATATATATATATTCTTGATTTAATTTTAAATTTGTACTGAAGTTTGTATGTTTATATGTATATATGCAGGTTCATATCTGTATATATATATATATCATGAATCTGGATGATATTCACTTTGATGTTGAGGACTTCCTCAATGCACAAGATGATCTGGCCCCACCCACACCCCCACCCCTAGTGCCAGATGCCCCACCTCCAGATGACCCACCTCCACCCCCACCTGGAACTAACCAGGCTCGCTTGTGAGCCATAATTAATGAAAATGTGGATTCCATACAAGAAAAATTGAATTCCATTTGCAATGAACAATTCATGCCACCTCACTGTTAGATCTAGGGCACACAACTGAGAGGGGGGGTGAATCAATTGTATAAAACTTGCTTCTACTTCAAACACTAGATTCTTCTTTATTAGATAACAGCATATCAATTAACCATCCATTAAACCATAAAGCATAAACACAGGAGCAGATAAACATCAACACATTTGACACCAAGATTTTGACGTGGAAAACCCGGTTACGGGAAAAACCATGAGGTGACTAACCCAAGGATTATTCTCTGTTAGAAGAATAAGAAAAATGAATGGCACGTGCCAATCAGGGCTCACTACCTGAGTACACTGCTCACAAAGAGGCACACTGCCTACAAGAGACACACTATCTACAAGATCATAAGTATCATAACTTTGAACTAGAGAATGACATCTTCACTATGTCTGGATCAGTTCCATTTAAGCTCAAGACACACCTGCTCTGTCTTTCACTCTTTCACTATACCACACTCATCCACTACTCCACACACACTGAAATGAATTCACCAACCTTTATTTATACAAGACATTGACTTAGGAACAATCATCTAAGTCGGAAATCAACCATAAGAACATTCGTAAGATGAATAACACATCCGGTCGGCCACCACAAGAACATTTGTGAGATGAACAACTCATCCGGTCGGCTAGTCTGAACAAGAACTTCATTCGGAAGAATATCTTCAATTCTGGGCTCTACCACCAATGTGGATCAACAACACAACCTCAACACGATCCAAGAACCTTCACAAGCTTGCCTAAATGACCAAGAACATCCGCACTTCCTCTGCTCACTGGAATCTCTTCTCTTCCTCATATGAAACTTCAAGAACACAGTCTACCACCACTATCATACTGAAACATGTGCTTCTGGACCTCCAAATCATGAACAAATTGAGATGACACATCACAAGGACATCCCAAACACTCCATCCAATCCACAAGATAGGACAATGCACTTCTGGATCTTACCGAACCTCTTTGTAGGACTCTGTCACTCTGGAGCACCTCCCGGAACTGGTTCTACTTGATCAATCACAACTTCTTCACTTCCTCATGTGGACCTCTGAAATCTTAACTGGATCATCTCAAGACTCATATCTACAAACCCTTTAATCCGCATCCTTTGAATCTCAACCTATTGAGTACTTTTGCCTTCTTCTCATCATTGTTCTTCACTGTTCCTGTTGGAGACTAATTTTCTCAATATCCTCAGCACACAGCTCATCCAATCCTTTTTGTCAATGCAATATGAGTATGACATCGATGACAACACTGATTAACCTCATACTTGCAACAATCTCCCCCTTTGTCATTGATGGTAACATATGATGTGAAAAAGCATCAAGACAAGATCTTCTCCTTTCTGTCACAGCTCCCCCTAACAGCAACAACTCTTCACATGTCTTCTCTTCCTTTACTGCTCCCCCTTTGATCATCAACCAATTGTTTTTCACATGTCTTCTCTCCCCCTTTGACATCAATGGCAAAGGGCTCATACTTGCAATTCTAACACATCAGAATCATACTAGCTACTCCCCCTTAGTAGTAGCTCCCCATCATCAATCCGGATCACAAGATATGATTGTGATATCCACCGGACTGATGCACATCAGTGCATTCTAGTTCATCACCGGAGGGGCCATGACCCCTAACTTCTCCCGGAGATACTCAAAAGAGTCCTTGGGAAGAGGTTTGGTAAAAATATCTACTATCTGATCCTTGGAAGGTATATACTCCAATCTGACTTCATCCTTGTTCACTTGTTCTCTTAAAAAGTGAAACTTGATAGATATGTGCTTAATCTTAGAATGCAATACTAAATTCTTAGAAATATTAATTACACTTGGATTATCACAGAAAATTGTGATAGGCTCCTCATATTCAACTTTAATGTCTCTTAGCATCTGCTTCATCCATAAAATCTAAGTGCAAATACCTACTGCTGCAATGTATTCTGCTTCAGTTGAAGATAGAGATATTGCCTCTTATTTCTTTCTTAGCCAAGAAACCAATCTTTTTCCCAAAAAGAATGCTCCTCCACTTGTACTCTTCCGGTCATCCACATCTCCTACCCAATTTGCATCTGTATATGCATGAAGAGAAAAATCATGATCTCTAGGATACCATAGACCATACTCAACTGTCCCCTTTAGATATCTAAAAATTCTTTTGATTGTCATAACATGAGATTCTCTAGGATCAGCCTAAAATCTTGCCACAAGACCAACAGCCTGCATTATATCTAGTCTAGTCTGAGTGAGATACAATAGTCCTCCAATCATTGATCTGTACTTAGTTGTATCTATCTTAGGAGAGTCATCATCTTTGCTCAACTTACATCTGGTTGCCATAGGAGTGTTCGTTGGCTTTGAATCTTCCATTCTGAATTTTCTTAAAAATTCTTTTGCATATTTGGTTTGATATATAAAGATGCCTTTCTTTGTCTGAGTGATTTGTAGACCCAAGAAGAAATTTATTTCACCAAGCATTGACATTTCAAACTCACTTTTCATTTGATTTGCAAAAGTTTTACACCTACTATCTTTTCCTCCAAAGATGATATCATCAACAAATACTTCAACAATCAATATGTTTTCCTTATCTATTTGGAAATATAGATTACTATCAGTAGTACCTTTGTTGAAACCAATCTGCACAAGATGCTTATCCAACCTTTCATACCATGCTCTTGGGGCTTGCTTCAAACCATACAGTGCTTTCTTCAACTTGTAGACCATATCATCATGATCAGACAATTGAAATCCATCCGGTTGTTCAATGTATACTTCTTCTTCCAAATCACCATTTAGGAAGGCAGACTTGACATCCATCTGATATACCTTGAAGTCTTTGAAGGCAGCAAATGCAAGAAATAATCTGACTGCTTCAATTCTTGCCACTGGAGCAAAGGTCTCTTCAAAATCAATTCCTTCTATTTGAGAGTAGCCTTTGCAAACCAATCTAGCTTTGTTTCTGATCACTTCACCAACTTCATTTAGTTTGTTCTGGAAGACCCATTTGGTTCCAATCACATTCTTGTTTCTAGGTCTGGGAACAAGATCCCAAGTATGATTTTTTTCAATTTGCATCAATTCTTCCTCCATTGCTTTGGTCCAATTTTCATCATTACAAGCTTCATTAACTATCTTAGATTCAATCTTTGAAATCAGATAGTATTTATTTGAATCTTGAGCAATTCTTCTCCTTGTTTGTACCCCTTTACTTTTGTCACCTATGATCTGATCTTTAGAATGATTTAGAGTTACATACCTTGGAACTTTGGGAGTTTCTTGCACTACTAATTCTTGATCAGGCTCATTCAGACACACTTCTTCTTCCTGATTTATCATATCAGTCTGGATCTGAATTTCAGAGGAGGATGGAGCTCCTTACACCAAAGAATCATTCTGATCATCTTCATCACATTCATAGAATCTTGAAGGCTTCTCAATTCCTTCATCAACCTTCACATTTGTACTTTCTATCATCTTGCTCAATCTCTTATTGTAACACCGGTATGCTTTGCTTTGAGTGGAGTAACCCAAGAAAATTCCTTCATCACTTCTAGCATCAAACTTTCCTAAATCTTCATCTCTTTTGATGTAACACTTGCTACCAAATACTCTGAAATATCTCACAGTGGGAGTTATGCCAAACCAAATTTCATAAGAAGTCTTACCGGTATTGATTCTGATTTGAACTCGATTAAGGGTGTAGACTGCAGTGCTGATAGCTTCTCTCCAAAACATCTGAGGAACATTTGCTTCCATCATCATTGTCCTGGCTGCTTCTTGGATGGTCTGGTTCTTTCTCTCAACTACTCCATTCTACTGTGGAGTCCTAGGAGCAGACAACTGTCTCCTTATGCCATGCTTCTCACAAAAATCTATGAATTCACTGGATGTGAATTCACCACCTCTATCAGACCTTAGACATTTCAGTTTCAATCTGGTTTGATTCTCTACCATAGCCTTGAAGATTTTGAACTTATCAAGGGCTTCTGATTTCTCTTTTAGGAAGGTAACCCACATCATCTGGGAATGGTCGTCAATTAGCAACTTGAAATATCTATCACCTTGCATACTCTTGATTCTTGTCAGACCATAGAGATCAGTATGAACTAATTTCAACAATCCGGTAGAGGACTGATCCTTGCTTTTGAAAGAGACTCTGCTCTGTTTACCTAGCTGACATTCTTTGCATAAACTATTTGCAAGTTTCACCAATTTTGGAAGATCTCTTATAGCCTGAGTATTGCTTATCTTGATGATGTTATCAAAATTCACATGACACATTCTTCTATGCCATAACCAACTCTGATCAACTTAAACAAATAAACAACTTTTATTGGAACCAACTAGATGGAAGATATTACCTTTTGTTTGAGTACCAGATGCAATCTCAGTTCTGGAGCTTTCAAAAATCCTGTATCTTCCATTCTTGAATTGGAGATCATAGCCTTTGTCCACCAACTAACCAACACTAAGAAGATTGTGCTTCAATCCTTCAACATATAGTACATTACCGGTTTTGCTCTTTCCATCAAAAGAAATAGTTCCCCTACCTCTGATTCTGCTAGCAGAATTGTCACCAAGCTTTACCATTCCTCCATACCTTTCCAAATCTAAGAACTTGTTCTTGTCACCTGTCATGTGGTGAGAACATCCACTATCAATAACCCAATCATCTTTTTCTTCAACTTGGGAAACCAAAGCTCTTTCCACAACCTTATGATTGACAGATTCAGAGGATATTGAATCTTCTTCCTTGATGGCAATAAACACCCATTCATTTCCAGATTTGCTTCCCATTTCTGATTCATCATCTATTACTCCTTCATTATCATCTTATTCATGAACATAATAACAGTTCTTTTGGAACCTTTGTCTGTTAGCATTTGACCTTGCAGATCTTTCTGGACATCTTGAAGCAAAATGACCAATCTTATTGCAATTGAAGCACTTAAAGGGTAATTTTCCTTCATACTTATCGGATCATCTTGGCAGTCTTTTTGCAATGAGGGCTTCAAGATGAGCTATTTCTACTTCTTCCTCTTCCATGTCTTTTCTTGCTTGATCATACCATGACAACTTCCTTGAAGAGTTTTCTCCCAGATCAAATCTTTGTTTGCCTTTCACATAGGCACTGGCTTTGAATGCAGATTCAGTCTTGGGGGATCATCTCCAAACTCAGTCATTTCAAATGTAGCCAGTTTGCCAACCAATTGCTCTCTTGTGACAGTTGTATGGGCATTGAATTCATCAACGGCAGCAACCTTGACTTTGTAGGCAGCAGGAAGGGATCTGAGGATTTTGCAAATAATTTCATTTTTATCCAGAACTCCACCAGCATTCCTGATTCCACATACTAGCTCATTCACTCTTGGCATAAAGGTAGTGATGTTTTCATCATCTCTCATCTTCAATCTTTCAAATTTCCCTTTCAGACTTTACAACCTTGCACTCTTAACAAACTCATCTCCTTCATGCAGAAGTTCCAGTTTAACCCAGATCTCATATGCAGTTGGTAGGTCAATAACATTTGAGAGTTCTATATCATTCAATGTGCTTAGAAGAGCTTCTTTGGTCCGTAGATTGTTTTCAGCATTTGTGATTTCATTCAGAGTTGTCGGACCACCCTGTGGAGGTACATATGCCTTTGTGATCATGGACAAGTATGCTTTTCCCATACACTCCAAGTGACATCTCATGCGACCTTTCCAGAGCGAGAAATTGGTTCCATCGAACTTCAAACTATCCTTCTTGTATGACGACATCCTGGATCTCCTCAAGCGATTAAGCTCCTTTCAAAGGAACTTGGCTCTAATACCAATTGTTAGATCTAGGGCACACAATTGAGAGGGGGGGTGAATCAGTTGTATAAAACTTGCTTCTACTTCAAACACTTGATTCTTCTTTGTTAGATAATAGCATATCAATTAACCATCCATGAAATGATAAAGCATAAACACAGGAGCAGATAAACATCAACACATTTGACACCAAGATTTTGATGTGGAAAACCCGGTTAAGGAAAAAACCACAGGGTGATTAACCCAAGGATTATTCTTTGTTAGAAGAATAAGAAAAATGAATGGCACATGCCAGACAGGGCTCACTGCCTGAGCACATTACTCACAAAGAGGCACACTGCCTACAAGGGACACACTGTCTACAAGATCATAAGTATCACAACCTTAAACTAGAGAATGACATCTTCAATATGTCTAGATCAGTTCCATTTAAGCTTGAGACACACCTACTCTACCTTTCACTCTTTCTCTATACCACACTCATCCACAACTCCACACACACTGAAATAAATTCACCAACCTTTATTTATACAAGACATTGACTTAGGAACAATCATCTAAGTTGGCAATCAACCATAAGAACATTCACAAGATGAATAACACATCCGGTCGGCCACCACAAGAACATTTGTGAGATGAACAACTCATCCGAACAGCTAGTCTGAACAAGAACTTCATCTGGAAGAATATCTTCAATTCCAGGCTCTACCACCAATGCGGATCAACAACACAACCTCAACAGGATCCAAGAACCTTCACAAGCTTGCCTAAATGATGAGGAACATCCGCACTTCCTCTGCTCACCGGAATCTCTTCTCTTCCTCATCTGGAACTTCAAGAACACAATCTACCGCCACTGTCATACTGAAACATGTGCTTTCGGACCTCCAAATCATGATTAAATTGAGATGACACATCACAAGGACATCCCAAACACTCCATCCAATCCGCAAGATAGGATAATGCACTTCCGGATCTCACCGGACCTCTTTGTAGGACTCTGTCACTCTGGAGCACCTCCCGAAACCGGTTCTACTTGATCAATCACAACTTCTTCACATCCTCATGCAGACCTCTGAAATCTTAACTAGATCATCTCAAGACTCATATCTACAAACCCTTTAATCTGCATCCTCTAAATCTCAACCTATTGAGTACTTTTGCCTTCTTCTCATCACTGTTCTTCACTGTTCTTGTTGGAGACTAATTTTCTCAATATCCTCAGCACACAGCTCATCCAATCCTTTTTGTCAATGCAATATGAGTATGTTGACATCAATGACAACACTGATTAACCTCATACTTGCAACACTCACGTGGTATGTTTTGAAGCTTTGATGCAAAACATTGTAGATTATGTGAGGTCTATTGACTCAGACTTTGATGGATTCCAAAAATGGAGAGAGGAGAGGCACCAATTTTATGCTAATGGCCTCTCCTATAAGACTATTTTGGATCTTAAAATCACAAAAGCTCATTTAGCGCAATATTTTAGACATCCCATTACAAATGAACCTATTCCTGCAAATAAGAAAAGAATATCAATCAGGTGGTGTAGGCATGAAAGAATGTCTACCAATTTTTGGGACAGATGGTGGATGGTGTTTGATTATCCACCTCATGCTAATTGTAAGGTTCCTTTATATTTTTTAAGAAAATTATATGCAGAGTTTGTTCTAAATAAAAAACCCAACTACTTTTATTTTAGATCATTCCAGGGTATTGGTGGTGGCATGCCACAATAGAGGTTGGAGGCACGGGTTGATCCCCAACGACCCGTGCCTGTTCAACCTCTTATCAACCCTCTTGTTGCTACCATTCCTTCGCCCTTCTAGCATCGTGCAGTGGTATCCACACTAGGCACATTAAGTGCACTCTCAGGTAGCCTACATGAGCAGACTTCTATGATGGTAGCTTGGGTTAGAGAGCATGGAGGAGTTGATGATGGAAGTGGTCCTAGTACCACTCCACATGTGTTGATGCCTCATACATGTACGAGTTGCAATCAGTTGTGTTATGGATCTTATCAGGCAGCTGCACCCACTTCAGCTACACATGCATCATCTGATAATGTGGGCACTGAATCATTTGTTGATTATCTATTTGCTGAGGATCATCCCACTCATCATTTGACACAGGTATATATATAGGTTATGTACACATGTTGAATTTATAACAATTTTTTAAACACGTGTTTTTAATCAACATATAGATCAATTAAATTGTAGTATTTTAAAAATTGAATTGTTTGGTGTAGATGATGGCAACAAGGACCATTGATCGAATTAATTTTAAATATTAATTTTATTTACTTGATTTTAATTTGTAATTCAGTCTTGAATGGGTGTACCATTAAATATTTATGAACTTATTTATGAACTGGTTCAGGGTTCTTCCACATTGAATACTCCATCTCAGGGTGTCTCAAGCACTCATCCATCATTGGGCATCTCACATAACACTCTTACAGTATGTATATATTATTTTAAAAAACTATATATACTTAGATTTTTCTATTTTGGTATCACTGTATCTGAAAACGTGCACATGTACTATTTAATATATATTAAAAATATGTCTATACAGGTTGACACAACAATGAGGATGGGCATTGCAGCACACTTGGATAATCCAAGTTTATATCAGGAGTCGAATGCATTTCAGGTTGTTCAAAAATGTATAACATGTACACAAGTCAATTATATATGTGTTTTAAAACCTAATTTATACACACATGTGCTAACTTATAAATGACATTGTAGGAGCTTGTTAGTGACACATTTCATCAACACACAACACATGCAGAGTAGAAGGACAGAGGAGATGGTCAGCCTAATATGGTATAATTTAAAATTTAGATTATATTTAAATTCAATTAAAATATACATTGTGAACTTAAAGTAAATTTCTTGATAGATATATATGTTGACATGTGTTCAAAATTCTTTTTCTTTTATAGCTTGAGACATGTCATGTAGCTAAGCTTGTAGAGACAGGTCCTAGAATAGAGGATGCACAACAAGTTCCTCTTACGGTATAATAATTTAAATATGATAACTTATAAATTAAATTGAATTAAATCATTTTTAATATCATCTTACATCTAATTTCAACTTGAACTTTCTCTTGTATTAAATAGATTGATTCAGAGCATGTAGAGACAGGTCCAGGTGCACCAGAGCATGCCTCTCAGCCTCGCATGGTAATTTAATTTTATGATAAAAATTATAAATTTAAAAATTATCAGTAAATCATTTTTAATCATCTTACATCTGATTTCATCTAAATCTTTCTCTTCTACAGAGTGATTCAGGTCATCTGAGTAGTTTGCATGGTGTGAAGAGGACTCTTGATTATAGAGATAGTATGTGATAGGTTATTGAACATGGGCTACATAATTTGACAATTTCATGGACTATGTTATATTATACTGTTTGTCATGGACTTTATATATATATTGTTGAACATGGACTTTATATTTTGAATGTATGGGACTTTGTATATTTTTTGAACATGGACTTGGAGTTTATACAACCTGATTTTATATTTAAATAGTTTATAATTATGGATTTTTTAAGGTTAAATATATTTGTAATCTTCCCCTTGTGACTTTATATAAAGGAAGTTGTAAATGACTTTATATATTTACATACTCTTTTGTTTGGTTGAAAAGTATTTCATAATTTAACAAATTTATGAGTAGTTCTTTCCAAAACTTGTATATGCAAAAAAAACCACTTGAAAAAACATGTTTTGAACCTGTCTTATTTGATTTGAATCCTAGAAGGATTAGAGGATGTCCAAACTTGTAATTTAGTGCGTTATGTTATAGAATTTGTAGTTCATATCCATAAAAAACTCTAGATTAGTATGCAAATACACATTCAAGATGAGCATAAGACTTTTGTAATATAATTGTATTTGATGAAAGAATAATTGTATAGTGTTATACATGCCACAATTTAATGGTATGAACTTAGATCTATCTATACATTATATAAACCCTATAAAGTACAATAGAATAGAGCATATAAACCCTGACAAGATATCCAAATATGATAAACTAATTAGAAATTATTGATCTAAAAAACCCTAATGAAAGAGAAACCCTAAGGGGGAACCTTAAGTCATGTAAGCAATGTTGGGTTCACTAATAAATGTAAATAAATAAATGATTTATGTATAAATTATCTAGTCTAATTAATCTAATGCAAATAATTAAGCATTATTAAACCAGATAAAATCTAGAGTTGGGTTGATAAATTGATAGTAATAATATGATAATTAAATGAGGAATTAATTACTTAGTTCTAATATCAACAATAGAAGAATAATGTTGATGATGTGCAAAATTGATACACCACTTGTTGATGCATATGAGGGGCTCCAATGAAATCAAAGGAATGAAACACAAGGCATTGCTTGCAATTATTCTTGTTACTTAGTAAGAAAGATCAAGCAAACATGTACATGTTTAGTTTTAGACATTCATTAATAATTTCATACATGAATACATACAAGTCCTACCCAGGAATTTTAACAATTTCAAACATGGTAAAAATTTAACATCTTAGACTAGATACTAATCTAGAATACTTTAAGTTTAATCCCAATCTAATAGATTTTATTTAAGAAAATTGCAAAATAAAGGTGAGAAGGAGAAGCTACACTCTTCAATTGCTTTGTCTTGGTAAGATTTATTAGTGGAGCTTTGGCTACCCTTGTGCCCCATTTCTTGATATCCTTCACTAATAATAGCCAAAAGAGAATAGCCAGTAATAACTAAAAGGAACCAAGTGTAACCACAAGAGGTAAATAGTATATTGAAAATCATTTTTATAAAGGTTGCAACTCAAACTATCTATTTAAAAATGCACAAATAGAAGGTGTTTGTCTTATTGCCATTATATTTTTTTTCATGGGAAGACACTACTCTGATCATGGTAGTGACCAAGGTCGTCGTCGCTATCATGCTACAATCTAAATAGTTAGTACTTTGTAGAATGAAAGGATAAGGCATGGAATAGATAATGAATGAGGCTCAAATCAACATGACACTGTGTCAAGGAATTTTAGGTACAATAGCAAGCTAAGTGAGTCCTAAAGCATGTCTAGAGGAATGGATGCTAAAATGAATGCACAACATAGAGAAAGAATTGAGAAGTATGCAATTTTGTACTCTAAAACAACTACCATGTGCTTACTTCCTTAGACCAAGCTCATAAAAAAATAAGTGCTTGCTTATATAGACCAAGCTTGTACAAAACCACCAAGTAGTATTACATGAAAGCATAAGCCCATTAAATCATGTGCCTCGTTGTGACCTTTCACATTTCCAAGAATCATACCACATTCCAAGCCATCACATGTGGTCCTCCTTGTTCTATTGTGACCCCAATATTAAATGCATTCCCCAATGTGACTCCCTCATTAAATACATTTCCAATGTCCCATACAACATTACAAGTGTCCCCAAGACTATCTAATTCTAGTGTGGTTTTCACATCCTAAGATGTACCACATTTAAATAACAAAAATATTACAATATTATTATTATTCAAGGTGTACAACACATCTAACACAACATCACTAAGCTTTTATGGCATCTAAGTGACAAGCTCTACTTGTGTGGTTCCACATGGGCTCATACTTTAAATTTGAAAGGAAAAACTTTGCTTCAAGCAATGTGCCCATGTAGCAAAACCAATCAATGCACACTTCACAAACACAAATACAAATTATTTACTATATAGACAACTAAAATAGAACTTATTCCATACCTAAGCTAAGGGTGTGCAGATGGCAAGGTTAGGGTCAATCATTGTGTAGGTTGTCGACCATTTGGTTGTTGTTTTGTTGTGATAGCTTGGTTGCAATTATTTTATAGAGTGGCTTTCCTGGTATTTGTTGCTCTGCCCTTGTTTAATCTTGTTGTTTTTGTTGTTTTGATGGTTCCACTTCTCATGGAACTTGTTCCTCTCATCTTTTGGTTGTCTCTCTATAAAAGGGTTTGGACCTTTTTGAACAAAAACTCATTTTTTTATCAATATCAAAAATTAAAATAGAACAAAAGAAAGGAAAATTAGTTTGTATGTTTTTCTTGTTAGGCTAGGGGTTCGTAATTGATCCCCGATAGTGTAATAAAAAATAAAAAATTCAAAAAATAATAATGAAACCTTGTAGGGTAGAGGACCCAGTAGTTGAGCACCCTAACTTCATGCCTCTCAAAATCATACATGGTAATTTTGAATCACTCCAAAAAATTTACAGCAACTTACTTGGCAAGGCCCCTGCTTATAACTAATGTTTCAGGTCCACATCATCAAATATGATGCTACATCAGCATGCTTTTTGTTGAGGTGTCTAATAGTTCCCAAAAAAAGGGTGGACCAATAGTTGTGCATTAAGTCATGTTTTGTTGGTGTGTTGATGTGGCATCACATGATTGGTTGTTTTTTAGATCTAAATGGCACATTTCATTCAATTATAGGTACTTATAGTCAACACTAACAACCTTAAAGTCACAACTACTAGTGCCAAAGTTTTAAAAATATTGGGCCTTAAATCCGAAAATACTATCACAGCTATTGGAACATGGTCAGCAAGAAGTTTCCCTATTCACACAATAAAAATGAACACCAAAAACTCACATATTAGTGGAGCTTTGGCTACCCATTTGTGCCCCATTTCTTGTGCCCCATTTCTTGAAACATCGAAGTAACATAACTGCATGTAGGATGTACTGTGGTCCATTAACAACTTCAAATTGGCCATGTTAATTAACCTACAAAGATGCTAACTTTTTGGATGTCTTAAGGGGTCCTAATTTACGATGTCTTAAGGGGACGTCTTAAGTTCTCAAAATCTGGTGAAGTTGCCCAAAGCAACCAAATTTAACAATATAATAACATCAAATTTAAAGTAAATTCAAAGTAGAAAAACATGTGCATTTAACAAATAAAATATATAGAATAATAATTTTCATATATAAAAGTGTGGAGTATAAAATTGTGTACATATACATGTATTCAAATTTGTGTACAAAATGTGTAATAATGTAATTGTGTATGTACATATATGCCAACTCAAAATAATGTTTACAAAACTTGTGGGGAATGTAGCAGGTCTTCACGCCACCTGATATAAAAATAATACAAGCAATTTATCAATATATCATCAAAACATGTATTTTAATAATTTATATAAAACTATCTAGATATACACAATTTGTACCTGTATTTACAAGTGCCTCTCAAGTTTTTGTTTCAAAGTATGTGATGAATTTGTGATGATAGCCTAAAGATATAAAAGGACAATTTAAATCAATTTCAACTAATACTGCACAAGAAATATCAAAACATGTATTTAATGTATTTAAAAGAATAATATAAATCTATTTAACTATATTTACCTGTATTTACTTATTCCATTGTATCATCTCCATCCTCTCTTTTTTCCAATGCATCAATGATTGTCTCATGGTCTTCCATAGAAATTTGCTATAGCTCTTTATTTGTAGGTTTTCCACGATACCTCTACAGTTTTATATTTGTTGCCAACACCAAATGTGAGTAGTGTATAATCTTCTTATGTGTTTCATAATCTTGGAATGCAGGCAAACCATTCTCCCTTATTAGGTATTTCCGTAGCCAAGTGCCAACAACCACCACCGAACCTATTGGATAATGATAGCCATCATCAAAGAAATTCTTAAAATTTACTTAAGGGGATCAAAGAAGTTCTTAAAATTTGCTTAAGGGGATCAAAGACTTGTTATCAAAATTTGCTTAAGGGGATGTCTTAAGGGGATCACCAAACCTGTTGGATAAGGAAAGCCATCATCATCTTCTCGAGGTGCTGTTAACTTATGTTTAGTCTCCACACAACGAGCCAACCAATATTCTATTTCCTCTTCATTCTTCTTTGGTGCAACAACAGCATACACATGTCCTACAAACAAATTTTGATTCAATAACTTGCACATGTCCATAAAATTTGACCAATCAACATACATGCATTCAGATGTACACATATAAATAAATAAAAGCACTACAAAATAGTAATGAAGTGAAATAAAATGAAATAATTTGAATTAAATTACCTTCTTGTATAAGGTCTGAAACACGATCATAATCGTCTGATGCAAATAGTTGAACATTGTCTTCAATTGTTGTTTCATTTTGATCGTGTGCTTGTGCAAGTGTCAATGGTCTTTTCTTACACTCTTCAACCCATTCTGTATTCTCACATGCTTCCCAATCTCCTGAAATACAAAACTGACAAAAAGATGCAAGCTCCCTTGTCTAGATAGTCCATGTACTTGCATTCGAACTTCTAATTGAATGTCATTTAGTAGATCCACTAATTGTCTGACAATCAAGTCTAGGTAGAATGTTTTCTTCTTCAACCAACCAAAAGAATCGATGAACTGTAGAGTACTCGCTTGATCCAAGTGTACATAATCTTGTATTGCACCAATCTACAATCCCACTTGCATCTTTAAATTTTACTGCATCCTCAAATTTCAATTGTTGTCTAGCAAGAATTTTTTTAACACACGCACCAGCTCCATCATGTTCTCCATTACCATGTCTAGCTTCAAAAAAATTCCACATACGTTGGACATTATTCTCCTTGTGAACCCTACTTAACCAACAGAACATTTGAGCATTCTTGAACTGCCCCATACAATTATCTGACCATATAAGATGTTTAGTCATCTGGATTCCTCTTTCTCTTAAATTTGTATAAAACATATTGAAACAATATTGAGTGAAACTTTGATAAGTGTAACTGGTTGTCACTCAAATAGAAATGATAATCCCTCAAAACTTTTCTAGCATTCTTTGTGCTATCATCTGCATGTCTATAAACAATATGAACAAACATAGCAACCTACACTAAATTGTAATATTGTGATTGAATTTCCTCTTGTGGAGCTAAAGTATAGTTTTCCACAAAATCAACCACTGATAGTATAGTACCAATTGGAAATGTGTTTCTACATTCATGAAATTGTTCATCAAGCCATCGAGCTTGTTGAGAGTGCTTGACATATTTTGGTACAATTTTACTCTTAAATTCTGATATGAATGCATGCACACTAACCTTTTCTATAATTAAATCACAACCCTTTCCAAATTTTCCATCTTTTAAATAATATTCAACATTCTTAAATCTTTTAACATCCACTAATTGTTGTCCAAAATTATTTTCAACACTTTCATGCATACAAACTCTTAACAAAGAAAGATTGCCACAACTAGTGCATTGTCCAGAAATACATGAACTTAAATAAAATAATTTTTCATTAGATCTTTCACAGAACAAACTTGATATAAACTATTTTATTGCTTCAGTTGGTATATTAATATCACATTCCTATATAATCATGTTACTATGTAAAGTACAACGTATATATTAAAACACATCATAATAATAACGAAATTGAACATGCATTTTACAACAACAAGATATTCGTTGCTTATTAATCTTTACATACCATGGTTTGCATTTTTCAAAAGATCTTTGACTTATTTTAATATTACCAGGTAACACTAATTCATCACAAAATTTTCTATTAAATTTAGTTTGCGTTGTATCTAATAGGTGTTTTGGATGAGGATCATGAACTTTGGACCCCACTCTTAATTTTAAAACATCTCTAGCATTAGATGATACCCTAGTATTATCATGCCAATATTTTTTTATCAAAGATCTAATTTCAACATTTAGTTTCATGTCAGATCTCAGGAGTCAACCACTAAAACTCTAACATTGGTTAATTGGATCATTTTCTATAATTTCTCTTCTTTTTGCCACTCTTACTAATGTTTTAGGATGTATTTTTAGAATTCCACTAATATTTCTTACCATTCTTCTATTCAAAGTTGTTTTATTCACTATAGCAATTGTTATAGCTCGTCTTACTACATTCTTATCTTTGGATCGACTATTACTTTCAATAGACTCAATGGCACTAGCAACAGTAGACATAGCATGTTTTAGTGATTGATCTTTTCTTCTTGGTTTAACAAAAATTCCTAACATTTTCATTACTTTTCTCATTTTCCACATTCTCATTAATTGCATCATTAGTTGACATTGAAATGATAGTTTTTTACGATAAAAAAATTCCTTGTATAATCTATTGGTATGTGTTCTTATTTGTCTCCAAGAAATTTTACCAGGAAGATTATCCAAAACATCTCTTTCAATTTTTTAAAAAATAATTCTCATTCTCAACATCACATACTAGATTTTCATTTTCATTTTCAACATCAAAACGATTTTCATTTTCAACAACAAAACGGTTTTCATTTTCATTTTCAACAAAAAGATTTTTGTTTTCATTTTCAACAACAAAATAGTTTTCATTTTCATTTTCAACAAAAGGATTTTCGTTTTCATTTTCAACAACAAAACGGTTTTCATTTTCATTTTCAACAACAAAACGGTTTTTATTTTCATTTTCAACAAAAGGATTTTCATTTTTATTTTGAACAACAATTTGTTTTAAATTTTGATCTCTACGAATATTATCAATCTCAACATTGTTATATCCAGCTTGTTTTAAATCTCCTATCAACACTATTTCCATTTCATTCAAAGGTGGATTTGAAGAAGTACCTAGATTTGTGCCTATTGAAACATTCTCCATAGCATTAACAGAGGGATTTGAAGACATACCAAGAGTAGTTTGTATAATCGTATTAGTTTCCACATTCACCTCTTGCAAATTTGCATCGTCTACATCTGTGGTCTCCTCAATATTTTTATTTTCAATAGTTGTGGAATTGGATGCCTCAACATTATTCATTGATTGAATCTTTATTCTTCTATCTCTTTGCTTCAATTTCTTCAGGGGTTAATACCTTCCTATCTTTTCTCTTATTACGACTTTGTGATCCTATGATTCAAAAATTTATCAAGCATGTACAAATGAATGTCAAAAACTTGAAAGTCTTTCTTCTTTATTCAAGTCCATCAAACAAGTACCAATTCAACAAAATTTCACTCAAACAGTGTCTCAATGATGGATTCTATCAAAATTCAAACAATATTCAAAGTTGATGGACCTGCAAAACAAACTAAGATGGTACAGAATGGTGCAAATGTCACTGTCAGCCATACTGTAGAGCAAGTTGCAGGGCTGACAGTCATAGTACAGTCTTATTAAAAAAATGGACAAATAATAAATGGGATACCATTTAATAAAACAGGATCCCGTTTAATAAATGGGATACTGTTTAATAAAATGGGATCTCGTTTAGTAAACGGGATCCTGTTTTGTAAACGGGATCCCGTTTTGTTTTGCATCGGTGGAGTAAGAAACGGGATCCCGTTTAGTAGACAGGATCCCATTTACGAAACAAGATCTCGTTATTTAAAATTTGAATTTTAAGCTCAGGTTTTGCTTTGTAACCTGATTCAGGAAATGCTTTGGGGACCCAAACCTGACCTCTGGACCTGGTTTGACCTGCAACTTGAAGGACCTTGAAGGTCCTGTCAATGTCACAACAAAATAGTGACTTTAGGCATATATCTGAAGGTGTATTTTGTAGAATATTTTGACGAAATTAAAACCCATTATAGATGAGATAGTGTCGATTCTAAATATGTCATTTTTTTTACAATTGGATTAATTTTTCTATTTTTTAATTAATTTCTGATGAAATAGGTCCATAAACTTGAATTATCAAGGTTTTTTAGTATTTTAATAACTTTTTATTAAATTATTTTTTTCTAAAAAATATTGTAGGAAAACGTACTTTAGACAATTCTTTTCAATTTTTAAAAAAAAATTCAAAAAATGTTAAGTTTAGGTCATCTTATGCATGACGTACATGATGATTTTTTAAAAGACAAAAAATGGCCAATAAAAAATTAATAAAAAAAAATATTCAATAAAAAATTACAAAAAAATACGAAAAATGTGCTTCAGTGAGTTATATATCTTTTCCCAAAAGGATTTTGAAAAATATAATTATTTAGGTCAAAATGTGGATGACGTACACGTACATGGTATAGTAAAAAAAAAGTGACTTTTAAACAGTGGTTTTTTGAAACACCTATTCAAAATCAATTTCTATCATCTGGGTATTGAAAAAAATTACATATTTGGAAACTAGACTCCAAGTACTACATTTCATATTTAGTGACTTTTTCGAAGATTCCACATTTAAGTGCTTCAAATTTTTAGGTCAAATGTGACAAATTCTGAAAATCAGGGAAAACACTTCCACTTTTTGGACAATAAGTGGACAACTTCTTGCACACACCCTGATATAACATCTTTATCCTTGGCTTAAAACAACCTATTATTGGATGAATATATTTTTTAAATATTACTTTATATACAAAATTTAGTAAAAAAAATATGTCTTCTATGCACAAATCAAATTGTAATCTCTAACATAGCATATTAACTTGCATATAATTTCCTATCAATGCAACAATTGCACCTCCTTCCAATGCAAGTGCTAGTTGAATGTTTTTAGTATTTTGTATAAGACTTTACCTTGCCTAAACTATTCAAGGTGTCATCCCATTCCATCCATTTTTTTGTGAATTAATGTAATAAATCTCTTTTCTAAAGCAATATAATAGACACTTGTTTATTAAAAATGTATAAATCCATAATCATGAAATAGATAACAAGCATATGAACTAGGATGAAATCGACCAGTAGTATTCACCACTCAGGCGAGTATAAATAAGCGATGTCTAGGCACCCAAACTCCATGAAAAGAGGATAGGAATCCTCTATCATGGAGTTGTGGCGAGTAACCTCCTACAAACATAGTGTGAGGTGTTAAAGCAAGTTGACACCTTTCAAAACAACTCTAACTACTTTGACACTTTCAAATAGACATGTGCCAAGTCACCTAAGTAGTCTTAACTCCTATTGTGTATGCCTAGATAATTAAGCAAAGAGTAATCACACACTCAACTTATAAAGTGCCACTTTACATAAAGTTTAATGAGATCCCTAATTGAACTTAATGTAAAGTGGCACTTTATAAGTTGAGTGTGTGATTACTCTTTGCTTCATTTCCCCCCTTAAAGTGGCACTTTATAAAGTGAGTGCCATGTGAAAAATGAACAACACCATTACTCCCTTTGATTATTTATTTCCCCTCCAAATTTGGTACTTTATAGGAGTGCTTTGTAAGTCACCCAAAAGAGGCATAGACGGGCACTTTATAAGATTAGTGTGATTTTATGCTCTTTGGATTTGCGATGAAAAAACAAGCACTTTTGCAAAAAAATCACTTAAATCCGAGTGAAGGAGCAAAAGTTATTGGACATGCAAGTTTTTACAATTTACAAAAAAATTGCCTTCTTTGCAAAAAAAAATTTAGATTGTTAGAAAAATAATTTTGCCTAAAATGTGAGGAGTGAAAAAATAAATAAAGAGAAATTTAAGCCCCCTTGGGCTGTGCATGACCAAGGGCTAAACTTTTTGATGCGTCCCCACCCCCCCTCGCTGACATCACCACCCCTCGAGTTAATTATGTCATCATTTTTGACATTTTCGAACATGAATAGTAACATAGTGAGCATCAAACAATTTGGTGGGCATCCTTGATGTGTTTGTTGTTGCAAATAGGGCCAACAAGGACGGCTTTTGTCATTTTGATGAGGCCGAATAGGGGCGTCGCTACTATGAGGGACGCCAAAATGATGTGTGGAGAGAGTGTCAGGGGTGAGACTGGGTCGATGGTTGGCCTTGTTACAGACCCCACCACACCTGGTGTTGTGTGGCACTTGATGTCGAATGACGTTTGAATGAGGGGCGTCGATCGATGTTCAGAGAGGGTCGTGGGTGGGCCTTTGTGCAGACCTCGGTTGCAATACAGACACTGAACCTTCTTCCACGGGCACCTTGTTGTGCCTTTCCTCTTCTTCGAAGCTAAACAAAAAATTAACATAGTTAATATAAAAAAATAAACAAAGAAACAACACCTCACAGAATTAGAGCTTGACGTGATTCTTGCCAAATGGGGACAAATTGCACAGCAAAAAAAAATGAGAACCTGAGACTATATTGCAAAACGTGCTAATACCATGTAGAAATCTAGAATCATGAAATAGATACCAAACACATAAATTAGGATGAGATCGACCAGTAGTATTAGCCACTCGGGTGAGTATAAATAAGAGATGTCTAGGTACCCGAACTCCATGAAAAGAGGATAGGACTCCTCTATCATGGAGTTGTGGTGAGTAACCTCCCACAAATACAGTGTGAGGTGTCGAAGCAAGCCAACACCTCTCAAAACAAATCTAACTAAGTTTTGACAATTTCAAATAGACATGTGCCAAAGTCGCCTAAGTAGGCTTAACTCTATTGTGTATGCCTAGATGATTAAGGTATACACTAACAAAAAAGATAGAGGCCATAAAGTCATGATAAATATAAAAGTATTAGTTGTCTTTATTAATAAATATTAAAATAAAGTATGATTTGTAAAGATCATAAACTTAATGTAAATACTAAAGTAAATAGTGTCACATTATAATGAGTATTATAATAAAAATATCAAATCATGATGAATGTTAAAATAAAACTTATTAAAATGTGATAAATATTAAAATAAAAATTATCAAATCATAATAAATATTAAAATAAGTTTTTCAAATCACAAAAAATATTAAAAATTATCAAAATTTTAAAATATATATTGTCACATTAAAATAAAATTATCAAATCATGATAAATATTAAAATAAAATTATTCAATCTTGATAGGGAAGTCAGAAGATTGGACGAGCGTATTCAGTGGGTACATGGCAACGGTGGACATCCCATCGCAAATTGATGGAAGCGTGTCCTGACGCAAAGATTATCCTGACCGTGCGTGACAAGGAAACATGGTATGACAGTGTAAAGAATACTGTTTACCATGCTAACAAGGAACGCAGTGTAATGAATCCTGTATTAGAACTGGCTAGATTGACGTGGTACGGTTTATTTCACGGGAGGTTCAATCAAGACAGAGAATACACCATGAGTGTGCACGAGTCGCATGTAGAAGCTGTAAAGAATTATGTGCCTGTTAGTTTGGCATGGGAGGGTTTATCTCACGGGAGGTTCGAAGACAGAGACTACGTCATGAGTGTGTATGAGGAGCATGTGGAAGCTGTGAAGAATTATGTCCCTGCTCATAAATTACTTGTATTCAATGTAAAGGAAGGATGGGCTCCTCTTTGTAATTTCTTGGGCGTTCCTCTGCCTCCCGCTGATACACCATTTCCTCACTCCAACGATACAGCGCAGTTTCTCAAGCGCCGTCTGAAAAACCTATAAAATTGTGTTAAGTTTATTTTAGACCGATATGTAAGGAGTTTTAAGCAGGGACAATGTTTTAAGTAGAGTGAGTTTAATGAAGATGTAGTATTATATGCATCTTTGGCCAATAGGTCAAGACAACTTTTTTAATACCTGACAAAATGTTATCTTTATCAATGAATGTGAATAATGTTGAATAACTGCTGTATATTTTTCTTTGTTTAATACACGAGACAGGTTATTAGGGATTTTCTCTATTTTTGTCTAGGTATTTATTTTATCTTTTGCATGATTTATTTAATGTGTAGAATCACTTTCGATGTGTCTATTTATATCCGTAGATGTTTAAGGCTATTCATTATTGATCTTTTATCAATTATATAGCCTTGCAACGATCTGTTGCTCCTGCATTCTTTTAGAGTTTACATTCCACGCTTTTGTCTGTGCTCTCGTTTCAGCTTTTATGGAGATGGAAAAGATTAATGGTATGATAGTCTTATTCAATCTTGATAGGGAAGTCAGAAGATTGGACGAGCGTATTCAGTGGGTACATGGCAACGGTGGACATCCCATCGCAAATTGATGGAAGCGTGTCCTGACGCAAAGATTATCCTGACCGTGCGTGACAAGGAAACATGGTATGACAGTGTAAAGAATACTGTTTACCATGCTAACAAGGAACGCAGTGTAATGAATCCTGTATTAGAACTGGCTAGATTGACGTGGTACGGTTTATTTCACGGGAGGTTCAATCAAGACAGAGAATACACCATGAGTGTGCACGAGTCGCATGTAGAAGCTGTAAAGAATTATGTGCCTGTTAGTTTGGCATGGGAGGGTTTATCTCACGGGAGGTTCGAAGACAGAGACTACGTCATGAGTGTGTATGAGGAGCATGTGGAAGCTGTGAAGAATTATGTCCCTGCTCATAAATTACTTGTATTCAATGTAAAGGAAGGATGGGCTCCTCTTTGTAATTTCTTGGGCGTTCCTCTGCCTCCCGCTGATACACCATTTCCTCACTCCAACGATACAGCGCAGTTTCTCAAGCGCCGTCTGAAAAACCTATAAAATTGTGTTAAGTTTATTTTAGACCGATATGTAAGGAGTTTTAAGCAGGGACAATGTTTTAAGTAGAGTGAGTTTAATGAAGATGTAGTATTATATGCATCTTTGGCCAATAGGTCAAGACAACTTTTTTAATACCTGACAAAATGTTATCTTTATCAATGAATGTGAATAATGTTGAATAACTGCTGTATATTTTTCTTTGTTGAAAATAGTGCCGGCCAAAATTTTTGCCTTGCTCTGTAATGTTTTGTAATGTTTGTATTTTTTCACAACTTATTTTCTATTTTTTATTGCCCTATGGTTCATTGTAAATGGGTCTACAAGACCAAATATGCAGTTGATGCTTTAATTGATAAGTATAAAGCATATCTTGTCACCAAGGGTTTTGCACAGTTGATGGTATTGATTAGTAAGATCTACTTTTTCCTCTATTGCAACGATGGATTCTATTCACCTTGTACTTCCCCTTTTTACATCATAGGATGGTCCATACACCAAATGGGTGTAAAGAGTGTTTTTCTACATGGTCATGTTCATGAAGAAATGGAGCAACCACCAAGTTTTGTACACGATTCTTCACTTATTTGTAGGTTTCATCATTCCATCTATAGTCTCAAACAAGCTCTTAGAGTTTGGTATGAGAAGATGTACAGTTTCTTTTTCCTTACTTCTAGTTTCACTCATTGCCATTATGATCCTATAATGTAAATTTAGAGGGACATAGGTAAAATTTTGATACTTGTCTTATATGTTGAGGATTTGATCCTTATAGGTAGTTCTCCTTCCATGATATAGACAGTAAAATATAGTTTGATACAGTAGTTTGATGGACTTGTACATTATTTCCATGGACTTTAGATCATTTAGTCTTTCAATGGGATCTCCATTTTTTAATAGAAGTATGCTCATGACTTGCTTCATCACTTTGGCATGGTTGATTGCAATCCTACCCCTACACTTTTTCAATGTAGTGTCACATTGTTTTCTTCTTGCACTACACACAAAGTTGATCCTATCTTGCATTTACAATTGGTTGATAGCTTTTTGTATCTAACACATAGGCATCTTAATCTATCCTTTCTAGTTGGTCTTGTTTCTTAGTTCTTTCAAGATCATTAGTAGTAGGCCACCAAGTGTATTCTAAGGTGTATTCAAGACACTAGACACTTTGACATTTAGTACACATTTGGAGCTTCTTAGCTTGTGGGTTTCATTGACTCAAATTAGGCCAATGATGTTAATGTTCAGGATTCTACCTCTAGTTTTCTTTATTGATGTGGTTCTAGTCCTATTGCATGGTCTTGCAAAAAGCAATATGCTATTGCTTTATCATCTATGGAGGCCCTGAGTATCAAGAAGTATTTTTAGCTAGCTAGGAGGTTCTTTGGCTTCACCAATTGTTGAATAAGCTTAGTTTTCTACAGGTTCATCCCACTACTCTTTGGTTTGATAATCAAAGTGTTATTCACATTTCTTGTGATCTAGTGGAGCATTAGCATATAAACTAAATTAAGATCCACATTCACTTCATTTGATAACTCATCTACGATGGTGTTCTTAGCTTGGAGTAGCTACCTACAGAGGAGCAGGTTGCAGACATTTTAACTAGACCTTTAGCATTGCCTCATTATCTTTTGTTGTGATCAATCCTTGGGATGAAGGATGTTTCGAGGTTAGGGGGTCATCCTAAGTCCTCATTCCTTCATTGTTCATATAGTACATGGGTACCTAATTGGGCCTAGTTATTGGGACTCATATTTTAGTGTTTTTCCCATTCTTTTTTTCTCTCTCCATGAGTTATACTTTAAAATGGGGTGTTGAATAATAACATAATGTCACTACTTCTAGGTTAATGTATTCCACTAGGCTAGAATAATTTCCATTTATTTTTTATTTTTCATCCAATTTTAAGCACACTTATGTAGTGTCAATTAGTTTTCTACCCATGACTTCTGTACCTAGATAACACTTATCTAGTTAGAGTTAATTAATTCCCCTCCTAATTGGGAGTGATTGTGAGTTTATCTCCTACCTCTTAGACATGTCATCTCCTTGGTTCATGGATCTAAAAGATCTATATATTTGTAAGAATTTCTTTTGTAATGTAATCTTTTGTTTACATCCTTAGTATAGATAGTTCTTATTTTTCATCAGTTACTTGTTTTCTTGCAGCTTATGTGGCTTATTTTCATTCATCTTGTTCTTGGTTTCCATGTATGTCAGATTCTCTTTGAATCTTTTAGTAGTGATGCTTCAAAAAATAAAGATTAATATTGAATGCAACATTTCAGTAGAATTGGAACAAGTCAATGATGTGAAGGTCAAACAAACAAGACAACAAGAGATCCCTCTCTTCCAAATGATCAAAGCTAGTCAAGTACCTTCCTAAGGAAAATGGTTCATAGAGGCTCAAGTTGCAAGTCAATTTCCACATCTTTTACTACACTTGCCTACAATAGGGACCATTGCTCTTCAAAGAGGGGTTCAATTGATCTTGGAGGATTTGACCCACTCAATTATACCAAAATCTTAGGTGCTACATGGTGACCTTCACAATTTCGTTAGAAAGATCTTCATCCTAGTTAGCAACTCAATTCCAAACTACGTGCATCATAACTCCATGTCAGCATCACCACACAACTTGACATGTCATTGTCAATTATAAGTAGTTGTGATGGTTGCAATTGGAATATGAACAATCATGTTCTAACTAATGGCTCATATCCCTACCCTTTTGTATAAATATGTTCATATACATTCTTTGTAGTAGAGACAATCAAGGGAGAATAAGAAGGGCATAACCAAACACATCCATTCTCACAAATCATGTAATAACTAAATAGAATATAATCCTTTTGTTATAGTTCTAATTTTGTTGTTATTGTCTTCTTTCCATTTCTATTATATCATTACATGTATAACCTAATCGAATCTCTTTGATTAGGTTGTCTATTGGGATTTACATCTAGGTCCTAAATCATTGGTATCACAACAATCTCACTTCATGTCATTTACAAGTTCAATATTATGGTAATAATTGAATAACTATCTATATTTGTATGCCACTTAGATAATCTCTTAATACAATAAGTTAGGGAATGAAACATGTGACCATCATACTTTCCTTCATGACCTCAAATGGCCTATGACAAAATATCAACCACACCAACATTGGAGATGTTCCAAAAGATAACAAAGGATGCTTTTGTAAAGGCAACATAAATAATTGGAGGATCAACATGCACATGAAAGAGGATTAATTACCTAGATTAATTGGAGCAAGGTAAATAAATGTTGCAATAAAATGAATATTAAAAATTAAATAAGAAGGATCAAGCACTTAGTCATGTGAACTATGATGAATAAGTAAACTTGAAACCAAATACAATTTGATCACCTTGGTATTATAAAATATATATGCTCTTGATCTAAAGAATGTTTCAAGATTGTGAAAAATACTAAACTCCTCAAATTAAATTTGTGTTATGCAAGATCGATCCTATGCTCCACCGTAATACGCTAATGCATAGAAGTGATCTAAATTCACATGATCAAATTAGCTTAACTATTGACCATTGGGATCTATGTCACCTGAAACTCTAAGATTTCTTATGTGTAAGGACTAACAATATTGAAAAACAACTTGGATAGATTGCTAGAATGCAAGCATTGTGTTCTCCTAGATCGACCCCCTTGATTACATTGAATAATATATAAGACAATACCGAGAGGTGTAGGTATCCTAGTTAAATTTGATTAATTTACATACTTAAAGTAGCTATTTGAGCCTCTTTCATTTTTTATATAAAAAATATTAATTTTTTTTAACTGAATTATTATCATATACATCCATGCTTTCACGATGCATTTGTAGAGTAGGCATTGCCATATTTCTTATAGGGTTGTCAAATCAAAATAAATATTAATATTTATTTAATAGGGTTGCAAGGCCCCGACATCATAAGGGATGAGGTCGGGATCGTGCCCTGCGCAAATTTGGCGGAATGGATAGCCCTCATTTCTTGGCTCTTAGCTGAAGAGGTGTGCTTGCAGGCTTCGTGCCCCTGCTGGGCCCCTCCATAAAAAAAATGAATTTTAGATTAAATCAAATCGGGATAAATATGATAGTTTTTGCAATTCAATAAATAGGGTTAGCAATGCATATGGTGGCGGCCCACTGCACTACTATTGGATTACTATATATGATCCTATAGGTTCTAACTTTTGCATAACTTATCACAAGACATTTCCAAATCTAGATTTGTTACCTAGTTAAAATGAGAAAGAAACATATTTTCCAAATCTAGATAGTCTTTTACGTTCTGTTATACAGACTCTACACTTGGTTTTCACCTTATCGGATGATTTGATTGATAGAGTATGCAGGGGAGAATCTAAAGCTAAAGGTAATAGGGGCCTGCTTTGGCCAAACTAGCACATCGTCATTGAAAGTTGCATTGTACTGTAATGTTGATAAGGAAGTTAGAAGATTCGAACAACGTATTTAGTGGCTACATGGCAACAGTGGACTTCCCATCAGTGTATCCCAAATTGATGGAAGCGTATAGATTTTTATTTTTTTTCTAAAGACTTCTATTTAAAAATTCATTCTAGTCTCTTTGTCTGAGAATTCTAGTTGAGCATGACACTATCACTCATTTATTTATTTTATATTTATTTGGTTTGAAAAATGTTTTCACAACAAAAATGGTGAGAACATTTTAATATTTTTTTATTTGATTATGGGAATGGTGATGCTCATAGCTATTGTACAAGATCTAGATAGCTAGATCTTTTATTTCACATTTTATATTTTTACAAGTTCTCAACACTTAACTCTAAGAAAAATAAGATGGTATTATAACTTAATTGCAACACGAATATTTTATTTTGTACTTCACATTAGTTTTATATTGAGTAACCTTTATTATTCTATTTTTAAGGATTTAGCACACTATTTGTCACATCTCAAACTTTGATGCATTCTGAGCTTACTATAATTAGAACTATTTTATGAATAATTGTGTGTCGATTACATCAATATTATTTTATTTTGAAATAATGAGGAAATATAGTGAATATTACTTTATTTTTAAATAATTAAATATAATGCTTCAGCTATGCTTCGACTATTTGGACACTAACCTATTAATGAAAAATTTGAGTTTCATGAGTTGCAGGTTATCAAAGACAAGGGTGTGGTTAAGGTAGAGGTGGTTAGCTACTTGGCAGGATTAGGATGGAGTGGACTCTCTCTTGTACACACTCACTTAGATCATATTGTATCATGATATAATGCATCATTTAATGGTTTCATTATTTTTTAATATAACCATGTCTGAATTCCTGGCGTTGTTCTAATGTTGGTGTGATTGGTGGTTTGTGGTTAATTATGAAAGTAATCTTGATTTTTGTGTGCATCCTTTTAATATAATAATAATTATTATTTATACATATATATGTAGTGCCTCTCCATGCTCACCTTGGATGAGTAGGTGATTGGGCTAAGGAGCAAGGAGAAGAAGGTAAAATACTCAGAATACTTAGGGTATGTTAGACATGTGGATGGTAGGTTTGTTGTTTTGATGACACTTAGTTATGTTACTATGATGACACTGTTGATACTTTATTCTTATGATTAGAACACTATGCTTATGTTATGATCAGTTATGAGTTAATCGGTTATGTAGATTAGTTTGACTATGTGATTTATGCATCTAGCTACATGTTATCTAGTTGTTTAGTTACGGATGAATTTGTGTGAAGGGGCAATGTAGTATTACTCATGCTGAGTACCCTACTATGTTGCGATTCCCTGTCATAGTGGACCTGTTGGATGATTATATATACATGTTTGTATTCAAAACTTTTGCTTTGCCTCAGGATTGCAAGTACCAAGCATCGACTCCACCTGAATTGGTAGATCTGAGTGTGCCTTTATACCAATGGAAGTTGTGGAATGGAGATGACATGAGGTCCCTCAGTTGACATCATTCTTGATGAGGATGAGTTCTCAGTCCTAAGTTTGTCAGTTTGGTCAATTGGTGCATGACTGTGAGTCTCTTTTATTCTTTAGTATGTTGTTGTTGGAGAATGTTTGGTATGTAGTTTGAATTGTTTATATTTAGTAAAATTGTGATGAAATTCCTCTTGCTTCTTAGCACCGTCTTATTGTAGTTGCCTTCTATCATAGAGGTTAGGAGAACTCTAATCTTTGACTATCTAGGATTGATATGCACTTTACCCACCGAAAATTACCATCAAGTCTTTGTGTGAATGTTGTGAGAGTATTCTGAGCTCCATTGTATAATTGAACTTGCCAACCATAGTGATGCATAACATAATCAATAATTGTGGTAGCCATTACACTTTCATCTCTAGTTGCTAGGTTTTTATTAGCAATGGGCGTGGTCTCTTCCCTTGAAGCTGAATTTTTTTTAGAGATGCATTACAGCATGGCACAATATCTAGTATTGGTGCAGTGTCTAATTTTGGTGAATCATTCTAACTGATTTTCCTCTAGAGATTGTAAGAAGGGCATTTCAACTATAGTATTGGTGCAGCATCTATTAATTGCATCCATTAATTTTGATAGAGGCACTAAAAATAATTGGATAGATCGGCCAATTTAAAGAGCTAGTTTTGAATGATTTAATTTCCATTTAATGTGATAGGTTTGTAGATAACAGCATTATGGCATGTGGCCTGCATAATTTTCTATGTTTATATTAGCTAAAAAAGAGCCTTAGTTTATATATATATATATATATATATATATATATATATATATATATATATATATCATTTATGGACATCAGTTTGGACCTTTGTATACTTCTATAATTACTATACCCTATATTTAGCAATCACTTCAGGGAATCTGAGGGGATCTCCAGGGCGCCAAGAGGAGGTATTCAGCAATCAACATAGCTCTAAAGATAGAACATAGCGAATATCACAGAGATTTAAAAAAATGCTCAGACCCTCGATATTTAGGGGGGGTGGAAGGTAAAAGGGAATGCAATTGGTAGGAGCGAACTCCATTCATGTGGGGGGAAACATCACTATCTGGAAGAGATCGAATATAGCCAATTTGGAAGGAAGCAGGAGGAAAATACAGTTGAAAGTAAATAACGCCATGGAGGATATCAAATCATGAACCTTGATGTGATCTAAAAGGGACTATGAACAACAATCAAATGAGTCACCTTTGTGGAGTCGATTGAAGGTTGTGGAGGAAATCTACTTCTTCGAAGGGCACTCGAATTAAGAGAGGTTACCTTCTCATAAACTTGAAGGTATGTAGAATTTCTTTATGCTTCGATGGCTGTGCATTCATTATTACTGGTGTCATTTACTAAAGCCATGAATTCTAGAAAACTCTATTTCTATCTTTCTATATTAAATGTTTTGTTAAACGGTGCATGAGAACCTAGGCTTTGCCCACCAGCTGCATTACTGAATGCTTCTAAATCCTCAATTCAAATCCATTTTCTACACATCGTGCAATCATTGTATCAGGCAAAATTAGGCTTCTATGTGTGTTGAATGAAATCTCTTCTTTCTCTAGAGATTTGTAAGGGCACGATATTATCCAATAACATTTATATAAGAGTAAAATAGTGTTCAGATTGTCTCTCGCTGTATGACAAAATCACAATGGGAATTTTCTAATCATCAGATGTCCTTATCAATGTATTCCTTAAACCTTCGTAGGCATAAGTGCTAGTTTATATTGGAGTCTAGCTTCTACATCTGGTCTAAGAGTACATACAGGTATCAATTACCATCTTCATTTTGTTTCCATTGCTCTCAAAATCTCTGTTTGGAGACTCAACCTTGCATGCTGGGCTGCAATCACCTAAATCAACTATAACAAGAAAGTAGTAGTCCACAGGTGCATAACTCAGATAAAATATTGCCCTAGGAAGTGCCTTAGAATTTGTTGTATTGTAGCTGGGATCGTCGTCATAGGAGTTGATCTTAAATTAAAGGGTAGATTTCTTTTTGGATGGGATTCCCATATGGCAGCCACAGCTAAAGCCCATTGAGTTTTCTTTGATTTCCATAGGAAGAAGTTGGCTTGTCACAAAAAACAATGTGGGTAATGATCTCCATTTCCCAAATTTGAATTTTACGTGGAACTAATGATCAAATAAACGTTGTTTGTTTTTATCATTAATATCTTTGTATTTTCAAAGCACATATAATTATAGTGTACAATTAAATATTATCATATATCTTGAACCTCCTATCATATCATTGGGCAGTGAATTTTTTAGAGTTGTTTTATATGTCGACCTACCCTTCTTTGGATAGTGTTTAATGCTCAGTCGCTAGTATCGAACAATTCTTTTATATATATATATATATACTTTAATTTATCACCAAGCATTAACTTGACATGATGTTTAAAATTCGTAACTTGGTGATTCCAAGAAACAAAAACTTATGAAAGGGCTAAACTAATATCTACTATTATTAAATTAGAAGAATAGGTCTCTAAAAGGTAGATATAACTACATCTTTAATTAAGCAAATATATATTAGTTTAGCCCTTTCATAAGTTTAGCCCTATTCTTCTAATTTAATAATAGTAGATATTAGTTTAGCCCTTTCATAAGTTTTTGTTTCTTGGAATCACCAAGTTACGAATTTTAAACATCATGTCAAGTTAATGCTTGGTGATAAATTAAAGTATTCCCTTTCTAGGAAAGATGGGAAGAAATATTTTAGGTAATTGGTCTATGTAATATATTTTGGTGTATAAGTATTTTCATTAGATAATTAAAAACTTTATGTGAGCCAAAACTTTGAGTAAAGATGAAATAGATACCTTACAAATATAATAATGCAGGTAACTAAATTCTTTGATATGAATATCTTAAACAATGATGATGGTATTGAAGGTTAATGTTTTAGTATTAAGAACTTGTCTCCCATCAGGTTTTGAGTCAGTATTGTTGATGAAATTAAGCCTAAGGTGTCAAGTAAATTATATTATTTCTGATCTTGAATGTTTTGGGCATGGTAATGATTTGACCTACGTATAGTTAGTACATGATTGCTCCTTGAGAAGATGCATGATGAAATACATTATGTTACCTTAATTGTGTGTATGTATTTTCTTTCTATACATTGTCGTACGATGAATAGGTCCTTGGATTATGGAATAAGACTAATGAAAAGTCCATATTAAACTAGTCACTCAAATTTAACGAATGTTCATTAATGGATGTTTTGTTTATGTTTGGTTGTCCATTTATTTTGATTTGGATTTACATGTTGACTAGATTAACATAATAGAAAGTGGGTTTGGATAGTATCTTGTATGACTAATTTTCTGTTATAGAATATTTGGTAAACCTTCAAGTTATTTGAGTTAGAATTATATATTAGAATATTATTGTTGTGTATTGTTGGGATAGAGTTACTTTATGATAAGTGGGTTAATGTTAGATTCCTTGAGACCCATATTTAGTGAGTCATATCTTATGTCATATTTTGTGGTGTTGTGATTGAAATAATGTGGAACCATGGTGTTTTATGGTGTCAAGTGTTTATGGAACTATGTGGATGATTGTCATCTGAGTAAGCTTATGTAAGATTGTTATGAGTCAAATAGGTTGATTCCAGAGGCCTAGGAGAGTATGTTCATGTGGGGGTTGGCTCTGTGTGCATCTTGTGAGTTGAATGAAATGTATTCTTGAAATATGGTTTCTTATTCATGTTGGTATGATACATGTGCAAGATGGGTAATGTCTTACTCAGATTACCTATTCTTGTGGTTTTGTCTTGAACTCATGTTGATGTCATGTTCGTGATGTGGTTCTAGAGTCCTTCTTGAATGTTGGAGTTCATTATTGTATTGAGCATGGAATAAAAAAATTGTCTTGGTTTATGTAATTGGATGTAATTTGGGAGCAAGATGAGTCATGTCTTTCGCTAGTTTCATGTTGGTTATGTTTGTTGTGACTGTTTCAACTAGAAGTTTTAGGAAAATGATTCAAGAGTTCATCCTTGAGATATGATTTGTATGCAAGAGGATAGATGCCTTACAGTGTCATTATCATGCATATCATTTTGGTTAATTCTATTTTTTATCTTGATAGGGGTACTAGTTGTATGTAGGAGAGTGGCATTCATGGCGGGGCCGGTGCCCAAAGTGGATACCTAGATAACCCTATCAAAGTTGTAATCAAGTGATAACATAATAATTAACCTAGATGGATTGGGTAGTTAAACACATAATAAGATAATTATGATGTCTCACCCATGCAAATATCACTTTCTTAGGCTAAGGATGAGGTGAGAAGGCCTGGTTGGTAAGATCCACCTCCTTGTCTTCATGAGAGGATGTGTTGGTTCTGCATGTGTCACCCTATGGGGCTAGTGTCTAGACAGAGGCTACTAGAATAACCATAGATGTGGGCTAGTTTCTAGAGAGAGATAGCCAGGACAACCCATGATAGGACCATGTGATGACACACTTCTTACTACAACTTAGTTACCTCCTTTTTCTTATCTTCTGATGTAGCCTCTAGAGTAGTGCTAGCCATGGTTGATTTGTGTTCTATTGGAGTCATGTCTAGTCCTTGCATCTGTTAGCATATTATCTTCTTGACTGTTGTCTTTGTGGGACCTCATTATTATCTCCTAGCATGGAGGTGGACCTCAAGGTTCCACATGGTCAGGTGGATGTGCTTTATTCCATTAGGTTTTCTGGTGCTATCGTTCATGGATGTATCTCTCGTAGTAGATTCTAGTTTTACACCTGTATCGAAGACACACATTTGTACTATTTGTATTCAGATCTTTTGTATCAAAAGAAATCCTTATGTAATTGATGTATCTAGAAAGAGAGCTTTTGTATCAATGAAACTCTGTAATTCCTTTTGTAGGATATACTATTTTGTACTTGTAATCTTTGCAGGATAAACTTCTTGATGTATTTGGATGTCATAATGAAAGATGCTAGTTGGTGTATTTGATTAAACTATGTATGTTTTTGGTTGTTGTCATATTTCAATAATGCAGCTATGTAATCCCTAGAGATGTTAGTTTAACTTGTTACTATTAGACCATGTTATGTTTTGTTATTAATACATACATATATATATATATATATATATATATATATATATATATATATATATATATATATATATATATATATATATGCCCTTTTTATTGCTTAGGTAAACTTATCTTTAGAATTGCATGGTGGGGCATTACACTTGGTATCCGAGCCTAGGTTGCAACACTAAGACCTCTGGATTGTTGTTGTTGTTCTAGGTTAAGTGATTTTCTCTTTGTGGTGAGTTGGTAATGGTACTTTTCACCTATGTGCATTAATATAATATTAGAAGATTGAAAAGTTTATAGACTTGTCCCTTGATTATGTCTTGTTTACTTATGTGTTCTCTCTTCCTCTTCTCTGATAAGGTGATGATATATTTGACAATATGTCTTCCCTAAATGTTAGTGCTTGTTGAGGCTTTGAGTTTCTCTTGTGGTCACTAGTGCAATATAAGAAAGAAGCATGGTTACTATTAGTGCATGTAATTAAGTATTGGAATGATTTAATCATTTGGTAAGTCATGTGGTTATGTGATGTTGTCATGTGTGGGGTATCTTAACATGGTTGTTGAAAACCTGACATCTATTTCCTAGTTGGTCATGACTGCATATGGAAGATCTATTGTAGTTTATTAAAATTATCATTGTATATGCCTATGTAAGAACTATGTGCATGAGATCAAACAGAAGCTTGTGTTGGGCCTATGACATTAGGAATGTGATAATGTAAGTCAATTATAGTTTTGAATTATTCTTGTGTGTGATATCATACATTCCTTTCATATCTTCTTGCATAAGCAAGCAATTGCATATTTCCGTAGTTTAGTAAAAAAGAAATTGTATTGTATCAAAGATGGAAGTTGTTCAAGTAAATAAGTAGCAATTGTGTTGCCTTAAATCCTTGTATAAAATTTGTTTAGATAAGAGGATGTAGCTGACTTAATTCCTTGAGTGTTGGTGTACGTTCTCTAACACATTCTAGACCTTGTGTTCTTGAGTGTTGTGTAGTGGATACTCCCTTTTTTGTGGCTAAAATAAGTCACATCATGATGTAAATTTGTTTTCTAATTTGCTTGTTTTGGAAATTTTGATAGTTGTTTCATGTTTTGTAAGGGTTTAATAGTGAGTTTTCTTTCTTTGAACCTTCTTATAACAAGAATGGTCACCAAAACTCTTTTCTTTATACTTGATTTACTGTTGAAAATTGCCAGCATTTTGTGACTTAAGATTTAATTTAATTATTTTCCCACTTGGGTTTGCATTTTTTTTTCTATGGTGGCTATTCCAAATGTTTGGTTCTATTGGCTCCAATTTGTGTTAAGTGTTATTTCTATCATGTTCATGTCAAACCTCTGATAGTATGCTCAAGGGAGGACTTTGCAGAGAATTGTACGGTATGTGATGAAAGCATAGTGGAAATAAGATATGAGATGTATTTTTCCCTTGATTATATGTGAATGCAATTTTCTAAATAATGTTGGTGCCTAGAGAGAGGCTGCCAGGATAACCATAGATGGGGCCTGGTTTCTAGAGAGAGATAGCCAGGATAATCCATGCTAGGATCATGCGATGACACTCTTCCTACTGTAGTTTAGTTACTTCCTTTTTGTTATCTTCTAATGTTGTCTCTGGAGTAGTGTTAGCCATGGTTAATCTATGTTCTATTGGAGTCATGTGTAGTCCTTGCATCTATTAGCATATTATCTTCTTGAATGTTGTCTTTGTGGGACTTCATTATTATCTCCTAGCATGGGGGGTTGACCTTAGGGTTCCACATGGTTGGGTGGATGTACTTTATTCCCTTGGGTTTTCTAGTGTCATGGTTCATGGATGTATCTCTCATAGCAGATTTTAGTTTTACACCTGTATTGAAGACAGACATTTGTACAATTTGTGTTAAGATCTTTTGTATCAAAATAAATCCTTATGTAATTGATGTATCCAAAAAGAGAGATTTTGTATCAATGAAACTATGTAATTCCTTTTGTAGGATATACTATTTTGTACTTGTAATCTTAGTGCAAACTTCTTGATGTGTTTGGATGTCATAATGAAAGATGCTAGGTTGATTTGATTAAACTATGTATGTTGTTGGCTATTGTTATATTTCAATACTACACCTATGTGATCCCTAGAGATGTTAGTTTAACTTGTTACTATTAGACCATGTTATGTTTTGTTATTACTACTTCTAAAGAATATATATATATATATATATCGCCCTTTTTATTGCTTAGTTAAACTTATCTTTAGGGTTGCATGGCGGGGCATTACTCAATATATATGTGTGTGTGTGTGTGTGTGTGTGTGTGTGTGTGTGTGTGTGAATATAATTTAAATAAATATAAATATGTTTGTATATTTCAAATATATGTGCAAAATAAAATAATAAGAGTTATTCTAATTATATCCCTACTATGCGTGAAGTAGAGGAGGTTACAATCATTTAGTGGAGGAAGCACTCTCATGACATGCAAAATAAAATAATCAATTAATGAGAATAAAGAAGGAATCCATATTTGGGTAACGCTGATATGAAAGTAGAAATATAGAAAAGAGAGGGAAAATAACAAGAATACCAACAGATACAGAAAGAAAAGGAGAAGCAATCATTTAGAGATATTTAGGAGACTATCATGTTTTTGTAGGAGATTATTCTTGTCATTTGTTGGCTAAATATAAACATAATCATGTCCTTATTTTATTGGTTTTTTATATGGTTTTATAAGGAAATTTAATAAATTATATTCTTTTTATATTCAAACATAGTTAAATATTCCTGAAAGTGGATTATTGCATGATTCTTAAGTTCCTATAGTAGTTTACAGCTAGTAGTAGGTCTATTATTTATTTATTAAGCAAAGAATGAAACTCTTGTGAAAATGGTGTAATACTTGGCATTCATAAGATTATCATGTGTAGCCTCTTAAATCTCAATTGTAGACAATTATCCTTGTTACAAATTATTATTCAATTAATATGATATTGTTGTATTTCATATAGTAGACTTTACACAGTTCCTGTAACATATCTTTTTCCTATAGCAATCAGACCATGTGTTTTGAATGACTATTTTAAACATGATTAATACCTCTGAATAAATGGTGTTTCATTGGCTTTTATGGAATTGTTAAACAATTGCTATCTTCTTAATTTCCCTATCACAAATGAATGGTTATGGAATTATAAACCTTCTTAATTGGGAAATAAGTAGGTGAATAAGGCATAAGGAATATAACTAGTTGTATATGTTTTATGTGTATCATGCATATAGCTCATAGTTAGAGGTATGAGATCCATGCAAGGTGTATTCATGTTGTGCTACAAGAACATAATAATAACTATTTTTAAGAAAATGCATGTATTATTATGCAATCAGAAATAGATTATTCTTGTGGTGTGTTCTATGTGTGATAAGCTTACCTTCTAGGATAGGATGCTCAATGTGGGCTTCTAGAGATGGTAATTTACTTTTTCTAAATTACCACTTTTGTTATTAAATACTTTGGCCAATGTGAGATGTACCATTGAAATAGATGGATTATAAAAGTATAGATTTTATGTTATATGTCTTTGCCACATCCTACATGCTAGATATATGTTATTCTAGTTAGGAGTGCATATAGTCGTCAAGCTTGCATCAAGAGTTCCCCTTTACCATTCTAGGTTGCTAGGCTCCTCATATAGGGTCAGTGTTTTCTTTGAGTTAGGAAGAAACCTAAGGAAGTGTAGTGCTTCATGGTTGGGTGGAAAAAGTGCCTTAACCACACTCTTGGCCTTGACTTGTGGAAGACCATTGGGGTCATGATGGTTGAGGACAGAGATTCTTATGATATATGATTCAAGATGTATATATTTCATTGTATTACCCTTTGTATGGCTTGCATAGCCAATTTGTAATTGTATAAATACTCTCATTAATGTAAGTGATGTAATATCTTGTACTTGTAACATCGAAATAGATGTATTGTAACACCCTTTTTGGTGTATGGAATTGTAATACTTTATTTGGAAACTAGCCATTATTGTGCAACTATGGATATTTGATTAATGAAATGTATCACTTTCCTTATTTTCCAAATGAGTAATGCTTTTTGCTTTACTATTTTTAGTATGTGAGATTAGTGCACTTTACACTATTGATATATTTAAATGTTGCAAATCTAGATTTAAAGAAGAAATATATTGAGAAATAACTAAGGTCATCTATTCATCTATAATTTTTAACCATAGACCATATTTTTTCTTTTTATTGTATAGGAAATCAAAGACCAATGACTCCATCTAAGCTTGTGAGTGTTACATGTATGCTACAAAGTTGGGGTGATCCCACAATAGTGGGTTACACTTTTTAGCCAAAGTTCACATTGAAATGAACATTTTGAAAAAAATCTTCACTTTCAGACACCTATAGTTGCTAAACCGTGAGAAATTTGAAAATGATATAAACTAGTGATTTGTCACATTTTATCTATAGATCTAAGTATATATTTTTAAATTTTTTTTGGAATCAAATTGAATTTATTTTTCCATCTCCTTCAATAACTAGTTTTTAATAGTAAACACCATTTTTAAAGAGTGATGTGTACTGTCTAAAACATAACTTTTTTCTATGAAGGATAAAATTCTAATTTTTTCAAATTTAAATTTTTTTAACTGTGATATCTAGAGGATGCATTTGGTTTCATAATGTTTTTGTTGATGTTAAAATTTGTCAATTAAATCACCAATAATGGGAAACCCTAAGAATGTGGGAGCTGACCCTTAGGATAATCTCTAGATTTTAAAGAAGTTGGTTCTTCTCTCTATTTTGTGGGTAAAAAAGGGGAGAAAAAAAGAAAATATTGCAAACAAAATGTACCTAATCTTCTCTAGCAATGCACCAGAATCATTTTCTACCCAATAGCACATTGATCAAACCCTAAAAGATTTACTGGAAAAACTAATGAGCATTAACATGATTAATAACCTAGCATAATAAATTAGGTTTAACAAAGGCTAAGAACAAATATTACAAGCAAGAAATAGAGACAAATTTAGATATGCACAAAAACACCACCTCTCTTCATTGCTTGATAAGAGAACAAAATTATAGAGGCAAAATTGCTTGCACAAAATAAAATGTTACATCTCTCATTGAGAGGCAACTATTGAAGCAAAGAAAAATATCTCTAACTGCTGCTAAAATTCTCTATGGTCATTCCCTTTCTCTTTGTCCTGGATCTATGTATTTATAACCCAGAAAGACAAAGAAACCCCTCTTCAATTTCCCAGAAAATCTTGGCAACTAAAAATCCTTGAATCTTGGTTCTGATTTCAGCCCTTGTAACTACAACTTTTGTTGACTGAGTCTCTTGTTTTGCCCCTTTGCTAGAAAAATCCATTTGACTCTACCTGCATGGAAAACTCAAATTCTCACTCTTTCTTTTGTTGTAGCTTGCCATGAAAGTCTCACATAGAACAAATAAAGCGAAGCTTTATCTAGGGCTGGATATATTCAATTCATGTGAGGCCTTTAAGAGTCTTATGAGTCTTTTATTAATAAAGTCTTAGCTTTATTAGTCTTGAGGGATCCACCATTTATGACTCATCTTAATAAAGTTTCACATTTATTTAAATCTAATTTTCTAATCTTCCGCATGGCCTTTGCATTTTATAAGTTTTTATGAAAAAAACAAAATAAAACATGTTGTGCCCTCCGCTGCTTCCACGTGTCATAATGGCACTTCTTTGAGATGAAGTTTCCTTTCTTTGCTTTTAAAAGCCTATGGTGCTGCCAAGTGGTAGCCTCCGGTGCTTCCTTTCTCTCCACTTCTTCAATCCATTGGATCACTTCATGATTGGATAGTTCTTAAGTCACTACATCCATTTCTGTGTACCTCAACCTTTTGATATACAATGCCATAAATTTCTCATGCCTAAGACTCCATCCATTAGAGGTCATGCTTCCATCCTTAATAACTTGTGCCATTGTTGCTTATTGCACTATCATTTTGGCAGTAGTTTCATTGTAAAGGAAACGCCATTACATGGAATACCTGATCCACTATGATGGAATAACGTCTTGATTCATGGTAAGTGATCTAAAGGAAAGGTGAATTTACATAGGTGCATGCCTTCATTTATACTATATGCTATGTTATTTCATATGTGAAACTAAACATGGATGTTGATACCTCCTTGAGACTGTGGCTTGAATCATGCTTTGGCCCCACTACTTTCTTCATGGCTAGATTGAAATCTAATATCATTGAATGGCTAAGCCAAAAATATCATTGAACTAGAAGCACCTTTCGTTTCTTACCTTGGCGATGGTGTTTTCATGACAAATGGCCACCTTTCTTTAATATTGAGACTCGTCTAAACTAAGTGCCATCTTCATTGCTTTATCTACTTGGAGATCTAAAGAATAGGGTAGCACTATTTGTTTTGGTTATATTAAAGAATTCCATTTGTACCACTGTTTGGAAATGGCTGCTACACTTATCTTTGTTGATACTTGCTTATCTTCATAAGACAAGCTTCTTTTCATAGTGTTGCACTCGTATCTCTCTAAATGACAGTCATATAGCTAGCGCTTTTGTATAAAAACCTGTGGCTTTGCTCTTTAAAGGTAGCACTTTAAGAGGTCAAGTCACCAAGGAGGCCAAGTCACTAATTTGCAATAGTCCATACAGAATCTTTCACTTGGAATCACAATGGCCTTTGTGCCTCGAATCTTCATCAAATCTACAAAGAATTGATTTGCCACTGAATTCACAACTACAACGATAGAATTTTAAAATTGTGTGCAAAATTGCACAACAGTTTTATTGAATATTTTTCTTTTAATTAACTTTTGAAGTTAAACCAATTACAATTTAGACATAGGTGTACTGTGCAAAGCATAACTTTTTTGTATGTATCAGAATTCATTTTTTTTTTATTGGATCAAGGACATGAATACTAAGAGGATAGATATTTTTATCATTTCTTTTGGTAATATACGTTTTTCCACATGTACAGAACATAGAGCTTGATTTTTGGTGAAAAACCTGTGTTTAATTAAACTAAAGAAAATAATTATAATAAAACCACAATATATTAAAATTATACTTGATAGAAAGCTCGTTTCGAGGACTATAATCCTCTAGATGGGTTTTTCAAGTTGCTTCCATTTTGATCCTCAACCTAAGCTTTGAAACCCAAAAATCTGCATAAAATTCCAGCTGGAGAGGGGAAAAGGTAAAATAAGGGGTTTCGATCGAATGGAGGTTCGAATGAATCCTCATGACTCGTTCGACTAAACTAGGGTTCGATCAAACTCCCATGTGATCAAACCCCCTTATTTAAAAATAAAAAAAGTCATACCAAAGTGGGTTCGATCGATCCCAGTTGGTTAAAAAAAAGTAACCACCGACATTCGTTCGAACCCCTAGCCGACCAAATTGTTATTATTTTTTAAAATAATATTATATCCATATAATTATGAGCTCTTTTTAAAAAAATTTCCATATATCATTGCAAGATTAGTTCACATTATTATTCAAGAAGCTAGATTTTGGAGAAGAATACTTTTAGTAGAGGATTTGAGAGGAGAAAACTTGAAGAAGAAAATGGGAGACAAAAAAAGAGACAAAATAACACTCAAAGATAGTATTCAAAGGAAAGAGAACAAGAGATGCACAAAACAAATTTGGCAAGATACCATAGAAAGAAACATGGTATGTATGCATATTTTCTTTCCTGTTTAATTGATGAGTTTCTAGCATGTAGTAGGATGTTATTTGTAGTTTTGAACATAAATATACTAAGTGAATTTATATTTTTTTCAATTGAATGTGTATTAGGGTCCTTCATAGGTTTGCACACTAGAAGTAAATTATACTTGTATTATTTATAGTCATAAGTTCCTATCTCTCTCTCTCTTGGGTAGATCATTTTAAAGTTTTTTCTTTGTATCTCTCTAGAGATCTCCTTAAATCTAGAGAACTCTCTCTCTATCTCTCTCTCTCCCCCTTGACTTGAGTAAGTCTTTTTAAATCTTTTTCTCTAAGGTCCTTTCTCTCTCACTCTTGACAAGTACAAGTAGATTTTGAAAACTCTCTCTCTCTCTCTCTCTCTCTCTCTCTCTCTCTCTCTCTCTCTCTCTCTCGACTTAAGTCTTTTTAAAGCTCCTTATTTCTCTCTTTACCAGAACTTCTCTAGATAGGTCTTCTATATCTCTCTTGACTCAAGTTTTTTTAAATCTCTTTCTTTAGATCTCTCTTGACTTTATTATTTTGTGTGTAGAATGGGTTCAACAAGGAGAAAGTTCTCAAGCAGGAGTCAAGCCAAATTTAGATATTGGGGAAAATGAGGTTGAAGAGCAAATAGTTAAAGATAGGGAGGAGGCCCAAGTTCAAACAATGCATGTTGGAGAGGGGTCAGGATTGCTTCCTTCTATTGGTATGGATGAGCATATGAATCTAGCTAAAGAGGTGAAGTCAAAAATTTCAAGTTATAGAAATTTGGATCATTTACTTGAAATGGATGTGGAGAAGTTGAAATCATATGCCAAACAACCTATAAATACTAGTAAGAGGTCAATGAATAAATCTGTAAAGGAAATAATCAATGCTCATTTCAATCATCTTTGTACACTTGAAAATACCCAACTATTATCACTTTTACTTCTTCATGATGAGTTGAAAGAGCCATTACAATTGTTGGGTGTAAATTCAACATTGAATAAGAGGAAAGCTTCATACGACCTAGGAAAAGATATTGTTGAAAATGTAAATAAAGGTTTAAATTTTGTTGGGAAAAATCTTGAGCAATGGATAAGGCCACTACAAGATGAGTGATGTTGACAGTTATTATAAATATAGATATATCAAGAAAAAGAAAACTCTCTTCACTTTCAACTGAAACTGGTATCAGTAGAAAGACATTAATAAAATATGTGAAAATAAGAAAGGTTTTGGATGATAGTCTAGAAGGCAATCGGGCAATTATGTGTAGAGCTCCCCATTCCGACAGGATTGAAGATGTTGCTAGGAACTTGCTCTCAAATTTTTGGAAAGATAATACTCATACATCATCAAATAGTAGAGATGTTATTAGACATAGTATTTGGCTCAATGATTATGAATATCATGCAAAACATTGGTTATACATAACACAACATGAGATGTATGTGAAATTTTGTAATTCGAATCTTGATATAAAGATTGGGCAAACAATGTTTGAGAAGTTAAAGCCATATTATGTGAAGATAAACAAGGCTTTTGAAACTTGTTGTTGTCATTATCATATTGATTATGATCTCTACTATCAGGTGTTTCGAAAGATGAGAGAAGAAAGTGGTGGTTTTCAAAATACACCTCCTAAACGGGTAAGTCTTTTCATAGAATCCATCTTATGTGATAATGCAATTGATCAAATAAACTGCATAAAAGGACTTTGTGAAACATGTGGAAATTTGGCTAAATTACCTTTGAGAAATGAAGATACCTACCCAACAAAAATAATAAATTGCAAGAGTTACAAGTATGTAAAGTTTCAAACAAATTTTGGGAAAGAATCCACAAGGTTAAACTATGTAGAATAGGAGATACCTATTAGAATATTTATGGAAAATTGATACAACCATACATACAACATGCCTTTTTTGCTAGGTGGAAAGCACAATAGTTTCAAACATTAACAGATACTTTCCCACTTGGAACAGTTCTATCAGTAGTCGACTTTGCAAAAAATTACTCTTTTGTACATCAAAATGAGATTCAATTAGATTATTACTTTTCAAAGAAGATCACTATTATGGTACATGTGTGTTATCGACATGCACAATTGGATTTGGATGGTGTTGAGAGTACAAATGATGAACAAGTCATTAAGAAAGAATATCACTTTTATATTATTTATGATCAAGAGAATGACACACTTTTTGTACAACATTGCTTTACAAATATTTTTGAGAATTTGGCAAGCAGGTGTGTAAAAATCAAAAAGCATTTTGTATGTTTAGATGGATGTGTGACACACTTCAAATCATCACAATCATTTTGTGCACTATGTAGATATCATCAAAATTACCAAATACAACATTTTTGGAGTTTCTTTGAGAGTGGCCATGGAAAGGGTAAACATGATGGCACGGGAGCTTGCATCAAACTTGTTCTAAGAAAGTATCAAATGAGTTATTTGGGAGATCGTATAGACAATGCACATGATGTTGTTGAATGGTGTAAGAAACACTTTGCATCAAATGAGGTCAGCACATCTTTAGGAACAAATCGATACATCCCACATAGAGTGTTTTGGGAGATATCAGGTATGTATATAGAAAATTTACATAAATAAAAATTTCAAACTTTAAATTTAATATGTGTGTGTGTGTGTTTGAATTTGTATTTAAGTTTAAATTTTAAATCTAGTAAATTCAATTATTTTAAATGAATTTCTATTAAATATATACATATATATATATATATATATATATGTAATTTTTTTATAATTTTTATGTATCTAATTGTGAATAGAAGATCAAAGCATGGATGCAAGAGGGTAGAGAAAACAAGATATTTCCATTTGTGTCATGAGTACAAATGATTGCCCTAGATGGAAATTGTACATGAGGGATTACTCTTGTTTCTATGATGAGTGCATTTTGGAAAACTTTGAGGCATGCAATAACGCACAACATGAATATGTTAGTGAATGACATGCAGTGCCATTAGTCATTTCTAACACATACGAAGAAGATGAGGATGAAGGCTTTAAAGAGATTCCTTTGATTTTTGGTGATAAATTTTTTACACCATTTCAAAAATTCAATGTATCAGTGCTCCTATTCATAGTGCAGCTGAATAGACACTGTAAGATGCAAGGAGATCAATGGAGGTTATGGAGTTTAAAAAAGTAAAGGCAAGCATCAGAAGTCACCAGAAGAAGCCACATGTCAAAGACGGCGGCATAAGAGAGCAGCTCAATAAGGCACCAGAGTGATGCACATGGAAGCTGCGGGAGTTGAGGAAAATAAAGATAAGTGGAGTGAACCAAGTGGTTGAGCCCAAAGAGAGAAAAATAAAATATTTTATTTCATTTTATAAAAATGCTATGGGAGTCGCGTGAATTTTTAGAGAGGCTAAGTCTTTTATTAAAATATTGAGTTTCTTTTGATGTGGTGGGCCCTCTCTTCATAAAATTAAAATGCCTTATTTTAATAAATGCATAAGGTCTCATTTGCAGCATGAGAGATAAAGGTAGATTTAAATATGATTAAGTATCATTTTAATGATGTGGGTTACAATAAATAATAAAGTGAAAGCTTTATTAAAATTTGATTCTTACTCCTCACCATGATCATAAGAGGAGCAGCAATAAAAGTTTCTACAAAGGAACGGATAGCACCATGTGGCTCAAGCGCTACAAAGACAAAGGGATACACCAGAGTCTGCCACATGCTTGAGCCTGAAGAGAGATAAATAAAATATTTTGTTTCATTTTATTTAATGCATCATATGTCACGAGAAGACTAAAAGAGTTAAAATATAATGAAGAGTCTCATTTTAATATAAATGGTGGGGCCCCTATTACATAAAGCTCAATATTTTAGTTCATAAGAGTTTCTCAAATTTCAAAAAGGCCACGGGAAGATTATTTCAGTTTTAAGTAAAGATTGAAATCTTTATTAAAATAGAAACATATGATGTGGGTCCCTCTAGCTAAGAAATTTATGAATCAAGCCACAATAAAGATTAAAGTGAAGTTTCATTAAAGTAAGAGTTTTGACTCTCTTTCATGGGAAATATAAGAGGTGAAACCCTAAAAACAATGCAACCATTTTTTATTTTACAGCAAGCTACAGGAGGGCGGCAATAGATTTATTTTCTTCATGCCATAGATATTTTTCCAGCAATGGAGAGTTTCAGTTTCCATTTCAGATACAGTTTACAGATGCCATTGAAATCAGATTTGTGCTAGATTTTGTGGGTAGTTGCAGATTTTGGAGGTCGTTGAAGATATTTGGTTTAGTTTTTGGGTTATAAATAGGTACATATGAGAGAGTTCTTCAGAGTTCCACACACAAATCAGATTTTTAGAGTAGCCAGCAGCATATGTTTTATTCTTTGCCTTTGCAAGTGGTTCTTTCATGAGAATGTAATATGTTATTTTGTGCAGTAAATCTTCAACCTCTGTAACCTGATACTATTCCAATAATGAGAATATTGTTCTGTGCATAGCTGAGTTGATTTATGTTTCTTGTTTCTTTAAGTTTCTGTTTCTTTTTGCCTCTATTAAATATGTTATCAAACTGGGTCTCAATCATGCATTTATGCTCTTTGGTTTTCAGTTAAATCATACAAAGTTTGACATTGTGCTAATTTGGGTTAAGTTTTAAATCTGGCGCATTGCCATAGGTTTAGAGGTTTTATTATTATTCTTGCAATCTTGTTTCTCCTTCTCTCTTTCCAAAACCCCCACTGAAAGAATGGAAGAGACAGCTTCCTTAAAATCTGGAGGTCACTCTAAGAAGCAATCCCACATTTTAGAGTTTCCCATGTTACTGCTAGATTAAACCCACAGATTTATGCATTAGCAATTTCAATTGATTATGACCATATTTCAGAATTGATTAGAAAAGGTATGTATGTATGTATGTATGTATGTATGTGTACATTTTGATAAATTTAATATAAATTTACAACACATGTACAATTATTTATTTAGTTTAGTACTTTGATGAGTTAAATTTAATGATTATAAAGTCTAGGTAGTTCTAAATTTATTACAAATTTTGAACCATGTAAATTTGGTGTGTACTCTAGGAGATATTTTTGTAGTCATAGAAGAGCTTGGAAACATAAAAGGTGTTATTATTTAATGTGTTGCACAAAAGAGAGGAAGAAGCTAACACTTCCTAAAATAAGTGATGAAATGGTGTTTCCCATAGGTGGGTCACATTTAAATTTATATATACATGTACACATATACATTAAACAGTTTTACATTATATTATAATACCTGGGTTGAGTGAAAATGTTACATGCACATGTCTTACCAAGTTGGTTCATGTTGTTTATCATGCAAGTTCAGTTGTAGTGCAAGGGACATATCTCAAACATGTCAAAATTGTTCAATATGGGATTCATTTTATTGACTATCAACCTGAGAACAACGTATATCAGTATAGTCACCTAGTAATTGCTACCACCCTACATCTTCATCCAGTTTCACATGCACATGGATGAAAAAAATAGAGACTAGATAGTGAGGATCATAAAAAATATTACATGTTATTAAAGAGCGGGCTAAACCAAATGTTGGAATGAGAACTTATATCTAACTTAACTTGTTTGAACTCCATTTCTTTAATTACAATTTATAAAATTAGTGAGATAGATTGAAGTTAAACATTCGTGTAAGTTAATTTCTAGATGTTCTTAAGATCCAAACTTAGAAACTTACTATTTAATTCAAAGTACTTTTATATTTAGTGTTCAACACTTTTTTAGTTTGGGCATTTATATGTTCTGTGTATATTCCCCATCTCACTTGATTCAAGTTATAATGAGATTTATTTTGTTCATCTACCTATGAAATTATCAGTTGATCCAAATTGATGTTAGTTAGATAGACCCATGTATTATAAATAAACTAGTTTAATTTATGTACATGTTCTCATTAAATGTGTTTATTATATCTCCTAGTTTGCATTTGTATTTATTTCTAGTTTATACATTTTCTTAATGAGGAATTTTTGTGATTTACCTGTACATTCTTCTAGACATGTGTGAAAGAATATTTATATTTTATTGTTATCTTGCATTTAACAAATTGTGATATTTTATCTCAAATTATGAATTGATTTATATTATTTGAGCTTCATTCCTTAGCCAAATTGATTAAATCATGTGTATTAATTGATTGGGAAAAGAATTACTTTAATTGCAACTATTTCTAAATTTTTTATTATATAATAATAGTGGTTATTGATGACTACAAAAATTGTAATTTTTTATGGATTGGAACACTAGTGCACTAGTGTCTAAATTAAACTTCTTCAAAATTTACGAGCTCCAATTTCTCAAGTTGTAAAGTTCCAGCTCAGTTCTTATTTTTGTAAAGTCTAGTTTTCATATTATGTTTCTTTGAACTTTCAATTTTTCCTATTTTTAGGTAGATATCAACTCATTAGTTTTTTCTTAAAAGGGAAAAACATGTAGTTTAGTTAAAGACAAATGTACATAATTATGTGCATGATGTGCATTTATAATTTTCTCTCCAAGTTTTGAATAAAGATTTCTTTTTCAACTCAAATATCAACTCTCATGTTGCGAAATGGTTTAAAGAACAACTCACTCATCAAATTGCCTCATATTCAAGTGAGTCACCATTTGGAATTGAAACACATTTGGGCCAAGCTCTTACAATTGCCTCTATATTGATAGTAGATGCATAATACAAGTGCAAGCATTGAATGAAGTACTATGTGGTTGTGAGAGATTCTAGATCACCTATGTGTGCCAAAATACATGTCTGTAATTCATTGTATTTAAAATTTTAAATGGTAAAAGTAGAACATAGACATCCAAGTGGACAATTATATCCTCATGATGTACCTTTTCACAAGTGGTCTTTTCTTTTTATGGATTTTGTTATAGGTCTACCAAAGACTAAATGTCACCACGATTGTATCTTGGTAGTTGTGGACAAGTTGACAAAAGTTGCACATTTCATCCTAGGAAATGTGAAGGATGGTGCTTAGACTGTACCAAGAAGGTTTATCAAAGAGGTTGCATGATTGCATGGGGTTCTATAGTGGTGTAGGAGCACCTAGTCAATAGGGGTCAAATGATGTAAATAATGTATATACTTGGTTTGGTATGTATCTAAGCACATGTGTGATGCAATAAGGTCTAAATAAGACCATCTCCAATGTATTTGTGTCATTTAAGTCCGAGGGATGCAATTTTGTCCAATATTGCTTTGTAATAGTGATGTCATATGGAAGATCAAAGGTAAAATTTTGATTTGTAGTGATGACCGTTAGAATTCAGGAGGGAAAGGTTTAAAAAGGCCTCAAAACACTTGAGGCAGTTGGTGAAGGTCAAATAAAGAAAGAAACTATCTTTATTTCCCTATTTTTTCTACTAAAAACTGTATTTTTTATTTTACAACGACAATACAGCCTGGTATGACACTTTCATGTTGTACAACTTATATGGTTGGAAAATATAGTGTGCCTACTTCTCTTTGCCTGTGGTATGAGAAAACATCATCAAATTTGAAGGGAGATTGAGACATTTGTTTGAAAATAGTCTGCAAAATAGGGGATCTAGGGTTTCGTGCAGTAAAGCAAGTTTCTAGAGCTTCCCCACCACTCAAAACTCTTGGAATTTGAATGATGGATGCTAGACAATGTATTTTCTATGTTTAAAAACTTTTAACTAGTAGAGTATGAAACTAGAGTGAGTTTTTGCCTATATTTTAGGAGATACAAGGGCTTAGATTGAAATCTTGCATCGAAATCAATTGGTGATTGATCCTAACCAAATATATTACATTTTTTGACCATTGGTGATGAGTTGAAAGCATTCAAGTGAAATTGGGAAGTTTGGAGGTTAGTAATCACATATATGTATTGGAAAAGAGGCCTAATTAGGCCTAGGAGCAACCTTAGTAGTGAATTATTTGATGTTTTTTGTCTGAAACAACCATAGGCTATCTTTTAGTATGTTGTGTAAAAGCATAAAGGGTACTCAAAAGGGTGATTCTTTTGTGGGTTTGTGATCCCTACAGGAAACTAAGTATAAAAAACCTCTCTAGGAGGCTACAAGGCTTGAGGAGGCCTAAACAGAAAAACCCATAATCATAGGTTCTCCTAGATTGCAAATTGGTTCGTTAAGGAGTTTGTAATCAGTTTACCTTGCTCTACATCATGGTGGTATTAGAGCATCAGGTTGTAATTTGAAGTGGGAAAGTAAGCGAGAATTGACATAAACAAAGATGGTTCCAAAGACTAATGCAATGACCAAAGAAATATAAGAACTGAAAGAGCAAATGCTCCATAGAAAAAGGCTCTATAAGGAGTCTCAAGAAGAAACCCTTGCTAGATTAGCAGCCTTGGAGAAGAATCAGAGAAGAGGAATGGTCAGTGATGACCAAAGTGATAAGGAGGATGAGGGTAAAAGTGAGTACCCTCCAATTGGAGTCCAAGATGAGGAAGAAGAAGTGGACCCAGATGAGGCAAGAATACTTAGGATGCTAAGGGTAGTCAAGGGTGACAATACTTCAAAGACAAAAGTTGAAGTACCTATGTACAATGGAAAAATGGATAGTGAGGATGTTTTGGCCTGGATAGATGCATTGGACAATTTCTTTGAGTTTGAAGACATAGAAGACAACAAGAAGGTGAAATATGCAAAGACTAAATTGAAGGGACCAGCCCTAACCTAGTGGAATTTTGTTCAAGAAGAAAGAGTCAGAAAAAGATAAGCCTAAGATAAGTTCATGGGATAGGATGGTGGCCAAGGTGAAGGCCTAATTCTTACTTGTAGATTTTGCCATACAAAATTTCATGAAGCTACAAAGTTTAAAGTAAAGGGAATTAGATTTAATGTCATACATTGAAGAAATTCATAGGTTGTGCATTAGAGCAAGTCACAATGAAGATGAGGTTGAAAAGGTGGCTAGGTATCTAAGTGGTTTGAGATTGAGCATTAGAGATGAAATCAGTTTAAATCCTCCTAAGATAGTGGAAGAGTGCTTTCAAATGGCAGTTAGGGAAGATGAGAGAATCAAAAAAAGGTAGGAGAAACAAGGCAAAGGTAGGCAAAAAAAATTTAGAGGCAGAGGTAATTTTGGTGGAAGAGGATAGTCAACAAAGCCACAAGGTGAAACAAATAACCAACAAGAACAAAGGGGTGAGTCAAGTGATAGAGGCAACTTTAAAGGAAGAAGGCCCAATAACAGAGGAAGGTTTTCTGGTCAGGGAAGAGGTTCCAATACCTTTTCAAGAAGATGTTATAATTGTAATCAGTTTGGACACCTTGCTTGGAATTGTTCTGATAAACAAGGTGCAAGCTCTCATAGTGGGGAAAGAAGAACCCATGTACAAGAAGAGGACAAAGAAAGTGTGAACTCACCATCTCTGCATGCTATCCCAAAAGGAGGTGAAACCTTGATGCTAACATTGATCAAAGTGCCAACCACCAAAGAACCCCCACAAAGAAAGGCATTATTTAGAACAACATGCAAAGTACAAGGTAAGTTATGTAAAGTAGTAATAGACTCTGGATCTATTGATAATCTTGTGTCATTAGAAATGATTGAAAAACTAAAAATAAAAAGGTATCCTCACCCAACACCCTACAAAGTTTCATGGCTCAATAAGGGTCAACAAGTTTTAGTGAATGAGTAGGCTTGGATTGAATTCAACATTAGTGTTTACAAAGATAAAATACTATGTGACATCATCCCTATGGATTTGTGCCACGTTCTCCTAGGAAGGCCATGGCAGTTGATAGGAAGTCCAAACATGATGGGAAGAAGAACATATATGTGATAGAGAAGGATGGTGTGTCATATACCCTCTCACCCATACAAGAAGAAAGAAATTCTATTCGTGAAGAACCAAGTGTGATCGTGGTCAAGGAGAAAGAGTTCTTGAAGAGTTTGAGTGAAGAGGATATTGGTTATGCCATCATTGGGAATCCTACATCAGCAATGACAGTAGCAGATAGAGAAGAAATACCTAAAGAAGTGTAGACCCTGTTGGATAAGTATGAATACATAGTGGTGGAGGAGCTCCCTAATGCATTACCACCCATACGAGATGTTAGTCACCACATTGATCTCATCCGTGGTTCAAGATTGCCAAACAAGGTAGCATATAAAATGACACCCAAGCAAAATAAAGAGGTCAGAAATTAGATTCAAGAGTTGTTGGACAAAGGTCTCACAAGTGAAAGCATGATCCCTTGTACCGTGCCTAGTGTTTTGGTACCTAAGGATGGTAAGTGGATGTTATGTACTGATTCAAGAGCTATCAACAAAATTACAATCAAATATAGATTCCCTATACCCCGAATGGAGGACTTGATGGACAGTCTAGCAGGTGCATGCTATTTCTCAAAAATTGACTTGAAAAGTGGGTATCATCAGATTAGGATAAGGGAAGGAGATTAGTGGAAAACAACATTCAAGACCAATGAGGACCTCTATGAGTAGATAGTGATACCATTTGGCCTCTCTAATGCCCCAAGCACATTCATGAGACTGATGAATGAGGTCCTAAGGTAATTCATAGGTAGATTTGTAGTGTATACAGAAAGACAAAAGGAGAACACCTACAACACTCGGATATGGTGTGGAAAAAGTTGAATGAGGAGAAGCTTATGATCAGTCCCAAGAAATATGAGTTCATGAAAGAAGAACTTACCTACCTTGGTTTTGTGATCTCCAAAGGTACTTTTAAGATGGATCCCACCAAAGTTGAAGCCATACTCAATTGGCCAACTCCAAAATTAGTAGGACAAGTGAAAAGTTTTCATGGGCTGGCCACTTTCTATAGAAAATTTATCAAAAACTTCAGTCACATCTACTCACCCATAATTGACACCATTAAAGGAGACAAAAAGAGAAGGTTCTAGTGGACTGAGGAGGTAGAAAGAAGCTTTCAATACCTGAAGAGCAGGGTGCCTAAACAACTTGTCCTTGCCTTGTCTGATTTCAATAAGGTCTTCATAGTGGAGTGTGATGCTAGTGGACTGGCAGTGGGAGCAGTTTTGAGTCAAGAGGGCAGACCAATGGCCTTTTTCAGTGAAAAGATCAATGAGGTCAAAAAGAAGTATTCATCATATGACCTAGAACTCTATGCCATGGTATAGTCACTCAAGAAGTGTAGGCACTACCTCTTGCCAAATGAATTCATTATCTTCACAGACAATCATGCCTTGAGTTTCTTGAATAGTTAGGATAAGTTGAGTCATATGCACATGAAGTGGATAGAGTACTTGTAGGCCTATATCGTGACCATCAAGTACAAAAAAGGTCAAGCAAACAAGTTTATTGATGCTCTTAGTAGAAGGTCTATGATGGTACAAGAAATCCAATTGCAAAGTGTGGGGATATATGCATTGAGAGGTATGTATAATGATGATGATGATTTTAAACAATATTTTTCTATCTGGAGTTAATTTCAGAACTCCTTTCATAGTGAATTTTCAGACTTTGTGTTGCAAGATGGACTTTTGTTTAAGGGCACTCAGTTATGTGTACCAAAGTGCTCTATGAGAGAAAATTTGATAAGGGAAAAACATTCTAGAAGTCTTGGTGGACATTTTGGGTTTGATAAGAATTTGGAGTAGGTCAATAGGTTCTATCATTGGCCAAGGATGCATGTAGATGTCAAGAATTTTGTAGAGTTGTGTAGTGTACCAAAGAGCAAAAGGCTCAAGTTCCAATGCAGGACTTTACTGTTAGATTCAGGACAGACAACTAAGAGGGGGGTGAATCAATTGTCCAAAACTTTCTTCCAAATAAACACTTAAATCCACTTTGTAATTCAACAGCATCATAATAAATCAATCATGGAAATGTAATGCATTAAATCAAGAATAGAAACACATCAACACATAAGACACCAAGATTTTGACATGGAAAACCCGGTTAAGGGAAAAAACACAAGGTTATTAACCCAAGATTGTATTCTCTATTAGAAGAATAGAAAGAATAAAATGGCACATGCCAATTAGGGCTCACTGCCCGAGCACACTGCCCGAGCACACTGCTCACAAGAGGCTCACTGCCTACAAGAGACACATTGTCTACAGAAGAATCAGTATCACATACTTGAACTAAAGAATAGCATCTTCACCATGCTTGAGTCAATTCCATTTAAGCCCAAAATTTTTGCTCTACCTTTCGCTCTTCTCCTTTCTACCACACTCTCATCTCTGCAAGATACACTTTGAAATGACTTTACAATTCCTCATTTATACAAGACATCAACTTAGGAATGATCATCTAAGTCGGAAAACATTACAGAGAAAATGCATAAATACACCATGACTAATTACAAAAGACTTCACATGGATCAACACACTGTCAGCCACACAAATCTGAGACTTCAATCTTCTTCTAGAAACATGCCAATCTTCACACAATATCTGCAAGATCATCTGTAGGATGTGTAACTCATCCGGTCGGCCAAACTTAGGAAGAACACCATCATCCGGAAGTAATTCTTCAACTGCAAGATCAAACAACAATCTGAACTGCCAACACAAACTGGACATGATCCAAAGACCTCCGTAAGCTAGCCTGAATCACCAAGAACATCCACACTACATTTGCTTACTTAAATCCTTCTCTCCTTCATCTAGAACCTCAAGAACACAGACTATCATCACTGTCATAATGGAATAGATGCTTGTGGACCTCCAGATCACAAACTATTTGAGTTGTAACTCCACATGAACTTCCCAAACACTTCACCAAAACTGTAGAATAGGATAATGCATTTCTGGATCTCACAGGACCTATTTGTATCATTCTATCACCTCTGAACACCTCTTGTAACTAGTTTTACTTGAGTGGCCACAACTTCTTCAGATCTTCATGCGGACCTCTTAAATCTTTACTAGATCATCTTAAGACATATATCTATAAACCCTTTGAACCACATCCTCTAATCCTCATCTTATCTTGGATCTTTACCTTACTATCTTCATTGTTCTTCTCTGTTCCTAAAATGACTAATTTCCTCAATATCCTCAACAAACAATTCATCTGATCCTTATCATTAATGGAGAAGGAGTATGTTGACATCAATGACAACACTAGTTAGGCCCATACTTGCAACAATCCCCCCCTTTGTCATTGATGGCAACATATGATGTGAAAAACTATTTTAACCATCAAGACAAGAACTTCTCCTCACTATCACAACTCCCCCTATCAGCAACAACCATTCACATGTCTTCTCTCCCTTTGCTGCTCCCCCTTTGATCAGCAACTACTTGTTTTTCACACATCTTCTCTCCCCCTTTGACATCAATGGAAAAGGGCACATACTTGTAACTCCAACACTTTAGAATCATACCAGCTGCTCCCCCTGAGTAGCAACTCCCCATCATCAATATGGACCATAAGATATGATTGTGATATCCACCAAACTGATGCACACCAGTGCACCTTAGTTCATCACCGGAGGGGCAATAACCCCTAACTTCTCCCTAAGATACTCAAAAGAGTCCTTAGGTAGAGGTTTAGTAAAGATGTCTGCAATCTGATCCTTGGAAGGCACAAACTCCAATATGACTTCATTCTTGTTCACTTGCTCTCTCAAAAAATGAATCTTGATGAATATATGTTTAGTCTTTGAATGCAACACCAGATTCTTAGATATATTTATTGCACTTGAATTATCACAGCAGATTGTGATAGGTTCTTCATATTCTACTCTGGTATCTCTTAGCATTTGCTTCATCCACAAAACTTGAGTGCAATTACCTACTGCTGCAATATATTCTTCTTCTGTAGTGGACAGAGATATTGCCTCTTATTTTTTTCTCAACCAAGAAACCAATCTCTTTCCCAAAAAGAATGCTCTGCCACTGGTACTCTTCCAGTCATCCACATCTCCTACCCAATCCGCATCTGTATATGCATGAAGTGAAAAATCATGATATCTAGGATACCACAATCCATACTCAACTGTCCCTTTTAGATATCTAAAAATCCTCTTGATTGTCATGACATGAGATTCTCTAGGATCATCTTGGAATCTAGCAACAAGACCAACAACATTCATAATATCAGGTCTAGTTTGAGTGAGATATAATAATCCTCCAATCATTGACTTGTACTTTTTCTGATCAGCCTTAGGAGAGTCATCATCTTTGCTCAATTTACATCTAGTTTCCATGGGAGTACTCATTTATTTTGAGTCTTCCATCCCAAACTTCTTCAGCAATTCTTTCACATATTTGGTCTGAGAAATGAAGATTCCCTTCTTTGTTTGAGTGATTTGTAGACCCAAGAAGAAATTCATTTCCCCAAGCATGGACATCTCAAATTCACTTTTCATTTGATTTGCAAAAGTTTTACACATACTATCTCTTCCTCCAAAAATGATATCATCGACAAATACTTCAACAATCAAGATATTTCAATGATCAATTTTGAAGTACAAATTACTATCAGCAATACCTTTGTTGAAACCAATCTTTAAAAGATGATTATCCAATCTTTCATACTAGGCTCTTGGGGATTGCTTGAGTCCATACAGTGCTTTCTTCAACTTGCAAACCATATCACCATGATCAGATAATTGAAATCCATCCGGTTGCTCAATGTATACTTCTTCTTCCAAGTCTCTATTCAGAAAGGTAGACTTGACATCCATCTGATATACTTTGAAGTCCTTGAAGGAAACAAAGGCAAGAAATAATCTGACTGCTTCAATTCTTGCCACCGGAGCAAAAGTTTCTTCAAAATCAACTCCTTCTATTTGAGAGTAACCCTTATAGACCAATCTAGCTTTATTTTTGATTACTTTACCAACTTTGTTCAGTTTGTTCTCGAAGACCCATTTGGTTCCAATCACATTCTTGTTTCTCAGTCTGGGAACAAGATCCCAAGTGTGATTTTTCTCAATTTGCATCAGCTCTTCCTCCATTGCTTTAGTCTAGTTTTCGTCATTGCTAGCTTCATTCACTGTCTTAGGTTCAATCTTTGAAATCATACAATATTATTTTGAATCTTAAGCAATTCTCCTTCTTTTTTCTACACCTTTGCTTTTATCACCTATAATCTGATCTTCAGAGTGGTTCAGTCTCGCATACCTGGGAACTTTGGGAGATTCTTGTACTTCTGATTCTTGATCAGGTTCATTCAAACTTATCTCTTCATCTTGATTTACCAGATCAGCCTAGATCAGAATCTCAGAAGGGGCTTGGACTCCTTGGATCAAAACATCATTCTGATCATCTTCATCATATTCATAAAACCTTGAGGGTTTTCAATTCCTTCATCAACCTTCACATTTGTATTGTCTATAATCTTTCTCAGTCTCTTGTTATAACACTGGTATGCTTTTCTTTGAGTAGAATAACCCGAGAAAATTCTTTCATCACTTCTAGTATCAAATTTGCCTAAATCTTCATCTCTCTTGATGGAACATTTGCTACCAAAAACTTTGAAATACCTCATAGTAAGAGTGATGCCAAACTAGTGTTCATAAGGAGTCTTACCGGTATTGCTTTTGATTTGAACTTGATTAAGAGTGTAGAATGCAATGCTTATAGCCTCGCTCCAATAAATCTGAGGACCATTTGCTTCCATCGTCATGGTTCTAGATGCTTCTTGGATGGTCTGATTCTTTCTTTCCACTACTCCATTTTGCTGTGGAGTCTTAGGAGCAGACAATTGTCTTTTTATTCCAAGCTTCTCATAGAATTCTATGAACTCACAGGATGTGAATTCTCCACCTGTATCAGACCTTAGAATTTTAATTCAGTTTCATTCTCTACCATGGCCTTGAATATTTTGAATTTCTCAAGAACCTCTAATTTCTCCTTCAGAAAAGTTACCCACATCATCTGGGAATAGTCATCAATTAATAACATGAAGTATTTATCACCTTGCACACTCCTAATTCTTGCCAGACCACATAAATTAGTATGAACTAAGTCTAATAATCTGGTAGAAGATTGTTCCTTGCTTTTGAATGAGACTCTACTTTGTTTACCCAACTGACATTCTTTGCACAAACTGTTTGTAGGTTTCACCAATTTTGGAAGATCTCTTAGATCCTAAGTGTTGCTTATCTTGATGATATTATCAAAATTCACATGACACATCCTCCTATGCCATAACTAACTCTGATCAATTTGTACAAATAGACAACTTTTACCTGTACCAACTAAATGGAAGATATTACCTTTTGTTTGAGTATCGGATGCAATCTCTATTCTGGAACTTTCAAAGATCTTGCATTTTCTATTTTTGAATCAGAGATCATAGCCTTTGACTGCCAACTGTCCAACACTAGGAAGATTGTGCTTCAGACCCTCAACATTTATTACATTAATGGTTTTGTTCATTCCATCAAAAGAAATTGTTCCTCTTCCTCTGATTCTACCAGCAGAATTATCACCAAACTTTACCACTCCTCCTTCATACCTTTCCAAATCTATGAATTTATTTTTGTCACCTGTCATATGGTGAGAGCATCCACTGTCAATGACCCAATTATCCTTTTCTTCAACTTGGGTAGCTAGAGCTCTTTCCACAATTTTATGATTGACAGATATAGAGGACATTGGATCTTCTTCCTTGATGGCAATGAACACCTAGTCACTTCCAGATTTGTTTCCTTTCTCTGATTCATCATCTGTTACTCCTTCATTATCATCATCTTCATGAACATAGTAACAATTCTTTTGGAACCTTGATCTATTAGGATTTGGCCTTGAAAATCTTTTTGGACACCTTGAGGCAAAATGATCAATCTTATTGCAGTTAAAACACTTAAAAGGCAATTTCCCTTCATACTTACTAGATCCTCTTTGTAGTCTTTTTAGAATAAGGGCTTCAATTTGAGTAGTTTCTACTTCTTCTTCTTCCAGATCTTTTCTTTCTTTTTCATACCATGATGGTTTCCTTGAAGAGTTCTCTCTCAGATCAAACCTTTGTTTACATTTTACAAAGGCATTAGCTTTGAATGTAGATTCAATCTTGGGGGGTGCATCTCCAAATTTGGTCAATTCAAATGCAGCCAATTTACCAACCAATTGATCTCTTGTGACACTTGAATGGGCTCTGAATTCTTCAATGGCAGCAACCTTGTATTTATAAGAGGCGGGAAGGGATCTGATAACTTTGCCAACAATCTCATCTTCATCCAAAAATCCACCAGTACATCTAATGCCACAAACAAGCTTATTTCCTCTTGGCATAAAAGTAGTGATATTTTCATCTTCTCTCATCTTCAGATTTTCAAATTTTCCTTTCAGACTATGTGGCCTTGCACATTTAACATACTTGTCTCCTTCATGCAGAAGTTCCAGTTTTTCCCAAATCTCAAAACTAGTTTGTAGGTCAACAACGTTTGTAAGCTTTGAATCAGACAAGACACTTAGGAGAGCTTCTTTAGTCTGTAGATTATTTTCAGCAGCTATGATTTCAGTTGTGGTTTTCAGACCATTCTATGGTGGTGTATACTTCATTGTAGCTATGGTCCAGTACTACATTCCCATACATTGCAAGTGACATTGCATGTGACTTTTCCAAACATTAAAAGTGGTTCCATCAAACTTCGGACTATCCTTCTTGTAGGACAACATCCTAGATCTCCTCAAGTGATTAATCTCTTTTAGAGGAACTTGGCTCTGATACCAATTGTTAGCTTTAGGATAGACAACTGAGAGGGGGGTGAATCAGTTGTCCAAAACTTTCTTCCAAATAAACACTTAAATCCACTTTGTAATACAACAGCATCATAATAAATTAATCATGGAAACGTAATGCATTAAATCAAGAATAGAAACACATCAACACATAAGACACCAAGATTTTGACGTGGAAAACCCGGTTAAGGGAAAAACCACGGGGTGATTAACCCAAGATTGTATTCTCTGTTAGAAGAATAGAAAGAAGAAAATGGCACATGCCAATTAGGGCTCACTACCTGAGCACACTGTTCACAAGAGGCTCACTACCTACAAGAGATACATTGTCTATAGAAGAATAAGTATCACATACTTGAACTAAAGAATAGCATCTTCACCATGCTTGAGTCAGTTCCATTTAAGCCCAAAACTTCTTCTTTGCCTTTCGCTCTTCTCCTTTCTACCACACTCTCATCTCCGCAAGATACACTTTGAAATGACTTTACAATTCCTCATTTATACAAGACATCGACTTAGGAATGATCATCTAAGTCAGCAAACACTACAAAGAAAATACATAAATATACCATGACTAATTATAAAAGACTTCACATGGATCAACACACTGTTGGCCACATAGATCTAAGACTTCAATTTTCTTCTAGGAACATGCCAATCTTCACACAACATCTTCAAGATCATCTACAGGATGTGTAACTCATCTGGTTGGCCAAACTTAGGAAGAACACCATCATTTGGAAGTAATTCTTCAATTGCAAGCTCAAACTCAAATGTGGACTGCCAACATGAACTAGACATGATCCAAAGACCTCCACATGCTAGCCTGAATCACCAAGAACATCCACACTACATCTGTTTACTTATATCCTTCTCTCCTTCATCTGGAACCTCAAGAACATAGCCTGTCATCATTGTCATAATGGAATAGATGCTTACGGACCTCCAGATCATGAACCATTTGAGTTGTAACTCCACATGGACTTCCCAAACACTTCACCAAAACCACAGAATAGGATAATGCATTTCCAGATCTCACCGGACCTATCTATATCATTTTGTCACCTTTGAATACCTACCAAAACCAGTTTTACTTAAGTGGCCACAACTTCTTCAGATCTTCATGTGGACCTCTAAAATCTTTACTAGATCATCTTAAGACATATATCTACAAACCCTTTGAACCACATCCTCTGATCCTCATCTAATCTTGGATCTTTACCTTACTGTCTTCACTATTCTTCTCTGTTCCTGAAATGACTAATTTCCTCAATATCCTCAGCAAACAGTTCATCCAGTCCTTATCATTAATGGAGCAGGAGTATGTTGACATCAATGACAACACCAGTTAGGACCATACTTGCAACATTTACCAACCTTTACCAGTGCCTAACCGACCATGGGAATCAATTAGCATGGACTTTATATTGGGTCTACCTAAGAGACAAAGAGGGTATGACAGTGTTTATGTTGTTGTGGATAGATTTAGCAAAATGGCTCACTTCATTCCTTGTAGGGAAATAAATGATGCATCTCATATTGTTGTACTATTTTTCAAAGAAATTGTAAGGATTTATTTACTTCCCCTAACCATTGAGTTAGATAGAGATTCTAAATTCATGGAACACTTTTGGAGGACCTTATGGAGAAAGTTGTGAATAAATTTGACTTTCAGCTCTACCTATCATCCACAAATAGATGGGTAGACTAAAGTGGTCAATAGGTCATTGGGGAACTTGTTGAGGTCTCTTACCAAGAAACATGGACAGTAGTGGGATATTGTCCTTCCACAAGTAGAGTATGCTTACAATGACTCCATCGATAGGATCATAGGAGGGAGTCCATTTGAAGTATTATATGGTATGAGCCTAAGGGGGATACATGAACTTAGAGATTTGAAAGGAATGGAGAAGAGGAGTGTTAATCTCAGGAGGAACCTGAGATTCTTTTCCCCATGGGTGTATGGTGCACGAGCACCTAGTCAATAGCGGTCCAATGATGTAAATAATGTATATAGTTGGTTTGGTGTGTGTCTAAGCACATGTGTAACAAAATAAGGTCTAAATAAGACCATCTCCAATGTATTTGTGTCATTTAAGTCTTAGGGATGTAATTTTGTCAAATATTGCTTTGTAATATGATGTCACACAGAAGATCAAAGGTAAAATTTTGATTTGTAGTGATGACTGTTGGAATTTAGGAGGTAAAGGTTTAAAAAGGCCTCAAAACACTCGAGGCACTTGGTTAAAGTTGAATAAATAAAGAAACTTTCCTTATTTCCCTATTTTTCTGCTAAAAACTATATTTTTCTATTTTACAACACGGCCTGGTACGACCCTGTCATGTCGTACAACTTATATGGTTGGAAATAATGGTGTGCCTACTTCTCTTTATAGGTGGTCTAAGGAGACATCAATGAGTTTGAAGGGAGATTGAGATATTTGTTTGAAAATGGTCTGCAGAATAGGGGATTGAGGGTTTGGTGCAGTAAAACAAGTTTCCAGAGCTTCCCCACCACTCAAAACTCCTTGAATTTGAATGATAGATGCTAGGAAATGTATTTTCTCTGTTTAAATCATTTTGATGAGTATATTATGAAATTGGAGTGAGTTTGAATGAACCCTGGCTGAGTTTTTGCCTATATTTTAGGAGATATAAGGACTTAGATTGAAATCTTGCATCCAAATCAATTGGTGACTATTCCTAACCAAATAACTTGAATTTTCTAACCATTAGTGATGAGTTGAAAGAATTCAAGTGTAATTGGGAAATTTGGAGGTCAGTAATCACATACATGCTTTGGAAAAGAGGCCTAATTAGGCCTAGGAGCAGCCTTAGTAGTGAATTATTTGATGTTTTTATATGAAGCAACCATAGGCTATCTTTTGGTATGTTGTGTAGAAGCATAAAGGGTACTCAAAAGGGTGATTATTTTGATAGGAAAATAAGTATAAAAAACCTCTCTAGGAGGGCTACAAGGCTTGAGGAGGCCTAAACAGAAAAAACCCATAATCATAGGTTCTCCTAGCTTGCAAATTTGTTTGTTGAGGAGTTTCTAATTAGTTTACCTTGCTCTGCATCATATAGGTGATTATCTTTGATAAGGATAAGTTGTTTACTTCTATATTTTGGGGAACTCTCATGGCAAATTTTTGTTCAAAGTTGAATTTTAGTTATTTCTAGATCATCCAGAGATAGATCGTAAAACTAAAAGAGTTAATCAGGTGATGGAATACATGCTAAGAATGTATTGTATGGATCAACAGAGGAAATGGGAAGACTACTTTCCTTTAGTTGAATTTGTGTATAATAATTTTTACAATGCATCACTTAAATTTGCACCATTTGAAGCTTTATATAGAAGAAAGTGTAGGACTCTATTGGATTGGACAACTTAGAGAATCAAGATGTGTTTGAGTTCGATATGCTCTAGGAATATGATATACAAATTCATATCATCACGGAGAGGTTGAAGGAAGCATTAAATTAAAAAAAGGGTTATGTAAATCTCAAGAGGGTTTCTAGGGAATTTGTGGTGGGAGATAAGGTGTTTCTTAGAGTTCATCCACATAAATTTTTTGATAAAATTTAGAAAGGCTTTTAAATTGGCACTGCAGTTTGTAGGTCCATTCGAGATCTTAGCTCGAAGATTAGTCTCTAAGTGGCATATCATCTTTCTTCACCACCATCTCTCTTTAGGGTACATGATGTACTTCCTATTTCTTTGCTATTAAACAAGTATGACAAGTGAAGGGGACTACCCAACTGAGATGGCATCAATATAGAATCCGAGTGCATCAACATCTCCATAAAACTTGCAGAAGTCTGCATCCTCTCAAGGTCATGATCTGAAGGATCACTGGCCTATGTAGCAACTGAATGATCTATAGGTAGATCCTGATGTGCACTAGTGTTGCCAGGCCTAGCAGGTTGGTCAGAATGACGAGATCCTAAATGTGAATGAATAGACATAGCCAGACGATCTCTAACATAATCTACTGAGATCCCTATCTCTAATGCAATGAATGCATATGCCTCAAATAGATCCTCCATGAATCAATGTAAAGTTATACGTGCCATCTCCCCTGTGAGATCATCCAACTGTGCAGGTGTAGGTATGCTTGCCATAGCAAAAGGATCACAATGAGTGCTGGTACACTATGTTATAAATGAAGCTCTAGATCATGGGCATCGTACCATCCAAAACTACCCAACACGATTAGTAGCTATCGTAGTGGTGGCAACTACAATATCACCAACACTCTGAATTGCTTCCCTTTGGGAAGCAATGACAACATGATCTGCTAAGGGGGCTATAGCTATGGAGATAACATGATTCCTCTCACTAACCAATGCCCTATATGCTAGGCCTACCTGATCAGGTCGAGATAAGCATCCCCATCAGCAAGCCTACCATGGCCATAACCACAATATGGAGAAATGGCACAGTAGTTGACTTTGAGGCCCAAATGAGACTCAACATACAACTACTATGGAAAATATGAGGGAATTTGGTCGTTATTTGGATAACAACCAAAGATAGCAAGAAATCAAGGGTAGATCAATTGGGCCATATCACCATCAACACATCTGGTTACCTGGTATCCCTTCACCTTTTCCTTATCCTAATATAATGGAAAACATTGGGATTTAATGGTTTCTTTGGTAACAACACTCTAAACATGAGAAAGGGGAACATCACCACAAACTTCTTCCCGCATGTGGGAAAAAATAACAACTATAACATCAGGGGAATAAGCACTTGTGTCTCGAATTTTATCTCTAATTTTTTCTAGGCTTTCCATTATGGACTTACAAGTTTCCTTATATGTTTCCATGTTCGTACCATCATTTATGGAAACTCTCAATCTATCAATCTCATTATTAGTTCACGCAAATAGTTCCTAAGGTGGAACTAGTGCATAATTTGCCATGTGTGATGTAGTCAAAGATCTCTAGAACTAGATAAAACATGTGCAAAATTAGACATCTAGAGATACATCATGTGCATGTAGAAATGTCTAGTTCTCACGTGTATAAATATATTATATATAAATAAGAAAACAAGAAAGAGAATAAGTAGTACATAATACACACAATATACAATACAAGAACATTTTATACAATAACATTTTATAAAATTTATATGCCTTAAGAAAAGCAAGGAAAGTACATATTATATGCCTTTGTTTGAGTATGTTATTTATGAATCAATTTATTTACTATATACTACATTTGAAATACATGCTCAATATTTTAACATGTTATCAATGCCATAAATCTCATTTTCTATCAACTATAATTCTTGCAAGATTTTGAAACTTTATAAAGAAAAAGAGATGGTAGTAGAAGACATTGAAAAGATTATAATGAAAGCTTATAATGAAGGTGTTTTTGCTAAAATATAAGGACTCGTTTTAGTTGATAAAAAAAGTCAAGCCTCCACAAAATTTATCAACAAGTGGGAGATAATATGGATATATGGTAAAATTTTCTTTTTGATATGATATAATTTAATTAATAATGTGATTCTACATGTTAGTGGCTCAAATATAGAAAAGCTTGCTTTGGATTAATTGACTTAAATGTGTGAATCAAGAGATGACTTAAATTTGTAGATGATACATACAATCTACACATAAAATTAAATTGTTTTCAAAATATCTAGATACATATGTTGAATTATACTTACAAAACCTTATTTATACCTCTATAGTTGCATTAGGATAGACATGTTGAACCAATTCTCTACACATAATGACTAATATGTCCCACCAACATCATTGATAGTGTCTACTTTAGAAGTTTTGGAACAAATGTATCAATGTATACACAACTACATCAGAGTAGATAGGGATGTTGTGTTGCCCTCACCTATCAACACATAATTTCTTGCTTCTGACATGTTGGCCTCACTTATCCCTAGTGATTTAAGCTTGCAACACAACATCCCTCTCTCTGATGTAGGTGTGTATGTTGATGTTGGTCCACAACTTCCAAAACTTAGACACTAGTTATCATTGATGTTGGTGAGACATATCAGTAATCTTGTAGAGAATTGGTTCAACATGGCCATCCTAATGCAACTATAGCTTGGTATAAATAAGGTTTTGTAAGTATAATTCAACACATAATTGCCTATTTCAAATGATTTGATTTTACGTGTAGACTGTGTCATCTACTAATATCTTTTTAAAATATGTACTTACAAAACCTTATATTTATACCTCTATAGTTGCATTAGGATGGCCATGTTGAACCAATTCTCTATACTTGATGACTAATATGTCTCACCAACATCATTAATAGTGTCTACTTTGGACTATGGAACAAATGTATCAACATACACACCTACATCAGAGTAGATATGGATGTTGTGTTGTGCTCTCCTATCAACATACAATTTTTTCTCTAATGTAGGTGTGTATGCTGATGTTGTTCCACAACTTCCAAAGTAGACACTAGTTATCACTGATGTTAGTGAGACATATCAGTCATCTGTTGGACAATTGGTTCAACACGGCCATCCTAATAAAACTATAGCTCGATATAAATAAGGTTTTGTATGTATAATTCAACACATAATTATCTATTTCAAACAATTTAATTTTGTACGTGTAGAATGTGTCATCTACTATTTTTAAAAAAAATATGTACATTTTTATGCGAGTATCTATAAATCATCAAGTAACATGTCCTCTCAAAATTTGGCACATATACTAACACATATATGTTTTCATAGAAGTTATATTTACCTATGTTAACCTTTCAATAACAAATATATGTGTAATAGAAGTTATAATTAAATAAACATGAAGTACACTTCCAATAGAATTATCATAGTCCAACACATCGAATAGTTTCAAGTAGGAATATTTTATTTCTAATTTTTGCATGGATGATTCTATTCCTTTTCAAAGAAGAGAGAAAGATTTTAACTTTCCCAAAGACATGTCAAAAAATGAATACCATGTGTGCAATTATAAAACATTGAAGCCATTCCTACTCCATACACTTTCTTTCTTTGTGAACACACTTACCAAGGGAGAGAGAGATAAAGATATTTCTTTCAATCATTATAGCACATGTATAGGTTCATCAATTAAAGATATAAAATAATGTTACACACTAGGAACATGGATACGACCAATGACTATATACTTGGCCAAAGGGGTATTTCCTAAGGTTTTCTTATAGGGAAATTAAAGAGAAATGAATAGACACAACCTATCCTGATAGTAAATCATACCGTATGCACAAGAAAGCTTCAAAATGTGTCACTAAGCTTTAGTGCATTGGTTTACCATAGGAAAGACTTGAAACCTATTTTTTAAGTAGAAAGGAAAGTCATGTATGAGACCAGATATATATATTAGTTGGTATCCCTTATGTTGTATTTTAGTCTGAATACAAACCAACACAAAAAGAATGAAATTACAGCACTAAGGGAGGAGCATACTTCAACACTCCATAGTATAGCAAATAAATTCTTGTATTATGAAGAAAAGAGCCTTCATGAAAGCTTCATAAAAATTTTAGGGGTTTCATCGGCATCGATGTTAGCTAGAATGTTTCTTGGTACGTTGGTTACATGTGTTTAATTTTGCAGGTGGGTAGGAAGCTATGTGTTAGTTTCATGTTGTTGACTATTACTTATAAGGAGTCATGTTGGTGTTAAATAAAACATATTCAAGAGGTCACACAAGTGAATCTACACATGTTGCATTTTTTAGCCTTGTTTGTTTTATTGTGGAAATGACCCTGATCCAAATCTACAACACAAAAATAACCTTTTGATTTTAAATTTTAAATTTTATTCTAGGCCTAAACTAATGCTAGGATGTTGTATAAAATGACAAATGTTAATTCATTGCAACTATCAAGGAATCACTTAGCAAGAGGAAAAATACACATAGCATCATCATAGTATTAGCATGACATCAACATCAACATTCTAAGTATTTTGCATGATTACTTGATCTGTACATTTGATCATTGTTTAAAAAGGTGCATTAAATCATATCTAAAATGGTTTAACCATGTAGAATATCCTTGTATAAAAAGATCCTAAGGGTATTTTTTGACATTGCTAGTCTTCAAACACAAGTCCAAATACTAAGGTGAACATGAATTTTAGGTACAATGATAATTAGGTTGATTCTATGGAAGAGGGTCAAATCCATTGTTAGAGATTGAACCCATGTGCAACACAAAAATGACCTAGATCTATAGAAATTGAGTTAAGTATATATACTAGTTATCTAACCAAGTTTTGAGCATGAGTTACAAGGAAAAATTATAGTGTCATCTATCACAATGTATTTAGAATTAGATCTAGAGCTAAGTACATTTATTTTATTATTAATTTCCATGCACATTTTTATGAACATGTTTAATTAGCATAATAGTCTCAATTATGATATCTAGGTGTATTTATTTATTATTACATGCTTTCTTTGATTTAACCAAGATAATTTATGTGAAAGTGTTTTGTTTCTCTTGCATAAATTGGTGAACAGGTAACTTATCTTATAGCCCCTAGGGTTTATCCAAGTATGTTTTATTCTTCTTAGGGATTTCAAATCTAGTATTTCTAATTGTTCATATTTCATTTCATCTTTGGTTACCTAGTTTGGTCTTTCATTATTTGTTATTTCTTTGGACCCTGTTGACTCACGCTTGTTTTCCTTAATTTTTGTAGGGATTAGATTTGGTGTATCACTTCCTTCATCCATTCTTCCTTGATTATATTATTTCTTGGTATGAATTCTTATAAGGGCACTTATCTTGGGATTACTTTCATACATATCTCAAGGATTATAAGGTGTTCTCATGCTTCATTGATTCCTACACTTTGATCCTTGACGATATCAGCACCTTTTTCTACAGGAGTTGTTTTCATGTCTATCTAGCTTATCCTTCTCAATGGACTTTGTTAATGCTTTTCCATCTATCCTAGAGGACTTTATTTCATTTTCATGATTCAAAACATGTGTATAAATTTATGCATAGAAGATGTAGAAGAATGTACTCCATGATCACTTAAGATTACATAATAAAAAACATAAAAGAATCCAAAGAAGGGTCTCCATAAAAAAGTTGTATATCATCATGATGCATAGAAAAATTAATGCAATCCACTAAGGAAGGGCCAATAGAGTACATATGTGATACAAAGAGTCATAAACTTCATTGTGGGAAAATAAAAAAATTCATGTTATGTTCATCATGCAATACATATCAACAATAAGCCATGATCCACAACATAGCTAAGATGTACTAGTTGTTGCAAGTATGGGCCTAATTGGTGTTGTCATTGATGTCAACATACTCCTGTTGCATTAATGATAAGTTTCGATGAGTCGTGAGCTGAGGATATTGAGAAAATTAGTCTCAATCAGGAACATTGAAGAACAATGATGATAGTAAGGCAAAAGTCCAAGATAGGATGAGGATCAGAGGATGTAGATTAAAGGGTTTGTAGATATGTGTCTTTAGGTGATCCCATAGAGATTTTAGAGGTCTACATGAAGATATGAAGAATTTGTGGCCGCTCAAGTAAAACTGGTTCCAGTAGGTGTTCAGAGGTGACAGAGTGTAACAAGAAAGGTCCAGTGACATCCGGAAATGAATTTTCCTATTCTGTGGATTTGAGGGAGTGTTGAGGAAGTCTTTGTGGTGTATCAACTTGATTGGTTCATGGTTTGAAGGTCCGTAAGTATCTATTCCTTTGTGACAATAATGACAGACTATGTTCTTGAGGTTCCAGATGAAGGAGAGAAGGATTTCAGTAAGCAGAAGTGTGTGGATGTTCTTTGTGATTTAGGCAAGCTTGTGGACATCTTTAGATTATGCCCAGTTCATGTTGGTGGTCCACATTGAAGTTGGAGCTCACAATTGAAGAGTAACTTCTGGATGATGGTGTTCTTCCTGAGACAGGATGACTGGATGAGTTATGCATCTTGCAGATGATCTTATGGATGTTTGCCGACTTAGATGATCATTCCTAAGTTGATGCCTTGTATAAATAAGGGATTGTGAAGTCAATTTGAATTTGTCCTTGTGGTGATGAGAGGGTGGTAGTAAGGAGGAGAGTGAAAGGCAGAATAGAAGTATTGGGCTTAAATGGAACTAATTCAAGCATGGTGAAGATGTTATTCTCTAGTTCATGTATGTGATATTTATTTCTTTGTAGACAATGTGTCTCTTGTAGGCAGTGAGGCTCTTATGAGTAGTGTGCTTGGACAATGAGCCCTAATTGGCATGTGCCATTTTGTTCTTTCTATTCTTCTAACAGAGAATACAATCTTGGGTTAATCACCCCATGGTTTTTCCCTTAACTAGGTTTTCCACGTCAAAATATTGGTGTCTTATGTGTTGATGTGTTTCTGCATTTGATTTGAATGCATTATGGTTCATGATTAATATACAGCTAATCACTAAGAATATTTAAGTGTTTAATTGGAGAAAGTTTTGCACAACTGATTCACCCCCCCTCTTAGTTGTGTGCCCTAAGTCTAACACTCGTAACCTCATGTGAAGGTTGAACATGTGTATCAATTTATCATTAGGATCCTCAAGGCAAGATGAAGCAAGAGAGACACAAGAAGGAAAATCAATAAGTGAACAAGGAAATCTATCATGAGATGCATACAAGATATGTTCACTAGGTATACCATCATCACATGAAGGATCATGAAGGATTAAGGAAGGTGTAGCTTCACCACATAAAGTATGATTCATAATTTCATCGATAGAGGGTAAGAATATATCATGTGTATCCTTCTCAAACCATGTATCATGAATGAAATGATATGCAAGAAAAGTGCTCAAAGGTAAATTATCACTATGATCAAGCACATTACAAGCTTTATCCATGTAGGAGAAATAGAAACAACATGAGGTTTCAAGCAAATGCAATTGGAAAGTGTAAAGCCAAATTTGATAACCTTTGCCAGCATCCTCCCTACCTATGATAAAATGGGAGATTTGGATAGGGTATGGACATCCATCATAGCATAATGGAAGGGGGAATTGTGGTAGATATTATAGTTGGAAATTCTCTGATAGACATGTACATGCAAAATGTGGAAGCGTAGAGAAGGCACACAATTGTTGATAGAATGCCTCAAAGAAATATGGTCTCATGGACTGCTTTGATCACAAGATATGCAAAAAATGGATTTGTTGAAAAGACTTTAGAAACTTTCAAACAAATGCAATTGGAAGGTGTAAAGCTAGACACCGCAACCTTTGCCAGCATCCTCCAAGGCAGGCCTGTGACAAAATGGGAGCTTTGGAATAGGGTATGGACATCCATCTAAGCATAACAAAAGGGGGCTTTTTGTCAAATATTATAGTTGGAAATGCTCTGGTTGATATGTATACAAAATGTGGAAGCCTACACAAGGCACATGAATTATTTGACAGAATGACTTAAAGAGATGTCATCTCATGGATGGCAATGATTGCAGGGTATGAACAAAATGGATTTGTTTAAAAGGCTTTAGAAACTTTCAAGCAAATGCAATTGGAATGTGTAAATCCAGACACCACAACCTTCGCTAGCATCCTCCCATGCAGGCTTGTGACAAAATGAAAGCTTTGGAATGGGTATGGACATCCATCATGGCATAATCAAATGGGGGGTTTTGGCAGATATTATAGTTGGAAATGCTCTGGTAGACATGTATGCAAAATGTGGAAGCACAGACAAGGCATAATAAATGAGAAAGGGAGAAAATGATCTACATACATGGAGAATGGTTGGCTAGAAGGTGGTGACATTTGGCTAGTGGGAAGCTCCTTGGGTTCAAGTTGCTCTCCTCCAAGTTTGACAATAGTAAAATTGTCAAAAATGATAGTTAAAGCACTTTAAAAAAACCCTAAACAGGGGGATTCGATTGAACTCCCATTTTTATTAATAAAAAAATAGCCTGCCCGGGGGTATGATCGAACTCTCCAATGACCTGGGCTTATGTAGTGTTTGATCAAATGGGGATGATAGATTGAACCCATTTTTGGGTTAGATCGAATACCCCATTCGATCAAACTTGGTCATTTTTTTGTGGCACATGCAATTTTCCATCCTCAATGCAATTGTAACCCACTATTGTGGGATTGCCCATTGCTATAATTAAATTTGAATATAGACCTCAAATGATATTTAGGCATTTAAAAGGATATTTATGTCAAGGTGTTCTCTTTGTGAGGTGAACCTTCCTGGGTGGCTGAGACTTCTCGTTATGTAGTACAAGACAATGAAATTGATCTTGACCATTTTTTTTGTTGTTTCTTTTTTTTATTGTCTTCCATTTTTTTTGGCCGCTCCATTCACTATTTTTTTTCTCTTTTGTTTTTCATTTTTGTGTCGCAGGGCTGGGTATGGCGTTAATCGATAGAAACTCCTTTGAGATTATCTAATATATATAATTTTATATAATAATAAGATTACAATTTATATATACTTTTAGAATGTAGAGAGATAGAAAATTAAATATTATAGCTATAGATATATATTATAGTTATATTATTAAAAGCAATTATATCTAGTGTTAAGTGCATTATAATTGTAATTATAATTATATATTATATAATTATAAATCGTTATTATATTATATTGTCTCTATATTATTTATTAATTTTATATATTATTGTTGTCGTGCTGGGGCCCTCAACCCTTTGTTGGTACCCCTTAACCTCTCTAGTGGCACCCTCACTGACAACATAGGCTTTTGGTGTAGTGGTAGCTGGTCTATGTTAACAAAACTAGTGATTCTACTAGGGAGGGTTCAACTCCCACCCTCAACAGGCTTGTTGGCCTTTTGGTCAATTATGTCCAATATAGACCTCTTGACTCAGGAGATAAACTGTTGCCTTGTTCGGACCATCAACCCTCTATCGGCACCCTCTTAACCTCTTTGGTGGCACCCTCACTAAAAATTTAGGCTTTCGGTATAGTGGTAGCTGGTTTGTGTTAACAATTATCTCTATCTTATATTATATCTTTATTTGAGCCTATTAAATAATTAGTATAATGTAATAAAAATTAATTATGATTATTAATATTTATTTATAACTTAATTATACTTATTTTATATATAATATATAGTATCTAATTTTATTTTATATACTAATTAAAGTGGTTATTTATTTATCATTATTACCTAAAAAAATACATTTTTTTATTGTAGACAAATATAGTTTAATGATTTCTATAAATATTTGTTACAAAATCTAAATAGTATCGTACTATAGATTATAGAGCTATAATGGAAATAAAAAATTATATAATAAAAATTAAGGATGATATACAATGGTGCATTAGTATAATATTTAAATAATTATATTATATTATAATATAATACTAAAAATTTATAACTCTAATATATTTTATATTTATGATATATTTACAAATTTAAATTTTATTAAATGTATATATAATAATGATTTAGATTTTGATGAAAAATGAAGGGAATTTTAGGAATAATATGTCATAACCCTTATTTTCAATAATTAATTTTCAGTTTAATATACTATTTTAATGATCATTGACAAAACTTTGACTCATGTGCATAACAAGAATATACTCTCGATAGAGTGAGTATCATCAAGGAGGGGACGTCTAGCTGACAGATAGAGACTGTGGTGAATGAAAATTACACACACTATCACATCCCGCCTCGTAACCCTGAAGGGTAAGGTCCAAAAGAAGGCAAGATTTTTTTTTTGACATAAATGGATAACATACACAGATATGGTTGCTGATTCAAAAGATCGACAACATACATGGCCAAGTATGGACGAATGAACAACCCACAAGAGATGACTAAATCACTCTACAAAGAAACATTAATAAATTACATTCATTTTAAACACCAACCCAAATGTTCCTATAACCCATTCTAGGTTATAAACATGAAAGTAAAAGCATCATAGTACAAGCAGATCTAATACCCACACTGGAATCTGTAAACCAAATAGGAAACATCTCATTTCTTCTCATTAACTTGCATGATTACATCTTCTCTCTTAAGATAGTACAAAATTACATAAAGGAACATACATAAGTACAATGATGTAGCTATGGATAAGATACAACAATAGATAGAATAAGTACAAGAGAGAACATCTCCAACTAGTGCTCTAAAACTTGTACACCAGTCCCCAATGGTGGTGAAAATGCCTCCCAAGCATGTGGACTCAGAAGAGACCACCCCACTGTGCTCGAAGATAGTCACAAGGCCCAAATAGAAGAATAAAGGCAATAGGGATAGGAAAGCATAGATATACTCAACCTCACTAGGGATGCCACAAGGCCCAGAGTTCACATGATCACATCATACACACATGCCTCATGGAGACCACAAAATTAGGCACCTAGTATTCATGCCAGTGAAGTACCACATGGATAAGGAGGGTCCACTCTCATACAAACATTTACTAACATTGCCACAATCAACTCCATACACCACAATATGCATTACAACATAATCAATATAACAACAATCAAAATATCATTACAAGGCAACAATCACGCAATGTCTAGATATGGCTCCATGTGAGGTACCAATGCAATATGATTTGATGATATCAAGTATCATAATCATATTATATTATGACATCCTTCTTGACAAATCACATCATGCATCAACAAGGCAACATAAAGTAAAAAACATCTAAATTTTGAAAGACTACAGTAGTAATTGTAATCTTGCCTTAAGCATGATCAACAAACATGATCAAAGCCCAAGTTGTACTCAAGACAACTGACAACACTATAATTGAGAGATCATCGTATGATGATGTGTACTCAATCCTATTTATAGAAAATATATTCTCAACCTTTTGATTCATTTATCTAGTGGTGCAAACCCATATTCTTATAATAGTCCAGTTTATAGACAAGATAATGTTTGCACTTTTCATTTATACTATGACCTTAATGGTCATCAGTAAGTGATTTCATATAATGGCTATATGCTTGCAAATCAACCCCTTACATTGAGGTCAACCAAGCCTTATCATGGATCATTGGATTCCACCTAAATACTTATAAGTCTATGCATAATTTGAAAGTTAAATCTCAAGATTAACCTTGACATCGATGCCAACACAATCTAAGGCACAATTATCAATGGGAACACTTTCAAAATCAATGATAATGTTGTCCCATTGAGACTGTTTTAATATTTAGCCATAAGTATATTAATTCCAGACACTAATATCTCACAAGGTCCATTATCAAGTCCTCAAATTTAGTTATCATTGGTATCATGTATACATTATACTGTAGTTGCTAAAGCTTTCAAGTGGTTCAAACTACCTACAACATTACTAGCAACCATCAGTCATGTAAAAAGGATCCTTACCAAGGATCATAACAGTATACAATCAGAAGCAAGGAGGCCTTCGTTTAAAAATAGTATAAAGTTGGGTATATGAGTTCCATCACCAAAATGACCATATGCAACTATGTGTAAATTTTATTTTAACAATAATCAATAAACATGAAACTAAATAAATCTCTATAGGTTAGTAGAGCCCACTTTGTCCATCACATGAGGTGTTAGGCAACTACAAGGAACCTCACCTCTTATTCACACAGTATAAACCATAAGAGAATTAATTGTAATTTGACTCATTCAAGAGCAGGTTGTGCATAACTTCTTTATTTTCTGTGCATTAGTTTTGTCAAATATAATAGCTGGAAATGCTCTAGTGAACATGTATGCAAATGGTGGAGGCATAGACAAGGCACGATCTATTTGACATAATGCCTCAGAAAATTTAGTCTCGTGGACTGCAGAAGTTGTAGGGTATGTACATAATGGATTTGTTTAACAATCTTTAGAAATTGTCAAGCAAATGCTAATGGTAGTTGTAAATCCCAATTCCCAACCTTTGCTAGCATCCATGTTGGCAGCACTAAGATGTCGTAGCAGAGACAAAGCACGTGAGTTGTTTGACAAAATGACTCAATGAAATGTGATCTTATGCAATACAACAATGCAGGATGTACACAAAATGGATTTGTTAAAAAGGCTTAAAAACTTCCAAGCAATGTGATTAGCAGAGGTAAAGCTAGGTTCCACAACTGTTGTTAGCATTCTCACTTCCTACATCCAGTTGGGAGATAAGGAATAGGGTATGGATGTCTAACAAAGCATAACGAAAGGGGAATTTTTATCAAATATTTTAATTGGAAATGCTCTACTAAACATGTTTGAAGACAGTGATGCACAAACAAAGCACACAACTACAAAAATAGAGTCATTACCTCATTGAGCATGTGGAAGCCCCAACACAAAGTCCATGCTCGAATCTGTCCATGGTACAGTTGGTACTAGTAATGGCATATACAACCCTATATTCTTTGAATGTCTCTTAGCTTCTTGGGAGATTCCACGCATTGTTACATACTTAGTTATATCCCTTTTCATCTTTGGCTAGTAATGTTTATTTTCTATCAAGGCTATCGTCTTGTCCTTGCCAAAATGTCTAGCCAACCCACTACTATGAAATTCTCTAATAATGTTTTCCCTCATAGAGATAGCTGGTATGCATAGTTGTTTTCCTTTAAATAGATACCCATCTTGCATAAAATAATCACCCCTAAGGTGATCCAAGTTACCAGATACTGGTGCCTTTAATTGTTCCACAATCTCCCAAAAGTCATCATCAGACTCATAAAAAATTTTGATGGCATCAAAACCAATCACCTCAGTTTCTATTGTGGTCAAAAGTGCAACATACCTACTTAACCCATCTGTAACCTGATTTTGTTTTCCAGACTTATGCTTGAACACAAAATTGTAATCCTACAAGAAAGAGACCAACTTGGCATGCCTACTATTCAACTTTTTCTGTGTGTTCAAGTATCTTAGTGCAATATGATCTGTAAACAATACAAACTCTTAGGCAACTAAATAATGTCTCCAATGCCTCAATGCTTGAACAATTGCATAAAATTCCAAATCATAAGTAGAATAATTCTTTCTTACTTCATTTAGCTTTTCACTAAAGAAATCTATAGGTTTTCTAGATTGGCTAAGCATGGCACCTATTCCCACATGGGAGGCATCACATTCTACTTCAAATACCTTATCAAAATTTGGCAATGCAAGTATAGGTGCTTCTGTTACCTTTTGCTTCAAGTACTTAAATCTCTCCTCAGCATCCTTGGTCCATACAAACTCTCTTCCTTTGGTGCAATCTGTTATAGGAGCTACAATACTACTTAAATTTCTAATGAACTTTCGATAGAAAGTGGCCAAGCCATGAAATTTTTTTACCTTTGTGATGCTGCTTGGACTAGGCCATTCTAGAATTGCCCTAACCTTTTCTGGATCCATTCTAACACCATCTTTAGAAATGACAAAGCCTAAAAAAATTAAACTGTCCTGCATGAACCTACACTTCTTCAAATTGGCATAGAGCTTCTCCTTCCTTAACACACCAAAGATGATCCTCAAGTGTTGTAGGTGCTCTTCTTTGCTATTACTAAATACCAAAATATCATCAAAATAAACTACCACAAACTTACCAATGTAAGGTCGTAGTGTAGTGTTCATCAATCTCATAAATGTGCTAGGTGCATTTGATAACCCGAATGGCATAACCATCCACTCATATAATTCATCTCTAGTCTTAAAGCTTGTCTTCCACTCATCCTCTTCTTGGATCTAGATTTGGTGGTAGCCACTTCGTAGGTCAATCTTGCTGAAATATTTGGCACCTGCAAAGACATTCATCATGTCCTCCATACGAGGTATAGGAAACTAATACTTGATGGTAATCTTATTAATTGCTCTGCTATCAATGCACATCCTCCATGTTCCATCATTTTTTGGGGTCAATAATGCAGGTACAACACATGGGCTCATACTCTCTCTCACCACACCTTTACTTATGAGTTTTGTTACTTGCTTATTGAACTCTACATAGTGTGTTGGATTCATCCTATAAGCTACTTGGTTGGGTAGATTGGCTCCTAGAATCAAATCAATATGATGTTGAATATCTCTCTTTGGAAGTTGACCATCAAGCAATTCATCAGGCAAAACATCAACAAATTCTTTCAATAGCTTTACTACTTCTGGGGGAACTAAAATGTCTTCCCCTTCACCTTTTTCACCACTAATGCATAGCAACATCCCATCACCTTCATTTCTTGGTGCAAGAGCACCTAACACAAGGTGGCCTCCATGAGGCATTCAACTATTTGATGTTCATTTTGTTGTTTCCAATAAGGTCCTATAAGTCCATTTATGTAATAAGGTATGTTTGACCAACGTATGTTATTTTAGTTTGTATCTAGGTTTTTGTTGTAAGTCCCAAGGACACTTGTTGATCTGCAATTACAAAGGTTGTTACGCAGTTGGAGGTTATTAGATCTCCCAGCCGCTTGGCGGTTGTCTCCTAGCCACTTGGAGTCAGGTTGGTACTACTTAGGGCGAGTAGATAAATACCCCAGAGCAGATCAAATGTAATGAGTTGAGTTCAGTTCAGTTCAATAGTTGTAGTTGAGATCAGAGATTAGTGTGATTGTAATTGAGAAACAGAGCATCTGTATGCACATTTTTTGAAAGGCATAATAAACAAAGTTTTGTGCATCTTTCTATCCTCTGAATTCGTTAGGTTTTCTCCATGCAATCGATTTACTATTTTGTGGTTGACATGGACTCTTAGTCCATTCCACCAGTTAGATTTCTTCGAAATTGGTGAAATCGCTGTACAGTGTGTTTTTGTGCTTTTCATTTTGTTCATTTGTGTTTGTAGGATCATGTACAAGATGCATTGATAGATCCTAGCATCCTCATGTGCTAGGTTGGTGAAGTCTAAGATCTATGTGGTTGTTGGAGAAAAGGATCTGTGAAGTTACAGGGTTTGCAGAGGTTTAGATCGGTGAAGATTTGTGTCGTTTCATCGGGTATACATTTTGTGTGTATATCGCTAATGTGTGTCGGGGTCATTTCATGTGTATCTCGCAAGTGCATTTCATATGATACAAGGAAAGTCAACGGTTGGCTTCACTGAATGCATATTCAGGTTGTATGTTTTGAATGTATATTGCGCATATACATTGTGTTAGATGCAAGAGGTGACTGGTAGAGATGGTGAAGGAAACTGGTGATCCCAAGTCAGCGAAAGTATTTGCAAGCTGTGCCATTGGTGTATCAGGAGCATATACAAAGTGCTCACTGATGAAGAAGGTCACACTGACAATGCATATCCTGAATGTACATTGAAGAATGTATCTCTCGGTGGATACAAAGGTGAAGGCATACATCAGGAAGAGTTGGTGATCGGTGGAAGGGTTTTGAGTTACACCGATGGAAGAAGTCATAGCGATAGTGGTGTCGGAGACACATCGGTATGAGGAAAGATTTCGGTGTGAAAGGTGTTTGGTTGGCCGATAGCATATGGTCTTGCCGATAGGCGAGTGATGCAAGGAACATACATTAGGGAGTGTTGAATGTCAGGAAGATAAGAGGTAAGGTGGCCGATGAGGAATGTTTGGCCGATAGGAGTAATTCGCCAAGACATGGACCACCCTCTTGCCGATCAATTTGTGTGAAAGAGTTGTGGCTCTGCATCATGTTGGTATCAAAGCTAGCGAAAGCTCTGGATGGAGGTGTTTATGTATTTAATTTTCTGAAGGTAGATGAATCCTATTCCTATAGTGTGTGGGAAGATGATATGAGGTCTGTCAAGACCATTCACCAATAGAGATTTGGCTGGAAGAGGGTGCAAAGTAAAGCCACTGCGAGAGAGACTAGTAGTGCACCTCTAGAATCTGTTGTTGGCTGAGAGGAATGGGTTTGTAGCAACGACATCTGATTGAGCATTGTGTTGTAGTCAAATTAAGGATTTGCAAAAGTGTTGGCATTGTCTGTGAATGTTTATGTCAGACAGAGAAAGCGGAGAGGCTAACCATATGCCTCTAAAGGGGATGACCATCGAAGTGGTCAAGAAATTTAAAGAGATGGAGGAGCTGATCAAAACTAGGGTCAAGGAAGCACTCCAGGCTGAGTTGAAGGCAATGAAGATAGGAAAAAGGATAGAGGAAGATTCAGATGGAGAAGAAGAGAAAGAGGAAGAAGAAGCAGAAGAACAAGAAGGGACAAAGATGCCAGCTGAACAAAAGCAATTTCTGGAAGCCATTAAGGCTATTGGCAAGGACTCTTCAGAGGCTTAGATAGATATTCCCATGTTCAGTGGAAAAATGAATGTTGATGAAGTCATGGAATTGATTGAGACTCTGAACAACTACTTCGAGTACAAGGAAGTTCCTGTTAGTAAGAAAGTTAAGTTTACCAAAACTATACTCAAAGGTGATGCCCTTACATGGTGGAATTACACCCAAGGAGAGAGGGTAAAGAATGGGAAAAGTATGATATCTTCACGGAGCAGAATGCTGGAGAAGATTAAGTCCCAGTTCCTTCCATCAGACTACGAGGTGCAGATTTATAGGAAAATGTAGAATCTCAAGAAAAACGATATGGATGTGGCTACTTACATCGAGGAGTTTCACAAATACACTCTTCATTGTGGGTACATGGAGGATAAAAAAGCCAAGGTAGCAAGGTATTTAAATGGTCTAAGGATCAATATTCAAGATGAGATAAGTTTGTTTAACCCTAAAATAGTGGAAAAATACTTTCAAGTAGCATTAAGAGCTGAAGAGAAGCTGAAGAGGAAAGGTAAGCAGCAGAGTAGAGGAAGAGATGACAAAAATTTTAGAGGCAATTTTGGAGGCCAAAGTCCTAACCAGAGGCCTAGTGGTGAGTCTAGCCAAGAAGAGCAAGTTGGAGACTCAAGTAGCCGAGGAGGCTACCGAGGAAGAAGGCAAAATGAAAGAGGTGGGACAAATGGGTCATACAAAGAATCTAAGTTCTCCAATATGAGATGTTATAACTTTAATCAGATAGGGCACCCAACTTATAAGTGTCCAAAGAAGGCCTCAACTTCTCATGGTAATGAGAGAAGAACCACATTGACTCAAGAGGATGCAGTGAGTGTGTCAACTCCTGAAGTGAATCTAGAATCAAAAATGGGAGAAAGTCTGATGATCAAGAGGATTCTTCTCAAAGAACCAGTGAAGAGTGAATTGTCACAATGGAGATCCCTTTTTAGGATCAGTTGCAAAAGCAAAGGTAAAATATGCAAGGTAGTCATAGATACTGGTTCAACAGATAATATGGTGTCTAGGGAAATGGTGGATAAATTGAACATAGAAAGGATTCCACATCAAACCCCTTACAAGGCATCTTGGGTAAGCGATAGTCAATCACTTTTGGTAAGTGAAGAAGCATATGTTGATTTTTAGATTGGAGACTATAAGGGGAGAATTTTATGTGACATTTTTCCCATGGAGTGTTGTCACCTACTTTTAGGTAGGCCATGGCAATTGATAAGCAAGCATTGTATGATGGATATGCTAACACATACACCATCAAGAAGGATGGAAATACTTTTGTGATGACACCATTGCAGGAGGATGCTGCAGCATAGAAGGAAGCCAAGATTATTTTGATCGGTAAGAAAGAGTCTATGAAGATCAATGAAGAAGAGACAAGGAAAGTTGAAGATACCTCAAGGAGTGAGGATGCGTAAGATCAAAGTTTGAAGGCATTTAGTTTTTATTGATGAAAATCAGATGGTAATGACTGAACTGGATCAGCAAGAGGTCAAAGAGCCGAACTGCAAGCAGTCACAGGTTGATTGGAAAGAAGAAAATGCTATCATAGTAGGGACAATTATTTGTCCTCTAGAGCCAACAAGAGTTGAAAGGCCAACATATTCTTCCATAGCAGCAGTACAAGAAGCGTTACCCAAGATGTATAATGCAGGTGTTCTGGCAGATATGACAGTAAGAAAGAAATATGTGAGTAGAGCCTACAATGCTAGGCATGAGTCTTTGGTTCCATGGAAGTAGGTTGCAGTCCAGAAATCATGGGGAAGACATGAAACAGTAGAGGATACAGGTAGGCAAAACAAAGCCTTAACTCATGTGGCATGAGTTCTTTTCAAGGTGGGGTGTATTGTGCAGGAGCACCTAACACAAGGTGGCTTCCATGAGGCATTCAACTGTTTGATGTTCATTTTGTTGTTTCCAATAAGGTCCTATAAGACCATTTATGTAATAAGGTCTATTTGACCAATGCATGTTATTTTAGTTTGTATCTAGGTTTATGTTGTAAGTCCCAAGAACACTTGTCTATCTGTAATTACAAAGGTTGTTAGGCAGTTGGAGGTTGTTAGATCTCCCAGCCACTTGGAGGTTGTCTCCCAGCTGCTTGGAGTCAGGTTGGTACTACTCAGGGTGAGTAGATAAATACCCTAGAGTAGATCGAATGTAATGAGTTCAGTTGAGTTCAGTTCAATAGTTGTAGTTGAGATCAGAGATTAGTGTGATTGTAATTGAGAAATAGAGCATTTGTATGCACATTTTCTGAAAGGCATAATAAATAAAGTTTTGTGCATCTAAATTTGTTAGGTTTTCTCTGTGTAATCAATTTACAGTTTTGTGATCGACATGGACTCTTAATCCATTCCACTAGTTAGATTTCTTCAAAATCGGTGGAATGGCTGTACAGTTCATTTTTGTGTTTTTTGTTTTGTTCATTTGTGTTTGCAGGATCATGTACAAGATGCATTGATAGATCCTAGCATCCTCATGTGCTAGGTTGGCAATGTCTAAGATCTGTGTGGTTGTCAGAGAAAAGGATCTGTGAAGTTACAGGGTTTGTAGAGGTTTAGATCGGTGAAGATTTGTGTCATTTCATTAGGTATACATTTTGTGTGTATATCGCTAATGTATGTCAGGGTCATTTCATGTGTATCTCACAAGTGCATGTTGCGGCTGCATGTGGTGAAAGTGCATTTCATATGATACAAGGAAAGTCAACGGTCGGCTTCACTGAATGCATATTTACATTGTATGTTTTGAATGTATATTGCTCATATACATTGTGTTAGATGCAAGAGGCGACTAGTAGAGACGATGAAGGAAACTGGTGATCACAAGTCGGTGAAAGTATTTGCAAGTTGTGTGATCGGTGTATCGGGAGCATATACAAAGTGCTCACCGATGAAGAAGGTCACACCAACAATGCATATCCTGAATGTACATTGAAGAATGTATCTCTCGTTGGATACAAAGGTGAAGGCATACATCAGGAAGAGTTGGTGATCGGTGGAAGGGTTTTGAGTTACGCTGACAGAAGAAGTCATAGTGACAGTGGTGTCGGAGACACATTGGTATGAGGAAAGATTTCAGTGCAAAAGGTGTTTGGTTGGCCAATAGCATGTGGTCTTGCCGATAGGCGAGTGATGCAAGGAACATACATCAAGGAGTGTTGAACGTTGGGAAGATAAGAGGTAAGGTGGCTGATGAGGAATGTTTGGCCAATAGGAGTAATTTGCCAAGACATGGACCACCCTCTTGCAGATCAGTTTGTGTGACAGAGTTGTGGCTCCGCATAATTTCTTTAACAAGATCTCTTTCAAACAACATGGTCTCACCTTTTTGTTCATCCTTGAGAGACAATAAAATCACCTTTCCAAAAGGTGTTGGCAAGAGACACTATATGGATTCATGGTTGTTGTCATTGATGGCAACAAAGGTCATCCCACATATCCGCAAGTCATGATGTGCCTCTACCGGAAGTCAGAATAAAGAATGTTGTGGTCCGGTGAAGAAGAACAGAGCATGTGGCAAGGTCCGACAGATTGGTCCGGATCTCTCAGAGGAAGTGTCTTGGTGCAGTGCGGATTTGGGGAAGTTAAGAGGACTACCTTGAGTGGTATATTCCAAGGATTTAGCCTCCGGTGATGGACAAGGAAAAAGATATGAATGGTTGAGTACCGGATTTCTGAGAGACAGTGAAAACAGAGGAAGAACTGACTGGCAGAGTATCAGACTGCTTTCCAGATGGGTTACTGTTGATGACAGAGGTTGTGAAGGCATGAATCATGTTTGGCCGACATGATTAATGATATCTACAAGTACATGCTTGATCCGCATTGCTTGGTGAGGAAGGATTCAGCCGACAGAATGAGAGTTTATAAGAAACTAGACTGTTCCGGATGCCGACTAGAAAGGTGATGAAATTACTTGTGCGGATATATATAGAGGATGGATTTAGTTGTGAAGTGTGTGTTGTTGTGGAGATATATGCGAATAAGTCCAGATAAGAGCAGAGGTAGCAAAAAGGATCCGGTATGTGAAAGATAGCAGAATAAAGAACAGAGGAAAGATGAAGTGCAGCAGATCAGTGTACTGAGCCTAACCGGAACTGAACTCCAGCATATGCAGATGCCTCCAATCAGTTCAAGACTGTGATTCTCATCACTTTGTAGACAGTGTGTCTTGTTGTAGGTAGTGGGCCTCTTGTGAGCAGTGTGCTCGAGCAGTGAGCCCTAATTGGCAAGTGCCATTTTTGTAATTTCCTATTCTTCTAACAGAGAATAATTTTGGGTTAATCACCCCGTGGTTTTCTCCCTTAACAGGGTTTCCACGTCAAAAATACTGTGTCATGTGTTTCTTATTTCATGGTTAATGTTTTTGTGTTTGATTTTATGCTGCATCAATTAAAAGGAATGTTCAATAAGGGAAATAATTAGGATAACTGATTCACCCCCCCTCTCAGTTATCAACAATTGGTATCAGAGCTAAGTTCCTCCTAATAGAGCCTAACAGCTTGAGGAAGATCTGGGATTTCAAATGGATGCATATGGTTTAAGGGAGCAACTCAAGACTGCTCTTGAGGATCTTGAACAGTCAAATTCTGAAGTCAGTGAATTAAAGGAAAGACTCAAACAGGCTGATGAATTCATGAGAGAATTAAAAGACAAATTAAGTCTCTCTATGAAAAAGAGAAAGGAGCTGCTTCAACAGTTGGCAAGACAAAGTGAAGAAAGCAATACAAATGAAGAATTGACTGAGCAAACCAAGTTATGTGAAAAGTTATCAAAAGAAGTCATTATGTTAAGACATGAAATGGAATCAGGAACTATAAAGTTTACTCAAGAGATTGAAGAAAAAAGAAAGGCTGAAGACAATCTAAGACAATCTCTTAAAGAAAAATCAGAAGAATGCCACCAGATGGACAGGATTATCAGACATCTTGAATCTGATCTTGAAGATGCCAAAGATAATGAAGGAAAACTTGAGGATCAAATTTCCTCTCTCAAAAGAGACCTTCAAACAGCAAATGAATATAAAGAGAAATTCAAGATAAGTTCTGCTCAACTTGAAGTTCTTCTTGGAAGTCAAAAGAGGACAGATGACAAGTATGGTTTGGGATATGAGAAAGGAGAAAGCTCCGGATCCGGTCAGAAGAATCTTAGATCAGAAAATCCAAGAAGCAGGCCTAGAAGACCTCCGGTAAGACAGCCAAATGCTCAAAGATATCCATCCTTCAATGGATACTGCCACAGCTGCAACCACTTTGGTCACAAAGCTAATCAGTGCAGAATGAGAATGAATCAGATTAATTCATCCTTCTCCGGACAGTGCTTCAACTGCAAAAGGTATGGACACAAATCCCATGAATGCAGAATTATGCAAGTAAACAAATCATTCAAAGGTAGATGCTTCACATGCAATAGAGTAGGTCATATGGCTAATCAATGCAGATCAAGAGGATATCAATCAAATATGCAAAGAAATGTTATTTGCCAAATCTGCAATAGGTCCGGTCATAATGCTAAAGTCTGCAGAAACAAGAATCAGGACAAAAGAGGTCCGGTGTATAATCAGAATCAAGACAAGGGTAAACAAAAGATGAATGCGGATGAGGTTAGGAATTAGATGAGCAAGATTTGGGTGAAGAAAAGTTTAGAGAATGTACAGGTTGGATCCGCACCAGACTCTGGTGCTGATATTTCTTCCGGAAATTAAAAAGTGAGCTCAGGCTCAGGGGGAGACTCAAAGAAAATCTTGTTCCCCCAGCCAAACAAGGGGTGCCGGATGTGGCACAAGATGCGGATCAAAGGGTTTGTAGATATGAGTCTTGAGATACTTCAGTCAAGTTTTCAGAGGTCCGCATGGAGTTATGAAGAAGCTGTGATCGATCAAATAAGACCTGTTTAGGGAGATGCTCCGGTATGATAAAGGATTACAAAAAGGTCCGGAAAGATCCGGAAATGCACTATCTTGTTCTGCGGATTGGACAGAGTGTTTGGGATGTTCTTGTAATATGTTACCTCGATTTATTCATGATTGAAAGATCCGGATGATATCCACAGATCAGGACTAATCCGGGATACTCCAAGCTATCCAGACAAGGCAAACCGGAATGATGTAGGTGAAGCATTTATTGCAGACAGATATTAGGGTTCGCAGAGCAATTTAAGGGATTTCTCAAAGGTCATTTGCTCATTCTGCACTCGAGAAGAAGCGAAAAGTGGATCTCTGCAACAAGGTTCATCAAGCACACCAAGGATCTCCTGCCGAAGTTATTGCATAAAGAAATCAATCCAACCACTCCGTGCAAACCGAAGGCGCATAAGGTATTCTCCGTTTTTCATTACCTCACTGCAAATCTTTGAAGAATGGCTACTCCAAACATAGTTAAGATCTCTGATAGACCTCGCCCCTCATTCAAGAAACATCCCTACAAATCATTGGAGGTAGATCCATTAGGAGCCTTCTCTAGTGTTCCTCACGGAGTTTTACATACCGAAGACATTAGGGTTTACATACATGCAAGCATTGAGGAATTTGGGGAATTCAAATTAAGAGACCTCTATCACAAGCAGCTGATAGACAATGCTTTTGAGCTTAAACCAGAGTATAAGGATATCCAGAAGAAATAATTTGAGCAATTTATTCATTTCCCCTGTTTTGAAGAAGATGAATGGGTCCGGTATGTACTGAGCAGGATGCATGACAACTTTCTATGGCTAGATAGACCCTGCAAGATCACAAAAGAGGCAATTAGAGCAGTAACTAGTCTATACTCTTCCGGAGGGGTACCTATCCTCAAATCTGTCAAGAATAACATTGTAACTGAGGCCACCGGATCAAAATTTGATAAGAGGGCAATGACCATTGAAGATATTTCAGATCCGGATATCAAATATGCATCAATGATAATAGGATACAAGATCTATCACTCCAGCAGGGAGAATTCTGTATCCGGAACTGCAGTATACACTGCCTATGAAATGCTAAGAAAGAATGCAGATTATGATCTCTGCGAACTACTGCTAAGCCAATTAATGGAAAATATACAGAAAATCAAGAAGGATAAGAAGAATTCCTTTAAGTATGGTACTCTTATTGTATGTCTATTCTTCTACTTCATGAATGAGCTACCCGGAACAAGTGGATGGGTATGGCAGAATGACAAACCTGTTGTAGTCCAGATAAGAGACTACTTGCATGGACTTGGGGATGCAAAAGCGAGAAATTCAGCTCTATGGGGATACTTCAAAAACTTTCAGAGCATGATGCAAGCAAGAGAGAGAATTCCCCAGTCTCTTGTTGAAAAATACAAAGACTCAGTGTGCTTTATGGTTGACACTGATCAGTGCCTAATGGAGGCAGTAGAGCCAAGGACTGTCTGGATCATGCCCATGGGGTATGAAGTGGATGAACAGATAGTGGAGCTGCATGTTCAACACATGCTAAGTCAGCCCAAAGATCCTAAGGCAGAAAGGTTTGGAACCTTTGAGGAGCTGAGTGTAAAAATACATGTAGAACTCAGGGAACCTGAGATTAAAAGGAAGGTGAGAAAAGAAGTAGAGCACATTGCTCAAGGCCTAGGCATCTCAAAGGAGGCACTTGATGCCAGCCGGGAAAAGAGGAGGAAGGCTGAGGAAGAAGAGAAAAGTAAAGAAAGTGCTCCGGTTGAAGCTCCCACCCGGACCAGATCATCAAAGAGACCTGCACCTCCCACAACCAAAAGTTCAAAACTGGAAGTCCAGGCATCCGGTAAGAGATCCAAGACAAAAGCCACAAGGGCTTATGGAAGCCAAAAGGATGAAGAGGAAACAGAGTCAGATGAGGGAGTAAAAGAAATAAAGAAACAGAAGAAGAAAGGATCCGGTAAGCCCTCCACAGGCCAAGACAAGGATGAAATGGCAGAGGTAACTGTTGAAAAGCCCACTCTGTCTCTAGAGAGCATAATCAAGTCGGTCACGGTGGATGGAAACCTTCAACCCATGACTGAATCCTATGATGACTTCAGTGAGGCCGACCAAAAGATTCTGCAGGAGGCCACAGTAAAATATCTTAACATATATAATAAGGCTTTCATTGAAATAATATCTCTTATTCCTAAAAGCCTAGAAAAGGAATTGGAAGTAAGAAAGAATAATGCTCATGCTAAAGATCTTGAGATCCGGGAGCAGATAGCTATTCAGCTATATCCTCAAATTGATCCCAAGACAATGAACATTATCTTCAAGGACTGCAAAGATGAGTTCAGAAGCAAAGCCAGGATGAATCAACTCATGCTTGGTGAGACTGACAAAGTGGCCCAAGAAACAGAAGAGATCCTCCGGAAGGCCTTCAAAAGGTTCAATCTTCCAGTTGTAGAGGATTTAGGTACAGAAACAGCTGAGGACTTGGGACCCTCTGCTCCAGAAGAAGTGGCCCATGAACAAGCTAGCATCTCTCCTCCGGTTTCCCCTACAGTCTCCGGATCCAAAGAAGAAGAGCAATTACAGGAGAAGGAAGCAGTGGTGAAAGACAAAGAGGTTGACAGTTCTAAGACTGCAGAAGAAAAGAAACATCTGTCTCCGGCAAGAGACACTGCACAAACTGTTCAACAATTTTTGAGTAAAGAAACTTTAGAGATTGATGAACCGGAGCTTCTAAAAGGCCCATTTGATTTTGACTCTCTCTCTCCGGTACAAACAATGAAGATAGCTTCATTTGCAAATGCCAAGGCAAATGAAAAGCTCCTGAAGTCTCATATGGAAGACTGTGAGTTGATAGAAGCTGCTTCCGGAGTACTTGTAAAAATCATGCCATCAATCCAGATAGATCCGACAGCCTCCTCTTCCGGTAATCTAAAAACCTTAGTCAGCAGTGTTGATACACATTTTGATTCTCTAGAAAAATCAGCTGAAGAAAAGGTCCGGAAGGAATTTTTGGATAAAAGATTTTCAGAAATATTAGAATTAATCTCTAAGGATAGGAAGATTGTAAGCATTGGAATAAAGAGATTAGAGAATGCTCTTAAGGATGGCAGTGACATCTATAAATTTTGTATATCCTGGTCAAAGGCAACAGCAGCATTTGACAAGAAAATAAAAGAGGAACAGGATAAGCTACAAAGCTTATCTCAAAGTTTTGATCCTCTCTCTTCCTCTATAATAAATCAAGAATGTCAGACTATTGCAGTCTTGAATGAAATAAAGAAACTTGAGAAGGAAAGAAAGAACATCACTAACCGGATGGGAGAACTTAGAAGGATTATAATCCCTAAGTTGGAAACTATGCATGAGGCCATCAGTGATGCTCAGACCACCGCCCAAACAAAAGATCCGACAGATCTCAAGCGGGCAGAAGCTTTTGCATTTTTGTTAAGTGGTCACATTTCAATTTTGGATAGAATGAAGCAAAGTTGGGCTACAGAAATGATCCAATTGCAGACATCCTTTGCAGACATTCTTCAGTACATGTGAGTATGTAAATATGCGGCTATACATAGAAAATTTTTGAAAATTTTGGTGTGCGGTCCCTACCCTTTGCCATTGATGTCAAAGGGGGAGTGAGGAGCAGTGAAAAATGAGGAATCCAACTAAGGGGGAGTTCCAGAAATTGTATATAAAGACAGAGCATCAGCAAAGGGGGAGCATAGTGAAAACACTTAGTCATTTTTCACTAAGTGTTGCCATCAATGCCAAAGGGGGAGATTGTTGGCAAGAGACACTATATGGATTCATGGTTGTTGTCATTGATGGCAACAAAGGTCATCCCACATATCCGCAAGTCATGATGTGCCTCTACCGGAAGTCAGAATAAAGAATGTTGTGGTCCGGTGAAGAAGAACAGAGCATGTGGCAAGGTCCGACAGATTGGTCCGAATCTCTCAGAGGAAGTGTCTTGGTGCAGTGCGGATTTGGGGAAGTCAAGAGGACTACCTTGAGTGGTATATTCCAAGGATTTAGCCTCCGGTGATGGACAAGGAAAAAGATATAAATGGTTGAGTACCAGATTTCTGAGAGACAGTGAAAACAGAGGAAGAACTGACTGGCAGAGTATCAAACTGCTTTCCGGATGGGTTACTGTTGATGACAGAGGTTGTGAAGGCATGAATCATGTTTGGCCGACATGATTAATGATATCTACAAGTACATGCTTGATCCGCATTGCTTGGTGAGGAAGGATTCAGCCGACAGAATGAGAGTTTATAAGAAACTAGACTGTTCCGGATGCCGACTAGAAAGGTGATGAAATTACTTGTGCGGATATATATAGAGGATGGATTTAGTTGTGAAGTGTGTGTTGTTGTGGAGATATATGCGAATAAGTCCAGATAAGAGCAGAGGTAGCAAAAAGGATCCGGTATGTGAAAGATAGCAGAATAAAGAACAGAGGAAAGATGAAGTGCAGCAGATCAGTGTACTGAGCCTAACCGGAACTGAACTCCAGCATATGCAGATGCTTCCAATCAGTTCAAGACTGTGATTCTCATCACTTTGTAGACAGTGTGTCTTCTTGTAGGCAGTGGGCCTCTTGTGAGCAGTGTGCTCGGGCAGTGAGCCCTAATTGGCAAGTGCCATTTTTGTAATTTCCTATTCTTCTAACAGAGAATAATTTTGGGTTAATCACCCCGTGGTTTTCTCCCTTAACAGGGTTTCCACGTCAAAAATACTGTGTCATGTGTTTCTTATTTCATGGTTAATGTTTTTGTGTTTGATTTTATGCTGCATCAATTAAAAGGAAAGTTCAATAAGGGAAATAATTAGGATAACTGATTCACCCCCCCTCTCAGTTATCAACAAAAGGTGTATGTGTTTTTCTCTCCATCATGCATAACTTTTCTATCATATTACCATGGCCTTCCCAATAACACATGACATGCATCCATTGGGACATGTTATGGCCTTCCCAATAACACATGACATGGCCTTCCCAAAAGAATTGATGAACTGTAGAGTACTTGCTTGATCCAGGTGTACATAATCTTGTATTGCACCAATCTACAATCCCACATGCATCTTTAAATTTTACTACATCCTCAAATTTCAATTGTTGTCTAGAAAGAATATTTTTAACACATGCACTAGCTCCATCATGTTCTCCATTACCATGTCCAGCTTCAAAAAAATTCCACATATGTTAGACATTATTCTCCTTGTGAACCCTACTTAACCAACAGAACATTTGAGCATTCTTGAACTGCCCCATACAATTATCTGACCATATAAGATGTTCAGTCATCTGGATTCCTCTTTCTCTTAAATTTGTATAAAACATATTGAAACAATATTGAGTGAAACTTTGATGAGTGTAACCGGTTGTCATTCAAATAGACATGATAATCCCTCAAAACTTTTCTATCATTCTTTGTGCTATCATCTGCATGTCTATAAACAATATGAACAAACATAGCAACCTACACTAAATTGTAATATTGTGATTGAATTTCCTCTTGTGGAGCTAAAGTATAGTGTTGTGATGTTCACAACACGCCCCATTATGCTCCTTAGCAAAATGGGGACCCCTGCTGATGCCTTGCTTTTTGCTTCTGCTTGTGTTTTTTCTGCTTTCTGGCGGTCTGGTAAAAATGAAGGTCGGGTGCATCATCATCATGATATTGCAAAAGGTAGGTCATCATCATGAGGTCTGTTTGTCAAAGTTCATATTTTGTTTCTGTGACCTCATATTTTGAAAGAGCTTGAAATTTTATGCAGGTTTGCCTTTTACTTCACTTGAAAATTCGACCGTATGTGAAAGTTATGCACGGTCAAAGTCTTGGTCAAACCTGATATTCGCAGGCAGATCATCATTTTTTATCCTAAGTCATGTTGGCAGCATCATCATGATCTTCGCATTATGCAGCATCATGATGTCTTTCAGGAAGGTCATATTATAAATTCAGTTTTGCTGAAGAGCATCATCATCATCATATTTGAACCCCCCCCCGATAATATCCTGAGGTTCGAAATATCATGATGACATCAACTTTAAGTCACGATAAGTTCCCCCCGTCGAGCGGCCTTAGTATCGCGAACATCATCATGATATCCTTGCATCGCCTGATCTTAAAATATCATGCTGATGGTATAAAATCATCCTGACTTAACAAAATCACCTTCAGCATATTCGCATGTGCATGCTATAAACCTATCGCAAAGTCATCATCATGATATTTGCTGGACTTCGAAATATGATGATGATGGCTTCTTGATCATCACCCGGATCTTTCAGAGGACATTTACTGAAGTTCGCTAAGTAATGAAGGCATCATCATGATAATTTCGAAGGAGGATCATCATCTTCATATCCTCCTGATATCCGTTTGCCGAAACATCATGATGATCAGCCTACCTATTAAGAGGGTGGTCGATATTGCATTTCTTAAACAGTATCATCATATTTTGCAATATCACCCTAGCGCATTTATCATGATGACCTTAACTCACCCTTGTGCTTCGAAGACGATTTATCATGATGATGTCATCATGATAAATCGAAGACGAGGGTCATCATCATCATTTTTTATCCTGTCCTGTTAACAACATCATCATCATGATCTTGTTTGTGCGCCCGATATTTCGCCAAGTCCTCCTGCCGATGAAATACAACCTTTTGCAAGTATCCTGATGATCCTCCTCATGATCATCTTTTCCCTTCGGCAGGATATTTCTCAAACATGATCCGGTCGGCAAATTATCATGATGACGTCATGTTCAAGTTTAACGAAGGACCCGGATATCATGATGACGTCATCCCGATCTGAATAACGAAGAAACAAATATCCTCCTGATGACCATCATCATCATTCTTTCTTTCAACAGGATATTTTCCAAGACCCGATCTGGTTCCCGATAATGATGATGATGTCTTATTCCAAGTTCGACAGAAACAAATATCCTCCTGATGACCATCATCATCATTCTTCCCTTCAAACAGGATATATTTTTCAAGCACGATCCAGCTCCCGATCATGATGATGATGTCTTATTCCAAGTTCGACAGAAACAAATATCCTCCTGATGACCATCATCATCATTCTTCCCTTCAAACAGGATATATTTTTCAAGCACGATCCGGCTCCCGATCATGATGATGACGTTCTATTCCAAGTTCGACATACGCCCCAAATATGATGATGATCTTCATCATGCTGATTTTCTCGAGTGGGTTACCTTGGCCGCAAAAGGATCATATTTCACTTCATCATCCTGATCATGCTCCTGAGGTGACCCGATATTGCAATTATCCCCCTGATCTTAACCGAATATGACGGTGACGTCATCCTTAGCATTTCAATGAAGCCCGAATATCATGATGACGTCACCATCATCTTCCTTTCCTCGGCAGCATGATTATATTCGTATCCTCCTATTCTTCTTCAACATGATGATGATGATGATGTTGTCCGTTTCTTCATATGCAGAAGCGAATCATCATGATGACATTCATCTGGACCTTCAGGAGGGAATGCTATTTCCGGAATATCATGATGATGAGGTATATCGACTAACCTATTTTTTGACGCACCGACAGGGATGATCATGCCGATGGGCGGGAAATGAAGCGGTGGAGTTTTAAAGTGTTTTTTTGGCGCCTCTGGCACATTTCCCGGTCAGCGATGGTTGACCCATCAATTTTGAGCAGCTTGGGCGCATTTTTGACGCACTTTGAGTGGATTTTGGATCTGATTTCCGCGATCTTGCGCTGTCACCTGTATTTAAACGCTTATTCTATTTCCTGCTGTTTTATGTGGTAAATGTGAAACTTATTGCTTGTCTTGTCTTGCAGGCTTGCAGTTGAGGAGGTAGCTGGAAAGTCAATACAGTGACCTCATGGAGGCAGAAGATCAGATCTCAGGTGCAAGAAGATAGAGATGAAGTGCAAAAGTCAAAGCCATTCAAGTGAAGAGGAAGGTCGCAGCTGAAGATATTATTGCAAAAGACAGACAGAAGTTATTGCCCAGCTGCCGGAACTTCTCAGAAGGGGCAATATTTCACCCAGATTTGACCACTGCTCAGAGATATTTTTGAGAACTGGTTCACCTGCATTTATTGCTGTAACTAGAGGTTTGAACCAGGGGTTCAGTTAGGTTTTTTTGCTGTAGAGAGGACAATCATGATGTTATATATTGTGCCTCTCTGCACTGTAATACTTTACAACAGGGGCTACACACATAGATTCTAGGAAAATACAGCAAGATAGCTTAGCATAGTTTAGAAGTAGAAGAAGGAGGTCGCCTGTTTGTCTGTAGTAAGGTGCGCGTGGAATGTCTCGCTGCCTTACTGTATCTGTAAAGCTTGTAAGTTCTCTGTAGTATGATCAATGAAACTAAGAGTCATTCTTACATTGTAAATCATGTATGGCTACTTGTTTCTAATGCAATAGAATCTGGAGTTCTGCATCTATCTTCTGAGTGTTCTCCTGCTCTTCTTTGTGTTTTGAAATATCTTCTTTGAGAGCTTGCAATTTTAAATGTATGTTTGTGAAAATGCTCAGGACTTACATTTAAGGTTTTTACTGTGGATTTGATCAGATTACTGTGGTATTTACATAGTGGATAACAGAAACAATTAGATCCTTCTGTAGATTAGATGAAGTGTAGATTAGATCTCTCTAACTTTTCCCAACCCCTCTGAAATATTTAGCTGAACACGCAGAAATCTAAAGGAAATTGTCTCAAATCTAAAGAAGCATGCAAAACAGAGTCTAAGTAGACAGTTTTCATAAGTACATGAAGAAGGAAGCTGCATAAATCCAAAAAAACCATCTGAAACTTGCAGCACAGTAGCACCTTTATGCAAAGGAATGAAGAGTATTGACATATCTCATGACCTCTTTGCATATTCTTAGGCCAGTAAACCACAGAACAAACCTAAACTACGTAAGGCCCGTTGAACATTACAGCTTGACATTGACCAACTGAACTTGACCAAACGAACCATTGTAGACTTGGGATTAGTTGAATCACCAAATGATTCCTTCTTGTCTTTCAAGTATAGTTACAGTTCATGTCATGTGAATTTTGACTTATTGTTATGATTGCATCAAAACAGTCATCAACAGTTTTCTGGCGCTAGAAGGAGGGCCTGATTTGGTTTAGGGTTAATTTTCTAAGTTTAAATGCTATATTCTGAGATATGTTAGATCTCATAAAATTTCAAAGGCCTAAAGGGTTGAGAGAGGGTCCTATTTTCAATGGACTCGTCTAGGGGCAGTTTTCAAGTTGACATTCCTTCATTTCAGAAAGCTTTGAATAACCAGCTTTATCCCAAAAATTTATACAGCTATGGTTTATTTGGAAGGTGTAGGATACATAAGTCCATAGAGCATGGTGAGCTTAATTGTTTAGCTTTCCTTACAAGATTAGATTTACATTTGAAAGGACTAATCTCTCTCTCAGATGTGTATAAGGCTAAAAGTTGGCAGGGAAGTGAGGAGATTATTAAGCGACAGAAGGATGCAGCATCAACAGTCATTAACTGTGCAGAGGATACAAAGATGGAACCAATGCTAAGGATAAAGGGTAATAAGATCTCTTGGCAGGAATCATGTGATGGTAAGAAAAAAAATCTATCTTTTCGTCAGGATCCGGCTGTGATTAAAGTTACTGAAAAGTATAAATATCCTAAAAAATGCAGAGAAGAAATCACAGCTCCTGTCTCTTTTCCAGATAATAAGCAAAAAGGATTTAATGAAAAAGAAAAGGAAAGTGAGGTTCATCTTGATACATTTGATAAATATATGGAACTACTAAGGAATATTTGTCAAGAAGAAGCCTCTGGGTCTGACCTGAAAAGTTTTAACGAACATGATTTGGCAAATAAGTGTAAACAAGCATTGGCAGAATTAAAATGCACTAAAACTGATAAGATCCCTACTGTAGAAGCTAATGAAGTCATAGAGGAGAAAGTAAATCCCAATCCCATGACTGATTTCTCTGAATTGAATGACCAAGTTCAGGATTATTGCAGGTTAATAGAAGCAGACTCCACATTGAATGATAACTGTGAGTCATCTGATGAACAATTCTTGAAAATTGAAAATATAGAAGATCATGGAGCTGCAGTGCATAATCAGACATCACCCCCATGCCATGTTGAAAATAAAACAGGGGAGTACTCCTGTCAATCTAAGGATGTCGTCCCACCTTTACTCTCAAGTGATTTAGAAATGATTAAATTCTGTATATCAGATGATGATGAAGATACTTACTTAAGTGCTGATGTGCAGGAAACTAATGAGAACATTGAGGGGTGTGCTAAATTTGAGGATAAACTGAACATCCAGAATGAAGGAACAAAGCTGGATGAAGATGAAGAAATGATACATCTAGAGTCATTCTTCTTTCAACTTGAAGAAGGACTAGACATAGAGCTGGGCAATGAAAATGCAGAGCTAAATGAAGAGCCAGCTACTAATAAACAAGTGTGTTCCACAGAGCTAAAGGCACATCAGGTTGTCTCTTTCCTTTCCTTAGTAAACAATGATAAATGCTATTTTGATTATGGAAATTCAAGAGATAAGACATGCATATGGATTAATCATAAACCTGATGAGCAGCCTCAGTTACTAGTTAAGAGCTATTCTGATAAACACAATGAATCTAGAGTATCAGAATTTTTTTCAGAATTCAAAGATAAATCTGCTAGGATGAGAACCATCACCAGTACCCTGCTACTCCTGCAAAACCTAAAGAAATATGCAAGTAGGGGTGTTCTTGGGTCTATTTCCTGGGTTTCAGTTTGCCTTGGAGAGGCTTGTATATAGTCTGGTAGGGTAGTTGTTTTTGTGTTCTTCTTTTGCTGTTTTCTTTTTAGGTTAGCTGTTTGTATAGCTTGTCTTCTTTTTGTTTCTGTCTGTTTGTACAGTTTTGTCTTTTGTTGCTGTGTTGTTTGTACAGCCTGTTTGTTTGGTTTGTTTGTTGTCTCCTCAGCAGGGATCTTTATTTTACTGTAGAGTATTAAGGAGCAGAACTAGCAACCATTCAAAACAGTATAAAATTTAGGATATTCAGGTTAACCATTTGCAATTTACACATAACCTGTCACTGTCATGAATGTAGAGAGTTGTTCATCTTCTGAAGTTTTGTATTCAATAAATGTGATTGAGAATTCGAAGCAGGTTTCTCACGATGACACACCTAAAATCCTTGGGTTTGTTGAACCTACCAGTGTAGATATTAGGTGAAAAATCAGAGGTCACCCTTGCTACCATTACAATTCTCAGCTTAATTTTAGCAAGTGTCCACTCCTTGCATCATCATGAAGTTACAAATTGCTATATCTTATGAAATCTTTCAAAATTAGAAAACAAAAAAATATAAATAAATGAATAAAGCGGATTATACTGAAAATCCAGATTAAGCCATCTAAGTAGCTCTACCGGGGCTATGGACGCTCGCTGGCAGTGGGGCTCTACTTAGGAGAATTGTAACGATAACCTTGCCGGGGCTATAGACGCTCGCTGGCAGCAAGGCTCTATCCGGTTGGCTATGAGGGAATATCCTCACCTACGTCGGCTAATGTCAGTCACTGGTTTGTTCAACCGATCTTCAAGATGAGGATAATTAATCACATGCACACAACTAAACTGAAAATGGAAATTCATGCATCTTTATTGAACACTTTGAGTCTCAAGCTGAATAGTAATTTGCAGGAAAGATAGTTGGAAGTTATGAGTTCATTTCACCTAGTTTCCTTGAACACTCTGAATTTAATTGTTTTGTTTTGGTTGCTAGTTGTTGTGATGTTCACAACACGCCCCATTATGCTCTTTAGCAAAATGGGGACCCCTGCTGATGCCTTGCTTTTTGCTTCTGCTTGTGTTTTTTCTGCTTTTTGGCGGTCTGGTAAAAATGAAGGTCGGGTGCATCATCATCATGATATTGCAAAAGGTAGGTCATCATCATGAGGTCTGTTTGTCAAAGTTCATATTTTGTTTCTGTGACCTCATATTTTGAAAGAGCTTGAAATTTTATGCAGGTTTGCCTTTTACTTCACTTGAAAATTCGACCGTATGTGAAAGTTATGCACGGTCAAAGTCTTGGTCAAACCTGATATTCGCAGGCGGATCATCATTTTTTATCCTAAGTCATGTTGGCAGCATCATCATGATCTTCGCATTATGCAGCATCATGATGTCTTTTAGGAAGGTCATATTATAAATTTGGTTTTGCTGAAGAGCATCATCATCATCATATTTGAACCCCCCCCGATAATATCCTGAGGTTCGAAATATCATGATGACATCAACTTTAAGTCACGATAAGTTCCCCCCGTCGAGCGGCCTTAGTATCGCGAACATCATCATGATAGCCTTGCATCGCCTGATCTTAAAATATCATGCTGATGGTATAAAATCATCCTGACTTAACAAAATCACCTTCGGCATATTCGCATGTGCATGCTATAAACCTATTGCAGGGTCATCATCATGATATTTGCTGGACTTCGAAATATGATGATGACGGCTTCTTGATCATCATCCTGATCTTTCACAGGACATTTACTGAACTCCGCTAAGTAATGAAGACCTCATCATGATATATTCGAAGGAGGATCATCATCTTCATATCCTCCTGATATCCGTTTGCCGAAACATCATGATGATCACCCTATCTTTTAAAGAAGAAGTCGATATTGCATTTCCTAAACAGCATCATCATATTTTGCAATATCACCCTAGCACATTTATCATGATGACCTTAGCTCACCCTTGTGCTTCGAAGACATTTATCATGATGACGTCATCATGATAAATCGATGAAGAGGGTCATCATCATCATTTTTTTATCCTGTTCTGATTGTCAATATCATCATGATCCTGTTTGTTCACCTGATTTCGCAAAGTCCTCCTGCCGAAAATGCAACCTTTTGAGAACATCCTGATGATCATCATCATCATATTTTTATCCTGATCATGATCATGATCATAACATTTTCCCTTCGGCAGGATTTTTTCTCAAACATGATCCGGTTGGCGAAATATCATGATGACGTCATGTTTTAAGTTTAACGAAGGCTCCGGATATCATGATGACGTCATCCCGATCTTATAACGAAGAAGTAAATATCCTGATGATCAGCATCATCACCTTTTCTTTCAACAGGATATTTTCCAAAACCCGATCCGTTTGCCGAACATGATGATGATGTCTTCTTCTATGTTCGACAAAAGCAAATATCCTGATCATCATCATCATCATCCTTTTTCCTTCAAACAGGATATATTTTTCAAGCACGATCCGGTTCTCGATTATCATGATGAAGTCCTATTCCAAGTTCGACACAAGCCGCAAATATGATGATGATCTTCATCATGCTGATTTTCTCAAATGGGTTACCTTGGCCGCAAGAGGATCATATTCACTTCATCATCTTGATCATGCTCCTTAGGTGACCCGATATTGCAGTTAGCCCCTGATCTTAACCGAATATGATGATGACGTCATCCTTAGCATTTCAATGAAGCCCGAATATCATGATGACGTCACCATCATCTTCCTTTCCTCGGCAGCATGATTATATTCGCATCCTCCTTTTCTCCTGCATGATGATGATGATGATGTTGTCCGTTTCTTCATATGCAGAAGTCAAAAATCATGATGACATTCATCTGAACCTTCAGGAGGGAAAGCATCATATTTTCTGAAATATCATGATGATGAGGTATATCGACTAACCTGTGTTTTGACGCACCGACAGGGATGATCATGCCGATGGGCGGGAAATGAAGCGGTGGAGTTTTAAAGTGTTTTTTTTGGCACCTCTGACATTTTTTCAGTCAGCGATGGTTGACCCATCAATTTTGAGCAGCTTGGGCACATTTTTGACGCGTTTTGAGCGGATTTTGGATCTGATTTCCGCGATCTTGTGCTGTCACCTGTATTTAAACGCTTATTCTATTTTCATGCTGTTTTGTGATTAATGCTTGTCTTGTCTTGCAGGCTTGCAGTTGAGGAAGCAGCTGGAAAGTCAATACAGTGACCTCATGGAGGCAGAAGATCTGATCTCAGGAGCAAGAAGATAGAGATGAAATACAAAAGTCAAAGCCATTCAAGTGAAGAGGAAGGTCGCAGCTGGAGGTATTTCTGCAAAAGACAAACAGAAGTTATTGCCCAGCTGCTGGAACTCCTCAGAAGGGGCAATATTTCACCCAGATTTGACCACTGCTCTGAGATATTTTTGAGAACTGGTTCACCTGCATTTATTGCTGTAACTAGAGGTTTGAACCAGGGGTTCAGTTAGGTTTTTGCTGTAGTGAGGACAATCAGGATGTTATATATTGTGCCTCTCTACACTGTAATACTTTACAACAGGGGCTACACACATAGATTCTAGGAAAATACAGCAAGATAGCTTAGCATAGTTTAGAAGTAGAAGAAGGAGGTCGCCTGTTTGTCTGCAGTAAGGTGCGTGGAATGTCTGGCTGCCTTACTGTATCTGTAAAGCTTGTAAGTTCTCTGTAGTATGATCAATGAAACTAAGAGTCATTCTTACATTGTAAATCATGTATGGCTACTTGTTTCTAATGCAATAGAATCTGGAGTTCTGCATCTATCTTCTGAGTGTTCTCCTGCTCTTCTTTGTGTTTTGAAATATCTTCTTTGAGAGCTTGCAATTTTAAATGTATGTTTGTGAAAATGCTCAGGACTTACATTTAAGGTTTTTACTGTGGATTTGATCAGATTACTATGGTATTTACATAGTGGATAACAGAAACAATTAGATCCTTCTGTAGATTAGATGAAGTGTAGATTAGATCTCTCTAACTTTTCCCAACCCATCTGAAATCTAAAGGAAATTGTCTCAAATCTGAAGAAGCATGCAAAACAGAGTCTAAGTAGACAGTTTTCATAAGTACATGAAGAAGGAAGCTGCATAAATCCAAAAAAACCATCTGAAACTTGCAGCATAGTAGCACCTTTATGCCAAGGAATGAAGAGTATTGACATATCTCATGACCTCTTTGCATATTCTTAGGCCAGTAAACCACAGAACAAACCTGAACTACGTAAGGCCCCTTGAACATTACAGCTTCACATTGACCAACTGAACTTGACCAACCGAACCATTGTAGACTTGGGATTAGTTGAATCACCAAATGATTCCTTCTTGTCTTTCAAGTATAGTTACAGTTCATGTCATGTGAATTTTGACTTATTGTTATGATTGCATCAAAACAGTCATCAACATATAGTTTTCTGCAAAATCAACCACTGATAGTATAGTACCAACTGGAAATGTGTTTCTACATTCATGAAATTGTCCATCAAGCCATCGAGCTTGTTGAGAGTGCTTGACATAGTTTGGTACAATTTTACTCTTAAATTCTGATATGAATGCATGCACACTAACATTTTCTATAATTAAATCACAACCCTTTCCAAATTTTCCATCTTTTAAATAATATTCAACATTTTTAAATCTTTTAACATCCACTAATTGTTGTCCAAAATTATTTTCAACACTTTTATGCATACAAACTCTTAACAAAGAAAGATTGTCACAACTAGTGCATTGTCCAGAAATACATGAACTTAAATAAAATAATTTTTCATTAGATCTTTCACAGAACAAACTTGATATAAACTCTTTTATTGCTTCAGTTGGCATATTAATATCACATTCCTGTATAATCATGTTACTATGTAAAGTACAACGTATATATTAAAACACATCATAATAATAACGAAATTGAACATGCGTTTTACAACAACAAGATATTTGTTGCTTATTAATCTTTACATAGAATGGTTTGCATTTTTCAAAAGATCTTTGACTTATTTTAATATTACCAGGTAACACTAATTCATCATAAAATTTTCTATTAAATTTAGTTTGCGTTGTATCTAATAGGTGTTTTGGATGAGGATCATGAACTTTGGACCCCACTCTTAATTTTAAAACATCTCTAGCATTAGATGATACCCTAGTATTATCATGCCAATATTTTTTTATCAAAGATCTAATTTCAACATTCAGTTTCATGTCAGATCTCGGGAGTCGACCACTAAAACTTTAACATTGGTTAATTGGATCATTTTCTATAATTTCTCTTCTTTTTGCCGCTCTTACCAATGTTTTAGGATGTATTTTTAGAATTCTACTAATATTGCTTACCATTCTTCTATTCAAAGTTGTTTTATTCACTATAGCAATTGTTATAGCTTGTCTTGCTGCATTCTTATCTTTGGATTGACTATTACTTTCAATAGACTCAATGGCACTAGCAACAGTAGACATAGCATGTTTTAGTGATTGATCTTTTCTTCTTGGTTTAACAAAAATTCCTAACATTTTCATTACTTTTCTCATTTTCCACATTCTCATTAATTACATCATTAGTTGACATTGAAATGATAGTTTTTTACGATAAAAAAATTCCTTGTATAATCTATTGGCATGTGTTCTTATTGTCTCCAAGAAATTTTACCAGGAAGATTATCCAAAACATCTCTTTCAATTTTAAAAAAAATAATTCTCATTCTCAACATCACATCCTAGATTTTCATTTTCATTTTCAACTTCAAAACAATTTTCATTTTCAACAACAAAACGGTTTTCATTTTCATTTTCAACAAAAAGATTTTTGTTTTCATTTTCAACAACAAAATGGTTTTCATTTTCATTTTCAACAAAAGGATTTTTGTTTTCATTTTCAACAACAAAACGGTTTTCATTTTCATTTTCAACAACAAAATGGTTTTTATTTTCATTTTCAACAAAAAGATTTTAATTTTCAACAAAAAGATTTTTATTTTCATTTTCAACAACAATTTGTTTCAAATTTTGATCTCTACGAATATTATCAATCTCAACATTGTTATATCCAGCTTGTTTTAAATCTCCTATCAACACTATTTCCATTTCATTCAAAGGTGGATTTGAAGAAGTGCCTGGATTTGTGCCTATTGAAACATTCTCCATAGCATTGACAGAGGGATTTGAAGACATACCAAGAGTAGTTTGTATAATCATATTAGTTTCCACATTCACCTCTTGCAAATTTGCATTGTCTACATCTATGGTCTCCTCAATGTTTTTATCTTCAATAGTTGTGGAATTGGATGCTTTAGCATTATTCATTGATTGAATCTTTATTCTTCTATCTCTTTGTCTTTTTGCCTCCTTCTCTCTCTTTGCTTCAATTTCTTCAGGGGTTAATACCTTCCTATCTTTTCTCTTATTATGACTTTGTGATCCCATGATTCAAAAATTTATCAAGCATGTACAAATGAATGTCAAAAACTTGAAAGTCTTTCTTCTTTGTTCAAGTCCATCAAACAAGTACCAATTCAACAAATTTTCACTCAAATAGTGTCTCAATGATGGATTCTATCAAAATTCAAACAATATTTGAAGTTGATGGACCTGCAAAAGAAAATAAGATGGTACAGAATGGTGCAAATGTCGTTGTCGGCCGTACTGTAGAGCAAGTTGCAGGGCTGACAGTCATAGTATAGTCTTATTAAAAAAATGGACAAATAATAAATGGGATACCATTTAATAAAATGGGATCCCATTTTGTTTTACATCGGTGGAGTAAGAAACGGGATCCCATTTAGTAGACAGGATCCCGTTTACAAATTGAGATCTCGTTATTTAAAATTTGAATTTTAAGCTCGGGATTTTGTAACTTGATTCGGGAAATGCTTTGGGGACCCGAACCTGACCTCTGGACCTGGTTTGACCTGCAACTTGAAGGACCTTGAAGGTCCTGTCAATGTCACAACAAAATAGTGACTTTGGACATATATCTGAAGGTGTATTTTGAAGAATATTTTGACGAAATTAAAACCCATTATAGATGAGATAGTGTCAATTCTAAATATGTAATTTTTTTTACAGTTGGATTAATTTTTCTATTTTTTAATCAATTTCTGAGGAAATAGGTCCATAAACTTGAATTATCAAGGTTTTTTAGTATTTTAAAAACTTTTTATTAAATTATTTTTTTCTAAAAAATATTGTAGAAAACGTACTTTAGACAATTCTTTTAAATTTTAAAAAAAAATTCAAAAAATGTTAAGTTTAGGTCATCTTATGCATGACGTACATGATGATTTTTTAAAAGACAAAAAATGGCCAATAAAAAATTAATTAAAAAAAAAATTCAATTAAAAATTACAAAAAAATAAGGAAAACATGATTCAGTGAGTTACATATCTTTTCCCAAAAGGATTTTGAAAAATATAATTATTTAGGTCAAAATGTGGATGACGTACACGTACATGGTATAGTAAAAAAAAAGTGACTTTTAAACAGTGGTTTTTTGAAACACCTATTCAAAATCAATTTCTATCATCTGGGTATTGAAACAAATTACATATTTGGAAACTAGACTCCAAGTACTACATTTCATATTTAGTGACTTTTTCGAAGATTCCACATTTAAGTGCTTCAAATTTTTAGGTCAAATGTGACAAATTCTGAAAATTAGGGAAAACACTTCCACTTTTTGGACAATAAGTGGACAACTTCTTGCACACACCTCGATATAACATCTTTATCCTTTGGCTTAAAACAACCTATTATTGGATGACTATATTTTTTAAATATTACTTTATATACAAAATTTAGTAAAAAAAATATGTCTTCTATGCACAAATCAAATTGTAATCTCTAACATAGCATATTAACTTGCATATAATTTCCTATCAATGCAACAATTGCACCTCCCTCCAATGCAAGTGCTAGTTGAATGTTTTTAGTATTTTGTATAAGACTTCACCTTGCCTAAACTATTCAAGGTGTCATCCCATTCCATCCATTTTTATGTGAATTAATGTAATAAATCTCTTTTCTAAAGCAATATAATAGACATTTGTTTATTAAAAATGTATAAATCCATAATCATGAAATAGATAACAAGCATGTGAACTAGGATGAAATCGACCAGTAGTATTCACCACTCAGGCGAGTATAAATAAGCGATGTCTAGGCACCCAAACTCCATGAAAAGAGGATAGGAATCCTCTATCATGGAGTTGTGGCGAGTAACCTCCTACAAACATAGTGTGAGGTGTTGAAGCAAGTTGACACCTTTCAAAACAACTCTAACTACTTTGACACTTTCAAATAGACATGTACCAAGTCACCTAAGTAGTCTTAACTCCTATTGTGTATGCCTAGATAATTAAGCAAAGAGTAATCACACACTCAACTTATAAAGTGCCACTTTACATAAAGTTTAATTAGATCCCTAATTGAACTTAATGTAAAGTGTCACTTTATAAGTTGAGTGTGTGATTACTCTTTGCTTCATTTCCCCCCTTAAAGTGGCACTTTATAAAGTGAGTGCCATGTGAAAAATGAACAACACCATTACTGCCTTTGATTATTTATTTCCCCTCCAAATTTGGCACTTTATAGGAGTGCTTTGTAAGTCACCCAAAAGAGGCATAGACAGGCACTTTATAAGATTAGTGTGATTTTATGCTCTTTGGATTTGCGACGAAAAAACAAGCACTTTGGTAACATAGTGAGCGTCAAACAATTTGGTGGGCATCCTTGATGTGTTTGTTGTTGCAAACAGGGCCAACAAGGACGGCTTTTGTCATTTTGATGAGGCCGAACAGGGGCATCGCTACTATGAGGGACGCCAAAATGACATGTGGAGAGAGTGTCAGGGGTGAGACTGGGTCGATGGTTGGCCTTGTTACAGACCCCACCGCACCTGGTGTTGTGTGGCATTGAATGTCGAATGACGTTTGAATGAGGGGCGTCGATCAATGTTCAGAGAGGGTCGTGGGCGGGCCTTTGTGCAAACCTCAATTGCAATACAGACACTGAACCTTCTTCCATGGGTGCCTTGTTGTGCCTTTCCTCTTCTTCGAAGCTAAACAAAAAATTAACACAGTTAATATAAAAAAATAAACAAAGAAACAACACCTCACAGAATTAGAGCTTGATGCGATTCTTGCCAAATGGGGACAAATTGCACAGCAAAAAAAATGAGAGCCTGAGACTATATTGCAAAACGCGCTAATACCATGTAGAAATCTAGAATCATGAAATAGATAACAAACACATAAATTAGGATGAGATCGACCAGTAGTATTAGCCACTCGGGTGAGTATAAATAAGAGATGTCTGGGTACCCGAACTCCATGAAAAGAGGATAGGACTCCTCTATCATGGAGTTGTGGTGAGTAACCTCCCACAAATGTAGTGTGAGGTGTCGAAGCAAGCCAACACCTCTCAAAACAAATCTAACTAAGTTTTGACAATTTCAAATAGACATGTGCCAAAGTCGCCTAAGTAGGCTTAACTCTATTGTGTACGCCTAGATGATTAAGGTATACACTAACAAAAAAGATAGAGGCCATAAAGTCATGATAAATATAAAAGTATTAGTTGTCTTTATTAATAAATATAAAAATAAAGTATGATTTGTAAAGATCATAAACTTAATGTAAATACTAAAGTAAATAGTGTCACATTATAATGAGTATTATAATAAAAATATCAAATCATGATGAATGTTAAAATAAAACTTATTAAAATGTGATAAATATTAAAATAAAAATTATCAAATCATAATAAATATTAAAATAAGTTTTTCAAATCACAAAAAATATTAAAAATTATCAAAATTTTAAAATATATATTGTCACATTAAAATAAAATTATCAAATCATGATAAATATTAAAATAAAATTATTCAATCTTGATAGGGAAGTCAGAAGATTGGACGAGCGTATTCAGTGGGTACATGGCAACGGTGGACATCCCATCGCAAATTGATGGAAGCGTGTCCTGACGCAAAGATTATCCTGACCGTGCGTGACAAGGAAACATGGTATGACAGTGTAAAGAATACTGTTTACCATGCTAACAAGGAACGCAGTGTAATGAATCCTGTATTAGAACTGGCTAGATTGACGTGGTACGGTTTATTTCACGGGAGGTTCAATCAAGACAGAGAATACACCATGAGTGTGCACGAGTCGCATGTAGAAGCTGTAAAGAATTATGTGCCTGTTAGTTTGGCATGGGAGGGTTTATCTCACGGGAGGTTCGAAGACAGAGACTACGTCATGAGTGTGTATGAGGAGCATGTGGAAGCTGTGAAGAATTATGTCCCTGCTCATAAATTACTTGTATTCAATGTAAAGGAAGGATGGGCTCCTCTTTGTAATTTCTTGGGCGTTCCTCTGCCTCCCGCTGATACACCATTTCCTCACTCCAACGATACAGCGCAGTTTCTCAAGCGCCGTCTGAAAAACCTATAAAATTGTGTTAAGTTTATTTTAGACCGATATGTAAGGAGTTTTAAGCAGGGACAATGTTTTAAGTAGAGTGAGTTTAATGAAGATGTAGTATTATATGCATCTTTGGCCAATAGGTCAAGACAACTTTTTTAATACCTGACAAAATGTTATCTTTATCAATGAATGTGAATAATGTTGAATAACTGCTGTATATTTTTCTTTGTTGAAAATAGTGCCGGCCAAAATTTTTGCCTTGCTCTGTAATGTTTTGTAATGTTTGTATTTTTTCACAACTTATTTTCTATTTTTTATTGCCCTATGGTTCATTGTAAATGGGTCTACAAGACCAAATATGCAGTTGATGCTTTAATTGATAAGTATAAAGCATATCTTGTCACCAAGGGTTTTGCACAGTTGATGGTATTGATTAGTAAGATCTACTTTTTCCTCTATTGCAACGATGGATTCTATTCACCTTGTACTTCCCCTTTTTACATCATAGGATGGTCCATACACCAAATGGGTGTAAAGAGTGTTTTTCTACATGGTCATGTTCATGAAGAAATTGGTTGATAGCTTTTTGTATCTAACACATAGGCATCTTAATCTATCCTTTCTAGTTGGTCTTGTTTCTTAGTTCTCTCAAGATCATTAGTAGTAGGCCACCAAGTGTATTCTAAGGTGTATTCAAGACACTAGACACTTTGACATTTAGTACACATTTGGAGCTTCTTAGCTTGTGGGTTTCATTGACTCAAATTAGGCCAATGATGTTAATGTTCGGGATTCTACCTCTAGTTTTCTTTATTGATGTGGTTCTAGTCCTATTGCATGGTCTTGCAAAAAGCAATATGCTATTGCTTTATCATCTATGGAGGCCCTGAGTATCAAGAAGTATTTTTAGCTAGCTAGGAGGTTCTTTGGCTTCACCAATTGTTGACTAAGCTTAGTTTTCTACAGGTTCATCCCACTACTCTTTGGTTTGATAATCAAAGTGTTATTCACATTTCTTGCGATCTAGTGGAGCATTAGCATATAAACTAAATTAAGATCCACATTCACTTCATTTGATAGTTCATCTACGATGGTTTTCTTAGCTTGGAGTAGCTACCTACAGAGGAGCAGGTTGCAGACATTTTAACTAGACCTTTAGCATTGCCTCATTATCTTTTGTTGTGATCAATCATTGGGATGAAGGATGTTTCGAGGTTAGGGGGTCATCCTAAGTCCTCATTCCTTCATTGGTCATATTGTACATGGGTACCTAATTGGGCCTAGTTATTGGGACTCATATTTTAGGGTTTTTCCCATTCTTTTTTTCTCTCTCCATGAGTTATACTTTAAAATGGGGTGTTGAATAATAACATAATGTCACTACATCTAGGTTAATGTATTCCACTAGGGTAGAATAATTTCCATTTATATTTTATTTTTCATTCAATTTTAAGCACACTTATGTAGTTGTGTCAATTAGTTTTCTACCCATGACTTATGTACCTAGATAACACTTATCTAGTTAGAGTTAATTAATTCCCCTCCTAATTGGGAGTGATTGTGAGTTTATCTCCTACCTCTTGGACATGTCATCTCCTTGGTTCATGGATCTAAAAGATCTATATATTTGTAAGAATTTATTTTGTAATGTAATCTTTTGTTTACATCCTTAGTATAGATAGTTCTTATTTTGCATCAGTTACTTGTTTTCTTGCAGCTTATGTGGCTTATTTTCATTCATCTTGTTCTTGGTTTCCATGTATGTCAGATTCTCTTTGAATCTTTTAGTAGTGATGCTTCAAAAAATAAAGATTAATATTGTGTTGTGATGTTCACAACACGCCCCATTATGCTCCTTAGCAAAATGGAGACCCCTGCTGATGTTTGCTTTTTGCTTCTGCTTGTGTTTTTTCTGCTTTCTGGCGGTCTGGTAAAAATGAAGGTCAGGTGCATCATCATCATAATATTGCATAAGGTAGGTCATCATCATGAGGTCAGTTTGTCAAAGTTCATATTTTGTTTCTATGACCTCATATTTAGAAAGAGCTTGAAATTTCATGCAGGTTTTCCTTTTACTTCACTTGAAAATTCTTCCATATGTGAAAGTTATGCACGGTCAAAGTTTTGGTCAAACCTGATATTCGCAGGAGTGTCATCATCATATTAGAACCCCCCCCCGATAATATCCTGAGGTTCGAATATCATGATGACATCAACCTTAAGTCAAGGTAAGTTCCCCGTCGAGCAGTCTTTGTATCGCGAGCATCATCATGATATTTCAACATTACCTAATCATATCATGCTGATCACCCTTAGAAAATCCACCTTCGGCATATTTGCATGCGCATGTTATAATCCTATCGCAAGGTCATCATCATGATATTTGCTGAAGTTTGAAATATGATGATGACGACTTCACATCATCCTGTTCTTTCACGAGGGTCATATTCGCTGAAATTCGCTAAGTAGTGGAGACATCATCATCATAATTCGATAAGAGGACCATCATGTTCATATCCTCCTGATCTCCGGTTAGCGAATATCATGATGATCACCCTATCTATTCAGAAGAAGTTGATATTGCATTCCTCAACATCATGATCATATTTTACAATATCACCCTAGCGCAAATATCATGATAACCTCAACTTATCCTTGTGCTCCGAAAACGAAGTATGATGATGACGTCATCATCATATTTTTATCCTGTCCTATTGTCAAGATCATCATGATCTTGTTTGTTCACCTGATATTTCGCAAAGTCCTCCTGCCGATGAAATACAACCTTTTACAAATATCCTGATGATCATCATCATCACATTTTCCCTTCGGCAGGATTTTTCCCAAACATGATCCGGTTGGCGAAATATCATGATGACGTCATGTTTTAAGTTTAACGAAGGCCCCGGATATCATGATGACGTCATGTTTTAAGTTTAACGAAGGCTCCGGATATCATGATGACGTCATCCCGATCTAATAAACGAAGAAGTAAATATCCTGATGATCATCATCATCACCTTTTTTTCTTCAGCAGGATATTTTCCAAAGCACAATCCGGTTCACAAATATGATGATGATGATCATCATCATGATCTTTCGAGAGGGTTACCTTGGCCGCAAAAAGGGTCATATTACGTTCATCATCCTGATCATGCTCCTTTGGTGACCCGATATCACAATCATCCCCTGATCTTAACGAATATGACGATGACGTCATCCTTAGCATTTCAATGAAGCCCGAATATCATGATGACGTCACCATCATCTTCCTTTCCTCGGCAACATGACCATATTCGTATCCTCCCATTCTTCTTCAGCATGATGATGATGACGATGTTGTTCTTTTCCCTGATATACAGAAGCCGAATATCATGATGACATCATCTGGACCTTCAGGAAGGGAGAGCATCATATTTCTAGAATATCATGATGATGAAGTATATCGACCAACATGTTTTTTGACGCACCGACAGCGATGATCATGCCGATGGGCGGGAAATGAGGCGGTGGAATTTTAAAGTGTTTTTTTTTGGCACCTCTGGCATTTTTTGGTCAGCGATGGTTGACCCGATGAATCTTGAGCAGTCTGAACGCATTTTGGACGCGTTTTGAAGAGTTTTCTGGATCCGATTTTCCACGATTTTGCACCGTCACCTGGATTTAAACGCTTATTTTAATTTCCTACTGTTTTACGTGATAAATGAGATACTTATTGCTTGTCTTGTCTTGCAGGCTTGCAGTTGAGGAAGCAGCTGGAAAGTCAGCGCAGTGACCTCATGGAGGACAGAAGATCTGATCTCAGGAGCAAGAAGATAAGGATAAAGTGCGAAAAGTCAAAACCATTCAAGTGAAAGACAGAGTTGCAGCTGGAGGTATTGTCACAAAAGACAAACAGAAGTTATTGCCCAGCTGCCGGAACTTCTCAGAAGGGGCAATATTTCGCCCAGATTTGACACTGCTCAGAGATATTTTTGAGAACTGGTTCACCTGTATTTATTGCTGTAACCAGAGGTTTGAACCAGGGGTTCAGTTAGGTTTTTGCTGTAGTGAGGACAATCAGAATGTTATATATTGTGCCTCTCTACACTGTAATACTTTACAACAGGGACTACAACAGGGATTTTTAGGGCCTACAACAGAGATTTCTAGAAAAACACAGTTAGCTTAGCATAGTTTAGAAGTAGAAGAAGGAGGTCGCCTGTTTGTCTGCAGTAAGGTGCGCGTGGAATGTCTGGCTGCCTTACTGTATCTGTAAAGCTTGTAAGTTCTCTGTAGTATGATCAATGAAACTAAGAGTCATTCTTACATTGTAAATCATGTATGGCTATTCGTTTCTAATACAATAGAATCTGGAGTTCTGCATCTATCTTCTGAGTGTTCTCCTGCTCTTCTTTGTGTTTTGAAATATCTTCTTTGAGAGCTTGCAATTTTAAATGTATGTTTGTGAAAATGCTCAGCACTTACATTTAGGGTTTTTACTGTGGATTTGATCAAACTACTGTGGTATTTACATAGTGCATAACAGAAACACTTAGATCCTTCGGTAGATTAAGTGAGGTATAGATTAGATCTCTCTAACTTTTCCCAACCCATCTGAAATATTTAGCTGAAAACGTAGAAATCCAAAGGAAATTGTCTCAAACTTGAGGAAGCATGCATAACAGAGCTATAAGTAGACAGTTTTCATAAACAGATCAAGAAGAAAGCTGCAAAAAATCCAAGAAAACCCTCTGAAACTTGCAGCCCAGTAACACTTGTATGCAAATGAACAGAATACTTGTTGAAATCTATGACCTCTTTGCATATTCTTAGTCCATTAAAACATCAAACAAACCTAAACTACGTAAGGCCCCTTGAACATTACAGCTTCACATTGACCAACTGAACTTGACCAACCGAACCATTGTAGACTTGGGATTAGTTGAATCTTAAATGATTCCTTCTCATCTTTCAAGTATAGTTACAGTTCATGTCATGTGAATTTTAACTTATTGTTATGATTGCATCAAAACAATCATCAACAGTTTTCTGGCGCTAGAAGGAGGGCTAGAAGACTGTATAACACAATCATCAACAGTTTTCTGGCGCTAGAAGGAGGGCCTGATTTGGTTTAGGGTTAAAATTCTGAGTTTAAATGCTATATTCTGAGATATGTTAGATCTCATAAAATTTCAAAAGGCCTAAAAGGGTGAAAAGAAGGTCCCATTTTTTTTTTTAATGGACACATATGGGGACATTTTTCAAGTTAACAGTCCTTTATTTCAGGGAGCTTTGAATGAACAGTTTTATTCTCAAAGTTTATCTAATTTTTGTTTGTCTAGTTGTTGCAGGATACACCAGACTATTGAACACAATGAACTTAAATGTTTAACATTCCTCACTAGGATAGATTCATATTTGAAAGGACTAATTATTTTTTCAGATGTGTTCAGGGCTGAAAGCTGGCAGGAAAAAGAAATTTTGCAGCAACAAGCTAATACAACACTAGAAACTAATAGGTGGTTAGAAAATACAATAGAAAAATCAATTCTGGAAGGGAATGATAATAGAGCATCTTTCCTTAGGTCATATTATGGAGGGATTGATAGTAGGTCTCTACTTCCTAATACAGGAAAAGGGGAATGCAAGTATAAATCTTGAAAATCTTGTAGAAAGGAAACCATTTGTCAGGATAAGGTTTTTATTGCTGATCCTAATGCTTTTGGTAAAGATAGTAAAACATCTTTCCTTGAGTCATTTTATGGAAAGGAGAAATGTGGGCAAATGAAAAAATTAGAGTGCACTGAAATTGATGAGATCCCTACTATAAAAACTAGTAAAATCATAGAGGAGAAAGTAAATCCCAATCCCATGACTGATTTCTCTGAATTGAATGACCAAGTTCAGGATTGTTGCAGGTTAATAGAAGCAGACTCCACACTGGACGATAAATGTGAGTCAGTTGATGACCAATTCTTAAAAATTGAAAATACAGAAGATCATAGAGCTGCTGTGCATAATCAGACATCCCCCCCATGTCATGTTGAAAATAAAATAGGGGAGTACTCCTGTCGATCTAAAGATGTCATCCCACCTTTACTCTCAAGTGATTTAGAAATGATTAATTTCTGTATATCAGATGATGATCAAGATACTTACTTAAGTGCTGATGTGCAGGAAACTAATGAGAACATTGAGAGGTGTGCTAAATTTGAGGATAAACTGAACATCCAGAATGAAGGAACAAAGCTGGATGAAGATGAAGAAATGATACATCTAGAGTCATTCATCTTTCAACTTGAAAAAGGACTAGACATAGAGCTGGGCAACGAAAATGTAGAGCTAAATGAAAAGCCAGCTATTAATAAACAAGTGTGTTCCACAGAGCTAAAGGCACATCAGGTTGTCTCTTTCCTTTCCTTAGTAAACAATGATAGATGCTATTTTGATTATGGAAATTCAAGAGATAGGACATGCATATGGATTAATCATAAACCTGATGAGCAGCCTCAGTTACTAGTTAAGAGCTATTCTGATAAACACATTGAATTTAGAATATCAGAATTTTTTTCAGAATTCAAAGATAAATCTGCTAGGATGAGAACCATAACCAGTACCCTATTACTCCTGCACAATTTAAAGAAATATGCAAATAGGGGTGTTCTTGGGTCTTTTTCCTGGGTTTCAGTTTGCCTTGGAGAGGCTTGTATATAGTCTGGTAGGTTAGTTGTTTTGTTTTGTTTTGCTTTTTTTTCTTTTTTAGGTTAGTTGTTTGTATAGTTCCTTCTTGTTGTTTTTGCTTTTTGTTTCTTTCTGTTTGTACAGTTTCTTCTTTTGTTGTGTTGTTTGTATAGCCTGTTTGTTTGGTTTGTTTGTTGTCTCCTCAGCAGGGATCTTTATTTTACTATAGAGTATTAAGGAGCAAAACTAGCAACCATTCAAAACAGTATATAATTTAGGATATTCAAGTTAATCATTTGCAATTTACACATAACCTGTCACTGTCATGAATGTAGAGAGTTGTTCATCTTCTGAAGTTTTGTATTCAATAAACGTGATTGAGAATTCGAAGCAGGTTTCTCACGATGACACACCTAAAATCCTTGGGTTTGTTGAACCTACCAGTGTAGATATTAGGTGAAAAATTAGAGGTCACCCTTGCTACCATTACAATTCTCAGCTTAATTTCAGCAAGTGTCCACTCCTTGCATCATGAAGTTACAAATTGCTATATCTTATGAAATCTTTCAAAATTAGAAAACAAAAAAAAATAATAAATAAATAAATAAATAAAGCGGATTATACTGAAAATCTAGATTAAGCCATCTAAGTAACTCTACCGGGGCTATGGACGCTCGCTGGTAGTGGGGCTCTACTTAGGAGAATTGTAACGATAACCTTGCCGGGGCTATAGACGCTCGCTGGCAGCAAGGCTCTATCCGGTCGGCTATGAGGGAATATCCTCACCTACGTAGGCTAATGTCAGTCACTGGTTTGTTCAACCGATCTTCAAGATGAGGATAATTAATCACATGCACACAACTAAACTGAAAATGGAAATTCATGCATCTTTATTGAATACTTTGAGTCTTAAGCTGAATAGTAATTTGCAGGAAAAGATAGTTGGAAGTTATGAGTTCATTTCATCTAGTTTCCTTGAACACTCTGAATTTAATTATTTTGTTTTGGTTGCTAGTTGTTGTGATGTTCACAACACGCCCCATTATGCTCCTTAGCAAAATGGGGACCCCTGCTGATGTTTGCTTTTTGCTTCTGCTTGTGTTTTTTCTGCTTTCTGGCGGTCTGGTAAAAATGAAGGTCAGGTGCATCATCATCATAATATTGCATAAGGTAGGTCATCATCATGAGGTCAGTTTGTCAAAGTTCATATTTTGTTTCTATGACCTCATATTTAGAAAGAGCTTGAAATTTCATGCAGGTTTTCCTTTTACTTCACTTGAAAATTCTTCCATATGTGAAAGTTATGCACGGTCAAAGTTTTGGTCAAACCTGATATTCACAGGAGCGTCATCATCATATTAGAACCCCCCCCGATAATATCTTGAGGTTCAAATATCATGATGACATCAACCTTAAGTCAAGGTAAGTTCCCCATCAAGCAGTCTTTGTATCGCGAGCATCATCATGATATTTCAACATTACCTAATCATATCATGCTGATCACCCTTAGAAAATCCACCTTCGGCATATTTGCATGCGCATGTTATAATCCTATCGCAAGGTCATCATCATGATATTTGCTGAAGTTTGAAATATGATGATGATGACTTCACATCATCCTGTTCTTTCACGAGGGTCATATTCGCTGAAATTCGCTAAGTAGTGGAGACATCATCATCATAATTCGATAAGAGGACCATCATGTTCATATCCTCCTGATCTCTGGTTAGCGAATATCATGATGATCACCCTATCTATTCAAAAGAAGTCGATATTGCATTCCTCAACATCATGATCATATTTTACAATATCACCCTAGCGCAAATATCATGATAACCTCAACTTATCCTTGTGCTCCGAAAACGAAGTATGATGATGACGTCATCATCATATTTTTATCCTGTCCTATTGTCAAGATCATCATGATCTTGTTTGTTCACCTGATATTTCGCAAAGTCCTCCTGCCGATGAAATACAACCTTTTGCAAATATCCTGATGATCATCATCATCACATTTTCCCTTCGGCAGGATTTTTCCCAAACATGATCCGGTTGGCGAAATATCATGATGACGTCATGTTTTAAGTTTAACGAAGGCCCCGGATATCATGATGACGTCATGTTTTAAGTTTAACGAAGGCTCCGGATATCATGATGACGTCATCCCGATCTAATAAACGAAGAAGTAAATATCCTGATGATCATCATCATCACCTTTTTTCCTTCAGCAGGATATTTTCCAAAGCACGATCCGGTTCCCAAATATGATGATGATCATCATCATCATGATCTTTCGAGAGGGTTACCTTGGCCGCAAAAAGGGTCATATTACGTTCATCATCCTGATCATGCTCCTTTGGTGACCCGATATCACAATCATCCCCTGATCTTAACGAATATGACGATGACGTCATCCTTAGCATTTCAATGAAGCCCGAATATCATGATGACGTCACCATCATCTTCCTTTCCTCGGCAACATGACCATATTCGTATCCTCCCATTCTTCTTCAGCATGATGATGATGACGATGTTGTTCTTTTCCCCGATATACAGAAGCCGAATATCATGATGACATCATCTGGACCTTCAGGAAGGGAGAGCATCATATTTCTAGAATATCATGATGATGAAGTATATCGACCAACATGTTTTTTGACGCACCGACAGCGATGATCATGCCGATGGGCGGGAAATGAGGCGGTGGAATTTTAAAGTGTTTTTTTTTGGCACCTCTGGCATTTTTCGGTCAGCGATGGTTGACCCGATGAATCTTGAGCAGTCTGAACGCATTTTGGACGCGTTTTGAAGAGTTTTCTGGATCCGATTTTCCACGATTTTGCACCGTCACCTGGATTTAAACGCTTATTTTAATTTCCTGCTGTTTTACGTGATAAATGAGATACTTATTGCTTGTCTTGTCTTGCAGGCTTGCAGTTGAGGAAGCAGCTGGAAAGTCAGCGCAGTGACCTCATGGAGGACAGAAGATCTGATCTCAGGAGCAAGAAGATAAGGATAAAGTGCGAAAAGTCAAAACCATTCAAGTGAAAGACAGAGTTGCAGCTGGAGGTATTGTCACAAAAGACAAACAGAAGTTATTGCCCAGCTGCCGGAACTTCTCAGAAGGGGCAATATTTCGCCCAGATTTGACACTGCTCAGAGATATTTTTGAGAACTGGTTCACCTGTATTTATTGCTGTAACCAGAGGTTTGAACCAGGGGTTCAGTTAGGTTTTTGCTGTAGTGAGGACAATCAGAATGTTATATATTGTGCCTCTCTACACTGTAATACTTTACAACAGGGACTACAACAGGGATTTTTAGGGCCTACAACAGAGATTTCTAGAAAAACACAGTTAGCTTAGCATAGTTTAGAAGTAGAAGAAGGAGGTCGCCTGTTTGTCTGCAGTAAGGTGCGCGTGGAATGTCTGGTTGCCTTACTGTATCTGTAAAGCTTGTAAGTTCTCTGTAGTATGATCAATGAAACTAAGAGTCATTCTTACATTGTAAATCATGTATGGCTATTCGTTTCTAATACAATAGAATCTGGAGTTCTGCATCTATCTTCTGAGTGTTCTCCTGCTCTTCTTTGTGTTTTGAAATATCTTCTTTGAGAGCTTGCAATTTTAAATGTATGTTTGTGAAAATGCTCAGGACTTACATTTAGGGGTTTTACTGTGGATTTGATCAAACTACTGTGGTATTTACATAGTGCATAACAGAAACACTTAGATCCTTCGGTAGATTAAGTGAGGTATAGATTAGATCTCTCTAACTTTTCCCAACCCATCTGAAATATTTAGCTGAAAACGTAGAAATCCAAAGGAAATTGTCTCAAACTTGAGGAAGCATGCATAACAGAGCTATAAGTAGACAGTTTTCATAAATAGATCAAGAAGAAAGCTGCAAAAAATCTAAGAAAACCCTCTGAAACTTGCAGCCCAGTAACACTTGTATGCAAATGAACAGAATACTTGTTGAAATCTATGACCTCTTTGCATATTCTTAGTCCATTAAAACATCAAACAAACCTAAACTACGTAAGGCCCCTTGAACATTACAGCTTCACATTGACCAACTGAACTTGACCAACTGAACCATTGTAGACTTGGGATTAGTTGAATCTTAAATGATTCCTTCTCATCTTTCAAGTATAGTTACAGTTCATGTCATGTGAATTTTAACTTATTGTTATGATTGCATCAAAACAATCATCAACATATTGAATGCAACATTTCAGTAGAATTGGAACAAGTCAATGATGTGAAGGTCAAACAAACAAGACAACAAGAGATCCCTCTCTTCCAAATGATCAAAGCTAGTCAAGTACCTTCCTAAGGAAAATGGTTCGTAGAGGCTCAAGTTGCAAGTCAATTTCCACATCTTTTACTACACTTGCCTACAATAGGGACCATTGCTCTTCAAAGAGGGGTTCAATTGATCTTGGAGGATTTGACCCACTCAATTATACCAAAATCTTAGGTGCTACATGGTGACCTTCACAATTTTGTTAGAAAGATCTTCATCCTAGTTGGCAACTCAATTCCAAACTACGTGCATCATAACTCCATGTCAGCATCACCACACAACTTGACATGTCATTGTCAATTATAAGTAGTTGTGATGGTTGCAATTGGAATATGAACAATCATGTTCTAACTAATGGCTCATATCCCTACCCTTTTGTATAAATATGTTCATATACATTCTTTGTAGTAGTTAGACAATCAAGGGAGAATAAGAAGGGCATAACCAAACACATCCATTCTCACAAATCATGTAATAACTAAACATAATATAATCCTTTTGTTATAGTTCTAATTTGGTTGTTATTGTCTTCTTTCCATTTCTATTATATCATTACATGTATAACCTAATCAAATCTCTTTGATTAGGTTGTCTATTGGGATTTACATCTAGGTCCTAAATCATTGGTATCACAACAATCTCACTTCATGTCATTTACAAGTTCAATATTATGGTGATAATTGAATAACTATCTATATTTGTATGCCACTTAGATAATCTCTTAATACAATAAGTTAGGGAATGAAACATGTGACCATCATACTTTCCTTCATGACCTCAAATGGCCTATGACAAAATATCAACCACACCAACATTGGAGATGTTCCAAAAGATAACAAAGGATGCTTTTGTAAAGGCAACATAAATAATTGGAGGAGCAACATGCACATGAAAGAGCATTAATTACCTAGATTAATTGGAGCAAGGTAAATAAATGTTGCAATAAAATGAATATTAAAAATTAAATAAGAAGGATCAAGCACTTAGTCCTGTGAACTATGATGAATAAGTAAACATGAAACCAAATACAATTTGATCACCTTGGTATTATAAAATATATATGCTCTTGATCTAAAGAATGTTTCAAGATTGTGAAAAATACTAAACTCCTCAAATTAAATTTGTGTTTTGCAAGATCGATCCTATGCTCCACCGTAATACACTAATGCATAGAAGTGATCTAAATTCACATGATCAAATTAGCTTAACTATTGACCATTGGGATCTATGTCACCTGAAACTCTAAGATTTCTTATGTATAACGACTAACAATATTGAAAAACAACTTGGATAGATTGCTAGAATGCAAGCATTGTGTTCTCCTAGATTGACCCACTTGATTACATTGAATAATATATAAGACAATACCGAGAGGTGTAGGTATCCTAGTTAAATTTGATTAATTTACATACTTAAAGTAGCTATTTGAGCCTCTTTCATTTTTTATATAAAAAATATTAATTTTTTTTACTGAATTATTATGATATACATCCATGCTTTCACGATGCATTTGTAGAGTAGGCATTGCCATATTTCTGATAGGGTTGTCAAATCAAAATAAATATTAATATTTATTTAATAGGATTGCAAAGCCCCGACATCATAAGGGATGTGGTCGAGATCGTGCCTTGCGCAAATTTGGCGGAATGGATAGCCCTCATTTCTTGGCTCTTAGCTGAAGAGGTGTGCTTGCAGGCTTCATGCCCCTGCTGGGCCCCTCCATAAAAAAAATTGAATTTTAGATTAAATCAAATTAGGATAAATATGATAGTTTTTGCAAGTCAATAAATAGGGTTAGCAATGCATATGGTGGCAGCCCACTGCACTACTATTGGATAACTATATATGATCCTATAGGTTCTAACTTTTGCATAACTTATCACAAGACATTTCCAAATCTAGATTTGTTACCTAGTTAAAATGAGAAAGAAACATATTTTCCAAATCTAGATAGTCTTTTACGTTCTGTTATACAGACTCTACACTTGGTTTTCACCTTATCGGATGATTTGATTGACAGAGTGTGCAGGGGAGAATCTAAAGCTAAAGGTAATAGGGGCCTGCTTTGGCCAAACTAGCACATCATCATTGAAAGTTGCATTGTACTGTAATGTTGATAAGGAAGTTAGAAGATTGGAACAATGTATTTAGTGGGTACATGGCAACAGTGGACTTCCCATCAATGTATCCCAAATTGATGGAAGCGTATAGATTTTTTATTTTTTTTCTAAAGACTTCTATTTAAAAATTCATTCTAGTCTCTTTGTCTGAGAATTCTATGTGAGCATGACACTATCACTCATTTATTTATTTTATATTTATTTGGTTTGAAAAATGTTTTCACAACAAAAATGGTGAGAACATTTTAATATTTTTTTATTTAATTATGGGAATGGTGATGCTCATAGCTATTGTACAAGATCTAGATAGCTAGATCTTTTATTTCACATTTTATATTTTTACAAGTTCTCAACACTTAACTCTAAGAAAAATAAGATGGTATTATAACTTAATTGCAACACGAATATTTTATTTTGTACTTCACATTAGTTTTATATTGAGCAACCTTTATTATTCTATTTTTAAGGATTTAGCACACTATTTGTCACGTCTCAAACTTTGATGCATTCTGAGCTTACTATAATTAGAACTATTTTATGAATAATTGTGTGTCGATTACATCAATATTATTTTATTTTGAAATAATGAGGAAATATAGTGAATATTACTTTATTTTTAAATAATTAAATATAATGCTTCAGCTATGCTTTGACTATTTGGACACTAACCTATTAATGAAAAATTTGAGTTTCATGAGTTGCAGGTCATCAAAGACAAGGGTGTGGTTAAGGTAGAGGTGGTTAGCTACTTGGCAGGATTAGGATGGAGTGGACTCTCTCTTGTACACACTCACTTAGATCATATTGTATCATGATATAATGCATCATTTAATGGTTTCATTTTTTTTTAATATAACCATGTCTGAATTCCTGGCATTGTTCTAATGTTGGTGTGATTGGTGGTTTGTGGTTAATTATGAAAGTAATCTTGATTTTTGTGTGCATTCTTTTAATATAATAATAATAATTATTTATACATATATATGTAGTGCCTCTCCATGCTCACCTTGGATGAGTAGGTGATCGGGCTAAGGAGCAAGGAGAAGAAGGTAAAATACTCAGAATACTTAGGGTATGTTAGACATGTGGATGGTAGGTTTATTGTTTTGATGACACTCAGTTATGTTACTATGATGACACTATTGATACTTTATTCTTATGATTAGAACACTATGCTTATGTTATGATCAGTTATGAGTTAATCGGTTATGTAGATTAGTTCGACTATGTGATTTATGTGACTATCTAGCTACGTGTTATCTGGTTGTTTAGTTACGGATGAATTTGTGTGAAGGGGCAATGTAGTATTACTCATGCTGAGTACCCTACTATGTTGCGATTCCCTGTCATAGTGGACCTGTTGGATGATTATATATACATGTTTGTATTCAACACTTTTGCTTTGCCTCAGGATTGCAAGTACCAAGCATCGACTCCACCTGAATTGGTAGATCTAAGCATGCCTTTATACCAATGGAAGTTGTGGAATGGAGATGACATGAGGTCCCTCAATTGACATCATTCTCGATGAGGATGAGTTCTCATTCCTAAGTTTGTCAGTTTGGTCAATTGGTGCATGACTATGAGTCTCTTTTATTCTTTAGTATGTTGTTGTTGGAGAATGTTTGGTATGTAGTTTGAATTGTTTATATTTAGTAAAATTGTGATGAAATTCCTCTTGCTTCTTATCACCATCTTATTGTAGTTGCCTTCTATCATAGAGGTTAGGAGAACTCTAATCTTTGACTATCTAGGATTGATATGCACTTTACCCACCAAAAATTGCAATCAAGTCTTTGTGTGAATGTTGTGAGAGTATTCTGAGCTCCATTGTAGAATTGAACTTGCCAACCATAGTGATGCATAACATAATCAATAATTGTGGTAGCAATTACACTTTCATCTCTAGTTGCTAGGTTTTTATTAGCAATGGGCATGGTCTCTTCCTTTGAAGCTGAATTTTTTTTAGAGATGCATTACAACATGGCACAATATCTAGTATTGGTGCACTGTCTAATTTTGGTGAATCATTCTAACTGATTTTCCTCTAGAGATTGTAAGAAGGGCATTTCAACTATAGTATTGGTGCAGCATCTATTATTTGCATCCATTAATTTTGATAGAGGCACTAAAAATAAGTGGATAGATCGGCCAATTTAAAGAGCTAGTTTTGAATGATTTAATTTCCATTTAATGTGATAGGTTTGTAGATAACAGCATTATGGCATGTGCCTGCATAATTTTTTATGTTTATATTAGCTAAAAAAGAGACTTAGTTTATATATATATATATATATATATATATCATTTATGGACATCTGTTTAGACCTTTGTATACTTCTATAATTACTATACCCTATATTTAGTAATCACTTCAGGGAATCTAAGGGGATGTCCAGGGTGCCAAGAGTAGGTATTCAGCAATCAACATAGCTCTAAAGATAGAACATGGCGAATATCACAGAGATTTAAAAAAATGCTCAAACCCTCGATATTTAGGGGGGAATGGAAGGTAAAAGGGAATGCAATTGGTAGGAGTGAACTCCATTCATGTGGGGGGAAACATCACTATCTGGAAGAGATCGAATATAGCCAATTTGGAAGGCAGCAGGAGGAAAATACAGTTAAAAGTAAATAACACCATGGAGGATATCAAATCATGAACCTTGATGTGATCTGAAAGGGACTGCGAACAACAATCAAATGAGTCACCGTTGTGGAGTCGATTGAAGGTTGTGGAGGAAATCTGCTTCTTCGAAGGGCACTCGAATTAAGAGAGGTTACCTTCTCATAAACTTGAAGGTATGTAGAATTTCTTTACGCTTCGATGGATGTCCATTCATTATTACTGGTGTCATTTACTAAAGCCATGAATTCTAGAAAACTCTATTTCTATCTTTCTATATTAAATGTTTTGTTAAACGGTGCATGAGAACCTAGGCTTTGCCCACCAGCTGCATTACTGAATGCTTCTAAATCCTTAATTCAAATCCATTTTCTGCACATCGTGCAATCATTGTAACAGGCAAAGTTAGGATTCTATGTGTGTTGAATGAAATCTCTTCTTTCTCTAGAGATTTGTAAGGGCACGATATTATCCAATAACATTTATATAAGAGTAAAATAGTGTTTAGATTGTCTCTCGCTATATGAGAAAATCACAATGGGAATTTTCTAATCCGCAGATGTCCTTATCGACGTATTCCTTAAACCTTCGTAGGCGTAAGTGCTAGTTTATATTGGAGTCTAGCTTCTACATCTGGTCTAAGAGTACATACAGGTATCAATTACCATCTTCATTTTGTTTCCATTGCTCTCAAAATCTCTGTTTGGAGACTCAACCTTGCATGCTGGGCTGCAATCACCTAAATCAACTATAACAAGAAAGTAGTAGTCCACAGGTGCATAACTCAGATAAAATATTTCCCTAGGAAGTGCCTTAGAATTTGTTGTATTGTAGCTGGGATCATCGTCATAGGAGTTGATCTTAAATTAAAGGGTAGATTTCTTTATGGATGGGATTCCCATATGGCAGCCATAGCTAAAGCCCATTGAGTTTTCTTTGATTTCCATAGGAAGAAGTTGGCTTGTCACAAAAAACAATGTGGGTAATGATCTCCATTTCCCAAATTTGAATTTTACATGGAACTAATGATCAAATAAACGTTGTTTGTTTTGATCATTAATATCTTTCTATTTTCAAAGCACATATAATTATAGTGTACAATTAAATATTATCATATATCTTGAACCTCCTATCATATCATTGGGCAGTGAATTTTTTAGAGTTGTTTTATATGTCGACCTACCCTTCTTTGGATAGTGTTTAATGCTCAGTCGCTAGTATCGAACAATTCTTATATATATATATATATATATATATATATATATATATATATATATATATATATATATATATATATGCTTAATTAAAGATGTAGTTATATCTACCTTTTAGAGACCTATTCTTCTAATTTAATAATAGAAGATATTAGTTTAGCCCTTTCATAAGTTTTTGTTTCTTGGAATCACCAAGTTACGAATTTTAAACATCATGTCAAGTTAATGCTTGGTAATAAATTAAAGTATTCCCTTTCTAGGAAAGATGGGAAGAAATATTTTAGGTAATTGGTCTATGTAATATATTTTGGTGTATAAGTTTTTTCATTAGATAATTAAAAACTTTATGTGAGCCAAAACTTTGAGTAAAGATGAAATAGATACCTTACAAATATAATAATGTAGGTAACTAGTTTCTTTGATATGAATATCTTAAACAATGATGATGGTATTGAAGGTTAATGTTTCAGTATTAAGAACTTGTCTCCCATCAGGTTTTGAGTTAGTATTGTTGATGAAATTAAGCCTAAGGTGTCAAGTAAATTATATTATTTCTGATCTTGAATGTTTTGGGCATGGTAATGATTTGAACTACATATAGTTAGTACATGATTGCTCCTTGAGAAGATGCATGATGAAATACATTATGTTACCTTAATTGTGTGTATGTATTTTCTTTCTATACATTGTCGTATGATGAATAGGTCCTTGGATTATGGAATAAGACTAATGAAAAGTCCATATTAAACTAGTCACTCAACTTTAACGAATGTTCATTAATGGATGTTTTGTTTATGTTTGGTTGTCCATTTATTTTGATTTGGATTTACATGTTGACTAGATTAACATAATAGAAAGTGGGTTTGGATAGTATCTTGTATGACTAATTTTCTGTTAGAGAATATTTGGTAAACCTTCAAGTTGTTTGAGTTAGAATTATATATTAGAATATTATTGTTGTGTATTGTTCGGATAGAGTTACTTTATGATAAGTGGGTTAATGTTAGATTCCTTGAGACCCATATTTAGTGAGTCATATCTTATGTCATATTTTGTGGTGTTGTGATTGAAATAATGTTGAATGGTCTTAGTTTATGATAAGCATTTAAGTGTGATGGTGGAACCATGGTGTTTTATGGTGTCGAATGTTTATGGAACTATGTGGATGATTGTCATCTGAGTAAGCTTATGTAAGATTGTTATGAGTCAAATAGGTTGATTCCGGAGGCCTAGGAGAGTATGTTCATGTGGGGGTTGGCTCTGTGTGCATCTTGTGAGTTGAATGAAATGTATTCTTGAAATATGGTTTCTTATTCATGTTGGTATGATACATGTGCAAGATGGGTAATGTCTTACTCAGAGTACCTATTCTTGTGGTTTTGTCTTGAACTCATGTTGATGTCATGTTCGTGATGTGGTTCTAGAGTCCTTGAATGTTGGGGTTCATTATTGTATTAAGCATGGAATAAAAAAATTGTCTTGGTTTATGTAATTGGATGTAATTTGGGAGCAAGATGAGTCATGCCTTGCTCTAGTTTCATGTTGGTTATGTTTGTTGTGACTGTTTCAACTAGAAGTTTTAGGAAAATGATTCAAGAGTTCGTCCTTGAGATATGATTTGTATGCAAGAGGATAGATGCCTTACAGTGTCATTATCATGCATATCATTTTGGTGAATTCTATTTTTTATCTTGATAGGGGTACTAGTTGTATGTAGGAGAGTGGCATTCATGGTGGGGCTGGTGCCCAAAGTGGCTACCTAGATAACCCTATGAAAGTTGTAATCAAGTGATAACATAATAATTAACCTAGATGGATTGGGTAGTTAAACACATAATAAGATAATTATGATGCCTCACCCATGCAAATATCACTTTCTTAGGCTAAGGATGAGGTGAGAAGGCCTAGTTGGTAAGATCCACCTCCTTGTCTTCATGAGAGGATGTGTCGATTCTACATGTGTCACCCTATGGGGCTGGTGTCCAGAGAGAGGCTACTAGGATAACCATAGATGGGGGCTGGTTTCTAGAGAGAGATAGCCAGGACAACCCATGATAGGACCATGTGATGACACACTTCTTACTACAACTTAGTTACTTCCTTTTTGTTATCTTCTGATGTTGCCTCTAGAGTAGTGTTAGCCATGGTTGATTTGTGTTCTATTGGAGTCATGTCTAGTCCTTGCATCTTTTAGCATATTATCTTCTTGACTGTTGTCTTTGTGGGACCTCATTGTTATCTCCTAGCATGGGGGTGGACCTTAGGGTTCCACATGGTCAGGTGGATGTGCTTTATTCCATTAGGTTTTCTGGTGCTGTCATTCATGGATGTATCTCTTGTAGTAGATTCTAGTTTTACAACTGTATCGAAGACACACATTTGTACTATTTGTATTTAGATCTTTTGTATCAAAAGAAATCCTTATGTAATTGATGTATCCAGAAAGAGAGCTTTTGTATCAATGAAACTCTGTAATTCCTTTTGTAGGATATACTATTTTGTACTTGTAATCTTTGTAGGATAAACTTCTTGATGTATTTGGATGTCATAATGAAAGATGCTAATTGGTGTATTTGATTAAACTATGTATGTTTTTGGTTGTTGTTATATTTCAATAATGTAGCTATGTAATCCCTAGAGATGTTAGTTTAACTTGTTACTATTAGACCATGTTATGTTTTGTTATTAATATATATATATATATGCCCTTTTTATTGCTTAGGTAAACTTATCTTTAGAATTGCATGGTGGGGCATTACACTTGGTATCCGAGCCTAGGTTGCAACACTAAGACCTATGGATTGTTGTTGTTGTTCTAGGTTAAGTGATTTTCTCTTTGTGGTGAGTTGGTAATGGTACCTTTCACCTGTGTGCATTAATATAATATTAGAAGATTGAAAAGTTTATAGACTTGTCCCTTGATTATGTCTTGTTTACTTATGTGTTCTCTCTTCCTCTTCTCTGATAAGGTGATGATATATTTGACAATATGTCTTCCTTGAATGTTAGTGCTTGTTGAGGCTTTGAGTTTCTCTTGTGGTCACTAGTGCAATATAAGAAAGAAGCATGGTTACTGTTAGTGCATGTAATTAAGTATTGGAATGATTTAATCATTTGGTAAGTCATGTGGTTATGTGATTTTGTCATGTGTGGGGTATCTTAACATGGTTGTTGAAAACCTGACATCTATTTCCTAGTTGGTCATGACCGCATATGGAAGATCTATTGTAGTTTATTAAAATTATCATTGTATATGCCTATGTAAGAACTGTGTGCATGAGATCAAATGGAAGCTTATGTTGGGCCTATGACATCAGGAATGTGATAATGTAAGTCAATTATAGTTTTGAATTATTCTTGTGTGTGATATCATACATTCCTTTTATATCTTCTTGCATAAGGAAGCAATTGCATATTTCCATAGTTTAGTAAAAAAGAAATTGTATTGTATCAAACATGGAAGTTGTTCAAGTAAATAAGTAGCAATTGTGTTGCCTTAAATCCTTGTATAAAATTTGTTTAGATAAGAGGATGTAGTTGACTTAATTCCTTGAGTGTTGGTGTATGTTCTCTAACACATTCTGGACCTTGTGTTCTTGAGTGTTGTGTAGTGGATGCTCCCCTTTTTGTGGCTAAAATAAGTCACATCATGATGTAAATTTGTTTTCTAATCTGCTTGTTTTGGAAATTTTGATAGTTGTTTCATTTTTTGTAGGGGGTTAACAGTGAGTTTTCTTTCTTTGAACCTTCTTATAACAGGAATGGTCACCAAAACTCTTTTCTTTATACTTGATTTATTGTTGAAAATTGCCAGCATTTTGTGACTTAAGATTGAATTTAATTATTTTCCCACTTGGGTTTACATTTTTTTTTCTATGGTGGCTATTCCAAATGTTTGGTTCTATTGGCTCCAATTTGTGTTAAGTGTTATTTCTATCATGTTCATGTCGAACCTCTGATAGTATGTTCAAGGGAGGACTTTGTAGAGAATTGTACGGTGTGTGATGAAAGCATAGTGGAAATAAGATATGAGATGTATTTTTCCCTTGATTATATGTGAATGCAATATTTTAAATCATGTCGGTGCCTAGAGAGAGGCTGCCAGGATAACCATAGATGGGGCCTGGTTTCTAGAGAGAGATAGCCAGGATAACCCGTGCTAGGATCATGCGATGACACTCTTCCTACTGCATTTTAGTTACTTCCTTTTTGTTATCTTCTGATGTTGCCTCTGGAGTAGTGTTAGCCATGGTTAATCTATGTTCTATTGGAGTCATGTGTAGTCCTTGCATCTATTAGCATATTATCTTCTTGAATGTTGTCTTTGTGGAACTTCATTATTATCTCCTAGCATGGGGGGTTGACCTCAGGCTTCCACATGGTCGGGTGGATGTACTTTATTCCCTTGGGTTTTCTAGTGTCATGGTTCATGGATGTATCTCTCATAGTAGATTTTAGTTTTACACCTGTATTGAAGACAGACATTTGTACAATTTGTATTAAGATCTTTTGTATCAAAATAAATCCTTATGTAATTGATGTATCCAGAAAGAGAGATTTTGTATCAATGAAACTATGTAATTCCTTTTTTGTAGGATATACTATTTTGTACTTGTAATCTTAGTGCAAACTTCTTGATGTATTTGGATGTCATAATGAAAGATGGTAGGTTGATTTGATTAAACTATGTATGTTGTTGGCTGTTGTTATATTTCAATACTGCACCTATGTAATCCCTAGAGATGTTAGTTTAACTTGTTACTATTAGACCATGTTATGTTTTGTTATTACTACTTCTAAAGAATATATATATATGTATATATATATATATATATATATATATATATATATATATATATATATATATCACCCTTTTTATTGCTTAGTTAAACTTAACTTTAGGGTTGCATGGCGAGGCATTACTCAATATATATGTGTGTGTGTGTGTGTGTGTGTGAATATAATTTAAATAAATATAAATATGTTTGTATATTTCAAATATATGTGCAAAATAAAATAATAAGACCTATTCTAATTATATCCCTACTATGCGTGAAGTAGAGGAGGTTACAACCATTTAGTGGAGGAAGCACTCTCATAACATGCAAAATAAAATAATCAATTAATGAGAATAAAGAAGGAATCCATATTTGGGTAACGCTGATATGAAAGTAGAAATATAGAAAAGAGAGGGAAAATAACAAGAATACCAACAGATACAGAAAGAAAAGGAGAAGTGATCATTCACAAAAGGGAAGTAGTAATTGCAAGGGAGAGACCAGTAATGACAGGAAGCAACAAATAGTAGTCTGGAGGATTGCAATGATCCACCAGGTACCTTATTCACTGGTTTATAACTCTAATTAAATCTATATATAGACTTGCATGCTAATTTGATCTGTGTGATATGTCTTAATGTTTTCATATAGAATGTGTTATTTTGTCTTTGTCAAAACCCTCTGTTGTGTCACCAATAACTTCATTTTGATGAACTGGGTTTTCCTAAAATTCTAATATAATGTGTGTCACTTAGTTGTTTAAAACATATCCAAAAATTAGGCCTGCCTAGTTTGTGAATTCTTAGATATCTAATATTTAGTGACTGTATATTGCTTACCCATTTTGTCTCTGTTAAAACCCTCTGTTGCGTCACCAATAACTTCATTTTTACAAACTAAGTTTTTGCTAAAATTTTTAACTAATGTGCACCACTTAGTTATTTAAAACATATCCAAAAATTAGCCCTACCTAGTTTGTCAATTTTAATACATGTATTAATTAGTGACTATCTATCTCTTATCCATTCTACCTCTATTTTCTAGATGGATGAACCCTAGTCTACAACTATTATTTCATTCCCTAGATTGATTGTCTTTTACTCTGTTCACAATGGATTTATGTTAAAATCTTGTGTGATATAGTATTGTCCTTACTATTACTCCTATCATAGTTTAGTCATTTTCTGTCACAGCGGGCTTTATTCTTATAATCGTTTATCACTTCTCCTGTAGCTGCAAAGTGTTATCTTGTAGTAGAAGAGTGTATTCTTTTAGCCTGTTATTTCTTCCTCTACAACATTTGAATGGATTTCTTTGATGTTCTTGTTGTACCTTATTATGTTCCTGTCGCAGTTTAGTCATTTTTACTCATAGTAGTAAACTTATCCATGCCTTCATTTAAATAGAGTTGTATTTGGCTTATGAGGTTTTTAGTCTTTATCACCTTAATTTTCCATCGCATTTGTTTGTCTCTGTTAGAGATATTTAGGAGACTATCAAGTTTTTGTAGGAGATTATTCTTGTCATTTGTTGGCTAAATATAAACATAATCATGTCCTTATTTTATTCGTGTTTTATATGGTTTTATAAGGACATTTAATAAATTATATTCTTTTTATATTCAGACATAGTTAAATATTTCTGAAACTGGATTATTGCATGATTCTTAAGTTCCTATAGTAGTTTACAGCTAGTAGTAGGTCTATTATTTATTTATTAAGCGAAGAATGAAACTCTTGCGAAAATGGTGTAATACTTGGCATTCATAAGATTATCATGTGTAGCCTCTTAAATCTCAATTGTAGACAATTATCCTTGTTACAAATTATTATTCAATTAATATGATACTGCTGTATTTCATATAGTAGACTTTACATAGTTCCTGTAACAGATCTTTTTCCTATAGCAATCAGACCATGTGTTTTGAATGACTATTTTAAACATGATTAATACCTCCAAATAAATGGTGTTTCATTGGCTTTTATGGAATTGTTAAACAATTGCTATCTTCTTAATTTCCCTATCACAAATGAATGGTTATGGAATTATAAACCTTCTTAATTGGGAAATAAGTAGGTGAATAAGGGATAAGGAATATAACTAGTTGTTTATGTTTTATGTGTATCATGCATATAGCTCATAGTTAGAGGTATGAGATCCATGCAACGTGTATTCATGTTGTCCTGCAAGAACATAATAATAACTATTTTTAAGAAAATGCATGTATTATTATGCAATCAGAAATAGATTATTCTTGTGGTGTGTTCTATGTGTGATAAGCTTACCTTCCAAGATAGGATGCTGAATGTGGGCTTCCAGAGATGGTAATTTACTTTTTCTAAATTACCACTTTTGTTATTAAATGCTTTGGCCAATGCGAGATGTACCATTGAAACAGGATTATAAAAGTATAGATTTTATGTTATATGTCTTTGCCACATCCTACATGCTAGATAAATGTTATTCTAGTTAGGAGTGCATATAGTCATTAGGCTTGCATCAAGAGTTCCCTCTTGCCTTTACCGTTCTAGGTTGCTAGGCTCCTCATATAGGGTCGGTGTTTTCTTCGAGTTAGGAAGAAACCCAAGGAAGTGTAGTGCTTCGTGGTTGGGTGGAAAAAGTGCCTTAACCACACTCTTGGCCTTGACTTGTGGAAGACCATTGGGGTCATGATGGTTGAGGATAGAGATTCTTATGATATATGATTCATGACGTATATATTTCATTGTATTACCCTTTGTATGGCTTGCATAGCCAATTTGTAATTGTATAAATACTCTCATTAATATAAGTGATGTAATATCTTGTACTTGTAACATCGAAATAGATGTATTGTAACAACCTTTTTGGTGTATGGAATTGTAATACTTTATTTGGAAACTAGCCATTATTGTGCAACTATGGATATTTGATTAATGAAATGTATCACTTTCCTTATTTTCCAAATGAGTAATGCTTTTTGCTTTACTATTTTTAGTATGTGAGATTAGCGTACTTTACACTATTGATATATTTAAATGTTGCAAATCTAGATTTAAAGAAGAAATATATCGAGAAATAACTAAGGTCATCTATTCATCTATAATTTTTAACCTTAGACCATATTTTTTCTTTTTATTGTATAGGAAATCAAAGACCAAGGACTCCATCTAAGCTTGTGAGTGTTACATGTATGCTACAAAGTTGGGGTGATCCCACAATAGTGGGTTACACTTTTTGGCCAAAGTTCACATTGAAATGAACATTTTGAAAAAAATCTTCACTTTCAGACACCTATAGTTGCTAAACCGTGAGAAATTTGAAGATGATATAAACTAGTGATTTGTCACATTTTATCTATAGATCTAAGTATATATTTTTTAAATTTTTTTGGAATCAAATTGAATTTATTTTTCCATCTCATTCAATAACTAGTTTTTAATAGTAAACACCATTTTTAAAGAGTGATGTGTACTGTCTAAAACATAACTTTTTTCTATGAAGGATAAAATTCTAATTTTTTCAAATTTAAATTTTTTTAACTGCGATATCTAGAGGATGCATTTGGTTTCATAATGTTTTTGTTGATGTTAAAATTTGTCAATTAAATCACCAATAATGGAAAACCCTAAGAATGTGGGAGCTGACCCTTAGGATAACCTCTAGATTTTAAAGAAGTTGGTTCTTCTCTCTATTTTGTGGGTAAAAAAGGGGAGAAAAAAAGAAAATATTGCAAACAAAATGTACCTAATCTTCTCTAGCAATGCACCAGAATCTTTTTTTACCCAATAGCACATTGATCAAACCCTAAAAGATTTACTAGAAAAGCTAATGAGCATTAACATGATTAATAACCTAGCATAATAAATCAGATTTAACAAAGGCTAAGAACAAATATTACAAGCAAAAAATAGAGACAAATTTAGATGTGCACAAAAACACCACCTCTCTTCATTGCTTGATAAGAGAACAAAATTATAGAGGCAAAATTGCTTGCACAAAATAAAATGTTACATCTCTCATTGAGAGGCAACTACTGAGGCAAAGAAAAATATCTCTAACTGCTGCTAAAATTCTCCATGGTCATTCCCTTTCTCTTTGTCCTGGATCTATGTATTTATAACCCAGAAAGACAAAGAAAACCCTCTTCAATTTCCCAAAAAATCTTGGCAACTGAAAATCCATGAATCTTGGCTCTGATTTCAGCGCTTGTAACTACAACTTTTGTTGACTGAGTCTCTTGTTTTGCCCCTTTGCTAGAAAAATCCATTTGACTGTACCTACATGAAAAACTCAAACTCTCGCTCTTTCTTTTGTTGTAGCTTGCCATGAAAGTCTCACATAGAACAAATAAAGAGAAGCTTTATCTAGGGCTGGATATATTCAATTCATGTGAGGCCTCTAAGAGTCTTATGAGTCTTTTATTAATAAAGTCTTAGCTTTATTAGTCTTGAGGGACCCACCATTTATGACTCATCTTAATAAAGTTTCACATTTATTTAAATCTAATTTTCTAATCTTCCACAAGGCCTTTGCATTTTATAAGTTTTTATGAAAAAAATAAAATAAAACATGTTGTGCCCTCTGCTACTTCCACGTGTCATAATGGCACTTCTTTGAGATGAAGTTTCCTTGCTTTGCTTTTAAAAGCCCATGGTGCTGCCAAGTGGTAGCCTCCGGTGCTTCCTTTCTCTCCGCTTCTTCAATCCATTGGATCACTTCATGATTGGATAGTTCTTGAGTCACTACATCCATTTCTATGTACCTCAACCTTTTGATATGCAATGCCATAAATTTCTCATGCCTGAGACTCCATCCATTAGAGGTCATGCTTCCATCCTCAATAACTTGTGCCATTGTTGCTTATTGCACTATCATTTTAGCAGTAGTTTCATTCTAAAGGAAACGTCATTACATGGAATACCTGATCCATTATGATGGAATAACGTCTTGATTCATGGTAAGCAATCTAAAGGAAAGGTGAATTTACATAGGTGCATGCCTTCATTTATACTATATGCTATGTTATTTCATATGTGAAACTAAACATGGATGGTGATACCTCCTTGAGACCGTGGCTCGAATCATGCTTTGGCCCCACTACTTTCTTCATGGCTGGATTGAAATCTAATATCATTGAATGGCTGAGCCGAAAATATCATTGAACTAGAAGCACCTTTCGTTTCTTACCTTGGCGATGGTGTTTTCATGACAAATGGCCACCTTTCTTTAATATTGAGACTCATCTAAACTGAGTGCCATCTTCATTGCTTTATATACTTGGAGATCTAAAGAATAGGGCAGCACTATTTGTTTTGGTTTCAATATTAAAGAATTCCATTTGTACCACTGTTTGGAAATGGCTGCTACACTTATCTTTGTTGATACTTGCTTATCTTCATAAGACAAGCTTCTTTTCATAATGTTGCACTCGTATCTCTCTAAATGACAGTCATATAGCTAGTGCTTTTGTAAAAAAACCTGTGGCTTTGCTCTTTAAAGGTAGCACTTTAAGAGGTTAAGTCACCAAGGAGGCCGAGTCACTAATTTGGCATAGTCCATACAGAATCTTTCACTTGGAATCACAATGGCCTTTGTGCCTCGAATCTTCATCAAATCTACAAAGAATTGATTTGCCACTGAATTCACAACTACAACGATAGAATTTTAAAATTGTGTGCGAAATTGCACAATAGTTTTATTGAATATTTTTCTTTTAATTAACTTTTGAAGTCAAACCAATTACAATTTAGACATAGGTGTACTGTGCAAAGCATAACTTTTTTGTATGTATCAGAATTCAATTTTTTTTTTGTTGGATCAAGGACATGAATACTAAGAGGATAGATATTTTTATCATTTCTTTTGGTAATATACTATTTTTCCACATGTACAGAACATAGAGCTTGATTTTCGGTGAAAAACCTATGTTTAATTAAACTAAAGAAAATAATTATAATAAAACCACAATATATTAAAATTATACTTGATAGAAAGCTCGTTTCGAGGACTATAATCCTCTAGATGGGTTTTTCAATTTGCTTCCATTTTGATCCTCAACCTGAGCTTTAAAACCCAAAAATCTACATAAAATTGCAGCTGGAGAGGGGCAAGGGTAAAATAAGGGGTTTCGATCAAATGGGGGTTCGAATAAACCCCCCATGACTCGTTCGACTAAACTAGGGTTTGATCAAACTCCCATTTGATCAAACCCCCTTATTTAAAAATAAAAAAAGTCATACCAAAGCAGGTTCGATCGAACCCAGTTGGTTAAAAAAAAGTAACCACCGACATTCGTTCGAACCCCTAGCCGACCAAATTGTTATTATTTTTTTAAATAATATTATATCCATATAATTATGAGCTCTTTTTAAAAAAATTTCCATATATCATTGCAAGATTAGCTCACATTATTATTCAAGAAGCTAGATTTTGGAGAAGAATACTTTTAGCAGAGGATTTGAGAGGAGAAAACTTGAAGAAGAAAATGGGAGACAAGAAAAAGAGACAAAATAACACTCAAAGATAGTATTCAAAGGAAAGAGAACAAGAGATGCACAAAACAAATTTGGAAAGATACCATAGAAAGAAACATGGTATGTATGCATATTTTCTTTCCTGTTTAATTGATGAGTTTCTAGCATGTAGTAGGATGTTATTTGTAGTTTTGAACATAAATATACTAAGTGTATTTATATTTTTTTCAATTGAATGTGTATTAGGGTCCTTCATAGGTTTGCACACTAGAAGTAAATTATACTTGTATTATTTATAGTCATAAGTTCCTATCTCTCTCTCTCTTGGGTAAATCATTTTAAAGTTTTTTCTTTGTATCTCTCTAGAGATCTCCTTAAATCTAGAGAACTCTCTCTCTATCTCTCTCTCTCCCCCTTGACTTCAGTAAGTCTTTTTAAATCTTTTTCTTTCTCTCTCTCTCTCTATCCTTTTTCTCTAAGGTCCTTTCTCTCTCACTCTTGACAAGTACAAGTAGATTTTGAAAACTCTCTCTCTCTCTCTCTCTCTTGACTTAAGTCTTTTTAAAGCTCCTTATTTCTCTCTTTACCAAAACTTCTCTAGATAGGTCTTCTATATCTCTCTTGACTTAAGTTTTTTTAAATCTCTTTCTTTAGATCTCTCTTTACTTTATTATTTTGTGTGTAGAATGGGTTCAACAAGGAGAAAGTTCTCAAGCAGGAGTCAAGCCAAATTTAGATATTGGGGAAAATGAGGTTGAAGAGCACATAGTTAAAGATAGGGAGGAGGCCCAAGTTCAAACAATGCATGTTGGAGAGGGGTCAGGATTGCTTCCTTCTATTGGTATGGATGAGCATATGAATCTAGCTAAAGAGGTGAAGTCAAAAATTTCAAGTTATAGAAATTTAGATCATTTACTTGAAATGGATGTGGAGAAGTTGAAATCATATGCCAAACAACCTATAAATACTAGTAAGAGGTCAATGAATAAATCTGTAAAGGAAATAATCAATGCTCATTTCAATCATCTTGGTACACTTGAAAAAACCCAACTATTATCACTTTTACTTCTTCATGATGAGTTGAAAGAGCCATTACAATTGTTGGGTGTAAATTCAACATTGAATAAGAGGAAAGCTTCATACGACCTAGGAAAAGATATTGTTGAAAATGTAAATAAAGGTTTAAATTTTGTTGGGAAAAATCTTGAGGAATCGATAAGGCCACTACAAGATGAGTGATGTTGACAGTTATTATAAATACAGATATATCAAGAAAAAGAAAACTCTCTTCACTTTCGACTGAAACTGGTATCAGTAGAAAGACATTAATAAAATATGTGAAAATAAGAAAGGTTTTGGATGATAGTCTAGAAGGCAATCGGGCAATTATGTGTAGAGCTCCCCATTCCGATAGGATTGAAGATGTTGCTAGGAACTTGGTCTCAAATTTTTGGAAAGATAATACTCATACATCATCAAATAGTAGATATGTTATTAGACATAGGATTCGGCTCAATGATTATGAATATCATGTAAAACATTGGCTATACATAACACAACATGAGATGTATGTGAAATTTTGTAATTCGAATCTTGATATAAACATTGGGCAAACAATGTTTGAAAAGTTAAAGCCATATTATGTGAAGATAAACAAGGCTTTTGAAACTTGTTGTTGTCATTATCATATTGATTATGATCTCTACTATCAGGTGTTTCGAAAGATGAGAGAAGAAAGTGGTGGTTTTCAAAATACACCTCCTAAACAGGTAAGTCTTTTCATAGAATCCATCTTATGTGATAATGCAATTGATCAAATAAACTGCATAAAAGGACTTTGTGAAACATGTGGAAATTTGGCTAAATTACCTTTGAGAAATGAAGATACCTACCCAACAAAAACAATAAATTGCAAGAGTTACAAGTATGTAAAGTTTCAAACAAATTTTGGGAAAGAATCCACAAGGTTAAACTATGTAGAAGAGGAGATACCTATTAGAACATTTATGGAAAATTGATACAACCATACATACAACATGCCTTTTTTGCTAGGTGGAAAGCACAATAGTTTCAAACATTAGGAGATACTTTCCCACCTGGAACAGTTCTATCAGTAGCTGACTTTACAAAAAATTACTCTTTTGTACATCAAAATGAGATTCAATTAGATTATTACTTTTCAAAGAAGATCACTATTATGGTACATGTGTGTTATCGACATGCACAATTGGATTTGGATGGTGTTGAGAGTACAAATGATGAACAAGTCATTAAGAAAGAATATCACTTTTATATTATTTATGATCAAGAGAATGACACACTTTTTGTACAACATTGCTTTACAAATATTTTTGAGAATTTGGCAAGCAGGTGTGTAAAAATCAAAAAGCATTTTGTATGTTCAGATGGATGTGTGACACAATTCAAATTATCACAATCATTTTGTGCACTATGTAGATATCATCAAAATTACCAAATACAACATTTTTGGAGTTTCTTTGAGAGTGGGCATGGAAAGGGTAAACATGATGGCGCGGGAGCTTGCATCAAACTTGTTCTAAGAAAGTATCAAATGAGTTATTTGGGAGATCGTATAGACAATGCACATGATGTTGTTGAATGGTGTAAGAAACACTTTGCATCAAATGAGGTCAGCACATCTTTAGGAACAAATTGATACATCCCACATAGAGTGTTTTGGGAGATATCAGGTATGTATATATAAATTTTACATAAATAAAAATTTCAAACTTTAAATTTAATATGTGTGTGTGTGTGTGTGTTTGAATTTGTATTTAAGTTTAAATTTTAAATCTAGTAAATTCAATTATTTTAAATGAATTTCTATTAAATTTATATATATATATATATATATATATATATATATATATATATATATATATATATATATATGTATGTATGTATATATATATATGTATATATATGTAATTTTTTTATAATTTTTATGTATCTAGTTGTGAATAGAAGATCAAAGCACGGATGCAAGAGGGTAGAGAAAACAAGATATTTCCATTGTGTCATGAGTACAAATGATTGCCCTAGATGGAAATTGTACATGAGGGATTACTCTTGTTTCTATGATGAGTGCATTTTGGAAAACTTTGAGGCATGTAATAACACACAACATGAATATGTTAGTGAATGACATGCAGTGCCATTAGTCATCTCTAACACATACGAAGAAGATGAGGATGAAGGATTTAAAGACATTCCTTTGATTTTTGGTGATAAATTTTTTACACCATTTCAAAAATTCAATGTATCAGTGCTCCTATTCATAGTGCAGCTGAATAGACACCGTAAGATGCAAGGAGATCAATGGAGGTTGCGGAGTTTAAAAAAGTAAAGGCAAGCATCAAAAGTCACTAGAAGAAGCCACATATCAAAGACGGCGGCATAAGAGAGAAGCTCAATAAGGCACCAGAGTGATGCACATGGAAGCTGCGGGAGTTGAGGAAAATAAAGATAAGCGGAGTGAACCAAGTGGTTGAGCCCAAAGAGAGAAAAATAAAATATTTTATTTCATTTTATAAAAATGCTATGGGAGTCACATGAATTTTTAGAGAGGCTAAGTCTTTTATTAAAATATTGAGTTTCTTTTGATGTGGTGGGCCCTCTCTTCATAGAATTAAAATGCCTTATTTTAATAAATGCATAAGGTCTCATTTGCAGCATGGGAGATAAAGGCAGATTTAAATATGATTAAGTATCATTTTAATGATGTGGGTTCCAATAAATAATAAAGTGAAAGTTTTTTTAAAATTTGATTCTTACTCCTCACCATGATCATAAGAGGAGTAGCAATAAAAGTTTCTAAAAAGGAACGGATAGCACCATGTGGCTCAAGCGCTACAAAGACAAAGGGATACACCGGAGTCCACCACATGGTTGAGCCTGAAGAGAGATAAATAAAATGTTTTGTTTCATTTTATTTAATGCATCATATGTCACGAGAAGACTAAAAGAGTTAAAATATAATGAAGAGTCTCATTTTAATATAAATGGTGGGGCCCCTGTTACATAAAGCTCAATATTTTAGTTCATAAGAGTTTCTCAAATTTCAAAAAGGCCACGGGAAGATTATTTCAGTTTTAAGTAAAGATTGAAATCTTTATTAAAATAGAAACATATGATGTGGGTCCCTCTAGCTAAGAAATTTATGAATCAAGCCACAATAAAGATTAAAGTGAAGTTTCATTAAAATAAGAGTTTTGACTCTCTTTCATGGCAAATATAAGAGGTGAAACCCTAAAAACAATGCAACCATTTTTTATTTTACAACAAGCTACAGGAGGGTGGCAATAGATTTATTTTCTTCATGCCATAGATATTTTTCCAGCAATGGAGAGTTTCAGTTCCATTTCAGATACAGTTTACAGATGCCATTGAAATCATATTTGCGCTAGATTTTGTGGGTAGTTGCAGATTTTGGAGGTTGTTGAAGATATTTGGTTTAGTTTTTGGGTTATAAATAGGTACATCTGAGAGAGTTCTTTAGAGTTCCACACGTAGATCAGATTTTTAGAGTAGCCAGCAGCATATGTTTTATTCTTTGCCTTTGCAAGTGGTTCTTTCATGAGAATGTAATATGTTATTTTGTGCAGTAAATCTTCAACCTCTGTAACCTGATACTATTCCAATAATGAGAATATTGTTCTGTGCATAGCTGAGTTGATTTATGTTTCTTGTTTCTTTAAGTTTCTATTTCTTTTTGCCTCTATTAAATATGTTATCAAACTGGGTCTCAATCATGCATTTATGCTCTTTGGTTTTCAGTTAAATCATACAAAGTTTGACATTATGCTAATTTGGGTTAAGTTTTAGGTGCATTGCCATAGGTTTACAGGTTTTATTATTATTTTTGCAATCTTGTTTCTCCTTCTCTCTTTCCAAAACCCCCACTGAAAGAACAAAAGAGACAGCTTCCTTAAAATCTGGAGGTCACTCTAAGAAGCAATCCCACATTTCAGAGTTTCCCATGTTACTGCTGGATTAAACCCATAGATTTATGCATTAGCAATTTCAATTGATTATGACCATATTTCAGAATTGATTAGAAAAGGTATGTATGTATGTATGTATGTGTACATTTTGATAAATTTAATATAAATTTACAACACATGTACAATTATTTATTTAGTTTAGTACTTTGATGAGTTAAATTTAATGATTATAAAGTCTAGGTAGTTCTAATTTTTTTACAAATTTTGAACCATGTAAATTTGGTGTGTACTCTAGGAGATATTTTTGTAGTCATAGAAGAGCTTGGAAACATAGAAGGTGTTATTATTTAATGTGTTGCACAAAAGAGAGGAAGAAGCTAACACGTCCTAAAACAAGTGATGAAATGGTGTTTCCCATAGGTGGGTCACATTTAAATTTATATATACATGTACACATATACATTAAACAGTTTTACATTATATTATAATACCTGGGTTGAGTGAAAATGTTACATGCACATGTCTTACCAAGTTGGTTCATGTTGTTTATCATGCAGGTTCAGTTGTAGTGCAAGGGACATATCTCAAACATGTCAAAATTGTTCAACATGGGATTCATTTTATTGACTTTCAACCTGAGAACAACGTATATCAGTATAGTCACCTAGTAATTGCTACCGCCCTACATCTTCATCCAGTTTCACATGCACATGGATGAAAAAAATAGAGACTAGATAGTGATGATTATAAAAAATATTACATGTTATTAAAGAGCGGGCTAAACCAAATGTTTGAATGAGAACTTATATCTAACTTAACTTGTTTGAACTCCATTTCTTTAGTTACAGTTTATAAAATTAGTGAGATAGATTGAAGTTACACATTCGTGTAAGTTAATTTCTAGATGTTCTTAAGATCCAAACTTAGAAACTTACTATTTAATTCAAAGTACTTTTATATTTAGTGTTCAACACTTTTTTAGTTTGGGCATTTATATGTTCTGTGTATATTCCCCGTCTCACTTGATTCAAGTTATAATGAGATTTATTTTGTTCATCTACCTATGAAATTATCACTTGATCCAAATCGATGTCAGTTAGATAGACCCATGTATTATAAACAAACTAGTTTAATTTATGTACATGTTCTCATTAAATGTGTTTATTATATCTCCTAGTTTGCATTTGTATTTATTTCTAGTTTATACATTTTTTAATGAGGAATTTTTGTGATTTACCTGTACATTCTTCTAGACATGTGTGAAAGAATATTTATATTTAATTGTTATCTTGCATTTAACAAATTGTGATATTTTATCTCAAATTATGAATTGATTTATATTATTTGAGCTTCATTCTTTAGCCAAATTGATTAAATCATGTGTATTAATTGATTGGGAAAAGAATTATTTTAATTGCAGCTATTTCTAAATTTTTGATTATATAATAATAGTGGTTATTGATGACTACAAAAATTGTAATTTTTTATGGATTGGAACACTAGTGCACTAGTGTCTAAATTAAACTTCTTCAAAATTTACGAGCTCTAATTTCTCAAGTTGTAAAGTTCCAACTCGGTTCTTATTTTTGTAAAGTCTAGTTTTCATATTATGTTTCTTTGAACTTTCAATTTTTCCTATTTTCAGGTAGATATCAACTCATTAGTTTTTTCTTAAAAGGGAAAAACATGTAGTTTAGTTAAAGACAAATGTACATAATTATGTGCATGATGTGCATTTATAATTTTCTCTCCAAGTTTTGAATAAAGATTTCTTTTTCAACTCAAATATCAACTCTCATGTTGTGAAATGGTTTAAAGAACAACTCACTCATCAAATTCCCTCATATTCAAGTGAGTCACCATTTGGAATTGAAACACATTTGGGCCAAGCTCTTACAATTGCCTCTATATTGATAGTAGATGCATAATACAAGTGCAAGCATTGAATGAAGTACTATGTGGTTGTGAGAGATTCTAGATCACCTATGTGTGCCAAAATACATGTCTGTAAATCATTGTGTTTAAAATTTCAAATGGTAAAAGTAGAACATAGACATCCAAGTGGACAATTATATCCTCATGATGTACCTTTTCACAAGTGGTCTTTTCTTTTTTATGGATTTTGTTATAGGTCTACCAGAGACTAAATGTCACCAGGATTGTATCTTGGTAGTTGTGGACAAGTTGACAAAAGTTGCACATTTCATCCTAGGAAATGTGAAGGATGGTGCTTAGACTGTACCAAGAAGGTTTATCAAAGAGGTTGCATGATTGCATGGGGTTCTATAGTGGTGTAGGAGCACCTAGTCAATAGGGGTCAAATGATGTAAATAATGTATATACTTGGTTTGGTGTGTATCTAAGCACATGTGTGATGAAATAAGGTCTAAATAAGACCATCTCCAATGTATTTGTGTCATGTAAGTCCTAGGGATGCAATTTTGTCCAATATTGCTTTGTAATAGTGATGCCATATGGAAGATCAAAGGTAAAATTTTGATTTGTAGTGATGACCATTAGAATTCAGGAGGGAAAGGTTTAAAAAGGCCTCAAAACACTTGAGGCAGTTGGTGAAGGTCAAATAAAGAAAGAAACTATCCTTATTTCCCTATTTTTTTCTACTAAAAACTATATTTTTTGTTTTACAACGACAATACAGCCCGGTATGACACTGTCATGTCGTACAACTTATATGGTTGGAAAATATACTGTGCCTACTTCTCTTTGCAGGTGGTATGAGAAAACATCATCAAATTTGAAGGGAGATTGAGACATTTGTTTGAAAATAGTCTACAAAATAGGGGATCTAGGGTTTCATGCAGTAAAGCGAGTTTCTAGAGCTTCCCCACCACTCAAAACTATTGGAATTTGAATGATAGATGCTAGACAATGTATTTTCTATGTTTAAAAACTTTTGACTAGTAGAGTATGAAACTAGAGTGAGTTTGAATGAACCCTAGCTGAGTTTTTGCCTATATTTTAGGAGATACAAGGGCTTAGATTAAAATCTTGCATCAAAATCAATCAGTGACTGATCCTAACCAAATATATTACATTTTTTGACCATTGGTGATGAATTGAAAGCATTCAAGTGCAATTGGGAAGTTTGGAGGTTAGTAATCACATACATGCTTTGGAAAAGAGGCCTAATTGGGCCTAGGAGTAGCCTTAGCAGTGAATTATTTGATGTTTTTGTCTGAAACAACCATAGGCTATCTTTTAGTATGTTGTGTAAAAGCATAAAGGGTACTCAAAAGGGTGATTATTTTGTGGGTTTTTGATCCCTACAGGAAACTAAGTATAAAAAACCTCTCTAGGAGGCTACGAGGCTTGAGGAGGCCTAAACAGAAAAACCCATAATCATAGGTTCTCCTAGATTGCAAATTGGTTTGTTAAGGAGTTTGTAATCAGTTTACCTTGCTCTGCATCATGGTGGTATCAGAGCATCAGGTTCTAATTTGAAGTGGGAAAGTAAGTGAGAATTGACATAAGCAAAGATGGTTCCAAAGACTAATGCAATGACCAAAGAAATATAAGAACTAAAAGAGAAAATGCTCCATAGAAAAAGGCTCTATAAGGAGTCCCAAGAAGAAACCCTTGCTAGATTAGCAGCCTTGGAGAAGAATCAGAGAAGAGGAATGGTCAGTGATGACCAAAGTGATAAGGAGGATGAGGGTAAAAGTGAGTACCCTCCAATTGGAGTCCAAGATGAGGAAGAAGAAGTGGACCCAAATGAGGCAAGAATACTTAGGATGCTAAGGGTAGTCAAGGGTGACAATACTTCAAAGATAAAAGTTGAAGTACCTATGTACAATGGAAAAATGGATAGTGAGGAAGTTTTGGCATGGATAGATGCATTGGACAATTTCTTTGAGTTTGAAGACATAGAAGACAACAAGAAGGTGAAATATGCAAAGACTAAATTGAAGGGACCAGCCCTAACCTAGTGGAATTTTGTTCAAGAAGAAAGAGTCAGAAAAAGATAAGCCTAAGATAAGTTCATGGGATAGGATGGTGGCCAAGGTGAAGGCCTAATTCTTACTTGTAGATTTTGCCATACAAAATTTCATGAAGCTGCAAAGTTTAAAGTAAAGGGAATTGGATTTAATGTCATACATTGAAGAAATTCATAGGTTGTGCATTAGAGTAGGTCACAATGAAGATGAGGTTGAAAAGGTGGCTAGGTATCTAAGTGGTTTGAGATTGAGCATTAGAGATGAAATCAGTTTAAATCCTCCTAAGATAGTGGAAGAGTGCTTTCAAATGGTAGTTAGGGCAGATGAGAGAATCAAAAGAAGGCAGGAGAAACAAGGCAGAGGTAGGCAAAAAAAATTTAGAGGCAGAGGTAATTTTGGTGGAAGAGGATAGTCAACAAAGCCACAAGCTGAAACAAATAACCAACAAGAACAAAGGGGTGAGTCAAGTGATAGAGGCAACTTTAAAGGAAGAAGGCCCAATAATAGAGGAAGGTTTTCTAGTCAGGGAAGAGGTTCCAATACCTTTTTAAGAAGATGTTATAATTGTAATCAGTTTGGACACCTTACTTGGAAGTGTCCTGATAAACAAGGTGCAAGCTCTCATAGTGGGGAAAGAAGAACCCATGTACAAGAAGAGGACAAAGAAAGTGTGAACTCACCATCTCTGCATGCTATCCCAAAAGGAGGTGAAACCTTGATGCTAAGGAGGACATTGATCAAAGTGCCAACCACCAAAGAACCCCCACAAAGAAAGGCATTATTTAGAACATGCAAAGCACAAGGTAAGTTATGTAAAGTAGTAATAGACTCTGGATCTATTGATAATCTTGTGTCATTAGAAATGATTGAAAAACTAAAAATAAAAAGGTATCCTCACCCAACACCCTACAAAGTTTCATGGCTCAATAAGGGTCAACAAGTTTTAGTGAATGAGTAGGCTTGGATTGAATTCAACATTAGTGTTTACAAAGATAAAATACTATGTGACATCATCCCTATGGATGTGTGCCATGTTCTCCTAGGAAGGCCATGGCAGTTTGATAGGAAGTCCAAACATGATGGGAAGAAGAACATATATGTGATAGAGAAGGATGGTGTGTCATATACCCTCTCACCCATACAAGAAGAAAGAAATTCTATTCGTGAAGAACCAAGTGTGATGGTGGTCAAGGAGAAAGAGTTCTTGAAGAGTTTGAGTGAAGAGGATATTGGTTATGCCATCATTGGGAATCCTACATCAGCAATGACAGTAGCAGATAGAGAAGAAATACCTAAAGAAGTACAGACCCTATTGGATAAGTATGAAGACATAGTGGTGGAGGAGCTCCCTAATGCATTACCACCCATACGAGATGTTAGTCACCACATTGATCTCATCCCTGGTTCAAGATTGCCAAACAAGGTAGCATATAAAATGACACCCAAGCAAAATAAAGAGGTCAAAAATTAGATTCAAGAGTTGTTGGACAAAGGTCTCATAAGTGAAAGCATGATCCCTTGTACTGTGCCTAGTGTTTTGGCACCTAAGGATGGTAAGTGGATGTTATGTACTGATTCAAGAGCTATCAACAAAATTACAATCAAATATAGATTCCCTATACCCCGAATGGAGGACTTGATGGACAGTCTAGCAGATGCATACTATTTCTCAAAAATTGACTTGAAAAGTGGGTATCATCAGATTAGGATAAGGGAAGGAGATGAGTGGAAAACAACATTCAAGACCAATGAGGACCTCTATGAGTAGATGGTGATGCCATTTGGCCTCTCTAATGCCCCAAGCACATTCATGAGACTGATGAATGAGGTCCTAAGGTAATTCATAGGTAGATTTGTAGTGGTATACTTGGATGATATCCTTGTATATAGAAAGAGAAAAGAAGAACACCTACAACACTCGGATATGGTGTGGAAAAAGTTGAATGAGGAGAAGCCTATGATTAGTCCCAAGAAATATGAGTTCATGAAAGAAGAACTTACCTACCTTGGTTTTGTGATCTCCAAAGGTACTTTTAAGATGGATCCCACTAAAGTTGAAGCCATACTCAATTGGCCAACTCCAAAATTAGTAGGACAAGTGAAAAGTTTTCATGGGCTGGCCACTTTCTATAGAAAATTTATCAAAAACTTCAGTCATATCTGCTCACCCATAATTGACACCATTAAAGGAGACAAAAAGAGAAGGTTCTAGTGGACTGAGGAGGCAGAAAGAAGCTTTCAATACCTGAAGAGTAGGGTGCCTAAACAACTTGTCCTTGCCTTGTCTGATTTCAATAAGGTCTTCATAGTGGAGTGTGATGCTAGTGGACTGGCAGTTGGAGCAGTTTTGAGTCAAGAGGGCAGACCAATGGCCTTTTTCAGTGAAAAGATCAATGAGGTCAAAAAGAAGTATTCATCATATGACCTAGAACTCTATGCCATGGTATAGTCACTCAAGAAGTGTAGGCACTACCTCTTGCCAAATGAATTCATTATCTTCACAGATAATCATGCCTTGAGTTTCTTGAATAGTCAGGATAAGTTGAGTCATACGCACATGAAGTGGATAGAGTACTTGTAGGCCTATACTGTGACCATCAAGTACAAAAAAGGTCAAGCAAACAAGTTTATTGATGCTCTTAGCAGAAGGTCTATGATGGTATAAGAAATCCAATTGCAAAGTGTGGGGATATATGCATTGAGAGGTATGTATAATGATGATGATGATTTTAAACAATATTTTTCTATCTACAGTTAATTTCAGAACTCCTTTCATAGTGAATTTTCAGACTTTGTGTTGCAAGATGGACTTTTGTTTAAGGGCACTTAGTTATGTGTACCAAAGTGCTCTATGAGAGAAAATTTGATAAGGGAAAAACATTCTAGAAGTCTTGGTGGACATTTTGGGTTTGATAAGAATTTGGAGCAGGTCAATAGGTTCTATCATTGGCCAAGGATGCATGTAGATGTCAAGAATTTTGTAGAGTTGTGTAGTGTACCAAAGAGCAAAAGGCTCAAGTTCCAATGCAGGACTTTATTGTTAGATTCAGGACAGACAACTAAGAAGGGGGGTGAATCAATTGTCCAAAACTTTCTTCCAAATAAACACTTAAATCCACTTTGTAATTCAACAGCATCATAATAAATCAATCATGGAAATGTAATGCATTAAATCAAGAATAGAAACACATCAACACATAAGACACCAAGATTTTGACGTGGAAAACCCGGTTAAGGGAAAAAACACAGGGTGATTAACCCAAGATTGTATTCTCTATTAGAAGAATAGAAAGAATAAAATGGCACATGCCAATTAGGGCTCACTGACGAAGCACACTGCTCACAAGAGGCTCACTGCCTACAAGAGACACACTATCTACAGAAAAATAAGTATCACATACTTGAACTGAAGAATAGCATCTTCACCATGCTTGAGTCAATTGCATTTAAGCCCAAAACTTTTGCTCTACCTTTCACTCTTCTCCTTTCTACCACACTCTCATCTCTACAAGATACACTTTGAAATGACTTTACAATTCCTCATTTATACAAGACATCGACTTAGGAATGATCATCTAAGTCAGAAAACATTACAGAGAAAATACATAAATACACCATGACTAATTACAAAAGACTTCACATGGATCAACACACTGTCAGCCACACAGATCTGAGACTTCAATCTTCTTCTAGAAACACGCCAATCTTCACACAATATCTTCAAGATCATCTGCAGGATGTGTAACTCATCCAGTCAGCCAAACTTAGGAAGAACACCATCATCCGGAAGTAATTCTTCAATTGCAAGCTCAAACAACAATCTGAACTACCAATACGAACTGGACATGATCTAAAGACCTCCACAAGCTATCCTGAATCACCAAGAACATCCACACTACATTTGCTTACTTAAATCCTTCTCTCCTTCATCCAGAACCTCAAGAACACAGACTGTCATCACTGTCATAATGGAATAGATGCTTGTGGACCTCCAGATCACAAACCATTTGAGTTGTAACTCCACATGAACTTCCCAAACACTTTACCAAAACTGTAGAATAGGATAATGCATTTCTGGATCTCACAGGACCTATTTGTATCATTCTATCACCTCTGAACACCTCTTGTAACTGGTTTTACTTGAGTGACAACAACTTCTTCAGATCTTCATGCGGACCTCTAAAATCTTTACTAGATCATCTTAAGACATATATCTACAAACCCTTTGAACCACATCCTCTGATCCTCATGTTATCTTTGATCTTTACCTTACTGTCTTCATTGTTCTTCTCTGTTCCTAAAATGACTAATTTCCTCAATATCCTCAACAAACAATTCATCCGATCCTTATCATTAATGGAGAAGGAGTATGTTGACATCAATGACAACATTGGTTAGGCCCATACTTGCAACAATCTCCCCCTTTGTCATTGATGGCAACATATGATGTGAAAAACTATTTTAACCATCAAAACAAGAACTTCTCCTCACTATCACAACTCCCCCTATCAGCAACAACCATTCACATGTCTTCTCTCTCTTTGTTGCTCCCCCTTTGATCAGCAACTACTTGTTTTTCACACATCTTCTCTCCCCCTTTGACATCAATGGAAAAGGGCACATACTTGCAACTCCAACACTTCAGAATCATACCAGCTGCTCCCCCTGAGTAGCAACTCCCCATCATCAATATGGACCATAAGATATGATTGTGATATCCACCAAATTGATGCACACCAGTGCACCTTAGTTCATCACCGGAGGGGCAATAACCCCTAACTTCTCCCTAAGATACTCAAAAGAGTCCTTACGTAGAGGTTTAGTAAAGATGTCTGCAATCTGATCCTTGGAAGGCACAAACTCCAATATGACTTCATTCTTGTTCACTTGCTCTCTCAAAAAATGAAACTTGATGGATATATGTTTAGTCTCTGAATGCAACACCAGATTCTTAGATATATTTATTGCACTTGAATTATCACAGAAGATTGTGATAGGTTCTTCATATTCTACTCTGGTATCTCTAAGCATTTGATTCATCCACAAAACATGAGTACAACTACCTGCTGCTGCAATATATTCTTCTTTTGCAGTGGACAGAGATATTGCCTCTTGTTTGTTGCTCAACCAAGAAACCAATCTCTTTCCCAAAAAGAATGCTCCGCCACTAGTACTCTTCCGGTCATCCACATCTCCTACCCAATCCGCATTTGTATATGCATGAAGAGAAAAATCATGATATCTGGGATACCACAATCCATACTCAATTGTCCCTTTTAGATATCTAAAAATCCTCTTGATTGCCATGACATGAGATTCTCTAGGATCAGCTTGGAATCTAGCAACAAGACCAACACCATTCATAATATCAAGTCTAGTTTGAGTGAGATATAATAATCCTCCAATCATTGACTTGTACTTTTTCTGATCAGCCTTAGGAGAGTCATCATCTTTGCTCAATTTACATCCAGTTTCCATGGGAGTACTCATTTGTTTTGAGTCTTCCATCCCAAACTTCTTCAACAATTCTTTCACATATTTGGTCTGAGAAATGAAGATTCCCTTCTTTGTTTGAGTGATTTGTAGACACAAGAAGAAATTCATTTCCCCAAGCATGGACATCTCAAATTCACTTTTCATTTGATTTGCAAAAGTTTTACACATACTATCTCTTCCTCCAAAAATGATATCATCGACAAATACTTCAACAATCAAGATATTTCAATGATCAATTTTGAAGTACAAATTACTGTCAGCAGTACCTTTGTTGAAACCAATCTTCAAAAGATGCTTATCCAATCTTTCATACTAGGCTCTTAGGGCTTGCTTGAGTCCATACAGTGCTTTCTTCAACTTGCAAACCATATCACCATGACCAGACAATTGAAATCCATCCGGTTGCTCAATGTATACTTCTTCTTCCAAGTCTCTATTCAGAAAGGCAGACTTGACATCCATCTGATATACTTTGAAGTCCTTGAAGGAAACAAAGGCAAGAAATAATCTGACTGCTTCAATTCTTGCCATTGGAGAAAAAGTTTCTTCAAAATCAACTCCTATTTGAGAGTAACCCTTATAGACCAATCTAGCTTTATTTTTGATTACTTTACCAACTTTGTTCAGTTTGTTCTGGAAGACCCATTTGGTTCCAATCACATTCTTGTTTCTTGGTCTGGAAACAAGATCCCAAGTGTGATTTTTCTCAATTTGCATCAGCTCTTCCTCCATTGCTTTAGTCCAATTTTCATCATTGCTAGCTTCATTCACTATCTTAGGTTCAATCTTTGAAATCAGACAATATTCTTTTGAATCTTAAGCAATTCTCCTTCTTTTTTGTACACCTTTGTTTTTATCACCTATGATCTGATCTTCAGAGTGGTTCAGTCTCACATACCTGGGAACTTTGGGAAATTCTTGCACTTCTGATTCTTGATCAGGTTCATTCAAACTTATCTCTTCATCTTGATTTACCAGATCGGCCTGGATTAGAATCTCAGAAGGGGCTTGGACTCCTTGGATCAAAACATCATTCTAATCATCTTCATCATATTCATAAAACCTTGAGGGTTTTCAATTCCTTCATCAACCTTCACATTTGTATTTTCTATAATCTTTCTCAGTCTCTTGTTATAACACCAGTATGCTTTTCTTTGAGTAGAATAACCCAAGAAAATTCTTTCATCACTTCTAGTATCAAATTTTCCTAAATCTTCATCTCTCTTGATGGAACATTTGCTACCAAAAACTTTGAAATACCTCATAGTAGGAGTGATGCCAAACTAGTGTTCATAAGGAGTCTTACCGGTATTGCTTCTAATTTGAACTTGATTAAGAGTGTAGACTGCAATGCTTACAGCCTCTCTCCAATAAATCTGAGGAACATTTGCTTCCATCGTCATGGTTCTAGATGCTTCTTAGATGGTCTGATTCTTTCTTTCCACTACTCCATTCTGCTGTGGAGTCCTAGGAGCAGACAATTATCTTTTTATTCCATGCTTCTCACAGAATTCTATGAACTCACCGGATGTGAATTCTCCACCTCTATCAGACTTTAGAATTTTAATTCAGTTTCATTCTCTACCATAGCCTTGAATATTTTGAATTTCTCAAGAGCCTCTAATTTCTCCTTCAGAAAAGCTACCCACATCATCCGGGAATAGTCATCAATTAATAACATGAAGTATTTATCACCTTACACACTCTTGATTCTTGCCAGACCACATAAATTAGTATGAACTAAGTCTAATAATCTGGTAGAAGATTGTTCCTTGCTTTTGAATGAGACTCTACTTTGTTTACCCAACTGACATTCTTTGCACAAACTATTTGTAGGTTTCACCAATTTTGGAAGATCTCTTACATCCTGAGTGTTGCTAATCTTGATGATATTATCAAAATTCACATGACACATCCTCCTATGCCATAACCAACTCTAATCAATTTGTACAAATAGACAACTTTTACTTGTACCAACTAAATGGAAGATATTACCTTTTGTTTGAGTACCAGATGCAATCTCTATTCTGGAACTTTCAAAGATCTTGCATTTTCCATTTTTGAAGCAGAGATCATATCCTTTGTCTGCCAACTGTCCAACACTAGGAAGATTATGCTTCAGACCCTCAACATATAGTGCATTAATGGTTTTGTTCATTCCATCAAAAGAAATGGTTCCTCTTCCTCTAATTCTACTAGCAAAATTATCACCAAACTTTACCACTCCTCCTTCATACCTTTCCAAATCTATGAATTTATTTTTGTCACCTGTCATATGGTGAGAGCATCCATTGTCAATGACCCAATCATCTTTTTCTTCAACTTGGGTAGCCAGAGCTCTTTCCACAATTTTATGATTGATAGATATAGAGGACATTGGATCTTCTTCCTTGATGGCAATGAACACCTAGTCACTTCTAGATTTGTTTCCTGTCTCTGATTCATCATCTGTTACTCCTTCATTATCATCATCTTCATGAACATAGTAACAATTCTTTTGGAACCTTGATCTATTAGGATTTGGCCTTGAAAATCTTTCCGGACACCTTGAGGTAAAATGATCAATCTTATTGCAGTTAAAACACTTAAAAGGCAATTTCCCTTCATACTTACCAGATCCTCTTGGTAGTCTTTTTAGAATAAGGGCTTCAAGTTGAGTAGTTTCTGCTTCTTCTTCTTCCAGATCTTTTCTTTCTTTTTCATACCATGATGGTTTCCTTGAAGAGTTCTCTCTCAGATCAAACATTTGTTTACCTTTTATAGAGGCACTAGCTTTGAATGCAGATTCAATCTTGGGGGGTGCATCTCCAAATTCGGTCAATTCAAATGCAGCCAATTTACAAACCAATTGATCTCTTGTGACACTTGAATGGGCTCTGAATTCTTCAATGGCAGCAACCTTGTATTTATAAGAGGCGGGAAGGGATCTGATAACTTTGCCAACAATCTCATCTTCATCCAAAAATTCTCCAGTACATCTAATGCCACAAACAAGCTTATTTACTCTTGGCATAAAAGTAGTGATATTTTCATCTTCTCTCATCTTTAGATTTTCAAATTTTCCTTTCAGACTATGTGGCCTTGCACATTTAACATACTTATCTCCTTCATGCAGAAGTTCCAATTTTTCCCAAATCTCAAAACTAGTTTGTAGGTCCACAACATTTGTAAGCTTTGAATCAGACAAGGCACTTAGGAGAGTTTCTTTAGTTTGTAGATTATTTTCATCATCTGTGATTTCAGTTGTGGTTTTCAGACCATTCTATGGAGGTGTATACTTCATTGTAGCCATGGTCCAGTACTGCATTCCCATACATTGCAAGTGACATTTCATGTGACTTTTCCAAAGATTAAAATTGGTTCCATCAAACTTCAGACTATCCTTCTTGTAGGACAACATCCTGGATCTCCTCAAGCGATTAGGCTCTTTTAGAGGAACTTGGCTCTGATACCAATTGTTAGATTTAGGACAGACAACTGAGAGGGGGCTGAATCAGTTGTCCAAAACTTTCTTCCAAATAAACACTTAAATCCACTTTGTAATACAACAGCATCATAATAAATCAATCATGGAAACGTAATGCATTAAATAAAGAATAGAAACACATCAACACATAAGACACCAAGATTTTGATGTGGAAAACCCGGTTAAGGGAAAAACCACGGGGTGATTAACCCAAGATTGCATTCTCTATTAGAAGAATAGAAAGAAGAAAATGGCATATGCCAATTAGGGCTCACTGCCTGAGCACACTGTTCACAAGAGGCTCACTACCTACAAGAGACACATTGTCTACAGAAGAATAAGTATCACATACTTGAACTAAAGAATAGCATCTTCACCATGCTTGAGTCAGTTCCATTTAAGCCCAAAACTTCTTCTCTGCCTTTCACTCTTCTCCTTTCTACCACACTCTTATCTCCGCAAGATACACTTTAAAATGACTTTACAATTCCTCATTTATACAAGACATCAACTTAGGAATGATCATCTAAGTCGGCAAACATTACAGAGAAAATACATAAATATACCATGACTAATTACAAAAGACTTCACATGGATCAACACACTATTGGCCACATAGATCTAAGACTTCAATTTTCTTCTAGGAACATGCCAATCTTCACACAACATCTTCAAGATCATCTACAAGATGTGTAACTCATCTGGTTGGCCAAACTTAGGAAGAACACCATCATCCGAAAGTAATTCTTCAATTGCGAGCTCAAACTCAAATGCGGACCACCAACATGAACTGGACACGATCCAAGGACCTCCACAAGCTAGCCTAAATCACCAAGAACATCCACACTGCATCTGCTTACTTAAATCCTTCTCTCCTTCATCCAGAACCTTAAGAACACAGCCTGTCATCATTGTCATAATGGAATAGATGCTTGCAGACCTCCAGATCATGAACCATTTGAGTTGTAACTCCACATGGACTTCCCAAAGACTTCACCAAAACCGTAGAACAGGATAATGCATTTCCAGATCTCACCGGACCTATCTATATCATTTTGTCACCTTTGAACACCTGCCAGAACTAGTTTTACTTGAGCAGCCACAACTTCTTCAGATCTTCATGTGGACCTCTAAAATCTTTACTAGATCATCTTAAGACATATATCTACAAACCTTTTGAACTGCATCCTCTGATCCTCATCTAATCTTGGATCTTTACCTTACTGTCTTCACTATTCTTCTATGTTCCTGAAATGACTAATTTCCTCAATATCCTCAGCAAACAGTTCATCTAGTCCTTATCATTAATGGAGTAGGAGTATGTTGACATCAATGACAACACCAGTTAGGACCATACTTGCAACATTTACCAACCTCTACCAGTGCCTAACCGACCATGGGAATTAATTAGCATGGACTTTATATTGGGTCTACCTAAGAGACAAAGAGGGTATGACAGTGTTTATGTTGTTGTGGATAGATTTAGCAAAATGGCTCACTTCATTCCTTGTAGGGAAACAAATGATGCATCTCATATTGCTGTACTATTTTTCAAAGAAATTGTAAGGATTTATTTACTTCCCTTAATCATTGTGTTAGATAGAGATTCTAAATTCATAGAACACTTTTGGAGGACCTTATGGAGAAAGTTGTGAATAAATTTGACTTTCAGCTCTACCTATCATCCACAAATAGATGGGCAGACTAAAGTGGTCAATAGGTCGTTGGGGAACTTGTTGAGGTCTCTTACCAAGAAACATGGACAGTAGTGGGATATTGTCCTTCCACAAGTAGAGTATGCTTACAATGACTCCATCAATAGGAGCATAGGAAGGAGTCCATTTGAAGTATTATATGGTATGAGCCTAAGGGGGATACATGAACTTAGAGATTTGAAAGGAATGGAGAAGAGGAGTGTTAATCTCAGGAGGAACCTAAGATTCTTTTCCCCATGGGTGTATGGTGCACGAGCACCTAGTCAATAGGGGTCCAATGATGTAAATAATGTATATAGTTGGTTTGGTGTGTGTCTAAGCACATGTGTAACAAAATAAGGTCTAAATAAGACTATCTCCAATGTATTTGTGTCATTTAAGTCTTAGGGATGTAATTTTGTCAAATATTGCTTTGTAATAGTGATGTCACACAGAAGATCAAAGGTAAAATTTTGATTTATAGTGATGACTGTTGGAATTTAGGAGGGAAAGGTTTAAAAAGGCCTCAAAACACTCGAGGCACTTGGTTAAAGTTGAATAAATAAAGAAACTTTCCTTATTTCCCTATTTTTCTGCTAAAAACTATATTTTTCTATTTTACAACAACAACACGGCCTGGTACGACCCTGTCATGTCGTACAACTTATATGGTTGGAAATAATGGTGTGCCTACTTCTCTTTATAGGTGGTCTAAGGAGACATCAATGAGTTTGAAGGGAGATTGAGACATTTATTTGAAAATGGTCTGCAAAACAGGGGATTTAGGGTTTGGTGCAGTAAAACAAGTTTCCAGAGCTTCCCCACCACTCAAAACTCCTTGAATTTGAATGATAGATACTAGGCAATGTATTTTCTCTGTTTAAATCATTTTGATGAGTATATTATGAAATTGGAGTGAGTTTGAATGAACCCTAGCTGAGTTTTTGCCTATATTTTAGGAGATATAAGGGCTTAGATTGAAATCTTGCATCCAAATCAATTGGTGACTATTCCTGACCAAATAACTTGCATTTTCTGACCATTGGTGATGAGTTGAAAGAATTCAAGTGTAACTGGGAAGTTTGGAGGTCAATAATCACATACATGCTTTGGAAAAGAGGCCTAATTAGGCCTAGGAGCAGCCTTAGTAGTGAATTATTTGATGTTTTTATATGAAGCAACCATAGGCTATCTTTTGGTATGTTGTGTAGAAGCATAAAGGGTACTCAAAAGGGTGATTATTTGATAGGAAAATAAGTATAAAAAACCTCTCTAGGAGGGCTACAAGGCTTGAGGAGGCCTAAATAGAAAAACCCATAATCATAGGTTCTCCTAGCTTGCAAATTGGTTTGTTGAGGAGTTTCTAATTAGTTTACCTTGCTCTGCATCATATAGGTGATTATCTTTGATAAGGATAAGTTGTTTACTTCTATATTTTGGGGAACTCTCGTGGCAAATTTTTGTTCAAAGTTGAATTTTAGTTCTTTCTAGATCATCCAGAGATAGATCATAAAACTAAAAGAGTTAATCGAGTGATGGAATACATGCTAAGAATGTATTGTATGGATCAACAGAGGAAATGGGAAGACTACTTTCCTTTAGTTGAATTTGTGTATAATAATTTTTACAATGCATCACTTAAATTTGCACCATTTGAAGCTTTATATAGAAGAAAGTGTAGGACTCTATTGGATTGGACAACTTAGAGAATCAAGATGTGTTTGAGTTCGATATGCTCTAGGAATATGATATACAAATTCATATCATCACGGAGAGGTTGAAGGAAGCATTAAATTGACAAAAGGGTTATGTAAATCTTAAGAGGGTTTCTAGGGAATTTGTGGTGGGAGATAAGGTGTTTCTTAGAGTCCATCCACATAATTTTTTTGATAAAATTTGGAAAGGCTTCCAAATTGGCACTGCAGTTTGTAGGTCCATTCAAGATCTTAGCTCGAAGATTAGTCTCTAGGTGGCATATCATCTTTCTTCACCACCATCTCTATTTAGGGTACATGATGTATTTCCTATTTCTTTCCTATTAAACAAGTATGACGAGTGAAGGGGACTACCCAACTGAGATGGCATCAATATAGAATCTGAGTGCATCAACATCTCCATAAAACCTGCAGAAGTCTACATCCTCTCAAGGTCATGATCTGAAGGATCACTGGCCTATGTAGCAACTGAATGATCTATAGGTAGATCCTGATGTGCACTGGTGTTGCCAGGCCTAGCAGGTTGGTTAGAATGATGAGATCCTAAATGTGAATGAATAGACATAGCTAGACGATCTCTAACATAATCTATCGAGATCCCTATGGACTTACAAGTGTCCTTATATGTTTCCATGTTCGTACCATCATTTATGGAAACTCTCAATCTATCAATCTCATTATTAGTTCATGCAAATAGTTCCTAAGGTGGATCTAGTGCATAATTTGCCATGTGTGATGTAGTCAAAGATCTCTAGAACTAGATAAAACATGTTCAAAATTAGACATCTAGAGATACATCATGTGCATGTAGAAATGTCTAGTTCTCACGTGTATAAATATATTATATATAAATAAGAAAACAAGAAAGAGAATAAGCAGTACATAATACACACAATATACAATACAAGAACATTTTATACAATAACATTTTATAAAATTTATATGCCTTAAGAAAAGCAAGGAAAGTACATATTATATGCCTTTGTTTGAGTATGTTATTTATGAATCAATTTATTTACTATATACTACATTTGAAATGCATGCTCAATATTTTAACATGTTATCAATGCCATAAATCTCATTTTCTATCAACTAGAATTCTTACAAGATTTTGAAACTTTATAAAGAAAAAGAGATGGTAGTAGAAGACATTGAAAAACTTACAATGAAAGCTTATAATGAAGGTGTTTTTGCTAAAATATAAGGACTTGTTTTAGTTGATAAAAAAGTCAAGCCTCCACAAAATTTATCAACAAGTGGGAGATAATATGGATATATGGTAAAATTTTCTTTTTGATATGATATAATTTAATTAATAATGTGATTCTACATGTTAGTGACTCAAATATAGAAAAGGATGCTTTGGATTAATTGACTTAAATGTGTGAATCAAAAGATGACTTAAATTTGTAGATGATACATACAATCTACACATAAAATTAAATTGTTTTCAAAATATCTAGATACATATGTTGAATTATACTTACAAAACCTTATTTATACCTCTATAGTTGCATTAGGATAGACATGTTGAACCAATTCTCTACACATAATGACTAATATGTCCCACCAACATCATTGATAGTGTCTACTTTAGAAGTTGTGGAACAAACGTATCAATGTATACACAACTACATCAGAGTAGATAGGGATGTTGTGTTGCCCTCACCTATCAACACATAATTTCTTGCTTCTGACTTGTTGACCTCACTTATCCCTGGTGATTTAAGCTTGCAACACAACATCCCTCTCTATGATGTAGGTGTGTATGTTGATGTTGGTCCACAACTTCCAAAACTTAGACACTAGTTATCATTGATGTTGGTGAGACATATCAGTAATCTTGTAGAGAGTTGGTTCAACATGGCCATCCTAATGCAACTATAGCTTGGTATAAATAAGATTTTGTAAGTATAATTCAACACATAATTGTCTATTTCAAACGATTTGATTTTACGTGTAGACTGTGTCATCTACTAATTTTTTTTTAAAATATGTACTTACAAAACCTTATATTTATACCTCTATAGTTGCATTAGGATGGCCATGTTGAACCAATTCTCTATACTTGATGACTAATATGTCTCACCAACATCCTTAATAGTGTCTACTTTGGACTATGGAACAAATGTATCAACATACACACCTACATCAAAGTAGATATGGATGTTGTGTTGTGCTCTCCTATCAACATACAATTTTTTCTCTAATGTAGGTGTGTATGCTGATGTTGTTCCACAACTTCCAAAGTAGACACTAGTTATCACTAATGTTAGTGAGACATATCAGTCATCTGCTAGACAATTGGTTCAACACGGCCATCCTAATAAAACTATAGCTCGGTATAAATAAGGTTTTGTATGTATAATTCAACACATAATTGTCTATTTCAAACAATTTAATTTTGTACGTGTAGAATGTGTCATCTACTATTTTTTTTGAAAATATGTACATTTTTATGCGAGCATCTATAAATCATCAAGTAACATGTCCTCTCAAAATTTGGCACATATACTAACACATATATGTTTTCATAGAAGTTATATTTACCTATGTTAACCTTTCAATAACAAATATATGTGTAATAGAAGTTATAATTAACTAAACATGAAGTACACTTCCAATAGAATTATCATAGTCCAACACATCGAATAGTTTCAAGTAGGAATATTTTATTTCTAATTTTTGCATGGATGATTCTATTCCTTTTCAAAGAAGAGAGAAAGATTTTAACTTTCCCAAAGACATGTCAAAAAATGAATACCATGTGTGCAATTATAAAACATTGAAGCCATTCCTACTCCATACACTTTCTTTCTTTGTGAACACACTTACCAAGGGAGAGAGAGATAAAGATATTTCTTTCAATCATTATAGCACATGTATAGGTTCATCAATTAAAGATATAAAATAATGTTACACACTAGGAACATGGATACAACCAATGACTATATGCTTGGCCAAAGGGGTATTTCCTAAGGTTTTCTTATAGGGAAATTAAAGAGAAATGAATAGACACAACCTATCTGTTGTGATGTTCACAACACGCCCCATTATGCTCCTTAGCAAAATGGGGACCCCTGCTGATGTTTGCTTTTTGCTTCTGCTTGTGTTTTTTTTGCTTTCTGGCGGTTTGGTAAAAATGAAGGTCAGGTGCATCATCATCATGATATAGGATGAGGTGGGTCATCATCATGGGGTTAGTTTGTCAAAGTTCATATTTTGTTTCTATGACCTCATATTTAGAAAGAGCTTGAAATTCCATGCAGGTTTGCCTTTTACTTCACTTGAAAATTCATCCATATGTGGAAGTTATGCACGGTCAAAGTTTTGGTCAAACCTGATATTCGCAGGAGGATCATCATATTTTTATATCCTAAGTCATGTTGACAGGATCATCATGATCTTGGTCTATCACCCGATAAAAATCATGCAGTCGTAATATCCGGACGTCAATCTTAGGTGGTAGTGCCCTTTACCCGTCAAGTGGCCTTACGCGCATTGTCAGCATCATGATATTTTTTAGGAGGGTTATGTTATAAAATCGGTTTTGATTACATGAAGAACATCATCATCATCATATTTGAACACCCCCCCGATAATATCCTGAGGTTCAAATATCATGATGACATCAACTTTAAGTCGAGTGATCTTTTGTATTGCGAGCATCATCATGATATTTCAACATTACCTAATCTTATCATATCATGCTGATCACCACTTAGAAAATCCACCTTCGGCATATTTGCATATGCATGCTATAATCCTATCGCAAGGTCATCATCATGATATTTGCTGAAGTTCGAAATATGATGATGACGACTTCATATCCTGATCTTTCACGAGTCATTCGCTGAAATTCGCTAAGTAATGGAGACATCATCATGATAAATCGATAAGAGGATCATCATCTTCATATCCTCTTGATCTCCGGTTAGCGAAATATCATGATGATCACCCTATCTATTCAGAAGAGGTCGATATTGCATTCCTCAACATCATGATCATATTTTACAATATCACCCTAGCGCAAGTATCATGATGACCTCAACTCATCCTTGTGCTCTGAAAGCGAAATATGATGATGACGTCATCATCATATTTTTATCTTGTCCTGTTATCAAGATCATCATGATCTTGTTTGTTCACCCGATATTTCGTAAAGTCCTCCTGCCGATGAAATACAACCTTTTGCAAGTATCCTGATGATCATCATCATCACATTTTCCCTTCGGCAGGATTTTTCCAAAACATGATCCGGTTGGCGAATATCATGATGACGTCATGTTATAAGTTTAACGAAGGCTCCGGATATCATGATGACGTCATCCCGATCTAATAAACGAAGAAGCAAATATCCTCATGATCATCATCATCACATTTTCCCTTCGGCAGGATATTTTCCCAAGCACGATCCGGTTCCCCAAATATGATGATGATGTCTTATTCTATGTTCGACAAAAGCCCCAAATATGATGATGATCATCATCATCCTGATCTTTTAAGAGGGTTACCTTGGCCGCAAGAGGATCATATTACGTTCATCATCCTGATCATGCTCCTTAGGTGACCCGATATCACAATTATCCCCTGATCTTAACTAAACATGATGATGACGTCATCCTTAGCATTTCAATGAAGCTCGAATATCATGATGACGTCACCATCATCTTCCTTTCCTCGGCAGCATGATTATATTCATATCCTCCTATTCTTCTTCAACATGATGATGATGATGTTGTTCTTTTCCCAATATGCAGAAGCGAAATATCATGATGATGAAGTGAATGTCGGCCAACTCATGTTTTTTTGACACGCCGATAGCGATAATCATGCCGATGGGCGGGAAATGAAGCGGTGGAATTTTAAAGTGTTTTTTTTGGCGCCTCTGGCATTTTTCGGTCAGCGATGGTTGACCCGATGAAGTTTGAGCAGTCTGAACGCATTTTTGACGCGTTTGAGAGTATTTTGGATCCGATTTCCACAATCTTGCGCAGTCACCTAGATTTAAACGCTTATTTTAATTTCATGCTATTTTTATGTGATAAATGTGAAACTTATTGCTTGTCTTGTCTTGCAGGCTTGTAGTTGAGGAAGCAGCTGGAAAGTCAATACAGTGACCTCATGGAGGAGGGAAATCTGATCTCAGGAGCAAGAAGATAAGGATGAAGTGCGAAAAAGTCAAGGCCATTCAAGTAAAGGACAGAGTTGCAGCTGGAGGTATTACTACAACAGACAAACAGAAGTTATTACCCAGCTGCCGGAACTTCTCAGAAGGGGCAATATTTCGCCCAGATTTGACACTGCTCAGAGATATTTTTGAGAACTGGTTCACCTGTATTTATTGCTGTAACCAGAGGTTTGAACCAGGGGTTCAGTTAGGTTTTTGCTGTAGTGAGGACAATCAGAATGTTATATATTGTGCCTCTCTACACTGTAATACTCTACAACAGGGGCTACAACAGGGGCTACAACAGGGATTTTTAGGAAAACACAGCAAGTTAGCTTAGCATAGTTTAGAGTAGAAGAAGGAGGTCGCCTGTTTGTCTGCAGTAAGGTGCGCGTGGAATGTCTGGCTGCCTTACTGTATCTGTAAAGCTTGTAAGTTCTCTGTAGTATGATCAATGAAACTAAGAGTCATTCCTACATTGTAAATCATGTATGACTATTCGTTTCTAATACAATAGAATCTGGAGTTCTGCATCTATCTTCTGAGTGTTCTCCTGCTCTTCTTTGTGTTTTGAAATATCTTCTTTGAGAGCTTGCAATTTTAAATGTATGTTTGTGAAAATGCTCAGAACTTACATTTAAGGTTTTTACTGTGGATTTGATCAAATTACTGTGGTATTTACATAGTGCATAACAGAAACAATTAGATCCTTTAGTAGATTAAATGAGGTATAGATTAGATCTCTCTAACTTTTCCCAACCCATCTGAAATATTTAGCTGAAAACGTAGAAATCCAAAGGAAATTGTCTCAAATTTGAAGAAGCATGCATAACAGAGTCTAAGTAGACAGTTTTCATAAGTACATGAAGAAGAAAGCTACAAAAAATCCAAGAAAACCCTCTGAAACTTGCAGCACAGTATCACCTTTATGCAAATGAATAGAATACTTGAAGAAATCTATGACCTTTTTGCATATTCTTAGGCCAGTGAACCACAAAACAAACCTAAACTACGTAAGGCCCCTTGAACATTACAGCTTCACATTGACCAACTGAACTTGACCAACCGAACCATTGTAGACTTGGGATTAGTTGAATCTTAAATGATTCCTTCTCATCTTTCAAGTATAGTTACAGTTCATGTCATGTGAATTTTAACTTATTGTTATGATTGCATCAAAACAATCATCAACAGTTTTTTGGCGCTAGAAAGAGGGCTAGAAGGCTGTATATTGCAATCATCAACAGTTTTTTGGCGCTAGAAGGAGGGCTAGAAGGCTGTATATTGCAATCATCAACAGTTTTTTGGCGCTAGAAGGAGGGCCTGATTTGGTTTAGGGTTAAAATTCTGAGTTTTAAATGGTATATTCTGAGATATGTTAGATCTCATAAAATTTCAAAGGCCTAAAAGGTTGAAAGAAGGTCCCATTTTCAATGGACTCGTATAGGGACAGTTTTCAAGTTGACATTCCTTCATTTCAGAAAGCTTTGAATAACCAGCTTTATCCTAAAAATCTATATAGCTATGGTTTATTTGGAAGGTGTAGGATACATAAGTCCGCAGAGCATGGTGAGCTTAATTGTCTATCTTTTCTCACAAGATTAGATTTATATTTGAAAGGACTAATCTCTCTCTCAGATGTGTATAAGGCTGAAAGTTGGCAAGAAAGTGAGGAGATTATTGAGCGACAGGAGGATGCAGCATTAATGGTCGTTAAATATGCAGAGGATACAAAGATGGAACCAATGCTAAGAATAAGGGATAGTAAGATCTCTTGGCAGGAATCATGTGATGGTAAGAAAAAAAATCTGTCTTTTCGTCAGGATCCGGCTGTGATTAAAGTTAGTGAAAAGTATAAATATCCCAAAAAATGCAGAGAAGAAATCACAGCTCATGTCCCTTTTCTAGATAATAAGCAAAAAGGATTTAATGAAAAAGAAAAGGAAAGTGAGGTTCATCTTGATACATTTGATAAATATATGGAACTACTAAGGAATATTTGTCAAGAAGAAGCCTCTGGGTCTGATCTGAAAAGTTTTAACGAACATGATTTGGCAAAGAAATGTAAACAAGCATTGGCAGAATTAAAATGCACTAAAATTGATAAGATCCCTACTGTAGAAACTAATGAAGTCATAGAAAAGAAAGTAAATCCTAGTGTTACAACTGACTTCTTTGAATTAAATGATCAAAATCAAGATTGTTGCAGGTCAATAAGATTAGACTCTTCACTGAATGATAAATATGAGTCATCTGATGAACAATTCTTGAAAAGAGAGGATATAGAGAATCATGTAGCTGCTGTGCATAATCAGACATCACCCCCATGCCATGTTGAAAGTAAAACAGGGGAGTACTCCTGTCAATCAAAAGATGTTGTCCCACCTTTACTCTCAAGTGATTTAGAAATGATTAATTTCTGTATATCAGATGATGATGAAGGTACTTACTTAAGTACTGATGTGCAGGGAACTAATGAGAACATTGAGAGGTTTGCTAAATTTGAGGATAAACTGAACATCCAGAATGAAGGAACAAAGGGAGATGAAGATGAAGAAATGATACATCTAGAGTCATTCATCTTTCAACTTGAAAAAAGACTAGACATAGAGCTGGGCAATGAAAATGCAGAGCTAAATGAAGAGCCAACTATTAATAAACAAGTGTGTTCCACAGAGCTAAAGGCACATCAGGTTGTCTCTTTCCTTTCCTTAGTAAACAATGATATATGCTATTTTGATTATGGAAATTCAAGAGATAGGACATGCTTATGGATTAATCATAAACCCGATGAGTTGCCTCAGTTACTAGTTATTAAGAGCTATTCTGATAAACACAATGAATCTAGAATACCAGATTTTTTTTTAGAATTTAAAGATAAATCTGCTAGAATGAGGACCATAACTAGTACCCTATTACTCCTGCACAATCTAAAGAAATATGCAAGTAGGGGTGTTCTTGGGTCTTTTTCCTGGGTTTCTGTTTGCCTCGGAGAAGCTTGTATATAGTCTAGTAGGCTAGTTGTTTTTGTTTTTTTTGTGTTCTTCTTTTGCTGTTTTCTTTTTAGGTTAGTTGTTTGTATAGTTCCTTTTTGTTTGTTTTTTGCTTTTGTTTCTTTCTGTTTGTACAGTTTTTTCTTTTGTTGTGTTGTTTGTATAGCCTGTTTGTTTGGTTTGTTTGTTGTCTCCTCAGCAGGGATCTTTATTTTACTGTAGAGTATTAAGGAGCAAAACCAGCAACCATTCAAAACAGTATATAATTTAGGATATTCAGGTTAACCATTTGCAATTTACACATAACCTGTCACTGTCATGAATGTAGAGAGTTGTTCATCTTCTGAAGTTTTGTATTCAATAAATGTGATTGAGAATTCGAAGCAGGTTTCTCACGATGACACACCTAAAATCCTTGGGTTTGTTGAACCTACCAGTGTAGATATTAGGTGAAAAATCAGAGGTCACCCTTGCTACCATTACAATTCTCAGCTTAATTTCAGCAAGTGTCCACTCCTTGCATCATGAAGTTACAAATTGCTATATCTTATGAAATCTTTCAAAATTAGAAAACAAAAAAATAAATAAATAAATGAATAAAGTGGATTATACTGAAAATCTAGATTAAGCCATCTAAGTAACTCTACCGGGGCTATGGACGCTCGCTGGCAGTGGGGCTCTACTTAGGAGAATTGTAACGATAACCTTGCCGGGGCTATAGACGCTCGCTGGCAGCAAGGCTCTATCCGGTCGGCTATGAGGGAATATCCTCACCTACGTAGGCTAATGTCAGTCACTGGTTTGTTCAATCGATCTTCAAGATGAGGATAATTAATCACATGCACACAACTAAACTAAAAATGGAAATTCATGCATCTTTATTGAATACTTTGAGTCTCAAGCTGAATAGTAATTTGCAGGAAAAGATAGTTGGAAGTTATGAGTTCATTTCATCTAGTTTCCTTGAACACTCTGAATTTAATTGTTTTGTTTTGGTTGTTAGTTGTTGTGATGTTCACAACACGCCCCATTATGCTCCTTAGCAAAATGGGGACCCCTGTTGATGTTTGCTTTTTGCTTCTGCTTGTGTTGTTTTTGCTTTCTGGCGGTTTGGTAAAAATGAAGGTCAGGTGCATAATCATCATGATATAGGATGAGGTGGGTCATCATCATGGGGTTAGTTTGTCAAAGTTCATATTTTGTTTCTGTGACCTCATATTTAGAAAGAGCTTGAAATTCCATGCAGGTTTGCCTTTTACTTCACTTGAAAATTCGTCCATATGTGGAAGTTATGCACGGTCAAAGTTTTGGTCAAACCTAATATTCGCAGGAGGATCATCATATTTTTATATCCTAAGTCATGTTGACAAGATCATCATGATCTTGGTCTATCACCCAATAAAAATCATGCAGTCGCAATATCCGGACGTCAATCTTAGGTGGTAGTGCCCTTTACCTGTCAAGTGGCCTTACGCGCATTGTCAGCATCATGATATTTTTTAGGAGGGTTATGTTATAAACTCGGTTTTGATTACATGAAGAACATCATCATCATCATATTTGAACACCCTCCTGATAATATCCTGAGGTTCAAATATCATGATGACATCAACTTTAAGTCGAGTGGTCTTTTGTATCGCGAGCATCATCATGATATTTCAACATTACCTAATCTTATCATATCATGCTGATCACCACTTAGAAAATCCACCTTCGGCATATTTGCATACGCATGCTATAATCCTATCGCAAGGTCATCATCATGATATTTGCTGAAGTTCGAAATATGATGATGACGACTTCATATCCTGATCTTTCACGAGTCATTCGCTGAAATTCGCTAAGTAATGGAGACATCATCATGATAAATCGATAAGAGGATCATCATCTTCATATCCTTCTGATCTCCGGTTAGCGAAATATCATGATGATCACCCTATCTATTCAGAAGAGGTCGATATTGCATTCCTCAACATCATGATCATATTTTACAATATCACCCTAGCGCAAGTATCATGATGACCTCAACTCATCCTTGTGCTCTGAAAGTGAAATATGATGATGACGTCATCATCATATTTTTATCCTGTCCTGTTATCAAGATCATCATGATCTTGTTTGTTCACCCGATATTTCGTAAAGTCCTCCTGCCGATGAAATACAACCTTTTGCAAGTATCCTGATGATCATCAGGATCACATTTTCCCTTCGGCAGGATTTTTCCAAAACATGATCCGGTTGGCGAATATCATGATGACGTCATGTTATAAGTTTAATGAAGGCTCCGGATATCATGATGACGTCATCCCGATCTAATAAACGAAGAAGCAAATATCCTCATGATCATCATCATCACATTTTCCCTTCGGCAGGATATTTTCCCAAGCACGATCCGGTTCCCCAAATATGATGATGATGTCTTATTCTATGTTCGACAAAAGCCCCAAATATGATGATGATCATCATCATCCTTATCTTTCAAGAGGGTTACCTTGGCCGCAAGAGGATCATATTACGTTCATCATCCTGATCATGCTGCTTAGGTGACCCGATATCACAATTATCCCCTGATCTTAACTGAACATGATGATGACGTCATCCTTAGCATTTCAATGAAGCTCGAATATCATGATGACGTCACCATCATCTTCCTTTCCTCGGCAGCATGATTATATTCATATCCTCCTATTCTTCTTCAACATGATGATGATGATGTTGTTCTTTTCCCAATATGCAGAAGCGAAATATCATGATGATGAAGTGAATGTCGGCCAACTCATGTTTTTTTGACACGCCGATAGCGATAATCATGCCGATGGGCGGGAAATGAAGCGGTGGAATTTTAAAGTGTTTTTTTTGGTGCCTCTGGCATTTTTCAGTCAGCGATGGTTGACCCGATGAAGTTTGAGCAGTCTGAACGCATTTTTGACGCGTTTGAGAGTATTTTGGATCCGATTTCCACAATCTTGCGCAGTCACCTGGATTTAAACGCTTATTTTAATTTCATGCTATTTTTATGTGATAAATGTGAAACTTATTGCTTGTCTTGTCTTGCAGGCTTGCAGTTGATGAAGCAGCTGGAAAGTCAACACAGTGACCTCATGGAGGAGGGAAATCTGATCTCAGGAGCAAGAAGATAAGGATGAAGTGTGAAAAAGTCAAGGCCATTCAAGTAAAGGACAGAGTTGTAGCTAGAGGTATTACTACAACAGACAAACAGAAGTTATTACCCAGCTGCCGGAACTTCTCAGAAGGGGCAATATTTTGCCCAGATTTGACACTGCTCAGAGATATTTTTGAGAACTGGTTCACCTGTATTTATTGCTGTAACCAGAGGTTTGAACCAGGGGTTCAGTTAGGTTTTTGCTGTAGTGAGGACAATCAGAATGTTATATATTGTGCCTCTCTACACTGTAATACTCTACAACAGGGGCTACAACAGGGGCTACAACAGGGATTTTTAGGAAAACACAGCAAGTTAGCTTAGCATAGTTTAGAGTAGAAGAAGGAGGTCGCCTGTTTGTCTGCAGTAAGGTGCGCGTGGAATGTCTGGCTGCCTTACTGTATCTGTAAAGCTTGTAAGTTCTCTGTAGTATGATCAATGAAACTAAGAGTCATTCCTACATTGTAAATCATGTATGACTATTCGTTTCTAATACAATAGAATCTGGAGTTCTGCATCTATCTTCTGAGTGTTCTCCTGCTCTTCTTTGTGTTTTGAAATATCTTCTTTGAGAGCTTGCAATTTTAAATGTATGTTTGTGAAAATGCTCAGAACTTACATTTAAGGTTTTTACTGTGGATTTGATCAAATTACTGTGGTATTTACATAGTGCATAACAGAAACAATTAGATCCTTTAGTAGATTAAATGAGGTATAGATTAGATCTCTCTAACTTTTCCCAACCCATCTGAAATATTTAGCTGAAAACGTAGAAATCCAAAGGAAATTGTCTCAAATTTGAAGAAGCATGCATAACAGAGTCTAAGTAGACAGTTTTCATAAGTACATGAAGAAGAAAGCTACAAAAAATCCAAGAAAACCCTCTGAAACTTGCAGCACAGTATCACCTTTATGCAAATGAACAGAATACTTGAAGAAATCTATGACCTTTTTGCATATTCTTAGGCCAGTGAACCACAAAACAAACCTAAACTACGTAAGGCCCCTTGAACATTACAGCTTCATATTGACCAACTGAACTTGACCAACCGAACCATTGTAGACTTGGGATTAGTTGAATCTTAAATGATTCCTTCTCATCTTTCAAGTATAGTTACAGTTCATGTCATGTGAATTTTAACTTATTGTTATGATTGCATCAAAACAATCATCAACAGTTTTTTGGCGCTAGAAAGAGGGCTAGAAGGCTGTATATTGCAATCATCAACACTATCTTGATAGTAAATCATACCCTATGCACAAGAGAGCTTCAAAATGTGTCACTAAGCTTTAGTGCATTGGTTTACCATAGGAAAGACTTGAAACCTATTTTTTCAGTAGAAAGGAAAGTCATGTATGAGACCATATCTATATATTAGTTGGTATCCCTTATGATGTATTTTAGTCTGAAGACTACATTTCATACATGAATACAAACCAAATAGTAATGTATATCCCTATTAATATTTTACTTGAGTTTAAGTCCTTTAAGATGTAATGTTGTCACAGTAGTGAGATATGTAAATTTGGAAGAACAACTAGTTCAATAAAATACTAAAAGATTTATGCATTGTTTAATATACATGTATTGGTGTAATGAAAAGCCAAATGTTTTACAAATGGTGCCTTGATCCAATGTTAGTGACATAGTTTAATCTCAAGACCAAAAAAGTGAATTTACATGCAATCCAAAAGGTTGTACCAAACAAAAGATGATAATGTACCAAGGACATACTTTTCTCTCCACATGCATAGGTTGGACTCTATGGACACATGAAACACAAAAAGAATGAAATTGCAGCACTAAGGGAAGAGCATACTTCAACACTCCATAGTGAAGAAAATAAATTCTTGTATTATGAAGAAAAGAGCCTTCATGAAAGCTTCATAAAAATTTTAGGGGTTTCATTGCCATCGATGTTAGCTAGAATGTTTCTTGGTACGTTGGTTACATGTGTTCAATTTTGCAGGTGGGTAGGAAGCTATGTGTTAGTTTCATGTTGTTGACTATTACTTCTAAGGAGTCATGTTGGTGTTAAATAAAACATATTCAAGAGGTCACACAAGTGAATCTACACATGTTGCATTTTTTAGCCTTGTTTGTTTTATTGTGGAAATGACCCTGATCCAAATCTACAACACAAAAATAACCTTTTGATTTTAAATTTTAAATTTTATTCCAGGCCTAAGCTAACTTTGTTCTAATAAGTTGTTATTTGTTAACTTGAGAATTAAATTTTTAAACTTGCATGCTAGGATGTTGTATAAAATGACAAATGTTAATTCATTGCAACTATCAAGGAATCACTTAGTAAGAGGAAAAATACACATAGCATCATCATAGTATTAGCATGACATCAACATCAACATTCTAAGTATTTTGCATGATTACTTGATCTGTACATTTGATCATTGTTTAAAAAGGTGCATTAAATCACATCTAAAATGGTTTAACCATTTAGAATATCCTTGTATAAAAAGATCCTAAGGGTATTTTTTGACACTGCTAGTCTTCAAACACAAGTCCAAATACTAAGGTGAACATGAATTTTAGGTACAATGATAATTAGGTCAATTCTATGGAAGAGAGTCAAATCCATTGTTAGAGATTGAACCCATGTGCAACACAAAAATGACCTAGATCTATAGAAATTGAGTTAAGTATATATACTAGTTATCTAACCAAGTTTTGAGCATGAGTTACAAGGAAAAATCATAGTGTCATCTATCACAATGTATTTAGAATTAGATCTAGAGCTAAGTACATTTATTTTATTATTAATTTCCATGCACATTTTTATGAACATGTTTAATTAGCATAATAGTGTCAACTATGATATCTAGGTGTATTTATTTATTATTACATGCTTTCTTTGATTTAACCAAGATAATTTATGTGAAAGTGTTTTGTTTCTCTTGCATAAATTGGTGAACAGGTAACTTATCTTATAGCCCCTAGGGTTTATGCAAGTATGTTTTATTCTTCTTAGGGATTTCAAATCTAATATTTCTAATTGTTCATATTTCATTTCATCTTTGATTACCTAGTTTGGTCTTTCATTATTTGTTATTTCTTTGGACCCCGTTGACTCACGCTTGTTTTCCTTAATTTTTGTAGGGATTAGAGTTGGTGTATCACTTCATCAATTCTTCCTTGATTATATTATTTCCTGGTATGAATTCTTATAAGGGCCCTTATCTTGGGATTACTTTCATACATATCTCAAGGATTATAAGGTGTTCTCATGCTTCATTGATTCCTACACTTTGATCCTTGATGATATCAGCACCTTTTTTCTACAGGAGTTGTTTTCATGTCTATCTAGCTTATCCTTCTCAATGGACTTTGTTAATGCTTTTCCATCTATCCTAGAGGACTTTATTTCATTTTCACGATTCAAAACATGTGTATAAATTTATGCATAGAAGATGTAGAAGAATGTACTCCATGATCACTTAAGATTACATAATAAAAAACATAAAAGAATCCAAAGAAGGGTCTCCATAAAAAAGTTGTATATCATCAGGATGCATAGAAAAATTAATGCAAGCCACTAAGGAAGGGCCAATAGAGTACATATGTGATACAAAGAGTCATAAACTTCATTGTGGGAAAATAAAAAAATTCATGTCATGTTCATCATGCAATACATATCAACAATAAGCCATGATCCACAACATAGCTAAGATGTACTAGTTGTTGCAAGTATGGGCCTAACTGGTGTTGTCATTGATGTCAACATACTCCTGTTGCATTAATGATAAGTTTGGATGAGCCATGAGCTGAGGATATTGAGAAAATTAGTCTCAATTAGGAACATTGAAGAACAGTGATGATAGTAAGGCAAAAGTCCAAGATAGGATGAGGATCAGAGGATGCAGATTAAAGGGTTTGTAGATATGTGTCTTTAGGTGATCCCGTAGAGATTTCAAAGGTTCGCATGAAGATATGAAGAATTTGTGGCCGCTCAAGTAAAACCGGTTCCGGTAGGTGTTCAGAGGTGACAGAGTGTAACAAGAAAGGTCTAGTGAGATCCGGAAATGAATTTTCCTATTCTGTGGATTTGAGGGAGTGCTGAGGAAGTCTTTGTGGTGTATCAACTTGATTGGTTCATGGTTTGAAGGTCTGAAAGCATCTATTCCTTTGTGACAGTAATGACAGACTATGTTCTTGAGGTTCTGGATGAAGGAGAGAAGGATTTCAGTAAGCAGAAGATGTGTGGATGTTCTTTGTGATTCAAGCAAGCTTGTGGAGGTCTTTGGATCATGCCCAGTTCATGTTGGTGGTCCGCATTGAAGTTGGAGATCACAATTGAAGAGTAACTTCTAGATGATGGTGTTCTTCCTGAGATAGGACGACCGGCTGAGTTATGCATCTTGCAGATAATCTTATGGATGTTTGCCGACTTAGATGATCATTCCTAAGTTGATGCCTTGTATAAATAAGGGATTGAGAAGTCAATTTGAATTTGTCCTTGTGGTGATGAGAGGGTGGTAGTAAGGAGGAGAGTGAAAGGCAGAACAGAAGTATTGAGCTTAAATGGAACTGATTCAAGCATGGTGAAGATGTTATTCTCCAGTTCATGTATGTGATATTTATTTCTTTGTAGACAATGTGTCTCTTGTAGGCAGTGAGCCTCTTGTGAGTAGTGTGCTCAGACAATGAGCCTAATTGGCATGTGCCATTTTGTTCTTTCTATTCTTCAAATAGAGAATACAATCTTGGGTTAATCACCCCATGGTTTTTCCCTTAACTGGGTTTTCCACGTCAAAATCTTGGTGTCTTATGTGTTGATGTGTTTCTACCTTTGATTTGAATGCATTATGGTTCATGATTAATATACAGCTAATCACTAAGAATATTTAAGTGTTTAATTGGAGAAAGTTTTGCACAACTGATTCACCCCCCCTCTCAGTTGTGTGCCCTAAGTCTAACACTCGTAACCTCATGTGAAGGTGGAACATGTGTATCAATTTATCATTAGGATCTTCAAGGCAAGATGAAGCAAGAGAGACACAAGAAGGAAAATCAATAAGTGAACAAGGAAATCTATCATGAGATGCATACAAGATATGTTCACTAGGTATACCATCATCACATGAAGGATTAAGGAAGGTGTAGCTTCACCACATAAAGTATGATTCATAATTTCATTTGTAGAGGGTAAGAATATATCATGTGTATCCTTCTCAAACCATGTATCATGAATGAAATGATATGAAGGAAAAGTGCTCAAAGGTAAATTATCACTATGATCAAGCACATTACAAGCTTTATCCATGTAGGAGAAATAGAAACAACATGAGGTTTCAAGCAAATGCAATTGGAAGGTGTAAATCCAAATTTGATAACCTTTGCCAGCATCCTCCCTACCTATGATAAAATGGGAGATTTGGATAGGGTATGGACATCCATCATAGCATAATGGAAGGGGGAATTTTGGTAGATATTATAGTTGGAAATTCTCTGATAGACATGTACATGCAAAATGTGGAAGCGTAGAGAAGGCACGTCAACTGTTGATAGAATGCCTCAAAGAAATATGGTCTCATGGACTGCTTTGATCACAGGATATGCAAAAAATGGATTTGTTGAAAAGACTTTAGAAACTTTCAAACAAATGCAATTGGAAGGTGTAAAGCTAGACACCGCAACCTTTGCCAGCATCCTCCAAGGTAGGCCTGTGATAAAATGGGAGCTTTGGAACAGGGTATGGACATCCATCTAAGCATAACAGAAGGGGGATTTTTGTCAGATATTATAGTTGGAAATGCTCTAGTTGATATGTATACAAAATGTGGAAGCCTACACAAGGCACATGAATTATTTGACAGAATGACTTAAAGAGATGTCATCTCATGGATGGCAATGATTGCAGGGTATGAACAAAATGGTTTTGTTTAAAAGGCTTTAGAAACTTTCAAGCAAATGCAATTGGAATGTGTAAAGCCAGACACCACAAGCTTCACTAGCATCCTCCCATGTAGGCTTGTGACAAAATGAAAGCTTTGGAATGGGTATGGACATCCATCATAGCATAATCGAATGGGGGGTTTTGGCAGATATTATAGTTGGAAATGCTCTGGTAGACATGTATGCAAAATGTGGAAGCACAGACAAGGCATAATAAATGAGAAAGGGAGAAAATGATCTACATACATGAAGAATGGTTAGCTATAAGGTGGTGACATTTGGCTAGTGGGAAGCTCCTTGGGTTTAGGTCACTCTCCTCCAAGTTCGACAATAGTAAAATTGTCAAAAATGATAGTTAAAGCACTTTTAAAAAACCCTAAACAGGGGGATTCGATTGAACTCCCATTTTTATTAATAAAAAAATAGCTCGCCCGGGGGTACGATCGAACTCTCCAATGACCTGGGCTTATGTAGTGTTTGATCAAATGAGGATGATTGATTGAACCCATTTTTGGGTTCGATCGAATACCCCATTCGATCGAACTTGGTCATTTTTTTGTGGCACAGGCAATTTTCCATCCTCAATGCAATTGTAACCCACTATTGTGGGATCGCCCATTACTATAATTAAATTTGAAGATAGACCTCAAATGATATTTAGGCATTTAGAAGGATATTTATGTCAAGGTGTTCTCTTTGTGAGGTGAACCTTCCTGGGTGGCTGAGACTTCTCGTTATGTAGTACAAGACAATGAAATTGATCTTGACCATTTTTTTTGTTGTTTCTTTTTTTACTGTCTTCCATTTTTTTTGGCCGCTCCATTCACTATTTTTTTCTCTTTTGTTTTTCATTTTTGTGTCGCAGGGCTGGGTATGGCGTTAATCGAGAGAGACTCCTTTAAGATTATCTAATATATATAATTTTATATAATAATAAGATTACAATTTATATATTCTTTTAGAATGTAGAGAGATAGAAAATTAAATATTATAGCTATAGATATATATTATAGTTATATTATTAAAAGCAATTATATCTAGTGTTAAGTGCATTATAATTGTAATTATAATTATATATTATATAATTATAAATTGTTATTATATTATAGTCTCTATATTATTTATTAATTTTATATATTATTGTTGTCGTGCTGGGGCCCTCAACCCTCTGTTGGTACCCCTTAACCTCTCTAGTGGCACCCTCACTGACAACATAGGCTTTTGGTGTAGTGGCAGCTGGTCTGTGTTAACAAAACTAGTGATTCTACTAGCGAGGGTTCAATTCCCACCCTCAACAGGTTTGTTGGCCTTTTGGTCAATTATGTCCAATATAGACCTCATGACTCAGGAGATAAACTGTTACCTTGTTCGGACCATCAACCCTCTGTCGGCACCCTCTTAACCTCTTTGGTGGCACCCTCACTGAAAACTTAGGCTTTTGGTATAGTGGTAGCTAGTTTGTGTTAACAATTATCTCTATCTTATATTATATCTTTATTTGAGCCTATTAAATAATTAGTATAATGTAATAAAAATTAATTATGATTATTAATATTTATTTATAACTTAATTATACTTATTTTATATATAATATATAGTATCTAATTTTATTTTATATACTAATTAAAGTGGTTATTTATTTATCATTATTACCTAAAGAAATACATTTTTTTATTGTAGACAAATATAGTTTAATGATTTCTATAAATATTTGTTACAAAATCTAAATAGTATTGTACTATAGATTATAGAGCTATAATGGAAATAAAAAATTATATAATAAAAATTAAGGATGATATACAATGGTGCATTAGTATAATATTTAAATAATTATATTATATTATAATATAATACTACAAATTTATAACTCTAATATATTTTATATTTATGATATATTTACAAATTTAAATTTTATTAAATGTATATATAATAATGATTTAGATTTTGATGAAAAATGAAGGGAATTTAGGAATAATATGTCATAACCCTTATTTTCAATAATTAATTTTCAGTTTAATATACTATTTTAATGATCATTGACAAAACTTTGACTCATGTGCATAACAGGAATATACTCTCGATAGAGCGAGTATCATTGAGGAGGGGACATCTAGCTGACTAATAGAGACTGTGGTGAATGAAAATTGCACACACTGTAATATCTCGCCCTGTAACCCTGAAGGGTAAGGTCCAAAATAAGGCAAGATTTTTTTTTTGACATAAATGGATAACATACACAGATATGGTTGCTGATTCAAAAGATCGACAACATACATGGCCAAGTATGGATGAATGAACAACCCATAAGAGAAGACTAAATCACTCTCCAAAGAAACATTAATAAATTACATTCATTTTAAACACCAACCCAAATGTTCCTATAACCCATTCTAGGTTATAAACATGAAACTAAAAGCATCATAGTATAAGCGAATCTGATACCCAGACTGGAATCTGTAAACCAAATAGGAAACATCTCATTTCTTCTCATTAACTTGCATGATTACATCTTCTCTCTTAAGATAGTACAAAATTACATAAAGGAACATACATAAGTACAATGATATAGCTATGGATAAGATACAACAATAGATAGAATAAGTACAAGAGAGAACATCTCCAACTAGTGCTCTAAAACTTGTACACCAGTCCCCAATGGTGGTGAAAATGCCTCCCAAGCATGTGGACTCAGAAGAGACCACCCCACTGTGCTCGGAGATAGTCACAAGGCCCAAATAGAAGAATAAAGGCAATAGGGATAGGAAAGCATAGATATACTCAACCTCACTAGGGATGCCACAAGGCCCAGAGTTCACATGATCACGTCATACACACATGGCTCATGGAAACCACAAAATTAGGCACCTAGTATTCATGCTAGTGAAGTACCACACGGATAAGGAGGGTCCACTTTCATACAAACATTTACTAACATTGCCACAATCAACTCCATACACCACAATATGCATTACAACATAATCAATATAACAACAATCAAAATATCATTACAAGGCAACAATCACGCAATGTCTGGATATGGCTCCATGTGAGGTACCAATGCAATATGATTCGATGATATCAAGTATCATAATCATATTATATTATGACATCCTTCTTGACAAATCACATCATGCATCAACAAGGCAACATAAAGTAAAAAACATCTAAATTTTGAAAGACTATAGTAGTAATTGTAATCTTGCCTTAAGCATGATCAACAAACATGATCAAAGCCCAAGTTGTACTCAAGACAACCGACAACACTATAACTGGGAGATCATCGTATGATGATGTGTACTCAATCCTATTTATAGAAAATATATTCTCAACCTTTTGATTCATTCATCTGGTGGTGCAAACCCATATTCTTATAATAGTCCAGTTTATAGACAAGATAATGTTTGCACTTTTCATTTAAACTATGACCTTAATGGTCATCAGTAAGTGATTTCATATAATGGCTATATGCTTGCAAATCAACCCCTTACATTGAGGTTAACCAAGCCTTACCATGGATCATTGGATTCCACCTAAATACTTATAAGTCTATGCATAATTTGAAAGTTGAATCTCAAGATTAACCTTGACATTGATGCCAACACAATCTAAGACACAATTATCAATGGGAACACTTTCAAAATCAATGATAATGTTGTCCCATTGAGACTGTTTTAATATTTAGCCATAAGTATATTATTTCCAGACACTAATATCTCACAAGGTCCATTATCAAGTCCTCAAATTTAGTTATCATTGGTACAATGTATACATTATACTGTAGTTGCTAAAGCTTTCAAGTGGTTCAAACTACCTACAACATTATTAGCAACCATCAGTCATGTAAAAAGGATCCTTACCAAGGATCATAACAGTATACAATCAGAAGCAAGGAGGCCTTCGTTTAAAAATAGTATAAAGTTGGGTATATGAGTTCCATCACCAAAATGACCATATGCAACTATGTGTAAATTTTATTATAACAATAATCAATAAACATGAAACTAAATAAATCTCTATAGGTTAGTAGAGCCCACTTTGTCCATCACATGAGGTGTTAGGCAACTACAAGGAACTTCACCTCTTATTCACACAGTATAAACCATAAGAGAATTAATTGTAATTTGACTCATTCAGGAGCAGGTTGTGCATAACTTCTTTATTTTCTGTGCATTAGTTTTGTCAAATATAATAGCTGGAAATGCTCTAGTGAACATGTATGCAAAAGGTGGAGGCATAGACAAGGCACGATCTATTTGATAGAATGCCTTAGAAAATTTAGTCTCATGGACTGCAGAAGTTGTAGGGTATGTACATAATGGATTTGTTGAACAATCTTTAGAAATTGTCAAGCAAATGCTAATGGTAGTTGTAAATCCCAATTCCTAACCTTTGCTAGCATCCATGTTGGCAACGCCAAGATGTCACAGCAGAGACAAAGCACGTGAGTTGTTTGACAAAATGACTCAATGAAATGTGATCTTATGCAATACAACAATTATAGGACGTACACAAAATGGATTTGTTAAAAAGGCTTAAAAACTTCCAAGCAATGTGATTAGCAGAGTTAAAGCTAGGTTCCACAACCGTTGTTAACATTCTCACTTCCTACATCCAGTTGGGAGATAAGGAATAGGGTATGGATGTCTAACAAAGCATAACGTAAGGGGAATTTTTATCAAATATTTTAATTGGAAATGCTCTACTAAACATGTATGAAGACAGTGATGCACAAACAAAGCACATGAACTATTCACAAAATGACAAAGAATATAAACTCATGGACAAAAAAAATCACAGATATGCACAAAATGGACCTGTTAAAAAGGCTTTAGAAACTTTTAAGCAAATGCTAAATTGGTAGGCATAAGGTTAAATTCTCAAACCTTTGCCAGCAAGAGTGATCTTTTCTTTGGTGAAACCTTTATCTAAAAATCAAGAGAGGGGGTCAGCTGTGGTGAGTGGGTTGGCTGCCACCATATAGACAAGGGACCCAATCATCCTTCTAGATGTAGAAGAAGCAGTATGCATTGTTCCCCTCCAAGAGAAGTGTTTTGATGTGGAGGAAAATCTCCCACTTAGGAAAGGATGTACTACTACCATTTCTCACCAAATCCATGTTTACCACTCCATTACCAATATTGTAACTGATGCTTGCTACAGGAGGGGATATCTTGCTACCATTGGAGATGTGGCTCTAAAAATAGAGGGTTCTCTTAGGGTTTTTTTCCCTTCTTGACCACACCTCAAATATGATGTAGCCAACAACATACACTCAATAAAATTGTGCCATTAACCAAGTGTGAGAGCCAAAGATTTGGAAACTAAAAAAAAATTCTATTCACCAACTCTACTGCTACAATGAGAGAAAACTTTCTTATATCGAAGAAAACAAAAAAATAAAAAAATTACGTTTTTTGGTAGATTTTGACAATTGTCAGATTTTGCCATTTTAGGTAATTTTACATTCATATCTTGAGAATCCAGCATTTTCCCAAAAACTTCCTAAAACTAAGGTAGGACAAAAAGCCAACTAACATCCTAAATTTGAAACATGAGTTTCGAGTTATTAAAAAAAGCAACTTTTAAAAAACTAGGAAAAAACACTAAATTGTCATTTTGAGGGCCAAGATGAAAGTCTCAAGCCCTGAAAAAGTGCCAAGATGAAGTCCAACTGACTAGGGTGGGTTGGGAAACCACATGCCATCTCATAACACATCCACCTATTAAAATTTCATAGAAAATTTACATCTGAGTCAAAAGTTATGACCTCCGGAAGTCCCTACATCATTCTCCTCTTGTTGAAAAGAACATAGCTCCTACAAGTAAGTGTCTTCGAACTACTTCCATTTGACTGGATCTAACCTCTACACTTCCCACTCTATAATCCATGTGCTATCTGTTGGTGGTAATCCTTCCTACTATACTAAATACTTGTTGTAATGCCCTTGCCAAGTGTAGATAGTTTTCTTATCAGGAACCTGTGCAATCTTTTCCTTCTTATGGGGAATGTGGTGGTGCCATGCCACTTCTGGTTGACTATCTTTAGCATCATCCTCACCATGGAATGCATATAAATCAGAAATATTAAACACATAAGAAATATCAAGATAATTTGGTAAACTAACCTCATATGCATTATCATTGATCTTCTTTGTAATTTTGCAAGGACCAATTTTCCTGTACTTCAACTTGTGGTATGTTCCAGTAGGAAACTGCTCTTTTCTCAAATATACCATCACTAAGTCACCTTCATTGAATGTCTGATGTCACTTACTAGTATCCACTGTATTCTTGTACCTCTCATTACTGTCCTACAACTTCTGTCTCACATCTTTCTACAACTGTTGAAGGAGTTCTACAAATGCTTCCCCATCATCACTGGCCCTATCTTTCATTGGTAGTTGTACCAAATCTAGAACACCCTAAGGATTCTAGCCATACACAATCTGGAAAGGGGACTTTCCCATTGATATGTTAATAGAACTATTATAGGCAAATTCGGCCTGGGGTAATGCCACGTCCCATTGTTTTAGCTTTTCTCCAACAATACACCTCAATAAATTTCCCAAACTCTGATTGACTACCTCTGTTGACCGATCCATTTGAGGATGATAAGAACTACTAAATTGTAACTTAGTACCCATCTTCTTCCATAAAGTCCTCCAGAAATGACTGAGGAATTTGTTATCCCTATCAGAGGTAATAGTCTTTGGAACAACATGTAGTCGAACAACTTCTAAAAAAAAACTCTACTACCCTCATTGCATCATTAGTTTTCTTACAAGAAATAAAATGAACCATCTTGGAGAACCTATCAACAACTACAAAAATAGAGTCATTACCTCATTGAGTATGTGGAAGCACCAACACAAAGTCGATGCTCAAATCTATCCATGGTACAGTTGGTACTAGTAATGGCATATATAACCCTATATTCTTTGAATGTCTCTTAGCCGCTTGGCAGATTCCACACATTGTTACATACTTAGTTATATCCCTTTTCATCTTTGGCTAGTAATGTTTATTTTCTATCAAGGCTATTGTCTTGTCCTTGCCAAAATGTCTAGCTAACCCACTACTATGAAATTCTCTAATAATATTTTCCCTCATAGAGCTAGCTGGTATGCATAGTTGTTTTCCTTTAAATAGATACCCATCTTGCATAAAATAATCACCCCTAAGGTGATCCAAGTTACCAAATACTGGTGCCTTTAATTGTTCCACAATCTCCCAAAAGTCATCATTAGACTCATACAAATTTTTGATGGCATCAAAACCAATCACCTCAGTTTCAACATGCCTACTTAACCCATTTGCAACCTGATTTTGTTTTCCAGACTTATGCTTCAACACAAAATTGTAACCCTGCAAGAAAGAGACCAACTTGGCATGCCTACTATTCAACTTTTTCTGTGCGTTCAAGTATCTCAATGTAATATGATCTGTAAACAATACAAACTCTTAGGGAACTAAATAATGTCTCCAATGCCCCAATGCTTGAACAATTGCATAAAATTCCATTTATCATAAGTAGAATAATTCTTTCTTACTTCATTTAGCTTTTCACTAAAGAAATCTATAGGTTTTCCAGCTTGGCTAAGCATGGCACCTATTCCCACATGGGAGGCATCACATTCTACTTCCAATACCTTATCAAAATTTGGCAATGCAAGTATAGGTACTTCTGTTACCTTTTGCTTCAAGTACTTAAATCTCTCCTCAGCATCCTTGGTCCATACAAACTCCCTTCCTTTGGTGCAATCTGTTATAGGAGCTACAATACTACTTAAATTTCTAATGAACTTTCGATAGAAAGTGGCCAAGCCATGAAATTTTTTTACCTCTGTGATGCTGCTTGGACTAGGCCATTCTAGAATTACCCTAACCTTTTCTGGATCCATTCTAACACCATCTTTAGAAATGACAAAGCCTAAAAAAACTAAATTGTCCTGCATGAACCTACACTTCTTCAAATTGGCATAGAGCTTCTCCTTCCTTAACACACCAAAGATGATCCTCAAGTGTTGTAGGTGCTCTTCTTTGCTATTACTAAATACCAAAATATCATCAAAATAAACTACCACAAACTTACCAATGTAAGGTCGTAGTATAGTGTTCATCAATCTCATAAATGTGCTAGGTGCATTTGATAACCCGAATGGCATAACCATCCACTCATATAATTCATCTCTAGTCTTAAAGGTTGTCTTCCACTCATCCTCTTCTCGGATCTAGATTTGGTGGTAGCCACTTCGTAGGTCAATCTTGCTGAAATATTTGGCCCCTGCAAAGACATTCATCATGTCCTCCATACGAGGTATAGGAAACTAATACTTGATGGTAATCTTATTAATTACTCTGCTATCAATGCACATCCTCCATGTTCCATCATTTTTTGGGGTCAATAATGTAGGTACAACACATGGGCTCATACTCTCTCTCACCACACCTTTACTTATGAGTTTTGTTACTTGCTTATTCAACTCTACATAGTGTGTTGGATTCATCCTATAAGCTACTTGGTTGGGTAGACTAGCTCCTGGAATCAAATCAATATGATGTTGAATATCTCTCTTTGGAAGTTGACCATCAAGCAATTCATCAGGCAAAACATCAACAAATTCTTTTAATAGCTCTGCTACTTCTGGGGGAACTAAAATGTCTTCCCCTTCACCTTTTTCACTACTAATGCATAGCAACATCCCATCACCTTCATTTCTTGGTGCAAGAGCACCTAACACAAGGTGGCCTCCATGAGGCATTCAACTATTTGATGTTCATTTTGTTGTTTCCAATAAGGTCCTATATGACCATTTATGTAATAAGGTATGTTTGACCAATGTATGTTATTTTAGTTTGTATCTAGGTTTATGTTGTAAGTCCCAAGGACACTTGTTGATCTACAATTACAAAGGTTGTTAGGCAGTTGGAAGTTGTTAGATCTCCCAACTGCTTGGCGGTTGTCTCCTAGCCACTTGGAGTCAGGTTGGTACTACTTAGGGCGAGTACATAAATACTCCAGAGTAGATCAAATGTAATGAGTTGAGTTGAGTTCAGTTCAATAGTTGTAGTTGAGATCAGAGATTAGTGTGATTGTAATTGAGAAACAGAGCATCTGTATGCACATTTTCTGAAAGGCATAATAATGAAAGTTTTGTGCATCTTTCTATCCTCTGAATTTGTTAGGTTTTCTCTATGCAATTGATTTACTGTTTTGTGGTTGACATGGACTCTTAGTCCATTCCACCGGTTAGATTTCTTCAAAATTAGTGAAATCACTGTACAGTTTGTTTTTGTGCTTTTCATTTTGTTCATTTGTGTTTGTAGGATCATGTACAAGATGCATTGATAGATCCTAGCATCCTCATGTGCTAGGTTGGCAAAGTCTAAGATCTATGTGGTTGTTGGAGAAAAGGATCTGTGAAGTTACAGGGTTTGTAGAGGTTTAGATCGGTGAAGATTTGTGTCGTTTCATCGGGTATACATTCTGTGTGTATATCACTAATGTATGTCGGGGTCATTTCATGTGTATCTCGCAAGTGCATGTTGCAGCTGGATGTGGTAAAAGTGCATTTCATATGATACAAGGAAAGTCAATGGTTGGCTTCACTGAATGCATATTCGGGTTGTATGTTTTGAATGTATATTACGCATATACATTGTGTTAGATGCAAGAGGCGACCGGTAGAGATGGTGAAGGAAACCGGTGATCCCAAGTCAGCAAAAGTATTTGCAAGCTGTGCCATTGGTGTATCGGGAGCATATACAAAGCGCTCACCAATGAAGGTCACACCGACAATGCATATCCTGAATGTACATTGAAGAATGTATCTCTCGGTGGATACAAAGGTGAAGGCATACATCAGGAAGAGTTGGTGATCGGTGGAAGGGTTTTGAGTTACACCGATGGAAGAAGTCATAGCGATAGTGGTGTCGGAGACACATCGGTATGAGGAAAGATTTTGATGTGAAAGGTGTTTGGTTGGCCGATAGCATATGGTCTTGCCGATAGGCGAGTGATGCAAGGAACATACATTAGGGAGTGTTGAACGTCAAGAAGATAAGAGGTAAGGTGGCCGATGAGGAATGTTTGGCCGATAGGAGTAATTCACCAAGACATGGACCACCCTCTTGCTGATCAATTTGTGTGAAAGAGTTGTGGCTCTGCATCATGTTGGTATCAGAGCTAGCGAAAGCTCTGGATGGAGGTGTTTATGTATTTAATTTTCTGAAGGTAGATGAATCCTATTCCTATAGTGTGTGGGAAGATGATGTGAGGTCTGTCAAGACCATTCACCAATAGAGATTTGGCTAGAAGAGGGTGCAAAGTAAGGCCACTGCGAGAGAGACTGGTAGTGCACCTCTAGAATCTATTGTCGGCTGAGAGGAATGGGTCTGTAGCAGCAACATCTGATTGAGCATTGTGTTGTAGTCGAATTAAGGATTTACAGAAGTGTTGGCATTGTCTGTGAATGTTTATGTTAGACAGAGAAAGCGGAGAGGCTAGCCATATGCCTCCAAAGGGGATGACCACCGAAGTGGTCAAGAAATTTAAGGAGATGGAGGAGCTGATCAAAACTGGGGTCAAGGAAGCACTCCAGGCTGAGTTGAAGGCAATGAAGATAGGAAAAAGGATAGAGGAAGATTCAGATGGAGAAGAAGAGAAAGAGGAAGAAGCAGAAGAACAAGAAGGGACAAAGATGCCAGCTGAACAAAAGCAATTCTTGGAAGCCATTAAGGCTATTGGCAAGGACTCTTCAGAGGCTCAGATAGATATTCCCATGTTCAGTGGAAAAATGAATGTTGATGAAGTCATGGAATTGATTGAGACTCTGAACAACTACTTCGAGTACAAGGAAGTTCCTGTCAATAAGAAAGTTAAGTTTACCAAAACTATACTCAAAGGTGATGCCCTTACATGGTGGAATTACACCCAAGGAGAGAGGGTAAAGAATGGGAAAAGTATGATATCTTCACAGAGCAGAATGCTGGAGAAGATCTAGTCCCAGTTCCTTCCATCAGACTACGAGGTGCAGATTTATAGGAAAATGTAGAATCTTAAGAAAAAAGATATGGATGTGGCTACTTACACCGAGGAGTTTCACAAATACACTCTTCGTTGTGGGTACATGGAGGATGAAAAAGCCAAGGTAACAAGGTATTTAAATGGTCTAAGGATCAATATTCAAGATGAGATAAGTTTGTTTAACCCTGAAATAGTGGAAAAATACTTTCAAGTAGCATTAAGAGCTGAAGAGAAGCAGAAGAGGAAAGGTGAGCAGCAGAGTAGAGGAAGAGGTGACAGAAATTTTAGAGGCAATTTTGGAGGCCAAAGTCCTAACCAGAGGCCTAGTGGTGAGTCTAGCCAAGAAGAGCAAGTTGGAGACTCAAGTAGCCAAGGAAGCTACCAAGGAAGAAGGCCAAATGAAAGAGGTGGGACAAATGGATCATACAAAGAATCTAAGTTCTCCAATATGAGATGTTATAACTGTAATCAAGTAGGGCACCCAACTTATAAGTGTTCAGAGAAGGCCTCAACTTCTCATGGTAATGAGAGAAGAACCACATTGACTCAAGAGGATGCAGTGAGTGTGTCAACTCCTGAAGTGAATCTAGAATCAGAAACAGGAGAAAGTCTGATGATCAAGAGGATGCTTCTCAAAGAACCAGTGAAGAGTGAATTGTCACAATGAAGATCTCTTTTCAGGATCAATGGCAAAAGCAAACGTAAAATATGCAAGGTAGTCATAGATTTTGGTTCAATAGATAATATGGTGTCTAGGGAAATGGTGGATAAATTGAACATAGAAAGGATTCCACATCAAACCCCTTACAAGGCATCTTGGGTAAGTGATAGTCAATCACTTTTGGTAAGTGAAGAAGCATATGTTGATTTTCAGATTGGAGAATATAAGGGGAGAATTTTATTGGACATTTTTCCCATGGAGTGTTGTCACCTACTTTTAGGTAGGCCATGGCAATTGATAGGCAAGCATTGTATGATGGATATGCTAACACATACACCATCAAGAAGGATGGAAATACTTTTGTGATGACACCATTGCAGGAGGATGCTATAGCATAGAAGGAAGCCAAGATTATTTTGATCAGTAAGAAAGAGTCTATGAAGATCAATGAAGAAGAGACAAGGAAAGTTGAAGATACCTCAAGGAGTGAGGATGCCTAAGATCAAAGTTTGAAGGCAATTTCAATTTTGATTGATGAAGATCAGATAGTAATGACTGAACTAGATCAATAAGAGGTCAAAGAGCCGAACTGTAAGCAGTCACAGGTTGATTGGAAAGAAGAAAATGCTATCATAGTAGGGACAATTGTTTGTCCTCTAGAGCCAACAAGAGTTGAAAGGCCAACATATTCTTCCATAGCAGTAGTACAAGAAGCATTACCCAAGATGTATAATGCAGGTGTTCTAGCAGATATGATAGTAAGAAAGAAAGATGTGAGTAGAGCCTACAATGCTAGGCATGAGTCTTTGGTTCCATGGAAGCAGGTTGCAGTCCAGAAATCATGGGGAAGACATGAGATAGTAGAGGATACAGGTAGGCAAAACAAAGCCTTAACTCATGTGGCATGAGTTCTTTTCATGGTGGGGTGTATGGTGCAGGAGCACCTAACACAAGGTAGCTTACATGAGGCATTCAACTATTTGATGTTCATTTTGTTGTTTCCAATAAGGTCCTATAAGACCATTTATGTAATAAGGCCTATTTGACCAATGCATGTTATTTTAGTTTGTATCTAGGTTTATGTTGTAAGTCCCAAGAACACTTGTCTATCTGTAATTACAAAGGTTGTTAGGCAGTTGGGAGGTTGTTAGATCTCCCAACTGCTTGGAGGTTGTCTCCCAACTGCTTGGAGTCAGGTTGGTACTACTCAGGGCGAGTAGATAAATACCCCAGAGCAGATCAAATGTAATGAGTTTAGTTCAGTTCAGTTCAATAGTTGTAGTTAAGATCAGAGATTAGTGTGATTGTAATTGAGAAATAGAGCATTTGTATGCACATTTTCTGAAAGGCATAATAAATAAAGTTTTGTGCATTTGAATTCATTAGGTTTTCTCTGTGTAATCAATTTATAGTTTTGTGGTCGACATGGACTCTTAGTCCATTCCACCAGTTAGATTTCTTCAAAATCGGTGGAATGGCTTACAGTTCATTTTTGTGTTTTTCATTTTGTTCATTTGTGTTTGTAGGATCATGTACAAGATGCATTGATATATCCTAGCATCCTCATGTTCTAGGTTGGCGATATCTAAGATCTATGTGGTTGTCAGAGAGAAGGATCTATGAAGTTAGAGGGTTTGTAGAGGTTTAGATCGGAAAAGATTTGTGTCATTTCATTAGGTATACATTCTGAGTGTATATCGCTAATGTATGTCAGGGTCATTTCATGTGTATCTTGCAGTTGAATGTTCATGTGTATCTCGCAAGTGCATGTTGTGGCTACATGTGGTGAAAGTGCATTTCATATGATACAAGGAAAGTCAATGGTTGGCTTCACTAAATGCATATTTAGGTTGTATGTTTTGAATGTATATTGCACATATACATTATGTTAGATGCAAGAGGTGACTAGTAGAGACGATGAAGGAAACTGGTGATCACAAGTTGGTGAAAGTATTTGCAAGTTGTGTGATCGGTGTATCGGGAGCATATACAAAGTGCTCACCGATGAAGAAGGTCACACCAATAATGCATATCCTGAATGTACATTGAAGAATGTATCTCTCGGTGGATACAAAGGTGAAGGCATACATCAAGAAGAGTTGGTGATCGGTGGAAGGGTTTTGAGTTACGCCGATAGAAGAAGTCATAGTGATAGTGGTGTCGGAGACACATTGGTATGAGGAAAGATTTCGGTGCGAAAGGTATTTGGTTGGCCAATAGCATGTGGTCTTGCCGATAGGCAAGTGATGCAAGAAACATACATCAGGGAGTGTTGAACGTTGGGAAGATAAGAGGTAAGGTAGCCGATGAGGAATGTTTGGCCAATAGGAGTAATTCACCAAGACATGGACCACCCTCTTGCAGATCAGTTTGTGTGACAGAGTTGTGGCTCCGCATAATTTCTTTAACAAGATCTCTTTCAAACAACATGGTCTCACCTTATTGTTCATCCTTGAGAGACAATAAAATCACCTTAGAGCCATCTTTCCAAAAGGTGTATGTGTTTTTCTCTCCATCATGCATAACTTTTCTATCATATTACCATGGCCTTCCCAATAACACATGACATGCATCCATTGGGACAACATCACACCATATCTCATCCTAATGGATCTTCCCTATGCTAAACTTAATTAGGCATCTTTTATCAATAGTGACTTCATTTCCCTTTTTAAACCATGCAATGCGGTACAGATGAGGATGTTTTTCATAGTGTAAATTCAATTTTTCTACCATTTCTTTAGAAACCATATTTTCACAACTACCTCCATCAACAATAACTTGACATACCTTACCACTCGAAGTGCATCTGGTTCTAAAGATATTGGTTTGAAGCCATGAACCATCAGAGCAATTGGCTTGTGTTTTCTCCTTCTCTGGAATCACTATTACTCTTCTCATCATGAGACATTCTCCCACATCTGGTGGAACCTCTAGTTTCATCCATTCCACTTCATGTTGCATTTGAATTAGGTTCACCCTAGGTTGTCCTCCTTGATTTCTTTCTTGCATGTTAGAGTTTGAGCATTCAAATGCCCTATGACCTTCTTCTCCAAATCTAAAAAAAGTGAAAGGCCTTCTCTAGTTTTTCCATCCTCTACCACTACCATAACCTCTACCTCTTTGAAATCCCCTTCCTCGTTCTTGATTCGAAGGATCTTGTCGAGTGTCTACCTTTTTTTCCAATCCATGGGATGACTCTCTCTTGCCATAATTTGAACCTCCTTGAAATGGGGTTGATGTACCCCTTCTTCCTCCTCTATTCCTCTGATGGTACTTTATGTTTTGTTTTTCTTCATCCTTGAGAGCCAATTGGTAAGTCTCTTCCATATTGTTGAGTTGATGCATGCTCAATTCATCTTGAATAGAGAATTTCAGGCCATTCACATATCTAGCAGCCATCTGTTCATCAATTTCTTGAATCTCTATATAGATAGATAGCGTATAAAACTCATTTGTATAATCTTGCATAGAAGAGAGGTTTTGCTTTAAATTTTCAAACCTACGAAAAAGGGTTTGCATATAATCTATGGGCAAAAAAATTTCTCTCAACTTCTTCTCCATTTTATTCCATGTCCTGATCTTATCCTTACTTTTCCTTATTCATTCCTTTTGAAGATTATCCCACTAAATCATTACATGACCCTTTAATTTTGTGCATGTGAATTTCACCTTCTTTTCCTCTATCATGAATTTTCATTCAAAAAAATTTCTCATGTCATTCAACCAATCTATCAACTCCTCTAGTTTAAGACTACCTACATAATATGAAAAATCTACCTTGACCCCTTAATTTTTCCCTTCTAAGGCCCTGAACATCCTCTCTTCAAAACTCATGCCTTCTAATTCTTCTTCTTCATGTTATGTATCTTGATCTGCACCTCCTCGACCTATCTCTCCATTAGATTCGTCTCCTCCTCTACCTGGTCTTTTCTTTTCCATCCATGTTGTAAGTTCTATTTTTCTTTGCATATTTTGCATTTCTCTATGCATCTGGGTAAGACCACCTCTTCCTCTTCCTCTCCTAGCCATCTTCATGCTCTGATACCAGATGATGTAGCCAACAACATACACTCAATAAAATTGTGCCATTAAGCAAGTGTGAGAGCCAAAGATTTGGAAACTAAAAAAAATCTTCTATTCACCAACTCTGCTGCTACAATGAGAGAAAACTCTCTTATATCCAAGAAAACAAAAAAATCAAAAAATTGTCTTTTTTGGCAGACTTTGACAATTGTCAGATTTTGCCATTTTAGGTAATTTTATAATCATATCGTGAGAATCCATTTTTTCCCAAAAACTTCTTAAAACTAAGGTAGGACAAAAAGCTAACTAACACCCTAAATCTGAAATATGAGTTTCGAGTTACTAAAAAAAGTAACTTTTCAAAAAACTAGGAAAAAACACTAAATTGCCATTTTGAAGGCCAAGATAAAGTTTCAAGGCCCGAAAAAGTGCCAAGACAAGGTCCAACTAATTAGGGTTAGTTGGGAAACCACATGCCACCTCATAACGCATCCACCTATAAAATTTTGTAGAAAACCCACATTCGAGTCAAAAGTTATGACCTCCGGAAGTCCTTGCATCAAAATCTGAGTAATGTCTAGGGTTCACCGCCGAGAGGAAAAAGAAAAGACCATACCAAGTCAACTCTCTCCTACATGCCACCCAAGCCCAATTTTCCACATCTCATTAATTCAATCAGCTGCCGCAAAGATATTTCTAGCTGCAACATTAAACATTTACCAACATTTTTCAAAAAAAGCCATCGTATGGAAAAGGGAGGGTTGTTACAGACACGAGCACTTAGATGGCATATAGTTGCATAGTCATTGCATAAATTAATTTTATTGATATATTTTCTTCTTATTTTACTAGAAAAGAAAATCATTTAATATGTTATAGTTGTTATTTAATTAATTGTTCGTTAAAAGTACTCTCAGTGAAATAAAAGTAATTTAAATTGTATGTGAGGGAAAGAATTATATTTTATTAATTATTATTTTTAGAAATAATTGTGTGGCAAATTAATTAATAAAATTATGTTTAGTTATTAAATTTATGCCATTTTCAAAATTAGAATATATGTTTTATTTTATAACAATAGAAATAATTCATAGAAAAAGAAAATGAAAATAGAAAATCAGAAGATAAAATCAAGGAAAAAAGCCATGTTAAGAGAAAATAAAAATAGAATAATGGAAAAACAATGTAGATAAATTAATTAGAAAGAAAGAAATATTAGGAGTATACTTATGTGATTTATTACTTTAATAGCATATTTTTATGAGATAAAATCAACAAAATAAAAAGATGACTATTTTATATTAGAAAATTAGAAAAGATAATTCTTCATTATTAGATATTTCTAAATTGTGTGCATGAAACTCACAATTGTTAGTAAGTTTATAATTAATTCTTGCTATGAAAACTTGACTTTAATTATTATTTTTTAAATTGTATTTTAATTATTAAATATAATCCAATTTAATTTAAATTTAGTTTTAGTGAATTTATGTGGTGATTAAGGAACTTGTCTTTTTGTGAGTAAAAAATATTTATATATTTTTAATTTAAAATAGAATATTATTTAGAATGATAAACTAATTAGGTATTTAGTAATAAATAAATTTAATAAGTGCCAATTAAAATTAGTAATAAATGTAGTTCAATTTTTTTAGTATTTAAGAATATCATTTTAGGGAAATATCTTTTATGAATTGTCATTAATTGAATTTACTATTAGTTTCTAAATTTCCTTTGAGTGTATTTTTACTTTTTAGGAACAATAGTGAATTTAGAAGGAACATTAGATATAAATAAATAGAGGAGAAAAAGAAGCGATTTTGGAGGAGAAAAGGGAGGTAAGTTTACATTTTGGTGAGATTTTTCCTTGAAGGATCAAAAATAAATAACTTACATTAGGCATTATTTGTTTAATTATATTGATTTCATTCTAGGAGAGGATTTTGGATGAGCAATTGTAATAATTTTGGGTAGTGTTCGTTTCAAAGGATTGAAAGTTTGAGATCTTCATCAAAGAAAAAAATTAGGCAAGATTTTGGAGATTGCGAAAGCATGATTTTCGGAGCCAAAATAGAGTGCCATATTTGGAGAGTTAGTTATGATTTGAGTAACATTGTATATTACAGTGGATTTGATTCTCCATGACTAGGCATTGTAACTCATGGTTTTGAGTTACCTTTTTGGTGGATTATCATATTGGAACTCTTATAAATTGAAGGCTTGAGGAGTTCTTTGGGGAGGGAGTTTTATGTAGAGTTAGGCAATGAGCTTTTCCTCTAGAGGAGTAAAATGTAAATCTCCATGTTAAGGCTTTGAGCCTACAAGTGTAATGTAACATGTTTGTGGTTGCAGATTAATACATTGGTTCGATGCTTTGGAGGGTGGGATTTTTTACCTGAAAGGGTTTTCCCCATGTATATTTGTATTTCTTCTCTTCTATCTATTTTCTTCTTCTTTCATGTTCTTAAAGTGTTAATTTACATGTTGTTATGCTACTGAAATTTTCTTAGATCTCTAAGCTACATTATCTTTCCTCTAAGGGTTAATGAGATAGGAAATCAACTATGTTTGTTTCTACTTTAAGGGCATAGTAGTGTGTGCTTGCATCAAGTTATTCAATATCTATTTAAGTAAAATATAGGATTTTGTAAGGTTTACATGTTAAAAGTTAACGTATGATTGATGTGATATTCTTATAAGATCCTACATGGATAAATATTGTAAAGCTCAGTCCTCTTATTTAAGTTTTTCTATTAATAGATGTATTGAATCACTTTGGATGATTGTATAAAGGTATTATTCGCAAGTTGTGATATTTGTGAGAAGAAGGTTAATTATTTTCCTCTTTCACTATTTTATAAGAATATAATTCTACTTAATTATTTATGGATTGAAATTTCTTTTCGTTGGTTTCTTTTAGTAAGTGGTATTTTTAGGACTTTACATAAGAAGGGTTCAAACTAAGAGACATTGTGTTTTTCATCAATATGTAACATATTTAAAAATACCATGTTTTAGTGTTTATCAACTGAAAACCTAAAGCATAGCCAAACTAACTAAACATGTGTAGCATAGTTTCCTTGGACACCAATGGAGATTGTCTTGTATGAAGTAAGGCACTTGAGAGACCAAATGATGCCAATGTATTTTACCAAACTCATGCATTTCAACAAACTTTACAAATTAATATTCCAAATCTGATTCATGTTTGAACTTTAGGCTGAATATTCCAAACTTGAATGTCTTCTCCACCACAAACACCACTTGAGAAATGAATCCCAAAACTCCTAGTGAAACCCTTCCATCTTTGATTTCCTTATACATCTCTATCAAATGAATAAGCTATGATAATTCATAGAATTAACTAATAGAAATGCTGATATCAAAATAAAGTGAATTGATAGTTGAAAAGACTAGTACACATAGGTGTTGAGTAGTGAGGAGGTTGAGTTGACTTCAACACTCCACTCACCAACTATCGAATGAGTGTCGACACATAGCTTGGAAAGTTTGAAACAACTCTTCAATTCAACACCTCGTACCTAAGGTGGCTTAAAGCCATATGCTAAATATATTTCTTAGAATAAGTAATATAAGATAATGTTTAGCACTAACACCCCCCTTAAGCACATCTTAGGTGGGTACAAGAAGAGATGGGTCCTAGATACAAGTCCTGGTGAGGTACCCAAGTATAATAAAGGGAAATGGGTCCTACCTACTAGCCTGGTAAGGTGCCCATGTACAAAGCAATCTCTCAAAAAATGGAGTAAAATAGAAAACCTAGTGGGAAAAAACTATCCTCCAAAAAGAGAAAAAATAAGGATTTAAGACCTAAAATGATGTCCCTTGATGATCGAAACATCATGATGAAGAACTCCTAAAGCATGTAGAATTTGTAAACTCTGTCAATGATGAACTGGTGTCTACTAGAATTAATGAATCTTCAATAAATGTAGATCGAGATAAGAGATACAAAATACTGCATGAGTGAACATTCGAACACTACTCAATGATGTACACAAAATCAATCAAACTTTGTGAAGTTGAAAATACATATAGTACTATGATTAGGAGTACTAGAATCTCAAAATGATCCATTAAACTAATCCCCCATGTGAGAGATCAAAATGAAGGATTTTTTGAGAGTTTACCAAGCTTCCATGTGAAAAGGAATGAATAAGTACTAAGAGGCTCTATAAGATTAGGTAGTGAAGTTCCATGATCAACTAGTTGGCTCAACATCAAAGGGGAGTATGTTGATAACTGATGCCTCACATGGATAAATATAGAATGAGCTATATTTAGGATTTTTATATATTTAGAGTTGCTATTATTTTTCATGCATGATGCATGGGAAAAATAGGGAAAAGAAGAGATGAATTTTAGAAATTGTTCTTGCATATCACTTAATTTAAGTGTTGCATGGATAGTAGTTTTTTTTTTATGCTCTTCTCTATTATATTTAGAACCATTGTAATCTCTATAAAGAGATGTAATGAGATTGTTGTATGGTAAGCCAATAATAAAAAGAGGGCAATTTAGTGTTATATTTTGCATTGTGTAGTATTTTTCTATAGCTCAATTCTAAGAAGTGTTGTATGGAATTATTTTGTGTTCTTTGTTGCAAATGGGTTTAAATATATTTTTTAGATTGAATAAAAAACTTTTAAAATCTATAGTTGCTTCTCCATGGCTTATCACATTTTCCTTTTTCCAAAGTATAATCAAACCTAGTTTTTGAATACATTTTATACTCGATTATATAGGTTGTGCACCTACTTGAAAATTATAGTTAATGAAAAAAATAAAAGGTATTGAAATAGGAATCTAGCATGCTCTACAACTTTGTTCAAATTTAGTTTCTTTGCTTTTTCTTCCTTTTCTCCATCCCACACTACATAATGTGATACACTTTTTATAGGTTTTTTATTATTAGTCCCTTATTTTTCTTCATTTCTCTATTTTGATATTCGTGCTAAAACAAAAAAAAATTCTCATAACCTAAAGTTTTGCCCTGGGTTAGATTTTTGTTGTATATTTAAATAGTACTTTTAGATTTCTGATTGGATGCCTAGTATTTTCCTAGTTGAGCATTGTATTAGAGGAGAAGATGGAAGAATTTCACCCAAAATCTAAAGTTTTTTGTTTTTTTTATGCAGGGCATTCCTTTCCTTCCCCATTGGCAAAACTATTTTTGATTAGTTTAAATTATGAAAAAAACTATGGAATAGAATAGAGGACAAAAAGATTATTCAACTAATTTCTAATGTTTTGTTTTTTAATTGTGGGTAGGACACAACCATTGTGTGGCAGTCTGCGAAGCAACGCACGTGGCTTGTCTATGTTTCAACATTTTGTATACATGCCTAAAACAACAATTGAAATAATAACAAAAACACCCTTTTTGGAGATCTAATATTTGTAATGGTCTTTGCAAGATGGATAGTGAACTTGCATAGATAGAGATCTGATATTTACAATGGTCTGAGCATATGCAATAGGACAGGTTACCACAGACCTATTTAACCAAATGCATCATTGCTTTCTAGGTCTCACATAGGGTAATACAAGAAAAAGAATAAAAACTCAAGTATCCCTAAATGTTTAACCCATCGCAGGTTGCATTGTCGAGTCACATACGTTGGTACAAAGAAGTTAATTGGGGGCTGGTGATTGGAGGGTGGGGATGGGGAAGAATCGGGCATAGAAGGCCATGGAGAGGGCCAAGATGGCCATAATTGGTGAGCCAGATGAAACTAAAATGGAATGGTGTGTACCCTTCCATGCCCTCCTAGCTATTCAATTTGTCTCCTTTTTAATTGAAGCGGATACTCATTTTTCATTTGCACTTCATTTATGCATGCAACTCAAAACAACTACATGGGATTTGATAGTAATACATTTTCTTTTAAATTTGTGAAACCCTGGCACTAAATCACATTTTTTTAAAAGCTTCCATTTTGGGTCATTTTCCATGCAGTCTTTATTGAGTAACAGATGTAAGTGAAGTCCAAAATGATTAATGCTAATGTCAAAACTGATGATAGTTCTTCATTGCTATTAGCATTTAAATACAAGGGGATGCCACTTTAACACTTTTGATAGCCAGTAAGTGTCCATAATAAGTAGCATATGTTCTATCAAACACAACCTAAATATTTTCCTCAAGGACAATCTAAAACTTTTACTTGGAAAACAAATTCTTATGGCTTCATCACTTTAGCACAAAGTCCACATACCCACAAACCATTTACAACTTTATACTTGTTAACAATAGGTACACTATTAAACTCAGGAGCAATCAACAATCTTATCTTTCTAGCCTTTTGACTATCACATATGTAATGAGTTTTCTTATACTAGAAGGCCATAACTGATGAGTAACCTAAGGGATGCTGAATAATCTTACCTTTTTTTTCTACACAGAACTGATTGGCATAAGTTTTGTCATTGTAATCTATTGACAATAATAAAAAGTAATCATTGTGAAAGTATTATGGAAACCTATGCTTGGAAAAACTCATGATACCCTCAATGTGGTAGTAGGTCTTATGGCTTGCCATACAAAACTCGTAGCAGCAGCCATAGAAAGGGAAGAGCTTAACCAGTCGGCCCATTATAAACAACTGGCTAGTTGAAAATAGTATGGACTAATAATGGCGGTTGAAAATAGGTCAATGAGTAGTACAGATAGATTGGTTGAAAGTAGTTGAGTCTGTTTGGTCGCAAGTAGGAGTCAACTGGAAGACTGGTCAAAAAATCTGTACAAGTGGTCATTTACAATGCACCGGTTGTTTATGGTGGGCACATAGAAAGCCCCTCAAACTCAAAAGCCCAAAGAAGGTTGTCATTATTTTGTATTGTAACACAAGAATATGGAGTCCTCCATATATAAAGAGAAACAAGAAATTACAGTTCCACATACTGATGAAAGTTCCTTGAAAATTTATTCTAAATCTAAATTAGAATAAAGAACTCCTGGACTTCACAATTTTTTGAAATGTTGAGAATTTACATAGGTTTCAAGTAGAGTAGAATGCTTGTATGGTAGGTTTTGCAAAAACTCTTACGATGCTAGTTTCTTGAATATGCCAGTTTTTAAAATTTTAATGACTATTTTAGGTAATCTTGATAATTGAAAGGCCTTATTAGATGCTTTTCTTGTTTTCCTTAAATATTAGAATTTTCTATTCTAAAAGTGGTTCAATTTTTTCAAACAAGGGTTCAAAGCATTCTTAAATTTTTGTGCTTCCAAACTCTTCAGACTACAATTTTTTAGTACTTATCATGACTGTATCTTCAAACTTGTGATAGATAATTGATGCAGTAGCATCCAAGGTGTATAGGCAATCCCATGTCAACCAAAAAATATTAATTTGGTTTATTTTCAATAAGGGATTAGGGGATAGGAGAATAAATATTTTGATAAATTGCAACTTTGTAATATTCCTTGTGGCAAAAATTATAAATGTAATTTTTGAGGAATTATGCTCTCGTAAATGCTTCAAAGGCATACATGGTGGAATATTCCATTTGGGCATCCCATTTCTATGTGGGACCACTTGGTATGCATGTTATTGCATGTTCAATTTCATTCTTTGCATGCATTTGCATGTTGGCCACAAGCTTTGCATGTTGTTGTATGTCTGGGTCATAATTGTGAGACCTAGTCTTGGTAAAGTGGGCATAACTTTCTCATTTATGATCGAAATAGAAAAATTAAAAATGTTCTAGAAAGATGGGAAAGAGAAGCACAAAACTCAGAAACAATTTTAAAAAATTTAGAAAAATGAGGGAGCAGTGATAGGAATAAAGTGATGAGTTTTCTTGGTGGTTTAGTCGAGATTGTTTTGAGAAACCAATAGTGGTTTCCTCTCACACAATTTATATTTATTGATGCTTGCTCACTTGGTGGGGGGGCTTGGAATAGTTGTGGTTACATATCCAGATGCTACCAGAATGAAGCTAGATTGTTGATTTGCAATTTTTTGTATGTTTGAAGCCCATGTTGTATGAGAGAATATGAGCTCCACGTTTTTGTATCTCATTTTCAAATTTCCAATATAATACATATTGCAGATTTCTTTTCCATTTTATGTGTTTCAAATTCATTTTCTGCCTTCTTGCATAGTGTTGTATGTGTGTTTGTAATCAAATTTGAAAGGGAGAGTCTCCCACATTCATCAACAACTTTAACCTACTATGCACATTAGAAGTGCTGGTTAAGGTGTGTAGATTTGATTTATAATTGGTTTGCATACACTATATTTCAAGTTCATAATCATGGCCATGGGCCTAATATATGGCTAGAAGGAGTGATGATTGGGAATGAGTTTCTAGAGGTCAATTTGTAAGTAGGGTATGGACATTTTTGTTAACATAGCCACAAGATAATCATGTAACTGTACCAAAAGTTTAGATATAGGATAAAATTTGACTACCATAATATTAACAATGAATCAGCAATTGTGTCAATCTCTGATCAGATGCCACTCTCCTTTCCTTGTAGAAAGCTCATGATAGGGTATCAAATGCATTTTTACTACATTCTATAGGATTCTTTTACAATCATTACTGCTTTGGAGAGACCAAATCAAGCTATACAATCAAGTAGTTGATCAAAATTTCCAAATGGAAGATATCTCAAGTTTGATCATGAGACAATATGCTTTACTCTGTGTTCTCCAAACTAATCATTTCATGCACCTTATGGGGTTCAAATTGTGGCAACATAATGTTAGAGACAAAAAAATGTCATTTTATTCCATAACAGCCAAGACAAAAAAAGAGTCAGAACATTGTTAAGCTCATAAATAGAAGTTCAATTATAGAAGCATGCCTATTTCCTCTATAAGGAAGCTTATGATAAATGGAAATTACAAGCTACGTTATGCCTCTATAAGTATTTGATTTGGAGATTAACTAGATTTTCCTCTTTATGATTTAGGGGAAAGGTCAAAAATTTTAAACCTAGTAGAAACCCACAATCTAATCTATGTGGTATTGATTAATTTTAACATTCCTTTTTTGTTGTATAATGAGCAATTCTTCTATTTTATGGACATTGTCTAAAACTACTAGAGATTTTTATGACACTCATTTTCAAAGAGCTTGTACTATTTAGTCATTAAACTATTTTCATAACTATTTCTCTTTGAAATGCAAGGCTGGGACTACAGCTGCACCATAGCCCTTGTTAATATAATTATTTATTTGCAATGTTTTCTTAAGGTGTCATATGTGGATAGGTTGATTAGATTATAGAGGTATAGTTTCCTTCAAGGAGACATTTCTAAAGTTATTGGAGATGATACATATTACTATTTTAGTATTTTAAGGTAAATGTAACTTTTTGTATGAGTCTTAGTAGCCAAATTTTAAGTGGCATTCATTGTATTGAAAGTCTTGATTCATATCATAGTACCAAAACTTGGAAAAAAATTGTAGTTTACAATAAGCATTTGTCATCTATCATCTTTATCTATTAGTTAGAGTTGAAATGCTAAATTTATTCAATAAACTAATCCATGTTGCTTTTTGTATTAGTTAGACTTCAAATGCTCAATTTATTCAATAAACTAATCCATATGTTATTCAATAAACTAACCCATGATATTCAATAAACTAATCCATGTTGCTTTTTGTATTATTTAGAGTTGAAATGCTCAGTTTTTTCAATAAACTAATCCATGTTGCTTAAAATTGGGTCAAATCAAGTAAAGGAAGCAAAAACATAGGAAAATTTTAAAAACATGTGGGTTGAACACATTTTACTGAAAAAAATCCAAGATTTTCAAAATGGCGATGGATTTCTTCCTATAAACCCCTCAAAATTCATTTTTCATTATTTTTCCACTTTTTGGTAGTAGTTTAAAAACAATTTTTCATAATTTGATCTTTGATTAAATGGATCTCAATCAATGAGGAGCCTACATTTAATGAATGGACTAAGCACTAAATCCATTTCTCCCTTTCTTTATGGCATTGAAATTTAGGCTCTCTGAAAGTTCTCATTATACTTTCATCTAGGCCAAGCATGACTAAGAGAGAGTGTTGCATGGTTAGTATAAGGATATGCACCTTGCTAAGGCGGTTACTTTACACCTTAAACTAACTACATAAAGGATGAGACCTATTGTGATGCTTATAGATTGTTTGTTGAGTGGATAGTTCCAATACTATAAAGGATGAGACTTTAATCATATTTAGGCTTCAGTATTCACAAGTCCTGTAAAAATGTTTTGTGATGTTTATCCTCTTAATTTTTTTTATGAATAATTGTCTTATATATTACTTGTATAAAAAGAATTCAAAAAGTTTATTCTCAATAGAATATGAGTGTATTCAAGCATTTGATGTACACCATTACTAGTGAAAAAACATAAAAGCTCATCTCAAAAGATCCAAGATGAAGAATGAGATAGAGATTAAACTAGCAAGTAAGATTAGATTTAAATCTAGGTATAAAATATTGTTTGTAGGCATAAAATGCTCTCCACCCTCCCAAAGTTTTCTTCCTTCTACAAGTATCCCATTTGAACTTGTTGCTAATGTCAATGCAAAAATACTTGTACTCTCTTACTTCCTCTAGAATATTCCCTTGCATATTAGTCTTGCTAGTGTTGTCTTCCATACCTACCTCCTTGAAGAATTGCTCTAAGGCATATAAATGCTCTTGTAACCCTTGGGTGGATCACTAGAATAGAATAGGCCATTAGTGCCTAAAATAGCACTAGATTTTAGTGCAATTGAGTTTAGTAATTGGATACTTTGTCCGGCGCAAAACTCAATGCAATTTTGTATGCTTACTTTCACGCTGGATTTAGCGCTAACTTTTGCATAGACTTTTGTGCCAAAAAGCAACAGCCAGATTTGGCACCGGATTTAGCGCTGGATTTTACACCCAGTTTGGCTTCCAATTTTACTTCTGGTTTGGCTTCTAAGTTTTCTTCTTGTTTTGCTTCCTTTTTTGCTTCCAGTGTTGCTTCCAATTTTGCTTCTAATTTAGTGCCGGATTTGGCACCCAATTTAGCTTCCAGTTTTGCTTCCATGTCTGCTCCCATTTTTGCTTCTAGTTTTTCTTTTGGTCGTGCTTCGTATTTTGCTTCTTGTATGGCGTCTAAAATAGCTTCTTTTTTGGCTTCCTAATTGACACCAATTTTTGCTTCCATTATGACCTCCTTTGTTGCTTTGGGTTTTGCTTCCAATTTAACAAAATAATTATATAAAAAAACAAGATAATTATTATAAAATAACAAGATAATTATTATAACATGATCATCATCTATAATTAAAACAAGTGAGTCAAATATCTATAATTTAATTGAATTTTACAACATCCATCCTGCAGTAAATTAAAATCATCATAGGTACTAAATATCCGTCCAAAAATCATCGACCACTTTCAATATATATAAATTGACAAGTCAATACTGATAAGGTCATCATCATATATAACTAAAACAAGTGAAAGTCAAATATGCCAGTAGATCAATAACATGTCAAAATAATACATGTCCAATAGTCGACATCAGTCAAAATGATACATGTACAAATGATATAAGTAAAAATAATAAATTATGTAACGCAAAATGATACAAGTCAAGATGATACATGTCCAAATGATATAAGTCAAATTGATACATGTGAAAATGATACAACTCAATAATATGGTACTACAGGCTGTGAAAATGATACATATGATAGTAACCATTAAAAGAGGCATCATAATGATATATCAGCAATGATCCATGATGTAGTCTGTATGATCATGAATGTCATTGGCTACTACTAGCAGCTACCTCATCATCATCATCATCATCATCATCATCATCATCATCATCATCATCATCATAATCACCATCATGATCATCATCATCATGATCATCATCATCGTCATCATCATCATCATTGGCCTCGTTGTCTTCTGTATCTACATCATCATCATCCTCTGCCATGTGATCTATACAAGAACCAATATAATCTAGATCTATATCATCAGGATCATCTTCATCTTCTAGAAGACCTGTGTTCTGCAAAAAAAACATTTAAAATGAAAAGTTATTATTTATTTCATGTAATAATTTATTTTTCTGTTATATATCTAATATTCCAACATATGAAATGAAACCATAATCATATTACATCATATCAAAGTGCACATACCATAATAAAATTTCAAAAACGTTATAGCTAATATGTCATTCCAATGATGTAAGACATGCAACAATTCTAATAAACGTTACTAAAGATCATAAAAAAAATTGTTATACAATTTAACTATCAATAGTAAATTCTATTACATAATCTTAAGTCCCACAAATTGCGTGGTCAATGTATGTTCTTTTTCACTATTAATCTAATAACCTGCATTAGACAAAAACATTAAAGAGTTTTTAAGTAGCAGTTGATTCATGAGTAACCTTAAATTCTCTTACATGTCATTAATGAATGCACAATTTTTTTAATAATTATTTATCTTAAGGTTCATGAGTAACCTTAAGATAAAGGTCTAATAGTTGTTCCATGGGGCATGTTTAACAAACCAAATGCAATTGTCAACCTTTCACCATGGTGGCAGAGAAATAATTCATTTTCCATCCTTCCACAACATTAAGTAAATTCTTCAATCTGGAAAATACTTGCCGCCTTCATCTTCCAAGCCAATTTCTCCAACTTTGCATAGGTCTCCTTTGTCTATGGATGTGATCTATCTCCTACACAAAAAGGCATGTACCATTTTATGCCCTTCAATCCAACTACATCCAGGCATTTTTTTAATTCCTCTATCTTTCATCAATCTCCTTACCTCACCACACCTGTCCACTTGTGGATAGATATTTGAGAGAAGAACATAAGTTGTGCAACATTTTTAGGATCCAAATCAAAAAGCAGTGTTTCTATAAATAGTCCTAAGCCTATATTCATATGTGATCTACAGGCACCAAGAAAACACATGCATACAACCAACATAGATTTAACATGTATCTCAATGATAAATTTTAGGGTGTCTTCAAGATAGCCAGCAATAGCAAGGAGGTCAACCATGCACGTAAACATAGAGGCCCTAGTTAGCAGGTTGTATGGGGAGAAGGATGCTTCTCATTTTCAAGAATCCTAAGTCTCATTGCTACATATGTTACTTAAAGAAGGGCCAATTTTAAACTAGGTAGTTGTTTTGTTACTCACTTTGTGCAATGAAATGACGAGAGTCGAGTCTCCTTATATCATTGTAGATTTGCATATAGCAACCTCCAGTACAATAACACCATACAATGCACACTTAACATTACGGTACCTTAGCCTATACATGATGCTACATAAATTTGAAGGTACCTCCTACTACAGATGTCATGCCATAGACCATATACCACTGTAGAGTATATATCACATCTACAGTAACAATTTCCTTCCACATGTAGGGTTATAGTCTATGATTAACATGCATGGACCTTTCTAGTGTTTACAAGATAATTCCTTAGTCAACACCATACTAGTGTCCACAAGATGTTTCCATAGTTAAAATAAGAAATTAATGCTACTTTGCAAACAATAAGCAAGCCTTCGAAGAGCTTAAAGTTTCCATTTACATCCATGCACAATAACTTAATCAACCCTTAGGATTTTATGGACAATGAAACAGAAGGTCCTATATTCCATTTATGAGTCCTCTATCCAAATGACGCAATGATCACAAGTACATAATATCTACTATTCCATGGGTAGTGCTCAGACATTCAAACATAGGGAAGTCTATACTAAGATAAATTTGTTCACAAACAGTCTCCAATTTAATAAATACTAGTTTGAAATCACATTTCTAATTTAGTGCAAGTCATTACAACGTACTCAAAGGTCATTGACATCAAACGAATGCCTTCACAATAGACTGTTCTAGTTACAAGTACAATACAACTATTGCAATGTTACACAATTGTATGCAATTGACAAAACCGATTATTTCCAAGAGTTAACTAGTAATCAAATACAATCATGTAGTGTTGTTTCAACATTTTATTCCATTGTGGCTTCAGTAATGTAAACCTCATAACCTTGGATGGAGTGTTCAAGGGCAAGTTGACCTGAACCAAGGATCCAAAACCATACCAAAAGCCCACCTAGGAGTGGCATTATTAATCCCAAGAAGACCTCACATCCACAATTGAGAGAGTGGACATTTATAGATGAAATACCAACACCATTATGGTTTACAACCATGTCAAAAAAGATAGCCATGAACCAGGCTAGGTTTTCTCAAGACTCATAGTATGTTGTAATGATAGCATTCTAGCAATTCTAGCCAGGGTTTGAAACTCCACCTCAAACTATGACCAAATTAATGTAGCTTCCTTCATGATAGAAATCCAAAACACAATAACCAACAGTTTGCCACAATTCGTAAGTCCCATGATCTTAAGTCTAAACTCTCACAGTTAACAATATTTTACTCATCCAAACCCTTTAGCATAGGCTTTCACAAGACCACATACAGTTACACAAGTTAAAGGAAATGTTTCACCAAAATGGTTACTGTAATTTTACAAAAATGGATGACAAGGAGCTTTACTTCAAAGAAAGGTTAGCTTAGCCGAAGAAGACCAGTTGGCCATTTGAATCTTAGTCTCCAACCCAAATAGCCAGACACTCAGCCAACATGATGAGAACACCTAAAGTCTATAATGAAATAACTTGCACAATGGAAGAAGATAATATGAAATATTCTACAAATACTTGATAATAACTAAGAATAACAGGCCAATTCGAGGGGGCAACCTCCATATATCTCCAATGAGAACACACTTCACAATATGATGATGAAATAAGACTCACATCATCCTATATATACCTAATTATGCTTAGGATGAATAGACACACCCCTATATCACACTTAGTCTGACCTATCTAACAAAATAATAATATAATAATGATAACATGACTTAATTAGGAGTTAAGATAGCCAAAAATTGATTAAGGACTGGGATGCTTTGCACACAAAACAAGACCTCCCCTAGCATTTAATCGCCCACCCCGACGTGTTGGAGCAAACCGTTCAGCCCCAAGACCTGTGGAATGCAAAATTTCAATCCTAGCAACTTTTGACTTTCTCGGTAGCTTACAGCTCGGAACGACTAGGACGCTTGGTGCACGAAATGAGACCTCTACTAGCATTTACCTGCCCACCCCAATGTGTTGGCAGAGTCTGTTCGACCACACGAGCTATGGAATGAAAAATGTCGCACCTAGCACCTTTCCACTGCATCAAATTGAAGCATTTTGTGCCAATGCGTTTGATTTCGACACGGTCAAATGGAATGGAGTTGACCAAAAATGAGAGAGGTTATTGTGGAAGGATGCCACATGCACCTGTAGGTCCAAACAGAACATTCCCAACTATCACAAATTCTGAGAACTACCCCGTCAAAGTTTGGTAGTTTTTTGGTCTCAGGGATCTTAAGGGACTTTACCGGTAGCCTCTTGTACAGAATGACTGGGATGCTTGGCACACGAAACAAGACCTCCCCTAGCATTTAACCCCCCACCCCGACGCGTTGACGTAGTCCGTTTGACCCCACGAGCTATGGAATGAAAAATGTCGCACCTAGCACCTTTCCACTGCATCAAATTGAAGCATTTTACACCAATGCGTTTGATTTCGACACGGTCAAACGGAATGGAGTTGACCAAAAATGAGAGAGGTTATTGTGGAAGGATGCCACGTGCACCTATAGGTCTAAATAGAACATTCCCAACTATCACAAATTCTAAGAACTGCCCCATCAAAGTTTGGCAGTTTTTTGGTCTCAGGGATCTTAAGGGACTTTGCTGGTAGCCTCTTGCCCAGAATGACTGGGACGCTTGGCACATGAAGCGAGACCTCCCCTAGCATTTACCCCCCACCCCAACATGTTGGCGCAGTTCGTTCGATCGCACGAGCTATGGAATGAAAAATGTCGCACCTAGCACCTTTCCACTGCATCAAATTGAAGCATTTTGTGCCAATGCGTTTGATTTCGACATGGTCAAATGGAATGGAGTTGACCAAAAATGAGAGAGGTTATTGTGGAAGGATGCCACATGCACTTGTAGGTCCAAACAAAGCATTCCCAACTATCACAAATTCTGAGAACTGCCCCGTCAAACTTTGGCAGTTTTTTGGTCTCAGGTATCTTAAGGGACTTTACCGGTAGCCTCTTGCCCGGAATGACTGGGATGCTTGGCGCATGAAATGAGACCTCCCCTAGCATTTACCCACCCACCCTGACACGTTGGCAGATTCCGTTTGATCGCATGAGCTATGGAATGAAAAATGTCGCACCTAGCACCTTTCCACTGCATCAAATTGAAGCATTTTACACCAATGCGTTTGATTTCGACACGGTCAAACGGAATGGAGTTGACCAAAAATGAGAGAGGTTATTGTGGAGGATGCCACGTGCACCTGTAGGTCCAAACAGAACATTCCCAACTATCACAAATTTTGAGAACTGCCCCGTCAAAGTTTGGCAGTTTTTTGGTCTCAGGGATCTTAAGGCACTTTGCCAATAGCCTCTTGCCTGGAATGACTGGGATGCTTGGCGCACGAAACGAGACCTCCCCTAGAATTTATCCCCCCACCCCGACACGTTGGCGTAGCCCGTTCGACCGCACGAGCTATGGAATGAAAAATGTCGCACCTAGCACCTTTTCACTGCATCAAATTGAAGCATTTTGCACCAATGCGTTTGATTTCGACACGGTCAAACAAAATGGAGTTGACCAAAAATGAGAGAGGTTATTGTGGAAGGATGTCACATGCACTTGTAGGTCCAAACAGAGCATTCCCAATTGTCACGAATTCTAAGAACTGCCCCGTCAAAGTTTGGCAGTTTTTTGGTCTCAGGGATCTTAAGGGACTTTGCTGGTAGCCTCTTGTCCGGAATGACTGGGATGCTTGGTGCACGAAATGAGACCTCCCCTAGCATTTACCCCCCCACCCTGATGCGTTGGCATAGTCCATTCGACCGCATGAGCTATGGAATGAAAAATGTCGCACCTAGCACCTTTCCACTGCATCAAATTGAAGCATTTTGTGCCAATGCGTTTGATTTTAACACGGTCAAACAGAATGGAGTTGACCAAAAATGAGAGAGGTTATTGTGGAAGGATGCCACGTGCACCTGTAGGTCCAAACAAAACATTCCCAACTATCACAAATTCTGAGAACTGCCCCGTCAAAGTTTGGTAGTTTTTTGGTCTCAGGGATCTCAAGGGACTTTACCGGTAGCCTCTTGCCCGGAATGACTGGGATGCTTGGCACATGAAACAAGACCTCCCCTAGCATTTACCCCCCCACCCCGATGCGTTGGCGTAGTCCATTTGACCGCACAAGCTATGGAATGAAAAATGTCGCACCTAGCACCTTTCCACTGCATCAAATTGAAGCATTTTGTGCCAATGCATTTGATTTCGACACGGTTAAACGAAATGGAGTTGACAAAAAATGAGAGAGGTTATTGTGGAAGGATGCCACGTGCACCTGTAGGTCCAAACAGAGCATTCCCAACTATCATGAATTCTGAGAACTACCCCATCAAAGTTTGGCAATTTTTTGGTCTCAGGGATCTTAAGGGACTTTGCCGGTAGCCTCTTGCCCGGCATGACTGGGATGCTTGGCACATGAAACGAGACCTCCCCTAGCATTTACCTCCCCACCCCAATGGGTTGGTGCAGTCCGTTCGACTACATGAGCTATGGAATGAAAAATGTCGCACCTAGCACCTTTCCACTGCATCAAATTGAAGCATTTTGCGCCAATGTGTTTGATTTCAACACGGTCAAACAGAATGGAGTTGACCAAAAATGAGAGAGGTTATTGTGGAAGGATGCCACATGCACCTGTAGGTCCAAATAGAATATTCCCAACTATCATAGATTTCGAGAACTGCCTCGTCAAAGTTTGGCATTTTTTTGGTCTCAGGGATCTTAAGGGACTTTACCGGTAGCCTCTTGCCCGGAATGACTAGGATGCTTGGCGCATGAAACAAGACCTCCACTAGCATTTACCCCCCCACCTCGATGCGTTGGCATAGTCCGTTCGACCCCACGATGAGCAGAACAAAAAATATTGTTCCAGTTGACACATTCTCAATCATTGACATGGATGATATCTCAGTACTAATCCTTTAGGCACAATATGAGCTTCCAATGGAAGGCGCAATTGGGAGGTTAGAGATGATGAAAAGTGTGCCTCATTCACAGTCATGTTTTACTTGTCTTTAATGATGATTCCTTGATTCAACTTAATCCTTTGATAATACATTTTAACCTCCTTGTGAAAGTGCACTTTCAAGGTTGCTTGAGCAAGAGCTAGCGCCTCAACATCGAGGCGCACTTTTGGTGTTCTAGAAACATGAACTAGTACCTCAAATAGTAAGGCACTCATTCTAGGTTGTTTATTCAATAATTGGCACTAGTCACATATGGTGTAAAGAGGTAGATGTGCACCCAAGTCATCATTTGATGCCTTCAATAACTATAAACTCCTTTGATGATGCATTTTATCCTTCTATTCATTATCTAGCCTTAGGCGCACATTTTAGGTTGTTCAATCATAATCTAGTGCCCTAAGTACCAAGGCGCACTTTTAGATTAGTTTGATAAAGGATTAGTGCCTTCATTTCTAGGCGAAAGTTTGGAGTTGAAATACATCAAAATAACAAGTTTCTTCATCACTTCAAACATATTTAACACTTTGAAGATCTCCAATTCATGATTGAATATCAAGAAACCAATGTATCATTTCATGAAGGTCTTAAGTGTTGTAAATATGCATCTTCTTATTTAATCATGTGTTGTAAATGAAGGAATGCAATGATTGTAATATGTGCACAAAACAGAATTTTTGATAAGGATTGAAAGGAAATGTTAAGAAAATGCAATTGGCGGGTGTAAATCCAAAGTGTGGAAGCATAGACAAGGCATGTGAATAGTTTGGCATGACACCTCAAAGAGATGCTATCTCATGGAATGCAATGATTGCAAGATATGCACAAAATGGATTTTTTGAAAAGGCTTTAGAAACTTTGAAGCAAATACAATTGGAACGTTTAAAACCAAATTCCATAACCTGTGCAAGCATTCTCCCTACTTGTGCCAAATTAGAATCTTATATATACATATATGCACATAATGTCATGAAAACAATGTATAGTGTATATATCAAGCCATATAGGCATGTACAAATAAAACCATATGCGTATATACAATGATATACATCGATAACATACAAAAGTATGTTTACAAAGCCAAATACACATATGTAACAAAATGTCCCAAAATCAAATCTCCTATGGATTGCTATCAAATAATCTATGGCTCTCGCTAGGCCACGAAGATGGTGAACTAGTCAATGACTCATCTTCCATCGCTCATCGACTAGACCTCCTCGATAGAGATTTTTGAATTTCCACCTATTAATACAATCAAACAACGTGCACATTAATATAGAATTTAATATTCAAAATATATAACATGACATAAGTAATCAATCACTTACCACCAATTGGTGATCCCTTTTGATCATTTGTTGTCTCTCTTCTTCTATAGAGCTGGATGGGTAGGGGAGGTGACGTCATGTGAGAAGCATGAACAAGTAGATTTAAAAGTAAACATGAATATCATAAATATGTACATTAAATGTTGCGCTTATTATAGGACTGTTCTAGTACTATTTTAGGACTATTATAGGACTATTGTAGTTAAAACTATCCTAGTAGACATGTATAGGACTGTTATAGGACTGTCATCTCATGGAATACAATGATGGCAAGATTACTATCAAGATTAGTATGAAGATTAATTATGACTGTTATAGGACTTTTATAAGAATGCAAAGTAAGGAAGCATAGGCAAGGCACATGAACTGTTTGGTGGAATACCTCAAAGAAATGAGAATTTTGTCAGATGTTGTAGTTGCAATTGCCATGTGACACATGCATGTAATATGTGAAAGCATAGACAAGGCACATGAACTATTTGGCAAAAGACATCAAATACATGTCACCTCATGGAATGCCTTATGTAGAAAAAGGTACAAATGTGCAGTATTAAGAAATACAAATGAGAACTAAAAATCATACCTCGAGTATAGTCAAAATAACCTATGATGCCATACAAAATAATTTACGATGCCATGCAAAATAGTCTACGATGCCATCTAAACTAACTTTATTTGCTATCCTGTCAAAAGCATAGTCAAAAGCATGCATTATAGTTATTAAAGTAACAAGATTTTTAATAAAACAATTCTAAAAAATAGAAAAAACAAGAACAAGTTAAGATAAAAAATGTCATACCTGTCCATCTCAAAATTTAAATGCTAGTCAAGCATACCTGAGGGGTCATCTCTTACCTTCAAAGTATCCAATATTGCTTCATGATCAGCATTACTAATTGTCCATAGTTCTTTTGATTTTGGTTTTCCATGATGCTTTAGTAACTTGACATTTGTTGCTACAATTAGGTGAGAACACATCAATATGGTTTTATGCTTCTCAAAGTCTTCAAAGGTTGGGATGCCATTCTTTTTAACCATATATGTTCGTAACCAAGTCCCAGCAATAACAATTGATCCTATAGGATATGTGAACCCATCATCATCTATCATAGGTTGTGTTAGCTTTTATTTTCCCTATACACATCGTGCCAACCAATAGTCTGACCTCTCTTCATTTCTATGCAGTGCAACAACTACATAAACATGACCTGGCTGTACAAGGTCTGAAAGATGTTCATAGTCAAATGAGTTCTCCATGTCATTGACGGAAGATGATTGACCTTCATATAAAGGGATTAAATATTGTGGAATCCATGCATCTACCCAATCACTTGACTCACAATTGTTCCAATCACATTTAATACAACTCTGACAAAAATAAGCTAATTCGCATGTCCAAATAGTCCATGTACTTGCATTTGAGCTTTGAAATGAATGCATCTTTGATGATTCACTGATTCTCTGACATTCCAATTTCTCTATCACTATTCCATCATCAACCAACCAAAAAAACCTATGCACTTCAGAATCAAGAGCCACTCCTCGTGACAATGCATAGTTACACCACTTAACAATGGAATCTGCATCACTGAATGTAGCACCACCTCTAATCTTTAGTTGTTCTTTAAAAAGAGCTCTCTTCATGCATGCACCTACTCCATCATGTTCACCTTTTCCGTGCCCGGCTTCAAAAAAATTCCATATATGAGCTATACCCTTCTCTACATGCATTTTGCTCAACCAATAGAAATTACAAGCATTCTTGAATTGACCAGTGCAATTATCTAACCAAATGAGATGTTGATCTATTCTAATATCTTTTTCTTGCAAGAAGCCATAAAATTGTTGAAAACAATATTGCACAAACTCTGCTGAATGAGATCGATCATCACTCATGTAAAAATGGTATTCTCTGACAATCTTCCTATTCTCTTCTGTACTCTCGGGGGCATGTTTGTATGTGATGTGAACAAAAATAGCAATCTGAATGGAATTGTAGTACTAGGATTGAACTTCATTTTGGGGTTGCAATGTATAGTTTTTTGCAAAATCAACTACAGAGACAATAGTTCCAATCGGGAAAGAGTCTCTACACATCCTGAACTGTTGATCTAACCATCGAGACTTGTGGCTATGTCTAACATACTTGTAGAAAAGATTTTTCTTAAAATCATCAATAAAATCAGCAATACTTACCTCTCTTACAATCAACTCACATCTAGAACTTTCACCTCCACTTTTCAAATTGTATTTCACTGTCTCATATCTCTTTTTCTCAACCATTCTCTTTCCAAAATCATGCTCGTTGCCCTCATGAAAACATGATACAAACTTTGATAACCCACCACATTGTAAACACTTTTCATTTAAACAATCATTCTTGTAGAACATGCAACCATCATCTCTAATACATAGAAATAAATCCAATAAGTCCCTAGATGACTTTGGTAGTTGAATTGCACCACACTCCTGTAACATTTCGTTAGTGTGCAAAGTAGAACGAATATTGCATAATAATTCATGGTACATAGAAAATTCTACATGGTATTTGCAACAACATGTATTACAAACTTTAAGAGGAACACAATAAAATGGCTTAAGAGATTCAAATGCTCTTTGTGAGATTGTCATACCTGGGTGAGTTTCACAATATTGTTTGTACAATGTTGTTTGGCTACATTCCAAGTAATGTTTAGGATGTGGTGTGCGGTCTGTATCACCAATTCTTAACTTTACAACATCTTTTGCATTCGGTGATACCCTAAAGTTAGTGTGCCAAAATCGTTCAATTTCTTCCTTTGTGCTATCAATTAGCTTCTTGTCAACTCGTGGAAGCCTACCACTGAAAGCCCAAGTATCATTGGCAACAGGACTATCTAGCCTTGATCTTAATGCTAGTGCTTTTGACAATGTTTTACGATTCAATCTTAAGTCAACACAAGTTTGCCTCATTAATCGAGCATTTCTTAATTGTTTTCTTACTGTTGAGGTTGTTATTACTCTACGGGCAGCTCTTTTATCTTTCTCCTTGCTAGTCTTTCCAATAGAATTGAGTGCATTGAAAAGGCTTCTTACAATAATTTTATTCCGATCGGACACTTTGTTTAACCGAATCTTTAATTTCTTTAGTAAAGGTCTCATTTTGTACATCTTTAATAATTGCACAAAAAGTTGGCATTGTTCGGTTAATGTTTTCTTCTCAAAGTATTCATTGAAGAGTTTTGTAGCCCACAACTGAACCGTTCGTGATGACCTCTTGCCTTCAAGTTTTTCCATTATGTTCTCATCAATTTCAAGTAACCATTTTGGGGTTTTTGGGTGTTTTCCAATTTCATCACGGTTATTCTCTTCTTGACAAATGTCCTCTCTTCTTATGAAATTTGGAGATACATTGATTGTTCTTGTTTCATCCATGTTTTCAACCTCATCAATTTTATCAACAAATGGATTATGGAGTGCAATTTCAATATCATGATGTTCATATCCACTTTCTTCAAGTGCACATCTTCATTTTTCTTTTTCTTCTTCTTTGTCCATAGTATTGCTATTATGAATAGGTGTTTCATAACATTTTTCAATATTTTCATTTGCAATATCATGGTGAATTTCATTCTTATCTAACATTTCATTATAATCAAAATTAACATCTTCAATTTGCATGTCATTAGATGGTAAAGAAGAAGATTCACCTTGATGAGCATCCGCCAAACCCACCCTTCCAATTCTCTTCCTTTCCCTATCCTTTTTCCTAATTGCTTCAATTTCCTCCAATGTAACTTTCCTCCTCCTTTTTGCTTTACGACAACTGTTGCTCCCCATTAGGGGAACAAAAATATCACCCTTATGATTGTAACAAGAAAATTGTGTCTCCAAAAGTGCATAAAAATATTTCTTTCACTGTCATAGCCAGAAATCACGAGTATTTCGAGAGCAGAGGGTCTCTAGTTGCGGAAGTCAGGCCCAGCAATATTCCTTTTGTCTTTTTTTTGCTTTTCCAAAATGGATATCTGTTTTGGAAAACCTAATTCTTTGCAACGGACACTTGCAATGTCCATATGCCTACTACAAAATAGATATCCGATTTATTATGTACATTTGGATTCTAGACTAGGGATTCATTGTATTATTCAATAAACTTGTGAATTACCATCTAATTTCAATCTTTACACACTAATCCACCTAGGTATCAACTTAATAAAGCTCTAGATATAAGCCATTATTTGATTTTAGGCTATCATCAAATGAGGAGCTTCTAAAGGCAAAAATGTTGTCCCAAAAGAAGACTCAATGTTATTCGTAAAGACATTAGATTGTTAAAATACAAATTTGAGGTTAGATATTCCTTGGGCTATTTTAGTATAGAGAAGCAAAATTGCAATATATGACTATCCTAGGAATTAGAATGGTTGATCATAGGATATTCATGGCATTTTGATAATAATGGATGGATTGATGGATGTTTAGGGAGTTTAAGTTTAAATGTAATGTATGAGAATTCTTATTTATGAAGGATCTAATATGTCTTATGTCTTATTTGTAGGCCATTCAAGAAAGAAATGAAAAGATACCAAGGACTATCATAACACCTATTATAATTAGGTGCATCAAAGGATTGTCATCCAGGACCTTACCAATATGGGAAGTTATCAAAACCATGTCATGTTTAAAATTAAAGGCTTTATCACCTCTTTGTCCCTATAGGCCTATTAGAACAATAGGTCACATTTTATTCATATACCGGGGTTGAGAAAAAACACTAAGCATTTGTAGTTATGGCAAGTGTAAATGGAAATAGATCACAACTTTAGACAATCTATCCTCTTCTAGATTGCACTGAATGAGTGGAAATTAAAAATTCCCTATTAATGTTCTTTATATACTAAAGGTATGGGTAAAAAAAATAAACTTTGTATGTTGTAGACAAGTGATGCAGAGAAACATAGCAAAAGATTACAAACAAGGTGTAAAATACCCATTAACCCACCAATTGCTCAAATAGCTTTTAAAATATCCTTCCCATGGTCCAAACGAGACCGAAATACACTCTTTCTTTACTATCGGCAAGACATTTCTAATGTCTCATCAAACTATGCTTCACATGTTTTTCCTTTCTCTATTGTTGGCCAGACTTATCATTATCGATAACCTTCAAATTTGTTAGCCCGATGTGGGACCTCTTGCCGATGTGTAGAATCCATTACTCAGGCTTATGCTGTCGGTGTGACTCCTCCGTTGTTCTCTAATATGTATAAGAGGACGGATCAAAGTAATTAGCATGCTCCCTTCAAAGTAAAGACATGAGAATAGAGCACTTTGTGAGATGGTTATTGTAAAGGGACAAATCAATTAGAGACATGCAGTTTCCTAGAGAATTTGGAATGCTTCCGCTCAGGCGATTGTAGGACAAACAAAGATGTTCTAACTTCCCCAGACCACCAAATTCTGCAAGTATGCTCCCCTTCAAGTTGTTGTGTGAAATTCTTTTCCAGTGAAGTTGTGAGTAATTGGCAAGAGATTTGGGAATAGAACCCTCTAGTCCATTTCTTCTTAAGTCAAGTATCTTCAACGCTTTCAACTGGTCAACCCAAGGTGGAATCCTTCCCTTGAAAGAACTAAAAGAGAGATTTAAAGTGCATAACAAGGAGAGACCTCCTTCGGATGGAAAAAGGGTACCTTTTAATTCCAATTGAGGGAGAATTATGGCCACCACTCTATTGGTATGTTTCTTGTACCAAACACTGGTCCAGAAGCACACATTTTCTAAATTGGTAGAAGTCTAGTTGGAGAAATGTGGTCTCCTCGACTACTATTATTGTAGGATATGCATAAATGGGTTTGTTGAAAAGGCTTTAGAAATTTTCAAGCAAATGCAATTGGCAAGTGTAAAGCTAGATTCTGCAACCTTTGTCAGCATCCTCTCTACCCCTACCAAAATGGGAGCTTTGGAATAGGGTATGGACATTCATCAAAGCATAATGGAAGTGGGATTTTTGTAGATATTCTAGTTGGAAATGCTCTGGTAGACATGTACAGAAAGTGTGGAAGCATAGACAAGACACATGAACTGTTTGAAAAAATGCCTCAAAGAAATGTGGTCTCATGGAATAAGATGATTGCAGGATATATACACACTTACTCCGATGTGAGATTCACCACCCTTGTCTATCGGTAAGACCAATACCCTCGGTGAGACTTTTTACTTGCATTCCGACGTTATAACTCTCCCCGATGTGTTTACCATCCATTAGTCATCGGTAAGACTTCTACATCGGTCAGACATTCTCTTCGATTTTTGATATAGTATCTCACACTGAAACAATAAACACTGAACTACACCATCGGCCAGACTACCTCTATCGGTGACACTTTTCTTCTCGCCTCCGAGAGTCCATCTCTTTCCAATGTTCCTTCTGTCGATGTGACTCCCTCTCATCGGTGTAGTTCTCAACCGTTCTTTCGATGTGCCGATAAATAACCCATCGGTGACACTTAATGATTGTCACCCCGATATGACTTGATCTATGAGATCAATGTTGTCGGCTCAATGGAACTTTGTCTCTCCGATAACTATTTTTAGTCCGATGTCTTCAATTATCCTATACATAACATGACTTGTTATAACCAGTCAACTAACGTATCTTTTCCCAATTTTCCCGATATGGCCGGTCAACCTTTGTATCCTTTGACATGTACATTCACCATTTACAACCATGATAAATGATAGCAGGATATACATGAAATGTCCACGCATACATAAACGATATACCCATGGATTGCATCTTTAGTGAAACAATACCAATGATACAAAATATGTTGCTTCTCTTCATCCAAAACCAATGGCACAAAATTTTTCATAGATCAACAAAACGGATATCCATTTCGAGTTGCTTTTATCGAAGTAAAACTGATATCCATCTTGCTTTGGTACAAAGCAAGACGGATATCCATTTTGATTGTTGACTTTTTATGGATTGTAACATGTTTTAATGTTTCAGTCTCTTCTTCGAACTTCACCCTTCGTGCTGACGACTTTTTTTATGCAAAATTGATAAAATGAAAAGGGTTTATAGAAAAAATTGTTAGCTTTCTAAAAATATAAGATTTATTTGGTTATCATTTTATTAAATAATTATTAATAATTTTCAATATACCGTGTCTCTGAAATCTTGATGGACATACGGATTGAAAAACATCCATAACTTTCAAACCATTTCACCTTTTTGAGATCCGAAACCTGCGTCACACTCTATGCTTTTCTGGCTATAGGTTAAAAAAAATTTTGAATTTTGATTTTTTTTATCGAGTTAGGTTGGCTGGAAAATTACTTTTTATTTTTAAAAAAAAGTCACAGTAAAAAAATCATAACTAATTATTTTATTATAAAAAAATTTCAAATAAATATGCATCACATCCGGACATGAGTCCTCTACTTATTTTGAAAGTTTTAAATATATATATATATATATTTACTCATAGTTAGGTTGGCTAGACAGACACCCACTTTTTTTTTCTGAAAAATTTAATAGCTGTTCATTGAAATATTCAATTTTCACTAAGTAAATTTAGTTTTTTTTTTTTAAATAGTAGCCTATAAACTAGATTCAATTCTCTACAAATTTCATTCTTACATCTTTTTCAAATTGTATAGATAATCCATTCAAAATTTCACATGAACTTGATAAAGTCTGATTTTTTGTATTTTCATTGCCACTTAGAGGTAGTATGGCCCATCACGATCCTGCACATACCTACATACTAATCACATCAACATCAAAATATGAGGATTGCAGCTCAACACAAAGATTTGAATCATGCGAATTTATGAACCAGAAGTAAATGTGTCTTGAAATACATAAAACAAATAAAGATTTCTCACTCATAATAGTGGAAGACAAGTTACACAAGAGGGAAGGTCATGGGAGTAAAGATAATTCTTCAAGGTGATTTTTTCAGGTAAGTTGCTCATCATTTCTTGTGAATTTCATAAAATGGCACCTAAAAAGATTGAGGTAGAAGGCAAGAAGGATGAAGCCAAAACTACTAAATCTTCAATGTTGCAATCCCTTCTACTTTCATTGTTGCCTGGCTCAATTGATAAAGGTTCTAAAAAGGTTTTTAGAGACTTAGCTCAAGGCTATAGGGACCCCTATATACTGTTGTCGAGATGGAACCTCTACTGGTACTTTTATATAAAAAGGAATGACCAGGAACCAACATCAAACCCATGGGCCATAGATTTGGCTAAATTGATTGTTCCCAACATCTTCATTGATGTTGAGATGATTAAAGCCCTTGCCTATAGTTACCATGCCCCAACCAAAACTGTGAGACTTCCAAATGGTGAGTGTTTAGTGGATATCAATAGAGATGCCATTATCAAATGTTTCAACCTTAATAAACAAGCTATAATAGAGGTGAACTTAGAGAAAATTGAGCAAGAATATAAGAGGTTTAGGAAAACATTTCGAAGTGATGAGCTCCCCTTACACATGAAGGGGGGTGATGGTAACAGACGACTCTCTATTCCTTCTTCCAAAATGGAACCTTTCTATGTTTCTCAATTTCAAATTTATTTCAAGAATACCTATTATGCATTGTGTCAAGTTTTGGGGATAGATGCATAGGAGCAAATGCAAATAGGGTTGATGAGAATGGCTATGATAATTCAACATTCTGAGTCAAATATAGAATTTGATTTTACATCTGTGATTGAAGATCAATTACATGAAGGTTTGCTACAAGTTAGGGAAGCCAAGGCCCCTATTACGTTCAAAAGATATTCTTTATTGTGTCCCTTAATTATGCATCAGAATGAAATGAAGTGGACTACAAGGATGGAATTGTGTACACAAGAAAGAGGAGTTAGACTCCCTATACAAAATTGGTGCTGCATTTGGGATAGTAGGTGTACAAAAGGTGATTTTGTAATGTTTCAAGATGATTTTGCTGTAAGATTGATTGCTGCTCTTGGTTACCGAACACCAAGAATGCCTGAGTCATTGCTGAAGGTAATGAGGCATGTCCAGTATGGGCCAAACCAAGTCTATACTCATAATTATGCTGATTTGTTCCTTATGCCATAACACACTATTATCAGAGTATATGGGTGTAACCAAGAACCACATGTTTTACCTAAATTTTTACCTGCAAGAGTGTGTTTCTTAGAGTTTATGTGGTAGATGCTCTGGATGGAACATGACTTGATGAGAAATTAGAGGAAAGGTATATTTTTTCCTAACTTGACAATGTTTGAAGAGCTGGCCATTGGGTCAAATATGCTCGAAGAAGTGCAAAGGTTTATAATGGTCAATTACTCCCTTAAACCTGGAACAGAAAGAGTATGTGACCCAGAGGGTCACATTAGTATGATCAAAAGAACCCTATTGACGAAGAAGGCTATTTCACATGAATTTGATTCTAGGGAGGATGTTATAAGAAATTTGGTACAATTTGCTGATGTAATGCAGACTAGAAAAAGGTGGGATACAATGATGAGGTGGGAAAATCAAAAGAAGGAAAAAGATAGAAACTTCAAAGGATTTTTTACAGGTGAGCCCAATCTTATAAAAAGAATGCAAATGATTTTGAATAAATTTGATGAATTCTACAAAATGGCCCAAGATGAGGGACTCATTCCATTGCCCACACCCCATCAACCACCACATGAAACATCCACATCCCAGATATCACCCCCATCACCTAAAAATCCATTCCCTCCATCTCCCACACATGAGCCATAGGCTAAAAAATAGAAGATAGAGCCATTAGTGGAATATGATTCAAGTGATGATGAAGAACAACAAGCGGTCTTAGCCTTGACTGAACTGAAAGAGGCAACAAAACAACAAAAAGGTCAAAAGCCTCATGATCCAAAGGTCAGGCTGTCAGAGGAGGGAGCTAATGAGATTCAAGAGGATGAGAGGGTAGTGTCCTCTCTAAGATTCATAAAGGATGATAATTTTATACATAGCAATGAGTTTAGATATATCTAGATCAAAATAAAAAAGAAAGAATTTGATGAAAAGTTGAAGATTAATCTTATAGGAGCTGATGTGATGAAGGGGGTAAATCATAAAACACACAACAAACAAAAATAGAACACATAAAATAGAATATTTCTTTATTGATCTGGGAAACTCATTACATTACATAAGCTCAATTACAATCAGAGGAATCAATCCTCCATAGGCTACAACACACTACAGCTACACATCACCAGACTCTATAATCATCTACCTTCTGTAACTCTAAATTAGCTAGGGTTTTTATTTTCCCACCTATTCTTGACTCCACACTTTCCCCCTTAACCCTACTACTGCCTAGGGTTCCCAAAATAGTCATAAATGGCACTTTTTGGTAGCCTCCAGCTAAATTTTGAAATTTGCAACTCCCTCTAAAAGTAGGTCAACTTCTGGGAAGCATAACTTTTGATCCGAGTGTCCGATTGACGAACCGTTTTAAGCGCCGAAAAGCTTACAATGTGAACTATCATAATGGAAATTCATAAATGGATTTTGATCAACTTTTTGGGATGTTATGGGATGTTTTAGTGCCTCATATCTTGTTTTGGAAATTTTTATTGGCTTTTTAGAAAACAAAAACTTTAATGTCTTTCAGCTCACAAATGATCTTTACCTGATTCCTTCACCAAAGGTCTTATATTTCCATTATGTAACTTTCTGTAAGTTTTTGCTTCAATCGATGCCCAAATGCAAACTTTTCTAAAATGGTAGGTAAACTTTCCAAAATAGGCAGTTTGCTATTTTTAGCAGTTTTGGAAAAATTGAAAGTCTTACATCATTATTCAAGAGATTATGGACCTAGAAATACTAATTATGGAAAGAAATGAAAACAATTGTAATAATTCTGAAGCAACATCTTTTTGGGTGATGCAAGATTTCCCTTACACCACTGGATGCTCCTGCATCAAATCTTGTCAAAAGCTTCCCTTGAAATAGGTTCTTCTTTGATAGTGCACTTGACACTGTTAAATAGTACATTGGTATCTCAAATCACTTTACAGAGACACATAACTCCCCACTACGATTAAATAGTAAAAAATTAGCATTATTGGTCACATTTGTTATCAGATGCTAGATGCTAAATTTTGTTTTTATGAAGGACTGGTTTGATGGATATAGACTATCGAGGATCATGCATATCATTCTACACAGTTTAGTATATTAAAAAATATACATAGACCTTTCTTGGGCTTTTTTCACAAGCATGTTCATTTCCTCCAGCATGGGAAGAATACCAGCTAAAATGAGGAGTGTCTCTATGTCACTTAGCCTATGTAAGAGGTCAGGAGCCTTGTCAACTGTGAAGAGATGTTCGTACATTAAACCAATTAAGGATTGATATTTTGCAAATACTCTTTTAGCTGGTTCAAGCAAGGAGATCCATCTGGTATCAACATCCTTAAGAAGCTTGTTTCCTATAGTTATTCCCTCAACAAAATGTTGAAATTCCAAAAACCTTTTGGGACTTCGGCAGAAGTATGAATAGAGCTCGTAGACTAGATCTTCAACTTTTGATACTGCAGGAAACTTGCTCACAATTTTAAATGCTAAATTCATTCTGTGGGCCATGCAGTGAATGCCAATCATGTATGGTGAAAAGAAGTGTATAGCTTCACACACAAACCATTCCTATGACCTTACATTACTGAAGCTCCATGTGCCCCTACACACACCAACTTTCTTGCAATTGTGTAGTCATCCATACCTCCAATTTCATTCAAAGATTTCTTAACTATCTCAAATAGATTTTGTGATGTTGCATTCTCCTTCATTTTATAAACAGAGAGTAGATGAGGTTGCCATACATGATTTACCACAATATACACATGCATACATACCCAAGAAGTATTATCTATTGTTGTAACTTCATCTAGAGATAATAAAATAAAAGTTGACTCTTTTATTTTTTCCTGTAAATCACATTTTTCCACCTCAACAAGAGAACTTTCCCATTCCCATCCACTGTTTATTGACTAGTGTGAGTTGGGAAAATTAGGAACACCCATAAAAGATAATAAACTATTATATTCAGGATAGTTTGTCATAGGACGTCCTCTGCTCAAAATATGAAAAGCAATAGCCAACTAAATAGTTTTTGCCATTTGTAATTCTCCCATCATCTTTCCAAATTAAGCTTCAATTGAACCTCCACCTGTATGAATCTTTGCCTTTCTTTCCAAATGCGCTTCATATTCGAAGGCATTCTTTACTTGAAGACATTCTTCCTTCATTTTCCATCTTATCACTATTTTTTCCTGTCCATCTATGATTTATTTTTCATAAACTTTGCCAATATGTTTTTCTATGGTGTCAAGTTTTAACTGCAACCTCTTGTCCCTATGATATTTCCAACTGCAAATATTACACTTGCATTCTGTGGGAGGTTCATCTTTATTTTTATTCTCTATCGGTTCAATGAATGGGAATTTTGACACCCAATCAATTTGAAAACTCCTTGACATTTCTCACTCACGCCCCTTTTTTTTATTTGGCTTTTCTTTTCCACTTGCATGCACTTGCAGGATCTTCATCTTCATTGATTTCTATAACTTCATTAGCTTCATTATCATTTATTCTTGGAACATCATCTGTGGAATTATCATCATTCTGGCTACCTTGGGTACTCCCTTGAACATCATCTATGACATTCTCATCATTCCTGATACATTGGGTATTCCCTAGATTTGGAACATCATCTGTGGCATTCTCATCATTCTCGGTACATTGGGTATTCCCTGGAACATCATCTGTGGCCTTCTCATCAATCTTGATACATTGGATATTCCATGGAATATCATTGGTGTCATTGTCATCATTCCTGCTACATTGGGTATTCCCTGGAATATCATCCGTGCCATTATGATGCAAGTTAATAGATGGTACAGGTTCTGATGTTGTAGCTACATACGATGGACCACCAAAATTGCCAAAGTATGACTTTATGTTATTGTTTCTCCACCACCCTCAAACAACTTCTTCTTACTCGACATCTCTCATGAATTAAAAGCTACAGAAATAATGTTATTTTGTTCAAGATGCAATTATAGATGATAGAATATAGATCCCTAGGTCCTAGACTCCTAGATTAAGATATCTCCCTAGTCCTAATTCCTACTCAATCAATATCATCTATAACAAAGACACAAATAATCAACATGAATCTTATATTATTACACAGTCAATTTGTAAAGAAATGATCACTTACCTTTCAGTGACTCGCCAATGCCTATAGCTGTAACTTCTTTATGATCTGAAATGAATAGAAGATTTGAGAGCTGAGCTAAACAAAATGTGTAAACTTAAAGGATTAATTAGAGTTTCAAATGCATTTATATCAATATATATTTGGCAAATAACGCGGGATTTTCAAATGCTATTATAATAATATGGCAATTCCCACGTACTATTAATAGGAAACTTATAAATGTTAGGCGAAATGGACCTCCATCAAACACATATATAATAATGTTCTAGGTGAATATGGCCCTACAATTAGCATGAAGTTATAATGGTATTGGCGAAGTTGGTCCTTATACATGTGAGCCATTTAATTGTACTGGCGAAATTGGTCCCCGTGCATGCCAACTGTTTAATGATATTGGTAAATTGGGTCCCCATACGTGTCAACCATTTAATGATATTGGTGAATAAGTCAATGAATTAAAACATGCCTCCAAAATTCTAGGCGAATCACCGTTAGAACCGCATAGTATACCATGGCAAAAATACTAACTATAAATGACTCAAAAATTAATAGGGTGGCGATTTGAATGCATTTGACCAAAAATCCATAAAATCAAGGCAAATTGGCCCCCCACTAGTTGTAATGTATTCACCAATTAGTCATTCACGAAAATGAACTATTCGTCAATTGGTGAAGATTAGCCACTAAAATAATCCCTGATGATGATTCATTGTTAATACTGGTACTTTATGTTGATGACCTTTTAATCACTGGGTGTGCTTCCTCTGCTATTGTGGCAGTAAAATTAGCACTTCAAGAAAGGTTTGACATGATAGACTTAGGGTTACTGCATTACTTTCTTGGTATTGAGATATCTCAATCAGATCCAGGGATAGTTCTCGCTAAACCTAGGTATGCTCTCAATTCACTTGAACATTTTCACATGTCTAATTGTAAACCATCTCCAACTCCCTTCTTATCTGGTATTAAGCTTGAGATGTCCTGTCATACTCCATTAGTTGATGTAACATTGTATAGACAACTAGTAGGCAGCCTCATTTACTTAACACACACTAGGCCTGACATTGCATATGCAATTGGCTTAGTTCCAAATTTATACAGGAAACTCATGAGTTGCATTGGAAAGTAGCTAAGAGGAGTTTTAGTTACCCTCCTAGTACAATTGCATTTGGGATGCATTACAAAGTTGGTTCCACAGTTGATTTGGTTGGATTCACAGATTTAGATTGGGCTAGTGATATAGAAAATCGTAAGTCTACTTCCAGGTATAGGTTTTCACTTGGTTTGGGTCCTATCAACTGGTCTAGCAAGAAGCAAAATGCTATTGCTATGTCTTCTACAGAGGCAGTGTTCTGAGGAGCTGTTAACTTAGCTATTGAGGCCATATGGCTTCAAGGAATCATTTCTAACTTTGGCATTCTTCTCAGATGATCTATAATTATCTATTGTGATAACTAGAGTACAATCCAAATATGCAAGAATCTAGTTCAACATAAATGAACCAAACATATCGAGATTCATATGCATTATATTCGTGAGCTCATTCATGATCAGATCATCAACTTAGTATTCTATCAGTCATGAGAGCAAGTCATCGACATCTTCACCAAACCCTTCACTAAAAGCAAGTTCATCCATCTACGAGCTCTTCTTGGTGTGCAGTCTACATTAGCATCATCATCATCTAGAGGAGCCATATAAAGTCCTCTCTTTATTTTCTCTCTTTAAGAGGAAAGTTTTTCCCCATAGGGTTTTCTTTCTTTCTCCATTTTATGAGAGATGTTTTGTAAATGAGTACCTAAAATGGCACACAACCGGGACTCATATTTCATAAACCTACCTAAGCTATGCTTAAGGGGGGATGTTGGTGTATAAACTCATATGAGTTATACCTAACTTAATCATAGTTAGTGGTTTTTCTTACATGTGGAAAGACTAAGTCCTCTTGTTGTCATTAGTCGATGTGTTGATCCATCTTCAACATGTCACTACTATTTTGGAGGGAGGTTGAACCTTGAGCTATTCTCTTGGTTCTAATTTTGCCACCTTCCTATTCTCATGGAGACTTGTTCCTCAAGATTCACCTATTTATACCGGTTTAGTTCTAAACCAATTAGTTCATTTTCAATACATTGCATTTGTGTTTGATTTCTACTCCATGATCTTGGACTTTTGCTCCCACACAAAGGAAATATCAAGTTCATACCCAAAGCTAGTGATCCCAAGGATATCAATAATTGGAGGCACATCACACTATTGAATGTCTCCTATAAGATCATTGCTAAGGTGTTGGCACTCAAAATTCACTTGATGTTGCCTCTCATTGTTCAACCTAAACAGATGGGCTTCACTAAATCCATGTTTATCTTGGATAATATTATTGTAGTTTGGGAAGGAATGGAGTGGGCTCACCGCTCTCAACAACCCATGTTGTTTATCAAGATAAATTTTGATTTAAAGATTATGATCACATTGAGTGGCCTTTCATTTTTTCTATGCTTCAGGCTCTTGGATTTGAACCCCATTTCATTCACATGGTCCAAATGTTGTTTGTCGATGCCTCTCCTTGCATCACTATTTTGAGCCAACAATCTAACTTCTTTGGTGTTTTTAGATCTATCAGACAAGGCTGCCCCCTTGCTCTTGCTCTTTATGTTTTAGCTATAGAGGGCTTTTGTTACTTGTTAGCTCAAGCAGTTTCTCAATCTCATGTTAAGGGAATTTCCCTTCCCAATTCTACTCAGTAGCTAGTGAATGGTCATTTTTCTAATGATTCTTTGGACTCACTTTCATTGTGGATGAGGAAGACATCAAGAAAGCCCTTCAATGCCTAGATATTTTTTCTAGGCCTCTGATTCAAGCATTCAGTGACATAAAATTTTATGCTATACGCAATATTTCCTATCTAACTAGGTCGGTTGGATTCTTTCAGATGGAAATGGATTGACCATGAAGAAGTCTTATATTTTTTGGCATTCTTTTTGCTTTCCAAGACTCTCCCTTGGAGCTGTGGTAAGCTATTATTGCTAGACTTGAAAAAAATTGTAGTATTGGATTAACAAAACCTTATCATTGGCAAGACAATTTCAAGTATGTTCCAAAATCTTAGTAGCCACACATGTTTTCCACTCTTCATGGTGGGTCCCTTCTAAAGCCTCTTAATTTAAATTGAAAATCTTCTCAAATATTTTATGTGGGCTTCCCATGACAACACTCAAGGTTTTCGTCCAGTTGTTTGGGATTTCTATTGCCTCTCTTGTGAGGCTGGAGAACTTGGTTTGATATCCATTTTCTAACAAGGCATTTCCTTGTGTGCTAAATTGATTATTTGAGTCCTTCAAGAAAATGAAGCCTAGAAGGTTCTTGTTAGACACGGTATTTGCACTGGCACTCCTACAGACCGACCAACATGGAAAGGATTAGATATAGATCTACCCTTCTCATTATGAGAGGACATATTTCCATTCAAGGTACTTTTGTTATCAAGAGCATTTGGCAAGCTCGGGAAGATCTCAAACCTTGGCTTTGTTAGGCTAGAGATGATTTTCACAATGGCTTATCCATTAACCATCAATCTATTTAGTGATCCCCTATTTTAAGTAATCAAGACCAGCCACTTACAAAGCTACATTTGGTTCAGGCATTATAGTTTTTCAACATCGAAAATGTGTTCTGCTTGAATTTTTGCATCATACTACCAAGAATTATTTATCTTGGCCTGAGTTCAAGCATAAGTATCATAGAGGCTATTCCTCCTACATGATTCATAAGTTAGGAATCAAATCCCTTAATCCATGCTAGAAAGACTAGAAATGGTACCCACACACTCCCTTTCGGAGTTACAAACCTTTTAAAGGTTACACTTGGTTGTCTCCCCATTTGCACATGGTGGAACAACTAAATTACCATTGCCATCTTTAGTCATCTCATGGGACCTGGCACAGATGGTTCTGATGTGTTTGGTCTATTGTGGTTGAGCCTAAGTTGGCTCATTTTGCTTGGTGTTTATTGTATCAAGGCCTCCCTTTGGGGGATCACCTGGCTCATATGGGCATTACCATTCCTCATTGCCAATTTTGTGGGTATCTTGAGTCTCTCAAGCACTTTTTTTGGTTTTTCCCTTGAGCTCATGAAGCATGGAATTGGATTCATAATTTGTTCTGGCCTTTCAGACCTACTACCTTTTCTTGGAATATGGTCTTACTATTGAAATTAAGGAATACTGAGGGGGGGGGGTGAATCAGTATTCTACAAAGCCACTTGTTAACTTTTTTATTAATCCAATTTCCAAAATTAATAACATGAAAGTAGAACAAGCATAAGAACAACAACCATAAAGACATAACACATAGACACCAAGATTTTTATGTGGAAAACCCAAAGAGGGAAAAACCATGGTAAGTATTAGCTCACAATATATAATGATATCTTAATACCAAATTACAAGAAGGCTCACTGCCCTAGGGCTCACTTCCCTATGAAGAAGTGCTCACTACACAAAGGCTCACTGCTAAGAGAAAGAAGAAGGATTGGCTCATTGCCAGAATATAAACTATTGTAAATGCATCTACCACATGCTGAATCACATTTCCATTAAAGGTTCAATAAATAGATTCAAAGGTCTTCATTTATTTTGCCCTGCTTCTCAACTTAACTACATATATTCTATTTTATGTCCTTGTTCAACTTTTTCTACTCTGCACTTGCTTATAATCCTTCACACTTCAAACTCACACACCCCACACACTTCTACATGACAATCCATTGAGTATTTATATCTGCAACAAGATTCATTTCATAATCAAGTCGGCAAGCCAGACATGAAGTGTGTATGCAATGTATTCTACCTTATTAGCTTGATCATGTGTACAAATAGTAATGCAGATCCAAACAATCATTGTATAATCTTCATACAAGTCAGCACCATACATATAACTACTTAGATTTATTATTCAAGAAATATGCCTTCTCCGTATAAGGATCTAATTGCTTGTCAGCTTATCTCTTTAGAACATGCTTGACCTAATCAACTATCACACAAAAATTCTTAATGCAGACCAAATGAGACTCAAAGAATCACATCAACCATTCCTCATACCTCATAGATTATATCTTACCAATCGCAGGTCATGATGTCCTTATGTGGTGAAATGCAGAACTCAGAACTAACTCTTCTGCCTTGGTGAAGTATTGGTAAACCAACTGTCAGAACTTGGAGTTTTGTAGACAATCTTTTGGATCACTTTAGACTCTATAACTCATCAATTATAGTATTCTTCTGACACCTATCCATACTACCTCAAAACCACATACTAATACAATCACTTGCAAAGAAATGTGGACCAAAATACTCATGCACTCTACACTGTTCCTGACTTAACCGTGTTCACCTGAACTTAAGCCAATCACAACTTGTCTTCTGGAAGTCATCAGGACTTGTAATCTTGAACATAGTATCTCCCAATAATCTTGAATAACATACCTGATCCTCATACCTTGACCATCAACTACGGAGGAATACCACTTGAGTTTCTGCTACTAACTCTATGTTGTCAGTACTTAGCCATTTTGCCTTAGTCTTTTGTGTCCGTACCAGAACCTTATATACAGGTTGTTCCAAGTTGAGTTCCCAATCATCCTTAGCTCCATCATGCTTTGTTTGCCTTTTTTCCATCAATGACAACATTATCCAATCAGCAGTGTCTCTTGACTATGTTGCCAACACTTAGTTGGGAATTGGCCCTTTCTTCCTCTCAAATATGCTCAGATTTGGCATGCTTTCAAGATGGAGATTCTTTTTAGCATTTGGAATGATAGAAATGCCACTATTTTCAAACATTTTTTCTATTGATAAGAACTTTTATTTTTGCACTAAAGCTCCCATTTGTTCTGATGTTCTGATGTAGATTCAGGTGCAAGCTAGTAAAGTTGCACTTGAAGTCACTCATCTTTAGGAGTTTCTAGACCATTGGGGAAACGCTCCTTGTATTTTTACCCAGGTCGCACCTAACTTTTCTTCCTCTCTAGGGTGTCGGCATAGTCATAGTTAGTCCTCTTGATGTGACTAGAGGGACCGTGGTGACAACCATGGTGATGGTGATCGTGCCTCTCATTCTTGTGGCCCTCAATGCTCCAGGGACTTTTTTGCTCATGGGAGATGGTCCTTGCCTTCTAGATGACCATCTCCATGGTGAGATACCAGTCAGCCATACATAGACAAATTTCCTCAGCTACAGCTTGTCATTTCCCTAGTTTGCACTCAGCATCCTGAGGAGAATGAAGATGTTACTGCTTCTTTCGAAGGTTGGGAGCCTATTGAGGATGCCACCCCTGAGGATTCTTGGAGGAAATCTGATGACATAGATCCTCCAACCTCTACTGGTGCTACTCTTGCTGCTTAATGTTATTTGGGCTAGGCCCTTTGCTTATGTCTTTTCATGTTTCCCTATTAAGGCTTTAGACATTATACATTTTGATCACCTTTTGAGGCTAACTTTTTAGCACACTACCTTTTTGTGAATATGTACTATTTATTGCTTTAATATAAATTAAATAGGATATTCATAAAAAAAATCAAATCACAATAAATATTAAAGATTATCAAAATATAAAAATATATATTGTCACATTAGAATAAGTATTAAAATAAAATTATCAAATCATGATGAATATTAAAATAAATTAAAAATAAAAATTATCAAATCATAATAAATATTAAAATAAATTTATCAAATCACAATACTGTTAAGGATTCTCAAACCAGAAGAGTATTAAGGATAATCTTTATAAGTTGTAAAACAACCTATTTTACTCCACCAAACCTATTTTACTCCATCAATAATTTGAACATGGAAAAATAAAACTATATTATAGCCATTCCAGCTTATTATACCCCAATTCTATGGTAGATGATATTTTATCAATTATGGAGATGGAGAAGATTAATGGTACGATAGTCTTATACAATCTTTTACATAGACTCTATATTTGGTTTTAATCTTATTTGGATGAGTTGATTGACATAATGTGTAGGGAAGAAATTGAATTTGAAGGTGATAGGGGCAGGCCTTTCCTGAACTGGCACATCCTCATTGAGAGATGCACTCAACTTCTTAGGCTTTCCCTGCTACCATTTTAGCGAACTGAGAAAAAATAATCAGGCAGATCTATGGCTCGATATTTTGTCTGGTAAGCCAATCACAGATTATAGTTAATCTTCATTCCTATGTCATAACTTAAATTAGACTGCTAAAGCTGCATTGTGGTGTAATGTTGACAGGGAAGTCAGAAGATTCGAAGAGTGTATTCAGTGGGTACACAGCAACAGTGGACTTCCCATTTGTAACAATCTATCGCAAATTGATGGAAGCGTGTCCTGACACAAAGATAATTCTCACTGTGTGTGACAAGGAATTATGGTATGAGAGTGTGAACAATACTCTTTATAGTGCTTGGAAGGAATGTAGTGTAGTGAATCCTGTATCAAAACTAGCTAGATTGGCGTGGGAGGGTTTATTTCACGGGAGGTTCGAAGACAGAGAATATGCCATGAGTGTGTACGAGTCACATGTAGAAGCTGTAAAGAATTATGTGCCTACTAATAAATTAGTTGTATTCAGTGCAAAGGAAGGATGGCCTTCTCTCTGTAATTTCTTAGGTGTTCCTCTACCTCCTGTTGATACACAATTTCCTCACTCCAACTATACAACGCAGTTCTGTAAGCGCCTTCTGAAAAACCCATAAAATTGTGTAAAGTTTATTTTAGACAGAATGTAAGGAGTTTTAAGCAGGGACAATGGTTAAGTAGAGTGTGTTTAATGAAGATGTAGTATTATATGAATCTTTGGCCAATAGGTCAAGCCAACTTTTTTAATAACTGAAAAATGTTATTTTTATCAATGAATCTGAATAATGTTGAATAACTATTGTATATTTTTCTTTGTTTAATAGTTGAGAGAGATTATTTTGGATTTTTTCTATTTGTTTCAGGTACTTATTTTATCTTTTACATGATTCATGTAATGTATAGAATCACTTTTGATGTGTTCATTTATATCAATAGATTCTTAAGGGCAAAGTAAGAAATCCATTATTGTATTGGAGTACTATTGAGTTTTTACAATAGTGAAGAATTTTATTCTACTAAATTTTTTTACCCTAAAGAATTTTTCCAAATGAACATACTACATATTGTCTTTACTTTTTATTAGTTTTTGACTATAAGGTAGGAGACTATTGTTTTCATCTCAACAAATTATGTATTAATATTGCCTAGAAAATAGTGCCAACCAAAATTTTTGCCTTGCTTTGTAATGTTCGTAATTTTTCACAACTGATTTTCTATTTTTCTATGGGCATATGGTTTGTTGTAAATGGTTCTACAAGACCAAATATGTAGTTGATGGTTTAATTGATAAGTATAAGGCACATCTTGTCACCAAGGGTTTTACACTAGTTGAGGGTATTGATTAGTATGATCTACTTTTTCCTTTGTTGAAAAGATGAATTCTATTCACCTTGTACTTTCCTTTTTTACATCATAGGGATTGTCCATACACCAAATGGATGTAAAGAGTGAGAGAGATAGATAGAGAGGGAGATATATATAGAGATAGAGATATAGAGGGAGAGGGAGGCCTAGGATAGAGAAAGGGATAGATAGAGAGAGAGAGAGATAGATAGATAGATAGAGAGGGAGATAGAGATAGAGATAGATATAGAGATAGAGATATAGATAGAGATAGAGAGGCAGGAGATAGGGAGATATAGAATGAGGGAGATATAGAGAGGGAAATATATAGAGATATAGACGTAGAGATCTCTCTCTATATATATCCCCCTTTCTCTTCCCTGCCATCTCTACCTCTCTCTATATATCCCTCTCTATATCTTTATATATCTATCTCTCCCTCTCTATCTCCTTCTTTATCTCTCCCTCTCTATCTCAATCTCCTTCTCTACCTCTCCCTCTCTATCTTTATCTCTGATGGTGATTAATTGTCATTGATGTCAAAAAGGTGTTTTGTCTTCATGGCATCTTGTGTGTGATGAGGAGTCTTCATGACATTTTCTTGCAAAATTGTTCATCAAAGAGTATTGGTGTGTTATGATTTCTTTACAAAGTGTTCAAGAAGTTGGTATTTGGTTGCAGACATATGTCTTCTTCATCCTCATATTGGTATTGTGTCAAGAAGTGATAGTTATTCTTGTCAGTGTTTGGGAGTGGTATTTATGAGCAATGATTTGTTTGTGTGCTTCAACATAGGGGGAACAAATAGATTTGTGTCTTTGTCATCAGATGTCAAAAAGGGGGGAGAAAGAAAGAATTGCTTTATGGAGTTTTTGACATCAATGACAATTAATCACCATCAATCTCCCCCTTTGTCATTGATGTCAAAACTCCATAAAGCAATTCTTTCTTTCTCCCCCATATCAATGACATCAAAGAATTATTTGGTCTTCATGTCATATTTTAGGATGTCTTAGCATCATGTGTGAGAACAAGATGTGTAATGTTGAAATCAGGTGATGTCATCATGTACTATGTGAAATTGTCAAAGGTTGGACAAGAGGATCTCTGTTGAATCATGCTAGTGTCAGTATTGGTGGGTTGTTGATCAATACACTTGTCCATTGATTAGTTTGCTCATATAAGAAGGTTTAATATATGTCTTACATTTGATGTTATCCATGATATTCAGTATTTTAAGTGTATATCAAGGAGGTTTATTGAATAATGGTCAAGGGCTATAAAAGATTGGTTTCATGAGTGGTTTGGTATGCAATTGATCTACGTTTGATATGGTATGATCTCAGTATTTAGTGGCATAGTCTTCAGTTGTGAATTGATTCTCATACAAACAAGTGTAGTTGCATGGGGGTTGAAATGTTGGTAGTTTCATTATATGAAGTTCATGATCATATGTGCAATTAGTATCTTGTATTAGGACTTTTGTGTATTTCATGTTCCTCATTCATATGTTCATGATGTTTTGTGAAGAACATCATCGGGTTATCTTCATTGAGGAGTTACATAACAAAGGGTCTCAAAACATAGTTGATACTTTGTGAGAATGTGTTTGATTATGTCATTACATGTTGCTTTTGCTTGAGAGAAAGGGTCATCATCATTTTGATGGAATCAAGGATTGTTTGATATCAGTAATTGAAGTGGAGATTGTATATTCTTCATTGGAGAACATTATGTTATGCTTCATGCTTCAGGGTGATCTTGCTTGTTGTATTGATTTGGTAAAGAATGTTTGGTTACTATGTGGGCTTTCATGCTTCTACCTCAGTTGGTTATCACAGCTATTACTTCATGATCTTGTGTTAAGAATAGTCTTGTTCTTCATGAAATCAAGTTCATATGTTTCATGACATAGATGTTGAAGAGTTTTCCTTGTAGGCTTCTCATGTGCAGAGATACAGGGTTTGATTTGCAAAGTTATATGGTCTTTCATGAAAATACACTTGCTTATTCATGTTCAAAAGACAAGTGTGAACCTAAACACTTAAGCAAAACTCTAAATTATAGCCTATACTAAAATCTAAGCTACCCATCATATTCTTATTAAACTTTGTGTTTTAAAACTATGTTAACCTTCTAATACAGGTCACCTCACTTAAAGGAACCTGCAGAAGGGGTACATTGCTGTTATAGTGACTAGCCCTCCTCTCTTTATCCTAATGGCACAAGGTCTCCTTATGAGCATGTGGGTTAGAAGATTTCTTAAAGTTGTTTTTAAAATTGTAAAAAAAGTGGTGTTTAAAGATGGTGTTTAGCCCAAGTATATGGCACGATTCATATAAAGTATATAGTAAAATATACGTGGGCATGAATTTGTATGAGTTTTATAAAGCTTCGAATGTTTTTTTTAAGTATGTGGATTAGCCATAAAAGGCTTTGTATTTAAAGTTTAGAAATTTTTTAATTTCTATTTTATTTGCTTTTTAAAAAAGCATGAGATCCAATATGGGAAGTATATGAGTTTCTTAAGGAGTTTTTCAAGGAGCTTTTAAAGGAGATAGTTGATGCTTTTTAAAAGCAATTTTTTTTGGAAAATCCTTTCTAGTTTCTCTCCCATATCATTGAAGAAATTAGTGATTTGAAAAGAAGATGAGAAGTTTTTTTTGCAGAGAAGGAGAATAAATTGTTGAAGGAATATAAAAAGATCTTTTGTGGATGGATCTTTTGTGGGAAGCTTCAAATGATTTTTCTTGGAGAGTTTTTTTTTCATTTTGTTTCTTGCATATTAAAAGAGAATATGAAAAGTTTTGAATGGGATTTAATTTTATATTATCCTATTTTGTTTGGAAATGATTTTTTCAAGAAGAAGAAAAGAAAATGAAAGGAGATTATCAATGAATTTTTGATATGAATTATTTGTGTAGAGAAGGTGAAAGGTTTGGAGATTTTTGAAGAAGATTTACATGATTTATTTTTGCAATTTGAAGGGATATTTTTGAAGAAAAAAATTGTCCAAATTGAAATATCATAGAATATGAAAGGTCCAATTTTTATACACAGTGAAATTAAAAAATTAGAGAAGATAAAGTATGTGAAAGGTTAGGAAAGAATATTCAATTTCTTGATTTTTATGTCATCACATGTGCCTTGAAAAAGTGTGGATAAAATGCAGATCAATAATGAAGATGATATACAGTTGTAATGGATGTGAATCAATATGAAAATTGAATACAACTTGTGATACAGATTAATTCTTATGAAGTTTGAAAACTATATGCAAAGATAAACTGAATCAGGTTTTTATTGAAGACAAAATGCAAAGGAAGACATTGAGAATGTATTATGAATTAGGTAATTTGATTATGCAAAGATCATGAAATTGATAAGCAAATTAGATTGAGTATGATTGCAAATTCAGAGAAGACATGTTGAGTAATGGTGCAAATCAAATTGAGTGGCAATCACTTATACACTTTGTAGTTTGTTCTATATTAGAGGTTGGTGCTCCTTGAAGTTGGTGCTTCTAAATGAATTAGGGGTTGGTGCTCCTTAAAGTTGGTGCTTCTAAATATTGTAATCGGTGAGGTTTTTGATAAAGCCAGTGAGGTAGTTTTGGAGTGGTTTTTCTACCCCTAGAGGGTTTTTCACTCGTGCAAACCTTGTGTCATGATTCATATTGATCTTCTCTGTGTGTATGATTTACTCATGAGGTTTTATTCTCTTCCTTCATTGTCAGTTATGTACACATGTGTAACAAATCAATGATATCTTTCTTTCTTCATGTCTTGAAAGTTAAAGTTTGCAAAAAGATTTGAAAATTTACAGAACATTGATTCACCCCCTCTCACTATTGTCCTGAACTCCTACAATCTCTCCATCCCTCTCTCTCTATCTCTCTATCTCTCTGTCTCCCTCTCCCTCTCTCCATATCTATCTCTCCCTCTCTCTCCCCTTTATATCTCTCTATTTCTCCCTCTCTCTATCTTTATCTTCTCTTGTCTCTCTCCCCTATCTATCTCTCTATCTATTTATCTCTGCATCTCTCTGTCTATTATTTTTTTCTTCCAATATTGACTATAGTACTAGTGTATGTTTAACATCCTTAAATTCCCCACTATCTTGTTTCTTGACCATATTGATACTTTAAAACTCTTTCTTATTTGTTGCTCAATTATCTTTTATCATAAAAATTATATGTAGATTTGAAATAAAGGAGAGTGTAGATTTCCTCTTGGAGGGTGCGAATGCAATGTGCACTTCACCAATACCCATGAAGAGAAAATTAAATAAGTGCACCAAGATAGAGTAGGATAAGAAAACATGTAAAACATTTGAAGTAAAAATAAAGGTGTAGACACTTAAATTTGTCCATGTCTTGCAACACCTTGTCAATACATTACTAGAGACATTATATGACATTTTGGCCTAACCCCACTCCTAATCCCATCCTAATCACCTAGCCAATTAATTAAATAAATCCCATTTACTTATTTAATCCCCCTTTCACATGTCTCAAATAATTCAAATAAAATATTTGAATTATTCCCTCACCTTTCATCACATTCAAACACATGTCACATGTTACAACATTCATTTAATACACTTCACATGTCAAACTAATTCAAATAAAATATTTGAATTAGGTCTCCTTTATTCTCCTTCGTACACTTGTCACATGACTATAATTCCTCATGGAGTGGGAAAACCTATTCGATCCTAGCCATCCATATCATTTAAATCAACTTTTGATCTCAACCATGAATTTAAATCAGTCTTTTCCTATAAATCAACCCTCTCACAAGCCATTTGCATGTTGAGCTTTTGAGTATTGTTATGCTACTAGAATGAGCAACCAACATTCCTCCCACAATCATCCTTCGAAATCTTGCATGCCTATGCAAGGTTGAGAAGAGCAATGGAGATAAATCAAATCTAGCTTGGAGATTAGTTTTCTTTGCTTTCTTGTTTTGATTTTCATGCTAGTTTGTACTCTATTGTGCGAGTTAGGGTTTAATAACTTGTTTTAGTTTTAGACCTAATTTTTGCCCTGATGACAAATGGTGAACCCGATGTGAATCTAACATTTTTTTATCAAGTTTTGGTGACTAACTTTTGCAATTGGCTTCCTAGCTCAAATCTAACCCTGCCATTGAATTTGGGAAGTCCAAAAACCCTAGGAAGCATATAAAATTGGTTATTTTTTGCTACCTAAAAAAATTTGAAATTTTTTGTTTTCGCCCCTATCATAGGTCGTACCATACGAATCCATACAGTTCCAATGTAGGGGCACTGTGTGTGATTAGAAAAAAATTGTGTTATGATTTTATATTATTTTAGCAGGGTTTTGGAATTGAAGGGTATCTTTGTTGTGAAGTAGGGTTTTAAACCCTCGCCGTTGCCTGGTCTCAATTCTCTGTGCTACCCATTTCAAACCGTATGGGCCACTACTATCGATTGTCACCCCTATCAAAGTCATTGCCACATCTACAAATGACCACTATTTAAAACCTTACCACCCCCCACTCAACTTTCCTCTCCTCTCTGCCTACCCTAAACACCCCACACAAAACCCTCACTGTCAACCTCTACGTAAGATTTCCTATCATTGTTTCTATAGACCTCAACCTCCACCTATAATCCTACCGTTGACACTTTAAAAACCTAATCTTTGCCACCTTCAGTCCACTTGGTTGACACCTTTGACCATCGCTCTATACACCCTGTCGCCACTTGCATTTCTCCTACTTCGCCTTCCCCCTACTCAGCAAGCCTTATGCCCCCCACCATCATTTCAACTCTAACCCTATCCATTAGCTTGTTCATAAACCTAGCCGCTAGTCCACTTTAAGCTTTTAGTCCTAGGCCAGTAGTCACATTTGTGACCAAGCCTATAGAGCTTTCATAGCTCTTTATTTGCTTCTTTTTATTTTTTTCTATCCACTTGGCCCATAGTCATATGGATGACCAGGGTCTAATCTAGCCTTGAACGCAGGAATTAACCACAGTCACACTGATTGCTACATGTGACCAAATAAGTACAAATAGCTAGTGGCTTACCTGAGCTGCCAACTTGACCCCTTCACCTCCTTAAGCCCTAATAGGGCATTTTTTTCTTTTCTTCATAAATTGGGCATACGATATCAAAATTTCACAAACAAGGACTTGTTGGAAAGGTGACTCAACAAAATATGTAGTAGTTTAGATTATATTAGGTTACTATATCATTTATCATGCTTTTTATCTGTCAAAGTCAATGTTCACTTCAAACTTCAAAAGAGCATAACTATTGCAAAGTTCATCCAATTTTTGTGAAAGTTTTTTTAAAACTACTTAAATTTTCATCTACTTTCTGTTAAATGAATCTATTTTTCTATATCTGCTCGTATTAATCAAATTTCATTAGATTCTTGATTCTTCACATAATGCTTCCGTTTGCAAGTTTACTTGTTTCTTCTTGGGATTTGTGGCTTGTAGGTGATCACAAGGAGCTGGAACATCATTTGCATTAACACACACATCAGATTGGAAGTGAAAAATTTAGGTGCACTCCATTCATCTTTCATCTCTTTTCATTTCTTCATCATCATTGCTTGTCTCACATTTTGATTTTGGGCATAAAAAGAACATCTTGTTTGCATCACACATTTGGATTTGGGCTCTAAAATGAACCATTGACTTCCATTCACATTTTGATTTGGGATTAAAAAGAACAAGTTTCTTCATTGCTTGGTGAATTTGAGTGAGGTTAGAGATGTGTATGCTCTTCTCATGTGCTTTGTGTGATCTTGATAATCAAAAACACCTCTTATCCATTCAATTTCACACCACTTTTGAATTTCTTAAAGGGTTAATTAACAAGTGTGAGTGTGAATCAAGTGTGCATGTGTATGCTCTCTCCTAGAAACAAAAGGTGATCTTGGAGATCAAGAACACCTCGCCTAGTTTTCTTTTGTCATACCCTTCCTAGGAGGCCTTCTTGGAGACACACCACTCCAAGGGACTACCTCAAGTCTAGTGTTCCGGTGGAGTATAAATAGTGAGGTGTCAATCGAAAGATACCCTCTTTGGAAGTCAAAATCTTGTCACTCTTGACTAAGCCCCAAAGAACTTTATACCTTTGGGAAGTGAAGGTGAAGAGTGGATTACCCCTTTCTCCTAGCTGTGTGGCACTATTTTTCTTTCATTTTATGAAATTGGGCCCCTTGTACCTTGCGTATATTAGGGGCATCCTTAGTCAAGTTCTGCATCCTACAGTAGGACCTAATTGGCCATACCTACCTGACTAGTCATAGGTTTGTTGATGTGTCTTCTTCATGTGCTTACTTAATCATCACATTCTTCAAATTTCTAAAGTAAAACTTGCTTATGTGTCTTGTGTGAGTGATTCATGTGTGTACATGTGTAATCATTTGTTTGAAAATTATCAAATCAAGCTATAAACACAAACACATAAACAAGTCATTCTAAACACATTATTTCCAACACATTCATCCAATCACCTTCTTTCTAATCATATCCAATCAATCACATTCTGATCATCCCTACTCCTTACACATCATCATATTCATTCTAGTCTAATCACCTTCATTCCTAATCACTCTATCCTAACCATTCCTAATCACTCCACATCGTCGTCTTAGTCCTAGTCAACACTAGTCAAAATGGTCTTAATCATTAGCAAGCCTATGCCCAATCACAAGCCCAAACTTATACTTCAAGGAGGCCATTCCTCTATGTCTAATAATGATCCTAATCCTTAGCCCAAAATCATACTTCGAGGAGGCCCTTCCACTAATCCTAATGATGAGAACAAACCAAGACCCAAAATCATACTTCAAGGGACCCCTCCTACTTCCAATGATGAAAAGAACTATGTGGCATACCTTGAGGAACAAACTAAAATACAAAGACTTAAACACATGTGTTACACCATGCCAACATTCAAGAACAAAGTCCTAGCACCTAAACACCAAGACCTCATCCAAACACTTCACCAAGTACCCCAACCCCTAGACCAACAAACTATGCAACAATTCTAAGCCCTCATTAAAAAATTTCAACAAATCTAATCACCTCAAATACAATGCCTCATAGTCCAAACCCAACAATTCATCACCGTTTGTCAAATCCAACAACCACAACCTCAACAAATTCCAATTCAATCATATGTGTCATCCCCCTCCACTTCATACCAACCTAGTCCATCCACCTATCAAGTCAATGCCACATCAAACTATAAATTCATTCCACAACAACAACATGTGAGCCCAAGCCCACCTTTGAAATAAGATCAAATGAATTCAAGTTCTAATTCCACCTTTGACAAGGGAAACACTAATCTACCTCATGCATCCTATAAGTATATTATACCACCATCCAATCAAAGGCCTATCCTAAAGCAACCATGTCCTAGTCCTAATCCATTTGTCCCTCCACCTTACAATCCATTAAACCCTTCATTAATCTTACCATCACCTAATCCTCCATCAACTTCACACCCTAAATTCAAACATTTCAAAAGAAAACATGTGGAGTTATCCAAATCCACCAATCTATTCAATCATTTTGACCCTCCATCTAATCAAAATCCTTACCATAATCCAACACCTTCCAATATCCCTTTTAGCCCTCCACCATGGGACCTATCCACTTCTAGTCCTAATTCACCCAATCCAATTAGCCTTCCACCTAATCCTCATCTTCAACTTCCACCACACATACACCTACAAAGGATGTGATCAAAGGGCTATTAGCAAGGAATCGATCATCACTGTGTCATCAAAGTCTTATCCTTGAGCTTGCAAAAGAATCCTAAAACTCCATTCCTAATCCATCATATGGTCCACAACCCTTTGAACCTATTCAAGAGTTTGCCCCCATAAGCCCAAGTCAAGTTCCATCATGCCCACATGTTGTTGGCCATCTAGATCATGTCAAGCCTCTCCAAGAGCCTTCCACTTCCACTTCCATTCAAGAAAATCAAGTGGTATGTCAAGAGCCTAATCCTAAGCATATGGAAACATCAATCCCTTGTTCTAATTAAGATCAAATCACTTCCATTCAACCCATCCATAACATGTACATTTTCCATGACAAAGACATTATTTATGATGAAAAACCTATCCATGAGAATCTTTATCCTATTCATACGGGCCCACTACCACTCATGAGATATATACCCATGACCTACACATTCCATCTAATAAAAGTCTTGTTGATCTACTTGAGCATTCACCCCATTTCATGGCCTTCCTTTGAAGCAAAGAAACTTCTCCATCTAGCCCAACCCATGATGCACCAACATCCACTTGTCATGATGAGACACTTGGCTCCCAACCAAGCATATAAGATCAAACAAATAACTTGGATCTTAGTGAACATAATTCTAATCAAGATCCTAATGATCCTTCATCATCATCCACCATTAACCCCATTTCAAATCCATCATATCCTATTGGTCTATCCACCTTCATCCATGAATGTTCTTGCTTAGGACAACAATAACCTTTATCCTCCACTTCACCTTCTCCATCCAATAATGAACTCAAGTCTAGTGTCAAAAACACACATAGTCCCATAGTCCATTGCATACTCCAAAACATGAAATACCAAGGTAAAGGCATAGGTCTTGATGAACAAGATATTTTGGAGCCTATCCATGTCAAAGTTCCTCCACGCTTATATGGCCTTGGATATACAGCCCAAGGTAAACAATCTCAAGATGTTGGTACTTCCTCCACGCCTTCTAAGTCCACCACTTCCCATCATAAATCCTATCATGTACCCAAAACATATGTCATCATTCCGCCTCCATTATCCTCCAAATGTAAAGAGCATGTGACCATACACCTTCCACCATCTAATTTACCTACATTACTTCCAACTCCTAATATCCCTCCATCCACTTTACCACCACTCCTCCCAATGCCAAATCCATCCATTTACACATTCCCTCACATTCCTAATCATGACCAATCAATGCACACATTGTCTAATCAAGAAACTTCCACTTGCCACATGGGATTCAAAATAAACATTTGGATGCATATACCCATATAGCTAAAAGTCCTAAGGGTCATAATACCTTAGGGCACAAATTCAAAGAATCAAAGTCAAGTACATTTGAAAAGCTATCCAAACCCATACCTTCAAAAGCAAAGTCAAAATCTAAAATGGTTTGGATCCTTACGCAAAAAGCAATCAAGTCAAATGAAGCATCCACATCTCAAAAATCCCAACAATCCTCTTCCATTCAAAAATGTCATTCCATCAAAAAGTCTCAAATTCCTTCATCCCACAAGAAAAGAAAAAATTATAAAAATCCTAAGTCTATGTGGGTCCCTAAGTCACTCAATCAACCATCTCCTAAGAAAACATCACCATTGCTTCCTAAACCACCTTCCAATCATAAGATTCAATGTTTATCATGGTGTGTGTAGCCATTGGTCATGGTTCCATTCCATTCTGTAACATTCCCACATACCTCCATTTCCCCATCCTTCATCCACTATCCTACATATTTCACCCATCACCTTCTTATAGTCCATGCTTTTGCATAAGCCTTTCATCCATCCTTGTACATAAATCCTACATAATCCACTATCCTCTCATGTATAAACCTTTCATCATCCACCATCTACCTTATCCATTTCACTTTCATGCACTCCCTTACCAACATCTATGAGATAATGACACTTGGCATGGTCCATGCGACGACACCTATCTCTAATGGGACTATCACCTTTCATGGAACTAGGCACTTGAGTCCCTATTATCCATATTCACCTTATCCCATTCAAAAAATTAAAAAAGGGTCAAAACAAATCAAAATAGCAAAGATAAATCCATTCATGCAACGACGAAAACCACTCTTTGTGGCACCTTGGATAAGTACCATAATGAAAACTTGGCAAACAAGTTGATCTTCTATGTCACTGACACTTGGGGCACATAGTCTCATTCATCCAACATATCATATCCTATCATCTTCATCCTATCATTTCTTACCATCCTTATTCATTACAGCCACACATACCTATCAAATTAAGTCCATTTATCTTCCATTCCTCTTTTGATCTTTATAAATATTGGGGGAAAAATGTTGAACAATGTTTTGGATATCTCTTGATATACCTTATCCTTTCCAAATGACCCTATCATCATGTTGCCATATGCTTTGTCATGAAAAATCCTAAGTGTTACACCAATAATGGGGCATGTTATTCCTATGTTACATAGCCTTTGGAGATCTCTTGCACATACATTCTTCCCATCCACTATTGGTTATCCTTTTGTCCGTCCCAATCCTACCTCATTGCACCTAGACTCGGTCTTCCCTTGTCATTAGTATCTAGCACAAAGTCTATCAAAATTGTCATCCAATTCCACACCAAAACATTCAAAAATCCAAAAAACATTCAAATATTTTACCAAAAATCCAAAAAAATTAAAAGATTTTAAAAAAAGTAAATATTTTCAAAAATACAAAAAAATCAAAACATTTCAAAATTAAAAAAAAAAATCCAACAAAAATCCAACCAATAGAATCAATCCAATCATCAATTCACTTCTTCAATTTATCCAATCATCCAATTCTTCAAATCCATTCAATTCTCAAATCATTCAATCAATCACATCATTCCAATAATCAAATCAATCAAATCATTCCCTCAAATCAAATGAATTCGTCAATCCAATCAATCACATCATTCAAATCATTATCATTATCAAATCAATCAAATCAATTCAATTCTTAAAATCAATCCAATCATCAATTCTTCAAGTTCATCCATCAATTCTTCAAATTATTCTAATCAAATCCAATTCTTCAAATCAATGCATCAAAATAATTCCATCAATTCTTCAAATCAATCAATTCTTCTTCAATCAAACCATCCAATTCATCGTTCTTCAAATCATCACATCAATCAAATCAATTCATCAAAATCAATTCAATTCTTCAAATCATTCCAGGTAATGATCCAAATGCAAGTCATCTAAATCCATGCCAATCAAGTTAATCAATCTTGCCAAATTATCCAATCACATTCAATGGTCTTGATCCTAATTTTGACGTAAACCAAATCAATTAATCAATCAAATCCTGGTGTTGATTCGCATGGCCAACAACACTAGTATCAATCAATCAATTGTCTTATAGAGGATGTTGCATTATCGAAACAAGATCAGGCATCTTAGACAACATGTTTCATTTCCTGAAACTAGACTCTATCATCAATCAATCATCAATCACTCAATCCTTAGTTTATAACTTGATAGGGGCAATACCTTGTTGTTTTTGAATCATTTGTGCATGCTTTCTTTCTTTTTTGTGTGTGCTATCATTTTTATCTTGCATTTGAATCAAATATGAATCATTCCCAGCTAATATTCATATCTTGTATCCAAACAAGGTTGTATTACATTAGGTGCACAAGATAAACCATCACGTTGGTCCTTATACCTTGGTGTATAATGTCTAGTTGTATATCAAACTCCATGTTTGCTCACCTTCATTGCAACATAACGTATCATTCATTTCTTTTATCCATTCCCTTATCTTTCTTCCTTGACCAATTATCCCTTGCATTTCATTTCAAGAGCCTACCCATGTTTGTCCAACCCACCTATCCTCTCGATGGGGCATCATCATCCTATCTTTACATCATCATCCTTTTCCTTATCTTCTTTAAAATAATGTTACTCAATATAAATCTCACCTCAAACATCATCTCAAAGAGGGGCAAAACGTAGACACTTAAATTTGTCCCTATCTTGCAACACCTTGTCAATACATTACTAGAGACATTATATGACATTTTGTCCTAATCCCAATCCTAATCCCATCCTAATCACCTAGCCAATTAATTAAATAAATCCCATTTATTTAATTAATCCCCCTTTCACATGTCCCAAATAATTCAAATAAAATATTTGAATTATTCCCCCACATTTCATCACATTCAAACACATGTCGCATGTCAAACTAATTTAAATAAAATATTTGAATTAGGTCTCTTTTATTCTCCTCTGCACACTTGTCACATGACTATAACTCCTCATGGAGTGGGAATCCCTATTCGATCCTAGCCATCCACATTGTTCAAATCAACTTTTGATCTTAGCCATCAATACAAATCAGCCTTTTCCTATAAATCAACCCTCTCAAAATCTATTTGCATGTTGAGATTTTGAGTACTGTTATGCTGCTGGAATGAGCAACCAACATTCCTCCCACAATCATCCTTTGAAATCTTGCATGCCTATGCGAGTTTGAGAAGAGCAATGGAGATAAATCAAATCTAGCTTGGAGATCAATTTGCTTTACTTTCTTGTTTTTATTTTCATGCTAATTTGTACTCTATTGTGCTAGTTAGGGTTTGATATCTTGTTGTTTTAGTTTCAAACTTGATTTTTTCCCTGACGACAAAAGTCATTAGAAGGATATGTCACGATAGTTGTAGAGAAATCCATTCAAGTTGAAGATACAGAGGTAGAAGTAACTTAAAAATAACTCCTAGAGGTTAAAACAAAATTGACTAAAGCAAGAATAGAGTTGGTAGTAGGGAAAAGCTATATGGTAACTAAGACAACCACCAAGAATGCATTATCAAAGTAAGTGGAAGACTTGGACATATAATTGAGCCATGGAAAGGCTTAAACTAGTACAAAGGCTATTGAAATAGGATCACTAAATAAAAAGGCATGTAGCCAAGATTATGAGCTATCCAGTTATTGAAATAGGACCACTAAATAAAAATGCATGTAGCCAAGATTATGAGCTATCCAAGCTAAACAATCAAGTGGACACTTAGGCCTAGACACTCAAGGGCACCAAAGATAAAAATAGGCAAACCTAAAGAATATACTAGAAGAATCAAAGGAGGAGGTCAAGAGGTTAAAACCCCAAATTAAAGAGCTTAAATAGTTAGTGGCTTCCCTTGACCACATCAAGGTCTTGTGAAGATCATACTACAAGGCCAAAATGAAAGCCACATCATTTAAGCCTTGTGACCTAACCTAGGATTAGTAACTATCAAGCCATAATGTGAGCATTTTATAATGCACAATCACGTTATAACATCCTCGCATTATATGTTGTTTGGACCAAAAAATAGCTTTTTCCACTTTTTGGTCCCTAATATTTTTACACATGCCTTAGAACAATGCCTTCCATGGTTTTTAGAAAGATTCTTGCTACCACCCCATCCCAAGGAAGCAATTCTCACACTACCATGTTGTAAGCCTCGATGTGTGAGTTAGAATCTCCCACTCCTTTAAACATTGGAAGTCTAAGGAGAGGATGTAGTAGCATGACATTGTGAAGGTTGAGATCTAGAATCTTATTAATATATTCCAAGTACATCCTTGAAAATGGGTTGAGCTTGGAGGAAGTTATTCCCCTAAACATAATCCCTATTGGTAGAGATTGTTATGTTTGGTAGGGTATGATTGGTTGTTCATACCCTAAAAAGATAGGGTGCTTAGGTATTGTTGTGTTTTGCAAACTAAGTGGGATTATTTGAGTTTTATTTTGCATGACAAACATCCAACTTGATTGGTTCAAGATTTCCATGTTGAATGATGAGATCAAGGGAGGAATGAAGGTCTTGTTACTCATATTGTGTGCATAGAAGATAATATAGGTGGGAGCTGGGCTAGCCCTTGGTTTTGTTGAACTATCTCCATGGAAAAAGGGTTGGTGTAAGGCTAGAACCTCAAAGACCTTGGATTTCAATTAGTTGAGTAGTCTAATTGTTTGTTGGTTGTTTAGCATCCCCATCTTCAAGAGTCTTAATCTATTGGACCAAGTTGTAAAAGTTCTTAGGTGTGTATTCTCTTATGTTTTGCATTTCTCCACCACAAGGTGGGTTTTTCTTAGTATGTGGGGTTTGAGTAGCCCTATTGGTTCTTTCTTCAAGGAAGCTTTTTGGTGTCCCTTGATTCACTTTGGCTTGTTTTTTTGATAAGCTACACAGAGAGCCTCTCAAGCCACTTGAGAATCTTCTAAGTCTTTTTTTAAGGACCTCACTTCATTTTCAATTTGGGTGGCCATGTCTCTATAGTCCATGATGGGATGGACATATTGGTGTATTTTTACTAAACAAGCACTAGGTGTACTTTATTTTGATCTAGGTTAGGCTAGGGTAGAATATTTCGGCTCTAGATTAGGTTGTTGTAAGTGACAAGAATTTGTGAGGTTGTTGTTGCCTACCATCTGAGCTAGTGTCCTTATAATCAACCTATCTAAGATAGATGCCAAGGTATCAATGGAGATGTACTAGCTAAATGATAAAGGGATAGATATGCTTGATGAACCCTATCCCTATTGTGATGTCTGTCCTAACATATTTAAGGTTACCATAGCTACTATAGAATAAATGAGAAGACAAGAAGGAAGAAAAAAGTAAGAATTAAAAGAATAATAGAATTGAAAGATCTTGTTAGAAGGATTTTATCTTCACATTAGGTTCACCAAAATATGTGATATTATAAATCTTCTCAACCTAAAAGTGAATGAGGTGGACATAAAACAACACATGTGTTGCACCCTTATTGATGGTGTGGATTGAATTACTCTTACTCTTCTAGGAAAATCCAACTAAGCATAGGACAATCTGGGCATCACTTTCTTCACATGGAAGGAGGATTCTCACAAATGATAGTGGTACAATTGTATGGAATGGAGGTCGCACCAATAGGCTCACTTACTTAATGAGGAAGGAGTGCCTAATAGTAGATATGGTTTTTATCCAAGAAGTGGTATGAGGAGTGGTTGGATTTTGGACTATTGGGGTGCTTAATTGTTCTCTTCATCATGCTATTGTTGCAATTTTGGTATTAATAAGCTCAATGAAATCATCTAATGGAGTGAGTTCTCTTATGCAAGACTCTTCTCTTATTTTCCTTTATTCATTATGTTCTCAAATTTTCCTTACAATGGGCATGTACTCTTAAAGTTTGTCTAAGACAACCTCAATCAAGTCTTCCTTAATTATTAGAAAAATCTAGTGTGAAAGGCCAAATGAGAGATAGGAGACTCAAAAGAGAGTGATTGTTGAGTTCTTTGCTTACTTTTTTGAAGTTGCAGTGGTTTTTTTATTTGGCATTGTGTGAAATGTTTTTTTTGAATTCTTCATGATGGAATCAAGGGCTTCTTGATTCTTGTTCTATACATTCAAAAGTTAAAAGATAATAACTAAGAATTCCAATATAAATGGATGCAAAAAAGAATCTATTCTATCTTTGTTGTATTTTCTAAAATAAAGTATGAATTGATTAACTATGTGCAACTAATTATCTCTATATGGTTTTGCATGCAACCTATGCAATGTTTTTAGAATTTTTTGGTTTTTAAGAAAAGATTTCAAAGAAAATTCTAATATATTTGCAAGATGCAAAATGTAACTTAAATATAATTCTACCTAAGGAAGCAAATTATAAACTAGCTCTAAGAAATAACAATGTAGTGTTATAGTCCTTAGGCTGATTTTATTGATCTAGTTATTAAAACAAAAAGAAACTCCAAATGAAAATACCTTTGAAATTTAAGAGTCTGGAAAAATCTTTGAACCTGTTTTTCAAGTACTATAATTGGGGCACTCAAAGGACCCAACTTTTATCTATAGTATATTCTCCTCTTCTAGTCTTTGGGTACGCCACTTGATGGAAAAAGAATATCTAGATTGGGATTGATTTGGGAGGAAGAAAATCAACTTCCTACTCTATGTGGGTGAGAGTAGAGCCTAGGTATGATGATTCAAGATTGGTATTTATAGAGAGGTGTTCAATCTTACAAAGGTTATTTAGCTCCTAAAGGAAGGGATACAAATCTCTTAGCAAAGAGTTGTAGAGGTAGCCTAGCAATTATTTCTACCCTATGGAGATAAATTACACAAGGCTTTGTATGAGAGAGTTCTCTATTCTTCTCTGCTCTCTCCAAGTTCTACTTGTTTTATCTCTCCCTTTGTGAATGAGAGAAGGGGGAATTTAAATAGGAGAAGAGGAGAGGAGATTAGAGGGGAAAATAGGCTAAATATAGGAATGCAAACATGAAGTAAAGCAAGGAAAAAAGTGAAGAACAAAACATGGAAGAAATTTGATGATAAAAAGAGAAACTAGAGAAAAGATAGAAAAAATGAAGTGACTTATGCACACTTTAAAACATGATAGGGTCACTTCTTTCTAGGTGTGAGTCACCCCTCTTATTAGGGAAAGTTAACTGGGTGACCTTGTAGATTAACATGGGTCACCTGAGAAACCCTAAGGTCTCCTAGGTGTCCTACAACTTAGGGAAGGTGTTTTCACTCTTACGATGTGAGAAGGTTAAGTAGGCAAAGAGGATGAAAAACAAGGGTGAAGGATATACAAAAGAGGGTGCTAGGTCAATAGGAAAGCTTCCATCAACATATAAAAGGTTGTGAAGAGAAATGAGCATGTCACATGTGTCATGAGCCAAACCACCAAATCATTATCAAATTTGTATATTGACCCATGCAATTTTGGGTGTTTATAGGTACATTCATACGCATAAATAGTCATATTTTTAGAACCATCCAACAAGAAATTCCAATCTCTTAACCATATAGCTACTATGTAGAACACCATTAGTCACACAACCATTTTATAACCATATCATGATTCCAGCATGTTGAACATTAGATATAACTGTTAGCATTTTTTGACCACAGCTCAAAAATTGGCTGAGCAAATTTAATAGTTATCATTTTTGAGTGAGCTTTGATTTACTTATGTTGTGTGATAGTTGCATAGTTATTATGAAAAATGCAGTTCAGTTGTTCAGGAAAGAAAGAAAAGTTTTAGATCATTCATTGCATTGTAGAATAGTAAAATGAGATAAGTATTTATTCATCACAATGGTTATTCATTTACAAGTTTAACTACATAAAGGAATAAACATTACATTGAAGGAAACTAAGATCTATTAGATGTCCCACACAAGCTGTGGTTTATAACTGAACTCATGCAAATACAAATAAAATACTATGTATCTAATGAAAGAGGAGGGAAAAACATAGCCATCATTGCCTTGTTTTGGTTGATCTTCATAGTAGCCTCCAGTCCTGCTCCCAACCTTGGCATGTACCTAAAATTTTTTGGGAAGGGTCCTATTAGAAGCTTCAGTTATGAAAATCTTTCATCTATCAGGAGAGGCATAATACTTTAGTTATAATACATTGATCAAATGAAAACATCCATATGCAGAAGGAACTGAAGAGAAGCAAACATAGAGCATCATTGTTTTATTCTAATCTGTTTCTTTCATGTGCAGGTATAGGACAAATCATAAAGTTGATTGAAGACTTCCAACATGTGGTGTGAAATGGGCTCCCACAAGGGTTGAGCCCAGCATACTGCTACCCCTTGATCTCAGAAGGGATGAATAGAAAAAGAAAATCATTGAGCACATTCACATGATAAGCTAAAGGAATAGAAAGACAATCATATGCATCAGTCCCATTTAAAAGACATGACCATGTTTTCACTTCAAGGTATGAAATGCAACCAAGAACATGACCTAAACTAATGGAGGACAAAACTTAATGCATATAATAGATTATGTCATTGCTCCAACTGTCATGAAAATGACATTCTCAGGCATGATAATGATCAAGGTACACAATGCATTTATAATCATCAGACTGATAAAAGAAGAAGTGTTCACAAGTGTTGAATATTTGAGGATTTCTTACTCATCCATAATCAATAATCCAATAGGAATATCCATTATAAACCAGTAAGCAAGTTTACAAGGACAAGTGAATACCAAGCATTATACTTTATTATTTAAGTGGAGTGGCAAAATCAAATTCAGAATTAAGTTTCATAAGCTGCCTTCTAAATGATGAAATATATCCCATTATGCTTCACTTTTTCTACTGACAAGTTGAGCATCAGAACAATGTGCATCACATGATACATTCAATGCATATCTATGAAAGAAATAGGACAGTATTACAGATCTGTAGTGAAAGAATACAAGACAATCAGTTTAGATGGTTCATTTTGTCTTAGACAAACTTCAAAATGATCAAAAAGAACACTTCATTACATATGTTGCAATACAACATCATTATCATGTGGCAAAGGATCTCACATAATGCATTTCATATGATAAAGTATAGAGAAGAACATCATATGGTCACCATATTGCTACAGTATATACAGAACAGGTGAGTAAGTGACTTCTTCATTTGTTACAGTGCTAGAATGACATGACTCAAGGAAGCCATCAATCATGTTTAAAGTATATTTGCTACAGTCCACTAGACTAGTAAATGAAGCTACAAAAATGAAGACACATATGCTATCAGTGAGAAGAGGAGTTCTAAGTTCAAAGCCAATAGTATATACTTCATATGCAAATACCATGAAGGAGTAAATAGAGCTACAGAAATAGAGAAAAGAATATGAAATCCTCACTTTTTCTTAAATAATGATAGTGAATATAACTCAGCAATGACAGCACAAGAAAGAGAAAAGATATCATATACCAATGTATTCTACAGGAAGAGTTTTGTGCTCAAAAAGATAGAAACCCTTGTTTAGTTTTGAAAATTTTGGGTTCATACAATGAAGTGAAAAGTATAGAGATACATCTATAGCAAGGCCTATTGCAAGTATGGGCCTAACTGGTGTTGTCATTGATGTCAACATACTCCTATTGCATTTATGTCAAGGATTAGATGAGTTGTACACTGAGGATATTGAGAAAATTAGTCCTATCATAAATAGAGAAGATCAGTGAAGATAGTGAAGCTCTATGAAGTGAAGATCCTAGCTAGATGAAGATCAGAGAATGTGCATCAAAGGCTTTATAGATATGTGTCTGAAGATGATCTGGTCAAGATTTGAGAAATCTTCATGAAAATTTAGAGGAGTTATGGCCATGAGAGTAAAACTGGTTCTGGCAACTGTTCAAAGATGACAGAGTGACACAAATAGGTTCGGTGAGATCTAGAAATACAATATCATGTTCTGCAGATCTAGTGGCATGTTTGGAAGGCTAATGTGAATTGACAACTCAATTGGTTCATGGTTTGGAGGTCCACAAGCAATCCTTCTAATGTGACAGAGATGGGCAACTGTGTTCTTAAGGTTCCTGATGAAGATGCGAATCATTACAGTAAGTAGAAGTGGTGTGCATGTTCTTGGTGATTCAAGAAAGCTTGTGGGGGTCTCTAGATTGTGTCGAATTCATGTTGGTGGTTTGCATTGAAGATAGAGCTCATAATTGAAAATTTACCTCCAAGTGATGGTGTTCTTCCTAGTCTTGGCTGACCAAATGTTTGCACATGTTGCGGATGATCTTGAAGATGTTTTGTGAAGCCTGGCATGTTCCCCATAGAAGATTGAAGTCCCGCTATGGGTAGCCGACAGTGTAGTAGTGCACATAAAGCTTTTGTAATAAGTTAAGTTGTATTTTTGTATTCTCTCTATAATAAAATAAGTGTATGTTGTGCCAACTTTGATGATCATTCCAAAGTTGATGTCTTGTATAAATAAGAATTGCGAAGTCATTCAAAAGTATCTAAGTAGCAATGAGAAGGTGGTAAGGAAGAAGAAGAGCAAAGCAGAGGTGTTGAGCTTAAATGGAACTGACTCAAGCATAGTGAAGATTCTAATCTTCAATTCAAGTATGTAATATTTATATTATTCTGTAGACAGTGTGTCACCTGTAGGCAGTGGGCCTCTTGTGAGCAATGTGCTCGAGCAGTAAGCCCTATTTGGCAATTGTCATTTCATTCTTCTTATTCTTTTAATAGAGAATACATTCTTGGGTTAATCACCCTATAGTTTTTCCCTTCACCAGGTTTTCCACATTAAAATCTTTGTGTTGTATATGTTGAATTTATTTCTGCTCTTAAATTCATGCATTGTGCTTCATGAAAGAATCTCTGATATGATATTGAAATAAAAGAAGCTTTGAATTTTATAAAGAACAAGAGTTTGGTAACAACTGATTCACTCCCCCTCTGAGTTGCATGTCTTAAATCTAACAAGGCCGTGACATAAAATGCCATTTATATTCATTTTTCAAAATATCCATATTGAGTTTCCATAACCTTAATATTTTTGTAGTGTTGAAAAGGAGAAATGATAAATCAAATTGTCTGAGACAAGGTCATGGAACAAAATGATTGTTTATACAGTGAAAACATGAAACCCTTGTCGGGTTTAAAAGAGTTTTCTTTCTTCTTGTAATATACAATCGAGCAAAGTAAGAGTGGAGTGTTGTAGACATGGCCGTGAAGGGAAAAAAAATTTATGTGTAATATAAAAGAAACCCTCACTTCAAAGACAAGAAAAATTCAAAACTTTTCATATCAAGTGACAAAGAGTAAGCTACATAACACATTATATGCCATGACTATGCTCTGTATGAAAGTATTTTAAGATACCCAGCTAACAAAAAATGAAACCGTCATCACAGTTTGTACATACATAAATGAAAGAAGCCATAGTGGAAGCAATGATAGTGAGAACTTACAGTATGGTGTAGTAGAGAAGAAAACTATGCTCGCAGCCTAGCTTGAAATCTCTTTTGTCATTTTTTGCCACATTGAAAAAAGTTCAACACACAAAAGCCAAACACATATATATCAAGCTAAGAACCTGAAGAAAGAGCAACATGGCCATGACCATTTAAGAATGAAATGTCACTAAAATACAGTCAAATGTCATTTTAAGCTTCAAATTCATACTCACCTAGTTTAGCCTGTTGTTTTGGCTTAAGAAGTGCAACATATTCAGAGATAGGAGACGGGATATGGAGAAGACTATGTAGAGCATGAAACCCCAAGTTGGCGGCCACACAGTTGTAGAGCCAAACTCAACACTAACAAAATGAAAATGACCAAAGTTTTAGGGTTTGTATCTACTTTTGTTTTGATGTTCTTTTCATATTTTTGACCATGCAAACAACATAATTATTTTATCCAAATGAGATCGGGGTCAAAACCTTGCATCGATGGTGCCTAGCAATCTTAATGAGAAGATGCAGACAACTTGTGGAATATGACTTATTTTATAAAGTCAAAGGTGGACATAATCATGAGTGAACAAGGCTTGTGCCTTTAGAACCTTTTCAAGGCCTTAATCTCCTTTGTGGTCAACTCATAGTGGAGTCCAAGTGTCATTTGATTATGCATGTGGTTGAGTGTCTTGACCTCCCACTTATGCATTATTATTTTTCCTTCACATATTTCAAATGTATGCACAATATCAAAACAATAACCTTTGGAGATGTGATGAATATACAAGGTGATGACATGGTCAAAAGAGCTAAATTCAACATGGTGGCATAACATAAGTAGTGAGGTGGTAGAATATTGGCACATGGAAGCCATGGTGCCAAGCCTTTAAGGCTTTTATTCATTTTTTGCAAATATGTGTAATATTTCATCTTTTTATGATTTTTATAGAAAATCATTTGTGATATCTTGGAAATATCTTGGCAAAACTATAAGCCAGATATCATTTTATGTTTTGCAAAAATCATATCGAATAGGATATTGATTAAAATTGCCACAACATTGTAAAGTTAACTTTAAAGCAATGAAATTATAAATTACTTTTAAAGTTTAACTATTTTTAGGAAATTTTTAGGCTAATAAAATAGATCAAATATCCCATTTTGATTTGTTTTATTTAGAGTCATATAGGACAAATTTTGGAGCTTTCATGAGCAGAGAAAAGTAGTTTTATGGTGGGACCACATGAGAGGGCAATTTTGCAGTTTTATTTTCCAAATTGGTGGCAGATTCAGAGATTTTATTTTTGCTTTCATGAGTAGCTCAAAAATGGACTTAGGGTCTATTTTTAGGAGCTTTTTCAGATTTCTTCTAAGGAGATCTTTTGGAGGCATTTATAGGAGAAAAACTTAGTTTTTTCTTACTCAGTTAGCATTAGTTTCTTCTCTCTTGTTCACAGGCAAAGTTGTATACAGGTAGTTGGCTCATTTGTTCAGTTCATGCATTATACTCCTTCCAGTTCTAATAGCAAATCTTCATGTTTCACATATTTTGTAGTCTTGATATGATGTTATATTGTGACTTTTTCTATCCTTTATTATGTCTCAATGTTGTTAAAACTTAGTTTTTTCCTAGTTGCAGTTTGTGTTTGATCCAAACCTTGTTGCAAATTACTTAAGGGATAAACTATCAGTGGAATTGTGAAGTTTTAAGTTTGAAGAACTATTTTGTGAGTGATACAAATCCATCTAGTTTAGATTCTAGAATTAGTTTGCATTTCAATTACCCTTCTATCTGTTTTCCCCTCAAGTCAATAGTTTAGGAATTAAAAGAGAACCAACTCACTCTGGAGATTCATTCTCATGAAAGGAGACCCACATCTGGGAATGATTCCATGTTTCAATAGGTAGTTAAGTTTTGGCAAACTTAACAAGGGTGCATACTTGAATTGACAATAGTTTTGGCATGCCCAGTGGGACTCTGGAAGCAATTTTAGAAAGACTTGTACCCTCATAGCTGTTGTTCCAGTATATACAACAATTTTACCATCCTTTGGAGGCTTTCAATATACCTGGTGACTCATTCCCTCTAGTTTTGTATGAACATTAGTGATTGTAGCTTATGAAAACTAGGTCCAATCTAGACCCATTTGACTACTTACAACTGTCTACACCTAAAAGGAGAGGTAGATCAACAGCAGAACAACTGAGTCATCAAGAAGATCAAAGTCTACACCTTCACGATTTAAATCTACAAGTCTGGCTAAAAGAAATAGAAATCCAGTGTTGATAGTCTAGATACTTATAATGGCTAGACCATATGCATTTGATGCTTTCAATATAGGTAGCCCATTACAACTTGCCCAGAGAGATGATATTCCAATGGCAACCATGAAAGGATTACCTTATTTCACTAGAGACGATCATACTACTGCTGCTGAACATATTCAAAATGTAGCAACCCTATGTTCTGTACACAATGTCACTCAAGAAAATGTGGCACTCAAACTGTTAGCTACTTCATTAAAAGGAAAGGCCTTACAGTGGTTTAGAGGACTTGCTGCAAATTCAATAACATCTTGGGACTTACTAGGAGATGGATTACACAAACACTTCGAAGACAAGTCTGATAATCTCTCACTGCTGGAGCAACTAAGCACCATCAAAAGGGAATCCCATGAACACATGGTTGATTTCTACTACTGATTTCAGAGAACCTGGGATAGAATTCCCACAATGGTAAAACCCTTGCCAAGGCATGCTTTTCTGTTTTATCCTAAATCTATAAACAGTGAAATCTTTGTAATGATTTAGTCTATGGGAGGGGCCACCCTTCTAGATTCTTTTGAGATCATTCTTAGAGAAAAAAAATGCCTTATTTAGGTAGGAAAGATAGCCCCTAGGCCTCCTTTACCCATTTTTCCTGAAATCCAACCATCTGTGCCTATGGCAGTGCCTCCTTTAGCTGTTGTCCCAACTATTCCAGCAATAGGATATCAAATAGCCCAACAAATTGTTGTTCCAGTTCAAACCCAAAGAACCCCAGGGTTGGAAGATACATTGAGGACAATTGCAAATAAGCTAGTAAATATGGATAAACACTTTCCTTACCAAAATCAATATCAGCCTAATTAGCAAAATGTCCAATATCAGCCCAATCAACAATATAGGCAACCCTTTCTCCTCAGGGTCAAAGAAAGAACTATAACCCTCAACCTTTTTAGGCTTATAATCCAAATACTGCTAGTACCTCAAGAGAGCTTGTACCCACATAGAATAATTTGGTTCAATCTATAGTGACTGGTGTTACCCATGTCACCAAACACATAATCAAGATGCCTTCATGAATGGAGTGAGAAATTAGGCACTTATGGTTCAAAACAACTATGCAAGTTCAGAGGGGGTTAATGGTGAAGTTTCAACTCAACAGAATAAGGCTGATGTAGTCTTAATGAATTGGGAAGAATCTAATTTTTGTGGTATAAATTATTTCCAAGGTCAAAATCAGTGAAGTACACCATTTCAGCCAACACAAGGTCAAAACTAAGAACTACAGATGTAAGCTAGCAAGCTAATGTAGTACAATAGTAGGCTGTAAGGGATAAAAACCAAGTTTATATATCACAAACTACCCCTGTACCACAGAAGAAAGTACAAATTCTACAAAGGGACCAAACAATACCAGTGAAAGAGTAGCCCAAAATGCGCAGCAGTCATCGCAAGGACAGATTGATGCAGTTGCAACAAGAGGACAACATAAGGTAACCCCTGTTTCTTTTAATATAGTTGATCATCTTAAGAAAGCTATAGTGAGCATGTCAGTTATGGATGCTTTATGCATCCCTAGCCAAAAGAATTTTCTACAAGAAGCATTAATTGAACTCTCATTTTTCTAGCATTTGAATCAAGAAAAGGCCAAGGTTTTGTTTGCCAATAACTCAGAGATCAAGAGTGGGCAGCCAACAGATGAGGCAAAACCACCCACTTTCTATCTAAGGCTTATTATTGGTGATAAACTAGTTCATAACTATATGGTAGATTTAGGGGCAAGTAGCTCAATCATGCCCAAAAGTGTAGCCGACTCATTAGGTTTGGTTTATGAGCCCCTTGCAAAAGGAGTAGTTCAGTTAGATAGGTCTTAACTTAGTACTATGGGGATAATAAAAAATCTACCACTCACATTGCATGCTTGTCCTATTTTTTCCATTCATCAAGACATTTACATTATTGACCTTCCACCTAGTTTTGCAATCTGCCTTTCAAGGGAGTTCACAGCCAAATTGGGTGGGTTTCTTTCATCTGACTAGACTCACTTGTTCTTTAGAATGAGATATGGTAGAAAAGTAACAATACAGTCCAAACCACTTGCAAAAGACCATATTAAGCCCTATGTTCCTAGCCCAATAAAAGTTAATCTCTACATCACTTGTGGGTAGCAAGATGAACCCATGAGCCTAGATCCCAATGCACCTATAGAAGACATAAATTTAGATGATTGAGCAGATAAAGATCATGAAAGTGACCCTTTCCATCACACGGATGAGGTATGATTAGGCATCTATATGATACAAGAACTGATGCAATGATTCCTAATCTAATTAAGGATCAAAATCAGTTAGAATAGTAAGAAGTTCAGCTTTGGAAGTTGTACTTTGACAGATCAAGGACCAAGATGGGTGCTGGTGGAGGTAATATGTTCCTCAAGGAGACAAGTATTATGTTTCCTTAAGATTTACTTTCAGCTAAACAAATAATGTGGCTGAGTACGAGGCCCTAATCCATGGTTTAGAATGGGCTCAAAAAAAAGATATCAAATCTGTTCAAGTTTATGGAGATTCTGAGTTGATCATTAACCAAGTTAGGAATCTAAATGTTGCTAAAAATGATCTACTCAAAAAATAGAATCATAGAGTATGGGATTCAATTGAATTTTTTTATGCTTTTAATATGATTTCAGTTCCCAGGGATCAAAATAATTATGTAGATAGGTTGGGAGCCTTGGGATCTCAGTTTGAGATTCTTGATTAGATTCAGAATGTTGAGGTATAACCATATGTTAAGATAGTTTCCAGACCTTCTGTACCTAACAATAGTGTTTCATGGAAAGTATTTAATAGTGACAAACAAATCTTGAGTTTTTTAAGCGCAAAGGCTAAATTTGCAGCAGTTAATCAACATAAATATCAGTAGCAATTTGAAGATCAAATCATTGATTTGAAGACCAATAGGTTGCCCAAGGGATTAGTCACATTAGAATTAGTGTTTAACATTGATGATCAGTTTAGAAAAGATAAGTGTAACATGACAGTGAAGCAAGAACACTATCAGACCATAGAAATTTTCAAGGACAAACTGCTGAAACTTGGAAAGGTATGTACTAGAGAAAAGCACGAGTCTTTTATTCAATTATGTCAAGATTTTTTTGATGTTTTTGCATGGGAGTATGAATACTTAAGAGGTTTTGATCTCAGTTTGGCCTAGCACACCATAGAGTTAGAGCCTAATGCCAAGCCTGTTAGGCAAAAGCAAAGATCCCTCAATCCCAAACTAAAACACTTAATGAAGGCTAAGCTAAATAAACTGATTGAAAGCAGTATCATTTTCCCAATAAAATATACCTCTTGAGTTTCCAATTTGGTCCCAATCAGGAAGAAGAATGGTGAAATCTGACTTTGTGTCGATTTCCATGAACTAAATCAGGCCTCGTTGAACGACCATTACCCTCTTCCTTCCATGGAACAAATATTGCAGGTTATTTCAGGATCTAATAGGTACTCTTTATTAGATGGATACTCTGGATATAATCAAATTCAAGTCAAAGAAGAGGACCAATACAAAACTGCATTCACAACTAAGTGGGGTACCATGGCCTATCGAAAAATGCCATTTGGTTTGTCCAATGCAAGGGCAACCTTTCAGAGGGCAATGGATATGGCCTTCTATGGTCTTATGAATAGAATAGTGTTGGTCTATCTATATGATATAACTATTTTTCCCAAAGACTCTAATGATCATTTTTACCACTTGAAGTAGATTTTTTAGAGGTGCAGGGAGTTTGGAGTTTCATTGAACACCAAAAAGTGTATATTCTCAGTTCATGAAGGAAGACTCCTTGGTCATATTGTTTTAAAAGAAGGTATTACTATTGACACTGAGAGAGTTTCATCTATTCTAGATTTACCACTGCCTACACGTAAGAAAGGCTTGTAGAGCTTTCTTGGCACAATTAACTTTGTTAGGAGGTTTATTCTGAATATTGTAGCTTTGTTACAACCTCTTACTGCCATGTTGAAAAAGAATCTTCCATTCAACTAGACCAAGGAGGGAAGAGGAAGCTTTGAATAGATAAAGGAAGCCCTTGCTGCTACTCCTGCCCTCATCAATCCTAATTATGAGAGGGATTTCATTTTATATGCTTTTGAAGGAGTTGAAACCATTTCTGCAATGTTATGTCAGCAAAATGATGAAGGTTTAAAGCAGCCAATTGCATTTTTCAGCCAAGTGCTACACGACTATGAGGTAAAGTACTCTTTTGTAGAAAAACATGTTTTTTTCTATTGTAAGGAGCCTTAAGAAATTTAGACGCATGTTGTCTAATAATAAAATTCACTTAAAGGTTGCTCATCCCATTGTCAAGAATCTTTTATTAAACAGAGATATAAATGACAAGAGAGCTGGTTGAATAACCAAGGTTATGGAATTTGATGTTGATATCCAAATGACCAAGATGATTAGAGGTAAGGGCTTATGCAAGAAACTTGTTGAAAGTAAGGAGTTTGAACAAAAACATCAACAGGACACCAAGATAGTGCTAAACAATAATGAACCAGCTAATGCACCAGCTCAAATAGATAGCTCAGTGCATCAGATGATGCATTATTTGCAAACCAGTGAGTGCTTGATTGATTTAGATAGGGTAGGTAGAAGGTATTTTTTATTGCAAGCTACTCTTTATGCTATTATTGATGGTATTTTATATAGGAGAGACTTTAATGGTGTATTTTTGAGGTGTGTTGGACTTGATCAAGTTGATAGACTATTAGAAGAGTTTCACAATGGACCTTCAGGAGGTCACTTTGTAGATAGAACGACTACCTTGAAGATTATGCAGGAAGGTTATTACTGTCCTAACTTATTTAAATATTGTTTTTCTTGGGTGAGAAGATGTGAGAAGTGTTCCTTATTTGCAGGGAAGCAAAGACTTGCTACTTTACCCCTACATCATGTTAAAGTTGAAAAGCCATTTGCAAAATGGGGATTGGATTTCATAGGACCAATAAACTCGCCTTCAAGTGTAGGCCACAAGTGGATTTTGACTGCCATAGATTGTTTTACCAAGTGGACTGAGGCTATTGCCTTAAAAGAGGCAAATGAATCTATTGTCCTAAGTTTTTATCAGGACCTAGTATCAAGATTTGGTACACCAGATTCAATCATCTCTTATAATGGTCTAGCCTTTTTAGGATTAAGAATTTCAAATTGGTGTGTCAAAAATAATATCTATTTCAATACTTCATCTAACTATTACCCACGGGGTAATGGACATGCTGAATCTACCAACAAAAATCTGATAAGGATCATCAAGAAGACTATTGAGGATAATCAGAAAACTTGGCATGAAAAGTTAAAGTTAGCTTTATGGGCTAACAGAATTACACCTAAGAGGGCTACTGATTGTTCCCCATATGTGTTTACTTATGGAAAAGAGGCTCAGTTACCTATTTCAGTTGAATTACCTACATTGACCTTTATCAAAGAACTCAAGCTACTAGAGGAACAACCTCTTGTGATCAGGCTAGCTTAGCTCATGGAGCTAGAAGAGACAAGGAAAGAGGCCTTAAGAAAACTTGATGTGTATCAAACCCAAATGAAGAATGCATTTGATAAGAGAGCAAAACCAAGAAATTTTATTGTTAGAGATTTGGTGTTCAAGTGGAATGAACTAAGGAGCAGGCCAGATAAGCATTCTAAATTTGATGCCATTTAGGATGGGCCTTATGTTATCATAGAGTGCAAAGAAAACAATGTATTTCAGCTATCCAAGTTGAGTGGAGAGGTGTTGTCTATCCCAGTTAATGGGATCCACCTCAAGCATTGCCTCTGAGGATAAGAGACTTCTTTTGTACATAATACAGTAGTTTTGTAGTGAATAAGTGCTCATGCACATTTGTTTTCAGCATTTTGTTTTGGCCATCAGGGCCTGTTAGTTTGCTTTCAGTAGAGTTTGTTTTTAGTGTTTTGTTGCTATTTAAACTATTGGAGAGCTGAATTATAGAGTTTTATGAGTTTCTAAGAAGGACAGAGTATGACTATATGCCCAATGGATGTCAAGGCAACTGGTCAGATGCTTAGCAGGCAAGCATATAGTAGAAGTCATCAAAAATGTTACCATTTTTTGACCACAGCTCAAAAATTGGCTGAGCAGATTTAATATTTATCATTTTTGAGTGAGGTTTGATTTACTTCTCTTGTGTGATAGTTGCATAGTTATTATGACAAATGTAGTTCAGTTGTTCAAGAAAGAAACAAAAGTTTCAGATCATTCATTGCATTGTAGAATAGTAAAATGAGATAAGTATTCATTCATCACAATGGTTATTCATTTACAAGTTTGAATACATAAAGGAATAAACATTGCATTGAAGGAAACAAAGATATATCATATGTCCCACACAAGCCGTGGGCTATAGATGAACTCATTTAAATAGAAATAAAATACTATGCATCTAATGAAAGAGGAGGGAAAAACATAGCCATCATTGCCTTGTTTTGGTTGATCTTCATAGTAGCCTCCAGTCCTATTCCCGACCTCGGTATGTACCTCAAAAATTGTGGAAAGGGTCTTGTTAGAAGGTCCAATTATGAAAATCCTTCATCTATCAAGAGAGGCATGATACTTTAGTTATAATGTATTGATCAAATGAGAACATCCATATGCAGAAGGAACTGAAGAGAAGCAAACTTAGAGCATCATTGTTTTATTCTAATCTGTTTCTTTCATGTGCAGGTATAGGACAAATCATGAAGTTGATTGAAGACTTTCAACATGTGGTGTCAAATGGGCTCCCACAAGGGTCAAGCCCAACATGTTTTTGCCCCTTGATCTCAAAAGGGATGAATAGAAAAAGAAAATCATTGATCACATTCACATGATAAGTTGAAGGAATAGTAAGACAATCATATGCATCGGTCCCATTTCAAAGACATGACCATGTTTTCACTTCAAGGTATGAAATGCAACCAAGAACATGACTTGAACTGATGGAGGACAAAACTTAATGCATATAACAGCTTAAGTCATTGCTCCAACTGTCATGAAAATGACATTCTCAAGCATGATAATGATCAGGGTACACAATGCATTTATAATCATCAGACTGATAAAAGAATAAGTGGTCACAAGTGTTGAATATTTGAGGATTTCTTACTCATCCATGATCAATAATCCAATCAGAGTATCCATTATAAACTAGTAAGCAAGTTTACAAGGACAGGTGAGTACCAAGCATTATATTTTATCATTTAAGTGGAGTGACAAGATCAAATTCTGAATTAAGTTTCATAAGCTACCTTCTAAATGATGAAATATATCCAATAATTCTTCACTTTTTCTACTGACAAGTTGAGCATCAGAACAGTGTGTATCACATGTTACACTCAATGCATATCTATGAAAGAAACAGGATAGTATTGCAAATATGTAGTGAAAGAATACAAGATAGCCAATTTAGATGGTTCATTTTGTCTTTGACAAACTTCAAAAGGATCAAAAAGAACACTTCATTACATATGTTTCAATAGAACACCATTATCATGTGGTAGGGGATCTCACAATACAGAGAAGAACAACAGATGGTCACCATATTGCTACAATATATACAAAATATGTGAGTAAGTGACTTCTTCATTTGTTACAATGCCAGAATTACATGACTCAAGGAAGCCATCAATCATATTGAAAGTATATTTTCTACAATCCACTAGACTGGTAAATGAAGCTACAGAAATGAAGACACATATGCTACCAGTGAAAAGATGAGTTCTAAGTTCAAAGCCAATAGTATATACTTAATATGCAAAGACCATGAAGGAGTAAATAGAGCTACAGAAATAGAGAAAAGAATATGAAATCCTCACTTTTTCTTAAACAATGATAGTGAATATAACTCAACAATGATAGCATAAGAAAGAGAAAAGATATCATATGCCATTGTATGCTACAGGAAGAGTTTTGTGCTCAAAAAGATAGAAACCCTTGTTCATTTTTGAAAAATCTGGGTTCATACAGTGAAGTGAAAAGTGCAGAGATACATCTATAGGAAGGCCATGACATATAATGCCATTTATATTCATTTTTCAAAATACCCATGTTGAGTTTCTAGAACCTTAATATTTTTATAGTGTTGAAAAGGAGAAATGATAAATCAAATTGTCTGAGACAAGGACATGGAATAAATGACTGTTTATATAGTGAAAGCATGAAACTCTTGTTGGGTTTAAAAGAGTTTTCTTTCTTCCTGGAATATAGAATCGAGCAAAGTAAGAGTGGAGTGTTGTAGACATGGCCGTGAAGGGAATAGGAGTTTCTGTGTAATATAAAAGAAACCCTCATCTCAAAGACAGGAAAAATTCAAACTTTTCATATCAAGTGATAAAGACCAAGCTACAAAACACATTATATACCATGGCCATGCTCTGTATGAAAGTATGTTAAGATACCCAGCTAACAAAAAATGAAACGCTCATCACAGTTTGCACATACGAAAATGAAAGAAGCCACAGTGGAAGCAATGACAATGAGAACTTATAGTATGGTGTAGCAGAGAAGAAAACTATGGTCACAACCCAGCTTGAACTCTTTGTCATTTTTTTCCACATTTGCGAAAGTTCAACATAGAAAAGCCAAACACATATATATCAAGCTAAGAAACTGAAGAAAGAGCAACTTGGCCACATCCATTTAAGAAAGAAATGCCACTAAAATATAGTCAAATGTCATCTTAAGCTTTAGATTCATACTCACCCATTTTGGCCTATTATTTTGCCTTAAGAAGTGCAATGTTTTCAGATAGAGGAGACTAGATATGGAGAAGACTATGCAGAGCATGAAACCCAAAGTCGACAGCCACACAGTTGCAAAGCCAAACTCAACACCAACAAAATGAAAATGACTGAAGTTTTAGGGTTTGTATCTACTTTTGTTTTGACGTGCTTTTCATATTTTTGACCATGCAAACAACATAATTATTTTATCCAAATGAGATTGGGGTCAAAACCTTGCATCAATGGTGCCTAGAAATCATAATGAGACGAGGTCGACAACTTGTGGAATATGGCTTATTTTATAAAGTCAAAGGTGGACATAATCATGAGTGAACAAGGCTTGTGCCTTTAGAACCTTTTCAAGGCCTTAATCTCCTTTGTGGTTGACTCATAGTGGAGTCCAAGTATCATTTGATTATGCATGTGGTTGATTGTCTTTGACCTCCCACTTATGCATTATTCTTTTTCCTTCACATATTTCAAATGTATACACAAGATGAAAACAATAACCTTTGGAGATGTGAAGGATATGCAAGGTGATGACATGGTCAAAAGAGCTAAATTCAACATGGTGGCATTGTATAAGCAGTGAGGTGGTAGAATATTGACACATGGAAGCCATGGTGTTAAGCCTTTAAGGATTTTATTCATTTTTTGCAAATATGTGTAATATTTCATCTTTTTATGATTTTTATAGAAAATCATTTGTCATATCTTGTAAATATCTTGGCGAAATTATAAGCCAAATATCATTTTATTTTTAGCAAAAATCATATTGAATTGGATATTTATTAAAATTGCCATAACATTGTAAAGTTAACTTTAAAGAAATGAAATTATAAATTGCTTTTAAAGTTTGACTTTTTTTAGGCAATTTTTAAGCTAATAAAATAGATCAAATATCCCATTTTGTTTTGTTTTATTTAGAGTCATATAGGACAAATTTTGGAGCTTTCATGAGCAAAGAAAAGTAGTTTTATGGTGGGACCACATGAGAGGGCAATTTTGCATCTTTATTTTCCAGATTGGTGACAAATTCAGAGATTTTATTCTTGCTTTCATGAGTAACTCAAAAATGGACTTAGGGTCTATTTTTAGGAGTTTTTTAGCTTTCTTCTGAGATCTTTTGGAGGCATTTATAGGAGAAAAACTTAGTTTTTTCTTAGTTGGTTAGCATTAGTTTCTTCTCTCTTGTTCATAGGCAGAGTTGTATATAGGCAGTTGGCTCATTTTTTCAGTTTATGCATTGTACTCCTAGTTCTAATAGCAAATCTTCCTGTTTCACATATTTTGTAGTCTTGATCTGATGTTATATTGTGACTTTTTCTGTCCTTTATTATGTCTCAATGTTGTTAAAACTTAGTTGTTTCCTAGTTGTAGTTTGTGTTTGATCCAAACCTTGTTGCAAATTGCTTAAGGGATAAACTATCAGTGGAATTTTGAAGTTTTAAGTTTGAAGAACTATTTTGTGAATGATAGAAATCCATCTAGTTTAGAGTCTAGAACCTCAAGTCTATAGTTTAGGAATTATAAGATAACTAGCTCACTCTGGAGATTTGTTCTCATGAAAGGAGACCCACATCTAAGAATGATTCCATGTTTCAACAAGTTGTTAAGTTTTCACAAACTTAACAAGGGTGCATATTTGAATTGACAACAATAACATGACTTCTCCATATGAGTAACCACCACACATAATAATTTATTTCTGCTCACAGTTGGTCAAATTTTTTTTACTTGAGCTACCTAAACTATGCAATCATCCTCTTGCACTATAGCCAAACACTACCCATAGCTTGTTTTAGCTAAGACAAATTATTAATGAAACATTATTATTTGTAATACCTATAGGAATCTCCAATAACATCACCATGCTCTTGATTATCACTACATGTATTCAAATAGAGTCACAAGTGCACCTGCATTTTCATGCACATTTGTAATGGCATACCTACTATTGTCAATCAAAGTATGCACCCAAATGCTAAGCTATCACCTTATCTACTTGTTGACACATGGGAAGATTCCTAGGCATGTGGGTTGCCTAAAACTTTGAGTGAAGCTCTAGAGCAGGCTGGTTCCCCTAATAACTTCACCTAATCTAAATGATTTTCTAAGAAAAAGGTAGAAGATTGATTGAAAATGAAATCCTAAACTCTAATAGGTTATATCTTACTAGAACTTTACTTATTCACTAACTTGACTCACAATCAACCTCACAAAACCTTTTATCCTCACAATTTCACTAAAAAAATGTAATACTTAAGTAATTTGCATGAAATCTTGAAAGCTAGAGGTTTGCATGAAGGACAAACACAAGTTTAATCACAAATTCAACCCACTAACGAGGCTAAACATAACATGCAATCTGCATTACATGAAACTCCCACACTCAATCTTGCAACAATGAGACATAGGAAAAGGATTTGAAAATTGAATCACAATTGACTATGAAAGCATTGACTGCAAAAATGAAGTAGAAAAGCATGAAAGAGCAGAATGTTGCTAATTTTATTGATCTGAAAGGAGTAGAAACTAAGTACAAAATGTTTACAAAGCTCTCTGCAAATGAACAAGAGAGGAAGAAACAATATTCTGAACTAAGAAAAAACTAAGTTTTTTCTACTATATATGCCTCTAAAAATCTCCCAAGGAAAAAGCTGGAAAAAACTCCTCAAAATAACCATCCTATTTCATTTCTGAGCTCCATAGAAAAGCCACCAAAAAAGTCACCAAACTGCCTTCAAACTAAATAAAAAAGCTACCAAAATGCCATCCAAAGTGGTCCCACCAAAATCTCCTCAAAATTAGGCTTTACTTGATCAATAAAAGCTCCAATTTTTCCCAGGTTTCCTCAATTTTGCCCAAAAGAAAGCAAATCTAAAAAGATATGATTTAGTCTAGATTTACTTTTCTTTAAACTACATAAAAATAACAATTATTAAAGCAATTTATAAAAGCATTGCTTAAACAATGTTCTACAATGAAGTTTGCAGTTTTATCTCCTGATTTGTCTTGATTTGATTCTTTGCACAAACAATACAAAGCTTATATGTTTATTTAGCCAAGTATGATACATTTTCTCTAATTTGGTATTCAACCTTTCTATAAAATTCATAAAATTTTCAAGGCATATTGAAAGGTTTTTTAAACAAGAAAACCTCCTAAGGCATATCCTCCATTTGATCTGCAAAAATTCTTAAGGTAATATGGCATATGTGGCAAAGGGTCCTAAGACATAAAACATCCTAAGCCATGAAGACTAAGCATATGAAAGGTGAACATAATACCACAAGGGGTATTAGTTGAGGCTTCTAAAATTAATTCAATGTGATAAAAATATCACAATTGAACTAGGGCATCATGAAATCCTAAGACAAAACACTCGATGCCCTAACTTTTTAAGCTCACTTTCACTTTGCATTTTTTGAAGAGTCGCTCTGCTGCTCAGTCACCATGGGGTAAGGTTTGAGCTTGTAAATCCTCTATTTTTTGCTATTTCTGAGCAATCTCTATGCAATTTTCTATAGGAAAATGAAAGGTAAGTTGCTCTCAGTTAAAAATATGATATTATTTCTCCATTTTTGAAGCATTCTTGGCTTTAATGGCCACAGTTGTGGCTACTTTTGATACATTTTTATCTCTGGTTTCTCTCTGTCGATGCATTCTTGTTTGAGGCCACCATTCTGGGTATCTCTGAGACTTCACGTTGGGGTTCCAAATGCATCTTCTATATCCAAAATGTGGTAAGGTGCCCATTCTATATTCTCCTTTATTTTCTACTAATAAAATGATCAGTTTGAGCTCTAGGAACTTTCCTTATACAAAGTCATGGCTATGTATTGTATGTTTCACTCAACATGATAAACACTCATCTCTATCTTACGTTTGGCATTATCTTTTGATCATGACTAAGTTATAATTTGATGGCACTTTGTTCTCTACATATTATATGGGTTGCAACCAAATCTCATAGTTTATATCACATTTTTACCTATTGACTCCACTCTATAACAAAACTTGACCCATGATATAAAAAGGCAAGCTTGTGAAATGGACATCTTTATTACTCATTTTTTGTATGTAAAAGATGATCAAACTACACCTGCCACTATTCAGGGCTGTGGGCTCATATAATTGATTCTTTACCTTACCAGCAACTAAACCCTCATGAGCTCGAAACTCACTATTTCTTCTGTATTTTTTTATTCTCATTCGAAACCCCATGTGGGTTTGATCTATTGTAAGAAGAGACCTTCTCAGGCTATGAACCTTGCTAGCATAAACTAGGGTTTTCTTCATTTGGTTGGAAATGCAAAAAGCCAGAACCTTCTCTTCCACTATACAAGGCAACAGCTTCATATACTTGGATCTTTATCTCACTAGCGGCATTTTCTTGTTCACTAGACTATCCCTAGGCACTTGGATGGATAGTAATTCTCATGCCATACTCTGTATGACTATCACAATCACCTGAAACTTTGTCATGACAGTGACAACTACTAACTTTATTGATTTGGAAATGAATGAATTTATGTCTTCATGTTGATGATTTTCTTTATGGGCTGCACCTTTCAGACCTCTTTGCATTGTCCTTCGTAACACACATATAGAGCTTCATGATGGAATTACTCAGCCAATAATAACTACCCCTACAAGGATATTTCATGAAATTGGTCCCTGATACTTAGTGGCATTATTGGTTGTTTTTATATTGTTGATATCTCTATTGTTCCAGTGTAGTGATTGCTCCTATGAACAGTATACTTGTTGTTGTTACTTTTATATGAACCTTTTGTCATTACTCCTTCATTTCACTGTATAGCATGGACATAAATCTATGTATGGTTTCAACTACATTACTTATTAGTTAGATCATTCATGTATGATAATTACTCATTTTTACAATTGCTGCTACACATATGACTGAAGCAATATGATACTGTTCATGATTGAACTCACTACTACCTATTGTATACCTTCATATACCATCTCCTCATATATAAGCATTACTTACCATGATCTCTTGTACCTTATGATTTCTCCTTGGCATTTATTCATTATAAATACACTCACCTTTCTGTTCAATTGTATTGTATCTTTTCAAGACTCATGAGTTTGCTTGATGTGGCATGAGCTATCCCTTAATTTGATTCATGTTGTTACATTATATCTTGAGGATGATGGTCTTTCACTTGTACTTGTACTCCATGGCTCCATCTTGTATACAACAGAGGCATATGGTGACTGATTTTTATTATTTATGGCTGTCCTATGTGTTTAATGGCTTTTGTTGTTCCAATATAGTGATTTGAATGCATAAAAATGACAATATATGATATTGTGACAAAAAATAGATGAAAAAACAAAGAAATAGATATTCTGATGTTGGCAATGCCTTTTACTTAGTTTAACACCTCATTGGGCAGCCTTGAATGAGCTCACTGCTCATTTGTGATTCTCATCTCATCATGTTTGAGTTGATAGTCATGAATGAACACTGATCTTGAGGCTCCTATAAACACTTTGTGAGTTACTCCTTCAGTTGAAATGTTTATATTTACATTATGAACATGAAATCTTATTTCAAACCCCTCTTGAAGATTTAGGGGCAACATGCTGGGCTCAACCCTTGTGGGAGCCCACTTTGCACCACATGCTGAAATGTCTTCAAACCAGCAACATAACTTCTTGTATACCTACACCAGAAACAAAAATGTTAGTTTAAAAATAGTGAAACTCAATGATGTTTCATCTTCCAGGCTCTCTTGCATATGAATGATTTGATATCTGATATAGTACACCATAGGCAATATATTATTTGTTTATTGATTGGCTCATAGGAAACTATATCCAGAGCTCTAACAGTCCTTCTTGTCATGGTATAAGTTCATTCAAGATTGGGAGTGAGGAGGAGAGAGCTACAATGAAGATTGAACTAAGACCTTAAAAGGCAATGATGGATATTCTCTTTTCCTTTCTTATTTTTAGATGAATAGTGTATTTCCTATGTTTGTACTAGTTCAGCTATTCCCATGGCTTGTGTGGGACATTTGATCTTTCTTTCTTTCTTTCATTCAATGCAATACTTGTTTAGCTTGTGTATATTTCATTTGTCAAATGAATAATCTTTCCAATATGAAATGAAATAACTTCCTTTTTATGATGAATCTTCTGCAAAGCAATGAATGATAAACTGATTTCTCTCTTCTATTATAACAATGATACAACCGAACCCTTTTCTTTTCAAGCACTCTAAACTATAAAAACTAACATAGTAGACATATGTTAAAGATTTTTTATCTCAAAATGAACTTAACGAATCAGCTCTACCAATTTGAGTTGTAGGTGAAAAATTGGTAACACCTACAATTATGCAGTTGTGATTTCTCCTCTAAATGATTTATAGTAGGGAATATAGAACCAATGGAATAAGAAAATCCTCCATACTAAACCAAAACATATAGAACTCATTATTAACCTTCCATAAATTAAATCTTGCATGTACTTTTCCTCAAATATGTATGCTTATGGGGTGGAATTACTAGTGCCACCATATCTCATTTTGGCAATCCAATCCCAAAACTAAAACTCATTGAGGACACACGTCATTTTCAAATTGACATAAACTTATGAACATAGTCATATTTATAGAGCAAGCCTATGCCATGTACATACACATTAAAATCTAAGAGACAATCAAATAATCACCACAAGTCACCACCCAACAAGACATCACACATGACAAGCTACCACTAGTTGACAACTTGACTCTATTATTTGTCACTACCACCACCCTCCTCTTTTCCTCCAATGCCCACTAGTTGATGATCAAAGTAGCCTTGTTATTTGTGGCCTCATCTAATCTAATCTAATTTATTCTATTCTATTCCATCCAATTTTCTACCTAGAAATTCCTTAAAGAATGTACTTGTCCTTCATGTTGCTTCTCCATGGCTTATCACATTCTCCTTTTGTCATTTGAAGCACAATCAAACCTAGTTTTAAATACATTTTATACTCAATTGTACATAGTTGTACACCTACTTTGAAATTATAGTTAATGAAAAAAATAAAATATGTTGAAATAGAAATCTGGTGTGCTCTACAAAATTTTTCAACTTTAGTCTCTCTATACATTTTCTTTCTTTTCTCCATCCCATACTACATGATGTGATGCACTCTTTATAGGTTTTCATTATTAATATAATTATTTATTTGCAATGTTCTCTTAAGGTTTCACGTGGGGATAGGTTGACGAGTTTATAGAGCTATAGTTTGCTTCAAGGAGTCATTTCAAAAAATTATTGGAGATGATATGTATTACAATTTTAGTATTTTAACGTAAACATAACTTTTTGTATGAGTCCTAGTAACCAAATTTTAAGTGTCATTCATTGTGTTGGAATTATTCATTCACACCATAGTAGCAAAACTTGGAAACAACTTGTAGTTCAAAATACATATTTGTCATCTATCATCTTCTTTGTGTTAGTTAGAGTTGAAATGCTAAATTTATTTAATAAACCAATTGATGCTATTTAAAACCATGTCAAATCAGGTAAAAGCAACAAAAACTAGGAAATTTTTAAAAACATGTGGGTTGAACATATTTTATTAAAAAGAAGCCATATTTTCAAAATAGCGATGGATTGTTTCCTATAATTCCCTCAAAATTTTATTTTTCATTATTTTTTCACTTTTAGATAGTAGTTAAACACTTTTTCATAATTTTGTCTTTGATTAAATGGATCACAATCAAAGAAAAGCCAGCATTTAAAGAATGGACTAAGAACTAAATCCATTTCTCCCCTACTTTATGGCATTGAAATCTAGGCTCTCTAAAAGTGAGTTTCATATTGAAGGATTTTGAAATAAGACTCATGAGTGATAGAATAATACATGGATTTATTGAGATAATTTATGCTTTCACCAAGGCCAAGGACAAGTAAGAGAGAGTGTTGCATGGTTAGTAGAAGGATATGCACCTTCTTAAGGTGGTTTCTTTACACCATAAACCAAGTACTTAAAGGATGAGACTTGTCTTGATGCTTATATATTGTTTGTTGAGTGGATAGTCCCAACATAATAAAGGATGAGACTTTAATCACCTTTAGGATTTAATCCTCACAACTACTATAAAAATGTTTTGTGGTGTTTATCATCTGGATGTTTTTTGATGAATAATTGTCTTATATTACTTCTATAAAAAGACTTCAAAAAGTTTATTCTTAAGAGAATGAGTGTATTCAAGCATTTGATGTACACCATTACCAACAAAAAATATAAAATGTCATCTCAAAAATTTATTGATGTGATAAATCCAAATGGCTATTCACCATGATCTAAGATGAAGAAATGAGATAGAGATTAAACTAGAAAGTAAAATTAGATTTAAATCTAGGTATAAAATACTATTTGAATGGATCTTATGAACAACTAGCCATGAAATGGATTAAAGAAAGAGAATGTATCATATTTATGGATAGCAATGCATGAAGTTATTAGAAGAATAGTATGGATTTGATAATTTCAAAAAAAAAATTGTTTGATGTTGGAGTGGTTATCATGTAGGTAGTTGTCAAGTTGAGGAAGTTGGGACAAGTGCTATGTAGAGGGTCTAGAATTGACAGTAGTTTAAAAAAATTTTGACATATAAAATTTTCCCTTATCTAACTTCCTCTCTGAAAAAATTAGGTAGATATCAAGCATTAATCAATATATATAGTTTTTTCATAGTAATGATAAATTGTCCTCCCAATTTAATTTAAACAAATATTTAAAATATAAAACAAAAAAAGTTATTTTGAGCTTACCATTATGGTAGACACTAGGACACCTAACTATGAAAGAATTATTTTTATCGTCATCCAATTAGAAGGACATGTTAGAAAAATAATACAAGCATCAAATTTAAAACAAAAGGGACAATGAAGGTTGATAGTATTTTGGACATGAGTATTTGAATAAGATAGAGAAATTGGTAGTGCATCAGCACAAGGATAAGAAAGTTGTTGCTGGTAAGGAAAGATCAACACATAACAACCCTGTCATTGCCTTAGAAAAATAAACCAATCAATCTATGATTCTATGGGAAGCAAATGGGATGTAATTTTTCTAATAGGTAAGATGAAGGATGCTTTTGTTAATAATTTTAATCTATTCATTCCCTCACCCCTTGGCATGAAGGAGAGGGCATGGGATTTATCTATGAATAGATAGTTACATAAATAAATATGGACATGTACATTGGGTATAATATTTAGTGTATATTGTTGGAGAAACCAAGATTAGAATGTGCATAATAGCCTTCCAGTAGTGAAATAAAAATAAGAACAATAGGATATCTATCATATGAAATGAGAGTGTGAAAAATGTATAAATAAGCCTTGCATAAATAGGCAAGGATGAGCAGGTGAGATGGTCGAACATAATTGCTGACTAACCCTCCATAGATGTGACACATGTTGACTCACATGAGACAAGTGTGAGACACATGTTGAGGACATATGAGATGAGACAAAAGTCTAAACAACCTCTCTAAGTGGGCTTAAGCCTATTGTGAATAGACCTAGTCAATCTAGATAGGTAAAAGCTAATTTTAGACTAACACAGACCCCCCTTAAGTGATACTTAGGGAGAAATCTAAGCACTAATTATGGGTCCTGGCTTCTAGGACATTTTAGGTACCCGTGTACAAATAAATTTATCAAACCGGAGTAAAGGAGAAAATCCAATGGGAAATAAAACTCCTCTCTAAAGGAGAAATAATACATGAAGTAATTGCACAAGTTATAAAGAAGGAGGACTCAACGTGAACCCCCAAGGACTACTTATAACACTAAAGTACAATATATGTTCCCCCCATAGGAGAGAAAAGATGAGAAGGTATATGTGACCCCCAAGAAAATGTGAAGTAATGAACTCCATATGAGGAAATGCGTCCTCCCAAAACTAATATGAGAAGAGAAACCATGCAGCCTCCCCTCAAAATACCTCATGTAGTGTTGGTAGAAGCTTGAAATTGGATGCTAAAAATGATCCACAAAAGTTGAACAACATTTCTCCCCTTGGGAAGAAAAAGAACTACATAAGTGTGCAAGTGATCTTCCCATTCCAAATAAGAATATGCAAGAATAAAAATGAATGTCTCTATATTATGCACATAATTCAAAGATGTCGATGATTCCCATGATGTCTTTGAAGGGTGCTCAAGTATCTCCAAGACAATACTAATGTGTGACAAATGATTTAATAAGATGAATAAATTACCATAAAAGATTTAAAAATAGGAACCATGGATGTATGGTGATAATTGGACCAATGAGAATATGATACTACTACAAGAGATGTCAAAATAGATGATGACTGAGTCAAATATGTGGACTCATGAATATCTGTAGAATTTATCACTATAGAATTTGATGTAGGAAAAACAAGAGCAATCATATCTGAAGAAGACAATGGTGATGCAACTTCGTCGAAGCTATCTTCAAATAGAAGATAGAAGTCTTCAACATTTGGCGTCTTCCAAATCTATGATGTGTGACTCTATTTAAATAGATATGATATGTCTAGTAGATATGCATCCCAAAGTGGCAAATATAGAAAAACAATATCAATATCTTGGTGTATAGAATCACTAAAATCCATAGATGAGTCAATTATGGATTTAGATGTAGCATCAAGTGATGGTGGAGATGATATCTCAATGCAAGTAATCTTACTAGATTGTTCAACCACAAATGATGGTGCCTCACAAGATGTATGAGTGAGATTGGATGGTTTTTCTATAAGCGCTTATAATGATCAGCTATAGAAATACAATAATGATGAAGAAGTTATTTCAATTCATCCCTTTCAAGAATTAAACATTCTTATGTTGTATGCATTTTCATCCCACAATATCCACATTTGATTTTCTATTTATTACAAGGATTATGAACAATATCCATATGGAATGGATTGTGTGTGAGACACATGATCAAATGTGCAGCAATATCAAAAGAAGAAATATAAGTTTGCCCCCTAAATGATATTAGGCCCCCTCAGAAAAAATATGCAAGAAAATGTACAATGTGGTTAAGTTTGGATGTTGAAATCAACAATTTATTGTTGGCAAGAGACACTGTGTGGCTTCATGAGTGTTGTCATTGATGGCAACAAAGTCTATCCCACACATCCGCAGTACATAGTATGCCTATACCGGAAGTTAGATTGAAGAGTGTTTTGGTTCGGTGAAGAAGAACATAGCATGCAGTAATGTCCGACAGTCAGGTCCAAATCTCTCAGGTGGTGTAACTCAGCAAGTTATGGACTTGGAGAAATCAAGAGGAGTATCATGACTACTATATTCCAAAGATTGAGCCTCCGGTTATAAAACATGGAAAAGATATGAGCATCTGAGTGTTGGGTTCCAGACAGGCAGAGCAGAGTGAGGAAGAACTAACCGGAAGAGTATCAGACTTCAATCTGGATGAGTAATCAATATTGATCAAGCTATTTGAGGGATCATACTATGTTGGCCAACATAATTGATGACTTCTATGTCTATGTTTTTGATACGCATCACAAATCAAGTATGGATTCAGCCGACAGATCAGTATCTTGAGTATTCTAGTTGCCAACTAGAAAGTTGTTGAAATCCTTGGTGCGGATATATATACCAGATGGATTCTAGTATGAAGGAGTGTGTGAGTATAGGTGTGATGAAATAAGGTGTGAGAAAAGGTAGAGATAAGTGTGGAAGAAGCAATACAAGTCTGGTATGTGATAGAGCAATAGCACTAGATCAGAGGAAGAATGAAGTGCATTAGATCAGTATATTGAGCCTAATTGAAACTAAACTTTAGCATTTGTAGATGCCTCTCATCAGTTCAAACACTTGGTTACCTTCTATAAACTCTATAGACAGTGAGTCTCTTGTAGGTAGTGTGCCTTTTGCGAGCAGTGTGCTCGGGTAGTGAGCCCTAATTGGCAAGTGCCATTTTGTACTTCTTATTCTTTTAATAGAGAATACAATCTTGGGTTAGTCACCCCATGGTTTTTCCCTTAACAGGGTTTTCCACATAAAAATCCTTGTGTTATGTGTGTTGATTTTATTTCTTCTCTCATGATTATATTTGCTTATATGTTTTGATGCTACACAAATTATAAAAAGAAAAAGAAAGTAAAGACAATAGAGATAACTGATTCACCCCCCTCTAAGTTATCTACCTTGTTTCCAACAAATGGTATCAGAGCTAAGTTCCTCTAAACAGAGCCTAACAGCTTGAGGAAGATTTGGGACTCTCAATGGATATGTATGGTATGAAGGAAAAACTTCAGTCTACCCTAGATGATCTTGAACAATCCCACTCTGAAGTCAATAACTTGAGAGAAAGACTCAAACAACATGATGATTTCATAAATGAGCTAAAAGAAAAACTGAGTATCTCTGTGAAAAAGAGAAAGGAACTACTTCAAAAATTAGCAAGTCAGAGTGAAGCCAATGATAGTAATGAAGATCTGGATGAGAAAAACAAGCTATGTGAGAAACTATCAAAAGAGGTCATTATGGTAAGACATGAGATGGAATCAGGGGTTATGAGATTCACCCAAGAAAATGAAGAGAAAAGGAAAATTGAAGATAATCTAAAACAATCCCTCAAGGAGAAGATAGAGGACTGCCACAAAATGGAGAGAATAATCAGGCATCTTGAATCTAATCTTGAAGAAGCTAGAGATAATGAAGAACAACTTGAGAATTAGATAGACACTCTTAAACAAAATCTTCAAACAACAAATGAATACAAAGAGAAATTCAAGATAAGCTCAGCCCAACTTGAAGTTCTTCTTGAAAGCCAAAAGAGGGTAGATGATAAGCATGGTTTGGGATATGAGAAAGGTGAGAGCTCTGGATCTGGTCAGAAGAATTTTGGATCAAGAAATCAAAGAAACAGGCCTAGAAGACCTCTGATAAGGCAACCAAATGCTCAAAGATATCCATCCTTCAATGGATACTTCTTCAATTGCAATAACTTCGGTCATAAAGAAACTCAGTGCAAAAGGAGAATGAATCAGACTAATCCATCCTTCTCCGGACAATGTTTCAACTGCAAAAGGTATGGTCACAAATCTCATGAATGCAGAAATATGCAAATAAATAATTCATTCAATGGTAGATGATTTGCATGCAATAGAATGGGACATACGGCTAAACAATGCAGATCAAGAGGATATCAGTCAAATATGCAAAGAAATGTTATTTGTTGCAATTGCGATAGATCTAGTCATATTGACAAATTCTATAGAGGTAAAAATTAGGATAAAAAGGGTCCAGTGCATCATACTCAAAAACAAGATAAAGGGAAAGTCAAAGTGAATGCGGATGAAGTTCAAAGGGAGATGAGCAAGATTTGGGTGAAGAAGAGTACAAAAATGTTTGGGATGGATCCGCACCAGAATCTAGTGCTAATATTTCTTCTGGAAACTAAACAAATGAGCTCTGGCTCAGGGGGAGTCACAAAGAAAAATAAATTCCCCCAACCAGTCAATTGGTGCCTAAATTTGGCACACAAAATGTTGTGGATTAAAGGGTTCTCAGAAAAATATCCAAATAACCCTCGATAAAAATATGAAAGATCCACATGGAGTTTTGTAAGAATCTAATCATCCTAGATTGATCCAGTTTGACAAACATCTGGTAAAGCAGGATTTTCATAGACAGATCCAGTATTATTCAAAATTGAAATATCTTGATCTGTGGATCCATGGTATGATTGGAGGAAAGAAGATACATTTTTAATTATCACTAAAAATGATTCTAAGTGCAACAAAGTGATTCAAAAGATCTCTCTCTAAATAAGGCAACCGGATAACTTAAGTTGTGCATTTATTGCAAAAGGAAATTAGGGTTTACAAAAGAATAAAAGAGTTCTTTCACTCATCATTTGCACATTTGCATTCAAAAAGAAGAAAAGAAGAGCTCTACATCAAGTTTCTACAACTCTCTCAAAGATCAACTGCAAAATCCAATTCAACCAGCAATTTATTCTGGATCTTATTTTGAACCCTAAAGCATAAAAAGGTACTTCCATTCTGAATATCTCTCTCTGAATCTTTTGAAAAAATGGCTACTCCAATGGTTGTTAAGATCACTGATAGGACGCACCCAAAATTCAAGAAACATCCCTACAAATCCCTAGAAGTTGATCCTTTAGGCACTTTTTCTAGCATTCTGCATGGGGTATTGCATGTAGAAGATGTTAGGGTTTACATCCATGCCAACATTGAGGAATTTGGCAAATCTAAGTTCATGGACATCTATCATAAATAGTTAATAGATGAAAGTTTTGAACTCAAACCTCAATACAAGGCCCTCCAGGATAAGCACTTTGGACATTGCATCCACTTTCCCTATTTTGTAGAAGATGATTGGGTTCAGTATGTCCTTAGCAGAATACATGACAATTTCATGTGGTTAATGAAGCCCTTCAAGATAACAAAAGATGCCATCAGAGTAGTAACTGGACTACACTCATCCAGTGGGTTACTTGCACTCAAATTTGTCAAGAACCAGACAGTTAATGAAGTTATCGGATCTAAGTTTGACAAAAGAGCAATGACAATTGATGACATCGTAGATCTGAATGTCAAATTTGCTTCAATGATAATTGGATATAAGATCTATCATTCTAACAGGGAGAACTCTGTGTCTAGAACTGCAATATATACAACATATCAAATGCTAAGAGAAAATGCAGATTATGATCTATTTGACCTTCTCCTAAATCAACTATTAGAAAACTTGCAAAAGATCAAAAAGGATAAGAAGAATTCTTTCAAATACGACTGTCTAATACTATGTCTATTCTTTTACTATATGAATGAGCTACCTGGATCAAGTGGTTGGGTATGGCAAAATGACAGACCGACTGCCATACAAATCAGAGACTATATGTATGGACTTGGTGATGCTAAGGCTCAAAGCATAGCACTTTGGGGATACTTTAAGAACTTCCAAAGTATGATGCAAGCCAAAGAAAGGATACCTCAATCCATAGTAGAAAAATACAAGGATACAGTGTGTTTTATGGTAGTTATTGATCAATGCCTAATGGAGGCAGTTGAGCCCAGAACAGTGTGGATAATGCTAATGGGTTACGAAGTAGATGAGAAAATCTTGGAGCTACACGTTCAACACCTACTGAGCCAACCAAAGGAACCTGAGGCAGAAAGGTTTTGAACCTTTTAAGAATTAAGTGTAAAGATACATGTTGAGCTAAGACAATTGGAGAAAAAAGGAAAGTTAGAAGGGAAGTAGAGGAGATTTCCAAAAGATATGGCATATCAAAAGAGGTAGTTAATGCAAACAGAGAGAAAATAGAAAGAGATGAGAAAGAGAAACAAGAAGTAGAAAAAGGAAGTGTTCCGATACAAGCCTCCTCCCAGACTATATCCTCAAAGAGCCTTGCACCGGCCACTCTTAAGAGCTCAAAAGCCACCAAACTAGAAGTCAAGACATCCAGAAAGGGAGAAAAGAGAATAAAAACAAAAGCCACAAGGTCTTACACAAGTCACAAGGATGATGAAGAAACAAAATCTGATGAGGAGATTAAGAAAATGAAGAAGAAGAAGAAAACATCTGAGGAATCTCTATTGGTAAAAATAAAGAAGAAGAGGTAGAAGAATTTGTTAAAAAGCCCACTCTTTCCATTGATGATATCATCAAGGCAATCACTGTGGATGGGAACCGGCAACTAGTCATATAATTCTATGATGAATATAGTGATACTGACAAGAGGATGTTGGAAGAAGCCACAGTCAAGTATCTGAATATTTATAATAAAGCATTCATTGAAGTTATTTCATTAATTCCCAAAAGTATAGAGAAGGTACTTGAACTTAGAAAAGAGAATGCAAAGGCAAAAGACTTGGAGATTTGAGAATAGATTGCAATTCAGCTCTATCCTTCCATTACTCCAAAGAAAATGGACATGATCTTTAAGGACTGTAAGGATGAATTCTGGAGCAAAGCAAGAATGAACAAACTTATGCTTGGAGAAACTGATCAAGTAGCAAGAGAAATAGAAGACATCCTCTGGAATGCCTTCAAAAGATTCACTCTTCCTATTATAGAGGAAATAGATGAAGAACCTTCTACCATGGATGTTGAAGGATTAAATGCATAAAATGAAGAATTTACTGACAAAAATGTAGAAGGGTCAAAAGAGGTAGATGAAGAGAAGTCTAAGGACTTAGATTCCTCCGTTCTGGAAGAGGAAGTTCATGAAGCAGTCAACATCTCTCCTCTAGATTCCATTGCAGACACTCTAGATCTAGGAACTGAAGGAGAAGGAAGAAAAGAGGAGAAATTGAGTCAAGAAGAGGAGGTAAAGGGAAGAGAAGAAGAACAAACAGAGAAGACCTCTTATGACAGTTCTGAGATTCCAAAAGAAAAGAAGACTCAGTCTCTAGCAAGAGACACTACAGAGGCAGTGAAGAATTTCTTGAACAAAGAGATGATGGAGATAGATGAACCAGAACTATTCCAAGGACCACTAAATTTTGATTCCCTCTCTCCAGTCCAAACAATGAAAATAACATCTTTTGCCCAAGCTAAAAAAAAATAAAAACTTCTAAAATCTCACATGGAAGATTGTGAGCTATTAGAGATTGCATTTGGGATGCTAGAGAAGATCATGCCATCCTTTCAAAAGGATCCTTCGGCCTCTCCATTCGGTAACTTGAAATCTCTAGTAAACTCTGTCAACACTCATTTTGATTCTTTAGAGAAATCGGCAGAAGAAAAGATCTGAAAAGAGTTTTTGGGAAAAAGAGTCACTAAAGTACAGGGACTCATTGCTAATGATAGGAGGACCTTAGATATTGGGATAAAGAGCCTTGAAAATGCTCTTAAAGATGGTGGGGACATGTACAAATTTTGTTTATCTTGGTCTAAAGTGACAGAGGATATTGAAAAGAAGGTGAAAGAACAAGAAGGTAAACTATCAAGTTTATCTCAGAATTTTGATCCCCTCAGTGCATCCATAATGAATCCAGAATGACAGGCTATTGTCATTATAAATGAAATAAAGAGGCTGGTCAAATAAAAGAAGAATATAATAAATAGGATGAGTGAACTCAAAGGGATAATTATCCCTAAGTTAGAGTCAATGCATGAGGCCTTAACAGATGCTTAGACCATAGCCCGGACCAGTGATCCAACAGATCTAAGAAGGGCAGAAGCATATGCATTTTTGTTGAGTGGTCACATCTCTATTTTGGACAGGATGAAGGAGAGCTAGGCCATAGAGTATGTACAGTTGAAGGCCACTTTTGTACATATACTCAAGTTTATATAAGTATAACATGTATATACATACTTATGCGGCTATGTATAGGTCATTTTTTGCAAATTTTGGTGTACGGATTCCACCCTTTTCCATTGATGTCAAAGGGAGAGTGAGGAGTAGTGAAAAATGTGGAATCTAGCTAAGGGGGAACTCCAGTAAAATAGTGCATAAGATAGAGCATCAGCCAAGAGGGAGTTTGCTATGACACTTAGTCATTTTTCATTGCCATCAATGCAAAAGGGGGAGATTGTTGGCAAGAGACACTATGTGTCTTCATGAGTGTTGTCATTGATAGAAAAAAAGTCTATCCCACACATCCATAGCACATAGTGTGCCTATACCAGAAGTCAGATTGAAGAGTGCTTTGGTCTGGTGAACAAGAACAGAGCATGCAGCAATGTCTGACAATCAGGTCCGGATCTCTCTAGTGGTGTAACTCAGCAAGTTGCAGACTTGGAGAAGTCAAGAGGAGTATCATGACTACTATATTCTAGAGATTGAACCTCTGATGATAAAACATGGAAAAGGTATGAGCATCTGAGTGTTGGGTTCGAGATAGCAGATCAGACTAAGGAAGAACTAACTGGCAGAGTATCAGACTTCAATCCGGATGAGCAATCAATGTTGATCAAGCTATTTGAGGGATCATACTATGTTGGCCAACATAATTGATGACTTCTATGTCTATGTTTTTGATACGCATCACAAATCAAGTATGGATTTAGCTGACATATCAGTATCTTGAGTATTCTGGTTGTTGACTAGAAAGTTGTTGAAATCCTTGGTGTGGATATATATACTAGATGGATTCCAGTATGAAGGAGTGTGCAAGTATAGGTGTGATGAAATAAGGTGTGAGAAAAGGTAGAGATAAGTGTGGAAGTAGCAATACAAGTCCGGTATGTGACAGAGCAGTAGCACTAGAGCAGAGGAAGAATGAAGTGCATTAGATCAGTATATTGAGCCTAACCAGAACTGAACTTCAGCATTTGTAGATGCCTTTCATCAGTTCAAACACCTAGTTACCTTCTATAAACTCTGTAGACAATGAGTCTCTTGTAGGCGGTGTGCCTCTTGTGAGCAGTGTGCTTGGGCAGTGAGCCCTAATTAGCAAGTGTCATTTTGTATTTCTTATTCTTTTAATAGAGAATACAATCTTGGGTTAGTCACCCCATGGTTTTTCCCTTAATAGGGTTTTCCACATAAAAATCCTTGTGTTATGTGTGTTGATTTTATTTCTACTCTCATGATTATATTTACTTATATGTTTTGATGCTGCACAAATTATAAAAAGAAAAAGAAAGTAAAGACAATAGAGATAACTGATTCACCCCCCTTCTCAATTATCTACCTTGTTTCCAATATTTATAACATACAGTGATTTTTATAAATTGGTAATCCCAAACTTAAGATAACATGTAAAGATGGTTTCCTTACGTTTTTTTGTTAAGTTACAAAAAGTTTGGAAAATTTTGAAATTTGGGGTGAAAATGACTCCTTGTCAAAATTTGATACAAATCAAACTTCGAAGGCATAAATGCATAAAAAATGCTACAATTTGGAAAATTCTTCAACACTACTATGTCAACGATAGAATTACCTTTTAGTCAACTATAAGATTGTCAATTTTTGCCTCCGTCAATGACAATTATGCCAAAATGAAAAGGGCCAACTTTGGCCTTGGAGGACAAGCTATCCTCTTTTGAGACAGGTAGTACCGTTTCAAGACACATTGGCATGTTCTAGGATAGGGTGTCTTGTTTTAGGATAGAGAGTCCTAGATGGCCAAGTGGGCTGACTGGGCCAAAAAAATGGACAAAGAGTCCTGAACAAGAGTCATGTGCCAAAATAATAGCCTCCAAGGGCACCGAGGCAAAAAAAATGGACTTTGAGTACTAAATAGGAGTCCTGATGAGTCCAAAAGTGGATAGACTGTGTAGCCCAAAATGGGCTGAGGTGTCCAAAATGTGCGATCAGATAGGTCTTGGACCTAGTCTCAACTAAACTTAAACAACACACCTAATCGTTGACCATCAACGGGGCAACGTGGGCCTTTTTCCCACTCTCAGTTTCCATTTTCCATTTCGAAAGTCATGTTTTGGCGCTTCTGCAATCATAGTTTGGTCAACTTCAATTTTTATTTAATAGTCTCCTGCCCAAACAATTAAATGACTGATGCATTCAAAAGGTGGAAGCATAAACAAGTCACGTGAATTGTCAAATGTGGTCTCCTCGACTGCTATGCTTGTAGGATATATACACAAAACAAGTTTGTTGTAAAGGCTTTAAAAACTTTCAAGCAAATGCAATTAGCAGGTGTAAAGACAGATTCTACATCCTCCATGCCTATAACAAAATGGGAGCTTTAGAACAAAATATGGACATTCACCACAAGATAAAGGATACAAGAATTTTTTCAAATGTTGTAGTTGTAACTGCCCTAGTAGACATGTATGTAAAATATAGGAGTGTAGAAAAGGCACATGAACTGTTTGACAGAATGCCTCAAAGAGATATCATCTCATGGAATGCCATGACTATAGGATATGCAAAATGTGTGAGCTATTTGATAGAATACCTCAAAGAAACATCTTCTCATTGAATGCCTCAATTGCAGAGTATTCACAAAATGGATTTGTTGAAAAGGCTTTAGAAACTTTCAAGCAAATGCAATTGGCAGGCAATAAAGCCAAACTCTACAACCTTTGTCAACATCCTTCCAGCCTATGCCAAATGGGATTTTTGGAATAGGGTATGGATATCCATCAAAGCATAAAGGATAGAGGATTTTTTTTAGATGTTGTAGTTGCAATTGCTCAGGTAGTCATGTATGCAAAATGTGGAAGCATAGACAAGGCACGTGAACCATTTGCAAAATGCCTCAAAGAAATGTAGTCTCATGGAATGGCATGATTATAAGAATATGCACAAAATGGATTTATTGATGAGGCTTTAGAAACTTTCAAGAAAATGAAATTGGCAGTTTTAAAGACAACATCCTCCCCGCCTGTGCCAAAATGGGAACTTTGGAATAGGGTATGGGGATCCATCGAAGCATAATGGAAATGATATTTTTGTATGCTCTGGTTGACATGTATGGAAAATGTGGAAGCATAGACAAGACATGTGAACTGTTTGACAAAATGACTCAAAGAAATGTGGTCTCATGGAATGATGTGATTGTAAAATATGCACAAAATGGATTTTGCAAGGATGCTTCCAAAATATTTGAATTAATAAAGCACTCTAGAACATATCATGACATTATCAGTTTTGCTTATGTTCTATGTGCATGCAGCCATGCAAGTTTAGTGGATGAGGGTTGTGCATACTTCAATCACACAAGTAACCCTTATTGCATTACACCTGCAATTGATCATTATGTGTGCATGGTTGACCTTATTACCTATGATAGCTATCTTCAAGACACCCTAAACTTTATCATTAAGATGATAGTTAAAGTTATGGTGGTTGTGTGGATGAGTTTTCTTGGTGCCTACAAATCACATATAAACATAGGCTTATGAGTATTTACAATGATGTTTCTTTTTTATTTGGATCCTAATGAGATGAGGGTTTCAAGGTGGCTATGAGAGAGCTAAATAGGGCATTTCATAAGTGTTTGGAGTGAAAATGGGACCTAAAACAAGAGACAGTCAAAAGTATGAGGGGGTTTTAGATAAACGCAATAGGAGACATCATAGGTTTTAAATGAATATTATAATTACATTCATAATATGGTCAAATCCACTTTATTCACTTGTGGCAAATCTAACAAATGGTAGTAATGTTAAATTTCATTTGGTAAGATAGGAATTGAATAATTTTGCTTTTGTCACATACCTAGAAAATGCTAGTGAAGACTAAATTCCATTTGCCACATCCAATGTTTGTTTACAATCCTTAATCACATCTACATTAAAAATATTGAATTCTTGTACTTATTCATTTCAAAAATTTATAATGGGGGATTCATTTCAAAATGTCTAAAGACTAATGAGTCATGGCTAACAATTTTTGTTTAGTTGATTTAAAAATGAAATGTTATCATAAGCATACATGTTTGTCAATGAAGGCAAGAAAAATAGTTTTCTTGAAAGAATCTAGAATGATGAACTTTAATTCTTCATCTCATGCAAATGCATTTGACAACATTATGGTTATAAGAGAACATATATTTATAAGTTATTATAAGTCTTTATAATGAGTATTTTTAATGTTTACAATAGAAGAGGGAATTTGTTATGAAGTACCTTCTTTTCTTATAAAAGCTAAATCACTTTGTAACTATCATTAATAGTATCACACTTGAGGTCCCAAGGTACATCTAAAATTATAAATAAATATTTTTTATATATGCATTATAATAGTAGGAAACATTTGAATCAAAGCAAATCCATTATTATTATAAATAAAAATGATTATAAAATAATCCCATAGATTGCATCTGGTGAAGTGAGGTCCTCAATAAATAAAAGGTGCTACATTCTTCATCCTACCGCTTGATACTGCTACATCTATTTGACTTGATTTATTCATAATCCCCAATGCTAGATGTGTTCTTGACAATTTGTTTAGATGGCTCCTTCCTTAGAATTTGCTAGTTCCCATCCCACTTTTTGGTTCCTTTTTTGCTCATTCTAATGCTATCAAACTATAAAATTTGTTAGTTTCCTTGGAAACATTCAGTCTCTTATTTCATGCCAAATGATGAGTATTTATTTTGCAATTGATTTAAGTATTTCATTTTCCATTTTGTTGGGGTCTCTCCACCCATCACCCTTGCTCTTTTCCCTCCATCTCAAAGCTTAGAAACTCATATATGAATCGGTCTTTTCCTTCTTTTGTCATCTTCTCTCTGTGTCTTCCTCATGGTTGAAGTTAAATTTATGAAACCACGATGATAACAATTATTGCCTATTGATACACTACAAAAGACTAACTTTTTCACTTTAACTTTCTTACTACTTTTATAAATAGAGTAGTTGCATGATCAATCCCTAATCAATCTCAAAATTAAACCTAAAATTTTATTCTTAATGACCCATTAGGCCCTTAGTTTTAATCCATGTAAAAGAATGTGGTCTTACAACATCAATAAATCCTTATGAAAAGTCACCCAATAAATATTCTAGATAGACATACTTGGCTTCTTGGGTTAGATAATAACAGTGAGCTTAGTCATTCATGTCTAGGTCTAAAAGGGTCCTTTATTTATCTTAATGTAGGGTGACAACTGAGAGATAGGCCTTAAGAGAATATTTAGTTTAGGTTGAAGCATCAAATTTCAACACTTGGTATGGGAACACATGGCCAACTCCAATTAGTACATTCTCATGTTCATGAAATCCCAAGCATCTTTGATATACTTTAGTTATGCTTATGGATATGTGAAAGAATTTTATACAACTTAGTTTAATCAAGTGTCTAGATCTAAAAATTCAATGGTATTAGATTTTATGGCCCAGTGGATGCGAGACTCATATTAAAGATGACATAATTGTAAGTCGATTCTAGAATCCTAAGGTTGTATTCTGAAGTTATCCAAAGAGAACACATAGATCTACTAGGGTTAGCTTTGATACAAAGACATGGCATGCACCCAATTCTTAGGTTTCTTGACTCTTAATGTCTTAGCCATCGACATATTATCAATTATAATTTATTTGGGAGCTTGGTTTTGGAACTCAAAGGATTTATATCTAGAGTTCCATAGACCTTAGAAGTCGCCTACTAACTTTGACTAATTTGTGCACTCGAGTTTGAACTTACTAATGATTAGCTTCTAACCCTCATCTATCTATGAACACATGTATGTGAAGATTCAAACTTCTAGATCAATGGATATAGATCCAATTGGGCCATCAATGGTTAGAAAATCCACTAGTGCTTGCCATAAATTTGGGAACATTATAAATTTTGACATGCTCAGGCTCTCAATTCCATAGGTATTATGACATTATGCATAGTAGCATACCATAGACACAAGCATCCTTATAAATTTTAACTTATTAGAGATCTCAATTTGAATCTTGACATGTCATTATATTTAAAATTTCCTATAGATGTGGGTATTTATAAATTTGATTTTACTTGAGATCTCATGTTTGGATTTGACACAACTTTGTTCCTAAAGCTTGTAGCAAATGTGATGCTCCTTGTAATTTTGACTTAACATAATATCAATTATAGTTTTTTATAGGGGAAACATTCAGATTCCCACTTAGAGGATAGACACCATCACATGATTAACTTTGGTCAATTAATGACTTAGATTTTACTTGATAGAGTGATTAATGGCATTTTATCTCAACTTAGGAATCTTGCCAATGCTTCTTTCCTCTTTGGGACATGTGTCCATTGTAGATTTACCCTTAGAAACCCATGGTCAAGAATTTTCTTAAGGAATTGATGACCAATAGTTATTTAGAGTTGGAAACAAAAATAGGCTTTAATATTACAAAGGAATCTAGTCTCGTAGCATAGCCTTGATAGAGCAACTCTCATGAAGGGACTCTAAGACATTAGAATTAATTCAAGCAATAACCTCCCATACATAAATTATTTAGATTTTAGATCACTAAATCTTGCAAAGAGCCATAGGATAGTGGTTTCAATCTAGGCTATTAGAATTTACCTCATAGAGTCTTTCTAATTCCTTTCATGATTTATCCATGGGGTTTACACAATTAGCTCTTAATAAATCTTGACCATCCATGAGACTTGATTTATAGCTAGGGATTATTCTCAAATTAAGACATAAGAGAATTACTTTTCGAATTTAGGAATCCTAATTACATAGCGTTTGTACTTTAGCCTCTAACCATCCATGGCTCCACTTGTCTAGATCATTCATGCTAGGTCAATTATACTTCGGTAGTTAGGTTCATTCACTAGAACATTATAGAATCATGTCACATGTCTTACAAATTAACCCAAATAATAATATAAAGTAATACTTTAGTAGGAAGGTATCAAGCCTCACAGGGTTCATAATTGGCTTTACTAAATGAAGAGGTATCATGACAATAAAACACTACAATATCCCAATAAAAATGAACATGTACTCATTAAGCCTTCTAAGAAGCTCATCCAAGCCTTGTAGTGTCTTTGCTGTGTCTAGTAAACTTGGTGGCAATCACATAATTCAAAGGAACAACCTACTAAATAGTCCACTATAACCCTTGAAAGACCTTCATTGAATTATCGGCCAGGGCTAGTAAGATTGTGGTGGCATTGGCATTGTATGTTCTTTCAAAAATCAAACTATCTAACTTATCTAGTACAGTGTTATAAATTTGTCATGACCTAATAGCTCTCTATCTCTCTCTCAGTAAAATCTAATGAATTTACTATATCATTTGAAATCAAATGAGTTTTCCCTCCTCACATTACACAAGAATTTAATTTTATTTAGGGATCTTCAATTCAAACCAACTCCAATGGATATTTGTGGCAAAAAAGTTTAAGTAATTTGTTATAGTAAATTCTACTAATTTACCAACATCCCTGGTTGCCTTAGAAGTATTTGACATCATATGTTTAGTTTTGATCACTCTAACATTGGCCACACTTGACACTATATGCTTGATTCTTATTTAATCTAATCAATTTAGATAAAAAGAATGTCTTAGTGTGTGTATTTTAGTACTCAAATACGCACATAAAAGCTATTAATGACCTTTTTATATTAAAATTAAATAATATATATCATGTCACATTAAAAACAAAATAGTAATAATAATGATAATAAATAAATAATTTTTATATGCCAATTTAAAGTTTTAAATAAATACAAATAAAAATCAAGAAGGGTACACTTCTAGAAAACACATTTATGAGGATTCAATTTCCACCCCATCCTCCAAGTCAATTTTCAAAGATAACATTTATTGATTTAATGAAATTTTTTACATGAATTTATTTCAAATTGGAAATTGGAGAAAGGAATTTAATTGATTTGACTTGACTTTCAAAGCCAAGATTTTTCCACCATGTGCTTATTGCTTCTAGATAAGAGTTGATTTCTCTATAAATAGTTATTGATATGTCAAGGGAAAACACACTTGGCTCTGGTCTGGAGTGCTGGAGCAATCTATAAGAGCCTTCCTCCTTTCCATAATTTTGTTTCTTGAAATTTTGTTAATAATTTTATTATATTTCAATTCTATTTTGGATTCATTTTGATGAAATGCCTTAGAATAATTACAATTTGAAATCATTCAAGATACATTTTGTGCATAAGATTTTGTATAAATTTGAAAACATTCAAGGTAGAATTTGTACATAAGTTTTTATTGATTTGAAAATATTCAAGAGAGACTGTGTATAAGTTTTTGAAGGATTAGGTGTTCAAAAGTGGCACTTGCAACATCTAACAAAAATCCACTTTCAGCTATGTTTTGATGAATGTCCATACTCTGTCCCGAAGCTCCCATTTTGGTGTAGGCAGAGAGCCCATTACCAAAGATTGTGGAATTTGGCTTTACATCTACCAATTACTTTTTCTCAAAATTTTTTAAAGCCCTTTTATCAATCCATTTTGTGCATAGCCTGTAATCATCGCATTCCACGAAATGACATTTCTCTAAGGTAGTCTGTCAAACACTTCACATTTTTGGTCTTTAATTTCTTATTTTGCATGCATGTCTAACAAAGCATATCAAACTAAAATATCTAACAAAAATTCATTTTTTATTATGCTTTTTTAGATATCCATTATCTTGTGCCAAAGCTTCCCTCTTGCGCAGGTAGGGAGGATGCTAGTAAAGGTTGTAAAATTTGGCTTTATGCCTGCTAATTGCATTTGATTGAAAGTTTCAAAAACCTTTTCAATGAATTCATTTTGTGAAATCCTGCAATCATTGCAATCCATGAAACGACATCTCCTTGAGTCATTATGTCAAACAATTCACGTGCCTTGTCTATGCTTCCACATTTTGCACACATGTCTACCAGGTCGCTTGCAACTTTAACATCTGACAAAATTTGCCTTTTTTCTTTGTTAGATGTCCATACCCTATGCCAAAGCTCTGATTTTGGCATAGGTAGGGAGGATATTATCAAAGGTTGTGGAATCTGGCTTTACACTTGCCAATTGCTATTGCTTGAAAGTTTTTAACACCTTTTCAACAAATCCATCTCTGTGCATATCATGTAATCATTGTAATCAATTAGATGACATCTCTTTGAGGCATTCTATCAAACATTTCACGTTCTTTGTTTTTTATTCCACATTTGCATCCGTGCCTACCAGACCATTTCTAACTATAACAATTGACGTGCCTTGTCTATGCTTCTCTCCCTTCCTCTCTTTAATTATATATACTTATCTAATTGCAGTTGCTTGGAAGTTAGTGTGCCTTGCCTATGTTTCTATGTTTTGCTGACATGCCTACCGAAGCATTTCCAACTATACCATCTAACAAAAATCCACTTCTAATTATTCTCTATGGATGTCCATACCTTGTTCCAAAGCTTCAATTTTTGTATAGGCAGTATGGATGCTAGCAAAGGTTGAGAAGTTGGTCTTTTTACCCACCAGTTGCATTTGCTTAAAAGTTTCTTAGGAATTTTCAACGAACCCATTTTGAACATACCCTGCAATCATGGCATTCCATGACACTATGTTTCTTTTAGGCATTTTGTGAAACAATTCACGTTCTTTGTCTATGCCTCCACATTTTTCATGCATGTCTACCAGGGCACATGCAATTACAGCATCTAACAAAAATTCCCCTTCCATTATGATTTCAAGGATGTGCCTTCATTATTACTAGAAATCTAACATTTTGCACATTATTATAGTGCAAGCCTATTTTTTAGATTGTGTTAGTTAGCATCACAAATAATATCCACAAGAATATTGTCCCTATGTAAAATGATGGAAGTGGTTCACATCTCACAACAATTTGTCTTGTGACAATCTTGGAGATAAATTTTGTTGCAGCCTAGCAATCAACACATACTTGAAGGTTCTTAACAACTCTAATAGTTGTCCCATGGTGACAGAGAAATAATTCTTTTTCCTAGTCTACCACTATAATAAGTAAATATCTTGGATCTGGAAAATACCCTACCGCCTTCATCTTCCAAGCCTATTTCTCCAACTTTGCATAGATCTCCTTTATTTACGAATGTGATCTGTCTACTACACAAAGAGCATGTTGTTTAATCTTTACCTCTAGAAGTATCCCATGATCCTAAGATCAATATTTGACTAGAAGCAGGGCAATGAGGCATCCGTGTGTAGCATAGGATTATTCTGCTTTTCATGCTTTGACATGAGTAATTAATAATCCCTACATTTATGCCTTCCATATAGATCTTGTAAAGACTAAGTTTTTATTCTTAGATGTACCTTTAGTTGTCAATACATCAGTACGACCATTATGAATATTAAGGGGTTATTAATACCTTACTAATGAATTAAGATTGAAATGAAAATTTAGAAAAATATATTTATAGCATGTAGAAAGTGATAGTAGGTACAATAGGGAAAATAGGTATATAGAGGTAACAAAAGGGATGTGAGTAAAGAATGCTTTAAGTATAAAATGATATCATTGAGGATGATGACAAATATGTATATCTTTTATATTATGAATCTTATAATAAGTGCATGAATCAAGTATAAGGTGAACTCACTATCATATCTTATCTTAGATTATGTGAATTTCTAAATGATCAAAAAGGGTTACTATTGATTTAAGAATGACTGGGTACAAATTTTGGGATTGCATATGTGAACTTTCTATTATCATATTGGTTGAAAAAGGATGAATCAAGTATGTCTAGTTCTTTCCTTGTTTGAACTTTGTTAGGTTAGGAATTCAACTCTTCCTTATATATAGTAAGAATGGATGCTTTTTGTTGGTATGCTAACTTGAAAGGTCATGAGAAGGTATAGTCCTTACGATACATGCAATGATTATAAGTAAACTTTCTTTATGAAATTGTGATAAAATAAAATGGATTTTTTGAAATATTATATATTGATTTAGTAGATTTATAATGTTTTTGATAATATAAGGTGGCAAAACAAGGGGCCGAACCCTTACAAAAAGTAGACAGGCCAAACAGGCAGCAAGCACAAAAAGTGCCTTAAAATAGAAACATCAGAAACAGATATCCCATCATAACTAGCAAAACCAACCGCTAACTAAGATAGTAAAAATAGAGTAGCATAGTAGCAGAGTATTAACAAAATAAAACCAGAAACTAAGGAGGAAAATTCTCTCCTTGCTTAACCATAGACTTAATAATGTCATCTAACTTCCTAGCAAGATCATCATTGTCAGCATTGACAGGCACCCCCAGGTTTTTTAGCATAGAAATATTAAGGAAAATAGAACTCCTGAGCACAATGGAGAGGTTCTGCTCCATCTTCTCAATGCGAGCCCTTAGACTCGCCAGATCAGCTCCCAGACCAGCATCAGTGTCCATATCATCATCAGCCTCTTCCACGAACATCTCACCCACTTTGTCAGCATTGTCGGCAGAGTCAGCAACTTCCTCAGTGGTAGCCCCTGTATCATGAGTCTCCTGCTTACCTTCAGCATCCCCAGATATGTCTTCAACCTCTATCTCCTTATCCTCATCCCCCCTGGTGGATTCTTCCAAGCCACTCTCAGAGTAATCAATTAGTTTTGCTTTAACCTTAGGTTTGCCAGCGATGTGCCCTGACCGCCTAACCCCAGAGGAGAGACCATCCTTAAAAACCTTGGCAGAAGAATGAGACTTGCTACTCTGGCCCACCAAGGTCCTACCAGGATTTTTAGGGGTCCCAACCACAGCCCTACCAGTGCTTGTATCCCCAGTAAAAGCCTTTCTCTTCTTGCCCTTCGTAATGACAGTAGGACCCGGAGTATCATCAAGAATTTCCTTAGGTGTGGGAAAGGAAACTTCTTTAGTCTTAGTAGAAGCAAGGGATGGCCTAGGTTCTTCAACACCAAGAATATCCTTAGGGTTAGAGGAGGGTTCCCCATTATTGGTTTGAATAGATTTAGAGGGTTCGAGGGCAAGATGGTGGTTATAGAGATAGAGGATAAGGCCCTGATGAAGAGGGATAGGTTTCATAGCAGGGTTTTTAGCCAATTTAGCCCTAACCCTAAGGATGGAATGTTCGAGGGAGGAAAGAAGATAAAACAGAAAGCTAATTTGAGCATTGCGATGGAAATGATTTAAAAGGGGGAGGTGATAGTTGTAGAACCTGGTGAAGTGCCCCTCTAGGGTGAAATACTTCATGAGGAGAAAACACATACCGTCCCAAGGCTTGGGTAGCTTAGCTCTGTCGAATCCCCCCTGATATGGGACTAATTCTTCGCCATCTCCAAGAAAGAGCTTCTGACTAGAAAGGTCCATAATTTTAGTTTTCCTCTATAGTTTCATACCCTAGGTAGACATACCAGTGGCCATAGTGATCACACTTTCAGATATTTCAAAGCTAATTCTGCCCACCAAAACCCACCGGTTCTGCCACAACCTAGCAAATTGTTCAGATATATTTTCATTATAACCATTGAGCTGCTCCAAATAGGGGCTAATCCCACCCTCTTTGCAATAATGCTAGACCACCAGATTATCTTTGAACTCACAGTAAGAGACGGGTTTGGTTCTAATTCTATCTCCCCCCATGTCAGAATTACAAAGCATGACACAGAAACCCCCAATCTCCTCAGTCGTATTTACAGGAGCATTACTGGCTTGATCAAGGCTAATGATGCAGGTGATAACACCGTACGCATTATCATAAATATGGGGAACCTTGCAAAAATGACACTTACGCATCCCAGACTTAAACATAATTACACGACACACGCTATGATGATCCAGCCGTCCGCTCACCTTATGAGAGCAAGGAGCTGAAATGACAATTAAGAAGGTACCAAAGGACCCATACTTCAAGAGGCACGTTAGCCCCCTCCCAAAGAGCTGACAGTATGAGTTGTCTTTCCAACAAATCTAACTCATCAATACCTCGACACCTCCTTAAGAATGAGCGCCTTAATATTAAAAGGGATATGATCAAATTGGCACCAACACCGCCAATTTGGATACCGTTGTCCCAGATCAGCACAGGCGTCTGCAACTCCATTGCCCTCATGGTAAATATGTGAGACATTCACACTGGGGATCTTCTGCAGGAGAATCTGTATATCCCTAATAACATCTTTCAACTTAATGCCCACAGTCGACACATTGTTGACTGCATCAATGACTATTTTAGAGTCTCCCTGGATGTACAAATTCCTAATACCAAGGGATATGGCCAATTTAATCCCCCACAGAAGAGCCATAGCCTTAGGATAGTTGTTGCTTTGATAGCCCAGACCACCAGCATAGACAGCAAACATCCACCCTTTGTCATCTCTTATGACCCCTGCCCCACTAGCTGTACCATCTGTCTTAGAAGCCCCATCAAAGTTAAGTTTCATCCAGTTAGGAATTGGAGGACTCCATCTAGTATTAAGCCTCTGCAACAATTTGGCATTGTTATGAACAGGGATATGATTGAGAATTTTCCAATTCACCGCAATCTGTTCTCCTGCTCGGGTCAGAGGTTTCTCCACAGTTCGGATATGGGTCGTAGTGACACTTTCCAGAAGAGTCTTAATGAAAGAGTGAGAAACCTGAGAGGCATTTCTAGCAGTATCCCTAAAAATCCTATGATTGCACTCTTTCCACAAAGTCCAGCTCAAACATGGCAAAGTTTGATTCCATAACTCAACAAGCTAGGGATGAGAAGAGGGAGGATACCAGCTGCTAATAACTTCTTTGATATCAGCATTGCACACCCACTGAATACCAAAATTACTTAGGATCAAGTTCCAGATTTCCCTAGCAAAGTCACAGTGGAGGAATAAATGAGAAATAGTTTCATCCTTATCACAGCACAGACATCATCTATTGACCAAAGTGAAACCTCTCTTCTGCAAGTTGTCCTAGGTCAGGATTTTGTTATGAATAGAGGCCCACCAGAACATGTTGATTTTTGGAATAAGTTTGTGGTTCCAAGCTTTTCTCCATATCTCCTTTCTATGAACCTCAGGAACCAATAAGTGATAGGCAGACTTAATAGAAAAACATCCATCCTTATCCAGCCACCAAAACTACTCATCTTCACAAGGGAAGAGGGGGATTCTAACTTCCTGAATCAACTTTTGAACAACCCGAAGTTTAGAGGCAAGATCTGGGCGATGAGTGCAACAATCCAATAAATTTTTCCAGCTCCTGTTACCATTATTATTAAGCATGTAATCACTACCATAATCCCCCTGAGTAATGATAGCCTTATCTTTTATCCAAATATCAATCCAAAACTTAATAGACATACCATTACCCAACTTCCATCTAAGCTCTTGCAAGAGAAGGCTTCTAGATTTTAGCATTTTATTCCATATAACAGATCCCTTAGGTAAGCCTTCCTATTGGAGGAATTTGGACCCGTCAGTGTCCTATAGATATTTGGCTTGCATGATTTCTCCCCAATCTTTATGTTGAAAAATCAGGTTCCAATTGATTTTAGAGAGCAAGGCTTTTTATTCATATTGCGTATGGATCTAATATTGAGACCTCCATGGGATTTAGGGAGACACACTTTTTCCCAGCTGACCAAGGACATTCTCTGTTTATCTTCAACTCCTGTCCATAGAAATTTTCTTTGAATCTATTCCAGCTTTTCAGCAATAGAAGTAGGAATTTTAAAAAGAGAGAGGAAATAAGTGGGTATACCTTGCAGGGAGGCCCGAAGAAGCAGCAATTTATCGGCACTACTAAGAGCTTTCCCCTTCCAACCAATCAATTTCCTCTGAGTTCTTTCCAATAGGCTATTCCAGAAATTTTGAGAAACCTCTTTGACCGTGAAGGGGAGACCCAGATAGATAGTAGGAAGATCGTCTTCAGCACAGTCCAGGATATGAATGATTTTTTACCGGAGAGCAGTAAGAGTATTACAAAAATAAATATTACTCTTTTGGAAATTGATGGTCTGCCCAGAAGCTATGGCATAAAGGTTTAAAATATTCTTCCATTTCCAAGCTTCAAGCATAGAAGAGATGCCAAAAAGAATTGTATCATCAACAAATTGCTGCACAAACATAAGGGCAAGGGAGGAAGCTAGTTTGATGCCCACAAGATACTTAGAGGCAACATTATCTTGAATGTACCTCCCAAGAGCCTCTGCCATTATGATAAACAAGTAAGGAGAAAGGGGATCCCCCTGCCAGAGTCCTCTCGAGGAAGAGAAAAAACCCCTAGGAACCCCATTGACAAGGATAGAAAATTTGGCAGAGGAAACAACCATCCAAATGAGGAGATAAATTTTTTCATTAAACCCAAATTTCCTAATAACTTGAAACAGAAAAGCCCATGAGACCCTATCATAGGATTTAGAGATATCTAGCTTAAGAGCCATGCCAAGTATTCTACTTTTATCCATAGAATGAATAGTTTCATGAGTGGAGATCACAGCATCCAAAATTTGACGACCTGGGACAAAACCTTTTTGAGAAGGGGAAATAATTTTATCTAAGAAAGGTTGCATTCTCATGACAAGGACTTTGGTGCAAAGCTTGTAGACAGTATTACACAAGCTGATAGGTCTGAATTCAGAGAGATTGGTGGGTTTCAGCTTTTTAGGGACCAGTACAATAAAGGTGTTATTGAGCTATTTTAAGAGTTTACCAGTTTTGAAAAAATTACAAACTGCAGCGGTGAGATCAGCCCCCACAATATCCCAGTACTCCTGAAAGAAAATAGGAGGGAAGCCATCCGGACCTGGAGCTTTGAAGGGGCCCATAGAGAATAAAATAGCATGAACTTCCTCCTCAGATATAGGCCTTAGCATTTCCAGGTTATCTTCCTCAGTTATCAGATAGGGGATTTTGTCAATGAATTGATTTATTGTTCTACCATTGTCAACAACATTGGTTGGAGCAGTCAACAAATTCTGGAAGAATATCACCGCTTTTCTCCAATCTCAGTATCTTCAGTGGTAACATCACCATTTTCCAGACATAATTTTGAGATGGAGTTAGCCTTCCTATGTTTCATGGCAGAAATATGGAAAAAAGTGGTATTCTGATCTCGCTCCTTAAGCCATTGAATCCTAGATTTCTACTTCCAAAAGACCTCCTCGCGGCACATAAGATTCCTCCAGTCTGACCTCAAATCATGTTCTTTCTTAATAGTGGCTTCTGAAACGTCTCCCTGAGTAATCCGCTACTGAATCTCTGCCAAGTTTCCAGTTATATTTTTCTTCTAACAAAATACATGACCAAAACTATATTTATTCCATCCACGAACCTCCTGTTTGATATGCATAAGCTTTTTAACAAGTCGGAACATAGGAGTACCCTGGATAGGAATTTGCCACCATTGAGTCACAAGTTGTCTGAAGTCCTTATGCTTAATCCACATTGCTTCAAAGCGGAAAGGGAAGGGACCCCGTTGACATTGATCTTGCCCATGAAGGAAGATAGGGCAGTGATCAGATATGGTTCTAGGGAAAGCCTTCAAATGCATATTGTGATGATTATCCTAGTTACTTAATATAAGAACCCTGTCTAACTTAATCTGGATCATATGGTCACCTCGTCTTCTGTTAGACCAGGTAAAAATCTGATTTTGTAGCTCCACATCTAACAGTCCCTAGCCATTAATAAATTCCACAAAGTCAAACATGTTGTCAGAGTAATCAAGGATCCCACCAGATTTCTCAGAGGGATATAAAGGAGTGTTGAAGTCACTAGCCAACATCCATCTAGAGCACGGGGACTTGGATAGAATGCTACTCATATCAGTCCATAAAGATTGTCTCAGAACTCTAGTATTAGGAGCATAAATATTGATTAAATACCAATTGACTAATGGAAAGGAGAAGTTGATAACCAGGAAATGCTTGCTGGAAGCCACAAGAGAACCCTAAATTTTCACATTGTTCCACATTGTAACAATCCCACTAGAAGCCCCTATAGCCAGACTAATATAGAACTCAGCCTTAGGCCATATGTAATCAGCAATCTTCTTGAATTCCTGAAGAAGCAAGATATCTAATTTATTATCCAGAACACAGTTTTTGATCTCGAACTGTTTTGTGGGGTTGTTAAAACCCCTCAGATTCTAAGATAAAATCCTCATTTAGGAGGTTTGAGGGGGATGGCCTCCAATGTTTTCTGCTTACCACTGGCAATTTCCCTGGCAATCTCTCTTTGTCGTATTTCCCGTAGGGTCGGTCTTCCTTGTTTAGAGTCAGTGCCAACATCAGCAGTCTTTTTACCTTTACGAGTCTTTTTCTTAGGGGTACTCTAGCCTTCTTGTTCATCTCCACTACCACTTGGACCGATTTCCACTGTCAATGGAGGATCCACTATTTGATCACCTATTTCCAGAGCATTATTCCGGGTTGCCTCAAGAGCTATTGCTCCAATAGTATCTGCTAACTCTTTAGTAAGAGCCTGTCGATCACACTGTAAAACTTTACCTTTTTTAGCATCTCCATCTATCAATTGGTCCCATATTTCTCCCTCCTCAACCCCACAGGTGGTCTGTTGATCCATATAATTAACCGTGTCTAAAGCAGCAATCTAACAAGCTTTGTCCAGAACCTTCTCAATATTAACCTCTAGGTAAGCATTATCCTTGTTGCCTGATGCCGTCTGACAGTCTTTTTCCATAGCCTGCTTAGTATTGTCATCTGGGAAAGCATTTTCCGCATTACTCCTCATTCCCAGATTGTCAGGGATAACCATTTTTTTTTGTGAATGATCCTCAACCTCAGTATGGAGGTTAGTCTTCCTGCCCATTTGCTTTACTTTACATTGGGTCATTATATGGCCCTTCTTCTTGCATATCTGGCAGAAAGTGGTGGCATTTTCGTAAAGGATTGGCTAGGTCCAGATCCCACATTGGGAGGGTTTGGTTGATCTCCACATTGACATAGAACCGAGCAAAAACACAACGGGCTTGAGTACGGGTAGTCTGGTCCACGTTAACATACTGGCCAAAGGAGTCGCCAATGGCGGTAAATATTTTTTCATCCCAGAATTCTAAGGGAAACCCTGGTAATCTAACCCAAACAGGAGCAGACTTATTGAGGTCTGAGCTAGGGTCAAACCCAGGTAGATTTAGAATGTTGAACTAGTTATCAAGGATTCTTTATTTTGACCTAGAATAAATTTTATATTATTGATAAAATATCTTTTCTAGTTTATGAATTGATGTAAGTATCTTTCTAGTTGTACGCTTTATGAAATTGATTAAGTTTCTTTTCTAGTTCTATTCATTATGTACAAGCATAATGATCAAACATCTTTTATTTGCATTATGATTCATTGAAGTATCTTTCCTTTATTAATTTCTTTATTAGTTATCATGCAAGTTTTCCTTTCAACTAGTTAGGTAAACTTTATAAACGAACATCCAAACTTAAACAAGTCACAGTGTTTCATTTTTACGGTACCTCTATGTCATGTTTATGGGTAATACCGTCATGTTGAACCACATACCTCATGCCTAACATAGCTGCAACAACGATGTCTGGGCATCGTCCCTCTAAATCGTTGGGGAGTAATAAGGGACATGTTGAAGCTAAATCTGCAGGAAGGGAACATTTCCTCAAATATCTCATTAAAAAGATTAACTGAAGGACGAGTCCATTGAAATAGTTGTATGAAGATTACCATGTGAATTTATAAGTATAGAGGCTAAAATGTTCATTTAGAAAACCTTTCAAACTATCAACACAAAATGGGGCTTATTAACAACATGAGTCTAACTCAGATATGACTTGTAAATTGTTAGATAGGGCAACTAGCCCAATCCAAAACCCTATCTTCCATATGCTCTCACCTCGCCTTCATAGATCTTGGTGATCATAAAGGACTAGGGAATCAAGAATGGACTTAGTCACGAAATTACCTAATTTGTCTTGAGGAAGTAAACTAGATTTCATGAGCAGACACCTGATAGGGATTCCTCCACACTAGGACTAATTGACAAACACCCATCTAGGTGTTTATGGTAGTGGACTAATTTCTATCCTTGTTTCACCTAAGTGGGTGGAAGCTGATGAAGAACTATCTAGGGTAGGGAATAACCCTAGAAAGGACTGGATACCTGCTCACAAGTGCATAAAACATAGTGCAAGATAGAACTGCATATTCACATACCCCAGTGTCAGTCGCATTCAGAGGGGGCCTTGATCCCATGGATACATGGTATTTAGGCAGTCTCAATGGAGAAGGATACCCCCAGTACTCAAGTCCCCCAGATATAGGGTGTTCTATAATTAACATTGTGATCTTAACTTTCTGTGTAGTGATTTATGAATCAAGTGTTAACATGAGATTGTCCATTTAGTTTTGTGCAAATGATAAGGATACCAGTCACTAGAGAAAAAGTAAGTTTCTAGAAATGAATGTAGGATGTAGTGAATAATGTAAGTTGTGTTGCTTAGTTCTTATATGTTATCATGTTAAATGTACTATCTCTCTTCACTAGATCAAGATTGGTGATCCTTTCAAGATTTGATGACCTTATAAAACTAAGTTCTAGTTGTCTAACCACAATAACATTTAGTGATCAATTCTTAAAATAATAGTAAAATTTCATGAATCTTCATTTCCTTCATCTATTAGATCAAAAATTTTAAATTCCTCGGTATTCTTGAATTCAAATTTTAGTATTATTTTAATAAGGAGTTGGGTCCCTACAAAATCAAACTACTCAATGACAAGAGAAATTAATGCTACTATTGTTGCTATAGGTATTTGCAATGTAAGATTGTAACAAATGATTGTTAAGGAAATGAACTCTAAGAATTACCTTGGTATTGATAACTTATCCTACCCTCCGAAGTATCACAAGTCAAATGAACTAAAACAACTTGAGAATCTAATTCATCTTGCATTCATGAAATAACTACTACAACAATATTAACATGCAAGAAAATAAAGTGAAGGACAGTTACCCTGAGTGGCCCTTGCTCAGGTGACTACCTCCTACTTTTAACTCAAATCTAATTCTCCAGATTGACACAATCATATTGATTCTAACTCATTCATTACATAGTCTTCTCAAATCACATAAAATCTTGTTGAACTATATTATTCATAAACTCATAAGAAAAATAACAACATTGTCTACATATAACTAGAAAAGATTTAGATAGTTATATCTGTGATAGAACAATCTACTTCAAACTTAAAACTTAACTAACAACTTAACTACCATGACCATTGAGCCATACATATAGGCACCTGGAAGTTTATTGCAATAGCTATCTTAACTGAAATCATAAAACCACCACTCCATACAAACCAGAGTGTGATAAATGCTAAACAACAATAACTAAAAAAAAAAGGAAAGAAGATTCCTAATAAAATTGGAACTCTTTGTTGAAATAGGGGAACGTGGACTAGTTGAATAGTCATGTTGGTCTTCTAGTTGCAACAAAATTCTTCTTCTTCCAATTATCTTTATTGATTTCCATCATGATGCATGATTATCTCCATCAAGTGTCTTCATGTCATGGTTGTTGCACTTAGTTGAGTTTGGAACCTTCACCGCTCTGCTATTTGGAAATGTTGTGGCTATGGGTTGCACCTTACAGTTGTTGTAGGCTACAATCCCTCTTCTTCAGCTGCAAGAGTTAGTCCACAAAATATCTACATAATACTAACAACCATAATCAACCAAAACATTCTCTACAATCCATACATTCACACACATAACATATAGTATTCATCATTTTATAATCATATTTCCATATACTTAATAACCAAGTTCAATTTTGCATAATGATCATAAGGGATAGCATAATTTAGAAATATGTAAAAGATAATGTCTAAGAATGTCTTTCAACTTGCATAAAACCATAAGAAAATAGGCTAATAACTAGGCTCATCAAGCCTTAAATAATTTATATCACACGTGCTAGAATCATAGTATTCAACAACCAACTCTATCTTTTAGGCGGTGGGTCAAATTTTACACAAGTAGTTTACAGTAAGTATTATAATCTTTAACTATTAGCATATCCTATATAGTTCTCTAGACTTTACAACTTAATACCTTAAGATAAATTAATAACAAGTATGTTGATCCTTAACCAAGAATTTGATGATTTTCAATGGCCGCCCAATAGTCCTTGATGCTTGCTACTATACATCTTTGATGGAGTCCTCAAGCAATCTCCACCCTTTTTTCCTATAAACACATTGGGGCAACAAAGATCACAAAGTTCATTACAATAGTCAAATATAATTATAGCCAAAAGAGATAATATTCATTCATCTTTATTGCAACTAGAGTTATTTATGAATTCTTTCTAGATTTAACTGTGTATCTTTTTTCATCGACATTTTGGATCACACTTAGTGGTCCATCATCAGGAAGAGGATCACTGAGTGTGATCTGAAATTTCAATGAAAAAAGACAGTTAAATCTAGAAAGCATTCATAATAACATTACAGACTATGGAAAACTCATGCCAACTACTAGAGATATTTATTTATTCATAGAATGCAAGAACATGTGTTAAACCAATTTATTATTAGAATGAAACCAAGTATCATGCCTAGTTTTCCTTCTATCCACCATTACAATGAGGTATTCAAATTCATAGAGGTTTTGATGAGGTGTGTGGCCATCAGAGGTCTCCAACCCATTTGAATGGTGCAAAGCTTCTACCATCTAGGAAATTTTGTAACTAATTTCTAGAACCAATCCAAGAAAATTAGGGAATCCACCACTTAGCCAATTTAGGAAAATTATGGCATCCACCACTCGGCCAATCTAGAACTCAATGCCACTAGATTGACCAACTAACACAGGCATAAGCATACACACAAGTCTCTAAACATCTAAGTAACAATTATAGTCAACATAGTTGGGGGGGCTATAACCACTCCAATGGGCCCAAAGCATGTGTCAACAAGGAAATATTCTTTTAAAAATAAACAATTAATTCCTTAATTTGTGCTTCAAGTGACCATTCCTTGTAGTGATTTTGATTTTTCTTTGAAATGTGATTCTAGTTAGAGCACACACCACTTTAATTTTGATTTGAACATTATTCCAAAAAGTGCATTAGATACATAACTCCTCTTTCATTGCTTGATTATTAAATTCTATATTAAAGATTAGTTAATATCTAAGCTATGCCAAAGTTAATGCACTTACTTTGTGTAAGAACAGGTCATGATTATTCTGAAAATAGAACACAACTAGTTTTTGAAGGACATCAATTATTAGGAAAATGTCCAATATGTAAATAGTTCACATTTATGGTTTGTTCTCTACTCATTTTTTTCTACCACACACAGTAAACAATTTATTTAGATTTAGATGTGGAACATATATTAAATACTATGTTAGAGGTGCTCAGAGATAGTTGTTATGAGGACATAGTCACATCATCTATCCTAGTCTAGGATAGGGCCACGTCATGTGGCCTATTCTACTTGATGCAACCTAGTTTTAGTGTTTTTCATGCATTCATCAAGTCTTAGTTTTTATTGAAAAGGTGTTGCATTGAAAAGTGTAATGAGGCTTGTAACTTTCAAGGCAAGAGAGGAAGACCAAAACTTGTATTGGACACAAGTCAAACACTTAGATAATGATATATAAGCTTGTAGACATGACATACAAAAGATGCAAGATGTAGAGATCTAATGGTTTATGTATGACACAAATATGTAGCTTTAGATGCTCTATAATTAGACATGTCCTTAGAGTGATTCTCATAAATACTTGATGTAAATATGTAGCCTTAGATGTGGATATCTGACTCATGGATTGAGCCTATATCCACATGAATGAATTGATTAGAAACTAATTGTTGGAAGTCACTTCTCTCAATCCTTTAATATCTAAATTTTAGTAAGCCTGACTAGTAATGTTTACAAACACCTTTCAAGAATCTACTGAATTAAGAGGATCATGTTATCCTTAGTCAAAACCCTAGGATGATTTATTCAATGACTTTAGAACAATGATTAAGGAAAGCAAGCAATTGTAGGCAATGGGCCCAGTATGAGTTCAAAAGCAAACAATTCTAAATTGGTATCACTTTAAATTCTTTGAACAAGATGTTCTTTCACATTCTAGTATGATTTTAAATGAAAGAATAAATGTATTTAAATGCAACAACATAATACATATATCAACACCAATGTGCACTAGGTTATCTCACAATGAGTAATAGGAGGATTTCACTAGGACTTATTTTGAATTTAAATTTTAAAAGTTTAGTGTTTGTATTTGTGATTGTAGAAATGACCTAGACCAAAACTACAACCATGGATTTGATCTAGGGTGATTTTTTTAAGGCCTTTAGATTACATAAGGTCCTTAAAAAGATAACATATAATCAAGATTTTGTTTTTACTTCCATTTTATAAAGAAAAATGTATACAACATTAGGGACAAAATTGTATACTAGTACCACTTATCTACTAGAAATAGATGACCAAAATATTAGGGTGTAAGTTAGTCATTGTGGACATACTATGAATATATTGTATGGATTGGTATTACAAATGGGAAGATTGTGTTTCTTTGGTAGATCCCATATACAATAAAACATATCATTTTAATCTTTACATAGGTCCCATTGAATATATTATATAAAAAAAATTAAATGTTGTATTTATTGGTAAAGCACATTAGACTATTTTGTTCCTACTTCAAAAATATTTTTTTATGTAACATTTAAATGTGCTAGTTTATTTATAGTTCATATTTGATCACATGATCTAGTATATAAGTGGTGTTAAGTTGTTCTATTAGGTAGACCATTAATATGGTTATTGTATTCAATGATTGTATAATTGTTTGGAGGTTGATCTTGGAGAACTTGATTACTTGTAACTAATTGACAACCATTAAGGTATTTATAGATACCACCAAGTTCACAAATATTTAAGAAACATAGAGATGTCAAGAGTGAATAGGTAAACTAAAGAGCAAATATTAGTAGAATACATATGACAAGTTTAGTACAAGTAGGACAAGTTTATAGTCAGATTATTCTTCCAGATCATTAGACTCATCCCTACATAGAATCAAGAGAATATTTTAATCCCAAGGTGATTGCCTATCTGTCATTTGTTGTTCCTAACCTTGAAGCTTATCAAATTTAGATCTTCATAAGTTTTTATATAAATTCATAATTATCAAGCAAAGTAAACTAGTTTTGTATTTACGTTCTTGCACATTTTAATTATTAATCTCAATATTCAAGTCAACTCAACTCCATAATTAGTCTAGGTTAGTGATGCTTAAATGTGTATGCATTTTATTTGATTATCTTAGACTAAGCTTTAGGAAACCTTGTTTTCTTATACATTTTTTATGAATTTAATAAATCCTATAAAACCTATGTAATTTAATGGAAATGGCTCAAATTTGGGAGACGATGAGTCACACATGGAAATGATTTAGATAACTTGTAGCCTTGATAGGATATTACAATTGAAGTAAAAATGTCTAACCTCAAATTAGACATAAGGACTTGATGAATGTATAGAGCAATAATAGGCCAGGGTCATTTAACCTTTTATCTATGCATGATCTTGTGTGGTGCTCCTCAAAAATATGGCTCATGGAATTTATGTGTAGGGTTCTACCACAATAATGGGTTACACTTTTTGGGACATCCTAATTTTTGCTAAAATCACATACTTTTAGATAATATAATGATTTAAACCTTGAAAAGTTTCATTTAAAGGATTTTAATTGAATAGGGTTGATCAAACCCCCTTAGATTCAAATCCCCTTGGATAGAACCCCTGGTTTTAAACCATACCTATAATGGAGTCTCCTCTACACCTATCAAAATGCTGATAGAAAAACACTTTTGATCTACCTTTTGGGGGATCAAATGAAATCATTTATAATTTATGTTTTGTAAGTATATATTCCTTATTATAAGCTTCCCAAAAAGTATAATTTTAAATATATTTAATTTGATTATTATATTTATTTTTTATTTCTTATGAATGTAGGTTTTTCACCGAACATCAAGTTCTCTGTTCTACACACATAGAAAATTAGTAAGTTAGTGAAAATAATTCTAAAAAATATCTATGCCCTAGGTATTGATGTCCTTGTTTCAACAAAAAAAAATTGAATTTTGATACATATGGAAAAATTTATGTTTTACAGAATACACCTATGTCTAAATTATAATTGGTTTGACTTCAAAACTTAAATAAAAAATATTCAACAAAACATTATTAAACCAAATGAATGCCCTATATATCGGTGTTACCAATCTAAATTCAAAAGAATCAAATTTTTATGCTTTGTAGAAAAAAGGTTATGTGCTACAAAATACACATCACTTTTAAAAAATGTTGTTTACTATTAAAAACTAGTTATCAAAGGAGACGCAAAAAAAATTTACAATTTAACTCCAAATTTTTTTTAAAATAAATATTAGAATCTACAAACAAAATCTCACAAATCACTAGTTCGCATCATCTTCAAATTCCTAATGGTTTAGTGGCTATAGGTGTTAGAAAGTGAAGATTTAATTCAAAATGTTGATTTCAATGTCAAGTTTGGCCAAAAAGTGTAACCCATTATTGTGTGATGACCCTGTAGATTTTTGAGCTTCAAATAAACTCACAATCAAGGATAAGTTTCCAATCCCTATGACTGATGAGTTAGATGAATTGCATGGGTCATATTTCTTCTCCAAACTAGATTTATGGTATGCCTAGTACTAGATCCATCTTTAAGAAGCATTCTAGACCATGTTCTAGACTCATAAGGGCCACTCAAGTTCCCAATTATGGATTTTGGCCTCACTAATGCCTTGTTTACATTCCAAATCCTCTTAGATATTTTCATTATTTCTTAGGAAATTCATTATGGTATTCCTTGATGACATCATCATCTACAAAATAAAATTGGATGAGAATCCCATTCACTTGGATCAAGACCTCCAATTTCTTTTATATAACTAGTTAAGTGCAAAAAGTGTTAGGATTGGGTGTTATAAACCTTACAAGTCATAGTGATGATGTCATTATTGAATATTCGCAAAATATTATAATGTTTGGTCCTAATGGAAAAGAATGCCACACATGAAGATAATCTTGAGATTCCTTTGTTGGCAATCTCTATCATGTGTCATTTGTCTTATTCAACAATTGTAAGATGTCATTGAAAGGGGATTACAAGTTAGACTAGTCAAGGTATCTTTAATTGTCTCATAATTTAGATGTTTGTAAGAGAAAATATTGCACCACCAAGGAGAACTTTTGACTTACATATGTTTCCCTTGGTCATAGGGGTCAATGGTCATCATCATGAGTTATAAATTCTAAGTGGGGAGGAGTTAATTTTGGAGAGGGGCACATGGGTTCAACTTGAACAAGATGGACCAAGGTTTGACTCATCATTTTGAGTCCATGGTTTTGGGAAAACATTTATTATTTCTAGGATCTCCTTTTCCTATATACCAAGAGATTGAAGTGGAGATTGTATGTTTGATTTTATGTAGGTTTATGCTGCCAAAGTTCCTCCAAAATGCAAAGTGTTGATCTTTAATTATACAATCTCCCAAGCCAATTTATCCAACTTTACATAGGTTTCTTGTGTATGTAGATGCAATTTTCCTCCTACACAAAAAACTTGTACAATTTTATGGCCTTCAATCTAACTACATCCAAGGATCTTTTTAATTCCTTTCTCTTATCAATGTCCTTACCATTTAAAACTCACACCACCTAACCACCATAGATGTTTGAGACAAGAAAATAAGCCAAAACATTTTTAAGAACCAAATAAAAAAGCTACATTATTGTAAATACTCCCAAGGCTATGCTCATATGTGATTTGCAGGCACCAAGAAAACACATCCACACAACCACCACAGGTTTAACTGGCATCTTAATGGTAAATTTTAGGGTGTCCTCAAGATAGCCAACATGGGCAAGAAGGTCAACCATGCACACATAATGATTAATTGTAGGTGTAATGCAATAAGAGTTACTAGCACAACATTGATCCTCTTAGATCTCATGCACCTCTCCTCCTCCAACACCACAAATGGAGGCATGTCGTAGAACCCATATTTCCTCTAACAACCTTTTTAAATTGTGCTTTGATGATTGCAAAATATCTATCATATTTTTAATTTCTAACACACTACAAATGACAACCTTTGCATCATTTTCATCTACACTTTATCCAATACTTCTTTTTATGTCTTCATACATCACAGAAAGAAGTCCTCCATTCCTCATAAAAGTAAAATTGAAAAGAGAAAAATAAAATCATTGACATCCACGAGACCAGACTTGTGGGATCAATTGGAACCTCCCAAATTGGTGCAGCCAACCAAGAAAGAAGTGGCATAGGGTCTACATCCCACCCTACAATAGTGGGCATAACCGGAGGGACTAACAAATCCTATTGAACAGCATGGATAGAGCCCGCATGAGGCATCACAACAATAGGAACTGCAGCAATAGTAGGCTCTCCCACTGAGCATTAGTAGTATCTACACCCAATTGATCTACACCAAGAGAAACATCAGGAGTATAGTCAAGCTGAGTGTCATGTCCCTTTTTCTAGAGTGGTCACCATGTTTGTACTTTCCAGTGGAGTCAAGGTCAGGTTCCATTATTGGGGCTATCATTTCACTTCACAGGATGTATGGATGCCATCATACTTGGCTTGAGATCGAGCTTCACATGTATGGATGCCATCACATTACTTTTGGTTGCCTTCTATTAGATACTCAGAGCTTATCTCAATCCATTTACCTTGATCTAAGATACATCTTTCACATTGAGGCTGACTTGGAACCTTGTCTTCATGAGACTTCTTTCCTTTGGATGACCGAGTTGGCTCTACCTTGCCTTCTATTCATCATGATATGGGCACCACCTCCTTCTTGGCTGACTTGTATGTTGTTTAAGCTTCCCACTGGCATTGGGCCGACTTCCCCAAGAAAGGACAGCAATTGCTTTAGTTGGCACCTCATTCTAATTGGAAGAACTCTCTCAACATGGCCGACCTACCTTGACATATGCATCATTCCACTTGGGCTGACTTGCTTGAGTTTTATTGTTAACACCTAGGCACCAAAATGAGCTAGCTGACCAGCATTAAAGAGGATAGTGAAGACATGTATAAAAAGAAGACTTGGAGTTTCCATTTGGTATGATCTCACCAACTCGTCTTATTTTGATTTTCACAGTGCAGATTGGATTGATTCCTTTTAGTAGCATTGAGGAGATGGCCCCTCATTCGTGAATGGTGATGACCCCATTCATATCAACCAGGAGCAGAGAATTATATCAGCTTTGAAGAAGCATCTTACTTGGATAAATTGTGTAATCAGCTTGAAGAAGCATCAATACTCATTGCACTATCTTGATCAGATCCGAGACAACCATTGAAAACACCCATTTGTGAGCTACAATGGCATAAGGAAGGCATAAAACTAACCCTAAGGAGAAGTGAATCACTCTTGGAGACCAGTGACAGTCTTATAGGACATTTTTGGAGGCAGTGAAACCCTTTTTAGGGTCCACAAACCCACTTGAAGTACAGCGAGTCATCTATTTAAGGAGTAGAAATAAAACACATTCAACTCATATTTCATTCTGTATTAGCACTAAGATAATCATTCCATGATATATTTGCCCCTTTGAATGTAACCTTGGATATTACCAACATTAAATCTATTCATTTTCAGTCTCTATTCTTTGGTGAAAACTCTTTATACTTGATCATTGTGTTACAATTGTGGATGAATCTGAGTTAGGAACATCACAATGGTATCAGAGCCAAAGGTCTTGCTAGCCTATGGGTTTCTGAGAGATCATCTGCAGACATGGAAGATAGAAGACATGGCGGCACACCTAAAGAGAGTGTGGAGCAAATATGTGTTGTTATATGGAGCCTAATCAGACTCGGAGGTTATATTTACCCCAATTTTATCGGCGCGGTTTCCCCCCAAATTCCTATGGGGTCAAGGGGCAGCGCCCCCAAGATAGGGTCAAGGGGCAGCAACCAAACACAATCTCACACGGTTTTTTATTATTTTATAATGCACCGGGAGTTAATTTTTTTTTAATTGACCGACATAAGAAAACCCTATTTTGTAACCAACAAAAAGCTTGATAAAAAGCGGCTAAGGGTTAGGGTTTTGATATATTGTATTGTAGCATTTGCAGCAGTATTGAGTTGTAGGGATTGCTGATTGTAATCAGTTTTATTTACTGGATAATAATATTTGACTCTCTGTTTGGTGGATGTAGCCCGAGTTTGGGTGAACCACGTTAAAACTTGTCTCTCGCTATTATTATTTCTATGTATTTCCATTTCTCTGTTTAATCTTTATTTGCATTTAATTGATATCTTCTGCCGGCTAACCCTAACAAGTGGTATCAGAGCAGGTTGTGTTCGATTATCGTCTGCAGGAAAGTCTCAGGTTGAGTGGGAGCAATGGCGGACGAGGGTAAAATCAAGGTTGATAAATTCAATGGGCAGAACTATCAGTTATGGAAGATGCAGATGGAGGATTACCTCTATCAAAAGGATTTATGGAGGCCGTTGGAAGGAGTAGCCAAGAAACCGGCAACAATGTCTGATGAGGATTGGAATCTTCTTGACAGAAAGGCACTAGGAACCATTCGGTTGTGCTTGGCACCGTCGGTGGCATTCAATATAACAGAAGCGAAGACAACAGATGGTCTGATGAAAGCTTTGGCAAAATTGTATGAAAAACCCTCAGCCTCAAATAAGGTATTTCTCATGAAGCAGTTGTTTAATTTGAAAATGGTTGAAGGTGGATCTGTGACAGGTCATTTAAATGAATTTAATATGATTGTCAGTCAATTGACTTCTGTAAATGTAAAATTTGATGAAGAAGTTAGAGCTCTCTTGATATTATGTTCATTGCCTGAAAGCTGGGATAGTTTGGTAATGGCGGTTAGTAACTCTGTTTCTGGTTCAAATACCCTAAAATTTGATGATGTTGTTGGTGTTATTCTGAGTGAGAAAATTCGTAAGAAAAGCTCAGGTGGATCCAAATCAGGCAGTGTTTTGAGTGCAGAAAGTAGGGGCAGATCAAAGGAGAGAGGAAAAGGTTCTGGAGGTCATGGGAAGTCACGAGGAAAATCAAAGGACAAAAGATCCCAAACCAGAGGACAGAAGGATTGCTAGTATTGTGGAAAACTAGGTCATCTGAAGAAAGATTGCTGGTCTCGGAAGAATAAAGAAGGAGACAAACAAGAAGGCAATAAGGAAGCAAATGTGGTAAGCAATAAGTCTGAAGATGATGCTTTGATTCTTTCCCTAGATAATGCTGATGATTCATGGGTTTTAGATTCAGGGGCCTCATTTCATGCTACGCCCCATAGAAGTTATTTCCTTGATTATGTCCAAGGGGATTTTGGGCTAGTTTATTTGGGAGATAACGAACCCTGTCAGATTGTTGGAAAGGGAAGAATCAAGATTAAGTTGCAGAATGGGAATCATTGGCTACTACAAGAGGTAAGGCATGTTCCAAGGCTCAGTAGGAATTTAATTTCAGCGGGGCAGCTAACTGAACAAGGTTGCACTGTTACATTTACTGATAAAAATTGGAAGGTTTCAAAAGGTGCCTTAGTAGTAGCAAAAGGTGTGAAAGTAGACACCTTATATCTTTGTACAGGTCATACTGTTCCTTCTACTTTAGCTGTTACAGAGAAAAAATAAACAGGTTCAGGAACAGTTGCTGCAGGTTTGCAGGAAGAGACTGGAAAAGTTGCTGCAGGTTCTGAGACAACACTGTGGCATAACAGACTTGGGCATATGAGTGAAAAAGGTATGAAGGTACTTCATTCTAAGAAAGTTTTACCAGGTCTGAAATGTATTAATATGGATTTCTGTGAAAGTTGTGTGTATGGAAAACAAAAGAGACTCAGTTTTCTCAAGGATGGGAAGCAAAAGAAAAATGAAAAATTGGAGCTTGTGCATACAGATGTATGGGGACCAGCTCAGGTATCTTCTCTCGGTGGCTCTCAGTATTATGTTACATTCATAGATGATGCAACTAGGAAGGTCTGGATTTATTTCCTTAGACAGAAATCTGATGTATTTGAAACATTTAAGAAATGGAGAAGCTTGGTTGAGAATGAGACGGGTAAAAGATTAAAATGTCTCAAATCTGATAATGGCGGTGAGTATTGCAGCAAAGAATTTGAAGATTATTGTTCCCTTAATGGAATTCGCAGGCAGAAAACGGTTCCAGGGACTCCACAGGAAAATGGAGTGGCTGAACGCATGAATAGGACAATAATGGAGTGTGCAAGGACCATGAGATTGCATGCTGGGCTACCTTTAAACATGTGGGCAGAGGCTGTCAACACTACTGTATATTTAATTAACAGAGGTCCTTCAGTTCCTTTAGGCTGTGGTATTCCAGAGGAAGCATGGACAGGCAAGAAGGTGAGTTATTCTTTTCTGAAAACCTTCAGCTGTGAAGCATTTGCACATATAGATTCTGAAAATAGAACCAAGCTGGATGCGAAATCAAAAAATGTACCTTCGTTGGATATGGCATTGATGAATTTGGTTATAGGCTTTGGGATTTTGAAAATCAAAAAATTGTGAGAAGCAGGGATGTTATATTCAATGAGAAGGTGTTGTACAAAGATCAGTTGCAGCAGCATGAGAAGAAAGAAAAGGATTATGTGGTGCTGGACGATACTCCAAATAGTGATGTTCCAGTGGTTCCTCATGCTCTGCAATAGCAACCAGAAATACCACAAACTCCAGTGAATGTTAGACGGTCAACAAGGATCAGCAGACCTCCTGAAAGGTTTTCTCCCTCTTTGTATTCTATTTTGTTAACAGATGCTGGTGAACCCGAAGGGTATGATGAAGCTATGCAGGTGGATACACAGGTTCAGTGGGAGCTTGCAATGAAAGGAGAAATGGACTCCTTGCTGAAAAATCAGACTTGGAATTATGCACGTTACCTATAGGTAAAAAGGCTTTACCAAATAAATGGGTTTACAGGCTGAAAGAGGAAGATGGAGGTAAGAAAAGATTTAAGGCCAGGTTAGTTGTAAAAGGATTTGCACAGAAAAAGGGCATTGATTTTGATGAGATATTTTCTCCGGTTGTCAAGATGACTTCTATTCGTACTGTTTTAAGTATTGTGGCTACTGAAGATTTACATTTGGAATAGCTAGATGTTAAAACTACCTTTCTCCATGGTGATTTGGAGGAGGAGATCTATATGGAACAGCCCCAAGGATTTGAGGTCAAAGGTAAGGAGAAACTAGTGTGCAGATTGAAGAAGAGTTTGTATGGCCTGAAACAAGCACCTCGGCAATGGTATTTGAAATTTGATAGTTTTATGGCTGAGCAAGGCTACAGTAGGTGTAATTCTGACCATTGTGTTTATTTTAAGAGGTTCGATAATGACAGCTACATTATTTTATGTTTATATGTTGATGACATGCTTGTAGCTGGGTCTAACATGGATCACATAAGAGAGTTAAAACAGCAGTTGGCCCAATCATTTGATATGAAGGATTTGGGGGCAGCAAAACAAATCCTTGGTATGAAAATTTGCAGAGATAGGCTGAACAGAAAATTGACTCTATCTCAGGCTGCTTATGTTGAAAAGGTGTTGCAGAGATTCCACATGGAGAATGCAAAAGCTGTCAGCACACCTTTGCCTAGTCATTTGAAATTGACTAAGGACATGTGTCCTAAGACACAAGAGGAGGAAGAGAAAATGTCCAAGGTACCATATGCTTCAGCTGTAGGCAGTTTAATGTATGCCATGGTATGCACGAGACCGGATATTACACATGCTGTAGGAGTCGTTAGCAGGTATATGAGTCATCCCAGATTAGAGCATTGGAATGCGGTAGAATGGATTCTCAGGTATTTGAGAGGTACATCCAATAAACACTTATGTTTTGGGGGCTCTAATACTGATTTAGTAGGTTATGTAGACTCAGATTTGGTAGGAGATATTGATACCCAGCGGAGTACTACAGGTTATGTCTTTACTGTAGGTGGAACAGGGGTAAGTTGGATTTCCAGGTTGCAAAAGGTGGTTGCTTTATCCACCACAGAGGCAGAATATGTAGCTGCAACAGAGGCAAGCAAGGAGATGATATGGCTGCAATCTTTCATGAATGAATTAGGCACACAACAGGTTAACCGTTATTTGTTTACAGACAACCAGAGTGCCATACATCTTGCCAAGAATTTTGCCTTGCATTCAAAGACCAAACATATACAGTTGAGGTATCACTTCATTCGGTCGGTGTTGGATGATGGACAGTTACAGCTGGCAAAGATACGTACAGATGACAATCCAGCAGATATGTTTACAAAGGCAGTGACAAGGGAGAAGCTGAGCTCCTCTTCAGCTTCGGTTGGTCTTCTAGACTGAACACAACAAAAATAGAACAGCAGAGTCCAGGGTGCTTATTTCCAGTGGGAGCTATAGGGTCAGTGGTGTTATGATCAGTCTCCAAGTGGGAGATGATATGGTGTGGAGTCTGATCAGTCTCCAAGTGGGAGATTGTTGTTATATGGAGCCTAATCAGACTCGAAGGTTATATTTACCCCACTTTTATCGGCGCAGTTTCCCCCCAAATTCCTACGGGGTCAAGGAGCAGCGCCCCTTGCGGGGGTTTGGGGGCAGCGCCCCCAAGACGGGGTCAAGGGGCAGTAACCAGACACAATCTCACACGGTTTTTTATTATTTTATAATGCACCGGGAGTTAATTTTTTTTTTCATTGACCGACATAAGAAAACCCTATTTTGTAACCGACAAAAAGCTTGATAAAAAGTGGCTAAGGGTTAGGGTTTTGATATATTGTATTGTAGCATTTGCAGCAGTATTGAGTTGCAGGGATTGCTGATTGTAATCGGTTTTATTTACTGGATAATAATATTAGACTCTCTGTTTGGTGGATGTAGCCCGAGTTTGGGTGAACCACGTTAAAACTTGTCTCTCGCTATTATTATTTCTATGTATTTCCATTTCTCTGTTTAATCTTTATTTGCATTTAATTGATATCTTCTGCCGGCTAACCCTAACAATATGGTGGGATCTTATGAGGTCTGAAGAGAAGCTTGAGAGGATGTGCAGAACTTGGATGAACAAGACAAACAACAATCTAGACTTATACAGGCCATAGGAAAGTATTCATGATACCAAGACACCAACAAGATGGCATGGAGAGGATGTACCCTTAGTACTCAGATTGAGTGAAGAATTTCATAATCTGCCCTAGTGTGTCAAGGACAAAGTATCCTTCAAGACATTCATAGATATACACCCTACAAATGCATTCAAGACTGAATATGCAATAGAGAAATATCACAAGATAGTTGATGACCTGTTTGCATAGGAGGTTGTTAGGAATCTTCATGAGGAGTTTGAAGAACAAGCTTCCAGCCTTGAAGAAGACACAGACCCAATTCACCACATGAGGACAAGGTTGAAGAAGTATCACAAGATGAAGCAAACTTATCCATTGAAGGCCGAGGTGAAGAACAAGTACAAAGTGAAGACCAACTAGCCATGATTAAAGAAGAATCAAAAATTCTCTTAGGTGACAACCTAAGCTATTCAAATGGGGTTGTTCATGAGCACAAGGCATCACATGCTAGCAAGGATCAAGGTATGATTTCAGATAGCATGATTGCTCAAGCATTAACAAGGCTTGATGACACTCACATGGCTCTTGAAGACTACATATGGGAGGCACAAAAGATGGAAAGACAAAATGGTGTTCATAATGAAAGTTCTCATGTATGGTTATGGTCTATAAAAAAGGCAATTGAAAAGATAAAGGGGGATTACTTACACTTGCTCAAGGATAGAGATCAAGCCACCAAGATGATTGAAGAAAAGAACATAGAAATTGGTGATCTTTATACACAACTCAGCATGGCATATTGCTCATCAACCAACTTGGGAAATCTTAAGGAAGAAGAAGAATCAACACTTGAAGATGTTCAAAAACACATGGGGGATCATATGGTAGTAGATTCTACTCACTACTTTGATGGGGATCCCTTGCCCAAGTTTAATGATGATTTGGCCTTCATTCATGCTAAGAAGGGAACTAATTTGGAGTAGCGTGATCATGGTCATAAGTCAGAAATATCAAAGGGAGATGATGGGACTCACGGGCTTCATCCTTTAGAGGTGAATGAAGAGAAAGTAATCCATGCATTGTTGAGGATAGATTCTACTCAAAGGAAAATTGAAGACCTCTTGTGGACATTCCCACTTGAGGAAGGTGCAGATGAGGTGGCAAGAAGAATTTCTCATACACCTTTGCATTCATCTAAAGAAACTTTGGAACTGAATAGGAAAAACTACTTGCAATCACTCCAAGATAGGGACATAGCTAGGAAGGTTGTTGATCTTTCTCTACAACTGAGAATACTTCACTAATCAAAGAACAAATCAGAAAATCAAACCTTTTGGCCAAAAAGAGATGAAGAATTTGAAATATTCCAAGGTGATTCCAAGGTTGAAGAAAAGAACAAAATAGTTGAGGACACATCAGCCATGATGGGTAAAGAGAATTCAAGTTGTTATGAAGAGTATAATCAGTCATACATAGAAAAGTCCAGCTATGAGAGATGCACTCTACATGAAGAAGAAAATACAGGTGAAGAAAAAAGGTCTGATTGTAATTATGGTGTTCTACCTCTTCACAACATGACAACCAAAAGGATCAGCCTAGAGGAAAATGATTCTCATGGGAAGGCTCATGATGGACCAGTACAAAATGACATGGAAGACTACACTTTGAGGTGGTATGACATTATAACTGATTGGTTTGATGACAACTCTACAAATTGGCAAGCTCACGAGATATCAGTTACCACACATGAGGAAAAGAATATGAATGGACTCTCCAATGTTGGCACTCTCAATTTGGGAGTTGAACATGAGCATTTTGTAAGTAAGTTCAGTCATAATAATTCTAATTTCTTATATCAAACCTAGGTAGATGTACATAGGACTCAAGTCTTGTGCAACAAGTGGATGCAAAGAGCAAAGGAAGCAAGGTTAGTGGCTGCCAAGGCAAGACAACACCTCTATGAGGTCAAGGCAAAGTGTGAACAGCTAAACCAAGCAAGAAGATGAAGTGAAGTATACCTGAGATCTTTGTTCCTCCCTGAGGAAGAGTCCATGGAAACAAGAAGGCATGAAGATGATGCAGATTTGATTGGGCAAGTCAAAAGGTATGGTTCAAAAATTATTGCTTTTGATCCATATCATGAGTTGTTCATTCAAACAACAGAAGAGTTCAAAGATATAGAGTTGAATGATCCTATGGAACCACTCTTCCATCCTATTGATTCTTTGGTAGCCTTGGAGGCTACCTCATATTAGGGTCCATTGAAGGATGACACCAAGGTATGGGCATTAGAGGCTACAATTAGTGGATCAGCCACTCACATCAAGATTTCACTTGCCCTATATTTTTCTATGGAGACTCGTGTATTGGAAGAGTACACTTTAGAGGTATGTGTGACACTTGCACCAAGGTATGAGGTTGTTCTTATCTCTACTTTCAAGGTGTTAGGGTTTGGAGTAGGGGGTATGTGTGATGCCCTAGCACATGATGTTGATTGGTACACTTTGGAGATTGTTTCCAGTCAAGAGTCAGCTGTCTTGATTCACACTAAGACACCTATATTGAGGGTTTTTCACATTGACATGAGGTTGATGGAAGTTTGGATTAATGATCATACTACAGGATGTATTTTCCTCTTCATATTTGACTGGATGATTTGGGATTTAGGTGGTGGCATGATTGGCATACTATTTCATTGGAGTGTTGATGAGCATATCAGAATGGTACAATGGAAGTATCACATTCTTCATCACACTCTTGGTTGGACCTGCCTTTATCTCTCAGGAGGTGGCACCTTAGGAGCATTGGAGGTCATTGTATTTGTGGTTGCAAGCATGCTTCATGGAGGATGCAACCACCAGTGGGTTTGGAGATCAGTGTCCAGACATGTGAGAAGATGGAGGTACTTGTCACTTGACGTTATCTCACAATATTCACACTTGTCATTGCTTGAGAACAAGCAATTCCTGAGATGGGAGGACTGTTATATCCCCACTCTGGGAATGGTCACTTATGGTCTCCGACTCACATTTTATCTCACTACGGGATAGTTTGAGGGTCTCATGAGCTGTGGAGATAGAGTATCATCTAGGCATATTGTTTTCGGTGTATTATCTTCTCTGGAGGCATTCCCTTGAAGATCTTGTCACAGGAGTTTGAGGCCAAGGCTTGAGCTTCACACACACATGGATGTCATCGCTTCATGGAACCTAGTTTGGATGATTGATTTTCTCCAGAGCATCACCTGGTTTCACATTGGCATTTGAATTTCATCATTTGGATACTTTGCAGCAGTACACGTTTGGTGCTTTGGAGATTCCATCGTTAGGGTTTCTAGGGTGATCATGGGGTTCACTACTGTGCATATGGCATCATTGGGACATGGTCAATTTGATGAGAACTTTCAGCATACACACTTGTCATTGCTTGAGGACAAGCAATTTTGGGAGGGGAGGACTGTCATGTCCCTTTTTCTAGAGTGGTCACCATGTTTGTACTTTCCAGTGGATTCAAGGTCAGGTTCCATAATTGGGGCTATCATTTCACTTCACAGGACATATGGATGCCATCATACTTGGCTTGGGATCAAGCTTCACATGTATGGATGCCATCACATTAGTTTTGGTTTCCTTCTATTGGACACTCAAATCTTATCTCAATCCATTTACCCTGATCTAAGGTACATCTTTCACATTGAGACTGACTTGGATCTTTCTCTTGATGAGACTTCTTTCCTTTAGATGGCCGACTTGGCTCTACCTTGCCTTCTATTCATCATGACATGGGCGCCACCTCCTTGGCTGGCTTGTATGTTGTTTAAGCTTCCCACTAGCATTGGGCCAACTTCCCTAAGAAAGGACAGCAATTACTTTAGCTGGCACCTCATTCTAATTGGAGGACCTCTCTCAACATGTCTGACCTACCTTGACATATGCATCATTCCACTTGGGCCGACTTGCTTGAGTTTTATTGTTAACACCTAGGTGCCAAAATGAGCTAGCCGACCAGCATTGAAGAGGATAGTCAAGACATGTATAAAATGAAGACTTGGAGCTTCCATTTGGCATGATCTCACCAACTCATCTTATTCTAATTTTTACAGAGCATATTGGATTTGATTCCTTTTAGTAGCACTGGGGAGATGGCCCCTCATTCATGAATGGTGACATCTAACCCCATTCATATCATCTAGGAGCAGATAATTATATCATCTTTGAAGAAGCATCTTACTTTAATAAATTGTGTAATCAAATTGAAGAAGCATCAACACTCATTGCATTGTCTTGATCAGATTTGAGACAACCATTGAAAACACCCATTTGTGAGCTACAATGGCATAAGGAAGGTATAAAACTAACCCTAAGGAGCAGCGAATCATTCTTGGAGACTAGCGACAGTCTTAGAGGACATTTTTGGAGGCAGTGAACCCCCTTTAAGGGTCTACAAATTGACTTGAAGTGCAGCAAAGGTTTAAGGAGTAGAAATAGAACACATTCAAGTTAGATTTCATTCTATATCAGTACTAAGATAATCATTCCATGATATATTTTCCCCTTTGAATGTAATCTTGGATATTACCAACATTAAATCTATTCATTTTCAGTCTCTATTCTTTGGTGAAAACTCTTTATACTAAGCAACCTCCTCTGCAATAGCTTCTCAAAATTTGAACAACTTCACTCAAACACAGTAAAACTTTGCAGCTCCAGTGAGCATTACTAATTGAACTCTTCCTGCAATAAATCTTAAAAAAGTCCAAGTGCTCACACACCTCATTCACAACCTTCTCAAAATGCTATCATCTACCTAGGCACTCCTATGATGAAGTCATGCCCAGTCTAGCTCTGATACCATGATAAAATATTGAGAAAAATATGAACAGAACAAATGCAACATGTATTTTATTGATCAAAGAGATTACAATTTTATAATAGGAGAGGAACTCAACAACTCCCTATAAATCTGGAATCTAACATGATAGCTAACTCAGATTTATTGACACCTAACTAAAACTAATTGACACAACTAAAACTCTTAATGACACCACAAAAGTAAACTTTCAGCACATACACTCTTACAGTTATTCATTAATCTCTAACATCCATACCCTATTCCAAAGCTCCCATTTGGCACAGGATGGGAGGATGTTGACAAAGGTTGTAGAGTCTAGCTTTATGCCTACCAATTGCATTTGTTTGAAAGTTTCTAAATCCTTTTCAACAAATCCATATTGTGAATACCCTGCAATCGAGGCAATCCATGTGAAGACATTTCTTTGAGGTATTCTATCAAACAGCTCACACATTTTGCATATCCTGTAGTCATGGCATTCCATGAGATGATATCTCTTTGAGGCATTCTATCAAATAGTTCACATGCCTTGTCTATGCTCCTACATTTTGCATACATGTCTACCAGGGCAGTTACAATTACAACATCTAACAAAATTCCTCTATCCTTTATCCTGTGGTGGATGTCCATATCCTGTTATAAAGCTCCCATTTTGTTACAGGCAGGGAGGATGCAGAATCTAGATTTACACCTACCAATTGCATTTTCTTGAAAGTTTCTAAAGCCTTTTCAACAAACCCATTTTGCGTATATCTTGCAACCATAGCAATCGAGGAGACCACATATGATAGTTCGTGTGACTTGTTTATGCTTCCACCTTTTGAATGCATCGCTCATTTAATCATTTGGGTGGGAGACAATTTCAATTTGATTGGGCAGGAGAATGTTAAATAAAAACTGAAGTTCTCCAAACTGTGACTACAAAAACACCAAACCGTGACTGCTGAAATGGAAAATAGAAATGGAGAGTGGGAATGGACGGAAGTTGAAGGGGTCACGTTGCCACATCAACGATCAGTGATTAGAGTGTGTTGTTTAAGTCCAGTGGCTCCAAATAGGGGTGGTGAGACCGACCAAACTAGAGCATTAAACCAAGCTTGATAGGGGCCAAAATGAGTTGAGTCTTGATCATAGCACAAATCCAATGAATAGGGAATGATGGATCTTTAGGGCTGAAGGGTGATCAAGTAGGAATGGAGTTGAAAAGAGTTTGAGAATCGAGCCTGGCCAAGGGATGAAGATGTTTGAAGGCCGTGGTTAGACAAAAATGAAGATTGGGCTAGAAATTTGAATCCAAGCAAAGACAAGTTGGAAACAACATAGAATGAACCTGGAAAGCCCATATTGAATGCTCGAGAAAACCCAGGTCATGGCCAAAGAGACTGATATAGGTCCAAAAAACCAAGTAAAATGACTAGACAAGCAGGGTCGAGTGGCATGAAATGTGTGGAGAGGACCAGCATGGTCGAGAAACCATGAAATTCTTGTCAAATGATGCATAGTGGGCCGAAAAGGACCAAGACATGCTCGGGATTGGTGTTGGCTAAGTGAGAATGCATGCGAGGGGCCGAAGACCAACAAGGAAATTGATGAGTCAAATCTTGTGTAGTGGCTTGAAATGGTATGTCGAGGTCCTTACAAAGCACATGACGAACATGAGGCATGATCATTCCCTTAAATACCAATGCACAAAGAGCACCTAAGATGGATCTTGCAACTACAGATGAGGACCAAGGAAGGGCCTAAGAAAAGGTCTAGAGTCACACAAAAGGGTGCCCAATATTGGGAAAAGATCTCCAAAGATGATTGAGATGAGGGAACCTGAAAGGGACTGATGTAGCTAAACTTTGAGCGCAAATATTGTACGTTGAGGAGAAGTTGATAGGGAAAAAATGGTTTGAGGAGCCCAAAACAAGGCAGAATAGTCCAAACACTTTGATTAAGCCAAGAATGCCTTGCCAAGGCTAGAAAGGCCTAAATGAAGAACCATGGGGCCTGGGAACAAAAACTAGACCAGTGGGTCCAAAAACTAGACCAGAGGGCCGAGTTGTCCCAGAAGGGGATGTAGACTATCTCGAAAGTGGCCTCTCTATCCTGAAATAGGATAGAGTGTCTTGGAAGGGCTGAGGGGGCATGGAAACCTTAAATGACCTACAAACTAAAATTTTTGATCACACACAACCAAAATATGATAGGGGAAAATATGGCCCTCTACTAATTTTTTTAACAAAAATCGTACTATTCAAGCACGAGGGAAATTTTTTTTGTAAAAAATTGAAGTTACCAAAAATGCCCATTGAAAGGCTATTCTTTGTTTCTCAAGCCTTCTAGACTTAATGACGAAGTTTGTTTGGCTCTACGATACTCTGATGATAGAGCTAAGTGTTGGAGTCACCTTGATGCGGAAAGGGACATGCATTTATGGCTCTGATATCATGTTACAGCAACCAAGATCAGAATGTGTGTAATAGCCTTCCACTAGTGAAAAAAAATAAGCACAATAAGATATCTATTGAATATAAAATGAGAGTGAAAAATATACAAACAAGACTTGCATAAATGGGCAAGGATGAGGAGGTGAGATGGTCAAATTGTTACATCCCCAATTTTTGTCTTGCTATACTTTTACTTTTACTTGGACATAAGTAAATATATTATGATGTTTAGATTAACTTCAATGAATGATATAGATTATATTGAATGTATTTAATAGAATTATGGAAATGAATATTTTATTGTTGATTTAATATTGCATTATGAGATTTGGTTTATTATTTGAATAATGATGCACTGATCATAATTTGCTGGTTACAAGTTTGATACAAGATTACAGGTTTTCAAATGACTCTCAGAGAAAAGAAAGAGAGAGTATCTTTCTGTTGTACCCAACCAAAATTTTTGCTTCATTAAGGCATTTTGATACAAGTCTAGAAAATTTTTCGTCAAAAAGTCAAAAAAGCAAAATTTCTAAAAATAGATGTCGAGTTAGGTTTTCTAGGTTTCTTGAGATATGGATGTTGGCAAAACTTTCTAAAAATAGAATGTCCAAATCAGGTGTCGCGCTCAATTCTCATTGGTCGATTTTGCTTCACGATCGGCGCGGTTCAGATGGAATCTTCAAACGACCAAGTTTTCTCTACTGGGTCATTTTTGCTTTTTCACAAGGTGAAGCATGAGCTCGAAAGTCATCAACATAGAAAATTTCACCTGCCAGAATTCTTCGACGAGTTTCCAACATTGTTTCAACGATGCAAAACTGACAAACGGTTGTTGACTAGACGATGCATGCAAAACGATGCAAGATGGTTCCAAGGTGAATTGAAAAGTTGGGAAATCATAAATTTGGCTAAGTCTGGTGAAATTTGGCACCACTAGAGGCTTGGGGTGCCCATCTACTCCTGTGGTAGTTTTTTTTCACATTTTTCAAGAAACGTTGAAAATGCTTCCGTCAGCTCTTTTCCAGTTGGTCAAACTTGGTCAAACTTAGTCAAAAGTCATTCAAAGACAGGATTTCATCACAAATATGTTTAGACTACTCAAATCACCCTCCGTCCCACCTCAACAGTCGTCAAAATGACCAAAATCAAAGATCAAACAGGGGTCGTGGGCACAGAAATCGAGAAAAGGTACAAAATTGAAAATTTTTGAAAAATTTTCTAAGTGTTGACAAACCAGGCACCCCAGGAGGTTTGGGGTACCCAAAATCTCTAGAGTTAGATTATTTTTTATGCTTGTCTTGAAAAACGTGAATCTCCTTCCGTTAGCCCGGTTCGGTTCAGTATTGATCAGTTTGGCATAGTTTTTGAGGCAAACAGAAGATACAATCAGCTCAGTTTTCATTAGGCTTGCATATTTTCCAGATCATCAGGCTCATTTTCATCCCAATTGATAGAAATTGACAACCAAATAGGGGTCCTGTGCCTCCGGAACGCGCACGCAAACCAAGAAATTGGAAAAATTAAAAAAAATCAAAAAAATGGCTAAGTGTTGGGAAACCAGGCGCCCCAGGAGGCTTGGGGCACCCAACTTGAGCAGTGTTAGAATATTTTTATGTTTTCAATGTTTTTTGACATGCTTTGTTACCAATCTTCACCCGTTGGCAGTTTCCGTGAGGTCAAACTTGGTCAAACGATGTCAGATTGTCGAACGGAGGCAGGGGATGGAATCTCATTTGATCAATCTCCAAAATGTCAAGATTAGTCATCTTTTTCAATTAATGATGAAAATTTTCTGCCTTGTTAAAGTCGGAGACAGGTATATTTGAGTCAAAACGAGTGTTGAAGTGTCGAAAATGAAGAAAATTTTGTTAGCACTCCTTTCCACTCGCATGTTCGATGACATCATCAAAGAAGATATTTTTTCTCATCTTGCACATGAAGCCATAGGCCCCTACAAAATAGGGATTCTTCGTATTCGAAGACATCCACTTGGATTTATGCTTTAAAAGATGCTTTCTTCATGGATGAGGGTGAAGTTTTCTTCTCACACAAATAAAGCTGCTTTTTCGACCAAAAGATTTATAAAGACAAGCTTTGGGCTTCTTTATTTCATTAACTTTTGCAAGTTGCATCCAGAGGAAAGATTTTATTTTTCTTTCAACGAAGATTCGAAGACCGAAACCAGGTGCTTTTTCAATGTTCTTCATAGATTCGGGTTGAGGAAGAAGAGAGGCTTGCTTTTTCAGGGTCCTTGTTTCAAGTAGATCATTTTTCAGAAATCTGACCAGAGCTTTTTCAGTTTTCATTGAGATGGGTCCATCCAGATTATCATCCTCTTGAAGATTGGGAGTTGTGCTTTTTTTTTCAGGAAAATACTTTTTTCCTGCTTTTTTGGGAAAATATCTGCTTTTTCAAAATTTGACAATCTGGGTTACTTAGAAACAGAATTATCTACAAAACCCATGTGCCAGCTTTTTTGGCTCACACTTTGCTTTTTCTAAAAATCAGCAAATAATTTTCAGCCATCCGTCCAATACTTTTTCCAACATAGGCGTGTTCACAGTCGATTTTCAAATCTTCCAATATGCAGTACTCTCTAACACAAATTAGGCACAAAACAACATTGGTTCAAAATTACCTGAAAACTTGTGAAACAGACTTGCATAAAGTACTTCTAGTAATCAATTTACACTCCTTGGAGGATGCAGGAAATAATGCTATCAGGAATCTTGGGCACTCAGGTTTGCTTGCAGCGGCATCCTTTCCTATCACCGTGCAAAGTATCAAGTTTGTGATTGCTTGCGTGACGCATTACAACTCGGTCACAAGAGAAATTCAGTCAAGAGATGGACATGTGCTCTACAGCTTGAGGCCAAATGACATTCAAAAAGTGTTTTACAATACCTATTTGGAGAGAGAACTTAACTATTTCACTTGAAGAATGCAAGAGGGTTTGGAACAATGTTAAGGAAAAATACAAAAAAAAGATTGGTCAGAGGTGGTTGAAAGAAAAGCAGAATATTATGCCAAAGAATGTTAGATGTGGAGAATTCAAGGAGGAGCATGCAATAATGATTACTCTGCTAAGTCGTATCACAGGTCAAGCAGATGCAAACAAATTTCAGCCTTGGATGTTTTACATCCTGTCCCAGATTGTTGACAGAACCGAATTCTATGATTGGTCGACACTAATCAGTGATAGTCTCCACCAACAAATAATTGATTTTCAAAGGGCTCACAAATTCCACATGATATCATACCTTGTGTATTTGATGGCTTTTCAGGGTCAATTCAGAGGTTTGAATGTTGTTGGAACTCTGGGTACTCAACATGTGTATCATCATTTCCCGCAGTTAGAGATCTCTCAAGCTAAATGACAATATAGACGGGTGAATGATGCATTCTTGATGCATGCAGTGTGAGACATGGACAACGAGTTGCATATACGGTTTTCTGTAGAGGCTAGAATAGCAATGGCAGAATGGGCTGATTGGTTTATCCAGTTCCCTACTTTTTCCTACATCAGAGTATATGGCTTCTCAGGAGAGCCAACCATGTTGTCGCGATATCCTACAGATGAAATAACATTTATGGAATTTTTGAGGCAAGCTTATGAAGTGCAAACTTTTTTGCATAGCAGATGCAAGACAACCTTTAATTTTCCACTTGGGATGAGTATTTATAGATGTAGATCTGGAGCAGATGCCAAGGCAATCGGTAATGAATCATCCAGATATGGTCTTAAGTTTTTCAACAGGAGATCTTCATATGATCCCCGTGGTGTTTATGCATCACATCTTGGTCAGAATTGTATGCACAAGTTTGCAGTTGAGGACTTCTGGGCTAATTGTGCTGATGAGTTTGAAGTGCGAAAACGCAGTTACAGTAGCTTCACTCTTTAGCAAATGTCTGATATCCTATCAGAAGACATAGAAGGTTTGACAGAGAGTGGTGAAGTCATACTTCCCACGTATTTCAGAGACTAGATTGAGCAACAACCGTTACCACTAGTAAGTTGGTCAGTAAAGGAAAGCACTTCCATTGAGGAGAGAACAAGTCGAGTGGTTAAAAATAGTTTGATATTCTTGAAGACTAAGTAGAAGGATGATATTCCATTAGCAGAGCTGCCAGTTGTGCAACCATCAAAGCCTTCCACTTCCAAGAGAAAACAAAGAGTAAAAGCTATGAGTGTTCTCCCAGAGGGAACAAAAATGGCAAAGTTAAAGAGGAAAAAGGACGAGTCTCCAGCTCATGTCCAACAGGAACATCCACCAGTTGAACCAAAAGCTCCTATTGAAACAACACCACATGTTGAAGTGTTACCTTCAGATCATGTATCTCCACCTTCTTCACCGATCCCTTCTCCTATTCACATAGATTCAAAGCCAGATTCATCGGTTCGTAACTTTGATACAAGCATTGATTCATCAGGAGCTAATGAGGTGAGAACCGAGTTTCCAAGAGAGGATAGCTCATCCTGGCTTGAAAACATTTTGGGAAGGAAGAGAAGAAATCCCTCATATCAGCTAGATTTAATAGAGCTAAAAAGCGTCTATCAAGACACACCAAACAAGTAGCTGAAGAAGCAGGTTCGCATTGAGAAGAATGCGGATGGAGAAATAATTCTTGAGACTGCGACACCTCCAGAAAATAGAAGTGCTAATGATGTCGAGGTTGATGACTTCACAGTTGTCAAAGCTAACCTTGGCAGAAGTACTCGCCATATAGATATCAATCTCTTCGAGGTTGCAACAAATAGTTTGAAGGAAAGGGTGTTGAGAGATGGAGAAGACAAGGCAGATCTCAAAGCTGAAATTTGACAGCTACGGCAATACATTTCCAACCTTTTCCATGGCACTTCACAGGCTGATTTGCTTCTTCCACCAAATCTTGGATCACCAACCGATCAGCGGCATTTCGGTAAGTTGGTCCTCTATGGGAGGCACATGAACAGTTGGGTAGAAGAATTTATGACCAAAGGGAGAGTTGTACTTGTAGAGTTTTATTAGTTGAAGTACAACACTCATGATTTACGTCAAGGCATACAGGGGTTGCAGCAGATCATGGCAGAAAATAGACCAGTATTTGAGCTCATTATCTCCGACTTGAAGATTGCACTTGATACTGTTGATTCAGCTGAAGATAAGAAGACAGTTTCTACTTGGAAAGTGTAATATCTTTTCATAGTAAAAACTTATGATAGTATGAGTTCAAAGTTGATAGAATGGAAAGAAAAGGTAGTCGGCATCCTCAAGTTCGTCAGATCCTTTGTCTCTCAGATCCCGTGTTCGTAAGAGAAAGAAGATGGTACCCTGTATGATCTCGGGGAAGTGCAAGCAGAGTTCCAGACTCTCGTCTGCAACAACTTTAATGATGATATCAATGCTAGCAAGATGAGTCATCTTGCTGCAATGACAGTGAAATTTGACAAGGTTGCAGGTGAAGTTCACAAATTTCTTTAGATGGTTGCCAATGGTGAAGAAATGTTAGAGAATCAGAATATCATTCTAGAGAGTATCAGTGTTCCTGCCAGAGATGCGGTCTCTCACTTTTTAGAAGATATTGTTTCCTAGAATATCAACGGATGCCATCACCAAAAAGCTAGAATGTTGATGAGGATGCATTTCAAAATAAAACAGCTTTAAAACATATGCTTTTTGTTTTAAAGCATGTGCTTTCATCCTAAGCTCATCTATTCTATATTTAGAAAGAAATCACCTTGTGATAGTTGGAATCTTCTTTGCTTTAAAGCAGATTGCTTTAAAGCATTTGTTTATTGTATCTTTGTCTTAGAATAGTAATAAATCTTGCGAGTTGGCAAGTTAGGGTTAATCAAGGCGATTTTAGGGTTCCCTACTCCTTTGATTTTAGTATAAATAAGGGCATCCTTGCCCATTGTTGGGAATGACTTTTGTGATAGAAAATTTGTTGTGCCTATTCTAGCCTACAAACATTGTTATTCCAGGTGTTTGTTCACTTTTTGTTCATTGTTCTCCGGTATTTGATCGCTTATTGTATGCCTACCTTTTGCTACAATATTGCTGTCTTGGAGTTGTATTAAACTTTGTGATATTGAATAGAAGTCTCATGCCTACTTTGCTCTGATATTCTATATCGATTCATTAAGTTATTGTCATCAGATGTGTATCTTCTGTAGCTTTCATTTTTAGCTTTCATCATTAAAGTGCTTTTAGTCTTGTGATGTTAATCTGGAAGAAAATTGCTTAAGTTTTTGTGTTAACAATCATTCCTCATTCACTTTCAACTTCCTTTGCTCTGAATTTACTCAGGAGGTTGAAAGCGTCATTAGTCTATGCTAGTTGTAGTAGAAGTTTTATAAAAAGGAAAAAACCTCTTCTGCAGCGTTTAGAGTTTTATAACCTTATGCTCATAGCTGAGAATCAAAAAGAAGATAGGTGAAGTTTCATTCAAGTTATCTTTTCAGCAAACATCAGCAAGAAAGGGAACTCCCCTTCCAATAGGAGAGTAGTTTATCTGTGCATAGCTGTCCGTTTCCAAATCGCATACCAGAGGTGCGAATTGAAATGCCAACAGTTTTTCGGTGCCCACCATGGGGCACGAGGCATAAAACTTCAAGCAAGCTTAGGCTTATGACACGGTAATGACTCTCTGGCGTCCTTCTGCTCAAGTTCAACAACCAAATCTTACACCACCTGTTATTCAACTAAATCTTGTACGAGTGGAAGGAGAGAAAATGGACATCATTAGTAGCCTTAGAAGTTTCATATTTACGCAAAAGGAAAGTCCTGATTAGTGGAGAAACATGGCTGCTATCCTTGATGAAGAAGATAACAAAGTAGATCTTGTAGCAAGGAGACCAGTACTACCACCTCTCGCGTGGCAATAGATAATCCTGGCTCACAGGGTTTATTCAAGAAAGGGAAAAGGCAATGCTACGGATCCTTTCTTTCAAGATCTTGATACTGCAAAAATTGGAGAAGCATCCAACATAGTTCAAGAAATTCAAATAGTTCCTGAAGTCAAGCAAGAAGAATTACAAGAAGAACCAGTAATCCAGCCTAGAGCAATGGGTGATGCAAATAACAACAATCACAATGATCCAAATCAAAGGCGACTGCCACCATTGCCTTGGGGTAATAACATTGGACCTTTGGCCCTACAAGCACATCATGATTTACCAAAGGGGTCAAGGAAGCACTTTCCTCAGTTCCATGGCGATGGAACTCAATATCCTGATGAACACATCTCTGCATTCACAACAGCTTGCGCTATTTTGCATGTGTCACATGAAGATGTTGCCGTACGTCTCTTCGTTGAGACTCTCGTGGGAAATGCTGCTAATTGGTTCAATCATCTGGAACCAGGAATCATTACAAGTTGGGCAACTATGAGTGAGAAATTCTTGGCAAGGTTCAAGCCTACCAAAGATGGTCACAGATTGTTCGCCCAACTCTCAAATTCAAATATGGAAAATAATGAACCAATGAGGGAGTTTGTGGCAAGGTTTAATCGCCTAGTTACACGTCTTTCTCATACTCTTAATCCATCTCCGCAAATTCTATTGAGCAGTTTCATTAACGCTCTTCCTTCTGAGATAGCCTTCTTTTTGAGATCGGCTAATGAAACAGAATTATCCAATGCACAAGAAAATGCCATCAAGTTAGAGGATGACATGATTACCTCTGGCAAGATGAAAACGGATTCAATCAGGCCTCTAGTTCAGAGTTCTACAAATCCACTGCTACATAAGGTAGCAAACGAAGTGACTATCATGAAGAGACAGTTGCCTACTTAGGGGCAACCCACACAACAGCCGTATCAGTCATCACAACAACAATACCAACCATAGCAACAATATCAACCTCAGCAACCATATCAGCCTAAGAGGAACAATTTTCAACCTTTCAATAACTATAGGCCCAGGTTGCCAACACCACCACTAAGACAAGCAATTGATGCTACTCAAAATGCAGTGTTTTGTTCCTTTCATGAGACTAATGCACATACTGGAGCCACGTGTCCTGAAAATTTAAGGATGAATCAAATCATGGGATATACTGATACTGCACCTATTTCAAACATTGTTCCTTCCCCAAGTGCGAATGTTGTCTTACCATAGATGGACAACTTCGATGGCAACTCTACCACGGGATACTTCCAGAACAAACCCGTTATAATGAAGGAAGACAAGACGATTTTCATCAATATTCTCTTGCAATGAATCATGAAAATCTTTCAACTCCTGTGTTTACACGTACTCAACATCTTAAAGCATAGAAGGAAGGAGAGGATAGACAAAGACCAAAAGAAAAGGAGAAGGAAGTGGCTTCCACTTCTAATGCTCAGCAATCACATGAAAATGTTCAAAATGCCCAAAATTCATCTTCAACAAATTTTGATATAGTAGATTCCATGATAAAGACAAAGGTGCAGATTTCTCAGCTGGAATATCTTCAAGACCATCCAGATCAGTTGGATAGAATTGTCAAGTATGTCAAGAAAGATACTGTCATGCAGCCCACATTGCTAGAATCTTCTGTTCTAGCAGGAGAGAAGCCAAAGCCCTTCTATATTTCTCTGTATATAGGAGGTTATAAATTGAGCAATTGTATCATTGATTCAAGAGCCTCAGACAACATCATGCCTTTGCAGGTAATGAACGCTTTAGGACTCTCGTGCACCAAAACACATGACAAGTGTTATTCGCTTGAGTCTAAATCAGTGCCATTGGTTGGACAATTGAAGGATGCTCAAGTTCGATTAGCGGCTTGCCCAGAGAAGAAAATAATGATGACTATCTTGGTAGCTGACATTCCAACCAGCTATGGGATGCTGCTAAGTAGAAGTTTCTGTAAAGATCTTGGAGGAGAAATACAATTGGATTGGTCATCTGTGACCATTCCTTTAAAGAAAGGTAATTTCAAATTGGAACTAGAAACCAAGTCACGGTTCATGGTAGTGAAATCTCAAGATCCTCAAGCACAAGTGCTATATCAAGAAACGGGTCTTGGTACATATGTTATGCTGTCTGAAATAACTGAAGAAAATCAGGAGGTTGTCTATGTGATTGATGAATCGAAGGAAGAATCTGAAGAAATGTACAACTTACAAACTTTCTTTCAGGAAGAAGAACAACAATCTTCTCAAAAACTAAACAATGGTAAATTAGATTTGTTTTTCTTGTTTTTTGAAGGCTAGTTTGAAGAACCTGTGTCAGATATATCCAAGGGAGAGACCAAAGAAGTTTTACAAGCGGAGCAAGAGCATGATCTTCTTTTTGAAGATGATTTCTTCCTGGAAGAATTTTTCAGAACTAGAGATCATATGGAAGTTCCATTATTGGATCTAAATTATTTTCAACATCAATGGGAAAGCGATTCTTCAATGGAAGATACTGCAGACTTTTCTTTACAATATAGCCCATCTTCACCTGCATCTCAAGAATCTTTCATACATACTAGTGAAGAGGACGATGTTGAATCCATCTATGAACCTGTACAAGGAAAAGACTTTATTGATACCATACAACCAGTATGGAATGCAACATACAAAGAGGTTGATGGGGAAGAGGAGTTCATGGAGTATTCAGTTCTAGTCACTAAAGAGGATGATATTGAAAAGTCAGAGATTCTTGACAAATGTCTTGTGAGATACGCCGTGTGTGAGATTGATCAAGAAGAAGAAGAGGAAACATATGACTCAGATGAGGCTGTCTTTGATTCCACTCCTTTTATAGAGCAAGAAAGATACATGAATGCTGAAGAAGAAGTGATGATGGATATCTGCATTGAAGAAGAGTACTCTACAGAGGATGACGAGATTCCAGGTAATGAATGGGAAAGTGAGCTAACAGGTGAAGATGTTCAAGAGTTTAAGCATTCAGATCTTGATGATTCATCAGATTTTGGAGAGTGGATGGATGAAAACACAACCAATGAAGGAGTCCCTGAAGCACTTGAAAAGTGGATGACGACAGTTGTGGACCCTATAAGCCAAGAATCAGTAATGAGAGTTGTGTATGAGTAGCTTGCACCTTTTCTAGAAGATGATGCATTGACTGAATACAAAGTTGCGTGTGTACAAGATATAAATGAAACTCATATTCAATATGTGGTGATGACCATTCCAATAGATGTACTTTGGCCACAAGACTTTCCTGTATATCTTCAGAAGGAAGTTTTGTATCTTCACCTGTTACAGAGGTTGCTTGCATTGGAGGAAGATGCTCCACCTGATCCCTGGCATATCAATTAGTTTCTCAGAAACTTCTTATGGCCTGAATGTGAATACCCTCCTGAATCATGGCTCTTTGAGAGGATGTTGCAGAGAAAGAAAAGTTTTGTGCTACCAAGGCAATCTTCACAGCTAAAGAGAGATGGTTCTTACTTTATTGAGTTGATTGATGGTTTTATGTTATAGTCCTAAATCTCTTCTCATCCTCGCTCAGGAAAAAGAGCGCGTGAAACACTTTTTGTTCTCATGATGTGTTTCCCCTTTCTGTGATGTGACCATTATGTCGTAATGTTTTTCCCCTTTCTGTAATGTGACAGTTGTGTTCATGTTGTGTTCTGAAGTTCCAACTCCCTAGGTGATTTTAAGAAGTTCGGTCTTAGGTGATTTATAGAAAAGTCTTGTTCTAGGTGATTAGGAATGTAACCTGACTCTATTGCCCAATGGATAAGGCACTGGTCCAACATGCAAAAGTCCAACAATTCTTGGTTCTCCTATGCCATAAGTATCTGCCATGGTTCCCAGACAGAGCCAATTGTTGTACCCAACCAAATTTTTTGCTTCATTAAGGCATTTTGAAACAAGTTTAGAAAATTTTTCGTCAAAAAGTTAAAAAAGCAAAATTTCTAAAAATAGACGTCGAGTTAAGTTTTTTGGGTTTCTTGAGATATGGATTTTGGCAAAACTTTCTAAAAATAGAATCTCCAAATCAGGTGTCACGATCGATTCTCATTGGTCAATTTTGCTTCACGATCGGTGCGGTTCAGACGGAATCTTCAAACAACCAAGTTTTCTCTACTGGGTCATTTTTGCTTTTTCACAAGGTGAAGCATGAGCTTGAAAGTCATCAACACAGAAAATTTCACCTGCCAGAACTCTTCGACGAGTTTCCAACGCTGTTTCCATGATGCAAAACTGACAAACGGCCGTTGACTTGACGATGCACGCAAAATGATGCAAGATGGATCCAAGGTGAACTGAAAAGTTGGAAAATCATAAATTTGGCTAAGTCTGGTGAAATTGGGCGCCCCTGGAGGCTTGGGGTGCCCATCTTCTCCTGTGTTAGTTTTTTTTCACGTTTTTTGAGAAACGCCGAAAATGCTTCCATCAGCTCTTTTCCGGTTGTTCAAACTTGATCAAACTTGGTCAAAAGTCAATCAAAGCTAGGATTTCATCATAGATATGTTTAGACTACTCAGATCACCCTCCATCCTGCCTCAACAGTCGTCAAAATGACCGAAATCGAAGATCGAACAAGAGCCGTGGGCACAGAAATCGAGAAAAGGTACAAAATTGAAAATATTTGAAAAAATTTCTAAGTGTTGACAAACCAGGTGCCCCAGGAGGCTTGGGGTGCCCAAACTCTCTAGAGTTGGATTATTTTTGAAGTTTTTCTTGAAAAACATGAATCTCCTTCCGTTAGCCCGGGCTAGTTCAGTATTGATCAGTTTGGCACATTTTTCAAGGCAAACAAAAGGTATAATCAGCTCAGTTTTCATCAGGCTTGCATATTTGCTAGATCATCAAACTCATTTTCATCCCAATTGATAGAAATCGACAACCAAATAGGGGTCATGTGCCTCCGAAACACGCACGCAAACCAAAAATTGGAAAAATTGAAAAAAATAAAAAAAATGGCTAAGTGTTGGGAAACCAGGCACCCCAGGACGCTTGGGGCACCCAACTTGAGCAATGTTAGAATATTTTTATGTTTTCAATGTTTTCTGACATGCTTTGTTACCAATCTTCACCCGTTGGCAGTTTCCGGGAGGTCAAACTTGGTCAAACAATGTCAGATCGTCGAACGGAGGTAGGGGATGGAATCTCAGTTGATCAATCTCCAAAATGTCAGGATCAATCAACTTTTTCAATTAATGATGACATTTTTTCGCCTTGTTAAAGTCAGAGATAGGCCATATTTGAGTCAAAACAAGTGTTGAAGTGTTGAAAATGAAGAAAATTTTGTTAGCACTCCTTTTAACTCGCGTGTTTGATGACATCATCAAAGAAGATTTTTTTTTCATCTTGCACATGAAGCCATAGGCCCCTACAAAATAGGGATTCTTCCTATTCAAAGACATCCACTTGGATTTATGCTTTAAAAGATGCTTTCTTTATGGATGAGGGTGAAGTTTTCTTCTCACACAAATAAAGCTACTTTTTTGACCAAAAGATTTATAAAGACAAGCTTTGGGCTTCTTTATTTCATTATCTTTTGCAGGTTGCATCTAGAGGAAAGATTTTATTTTTCTTTCAATGAAGATTCGAAGACCCAAACCAGGTGCTTTTTCAATGTTCTTCATAGATTCGGGTTGAGGAAGAAGAGAGGCTTGCTTTTTCAGGGTCCTTGTTTTAAGGAGATCATTTTTCAGAAATCTGACCAAAGCTTTTTCAGTTTTCGTCGAGATGGGTCCATCCAGATTATCATCCTCTCGAAGATTGGGAGTTGTGCTTTTTTCGGGAAACTACTTTTTTCCTGTGTTTTTGAGAAAATCTCTGTTTTTTCAAAATCTGACAATCTGGGTTGCTTAGAAACAAAATTATCTACAAAACCCATGTGCTAGTTTTTTTTAGCTCACACTCTGCTTTTTCTAAAAATCAGCAAATAATTTTCAGCCATCTATCCAATACTTTTTCCAACATAGGCATGTTCACAGTTGATTTTCAAATCTTCCAATATGTAGTACTCTCCAACACAAATCAGGCACAAAACAGCATTGGTTCATGATTACCTAAAAACTTGTGAAACAGACTTGCATAAAGTACTTCCAGTAATCAATTTACACTCCTTGGAGGATGCAGGAAATAATGCTATCAAGAATCTTGGGCACTCTGGTTTGCTTGCAGCGGCATCCTTTCCTATCACCGTGCAAAGTATCGAGTTTGTGATTACTTGCATGACGCATTACAACTCGGTCACAAGAGAAATTCAATCAAGAATGGATGTGTGCTCTATAGCTTGAGGCCAAATGACATTGAAAAGTGTTTTACAATACCTATTTGGAGAGAGAACTTAACTATTTCACTTGAAGAATGCAAGAGGGTTTGGAACAATGATAAGGAAAAATACAGAAAAAAGATTGGTCAGAGGTGGTTGAAAGAAAAGCATAATATTATGCTAAAGAATGTTGGACGTGTAGAATTCAAGATGGAGCAGGCAATAATGATTACTCTCCTAAGTCGTATCATGAGTCAAGCAAATGCAAACAAATTTCAGCCTTGGATGTTTTACATCATGTCCCAGATTGTTGACGGAACCAAATTCTATGATTGGTTAGCACTAATCAGTGATAGTCTCCACCAACAAATAATTGATTTTCAAAGGGCTCACAAATTCCACATGATATCATACCTTGTGTATTTGATGGCTTTTCAGGGTCAATTCAGAGGTTTGAATGTTGTTGGAACTCTGGGTACTCAGCATGTGTATCATCATTTCCCGTAATTAGAGATCTTTCAAGCTGAACGACATTACAGGCGAGTGAATGATGCATTCTTGATGCATGCAATACGAGACATGGACAACAAGTTGCATATACAGTTTTCTGTAGAGGCTAGAATAGCAATGGCAGAATGGGCTAATTGGTTTATCCAATTTCCTACTTTTTCCTACATCAGAGTATATGGCTTCTCAGGAGAGCCAGCCATGTTGCCGCGATATCCTATAGATGAAATAACATTTATGGAATTTTTGAGGTAAGCTTATGAAGTGCATACTTTTTTGCGTAGCAGACGCAAGACAGCCTTCAATTTTTCACTTGGGATGAGTATTTACAGATGTAGATCTGGAGCAGATGCCAAGGCAATCGGTAATGAATCATCCAGATATGGTCTTAAGTTTTTTGACAGGAGATCTTCATATGATTCCCATGGTGTTTATGCATCACATCTTGGTCAGAATTGTATGCAGAAGTTTGCAGTTAAGGACTTCTGGGCTAATTGTGCTGATGAGTTTGAAGTGCGAGAATGTAGTTACAGTAGGTTCACTCTTCAGCAAATGTCTGATATCCTATCAGAAGACATAGAAGGTTTGACAGAGAGTGGTGAATTCATACTTCCCACGTATTTTAGAGACCAAATTGAGCAACAACCATTACCACTAGTAAGTTGGTCAGTAATGGAAAGAACTTCCATTGAGGAGAGAACAAGTCAAGTGGTTAAAAATAGTTTGATATTCTTGAAGACTAAGTGGAAGGATGATATTCCATTAGCAGAGCCGCCAGTTGTGCAACCATCAGAGCCATCCACTTCCAAGCCAAAACAAAGAGTAAAAGCTATGAGTGATCTCCCAAAGGGAACAAAAATGGCAAAGTTAAAGAGGAAAAAGGACGAGTCTCCAGCTCATGTCCAACAGGAACATCCACCAGTTGAACCAAAAGCTCATGTTGAAACAATGCCGCATGTTGAAGTGTTACCTTCAGATCATGTATCTCCACCTTCTTCACTGATCCCTTCTCCTATTCACGTAGATTCAGAGCCAGATTCACCGGTTCGTAACTTTGATGCAAGCATTGATTCATCAGGAGCTGATGAGGTGAGAACCGAGTTTCCAAGAGAGGATGGCTAATCCTGGCTTGAAAACATTCTAGGAAGGAAGAGAAGAAAGCCCTCATATTAGCTAGATTTAATAGAGCTAAAAAGCGTCTATCAAGACACACCAGACAAGCAGCTAAAGAAGCAGGTTCGCATTGAGAAGAATGCGGATGGAGAAATAATTCTTGAGACTGCAACACTTCCAGGAAATAGAAGTGCTAATGATGTTGAGGTTGATGACTTCACAGTTGTTAAAGCTAACCTTTGCAGAAGTACTCACCATACAGATATCAATCTCTTTGAGGTTGCAGCAGAGAGCTTGAAGGAAAGGGTGTTGAGAGATGGAGAAGACAAGGCAGCTCTCAAAGCTAAAGTTTGACAGCTACGGCAATACATTTCCAACCTTTTCCATGGCACTTCATAGGCTGATTTGCTTCTTCCACCAAATCTTGGATCACCAGCCGATCAGCGGCATTTCAGTAAGTTGGTCCTCTATGGGAGGCACACAAACAGTTGGGTAGAAGAATTTATGACCAAAGGGAGAGTTATACTTGCAAAGCTTTATCAGTTGAAGTACAATGCTCATGATTTATGCCAAGGCATATAGGGGTTGCAGTAGATCATGGTAGAAAATAGACCAGTATTTGAGATCATTATCTCTGACTTGAAGATTACACTTGATACTATTGATTCAATTGAAGATAAGAAGACAGTTTCTACTTGGAAAGTGCAATATCTTTTCATAGTAAAAACTTATGACAGTATGAGTTCAGAGTTGACAGAATGGAAAGAAAAGGTAGTCGGCATCCTCAAGTTCGTCAGATCCTTTGTCTCTCAGATCCCGTGTTCGTATGAGAAAGAAGATGGTACCCTGTATGATCTCGGGGAAGTGCAAGCAGAGTTCCAGACTCTCATCCGCAACAACTTTAATGATGATATCAATGCTAGCAAGATGAGTCGTCTTGCCGCAATGACAGTGAAATTTGACAAGGCTGTGGGTGAAGTTCACGAATTTCTTCAGATGGTTGCCAATGGTGAAGAAATGTTAGAGAATCAGAATATCATTCTAGAGAGTATCAGTGTTCCTGGCAGAGATGCGGTCACTCGCTTTTTAGAAGATATTGTTTCCCAGAATATCAATGGATGACATCACCAAAAAGCTAGAATGTTGATGAGGATGCATTTCAAAATAAAGCAGCTTTAAAACATATGCTTTTTGTTTTAAAGCATGTGCTTTCATCCTAAGCTCATCCATTCTATATTTAGAAAGAAATCGCCTTGTGATAGTTGGAATCTTCTTTACTTTAAAGCATTTGTTTATTGTGTCTTTGTCTTAGAATAGTAATAAATCTTGCGAATTAGCAAGTTAGGATTAATCAGGGAGATTTTAGGGTTCCCTACTCCTTTGATTTTAGTATAAATAAGGGCATCCTTGCCCATTGTTGGGAATGACTTTTGTGATAGCAAATTTGTTGTGCCTATTCTAGCCTGCAAACATTGTTATTCCAGGTATTTGTTCACTTTGTGTTCATTGTTCTCCAGTGTTTGATCGCTTACTATATGCCTACCTTTTGCTACAATATTGCTGTCCTGGAGTTGTATTAAACTTTGTGAGATTGAATAGAAGTCTCATGCATACTTTGCTCTGATATTCTATATCGATTCATTAAGTTATCATTGTCAGATGTGTATCTTCTGCAGCTTTCATTTTCAGCTTTCATCATTAAAGTGCTTTTAGTCTTGTAATGTTAATCTGGAAGAAAATTGCTTAAGTTTTTGTGTTAACAATCATTCCTCGTTCACTTTCAACTTCCTTTGCTCTGAATTTACTCAGGAGGTTGAAAGTGTAATTAGTCTATGCTAGTTGTAGTAGAAGTTTTATAAAAAGGAAAAAACCTCTTCTGCAATGTTTAGAGTTTTATAACCTTGTGCTCGCAGTTGAGAATCAAAAATAAGATAGGCAAAGTTTCATTCAAGTTATCTTTTCAGCGAACATCAGCAAGAAAGGGAACTCCCCCTTCCAATAGGAGAGCATTTTATCTGTGCATAGTTGTCCGTTTCCAAATCGCATACCAGAGGTGCGAATTGAAACGCCAACACTTTCGAGGAGAGAGATATAGACCTTGGGTTATGAGTGATGATTTGCCAAACGAGTATTAGTGTTTAACGAAAATGTGAACCAGTGTCATAAGAGGTAAGTTTTGTCTTGTCAGTTTACTTTTGAACCCAATCGACAGGTTATCGATATATTTTGAATCTTTTCAAGTCGTAGTGTGTCATCATAGTCGTTTGTAATGTAAACAACGTCGTCTAAGTAAGAATTATGACCATTTACGTTTAACATAAAAGTTATGACATCATTGTCGTAAAATGGTGGTGTTATTATTATTAAGTCACTTAGTGCTTTTATTGTCAATGTTTAATGTCAAATGACGATCTCATCAAGTTGACATGATTTTAACGAAGGATTGTGATGGGGAGGTAAACTCGACCCATTCACATTATCCGTAAACCTTTGTTTTATTACTATTATTCTTATTGATCAAATCATATCTATCAAATAGAGATGATGTTATGTAAACCATATTTGATATAATCAAATATATATATATATATATATATATCGAAGGAGTATAATACCTCATGATATTAATAATGCTTACTCTTGAGCAACCGCAGGCATATTTTATGGAGTGCCTTCATTATAACTGCATAATGGATCAAATCAGTCCTTGTGATAATCAATTGCTCTAAGTTAGTTTAAATGTGTTGGTGGCCTCTTAGAAGAAGAGTGGTGGTTGACCCAACTGCATTCATTGATCTCCACAAATGATGTTTACATCATCGACATATGTTGTCAATTATATTTTTATAGCTGGCGATTGAAACCGCATCATCAAGCGAACTGCTTGGAATTTAATGTGTTTTTCAAACTACCAAGGAGTGGTGAAGGAAAGTGGGAAACTTATTATGAGTCTTGTTAATCCCTTAAAGCCATGACTCAGCTAGTGGTTGGCAACATCTTTTGTGAACATGTTATTTTTGCATAGTCTTTGTCATTAGAGGATACACAGGAGCAGAGAGTTGATAATGAACTAGGAGATAATGCATGTGAGGGATAAGGTCATGGTTGGCTTTTGGATGACCACAAAGATATCATTATTTGTAATCCTTCTCAGTAAATTATCGCTACAGGTAATATTCCTATGTATTATGAATTGAAAAGACAATGAATAATATCAATTTTGTTATGCCTATTGTATTGACTGGTATGGGTAAACATTATTTCTAATTAGTATTCCTTAAGCTCATTATAAATGCTCAAAACAAAAAGAGAAATCGACTGTGTCGAATAGGATATAGAGACATTGTAAAACTATTTAAGTAAAAACCTCAAAGCATCAACTTGGCTACAAAGGCCGATGCATTCTATATCAATAAAATCTATCTCACTATCATATAAGGCTGACCCTATACGTTTTGTATTAAGATTGTTGTACTTGTCAAAACTGTAGAATGAAGAACCAAATGACTTCTATTATCACATTCTTGAAGAAGGAAAACGTAGTTATCAAGAGTCATGCAAACCAATTGCCTCTTTGAGTAAGTTTCAAATGAGGTCAGTCGATGACATAAATATAAGTTAACCATGAAATAGATCTCTATTGAATTAGTGCAAACGATATATGATAAATAAAACTTTCTAGTTATGAGTAATACGAGTGTAAGTTTCAAAGGTTGATATTATCATTTCTAAAAACCATTCTTGGTATTCTATGATAACAATGGTAAAACCTATCGAGTGGTAGAAGACTAGGGATAGATTGAAAATGGGGTAAATATCAAAGGACCATCTTTTATGTCTATTCTAGCAATCTTGATGAGTATAGATTTATAGTAAACCATTATGTTGAAATAGACTATGTCTATATTGAAATGACTTTGTATAAAATCATATATGAGTATATATGTAGTGATGGATAATGATATCACATAAAGGTAAATTGAAAAGTATTCATATTCCTTTTGAATGGGAGTTATTATCTTTACAAGAACTATAGTATTCCTAACCATGGTTGAGTTAAACAAAAGAGTCTCTTATAGTCTCATAGAAATAAGATAAGGATTTATTGAAATATCATATTATTGAAGGGTTGTTATGAAAACCCTAGAGTCAATTTTAAACCAAATGATAGGTTATGTCATATAGACTTATCTAAATTCAAGAAAACTATTATCAAGACAAAATGATTAAACCATTTGCATAAACATTGTTGGTGTGAATAAACTACAAGAATACGACAGTATCCAAGTTGAGTACGGGTGGGTGAACATTACGACCACGTTCATTATGAACGTTATTTATATTAAAACTTTGGCCAAAGTAATGCATTGGTTTTCTACATGCATTGTCAGTTCACTATATCTAGATTGCACAACCTATCAGAAATCATACTTAGCTAGAGGGTATCTAGGGTTGTATGGTTCATAGAGTAGAGTAGGATACAACACTATGTACTCGGAAAAGGAAAATTACCACTAGTCACCTAAGGTCTATAATCCTCGTGAAGGGTAGGGCCACTTCCTATGTGGAAGATGTGTGGGAGACTGCCGGTCTGTGGTTGGAGGTAAATCACTAGAAATATACTCTCTCTCTCTCTCTCCAAGAAGGAAACATGCCAGGACTTGTGATAAAGATGTCAGACATTCAAAAGTAATAATTATTCAAATTTGTTTATGTAATTGATTTACAATTGTAAACATTGTAATTGAGAAAGACAATATGGTTTATTGTATTTTGTAAAGAGAAATCTTGTAATTGTAGTTACTTGATTATATGTTAAATAAAAAGAAAAAAAAATTCTATCTCATTTTTACCTTGTTGATTTACTCTATGGTAAATTTCTAGTTTTACTATGTTTTTAGAACATGGATGTTACACAAACACAATGACTAACCCTCTAAAGATGCAACACATGTTGACTCACATGAGCCAAGTGTGAGGACACATGTTGAGAACATGTATAAGGTGAAACAAAAGTCTAAACAACCTCTGTAAGTGAGATTAAGCCTAGTGTGAATAGGACCTAGTCAATCTAGATTGGTAAAAGCTAATTTCATGCTAACATATATAAGGTATAAGATATCCATTTCATACTTTATACACCCCTTCTTTTTGGAAAAAACCATGTCTCCAAATATTGTTGTTTTCTCTCCTTTCCCTTCCAAATGTTTTGGTTCTATGCTTATGATTCCCTCACTCGTAGCTTCCACCACTTTGAGGGAGAAATGACACCACTTTTGGTGAAAAGAGATTTTATTTTCATATTTTTATGTGCACCTAACCATAGACCTAAGACATTCTTTGTGTGTTAGTTTATAATATGGCCAACTCCAAAATGTATCATAAGAACTTCCAGGAAAGTGGACATACAAAAATTACCTTCACAAAAATGTTTAATAAAAAGTTTGGTTCCACTTTTTTTGTAATGCCATGCAGATTTACCAATATCATAGTAGCTTTTTAGGATAACATGAAACTCATTAATTCTTAATACCATAGATTAGACACTCTCTATATGCTATGGATTTTAAACAACTTTGGATTTAGAGGTGTGCATTGTAGACATGTGAGCAGATTTGTGGAGCCAAATTGTCTTTTGTATCTTGATTTAGTATTGCTTCAATTAGTGAATCGCATACTAAACAAAATTGAAGTTTTTAGAAAATATTCCTTCAATTGATTTTAAACAAATATGTAATACAAGCATATTTCAAGTGTCGTAGAGGATATTATATACATTTCAAAGTTATATTTCAAAATTCAAATAAAATAGCATCTTTAGACATCTATTTGTCATCATTATTAATATAATCTATAAAATAAAAGTAAACCTACAAAAATAAAAATTTAATGCATTGTGTTTTAAATATTGTTTTTGATATATAACCTAGTTTAGGATCCAGGAACCAAAAAAGATGAGTTTCTGATAGGCACCAAGCCACCAAAAAAAGGTCCGACAAGATGTTGAACCAAAACAAACTATAAACTAATAGCTAATACTATACTGTCTGATAAAAACTATAAACTATTGACTATATATACCATAAACAAAACATGGTGGGTCGAGGCAAATTACACAGGCCTCATGGCTCCCCTGTAGGACATACACATTTAACACAAACAAAACCTAGAATATTTGTCACAATCTTTGTCTCCTTTGGGATTGACTCCTTCATCACCTCCACCTCATCCTCAACGTCATCTTCATTACAACACTCGGATTCCATCAAAATGGCATCTTTAGGAAGAGAAATTTTCAAACTTAAAGTTATCTCCTCCACTACTTTTTGTAAGCAACTCCAAGTAACAATCAAAATGTATCAGGGGGCACCTTGAGGTAATGTCGAGTGTAACCATATTAAGGAACCAAGCTCACCCTCATGTCCTCTATGAGATGCCCCCCACCAGCTCAGGCTGGTGTAAAATTTCCAAAGGCCCCCAGGATCTTGTATCTTGACTTACCCACAACATGTGGAGTGGGGCATTTGCATGTCGTCTAGGGGGTACATCCCTGGTCTTAATATTTTTAATTAAAATAGATGGCGTGCAAATGGAAGTCTGCGAATCGGTGGGGAATGGACTAGATAATCTGCACAGGCTATAGAGCAAGCGAGCAAATTGAGCTCGACCTTTCCAAGGAAGTGGAGTAAGATTTGGAAAACCTTTGCAAGTTCGCAATAGTTGGGAAATCACTGGGGAGAAATTTCGCAAGGAAGCCTATCACAGATTGGATTTTGGAAAATTAGAAATGGCTGGGATGCATTAAGTTCCTTCCCAAGGGTTTCTTTATGGTACTTTTCTGGAGCCAGGAAGAACGGGACCTCATCCTATCTTTCAGCAAATGGGAGATCGAGGGCTTTTCCCTTTTTCTCTAGGAATGGACTCCGATGTTCGATCCCTGCAAAGTGAATCCCTTCTATTCTCCCAGATGAATCCGTTTGTATAACCTACTGCTCAAATGCTGGTCGAAGACATGCCTAAAGAAAATTGGTAAGTCATTGATATGCTAATTGAGTTAGATGAAGATATCTTGAGTGGAGACTCCTATCTCTATGCAAGATTAAAGGTGGCGGCAATCAAAGCTCTTCCAAAGTCCATAAAAATCACCACTGAACAAGGTGCGTGCACTATCAATGTTGATTTGGAGGAAATCAAATTCTTTTGTCTCAATTTCTAATGGAGAGATCACTCTTCAGCTGGTTACCCTAAGGGAGTCCATTGGGCTTGGAAAGAAAAGAGATGTATTTTGTTCCCATATTTGGATAATCGCATTCCTATGAAACCAGTTTTGGAGGCCTCACCATCTATGCCCCCTTTGGAAGATGCATCCCCTAAGTGCGGCCCTTCTTTTGACTTTGTATCTAGGGTTCCAGAAACTGCCCTTGATCCTCCAGAAATAGAAAAGGAACTGGCACCCCAAATTTTTTCCAAGAACAACCTAGAAGTCGCAAATGTTGAGGATTTCAGAGACGAAGGGAATGAATCTAAATGGACTGAGTGTGAATCCATGGATGAGGATGAATTTGGGGAAGCCGAGGCAAGATTCATCGGCCAAGAAGCGGCTAAAATCTTGAAACCTAATCTAAGTCTAAAAAAAGGAAAGAAGGGCAGAAAATCAAATAAAATCTGAAGGGAGGAAGAGGTTTCCAAAGGTGGCCAAGCCATCCTAAAGAACTTTGTAAATAGTACCAAGGGAGGGGCTGCCTCCCTTGGGAATCAATGAAGATATTCAGTTGGAATGTTAGGGGCCTCAATCCCCCTAACAAACGACGCTTATTGAAGTGTCATCTTCAAGTAGTGGATGCTGACATAGTTCTCATTCAGGACACCAAGCTTTCAGCAAAGGAAGGAGAAAACTTTTGTAATTTTTGTAAAGGTTGGGAAGGGATCTCTAGACATTCATTAGGAGCATCTGGAGGACTCTGTGCACTGTGGAAAGGTAGGACCACAGATATCAAGATCTTGGCCAAATCAGACAATTGGATGGCTATGACTGTGGAAGATACTCAAACTCACCTACAATTTTTACTTTGGAATGTTTATGGACCGACAAAAACACAAAAAAAGTTGGTTGTGTGGAATTCAATTTTAGATCTAATTCATCACCATAAAAATGACCTATTGATCCTATGGGGGACTTCAACATGATCTTGTCAAGCACTGAAAAAAAAGGTGGGTCCTGTCGAGTCAGTCAAAGTCATGAAGATTTCAATTGCTTTGTGGAAGACTCTAACCTCTTGGATTTTGTGCCTAAAAATGGAGCATTCACCTGGACCAATAGGCACAAAGGTTTCACCAATATAGCGGAAAGATTGGACAGGTTCTTATTCTCAGCAAATTGGACTGAGCTCCATATTGCAATTGAGTTGCATATTCTTCCAATCTATGATTCTGACCATTTTCCAATATTGGTAGCTATAAAGGAAGATAGACCCCCGGCTAGAAGCCCTTTCAAATTTGAAAAGATGTGGCTAAGAGATAGTTCACTCAGGGATCTAATTAATCAATGGTGGTTAAATTCAGAGGTTCAGAAAGGATCAAAGATGTTCATTATTGCAAAAAAAATGAAAGCAATCAAAGAGAATCTAAAAGCATGGAATGAAGGAACTTTTAAAAACATCTTCAAAGAAAAAGAATGGATTGAGGCAGAGCTAGAACTTTTAAATCAGGAGGTTCTATGTAATGGCATGACCAACTTTGAATTTGAAAGGGAGCAGGAGCTCATGAAAATCCATCAGGAACTCCTTGCCAAGGAGGAAACCTTTTGGAGATCCAATTTAAGGGAAACTTGGTTGGCTGAAGCTGATCTGAATACCAAGTTTTTCCACAACTCTGTGAAATAAAGGTGCAGCCAGAATCAAATCTCTATGCTATGAACTGAAGGTGGCATAGAGGTGTCAGATGAAGGGCTCGTCCAATAGGAAGTAGTTACCTACTTTCACAATCTTTTGGCCTCTGAGGAAGCCTCTGCTACACAGAAACATCAACCTTTTTTGGACCTTATCCCAGAAATAGTCATTAGGGAACAAAATGATTTTCTTCTAGGGCCTTTCACCAAGGAGGAGGTTAAGGCTGCGGTCTTCTAGTTGGCGCCTGATAAATCCCCTGGGCTAGATGGATTTTTAGCTGGATTCTTCCAAGAATTCTGGGACCTTTTGGAAACTGACATTTGGAAGGCAGTTGAAGATTTGAGGAAATCTAGGAAGATGATCAAGGACATCAATAATACTTTCATCGCCCTCATTCCCAAAAAAGTAGTTTCAGCATCTCTAAAATATTTTCAGCCCATATCCCTATGCAACACCATCTATAAAGTGGTCTCAAAAGCAATGGCTAACAGGCTGAAAGGTTTGCTCCCGTGCATAATCTCCTAGGAGCAAAGCGGCTTTACACCAGGTAGGAATATAATTGATAGTATCATTTCAGCTCATGAGACTTTACATTCCATCACTTCATTGAATCAAAGTTGTATGACCCTAAAATTGGACATAAGCAAGGCTTATGATCGTGTCAACTAGAGATTTATAATGAAGATCATGGAGAAATTTGGTTTTGACAAAAGCTGGATTGAATGGACCTATCAGTGCATCTCTTTGGTTCGTTACTCCATTCTAGTCAATGGGTCCCCGTGTGGATTCTTTGAGCCCACATGGGGACTCAGGCAAGGTGATCCCCTATTGCCTTTCCTCTTTGTCATTATGGCGGAAGCCCTGGGCAGAAGCATTCAACATTTGGTAGACTCTGGTAGATGGAATGGTGTTAGAGTTGTACATGACTTCCCTCAAGTCACCCATCAGCAGTTTGCAGATGACACACTTCTCTTCGCCTCCTCTCAAACAAACTCAGCATTCAAAATCTCCTTGCTTTTACAGCTCTGAGGAAGCTTCAAGACAGTTAATTAATCAAGAAAGGTCCAGTATTTTTTTCTTTAACATGGGTGTCAGAACACAAAAGTAGATTTTGTCCATCCTCAAGTTCAGAAAAGTAGAAATCCCAAGCAAATATCTTGGTGTTCCTCTATTCAAAGGTACAATCCGTACCTCACTCTGGGATGACACCATTCAAAAATGTAGCTCCAAGGTGTCTTTTTGGAAAGGGAAATGGCTCACGCTTCCAGGCAAAATTTAGATGATTAAGGCATTCCTGTCAGTGATCCCTATTTTTCAAATGAGTTGCAACCAGGTGACTAGGAAAGCTTGTGCCTTGTTGGAGGGAATTTCCAAAAAATTCCTCTGGGAAGGAGCCAATGATATCAAAAGGATTCCCCTTATTGGTTGGCCAGTGGCATGCAAAAGTAAAAGGGATGGGGGCGCTGGGTTTCATAGTATGGAAAAACAAAATACAGCCTTGGGCGCTAAGCTAATTTGGATGATGTTCAAAGACCCATTAGCAAGATGGTGCCGAATTCTAAGGAAAAAATATCTTGACTCAAATGACCCTCTCCGTATCTTGATGATGCCCAATCCTCCAAGAGGTTCGCATATTTGGAATTTTATGCAACAGTTCAAGTGGCTCATAATGGACCACATCTCTTGGTCTATCCACAATGGCTCCCGTGTAAATTTTTGGGAAGATTCTCTGAAAGGTCTACCCCCGTTGGCTGAGCTCCCTGGATTGATGGACCTCTGGAGAGATTTATCCTTAGCTCATGGCAGAAAGGCTTCGTGCTATATTAAAGACTCAGATTGGAATTGGCAGCTGATTGCATCTTTCCAAATTAGTGTGGAAGCAATATAGGAACTAAAGGAGGCTCTCAAGGCCAGAAGAATTATTCCCTCAAGCAAAGAAGATGAAATCTTTTGGACGAGCTCAAAATCGGGACATTACAAAGTTAAGTTTGGTTATGCCTTACAGAATCCGCAGGTAAAGAGTGACTGGCCTTCCTTCCTCTGTTGGAGCAAATGGATGCTTCCCAAAGCTGGGGCTTTTGTGTGGACAGCTATTCACAAATAGATCCTGACAAGTGATAGGCTCAAATCTTTGGGTATCACAGGACCATCAAGATGTGTGTTGTGTGGTAATGCTGAAGAAACAATTGATCATCTCTTGCTTTCTTGCCCATTTGCGTCTAAATGTTGCGATTGGTTAAGGCAAAAATTAGGCTAGATCAGTGCCCTCCCAGATAGAATTGACGATCTTTTCAGAGGATGGCCCAAAGGACAAAAAACAACCTGGAAAGGCTTGTGGATGGCGACTCCCTCTCTTCTGATTTGGCATATTTGGCGTGAAAGGAATAGCAATATTTTTCTAGGCAAAGAGTCAAGCCTTGAATTTGTCTTGAGGAAAATTGAGGCAGGCATCAGTGAAGTAGTCAATGTAAGGTTGACTAGCTCTTCCCCAATACCATTCGCAAGTTGGGATGGGGAAGTGATGAAAAGTTGGCCGGCCCTTGTCCTCCCTCCCCAAAGCTTCCATCGTAAAGCTACTCAGGAACAAAAAAGAGCAAGGGCTCTCACGAAGTGGACTGTCCCGCCAAAGGGGAGGCTAAAACTAAATTTTGATGGTGCGGCCAAAGGTAATCTGGGGTCGTCAGGTGCGGGAGCCATCATAAGGAATGAGGTTGGTAACTTGGTCATGGCAATGTCCAAAAAGCTCCTGAAGGGGACTAATAACGAAGCAGAATTTGAAGCATTGCTCCTTGGGCTCCGTCTGTGCAAGGACTTCAAACTCATGGATATTGACATCGAGGGGGACTCCCTCATCTACAATAATGCCATTAAGTCTAAGAAAATCCACAACTGGAAACTCAAATATGTCACAGATGCTATTTAGATGATCTTGCTAGAGTTGGGGAATTGCACCCTTAATTACATTTACCAGGAAGGCAATTCGACGGTGGACTTTCTGGCAAATTCAGCATGTGAACAGGTAGAGGACACTATTGTTGCAGAAACATGTGATCCTTGGCCTAGCCTCCCCTTGTGCACTCACAGGGTATGATGGACCATCGTTTTGCTTCGGATGATTCTCGATCTCTCTTGGTTCTTAAGGACCTAGTAAATCTCCCGGGGACAATATGGCAGTACTTCTTCTGCCTGCGTTGTGGCCTCTAAAAGACCCTCATGCACCAGTTCCATTTCCACGCTACAATGGAAATGAACTACGTATGCATCTGCCAATGCGATGAGGAAGAGTCATCCTTGGGGTCTGCTGATGAAGGGGAAGAAAAAAGGGAGGTCCAGGAGAATCAAGGTAACCAGGATGAGCTGCCACAGGAGACAAAGCTTGAGCAAAGCAAGTGTCTATTTGTGGCCGGCACGGATCATATTGTGGAAGCCATGCTCAAGGTGATCGGAGATGCCAACTTCCCGGAGGAACACGTCCATGACAGCTACCTTTATGAAGAGTTCTTGGCCACTTGTGTGCTTGTCTCAGGAAGGAAGGCCCATGGAAAAACTCTGGCCAAGGCTTATGTGAAGGAAGATATGAGGGAGATGACCATGGCTGCAATCACGGCCTTTGACAAGCGCCCTTCCCATGGCTTCATTGGGGGAGTTTTCAACGCAGCTGTTGTCAATATGCAAACTAAGTCTCCAACGGTCTCTGCAGAAGCCTTAGCACTCTTCTGGAAAGGCATCAACCGCAACAACATGGAAACCTTTGAGTTCTACCTGCACAGCTATGGTGATCTCCTCTCTCCTGCCCAAATTGAGAGGGCCTCAGAACTGCAGAGGGTCTCAAAGTGCTTTGGCACAATTAGTTACTTGTTTGTTTTTTTTTTCTCCCTCCAAGTGCTATGGCAGAAGCATTTGGCTGGTTTAGCTTCCAGTCTGTATGTACTTCATGGTGCTTAGCTTAAGCAGTTTTTTGATTCCCAGTTTAATATAATGGGAGCTACCCCCTATGGTAGCACTTATTCAGCAAAAAAAAAAATCAAAATGTACCTCTGAATGAAGTAAAACATCCCCAATATCATCATTCTAAATGATCATTGTAGTGGACAACATTGAAGCACAAGCCAAAGACTAGGTAGCATCGAAGGTATTCCAGTGCTCGCAAGTGTATCCAGGGTCTAATAACAGATTTTCCATCATCTATTGAATGTTAACACCTGAAATAGCCATCCATATTCCTGGCCATAACCTTAATTCTCTACAACCAAAGGCGAAGACTAGGATTTGTGATGTCTCTCTATCATCACCATGAAATCTACAAGTGCCTCCTCCCTAAAGACACATTGCTTCCTCTTCTTATCAGTCTTCTCAATCATGACTCCTTAACCCTTCATCTCAACTGCCTTCCTCCCGCCCATTCTCCGATCACCAGCTACAAATATAATAGACATATGGAGAGAGCCTCAATACAAAGGAAAATAGAGTGTCGATGAAGATATCTCCACCCATGCCACATACTTGTTGATTCTATCTTCGTGCCTTAATGGAAAATGAATGTTGTGTTACCAAAATCATCATTAGAAAGTCATCTCCTACCACCACATTTAATCATCGATATAACATCTCCATCCTTGGCTTAAAACAACCTGTTATCGGGTGACTATATTTTAAATATTGCTTTATATACAAAATTTAGTACACAAATAATGTGTCTTGTATGCAAAAATCAAATTGTAATCTCTAATATAGCATATTAACTTGCATATAATTTCCTATCGATCTAACCATTGCACCTCCTTCCAATGCAAGTGCTAATTGTTTGTTTTTGGTATTTTGTATAAGACTTCGCCTTGCCTAAACTATTCAAGGTGTGATCCCATTCCATCCTTTTTATTTTTGAATTAATGCAATAAATCTCTTTTCTAAAGCAATATAAAGACACTTGTTTATTAAAAAATAGAGGCCATAAAGTCATACTAAATATGAAAGTAGTTGTTGTCTTGAATTTTAATAAATATCAAAAATAAGACATGATTTGTAAAGCTCATCAAATTAATGTAAATATTAAAGTAAATATTGTCACACTATAATGAGTATTATAATAAAATTATCAAATCATGGTGAAAATTTAAATAAAGGTTATTAAAATGTGATAAATATTAAAATAAAAATGATCACATCATAATAAATATTAAAATATTTTTTTCAAATCACAATAAATATTAAAGATTATCAAAATATTAAAATATATATTGTCGTTAGAATAAGTATTAAAATAAAATTATCAAATCATTAAAATAAAGGTTATTAAAAGGCCATAAATATTAAAATAAAAATTATCAAATCATAATAAATATTAAAATAAATTTATCGAATCACAGTAACTGTTAACCTAAACTTGGGGTGGGTGGAAGGCAATATATATTTTGATTATATTTATCACATTATATGTTGTTGGCGTTGGAGGTAGATTACCTAGTTGGGGTTAGTGGGAGGCGTCAATTGCAGGCCCTCAAATCTATTATTGTGGGCCCACCCAAAGGATTCTCAAATCACAAGAGTATTAAGGACAATCTTTATCAGAGAACCTATTTTACTCCACCAATAATTTGAACGTGGAAAAATAAAACTATAATAGAGCCATTCCAGCTTACCAAATATGTCCCAATGATATGGTAGATGATCTTTTATCAATTATACAGCCTTGCAACGATCTGTTGCTCCTGCATTCTTTTAGAGTTTACGTTCCACGCTTTTGTCTGTGCTCTCGTTTAAGCTTTTATGGAGACGGAAAAGATTAATGGTATGATAGTCTTATACAATCTTTTACACAGACTCTACATTTGGCCGTTTTAATCTTATTTAGATGATTTGATTGACAGAATGTGCAGGGGAGAAACTGAATCTGAAGGTGATAGGGGCAGGCCTTTCCCGAACTGGCACATCCTCAATGAGAGATGCACTCAACATCTTAGGCTTTCCATGCTACCATTTTAGCGAACTGAGAAAGAATAATCATGCAGATCTATGGCTCGATATTTTGTCTGGTAAGCTAATTACAAATTGCAGTTAATCTTCATTTCTATGTCATAACTTAAATTATACTGATAAAGTTGCATTGTGCTGTAATGCTTTGACAGGGAAGTCAGAAGATTGGAAAAGTGTATTCAGTGGGTACGTGGCAACGGTGGATTTCCCATCTGTAATAGTGTATCGCAAATTGATGGAAGTGTGTCCCAACGCAAAGATAATCCTCACCATGCGTGACAAGGAAACATGGTATGAGAGTGTAAAGAATACTATTTACCGTGTTGAGAAGGAACGCAGTGTAAGATCAGAACTAGCTAGCTTGGCGTGGGAGGGTTTATTTCACGGGAGGTTCGAAGACAGAGACTACGCCATGAGTTTGTATGAGGCGCATGCGGAAGCTGTGAAGAATTATGTCCCTGCTCATAAATTACTTGTATTCAATGCAAAGGAAGGATGGCCTCCTCTCTGTAATTTCTTGGGCGTTCCTCTGCCTCCCGCTGATACTCCATTTCCTCACTCCAACGATACAGCGCAGTTTCTCAAGCGCCCTCGGAAAAACCCATAAAATTGTGTTTAAGTTTATAATTTTAGACGGATATGTAAGGAGTTTTAAGCACAGACAATGTTTAAGTAGAGTGTGTTTAATGAAGATGTAGTGCACATGACAAATAGACTATTATTATTATATGAATCTTTCGCCAATAGGTCTTATTAAGACTACTTTTTTAATAACTGAAAAATGTTATTTTTATTAATGAATGTGAATAAAGTTGAATAACTGCTGTATATTTTTCTTTGTTTAATAGTTCGGAGACATTATTTTGGATTTTTTCTATTTTTGTCGAGGTATTTATTTTATCTTTTGCTTGATTCATGTAATGTGTAGAATCACTTTGGATGTGTCTATTTATATCTATAGATGTTTAAGGGCAAAGTAAGAAATTCATTATTGTATTGGAGTATAGTTGAGTTTTTACAATAGTGAAGAAGTTTATTCTACTAAATTTTTTACCCTAAAGAATTTTTCCAAATAAACATAGCACATATTGTCTTTACTTTTTATTAGTCATTCACTATAAGGCAGCTCTGTAATGTTTGTATTTTTTCACAACTTATTTTCTATTTTTTATTGGCCTATGGTTCATTGTAAATGGGTCTACAAGACCAAATATGCAGTTGATGCTTTAATTGATAAGTATAAGGCATATCTTGTCACCAAGGGTTTTGCACAGTTGAGGGTATTGATTAGTAAGATCTACTTTTTCCTCTATTGCAACGATGGATTCTATTCACCTTGTACTTTCCCTTTTTACATAATAGGGATGCTCCATACACCAAATGAATGTAAAGAGTGTTTTTCTACATGGTGATGTTCATGAAGAAATGGAGCAACCACCAAGTTTTGAACACGATTCTTCATTTATTTGTAGGTTTCATCATTCCGTCTATAGTCTCAAACAAGCTCTTAGAGTTTGGTATGAGAAGATGTACAGTTTCTTTTTTTGTACTTCTAGTTTCACTCATTGCCATTAGAGTCCTAACATGTAAATTTAGAGGGACATAGATAAAATTTTGATACTTGTCTTGTATGTTGAGGATTTGATCCTTATAGGTAGTTCTCCTTCCATTATATAGATAGTAAAATATAGGTTGATGGAGTAGTTTGATATGATCAACTATGCACTTGTACATTATTTCCATGGACTTCAGATCATTTAGTATTTCAATGGGATCTCCATTTTTTAGTAGAAGTATGCTCATGACTTGCTTCATCACTTTGGCATGGTTGATTGCAATCCTACCCCTACACCTTTTCAATCTAGTGTCTTGCACTACACTCAAAGTTGATCCTATCTTGCATTTACAATTGGTTGATAGCATTTTGTATCTAACACATAGGCATCTTGATCTATCCTTTCAAGTTGGTCTTGTTTCTTAGTTCTCTCAAGATCATCACTAGTAGGCCACCAAGTGTATTATAAGGTGTATTCAAGACACTACACACTTTGACATTTAGTACACATTAGGAGCTTCTTAGCTTGTGGGTTTCATTGACTCAAATTAGGCCAATGATGTTAATGATCGGGATTCTACCTCTAGTTTTGTTTATTAATGTGGTTCTAGTCCTATTGCATGGTCTTGCAAAAAGCAATATGCTATTGCATTATCATCTATGAAGGCCCTGAGTATCAAGAAGTATTTTGAGCTAGCTAGGAGGTTCTTTGGCTTCACCAATTGTTGATTAAGCTTAGTTTTCTACAGGTTCATCCCACTACTCTTTGGTTTGATAATCAAAGTGTTATTCACATTTCTTGCAATCTAGTGGAGCATTAGCATATAAAATATATTGAGATCCACATTCACTTCATTCGATAACTCATCTAAGATGGTGTTGTTATCTTGGAGTAGCTACCTACAAAGGAGCAGGTTACAAACATTTTAACTAAACCTTCAGCATTGCCTCATTATCTTTCGTTGTGATCAATCCTTGGGGTGAAGGAAGTTTCCAGGTTAGGAGGTCATCCTAAGTCCTCATTCCTTCATTGTTCAAATTATACATGGGTACCTAATTGGGCCTAGTTATTGGGACTTATATTTTAGGGTTTCCCCCATTCTTTTTTCTCTTTCCATGAGTTATACTTTAAAAGGGGGTGTTGAATAATAACATAATGTCACTACATCTAGGTTAATGTATTCCACTAGGCTAGAATAATTATCATTTATATTTTATTTTTCATTCAATTTTAAGTACACTTACGTAGTTGTGTCAATTAGTTTTCTACCCATGACTTATGCACCTGAATAACACTTATCTAGTTAGAGTTAATTAATTCCTGAAATAATTCGGAGTGATTGTGAGTTTATTTCCTGCCTCTTGGACATGTCATCTCCTTGGTTCATGGATCTAAAAGATCCATATATTTGTAAGCATTTATTTTGTTATGTAATCTTTTGTTTACATCCTTAGTATAGATAGTTCTTATTTTGTGCCATTTACTTGTTTTCTTGCAGCTTATGTGGCTTATTTTCATTCACCTTGTTCTTGGTTTCTATACGTCGGATTCTCTTTGAATCTTTTAGTAGTGGCACTTCAAAAAATAAAGATTAATATAGAATGAAACATTTCACCAGAATTGGAACAAGTCAATGATGTGAAGGTCAAACAAACAAGACAACAAGAGATCCCTCTCAAGTCCAAATCATCAAAGCTAGTCAAGTACCTTCCCAAGGAAAACAGTTCATAGAGGCTCAAGTTACAAGTCAATTTCCACATCTTTTACTGTACTTGCCTACAATAGGGACCATTACTCTTCAAAGAGGGGTTCAATTGATCTAGGAGGATCTGACCCACTCAATTATACCAAAATCTTAGGTGCTACATGGCGACCTTCACAATTTCGTTAGCAAGATCTTCATCCTAGTTAGCAACTCAATTCCAAACTATGTGAATCGTAACTCCATGTCAACATCACCACACAACTTGACATGTCATTGCCAATTATAAGTAGTTGTGATGGTTGCAATTGGAATATGAACAATCATGTTCTAACTAATGGCTCATATCCCTACCCTTTTGTATAAATATGTTCATACACATTCTTAGTAGAGACAATCAAGGGAGAATAAGAAGGGCATAACCAAACACATCCATTCTCACAAATCATGTAATAACTAAACATAATACAATCCTTTTGTTATAGTTCTAATTTGGTTGTTATTGTCTTCTCTCCATTTCTATTATATCATTACATGTATAACCTAATTGAATCTCTTTGATTAGGTTGTCTATTGGGATTTACACCTAGGCCCTAAATCATTGGTATCACAACAATCTCACTTCATGTCATTTACAAGTTCAATATTATTTTGGTAATTGAATAACTCTCTATATTTGTATGCCACTCAAATAATCTCTTAATACAAGAAGTTAGGGCATTAAACATGTGACCCTTCATCATACTTTCCTTCATGACCTCAAATGCCCTATGAAAAATATCAACCACACCAACATTGGAGATATTCCAAAAGATAACAAAGGATGTTTTTGCAAAGGCAACATGAATAATTGGAGGAGCAACATGCACATGAAAGAGCATTAATTACCTAGGTTAATCGGAGCTAAGTAAATAAATGTTGTGATAAAATGAATATTAAAAATTAAATAAGAAGGATCAAGCACTTAGTTGTGTGAACTATGATGAATAAAGAAACTTGAAACTAAATACAATTTGATCACCTTGGTATTATAAAACATATGCTCTTGATCTAAAGAATGTTTCAAGATTGTGAAAAATACTAAACTCCTCTCAAATTAAATTTGTGTTATGCAAGATCGATCCTATGCTCCACTGTAATGCGCTAATGCATAGAAGTGATCTAAATTCACATGATCAAATTGGCTTAACTATTAACCATTGGGATCTATGTCACTTGAAACTCTAAGATTTCTTATGTGTAAGGACTAGTTACAATATTGAAAAACAACTTGGAGAGATTGCTAGAATGCAAGGATTGTGTTCTCCTAGATCAACCCCCTTGATTACATTGAATAATATAGAAGACAGTACCGAGAGGTGTAGGTATCCTAGTTAAATTTGATACAAAATAAGAGAGTAAGATAAAAAATTTACTTTACATACTTAAAGTAAGTAGCTATTTGAGCCTCTTTAATCTTTTATATAAAAAATATTAAAATTTTTTTACTGAAGTATTATCATATGCATCCATGCATTCACAATGCATTTGTAGAGTAGGCATTGCCATATTCCTAATAGGGTTGTCAAATCAAAATAAATATTAATATTTATTTAATAGAGTTGCAAGGCCCCGACATCATAAGGTATGAGGCCGGGTTCATGCCCCAGATGAATTTGGTGGAATGGATAGCCCTCAATCCTTGTCTCTTAGCTGAAGAGGTGTGCTTGCAGGCTTCGTACCCCTACTGGGCCACTCCATAAAAAAAAATTAATTTTAGATTAAATCAAATCAGGATAAATAATATACTTTTTGCAAGTCGATAAATAGGGTTAGTAATGCACATGGTGGCGACGCACTGAACTACTTTTGGATAACTATATTTGATCTTGTATGTTCTAACTTCGGCATGTCTTATCACAAGATAGTTCCAAATCTAGATTTATTACCTAGTTAAAATAAGAAAGAAACATTTCCAAATCTAGATAGTCTTTTACGTTATGTTATACAAAATCTACACTTGGTTTTCACCTTATCAGATGATTTGATTGATAGAGTGTGCAGGGGAGAATCTGAAGATGAAGGTGATAGGGGTTGGCTTTGGCTGAACTGGCACATCCTCATTGAAAGTTGCATTGTATTGTAATGTTGATAGGGAAGTCAAAAGATTGGAACAACATATTCAATGGGTACATGGCAACAGTGGACTTCCCATCAGTGTATCCCAAATTGATGGAGGCCTGCAGATTTCTTTTTTTTTCTAAAGACTTCTATTTAAAATATCATTCTAGTCTCTTTGTCTGAGAATTCTAGGTGAGCATGACACTATCACTCATTTATTTATTTTATATTTTTTTCATTTGAAAAAGATTTTCACAACAAAAATGGTGAGAACATTTTAATATTTTTTTATTTAATTATGGGAATGGTGATGCTCATAGCTATTGTACAAGATATGGATAGTTGGATCTTTTATTTCTCATTTTATATTTTTACAAGTTTTCAACACTTATCTCTAAGAAAAATAAGATGGTATTATAACTTAATTGCAAGATTAATATTTTATTTTGTGCTTCACATAAGTTTTATATTGACAAACCTTTATTATTCCATTTTTAAGGATTTTGCACACTATTTTTCATTCTCAAACTTTGATGCATTCTGAGCTTACTATAATTGGAACTATTTTATGAATAATTGTGTCGATTACATAAATATTATTTTATCTTGAAATAATGAGGAAATATAGTGAATATTATTTTATTTTTAAATAACGAAATATAATGCTTCAGCTATGCTTCAACTATTTGGACACTAACCTATTAATGGAAAATTTGACTTTCACGAGTTGCAGGTTGTTCAAGACAAGTGTGTGGTTAAGGTAGAGGTGGTTAACTACCTGGCAGGTTTAGGATGGAGTGGGCTCTCTCTTGCACACAATCACTTAGATCATATTGCATCATGATATAATTCATCATTTAATGGTTTCATTATGTTTTAATATAACTGTGTCTGAATTTTCTTGGTGTTGTTCTAATGTTGGTGTGATTGGTGGATATATATATATATATATATATATATATATATATATATATATATTTGTGTGCGTATATAATTTAAATAAATATAAATATGTTTGTATATTTCAAATATATGTGCAAAATAAAATAACATTAGCTATTCTAATTATATCCCTACTATGCATGAAGTAGAGGAGGTTACAACCATTTAGTGGAGGAAGCACTCTCATGACATGCGAAATAGAATAATCAATTAATGGGAATAAAGAAGGAATCCACATTTGGGTAATGCCGATATGAAATTAGAAATACATAAAAGAGAGGGAAAATAACAAGAATACCAATAGATACAGAAAGAAAAGGAGAAGTGATCATTCATAAAAGGGAAGTAGTAATTGCAAGGGGGAGACTAGAAATGATAGGAAGCAAAAAAGAGCAGTCTGGAGGATTGAAATGATCCACCAGGTACCTTATTTACTAGTTTATAACTCTAATTAAATCTGTATATAGACTTACATGCTAATTTGATCTGGGTGATATGTCTTAATGTTTTCATATGGAATGTGTTATTTTGTCTTTGTCAAAACCCTTTGTTGCGTCACCAATAACTTCATTTTTACAAACTAGGCTTCTTTGAAATTCTTATATAATGTGCGCCACTTAGTTTTTTAAAACATATCCAAAAATCAGCCCTACCAAGTTTGTGAATTTTTAGATATGTAATATATAGTGACTGTATATCTCTTACCCATTTTGTCTTTGTTAAAACCCTCTATTGCATCACCAATAACTTCATTTTTACGAACTAAGTTTTTCTAAAATTTTTAAATAATGTGCAACACTTAGTTATTTAAAACATATCTGAAAATCAGCCCTACCTAGTTTGCCAATTTTGATATATGTATTAATTAGTGACTATCTATCTCTTATCCACTGTGCCTCTATTTTCTAGATGGATGAACCCTAGTCTACAACTATTATTTCATTTCTTGGATTGATTATCTTTTACTTTGTTCACAATGGATTTATGTTAAAATCTTGTGTGATATATTATTGTCCTTACTATTAATCCTATTGTAGTTTAGTCATTTTCTATCACAGCGGGCTTTATTCTTATAGTCATTTATCACTTCTCCTATAGCTACAGAGTGTTATCTTCTAGTAGAAGAGTGTATTCCTATAGCCTGTTATATCTGCCTCTGCAACATTTGAATGGCTTTATTTGATGTTCTTGTCATACCTTTTTATGTTCCTGTAGCAGTTTAGTCATTTTTACTCGCAGTAGTAAACTTATCCATGCCTTCATTTAAATAGAGTTGTATTTGGCTTGTGAGGTTTTTAGTATTTATCACCTTAATTTTCCATCGCATTTGTTTGTCTCTGTTAGAGATATTTAGGAGACTATCAAATTTTTGTAGGAGTTTATTCTTGTCATTTGTTGGCTAAATATAAACACAATCATGCCCTTATTTTATTAGTGTTTTATATGGTTTTATAAGGACATTTAATAACTTGTGTTCTTTTTATATTCGGACGTAGTTAAATATTCCTGAAAGTGAATTATTGCATGATTCTTAAGTTGCTGTAGTAGTTTGCAGCCAGTAGTAGGTCTATTATTTAATTATTAAGAAAAGAATGAAACTCTTGTGAAAATGGTATAATACTTGGCATTCATAAGAATATCATGTGTAGCCTCTTAAATCTCGATTGTAGACAATTATCCTTGTTACAAATTATTATTAAATTAATATGATATTGTTGTATTTCCTATAGTAGACTTTACACAATTCCTATAGCAGATCTTTTTCCTGTAGCAAATAGACCATGTGTTTTGAATGACTATTTTAAACATGATTGATACCTTCGAATAAATGGTGTTTCATTGGCTTTTATGGAATTGTTAAACAATTGTTATCTTCTTAATTTCCCTGTCACAAATGAATGGTTATGGCATTAGAAACCTTCTTAATTGGGAAATAAGTAAGTGAATAAGGGATAAGGAATATAACCAGTTGTATATGTTTTATGTGTATCATGCATATAGCTCATAGTTTGAGGTATGAGATCCATGCAAGGTGTATTCATGTTGTGCGGAAAGAACATAATAATAACTATTTTTAAGAAATTGCTTGTATTACTATGCAATTGGAAATAGATTATTCTTGTTGTGTGTACTGTGTGTGATAAGCTTACCTCCTGGGATAGGATGCCGAATGTGGGCTTCCAGAGACGGTAATTTAATTTTTTCTAAATTACCACTTATGTTATTAAATGCTTTGGCCAAAGTGAGATGCACCATTGAAATAGATGGATTATAAAAGCCTAGATTTTATGTTATATGTCTCTACCACAGCCTGCATGCTAGATATATGTTATTCTAGTTAGGAGTCCATATAGGCATCAAGCTTGCATCAAGAGTTCCCTCCTACCTTTACTGTTCGAGGTTGCTGGGCTCCTCGTGTAAGGTCGGTGTTTTCTTCGAGTTAGGAAGAAACCCAGGGAAGTGTAGTGCTTCGTGGTTGGGTGGAAAAACTGCCTTAACCACACTCTTGGCCTTGACTTGCGAAAGACCGTTGGGGTCATGGTAGTTGAGGACATATCTTCTTATGATATATGATTCATGATGTATATATTTCATTGTATTACCCTTTGTATGGCTTGCATAAGCAATTTGTAATTGTATAAATACTCTCATTAATGTAATTGATGTAATATATTGTAATTGTAACATTGAAATAGATGTATTGTAACACCCTTTTTGGTGTATGGAATTGTAATACTTTATTTGGAAACTTGCCATTATTTTGCAACTATAGATATTTGATATGAAATGTATCACTTTTCTTATTTTCCAAATGAGTAATGCTTTTTGGTTTACTATTTTTAGTATGTGAGATTAGCGCACTTTACACTATTGATATATTTGAATGTTGCAAATCTAGCTTTAAAGAAGAAATATATCAAGAATTAACTGAGGTCATCTATTCATCTGTAATTTTTAACCTTAGACAATATTTTTCTTTTTATTATGTAGGAAATCAAAGACCAAGGACTCCATCTAAGCTTGTGAGTGTTACATGTATGCTACAAAGTTGGGGTGATCCCACAATAGTGGATTACACTTTTTGGCCAAAGTTGACATTTAAATGAACATTTTGAAAAAAATCTTCACTTTCAGACACCTATAGTTGCTAAACCGTGAGGAATTTGAAGATGATGTAAACTAGTAATTTGTCAAATTTTATCTGTAGATTATAAGTATATTTTTTTAAAAAAAATTGGAATCAAATTGCATTTCTCTTTCCATCTCCTTCAATAACTAGTTTTTAATAGTAAACACCATTTTTAAAGAGTGATGTGTACTGTGTAAAACATAACTTTTTTCTATAAAGGATAAAATTTGAATTTTTTCAAATTTAGAAATTTTTAACTACGATATCTAGAGGATGCATTTGGTTTCATAATAGTTTGTTGATCTTAAAATTTTTCAATTAAATTACCAACAATGGGAAACCCTAAGGATGTGGGAGATGACCCTTAGGATAACCTCTAGATTTTAAAGAAGCTGGTTCTTCTCTCTGTTTTGTGGGGAAAAAAGGGAAGAAAAAAAACAAGATTACAAACAAAATACCTAATCTTCTATAGCGATGCACCAGAATCATTTACTACCCAATAGCACATTGATCAAATCCTAAAAGATTTACTGGAAAAACTAAAGAGCATCAGCATGATTAATAACCTAGCATAATAAATCAAATTTAACAAAGGCTAAGAACAAAAATTAGAAGCAAGAAATAGATACAAATTCAGATTTGCACAAAAACACCACCTCTCTTCATTGCTTGACAAGAGAACAAAATTACAGAGGCAAAGTTGCTTGCACAAAATAAAATGTTACATCCCTCATTGAGAGGCAACTACTGAGGCAAAGAAAAATATCTCTAACTGCTGCTAAAAATCTTTGGTCATTCCCTTTCTCTTTGTGTCGGATCTATGTATTTATAACCTAGAAAGCCAAAGAAAATCCTCTTCAATTGCCCAGAAAATCTCGGCAGCTGAAAACTCATGAATCTCGGCCTTGATTTCAACCCTTGTAACTACAACTTCTATTGACTAAGTCTTATGTTTTGCCCCTTTGCTAGAAAAATCCATTTGACTCTACCTATATGGAAAACTCAAACTCCCACTCTTTCTTTTGTTGTAGCTTGCCGTCAAAAATCTCACGTAGAATGAATAAGGTGAGGCTTTATTTAGGGCTGAATATATTCAATTCACGCGAGGCCTCTAAGAGTCTTATGAGTATTTTATTAATAAAGTCTTAGCTTTATTAGTCCAAATGAGGGCACCAAAAGGGACTGATGTACAAATCTTGTATGCTGAGAAGAAGTCAATAAGGCAAAAAATGGTCTAAGGAGCCTAAAACAAGGCAAAACGGGAGTCTAAGTGCTTTGAGTTAGCCAAGAATGCCTTGCCAGGGATAGAAAGGCCTGAATGAAGAACCATGGGGCCTAGGATCCAATAATGGAGTAGGTCAAAAAATTAGACTAGTGGGTACAAAAACTAGACTGGAGAGGGCCGAGTTGTCCCAGAATGGGACAGGTGTCCCAAAAGTGGCCTCTATCCCAAAACAAGACAGAGTGTCATAGAAGTACTGAGGGGGCATGGAAACCTTAAATGATCTACAAACTAAAAATTTTGACTACACACAGCCAAAATATGACAAGGGGCAATATGTCCCTCTACTAAATTTTTTACCAAAAATCATACTATTCAAGTATGGGGACAATTTTTTTGTAAAAATTTAAAGTTACCAAAAATGCCCATTGAAAGGCTATTCTTCATTTCTCAAGCTTTCTAGACTCTATTGGTTTTTGTAAGGAAACTTGCAGCCATTGTATGACAATTTCCACATAACCCAAATGAGATAACAATGCAAATAAGTACTCAGAATCCACATGCAAGAGAATAGACAACATACCCATCAATGATGACACAAGATATACGTTGGGAAAATCCTCAAGAGGGAAAAACCCAGCCTCCAAAAGCATCCACACTCCATGTATTATTCAGCAATGAAAACCCATTACAATACATCTTCAGAGACTCCATGAACACTTCCGAAGCACAAGCTATCCATGCATTCCATGTGACCAAGCATGAATCCACACATCCCATGCCATGCTTCAAACCCTCACACATGCACAAGCTCAACTTGCTAACCTGCAGCAAACTCTCCAACCTAAGACAACTACCCTTGTGGTTGCTTTTATAGAAGCAAGCTCCCACAAAACCACCAAGTGGTATTACATAAACCATGTGCCCAAAACCATGAACTTACAATATCATGTGACCCCACATTTAATAGTGGGTACTTTATTATATTTTATTTTTCCCCGATATTAAATAATTACATTTTACAATTAAGTCCCAATGTTACATACAACATAAAGTGGCCTCAACATTATAACTCCTAGTGATGCATGTCCATCTAGGTCCCCCTAGGTGCACCACACACATAATAATAATTAAACATTATAAAAATTATGCAAGGTGTACAACACCTAACTCCTAACAGTTTTTGCATCAGCAAAGGGTTTGCCACTTCCTATGCTCTAGTTCAAACCAATTCAGCCAACAAAGATGGGAGGTTGTGTGAACAAGTTTTGTTGGTTTCTAGATCAACAAAGGGTTTGCCACTTCCTATGCTCTAGTTCAAACTGATTCAGCCAACAAAGATGGGAGGTTGTGTGAACATGCCTCCACTTCACTTCAGGCTCTGCCACACCTAGGGGGTATCCCTTTTACAAAAGATTTACCTTTGACTCAAAAAAAGATTTGACTTTTCAATACCATGTAGAATCCTCTCATGTATGGACCAAGGTCTGTTGGATGTATCTAGACTGGCAATGTTCTTGGACATATGACACTGGTTGAGAATAAGAGCATGCAAGGTCCTAATCCTACTCCTACAAACTAATAGGTTGAGATTTTAAAATGATTTTGTGATTAAAGCAGTGGGACCTTCCTAGACTCCTTGGATAAGCAAATCCCCAAACCAGTGCCTTACCGGGGCAATAGAGTCAAAATGTAAATGTAAATGTTCCTATATGACAACAGAAGCTTGTATTCAGAGGATTTAACATAGGATATTACTGCTTAATAGCAATATGTCGAAGAAAGAGTATTACCTATGACCATGCTTCACAAATCCTTTGGCATTACTAGCTTTTCCTAGTACCTAGTCTAAAGTGGATTTAATCTACCCCTTGAGTAGAAGAAAATAACCAGACACACAATGTAACATATGCACATTAAAGAACTCAGAAATCCTTGATAACCTCATTCAAAAGAAAAATAATAACATCAAAGGAGACACTCATAGACAATACACACATGAGGTGTTTCTCATTTAACTCAATCTAAATAGAACATTATCATATAGAAATTTATCATTTAAATACAATTTACAAAGAATACCTCTGCACCAAACAAAGAACCAAGCCTGTAACAAGAAATGCTCTCCAATATGTGAATCATTTGTATTCAGAGTGAAAAGAAAGAACCGACAAACTTCAACCCCCTTGTAGAATGGCCATGGATTCCTTTTAAAAGGAGCAAAAAAGCTACCAGCCATCTACCTTCTGACAGACTTCCTAAATGAAAATATCACATCCTTATAGATTTTTCATGATACAATCAGATCCTTAATAAATTTTGTAGTTGGAACAGTCAGATTTTCTAATGAAATCCTGCCGGTGAAGCAATCTCGACCTCGTTTGAATGAGAAAATTTGATATTTTGTTCATGGTCGCACAACACATTCATTGATTGCAGAGTGGAAAAGGGCAGGATTAGCACTGACAGACAGCCACTTCAAATTTTAAATTCAGCTATTAATCTAGGCTTGTCCTTTGCTAGATCAGCGCTTTGAAATGCCTCAGGAATCCACATCGACACCGTTGAAAAGTCTTCACCAATAGAATCACACCAACCGGACGCATTCCCCTGCTAACTTTTCCTTCTCTCCTTCCTTCCGATCTTGACATGTGGTACCCCATTGCAATGTCGCAACCAACAGCAAGCCACCACCAAAGTGCCCTGTGCGGGTGCGTAAAAGCCCCCATGTATCTTTTCTTAACATGCTCTATCTTCCTTCAAATAAGACTAGGCCACGTGTTGCCTTGTCGCACCAGCGTAACGAATATTCTCTCTAACAGATTCCCTATGCACGCATGCGCGACCGTTAGATCATGACCCTTCTGCAGATCATTTCTCACTCTGACACCTGGCAACTTTTGATTCGTCGATATGGGATCCTTGATCTAATGGTTGAAAGCCATATCCTTTCGATAGTTGGTGCCTTATCGCAGCCGCGTAGGGGGATGATGACATCACTGATGACGCAGCACGACCGCGATAAGCAACCACATGGCACCCCCGGGCCCTTCATAAGACTTAGGCATTTAGACCCTGTGACAGGTGACAAGTGGTATTGCTAGGAAGAAAGGGACTGGTTACTAACAATTAAGAAGACATAAGGTTGTAACTTAAGTAACCAGAAACCTTCTATAGGCGGTCAATACAGTCTTAAAAGATAAAGCGCAAGAGGCCAAGGGATAATAGAGCTTAGGGCTTTAGGGCTTTAAAGAAATGGAAATAAGGACATGCAAACTCAATTTTAAAACCCTAAACTTAGGTGATCACCACCAGACTCAATGACGAAGTCTGTTTGGCTCTACGATACTCTTATGATAGGGATAAGTGCTAGAGTCACATTGATGAAGAAAGGGATGTGCATTCATGGCTCTGATACCATGTTGTTGCAACCAAGATAAAAATGTGTGTAATAGCCTTCCACTAGTGAAACAAAAATAAGCACAATAAGATATCTATCACATAAAATGAGAGTGAAAAATATACAAACAAGGCTTGCATAAATGAGCAAGGATGAGGAGGTGAGATGATCAAACACAATGACTAACCCTCTAAAGATGCGACACATGTTGACTCACATGAGACAAGTGTGAGGACACATGTTGAGAACATATGAGGTGAGACAAAAGTCTAAACAACCTCTCTAACTAAGCTTAAGCCTAGTATGAATAGGACCTAGTCAATCTAGATAGGTAAAAGCTAATTTAACACTAACACATATAAGGTATAAGATATCCATTTCATACTTTATACACCCCTTCTTTTTGGGAAAAATGATGTCTCCAAATATTGTTGTTTTCTTTTCTTTCCCTTCCAAATGTTTTGGTTTTATGCTTATGAGTCCCTCACTCATAGCTTCCACCACTTTGAGGGAGAAATGACAACACTTTTGGTGAAAAGAGATTTTATTTTTATGTGCACATAACCACAGACAGGGGAAAAATCAGAGCTAAATCATAAACATGAAGCATAAAACCCTAACAACACAATGGAGTACAAAATGAACATAGAAATCAAAACAACAAAGCAACCCAAAAATAAATCTCTACACTAAGCTTGGCTCTCCTCCATTGCTCTTCTCAATCTCGCATAGGAATGCAAGATATCGAAGGATGAATGTTGATTGCTCACTAATTCAATAGCATAACAATGGCATGAAGATGATTGAGAATGGAGATCCTAGAGGAAATTCAATAGCATGAGGCTAGTTGCAAATGGATCCCCCCAAATGGCTTGGGTGAGAGTTTATTTATAGGAAATGAGTGATTTGAATGAAGGGCTATGATTGAAAGTTGATTTGAATGATGTGGACGGTTGAGATTGAATAGGGTTTTGCACTCCACAAGGAGTTGTAGTCATGTGGCAAGTAAAGGGTAGACCTAATTTAAATAATGTTTTATTTAAACTAGTGGGACATGTGAAGTGTTTTAAATGAAAAATGTAGTATGTGACATGTGTTGGAATGAGGTGACAGGTGAGGTCAAATTCAAATATTTTATTTGAATTAGTTGGAAAATGGGAGAGGAAAATTAATTAAATAAATAGGATTTATTTAATTAATTGGCTAGTGGGATAAATGGGATTAGGACAAAATGTTACAAGATGTCTCACTTAATGTGTCGACAAGGTGATGTTGTAAGACATGGACAAATTTGGGTGTCTACATTTTTCCCCTCTTTGAGATGATGTTGTGACTAAGAGAAGTAACATCAATTCAAAGAAGATAAGGTGTGGATAGAGGAAAAGGATGATGATGGAGTGATGCCCCCTTGAGAGGATAGGCGGGTTGGACAAACACAGGTAGGCTCTCAAAAAATGAAAGGGATTGGTCAAGGGATGAAAGATAAGGGAATGGATAGAAGAAATGAATGATAAGTTATGCTGTGATGAACATGAGCAACCATGAAGTTTGATATAGCACTAGACGTTATGCACCAAGGTATAAGTACCAAGGTGACGATGTGTCTTGTGCACCCAGCATAATATAATCTTGTCTAATGTATGAGGAAGTAAACTTAGAGAATTAAAGTCCTAATGTACAAAAGGTATGACATGACCTTATATGCAAAGGATAATGTAAAAATCCATTCCAACATACACAAGATATGAATATTAGCTGGAACGATACAGATTTGATTCAAATTCAAGATAAAATGATAACACACATAAGCAAGCATGCATGAACAAATGATTCAAAAACAAAAAGGTATTGCCCCTGTCAAGTTGTAAACCAATGATTAATTTATTGATTTATTATTGATAATAGTGTCTGGTTTCAGGAATGAAACATGCCATATAAGACACCTAGTCTAGTTTCGATAATGCAACATCTTGTATAAGACAATTTATTGATTGATTAACACTAGTGTTGTTGGTCATGCAAATCAACACTAGGATTTGATTAATTGATTGATTGATTAATTGGTTTGGTTTACGTCAAGATTACTATTAAGACCATTGATGTAATTGGATAATTTGACAAGATTGATTGACTTGATTGGTATGGATTGAGGATGACTTGCATTTGGATCATTGCTTGGAATGATTGATTGATTTGAATGATGGAATGATATAATTTAAGGATGATTTGATGATTAGATTGATTAGAAGAATTGATTTGATTTGAGGAAGTGAGGAATTGATTTGATGGTTGAATTGATTTGATGTTGAATTGATTTGATGAATTGATTGATTTGATTTTAAGAATGGATGTGATATGATTGGATTTGATGAATTGATTTGATTTGATTTTAGGAATTGATGAATTGATTGATGGTTGGATTGATTGACTTGATTGATTGATTGGATTTAAGAAGAATTGATTTGATTGGAATGATTTGGTGATTAGATTGATTTGAATTGATTTTATGGATTGACTTGATAGATTTGAAGAATTAATGACTTGATGGATTGATTTGATTTGATTTATTTGAAGAATGGAATTGATTTGATTGAATTGATTGGAAGAATTTGTTGGAGGAATTCGATTGATTTGATTTGAAGAATTGATGAATTGATCTAGATGAATTGAATTGATTTGAAGAATTGAAGTGATTTATTTTATTTGATTGAATTGATGATTGGATTGTAAGAATTAAATTGATGATTTGATTGATTGGATTGAACTGATTTGAGTGAGTTGATGATTTGAGAATTAATTGGAATAATTGAGTTGATGATTGGATTGGATGAATGGAATTGATGATTGGATTGATTTTATTGCTTGGATTTTTGTTGGATATTCATTTTTTTTGTATTTTGGGGATGTTTTGATTGTTTGGGGGTTTGGGATGTTTTGATTTTTTTGTGTTTTGTGAATGTTTTGATTTTTTTGGGGTTTTTGCATGTTTTGGGATGGCATTGGATGACAATTGAGTAGCCTTTATGCTAGATACCAATGACAAGGGAAACCCAATCTAGGTTTAAGGATAATGGTGGGATTGGATGTATAGATAAAAGGGTGGGCGATAGGATGGGCAATAATGGATGGAATGGATGTATGGATAAGAGAACAAGGATGTGACCTCTAAAGACTATGTTGCATAGGAATAACATGCCCCATTATTGGTGTAATGCTTAGGATTTTACATGACAAAGTTTATGAAAATAGGATGAATGATGGATTGGTTTGAAAGGGATGAGGTATATCAAGGGGTATCCACAACATGTGTCAACATTTTGCCCCCATATCTTTATCAAGATCAAAAGGAGAAAGGGAGAATGAATGGATTCAATAGGATAAGTATGTGTGGGTATAACGGATACGGATGGTAGGATGGTAGGGAAATGGTATGGAAATGGTTTGATGGGATATATAGTTTGAATGAGACAATGTACTCCCAAGTGTAAGTAACATAGAAGATCAACCTACACATGATGCCTATTTGCCAGGTTTTCATCATGGTACTTATCCAATGTGCCACCAAGGGTGGTTTTCACCATTGGACGAAGGGATTTCTCGTTACTTTTTTTATTTTTTATTTTTTATTTTTTACTTTTTTTTTTATTTTTTTTATGGGATATTTGGATAAGGTAGGTGGATATGGATAGGAGGGACTCAAGTGTCTAGTTCAATGAAAGGTTATGGTCCCATTAGAGATGGATGTCATCGCATGGACCATGTCAAGTGTCATTATGCTCATAGATATTGGTAAGGGATCACATGAGAGGGAGATGGATTAGGTGGATAGTGGATTAGGAATGGAATGATAGTGAATTATGATGTGGATGATTCTTGGGAGGATAATCGATTATGATGTGGATTATGGAGGAAATTTATGCACAAGGATGGATGCATGGACGATAGGGATAGGATGATGGGGAAGATATGTAGGATAATGGCTAAAAGATGGGGAAATTGAGGTATGGAAAGGAGTCATGACCAACAGTTGCACACACAGTGATAAACATTGAAGCTTTTGATTGGAAGGTGGTGTAGGAAGCAATGGTGATGTTTGATTAGGGGATGGATGATGTAAGCATTTAGGTACCCACATAGACTTAAAATTTTTATGACTTTTATTTTTCTTTTGGGATGAAGAAATTTGAAACTTTTGGATGGAATGGGATTTTTGGATGGATGACGATAGTTGGGATTTTTGTGATGTGGATGCTTCTTTTGTCTTGACTTATTTTTCCTTAGGAACCCAAACCATTTTAGTTTTGGACTTTGCTTTTAGAGGTATGGGCTCGGATAGCCTTTTAGATGGATCTTGTTTTGACTTTTTGCATTGATGTCCTAGGCATGAAGATCCTTAGGATTTTTGGCTTTATAGGTAGAGGCATCCAAATTTTTATATTTGAATCCCATGGACATGGTGGAAGCTTCTTGTTTAGATGATGTGTGCATTTGTTGGTCATGATTGGGGATTAAAGGGGATTTATGGATAAATGGATAAGGGGATTGGATGATAGAGATGTTAGGCATTGGAAGAATTAGAGGTAGAGTGGATGGATGGATATTAGGAGTTGGAAATATTGGAGGTAAATTGGATGGTGGAAGGTGTATGGTCACTTGCTTTTAACTCTTATAGGACAATGGAGGTGGAATGGCAACATATGTTTTGGGAGTATGATTGGATTTGTGATGGAAAGTAGTGGATCTAGGAGGTATGGAGGAAGTACCAACATATTGAGATTGTTTACCTTGGGGTGTATATCCAAGGCCATACAAACATGGAGGGACTTTGATATGAATGGGCTCTAAAATATCTTGTTCATGAAGGCCTGGGCCTTTACTTTGATAGTTCATTTTTTGGAGTATGTGATGGACAATAGGACTATGGGCATTTTGAACATTAGACTTGAGCTCATTATTGGATGGAGAAGGTAAAGTGGATAATGGTTGTTGTTGTCCTAAAGAGGAACATTCATGGATGAAGGTGGATAGGCCAAGGGGATATCATAGTGGACTTGAAATGGGGTTGATAGTGGATGTGTAATGATCATTAGGATCTTGATTATGTTCATTTAGATCCAAGCTATTGGTTTGATATTATATGTTTTCTTGGGAGGCATGTGTCTCATCATGGGAAGTGGAAGTTGGTGTATCATGGATAGGACTAGGTGGGGGATGGATAGGAGCAATATGGATATCTTGCTCATGGGTAGTTGTGGGATTATGGATAGATGGAGTGATAAGCTCTTGACCATGGAATGCATAAAGTTTTCTAAGAGTATCATCATAGTTTTCTTGGTCATAGAGGGGATCTTGATCATAGATGGGAGCTTGATCATAGATGGAATTAAGTGTGCTATGGATGGGTTGGATAGAAGGGGTTTGATCTTGATTAGAATGAGGGCTTGATGTTTCAACATGCTTAGGGTTAGATTCTTGACATGACTCTTTACTTTAGATGGAAATGGAAGTGGATGTGGGAGACTCTTGGAAAGGCTTGATATGTTGTGGACTGCATGATGGGGTTGAAGGAATGGGCATGGTGTTTGAAGACTCTTTTGAAGGCTCAAGGATAGGTGTTTGGTGACATGGAGATGATTAATTCCTTGCTAGTAGACAAGGGATCACATCCTTCATAAGTGTATGGGTGGATGGACAATATAGTGGATGGATAATGAGGGTGGATGGTGTTGGCTTATGATTGGGATTAGGTGGAGTGGAAAGTTTCCATGGTGGAGGGATAAAAGGGATGGAAGATGTTGTAGGCTTAGGATTTTTATTTTGATTAGATGGAGAGTCAAAGGGATTGAATGGATTGGTGGATTTGGATAACTCCATAGGTTTGTTTTTACAATGTTTAAATTTAGGATGTGGAGTTGATGGAGGATTAGGTAGTGGGAAGGATAATGAAGGGCTTGCATGAGCTAGGTTGGTATCTACCTTGTTAAAGGTAGCATTAGGGCCCAAAGGCATTTGATCTTGCTTCAAGGGATGACTTAGGATCACATGTTCTTATTGTGGAATTGATAGGTTGATGGATTTGGTTGGTATGAAATGGAGGGGGATGACGCATATGCTTGATGTGGAATTTGTTGAGGTTGTGGTCATATTTGTTGAATGGATAGGGAATGTGTTTGTTGGGTTTGGGATTTACAAGTGGATACGAAGTGTTGGGCTTGTGCTAGGTGTTGTTGTATTTGAGGTGATTGGATTTGTTGAAGTTGTTGGATGATGGCTGGGATCATTGTATGGTTTGTTGGTCTAGGGGTTGTGGAATTTAGTGAAGTGTTTGGATGAGGTCTTGTAGTTGCAGTGCTAGGATCTTGTCTTCTAGTGTTGGCATGGTGTCACACATGTTTAACTCTTTGCATTTTGTCTTGTTCCTCAATGTATGCAACATGATTCTTGTCATTATTGTAAGTAGGGGGAGGGGCCCATCGAAGTATGAGTTTAGGACTAGGACTTGTCTCATCATTACAACTAGAGGGAGGGCCTCCTCAAAGTATACATTTAGGTCTTACATTTGTCTCATCATTAGGACTAGAAGGATGGCCTCCTCAAAGTATGAGTTTGGGCTTAGGATTTGTCTCATTATTAGGATTAGGGGGAGCGTCGTCTCAAAGTATAAGCTTAGGCTTTCATTTGGGCATAGGCTTGCTAAGGATTAGGACCATTTTGACTAGTGCTTGACTAGGACTAGGATGATGATGAGGAATGATTAGGATATGATTAGGTTATGATTAGGGATGAGGTGATTAGGATATGATTAGGAATGGAAAAGTAGGATGAAATGACAATGAATGGGATGACAAGAAGGTTTAAGATCATGTATTTATGTGTTTGTGTTTATAGCTTGAGTTGGCAATTTCCACACAAATGATTTCACATGTACACACATGAATCACACATGCAAGATACATAAGCAAGTTTAAATTTGAATATGATGATTAGGAAGACATGTGGAAGACACATCAACAAGCCTAGTACTAGTCAAATGGGTGTGGCCAATTAGGTCTTACTCTAGGATGTAAAAGTTTGACCAAGGATGTCCCCAATATACTCAAAGTACAAGGGGCCCAATTCCATGAAATGAAAGTGAAATAATGCTAAGTAGCTAGAAGAAAGGGGTAACCCACCCTTCACCTTCACTTCCCCAAGGTATAAAGTTCTTGGGGGCTTATCCTGAGTGACAAGATTTTGACTTCCAAGAGGGTGTCTTTCAATTGACACTTCGCTATTCAGACTCCATCAGAATTCTAGAGTTGAGGTCATCCCTTGGAGTGGTGTGTCTCTAAGTAGGCCTCCTAGGAAGGATGACAAAAGAAAATCTAGTGGGTGCTCTTGATCTCCAAGATCACCTTGCAATGTGAAGAGAGAGCATACACACGCACACTAGATTCACACTCGAAATGTAAGTTCCCCTTAGAAAATAAAATGTGTGGTGTGAAATTGAATCGATGAAAGGTGTTTTTGATTCTCAAGATCACACGAAGCACATGAGAAGAGCATGCACACATTTAATCTTACTCAAATTCACCAAACAATGCAAGCACTTGTTCTTTTTAATTCAAAGTCAAAATGTGTGAAGGAAGACACTAGTTCATTTTAGAGCCCACTTTCAATGCGAATGAAGACAAGAGTTCAATTTAGTGCCCTAAAATCCAAATGTGAAAGCAAATAAGATGATTCATTTTAATGCCTAAATTGAAGTGTTTTTGCAAACAATGATTGTGAAGAAATGAAAAGAAATGAAAGATGAATGGAGTGCACCTGAAAATTTTCATCCTTAAATCTATTGTTGTGACTGATACTAATGTTGTTCCAGCACTATATGAATGCCTGAAAGTCACCAAAACCAAGAACAAACAAGAAACTTGCAAACCCTAGTGCGTTATGTGAAAAATGAGAAATCTAATGAAATATGATGTTAGATGAATATCTATAGAAAAATGGATTGCATATTTAGAAAGTTTAGGAAATTCTATGTTGTTTTAAAAAAATTACACTAAAATCTGATAAAAATTGCTCAATATATACTCACTTGAAGTTTGAAACTAGGGTTGACTTTGATTGTGAATAATAGGCAAACCTAGAATAATTTAATGATGAAACTTATACCATTGTGACGCTGGCTAAGTCACCTTTCCAATGAGTCTTTTTTTGTGAAATTTTGACCCTGTATGATGAAGTTATGAAAAAAAAAGAAAAAAAATGCCCTATTAGGGCAATGTAGAAGGCAATAGGCAGACTTGAAGGTTAACATTAACTACTAACAGTTAGCGAAAAGAGGTCACATGTGTGTGGTATGCACCTAATAGTCAAATTCAATTGTTATAGTTTACTGGCGCCCCTGGTTGTCCATATGACCAGGGGCTGGCTAGGGAGAAAAATAGAAAGGAAACAGAAAGGGGGGTTGATAGCCCCCTAGCCCCCCTTTAGGTCACAAATGTGACCACCAACACAAACCTAGATGCAGCTAGTCAAACTTGACCCAGTGCTAAAGCAAGTGGCAGAAGTTTGAGCAGGCAATTTAGAAGGCAAACACACATAGTTTAGGGTTTGTGATTAGGGCTCTAATCCATTGAATAATGCTATGAACAGGGGTGGAAAAGGATCCAAACACAAGTGGCTAGGCAGAAGGGAGGCATTCAAGAAGCGACGGGTTTTAAGGCGGCAAAAGTAGTGCTATGGTGGTGACGGAGACTTTTTGGTGGCGACCAAGGATGAATGGGAACAACGTAGGTCTAGGAGAGAATGTAGAGGCGGTGGAAGATTGTCTTGCGCGTGGCGACCATGGTGGAGGGTGCTTCGACAACTAGATTTTTTTCTTAAGTCTGCAAACAAACACCCAACACACAATGCAACAAAATTTAGATAATGATATTAGCCTACAATAGAAGATATAAACCCTACAACTAAAATCTCAGACTCCAAAACAAACAAAAAATATGAAATTTGACCAAGGCCTTTGCACAGCATCCGTACGGTACGACCCTATGACATGGGCCAAACTAAAAAAAATTCAATGTTTTTCCTGCAACAAAATATCAAGTGTTATATGTCTTTTTTCATCTACGAGGCCTCCCAAACGAAATGGTGAGGTCCATTTCTGGTAGGGAGCAACCTGGAAAACTTGATTTTTAGAAATCAACAAAAAATGTTAGATTTGCAAACTTCACGTTGTGTTCACCAAATGATGTTAGGGTAAAAATCAGGGTAAATACACAAACAACAATAATGAAACCCTAACAGCACAATGGAGTAAAAAATGAACATAAAAATCAAATGCAATAAGGAACAAACTAATCTAGATTCATATCTCAAACTTGGTTCACCTCCATTGCTCTTGTCAATCTTGCATAGGAATGCAAGATATCAAAGGATGAATGTTGATTTCTCACTAATTCAACAGCATAACATTAGGAATAAGACGATGAGAATGGAGATCCTAGAGGAAATTTTACAGCATGAGGCTACTTGCAAATGGATCCCCCCAAATAGCTTGAGCGAGGGTTGATTTATAAGAAATGAGTGATTTGTGTTAGGAATTGCATGCAGAAGATATCAATTAAATCCAAAAAAAGATTAAATAGAGAAATGGAAATACGCAGGAATAATAACAGTGAGAGATAAGTTTTAATGTGGTTCACCCAAACCCGGGGTACATCCACCAATAAAGAGTCCAATATTATTATCCAGTAAATCAAACTAATTACAACCAACAATCCTTGCAACTCAATACCACTGCAAAATGCTACAATGTCCATGAAAACCCTAACCCTTAGCCATTTTTATCAAGCCTTATGTCGGTTACAAAAATAGGGTTTTTTTATGTCAGCCAATAGAAAAATAACTCCCAACGCCTTTATAAAATAATAAAAATTGTTGGAGGTTTCAAGGGCACTGCCCCTCGACCCTGCCCTATATTGCAACAAAGAGCGCACCAGGGGCGCTGCCCCTTGGACCTTGTAAGGGGCACTACCCCTTGACCCTGTCTTAGGGGCACTGCCCCCAAACCCCCACAAGGGGTGCTGCCTCTTGACCCCGTTAAATAATTTGGGGGGAAACCACGCCGATAAAAGTGGGGTAAATTTAACCTCTGAGTCTGATTAGGCTCTATATAACAACTTGATTGAAGGGCTATGATTGAAAGTTGATTTGAACAATGTGGATGGTTGATATTGAATAGGGTTTCCCACTCCACAAGGAGTTGTAGTCATGTGACAAGTGTAGGGTGGACCTAATTTAAATAATGTTTTATTTAAACTAGTGGGACATGTGAAGTGTATTAAATGAAAAATGTAGTATGTGACATGTGTTGGGATGAGGTGAAAGGTGAGGACAAATTCAAATATTTTATTTGAATTAGTTGGAAAATGGGAGAGGGAAATTAATTAAATAAATAGGAACTATTTAATTAATTGGCTAGTGGGATAAATGGGACTAGGAGTGGGACTAGGACAAAATGTTACAAGATGTCTCACTTAATGTTTTGACAAGGTGATGTTGTAAGACATGGACAAATTTAGGTGTCTACATTTTGCATGCTAGTTTATAATATTGCCAACTCCAAAATGTATGATAAGAACTTCCAAGAAAGTGGACATACACAAATTACCTTCACAAAAAGGCTTAATAAAAAGTTTGGTTCCACTTTTTTTTATAATGCCATGTAGATTCGACAATGTCATAGTAGCTTTTTAAGATATCAAGAAACTCCTTAATGATTAATACCACGGATTAGACACTCTCTATATGCTATGGATTTTAAACAACGTTGGATTTAGAGGTGTGCATTGTAGACATGTGAGCAGATTTGTAGAGCTAAATTCTCTTTTGTATCTTGATTTAGTATTGCTTCAGTTGTATGAATCGCATACTAAACCAAATTGAATTTTTTAGAAAATATTCCTTCAATTGATTATAAACAAATATGTAATACCATCATATTTCAAGTGTCCTAGAGGATATTATACACATTTCAAAGTTGTATTTCAAAATTCAAATAAAATAGCACCTTTAGACATCTATTTCTCTTCATTACTAATATAATCTATAAAATAAAGGTAAACCTACAACAATAAAAATTTAATGCATTGTATTTTAAATTATTATTTTTATATATAACCTGGTTTAGGATCCAGGAACCAAAAAAGACCAGTCTGTGATAGGTACCAAGCCATCAAAAAAGGTCCGACGAGATGTTGAACCAAAAACAAACTATAAACTAATAGCTAATACTATACTATCTGATAAATATATAAACTATTGACTATATATAACATAGACAAAAGATGGGGGGGTCGAGGCAAATTATGCAGGCCTCATGGATCTCCCTGTAGTACATACACATTTAACACAAACAAAACCTAGAGTATTTGTTGCAATCTCTGTCTCCTTTGGGCTTGACTCCATCACCTCCACCCCATCCTCAGCCTCATATTCATCACAACACTCGAATTCCACTGGAATGGCATCTTTAGGAAGAGCAATTTTCAAACTTAAAGTTATCTCCTCCACTACTTTTCGTAAGCATAGTTGCCTCCTTTTAATGGAATGTAAGTGCTCCAAGTAACAATCAAAATGTACCTCTGAATGAAGTAAAACAACCCCAATATCATTGTTCTAAAGGATCATTGTAGTGGACAACATTGAAGCACAAGCCAAAGACTAAGCTGCATCGAAGGTATTCCAATGCCCGTGAGTGTATCTTGGGTCTAATAACAGATTTTCCATCATCTGTTGAATGTTAACCCTTGAAATAACCATCCATATCCCTGGCCATAACCTAAATTATTTGCATCCAAAGGCGAAGACCACAGTTTGTGATGTCTCTCTATCATCACCATGAAATCTGCAAGCGCCTCTTCCCCAAAGACACATTGCTTCCTCTTCTTGCCAGTCTTCTCAACCATGACTCCTTAACCCTTCATCTCAACTGCTTTCCTCCTACCATTCTCTGGTCACCAGCTGCAAATAGCATAAACATATAGAGAGCCTCAATACAAAGAAAAATAGAGTGTCGATGAAGATATCTCCACCCATGCCACATACTTGCCGATTCTATCTTCATGCCTTAATGCAAAATGAATGTTTTGTTACCAAAATCATCATTAGAAATTCATCTCTTGCCACCACATTTAATTTTAAATATACTTTATATATAAAATTTAGTAAAAAAATAATGTGTCTTCTATGCACAAATCAAATTGTAATCTCTAATATAGCATATTAACTTGCATATTGTTTCCTCGCCTCCTTCCAATGCAAGTGCTAATTGTATGTTTTTAGTATTTTGTATAAGACTTCTCATTGCTTAAACTATTCAAGGTGTGATCCCATTCCATCCTGTTTTTTGTGAATTAATGTAATAAATCTCTTTTCTAAATTAATATAATAGACACTTGTTTATTAAAAAAATAGAGGCCATAAAGTCATGATAAATATGAAAGTAGTTGTTGTCTTGAATATTAGTAAATATTAAAAAAAGGCGTGATTTGTAAAACTCATCAAATTAATGTAAATATTAAAATATTAAAATAAGTATTAAAATAAAATTATCAAATCATAATGAATATTAAAATAAAATTATCATATCATGATAAATATTAAAATAAAGGTTATTAAAAGGCCATAAATATTAAAATAAATTTATCAAGTCACATAACTGTTAACCTAAACTTGGGGTGGGTGGGAGCATGGAGGCAATATATATTTTGATTATATTTGTAACATTATATGTTGTTGGCGTTGGAGGTAGATTACCTAGTTGGGGATTTGCCAACTCCCTGGGTGGGTGGGACTGGGAGGCGTTAATTGCAGGCCCTCAAATCTATTATTGTGGGCCCACCTAAAGGATTCTCAAATCACAAGAGTATTAAGGATAATCTTTATCACAGACAACTCTATTTTACTCCTCCAATAATTTGAACGTGGAAAAATAAAACTATATTAGAGCCATTCCAACTTATCTAATATGCCCCAATGATATGGTAGATGATCTTTTATCAATTATATAGCCTTGCAACGATCTGTTGCTCCTGCATTCTTTTAGAGTTTACATTCCACGCTTTTGTCTGTGCTCTCGTTTAAGCTTTTATGGAGATGGAGAAGATTAATGGTATGATAATCTTATACAATCTTTTACAGAGACTCTACATTTGGTTTTAATCTTATTTGGATGATTTGATTGACAGAATGTGCAGGGGAGAAACTGAATCTGAAGGTGATAGGGGCAGGCCTTCCCCGAACTGGCACATCCTCATTGAGAGATGCACTCAACATCTTAGGCTTTCCATGCTACCATTTTAGCGAACTGAGAAAGAATAATCAGGCAGATCTATGGCTCGATATTTTGTCTGGTAAACCAATCACAAATTACAGTTAATCTTCATTTCTATGTCATAGCTTAAATTATACTGCTAAAGTTGCATTGTGCTGTAATGTTTTGGCAGGGAAGTCAGAAGATTGGAAGAGCGTATTCAGTGGGTACGTGGCAACGGTGGACTTCCCATCTGTAACAGTGTATCGCAAATTGATGGAAGTGTGTCCGGACGCAAAAATAATCCTGACCGTGCGTGACAAGGAAACATGGTATGACAGTGTAAAGAATACTCTTTACCGTGTTGAGAAGGGATGCAGTGTAGTGAATCCTGTATCAGAACTAGCTAGATTGGCGTGGGAGGGTATATTTCACGGGAGGTTTGAAGACAGAGAATACGCCATGAGTGTGCACGATTCGCATGTAGAAGCTGTGAAGAATTATGTCCCTGCTCATAAATTACTTGTATTCAATGCAAAGGAAGGATGGCCTCCTCTCTGTAATTTCTTGGGCGTTCCTCTGCCTCCCGCTGATACACCATTTCCTCACTCCAACGATACAGCTCAGTTCTGCAAGCGCCTGGAAAAACCCATAAAATTGTGTTAAGTTTATAATTTTAGACGGATATGTAAGGAGTTTTAAGCACAAACAATGTTTAAGTAGAGTGTGTTTAATGAAGATGTAGTGCACATGTTGACAAATAGACTATTATTATTATATGAATACAACTTTTTTAATAACTGAAAAATGTTTTTTTTATTAATGAATGCGAATAATGTTGAATAACTGCTGTATATTCTTCTTTGTTTAATAGTTGAGATAGGTTATTTTGGATTTTTTCTATTTTTGTGGAGGTACTTATTTTATCTTTTGCTTGATTCATGTAATGTGTAGAATCACTTTGGATGCGTGTATTAATATTGCCTAGAAAATAGTGCTAGCTAAAAATTTTGCCTTGCTCTGTAATGTTTGTAATTTTTCACAACTTATTTTCTATTTTTTCATTGGCCTATGGTTCGTTGTAAATGGGTCTACAAGACCAAATATGCAGTTGATGGTTTAATTGATAAGTATAAGGCACATCTTGTCACCAACGGTTTTGCACTGTTTGAGGGTATTGATTACTATGATCTACTTTTTCCTCTGTCGCAAAGATGGATTTTATTCACCTTGTACTTTCCCTTTTAACATCATAGGGATGGTCCATACACCAAATGGATGTAAAGAGTGAGAAAGCTACATAGAGAGGGAGATAGATATAGAGGTAGAGATGGGGGCCTAAGATAGAGAAAGGGATAGATAGAGGGAGAGAGATAGATAAAGAGGGAGATAGAGATGGGGGCCTAAGATAGAGAAAGGGATAGATAGAGGGAGAGAGATAGATAAAGAGGGAGATAGAAATAGAGATAGATATAGAGATAGAGATAGAGGGGAGAGATAGGGAGATAGAGAGTGAGGGGGATATAGAGAGGAAAATATATAAAGATAGAGAGAGAGGTAGATCTCTCTCTCTCTCTCTCTCTCTCTCTCTCTCTCTCTATATATATATATATATATATATATATATCATTCCCCTTTTCTCTTCCCTACCCTCTCTACCTCTCCCTCTCTATCTCTATCTCTCCCTCCCTAGCTATCTCTCTTTCTCTATCCCTCTATGTATCCTATCTCTATCTCTTTGTCTCTTTATCACCCTCTCCCTCACTCTCCCCTCTATATCTCTCCATTTATCCATCTCTCTATCCTTATCTTGTCTCTCTCCCCCTATCTATCTCTCTATCTATTGTTTTTTTCTTCCAATATTGACTATAGTACTAGTGTATGTCTAACATCCTTAAATTCCCCACTATATTGTTTCTTGACCATATTAATACCTTAGAACTCTTTCTTATTGGTTGCTCAAAACTATATTTTACCATAAAAATCATATGTAGATTTGAAATAAAGTAGAGAATAGATTTCCTCCCAGAGAGTGCAAATGTAATGTACAGTTCACCAATACCCATGGAGAGAAAATTAAATAAGTGCACCAAGATAGAGTAGGCTAAGAAAATACTTAAATCATTTGAAGTGAAAATGAAGGCATTAGAAGGTTAGCTCACCACAGTTGTAGAGAAATCCATTGAAGCTGAAGATACATAGGTGGAAGTAACTAAAAAACAACTCCTAGAGGTTAAAACAAAATTAACTAAAGCAAGAATAGAGTTGGAAGTAGGAAAAAGCTATATGGTAACTATGGCAACCACCAAGAATGCATTATCAAAGTAAATGGAAGACTTGGAGCTATAATTGAGCCATGGAAAGGCTAAAACTAGTGCAAAGGCTATTAAAATAGGAGCAGTAAAGAAAAAGGCATGTAGCCAAGATTATGAGCTATCTAGCTATTGATATAGGACTACTAAATAAAAAGGCATGTAGCCAAGATTATGAGCTAGTCAAGCTAAAATATCAAGTGGACACTTACGCCTAGACACTGAAGGGACAAAGAGAAAAAGAGGCCAACCTAAAGAGTATACTAGAAGAATCAAAAGAGGAGGTCAAGGGGTTAAAGGCCCAAATTAAAGAGATCAAATAGTTAGTGGCTTCCCTTGATCACATCAAGGTCTTGTGAAGATCATACGACAAGGTCTTAACGAAAGCCACATCATCTAAGCCTTGTGACCGAACCTAGGCTTAGTAACTATCAAGCCATAATGCGAGTGTTTTATAATGCACAATCGCGTTATAACACGCTTGCATTATATGACTGTTTGGACCAAAAAGTGGTTTTGTCCACTTTTTGGTCCCCCATATTTTTGCACATGCCCTAGAACAATGCCTTCCATGGTTTTGAGAAAGATTCTTACTACCACCCCATCCCAAGGAAGCAATTCTCACACTACCATGTTGTAAGCCTTGATGTCTGAGTTAGGACCTCCTGCTCCTTTAAACTTTAGAAGTTTGAGGAGAGGATGTAGTAGCATGAAATTGTAAAGGTTGAGATCTAGAGGCTTATTAAGATATTCCATGTACATCCTTCAAAATGGGTTGAGCTTGAAGGAAGTTATTCCCCCAAACATAATCCCTATGGGTAGAGATTTTTATGTTTGGTAGGGTATGATTGGTTTTTCATACCCTAGAAAGATAGGATGCTTAGGTATTGTTGTGTTTTTCAAACTAGGTGTCTGATTGTTTGAGTTTGATTTTGCATGACAGACATCACACTTGATTGGTTCAAGATTTCCATGTTGAATGATGAGAGCAAGGAAGGCATGAAGGTCTTGTTACTCATATTGTGTGCATAGAAGTTCATAGAGGTGGGAGCTGGGCTACCCCTTGGTTTTGTTGAACTATCTGCATGGAAAAAGGGTTGGTGTAAGCCTCGCACCTCAAAGACCTTGGATTTCAATTAGTTAAGTAGAATTGTTTGTTGGTTATTTAGCACCACCATCTTCAAGAGTCTTAATCTATTGGACCAAGTTGTAAAAGTTCTTTAGGGGTGTATTCTCTTCTGTTTTACATTTCTCCACCATGAGGTGGGTTTTTCTCAATATGTGGGGGTTGAGTAGCCCTATTGGTTCTTTCTTCAAGGAAGCTTTTTGGTGTCCCTTGATTCACTTTGGCTTGTTTGTTTTGATAAGCTACATGGAGAGCCTCTCAAGCACTTGAGAATCTTCTAAGTCTTTTTCTAAGGACCTCACTTAATTTTCAATTTGGGTGGCCATGTCTCTACAGTCCATGATGGGATGGACTTATTGGTTGATTTTTTACTAAACACGCACTAGGTGTACTTTATTTTGATCTAGGTTAGGCTAGGGCATAATATCTTAGCTCTAGATTAGGTTGTTGTAACTGACATGAATTTGTGAGGTTGTTGTTTCCTACTATCTAAGCTAGTGTCCTCATAATCAAACCTATCTGAGATAGATGCCAAGGTATTAATGGGGATGTACTAGCTAAATGATATAGGGCTAGCTATGTTTGAGGGACCCTATCCCTATTGTGATGTCTATCCTAACATATTTGAGGTTACCATAGGTACTATAGAATTAATGAGAAGACAAGAAGGAAGAAAAAAGTAAGAATTAAAAGAAAGATCTTGTCACAAGGATTTTATCTTCACATTAGGTTCACCAAAATATTTTATATTATAAATCTACTCAACCAAAAAGTGAATGAGGTGGACTTAAAACAACACATGTGTTGAACCCTTACTGATGGTGTGGATTGAATTACTCTTGTACTCTTCTAGGAAAATCCAACTAAGCATAGGAGAATCTGACCATCACTTTCTTCACATGGAAGGAGGATCTCACAAATGATAGTGGTACAATTGTATGGAATGGAGGTCGCACCAATAGGCTCACTTACTTAATGAGGAAGGAGTACCTAATAGCAGATATGGTTTTGATCCAAGAAGTCGTAAGAGGAGTGGTTGGATTTTGAACTACTGGGGTGTTTAATTGTTCTCTTCATCATACTATTGTTGCAATTTTTCAATTGATAAGCTCAACGAGTGTATCTAATGGAGTGAGTTCTCTTATGCAAGACTCTTCTCTTATTTTCCTTTATTCATTATGTTCTCAAATTTTCCTTACAATGGGCATGTACTCTTAAATTTTGTCTAAGACAACCTCAATCTAGTCTTCCTTAATCCCTAGAAAAATCTAGTGTGAAAGGCCAAGTGAGAGATAGGAGACTCAAAAGAGAGTGCTTGTTGTGTTCTTTGCTTACTTTTTTGAAGTTGTGATGGTTTTTTTAATTTGGCATTGCGTGAAATATTTTTTGAATGCCTCATAATGGAATCAAGGGCTTCTTTATTCTTGTTCCATACTTTCAAAAGCTGAAAGATTATAACTAACAATTCCAATCTAAATGGATGCAGAAAAGAATCTATTCTATCTTTTTTGTATATTCTAAAATAAAGTATGAATTGATTAACTATGTGCAACTATTATCTCTATATGGTTTTGCATGCAACCTATGCAATGTTTTTAGAATTTTTGGTTTTGGAGAAAAGATTTCAAAGTAAATTCTAATCTATTTGCAAGATGCAAAATGTAACTTAAATATAATTCTACCTAAGGATGCAAATTATAAAGTAGTTCTAAGAAATAACAATGTAGTGTTAAATAGTCCTTAGGCTAATTTTAGTGATCTAAATATTAAAACAAAAGAAACTCCGAATGAAAATACTTTTGAAATTGAAGAACCTCAAAAAATCTTTGAAGCATCTTTGCAACTATGATAATTGAGGCCCTCAAAGGACCCAACTTTTATCTATAGTATATTCTCCTCTTCTAGTCTTTGGGTACTCCACTTGATGGAAAGGGAAGATCTAGATCTTTGGGATTGATTTGGGAGGAAGTAAATCAATTTCCTACTCTATGTGGGTGAGGGTAGAGCCTAGGTATGATGATTCAAGATTGGTATTTATAGAGAGGTGTTCAATCTTATAAAGTTTATTTAGTTCATACATGAAGGGATACAAAGATTTTAGGAAAGAGTTGTAGAGGTAGCCCAGCAATTCTTTCTACCCTGTGGAGATAAATTACACAAGGCTTTGTATATGAAAGTTCTCTATTCTTCTCTACTGTCTCCAAGTTCTACTTCTTTAATCTCTCCCTTTGTGAATGAGAGAAGGGGGAATTTAAATAGGAGAAGAGGAGAGGAGATTAGAGGGGAAAACAGGCTAAATCTAGGAATGCAAGAATGAAGTAAAGCAAGGAAAAAAGTGAAGAAGAAAAGATGGAAAAAAATTGATGATAAAAAGGGAAACTAGAGAAAAGATAGAAAAAATGAAGTGACTGATGCACACTTTAAAACATGATAAGGTCACTTATTTCTAGGTGTGGGTCACCCCTCTTACTAGGGAAAGTTAATCGGGTGACCTTGTACCTTAACATGGGTCACCCAGGAAATCCTAAGGTCTCCTAGGTGCCCCTACAGTTTAGGGAAGGTGTTTTCACTTTTACGATGTGAGAAGGTTAAGTAGGAAAAGAGGATGAAAAACAAAGGTGAAGGATATACAAAGGAGGGCACTACGTCAATAGGAAGACACATAAAAGGTTGTGAGGAGAAATGAGCATGCCACATGTGTCATGAGCTAGACCACCAAATCATTATCAAATTCATATATTGACCCATGCAATTTTGGGTGTTTATAGGTACATTCATATGCATAAATAGTTATATTTTTAGAACCATCCAACAAGAAATTACAATCATTTAACCATCTAACTACTATGTAGAATACCATTAGTCACATAATCATATTATAACCATATCATGATTGCAACATGTTGCACATTACATATAACATGACTTCTCCATATGAGTAACCACCACACAAAATAATTTATTGCTGCTCATACTTGGTCAAAGGTTTTTTACTTGAGCTGCCTAAACTATGCAATCATCCTCTTGCACTATAGCCAAACACTACCCATAGCTTGTTTTAGCTACGACAAATTCTTAATAAAACATAGCTACTTGTAATACCTATAGTCATCTCCAATAACATCACCATGCTCTTGATTATCACTACATGTATTCAAATAGTGTCACAAGTGCACCTGCATTGTCATGCACATTTGTAATGACATACCTACAATTATACAGTTGTGATTTTTCCACTAAATGATTTATAGTAGGGGATATAGAACCAATGGACTAAGACAATCCTCCATACTAAACCAAAACATATAGAACTCATTATTTAACCTTCCATAAATTAAATCTTGTATGTGTTTTTTCTCCAACATGTATGCTTATGGGGTGGAATTACTAGTGCCACAGCCATATCTCATCTTGGAAATCCCATCCCAAAATTAAAACTCATTGAGGACACACGTCATTTTCAAATTGACATGAACTTATGAACTTTGTCATATTTATGGAGAAAGCCTATGCCATGTACATACACATTAAAATCTAAGCAACAATCAAATAATCACCACAAGTCACTACCCAACAAGACATCACACACAACAAGCTGCCACTGGTTGACAACTTGACTTTATTATTTGTCATCACCACCACCCTCCTCTTTTCCACTAATGCCCACTAGGTGATTATCAAAGTAGCCTTGTTATTTGTGGCCTCGTCTAATCTAATCTAATTTATTCTATTCTATTCCATCCAAATTTCTACCTAGAAATTCCTTAAAGTATGTACATGTCCTTCATGTTTCTTCTCCATGGCTAATCACATTCTCCTTTTGCCAAAGCCTAATAAAAGCTAGTTTTAAACACATTTTATACTCAGTTGTACATAAGTCATACACCTACTTGGAAATTATAGCAAATGAAGAAAATAAAAGGTGTTGAAATAGGAATCTGGTGTGCTCTAAGATTTTTTTTCATCTTTAGTCTCTCTCTACATTTTCTTCTTTTTCTCCATCCCACACTACATGATGTGATGCACTTTTTATAGTTTTTTATTATTAATATAATTATTTATTTGCAATGTTCTCTGAAGGTTTCATGTGGGGATAGGTTGAGGAGTTTATAGAGGTATAGTTTGCTTCAAGGAGTCATTTCTAAAATTATTGGAGATGATATGTATTACTATTTTAGTATTTTAAGGTAAATGTACAACTTTTTGTATGAGTCCTAGTAGCTGAATTTTAATTGTCGTTCATTATGTTGAAAGTCTTGATTCACACCATACTAGCAAAACTTGGAAAAAACTTTAAGTACACAATAAGTTTTTGTCATCTATCATCTTTTTTGTGTTAGTTAGAGTTGAAATGCTCAATTTATTCAATAAACCAATTGATGCTACTTAAAATTATGTCAAATCAAGTAAAAGCAACAAAAACTAGGAAATTTTAAAAAAAAGTGGGTTGGACATATTTTATTAAAAAAGAAACCATTTTTTCAAAATAGCAATGGATTGTTTCCTTTAAAGCCCTCAAAATTCATTTTTCATTATTTTTTGCTTTTAGGTAGTAGTTAAACACTTTTTTATAATTTGATCTTTGATTAAATGGATTGAAATCAATGAAGAACCTACAGTTAAAGAATGGACTAAGCCCTAAATCCATTTCTCACCTACTATATGGCATTGAAATCTAGGCTCTCTAAAAGTCAAATGCATACTGAAGGATTTTGAAAGAAGACTCATGAGTGATAGAATAATACATGGATTTAATGAGATAATTTATGCTTTCATCAAGGCCAAGGGCAAGTAAGAGAGATTGTTGCATGGTTAGTAGAAGGATATGCACCTTGTTAAGGTGGTTTCTTTACACCATAAACCAACTACATACAGGATGAAACTTGTCTTGATGCTTATACATTGTTTGTTGAGTGGATAGTCCCAACATTATAAAGGATGAGACTTTAATCTCCTTTAGGCTTCAATCCTCACAACTACTATAAAAATGTTTTGTGGTGTTTATCCTCTTGATTTTTTTTTATGAATAAGTGTCTTATATTACTTGTATAAAAAGACTTCAAAAAGTTTATTCTCAAGAGAATGAGTGTATTCAAATTTACAATTTTTTTGACATATAAAATTTCCCCTTATCCAACTTTCTCTCTGAAAAAATCAGGTAGATATCAAGCATTAATCGATGTATATAGTTTTTTCTTAGTAATGATAAATTGTCCTTCCAATTTAATTTTTAAAAATATAAAACAATAAAACTTAGTTTGAGCTTACCATTATGGTAGACACTAGGACACCTAACTATGAAATAATTGCTTTTATCTTCATCCAATTAGAAGGACATGTTACACAAATAATACAAGCATCAAAATTAAAACAAAAGGGATCATGAAGGTTAATAGTATTTTGGACATGAGTATTTGAATAAATTAAATAAATTGGTGGTCCATCAGCACAAGGATAAAGAATTTGTTACTGGTAAGGAAAGATGAGTACATAACTTTGTCATTGCCTTACAAAAGTAAACCAATCAATCTAGGATTCTATGGCAAGCAAATGGGATGTAATTTTTCTAACAGCTGAGATGAAGGATATTTTTTTTAATAATTTTAAGCTATTCATTCCCTCACCCCTTGGCATGAAGGATGCTTTTTTTAATTATGTTGTATGCCTTTTCATCCCACAATATCCACATTTGATTTTCCATTTATTACAAGGATTATGAACAATACCCATATGGAATGGATTGTGTCTGATACACATGATCGAATGTACAACAATATTGAAAGAAGAAATACAAGTTTTCCCCTCTAAATGATATGAGGCCCCCTTAGAAAAATATGCAAGAAAATGTACAATGTGTTTAAGTTTGGATGTTGAAATCGACAATTTATAACATACGGTGATTTTTTGTTTTGATCATTAAGGATGCATAGCATCATAATATTATATTAATATAGAAATAGTTTTTACATATTACAAAAAAGCCCTTTAGGCCAAGATATGATCAGGATGATCCATATACAGTTGACAAAAGAAAAGCCCAAAAGGCTAGATATTTCAAATGAGAAGTAGAGAACCAAAAAAAAAAAAGAGCCACAGTAGAAAACACTATACATTTCCCATGTTAAGATCAGTAACCCGGAAGCCATGAAGAACAGCAGGATTTTCCTTGACCATGCCTATTTCCACCAGAGGTTGAAAGTGAAATAGAAAATTCCAAGCATTAAACACCTCTTCAATTATTTCATGCTTTGAACGGACAAAAGTAGAATTGTGTGAATGTAGGGAATTCTCAAACAGATCTTTGTTATCAAATTGAAGACTGGTGATCATAGATTAAAAGATAGTTAATGCTTGGTTTTTTAAGGAGGTCATCCCGAAGGAACAAACCACCAATTGGAGCCAACCCATCATGCAAATTGTAAAAAGTAAAAGCCTCAAATAGTTTAGCCTCAAGTACCAGATATTCATGCACAAACTCTAAACCACACAAGAGACATTTGAAAGGATTAGCCAGACCAATTTTGTCCAGTCAATTACTAGTGAGAATCTTATTTTTCAAAGCCAACCAAGAAAAAGACCCAACTTTTGGAAGACAAGCCTTGCCCCAACATAAATGAGAAGGCCACTCTACTTTTTTCATAGAAGAAGAAACCAAAGAGAGATACCCTTGTTTTACAGCATAAGAACCTGATTTGGAAGGGCACTAGATCAGTTTATCTGATTTAGAAGAGAGGAAAACCTTCCTATTCCTTAACACTTTTGTGAGAAGAGCTTTCTGAGAGAGAGGGAAATTGAGGTGTGAAAAGTCTTTCCAGGAGATTGAATTTTTTAGAAGCTCTTTTTTATCATCCTGAAGGACTAAGTAATCTTTCACATGGGTGCCCCAATTAAGGCAAAGGCAATCTTTAGCTTGTTGAAGGTCAGGTAAGGAATCCAAATTTGTGTAACCATTCCAAGAATCTTCCCAAAAAAGAGCTTTCTCTCCATCATGAATTTCCTAGGAGAGAAAAGGGAGACTTACTTCTCTACATTTCACAATAAAGTTCCAAATTTTAGAACCAATAGAAGGGTTTGCCATTGTAAAAATTCTTTCTGGATCTTGGGAGTCAAGATATTTAGACTGCATGATTTTGCACCATTTGAGATTTGGTTTTTGAAACATTTGCCAAGCCAATTTTGCCCCTAAAGCAAGATTTTGTGCTTCTATGTTCTGAATTCCAGATCCTCCATTTATCTTAGGCTTGCAAAATTTATCTAAAGAGATTAAGGAGATAAACTTCTTTTCAATAGCATCCAAATTCCCTTTCCACAAGAAATTTCTGACAATTTTTTTAAAATCTGTAATAATGCCCTTTGGCATATTCAAAACAGACATCATGTAGATAGGAATGGCAAAGAGAACAGCTTTGATCATGGTGATTTTCCTAGAAAGGACAACCATCTATTTTTCCAAGTGGAGATTTTGTTTATGATAGAATCTAACACCTTATACCAAAAACCTTTTTTATTTGCCCCTGAAAACAAAGGAATTCCAAGATGTTGAGAGGGAAGTTCACCGATCTTGAAGCCCAAGAATTGACAAATTTTCTGCTGAGAATTGGTGTCAATGTGAAAGAAAAACACTTGAGATTTGAGAGGATTAATCTGCTAACCTGAAGCTTCACTATAAGTGTCAAGAATAGACTTTATGTTTTTAGCCTCAGATAGAGAAGATCGACCAAAGAGCAAAGTATCATCAGCAAAAAGAGAGTGGGAAATAGAAAAAGGAAAATGAGAGCTTTTTATCCTATCCATTTGTTCTATTCAACAACTGAATGAATAGATCTACTCAAATCCTCTGCCATAATGATGAAAAGAAATGGAGAGATAAGATGTCCTTTCCTAATGCCTTGTGTAGTCTTAAGAAAACCACAAATTTTTCCATTAAACATAATAGAGAAGTTAGGACCAGAAATACAAGAAAGAATCCACTTACAGAAAGGAGCAGAGAAACCAAACTTTGATAAAACTTTGAGAAGAAATGACCAATTTACCTTGTCATACGCTTTGAGCATTTCCACCTTCAACATCATGGATTTTGTTTTATGATCATGGATGTAATGGATCACTTCATGTGCAAGAATTGCCCCTTCAAAAGTCTCTTTGCCTGGCACAAAATCACCTTGCTCTTCAGAGATGATGTTTGGAATGATTTTACTAATCTCAAATTAATTGCCTTGGTGATAATTTTGTATAAAGTATTGCAAAGAGCAATTGACCTAAACTCAGCAAAAGAGGAAGGGGTCTTCTTTTTCAAAATGAGAGCCAAAAAGGTGTTATTAAGTTCCTTAAGAATATTTATGGTTTTTCTTGACTCTTCAACCACCGCCCAGACATTATTTCCAATAAAGTCCCAAGTTCTCTAAAAGAAGAGGGTAGAGAAACCATCCTGACTCGGGGCCTTTTCAGGAGCCATAGAAAACACCACTACTCTAATTTCATCTAAAGTGAAGGGAATAAGAAGCATTGCATTATCCTTTGGAGAAACTAAAGTAGGGATGTTATCTAGCAAATGATCAAAAGGATCGTGGGGTTACATGAAGAGGAAAGAAATCTTTTGTAAAACTGAACAGCCTCATCTTGGATGTCTTTTTCATTACTAAGAAGCTTTCCATCAAAAGAAGAAATGCTACAAATAGAATTATGATGATTTCTAATCTTGGCAGAAGCATGAAATTTTTTTGTATTTTTGTCTCCATCTTTTAACCAAAGCTCCCTTGACCGCTGCCTCCAAAAGATTTCCTCTCTGGCAAGAAGCTCTTGCAGCTAGAATTTTTTAAAAAAATCTTTTTCGAAGTCCACCTGATTCATACCATTGGAAATGATTTGTTCATTCAGAGCTTTCAGATCATCTTGAAGTTTAAATTTCTCTACAAAAATATTCTTGAAGTGGGACTTGTTCCACTGTCTAATTTGGGTTTTGAGGAAGTGGACTTTTTTAGTGAATTGATACATTCTAGAACCAACAATAAAAGCAGCATGTTTCCAGTTGTGTTCCAAGAAAGGAAGGAATTCCTTATCCCTAAACCACATAGATTCAAATTTAAAAGGAGCTTTGAAGAAGGTCAAGGGCTTAATATCAAAGCAAAAGTCCACAGAGAAATGATCAAAGCTAGAAAAAGGAACAATTGAAGTGGAGAATGAGATGTCCTTTAAAAACCAAATAGGGGAGATGAGAAATCTATCAAGCCTTTCAGCAATCTGCAAGAAGTCCTTTCATCTATTAGACCAAGTAGCCAAGCCATTTTTGGGGACACAATCCACTAGTTGATTCTCTGTGACAAAATTACCAAAATCCTCCATAGTTTTAGGAGGAGGAATAATACCTCCAATTTTCTCTTTTAGTAAAAGAATAGCATTGAAGTCACCAGCAACAATCAAAAGTTCACTTCTAATAGGCTCCAAAAAAATTATGAGTTCCTTCCAAAGAAGACTTTTGTCCAAAGTAGAGGTTGGACCATAAACATTGCAAAACTAGAAATCCAAATCTGTGACAAAATTATGAGCTTGGCACAACATCCAATTAGAATTAGAGGCAATGAGATTGATTGAAATGGAATCATATTTCCAAAGAATAGCCATGCCACCCGAAGCCCCCAACAATTCAATCAAAAGATACTTCCAGTTAGTCTAAAAAGAGAAGATATGCTCACCAGTGGAAAAGGAAAGCTTAGTTTCTTGTAAGAGAATGATGTCAACCAAACTAGAATCAGTTTGGTGCTTAATGAGCCGTGTTTTGTTCTCAAGGAGAGTGACATGCTTTCCCCATACTAAAATGCCTATCAAGGGTGCATTGAATCCCTGTCTGAACTTTCTCCTAAGTTTTTTTACTTTAGATTTCCTGCCCCTTTTAGATTTAGGAGTGCTTTCTTCAAGCACCTTCAAATCTATTTGGGAAATAGATCTGTGATCTGAGAAGTCAAAATCTTCTTCTTCTTCAATCACCTCATCAGCTATCTTCTCTATAAGATCATTACCAATTTTTGAAAGAATGCCAATGACCCTCAAATTGATATCAGCATCCTTGAATGACTGAAGAGAATCATGCTCCAGAGTGTTGGCTTCCAGAGTGGTAGCTTTTACCAAATCCAGATCTAGCTGATCTAGAGAATCTGGAACAAATTTATTTTTAAGAGGTGATAAATCCTCTGAAATAATATCAATCTTATGAAGTGGAAGATCCTCTGAAACACAGGGTTTAATGTCCTTAAAAGAGTCTAAGACCAGCAAAGGCTAATCTAATGAGACCTCCTCAGGAACAATATAAGCCTCTGTTGAAATATCCGTTGTCTCAACCAAAGAGTTGACATTCAAAGTAGGGTCTGAACTAGGAGTGATAGGAGAATAAATTTGAAAATCTAATCCTACAACAGGAGGATCCTTCTGACAAACAAGGGCCCCCAACTGAGAAATATTAAAAGCTTCTCCTACCAAATCCTCACAGGCCAAAGAAGTAACAAAAGTCTCCAAAGAGGCATCTTTGGCGATAACTTTTGGAGACTCTGAAAAAAGATCTCCTCCCAACTCTTCTCTAACAAAAGGGGTGTCAGATTTCCCCTCCAAAACTTTCGAGGCAAAGGGATTTGCACATAAAGTCAGGCAAGAACCCTGAGAATGCCCAAAGTTGTTGCACATAGGGCAAAATGGTTCTACATCTTCAAAAAGAATATCTTGAATCCATTTACTAGAAAAGGAAGAGATTTCAAACTTCAACGGAAAAGAAACAGAAGGGTCAAAAGGAAATAAAATCCTTATCGGTTTCTTAGAATCCTTATCATGTTTTAGGAAAACACCCAACTTCTTTGCCATTAGTTTAATATTTTTTAGGTCTCTATACTCCAGAGGTAAATCAACAAAATGGGCCCAGTGAGGAAATTTATTGAGCAAAGAAGAATTAGGATCAAAATTAGGGGTCCAGATGTGAAGACCGATTCCTCTACCTAGAAAGAACCAAGCTTTAAAACCAAGAACAAAATCCCTAGCTTTTAGGGAGTCAAAAATTGCTAAAAAACTCCTTTATCCTTTTAAGAAAGAAAATATGGACCAGATCAAACCAGTTGGTCTTAGCCCAAGAAACAAAATCCTAGATTTGAAGCGAGGGTTTGGACATCTTACCACACAATGCTTTTTCCTCCAAATCTTCAATGTGAGGAAGTAAAAGATCATCCAAGATATCTATAGAAGCAAAAGAGGGTGAAGGAGAGAAGCTTGTCTTTGGAACCCAGCGAAGATTTGGCAAAACCCTAGAGACCAAAGAAAATTTGTTTGTTGGGTTACTACAAAACCGCCTCTGCTTATTTTTCTTCTTATGGGTTTTACAATGAAAACCAACTTTATGATCCATGAGAGTTGTGATACTGATGTGACTCACCCTTGATGATAGTGGGTTCATTAAAAAAATTGCAAAAGAGGCTTTCTTGTGAATGTAATGTAGGACACCGGCCCAGATATTTGTCCACATCTACAAAGGGCTTGTTAAGCTGGTGATTCTAACCTCTGACAGACTCCCATGTGATGCCATTGCCTCGAAAACTAGCACTAGAATTCAAAAAAAGACTGTTGGAAGGACGCTCCATAGTTGATAGTCAAACTTCTACAAATTACAAAACATACGGTGATTTTTACAAATTGGTAATCCATAACTTAAGATAACATGTGAAGATGTTTTCCTTATGTTTTTTTGTTAAGTTAGAAAAAAAAATTTGGAAAATTTTGAAATTTGGGGTGAAAATGACTCCCTGTTGAAATTTGATACAAATCGAACTTCAAAGGCCTAAAATGCATAAAAATGCTTTAATTTGGAAATTTCTTCAACATTACTATGTCAGTGAAAGAATTACCTTTCAATCAACTATAAGCTTGTCAATTTTTTCCTCCGTCAATGAAAGTTATGATAAAATGAAAAAAGGGCCAATTTTGGCCTTAGAGGACAAGCTATCCTGTTTCGAGACAGGATGTCTTGTTTCAAGACACATGGCTTGTTCTAGGACAGGGTATCTTGTTTTAGGATAGAGAGTCCTGGACAACCAAGTGGGATGACTAGGCTAAAAAAATGGACTAAGAGTCCTGAACAAGAGTCATGTGCCCAAAAAATAGCCTCCAAGGGCACAGAGGCCAAAATAATGGACCTTGACTACTAAATAGGAGTCCTGATGAGTCCAAAAATGGATGGATTGTGTAGCTCAAAATGGGTTGAGGTGTCCAAAAACTATGACTGGATAGGTCTTAGACCTAGTCATAGGGCTAGTGAGCTAGCCAAGACTTCATCGTAGGAAGGCAAATGATGCAAAACCTGAGTTGGCCCGATCTCTAAACAGGGGTGGTGAGATCGAACAAAATAGAATGTCGAACCAAGATTGATAGGGGCCAAAACAAGATGAGTCTTGATCATAGCACAAATCCAATGAATAGGGAATGATGGATCTTTAGGGATAAAGGATGATCAAGTAGGAATGGAGCCGAAAATAGTCTGTGAGAATTGAGCTTGGCCAAGGGCTGAAGATGTTTGAAGGCTATGGTCAGCCAAAAATGAGGATCAAGCTAGAAATTTGAATCCAAGCGAAGCCAAGTTGGAAACAACCTAGAACGAACTTGGAAAGCCCATATCAAATGCCTGAGAAAACCCAGGTCATGGCCAAAGAGATTGATATAGGGAAAAAAAGCCAAGTAAAACAACCAGACAAGCAGGGTCGAGTGGCATGAAATGTGTGGAGAGGACCATCAGGGCCAAGAAACCATGAAATTCCCATCAAATGATGCAGAGTGGGCCGAAAAGGGCTAGAACATGCCCAAGATTGGTGTTGGCTGAGTGAGAATGCATGTGAGGGGCCGAAGACCAACAAGGAGATTGATGAGTCAGATTTTGTGTAGGGGCTCGAAATGGGATGCTGAGGTCCTTACAAAACACATGACGAATAGGAGGCATGGATCGTTCCCTTAAATACCAATGCATAGAGAGCACCCAAGATGGATCTTGCAACTACAGACGAGGGCTAAGGAAGCACCTAAGAAAAGGTCTGGAGTTGCATAAAATGGTGCCCAATATTGGGAAAAGATCTCCAAATGATCCAGACGAGGGTGCCTGAATGGGAATGATGTAGCTAAACTTTGAGAACAAGATGTGATTCCATTATTAGATGGAAAGGGATGAGTGGTGGAAGATAGTTGTTCCTCTCCTATGAGAGAACCACCATGAATGAAGGTAGGGTGACCAAGATGATAGGACGATGTATTTGGGATGGGGTCAAGAGATGTGTTGACCTATTTTCCTCTGCATATAGTCAAACAGTCCAACTTCAAAATCTTGTTGAAATCCCTTGAAATATAACTCTACAAGCCTAAAAGCCTTCAAATTTTAGTGTTCTTCCTTGTAAAAATCCCTAAAAAATCATCTAGGGAATCCTTGCAAAAAACCCAGAAAAACCCAAAAAATTTGAGGCTTTTACCTTAATTTTTGCCCCTCTTTTGGTCTTTATCAGAAAAATTCTAGTTTCCTGAACCAGTGCAAAAATGACTAAGGAATGAGGCTTTTCCTTCCCTTTATCGATGAAATCCAAAAGGTTTGAACTTTTCATAAGTTTGAAAATTCACCAGTTCACCAACTTGGTGATTTGCCGATAAAGCGGCAGGTGAGCGGGATGTTTTCAAAAATTGATTAAAGTAGAAGAAAGAAACTAAGCCTTTGTTAACGAAATTCAAAAATCATGAACTCTTCAAAAGTTCAACTTTCCTCAGGTTCGCCAACGAATCATTTTACCGACAAAGTGACAGAGGCTCAAAATTTGGCTAAGGCACATGAGAAGTTCCCCTTTGTCAGAAAAGTTAGTGAAGGACGAACTTTTCATAAGTTTGAAGTTTTGGCGGTTTGCTGATGAGGCTAATCACCGAAAGAGAAGGCAACAGAGAAGGCGATTGAAAGAGGGAGTTCAAGAAAAGGGAAATGGGCCGACAAAGAGAGATTTTGGCTAAGGCAATGATGATTCAAAAGTTGGTGATTTTGTCGATAAGGCAAAGTTTGAAAAGTGGAAAATTAACTAAGTAAAGAAAGAAAATGTCCCTTCTATTGGCAAATCAGGGAAAACCTGAACTTTTCACCAAGTTCAAAAATGCAAAAGTTTGCTGATGAAGCATTTTGCTAATAGGGCAAAGAGAATAGTGAAGAAGAAGCAAAGTAAGAACAGTTCAGAAAAGCGTAAAATTGCCGACATGGTGGGCCAGGTTGAGAAAGGTAACATTTTGCTGATAAGGCAAAATAGGAAAGGGAAAATTGGCTAAGTAAGAAAAGGTAAAGCTAGGCCTTGTCGGCGAGTCAACAGAGGGTAGAACTTATCGAAGGTTCAAAATTAAAAAAGTTCGTTGATAGCATACTTTTGTAGATAAAGGTAAAAAATAGCCCCAAGAATGGTTCAAGAAAGGATGATTTTGCCGACAAGGAAAAATAGAGTAAAAAGATGGACCAAAAGTAAAGTCCAACTAAAGTGACTTTTGCTGACAAGGGCAAAAGTGATGAAGAAAGAGTTCACCAATAGAAAAGAAAAGAAAGCTAAGTTCAGCAAAATGGGTTTTTGCCGATAAAGGCATAAAAGAGGTAACCAAAGAAAGTTCGCCAAAGACACATTTTGTTGATAAAGGGAAAAAGATGATAGAATCAGAAATGGTTTTTTTCTGATAAGGGAAAAATTGAAGAAACATGCCAGAGTTCAAAAAAAGATAAAGTTGCTGACAGAAAATGAGTTATTCAGAAAACAAAAACAGAGTAGTCTGTAAATAGCCTAATTTTGCTAACAGAGCAAAATATAGGCTAAAATATGCAGAAATTGACAAAAGTAATGCAAAATAGAGAATTGTAATATATTGTAAACTTCAAATATTTAGATTTAAATATTTGAAGTGTTGTAAAAGCTCTATATAAAGAGGATTTTGCAGGGAAAATTTATTTGATTTTCCTCATCTGCCATTAATGTAGATATGATCTGCTCAACTAAGCTATTGCTAGATATTTTATATTTATTGTTGCAGGTTGATGAATCAACTATTTGCATTGAAGGAAAAATATCTTCCAGCTGCTCCATGATCCAAGATATTTTCTGTAGTTAATTTTAGTAGGAAGACATTCCCTTTGACAGGGATATTTTCTGACAGGCCCACGGGGATGAATTTATTGTGAAATAACTGAAGTCAATTTAATCAAATGCTATATATGCATATCTGAAAGATGTAATGATGGTTGAAAAATAGTTGCAAGTTAGTTGAATTTCTTGTTTTCTTTTGTATTTTCAAATAGAGCCCTCTATTGTAACCTTACCTTTTTGATGAAATACACACTATGTTTTACCTTTTCATATTTGTTTTTAGCACTGTGTAAATTAGGATTGCTTTGTATGTGCATGTTTGTTCCTTACAATTTTGTTCTACTCTTACCTTTGTTAGAATCAACTAGACGTGTAAGTTTATCAGTTGTATCTAGTTATTTTGTGCATTCTCAGTACAGTGAGAGCTCCACATTCAAACCTGGTGTATCACCTCCATTAATTTATAGTTGTATCCCTCTTTCCCTTTTCCTAAATGGTGGATAGATTAGGTTTAGTCTTAGGTAAAGCTGAATCCCTTATTCTGCGAAGGAACTAGTGATGCGGAGGAAAACCTGCTCGGGCATACAAACAGGTGGAAAACCCTTGAAACTCACAAAATAGCCACTTGAGAGTCCATCGGCAAGACCTTTGAATTCTCTCTCTGAAACATACATATTATTGCCTATCGGCAAGACAATGGCTATCGGCAACCACCTTTCTCTCTTCTGCCGATGAGGTGACTCATGCCGACATATATTTCATCAGCCACACTTCCCCGTCGTCTTCCCGATTAGTGAGAACATAACTGTCAGCCACCATTCACAATCTTAAACCGATATGCCTTCTCACACCGACGGCAAACACTCTATCGCCAAGACAAACAGTTATCGGCTCCCTCTCCCATTCTTACACCGACACACATCTCTCCCCAACGGAACCTTTTGCTTCCACACACACTAGAAATCTTCCCCTTCGGTGAGACATTCTATTGTCGGTGACTCCCAAACTTCTTCCGCCGATGTGCTATTCTTTCTGATGGCTAACATCCATCGCCCAGACAAGGTCTATCGCTCAGACATTCGTCTTCTCTCCCGATCGTAATTCTTATGCCGATATGCATTGCATCTAACGTCACCTTCGGCAAGACATGCCTACTGTCGGCCCAGTTTTAAATTCCTTCACCAATGTCCATTGTCTCCCCGATGGTTAGAACCATCGGCCAGAACTATGTCTTCATCCTAACCTGAGGCTCTTCCACCGACACTCCCTCTCACCCCGATGCCTTAGGTCAAGGCATACATCGGTGAGACTTTCACCGTCGGGCCAACCGATTTTGTTTCCTCCGATGATCAGACCTTCGCCGATATGCTTAACGCCACCTCACCGTCGGTAAGACTTCTATCTTCAGCATAACACTTACTCCTTCAGCCGATAATGCTTCTCTCACCGATGGGTTAATACACCAAACTTTCCCCCATCGGTAAGACCTCGCTGTTTGCCATGACTACCAAATCTGCTTCCGATGACTCATATCACACTGTTGCATACTGCATACTAACTTTGTCTTCGGTAGGACTTGTTTCTTCGGCCACACTTGCTTCTTCTTCTTCCGATGGTGATACTCACATCGATGCATATAGACGCTTCTTTCTGTGATCACTTCTATACCTCTCGTGAGGTTTTCTTCCTTTCCCGTTTGGTTGTAACTGTCTTCACTATTACCAATTTCTGCAACTACACACACATAGATTTCTAAACAAATATAGAAAAGCAAAACAGCACAGAACAACAGAGAGGAGAAATTAAAAATAGATTGGCATTCCACTGGTCTCGACCGAGGTCTCGACCAATGGAATGAATCAAAACTCGATTGCTCTACAAAACACTAAATTTTATTTCTCTTTCTAAGATTACACGCTTCTCTGTTGCTCCTCTTTTTCTCTTTCCTCCCTTCCTACTTTAACAAACAGGGACTGCCTCTTTTAAAGGCTCACTTCTTGGTAGTTACACACAGTGGAATCTTAATCGATTTGTCACCTCTGCCATCCGTTACAAGACAGTTACAACTCGGACAGTTACTATACTTCCTATCTGTTTACAATAGGTGCCATGTGGCTTACAATATGGGACACATTGGTCTGAATTAAAACAATTGGTACTAGGCCTTACAATAATTAAAATGATAATAGGGGGCTTCTTGACGGTAATGGGGTGCTCCTGCACCATACTCCCAGACTTGAAAAATTTCCATGTCCCATGGAAATGCTCGGTGGAACTGCAACAACTCTGTTCTCTTGGTGTCTTCAAACTTGATGCCTCTGCTACTTGTACCCTTCAACTGTGACTCCTCTCAATGGAGTTTAACTAGTTGCTCCTCAAGATGCTGCTATAAGTCCAACCCTAATGTTACACCAACACTTCTGTCCCTCACCTAGGAGTCCTCTCATGCCTCTCTCCCCAGGACTTTTGGCGACACCCACTGGACCTTCTTCTCAGGCCCTTGAACCATCTCCTGTGGTTCCATGATAGATCTCTTATCTACCTACTTGCAGCTTGTGGACATGCATCTGCAACCACAAATATTAGCACATCAAAACACCAATCTCTCACTTAGATTCCCAGAGCTTTCGCTAGCTCTGATACCAATTTGATGCGGAGCAAAACCTGCTCGGGCATACAAACAGGTGGAAAACCCTTGAAACTCACAAAATAGCCACTTGAGAGTCCATCGGCAAGACCTTTGAATTCTCTCTCTGAAACATACATATTATTGCCTATCGGCAAGACAATGGCTATCGGCAACCACCTTTCTCTCTTCTACCGATGAGGTGACTCATGCCAACATATATTTCATCAGCCACACTTCCCCATCATCTTCCCGATTAGTGAGAACATAACTATCAGCCACCATTCACAATATTAAACCGATATGCCTTCTCACACTGACGGCAAACACTCTATCACCAAGACAAACAGTTATCAGCTCCCTCTCCCATTCTTACACTGACACACATCTCTCCCCGATGGAACCTTTTGCTTCCACACATGCTAGAAATCTTCCCCTTCGGTGAGACATTCTACTATCGGTGACTCCCAAACTTCTTCCGCCGATGTGCTATTCTTTCCGATGGCTAACATCCATCGCCCAAACAAGGTCTATCGCTCAGACATTCATCTTCTCTCCCGATCGTAATTCTTATGCCCATATGCATTGCATCTAACGTCACCTTCGGCAAGACATGCCTACTGTCAGCCCAGTTTTAAATTCCTTCGCTGATGTCCGTTGTCTCCCCGATGGTTAGAACCATCGGCCAGAACTATGTCTTCGGCCTAACCTGAGGCTCTTCCACTGACACTCCCTCTCACCCCGATGCCTTAGGTCAAGGCATACATCGGTGAGACTTTCACCATCGAGCCAACTGATTTCGTTTCCTCTGATGATCAGACCTTCGCCGATATGCTTAACGCCACCTCACCGTCGGTAAGACTTCTATCTTCGGCATAACACTTACTCCTTCGGCCGATAATGCTTCTCTCACCGATGGGTTAATACACCAAACTTTCCCCCATCGGTAAGACCTCGCTGTTCGCCATGACTACCAAATCTGCTTCCGATGACTCATATCACACCGCTGCATACTGCATACCAACTTTGTCTTCGGCAGGACTTGTTTCTTTGGCCACACTTGCTTCTTCTTCTTCCGATGGTGATACTCACACCGATGCATACAGACGCTTCTTTCTGTGATCACTTCTATACCTCTCGTGAGGTTTTCTTCCTTTCCCATTTGGTTGTAACTGTCTTCACTATTACCAATTTCTGCAACTACACACACAGATTTCTAAACAAATACAGAAAAGCAAAACAACACAGAACAACAGAGAGGAGAAATTTAAAACAGATTGGCATTCCACTGGTCTCGACCGAGGTCTCGACCAGTGGAATGAATCAAAACTCGATTGCTCTACAAAACACTAAATTTTATTTCTCTTTCTGAGATTACACACTTCTCTATTGCTCCTCTTTTTCTCTTTCCTCCCTTCCTACTTTAACAAACAGGGACTACCTATTTTAAAGGCTCACTTCTTGGCAGTTACACACGGTGGAATCTCAATTGATTCGTCACCTCTGCCATCCGTTACAAGACAGTTACAACTCGGACAGTTACTATACTTCCTATCCGTTTACAACAGGTGCCATGTGGCTTACAATATGGGACACATTGGTCCGAATCAGAACAATTGGCACTAGGCCTTACAATAATTAAAATGATAATAGGGGGCTTCTTGACGGTAATGGGGTGCTCCTGCACCAACTAGCCTCTCTCTAGAGATTTGGCCTCCTTGTAGGGTCCCACACCTAGAGGTCATCTCAATGTTTCACTGGATTGTTGAAGACCTTTAAACCTCTCCAACACAGGGTGCAAATCTAAGTGACAACAATTTCTGGCATGCCCAATGGGACAATGAGCAATCTAAATCAAAGAATCAAGCTGAGAATCTGGTGTTATTCTTAGTATTCTGCACTTTGGTAGAATTTTAATGCACCTGGCGACTCTACAAGCTTCTGGTTTTGATCAGTACCATCTTTTATGCATGTGCAAATAATGGCATCTTCAAGAGGTAACTTTCAATTTATTGAATTATCTACTGCTGCTTCAAGGAGAAGGTCTAGTCTATCTAGGTCTCCTGTGAGAAGGAATAGCAGCACTATTTTACCTCATCTAAGAGCTCAATCTAAATCCCCTCATGTTAGGTCTCAACACACAAGTAGAGGCTTGCATATTCCTATTTTAAATTTGTATATCCCCATTATGGAAAGGAATCTACCTTTTGTGACATTTAATGGAGGCGGCCCTTTAGATTTGGCCGCATACAATGATATACCTGTTATCACTGGGAATTACACCCATACACAAGGCTGGTAAAGCTCTGCAATTCTATGTAACATGGGACTAATTTCAGGTTGTGGGTGCCCTTTAATGAAATTAGACCTCCAGATTATGGGTTGGTTCCCTTCGAATGTTCTATTGGGATGTATGTTTTTCTATTTTGGAAAAAGGAAGAAAGAAACTATATGAAATGCAAAATGTAAAATTTGGTGATGCACCTGATTTGGATAAAAATATGTAATTTGATCCACAATATTACTCACAAATCTGACTTTCAAGTCTTGGAATAAATATCACAAAAGTGATTCTAAGGAAGGGTTGAAAACAGGCTCTCTATGAAGGAAATACTTTTTCACAACACAAAGAAGACTACTTCCGGTTGACACAACCTAAGACCTATGATAATTATATGCTTAATTCTGCAAGCAAGAAAGTGAGACAATAATTTTAAAGGTTTAATGTTTAAACACAACAAAATTTCATCAAATCACTTTAAATAATTATCACTAAATGGATAGGTAATTAAATGATCTCAAAGAAACAAGGGAAATACTGCAAAAGACAAAAATAGAACCTGTAACTTCTCGATCTCTCAATAAAACTGTAAAAATGAGCTACAAGAGTTCTCCAATCTATCTGAATCAGAATGAGAATCAAGAACTAACTTCATAATGAATGAAGCTTTACAATATATAGAAAAAATAGGTCAAAAAGATTGACCTATAGACAACTGGAATTTGAACTTCAGTTATCTCAAAATAGCACATGCAAAAATGATAATTGATTCCCATGAAAGCCTTGAAATCATGCAAAAAACATCTCCAAACTGATGGAAAAATAGATATAATGTGTCAAAACTGGTGTTGGTCCATGCACCAATGAAATCAAGTGCCTAACTCAAGGTGAACTATGGTGAAAGTAATTGTCATTGATGTCAAAAAGGTGTTGGAGATTGATTGTCATTGATGTCAAAAGGTGTTGCAGGTTCACAAGGTGTTGGTATTGACAGGAGTTGTTCATGTCATCAGGATCAATGATTGATAAGAGATGTAATCAGGATATCTTCATGTTTGTCTCAGAATGGTTTCTCATGTTCTAACTTGTTATGGTGTTCTTCATGTGAGTGTTGGCATTGGTATAGTTGTTCATGTTGTTTACATGTGGGTGTTCGCATTGGTATAGTTGTCCGTGTTGTTTATAAAGATCTCAGTCATATTGTTGACATTTACCATTAACAAGAGATTTGTTTATTGTTTGAGAATATAAGGTCATCATCATGCCTTGCCATTGTGAGGTTTGAAGGAATTCATCATGTTGCAGGAGTTCATCTTCATAGGAATATTGCCTATCAAATATAGTGCACTTTATTTTATAAAATAAAGTTGAACTATTGGGCAGGTCGCGAGCCACTTAAGTGGCATCTTAAGGGTGTTTGCACCATCGGGCAACTAGCCCCTTCTCCATCTTCAACCGCCAAAAACATGTGAAGATTTTATTTGAATTGGAAGAGCATCGGGCACTTTAAGTGGGGAGCAAAAGCATTGAATATTTAAATATATAAAAAGCATGGCATGATTCATATAAAGCATTGAATATGCTTTAGTAAAATGGGGAGCTCAATTTTTTAGCATCAAAATATTTATGAAAAGCATGATTTTCATAAGGCATCGAAATACAATATGAAGACCATGGTTTTAGAAAAATATCGAATATGCTTGGAGCCCGATGATTAAGCCATTTATGGCTTTATTTATTTTAGAAACTTTATTTGTTTTTAATCTCCTATTTTATTGGGAGCTCTTAATGTCATTCCTATGATCTAGAATAGAATGAAGGTTATATGCCATTTTTGCAAGAAGATTTTTGATTTTTTTTCATGGGTAGATTATTAAAAGATTCATTCTATTTTTTTTATCATTTTTCTTCAAGGAAAGAGAAGACAAGGAGGGAAAAATTTTATTAATACAGATGATTTGTTTGAGAAAAATAATTGACAATATTTTTAAGCTTTATTATTTGCAGAGATGTGTTTTGGAATATGAAAGGTTTGGTGATTATCAAAGAAGATTTTATGAAGAAGAATATGAAGAGAATTTGAATGGGGTTTGATTTTGAAGATTTAATTTTTTATGATCTAATTTTTGTTTGGAGATGGTTTTGGCAGAAATGAAGAAGTTGAAGGGGTTTTTACAAAGAGGAGGAAAATTGAATGGGATTAATATTGATTTTTGATTATGCAAATGAAAGGGTATTTTGTTTGCAAGGGAAAGGCTTCATGAAGATATTTTTTTTTGGAAGAAGAATTATATGCAGGTGATTGAATTTCTTTTGCAGAGAGAAGAATATGAAAGGTTTTATGCACAATGAAATTCATTTTAAGGACAGAGAAATTGAAAAGACCATTTTTGTAGATGCAAGAATATCAAGGATTGAAATAATTGTGGAGAGAAGACAAAATATGAAAAGTCATCTTGTATATAATGGTTTTGCAGGAACATTGAAGTTGTTGTTGTGTGGATCATCATACAGGGTTGAATATATTTTGAAAATCCTTTTGAAGAGAAAATACAAATGATAAGTTTTGTATGTAATTTGAGTTGATGAGAAGTATGGTGATATGATAGACACATGGAAAGAAGAAGTGATTTGTATTGAAATAGAGAAACCCTCTGAATTCTTGGTTTTAATTTGAGTATGTATTAGGGGTTGGTGCTCCTTGAAGTTGGTGCTTCTAAATGAATTAGGGGTTGGTGCTCCTTGAAGTTGGTGCTTCTAAATGTATTAGGGGTTGGTGCTCCTTGAAGTTGGTGCTTCTAAACATTGTAACCAGTGAGGTTTTTGCTTAAGCCAGTGAGGCAGTTTTGAGTAGTTTTTCTACCCCAGGAGGATTTTCCACTCATGAAAAGCATGTGTCATGTTTCATGTTGTCTTCATCTATATGTGTGTATATTAGTGCTTTTCTTATTAAGTTTTATTCACATCCTTCATTATTAGTCTTGTGCATATGATCTCAACAAATAATTAATGTATTCCTCTCTATTTGTCTTGTAAGATAAAGTTTGCAAAAAGTTGTAAAAGATTTGAAAACTAATACAACATTGATTCAACCCCCCCCCTCTCAGTGTTGTCCTAGACTCCTTAAATATATTCAACCCTGTTGGCAATGAGCTACCCCCTTGTTAGTGAGGCATTCAATGCTGACCTCAGGATTCGTGACATGGCAATGAGCCTCCCGTGGATCTGGGTTAAGTTTGGTGTTTGTAGCAAGCGTTGATAGCTTGAGCTTTTGGCACAATGGCAAATGATTCCAACAATTGGTATCAAAGCCATGGGTCACGGGTTCGAATCCCTCAGGTTATGTTGAGGGGGGAATTGTTGGCAGTAAGTTGCCCCCTTGTCAGTGAGGCATTCAATGCTAACCTCAGGATTTGTGACATGGCAATGAGCCTCTCGTGGATCTGGGTTAAGTCTAGTATTTGTACTGAGCATTAATAGCTTGATCTTTTAGCGCAACGACAAATGATTCCAACAAACTGCTCATACAACTCCTCAATCTGCTCCTCAAACTTAAAGCTCAAACTGATGACTTAACTCCTCTTATCACTCCATGCACAAGTCAAAAAATAACTTAAATAAGCTATTATTAGTAACAATTAAAGTAATTGTCCTAATAATATCTTGAATAAATTATAATACATTTGCTATTTTAAATCATAAGTCAAAAACCTTATATCTCCCTTTGACTATACATTCTCACCATGTAATAAGTCAAAATACCCTTATTACTCCATGCAAAACATAACATCAACCAAAAGAAAGATCCTCACCATCTTTACTAAATGCTCCATCATGCAACACAATGGACTCCAATAATAGGCCCCTGCCATCTTGCATGCATATTGTCTTCACACTTGTATCTTCATATGATGATTCCTAAAAGGGCATAAGGAACATTCTTGTTTAGCCATGCAAGGTCTAATGTCAACCTCAAGGTAATTGTAATGATCATCATGTTTGACTAAATAGTCAACATTGGAAGGAAAGGGGTCTTGCATCATAAAAAATCATAAGGAATTAAGGCCTAAGCCTTACCCTTATTACTACTGACCACCTTTGCACACAAGACACCCTCTTGCCAGCCACTATTTGCAATAATCACTAAGGATTATATCATTGAAATTTTGACCTCGATTGACAAAAAGATTTAGTAATGATATTGGCATTTTATGGGTCAAACATGAGGAATCAAAAAGAAGGTTCGAACAAAAGGAAAGAAAACCTAAATTTTGTCATTCATTTTTTACTCTTCCATAATGGCGGTCGTCTTGCAATTTCATTGCTCATTAGGATTTGATTACTCTCTACATTTTCTTCATCTCCTTGGCTCTCTATGTTCTAACTCCTTGCATCTTCTTAGTGAAAAGAAGTGACAGAAACTGGTGAGTATGGTGTTTTGAGTTTTAACTAGTTTTTCTCACCATTTTAGTAGCATTTTCTTCATAAATGGCCGCGGCCATGACTAGTTTTTCCTTCTATATTCTCCTCTTGACAATATTATTGCTTTCTGTGTCAAAATCTTCTTGTGAAATATAAGAAAAATCAGAGAAAGAGAAATGAAAGATCTACATGATGTCTTCACCATTACATTTCTCTCCTCAAATTTTGAAGGTAACTCTTTCTCTCTAAGCTGTAGAACTTAAATTATCACTATGTATCTTAAAAAGAGATGAGTCTCAATCTTTTCATCTGGGTATCTTGAATATTATTTTCTTTTTGTATGGTCGTGGCCACTGTCACTTTTTGTAGCATAATCACTTGGTTTTTATATGAAACTTTGAAGGGTTTCCAGCTCTGTCATTAGGGTTTCTTTGGAAATGTACATAATGGCATTATATGCAAACGACTATATTGGAAAAACATGTATTTCCCTTCTTCGACTGCACTGTAAAAGATGATGGACTTCAAACCTATAGCAAGGGTTTTGACTATAATGATAATTTTTGCCTTCTTCAGGCCCGACCATGATAAAATATATATTGTATCTTCACCTTTTCTTTTCACTGTGTAAAAATATAGACTAGGGTTTCAAAAAAATTGAATAACTAGATGTTCATTCATGCACAAAACCCCATCTTTTGTCACGACTATGCTATGAAAACCTTTTTGTAGTGCTCATTTCACTAGAAGCCAAAAATGCAATAAGGGTTTCAAGACTTTTTGAGATGGGTATTTTATATTTTTCACACAATAGCTCTTCTTGTCACAGCCATGGTAGTAGATGTATCTTTGTAGCATTTATTTCACTGTATGATAGAAAATGGGTTAAGGTTTCCTTTGTGATGGCAAAAATGTATACCCTTTTGCATGAACTGAAACCTTTTTGGTATATCACTTTCTCACAGTGAACACCCTCCCATTGGCTGTCATCATGTAATTGCTATGTGTATGATGGGAATCCTTCCTCCCAGCTCCATGAGAAATGTTGCGTATCAATGGCATGTGAGATAATGGCTGCTTCTGGATGCTTGATTGTATGAAGATAACCTATTTATCTTTTGAACATGCATCAATCCTTCCTCATTACAAAGTATGAATGTTTGAACAATGTGGTATCAAGTCTAAAATCTTGTAGCATATAGATTTCATTTTCAACTACTTTTTGAATGTTGACGCTCCTCTTTCTATATCTATTATTCATTATTATTTGGTTGCCCATCAGCATCTACTTCTTTAACCTTGGTTAGATCATGACTGCTACATTATGTATGTGATTGTGGGATCATTGTTGTCTTCATTTACATCTGGCTGTGGCATTCTTTAGATACTCCTCCCAACTACCTTTGTGCATGCTCACCTGCTTATATTTTGATGCATTTGGATCCTACTGTGGCATATCATGTCTCTGATCTCCTCTTTCAGTTCTTTATCATGGCAAAATGTTTATCATGACTGTGTCATTCAGAAACAATGGCATGTGAGATAAAGATTACTTGTCTTGTGCCTCTGTCAACATCATCACTGTGGCATTTAACATATCATGTGCCTTCAACTACTTCTCCTCCATAATTTAATGTCGTACATTCACTTTCAAGATTGTTCTACTCCTGTTGATGGACATGGAAGTTGTGATGTATTTCTAACTGTAATTGCTTGCACAAGCCACTTCATGATCACTGTCATGACCCTGCATAGTAAATGTGAATGCACTTGTTTAACTCTTGGAAGGTATCTCTCCTTCTAGCATTTGCTAACTATAGCAAAATGTCTTTACACTTGTTCAAAGGCATATGATAAGGTTTGTTTGAACAATACAATGATGAGATTGTGATCATGCTATGATTTCCATGTGTCACTTAATTGTCTGAATGTTGAACATTTGATTACATTGGGACTGTGGTAGCTACCTGGCAATATGGACTCTCCATTGATGACTTAATCATATGGAATCTTGACTTGACTGTTTCATCTTGAATGCTATGACATAGTTGTTCCACATATATTGTTAGATTTCCTTGATCATCCTATTCCTTCATCATGGCATATGTCTGTCAGAGTTATTGATGCCTTGTTATTTGATCTCTCTTGGGTATCAGATATTTGTAGATATTTTTCTCCATTTTGCTAGGCACCATGATACCTGTAAGATGCCTTTGTGCTATGAATGCACTCTGTCAGTTGTTTATGTCACTTGATCATGTGAGATGAAATAAATACATGCATTCAAAAGATTTATGTATTTCAAATGACTTCTGTAGCCTGTATATTCTGTCTGATATATACATGAGACTTGATTGGCATATGTCCTTTTAAAGGCAAGACTTACATCACTTGTCAAAACTATAACATGATATTTAATTGTTGTTCTTATGCACATCAGATAAGCTTCTTAGTGTATACTGTAACTCATGTGCATGAGTATGTTTTCTGAAAGCAATGACTACGCTTATCTCTATTCATTCTTCTATCATTTCTTAAGTCTGATTTTGCAAATGTGACATAAGTCATGACAGAAAATATGGTATTCTGATAATGATATGAAAAAAGATAAAATACCTTCTGTGACTGTGATCTGATTTTTGCACTTTGTCAACTTGACTCAGTCATATTAATCTGATTTGCTCTAATCAACTGTAACAATGTCATGATGACATAACTTTTTTGCAAGTTGATTAGATGATGCATGATGTAGCTTTGAATGATGCATCCTGTCTTTTTTGATACTCTTTTCAAATGAAAAGAAAACATGCTGGGCTCAAATTGATGCAGAGTGGGACGCAACGGAGGCTAACTAACAGGAAGGAGTAGCCAACAATACAAACAACCTGATAAAAATGTCTATCGGCTGAACATCATCATCATATTTCCTAGCGACACCAACAGCATCATCACATTTCAACAGCATCATCATATTTCGGATGATCGCCAATATCCTCCTGTCGACTACTATTTACCTCCTCCGTTTGTCGCCTATCATCATCATCATGATAATCAACGGGCGCAAACATCCTCTGGTTGCACTGTTCATCGGGTGCCAAATACAAGCGGCATCATCATGATATTCAATATCACCTTCGTCAGCAAGATATCCAAATATCCGGTTGCTCCAAATATCCTGATGACGTTGCACTTCAACAACTTGCCTTTGATGCCCCACTGCCCGACGATACAAGCAACAGCATCATGATATTGTTCATCCGGTTCCTCGAAACCTCCTGATGATGCTAATACAACTTCCTGCCTACGCCGATACCTTACCACTTAGTGACAACAGGATAAACTCGCATTGAGGGATTTCTTAATATCCTGATGACGATGACGTCATATCCTGATGACGATGACATCACACATCATCCTGATGAACTCTTCAACACTTAGCCAAAAAAACTTAACTTTCACACCCGCCTCCGTTAGCGATATGCGGATGATGAACTTCCCCGAGAGATGATCCTGACTGCGATATATACACTGAGTATATATCCAACTCAAAACATCATGATGCACTTGCAACATGCAAACTTCAACAACTTCATGACCTGATCCTGATGGCGATGCATTCGCAGATGACGATGCGGCTCGTTCCGACTGGGAACGCACATGCAGACTCCTGTGTATCCGTCCACTGCATGTAAACACTCAGAACCGCATAAGTTCACAAAGACAATGTGACGACCAGGCCGGATCACCTTCAAACCAAAGTCTAACAACTTATCTTTCTATACCTAGCACATGAGGATGCTAGGCTGATTCACAGCATGCTCCTAACTGATCTCCTGAACAATGCAATGCATAAACAGAAAACACAAATGCAAACTAAACTATGATACAGGACCATTCCACCGATTTGCAGGATCAACCGGTGGAAGGGTTGAAAGTGCCCATTAACTTGCAAACAGAAAAGGAAATCAACACAGATACAATTGATACAACCAGATACTGCAAAAGATGAGATCTTATTCAATTGAAATTCAAAAGTCCTGAATACAGCTTCACAATGTCTGAACTGCTCTCCTGAATCTCAACTCAACACAACACCGATACATCTATCAACATCAATCTCAATATGAACTCTCTCTAAACCCTAACAGATCGAAGGTATATATAACAAATCCTTCGAGTACTACCAACTTCACTTCCCAGCGGCTGGGAGCTTCCAAGCGGCTGGGAGAGAGGACAGCTCAGACTATCTTATCCCGATCTCTAACTGCCTACACATACTCCTAGGCTGAACTAATACATAGCATCGGTCCAGTGGACCTTATTACATGAAGAAGTCAAACATACTAAAAATAGACTATCCTGTCATCATGCTGATAATTATCCTACATCCTGATCATGTATGTCATCATGCGGACCTATATCCTGATCATGTGCGGGTGCTCCTGCACCATACTCCCCAAAAGAAGAAATCTCAAGTCCACTTGAGATGAGAGTATCAAGGTCGGCACCATGCTTTTGTATCTGTTCTGCAGTCATCCATACGGCTTCAGAAGTCGGCTGTCCCTTCCAAGAGACGAGGTACTCCAAGTACTTCTTGTTCCTAGTCTGTTTGACCACTCTAGTGTCCAAAATCTGCTGTATCTGTGGAGGATCATGTTGAGGAATGTCTTCAGCAACTGTATCCTGTAGGATATCCTGATCTGCATCTGGATTAGCCCTGTATGGAGTTAAGTCACATACATTGAAGATAGGAGATAAACCAAGATCAGGTGGGAGTTGGATCTCATAAGCATTTTGTCCATGCTTTTGCAAAATCTGACATGGTCCAACTTTCTTTTGCATGAGCTTAGTATACTTCCCCTTAGGGAGCCTGTCTTTCTTCAAGTGAACCCAAACCAAATCTCCAACAGCAAATTGAACATCCTTCTTTTTCTTATCAGCATATTCCTTATATTTCAATGTGGTTTGCTGGAGTTGGGTCTTGACCTGATCATGAACTTCCTTGATGGCTTTAGCAAAAGCCTCTCCATCTGCACTAACAGGATCTGCTGTAGGTAGATCTCGCAGCTCCAAAATTCCCCTGGGATGCATTCCATACACTACCTGAAAAGGCGATTTCCCTGTGCTCCTGTTGACAGTATCATTGTATGAAAATTCAGCTTGAGACAGAATATTGTCCCACTTCTCTCCATGCTGTTTTGTCAAGCATCTAAGTAGATTCCCCAAGGAACGGTTCACTACTTCAGTCTGACCATCCGTTTGAGGATGATATGCAGAGGAAAAAGACAAATTGGTTCCTAGTTTCCTCCATAGGGTTCTCCAGAAGTGACCCACAAACTTCACATCTCTGTCTGAAACTATGCTCAAAGGCAACCCATGAATTCTGACAATTTCCCTGAAGAATAAATCTGCAATATATGAGGCATCTGCAGTGGTTTTGCATGGCAAAAAATGTGCCATTTTACTGAACCTGTCCACTACAACAAAAACACTGTCAAATCCTCTCCTGGTCCTTGGTAAACCCAAAACAAAATCCATACTGATACTTTCCCATGGTCTGGAAGGAATGGGTAAGGGCTGATATAACCCTGCATTAGTTGACCTGCCTTTAGCCTTCTGACAAATTACACAGGTTTCTACAAATTTCCTGACATCTGACTGCAACTTAGGCCAGAAATAATGCCTCCTGACCAGATCAAGAGTCTTGTCTAGACCAAAATGACCTGCCATTGCTCCACAATGTTTCTCCTTGATTATATTTAATCTCATGGAACATCTTGGGATGCACAACTGTCCACCCTTGAACAACAATCCATCTTGGATCAGGAATTCTGAGAACTCAGCATGGTATCTCTCCCCAAAAGAAGTACAGACCTGATATATTTCTCCAAAATCTGCATCAGACTCATACATGGTCTTGAGTGAATCAATACCAACACTCTCTAACTGAATCTGATTGACGGTGAGAACTCTCCTGCTCAAAGCATCTGCAACTTTGTTTTTGACCCCTTTCTTATGCTTCAAGGTAAAAGTGAAAGCCTGTAAGGTCTCTACCCACTTCATATGTCTGTGGTTCAGCTTCTCCTGGCTGTTGATGAAACTCAAAGCCTGGTTGTCTGTGAAAACTATGAACTCCTTTGGCAGCAGGTAATGCCTCCATTTCTTTAGGGACTGAACTAAAGCATACATTTCCAGATCATATGATGAATACCTTCTTTTAGCATCATTGAGCTTTTCACTGAAAAATGCAATTGGTCTACCCTCTTGACTGAGTACTGCTCCAATGGCCATGTGACTGGCATCACACTCTACCTGAAAGATCTTATTGAAATCTGGGAGTGCAAGGACTGGCTGCTGTGCCACCTTCCTCTTCAATGCCTCAAAGGAATCATCTGCTCCTTGAGTCCAAACAAACCTGCACTTCTGTCCTCCTTTGATGGTATCCAGCATGGGTGCACAAATATGACTGAACCCTCTGATGAACTTTCTGTAGAAGGTTGCTAACCCATGGAAACTTCTGACTTCATTCATGGTCTGTGGAGTTGGCCAATTCAATATGGCACTCACCTTCTCCTTATCCATCTGCAGCTTTCCTTGTGAGATGACAAAACCTAAATAGGTGATCTCCTGTTTCATGAACAGACACTTGTCCAAGTTTATCATCAGCTTCTCTTCATGTAGCCTCTTGAGAACCAGATCTATATGCCTGAGATGTTCTTCTCTGGTGTTACTGAAAATCAGAATGTCATCTAAATAGACTATGACAAGCTTACCAATGAATTCCTTCAGAACCTCATTCATCAGACTCATGAAAGTACTAGGGGCATTAGACAAACCAAAAGGCATAACCTTCCATTCATACAACCCTTCATTTGTTTTGAATGCTGTCTTCCACTCATCACCTGGTCTAATCCTGATCTGATGGTATCCACTCTTCAAATCTATTTTTGTAAAGTACTTAGCATTTCCCAAACAATCAAGTAAATCCTCAATTCTGGGGATTGGAAACCTATACCTGATTGTGATCTTGTTGATGGCTCTGGAATCTGTACAAAGCCTCCAAGTGCCTTCCTTCTTTGGTGCTAGTACAGCTGGTACTGCACATGGACTCAAACTCTTCCCAATCAGACCTGAATTCATCAATTCTTCAATCTGTCTGGCTACTTCTGCATTCTGTTCTGGGGTAAGCTTATAAGCTGCTTTATTTGGAAGTGTAGACCCTGGAATCAAGTCTATGCAATGACTGATATCTCTGACAGGTGGTAGGGATCTTGGCATTCCCTCTGAGATAACACCTTTGTACTTATCCAATAACTCTTGGACAGCTGGGTCTATCAACCTTGGCTTCTTCTCTTTCTTGGCTTCTTGCTGTTGTTTCTTACTCACACTCAGACATGGGATTAGGGCATATGCAACTGCACCTTCTGCTGCTACTTCTTTCATGAACTGTTTGCCTTCCATCAGCATGACCTTCACTTCTTTGCCTTTAGACTTCTCCTCTTTCTCCTTCAATGGGAATAACGTTACTTCTTTACCATCTTTAGTGATTTTATAGGTGTTTTTAACACCATCATGCTGTGCCTTCAGATCATATTGCCATGGTCTACCAAACAAAAGGTTGCAAGCATCCATCTTGGTGATATCAAACAACAACTTATCCTTATATCCACCAATCTGAAACTCTACCCAAGCCTGCTCTTCTACAGTTGTCTGCTGACCTTGAGTAAGCCATGAGACTTTATATGGAGCTGGGTGAGGCAATCTCCTAAGCTTCAGCTTTATCACCATTTCTTCAGACACAAAGTTCTCAGTAGAACCAGAATCAATCAAAACTTTACAAGCCTTACCTCCTGCTTTGCAAGTGGTTCTGAAAAGAGACTTTCTCTGAGGGGCTTCTTTGTCAGGTACCTTCATGGTAGTTACTGTTCTTCTCATCATCAGGGACTCTCCACTTTCTGGGTATCCATAGTTATCAGGAGCATTCACACTCTGAAAATCATTAGAGCTTGTCCTACTTTGATTATCAGGTTCATTGACCAGATTTGTCCTCCTTTCTCCTGCTGAGCTTGTGGCCTTGTCTGGACATCTGCTGGCTATATGGCCTTCTTTGTTACAGTTGTAACACCTGATGGATCCTCTGCCCTGGGATCTTCCTCTGAAGGGTCTTCTACCTCTAAAGTTTCCTTGCTGACTGAAAGTCTCTCTCGGATTCTGACTATTGTTGCCCTTGCTATTGTCTTGACTGGATTCTCCTTGATATCCCTGTCCATGTCCTCTGCCTCTGAAAGGACTTCTTCCACCTCTTTGTTGTCTTCCTCTTCCTCGGTTGTTCTGATCTTGTTTTCTCTTCAGCTTTTCTTCCACTTTCAATGCCAACTGAAAGCTTTTCTGCACTGTATCTGGGTTATGCAGACTGAGATCTTCCTGAATATTAAACCTCAATCCATTAAGGTATCTGGCTACCTTTTCCTCTTCACTTTCTTTCACCTTGGTCTTCATACAGAGTTTCATGAACTCTTCTGTATATGAGCTGACATCTAGCTCCTTCTGCTTCAGGTTCTACTTCCTCTTGTGTAACTGGATACTGTAATCCAAAGGAATATAAGCCTCCTTTACCAATTCCATCATCTTCTTCCATGTGGCAACTCTACGTTTTCCCTCCTGCACTCTATCATCCTGAACAAAGTTCCACCATGTCAAGGCAGCTTCTTTCATCTTTGACTGTGATATCTTCACTCTCTGCTGTTCTGGTATCTCCTCTGTTACAAAGAAATTGTTCAAACAATCTATCCATTCCATTACTGAATCAGGGTCCATCTTACCTGTAAACACTGGCAAATCCAGCTTCACATCCATGGTTCTCCTCTCCATGGCCTTGAGGGCGTTCAACAGCGGTCTCTGGTCTGCAGGAACGACCTCCTCGCTCCAATTAGGGATATCTTCTTCTTCCCTATCATCTTCTCTACCAGAACCTACTCTGCTCCTCAACTTTGCTAACTCATCTTTCAACTCCTGATTCTGAGCCTTCACGGCCTTGCTTTCTGCAATCTGTTTCTTCACCAGAACTGCCAACTCAGCGTTGGTCATCCTTGCTGGAACCTCAGATGTTCCTTCTTCGTCTGACATCCTGCTTATCCTTTCCAAAAGATCCTAACTTGGCTCTGATACCACTATGATGCAGAGTGGGACGCAACGGAGGCTAACTAACAGGAAGGAATAGCCAACAATACAAACAACCTGATAAAAATGTCTATCGGCTGAACATCATCATCATATTTCCTAGCGACACCAACAGCATCATCACATTTCAACAGCATCATCATATTTCGGATGATCGCCAATATCCTCCTGTCGACTACTATTTACCTCCTCCGTTTGTCGCCTATCATCATCATCATGATAATCAACGGGCGCAAACATCCTCCGGTTGCACTGTTCATCGGGTGCCAAATACAAGCGGCATCATCATGATATTCAATATCACCTTCGTCAGCAGGATATCCAAATATCCGGTTGCTCCAAATATCCTGATGACGTTGCACTTCAACAACTTGCCTTTGATGCCCCACTGCCCGACGATACAAGCAACAGCATCATGATATTGTTCATCCGGTTCCTCGAAACCTCCTGATGATGCTAATACAACTTCCTACCTACGCCGATACCTTACCACTTAGTGACAACAGGATAAACTCGCATTGAGGGATTTCTTAATATCCTGATGACGATGACGTCATATCCTGATGACGATGACGTCACACATCATCCTGATGAACTCTTCAACACTTAGCCAAAAAAACTTAACTTTCACACCCGCCTCCGTTAGCGATATGCAGATGATGAACTTCCCCGAGAGATGATCCTGACTGCGATATATACACTGAGTATATATCCAACTCAAAACATCATGATGCACTTGCAACATGCAAACTTCAACAACTTCATGACCCGATCCTGATGGCGATGCATTCACAGATGACGATGCGGCTCGTTCCGACTGGGAACGCACATGCAGACTCCTGTGTATCCGTCCACTGCATGTAAACACTCAGAACCGCATAAGTTCACAAAGACAATGTGACGACCGGGCCGGATCACCTTCAAACCAAAGTCTAACAACTTATCTTTCTATACCTAGCACATGAGGATGCTAGGCTGATTCACAGCATGCTCCTAACTGATCTCCTGAACAATGCAATGCATAAACAGAAAACACAAATGCAAACTAAACTATGATACAGGACCATTCCACCGATTTGCAGGATCAACCGGTGGAAGGGTTGAAAGTGCCCATTAACTTGCAAACAGAAAAGGAAATCAACACAGATACAACTGATACAACCAGATACTGCAAAAGATGAGATCTTATTCAATTGAAATTCAAAAGTCCTGAATACAGCTTCACAATGTCTGAACTGCTCTCCTGAATCTCAACTCAACACAACACCGATACATCTATCAACATCAATCTCAATATGAACTCTCTCTAAACCCTAACAGATCGAAGGTATATATAACAAATCCTTCGAGTACTACCAACTTCACTTCCCAGCGGCTGGGAGCTTCCAAGCGGCTGGGAGAGAGGACAGCTCAGACTATCTTATCCCGATCTCTAACTGCCTACACATACTCCTAGGCTGAACTAATACATAGCATCGGTCCAGTGGACCTTATTACATGAAGAAGTCAAACATACTAAAAATAGACTATCCTGTCATCATGCTGATAATTATCCTACATCCTGATCATGTATGTCATCATGCGGACCTATATCCTGATCATGTGCGGGTGCTCCTGCACCACAAACCCTTGTGGGAGCCACATTTAATCCACATGTTTATTTGTCTTCAAATTAGCAACAATACTTGTCCTATACCTACACAGTGAACAAACAAGTTAGCATAAAAATATACCTGATAGTATTGATTGATCTTCTTAATGGTTTCTTCCTGATTTGTGCATATATCTGATCTAATCTCTCATATGAATGCATGATGTGATAAGTAGATGTATCTGTTTGATTAAAGCATGTGATAACTTTAAACATCCGAAGTGCTAATAGGGTTGTCCCCAAAATTGCAAGTTCAACTGACGATGGAACTGAAGGTAAAGACTGAAGACTAAAGACTGGCATCGACAAACAACCTTCTTGCTCATGCAATGATGGATGTTTCATTTTATCATGTGTTCATTCTTTTCTTTTATCAAACAGATGCATATCTTGCATGTCTACAATTGCTCAGTCTAGTTACTCCCAAAGCTTGCATGGGACAGATTTGAACACTTCTTTTAAACATGATCAGTTAATTTCTCTTATGCATATGTATTTCCTTTTCAATAAATGCATGAGATAAAGCAACAGATACTTGAATGTATGTTCAAAACATGACATGAAATAATAGTTTAATACAAATATCTTTCTTTCTTTTATTCAAAACTGATTAACTGACTAATCAATCTAACTTATAACTCCTAAAAGATAACATGACAAAAACAACCGTATTTCTTGAATGACTGGTACCTTGACAATCCTATTCTTTTGTCATGATAACTCATCAGTCTTGATTAGACTAATGGGCTATCCTATCAACTAAATCTCCTTCTCTGCTCTTGTCAAGATATCAACCAGTTCAATAAATGCATAACCTTGAAGTCTTATTTTATTCTTTCTAAACAATTACACTTAGGTCCAACTAATTTTAAGTGTGAACAAAAAATTAGTAACATTTCTGGTGACCTCTCAGGGGTGTTTGCCTGCTAAATAGCTTAGAACCAGTAGCCTTTGTAACTCCATTGGGCATAGAGTCTTTTCTATCCTGAACTTAGAGAATTTTTGCAACTCACACTAACTGAATACAACAGTAGCAACTAACTGAAAATTGATACTAAGCTGATTTGCCTAAACAAAATCAGCAACATGTGCAAAAGCACTTCATGAAAACAAAACAACAATAACTGAAACTAAATGTGCAGAAGCACTTATTTGCAGCATAAGGCTACGTCACTAGTAGCATAACTTGAGGTGAATCCCATTAACTGGGATTGGAAACACCTCACCATCTAACTTAGCAAGCTGGAGTGCATTGTGTTGCTTGCATTCTATTATTATATATGGTCCATCCCACATTGCATCAAACTTTTTATGATGTCCTGGTCTACTCTTCAACTCATTCCATTTGAAAACTAGATCTCCTTCTTTATAAACTCTTAGTACTGCCCTTTTATCAAATGTCATTTTCATTTGGGCTTGGTGTACTTCCAATGTTTTCAAGGCCTCTTTCCTGATTTCTTCAAGTTCAATCAGTTGTGCAAGCCTGATTTCCATTGGTTGTTCTTCAAGTAACTCTAGCTCTTTTATGCAGCTAAGTGTTGGCAACTCCACTGTTATTGGTAACTTGGCTTCCTTTCCATATGTAAGCACATAGGGTGAATTACCTGTTGATCTTTTAGGTGTAATCCTATCAGCCCATAATGCTAATTTTAACTTATCATGCCAAGACCTCTAATTTTCATCAACTATTTTCTTTATGATTTTAGTCAGATTTTTGTTAGTTGATTCAGCCTGTCAATTACCTTGAGTGTAATAATTTGATGAAATATTCATAAATATGTTGTTTTTGATAGACCAATCAAATATTCTTAATCCAATAAATGTTAAAGCATTATCTGAAATAATTGAGTCAGGAGTTCCAAACTTGGACACTAGATCTTGATAAAAATTCAGGACCGATGTTTCATTAGCATCTTTCAAGGCAACTGCTTCAGTCCATTTAGTGAAATAATCAGTAGCAGTCAAAATCCGCTTATGTCCTTGGCTTGAAGGTGGATTAATAGGACCAATAAAGTCCAATCCCCACTTGTCAAATGGTTGTTCCACTTGAATTGGATGCAAAGGCATTGCTGCCAGTCTTTGTTTACCTACAAAAACTAAACACTTTAGACATTTCTTTACCCATTCATGAGCATCCTTGAACATGTTAGGCCAATAATAACTAGCACTCATAATTTTTAGAGCTGTTGTTCTAGCTGCAAAATGAGCTCCAACAAGTCCATCATGAAATTCTTCTAGAATCCTTTGAGTTTGATCTGGCTGTACACATCTTAGCAAAACATTGTTAAATCCTCTTTTGTACAAAATCCCATCAATTACAGCATAAGGAATTGCTTGTAATCTGTAATATCTTCTTTTAGATCTGTCCCGGCCTTGTGGACAATCACCAGTGTGCAGATAATGGATCATATCATGCACCCAACTTGTAGGGGGGTCTGGGACAGCAGTTGTTTCATTATTTTGAAGCACTGTCTCAGCTTCTCCTTCAAGTTCTTTGATGTATTTGTCATTTTTTGCAAGCTGTTCACATAGTCCTTTGCCTCGAAGCAGCTTGGTGACCTTAATTTGTATGTCATATTCCATGACCTTGGTTATCCACCCTACTCTCTTATCATTTAAATCCTTACTAAGAAAAAATTCTTTCACTGTGGGGTGAGCAACCATTAACTGAATTCTATTATTTGAAAGCATATGTTTGAACTTCTTTAGGCTCCTAATAACAACTAATACATGTTTTTCAACAAAAGAATATCTTACCTCATAGTCATGCAAAACTTGGTTGAAAAAAGCCATAGGCTATTCCATTCCTTCATTGTTCTGCTGACAAAGCATAGTTGATATCGTATCCACACTGCCAAATGCATATAAAATGAAGTCTTTATCAAAATTTGGATCTATTAGAGTGGGAGCAGCAGCAAGTGCTTCCTTTATTTCTTCAAAGCTTTGCTTTCCTTCTTTGGTCCAGCTGAAAGAAATATTCTTCTTTAGCATTGTTGTAAGAGGTTGTAAAACTTCTGCTATATTAGGAATAAACCTTCTTACAAAATTAATTCTTCCCAGAAAGCTCTATAAGCCTTTCTTATGTGCAGGAAGAGGTAATGCCAATATTGCAGTGATTCTTTTAGGATCAATTGATATTCCATCTTTAGACACTATGTGTCTGTTGGTTTACAAATTTGTCATCTAACTCTATATTCTCTCTCCCGGACAAATGACAAATGTAACCACAGTTGATCCAGTAGTAATTGTATTTTACCACTACTCTCTTCTTACTTTAAATGGTGGCAGCTACCTTCTACTGATGTTCATTGAATCAAAAAAATTATGATGCTTTTGACCATAAAGCAAAGAAAGAAAATGCTTTTAACCAAAAATCTTTGAAACGAGATATAAATAAACTAATTAGTACTCATAGAAGCTCAACGACTTCAAATGATAATAATCAAAAAGAGGAAGATACTAAATTATAATCACCACAACATATCCATTCAAAGATAGGTATCCACAGCAATGAAAACACCAACTGAATTATCCAACATAAAGAAAGATCACCACAATATGGCATTCACATAAGAGGAATGATAGCTCAAACACTATAACACAAATATCATATATGCCTGAACCATTCCAACTGCGTATCTTTTATATATATTGAAGTAGATTGAGATCTAAACAAACATACGATATATCTAACTAAATTGAGAAAAACAAAGTTTACCCAACCAGCCAGCCCATTCCATTGTTTTCTGATTACATATTTATAAGTATCAAATAATAACTATCTTTGAAAGAAGAACTGTTTCTTGAAGACAACTGCTTCTTCTTTTTAAAAATAAAGTATTTAAAAGTTTTTGAGCCAAATAACTTGAAAAAGCATAAAAGAAATAAACTTAGTTTGCCACCCCTTCATTTTCTTTGGGGTTTTCAACTCTCTCCACCGCTTGATCTTATGTCATCTTCTCTCGCACTTTCAACCTCAGCTTGTACTCCCGATACTTTGTAATGATGGTTGTAATACTTTTACTTCCTAGAATGGTGGTGTTATGTAGCCTGGTTTTGAACTTGGCCAAGTTCTTAGGCACTCCCATCATGGTTTCCTGTATCATTTCATCTCTGTTTCTATAACCATTAAGATAAACCTGCATGTATCCTAATTTACTCAACGATTCACCAAAAATAGTCTCAGGATCAGCAAGCTCGCTATAAAGTAAATCTTTGATCTCTTTGTTGATATCTTTGGGATTGCATAGGTTTTCTCTGAAGTCATCTAAGATAGTCACTTCAAATGTATTACAATCCCTTTGAATACCAATCATTAAATCTAGGTATTCTTGCAGAGCCTTGTTGATCTGATCAATAAGATTATCATACATGTTGAGCTTCCATTCCAATGAGTCGACCCAAGACGGGTCAATTTCGCGAGAGTCACTAGCTAGAATTTCTTTTGTAAGTGTTATGGCATCTAGGGCCGCTAACTCAGCTACTTCCCTTGAAAGCACAAAAGTACTTCCCTGTTCCTTTCTCACCTATTGAAGCTCATTGATCAATTCTTTTCTCTTATTGTGTATGAGACCATAACTTTGTAACATCTTAGTTAGGAAGAACAAAATATGACAAGATAGCTTTTTAACCCATTCATTGGGAGCCCTAGCAAAATTTTGATTCTTATTTATTTTTTTGACAGTATTTTCATCAATCCCGATGACTTCTGAGTAGGGAGTTTCTTTAGAAGAGGGTGCCACTATTGAATGAATGAACTGGCTCAAAGACAAGATTTGAGATTGGAGTTTTACATTTTCCTTCCTCTCCTCTTTGGCTCTTTTAATCAAAGCATTGACATAATAATTTGCATGATATGACTCTCCCTCAAGAGTGCAAGGGCCCAAGTCAATATGAATTATTTTATAATCTGCATCAGTTATGTCATTTTCATCCAAATCTTTAATCAGATCAGCAATCTCTAACACCTGGTGGCCAGAAGTAGTATCATTAATCATCCTAGACATTCTCCTAGCCTTCTTAGGCTTTGAAGTTCCCTGTAAAAGCATAGCAACAGTATCAATTCCTTTGGCCACAACGGGAACATTCTTTCTCTTTTTCTCTACCACGTTTTTCAACCAGCTAGGGGAGGCAGTCACAATGGTAGAATTCACATTATCAAGTATAGTTCTATTTACCTCCTCCAACAGGGAAGCAACAGGAACTTCTTCATTGTCAGGGGAAGAGGATACATCAAGAAAATTAGGAAAAGAACTATCATTCATAGTTGAGTCAAAAATGGAGTCAAGGTTCACTACTACAGTCTGAACATTCTTTTTCCTTACAAGGGGGCTATCTGATTCACAAACTATTTTCAATTTGAGAGCATCATTTGGCCTCTCACCATCACCTCTAGACTGTCAGTTGGAAATAGATTGTGACATATTGAGTGACCGTTTAGAATTTTGCACAGTAGGGATTTGTATTGTTTTCTATCCAGTAGCCCTCGAGCTTCCTAACTCATGAGGTGAACCTGCATGCCTACGCCATTTACTAGCCAACCAATCCTTAGTCCTTTTAATCACTAGTGTAGAATGAACCTATATATCCACAACCTCCTTCTCAGACCAATTTATTCAGGGAAGGGGTTTTGACAGCAAATTTTGGTGCTCCACATCAATCACTTCAGAATCTTCCTCAGCCTTTTCTGGAATATGAAGAGGTAAACCCAAGGCTCAGATTTGACTGATGGTAAGTCTCATGTAACTTCTCCTCAGAACTTCATGGTCATCTACATAGTCTTCCCAGAAATATCTACGCTCGAATGATGTTCATATGAACTAGAGCCATAAAAGTTTTGTTTTACATAGTTTTTACTGTCAAAGTGTTGCCTTAAAGACAAAGAGCGGAAGTTAAACCTTGCTAATGCATACTCAGCTCCTTTAGCAGCATCCTTATTTTTGCAAGAATAAACTGATAAAGACAATGGGAAGGTGTATGTCTTCTTCCTCATACTCTGATATTTAGCATTTATAGCCGTCATTTGCTTACAAATTTCTAGAAAGACAATATAATCACTGGGGTACCGAGGCAACTTGGTTGGGGCTGATTCATAACCTCCCAGTCTCAGATAGGTGAATCTATCAAATTGAATGTAGAAACTCCCAAATTGCATAATCAGTGATGCAGCTTTAGGGGAAACCCTCATTTCAGAATTATAATTCAATTTTCTTACCAAAAACATCAAAAAGGCATCATTTACCTGGCGAAAGTCTTTCATCCCAACCTCCTTTGTGAACTGGGGAAAATAAGTGTACACAGGTGTATCTGGGGTTAGAGACCCATGTGGTCTTAACCGGCCTAGACAACCTCTCAACTAGATAGAATATAAATTAAAAAAGAGCACATGTGAAATGCAGAGGTATTTCAAAACTTTAGGAATTGCTCATTCAAGTGATGGCATATCACTTCAGCCCAATCAATAAACTGGCTCTCACTACATATCAGCAATATAAAGCAGCACATCCAGAATTCAAAAGAACTAGCATCCTCATTACCCACCACCCGGTGCAATAGAGTGATAATATCTAAAATTTCAACTTTAAAATGTGCTCTTTTAAGTGTGGAGGGTAACTGAGACTTACTTATTTTCTCTGACTTTAGCCGGTTGTGCGCAATGGAATTCTTGCACCAGTCTTCATTTTCCCCAAAGAATTCTGCACCTTGGGCTGCAGGCATCTCTTCGTAATTTTCTTCCATCAGAATATTCAATGCATGAGAAATAGACTCGAGATCAATCCTTACAACCACTGCTCCTTCCTTGGTCTTGATTTCTAAGGTTTAGGGGTCATATCTTTCAACACATGCAACAATTAAATTTGCACAACACATTGAAATAGGGAAACCTGTTGCATGAGCCAGACCACTCTGTAGAATCTTCTCTGCAAATGGTGACCTATCTTCCTATTGTAGACAAGACCAAAATTCTGCCAAGTCTATGTGTCCAAGCTCCGTGTCCTTTACTTTAGACCAATTGTTCTCAATTCCAGAGTGGGAGGAAACACCTTGAAATTTGAATTTCATCATAGCGACAAAATACTAGAGATAATAATAGAACACAATAGATATGACAATTTAGATAAGGAGGAAAGTGAGTAAAACACTTACACAATTTTGTTGTAAGAGTGAAATGATGTGCAATTATGGCACTCTTGTCGTGCTTTTAAATGTTTAGCTGATGTGGTACCCTTCCCGCGCCTTGAGAAATTAAACCAAAGATTTGCTCATTTCCCAAAAATTCTATAAAGGACATTTCATACCAGCGGCGTACATAGTTTTAAATGACCATTAATTACTTTGGGTTTCAGTCCATCACTTAGCCATCGCTAGATCTCTAGAAATAAGAACTCTGGAACCTCAAGTCATGGGTTTTAAAGTTCAGAGAACCGGAAAAGGGAACTAAGTGGGTTACAAGACATAACACAAGGAGTGTGGGGTCGCGAGATCATGGGGTTCGAAAACTTCAGAACCTAGGGATATGGTTAGAAAACTTGGAGGAATAGCGACTGAGTTAGAAAACCTAAAATATCAGTGACTTCAAGGATTTTCTAAGGTGAAGAAACATAACTTTTGGAACTTAGAAAAATATAATTGCACAAGAATGAACAATTGATATGAATGAGACCCAAACATGAGAAATGGGGTAACAACTAGCTCTGAATGGGGACAAGGACCAATGGGACACAGAGAATCTAAAACAACATGGTACAAAGCCTTATTCATTGGGCAATAGAGGAAAAAAAACGAAAACAAAAGAAACCAAAAGAAACTATGTACAAGAAGGAGACTCAGGAATGCTACCAGTTAAACAATTTCTGATGCAGGACCATCCAAGGTGTGAGAGCAATCTTGCATCAACCAAAAAAATGTTTTTTTCTTTTCAATAAGGGCTAAATTTGGTAGGGTTACTATTTTTAGTAAGTTTGCATTTGTGCACAGTTGGATACAAAATCTTACACAGACCTCTAGAATGGTGAATTGAAGCTAATGGTGAAGAAATCACTTCAATATCATTTGTCATTTGTGTGATATTAAAATTTCAAATTCCAAAAATCCTATTGAAATATTCAAAGTCAAATTTGAGGCTCTTAGAGGCTTCGGATGGGCCCAAAATTTGGTGGGAAATCCAAGTAGTCTACCTTTTGATATTGCTTGTGCACCATCGTCTTTTTGAGAGCTTTCCGAAAAGGTATTATAATTGAAAATCCAATGGTCGGATCGAAAGTTATGGCCCCGCGAAGTTGACCTATTTTTGGAGGGAGATGCAAATTTGAAAATTAAGTTGGTGGCTGCCAAAAAGGGCTATATATGACCATTTTTGGGAACCCTTGGGGTAATAGAGTTAAGGGGGAAGGTGTAGAGTCAAGAAACGGTGGGAAAATAGAAACCCTAGTTGATTTGGGGTTACAGAAGGCTGAAGATTCTAGAGTCTTGAGAGAGGGAGCTGTAATGTGTTGCAGCCTATAGGGGATTCATCCTTTGATTGTATGTGAGCTTCTGTAATGTAATGTTTTGCCCATATTAATAAAATATCATTCTATTTTCTATGTGCAATTTCTGTTATTGTGTGTTTTATGATTTACCCCCTTCATCAATTTCAAATCTTGCCCATTATAGGCAAGAGGCAGAGGAGTACCATCTGGATATTTCAATAGGAAAGAATTATCACCAACAACCTGCCTAATTAGAAAGGGACCTTTCGATAATGAATCAAATTTTTTATGTGCACCTATTGGTTCTTTCCTTCTATCCCACGGAAGCACAGAATCTCCAACCACAAATTTTCTTTGCCTGGCTCTTTTGTCAAAGATTTTCTTAACCATCTGTTGGTGTTTGGTAATTCTGTCCACAACCATTCCTCTTTCTTCTTCCAACTTATTCAAATACATGATCCTCTTCTCTAATGCAAACTAAAATTCCTCACTTTCTATGGCCTTTTGTAGATTTAATGCTGAGAGCTCCAAAGAAATAGGAATAATACTATCAATACCATAAACAAGATGGAAAGGAGACATGCCTATAGCTCTCTTATATATGATCATGTCTACCCAAAGGGCATCGTATAGCTTCTTATGCCACCTTCTCTGTCCTTCATCTACCAATTTCTTGATGATAGAGATTAAATTTTTATTACTAGACTCGGCTTGCCCATTGCCCTGAGGATAGTAATCAGATGAATGTCCCAAACTGATACCATGCTCATAATAGAAAAGAGTAATCTCAGAAGATGAAAAAGAGCTAGCATTATCTGTGATTATCTTTTTTGGAATACCGAATCTTACTATAATGTTTTCTTTTAAGAAATGGCATATCACCTCTAAAGTAGTATGTCTCACTAGGATGGTTTCTACCCATTTGGTAAAGTAATCTATGGTAGTAAGAATATGTGTATGCCCGGCACTTGAATTAGGATTGACAGGACCGATAAAATCCAGACCCCATTGTTGGAATGGCTCATCAACATCAATCACCACAGGTTTCAAAGGCAATGCTACTAGATGAGGGTGACCAGTAAACTTGGCACATTTTTCACATTTGGCCACCCATTGTTGAGCATCTCTAAGCAAACCTGGCCAATAAAAACATTGTCTTAAGATTTTGAAAGTTGTCACAGAGGTAGAAAAATGCCCACCACAGGCTTCATCATGGAAGGCTTTCAAAAGTTTCCTTTGTTGTTCCTTGTCGACACACCTAAGAAATGTCCCATCTATCCCTTATATAAATTTCCTTCCCAAAGAACATACTTATTGGACTTCAATTTTAGGTTCCTTTTTCTTTGACTGATAAGTGAGCAGGGCAATCACCATAGGTTAACAAGTATGAGACATCTGAAAACCATTCATCAACTATATTGGTAAAAAGTACTAAAGGTAATTGCTCTTCCTCAATGATTTTATTTTTTGCAATCAATTTACATAGACCCCTACCCCTTACTAGATTAGTAGGTCTGATGTTTACATCATATTCCTGAACCTTTGCTATCGAAGCCCCCCGTTTGTTACATCCAATTTCTTGTTGTGTAAGGATACTGTTAACAACAATCTTCGGAACAAAAACAATGGTATGTGAATGTAGAATATAAAACCTAAAACTTTTCAAAGCTCTGACAATAGCATAAGCATGTTTTTCAAGTGGTGTGTACTTAATCTCATAGCTTTTGAGAGGGGTACTCATAAATGAAACAAGGGCTCCAATGCCTTTCTCATTTTTCTGCATTAAAATGATTGATAAAGTATGCTCTAATGCATAGAAATACACAATAAAGTATTTATTAAAATCAAGACATACCAATGTAGGTGAATTTTCTATAGCCTTTTTTATATCTTCAAATGCCTTCTTTCCCTCACTGCTCCATTTGAAAGCTGGGTGATTTTTCATCATTTCAGCTATGGGCTTTCTCAACTCAACGAACTCAGGTACAAATCTCCTCAGGAAGTTCACTTGGCCAAAGAAAGATCTGGTGCTATCTTTATTCATGGGCAACCCTAATTGCATGATTGCTTTCACCCTCTCTGGATCGACTTTAACCCCATCTTTTGAGATAATGTGTCCCAAAAGCTTACCTTCTGTGACAGCAAAAATGGATTTCTTGGGATTTAATGAGATCCCTTGTTCTCTACAACGTTGTAATACAACTTCCAAATCATGTATATGATGTTCCTTTTTCTTTGAAAAAATTTTCAAATCATCTAGATACACCACAATGATTTTTTTTTTCAAATCCCCAAATGAGAAATCCATAGCCCACTGAAAAGTAGTGCCTACATTGATGAGACCAAATGGCATTCTATTGTAAGAAAACACACCAATGGGGGTGGTGAATGTCATTTTGTGTTGATCTTCTGGAGCCACTTCAATTTGATTATAACTAGAGAAACCATCCAACATGGACATCATTTCAGTACCTACAACTGTTTGCAGAATGTGATCCATCACAAGTAGTGGATAATTGTCCTTTAATGAACTTTGATTTAGGTTCCTAAAGTCAACGCAAATCCTTATCTCTCTATTTTTCTTCTTGACAGGAACTATATTTGCTACCCATGTAGAATGATGGATTGGATAGATAATCTTAGCTTTCAACATCTTATCCATCTCGTTGAAGATGGCCTCTGCCACTTTTGGGTTGTAAGTTCATTGTTTTTCCCTGTAAGGTGCAGTGCCAGGTTTCAAAGGTATCTTATGTTATAATTCTCAATTCCTAAACTTTTTCAAGTCAGCATAACATCATGCAAAGAAATCCTTGTATTTTATCGGCAAGGAAATCAATCTTTCTCTTTCTTGGGGAGAGCAACATTTCCCTATGCACACTATTTTAGGCTCTTCATATGTGCCAATATTGACATGGTCATAATCAGTGGATGATTCAACATTGACCTTATTCTTTTGTTTCAAGTGTTGCAAGTATGAGGTTAACCAGTGTTGTCATTGATGTCAACATACTCATACTGCATTGATAAGAAGGATTGGATGAGCTGTGTGCTGAGGTTATTGAGGAAATTAGCCTCAATCACGAACAATGAAATACAGTGATGAGAAGAAGGCAAAAGTGCACAATAGGTTGAGGATCAGAGGATGCGGATTAAAGGGTTTATAGATATGAGTCTTGAGATGTTCCAATTAAGAATTCAGAGGTCCACATGAAGATCTGAAGAAGTTATGTTCGCTCAAGTAGAACTGGTTCCGGCAGGCGTTCAGTGGTGACAGAGTGTCATAGATTGGTCCGGTGAGCTCCGGAATTACATTATCTCATTCTACGGATTGGAGAGAGTGTTGAAGAAGTTTGTGTGAAGTGACAACCAGATTTGTTCATGGTTTGGAGGTCTGGAAGTATCTTTTTCATTATGACAGTGATGACAGACTGTGTTCTTGAAGTTCTGGATGAAGAATAGAAGAATTCAAGTAAGCTGATAAAGTGCGGATGTTCTTGATGACTCAGGAAAGGTTTGGTGATCTTTGGATTGTGTTCTATTCTTATTGGTGGTCCGCATTGAAGTTAGAGTTTGCATTTGAAGAATAACCATGGATATTGGTGTTCTTCTTAAGACTGGCCGACCGGATGTATTACACGTCTTGCGAATGATCTTGTAGGTGTTTGCCGACTTAGATGATTGTTCCTAAGTTGATGCCTTGTATAAATAAGGGTTTGTGAATTCATTTTGAAGTGTATCTTGCAGTGATGAGAGTGATATAGAGAATAGAAGTGTGAAAGGCAGAGCAAGAGTTTTGGGGCTTAAATGGAACTGATCTAGGCATGGTAAAGATGTCAATCTCCAGTTCAAGTTTGTAATACTTGTTATCTTGTAGACAGTGTGTCTCTTGTAGGTAGTGTGCCTCCTTGTGAGCAGTGTGCTCGGGCAGTGAGCCCTAATTGGCATGTGCCATCTATTTTTCTTATTCTTCTAACAGAGAATAATCCTTGGGTTAATCACCCTGTGGTTTTTCCCTTAACTGGGTTTTCCACGTCAAAATCTTGGTGTCTCATGTGTTGATGTGTATCTACTCTGGTGTTTATGCCTTATGCTTTCATGAATGATTAATTTCTATGCTATTGATTAACAAAGTAGATTTAAGTGTTTGAATTGAAAGCAAATTAAGGATAATTGATTCACCCCCCCTCTCAGTTATCAACAATTGGTATCAGAGCCAAGTTCCTCTAAAAGGAGCTTAATCGCTTGAGGAGATCCAGGATGTCATCATACAAGAAGGACAGTCTAAAGTTTGATGGAACCAACTTCACTCTTTGGAAAGGCCGCATGAAATGTCACTTGGAGTGTATGGGAAAGGCGTACTTTTCCATGGTCACAAAAGCATATACACCTCCACAGGGTGGTCTGACAACTTTAAATGAAATCACAGATGCTGAAAACAATCTGCGGACTAAAGAGGCTCTTCTAAGTGCATTAACTGACTCAGAGCTCTCAAATGTTATTGACCTACCAACTACCTATGAGATCTAGATTAAACTGGAACTTCTACATGAAGGAGATGAGTATGTTAAGAGTGCAAGGTTGTAGAGTCTCAAAGGGAAATTTGAAAGATTGAAGATGAGAGATGATGAAAATATCACTACCTTTATGCCAAGAGTAAATGAGCTAGTGTGTGGAATTAGGAATGCTGGTGGAGTTTTGGATGAAAATGAGATTGTTTGCAAAATTCTCAGATCCCTTCTTGCTGCCTACAAAATCAAGGTTGCTGCCATTGATGAATTCAGAGCCCATACAACTGTCACAAGAGACCAATTAGCTAGCAAACTGGCTGCATTTGAAATGACTGAGTTTGGAGATGATCCCCCCAAGACTGAATCTGCATTCAAAGCCAGTGCCTATGTGAAAGGCAAACAAAGATTTGATCTGGGAGAAAACTCTTCAAGGAAGCTGTCATGGTATGATCAAGCAAGAAAAGACATGGAAGAGGAAGAAGTAGAAACAGCTCAACTTGAAGCCCTCATTGCAAAAAGACTGCCAAGGGGATCCGGTAAGTATGAAGGAAAATTACCCTTTAAGTGCTTCAACTGCAATAAGATTGGTCACTTTGCCTCAAGATGTCCAGAAAGATCCACAAGATCAAATTCTAATAGACAAAGGTTCCAAAAGAATTGTTATTATGTTCATGAAGAAGCTGATAATGAAGGAGTAACAGATGATGAATCAGAGATAGGAGACAAGTCTAGAAATGAATGGGTGTTCATTGCCATCAAGGAAGAAGATCCAATATCCCTTGAATCTATCAATCATAAGGTTATAAAAAGAGCTTTGGCTGCCCAAGTTGAAAAAAAGGATGATTGGGTTATTGACAGGGATGCTCTCACCATATGACAGGTGACAAGAACAAGTTCTTAGATTTGGAAAGGTATGAAGGAAGAATGGTTAAGTTTGGTGACAATTCTGCTGGTAGAATTAGAGGTAGGGGAACTATCTCTTTTGATGGAAAGAACAAAACCGGTAATGTAGTGTATGTTGAAGGATTGAAGCACAATCTTCTCAGTGTTGGTCAGTTGGTGGACAAAGGCTATGATCTCCAGTTCAAGAATGGAAGATGCAGGATCTTTGAAAGCTCCGGAACTGAGATTGCATCCGGTACTCAAACAAAAGGTAATATCTTCCATCTAGTTGGTACTAATAAAAGTTGTCTTTTTGTTCAAGTTGATCAGAGTTGGTTATGGCATAGAAGGATGTGTCATGTAAATTTTGATAACATCATCAAGATAAGCAATACTCAGGCTGTAAGAGATCTTCCAAAGTTGGTAAAACCTACAAATAGTTTGTGCAAAGAATGTCAGCTAGGTAAATAGAGCAGAGTCTCATTCAAAAGCAAGGATTAGTCCTCTACCAGATTATTAGAGTTAGTTCATACTGATCTATGTGGTTCGACAAGAATCAAGAGTATGCAAGGTGATAGATACTTCATGTTACTGATTGATGACCATTCCTAGATGATGTGGGTCACCTTTCTGAAAGAGAAATCAGAAGCGTTTGAGAAGTTCAAAATCTTCAAGGCTATGGTCGAGAATCAAACTAGATTAAAACTGAAATGTCTAAGGTTTGATAGAGGTGGTGAATTCACATCTGGTGAATTCATAGATTTTTGTGAGAAGCATGGTATAAAGAGACATTTATCTGCTCCTAGGACTCCACAGCAGAATGGAGTAGTTGAGAGAAAGAATCGGACCATCCAAGAAGCATCCAGGACAATGATGATGGAAGTAAATGTTCCCCAAATGTTTTGGAAAGAAGCTGTCAGCACTGCAGTCTACACTCTCAATCGAGTTCAAATTAGAAGCAATACCGATAAGACTCCTTATGAACTTTGGTTTGGCATCACTCCTACTGTGAGATATTTTAGAGTATTTGGTAGCAAGTGTTACATTAAAAGAGATGAAGATCTAGGAAAGTTTGATGCTAGAAGTGATGAAGGAATTTTCGTGGGTTACTCCACTCAAAGCAAAGCATACCGGTGTTACAATAAGAGATTGAGAAAGATGATAGAAAGTACAAATGTGAAGGTTGATGAAGGTATTGAGAAGCCCTCAAGATTTTATGAGTATGATGAAGATGATCAGAATGATGTTCTGGTTCAAGGTGCTCCATCCTCTCCTAAAAGTAAAATTCAGACTGATCCAGTAAATCAAGAAGAAGAGATAGGTCTGAATGAGCATGATCAAGAAGCAGAAGTGCAAGAAACTCCCAAAGTTCCAAGGTATGTAAGACTGAACCACTCTAAAGATCAAATCATAGGTGACAAAAGCAAAGGTGTGCAAACTAGAAGGAATGTTGCTCAAAATTTAGATGAATGTTGTCTGATTTCAAAGATTGAACCTAAGACAATAAATGAAGCATGAAATGATGAAAATTGGACAAAAGCAATGGAAGAAGAATTAATGCAAATTGAGAAAAATCACACTTGGGATCTTGTTTCTAGACCTAGAAACAAGAATGTGATTGGAACCAAATGGGTCTTCCAGAATAAACTAAATGAAGTTGGTGAAGTAATCAGAAATAAGGCTAGATTAGTCTGCAAAGGCTACTCTCAAATAGAAGGGATTGATTTTGAGGAAACCTTTGCTCCGGTGGCAAGAATTGAAGTAGTCAGACTATTTCTTGCATTTGTTGCCTTCAAAGATTTTAAAGCGTATCAGATGGATGTCAAATCTGCTTTCCTGAATGGTGACCTAGAAGAAGAGGTGTAGATTGAACAACCGGATGGATTTCAGTTATCTGAGCATGGTGATATGGTCTGCAAATTAAAGAAGGCACTGTATGGTCTAAAGCAAGCTCCAACAGCATGGTATGAAGGGCTGGACAAACATCTTTTGAAGATTGGTTTCAACAAAGGTACTGCTGATAGTAACCTATATTTCAAAATTGATCATGAAAACATCTTGATTGCTGAAGTATTTGTTGATGATATCATCTTTGGAGGAAGAGACAATTTGTGTAAAACCTTTGCAAACCAAATGAAAAGTGAGTTTGAAATATCAATGCTTAGTGAAATGAATTTCTTCTTGGGTCTGCAAATTACTCAGACAGAGAAAGGAATCTTTATCTCTCAGACCAAATATGTGAAAGAACTATTGAAGAAATTTGGAATGGAAGATTCAAAGCCAATGAATACTCCTATGGCTACCAGATGTAAGTTAAGCAAAGATGATGACTCTCCTAAGACAGATCAGACAAAGTACAGATCAATGATTGGTGGATTACTATATCTCACTCAGACTAGACCAGATATAATGTAGGTTGTTGGTCTTGTGGCAAGATTCCAGGCTGATTCCAGAGAATCTCATGTCATGGCAATCAAAAGAATTTTTAGGTACTTGAAAGGAACAGTTGAGTATGGCCTATGGTATCCCAGAGATCATGACTTTTCTCTTCATGCATATACAGATGCAGATTGGGTAGGAGATGTGGATGATAGGAAGAGTACAAGTGGAAGAGCATTCTTTTTGGGAAAAAGGTTGGTTTCTTGGCTAAGCAAGAAATAAGAAGCAATATCCCTGTCTACAATAGAAGCAGAATACATTGCAGCAGTAGGTAGTTGCACTCAACTTTTGTGGATGAAGCAAATGCTAAGAGATATTCAAGCAGAATATGAGGAGCCTATCACAATTTTCTGTGACAATTCAAGTGCAATAAATATTTCTAAGAATCTGGTATTGCATTCTAAGACCAAGCATATATCTATCAAATTTTACTTTTTGAGAGAACAAGTGAACAAGGGTGAAGTCAGATTGGAGTATGTGCCCTCCAAGGATCAACTTGCAGATATTTTTACTAAACCTCTTCCCAAGGACTCTTTTGAGTATCTCAGGGAAAAGTTAGGGGTCATGGCCCCTCCAGTGATGAACTAGAATGCACTGATGTGCATCAGTCCAGTGGATATCACAGTCATATCTTGTGATCCAGATTGATGATGGGGAGCTGCTACTAAGGGGGAGCAGTTGGTATGATTCTGATGTGTTAGAATTGCAAGTATGAGCCCTTTGCCATTGATGTCAAAGGGGGAGAGAAGACATGTGAAAAACAAGTGGTTGATGATCAAAGGGGGAGCAGTAAAGGAAGAGAAGACATGTGAAGAGTTGTTGCTGATAGGGGGAGCTGTGACAGAAAGGAGAAGTTCTTGTCTTGATGGTTTTTCACAGCATATGTTACCATCAATGACAAAGGGGGAGATTGTTGCAAGTATGAGGTTAACCAGTGTTGTCATTCATGTCAACATACTTATATTGCATTGATAAGAAGGATTGGATGAGCTGTGTGCTGAGGTTATTGAGGAAATTAGTCTTAATCAGGAACAGTGAAGTACAGTGATGAGAAGAAGGCAAAAGTACTCAATAGGTTGAGGATCAGAGGATGCAGATTAAAGGGTTTGTAGATATGAGTCTTGAGATGTTCCAATTAAGATTTTAGAGGTCCACATGAAGATTTGAATAAGTTATGTTCGCTCAAGTAGAACTGGTTCCGGCAGGCATTCAGTGGTGACAGAGTGTCACAGATTGGTCCGGTGAGCTCTGAAATTACATTATCTCATTCTGCGGATTGGAGAGAGTGTTGAAGAAGTTTGTGTGAAGTGACAACTAGATTTGTTCATGGTTTGGAGGTCTGGATGTATCTTTTTCATTATGATAGTGATGACAGACTATGTTCTTGAAGTTCCAGATGAAGAACAGAAGAATTCGAGTAAGCTGATAAAGTGCAGATGTTCTTGATGACTCAGGAAAGGTTTTGGTGATCTTTGGATCATGTTCTATTCTTATTGGTAGTCCGCATTGAAGTTAGAGTTTGCATTCGAAGAATAACCATGGATATTGGTGTTCTTCTTAAGACTGGCCGACCGGATGTATTACACGTCTTGCGAATGATCTTGTAGGTGTTTGCCGACTTAGATGATTGTTCCTAAGTCGATGCGGTGATGAGAGTGATATAGCAAAGAGAAGTGTGAAAGGCAGAGCAGGAGTTTTTGGGCTTAAATGGAACTGATCCAGGCATGGTAAAGATGTCAATCTCTAGTTCAAGTTTGTAATACTTATTATCATGTAGACAGTGTGTCTCTTGTAGGTAGTGTGCCTCCTTGTGAGCAGTGTGCTCGGGCAGTGAGCCCTAATTGGCATGTGCCATCTATTTTTCTTATTCTTCTAACAGAGAATAATCCTTGGGTTAATCACCTCGTGGTTTTTCCCTTAACCAGGTTTTCCACGTCAAAATCTTGGTGTCTCATGTGTTGATGTGTATCTGCTCTGGTGTTTATGCCTTATGCTTTCATGAATGATTAATTGCGATGCTATTGATTAACAAAGTGGATTTAAGTGTTTGAATTGAAAGCAAATTAAGGATAACTAATTCACCCCCCTCTCAGTTATCAACATCAAGTACTGACCATCTAGAGAAATTAGAATGACTCCTGCTCCAGAACCAGCATGGGAACAACTTCCATCAAATTCTAGTGTCCATAACTCGTTATGTAAATCAGGGCTAATAAGGCTTGAACATTCTTTTTCTATGGAAGTACACATATAAGTACCTGGTCCTGTCTCAACAAATAGGATATCTACCTTAGGATCTCAATACTTTAATACTGTGAACTTGGCCTTAGGCTTTAGGCTAAGACGTATCTTCTTTCCCTCTAGTGGTATTAAAGCATGAGACCAATCCATTTATATCTCTCCTCCCAAATCTCTACAAAAACTCCTTCTTAGAAGCATGCCATAACTAGTGGGGATATCAGCAACAATGATAGTTAACTTTAATCTTTTTTGGGTAAAGTAGCTAAAGCAGCCTGTGCATCTTTTATTTGACCCAAAATTAGAACTTGTGAGCTATCCATTGAAAATTATTTACCATGGGAAGGAGTATAATACAATCCTAAATCTCTAGCCCCTTGAGTAGGCATTACATTATCGGAAGCACCAGAGTTAATGACACAATTACTCAATCTAAAACTAGCTATGTAAAGAGACACATAAAATGGTTCTAGCTTATAGAAAGGGTCTTGCTATCCCAATTCTTTTTCATATAGATTATGAGGAATTTGTTCATCAATAAGTTTATTGACCTCATTAGACATTTGGACATAACTTTGAGATGGGGAGGGTTCCTGTTTGATATATTTCACTAGTTGGTCTAGCTCGGATGGGTTAAGTCTAAGGTATTCAGCTTGGGAGATTTGAATTTTGGTATTCTCACATGACTCAATTATATCAAATGAACTAGTAATAATAGTATCAGGGAAAGGGATGGATGGTACCTCTGTAGACACATTCTTGGAAGTAGTGTTGTCAGGTTTCTTAGAACTGGAAGCAGATTGTCTAGATAGAATGTACTTTGGAGTGAGAGATGAACCACTTGTTTGTCCTTTAGAGTCTACTCCTTTTTGGGCCTATTGCCTTCTAGTGAAGACTGCGCAGTTAGGATCAATCTTTATATAAACATCTCCTCTTTCTTCAGCATCTAATTCATACTTAGAAATTAACACTTGCATCATAAGGTGGGCTAGGTTATTCTACATATGGTACTTCAGTTTGTTCATTAGTAGAAAGCATTTGCATGAATCGAACCATCTCTAGGCAAGTGGACCCATCATGATCTGTAGTCAAATGAAAACTGCACATCATGTTACCTTTACTAGTAGAGGGAGTATTCTCAATAGGTAGCCTTTGTGCGGGTCCAGTTAAAGGCAAAGTTTTGTTATGAACACCTTGATTTCTATAATCCTTCCATGATATATCTTGGTAGGGTGGTTGAAACTGTCCCTTTGGTATTTGCCTCTTTATGGTGATTATATCATTGGCCAACCTTTGTATAACTAGGTCAGTAGAATTTACACCAGAAGGTTTACCAATCCGTAACTCCTTTTTCCATTTTCTTGCTATAATCAAATCATCTTCTATGGATATGGCCCTCTCCTAGGCTGCATTTACATCAGTTGTCCCTTCTCTTTTTATAGTAAAACTAACATCTAGTGGAAGAGTATTAATGAAGAAACATTTTAAAAGATCATCCCCAGGCCTCATGTTCTCTAGAATCCTATTACATAGCTTGTTAAATTTGGCAATGAATTCCCTCATGGGTTCTTGTATCTCTTTTTTCATTGTGGCTAACTATGTAACCAGAGTTTGTTCATTCTCAGTAGATTTGAATATGTTTTCAAACTTTGTTTTTAAGGTATCCCAACTGTTAATAGAGCCATTAGGAAGATGATAAAACCAATCAGTGACAGCATCAGTTAGAGATTCTACAAAAAGTCTTACAATGACATCTTCATGTTGTACATCAGAATAGAAGAGGCAACAAAGAAGGCTTGCATATGTTCTTCTGGGGTGACTTTCCCATCTCCTCTGAATTTAGGTATAACTTTCCCTAATCTCTTAGGTAAATCATGCAATTGGGCTCCAAGATTGAGTGGACCTATGGTGGCTCCCCATGGAACAGGTGGAGGCTGGGCCATGATAAGAGGATTTCATACGGGGAAATTTACTTGCAAAGGAAAAGTAACTCCATGAAAAAGGAGAGCTTGACAAGATGTGGACCAAGTACTTGGAGGGTTTTGACTAGGTGGAGGGGACAAGGGTCTACTAACAGACCTAACCTTTTGATTAGGTAGGAAGGAAGAAAAGTTGATGGATTCTAAAAATGCAAAATCTTTGTCGAGGATCCCCTTCTTTCTATCTCCCCTAGTGCATCTTTTGGAAGCTAGATTTAAATAATAAAACTTGATAAAAATAGAGTCGCCAACTTCACTTACTGATTAGCTCATGGAAGATTTTGTTGATTGTTTAACTGGTCCCTTTGATTAACCCTCTGGTTTCTGTGCCTATCATTAGGAAGTGCTAGAATAGGAAACACTCTTTCTCTTCATGGCACAAGTACAACAGCTTCAATAAAAATAATTTCTTGACCATTTTCAAAACCCCTGGTGTTCTCTCTCACAACTTCACCAATTTCTTCTTCTTCTTCTAATACTTCATTAACTTGATGGTATTGCAAGTTAGTCCTTCTGTGTTGCTAGGCAAGCAACCTTAATCTAGTAATGATATCTTCCTGATCACCTATAAGCCAATCAACATTGGGTTGAAGAATGGGAGCCTTACATCTGTAAAGAACCATTAGAGAAAATCACAATACATACTTTAACAGTTATAAATCCCCAGTAGAGTTGCCAAAAATCTGTTGGTTTATAGATTTGTCATCTAACTCTATATTCTCTTGCCCAGACAAATGACAAATGTAACCACAGTTGAGCTAGAGTAATGGTATTTTACCACTAACTCTCTGCTTATTTTACAAGGTGGCAGCTACCTTCTACTGATGTTCAATGAATCAAAACATTTAGGATCCTTTTGACCAGAAAGAAAAGAAAGGAAATGCTTTTAACCAGGAAGCTTTAAAAGGAGATACAAATAAACTAATCAATACTCACAAAAGCTCAACGACTTTGAACGATAATAATCAAAAAGAGGAAGATTCTGAATTAATCACCACAACATATCCATTCAAAGATAGATATCCACAACAATGAAAACACCAACTGAATTCTCCAACATAAAGAAAGATCACCACAATATGGCATTCACATAAGATGAATGATAGCTCAAACACTATAACACAAAGATCATATATGCCTGAACCATTCCAACTGCATATCTTTTCTATATATTGAAGTAGATTGAGATCAAAACAAACATACAAGATATCTAACTAAATTGAGAAAAACAAAGTTTGCCCAACCAGCCAGCCCGTTCCATTGTTTTCCCATTACATATTTATAAGTATCAAATAATAACTGTTTTTGAAAGAAGAACGGTTTCTTGAAGACAACTGCTTCTTCTTTTTAAAAATAAAGTCTTTAAAAGTTTTTGAGCCAAATAACTTGAAAAGGCATAAAAGAAATACTTAGTTTGCCACCCCTTCATTTTCTTTGGGGTTTTCAATGCTCTCGACCGCTTGATCTTCCACCATCTTCTCTCGCACTTTCAACCTCAGCTTGTACTCCTGATACTTTGTAATGATGGCTGTAATACTTTTGCTTCCTAGAACGGTGGTGTTCTGCAGCCTGGTTCTGAACTTGGCCAAGTTCTTAGCCACTCCCGTCATGGTTTCTTGTATCATTTCATCTCTATATTTGTAACCATTAAGATAAACCTGCATGTACCCTAATTTACTCAACGATTCACCAGAAATAGTCTCAGGATTAGCAAGCTCACTATAAAGTAAATCTTTGATCTCTTTGTTGATATCTTTGGTATTGCATAGGTTTTCTCTGAAGTCATCTAAGATATTCACTTCAAATGTATTACAGTCCCCTTCAATACCAATCATTAAATCCAGGGATTCTTATGGAGCCTTGTTGATTTGATTAATAAGATTATCATACATGTTGAGCTTCCATTCCAATGAGTCAACCCAAGATGGGTCAATTTTGTGAGAGTCACTAGCCAGATTTTCTTTTGTAAGTGTTATGGCATCTAGGGCTGCTAACTCAGCTACTTCCCTTGAAAGCACATAAGTACTTCCTTGTTCCTTTCTCACCTATTGAAGCTCATTGATCAATTCTTTTCTCTTATTGTGTATGAGACCATAACTTTGTAACATCTTAGTCAGGAAGAACAAAATATCACAAGATAATTTTTCAACCCATTCATTGGCAGCCCTAGCAAAATTTTGATTCTTTTTTATTTGTTTGACAATATTATCATCAATCCCGATGACTTCTGAGTTGGGAGTTTCTTGAGAAGAGGGTGCCACTATTGAATGAATGAACTGGCTCAAAGACAAGATTTGAGATTGGAGTTTTACATTTTCCTTCCTCTCCTCTTTGGCTCTTTTAATCAAAGTATTGACATAATAATTTGAATGATATGACTCTCCCTCAAGATTGGAAGGGCCCAAGTCAATATGACTTATTTTATAATCTACCTCAGTTATATCATTTTCATCCAAATCTTTAATAGGATCAGCAATCTCTAACACCTGGTGGCCAGAAGTGGCATCATTAATCATCCTAGGCATTCTCCTAGCCTTCTTAGGCTTTGAAGTTCCTTGTAAAAGCATAGCAACAGTGTCAATTCCTTTGGCCACAACGGGAACATTCTTTCTCTTTTTCTCTACCACCTTTTTCAACTAGCTAGGGGAGGAAGTCATAATGGTAGAATTCACATTATCAGGTATAGTTCTATTTACCTTCTCCAACGGGGAAGCAATAGGAACTTCTTCATTGTCAGGTGAAGAGGATACATCAAGAAAATTAGGAAAAGAACTATCATTCACAATTGAGTCAAAAATGGAGTCAGGGTTCACTGCTACAGTCTGAACATTCTTTTTCCTTACAAGGGGGCTATCTGATTCACAAACTATTTTCAATTTGAGAGCATCATTTGGCCTCTCACCATCACCTCCAGATTGTGAGTTGGAAATAGATTGCGACATATTGAGTGACTGTGTAGAATTTTGCATAGTAGGGCTTTGTACTATTTTCTATCCAGTAGCCCTCGAGCTTCCTGACTCATGAGGTGAACCTACATGCCCATGCTATTTTCCAGCCAACCAACCTCAGTCCTTTTAATCACTGGTGCAGAATGAACCTGAATATCCACAACCTCCTTCTCAGATCAATTTATTCTAGGAAGGGGTTTTGACAACAAATTTTGGTACTCCACATCAATCACTTCAGAATCTTCCTCCGCCTTTTCTGGAATATGAAGAGGTAAACCAAAGGCTCAGATTTGACTGATGGTAAGTCTCATGTAACTTCTCCTTAGAGGTTCGTGATCATCTACATAGTCTTCCCAGAAATCTTCTAGGATCAAATGATGTTCATATGAACTAGAGCCATAAAAGTTCTATTTTACATAATTTTTACTGTCAAAGTGTTGCCTTAAAGACAAAGAGTGGAAGTTAAACCTTGCTAATGCATACTCAACTCCTTTAGCAACATCCTTATTTTTGCAAGAATAAACTGACAAAATGGGAAGGTGTAGGCCTTCTTCCTCATACTCTAATATTTAGCATTTACAATCGTCATTTGCTTATAAATTTCTAGAAAGACAATATAATCACTGGGGTACCAAGGCAACTTGGTTGGGGTTGATTCATAACCTCCCAATCTTAGATAGGTGAATCTATCAAATTGAATTTAGAAACTCCCAAATTGCATAATCAGTGATGTAGCTTCAGGGGAAACCCTCATTTTAGAATTACAATTCAATTTTCTTACCAAAAACATCAAAAAGGCATCATTTATCCGGTGAAAGCCTTTCATCCCAACCTCCTTTGTGAACTGGGGAAAATAAGTGTACACAAATGTATCTAGTGTTAGAAACCCATGTGGTTTTAACCCAACCTAGACAACCTCTCGACTGGATAGAATATAAATCAAATAAGAGCACATGTGAAATGCAAAGGTATTTTGAAACTTCAGCAATTGCTCATTTAGGTGATGGCATATCACTTCAGCCCAATCAATAAAATGGCCCTCACTACATATTAGAAATATAAACTGGCACATCTAAAATTCAAAAGAACTAGCATCCTCATTACCCACCACCTGGTGCAAGAAAGTCATAATATCTAAAATTTCATCTTTAAAATGTGCTCTTTTAAGTGTGGAGGGTAACTGAGACTTACCTCTTTTCTCTAATTTTAGCTAGTTGTGTGCAATGGAATTCTTGCACCAGTCTTCATTTTCCCCAAAGAATTTTGCACCCTGAGCCACAAACATCTCTTCGTAATTTTCCTACCTCAGAATCTTCAATGCATGAGAAATAGAATCGGGATCAATCCTTGCTACCACTACTCCTTCCTTGGTCTTAATTTCTAAGGTTTCAGGGTTGTATCTTTTAACACATGTAACAATTAAATTTGCACAACACACTAAAACAAGGAAACCTACTGCATGAGCCAGACCACTCTGTAGAATCTTCTCTACAAATGGTGACCTATCTCCCTGTTGTAGACAAGACCAAAATTCTGCCAAGTCTATGTGTCCAAGCTCTATGTCCTTTACTTTAGACCAATTGTTCTCAATTCCAGAGTGGGAGGAAATACCTTGAAATTTGAATTTCATCACAACAACAAAATACCAAAGATAATAACAGAACACAATAGATATGACAATTTAGATAAGGAGGAAAGCAGGTAAAACACTTAGTCAATTTTGTTGTAAGAGTGAAATGATGTGCAGTTATGGCGCTCTTGTCATTCTTTTAAATGTTCATCTGACATGGTACCCTTCCCACACCTTGAGAAATTAACCCAAAGATTTTCTCATTTCCCAAAAATTCTATAAAGGACATTTCATACCGACGGCGTACATAGTTTTAAATGACCATTAATTACTTTGGGTTTTCGTCCATCACTTAGCCATCACTAGATCACTAGAAATAAGAACTCCAGAACCTCAAGTCATGGGTTTTAAAGTTTGGAGAACAAGTGACAAGGCGATAACAAAGGGAACTAAGTGGGTTACAAGACATAACACAAGGAGTACGGGGTCACGAGATCACAGGGTTTAGAAACTTCAGAACCTAGCGATATGGTTAGAAAATTTGGAGGAATAGCGACTGAGTTAGAAAACCTAAAATATCAGTGACTTCAAGGATTTTCTAAGGTGAAGAAACATAACTTTTAGGAATTAGAAAAATACAATTACACAATAATGAACAATTGATATGAATGAGACCCAAATGTGAGAAATGGGGTAACAGTGTCCCAATAGTTTGCCTTCATGAACAGAGAAAATACTCTTGTTTCAGTTTAGTGATACCCCAAATTCTCTACATCTTTCAAAGATTAGTCTTAAATGATGAAAATGATCATCTTTTTTAGAAAAAATAGTCACATCATCTAAGTATACAAGCACAATTTTATTAATCAAACCATGAAAAGCCATGTCCATTGCTCTCTGAAATGTTGCACCTACATTTGATAATCCAAATGGCATCTTTATATATGCTAGTGTGCCCCATTTTGTAGTAAAAGATGTCTTGTACGGATCTTCTTCTTTTACAAGAATTTGGTTATAACCTGAATAACCATCCAATAAAGAAAACCTTTCTAATCTAGAAACAACCTGCAATATCTGCTCCATAGATGGTAAAGGATAATGATCCTTTAAAGATGCTCTGTTTAAATCACAGAAATCAACACATAATATGATTTCTCCATTCTTTTTTCTGGCAGGAACTAAGTTAGAAACCCATGAAGTATGTTTGATAGGAAAAATGATATTACCTTCAATGAGTTTATTGAGTTCTGTCTTCATAAGCACTTCTAGCTTAGGGTTTAGTGGTCTTTGTTTCTGTCTGATAGATTTAGCTTTGGGTTCCAGTTCTATTGTGTGTTGAGCTAACTCAAGGTTGAAACCTTTCAAATCTCCATATTCCCATGCGAAAATGTCACTAAACTCTTGACAAAGATGAATGAATGCTTGTTGTTCCTCCTTAGTGTATATCTTTTCAAGCTTGAGTAACTTTCCTTTAAAGATCTCAATAGGTTCATAATGCTCTTGCTTTATTGACAAGCTGGCCTTGTCTTTTCTTACTTGATCATCAGTATTAAACATAGATTCCAAGGTCACTAAGCCCTTGGGTAGCTTGTTTGATCTTAACTAAAGTATTTGATCATCATATTGCTGAATAAATTTCTGTTGATTACCTGCAGAAAATTCAACCTCTTCCATTAAGAAATTTACAATTTGTTCATAACTATCAAATACTTACCAACTGACATTATTATCTGGGACTGATGGTCTAACAGCAACTTTGACATATAAAGGAGAGTGAATATTCTTCATTTCAGCAGGAATATCATATTCATCTCCTATGGCAGCTAATTTGTTAGCTTGCTTGTTATCAGTTCTAGGTACAGATATCAGATTAAATGCATCAAATTCTTCTATCATGTCCCAAACACTATGCTTATATAATTTCAGCAAGTCATTTTTTGTAGCAGTAAGGTTTCTGACTTGTTTAACCATTAATTCACTATCTCCAAAAACTTTTAAACACTTGATTTTTCTTTTTCTTGCCCATTCTAGTCCATGAACTAAAGCCTCATATTCAGCTGAGTTGTTAGAACAGCTAAAAACAAATCTGAAAGATGAATAATATTTCACCTGTGGGAGAAACTAAAACAGCCGCTCCTCCAGCTCCTACCTTGCTTCTAGAACCATCAAAATAAAGTTCACAAACATCATTTTTTGTTTCAATAGTCTGTTGTTTTTCTTCTTTAATTAGATTTGGAATAACTATATTATTCTCTTAAATCATATACACACCAAGGCCTATCACATCCATTTGCTCAAATGGATCTGTTTCATGGTTCTCTACTACCCATTGATCTAAAACTATATCTAGAATTCCTTGTAAAGTTGTATTTGGGTCTTGGACAGGAATCAAATCCTCTTGATCAAAAATGGAAAGGTTGGCATTTATGGAACTGGGTGTGTAAGGTTCTAGGTGATCTTTAGTTAATGGTTCAGATTTGATTGTAACCTTGGTTCCATATCTAGTTCTAAAGAATAAATGTGTCCAATCAGATGATAAATATCCTCCTAACCTTGCTGTAAAATCTCTGGATAAGCAAATAGTAAAGGTAGGTGGCAGATCAATGATATAAATGTCCTGATATATAACAAAGTTTGGACAGGCATGCAAAGTAAGGCCTAAATTTTTGAACATTCCAGCTGTACTCACTTCAGTTGCATCCATTTGTACAACACCTCTAACAATAGGTTCATATTTCAGACCTGACTTATCAGCTAGCTATTTTGGCATAACTGAGCTGCTGGCTCCTGAATCTATCATGCAATTATGTACTAAATAGTCACCTACAATCAAAGTGACATAAAATGGTGGAGGTTTGCCTACTGGTTTAGGTTGTTCTATTCTTTTTTCTGCCTCATTTGCAATCAAAATCTGAGATTGATGTGTTTTTTGTACTTCATTTGACAAAGGTAACTAAGATAATGCATTTTGTAACAAATCCTTTTGTCCTAGAATGTGCAAAGCATCTAAAATAGACATGCTTACTGTTGTCTTTTTCATATGATCCAAAATATTAAATACAGGACCACTAACCTTTTGCTGTACTTTTAGAACAACAACCTTTGGTTGGTCTTTAGTTGGCTATTTATTTTCTACAGTTGGCTGCCTTGATAAAATATGCAAATCCTTTGATGTAGAAGCTCGATTCTGTTCATTCTAAGTTGTAGAAACTATATTTTTACCTTTATCAGCTAGCTGTGGTACATTTTCAGTTTGCTGTTTACCAGTATCAACTTGCTGATTTGCAATTCCAGCCTGCTGTTGCAAGTCAACAGCTCACTTTTTTTATCTTGTGTTTGCTGCAATATTAGTAAAAGATTGCTTTTGACCTGGCAACTGATTTACACCACAAAATTTATTAGCCTTCCAATTCATTAAAGTTACATTAGGATTAACATACTGAGTCTGAATATCCAACTAGTTGTTTACATCACTTGCTGAATTCTCAGCAGCAACATAGTTATTCTATACCATCAAAGCTTGATTTACTATCCCATTTAGGCAAGTGGCCTGATTATGAGGCTGATTACAGGGGTAACACCATGCATAATCCTAAATCATGTTATTCTTTATAGGCACTATTTCCTTTGATGTACTAACAACATTTGGATTATATTTTTGATTTAGCCTATTGTTGTAATTTCTCTTTTGACCCTAATAATCTTCCTGATAACTAGGTCTATTTGCTTGGTAAGGGGTTGCTTGATAAGGTTTATTATTCTGGTTTGTTTAAATTTTTAGACTTACTAGGTCATTGCTCATAGTCTACAGTATTTTTGCTATTCTTTGTTGATTTTCTTTCAACTCTCAAAATTTAGAATGAAAAGGATCTGTACCATTTTTTGCATTTGCTTGATAACCAAAAGATGGTATTAATGAACTATGTGGGGCTGAAATTAGGATTAGAGGCTGTGTATCTGGAAAAATTAGCATTGGAGGCCTAAGTGCTATTTTACCAGCTTGTATTAAACTATTTTCTGCTCTTATTGCAATATCAAAAGCAGCTGGTAAAGTCACCCCTCCCATAGATTGTATCATAACAGCAATATTAGAATTTAATGCCCTTAAATAATACAAAAAAGCATGCTTTGGTGATGGTTTCACTATTTCAGGGATTCTATTCCATACTTTCTAAAATCTGAAATTAAAATCTGACATTTGCTCTTGTGGAGCTCTCTTAATGGTGGTCATTTGTTCAACTAGTGATAAATGATCAGATTTATCTTGAAATTGTATATTCAAAGCAACACTTAATTCATCCCAAGTTCTAATTGAATTAACTCTTAAGCCTCTAAACCATTGAAAAGATTTACCTTTTAGTGATGCTGCCAATAGCCTGTTCTATTCCATATTTTCTAAAATCTGAAATTAAAATCTGACATTTGCTCTTGTGGAGCTCTCTTAATGGTGGTCATTTGTTCAACTAGTGATAAATGATCAGATTTATCTTGAAATTGTATATTCAAAGCAACACTTAATTCATCCCAAGTTCTAATTGAATTAACTCTTAAGCCTCTAAACCATTGAAAAGATTTACCTTTTAGTGATGCTGCCAATAGCCTGATTGCAATGTTCTCCTCGGTAATGTGGTGAACAAAACACAAAGAAACCACATCTCTGATATGTTCAATGGGTGTAGTCCCATCTTCTCCTATAAAACTTGGTAAACTTTTCAATGTAGCCATCGATATGTCATCATGCTAGTTTAGATTCAAAAGGTTGCCTCCATTAAATGTAACAAAAGGATGATTTTGAGGTGGTGGTGGATTTCTTCCACCACCTCCACCTCCTCCTAGAGATGGAAATCCTCCTACTCCTCCAAGAGGTGGAATGGGTCCTCCACCTCCTCCTCGTCCTCCGAGTAGAGCCATTGGAGTATATGGTATTTGAGCTGGTGCTTGGACTAGAACTACTTGAAATATTTCTTGTAACACAGGTTCTTCTACAAACTTAAGAATAAGAGGTTCTTCTTGGAAAATAGGAATCTTCTCTCTTGGGCTTCCTAGTGGAGAACTATGAAATTCTGATGATGAACTTGCAAATAATAGATTCTGGTGTGAAGCAAACTCTGGATGTGTACTTGGCAGATCTGAAACAACTAATAAATCTACTATGTTGATCACTTTATCTGCTTTTACTTCCCTCTTTGGTGGAGATAACTGATTATGCTTCTCAGAATTTTTACTTGATCTTGTTTGATATTTTTTCATAAGCTGCAAGATATGATCTGTAAAACCAAAGTATTAGAGTCGCCAAGTACTTGATAATGAACCTCTAAAAGGCTGAAATTCTATTGTTCATACCAAAAAAAAAAAAAGAATAAGTTCTTTTGAACTAAAAATCAGTTCAAAGTCCCATCGGGCATGCCACAAACTGTTATCATTGGAGGATTGCACTTGTACGCAAGGTTGGTAAAGCTTTGCAATTCTGTTTAACATGGGACTAATTTCAGGTTATGGGTACCCTATAATGAAATTAGACCTCCAGATTGTGGGTTGGTTCCCTTTGAATGTTCTATTGGGATGCATGTTTTTCTATTTTAGAAAAAGGAAGAAAGAAACTATATGAAATGTAAAATGTAAAATTCGGTGATGCACCTGATTTTGATAAAAATATGCAATCTGATCCACAATATTACTCAGAAATCTAACTTTCACATAATCCAATCTTGGCATAAATATCACAAAAGTGATTCTAAGGAAGGCTTGAAAATAGTCTTTCTATGAAGGAAATGGTTTTTCACAACACAAAGAAGACTACTTCTGGTTAACACAACCTAAGACCTGTGATAATTATATGCTTAATGCTGCAAGCAAGAAAGTGACAATAATTTTAAAGGTTTAATGTTTAAACACAACAAAATTTCATCAAATCACTTTAAATAATTAGCACTAAATGGATAGATAATTAAATGATCTCAAAGAAATAAGGGAAATACTGCAAAAGACAAAAATAGAACCTATAACCTACCGATCTCTCAATAAAACTATAAAAGTGAGCTACAAGAATTCTCCAATTTGTCTGAATCAGAATGAGAATCAAGAACTAACTTCATAATAAATGAAGCTTTACAATATATAGAAAAAATAGGTCAAAAAGATTGACCTATAGACAACTGGAATTTGAACCTCAGTTATCTCAAAATAGCACATGCAAAAATGATAACTGATTCCCGTGTAAGCTCTGAAATCATGCAAAAAACACCTCCAAACTGATGGAAAAATAGATACAATATGTCAAAACTGGTGTTGGTCCATGCACCAATGAAATGAAGTGCCTGACTCAAGGTAAACTGCTCATACAACTCCTCAATCTGCTCCTCAAACTAATGACTTAACTCCTCTTATCACTCCATGCACAAGTCAAAAAATAACTTATTATTAAAATAGCTTATTTAAGCTATTATTAGTAATAATTAAAGTAATTGTCCTAATAATATCTTGAATAAATTATAATACATTTACTATTTAAATCATAAGTCAAAAACCTTATATCTCCCTTTGACTATACATTCTCACCATGCAATAAGTCAAAATACCCTTATTACTCCATGCAAAACATAACATAAGCCAAAAGAAAGACCCTCACCATCTTTGCTAAATGCTCCATCATGAAAAACAATGGACTCTAATAATAGGCCCCTACCACCTTGCATGCATATTGTCTTCACACTTGTGTCTTCATATACTAATTCCTAAAAAGGCATAAGGAACATTCTTGTTTAGCCATGCAAGGTCTAATGTCGAACTCAAGGAAATTGTAATGATCATCATGTTTGACTAAATTTTTGACATTAGAAGGAAAGGGGTCTTGCATCATAAAAAAATCATAAGGCATTAAGGCCTAAGCCTTACCCTTATTACTACCGACCACCTTTGCACACAAGACACCCTCCTGTCGGCCACTATTTGCAATAATCACTAGGGATTATATCATTGAAAATTTTGACCTCAGTCAACAAAAAGATTTAGTAATGATATTGGAATTTTATGGGTCAAACATGAGGAATGAGAAAGAAGGTTCGAACAAAAGGAAAGAAAACCTAAATTTTGTCATTCATTTTTTACTCTTCCATACTGGCTACCTCTCTGCAAGTTCATTGCTCATTAGGGTTTGATTACTCTCTGCATTTTCTCCATCTCCTTGGCTTTTTGTGTTCGAACTCCTTGCATCTTCTTAGTGAAAAGAAGTGACAAAAACTGGTGAGTATGGTGTTTTGAGTTTTAACTAGTTTTTCTCACCATTTCAGTAGCATTTTCTTCATAAATGGCCACGGCCATGACTGGTTTTTCCTTCTATATTCTCCTCTTGACAATATTATTTCTTTCTATGTCAAAATCTTCCTGCGAAATGTGAGAAAATCTGAGAAAGAGAAAGGAAAGACCTATAGGAGGTCACCACCATTACATATCTCTCCTTAGCTTTTGAAGGTAACTCTTGCTCTCTAATCTGTAGAAATTAAATTATCACTATGTATATTAAAAAGAGACAAGAGTCTCAATCTTTTCATCTAGGTTTCTTGAATATTGTTTTCTTTTTGTATGGTCGTGGCCACTGTCACTTTCTGTAGCATAATTACTTGGTTTTTATATCAAACTTTGAAGGGTTTCCGGCTTTGTCATTAGGGTTTCTTTAGAAATGTACATAATGGCATTGTATGCATACAGCGATACTGGAAAAACATGTATTTCCCTTCTTCGACTGCACTGTAAAAGATAATGAAGGACTTCAAACCTGTAGCAAGGGTTTTGACTATAATGATGATTTCTGCCTTCTTCAGGCCTGACCATGATAAAAGATATATTGTATCTTCACCTTTTCTTTTCACTGTGTAAAAATATAGACTAGGGTTTCAAAAAATTTAAAGAGCTAGGTGTTCATTCATGTACAAAACCCTGTCTTCTTGTCATGGCTATGCTATGAAAACCTTTCTATAGTGCTCATTTCACTAGAAGCCAAAAACACAATAAGGGTTTCAAGACTTTCTGAGATGGGTATTTCATATTTTTCACACAATAGCTCTTCTTGTCACGGCCATGGTAGTAGATGTATCTTTGTAGTATTCATTTCACTATATGGTAGAAAATTGGATAAGGTTTCTTTTGTGATGGTAAAAATGTATACCCTTTTGCATGAACTGAAACCTTTTTGGTATATCACTTTCTCACAGTGAACACCCTCCTGTTGGTTGTCATCATGTAAGTGCTATGTGTATGATGGGAATCCTTCCTCCCAGCTCCATGAGAAATGTTGCATATCAATGGCATGTGAGATAATGACTGCTTCTAGATGCTTGATTGTATCAAGATTACCTGTTTATCTTTTGAACATGCTTCAGTCCTTCCTCATTACAAAGTATGAATGTTTGAACAATGTGGTATCAAGTCTAAAATCCTATAGCATATAGATTTTATTTTCAACTGCTTTTTGAATGTTGAGGCTCCTATGTCTGTATCTATTATTCATTATTATTTGGTTGCCCATCAGCATCTGCTTCTTTAACCTGTTGGCAAGAGACACTATGTGGCATCATGAGTGTTTTCATTGATTGCAACAAAGTCCATTCCACACATTCGTAGCACATAGTATGTCTATACCGAAAGTTAGATTGAAGAGTGTTTTGGTCTGGTGAACAAGAACAGAGCATGTAGCAAGGTCCGACAATCAGGTCTAGATCTCTCAGAGGAAGTATCTCAGAAAAGTGTCAACTTGGGGAAGTCAAGAGGAGTACCATGACTACTACATTCTAGAGATTGAGCCTCTAGTGATGAAAGAGTGAAAAGATATGAGCACCTAAGTGTTGGGTTCCTGTTTGGTAGAGTAGACTGAGGAAGAACTGACCAGCAGAGCATCAGACCTTAATCCGGATTAGAAATTGATGGTGATCAAGTTTCTTGAGGGATCATTCATAGTTGGCCGACATGATTGATGACTCATATAGCTATCTTTTTGATACGCATCACTTAGTAAGCATGGATTCAGCCGACAGACCAGAGTTTGGGAAAATCTTGAGTATTCCAGATGCTGACTAGAAAGATGTTGAAATCCTTGGTGTGGATACATATACCAGATAGATTTTGATGTGAAAGTATGTGTGGTGTGTTGTGAAGTGTGAAGAAAAGCAGAGAGCAGTGTGGAAGTAGCAATACAGGTCAGGTATGTGACAAAACAACAGCACTAAAGCAGAGGAAGAATGAAGTGCAGTAGATCAGCATATTGAGCCTAACTGAAACTAAACCTCAGCATATGTGGATGCTTCTCATCAGTTCAAGTACCTGGTTTCTTTCTATAAACTATTGTAGGCAGTGAGTCTCTTATGAGCAGTGTGCTCGGGCAGTGAGCCCTAATTAGCAAGTGCCATTTTGTAGTTCTATTCTTTTAACAAAGAATACAATCTTGGGTTAGTCACCCTGTGGTTTTTCCCTTAACAAGGTTTTCCACGTAAAATTCCTTGTGTTATGTGTGTTGATTTCTTTCTGCTCTCATGTTCATGTATGCTTATATGTTTTGATACTGCACTAATTATTAAAGAAGAAAAGAAAGTCAAATAATTAAGATAATGAATTCACCCCCCTCTCAATTATCAACAATTGGTATCAGAGCTAATTTCCTCTAGACAGAGCCTAACAGCTTGAGGAAGATCTGGGAATCTCAATGGATATGTACGGTATGAGGGATCAACTTTAGTCTTCCCTAGATGATCTTGAGCAATCTCACTCTGAAGTCAATAACCTGAGGGAAAGACTCAAACAAGCTGATGATTTCATAAATGAACTCAAAGAAAAACTAAGTATCTCAATGAAGAAAAGAAAGGAACTACTTCAACAATTAGCAAGTCAAAGTGAAGCCAATGATACTAATGAAGATCTGAATGAGAAAACCAAGTTACGTGAGAAGTTATCAAAAGAGGTCATTATGGTAAGACATGAAATGGAATCAGGAGTTATGAAATTCACCCAAGAAATTGAAGAGAAAAGAAAAAGTGAAGATAATCTAAAACAATCTCTCAAGGAGAAGTCAGAAGACTACCACAAAATGGATAGAATAATCAGGCATCTAGAATCTAATCTCAAAGAAGCTAGAGACAATGAAGAACAACTTGAGAATCAGATAGACACTCTTAAAAGGGATCTTCAAACAGCAAATGAATACAAAGAGAAATTCAAGATAATCTCTGCTCAACTTGAAGTTCTTCTTGAAAGCCAAAAGAGGGTAGATGACAAGCAAGGCTTCGGGTATGAGAAAGGGGAAAGCTCTGGATCTAGTCAGAAGAACTCTGGATCAGGAAATCCAAGGAATGGGACTAGAAGATCTCTGATAAGGCAACCAAATGCTCAAAGATATCCATCCTTCAATGGATACTACTACAACTACAATAACTTCAGTCATAAAGTAAATCATTGTAGAAGAAGAATGAATCAGACTAATTCATCTTTCTCTAGACAGTGTTTTAATTGTAAAAGGTATGGTCACAAATCTCATGAATGTAGAAATATGCAAATGAACAATTCATTCAATGGTAGATTCTTTGCATGCAATTGAATGGGACATATGGCTAATCAATGTAGATCAAGAGGATATTAGTCAAATCTGCAAAGAAATGTTGTTTGCTACAATTGCAATAGATCCAGTCATATTGCCAAATTCTACAGAAGTAAGAATCAGGATAAAAGGGGTCCGGTGCATCATAATCAAAATCAAGACAAAGGAAAAGGAAAAGTGAATGCGGATGAAGTTCAAAGGGAGATGAACAAGATTTGGGTAAAGAGAAGTATATAAAATGTTGGGGATGGATCCGCACCAGAATCTAGTGATGATATTCCTTCCAGAATCTAAATAGCTGAGCTCTGGCTTAGGGGGAGTCAAAAAGGAAAACAAATTCCCCCAGCCAGTCAATTGGTGCCTAAAATTGGCACATGGAAAGTTGTGGATTAAATGGTTCTTAGAGAAATATCTAAATAAGCCTTGGTAAAGATAGGAAGATCCACAAGAAGTTTTCAAGAGGTTAAGCATCCAAGATTGATCCAGTTTAATAGTCATCTGGTAAAAGCAGGATTCCCATAGTTAGATCCGATATGATTTAAAATTCAAATATCTTGATCTGTGGATAAATGGAATGATTGAGAAAGGGAGATAGAATGTCATTTATCACCAAGAACCACTCTAATTGCATCTCAGTAATCTAGAAAGATCTCTCTCAGAACAAGGAGAACAAGGCAACCAGAATGACTTAAGTTGTGCATTTATTGTAATGTGGAATTAGGGTTTGTGCAAAAATATAAGGGTTCTCTTGTTCATCATTTGCACATTTGCATTCGAGAAGAAGAAAGAAGGAGCTCTGCAAAAAAATTGCCTCAAAACCTCTCAAAGATCAACCACAGAAGTCGATTCAACCAGCAATCTTATCCAGCTCATATTGTGAACCCTAGAGGCGTAAAAAGGTATTTTTTGCTCTTGAATATCTCTCTCTGAATCTTTTGAAAGATGGCTACTCTGAATGTTGTCAAAAATCACTGATAGGCCATGCCCTAAGTTCAAGAAACACCCTTACAAATCTCTAGAAGTTGATCCTTTAGGCGCCTTCTCTAGCATTCTGCATGGGGTTTTGCATGTAGAAGATGTTAGGGTTTACATACACACAAACATTGAAGAATTTGGGGAATCCAAGATGATGGATATCTACCACAAGGAACTGATAAATGAATCATTTGAACTTAAACCCCAATACAAGGCCATCTGGGATAAGCATTTTGGACATTGCATCCATTTCCCCTATTTTGCAGAAGATAAATGGGTCCGGTATGTTCTGAGCAGAATGCATGACAACTTTATGTGGTTGATGAGGCCATTCAAGATAACCAAGGATGCAATTAGGGCAGTAACCAGATTGCACTCATCCAGTGGGTTGCCTACTCTCAAATCAGTCAAAAACCAAACTATAAGTGAGGCTACCGGATCAAAATTTGACAAGAGGGCAATGACAATAGAAGACATCATAAATCCAGATATCAAATTTGCCTCTATGATAATTGGTTACAAAATCTATCACTCCAGCAGGGAAAATTTAGTATCCAGAACTACCATATATACTACATATGAAATGCTAAGAAAAAATGCTGACTATGATCTTTGTGAGCTTCTCCTGAATCAACTGTTAGAGAACTTATAGAAAATAAAGAAGGATAAGAAGAATTCATTTAAGTATGGTGGCTTGATACTATGTTTATTCTTCTACTATATGAATGAGCTACCTGGAACTAGTGGCTAGATATGGCAAAATGACAAACCTATTGCCATACAGATCAGAGATTATATGCATGGGCTTAGTGATGCCAAGGCTTAGAGCAGAGCTCTCTAGGGATATTTCAAGAATTTCCAAGGTATGATGCAGGCTAGAGAAAGAATTCCCCAATCCATGGTTGAAAAATACAAGGATACAGTATGCTTTATGGTAGACACTAATCAATGCCTAATAGAGGTAGTGGAGCCAAGGATAGTCTGGATTATGCCAATAGGGTATGAAGTAGATGAGAAAATCCTAGAGTTGCATATCCAACACTTGCTGAGTCAGCCCAAGGATCTTGAGGCAGAAAGGTTTGGAACCTTTCAAGAATTGAGTGTGAAAATTCATGTGGAACAAAGATAACTAGAAATGAAGAGAAAAGTGAGAAGGGAAGTAGAGGAAGTTGCCAAAAGATATAGCATCTCAAAGGAAGCAGTTGATGCAAATAGAGAAAAATTATAAAGAACTGAGGAGAGACAAGAAGTAGAGAAAGAAAGTAATTCGGTGCAAGTCCCCTCCCGAACCAGATCCTCCAAAAGCTCTACACCTGCCACCTCAAAGAGCCAAAAAGCCTCAAAACTAGAAGCCAAGACATCCGAAAAAGGAGAAAAGAGAACAAAAACCAAGGCTACAAGATCATATATAAGTCAAAAGGATGATGAAGGGATAGAGACAGATGAGGAGGTTAAGAAAATGAAAAAGAAAAAGAAAACTTCTGTGGAATCATCTGCCAGCAAGAACAAGGAAGAAGAGGCAGAAGATTTTGTTGAAAGGCCTACTCTCTCCATTGATGATGTCATCCAATCAGTCACTGTGGATGGGAACCTGCAACCAATGACTGAATTTTATGATGAATATAGTGAAGTTGATCAGAAGATCTTGCAAGATGCTATAGTCAGGTATCTAAACATATATAATAAAGAATTCATTGAAATCATATCACTAATTCCCAAAAGCCTAGAGAAGGAATTTGAAATGATAAAGAACAATGCTAAGGAAAAGGATATGGAAATCTGGGAACAGATAGCTATTCAGCTCTATCCTTCCATCACTCCTAAACAAATGAACATGATCTTCAAGGATTGCAAGGATGAGTTCTGGAGCAAAGCCAAAATGAACAAACTTATGCTTGGAGAGACTGATCAAGTGGCAAAAGAAATTGAAGACATCCTCTGAAATGCATATAAAAAATTCAATCTTCCTATTATAGAGGACATAAGTGATGAACCTTCTGCCATGGATGTCAAAGGGCTAAGCATATCAAAGGAAGATCCTATAGAGAAAATTGCAAAAGAATCAAAGGAGATAGGTGAGGAGAAGACTAAGGACCTAGATTCCTCTATTCTGGAAGAGGAAGTCCATGAAGAAGTAAATATCTCTCATCCAGATCCCCCAGCAGACTCCAGAACTGAAGAAGAAGCAAAAAAAGAAGAGAGAATCAGTTAAGAAGAAGAGGTAAAGGGAAGAGAAGAAGATCAAACAGAGAAAACCCTAGGTGACAGTTCTGAAGCTACAAAAGGAAAGAAGACTGTCTCCGGCAAGAGACACTGCAAAAATAGTTAAGGATTTCTTGACCAAAGAAATGATGGAATTAGATGAACCGGAGCTATTTCAAGGACCATTCAATTTTGATTTCCTCTCCCCAATTCAAACAATGAAGATGGCATCCTTTGCCCAAGCAAAGGCAAAAGAAAAACTTCTGAAGTCTCACATGGAAGACTGTGAGCTAATAGAGACTGCATGCAGTGTGTTGGAGAGGATCATGCCAACCTTCCAGAAGGATCTTTCGGCCTCTTCATCCAGTAATCTAAAATCTCTTGTTAATTCTATTAGCACACATTTTGATTCCTTGGAGAAATCCGCAGAAGAGAAAGTCCAAAAAGAGTTTTTGGGTAAGAGATTCTCTGAAGTACAGGGGCTAATAGCAAATGATAGGACAAATCTAAATATCTTAATAAAGAGCCTAGAAAATGCTCCTAAAGATGGCAGAGAATTATACAAATTTTGTTTATCTTGGTCCACAGTAACAACAGACATTGCAAAGAAGGCAGAAGAGCAAGAGGGCAAACTATCAAGTTTATCCCAGAGCTTTGATCCTCTCACCTCATCCATAATGAATCAAGAATGCCAGATTATTGCCACTATAAATGAGATAAAGAGGCTTGAGAAGGAGAAGAAAAATAGAATAAGCAGGCTAAGTGAACTAAGAGGGATAATTATCCCCAAGTTAGAGGCAATGTATGAGGCCCTAACTAATGCCCAAACCACAGCCCAGACCAGTGATCCAGCAAACCTAAAGAGGGTAGAAGCTTTTGCATTTTTGCTAAGTGGTCACATTTCAATTTTGGACAGGATGAAGAAGAGTTGGGCAACAAAAGTGGTACAGTTGAAGACCACCTTTGTAGATATACTTCAATACATGTAAGTATAACATGTATATATACTTATGCGGCTAAGTATAGGTTGATTTTTAAAAATTTTGGTGTACTGATTCTACCCTTTTCCATTGATGTCAAAGGGGGAGTGAGGAGTATGAAAAATGTGGAATCTAGCTAAGGGGGAGCTTCAGAAAAGTGTACATTAGAACAGAGCATCAGCCAAGGGGGAGTGTAGTGTGACACTTAGTCATTTTTCACTAAGTGTTGCCATCCATGCCAAAGGGGGAGATTGTTGGCAAGAGACAATGTGTGGCATCATGAGTGTTGTCATTAATGGCAACAAAGTCTGTTCCACACATCTACAGCACATAGTATGTCTATACCGGAATTCAAATTGAAGAGTGTTTTGGTCCGGTGAATAAGAATAGAGCATGCAACAAGGTTCGACAATCAGGTCCAAATCTCTCAGAGGAACTATCTCAGCAAAGTATGGACTTGGGGAAGTCAAGAGGAGTACCATGACTGCTACATTCTAGAGATTAAGCCTCTGGTGATGAAAGAGTGAAAAGATATGAGCACCTAAGTGTTGAGTTCCTGTTTGGTAGAGTAGACTAAGGAAGAACTGGCCAGCAGAGCATCAGACCTTAATCAAGTTTCTTGAGGGATCATTTATAGTAGGCCGACATGATTGATGACTCCTATAACTATCTTTTTGATACGCATCACTTAGTAAGCATGGATTCAGCTGACAAACCAGAGTTTGGGAAAATCTTGAGTATTCTGGATGCTGACTAGAAAGATGTTGAAATCCTTGGTGCGGATATATATACCAGATGGATTTTGATGTGAAAGTATGTGTGGTGTGTTGTGAAGTGCGAAGAAAAGCAAAGAGCAATGTGGAAGTAGCAATATAGGTCCGGTATGTGACAGAACAACAGCACTAAAGCAGAGGAAGAATGAAGTGTAGTAGATCAGCATATTGAGCCTAACCGGAACTGAACCTCAGCATATGTGGATGCTTCTCATCAGTTCGAGTACCTGGTTTCTTTCTATAAACTATTGTAGGTAGTGAGCCTCTTGTAAACAGTGTGCTCAGGCAGTGAGCCCTAATTGGCAAGTGCCATTTTGTACTTCTATTCTTTTAACAGAGAATACAATCTTAGGTTAGTCACCCTGTGGTTTTTCCCTTAACAGGGTTTTCCACATAAAAATCCATGTATTATGTGTGTTGATTTATTTTTGCTCTCATATTCATGTATGCTTATATGTTTTGATACTGCACTAATTATTAAAGAAGAAAAGAAAGTCAAATAATTAAGATAACTAATTCACCCCCCCTCTTAGTTATCAACATAACCTTGGTTAGATCATGACTTTTACATTATGTATGTGATTGTGGGATCATTATTGTCTTCATTTACATTGGTTGTGGCATTCTTTAGATACTCCTCCCGACTGCCTTTGTGCATGCTCACCTGCTTATCTTTTGATGCATTTGGATCCTACTGTAGCATATCATGTCTTTGATCTCCTCTTTTAGTTCTTTATCATGGAAAAATGTTTATCATGACTGTGTCATTCAAAAACAATGGCATGTGAGATAAAGACTGATTGTCTTGTGCCTCTGTCAACATCATCACTATGGCATTTAACATATAATGTGCCTTCAATTGTTTCTCCTCCATAATTTAATGTGGTATTCACTTTCAAGATTGTTCTACTCCTATCGATGGACATGGAAGTTGTGATCTATTTCTAACTGTAATTGCTTACACAAGCCACTTCATGATCACTGTCATGACCCTACATAGTAAATGTGAATGCACTTGTTTAACTCTTGCAAGGTATCTCTCCTTTTGGCATTTGCTGACTATAGAAAAATGTCTTTTCACTTATTCCAAGGCATGTGATAAGGTTTGCTTGAACAATATAGTGATAAGATTCTCATCATGCTATGATTTCCATGTGTCACTTAACTATCTGAATGTTGAACATTTGATTACATTGGGACTGTGACATCTACCTGGCAATATGGACTCTCCATTGATGACTTAATCATATGGAATCTTGACTTGACTGTTTCATCTTGAATGCTATGACATAGTTGTTCCACATATACTGTTAGATTTCCTTGATCATAATGTTCCTTCATCATGGCATATGTCTGTCAGAGTTATTGATGCCTTGCTATTTGATCTCTCTTGGGTATCAGTTATTTGTAGATATTTTTCTCCATTTTGCCAGGGTCCATGATACCTGTAAGATGCCTTTGTGCTATGAATGCACTTTGTTAGCCGTTTATGTCACTTGATCATGTGAGATGAAATAAATACATGCATTCAAAAGATTTTTATATTTCAGATGGCTCTTGTAGCCTATATATTCTGTTTGATATATACATGAGACTTGATTGGCATATGTCCTTTTAAAGGAAAGACTTACATCACTTGTCAAAACTGTAACATGATATTTAATTGATGTTCTTATGCACATTATCAGATAAGCTTCTTAGTGTATACTGTAACTCATGTGCATGAGTATGTTTTCTGAAAGCAATGACTGCACTTATCTCTATTCATTCTTCTATCATTTCTTAAGTCTGATTTTGCAAATGTGACATAGTCATGACAGAAAATATGGTATTCTGATAATGTTATGAAAAAAGATAAAACACCTTCTGTGACTGTAATCTAATTTTTGCACTTTGTCAACTTGACTCAGTCATGTTAATCCGATTTGCTCCAATCAACTGTAACAATATCATGATGACATAAATTTTCTGCAAGTTGATTAGATGATGCATGATGTAGCTTGGAATGATGCATCCTATATTTTTTGATACTCTTTTCAAATGAAAAGAAAACATGCTAGGCTCAAACCCTTGTGGGAGCCACATTTAATCCACAATGTTTATTTTTCTTCAAATCAGCAACAATACTTGTCCTATACCTGCACAGTGAACAAACAAGTTAGCATAAAAATATACCTGATAGTATTGATTGATCTTCTTCATGGTTTCTTCCTAATTTGTGCATATATCTTATCTAATCTCTCATATGAATGCATGATGTGATAAGTAGATGTATCTGTTTGATAAAAGTATGTGATAACTGTAAACATCCAGAGCGCTAATAGGGTTGTCAACAAAATTTTTTAGGTTCTGTTGACATTTCTTCTGAATCAGCATTAGGGTTTGCCACTTCTAATGCACAGGCAGATTCAGGCCAACTGAATACAGGAGGTTGCGTGAGCTCCTCCCCTTCACTTCTGGTTCTGCCGCACCAAGGGGGGTATCCCTATAACTCAAGATGTAACCTTGACTAGCTCAAAGATAGAAGGATCTAACTTGACAACAACAGGCAGAATACTCTCATGTATGGACCAAGATCTGCATGATAGATCACAAGGCTGGCAACATTCTTGGACATGATGTCTGGTTGGGTATGAGAGCATGCAGGGGGTTCCTAATCCTACTCCTACAACTAACAAGTGGAAGTATGAAATGGTTTGATATGAATTTGGATGCAAAGCTGGACATGGTGTATAACACAAGAACACAGCATGATTGGTGCCTATCCAGGGCTTGGAGTCGGTAGACATACACCTGTGAATAATCAGCATGAATAGCTAAAACTGGATTTCAGGGGGATACACATGATATCTGCCCTACAGATATCTCCCAATATAGAGTGTTGAGCTATCTCTACTTATGGCATCCCTACTGCAGTATACCCTTCCCAATGTTCAACCTGAAAACAGTTTAATCTGCCCCTTGAGCAGAGGTTAAAAGATCAGACATTCAACATAGGAATTCTATGCTCTAGAATCTAAACATAAGCAAACATCCAGATCCAGAAGAAGGATACATGCAATACTGGAGACAGAATTAACACAACACATGCTAAGATAGCATTACTCATACAAGATCAACCATGAAATCAGTGGATTCATGCCAAGTCCTACAACAGGAGATACATAAACTCACAAGATCAAGCTGTACAGAGCAACCAGATCAGCTGGTTTTGGATTACAGAGCCAAAAATCATCAACTTTCAACAACCTACAAATGAGCAACACAACCTGCTTATAACAGCCAGGTAGGTGCTCAGCAATTAATTACATGGTTGACCAAAAAACCCGCCAGATACACAGTATCATGGAAATGGCGCTCAAACACTACCAGATTGGCGCCCAAACTTGAATGCAGCAGGTAGGGGAGGAGACAGGAAGATTTCTCGAGCCCTGCGCCCCTGTCCGCTGACGTACACCCTCAGTCAGGTACAAGATCGACCCACGCCATCGCCCATACCTCTGCAACAATCGCCATTAATGGCGCACCAACCCGCGGCCTTGGGAAGATCATCATACAGACTATCGCAAGCATTTCCCGCCGAGATTCATCATCATGATGTTTGAAAATGCAGGATATCAATATCCCACATGCACCCCGCGATGACCTCAATTACACTTTATATACTAGGTCATGAGCATATATCATGTCGGTGCTTTTGCTCCTGACGACACTAGTATAGACCTCATCATCATCATCCTCCAGCAGCATGATATCCTGTTGTTCGAAATATCACCCTGACGTCATCATGATATTTGAAATATACCCTTCATGATAATCGGCACAACCTGATCCATCGGAGGAACATCCTCCTGCTGAGCTTATTCCAAAAGTCTGGCCGATGAACATCCTGATGACGTCATCATCATATCCTGCCTACTGCGCACCTCCTCATATCCGGATGACGTCATCATCATGTTTGCAAATATCAGGAGGTCTCTTTAAGATGATCAGTGTTAGAAATATGACCCCCCCGGACCTTGATGACGTCATCATCATATTAACATCATCATGATATTCGGAAGACAACCGGATATTTGGAAATATCCTCCTGATGTTCAAATATCAGGTTGCACTGTAGCTCCACTATAAAATCGGGGCGATAACTGAATATGCTGATGCTGCTTGAAAAGATCACCCCCAGTAGATAATGCGCGAAGCCGGCAGGCGGATATCTCCCTGATATCAGCATCATCATGATGCTCGAGCAAACATATATCCGGGTGATATGAAAATATCACCCCTTCCTTCGGAATATCATGATGCAGATAGGCAGAGAAACAAATATCACCCTGATATATAAGGATGACGTCAGCCTCATCAGGATGAGAAACAAAGAATAAGAAGTGATACAACATTATCAGGATGATATTGACCAAGATCATCCTGACGTTCAAAATATGATGACCCCAGTGAATATCGGGTCGCACTTAGAACTCTTCAACAACATCATCAGGATGATCATAACCAAGATCACCCGATGATAGAAATATCACCCCGGCGAAATATCATGAAGGCAGAAAATATGATGACCTCCGCAAGCAGCAGGATGATAACTGGAAATATGATGATGATGACGATGACCCTTAGGAAAAAACAAGTTAGGTCGAGCAACTTAGAGAATAACCCCTTCAAGATAATGGGGCAACATCATCATCATGTTTGGGCAAGGTGATAAATGGAAGATCACCGGATACTTTGAAAAATCACCCTCACAAGCAGATCAGGGCGCACTGTAGCTCATCAGCATCATCAGGATAAAACCCAAACATCACCCGACAGCGAAAAATGATGATGACGATGAGAAAACCGGTCGACGGAGAACATGATGATGCTGACCCTCATCGAAACAAACATGATGATGATGACCTCCTCCTCAGGAAAATATGATGCTGCAGCTGAAAAATGCTGAGGAGGTCCATTACTTAGAACATTTTTTGGATACTTAGGGAGAGTGCCTGAATGAAAATTGCTCAGAAAACTACCAGTCAATTCAGGCACTAACAGGTTCAACTGATGATGGAACTCAAAGTAAAGACTGAAGACTAAAGACCGGCATCGACAAACAACCTTCTTGCTTAGGCAATGATGGATGTTTCATTTTATCATGTGTTCATTCTTTTCTTTTATCAAACAGATGCATAGCTTGCATGTCTGTAATTGCTCAGTCTAGTTACTCCCATGGCTTGTGTGGGATAGATTTGAACACTTCTTTTAAACATGATCAGTTAATTTCTCGTATGCATATGATGTATATGTATTTCCTTTTCAATCAATGCATGAGATAAAGTAATAGATACTTGAATGTATGTTCAAAACATGACATGAAATAACAGTTTAATACAAATATCTTTCTTTTTTCAAAACTGATTAACTAAATAATCAATCTAACTTATAACTCCTGAAAGATAACATAACAAAAACAACTGTATTTCTTGAATGATTGGTACCTTGGAAATCCTATTCTTTTGTCATGATAACACATCAGTCTTGATTAGACTATGGGCTATCCTATTAACTGAATCTCCTTCTCTGCTCTTGTCAAGATATCAACCAGTTCAATAAATGCATAACCTTGAAGTCTTCTTTTATTCTTTCTGAACAATTACACTTAGGTCCAACTAATTTTAAGTGTGAACAAAAAATTAGTAACAATACCAGCTGCAGCCCTAAAGAGTGTTTCACCCTTTACGGGTAATGGTTCTATAACCCTTGCTGAGTACATCAAAGACATATCCAGTGTGTACTCAATCCATCATATCCAGCATGAAGATGTTGTAATCAGGCTTTTGGTTTCATCTTTTAAAGGGAGAGCTCTTCAATGGTTTAGGAGATTGACCACTGCTTCAATACATGACTGGGATGAGCTGGGAGAGGCCCTCTACAAACAATTTGGAGAGAGGATAGATAATGTCTCACTGTTGGAACAACTGACAATGATCAAAAGAACCCCAAGTGAGATGCTGGCAGATTTCAACTTTAGATTCCAAAGGACGTGGGAGAGAATTCCAACTACCTCATGCCATCTCTGCAAGGTACTTTTTTATATTTTTTAAGAGCTTTAAATTTTGATATTATAGTAATGAGCAGTCCATGGGTGTTGAAACCGCACCCGCTGGTTATGAGACAACTCTAAAATCTAAAAATTGTCTAATATAGGCTAGGAAAATTTCTCCTAGACCTCTTGCCCCTCTTTTTCTAGAGCTTCCTTCATCATCCAAGCAACCCATTATTGCTCCCATCCCAGAACCTAAAGCTTCAACTTCTTATCTTCCTCAAGAAGAGAATCACTTTAAAACCCTAGTGGCCAACATGGCCAACAATATTAGTACTATAGCTATTCAAACTATCCCCAGACTCCATCAAAATTATAATCAAGGGCAATCATCCAATCAAAATTGGAATCAGGGTTACAATTCCAATAGAAATTAGAACTGGAATCAGGGTAATCAGCAAAATAGATATCAAAACCCTAACCCTTCTTAGCCATTACAAATAGTTTGACCTATCCAATAGATTCTGACTGTGAATCTATTTAGGGCTTTAGTCCCTACCCAAAATAATCTAGCCCAAGAGGCAGATTGGTGCTACCCCTATAACTAGCCTCATAAGTAGTCCACTTGTGCTTTTGGAGCAAAAGAAAGAGCTTTAATGGTACAAAATTTTCATACCCAGTAGGCATCATTATCAGAGGCAACCAATAACAACCCCAAGGTATCAAATGAGGCTACGTCTGATGCCAATATGATGTTATGGACTTTAGAGGAGTTTTGTGCTATCAATCAGCCCATGGATAGTGTGACCATGCCTATAAGTAGTATTGCAAACAATACTAGGTCAAAAAAGAGGCAGTTGGAGGCTAGTCCCATGTGTACTATGTTACAAAAAGAGCCTGTTTCAAAGGCAAAGGTGGCCAGTGCCACAGTTGCAATTTACAGCAGCAAATCTTCTACTAAAAAAGAAATTTCATCAGGCTTAAAAATGCCTGAACAAGCTGTAGATCAATCAAAGAAGGGAACATGGATTCCCTCAATGTATAAGACATCCACTATTCCACTAAATGTCATGGAACTGATGAAGAAAATGAATATAAATGTATCAATGTGTGAAGTAATGTCAATCCCTTCTCAAAGAGATCTATTACAAGAGGCCTTAAGGCAATTCCCATCAACTGAATCAACAACAGCTAACTCATTAGAAAAATAAAAGGAAAAGAGCCCTATCAATCTTGTGCAACCAAGGGAAGAACAAGTAAGTGCAGCTAAGAAGCCATCCCCTTTCTACTTGTCCTTAATTATTGGAAACTTTTGTGCACAACTATATAATTGACTTAGTGGCTAGTGTTTCAGTTATACCCAAAAAGATAGCAGATGCACTAGGTATCAAGTATACCCTTGTTTCATTAGGAGTATTACAATTGGATGGCACCTTTGTAAACACCATAGGAGTGATCAAGGGACTGGACTTGACTCTACATGCATGTCTAAACTTAACTTTCAATCAAGACATTTCAGTTATTGATCTCCCTCCCTTCTTTCTCATTTGTTTGTAAAGGGATTTTACAACCAAGGTAGATGGCTACCTTTCTTCTTACTAGTCTCATATGCTTTTGAGGACTAGATATGGCACAAGGTTCACCATCAAGGTTGAGCCGATTTCAAATTACCATGTGGAGAACTATGACCATAGCCTGGTGAACCCACATGTTATGATTCAGGCCGAGGGCACCTCTGTAAACACTATAGGAGTGATCAAGGGACTGGACTTGACTCTACATGCATGTCCAAACTTGACTTTCAGTCAAGACATTTTAGTTATTGATCTCCCTCCCTTCTTTGCCATTTGTTTGTCAAGGGATTTTACAACCAAGGTAGGTGACTACCTTTCTTTTGATTGGTCTCATATGCTTTTGAGGACTAGATATGGCACAAGGTTCACCATCAAGGTTGAGCCGATTTCAAATTACCATGTGGAGAACTATGACCATAGCCTGGTGAACCCACATGTTATGATTCAGGGCAAGGAAGTGCATGACTCAGAGTCTCTAGAGGTAGAATCTTCACCTCTTCCTACCCCTGATCTTTTTCTTGATGAGTGGGCAAGGGATCACTATGATTTTGATCCTTATCATACTATTGAGGCAACTAACTTGGGCACCTACATGATCCATGAAGGGGATTCTTCAGTCCCTTTCATACTTAAGCCAGGTGATGACTCCAATGGCCCATGGAAAATGTTTTTTGATGGTGCAAAGAGTAGAAATGGAGCTAGTGTAGGGGTTTTACTAGTCTCTCCAATTGGTTAGAAATTACATTGTGCTCATAGACTACATTTTTCTTGCACCAATAATGTAGCAAAGTACAAGGCATTAGTTCATGGTTTGCTAATTGCTGAGAAGGAAAATGTCAAACATTTGGAAATTTTTGGAGACACTGAGTTGGTGGTAAACCAAGTCAGAGAAAGATGTGCTACTAAAAACCAACTTCTAAGAGCTTATAGACATATAGTTAGGGATCTGTTTGAGATTTTTTATGCTCTCAATTTATAAGTAATCCCAAGGAAACTGAATGTTGAGGCTGATCAATTGGCAACAATGGGGGCTCAATTTTCTCCACCTACAGATTTGTTTCAGGGTCCTGATTAGCATGTGAAAATAGTAATCAAGCCCTATGTTCTTGATAATGATATACATTGGCAAGTCTTTGATAGCAATGAACATATTGCAAGCTTCATTTAGAAGGAAGCAAAGTTTTCTTCCATGGCGCAACCTAGGCTATAGGAAAGCTATGGTGATCACATCATTTAGCTCAAAAGCAACAAGCTGCCCAAGGGCTTAGTCACCCTTGAGGCCATTTTTAGCCGTGATGATGAGTTCAGGGGTGAGAAATAACATGACATTCAAAAAGGAAGATTACTAGAAGGTCACAGTCACCTGAGACAAAGAGTTGTTGCTAGGTAGGGTTTATGGTGATGCAGAGCAACAAGAGTTCATACATCTTGCCCAAAAATATAATGACGTCCTAGCATGGATGTATGAAGATTTAAAGGGTTTCAATCTAGACATGGCTCAGTATGCCATTGATCTGGATCCAAATGCCAAGCCTGTCCATTAGAAGTAGCAGCCAATAAACCCTAAGATTGAGCTGCTCATGAGAAAAGAGCTTGCTAAGCTCATCCAAGCAAATATTATTTTTCCCATTGAATATTTGACTTGGGTTGCTAATCTAGTGCCTATGAGGAAGAAAAATGGTGAGATAAGGCTCTGTACATGGACTTCATGGACCTGAATTGTGCTTCCTTGAAGGATCACTACCCTCTTCCCTCTATGGATAAAATTTTGCAAACTGTTGCAGTGGCAGAGAGGTTTTCATTATTAGATGGCTTTTCTGGCTACAACCATTTTTTTGTCAAAGAAGAAGATAGATTTAAAACAGTATTCATGACCAAATGTGGAACCATGGCATATGCAAAAATGTCATTTGGTCTGTCTAATGTTGGTGCAATATTTCAGAGGGCAATGGATATTGCCTTCAAAGGATTTATAAACAAGTTCATATGGATTTATCTGGATGACATTACTATCTTCTCCAAGAAAGGAGAAAATCATATGGAGCACTTGGAGAAAGTCTTCCAAAGATGCTGAGAGTTTGGGGTGTCCCTGAACCCCAAGAAATGTATTTTTACTGTTGCTCAGGGTAAGTTGCTAGGCCATATAGTTTCTAAGGATGGGATTTCCATAGACCCTGAAAGGACATTTACTCTCCTTTCTCTTCCCCTGCCTACTCACAAAAATCCTTACAATCATTTTTAGGGCATATCAATTTTGTTCAGAAATTCATTCCTAACTATGTTGGCTTGGTGAAGCCTCTAACCCTTATGCTTAAGAAAGATGCAATCTTTAGATGGACTAAAGAAGGGAAGGATGCCTTTGAGAAAATCAAGGAAGAGATTGCCCAGGATCCTACTCTCATGAACCCAAATTATGAGGACTTCATTCTCTATGCACATGGAGGAGAGAACAACATTGCTACTATTTTGATGTAGTAGAATGAGCAGGGTATGGAATAGCCCCTGGCCTTCTTCAGTCAGACCTTGAAGGATTATGAGGTCAGATACAGCCCCATGGATAAACAAGTATTTGCCATTATTAGAGCTTTAAAAAATTTAGATATATGCTGGCAAATAACCATATCATTTAGTTTTAGTTTCTTATCCTAGTGTGACAGATTATATAATGGGGATTGAGATTAGTGAAAAGAGAGCTAGCTGGGTTACTAAGATCATGGAGTATGATGTGATCATCAAGGCCACTAAGCTAATTAGAGGAAGAGGATTGTGTGAATAGCTAGCTCAAACTTGTGTAGATGAAGTGAGTTCATCTTACTACTTGAGTGAGGAAGAACCTACAACTGAGCCATCAACTATGAGTTCTTAGACAATAGACATGACTAAATTCCTATCCACTGGTGAGTATCCCTATGGATTGGATAGAACCAAGAGAAGACACTTCAAGCTATAATCTATTCCTTATGCTTTGGTGGATGGTGTTCTCTTCAAAAGAAACCTAGATGGAGTCTTACTTAGGTGTATATAAGAAGATCAAATTGATAGATTTCTCAGTGAGTTTCATGCTAGCCTAGCTGGTGGTCATTTCTCTGCTAGAGCTATAGTAATGAAAATAATGAGGGCAGGTTATTTTTGGGCCACATTATTCAATGATGCCCATGTATGGGTGAGAAAATGCAAAGAGTGTGCTCTCTTTGTAGGAAAGAAAAGATTGGCAGCACTCCCACTCCACCCTATTCAAGCTGATCAGCCCTTCTCATAGTGGGGATTAGATTTCATTGCCATGATAAACCCCACTTCTAGTGCTGGTCACAAGAGGGTTTTGACTGCAACAGATTACTTTACTAGATGGGTTGAAGTAGTCCCACTAAAAGAGACCACTGAATTAACAATCATGGATTTCTTGGAAGAAATTATGATGAGGTTTGGAGCTCCTCATACCATTATTTCTAATAATGCAATAACATTCACTGGTTTTTGAATTATTGATTGGGCTCTTAAATACAATGTGTTCTTGAAGACTTCATCCAATTATTACCCTCAAGGTAATGGGTTGGTTGAATCCACCAACAAGAACTTGATCAGAATTCTGACGAGGACTATGGATACAAACCAGGTGCAATGGCACAACAAGGTCAAATTAGCTCTTTGGGCTAATAAGATGACATACAAAAGAGCCATTGGAAACTCTCCTTTTGTTCTTGTGTATGGAAGAGAGGCTAGATTGCCTATATATTTAGAGCTTCCTACATTAGAATTGGCTTAGAAATTGGAATTGGAAGGAGAAGATGCCAGGTCTATCAAAATGGCTAAATTGACTGAATTGTAAGAACAAAGACAGTCAACCATGGATACATTAGAAGAGCATCAAAAATAGACCAAAAAGTATTTTAACAATAAGGCAAAGGTTCATACCTTCAAGGAGGGTGATCTTGTTCTAAAATGGGATGTTGACCGAGCCAAACCTAGAGGCCACACAAAGTTTGATGTACTTTGGAGTGGACCATATATCATCATTAGTTGTAAGCAAGCCAATGTTGTCATTCTTTCAAGGCTGGATGGTCAAGTTCTACCGATCTCAATCAATGGGAGCCATCTCAAACCTTAAAATTAAGGTTGGTATGAGATTATGTACATATTGTTTTAGTTTTATTTCTGCTTTAGTTTTCCCTTCAATAAATGCTTTTGCATACGCTGCATTATCATTAGGAGAATGCAGGCCTTGTTCTTTTTGTGTTTTGGAAGGCAGAGTTTCAGTTGTTTTGACCTATCACAGTCCCCTTTTCAACTCCATGCCCAATGGATGCTTAAGGTCACTGTCTATTTGTTTAGCAGGCAAACATCCCTGAGAGGTTTCCAAAATGTTGACCTATTTTCCTTTGCCTAGAGTCAAATAACCAAACTTCAAAATCTTGTTGAAATCCCTTGAAATCTAACTCTACAAGCCTAAAATCCTTCAAATTCTAGTGTTCTTCCATGTAAAAATCCTTGAAAATTCATCTGCAGAATCCTTGCAAAAAACCCAGAAAACCCCAGAAATTTTGAGGCTTTTACCTTAATTTTTGCCCCCCTTTTCGTCTTTATCAGCAAAATTCTAGTTTCCTGAACTAGTACAAAAATGACTAAGGCATGAGGCTTTTCCTTCCCTTTATCGGCGAAATCCAAAAGGTTTGAACTTTTCATAAGATCAAAAATTCACTAGTTCATCGACTTGGCGATTTGCCGATAAAGCGGCAAGTGAGCGAGATGTTTTCAAAAATTGACTAAGAAGAAAGAAACTAAGCCTTTCTCAGCGAAATTCAAAAATCATGAACTCTTCAAAAGTTCAACTTTCCTCAAGTTCGTCAATGAATCATTTTACCGACAAAGCAGTAGAAGCTCAAAATTTGACTAAGGCACATGAGGAGTTCCCCTTTGTCGGCAAAGTTAGCGAAGAATGGACTTTTCATAAGTTCAAAGTTTCGGTGGTTCGCCGATGAGGCCAATCACCGATAGAGAAGGCAACAGAGAAGGCAATTGAAAGAGGGAGTTCAAGAAAAGGGAAATGGGCTAACAAACGGAGATTTTGGCTAAGGCATTGATGGTTCAAAAGTTGGTGATTTTGCTGATAAGGCAAAGTTTGAAACATGGAAAATTGACTAAGTAAAGAAAGAAAATGCCCCTTCTATCGGAAAATTAGGCAAAACCCGAACTTTTCACCAAGTTCAAAAATGCAAAATTTCACTGATGGAACATTTTGCCGATAAAGCAAAGAGAATAGTGAAGAAGCAGCAAAGTAAGAATGGTTTAGAAAAGTGCAAAATTGCCGACATGGTGGGTTCAAAAAGGTAACATTTTGCTAATAAGGCAAACTAGGAAAGGGAAAATTAGCTAAGTAAGAAAAGGTAAAGGTAGGCCTTATCAGCGAGTCAGCAGAGGGCTGAACTTCTTGAAGGTTCAAAATTACAAAAGTTCACCGATAGCATACTTTTGCCGATAAAGGTAAAATTTGGCCCCAAGAATGGTTCAAGAAAGGATGATTTTGCCAACAAGGCAAAATAGAGTAAAATGATGGACCAAAAGTAAAGTCCAGCTAAAGTGACTTTTACCAACAAGGGAAAAAGTGATGAAGAAAGAGGAGTTCGGTGATAAGGAACTTTCGCCAATAGAAAAGAAAAGAAAGCTAAGTTCGGAAAAATGGGTTTTTGTCGATAAAGGCAAAAAAGAGGCAACCAAAGAAAGTTTGCCAAAGACACATTTTGCCGATAAAGGGCAAAAGATGACAGAATGATAAATGCTTTTTTGGCGATAAGGGCAAAATTGAAGGAACAGGCTAGAGTTCAGAAAAAGATCAAGTTGCTGACAAAAAATGAGTTATTCAAAAGACAAAAATAGAATGGTCTATAAATAGCCTGATTTTACTGATAGAAAAAAATATAGGCTAAAATATGCAGAAATTGATAGAATTAATACAAAAAAGAGAATTGTAATATATTGAAAACTTCAAATATTTAGATTTAAATATTTGAAGTGTTGTAAAAGCTCTATATAAAGAGGATTTTGGAGGGAAAATTTATTTAATTTTCCTCATCTGCCATTAATACAGATATGATCTACTCAACTACCCTATTGCTAGATATTTTGTATTTATTATTGTAAGATGATGAATCAACTATTTGCATTGAAGGCAAAATATCTTCCAGCTGCTCCATGATCCAAGATATTTTCTGTAGTTAATTTTAGCAGGCAAACATTCCCTTTGACAAGGATATTTTCTGACAGGCCCATGGGGATGAATTTATTTTGAAATGACTGACATCAATGTAATCAAATGCTATTTATGCATATCTGAAAGATGTAATGGTTGAAAAATAGTTGCAAGTTAGTTGAATTTCTTGTTTTCTTCTATATTTTCAGACAGAGCCCTCTGTTGTAACCTTGCCTTTTTAATGAAATACACACTGTGTTTTACCTTTTCATGCTTGTTTTTTAGCACTGTGTAAATTGGGATTGCTTTGTATGTGCATGTAGCTTGAATAGGCTCCTTTGTTGGGGTAGATGGAGGAGAAGGCGATACTTTGGATAGGACTTGGGATAAAGTGGAGGAAGATGGTTTGGTTTTTATGGGTGTGAGGTGAATGACAGGGTCGTCAATGACACATGTAGGTGATTGGGGAGGAGTCGGGTGACATGACTCCATAAGTTTGTTTTCATTATTTTTCTCAACACCCTTAGAGAGGAGTCCTTGGAGAAAGGATGCCATAGATTTAGTAGGAGATTTGGATGATAGAGTAGATGGTGGATTAGATAGAGCAGTATATGGAGAGGTTGATGGGTAAGGAAATGGTGGATTCATATATGAAAGATTTGGATAAGTGGTTGGTAGATTTGGGTAGGTGAGATAAGGATAATGAGGGGATGGATAAGAAGTGGAGGTGATGCAGATTTCATATGAGGATGGATGATGTGATGTGGATGGGGGATAGAATGGATTTTCTTGTCAAGGATAGCATAAGGATAACCATAGGATATGTAATGAGGTGTGGGGGCGTAGCTTGTGCTATCCAATGCATGGTTAAAGGGTGCTTGCAAGTTTATAGATGACCGAGGGTGGTTTATCGTAAGCTTCCTTGAAATGATTCCATCAAGGAGTTTTAGTTTAGCTTGTTCAACAACATCATCATTAAAAGGTTATGAAGCCATTATTTGATTTGGTTTTAGGATGATGTGATGTAGGGTGACTCGATGAAATTGATTTTGATTTTGGATTAGGGGGGGTTTGTTTGGATTGATCAAGGTCAATGATATATGACACTTGATACTAGAATGGATTTGATTTGATTTGATTAGTCAAGGCCAACGATATATGACACTTGACTAGAATTGGATTGATTGGGGATGATTTGGATTAGACCAAAAGACCTTTGATGTTTGGATTAGATTGGATGATTTGATTAAGGATTAGGCCAAGGGCCATTTGGATAATGATTTGGATGATGATTTGGAGGAAAATGATTAGCATTTGGATGAAATTGGATGGGTTGTGATTAGGACTTGGAGAGGATTGAAGGAGGTTAATTCCTTAATCAATTTTGATTTAAAAATGATGGTTTTGGATTATTGGATTTAGATAATGATGAAGGATTTTGATGAAGGATGGTTAGAAGAAAAAAGGATGGTGGATGGTTGATTTCAGATGGGGGATGATTGGATTAGATTAGGATTGAGATGAAGGGGGATTAAGTGAGTTATGATGTAGGATGGAATTGGATTTAAGCTCAACTATGGGATTATAATTAGAATTGATTAATGGATGGGATGATTAGGGATTAATGGACTATAATTAGGGATTAGTGGATGACGGGATTTAGGATATTTGATCGGATTCGATTAGAATGGATGATAGGTTTGATTAGGGAGATGGATTGGATTAATATTAGGGATGGAATGGATTACGATTGGATTATGAAGATGGATTATGATTAAGGATGAAATGGATTATGAGAGACTTGATTAAGCTCAAATAGTGGGGTTGGGTTAAGCTTAATTGATGGGAATTGATTAAGATAGTGATGATGATTCAGAAATGGATGAGGTGGATAATGGATGTACGATTAGAGGGATATGTTAGGTCTCAAAAATGCAGGTTGCTGATCCTAAGAGGATGCCAGGCTCTATGCTTAGATTTGCAACGTTTTTGAACTAACTTGACGAAATCAACCTTCAAAGTTTAGTGATTTCCTACACTTCAGGTCCTGCTACACCTAGGTGGGTGAACCTTGGGAATTAAAGTAGACTAAATGTAAATGTATTGACTAATTAAATCTATCCACAATGGCAAAGGGTGTAGGATAGATGAAAAGCTTTCTATCTAATTATATCTAATGTCCAATGAATGGATTGGTAGAAATTGTATAAGTAATATCAAGGTAAAAAGGATTTTAAATGATGAATTTAAATAAGACCAGTGCTTTGTTGGGTAACAGAGTCGAATAAAGGACCAAGACTAGTGGCTTATAATGGGTACTAATTCTAATTGTTTGGCACAACTTTAGTTTATAGCTTGTATAAACGTGCAAGGAAATGACTGACAAACTCTTCTTGATAATCCAACCAATATAATAAGATATCTTATAATTCACTAGAAGGTATTTTAATCCTTACTTGAAGGAACCAATTGAAATGAATAAGCAAGAATAACAGATAATATTATGTTGGAGACAGAATGGCAATCCTAATTATATGGCTCTACTTAGTAATCCAAACTTAATACTTCCAGGCTACCATGATTGATCAGAAGGATTTTAATTCCTCAAATGGAAACTAATTTACTCAATCACACAGATACAGCAAATGTGTATTGACAAATTAAATATATGCTTGATATATTAATTTGAATAACAAGGAAATATAGAACTAGAGACAACTACAGAATTGAGTAACTATAACAAACAATTGATACCAAGATAGAACCACTGAATCAGAGAACTTCAATCTTCTACTTCAAATAAAACATGCAACATAGTCTTCCTGAAACATTGTAAATTATATATATGTATATCTATTCTACTGCTGATGCCATTTCAACATATCTAATAATTGTTTTTCATTATCAGCAGAGACATCATCCACTGATTCTCTAATTTCTTTTCCTTTGCATTTGTACAAAAATGACTTAAATTCTTTTGAGTGAATAAATTTATCATCAGAAATGAAAGAATCATAGGCTATCTGATGTGGATCCTCATCAGCAGACCCCTCCTCATCATGGATTACAATAGGAGGCTGATATTGTAGCATCTTCCTTTTGGACATTTCTATTGTTTTGTCCTGTGGCTCTTCTTGCTCCACCTATCCTTCAATTTCAAAGGATACAACCTCAATCTCTGCTAGCTACTTTTTCTTCTCACTGAGATCCCTTTTATACTTTTCTATCACTAACTCCACCTCAGCCTCTTCTAAATTTCTAATAACATCATCATGTGGATAAGGTATGTGCATGTATCCACTGAGATTTTGTCTTCTTCATGCAGAGTCAATAAAACCTTCAGGGTCAAACCCTTTCCTTACCTCAGCACTCCTCATATTATAATGCATCAACTTATCCATAACGAGATTATAACCCTCTTTTGACACCACAGTAAAATCTCCAAAACTTAAAGTGCTGGGCATAAAGGACTTTTTACCATGTGAACTTAAATGCATTACATTTGAGTAGTGCATTTGCCTAATTATCTCTAAATAAGCAATTCTGTCAGGGACAGTTTTGGGCAATATGAATGGAGTGTCTTCAAAACCATATATTTTGATCATGGTAGCATCTTCAAAACAATACCAGTCTCCCCAATTATGAATGACAATAGGGGGGCCACCAAAATCTCTCGGCCTGATGAACCTTTTTATCTCCATTGAGATCGAATATTCACAAGGGTGGCTAAAATATTTGTACAGTACTTTTACACAGTGTTCTTCAAATTGGGCATAACTGGAATGGGCATATCTACTATCCCATATTCTAGTCCACATTTGTATTGGCAATTTTTCCCCCCTCTTATCTGTAGCAACAACTTTAAGTTCACTTGGCCATAACCCTACTTCCTGGCCAAAATACAACACCATGTGCATAAGTAATGAGTAATGCTCAAAAGAGCATGTTGGGGAACTATTTTTTATTGCAGACAAGCCAGAATCTATTTTATTAGCAATATAGGCAGCATAGTCAAACTGCCTGGCATTATGACATTGAATATCAGTAGCTATAACCATTAAAAGGATGGTCATGAACTTAGGGACCTCTGAACCAAGGACTTGGCCCACAAAATAATAAGTGTGCTGTATATATGGTTCAAATATAGCTACATGAAAAGGAGGACCATCATTTTCAATTAGAGGCATCATTTCTCCTTCAATTTTGGGCCTATGAATGGGCAACCTCCATCCATTGTAGGTTGTGTCCATTCTCCAATATTCCTTCTCCATGTCTTCATAAATAATAGGGATAGTGCACAAATCATCTAGATTAAACACTTCACAAATGGTATTTCTTGACAAATGTACAATTGGCTCCCCCTGTGGGTTGTATATAGCTTTCAAGCTTGGGCTATATTGTTGGGCAAGTAGTTGGAGGAGTTCGACATTTAGGAATACATTAGGCACGACCAATTTTCCCAAATTCAAGTGCCATGGGTTTGACACAGGAGCATTCCTGATCCTTCTATTATAATGGAATCTAAAAAGCTCATATCCTCTTATTGGGGTCCAGATATCTCCCAGGCGCTTACATTTATCTTCTAATTTTTCAACTTTTGCCCTAAGTTGAGCAGATCTTCTAGCCTTGGGAGTTGACCCATGCAATTGATCAATTAAGTCCTAATTGAATTTTCTGTCTTTTATTTTTTCTTCAGGGGTTTGATCAGTTTTTTGTTTCTTAGATTTACTAGTTTCCCCTTGTGATTTTCTACCTTTTCCCTTTCCTGAAGTATCCATATTCAAATTTTGGTAGAAAATTTAAACACAAGCTATACACAATGGTTCGTATGTAAGTACATGTTGTTCTGTGGCTGTGATTGAAATCCTCTGCTTGCGCTTCAAGAATTCCTCTGTATTCTCTTTGTAGACAACTCTATCAATTATAATTATAATGATCTTAAAAGATTTCATCGTTGTCTGCATTTAATTGTCTGATCAATTCAATATCGTTCATCGCTATGAAATGTCACATTGCCATAACTGTTGTCATCGGCATGATTTTCAAAATGTCTGGGCGACCTTAATATCTCCTCATGGCACGAATAATCAATTGGCGCGACCCCTCAATTGTATTCCTGATGCTATGTTGAGTCATATCTTAAGTGGGCACGACCATCAATATGACTTCTTTCATCACCGTGTGTTTTAGATTTCCCTCCGATATAGTGAGTCCTACCGATATGACTATCGGTGAGGGTCTCACCGACATGTGTGACAATAATTTGTTATTGTGGAGATCAATACCATCAAGATAATATATTTATGTTTCCCCAAGCTTTGTCATCATCCTTATAATCTTCTATACTTTGGATCGAAATGACTATCTTAATATCTCACCGATATGGTTAAAACTTCTTATCAATGGGTGTGACTTTATTTCCATCGAAGTGAGATATACCATCAGGGTAATTCTTTTCAGATCACCTGATCACAATTATCTCCTCGATGGCAACTTTACATTCCTTATCAGAGAGAATCTATCAAAGTGTCACCGACACCCTTTCATCACTGTGACTTGTGAGTCAACAAGATGTTATTGCTTCATTCTGATATGTTAAGTTACGCCGATGGATATGTGTGTTGGTGTGACTCACACCGAAAGTGTCTTCTATTATTTCGCCAAGAGACTAGTGTAGACACCCTAAAATGACCAACTTGTCATGCTACTTGCATTTCATAATCTGTCTAATCACCTACATTTCACATATTAATTAAATAATCTAATTATTTAATTAATTTCACCAAATTCTTCTAAATCAAAAAATTACGACATTAATTAAATAAATTCTCTTTATTTAGTTAATTAAATTAAATTCCTCTATATTCTTCTACAATTAAATAATTTCAATTATTTAATTAGATCATTATCCTCTTTCCAAAAATCATATCCACATTAATTAAATATATCCAATTATTTAATTAATTCAACAAATTCCCTCTTATCTAAAATTAAATAATTCTTAAATTATTTAATTAAACCAAAATCATTCTTCCAAAATCATGCACAACAATTAAATAAATTTATTTAATTAATTTGCTTTCGAATCTTCTAAATTAAATAATTCCAATTATTTAATTACTTCTTCCAAAAATATCTTTTCTAAATTTAAATAAATTAATTATTTATTTAAATTGCTTTTTTCTTCTAAATTTGAGTTATCTCTAATATAACTCAAGCTTTCTTGCTCATCAATTAAATATTTCTATATTTAATAAAGCAAAATATCTACTGTTCTCATGCAAATCCCTTCTTCTTGTTTTGAATCACTTAACTGATCATTACATTCTGTTAATTGCTTTAACTCATTCTTCTATTCTTGATAACTCCTCTCATGCAAAAGCAAGCAAGACACGTGTCTTCTTCTCATTCGTTGCACATTCCTCAACTATTCTCCTCCATTGATTCTTCTGAATTATCTGGACCGTTGATCGATCTTCCTTGAAATCTATATAAACCCCCCTCATCTCCTTCATTGAGCCTCTCTCTTCGATAGTATTCTCAGGCATACTTAACAGAGCTTTGAGCATACAAAACGCGTCGATTGAGCACTATAACGATCTTTTGACATTGATCTCTTGAGCACATACTTGCTTGTTGCATCCATGGCTTTGCAGCTACATTGAGCAATCCACATATCTCCAAAAGGGAACAATACAGGTTTTGGTAAGAGCTTTTATTTGTCTTTGATTTGTGATTTATGGCTTTTACTTAGATTTGTTTCCTTTATGTTATTGGGTTCTTTGGTTTTATTTAGTTTAGATTTAATCCATTTTTCCATATACACATTCTGGCACGCCCGGTGGGACCCACTAATCCCTTTGTTTCTTTGAGAAATTTCTTTTTTTGAAGTCACAGTACGGCACAGCGCAGACGATATTGCACAGCGCGTCTGGTGGTATCTCTAAGCGCTCTTGCAAGAACAGTTCAGCGCTACTGGTGGCACGGCCGCGCTTCTGGCCACACAGAGCAGCACTTTCGGTGACACAGAGAAGCGCTATTGGTGGACTTGTTAAGCACTTCTGGTTAAAAATTAGGTTTTGACTTTATTCACAGTGCTTTTGCAGGGTTTTTCTCATTTCAGATCTGTGATTTTGTTTGCACAAGCCGTTGTATTTGTCTTCCGAACCTGATTTTTGATATCTCCTAAGCTGATTTATTTAGGAGTATCCTTAAGTTCTGCTAATCTATTGTGTTGCCCCGTTTTCTGAGTTTTCCAGATTTCACGACCCAGATCTATCAGATATCATTGTCCAAACAGTAGATCCACCGTGAAAAGTCATTTTTGCCTGGTTATTTTGACAAAAACTAATATTTTCTGTATCTGAGACAGCACAGCGCTTTTGGCTACACAGTATCATGCTTTCAGTTACACAGTGACGCGCTCCTGGATATTTTACAGCGCTTTTGTTATTATCGTTGCACACTTTTGGTATTTATCGCAGCGCCTTTGGAATCACAGTACAGCGCTCCTGGTTATTGTTCAACGCTGCTGGTAAAATTCTGTTGCGCTTCTTGTCTGTCTTAAAGCGCTTTTGGTTTACAGTGAATCACTTCTGGTAAGACAGTAACACGCTTTTGGTTCAAGTTGATTTGTTTTTTTGCTAACTTGTGAAAATTTTTGGTGGAACTAACTCACTTGTTACAGCTTCTTATTACTCACACAGAGCCAATAGGTGTTTTCTTAATATGTTCATGCAGGACGAGCATTGAAGACCCTTTTGTTTTATCTCACTAAGTCTTAGAAACACATTGCATGCTTAAAAGGAGTAATTGAACAAATCTTTTTTGCAAATCTAAGTCTTAGGAACATACTGATTTTCTTAAGGGACAATGGACATGTATGGACAAACACCTCAATTTTCTAAAGGACAATGGACATGAATGCCAAACACTTCATTTCATAAGGGACAATTTACAACTACAATCGTGTGTGTGCATAGCTTAGTTGCACCTTATTTTTCTTATAACGGGACAATTGAACCTTTGTGTGACGTGCTTGCTCTTACTTTTCTGTACTTCCTTTAGAAGGGCCTGCTTTTGGATTGCGATTCATCCAAAAGGGACGACCCTAAGCGAAGTTTTCCTTTGAACCGCTATATAAGAGGGATAAGGCGAAAGCCAAGTCCTAACCGACGTCAGCCTTACCTTGTGGTGCCAAACTGAAAAGAGGTGTACTAGCTCTTTGTGGAAATGATTTTCACATTGAGCGAAGTGTTTGAAACTCTTAGTAGGATTGGTTAAAGCTTTTAGTAGCTTGTTGCATTGCTCGTAAGGCGTTGGTCCCTCAAAGTCACTAAGAACCAATTTTAGATAGAGACTACCCGACCTACCTCCGAACATTGCAGTAATCATCAGTGCAAGGGAAATCGATTTAAACCCTTAAGATACTCACCATTGGCTCCCTTGAGAAGAGATAGTACTCCCTTGGACATAAAGCTCTTGTGACCTACTTGAGCTTTCCAAGGGGAGGGTGAGATATCCCTACCTATCGTCTCTCGCAAAGATACTAAATATCCGACACCTTTATGGAATGATATTTTTATCGACGGAGTATTAAGCTGTGAGCTGATCTACTGCAATGAAACCTTGTCTCTAGGGATAAAAAGTGCTTGTTATTGATTGCAACTGTATTAGACTTGTGGAAACATTGGGCTTGTTTGGAGCCTTGAACATACACTATTTGTTGTGTCAGTCCTTGTGCCTTTTTTTGACCACTGTTTGCTGTGTTTTTTCTTGCCAAACCAATCCAATCAGAAACAGAAAAATCTTGCCTTTGAAAAACATCAAACACTACTTCAACGCCCCTGGTATTACAGCGGCTCGCCTTTGGTAATACAGTAGATCACCTTTGGTCAGCAGTAACCCGCCTCTGGCAAAACTCTACTTTAGCACTCTTGGTATAACAGTAGCTCGCTTTTGGTCACTGTAGCTCGCCTTTGGCATAGCAGTAACTCGCTATTGGCAGCTCAGTCCGTCACCTTTGGCCCACAGTAGCATGCTTTTAGTAGCACAGTCCTGCACCTCTGGTCAAATAGTATAGCACCTTTGGTCCAGTACTTTGTACATCAGAGTTTGTCCGTTTCTTCAAAGCATCTCACAGATTCCCAGCATTACATTGTGTCCTAAGTGTATCCCATGGTCACCACTAGGCTACAGCAAACCATGAAGTCTAGGTAAGTTGTCCCTAAGAAGCACAAGTCACCCCCTCGCACACCACAATCAGGTTGTCTCAACATTACTCCCAAGGTGACTCCTAGTACACCCGCGGCAAAACCAATCAGCTCTCCAAACATGCCGCACATAGATGAACCAAGCAATCCTCATGAGGATAGAACCCCTTTGATAAATGCACCGCAGTATACCACAGGTTTGCCTCCGGATTTTGTTCCACAAGGTTACATCGTAGATCAAGCCCCATCTCAAGAAGAGCGACACTTTGAAATAGGTCAATCCTCTCAAGAAGATGGGCAAGATCTTGATGAATTTATACAAGATCCTAGGGCTATAGCTGCCTTTGATAAAATCCTTAGTGAGAACCAGGATCATTTCTTTCGCTTGCTTGCAAAGCAAGGCGCCAAGTTACCTCAAGATTTTGATGTGTCCACTCTCAAGGAGAGCAACAACACCCAAGAAACCATACAAGCGGTGCAAACCATGTCCACGGTGACTACGCCCTTACCTACTCAAGGCTCGCAGTATAGGAATCCCCTTTTCCAAAATCCAATAGAGGAGAGGCCCATATCACCGCTTTTGACTCCTATGGAGATCTATCAAAACCAACAAGAAACTCTCCAACGTCAAGCAGAGTTAGCGAAGCAAGCCACCTTAGCTCGATCGAATGTACAACCACCTCCTAAAGTGTCCACCCCAAGCGCAAGAGGAATCTTGGTTACCCCATCACGCGTAGGTTTCCCACCTAATTACAATCCGGGGAACACTTATGTAGCCATGCAACAAGGGTCTCAACAAATGCCACCTCCTATATCATCACACCTGCATGTCTCTCAACCAATTGGAGTCACGCAGCCCCAACCACAACATTCTTCTACTCTCATCCTCAAGCAACCCCAACCGTCGCAAATCACTTCTACCTATGTTCCTCCACCACAACATTCTTCTACTCTCATCTTCAATCAACCCCCACCGTCGCAAATCACTTCTACCTATGTTCCTCCTCCACAACGTTCATCCACGCTCAACTTCTTTCATACATTGCCTAGCCACTCTCAACATTCCCAACATCAGGTTTCCCAAAGCTATGTGCCACCATCACAACCTAATCAAATGCACTTTAGCTTTCCTCCCCCCAATACGTTTCTTCAACCATCGCAAAGCCAACATTCTTACCTAGCACCACCTCCACCTCTACCTAATCAAGGCCTCCAATTCCAACCCAATCTGAACCAATCATACAATCCATACAATCCCAATCAATCTTACGACCCTTATAATACCACTGCGCATGGCTCACATTATAATCTTCCATATGGGCAACACTAACCACTTTTTGGACAACAGGAGATGTTACCAACCCCTCCCACGACTATGGAACTAAAGATTGCAGAGGTGCAACAATAGCTATCTGATCTTACGTTTGGCCACACCAAAAAGACCTTCTCTTTAGAGGAAGTGTGTCCTTATCCTTTTGATCGGTTATTACCAATGATCCCTTTTCCTCAAAATTTCACTATTCCCAAGTTCGATAAGTACAAAGGAAAAGGTGACCCAAAAGACCATCTTAGGGAATTCTATCTTGCTTGCTTTGAGGTCTCTCACAACGACACATATCTTATGCGTCTCTTTCCTCGCAGTCTTGGAGGTCAAGCAATAGAATGGTTCTCACACTTACCTATGGGTATTAAGTCCTTTAACGAGCTAGCAGAGAAGTTGGCCACCCATTTTTCTTACAACGCAGAGCATGAGATTTCCATGACGGACCTATGCAACAATAAATAGAAAAATGGGGAAACTTTCATTTCTTTCCTCCAACGGTGGAGACAAATGGCTAGTAAATTCCCTTTCAAGATTCCGAAGAAACAACTTGTTAGCATATTTGTGCAGAACCTCAACCAAGAGTTAGGTTTCCATTTGCAAATTCTTAGTGCTACAACCTTCGATGAAATCACATACGAGGGTATCAACATTGAGAAGCCCCTCATTGCTAAGGGTGTGGTCAAAATCTTTAAGGAGACGAAAGATAGCAATTCTCATCAACAATCGAACGATAAACCCAAATATTGGAACAAGAACAAAAATGTGGTCAATGATGGGGTGGTCGATACTAAGCATGTCCAAATGTTGCAAACACCGCTGCAACTCTCCAAACCAAGTCAAGCTCCACCTCAACAACAGTAGCAACAAAGGCAGCCTTATCCCAACCAACAGCAATGACAACAAGAGCGGCCCCAACAAGATTATCCTCCGCGACGTCAATTTACTCCCTTGGGAGTGCCCATCGAATCGGTCTTACAGCAAGCTTTGCAGAAAGGGCTCATCACCTTACCTGATGCTCCTCCTTATGGAGAGCTTGTCTACAAAACTGCACATTACAGAGACAATGAGTATTGTGAGTTCCATAGGAGCAAAGGTCATAGAACTGCATCTTGCATGAAGCTTAAGCACCTCATCCAAAACCTCATCAACGGTAATCAAATCACCTTTGAGAATGAATCACCAGCGCAACACACGAACAAGGATCTCGATATGTACAAGGAACCATTCCCTCATCATGGTCCATCTCCTCCTCAGGATAGGGGTAAAGGTATCAATCACGCGTCCATGTCTTTCGATTCCATTGTAGGTCGTTTTGAAGAGAGTCGAGTGTCTACCCTCACCATCAAAGGCAAATCTACGGATTGTGCTGTTACTACTCGTCGAGGTCATGTCACCATCCATGCACCTACACCTAGGCTTCCAGTTTAGTCAGATTATAATCTTGTCGAACATCTAGGGAGAACACCAGCACAGATCTCTATTTTGGACCTCCTACGGTCATCACCTGCACATAGAGTGGTGCTAGAAAAAGCCCTCCAAGAGTCCTCGGTTCCTAACAACATAGCGGTCGCGGATTTCCAAGCTATAGTGGGTAACATTGCTTCACCCTACAATGTGGTCTTCTCTGAGAAGGACCTCCCATCCCATGATCCTTGTCATAATGATGCCCTTCATATTGAGGTTCTCATCCATAAGCGCAAAATCAAACGTATTCTCATAGATGGTGGTGCTGGTCTCAACATCTGTTCTTTAAAGTTACTAAAGCAATTGGGATACTCTGAGGATCACGTCAACACTGATCATAGTATTACAATCAAGGGGTATGATGATGCAGAACGCCGTTCAGAAGGTGTTATTCACTTGCCTATACAACTGGGCCCTGTCATGCTTGAAACTAGGTGTCAAGTTCTTGATATTGAGTTGCCTTACAACAAAATTCTTGGCTGCCCATGGATCCATGCAATGAAAGCTGTTCCTTCCACGTACCATCGGTCCCTCAAGTTCCCATACAATGGTACAGAGATCACCATCCCAAGAGATCCTAATCCTTTTGAATTTTGCCGTGTCTTGCCAGGAAGCTATAAGAATTGCAACCAAGTGCCTAAAAATGACAAAACCCTTGAATCCCCTCTCTATGTTGACCCTGAAACTCTCACGCAAGCCTCTACAAGTGAGCCTACACCCCTCCCCAAAATCACAGCTTGTGTCCGAGATATAGGCTTTGGCACTTATGATATCTCATAATCTTGTTGTGTAGGGCGGATGCCTTTATCTCCAAAATCTTACAGCAAACCACCCATTGCCAAAGTTACCAAAAAAGCAACTATTCCTCCCCCAGGATTCCTAACCCAATTCCAACATGGGCGGTTACTGGAAGATGAAACCATTGAGGACATCTCTTCTTGGCTCTACAAGGAGAAAGAACCAGTCACGATACCAGTCAAGCAGTATGGCAATGGCTTAAGGATAGTGAAAAATATGGGCTATAAAGGCAAAGGTGGCCTTGGGAAACAGAATCAAGGCACTATGGAGCCCATTGTGATAACAAAGAAGCTAGACAAGAAAGGATTAGGATTTGGTAAGAAGGTACCACGCGCCTTGGACATTGAGTATATCCTCGACGAGGTAGCTGACACTTTTCCCGCCGATACTACGTCTACAGAGGATATCACCGATGACTCTTCCTTCCACATGACCAATCTATTCACAGAATCCTCCATTTTTACACTATCCTCTGTATCCTTAACTTCCACCACCAGCACACAGAATGTCACGCTTGTCTACCCTGAACTTATCGATTGGGACCAACAAGGGGCCCCCGTTATAGATGTGTTTCAGAATGACGAAGCTCTAGCTGAGTTTATGGGACTTCGGGAAGGTATCCCTCTTGGTGATCACAAGGCAGGTTTTGTAATGGAACTAGAGCCCACGGCTTATTTTGGTGAGAATGCCAAATCCTCCAGTCGCAAAAGTGCAAATAAAGAAAGATCGCTAGGTGAAAACCACACTGTGGCACCTCCTGATCATAAAATAGTAAAAATAAAGGACGTATCCAAAGGTGAAAACCCAACTGTGGCACCTGAGGATGGAGGATTTGACCTTCCCTTGCCATCTAATTACCAGGAGAAATCAGCTCTACTAGTGGAAGATTCTACAGAGATCAACCTGGGTACAGAACAGAATCCAAAGACAACATTTCTAGTAGCATCATTATCTGACACAGAGAACAGAAATCTTAACAGCTTCTTCTTGCAACGAACCATCAACTTTGCATGGACCTATGCAGATATGCCAGGGCTAGACCCTAAGTTGGTAGTTCATTATCTCACAGTTGATCCCAAGGTGAAACCAGTCAAACAGAAGTTGAGAAAGATGCACCCACAGATAGCTCTCTTGGTGAAAGTGGAAGTACAAAAACTATTAGATGCAAAGTTCATACGACCTATTGACTATTCAGATTGGGTCTCAAACATTGTACTTGTGTCTAAATCTAATGGGCGCATCTGCATGTGTAATGATTTCAGAGATCTCAATAAGGCATGTCCTAAAGACGACTTTCCACTACCAAACATTGACATTATAGTGGACTTGACAGCAGGTCATGAGATGCTTTCTCTCATGGACGGCTTCTCGGGTTACAATCAGATAAGGATAGCTAAAGAAGACCAACACATAAAACAACCTTTACTTGTCCTTGGGGCAATTATTGTTGGTGTGTCATGTCGTTTGGTCTGAAGAATGCAGGAGCAACCTATCAGAGAGCAATGACAGTGATCTTCCACGATCTCTTTCATCACATCATGGAAGACTATGTTGATGATATATTGGCTAAATCTTCTAGAGTGGATCACATACAGGTCTTAGGACAGATCTTCGATAGGCTTGAAAAATACCAAGTAAGACTCAATCCAAAGAAATGTGTATTCGGCGTAACATCAGGGAAGCTATTGGGATATATTGTATCTCGTAGAGGCATCGAAGTAGATCCAGCAAAAGTAAAGGCTATAGTGGAGATGCCTCCACCCAAGAAACTTAAAGCACTAAGGAGCCTCTAGGGAAGGTTGCAGTCCATCAGGCGTTTCATCTCACAGCTAGCAGATAAATGTCAACCCTTTCAACACTTGCTCTGAAACGATGTTTCATTTCGATGGGACAAGTGTCAGGCAGCGTTTGATCAACTTAAAGAGTATCTAGCTACACCTCCTGTATTGGTTCCACCAGTTACGGACAAACTGTTGATCTTATACATCTCCACTACAAACTCAGCCTTAGGGGCCCTGCTCGCACAGAATGATGACACAGGAAAGGAGCATGCAATTTATTACATCAGTAGAACCTTGGTGGGATACGAGCTCAATTATTCACCAATGGAAAGGGCTTGTTTAGCAGTAGTGTTTGCCTCCCAAAAGTTGCGGCATTACATGCTGAACCAACACACAAATCTGATAGCCAAGATTGATCCCTTGAAATATCTACTAGCAAAAGTAGCTCTCACAGGCAGACTAGCTAAATGGGTCATGATCCTTAGTGAGTTCGACATTGAATACACAGATCGCAAAGCAATTAAAGGGCAAGCCCTCGCGGATCAACTAGCAGAAGCACCTATGAAGGATACACATCCTATGGTAGCAGACTTTCCTGACGAGAATCTATTCACTCTTTCTAACTCCATAATGTGGAAGTTGTACTTTGATGGTTCTTACACACAGCATGGATCAGGAGCTGGCATCTTATTTGTTACACCTCAGAATGACTACATTCCAAAGTCATATCGGCTCGCATTCCCTTGCACCAACAACATAGCCGAGTATGAAGCACTCCTTATAGGTCTCAATACAACAGTACAATGGGATATTACAGAATTACAAGTATATGGAGACTCACAGCTAGTCATTCGCCAAGTCACAGATGAATATCAAACAAAGGATGAAAAGTTGGTCCCCTACAAACAACTAGTGGATGCCTACAAACCACACTTTTCTACCATCACATTTGAGCAAATTCCAAGAGAGCATAACAAAGCTGTGGATTCTATGGCTTCTGTAGGGTCACTGATTGACATGCCTGCAAATACACAGAAATGTGAATTCTTGATCGAGCAATTGTTGATACCAGCCGTCGATGTTCCTGTTACTAAAATCATCTGCGAACTTGTTGGTCCCAATTCCCCATGGTACGAAGATATCTATGAATACCTTAAACACCGAACCTTTCCCCCTGACCTATCATCCACCCAACGCAAAACCTTTATCCGTCGATCCTCTCGTTACATCATTATGGGTGATACACTATATCGCCGGAGTCTCGATGGTATCCTCTTACGATGTCTTAATGCGGAAGAAGCCGAAGCTACCTTACGAGACATACACAAAGGTGTCTGTGGCACACATTCTTCCGGTCCTAATCTTGCTAAGAAGATACTCAGAACAGGTTATTACTGGCCTACAATAGAGCAAGATGCTGCACAGTTTGCTAAGAAGTGTCTACAATGTCAACAGCATGGAGATTTGATTCACGCACCAGCTCATGAGTTACAACCTGTGACAACTCCATGGCCTTTTTCTCAATGGGGTCTTGACCTCGTAGGACAAATCCACCCTTCCTCCTCCAATGGCCACAAGTTTATCATTACAACCACTGAGTACTTCACGAAGTGGGTGGAAGCCATTCCTATGACCTATATCACCAGTAAGAAAATAGCCAAGTTTATTCTAAACTACCTCATATGCCGGTATGGTATTCCCCAAGCCATTGTCACTGATAATGGGAGACCATTCAAGAACCAAGATGTTCATGCCTTATGCATACAATACAATATCCAACATCGCTTCTCAACTCCCTACTATCCGCAGAGTAACGGCCAAGCTGAGGCTTCTAATAAAACCATTCTCAAAATCCTCAAGAAAACAGTCAATGAAGCTGGTCGTGATTGGCACTTGCAACTCAATCCAGCCCTATGGGCCTACCGCACTAGTATCAGAACACCAACTGGTGCCACACCATATGCCTTGGTCTTTGGCTCTGAAGCCATCCTACCTATAGCGGTCGAGATCCCATCCCTCAGAGTATCCATGCAGGATCTGATCAGCAGAGATGAGGATTGTACTTCCAGATTAGCTGAGCTTGAACTACTAGATGAGAGGCGCCTTGCCGCACTAAATCATCTCCATGTCTATCAAAACCGCCTCCGGCGTAATTACAACAAAAAGATCAAAGAAAGACGATTTCAAGTTGGTGATCTTGTACTTAAGGAGAATCAGAAAAATCAAGCAGATCGAGAGAAGAAGGGTAAGTTTGAGCCTAACTGGTTAAGTCCTTTCATTGTGATAGCAACATATGGATCAGGAGCTTATACTTTAGCTACACCTGACAGCATTCCTCTAGATGAGCCACTTAACATTGTCCATCTCAAGAAGTTCTATGCATGATCCTCAGAGTATTCCAAAAAAAAAAAAATCCAAAAAAAAAAAAAAAAATCCGTCCTCTGGTGAAAACCTGACAAACAGGTGCTATGCGTAGAGTCAGCATCCATCATCTATCGAGTCCTGTCCACTCCTTGCCCAGTTCGCAACGCGCTTCATCCATCCATCCATAATAAAACCATTGACTTTGTTTGCATTTCCATCTCCCTACCTAGTATAGCTTGGAAATTTGTCAGTGTCCCTAATCGTCATCCCATGTCTTGATCTGTGTCTACAGTTAACACTGTCTTGTCCTAGGTCAAGTCTTTCTACGTCTTCATCGACGGTCACCCCTACAGTTTCCTCTACCAGAATGGGGGCAACTCTTTCCTTAACTTTGGTCTAGGATTGGTTCCTTGTTCGTGGTTTGCAATGCATTCTTCGATCTCTTCTCATTTCCATAGATAGCCCCCTTTAACGGACACAGAGTTCCTACGATAAGGCTGTTATCTTCTCAACACTTGTTCTACATCATCACATCTACCAGAACTACATATCATCTTTTCAATCTTAAGGTACCTTGATCCCATGGATATGGGTATGTAGGCAGTCTGGAATACGAAGGACGTTTCCAGTACTCAGGTACATAAGATCACCTCTTCTCCGCTCTTTTCCCACATCATCACATCTACCAGAACTACATATTATCATCATTTCAGTCTTAAGGTACCTTGATCCCATGGATATGGGTATGTAGGCAGTCTGGAATACGAAGGAAGTATCCAGTACTCAGGTACATGAGATCCCCTCCTTTCACCTTGACCCATCTCATCACTCTATCCAGAACTACATATTTATCACTTTCATCTTCCATCGTAAGTGTGCCTTGATCCCGTGGATACAGGGTATGTAGGCAGTCTAGAATATGAACGATGTATCCAGTACTCAGGCACACACGATCCATCATTCTCCACCCATCCCAATCCATTAGCATTCCATCCTTCTAGTCTTTCATTTGTCAAAATCCATTCACCTCGACTTGACTAACTCAAGCAACCAGCTAGCACATCCTTTCAAAGAAAAAGTCCTTAACAAACTTGAAGCAAAGAGGCCTACTTCCAGAGTCATCTACTGTCCTGCATACCGATTGCCAACATCAGCTAAGTACCGCTTAACCAAGCCCTAGATCCACAAGCTTGTCTTCTTCAAAGTGTTCCATTGTCGAGACCAACACACGCGTCTCCTGCAACATGTGGCATTTCCCGCAAGTGAGACATTATCTTTTTAGGTAGATAGCCCCCTTTAACGGACACAGAGCTCCTACGATAAGGCTGTTATCTTTCCTATCCAATCTATCCTAAGCAACCTCTTTGGCAAGAGAATATGTTGGCTGTATGTTTACTTTGTAAGTCAGTCAATTTGTGTTATGGTTTATCTTTTGTTCCCTATTCCCATACCTATTCAAAGCTACCTTGATTTATCTATAATCTTGGTATGTTGCGATGCCGTACGGATTGGGGGCATAGTCATTGCTTTCTATGTGCCGTGTTTGAGAAATGATCTTTAGTATCTTTCATAGCATTCTTTTTATCTTGTGTGTGTTACGCCCTAGCATCTTACATATTAATAATTCTTCTTGCATTTAAATGTATTGAAGTTTATTTTATGTTTAAGACTATGGCTTATTCACATGTTCCAACAAGGTCATAGTATGTCTAAGGGATCTAAGTTCAAACCGTTTGCTTGCAAAGTCAACGTACACGCACTCAGATATTACAGCACCTTGGTCTTTTATACCTTGGTGGCAAACTATCCACATGCTATATCAAAAATAAGGATTGCTCTTTATAAACAAATGTGAAACCATTGCAACAAGCTCATCCATTTACACCATCCATTTTTCCATGGCCTTATATAGTTTTCCAGCAAAGATCAATCAACAGTCTTTCTCTTATGTTCTCTCTTATCTCCTTTCTTCTATCTATCATCAACCCAACCTCGCCTATCTCCAACAAATCTTCTAGTCGAGCGTCAACACAGTTCTTCTGTTGCTTCCCTATCTTTCCTCTCGAGGGGGCACCCTACGCCAACTACGCTGGGGCAACTACCTACACTGGGGCATCAAAAAATTGTATTACATCTTCAACAATCGTTTTCTTTGACGCAACGCTACATGCTGCATTGCATCAAAGAGGGGCAAAATGTAGACACCCTAAAATGACCAACTTGTCATGCTACTTGCATTTCATAATCTGTCTAATCACCTACATTTCACATATTAATTAAATAATCTAATTATTTAATTAATTTCACCAAATTCTTCTAAATCACAAAATTGCGACATTAATTAAATAAATTCTCTTTATTTAGTTAATTAAATTAAATTCCTCTATATTCTTCTACAATTAAATAATTTCAATTATTTAATTAGATCATTATCCTCTTTCCAAAAATCATATCCACATTAATTAAATATATCCAATTATTTAATTAATTCAACAAATTCCCTCTTATCTAAAATTAAATAATTCTTAAATTATTTAATTAAATCAAAATCATTCTTCCAAAATCATGCACAACAATTAAATAAATTTATTTATTTAATTTGCTTTCGAATCTTCTAAATTAAATAATTCCAATTATTTAATTACTTCTTCCAAAAATATCTTTTCTGAATTTAAATAAATTAATTATTTATTTAAATTGTTTTTTTCTTCTAAATTTGAGTTATCTCTAATATAACTCAAGCTTTCTTACTCATCAATTAAATATTTCTATATTTAATAAAGCAAAATATCTGTTGTTCTCATGCAAATCCCTTCTTCTTGTTTTGAATCACTTAACTGATCATTACATTCTGTTAATTGCTTTAACTCATTCTTCTATTCTTGATAACTCCTCTCATGCAAAAGCAAGCAAGACACATGTCTTCTTCTCATTCGTTGCACATTCCTCAACTATTCTCCTCCATTGATTCTTCTGAATTATCTGGACTGTTGATCAATCTTCCTTGAAATCTATATAAACCCCCCTCATCTCCTTCATTGAGCCTCTCTCTTCGATCGTATTCTCAGGCATACTTAACAGAGCTTTGAGCATACAAAACGCGTTGATTGAGCACTATAACGATCTTTTGACATTGATCTCTTGAGCACATACTTGCTTGTTGCAGCCATGGCTTTGCAGCTACATTGAGCAATCCACATATCTCCAAAAGGGAACAATACAGGTTTTGGTAAGAGCTTTTATTTGTCTTTGATTTGTGATTTATGGCTTTTACTTAGATTCGTTTCCTTTATGTTATTGGGTTCTTTGGTTTTATTTAGTTTAGATTTAATCCATTTTTCCATATACACAACTAGGTTATCGAAGACTTATTTACTTTTCATCCCGATGTTTATTTCTTGCCGATGGTTATTGTTGCCTTTGTCCCCATAAGATATTCGGTGAGACTCTTGCCAATATATTTCATCGGTATGATATATACCGTCGGGGTAGCTTTGAAAGGACCACCCGATGATTACTAGTCATACCAATCGATGTGACTGCTTGGTTCTCTCACCGTTAAAAGGCCATCGGTATTACTTCTCCTATCGGCAACTCTACAAATCTCTTTCTGATCTTTACTCTCACACCAATAGTCATTTTCATTGATTTCTTATGTATCGGTATAAGCAACACAAAGTCTTGCCGATATATGGAATTTTAATTAATTTTGCATTGCTTAGCCATGGACATCTTGTGGGATATATCAAATTTTTGCTATAGTTTTGGGATGTTTATGATTTTTCTCAAATATAGTGAAGTGAAAATACAGTAAAAAAGTTAAATTTTTACTGTCCCAATAGTGGCTCTATCTGGGATGTATACTCCCTGTGAGTATAACAAGAATTCGGATCTCCTGGGGAAGTAGACCACATGTTTTTACTCATTTGGGGTGATGATTTTATGAAAAAATAGAAAAAAGGTGAGTGACAAATGATGGGGAATGGCAATGATTCCTAAACTACTATGCATGTAATAAAATATTTTTGAGAATTGTTTGAGGGTTGTTCATGCACTGGCAACGCTCAATCCTCCTTGTACATGTTTATGAAAAGAACTGCTTCAAGTATTGCAAGTAATAAGAGTCATCACCTCCTTTGCTAGTGATAACAAAAGGACCTAACCATAGGGCTTCAAACTTTCCATGCTTCCCTTTGTCTTGACACCTTGCATTCCACATTAATACTAGATCATTTATTTCAAACTTTCTATCTTTGGTCTTTTTGTCAAAGAGATATTTTACTTGTGATTGTAGCTTAACATTCTGCCTTTGAGCTATTCTTCTTGTTTCATCAAGTTCTACTAGATGTTCCAACCTCTCCTCCATTGGTTTAGGAATGTTCAAGTCTTCCTGGAGAATAAATTTGTATACTAGTATAAGATTTTCCAATGGTAATCTTGCTTGTGTTCCATATACCAGCTCAAATGAAGATCTCCCAATTGCTCTCTTTACAATAATCCTATCAGCCCACACTGCCATTCTTAATTTTGAATTCCAGGCCTTTTTATTTCTATCCAACATTCTTTTTATGATTTTCAGGAGGCTTTTGTTACTTGATTCTGCTTGTCCATTTGCCTGTGGATGATAGGGGGCAGCATAGGAGATAGTGATGCCATGCATACTGCAAAATCCTTTGAATTCATCTGATCTAACACACATCCCATTATCTGTAATTAATCTCACTGGGGTGCCAAATCTGAATATGATATTTTCCATTAGAAAGTTAATCACAACCTTACTTGTTGCCTATTTAGTTGGGATTGCTTCCACCCATTTTGTAAAGTAATCAGTTGCTACTAAGATCCATCTGTGCCTCCCACTTGATTTCTCTAAAATTTCACCTATGAAATCAATACCCCACTGATAAAATGGAGCCTCAACTTGCATGGGTTTTAAGGGTAGTGCTCCCTAATACTTTAACTTTCCTGAGAATTTTTGGCATGCTTCACACTTCCTAGTGTAATGGTATGAATCATTAGAAACTTGAGGCCAATAGTATCTAGCCCTCAGGATCATGTGGGCTGTAGTCCTTGCTGAGAAATGGCCTCCACACATGCCCTCATGTAACTCCATAATATGTTTTGATTGATATTCATCCAAGCATAATAGTAAAATCCCATCTCTGTTTTTCTAGTAAAGATCCCCATTGATGAGTACATATTTTGAAGCTTGCAATTTGAGTGTCCTCCTTTTGTTATCATCATACCCTTCAGGACACTTCATATGTTTTAAATAATATATTAAATCAGCATACCATGGAGTATGCTCAATACTGGTGCTTGCATCAGCAGTACATATCTAAGAAGCTTCAAGATTACTCTCAGCCATTAATTCGGAAAGACCCTGTCCTCTCACTAGTTTAGTGATCTGGATTTCAATATTGAATTCCTGAATTCTATTGATCCACCTGCATCTTCTACCAGTGACTTCGGTCTGGACCAATACATCCTTGACTATAGCATTAGGTACATATGCTATGATTTTGGCTCCCACCAAGTATGGTCTAAATGTTTTTACTGCTTTTACCAATGCATATGCCTGTTTTTCAACAATGTCATACTTTAACTCTACATTCTGAAGGGACTTGCTGAAAAATGAAATAGGCTGTTCATATCCATCACTGTTTTTCTGCAATAGCACTGCTGCAACTGTATGATAGGAGGCAAATGAAAACAATTGGAATGATTTACTGAAGTCAGGGGACACTAAGATTGGGGCTTTCTTGATTGCCCTCTTAATATAGGCAAATGCTTCTTCTTTTGTTGTCCACTTCACTTCTGATTTCTTCTTCAGCATCTTTGATATAGGGTAAACAATTTCTACAAAATTTGGTATAAATCTCCTGACAAAATTAATTTGACCAAAAAATGATTGTATAGCTTTTACATTTTTTGGAATAGGCACTTGATCAACTGCCTTTACTCTTTCAGGGTCTATTTTTACTCCTTCCTTCGAGACTATATGGCCAAGCAATTTTCCTTCTGTTACTGCAAAATGGCACTTCTTAGGGTTCAATGATATCCCATATTCTAGGGCTTTGATAAATATTTGTTCTAAGTGTGTGCAATGATCCTCAGCCCTTTTGGAATATGCTGTCAAGTCATCCTGATATACTATCATAATCTTATTGATTAACTCAGCAAAAGCCACATCCATTGCTCTTTGGAATGTTGCTCCAGCATTAGTTAATCCAAATGGCATTCTCAAATATACATATGTTCCCCATGGAGTGGTGAATGCAGTTTTAAATTGTTCTGACTCCTTGACTTTTACCTGATTGTAACCCAAGAAGCCATCCATCATTGACAACAATTCACATCCAGTAACCTTTTGTAGTATTGCTTCCATATTGAGGAGAGGATAATTATCCTTGAGAGAAGATTTATTCAAGTTTCTGAAATCCACACACAGTCTAATATCACCATTATTTTTTCTGACAGGTACTAAATTTGAAACCCAAGAGGAATGTCTAATGGGTTTAATTATAGCTCCATCCCTCAACTTTGTAAGTTCTTCTATCATTTTAGGAGCTAATGTAGGATTGATTGGCCTTTGTTTTTGCCTGAATGGTTTAGCATCTAGTTTTAATGGTATCTCATGTTGAAATAGATCCTCTCTATATGCCTTTAAATCATCATATGACCAAGAAAATACATGCCTGAACTTTCTGAGTAAGTTGATGATTCTGCTCCTGATTTTTGGGTCAAGATTTCTTCCAATATACACATTCCTTGGGGCTGCTTGTGTCCCCAAATTGATTTCTTCAAGGTCATTAGGTATCACTGGTGTGTCTTTCTTTTTATATCTGTCATGCCTATCAAATGCCTTTTCTAATGCTATAAGTCCTTTAGGTATCTTATTCATTTTCAACTGGACCATCTCTTGACCAAAAAGGGTTTCCTTCCCATCATGTTCTTCTACAAATGCATTGAAATCAATCTCTTGATTTTCATAATAATCAGCACAATGTAAAAAATTGATTATATCAACATCATTATCAAACACTTGCTAGTTATGTATATTATCTGGGATGGTAGGTCTAGTTTTGAATTCAACCTCTATAATTCCTCCTAATGTGACATCATCCCTCTTCAATGCGATATTTGCTAAAAAAATCTGCCATAATGTTTTTAGACCTATCAACCCAGTTGATTGAAAAGGCATCAAACAATTCAATATTATCCCAAACTGCATTTCTGTACTGTCTTAGCCTTTTTTTTATAGGTATTTTTCTTTTACTTGGGAAATGACTAATTCAGAATCACCATAGACAGCTAACTTTTTTATTTTATGCTTAGTGGCTATGTTCAAACCAATGAGCAAAGCTTCATACTCAGCTACATTATTTGTGCATTCAAATGTCAATAGAAAAGAGTATTTGAAGGTTTTACCTCCTGGTGAAATGAAAACTACTCCAGCCCCATTTCCTATTTTGCTGCATGCACCATCAAAATACATCTTCCACACATCATTTTCTTCTTTCATAGATTTATTGTGTATTAGATTAGTGTTACACAATTCTGGGGTATTTTCTCCAACTTTGAAGACTCCTAAATCTGTATCACAAAAGAAATTTATTTGATGCCGATCCAATCTTTCTATAATATTATCATACCTTGGCTCTCTGCACAGCTTGATTTCTTTGCCTCCCACTAGTATGGTGGCATATGATAAGTCCAACTGAACATTCCCTCCTGCCATTGTAGCCCATTGCCTTGATAGGAGCATTCCATAATACGGTGGGATGTCAACCACAGTAATATCAATGTTGTAAGTTGCTTCAGGGTGTGAGGCAAGCTTTATCTCCACATCCCTCATAATACCAACTACTGGGATAGATCTGTTATCCATTGCATAACACTAGCCAAATGTAGTATCAACCCACATTCCCAATTCTTTCATAATTGCTATAGGCATAATGTTCATGGCAGCACCTGAATCAATCATGCAATTCTTGACTATCCTGTTCTGATTAATAGTGTAGTGTAGAATGGGTCTACCTGTGAGGGATTTTTTGTCAGTGTGTCACCAAGGTATACCTCAGGCATTTGGAATGTTTGTTGATGAACATTGTTTGTTGTATTTTCATGTCCTTTATACTTTTGACTTGGTGTATCAGAAATCAACTTAGCAACTGTGCTCCTATATTTATCTATCTTCATCATCTCTAGGAGTGGAACTGATATTTTTACTTGAGACACTGCATGAGCAATGTCAAAAGAATGGGTCATAGTCTGATCATTTTTTACTGTTTTTGTATTATCCTTTTCTTGATTTTGTAAATTTTCTTTCACTTTACCTTTACCACCCTTTTCTGGTTCTTTAGATGATGATTTTGTATTATTCTTTTTGTTATTCTGATATTTTATAAACACACTCTCAGGAGTTCCTTGTTCAACATTCGTTGTTCTATTCCTTAAGTTGTAAGTGTTTCTGGCTTGAGCTATTGCAGCTACTATAATAGCTTCTCTTTCATCCTCAGTAGGATTTCTCCATTGACCATATGGTTGATTGTTATAACAAATAGGTTGCTCATAACTATCTTCCTGATCTAAGAACACTTCTTATTCTCCCATGTTGATATGATGCCTCTGGTTTCCTACATCATACTCATATCCTTCCTCCTCTAAAGAAGAATAATCTTCAATCACCACACATGGTGTATCCTGCATCATGTTTATGGTGTGGTTGTCTCTATTATAATTGTATAACATTTCCTCTCGTTGTACTGATTTAGCTACCTCACAGTATTCAGGTAAATGTGGTAAATTACACACCAAACACCAAGGTTTATTTTCTACCATATGTGCCATGTTTCTTTTCAGGGGATTAGGAGTATCCTTACCATACTGTTGTTTTCTGCTATTGTCAATGGGTCTCCCATCCTTCCAATTTGTATTGTAGGGCATATCGTGCAACCTAGGCCTTTCATGCCTATGTTGACCCTCTGGTTTAGTTTGTTGAACATTCGGGTTCTGAGGATTTCTATAGTTATCTCTCTTACCATTCCTGCAGCCTTCCTATTGTTTTCAATGGTTAGGGCCACTCTCTGTGCTTTGGTCAGGGTTGCAGGACACCGATTTCTAAGCTCATACCCTGTTTTGGGGTCAAATGCTTTCATATAAATACTCAGTGCTATTGGATCAGATAGCTTGGCTCCATGTGGTACCTTATTATGCAACTTGGAAAATTTTAGGTTGAAATCATAGACTGATTCATTTTGATACTTCTGTATACTTATCAATTCATGTAATGCAAACTCAGGGGCATATTGGTTTCCATACTGCTCCTTAAATTGATTATGGAAATTAGTTATTAAACTGATTGAGGCATCAGGCAGGTTGTTAAACCAATCTCTGGCATCTTCCATGAGGGACATCATGAATAACTTCATTCTAATACCTTCCCAATCCATACCAATATCCTGCACGAAAGCATTGAAACTTCTAATATGATCTTCCGTTGATATTGTATTGTTTCCAGTAAACTTGGGAACCATATTTCTCCAAGTACTATCCATAGGATATGGAGAAAACTGATATCCAGTTAAATCAAATTGACTACATATTTGCAAGGTTTTGAGGTGGAAAGTTCATGGGTGGTGGATTGGGATAGTAATTATATCCACCTGGTGGCTGATGATAGGCATATTGCTGTTGTTGGTTCATGTGAGGATTCATGTAGGGATTTTGCGGTCTATAATATTGTTGGCTAGGGGGTGGGTAAGTATTTGCCATATGTTGAGATGCATTATGTATGGGAGGTGGTCTAGGGTTTCGGGGTATGGTATTTTGATGATTTCTAGATGCATATGAATTTGAAATTCCACCCGCATTTTGCTGTGGAATTTTGGAATTGTTTCCCCTATATGGAGGTACATATTTTGGGGGAACTGTTTCAGCTTTACTTTTCATCTGTTGATTTTTTTGTTGTGACAACTTTTCATTTTCCTGTATCTTGAACCTTTCGAGTTCTTCCCAGAGCCAGAGCACCTCCTGTTGTTTTTCACTCATACTTCCCAGATTCTCTAAATTGTTATTTATTTCTTGATTTTCTAGATTGTCATTCATTCCTTGATTTGAGAATCCATATCCAATCTCTTCTTCCTGATGTAATGACATCTTGAAATCATGTTCAGCTTGGTTTCAATCAATATCCCTCATGACCTGTGCTTCATACTCACATTGTTCTTGAGGATCCAGTTTGTATCTTGCCAAAATATCATTAGTTGCTCCACCGATATTCTCGTTTGAATTATGTAGAGGTGTGAACTTGTTATGAATTGAAATATTTTGCTCTGCATTATTCTCTTGGGTATCCAGATTATTATCTTGCTGAGAATAATTTGAAGTTCCATTTCTTTTAGAAATGTTTCTAAGTGGTGGAGATGACTGCAATTTCTTGCCTTCCATCTTAGATCTCCTACCATCCATTTGATATTAATTTCTTATGTTATAACTGTAACTAGAGTCGCCACCTATTTAGTAAATAGGAAAAGTTTGTGTTTTATCTTTAGGGGTTCTTGTTTCCAGCAGAGTTACCAAATCAAAGTTTCTAAAATGACTCTATAAAAGGAATGATTAGTTTCTAAGGTCTTTTATTTAGGGTCCCTAGCAAAGTCGCCAATTTGTTAGGTCTCAAAAATGCAGGTTGCTGCTCCTAAGAGGATGCCAGGCTCTATGCTTAGATTTGCAACATTTTTTAACTAACTTGACGAAATCAACCTTCAAGGTTTAGTGATTTCCTACACTTCAGGTCCTGCTACACCTAGGTGGGTGAACCTTGGGAATTAAAGCAGACTAAATGTAAATGTATTGACTAATTAAATCTATCCACAATGGCAAAGGGTGTAGGATAGATGAAAAGCTTGCTATCTAATTATATCTAATGTCTAATGAACGGATTGGTAGAAATTGTATAAGTAATATCAAGGTAAAAAGGATTTTAAATGATGAATTTAAATAAGACCAGTGCTTTGTTGGGTAACAGAGTCGAATAAAGGACCAAGACTAGTGGCTTATAATGGGTACTAATTCTAATTGTTTGGCACAACTTTAGTTTATAGCTTGTATAAACGTGCAAGGAAATGACTGACAAACTCTTCTTGATAATCCAACCAATATAATAAGATATCTTATAATTCACTAGAAGGTATTTTAATCCTTACTTGAAGGAACCAATTGAAATGAATAAGCAAGAATAACAGATAATATTATGTTGGAGACAGAATGGCAATCCTAATTATATGGCTCTACTTAGTAATCCAAACTTAATACTTCCAGGCTACTGTGACTGATCAGAAGGATTTTAATTCCTCAAATGGAAACCAATTTACTCAATCACACAGATACAGCGAATGTGTATTGACAAATTAAATATATGCTTGATATATTAATTTGAATAACAAGGAAATATAGAATTGGAGACAACCACAGAATTGAGTAACTATAACAAACAATTGATACCAAGATAGAACCAATGAATCAGAGAACTTCAATCTTCTACTTCAAATAAAACATGCAACATAGTCTTCTTGAAACATTGTAAATTATATAAATGTATATCTATTCTACTGCTGATGCCCTTTAAGCATATCTAATAATTGTTTTTCATTATCAGTAGAGACATCATCCACTGATTCTCTAATTTCTTTTCCTTTACATTTGTACAAAAATGACTTAAATTCTTTTGAGTGAATAAATTTATCATCAGAAATGAAAGAATCATAGGCTATTTGATGTGGATCCTCATCAGCAGACCCCTCCTCATCATGGATTACAACAGGAGGCTGATATTGTAGCATTTTCCTTTTGGACATTTCTACTATTTTGTCCTGTGGCTCTTCTTGCTGCACCTGTCCTTCAATTTCAGAGGATACAACCTCAATCTATACTAGCTGCTTTTTCTTCTCACTTAGATCCCTTTTATACTTTTCTATCACCAACTCCACCTCAGCCTCTTCTAAATTTCTAATAACATCATCATGTGGATAAGGTATGTGCATGTATCCACTGAGATTTTGTCTTCTTCATGTAGAGTCAATAAAACCTTCAGGGTCAAACCCTTTCCTTGCCTCAGCACTCCTCATATTATAATGCATCAACTTATCCATAATGAGATTATAACCCTCTTTTGACACCACAGTAAAATCTCCAAAACATAAAGTGTTGGGCATAAAGGATTGTTTATCATGTGAGCTCAAATGCATTACATTTGAGTAGTGCATCTGCCTAATTATCTCTAAATAAGCAATTCTCTCAGGGACAGTTTTGGGCAATATGAATGGAGTGTCTTCAAAACCATATATTCTGATCATGGTAGCATCTTCAAAACAATACTAGTCACCCCAATTATGAGTGACAGTAGGGGGGCCACCAAAATCTCTTGGCCTGATGAACCTTTTTATCTCCATTGAGATCGAATATTCACAAGGGTGGCTAAAATATATGTACAGTACTTTTACACAGTGTTCTTCAAATTGGGCATAACTAGAATGGGCATATCTACTATCCCATATTCTAGTCCACATTTGTATAAGCAATTTTTCCTCCCTCTTATCTACAGCAACAACTTTAAGTTCACTTGGCTATAACCCTACTTCCTGGCTGAAATACAACACCATGTGCATAAGCAGTGAGTAATGCTCAAAAGAGCATGCTGGGGAACTATTTTTTATTGCAGACAAGCTAGAATCTATTTTATTAGCAATATAGGCAGCATAGTCAAACTGCCTGGCATTATGACATTGAATGTCAGTAGCTATAACCATTAAAGGGATGGTCATGAACTTAGGGACCTCTGAACCAAGGACTTGGCCCACAGAATAATAAGTGTGCTGTATATATGGTTCAAATATAGCTACATGAAAAGGAGGACCATCATTTTCAGTTAGAGGCATCACTTCTCCTTCAATTTTGGGCCTATGAATGGGCAACCTCCATCCATTGTAGGTTGTGTCCATTCTCCAATATTCCTTCTCCAGGTCTTCATAAATAATAGGGACAGTGCACAAATCATCTAGATTAAACACTTCACAAATGGTATTTCTTGATAAATGTACAATTGGCTCCCCCTGTGGGTTGCATATAGCTTTTAGGCTTGGGCTATATTGTTGGACAAGTAGTTGGAGGAGTTCGACATTCAGGAATACATTAGGCACGACCAATTTTCCCAAATTCAAGTACCATGGGTTTGACACGGGAGCATTCATGATCCTTCTATTATAATGGAATCTAAAAAGCTCATATCCTCTGATTGGGGTCCAAATATCTCCCAGGTGTTTACATTTATCTTCTAATTTTTCAACTTTTGCCCTAAGTTGAGTAGATCTTCTGGCCTTGGGAGTTGACCCAGACAATTGATCAATTAAGTCCAGATTGACTTTTCTGTCTTTTATTTTTCTTCAGGGGTTTGATCAATTTTTTGTTTCTTAGATTTACTAGTTTCCCCTTGTGATTTTCTACCTTTTCCCTTTCCCGGAGTATCCATATTCAAATTTTGGCAGAAAATTTAAACACAGGCTATACACAATGGTTCGTATGTAAGTACCTGTTGTTCTGTGGCTATGATTGAAATCCTCTACTTGCGTTTCAAGAATTTCTCTATATTCTCTTTTTAGACAACTCTGTTAATTGTAATTATAATGATCTTAAAAGATTTCATCACCGTCTGCATTTAATTGTCTGATCAATTCAATGTCGTTCATCACTGTGAAATGTCACATCACTATAACTCCTGTCATCGGCATGATTTTCAAAATGTCTGGGTGACCTTAATATCTCCTCATGGCGTGAACAATCAATCGGCATGACCCCTCAATTGTATTCCCGATTCTATGTTGAGTTATATCTTAAGTGGGTGCGACCATCGGTATGACTTCTTTCATCGCCGTGTGTTTTAGATTTCCCTCTGATATAGTGAGTCCTACCGATATGACTATCGGTGAGGGTCTCACCAACATGTGTCACAACAATTTGTTATCGGGGAGATCAATACCATCAGGATAATATATTTATGTTTCCCCGAGCTTCATCATCTTCCTGATAATCTTCTATACTCTAGATCGAATGACTATCTCAATATCTCACCGATATGGTTAAAACTTCTTATCAATGGGTGTGACTTTATTTCCATCAAAGTGAGATATACCATTGAGGTAATTCTTTTCAGATCACCTGATCACAATTATCTCCCCGATGGCCACTTTGCATTCCTTATCGGAGAGAATCTATCAAAGTGTCACCGACACCCTTTCATCGCTGTGACTTGTGAGTCAACAAGACGTTATTACTTCATTCTGATATGTTAAGTTACGCCGATGGATATGTGTGTCGGTGTGACTCACACCGAAAGTGCCTTCTATTATTTCGCCAAGAGATTGGATTATCAGAGACTTATTTACTTTTCATCCTGATGTTTATTTCTTGCTGATGGTTATTGTTGCCTTTATCCCTGTAAGATATTCGGTGAGACTCTTGCCGATATATTTCATCGGTATGATATATACCGTCGAGGTAGCTTTTAAAGGACCACCCGATGATTACTAGTCATACCGATCGGTGTGACTGCTTGGTTCTCTCACCGATAAAAGGCCATCGGTATTACTTCTCCTATCGGCAACTCTTACAAATCTCTTTCCGATCTTTACTCTCATGCCGATAGTCATTTTCATTGATTTCTTATGTATCGGTATAAGCAACACAAAGTCTTGCCGATATATGGAATTTTAATTAATTTTGCATTGCTTAGCCATGGACATCTTGTGGGATATATCAAATTTTTGCTATAGTTTTGGGATGTTTTATGATTTTGCTCAAATATGGTGAAGTGAAAATACAGTAAAAAAGTTAAATTTTACTGTCCCAACAGGATAAATGATTAGGATAATATGGTTTAGGATAATGGATTCGATTATATGTGGAAGAGAGTTGGGATTATGTGGATAAGGGATTTGGATTAAGATGATGAGGGAGTGATTAGGATTTGAATTAGGATGAAGATGGAGAGTTAGATTAGGAAATTGGATTATGATGTGGACTAGGAGGAAAATGGATGAAAGATTTAGCTGAATAATGGGATTATGATTAGGGGGTGTATACACCTAAAATTGACATAACTCTGCTTAAATAAATATTTTAAAAATTTATTTCATCCTTTGTATGCTTCTATCAATAAATAAATAAACTTATTTATTTATGTGGTTCACTTCCTCCCATTTAATTAAATAAACACATTTATTTAATTAATTAAAATCACTTACACCAACTTCATTCTTCTAAAATAATTAAATAAATTTAATTATTTAATTAAAATCTCTTTTTCTTCCAAATTTAAATAAAATGCAAATTTTATTTAAATAAAATCAAAAATCCTCACAAAAATAAAATATATTTTTATATTTTATTTATTCCTCTCAATTATCTGTAAAATAATTAAATAAATTCATTTATTTAATTATGCTTTCTATCTCTTCGAAAAATCATTCTTATCTTCCAAAAATAACCTCCCTCATCACACAAAAGCAAAACTCTGAGTTACAAAAGCAAATCTTCTCTTAAATTAGAAAAATAAATTCTAATTTAAGAAAATCAAATCTTATCCTCATCAAGAGAGGAGTTAACTCAACTAAGCTGCTTTTGGAATGACATGTGTGCTTCTTCTATTGGATGCACGTTCCTCAACAATCCTCCTCCATTGATTCCTTCTTTTCTTCTCAACCATTGATCTTCCCTCACTCTCTTCTATAAATACAACCTTCTTCTCTCCATTTCATATCTGGATTTTGTGTAAACTTATGCTACAGAGATACCGGTGTGCCTTTGGCACCCCTACTCCCATTTGAGCATCCTCATTCATAATCCATTTCTGTATTTGAAGCTCATCTTCAAATACATAAGTATCACAGCCATTCTCCCTTTGTCATCTTCAACAAGCAAGCAAGCAAAAAGCTTCTGAGGGCTTCACAATCAAGATCAAAGAAAGATAGGTGAACTACAGAAGGCAAAAGGTAAAGGTGCAAGGTATCATTTGTTATTTATTTGTTAATCTCCTTTTATCTTCATATTCTCTAGATGTTTGTGTTTTATTATTCATTGATTTGATTAACCTGTTTTCCCCCTCACATTTTGGCACCCACCGTGGGGCCATTGCCCCTCTACTAATCAAAAAAATTTGAGCTTTCTTGTAGACAGGTCCATACAGGTGACGAACAAGTGACGAACAGGTCTCTGACAGAGAGTTTTTGCGCATTCAACTTCTGAAATGGCACATACACCTCCTGAGGCTGCACATTTGATTTGTTGGCACATCTAACCTCTGCAGTTGCACATCTGACCTCCGTAGTTGTGCATCCAACCTCCAAAGTTTCGCATCCAACCCTGGAGTCGGCACCTGATTTCAACTTGTGCGTACACTCTGTCTAATTGCACATCTATCCAAGTTGTGCATTTACCCTATATTTTTGCGCATCTATTCTGTCAAATGGCGCATCTGTTTTTATTGTGCATATACCTCGTGATCTTGCGCATCTACTTTCTATTCTTGCGCTTCTATACAAAGACGCATACACTCCCTGTTTCTGCGCATTTAGGTAGCAGTGTTACACATCTGTCTTATACTTTTTTGTTGTACAGTTTCTGATTTTTGCATGTTGAGCTAACGTCAGTTTTGCAAGGGTAGTTGCTGGATTAGGTCATTTAGATGATTTGCCAAGTTCATTTAGACTAACTAGGGGTGAAAGTAACAAGTTCATTTCATAACAAACTTCACATAGTTTTCTAACTAGGAAGGAAGTAACTGAACCTTATTGCTATCGGTGCATTGTTGATTTATTTTCTAGTTTAACCACTGCTATCTTTACAAACGGGAAATGAACAATGCTATGTCCTAATCACTTTCAAAGTTAACAAACGGGAATGAACAATGCTATGATCTAAACACTTCCAAGTTAACAATCGTGTGAGTGCACAAGTAGATTAACTCATTTAGTTTTTCTATTTTTAACTAGGTTGGATAAACAAGTGTTCTATGTGCTTGCGAATGACAATAGGCTTATGCTCTCCCCTTAATTGGGTGATCAAAGTGTCAGACTTGTCATTCTTTTTGTCAAACCTTTTGGGGGGCCTGCGCTTGGATGCATGCTTGTCCAAGTGGGAATGACCCTGAGTGGTAACAGGCTAAAGCCAAGCCCTACCAAGCCACTTAAAATAAATTGTGCTTGGAGTGAAAACCTCAAGCAACAAGTGCTGCTGTGTTACACCGATGACCAACCTCCCCCAAAACCCTCATAGGCATAACCCTTTGAAGCTAGGAGACTCCATAACGAAGAGTAGCACCGCCGCATGTGTAACCACCCGAATGGTTGCCCTAACTAAGAACCAATTGTGTAGCATGCCAAAAACCCCTATTCATTGATGTAAAGGGTGAAGCTCTTGAAGTGGCCTCAATTCAAGTGACTCTTAGTAGAGGTAGCAGGGACAATCCTAAGGTTCGGTGTGGGGATGAGCCTAAGGAAACCCGAATCTGGTATGCATGAGAAGTGAGTGCCATGGAGGGGAGCCGGTGCTACCAGATTCTGGAGCTACACACTTTGAGTGGCACAGCTAGAGGATTCAACGAATATTGTCTCATCCAGCCTAGGTTGTACTTGTTTTGAGTCAAAATAGTCCAAAAAACACAAAAAAAAAATAAAAAGATAAAAATCATGGAAAACTTCTATGTGTTTGCTGTGCTTTTGCCATAATTGAACATCAACATCATCATAAACACCAAGTTTTTCAAACCAAAAATAGCAAAAAATCCTAAAAACGATCCAAAATTTCCAAAATTAAGAGAAAACAAGCAAAAAAGACAGAATTGCGCATTTGCCTTGACTTATTGCGCATCTGCTTCGACTTATTGCACATTTGATTAGGCGGCGCATTTAAACAAACACAGAATTGCGCATTCACTCTGACTTATTGCGCATTTGAACCAGAAAACAAAAAAACATATCTTCCAAGAGCAAAACTGTCAAAAAAATTTCAAAAACCATCTTCAAAAACCTATTTCAGTTTTTCAAAATCTGATTGAGACCTTGCAATTCAACCATTTCTCCTTCTTTTCAGCACCATAGCTGCTTGTTCATCCAAAATCTCGCCAATTTTTTTCCAAATCTCCAACAAGGTCATAGCCAAAGTATTCTTGATCAAAATCAAATCTCAAGCAAAAAAACCTAGTGAGACTCCAATATCAAGGGTTACTTATCCTTTCGAAACTCCACTAGGGGGTTGTGCAAAGCTAGTCAACATCAAGTAACGGATTCCTAACATCCTAGCTTTTGACTATCGCTTTTGTATATCCCACTTTGTTTGACACCACCTAGATCTAAGAAGAACCTTGCTAAAACCTTGTTTCATCCTAGCACCTTGCTCAAAATCTCATTTCACCCCATCTCTTTACTACCTTGCATGGTCTTAACTAGATTACAAAAACAAAAATAGTTAGAAATGGCAGAGAAAAGTGTCCTCAATGGTCACGAAAGTGACGAAGAACATTCCATGGACAAGATCCTCCATACACAGCGTGACCCAAAATTTCAATGCCTATTAGAAGGGGTGCTTGCCCAAGACCCAACAAAATTCTTTTTACATCTAGCAAGTCTAGGAGTCAAACTCCCTAAGGACTATGATGTAGAGGCTCTCAAAGAAACCGACGAAGAGAGAATCCTTGAAGGAAGTAGACATGATGAAATACCCACGGATAAGAGCAAAGCAACAATTGACTCCTTGGATGCCCTAAGCCTAATGAACCAAAAAGTCAAAGCTCTCCAACAACAATTTTTAGACATGAAAACGGGAGCATCGACTAAACACTACACCTTAGAGGATATTTCACCATATCCTTTTGATAGGGCCTTGGTCATGATACCTTTCCCCTCAAAATTTGAGGTGCCTAAGTTTGACAAATATCGAGGAAAGGGTGACCCAAGGGATCACATCAGAGAATTCAATGCTGCTTGTCTCGAGGTCACACATAACGACACCTACCTTATGCGACTCTTCCCATGAAGCTTAGGTGGGCAAGCCATGGAATGGTTCTCTAGACTACCACCTGGTATTAAAAATTTCAATGAGCTTATAGACAAATTTGTTACCGATTTCTCCTACAATATTGAGCACAACATCTCAATATTGGATCTTTGTAACACAAAACAAAAAGTTGGAGAATCTTTCGCTGCCTTCTTACAGAGATGGAGACAACTAGCAAGCAAGTGCCCACACCAAATGCCAGAGAAACAGATGCTAGAAATGTTTGTCCACAATCTGCAAATGGACCTAAGCTACCAAATCCAAATCCAATGTCCTACTTCTTTTAGCAAGGTCATTGAGATGGGCCTCATCATAGAAAAAGCCCTAATCGTGAAAGGTCAAATCAAGCTCTACAAAGATACTTCTAGTACCAACACCAACAATGACAAACCTAGATTCTAGACGAAAAACAAAAACATCGTAAATGACGGGGTAGTAGATGCCAAAAATGCGGCACCTAAGCAACCAATTTTCAATCTATCAACACCTCAAAATAACCCCCTGCAAGACAAACCAAGAAATACTGAATCTAGGTTCACCAACTTTCGGCCTAGGAGAAAGTTCACACCTTTGGATGAGTCACTAGAAACTACCCTAAGGAAGCTAATCGCCAACAATCTCATAACGCTTCCCTCAACATGAGAGTATGAACCAAAGGTCAAACCCCACTGGTGGAATGACAATGACTTCTGTGAATACCACCAAAACAGGGGGCACAAGACAAATGATTGTATTGCACTCAAGCATATAATCCAAGACTTAATAGAGAAAAACAAAATCTCTGTCAATGGACAATCACACGGACATACCTCCAACAGCGATCATCAGGCATTCAAGGATCCTCTTCCTAACTACGAGCAGGGAGGACCTTCCAATAGAAATAACAATGGCTCTAACAAAGCAAACTACACAAATGTCGGCTTCGACTATGTTGTTAACCATATCTCAGAAGGTGAATCACACATCAATGTGATCACTATCAACAAGGATCTGGATTGCAATGTTACTACCCGTAGTAATAGGGTCACCCTTAGAGGAGCTTCCGCTCCTCCGTCTAGTCAATACAGTATCATGGATCAACTCCACAAAACACCTGCACACATCTCCATGTTGGAACTTCTGCGTCTGTCTCCTTCTCATAGGTCTATACTTGACAAAGCCTTAGCAAAAGCCTCCGTTCCCACGAACCTAGCTGAAGAGCAATTCCAAACTATGGTCGGTCACATCACCTCACCGCACTCCCTATCATTCACTGAGAAGGATGATATGTCTATCACTCAACCCCATAATGCCTCCCTTCACATTGAAGCTTTCATACACGAGCACAAGATCAAAAGAGTCCTAATCGATGGAGGGCCTAGTTTGAATATCTGCACATTGAAGCTAATCCTTACATTGGGGTTTTCAGAGAAGGCTATAGATCTGAAAAGAAAAATCACCATAAAAGACTATGATGAGGAAGAAAGAACGTCTAAAGGAATTGTTACCCTACCAATCAGGGCCCCGTAGTGAAAGATGTAGCTTGTTAAGTCCTTGACATGGAGCTAGCATACAACATTCTTCTTAGGCGACCATGGATCCACGCTTTGAAAGCAGTACCTTCTACATACCATCAATGTATCAAGTTCCCACATGAAGGACAAGAGATCACCATCCAAGGTGATCCTAACCCCTATCAATACTGCAACTCCATTCAACCCAAACCAAAAGTGGTGATCCCCAATAATCATGCCTCTGCTTCTTCCTCCTCTCATGTTGACCCAACTACACTTGCTTCTTCTTTAGGGGCATCTCAACCTAAACTCCAACTCAAAGATAAAGGCTTGGGTGAGTACACGATATCTCAGTCCCTCTGCTTGGCACAACTGCCTCTATCTCCTCGATCCTATGGGAGACCTATCTTAAAAACCCCCACAACAAAGAATCCAACCAAAGGACCATTTGTAAAATGGGGAAGCCTAGAAGATGAAAGTGATGAAAAAGATATCCTATAGTGGCTATACAAGGATGAAGCTAGCTCCTCAACGCAACATGACCATCCCACTCTACCAACAAAACAGTACGGTCAAGGCTTTCAAATACTACAGAGAATGGGGTATGAAGGACACGGTCCACTTGGTTCAAGAAAGGATGGCATCACTGAACCCATCCAACCTCATACCTTAACAGCCCAAGACACTACAAGGCTAGGCTACACTGGAGCACCAAGAAACAACAGAACCAACAAGAACAAAGGCAAACAACCAGAAACCTCTACTAGTAATCTGGTTGAACAAATTCAGTGAATGCAACTGGGTAGCAAAACTGATTCTAACGAGTATGAATGGGATAGCCTCTCTGAGATGTCTTGTGATGAAAAGGATATTGACGTTGTCCATGAGTATGACCCAACCCATGCCAACGAGGGACAAGGTCCAAGGGCTAGGCCATTAGAGTCTGACCCGCATAGCAACAATAGTGAAAATCATGAGGAAGGAATGTTTCCCCCTTGACGGACCCACTAATAGAGAGTACCATCGCAGACTTTGTCTGCTCCTTTAATAACTCTGTCCTAACCATCAATGCCATTGAACCAGACCAACCTAATGATCTCTTACCGTTAGTACACCCTGAACTTATCGACTGGGACCTAGAAGATACCACCCCTGAACTAGACACCTTCAAAAACGATGACGCAATCATCGATTACCTTGAGCTTAGAGATCACATACCTGCAGGCAACCACAGAGCTAGTTATGCTATTGAACTCAACGAGAAGGCCTATTTTGGAGAGAGAGCCAAGCCTTTCAGTCACAAAAACATCAAAATAAAAGAATGATCTAATGGTGAAAACCACTCCGCGGCAGTGTTAGATCATCAAAATAGTAAAAATAAAGACGTATCCAATGGTGAAAACCTCTCTGAGGTGCCAAAGGATGGAAGGTTTGACCCTCTCCCCAATCTTACACATCAGGAGAGATCATCAATCTTGATAGAACCGGCAGAAGCAATCAATGTCAACACGGGTGATAATCCCAGAATGGTCCACATGGCAAAGGCTCTAACAGAACATGAAAAACTAGCATTTGCAGATTTCTTCAAAAGAAAACAGATCAACTTTGCATGGAAATACACTGACATGCCATAGCTAGATCCAAATCTTATCATGCATCATTTATCTCTAGCTCTGGGTGCTAAACTAGTCAAACAAAAACTTAGAAAGATGCATCTGCATGTGGCCCTCATGGTGAAAGAAGAGCTAAAGAAACTCTTAGATGTCAGATTTATCAGGCCTATAGACTATCCTGAATGGGTTTCGAATATAGTACCAGTGGCTAAACTAGATGGCAGGGTCAGAATATGCAATGATTTCAGAGACTTGAACAAGGCTTGTCCCAAAGATGACTTCCCCCTGCCCAACATAGACATGATTGTCGATCTCACGGCAGGACACACTATGCTGTCACTCATGGACGGTTTCTCAGGATATAACCAAATAAAGATTGCACCCGAGGACCAACACAAAACTGCCTTCACATGTCCTTGGGGCACTTACTACTGGTGTGTTATACCGTTTGCTCTGAAAAATGCTGGGGCAACATATCAGAGAGCCATGACTATGATCTTCCACGATATGATGCATACTATAATGGAAGACTACGTCGATGACATTCTAGCAAAGTCTCTCACAAGAGAAGGGCATCTAGCAGTACTAGACAAGATCTTTAACAGACTAAAATAGTTCAATGTGTGACTTAATCCCAAAAAGTGTGTGTTTGGGGTTACATCAGGAAAATTACTGGGATACATAGTGTCTGCAAATGGTATTGAAGTTGATCTCGCTAAGGTGAAGGCCATAATGGAGATGCCACCTCCTAAAAATCTGACCCAATTAAGATCCCTACAAGGCAAACTACAGTCTATTAGACGGTTCATTTCCCAACTGGCAGACAAGTGCCACCCATTCTATCATCTGCTACAAAAAAATGTACCCTTCAAATGGAACGAGTCATGTGAGCAGGCATTTCAACAGCTAAAGGAATACCTAATGAAGCCACCAGTATTAATGCCACCAATTCAAGGCAAGCCTCTATTATTGTATATCTCAGCTACACCAACAACTCTAGGAGCTCTCCTTGCTCAACAGAACTATGATGGAAAAGAACAGGCTATCTACTACATTAGTCGAACACTCGTCGGATACGAATTGCAATACACACCAATAGAAAGAGCATGTATAGCTGTTGTATTTGCCTCACAAAAATGGAGACATTACATGCTGTCACACTCTATTAAACTGGTGGCAAAGATTGATCCACTGAAATACTTACTCAACAAGGCTTCCTTAACAGGTAGATTATCCAAGTGGGTCATGCTTCTCAGTGAGTTCGACATCGAATATGTGGATAGAAAAGCGATAAAAGGACAAGTGCTTGCAGATCAACTAGCAGATGCACCTTTAATGGATGACAAACCCCTGAGTTTTGAATTTCCAGATGAATCTATCTTCCATGTCAACATAGCAAACTGGAAAATGTACTTTGATGGCTCCTACACTCAACATGGATCAAGGGCAGGTATCTTATTAATCACACCTAATGGCGACACTATTCCAAAGTCATACAGATTAATGTTCCCTTGCACTAACAACGTAGCAGAATATGAGGCTCTAGTCATCGGTATCAAGCTAGCAGTTGAGTGGAACATCAAGGAACTTCAAGTCTATGGTGACTCACAACTGGTCATCAACCAAGTAAATGACGACTACCAAACGAAGGATGAGAAACTGATTCCTTACAAACGAATGGTAGATGACTTCAAGGAATATTTCATCAAGATATCATTCGAACAGATACCAAGGATCGAGAATAAAGCTGCAAACGCAATGGCCATGATCGCATCTCTCCTCGACATTCCAGGCAATCAAACATGATATGAGTTCTTAGTAGAGCCAGTCTCCTGTCCTGCTTATGACACTCCAGATTCCCATATCATATGCCACATCGTAGGAACTGATTCCCCTCTCTATGGTAAAATATTTGCCTATCTAAAAGAGAATACCCTCCCACCTGACCTCTCCCATAACCAGAAAAGAACCTTCATCCGACAGGCATCCCGGTATGCCATTATCGCTAACACCTTGTATCGCTGAGGTCTTGATGGTACTCTCCTTAGGTGTCTAGATAGAGAGGAATATCAAAATTCTCTAAGCGAAATACACGACGGGATATGCAGGACCCACTCTAGTGGCCCTACTCTAGCCAAGAAACTCATACGCATGGGATACTACTGGCCAACAATGGAACAAGACTCCTATCAGTTTGTAAAGAAATGCAAAAAGTGCCAAATCCATGGGAACCTGATACACGCACTAGCGCAAGAGCTACAACCATTGACAACTCCTTGGCCTTTCTGTCAGTGGGGACTCAACTTAGTGGGCAAGATCCACCCTCCTTCCTCAAGTGGTCATAAATTCATCATCACTGCCATAGAGTACTTCACGAAGTGGATTGAAGCCGTGCCTTTAGCCAACATCACAGGCAAACAAATTGCCTCATTTATCCTAAACTATATCATGTGTCATTATGGTGTCCCTTCATCCATTATCACGGATAATGGATGACCCTTCAAAAACCAAGATGTCAGGGAACTATGCGACAAATTCCATATCCAGCACTGCTTTTCAACCCCCTACTACCCACAAGGTAATGGCCAAGCTGAGGCATCAAATAAAACCATCCTAAAAATCCTAAAGAAGACTATCAATGATGCTGGCTGTGACTGGCATATCCAACTGAATCCCGTGTTGTGGGCCTACCGCACAAACATATGCACACCCACAAGTGCAACACCATACTCCCTAGTCTATGGAGCTGAAGCTATCTTGCCCATTGAAGTCGAGATCCCATCCTTGCGAGTCTCATTAAAAGGCCTCATATTAGATGAAGAGTACAGAGTAACCAGACTCCAAGAATTAGAGATGCTCAAAGAGAGAAGGGAACAGGCCTTTAACCACTTGAAAGCATATCAACAACGCATGTCTAGAAGCTACAATCACAAAGTAAAACCCCAGATATTCCAAATCGGTGACCTAGTCCTAAGAGAAAATCCCAGAAATCAGCAAGACAGAGAAAAGAAAGGAAAGTTTGAACCTAACTGGCTGGGTCCCTATGTTGTCATCACAACTTATGGATCGGGGGCATATCAATTGGCTATGACTGAAGGTGAACTATTCGATGACCCTATCAATAGCATGCACCTTTGCAAGTTCTATACCTGAAAACCCCAATGTAAGGGAGACCTAAAAAAATCCAAAAAAAATAAAAAAAGTGATAAAAAATAGAACAAAAAAATCAGAAAAGTGAGAAAATAACCAAAAAAAAATTGTCCTACGGTGAAACCCTGGCAAACAGGTGCCTAGGATAGGTACCATGGTGAAAACCTGGCAAACAGGCGTCATGTGTAGTTTTGGCTTCTCGTGCAAATAAAAGCAAGTGGTGAAAACCTGGTAAACAGGCGCTATCTGTGACAAACCACTTCCTCCATCTGTTCTGACTACATGTCTCTTATGTCCTTCATATCATTCGGCTTGACCCAGTCCTTTGAACCATTGTCGAACTACGTCGTCTCTAAGTTATCACGTAGGCAAGGCCATTCTCAATGCGCCCCCGAGGCTCCTCTCCACTCCACTGTCCCATCCATCCCATATCTAGTCCTTCCATCAATCTGAGTTCGTGCGATTTCTGCACCACTTTTCCATCGCCTAGGTCTTAGGTCCACTAGGGTTTACCCTGAACTACGTTGCCTCTACGTCGTCACGTAGGCAAGACCATTTAGCAATGAGCCCTCAAGGCACTAGGTCAGTCCCTTAAGGTCCGTCTCTCCATGTCTGTCTGTCGTCTCACTCATAATAAGTTGATCCTCATCTAAACTGGGGGAACCTCCTCAACCTAGTTACGGATTTGGATTCTTGAATGCCACTGTCCTAAGAGGATACCAATAAGGATTGTGATACCTTTCACTAGACAAGCAAGAGCAACAAAGCAAGCTACCCAAAAACAAAGATCTTGAAGCAAAACATTAGCCTATCCTAAACGAAGCGCAGCACCATATCAAAGCACTCAAAATGATTCTGTATCAATTATGGCAAAAGGCACATCTAATGCAAAGAAGTTTTGTCCACAGGTTAATTTACAAGGTCTTGAATTTTTGTCATTATGTCTTCCTATGCTACTCAAGGATGCCACAAGCTAGAGATGCTATGATGGAGGCATAATTTTTCTTTGTCTACTGCTTGTGGATTAAACTTTAGTAATGTGACGACTTATGTCTAATGACGTGATCAGCAAAAGATCATCGAGGACTCCGAGGTCTACACATGAAACGGGGCAATCCTTGTCTGTTAAAATGCAAGAAGTACTCAGGTCATCTAGATTCAAGTTTGACTAGATGCTTGTATCAACTTGCTATATCAAAATCCAGGTAAGCGATACTCAAGTCATCTCGGTCTAATTAAACCTAGATGCTTGTATTTTCTTACCACATTTCAAAAAGCGAAAAAATACCAAAAAGTGCCCAATGATAAAAGTAAAAAGCCTTGCAAAGATGACAAATCCACATCTATATCCATCTCATATCCCGCACATCCATATCATCCATGCCATAAATCAATCCTACAGTATATCAAATGAAAGTCAGTATTTCTTCATCTGTTCTTCCTTCTATGTCATCAGTTGTGTCGATTGAGTACATTTGGACATCTCAAAAACATAGCATAGATTGCATATCACATCCAATACGATAGTTATTTACATGATTAAATCATCTGCATACATAAGTGCATTAGATTAATTTCCATACATTTTTTTAGGTCATCCACATACATGTGCATCCATATATCATATCCAAAGAAAATCAAAAACATAGGTCACATACATATAGAACTGCATAAATCATATCCATCCACATTAGCATTTGCATAAATCAAAATCATTCATTTAGTATGCATCACATATAACACATCACAAGATAAGCTGCACTCATAGCATATAAACATCAAAGCATCACATATATAGCCCATGCATATATATCTGGAAATAACAACATCATCACATAAACATCAAACACATGTCCAAATGTACAATATATCACAATCTTTATCCAATCTTAGAGTCATGTCATAAATGTATACAACAAATGGTGATACATGTCTCAGAATAAAAGTACATATATCGGCTATCTCAGCCCTCTATCGCAAATGTGCTATGATACAATCAAAAATGGTACAAGTATCCGGGTCTGACTAACTCTGCTGCCGTGGAATACTGCTCCCTGCACTGGCCTCTCTTCTGCCTCCCCCTGACTGCTGAGGACCCCTCACTGAGCCTATGGACTGAGAACCACCTGCCCGCTGGAATGCCTCTAACTGGCTCCTAAAGCTAGGGGCACGATGCTCCACTGACACAGCTTCGTGATATAAACCTCTATAGTACTGAGCCTGTGCCTAAGCTCTAGTAAGCTCACCCTGCACCTGGACCACCTGTGCCTGTGCCTACTGCACCTGTGAAACCAAAAAGCTGGAGGTTCCATTTGTGCCCATGGCCATCACAGCTGCATCTCTCTAACCTCATAGCCCGCATGCTAGCTAAGGCTGCATCTCTCTCCCTCATCAGCTCTGATATCTGAGTCGCATCTGACTCTCTTCGTGACTTCGCAGCTCTCAGATGAGCCCTCAACTACCTAATCTGGCTTTGCAATGAGACCATAACCTGCTGATGCACATCAGGCTATGGAACTTGCTCTACTTGTGCCACCTGCTGCGCTGGCACCTGTCCCTATATTGGTTGTGCCACCTGCTGCGGCGGCGGCATCTGTCTCTGTGCTACCTCTGGCTGAACTGGCCCCTAGACCTGTGCCTGCCCAACTACCTACTGGCCTGCAAGCCCCTCTCTGACCCTCTACCTCTGTCTCAGTCTCCCATCATCTCCCTAATCTCTCCTCCTCCTCCTCTGTCCTCTCCTCCTACCCGCTACACCCTCCTCATCTGCATCCTCCTCGTCAATACGAGGAGCCAACTCTCCTAGTCCTGAGTACCTTAGGGAATAGGTGTACCGTGAACCACTCCTCATAGTCTGGCGTCATGCCAGCATCTACTATGTCTCTCCTCATCAGCCAGGCTACATAGGGAATCTGCTGAAAATCAGCCAATGCCTCCTCGTAAGATGCCACAGGACCCCACCTATACCTCTCTGCGTGAGTCCTGGCAAAGCATGCCTCACCCTGTGGTCTACCCTGTACACGGCCAAACTGTCTCTGAACTTGGCTGACAATCTGTCGCTCCAAAATATAACGAGTCTTGCCAATAAGCCATCTCGTCTGGAAGTAATAAGGCAGCTCATCTGCCTCATCGTCGCATACCTCACAGTCAATGTATGGCTGCCAGACAACTGCATCTATGCCATCAAAAGCATGCCTCCAGTACTCCAACTTCCCCAACCTGTGCTGGGAAATCACACCTGCATAGCCATAACTGTAAGGCTCACCCCTCTACCTGTGAAAAATGCATATCAGCCGTGTGATAGCAATGTGCTCCCACAACCAAAACTGCAACAATGACGTACCCGCAGATAAACTGGCCCCTCTGTGATAGACCACCTGGTGCATGTCTCTGTATAAGTGTGCAAGCACACACACCCCCATGCATACCAGGTCCCGTCTGTAATCATACTCTCTAGCACCCTCCCCTAGCCGATCGGGAAGCCATGCGCTCTCCTATCGGGGCATATCACGCCACTGATCAGTCCAACCACTATGCTCGGGAAGTAGTCATAATAGTCATGCATATCCTGCCACGAAATCTCCTCCCCCAACAACTCTGGGTCATCAAAAACACGTCTGTACTCCTCTAAGCTGTCATCCCGCTGCGACTCGTACTCAACTAGCTCTCCCCGAATTGGGAGGTGCAAAATCTAGTACACATCCTCAAGAGTCACTGCCATCTCCCCCGTCAGGAGATGGAAAGTACCATCCTTGCTATAGAATCGCTCCACCGCTGCCATCAACATAGCCCGGTTCATGTGAACCTTGGGCATAAAGAAAACATAGTGCAGTCCCATAGCCCCTAAAGCCTCGTGATCTATCTCGGTCAACATATACTGCTGCAACAGCGGCAACGGAAACAACTCTCGTGATGTCAGGACGGTCCGAATATCCTCCTGCAACCAAGCAAAGCATACTGTCAATCAAATCCAGATCCATATCGAAACCTACTCAAAGCAATCAAGCTATCCTATCATTGGCTTAACATATCAAATTAATCAAAATAGCATATCATCTCTCGACTAGATTCTCAGCAATCTCAGAGATCGTTAAATCAATTGACGCATCAATCAGGATGCCAATTGGGTTAATTTCGTCAAGTCAACTGATTTTCCTAAGTACAAATGCACCACTCCATGTGGCAAATATGTCGTTTCATACCAAAAGCGCCACTTCACCATGAATACGCCACTTTCTGACGCGTATGCACCATTCTGGCACATGCGCCACTTCCTCTATCAAATGCACAATTTCACAACAAATGCACCATTTTAGGAATCACATGTGCAACACTCGCATATGCGCCCATTCAAAGCACATATGCGCAATTTCCGGATGTATGCACCACTTAATAGCTCAAAAGCGCAAAAGTAATCAAATGCACACATTCATGGCTCAAATGCACAAAATAAACAAATGCGCCACTTTGAGGCATGAATGCGCTATTCTGCAATGCATGCGCCATTTCGGGGCACATATGCGCAAAACAGGTGTTTTTACGCATCTGTCTCAATTGGATTCCCTAGCCATTAATACGCATAAAAATTGACTTGTGACAAGTTTTGAAGAACCACATACCGGGGATCCTGCCTCTGCTGGCCGATTGAACCGTCGAATCCTCTCAAACCGATGCTCCTCGCGCGGAATATCCAACTCTCTGGCTGCCATACTCTCCTAAGCTCTCTAGAGGACAAATCAACTATGGACAAGTGTACAAATGAATAGAATATGTGGCCCCAGCTCCTATATATAGCAAATGAACCATACCTGACTGCATGATGGCTATGGCTACTTCCCATGTCATTTTCTCTAAACCATATCCAATTTTTCTCCGCCCTAACCTGTTCCTCACCTTCTTCTTCGTGAGATTGTCTGTCTCACGCCCTTCTGTCTTCTTCCCGTCCAATCTCCCGAGGGGGCATCCTGTCGTTAAACTTGCACCAGGGGCAAACTGGGGCATGTATCACTATCAAAAATTCTTTTTCTTCGAAACAACGTGATAAAATACATTGCATCAAAGAGGGGCAAAATGTATACACCTAAAATTGACATAACTTTGCTTAAATAAATATTTTAAATATTTATTTCATCCTTCATATGCTTCTATCAATAAATAAATAAACTTATTTATTTATGTGGTTCACTTCCTCCCATTTAATTAAATAAACACATTTATTTAATTAATTAAAATCACTTACACCAACTTCATTCTTCTAAAATAATTAAATAATTTTAATTATTTAATTAAAATCTCTTTTTCTTCCAAATTTAAATAAAATGCAAATTTTATTTAAATAAAATCAAAAATCCTCACAAAAATAAAATATATTTTTATATTTTATTTATTCCTCTCAATTATCTGTAAAATAATTAAATAAATTCATTTATTTAATTATGCTTTCTATCTCTTCGAAAAATCATTCTTATCTTCCAAAAATAACCTCCCTCTTGTCACACAGAAGCAAAACTCTGAGTTACAAAAGCAAATCTTCTCTTAAATTAGAAAAATAAATTCTAATTTAAGAAAATCAAATCTTATCCTCATCAAGAGAGGAGTTAACTCAACTAAGCTGCTTTTGGAATGACATGTGTGCTTCTTCTATTGGATGCACGTTCCTCAACAATCCTCCTCCGTTGATTCCTTCTTTTCTTCTCAACCATTGATCTTCCCTCACTCTCTTCTATAAATACAACCTTCTTCTCTCCATTTCATATCTGGATTTTGTGTAAACTTATGCTGCAGAGATACCGGCGTGCCTTTGGCACCTCTACTCCCATTTGAGCATCCTCATTCATAATCCATTTCTATATTTGAAGCTCATCTTCAAATACATAAGTATCACAGGCATTCTCCCTTTGTCATCTTCAACAAGCAAGTAAGCAAAAAGCTTCTGAGGGCTTCACAATCAAGATCAAAGAAAGATAGGCGAACTACAGAAGGCGAAAGGTAAAGGTGCAAGGTATCATTTTTTATTTATTTGTTAATCTCCTTTTATCTTCATATTCTGTAGATGTTTGGGTTTTATTATTCATTGATTTGATTAACCTATTTTCCCCCTCACAGGGGGATTTGAATGAGATGATTAGGGATGGGATATAATTAGATTAAGAAAATGATAGGATGGGATGATTGGATTATGATAAGTGGATGAAGTGACTTGGGGATTAAGGAAAATGGATTATGATTAAGATGGGATTAAGATGGGGATGAAGAATTGGATTAAGCTAAAAGTGATAAGGTTAGGATAGTGGAAAATGTATTAGGATATGGGTTTAGGGATAATTAGGGAAAATGAATGATGGATAAATGATTGGATTAGAAGGTGATTAGAATGATGGGATGCGATTAAGCTCAAAGATGGGATTATGGTTAGGATAATGATGGGATAATTAGGAATGATGATGATGGATTAGGAGAATGATTTGGATGACTAGGATAATGATTAGGATGAAATTAAATGATTAGATGAGTGATTAGGAGGAATTGGATTGACATTAGGTGGATTAGGAATGAATTGGATTAGGATGATGTGGATTAAGAGGAAATGGAAATTATTTTGGATTTGGATGATGGATTAAGATGTGATTAAGGATGGCTTAGGTGATTGACCTTAGGCAACTTTGCAATAAAATAAACACACTATGGGTTTCAATGATGAAGACACACCAAACACACCAACATCCTAGATTAGTCAATTAAGTGTGACATATCTTGTGGATCTCATGAAATGGTTGTGGGTCAATCCCAACTCAAAATAGATAAGTGATTCCCACCCCCATTAATACCATGATGCTATAGCTTGGATAGATAGGGAATAAATGGTCATGTACCACCATATACCCCTTACCTTGGAGACTTTCATCTTTCGCAAAGTAAACCCTATCTCAAGTATAACAATATGTGTGAGTGTCTTCCCCTCCTACTGCAGTGGTGTACCACAAGAGATGACAGTCGAAGGGTCTTAAGCTAGGATGTATGAGCTTCAAAGGGATATCATTGATAGACTCAAGGTGCGTGAGGCCTAAATCCATGCAATGAGGGGTATGTCTAATGGCATGGTGTGAGAGGGTAACCCACTCTCCTCCTTCACTTTGCAAGGTATAAAGTTCTTGCAAGCTTCACCAAACAACAAATGTCTCCCAATGGAAGAGTCTTTTGATTCTCTTCCAAATTTGTATACCCCACCAGAACATGAGGGTTGAGGTCATCCCCTTGGTGATGAAATCCAAGGTAGGCCCCCTAGAAGAAAGAATCTATGGTGTTTTTGATCAATTCTGAAGATTGCACAAAGTGCAAGGGGAGATCATACACACCAAGGACCTTAGGATTAACAATGATAACCAAGATTGGATCAAATCAAGGTTTCTGATCTCCAAGATCGCCAAATGGTGAGAGGAGAGAACATACACCTTAAAATGACCTCAAACAAAGCATACAAGTTCCTTTTAATCCTAAAAAGAAAGTGTGCCCATATTTAGTGGAAAAAAGATAGATCCTTTGGCAACTGGACCTACAACAACTTCTTAATAGTTTGGATGATTTGATCTTTGACCAATGATGTGCTACAAACAAGTGTGTTAGATTGAAATGAAAAAATTTGCAAAAAACCAAATGTTAGATGGAATGATACATAAGATTAGATAGTATATTTTGATTCCTTGCAAAATTTTAAGCCATTTCAAAAAAATCATCAAATTTCATTATGTTTTGCAAAAGTTATGAGCATTTGAAGTTTCTAGGATGCATGTGCTTATAGATAGGCCTAGGCTCTAAGGGAAGAAGTATAGGCACTAATCTAGGTCTTAGGAACTATAGAAAGAGGTATAGGTGCTAAAGGATGTAGTTTAGGCACTACAGGATGAAGTGCAGGCAGTAAACTACTGACAGGCAAACACAAAGGCCAGAATGAGACCTAGGCACTACAGGAAGAAGTATAGGTGCTAAAAGATGTAGTTTAGGCAATATAGGATTTGAAGTGCAAGTGCTAAATTGCTGATAGGAAAACACAGAGGTTAGAATGAGACCTAGGCACTATAGGAAGAAGTATAGGCACTAAAATATGTAGTTTATTCACTACAGGATGAAGTGCAAGTGCTAAACTATTGAAAGGAAAACATAGAGGCCAAAATGAGACCTAGACGATATAGGAAGAAGTATAGGCACGAAAAGATGTAGTTTAGGTGCTACAGGATGAAGTGTAGGTACTAAACTACTGACAAGAAAACACAAAGGCCAGAATGAGACCTAGGCGTTACAGGAAGAAGTATAGGTGCTAAAAGATGTAGTTTAGGTGCTACAGGATGAAGTGTAGACGCTAAACTGCTAACAAGAAAACATAGAGGCCAAAATGAGACCTGGGTGCTATAGGAAGAAGTATAGGCACTAAAAGATGTATTTTAGGTGCTGCATAATGAAGTGCACATCCTATAGGATGAGGTATAGGCGCTAAACTAGGAGAAACCTGCAAAACAATGTATTAGTACACAGGCGTTGAAACACAAAATGTAGGCGCTGATCCTGACTGCATAGGTGCTGAAACACAGGAGTAGGCATGACTATAACATGAATGACAACACTTGAAAATAAACTCACAAGAAAGTTAGATTAAGGGGTCGGGGGTCCCACCAGGCATGCCAGAAATGTATACACTAGAAAATGCACACAAGAAACAAGTTAAAACAATAACCTATTTCATGCAAGTCCTAATATACCTCGGATTGAGCAAAAGGAATGCAAACATATGAAGTTAAACAAGCTAAATACATGCAAACCTTGATTGTGGATGTGCTCCTTGATGGTGTTGATGTGGATGGGTCCTCAAAAGGGAAGCATAACCTTGCTTCTCATGGAGTCTTGGATTAAAATTGGTAGCATTATGTTGCATGAAGAAGTTATGTGATTTGTGAAGGGCTGAGCTCCAATTTATAGATTTTTGGAGGCTCAATTAGATGGTTGGGATTGAATTGAAAGATCAAGGGTGGATGATTGTTGAGAGCTCTCAAGCAAGGAGAGCTTTCCAAGTGTCATGATGAGATTGGATGAGAAGGGATGTCCTTGGATCAAGGAGGAATCAAGGGTTAAGATTTGACCTTGGCAAGATAGATGGATGAGATTGACTTGGTAGATGGGAGGTATGGATTATATTTTATTGGAATTTTAAATTAGGAAGCATGGGTGCATGCCCAATTTAAAATTGGAGTAAAAGGGATGAGTTGGAATTGATTTGAATTTTAAATTGGAGGCATGGGTACATGTCCAATTTAAAATTGGAGGAATAGGGGATGGAGGACAAAAGGACCTTTGTACATGGGTCCTTGACCATGCCTTTTGTAAGAAGGTCATGTGGACATGTACAAGAGGCCCATGCCTTTGTACATTTGGGGGAATGGAGAGGATTTGACTAAGGTTATATTGAAGTGATTTCTTCACCATTAGCTTTAATTCATCATTCTGGAGGTCCGTATAAGATTTTGTATCCAACCATACACAAATACAAACTTACTAAAAATAGTAACCCTACCAAATTTAGCCCTTATTGAAAAGAAACAACATTTTTTTGGTTGATGCAAGATTCTTCTTACACCCTAGATGCTCTTGCATCAGACACCTGGGGTAATTTGAAAAGTGACCCTATCACTTCTCATGAGTTAGAGGGAAACCAAAATAGTTAACCTTAGTCTCAGATAACCATGATGAATCTTCAATAAGCCTTCCTTTCAATTTCACAAAGTATTCAGTATACTACCTGTTTCTTGTACTCTTACGCACATGGCTATCTAGAATGCCCTCTATCTCCTCCTTCTCTAAAGTAGGTGTTGGAATGTCCCACTGTGTTCCTTTATCAAGTCCATCATCATGATACTCTGTCAAATCTGAAATATTGAACACTGGTGAAATATTGATGTTATCAGGCAAATCTACCTCAAATGCATTTCCTGAATCATGCTTCTTCAGGATTCTACATGGTCCAAATTTCCTCATCTTCAGCTTATTATATGTACCAACTAGAAATCTTTCTTTTCTCAAGTGAACCATGACTTCATCACCCTCCTAAAACTCCTTATGTCTCTTCTTCTGATCTACTTTAGCCTTATACTGAGAATTCATCTTATGGATATGCTTTCTTACCTCTTCATGCAAATTATTCATGTGCTTAGCAAAATTTTCATCTTCGGCACTACTCTACTCCCCCTTATCCATCCTCGTCAATTCAGAAGCAGTTTTTTGGCTACTCCCATACACAACCTAGAATGGAGATTTACTTGTGCTTTTATTGACAGAATTGTTGTAACCAAATTCTTCTTGTGGTAAAATCAAATCCCATCCCTTGGGCTTATTTTCTACTAAGCATCGTAGCAAGTTACCCAAACTCCTATTCATCACTTCTGTCTGTCCATCGGTCTGTGGATGGTGTGCAAAACTGAACTTCAAATCTGTCTTCAACTTCTTCCACAATGTCCTCTAGAAATAACCAACAAACTTGGTATCTCGATCTGAAACTATGCTCTTTAGTAGATCGTGTAATCTCACCACCTCTCTAAAAAATAATTCAGCAATATGAATAGCATCATTAGTCTTCTTGCAATGAATGAAATGTGCCATCTTCGAGAATCTGTCCACAACCATAGAAATGGAATCATATCCTCTCTGTGTCCTTGGTCAACCAAGAACAAAATCCATACTGATATCATCCCAAGGCTTTGTTGCAAGTATGAGGTAAACCAGTGTTGTCATTGATGTCAACATACTCATATTGCTTTGACAAGAAGGATTCAATGAGAAGTGTGCTGAGGATATTGAGAAAATTAGCCTCAGTCAGGAACAGTAAAGAACAGTGATGAGAAGAAGGCAAATGTACTGTATAGGATGTGAACCGGAGGATACGGATTAAAGGGTTTGTAGATATGAGTCTTGAGATGCTTCAGTTAAGATTTCAGAGGTCCGCATGAAGATCTGAAGGAGTTGTGGCTGTCGGTGTAGAACCGGTTCCGGCAAGTATTCAGAGGTGACAGAGGATCACAAAAAGGTCTGGTGAGGTCCGGAACTGTATAATCCTAATCTGCGGATTGGAAGGAGTCTTTGGGATGTCCTTGTGATGTGCCATCTCAAGTTGTGTATAATTTGGAGGTCCGGAAGTACCTCCTGCATTATGACAGTGGCGATAGACAGTGTTCTTGAAGTTCCAAATAAGGAGGATAAGAGATTTCAATAAGTAAAGGAAATGCGGACGTACCTGGTCATTCAGGCAGGCTTGTGAAGGTTCTTGGATCATGTTGAGGTTGTGTTGTTGGTCCGCATTGATAGTAGAGCCCAGAATTGAAGATATTCTTTCGGATGAAGTTCTTGCTCTGTTTAGCCGACCGGATGAGTTGTTCATCCTGCGAATGTTCTTGTGGTGGCCAACCGGATGTGTTATTCATCTTGCGGATACTCTTATGGTTGTTTGCCGACTTAGATGTTTGTTCCTAAGTCAATGTCTTGTATAAATAACAGTTTGTGAGTTCATTTCGAAGTGTGGATTGTGTGGATGAGTGTGGCATAGCGAAGAGAAGTGCGAAAGGCAGAGCAGAGGTTTTTGGGCTTAAATGGAACTGATCCGGACATGGTAGAGATGTCATTCTCCAGTTCAAGATTGTGATTCTTATCACTTTGTAGACAGTGTGTCTCCTTGTAGGCAGTGGGCCTCTTTGTGAGCAGTGTGCTTGGGCAGTGAGCCCTAATTGGCAAGTGCCATTCTTTTTCTTATTCTTCTAACAGAGAATAATCCTTGGGTTAATCACCCCGTGGTTTTTCCCTTAACCGGGTTTTCCACGTCAAAATCTTGGTGTTTAATGTGTTGATGTTTATTTGCTCTTGTGTTTATGTATTATGCTTTCATGGATGATTAATTGATATGCTGTTAACTAACAACGAAGAATCAAGTGTTTGAAAGAACAAGAAGTTTTATACAACTGATTCACCCCCCCTCTCAGTTGTATGCTTTAAATCTAACAATTGGTATCAGAGCCAAGTTCCTCTGAAAGAAGCTTAACCGCTTGAGGAGATCTAGGATGTCGTCATACAAAAAGGATAGTCTGAAGTTCGATGGAACCAATTTTACTCTCTGGAAGGGTCACATGAAATGTCACCTGGAATGTATGGGAAAAGCATACTTGGCCATGGTTTCAAAACCATATGTACCTCCACAAGGTGGTCCGACAACTCTGAATGAAATCACAGAAGCTGAAAACAATCTGCGGACCAAGGAAGCTCTTCTAAGCGCATTGAATGACTCAGATCTCTCAAATGTTATTGACCTACCAACTGCATATGAGATCCTAACTAAACTGGAACTTCTGTATGAAGGAGATGAGTTTGTCAAAAGTGCAAGGTTGCAAAGTCTGAAAGGGAAATTCAAAAGATTGAAGATGAGGGATGATGAAAACATCACTACTTTTATGCCAAGAGTGAATGAACTAGTGTGTGGAATTAGAAATGCTGGTGGAACTCTGGATGAAAATGAGATCGTTTGCAAAATCCTTAGATCCCTTCCTGCTACCTACAAAATCAAGGTTGCTGCAATTGATGAATTCAGAGCCCACACAACTGTCACAAGAGAACAACTGGCTGGCAAACTAGCTGCATTTGAAATGACCGAGTTTGGAGATGATCCTCCCAAGACTGAATCTGCTTTCAAAGCCAGTACCTATGTGAAAGGCAAACAGAGATTTGATCTTGGAGAAAACTCATCAAGGAAGATGTCATGGTATGATCAAGCAAGAAGAGACATGGAAGAAGAAGAAGCAGAAACAGCTCAACTTGAAGCCCTCATTGCAAAGAGACTGCCAAGAGGATCCAGTAAGTATGAAGGAAAACTACCCTTTAAGTGTTTCAACTGCAATAAGATTGGTCATTTTGCTTCAAGATGTCCGGAAAGATCTGCAAGGTCTAATACTAACAGACAAAGGTTTCAAAAGAACTGCTATTATGTTCATGAAGAAGATGACAATGAAGGAGTAACAGATGATGAATCCGAACTAGGAAGCAAATCCGGAAATGAATGGGTGTTTATTGCCATCAAGGAAGAAGATTCAATATCCTCTGAATCTGTCAATCACAAGGTTGTGGAAAGAGCTTTGGCTGCTCAAGTGGAAGAAAAGGATGATTGGGTTATTGATAGTGGGTGTTCTCACCATATGACTGGTGACAAGAATAAGTTCTTAGATTTGGAAAGGTATGAAGGAGAAATGGTAAAGTTTGGTGACAATTCTGCTGGCAGAATCAGAGGTAGGGGAACTATTTCCTTTGATGGAAAGAGCAAAATAGGTAATGTACTATATGTTGAAGGATTGAAGCACAATCTTCTCAGTGTTGGTTAGTTAGTGGACAAAGGCTATGATCTCCGGTTCAAGAATAGAAAATGCAGAATCTTTACAAGCTCCGGAACTGAAATTGCATCCGGTGCTCAAACAAAAGGTAATATCTTTCATCTGGTTGGTTCAAACAAAAGTTGTCTGTTTGCTCAAGTTGATCAGAGTTGGTTATGGCATAGAAGAATGTGTCATGTGAATTTTGATAACATCATCAAGATAAGCAATATTCAGACTGTAAGAGACCTTCCAAAATTGGTGAAACCTACAAATAGTTTGTGTAAAGAATGTCAGCTAGGTAAACAGAGCAAAGTCTTTCAAAAGCAAAGATCAGTCCTCTACCGGATTGTTGGAATTAGTACATACTGATCTTTGTGGTCCGACAAGAATCAAGAGTCTGCAAGGTGATAGATATTTCATGTTGTTAATTGATGACCATTCCCGGATGATGTGGGTTACCTTCCTAAAAGAGAAATCAGAAGCCCTTGAAAAGTTCAAAATCTTCAAAGCTATGGTAGAGAATCAAACTGGATTGAAACTTAAATGTTTAAGGTCTGATAGAGGTGGTGAATTTACATCTGGTGAGTTCATTGACTTTTGTGAGAAGCAGGGTATAAGGAGACAATTGTTTGCTCCTAAGACTCCACAGCAGAATGGAGTAGTTGAAAGAAAGAACCGAACCATCCAGGAAGCTGCCAGGACAATGATGTTGGAAGCAAATGTTCCTCAGATGTTCTGGAAAGAAGCTATCAGCACTGTAGTCTACACTCTAAATCGAGTTCAAATCAGAAACAATACCAGTAAGACCCCCTACGAACTCTGGTTTGGCATCACTCCTACTGTGAAATATTTCAGAGTATTTGGTAGCAAGTGTTATATCAAAAGAGATGAAGATCTAGGAAAGTTTGATGCTAGAAGTGATGAAGGAATTTTCTTGGGTTACTCCACTCAAAGCAAAGCATACCGATGTTACAATAAGAGACTGAGGAAGATGATAGAAAGCACTAATGTGAAAGTTGATGAAGGAATTGAGAAGCCCTCAAGATTTTATGAATTTGATGAAGATGACCAAGACGGTGTTCAGATTCAAGGAACTCAATCCTCTCCGGTAAGACAGAGTCAGCCTGATCCGGTAAATCAGGAAGAAGAGATAGGTTTGAATGAGCCTGATCAAGAAGCAGCAGTGCAGGATACTCCCAAAATTCCTAGGTATGTAACACTAAACCACTCTCAAGATCAGATCATAGGTGACAGAAGCAAAGGTGTGCAAACTAGAAGGAATGTTGCTCAAAATCAGGATGAATGTTGTCTGATTTCAAAGATTGAACCTAAAACAGTAAATGAAGCCTGCAATGATGAAAACTGGACTAAAGCAATGAAAGATGAATTAATGCAAATTGAGAAAAATCATACTTGGGATCTTGTTCCCAGACCTAGAGACAGGAATGTGATTGGAACCAAATGGGTCTTCCGGAACAAACTGAATGAAGCTGGTGAAGTTATCAGAAACAAAGCTAAATTGGTCTGCAAAGGCTACTCTCAAATAGAAGGAATTGATTTTGAAGAGACCTTTGCTCCGGTGGCAAGAATTGAAGCAGTCAGATTATTTCTTGCATTTGCTGCCTTCAAAGACTTCAAGGTATATCAGATGGATGTCAAGTCTTCTTTCCTAAATGGTGATCTGGAAGAAGAAGTTTACATTGAACAACCGGATGGATTTCAATTGTCTGATAATGATGATATGGTCTGCAAGTTGAAGAAAGCATTGTATGGACTAAAGCAAGCCCCAAGAGCATGGTATGAAAGGTTGGATAAGCATCTTGTGCAGATTGGATTCAACAAAGGTACTGCTGACAGTAACTTATATTTCAAAATTGTTCATGAAAACATTTTGATTGTTGAAGTGTTTGTGGATGATATCATTTTTGGAGGAAGAGATAGTATGTGCAAAACTTTTGCAAATCAGATGAAAAGTGAGTTTGAAATGTCCATGCTTGATGAAATGAATTTCTTCTTGGGTCTGCAAATTACTCAAACAAAGAAAGGAATCTTCATCTCTCAGACCAAATATGTGAAAGAATTGTTGAGGAAATTTGGTATGGAAGATGCAAAGCCAATGAACACTCCCATGGCAACCAGATGTAAGTTGAGCAAAGATGATGACTCCCCAAAGGCAGATCAGACAAAGTATAGATCAATGATTGGTGGATTGTTGTATCTCACTCAGACTAGACCAGATATAATGCAGGCTGTTGGTCTTGTGGCAAGATTCCAGGCTGATCCTAGAGAATATCATGTTATGGAAATCAAAAGAATTTTTAGGTACCTGAAAGGAACAGTTGAGTATGGTCTATGGTACCCTAGAGATCCAGATTTCTCTCTTCATGCTTACACAGATGCAGATTGGGCAGGAGATGTGGATGACCGGAAGAGCACTAGTGGTGGAGCATTCTTTTTGGGGAAGAGATTGGTTTCTTGGCTAAGCAAGAAACAAGATGCAATATCTCTGTCTACAACTGAAGCAGAATACATTGCAGCAGCAGGTAGTTGCACTCAAATCTTATGGATGAAGCAGATGCTAAGAGACATTAAAGTTGAATATGAGGAGCCTATCACAATTTTCTGTGATAATTCAAGTGCAATTAATATTTCTAAGAATCCGGTATTGCATTCTAAGACTAAGCACATATCTATCAAGTTTCACTTTTTGAGAGAACAAGTGAACAAGGAAGAAGTCAGATTGGAGTATGTTCCCTCAAAGGATCAGATTGCAGATATCTTTACTAAACCTCTTCCCAAGGACTCTTTTGAATATCTCCGGGAGAAGTTAGGGGTCATGGCCCCTCCGGTGATGAACTAGGATGCACTGATGTGCATCAGTCCGGTGGATATCACAGTCATATCTTGTGATCCGGATTGATGATGGGGAGCTGCTACTAAGGGGGAGCAGCTGGTATGATTCTGATGTGTTAAAATTGCAAGTATGAGCCCTTTGCCATTGATGTCAAAGGGGGAGAGAAGACATGTGAAAAACAAGTAGCTGATGATCAAAAGGGGAGTAGTAAATGAGGAGAAGACATGTTGCTGATAGGGGGAGAAGTGACAGAAAGGAGAAGTTTCTTGTCTTGATGGTTTTTCACATCATATGTTGCCATCAATGACAAAGGGGGAGATTGTTGCAAGTATGAGGTAAACCAGTGTTGTCATTGATGTCAACATACTCATATTGCTTTGACAAGAAGGATTCAATGAGCAGTGTGCTGAGGATATTGAGAAAATTAGCCTCAGTCAGGAACAGTAAAGAACAGTGATGAGAAGAAGGCAAATGTACTGTATAGGATGCGAACTGGAGGATGCGGATTAAAGGGTTTGTAGATATGAGTCTTGAGATGCTTCAGTTAAGATTTCAGAGGTCCGCATGAAGATCTAAAGGAGTTGTGGCTGTCGGTGTAGAACCGGTTCCGGCAAGTATTCAGAGGTGACAAAGGATCACAAAAAGGTCCGGTGAGGTCCGGAACTGTATAATCCTAATCTGCGGATTGGAAGGAGTCTTTGGGATGTCCTTGTGATGTGCCATCTCGAGTTGTGTATAATTTGGAGGTCCGAAAGTACCTCCTGCATTATGACAGTGGCGACAGACAGTGTTCTTGAAGTTTCGGATAAGGAGGATAAGAGATTTCAGTAAGTAAAGGAAATGCGGACGTACCTGGTCATTCAGGCAGGCTTGTGAAGGTTCTTGGATCATGTTGAGGTTGTGTTGTTGGTCCGCATTGATAGTAGAGCCCGGAATTGAAGATATTCTTCCAGATGAAGTTCTTGCTCTGTTTAACCGACCGGATGAGTTGTTCATCCTGCGAATGTTCTTGTGGTGGCCGACTGGATGTGTTATTCATCTTGCAGATACTCTTATGGTTGTTTGCTGACTTAGATGTTTGTTCCTAAGTCGATGTCTTGTATAAATAACGGTTTGTGAGTTCATTTCGAAGTGTGGATTGTGTGGATGAGTGTGGCATAGCGAAGAGAAGTGCGAAAGGCAGAGCAGAGGTTTTTGGGCTTAAATGGAACTGATCCAGACATGGTAGAGATGTCATTCTCTAGTTCAAGATTGTGATTCTTATCACTTTGTAGACAGTGTGTCTCCTTGTAGGCAGTGGGCCTCTTTGTGAGCAGTGTGCTCGGGCAGTGAGCCCTAATTGGCAAGTGCCATTCTTTTTCTTATTCTTCTAACACAAAATAATCCTTGGGTTAATCACCCTGTGGTTTTTCCCTTAACCGGGTTTTCCACGTCAAAATCTTGGTGTTCAATGTGTTGATGTTTATCTGCTCTTGTGTTTATGTATTATGCTTTCATGGATGATTAATTGATATGCTGTTAACTAACAACGAAGAATCAAGTGTTTGCAAGAACAAGAAGTTTTATACAACTGATTCACCCCCCCCCATCTCAGTTGTATGCCTTAAATCCAACAGGCTTCTCTAGTACAAGTAATGGCTGATATAGTCCTATATTCTGAATTGTTCCTTTTGCCATCTGACACACTCTGCAACTCTGCACAAATTTCCTCACATCCTGCTGCAACTGTGGCCAATAATAATTTTCACCAACAATAGCAATGGTTTTATCTTGACCAAAGTGTCTAGCCAATCCTCCACTATGCTTCTCCTTAATCAATTTCTCTCTCATGGAACTCCTTGGAATGCACAACTGGCTTCCTTTAAACAACATGCCATCTTGGATTATGAAATCCAACCATTTTGTCTTGTCTAAAGTAACAGGTTCCAAACAAGTTTTCTAGGCCTCTGTAAAATCTGGATCTTTAGGATACAAACTTTTTAGCTCATCGAACACAAAAACCTCTATCTTCATTTTTGTCAACAAATTTTGCCTTCTGCTCAAGGCATCTGCAACTCTGTTGAACTTCCCACTCTTGTGCTTCAAAACAAAAGTATAGCTCTGCAAAAACTCAACCCATTTTAAGTGCCTCTGGTTCAACTTTCCTTGACTATTAAGATACTGCAAAGCCTGATGATTAGTATATAAAACAAACTCCTTTGGCAACAAATAATGTCTCCATTTCTTCAAACCCTGAACTATTGCATAAAACTCCTAATCATAAACAAAATACTTTTTCTTAGCATCATTAAGCTTCTCACTAAAATAGGCAATGGGCTTACATTCTTGACTCAAAACAACTCCTATAGCACTGCCACTAGCATCACAATCTACCTGGAATACCTTATTGAAATCTGGAAGTACCAAAATAGGTTGCTCTGTGACTTTCTGCTTCAATGTATCAAAGCTTTTATCTGCTCCTTTAGTCCATCTAAACTCTTTTCTATCCCCTCATTGTCTCAGTTAGGGGTGCATAAATGCTACTAAAATTCTTGATAAACTTTCTATAAAAAGTTGCCAAACTATGAAAAGATCGTACCTCTGTTGCACTCCTTGGCGTAGGCCATTCAATGATAGCCCTTACTTTTTCTGGGTCCATCTTAAGACCTTCCTTTGAGACAACAAATCCCAAGTATACCAACTGCTTCTTTGCAAAAATACATTTCTTCAGATTGATCAACAACTTCTCCTCCCTTAGCTTCTCCAAAACTCTTTTGATATGCATCATATACTCATCCCAAGTCTTATTGAAAATCAAAATATCATCTAAATAAACAATAACAAAACTTCCCAAAAATTCTTTCAATACCTCATTCATGAGCCGCATGAATGTGCTCGGTGCATTGGTTAGCCCAAAGGACATGACTAACCACATACAAACCTTCCTTTGTCTTGAAGGCTATCTTCCATTTGTCTCCTTCTTTGATACGGATCTAGTGATACCCACTCGTTAGGTCAATTTTCGTGAAGTACTTGGCTCCACTCAAACAATCCATTATGTCATCCATTCTTGGCAATGGAAATATGTACTTGATCATGATCTTATTTATGGCTTGAGAATCTGTACACATTCTCTACTCTCCATCTTTCTTTGGTGCTAGTACTGCAGGTACCACACATGGACTCAGGCTCTCCCTTATCAGTCCCTTCCTTAACAACTCATGGACTTGTCTATTCAACTCTTCATTCTCCGTTGGAGTCATTCTTGTTGCAAGTATGAGGTGAACCAGTGTTGTCATTGATGTCAACATACTCATATTGCATTGACAAGAAGGATTTGATGAGCTGTGTGCTGAGGATATTGAGAAAATTAGTCTCAGTCAGGAACAGTGAAGAACAGTGATGAGAAGAAGGTAAATGTACTGTATAGGATGAGAACCGGAGGATGCGGATTAAAGGGTTAGTAGATATGAGTCTTGAGATGCTACAGTTAAGATTTCAGAGGTCCGCATGAAGATCTGAAGGAGTTGTGGCTGCCGGTATAGAACCGGGTCCGGCAAGTATCCGGAGGTGACAGAGGATCACAAAAAGGTCCGGTGAGGTCCGGAATTGTATTACCCTAATCTGCGGATTGGAAGGAGTGTTTGGGATGTCCTTGTGATGTATCATCCTGATTTGTGTATGATTTAGAGGTCCGGAAGTACCTCTTGCATTATGATAGTGGCGACAGACTGTGTTCTTAAAGTTCCGGATGAGGAAGACAAGAGATCCCAGTAAGCAGAGGAAGTGCGGATGTATCCGGACATTCAGACAGGCTTGTGAAGGTTCTAGGATCATGTTTAGGTTGTGTTGTTGGTCCGCATTGATGGTAGAGCCCGGAATTGAAGTTATTCTTCCGGATGAAGTTCTTGCTCTGTGTAGCCGACCGGATGAGTTGTTCATCCTGCGAATGTTCTTATGATGGCCGACCGGATGCGTTATTCATCTTGCGGATACTCCTATGATTGTTTGCCAACTTAGATACTTGTTCCTGAGTCGATGTCTTGTATAAATAACGGTTTGTAAGTTCATTTCAGAGTGAGGTATGAGGATGAGTATGGTATAGCGAAGAAACGTGCGAAAGGCAGAGCAGAGATTGTTGGGCTTAATTGGAACTGATCCGGACATGATAGAGATGTCATTCTCCAGTTCAAGACTGTGATTTTTATCACTTTGTAGATAGTGTGTCTCCTTGTAGGCAGTGGGCCTCTTTGTGAGCAGTGTGCTCGGGCAGTGAGCCCTTATTGGCATGTGCCATTCATTTTTCTTTATTCTTCTAACAGAGAATAATTCTTGGGTTAATCACCCCGTGGTTTTTCCCTTAACCGGGTTTTCCACGTCAAAATCTTGGTGTTCATTGTGTTGATGCTTATCTGCTCTTGTGTTTATGTATTATGCTTCCATGGATGATTATTTGATATGCTGCTAACTAACAACAGTGAGTTGAGTGTTTGAATGAGAAGAAGTTTTATACAACTGATTCACCCCCCCCTCTCATTTGTATGCCCTAGATCCAACAATTGGTATCAGAGCCAAGTTCCTCTGACAAGAGCTTAACCGCTTGAGGAGATCCAGGATGTCGTCATACAAGAAGGATAGTCCGAAGTTCGATGGAACCAACTTCACTCTCTGGAAAGGTCGCATGAAGTGTCACTTGGAATGCATGGGAAAAGCATATCTGGGTATGATTTCAAAACCATATGTACCTCCACAAGGTGGTCCGACAACTCTGAATGAAATCACAGAAGCTGAAAACAATCTGCGGACCAAGGAAGCTCTTCTAAGCGCATTGAATGACTCAGATCTCTTGAATGTCATTGACCTACCCACTGCATATGAGATCCTAACTAAACTGGAACTTCTGTATGAAGGAGATGAGTTTGTCAAAAGTGCAAGATTGCAAAGTCTGAAAGGGAAATTTGAAAGATTGAAAATGAGAGATGATGAAAACATCACTACCTTTATGCCAAGAGTAAATGAGCTGGTATGTGGAATCAGAAATGCTGGTGGAACTTTAGATGAAAATGAGATTGTCTGCAAAATCCTAAGATCCCTTCCTGCTGCCTACAAAATCAAAGTTGCTGCCATTGATGAATTCAGAGCCCACACAACTGTCACAAGAGAACAACTGGCTGGCAAACTAGCTGCATTTGAAATGACTGAGTTTGGAGATGATCCTCCCAAGACTGAATCTGCTTTCAAAGCCAATGCCTATGTGAAAGGCAAACAGAGATTTGATCCGGGTGAAAACTCATCAAGGAAAATGTCATGGTATGATCAAGCAAGAAGAGACATGGAAGAAGAAGAAGCAGAAACAGCTCAACTTGAAGCCCTCATTGCAAAGAGACTGCCAAGAGGATCCGGTAAGTATGAAGGAAAACTACCCTTTAAGTGTTTCAACTGCAATAAGATTGGTCATTTTGCCTCAAGATGTCCGGAGAGATCTGCAAGATCTAATACTCACAGACAAAGGTTTCAAAAGAATTGCTATTATGTTCATGAAGAAGATGACAATGAAGGAGTAACAGATGATGAATCAGAACTAGGAAGCAAATCCGGAAATGAGTGGGTGTTTATAGCCATCAAGGAAGAAGATTCAATACTTTCTGAATCTGTCAATCACAAAGTTGTTGAAAAAGCCTTGGCTGCTCAAGTGGAAGAAAAGGATGATTGGGTTATTGACAGTGGATGTTCTCACCATATGACTGGTGACAAGAATAAGTTCTTAGATTTGGAAAGATATGAAGGAGGAATGGTAAAGTTTGGTGACAATTCTGCTGGCAGAATCAGAGGTAGGGGAACTATTTCCTTTGATGGTAAGAGCAAAACAGGAAATGTGCTGTATGTTGAAGGATTGAAGCACAATCTTCTCAGTGTTGGTCAGTTGGTGGACAAAGGCTATGATCTCCGGTTCAAGAATGGAAAATGCAGAATCTTTACAAGCTCCGGAACTGAAATTGCATCCGGTACTCAGACAAGAGGTAACATCTTTCATCTGGTTGGTTCAAATAAAAGTTGTTTGTTTGTTCAAATTGATCAGAGTTGGTTATGGCATAGAAGAATGTGTCATGTAAATTTTGATAACATCATCAAAATAAGCAATACTCAGGCTGTGAGAGATCTTCCAAAGTTGATAAAACCTACAAATAGTGTATGTAAAGAATGTCAGTTAGGCAAACAAAGCAGAGTCTCTTTTAAAAGCAAAGATCAGTCTTCTACCGGATTGTTGGAATTAGTACATACTGATCTATGTGGTCCGACAAGAATCAAGAGTCTGCAAGGTGATAGATATTTCATGTTGTTAATAGATGATCATTCCCGGATGATGTGGGTTACCTTTCTAAAAGAAAAATCAGAAGCTTTTGAGAAGTTCAAAATCTTCAAAGCTATGGTGGAGAATCAAACCGGATTGAAACTAAAGTGTCTAAGGTCTGATAGAGGTGGTGAATTTACATCTGGTGAATTCATTGACTTTTGTGAGAAACAGGGTATAAGGAGACAGTTGTCTGCTCCTAAGACTCCACAGCAGAATGGAGTAGTTGAGAGAAAGAACCGGACCATCCAGGAAGCTGCTAGGACAATGATGTTGGAAGCAAATGTTCCTTAAATGTTTTGGAAAGAAGCTATCAGCACTGCAGTCTACACTCTCAATCGAGTTCAAATCAGAAACAACACCGGTAAGACCCTATGAACTCTGGTTTGGCATCACTCCTACTGTGAAATATTTCAGAGTATTTGGTAGCAAGTGTTATATTAAAAGAGATGAAGATCTAGGAAAGTTTGATGCTAGAAGTGATGAAGGAATTTTCTTGGGCTACTCCACTCAAAGCAAAGCATACCGGTGTTACAATAAGAGATTGAGGAAGATGATAGAAAGCACCAATGTAAAGGTTGATGAAGGAATTGAGAAACCTTCAAGATTTTATGAGTTTGATGAAGATGACCAAGACAGTGTTCAAGGACCTCAATCCTCTCCGGTGAGACAGAGTCAGCCTGATCCGGTAAATCAGGAAGAAGAGATAGGTTTGAATGAGCCTGATCAAGAAACAGCAGTGCTGGATACTCCCAAAATTCCAAGGTATGTAAGACTGAATCACTCTGAAGATCAGATCATAGGTGACAGAAGCAAAGGTGTACAAACTAGAAGGAATATTGCTCAAGATCAAAATGAATGTTGTCTAATTTCAAAGATTGAACCTAAAACAATAAGTGAAGCCTGCAATGATGAAAACTGGACCAAAGCAATGGAAGATGAACTGATGCAAATTGAGAAAAATCATACTTGGGATCTTGTTCCCAGACCTAGAGACAGAAATGTAATTGGAACCAAGTGGGTCTTCCGGAACAAACTAAATGAAGCTGGTGAAGTAATCAGAAACAAAGCTAGATTGGTCTGCAAAGGCTACTCTCAAATAGAAGGAATTGACTTTGAAGAGACTTTTGCTCCGGTAGCAAGAATTGAAGCAATCAGATTACTTCTTGCATTTGCTGCCTTCAAAGACTTCAAGGTATATCAGATGGATGTCAAGTCTGCCTTCCTAAATGGTGATCTGGAAGAAGAAGTCTACATTGAACAACCGGATGGATTTCAATTATCTGATAATAATGATATGGTCTGCAAGTTGAAGAAAGCTTTGTATGGATTGAAGCAAGCCCCAAGAGCATGGTATGAAAGGTTGGATAAGCATCTTGTGCAGATTGGATTCAACAAAGGTACTGCTGACAGTAACTTATATTTCAAAACTGATCATGAAAACATTCTGATTGTTGAAGTGTTTGTGGATGATATCATTTTTGGAGGAAGAGATAGTATGTGCAAAACTTTTGCAAATCAGATGAAAAGTGAGTTTGAAATGTCTATGCTTGGTGAAATGAATTTCTTCTTGGGTCTGCAAATTACTCAAACAAAAGAAGGGATCTTCATTTCTCAGACCAAATATGTGAAAGAATTGTTAAAGAAATTTGGTATGGAAGATTCAAAGCCTATGAACACTCCTATGGCAACCGGATGTAAGTTAAGCAAAGATGATGATTCTCCAAAAGCAGATCAGACAAAGTATAGATCAATGATTGGTGGATTGTTGTATCTCACTCAAACTAGACCAGATATAATGCAGGCTGTTGGTCTTGTGGCAAGATTCCAGGCTGATCCTAGAGAATCTCATGTTATGGCAATCAAAAGAATTTTTAGATACTTGAAAGGAACAGTTGAGTATGGTCTATGGTATCCTAGAGATCCGGATTTCTCTCTTCATGCTTACACAGATGCAGATTGGGCAGGAGATGTGGATGACCGGAAGAGCACTAGTGGTGGAGCATTCTTTTTGGGGAAGAGATTGGTTTCTTGGCTAAGCAAGAAACAAGATGCAATATCTCTGTCTACAACTGAAGCAGAATACATTGCAGCAGCAGGTAGTTGCACTCAAATCTTGTGGATGAAGCAGATGCTAAGAGACATCAAAGTTGAATATGAGGAGCCTATCACAATTTTCTGTGATAATTCAAGTGCAATTAATATTTCCAAGAATCCGGTATTGCATTCTAAGACTAAGCACATATCTATCAAATTTCACTTTTTGAGAGAACAAGTAAACAAGGAAGAAGTCAGATTGGAGTATGTTCCCTCCAAGGATCAGATTGCAGATATCTTTACAAAACCTCTTCCCAAGGACTCTTTTGAATATCTCTGGGAGAAGTTAGGGGTCATGGCCCCTCCGGTGATGAACTAAGATGCACTGATGTGCATCAGTCCGGTGGCTATCACAGTCATATCTTGTGATCCGGACTAATGGGGAGCTGCAACTAAGGGGGAGCAGCTGGTATGATTCTGATGCATGAGAATTGCAAGTATGAGCCCTTTGCCATTGATGTCAAAGGGGGAGAGAAGACATGTGAAAAACAAGTGGTTGATGATCAAAGGGGGAGCAGTAAAGGAAGAGAAGACATATGAAAAGTTGAAGTTCTTGTCTTAATGGTTTTTCACATCATATGTTGCCATCAATGACAAAGGGGGAGATTGTTGCAAGTATGAGGTGAACCAGTGTTGTCATTGATGTCAACATACTCATATTGCATTGACAAGAAGGATTTGATGAGCTGTGTGCTGAGGATATTGAGAAAATTAGTCTCAGTCAGGAACAGTGAAGAACAGTGATGAGAAGAAGGTAAATGTACTGTATAGGATGAGAACCGGAGGATGCGGATTAAAGGGTTAGTAGATATGAGTCTTGAGATGCTACAGTTAAGATTTCAGAGGTCCGCATGAAGATCTGAAGGAGTTGTGGCTGCCGGTATAGAACCGGGTCCGGCAAGTATCCGGAGGTGACAGAGGATCACAAAAAGGTCTGGTGAGGTCCAGAATTGTATTACCCTAATCTGCGGATTGGAAGGAGTGTTTGGGATGTCCTTGTGATGTATCATCCTGATTTGTGTATGATTTGGAGGTCCGGAAGTACCTCTTGCATTATGACAGTGGCGACAGACTGTGTTCTTAAAGTTCCGGATGAGGAAGACAAGAGATCCCAGTAAGCAGAGGAAGTGCGGATGTATCCAGACATTCAGACAGGCTTGTGAAGGTTCTTGGATCATGTTTAGGTTGTGTTGTTGGTCCGCATTGATGGTAGAGCCCGGAATTGAAGTTATTCTTCCGGATGAAGTTCTTGCTCTGTGTAGCCGACCGGATGAGTTGTTCATCCTGCGAATGTTCTTATGATGGCCGACCGGATGCATTATTCATCTTGCGGATACTCCTATGATTGTTTGCCGACTTAGATGCTTGTTCCTGAGTCGATGTCTTGTATAAATAACGGTTTGTAAGTTCATTTCAGAGTGAGGTATGAGGATGAGTATGGTATAGCGAAGAAAAGTGCGAAAGGCAGAGCAGAGATTGTTGGGCTTAATTGGAACTGATCCGGACATGATAGAGATGTCATTCTCCTGTTCAAGACTGTGATTTTTATCACTTTGTAGACAGTGTGTCTCCTTGTAGGCAGTGGGCCTCTTTGTGAGCAGTGTGCTCGGGCAGTGAGCCCTTATTGGCATGTGCCATTCATTTTTCTTTATTCTTCTAACAGAGAATAATTCTTGGGTTAATCACCCCGTGGTTTTTCCCTTAACCGGGTTTTCCACGTCAAAATCTTGGTGTTCATTGTGTTGATGCTTATCTGCTCTTGTGTTTATGTATTATGCTTCCATGGATGATTATTTGATATGCTGCTAACTAACAACAGTGAGTTGAGTGTTTGAATGAGAAGAAGTTTTATACAACTGATTCACCCCCCCCCTCTCAGTTGTATGCCCTAGATCCAACAATTCTATGGACTACCTTATTTGGCAAACTAGCTCCTGGTATCAAATCTATTTGATGACTTATCTTCCTCACTGGTAGTAAACCTTTTGGTACATTATCAGAGACAATATTTTGAAATTCTTCCAACATTTTTAAGACTTCTACTAGTACATCTTCGCATTTCTCTTGACTAATCTTAGGAATCAATGCAAAGAAATGACGCTCATGCTTCATACCCTCCAAAAATTTTCTACCATCTACCAAGCAAATTTTGGCAGTACTACATATATTTTTTTCCACTTCCTTCAAGGGCTTCAATTTATGACGAACTCCATCCTTTGTTAGGGAATATGTGTTTGCACGGCCATCATGGATAGCGCTCCTATCATACTACCACGGCCTCCCCAACAGCATATGACATGTGTCCATTGGTATGATATCACACAGCACCTCATCATGGTAGTCTCCAATCTTGAACTTCAGTAAACATTGCTCATTGACCAAAGCTCTGTGGTCCTTCTGCAACCATCCAATCTGATATGGATGTGGATGCTTTCTTCTTCTCAAAATCAACTTGTCAACCATCTCCTTTGAAACAAGATTGTCAGTGCTTCCACTATCAATAATAATATCACAATACTTACCTTCACATTTACACCTTGTGTAGAATAAACACTTCCTCTGATTGGGTTCTTTCTCTTCATTCAACAAGGTTCTTCTGACAACTAGGTTTTCTCCCCTTTCAGCATCTTCAGAATGCTTAGATTGTGCATCTTCATCTACATGTGCAACTCGTGCATTATCTTCAAGTCTTCTATTTGTCCTTCCTTGATGTTGTGGACACTTGTATGCTCGATGCCCTTCTTCTCGACATTGGAAATAGGTTCCTTTGAAACCTCCTCTTACAGGTCCTTGCCCAGGTCTACCTCTTCCTCTTTCTCTTTGCTCACCATTATTCTGGTCACGAGGGCGGTAGGTATTATTTCCTCTCTGATTTCGACTAGTTCCAGCTTCTTCACTTTTCTTTGGATCTTAATTTTGGCCTCCATAGGGTCTTCCACTAGTCCTTCCGCCTTGACCTCTTCCCCTTTGCTTTCTTTCAAATCTCTTGTTCAGTTTCTCTTCCACCTTCAGGGAAAACTGGTACGCATCTTCTATGGTGGTCATTCTAACCAGGCTCAAATCTTCTTGAATACTTGGCCTCAACCCATTAATGTAATGGGCTACCTTCTCCTTGTTGACCTCTCCATGGCCTGTCCTAATAGTGATCTTATAAAAATCTTCTGTATACTCCTTAATAGACTTGTTACCTTGCTTCAATCCTTGCAGCTTCTTCAGCAACTCCATCTCATAGTCCAAAGGAATGAAATGCTTCTTCAATTTCTCCACCATCTGATTCCATTTGGTAATTGTTGTCACATAGAATTGCACCCTACTTGGAGAGAGTCCAAGCATTCTAATGACACAATGGGAATGATCTCAAAAGTGTGGGACTTTAAAAATTGAGATCAAACCTCCATAGAAGGCCAGTTCCTCATTCTAAGCCTAATGCTTAGAGAAATACTATCTAAACCTAGTGCTAATGTTTGCAAGGGAAAAGGGTTAGAAGGAAATTGAAATGAAAGGCATGATACACCAGATTTAAATGTGTTTGGCTGCAACTGAATCGACACAGTAATAATCTCACAGCTAGGAAGACTTACACAGAATCATATTGATTCTAACAGAGGTCAAGACAGAATAATGGAGGAATGAAAGGGACTATTTTGTCCACAATACACAGCCTACACTAATCCAAAGAGCAGACACAGTGCTAAAATAATAAAAGAGACAAAATACCAATTTATATTGATTATAGAGGCCAAGTAGCCATTACAAAAGAGATAATAATGCAAAGAGATAGACACAGAAAAACCAATTACATTCATTGGTGAACAAAACTAGAGACATGAGAAGCTCAACATAAGAGCACAGTCCATCAAATCTAGTTGTTCCTGTAATTGCATTACAGAGGTCTGGTTACAAAATTCCTCTATCTTATAGTAGCCCAGAAGAACAACCAACAGCAATACATATGTTTCACATGTATATATAGCATTTTATTTTACTGTAGTAGTAATGGAAGGAGGAAAAGTGATCAAAAAGCAAAAGATGCCACCCATGTTACATTAACTTGCTCTGGCATCCCTGGGTTTCACCCACATGGCTCTGTCAGAAAGCATCTCAGCTAGAAGAGACGTCCACCTGCAAGAATTTATGGGATAAAAATATCTGGAATAGGGCAGATGGAAGATATTTTGGGCCATGAATGTGAGTAGCTCAATCATCTATCTGCAACAATGAATACAGAAAATATCTGAAGCATGGTAGTTGAGAGATCAGATTTGCATTATTGACACATGGGACAGATCACCCATGAGAAAAGATTTTACAACACTTTAAATTCCCAAGCCCTTTGAATCTCTAGATTTTCATCAATTTTGTGTTTGAGGGATATCTGTAAACCTTAATTCGGCCGCTGAGATGTCTTGTCACCAAAACTGCACATTCATCCTCAGAGTCGGCGACCATTCTTCACTGAATGCAGACCAACCGTCAATTTTATCTTCGCTGCAAGGAGAAGCGTCGTTTGTATGCATACAGACAAACAAAAATTGGATGCACTTTAAAAATCATGATGATGTCAGCATCCTACAAAACCTAGTCAAAGAAGAGATTTGGATGATGTTACCTGCATACCGGGTCCTTCAAACTATTCAATTTTGCACTTATGCGATTTCTTCATTCAATTTTTGCATATACAATTTTTGTATATACTTTATGCATCCTCCTTTGTATATGTTAGGCCATCAAGGAGACCCCAAACTAAGTCATACTGATAAGCAAAAGTCTCATCGATGGCCCTTTGTATCCATTTCTGTATCGCCATTTGGATCAGCCTTTAAATCACCTCTGAATCTCCCTGACACGTGTCATCATTCCATTGGCCGCTGAGCTGTGACCCCGTTACTACAAAATAGATTGATGAGCGAACTGGGGCCCACCATTGCATAGAACACATGCAAAGAAATCCCATCAGGTTGTCGAAGAGACTCCCAACTGAGTCATGCCGATATGCAAAAGTGTTGTCGAAAAACCATTGTATGTGCTTTTGTATATGCAATTGTATATGGGAGATGCAATCACCAAATATACAATTGCAGAACTCAATGGATTATCAATCAGAATGGAACTTTAAAATAGGTTCGGCCTTGTATCTTGCTTTTGCATATTGCATATACATACAAAAGATGTTTGACTTTTCTACCTTTTGGTATGTACAAATGCACTTTGTACCTTTTGATTCTGCATCGGCATGCGTGACTGCATCTTTCTTTGTTATATATCTCATTGTATCTAACTTATACATGCAATCAAACATACAAAGGTGCATACAGTACCTTCACTTCCTTAAACTAATTGCATTTTACTTTCGGGTTCGAAATTATATATTCACTTTTGTATCCCGCCTTGTATATGCAAATACATCGGGCTATCAGGGAGACCTTGACCTGATTCATGCCAATGTGCAAATCTCCCACTGATGTGTCTTAATATCTCCCCCTTTGTATCTCACCTTGCATCTGACTTTGTATCTGCAATTGTATATGTGATACAAATAGATATACATACAAGATACATACAAAGAGACTAAGTATGAAACTGAGAAATCGATGCAATGGAAGACACTTGAAGCTTAAGGATTTCTAGGTTTTGTTGGGTTTTCTGCAAGGCTAGTCTAGGCAAGATTTTGGGATTTTCTACAAGGCATAACATGGGGAAATGTAGGATTTAAACCTTCCTCCTTCTATTTATGCTTTTTCTTATCGAATTTCTTTGATAGGAGGGGAACATGAATATTTTGGGGCCAGGAAAAATATGACAACACTTTGGCAACCTCTCAGGGATGTTTGTCTGCTAAACATTAGATCGGTGGCCTTATGCATCCATTAGGCATGGACTCAAGAAAGAGGGGCATGAAAAAGATCAACACATTTGAAACCTACCTCAGAACACAAAAAGGGGAAAGAGCTTGCATTCTCCTAATGACAATGCAGCCTGTGCAAGAGCACTTATTGAAGGGAAACCTAAAACTAAAATAAAACCTACTCTAATCCTAAACTAACCAGTTAGAGGTGACCTTAAACAAAACCATTAACTAGTTCTTGAAAGTAATTGCCCTTCCTTAACAATTTACAATGTTTCTCATGCATGTGGGCAGTTAAAAAGAGGCGAGGGAGGGACGGGTATATGACAAATTGATAAAACACCCCCCCAAACAAAATGAAGATAAACTCATGTATCCACCTAGACTGATTGCTGATGCTGCTAACTTGTGGTGAATAAATAGGCTGATCCCACCCATTTTGATGCTCAACTTTAGGCTTAGAGGTAAGCATGACAAATGGTGACTCCTCTTGATGTGTCTCCAGCTGGGCTAGATGCTTGATTGGGCATCTGCTTGAAGTGACATGCAAATCATCATTGTTGCATGTATATCTATGCTCTGATCCTGCAACCTTCTGTTGTTGATCTGAATATTCTGGTTCTTGGATCTCAAATGGAGGAATTATTGCCTCCTTCATCTTCTAAAACTGCTCATGGTTTACCTCATCTAGAGGCATTGATTTACTATCCAGGTTTGAGAAAAAATCATCAAGCTTATCCCAAAAATGAGCCTCCTCCAAGTCCTCTATACTTTCTAGTACATGACTACTCATATGTTCTTCTTTATGGGTTGGAATTTAATTGTCAGGCTGGGTCTCAACCTACAACAATTCATCATTATTTTCATTATTCTCTTGTTGTTGCGTATCCACAACTACCTCCTCGTCCTCCTCATCTTCATCATAACCAGGTAGCTCATGAAGCAAAGAAACCTCATCTGCTTCCCAATTTAGAAACACACACTCGACCTACATCTATCTTTGTTCCACCATAGCCTGCTAGCTATGTCCAATTTGTTGTCTTAGGGTTTGCTAATGGATTGCATGAATGATGCCACTCATTACCCTAGGCTAATTTGCTCTGAAATGGAATGAGCCTTCTTGGTGTATTTGCAGTAGCTAAACTCATGAGGTTAAGGGGCCTAGCACAGTTCGGATGACTTTGTCTTTGATCATTCCCCTGACGAGGCTGGCAGATGGATGAATAAGGCTGATTAGGAACTTGGTATGGCACATTAGGTGTAGGAATTGGTGCCATAATTGGTGGCATGACTAGGGCTTCTAGAAATAATAGCATTGGAGGCCTGGGAGCAATCTTTCTAGCCAAAATTAGACAATTTTCTGCCCTAATAGCTACCTCATAGGCATCATGTAACACATCTCCTCCTAGAGATTGGATCATGACAGTGATATCACTACTCAGGGATCTCAAATAATACAAGAAGGCAACATTAGGGGAAGGTCTTACCAATGGTGGGATTCTGTACCAAGTCCTTTGAAATCTACAATTGAAATCAACCATAAATTCATATGGATCCCTTTTAATGGTGGCTAGCTGCTCTATCAGGGACAAATGGTCATTCTTGTCTTCAAAACGCTGATAGAGCCTTGTTCCTAAATCATCCCTTTCCTGAATTGATCCTGCAAGTAACCCCCTATACCACTGTAGCTCCTTTCCTTTCAAAGAAGCAAAAAGGAGCCTCACAGTAACATTGTCCTGAGTAACATTGTGAAAGGAGCATACATTGGCAATGTCCTGGATGTGCTCATTAGGTGTAGTGGCACTTTCACCAGTGAAAAAGGGAATAGCCTTTAGAGATGGGATAGGGATGTCATTATATTGTGCGAGGTTGAGAGGGCATTCACCATTAAAGGCCACAAATGGTTTATTTCTTGGTTAGGCCATGATAGTGATGTGAATAGTATGCTGGGTATATGGAAGCCTATTCTTGATGGAGGGAAAAAATCATGACTTTCATAACTGCCTGACATACTAGAGTATTAAAAAGCAGGGATGTATCAAACATTACTTGAAAACAAGGGTAACAAGTTTGTCTTGGAGAGAAACTAGATACATACCAAAGAGGGAGTCGCTAGGTGATTGAGGTACTTCCAAAAGCTGAGTAGACCAGGAAGACCACCAAAATCTTAATCTTTGATGCAATTTTAGGCACTTGGGCTTCTTCCACCAGCAGGTTTGTTTAGTAGAGTCATCATTGTGTTGGAGAGATTGCCCTGAATGGCAAGATGCACTAAAGAGCACACAAGAACTCTTCAATGGATGATAAGGATCATCAAACCTGTCCCACCGGGCGTGCTAGAAATTGTTGTCACATAGAATTTCACCCTTCTTGGAGAGAGTCCAAGCATTCTAATGACATAATGGGAATGATCTTGAAAGTGTGGGACTTTGCAAATTGAGATCAGACCTCCAGAGAAGGTTGGTTCCTCATTCTAAGCCCAATGCTTAGATAAATACTATCTAAACCTAGTGCTAATTCTTGGAGGGGAAAAGGGTTAGAAGGAAACTAAAATGAAAGGGGTGATACACCAGATTTAAATTTGTTTGGCTGCAACTGAATCGACACAATAATAATCTCACAGTTGGGAAGACTTACACAGACTCATATTGATTCTAACAGAGGTCAAGACAGAATAATGGAGGAATGAAAGGGATCATTTTGTCCACAATACACAACCTACACTAATCCAAAGAGAAAACACAGTGCTAAACTAATAAAAGAGAGGCAAAATACTAGTTTATATTGATTATAGAGGCCAGGTAGCCATTACAAAAGAGAGAATAATGCAAAGAGATAGACACAGAACAAACAATTACATTCATTGATGAACAAAACTAGAGACATGAGAGGCTCAGCATAAGAGCACAGTCCATCAAATCTAGTTGTTCCTGTAATTGCATTACAGAGGTCTGGTTACAAAATTCCTCTATATTATAGTAGCCCAGAAGAATAGCCAACAAGAATACATCTGTTTCACTTGTATATATAGTATTTTATTTCACTGTAGTAGCAATGGAAGGAGGAAAAGTGGTCAACAAGCAAAAGCCACAACCCATGCTGCATTAACTTGCTCTGGCATCCCTAGGTTTCACCCACATGGCTCTATCAGAAAGCATCTCAGCTAGAAGGGATGTCCACCTGCAAGAGTTTATGGGATAAAAATATTTGGAATAGGGTAGATGGAAGATATTTTGGGCCTTGAATGTGAGCAGCTCAATCAACTATCTGCAACAATGAATACAGAAAATATTTGAAGCATGGCAGTTGAGAGATCGAATTTGCATTGTTGACAGATGGAACAGATCACCCGTGAGCAAAGCTTTTACAATACTTTAAATTCAAGATCCCTTTGAATTTCTAGATTTTCATCGATTCTATGTTTTATAGATGTTTGCAAAACTTAATTCAGCCACTGAGATGTCTTGCGCCAAAACTGACCATTCTTGACTAAATGCAAACCGATCGTCAATTTTGTCTTTGTGTCAAGGAGAAGCGTAGTTTGTAAGCATACAGACATACAAAAATTGGATGCACTTTGAAAATCATGATGACATCATCATCCTATAGAACCTGGTCGAAGAGGAGATCTGGATGACGTCACCTGCATATCGGGTCCTTCAAACTATTCAATTTTGCACTTATGCGATTTCTTCATTCACTTTTCACATATACAATTTTTGTATATACTTTATGCATCCTCCTTTGTATATGTCGGGCCATCAAGGAGACCCCAAACTGAGTCATACCAATAAGCAAAAGTCTCGCTGATGGCCCTTTATATCCATTTCTGAATCACCATTTAGATCAGCCTTTGAATCGCCTTTGAATCTCCCTGACATGTGTCATCATTCCATTGGCCACTGAGTTGTAGCCCCGCTACTACAAAATAGATTGATGAAGGAATTGGGGCCCACACTGCATAGAATCCCATCGGGTTGTCGAAGAGACTCCCAGCTGAGTCATGCTGATATGCAAAAGTGTCGCTGAAAACCCATTGTATGTGCCTTTGTATATGCAATTGTATATGGGAGATGCAATCACCAAATATACAATTGCGGAACTCAATGGATTATCAATCAGAATGGAACTTTAAAAAGGTTCGGCCTTGTATCTTTCTTTTTCATATTGCATATACATGCAATTATACATACAAAAGATGTTTGACTTTTCTACCTTTTGGTATGTACAAATGCACTTTGTACCTTTTGATTCTGCATCGGCATGCGTGACTGCATCTTTCTTTGTTGTATATCTCATTATATCTAACTTATACATGCAATCAAACATACAAAGGTGCATACAACACTTTCACTTGCTTAAACTGATTGCATTTTACTTTTGGGTCCAAAATTGTAAATTCACTTTTGTATCCCACCTTGTATACGCAAATACATCGGGTTCTCGAGGAGACCTTGAGCTGAGTCATGCCGATCTGCAAATCTCCCACCGATGTGTCTTTATATCTCCCCCTTTTTATCTGACCTTACATCTGCAATTGTATATGTGATTGTATATGTGATACAAAAATATATACATACAAGATACATACAAAGAGACTAAGTGTGAAACTAAGAAATCCCTGCGATGGAAGACACTTGAAGCTTAAGGATTTTTGGGTTGTTCTGGGTTTTCTACAAGGAGAGTCCAAGCAAGATTTTGGAATTTTTTGCAAGGAATAGCATGGGGAAATGTGGGATTTAAGCCTTCCTCCTTCTATTTATGCTTTATGTGATCAGATTTCTTTGATAGAAGGAGGGGAACAGGAATATTTTGGGGCCAGGCAAAATATGACAACATTTTGGTCACCTCTCAGGGATGTTTGCCTGCTAAACATTAGCTCAGAGGTCTTATGCATCCATTAGGCATGGAGTCAAGAAAGAGGGGCATGAAAAAGATCAACACAACTGAAACCTACCTCCAAAACACAAAAAGGGGAAAGGGCTTGCATTCTCTTAATGACAATGTAGCCTATGCAAGAGTACTTATTGAAGGGAAACCTAAAACTGAAATAAAACCTACTCTAATCCTAAACTAACTAGTCAAAGGTGACCTTAAACAAAGCCATTAACTGGTTCTTGAAAGTAACTGCCCTTCCTTAACAATTTACAGTGTTTCTCATGCATGTGGAGAGTTAAAAAGAGGCGAGGGAGGGATGGGCATATGACAAATTGATAAAACACGCCCCCCAAATGGAGATAAACTCACCTATCCACCGGGGCTGATTGCTGATGCTGCTAACTTTGTTAGCTGCCGTTGCACCAAAAGATCGACCTATAAATGCCCGATACAACCACTTGATTTAACAAGCACAGGAGGTGGTTAAGCCCTTGTCGCAAACCACTATAGCGTAGTGCTGAATAAGGAGACAAAGGGTCACACCTTGCAACAATCCCCCCCAACGCAAGCGTGGGGTTTGAACCCATGACCTCAGCTCTGATACCAATTGTTAGCTGTCGTTGCACCAAAAGATCGACCTATTAATGCCCGATACAACCACTTGATTTAAAAAGCATGCGAGGCAGTTAAGCCCTTGTCGCAAACCATCACAGTGCATCACTGAACAAGGAGACTAAGGGTCACACCTTGCAACAAACTTGTGGTGAATAAATAGGCTAATCCCACCCATTTTGATGCTCAACTTTATGCTTAGAGGTAAGCATGACAAATGGTGACTCCTCTTGATGTGTCTCCAACTGGGCTAGATGCCTAATTGGGCATCCCCTTGAAGTGACATGCAAATCATCACTGTTGTATGTATATATATGCTCTAATCTTGCAACCTTCTATTGTTGATCTGAATATTCTTGTTCTTGGATCTCAAATGGAGGAATTATTGCCTCCTTTATCTACTCAAACTGGTCATGGTTTACCTCATCTAGAGGCATTGATTTACTATCTAGGTTTGAGAAAAAATCATCAAGCTCATCCAAAAAATGAGCCTCCTCCAAGTCCTCTATAATTTCTAGTACATGACTACTCATATGCTCTTCTTTATGGGCTTGAATTTCACTGTTAGGCTAGGTCTCAACCTGCAACAATTCGTCATTATTTTCATTGTTCTCTTGTTGTTGCATATCAACAACCAGCTGCTTGTCCTCCTCATCTTCATCATAAGTAGGTAGCTCATGAAGCAAAGAAACCTCTTCTGCTTCCCAATTCAGAAACACACTCTTGACCTGCATCTGTCTTTGTTCCACCATAGCCTACTAGCTACGTCCAACTTGTTGTTTCAGGGTCACTGATGAATTGCATGAATGATGCCGCTCATTACCCTGGGCTAAGTTTCTCTGAAATGGAACTAGCCTTCTTGGTGTATTTGTAGAAGCTAAACTCATGAGGTTCAGGGGCCTAACATAGTTCGGATGACTTTGTCTATGATCATTCCCCTGACAAGGCTGGCAACTGAACGAATAGGGCTGATTAGGAACTTGGTATGGCACATTAGGTGTAGGAATTGGTGCCATAATTGGTTGCATGACTGGGCCTTCTGGAAATAATGGCATTGGAGGCCTGGGAGCAATCTTTCCAGCCAAAATTAGACAATATTCTGCCCTAATGGCTACCTCATAGGCATCATGTAACACATCTCCTCATAGAGATTGGATCATGACAGTGATATCACTGCTCAGGGATCTCAAATAATACATGAAGGCAACATTAGGGGAAGGTCTTACCAATGGTGGGATTCTGTACCAACTCCTTTGAAATCTGCAATTAAAATCCACCATAAATTCATATGGAGCCCTTTTAATGGTGGCCAGCTACTCTATCAGGGACAAATGGTCATTCTTGTCTTCAAAACGCTGACAGAGCCTTGATCCTAAATCATCCCATTCCTGAATTGATCTTGCAGGTAACCCCTTGTACCACTATAGTGCCTTTCCTTTCAAAGAAGCAACAAGAAGTCTCATAGCAACATTGTCCCAAGTAACATTGTGAATGGAGCATATGTTGGCAACGTCCTTGATGTGCTCATCAAGTGTAGTGGCACTTTCACCAGTGAAAAAGGGAATAGCCTTTAGAGCCGAGATAGGGATGTCATTATATTATGCAAGGTCAAGAGGGATTTCACCATTAAAGGCCACAAATGGTTTATTTCTTGGTTGGGCCATGATAGTGATGTGAATAATATGTTGGGTATATGGAAGCCTATTTTTGATGGAGGGAAAAAATCATGACTTTCATAACCGCCTGACATACTAGAGCATTAAAAAGTAGGGATGTATCAAACACTCCTTGAAAACAAGGGTAACAAGTCTTCCTTGGAGAGAAACTGGATACATACCAAAGAGGGAGTCGCCAGGTGATTGAGGTACTTCCAAAAGCTGAGTAGACCAGGAAGACCACCAAAATCTTGATCTTTGATGCAATTTTAGGCGCTTGGGTTGCTTCCACCAGCAAGTTTGTTCAATAGAGTCTCCATGGTGTTGGAGAGATTACCCTGAATGGTAAGATGCACTAAAGAGCACACCAAAACTCTTCAATGGATGATAAGGATCATCAAACCTATCCCACCAGGTGTGCCAGAAACTATTGTCACATAGAATTATACCCTGCTTGGAGAGAGTCCAAGAATTCTAATGACACAATGGGAATGATCTTGAAAGTGTGGGACTTTACAAATTGAGATCAGACCTCCAGAGAAGGCTGGTTCCTCATTCTAAGCTGAATGCTTAGAGAAATACTATCTAAACCTAGTGCTAATGCTTGGAGGGGAAAAGGGTTAGAAGGAAACTGAAATGAAAGGGGTGATACACCATATTTAAATTTGTTTAGCTGCAACTGAATCAACACAGTAATAATCTCACGGCTGTAAAGACTTACACAAACTCATATTGATTCTAATAGAGGTCAAGATAGAATAATGGAGGAATGAAAGGGATCATTTTGTCCACAATACACAACCTACACTAATCCAAAGAACAGACACAGTACTAAAATAATAAAAGAGAGACAAAATACCAGTTTATATTAATTATAGAGGCCAAGTAACCATTACAAAAGAGAGAATAAAGCAAAGAGACAGACACAGAACAACCAATTACATTAATTGGCAAACAAAACTAGAGACATGAGAGGCTCAGCATAAGAGCATAGTCCATCAAATCTAGTTGTTTCTATAATTGCATTACAGAGGTCTGGTTACAAAATTCCTCTATCTTATAGTAGCCTGGAAGAATAGCCAACAGCAATACATCTATTTCACATGTATATATAGCATTTTATTTCACTGTAGCAGCAATGGAAGGAGGAAAAGTGGTCAACAAGCAAAATCCACCACTCATGTTGCATTAACTTGCTCTGGCATCCCTAGGTTTTAGCCACATGGCTCTGTCAAAAAGCATCTTAGCTAGAAGGGACATTTACCTACAAGAATTTATGGGATAAAAATATCTAGAATAGGGTAGATGGAAGATATTTTGGGCCTTGAATGTGAGTAGCTCAATCATCTATCTGCAACAATGAATACAGAAAATATCTGAAGCATGGTAGTTGAGAGATCAGATTTGCATTATTGACAGATGGGACAGATCACCCATGAGCAAAGCTTTTACAACACTTTAAATTCAAAATCCCTTTGAATTTCTGGATTTTCATCTATTTTGTGTTTGAGGGATCTCTGCAAAATTAATTCAACCACTGAGATGTCTTGTCGCCAAAACTGCACATTCATCCTCAGAGTTGGCAGGCATTCTTGACTGAATGCAGACCGATCGTCAATTTTGTTTTCGCTGCAAGGAGAAGCGTCATTTGTATGCATATAGACATATGAAAAATGGATGCACTTTGAAAATCATGATGATGTCATCATCCTGTAGAACTTGGTCGAAGAGGAGATCTAGATGACGTCACCTGCATATCGGGTCCTTCAAATTGTTCAATTTCGTACTTGTGCAATTTCTTCATTCGCTTTTTGCATATATAATTTTTGTATGTACTTTATGCATTCTCCTTTGTATATGTTGGGCCATCAGGGATATCCCAAACTGATTCATACTAATTAGAAAAAGTCTTGTCGATGGCCCTTTGTATCCATTTCTGTATCACCATTTGGATTGGCCTTTGAATCACATTTGAATCTCCCTAACACATGTCATCATTCCATTGGCCACTAAGTTGTGGCCCCGCTACTACAAAATAGATCGATGAAGGCACTAGGGCCCACCATTGTATAGAAGACATGCAAAGAAATCCCATCGGGTTGTCGAAGAGACTCCTAGCTGAGTCATGCCGATATGCAAAAGTGTCACCGAAAACCCATTGTATGTGCTTTTGTATATGCAATTGTATATATGAGATGCAATCCCCAAATATACAATTGCAGAACTCAATGAATTATCAATCAGAATGGAAATTTAAAACAGGTCCAGCCCTATATCTTGCTTTTGCATATTGCATATACATGCAATTATCCATACAAAAGATGTTTGATTTTTCTACCTTTTGGTATGTACAAATGTACTTTGTACCTTTTGATTCTGCATTGGCATGCGTGACTACATCTTGCTTTGTTGTATATCTCATTGTATCTAACTTATACATGTAATCAAACATACAAAGGTGCATACAACACCTTCACTTAAACTTATTGCATTTTACTTTCGAGTCCAGAATTGTATATTCACTTTTGTATCCCGCCTTGTATATGCAATTACATCAGGCTGTCGGGGAGACCTTGAGCTAAGTCATGCCAATGTGCAAATCTCTCAACGATGTGTCTTTATATCTCCCCCTTTGTATTTGACCTTGAATCTAACTTTGCATCTGCAATTGTATATGTGATTCTATATGTGATACAAACAGATATACATACAAAGAGACTAAGTATGAAACTAAGAAATCCCTGCGATGGAAGACACTTAAATTTTTGCAAGGATAGTCCAGGCAAGATTTTGGCATTTTCTGCAAGGCATAGCATGGGGAAATGCGAGATTTAAGCCTTCCACCTTCTATTTATGCTTTCTCTGATCGTATTTCTTTGATAGAAGGAGGGGAACAAAAATATTTTGGGGCCAAAAAAACTATGACAACATTTTGGCAACCTCTCGAGGATGTTTTCCTGCTAAATATTAGATCAGTGGCCTTATGCACCCATTAGGCATGGACTCAAGAAAGAGGGGCATGAAAAAGATCAACACATCTAAAACCTACCTCCAGAACACAAAAAGGGGAAAGGGCTTGCATTCTCCTAATGACAATGCAACCTGTGCAAGAGCACTTATTGAAGGGAAACCTAAAACTGAAATAAAACCTACTCTAATCCTAAACTAACTAGTTAGAGGTGACCTTAAACAAAGCCATTAACTGGTTCTTGAAAGTAACTGCCCTTCCTTAATAATTTACAATGTTTCTCATGCATGTGGGCAATTAAAAAGAGGTGAGGGAGGGATGGGCATATGACAAATTGATAAAACAGCCCCCCAAAAAAAGAAATGGAGATAAACTCACCTATCCACCTAGACTGATTGCTGATGCTGCTAACTTGTGAATAAATAGGCTGATCCCACCCATTTTGATGCTCAACTTCATGCTTAGAGGTAAGCATGACAAATGCTGACTCCTCTTGATGTGTCTCCAGCTGGGCCAGATACCTTATTGGGCATTCCCTTGAAGTGACATGCAAATCATCACTACAACATGTATATCTATGCTCTTATCCTACAACCTTCTATTGTTGATCTGAATATTCTGGTTCTTTGATCTCAAATGGAGGAATTACTGCCTCTACCTTCTAAAATTGCTCATGGTTTACCTCATCTAGAGGCATTGATTTACTATCCAGGTTTGACCAAAAATCATCAAGCTCATCCCAAAAATGAACCTCCTCCAAGTCCTCTGTACTTTCTAGTACATGACTACTCATATGCTCTTCTTTATGGGCTGCAATTTCACTGTCAGGTTGGGTCTCAACCTGCAACAATTCATCATTATTTTTATTGTTCTCTTGTTACTGCATGTCCACAACCAGATGCTCATCCTCCTCATCTTCATCATAACTAGGTGGCTCATGAAACAAAGAAACCTCATCTACTTCCCAATTCAGAAACACACACTCGACCTGCATCTGTCTTTGTTCCACCATAGCCTGCTGGATACGTCCAATTTGTTGTTTCAAGGCCGCTGATTTGATTGCATGAATGATGCCGCTCATTACCCTAGGCTAAGTTGCTCTGAAATGGAATGAGCCTTCTTGGTGTATTTGTAGTAGCTAAACTCATGAGGTTCAGGGGCCTAGCATAGTTCAGATGAGTTTGTCCTTGATTGTTCCCCGAATGAGGCTGGCAGTTGAACGAGTAGGGCTGATTAGGAATTTGGTATGGCATATTAGGTGTAGGAATTTGTGCCATAATTGGTTGCATGACTAGAGCTTCTAGAAATAATGGCATTGGAGGCCTGGGAGCAATCTTTCCAACCAAAATTAGACAATTTTCTGCCCTAATGGCTACCTCATAGACATCATGTAACACATCTCCTCTTAGAGAATGGATCATGACAGCAATATCACTGCTTAGGGATATCAAATAATACAGGAAGGAAGTATTAGGGGAAGGTCTTGCCAATGGTGGGATTATGTACCAAGTCCTTTGAAATCTGTAATTGAAATCCACCATAAATTTATATGGAGCCCTTTTAATGGTGGCCAACTGCTCTATCAAGGACAAATGGTCATTCTTGTCTTCAAAATGCTGACAGAGCCTTGTTCATAAATCATCCCATTCCTGAATTGATCTTGCTAGTAACCCCCTATACCACTATAGTACCTTTCCTTTCAAAGAAGCAACAAGGAGCCTCACAGTGATATTGTCCTGAGTAACATTGTGAACGAAGCATACACTGGCAATGTCCTGGATGTGCTCATCAGGTGTACTAGAACTTAGACTAGTCAAAAAGGGAATAGCCTTTAGAGCTGGGATAGGGATGTCATTATATTGTGTGAGGTTGAGAGGGATTTCACCATTAAAGGCCACAAATGGTTTATTTCTTGGCTGGGCCATGATAGTGATGTGAATAATATGCTGGGTATATGGAAGCCTATTCTTGATGGAGGAAAAAAATCATGGCTTTCATAACCACCTGATATACTAGAGCATTAAAAAGTAGGGATGTATCAAACATTCCTTGAAAACAAGGGTAACCAGTCTGTCTTAGAGAGAAATTGGATACATACCAAAGAGGGAGTCTCTAGGTGATTGAGGTACTTCCAAAAGCTAAGTAGACCAGGAAGACCACCAAAATCTTGATCTTTGATGCAATTTTAGGTGCTTGGGCTACTTCCACTGACAGGTTTGTTCAGTAGAGTCGCCATGGTGTTGGAGAGATTGCCTTGAATGGCAAGATGCACTAAAGAGCACACCAGAACTCTTCAATGGATGATAAGGATCATCAAACCTGTCCCACCGAGCGTGCTGGAAACTGTTGTCACATAGATTTGCACCCTGCTTGGAGAGAGTCCAAGCATTCTAATGACATAATGGGAATGATCTCAAAAGTGTGGGACTTTGCAAATTGAGATCAGACCTCCAAAGAAGGTTGGTTCCTCATTCTAAGCCTAATGCTTAGAGAAATACTATCTAAACATAGTGTTAATGCTTGCAGGGGAAAAGGGTTAGAAGGAAACTGAAATGAAAGGGATGATACACCAGATTTAAATGTGTTTGGCTGCAACTGAATCAACATAGTAATAATCCCACAGTTGGGAAGACTTACATAGACTCATATTGATTCTAACAAAGGTTAAGATAGAATAATGGAGGAATGAAAGGTACCGTTTTGTCCACAATACACAGCCTACACTAATCCAAAGAGCAAACATAGTACTAAAATAATAAAAGAGAGGCAAAATATCAGTTTATATTGATTATAGAGGCCAGGTAGCCATTACAAAAAAGAGAATAATGCAAATAGATAGACACATAACAAACAATTACATTCATTGGTGAACAAAACTAGAGACATGAGAGGCTCAGGATAAGAGCACAGTCCATCAAATCTAGTTTTTCCTATAATTTCATTATAGAGGTCTGGTTACAAAATTCCTCTATCTTATAGTAGCCCAGAAGAACAACCAACAACAACACATCTATTTCACATGTATATATAGCATTTTATTTCACTGTAGCAGTAATGGAAGGAGGAAAAGTGGTCAATAAGCAAAAGCCGCCATGCATGCTGTATTAACTTGCTCTGGCATCCCTGGGTTTCACCCACATGGCTCTGTCAGAAAGCATCTCAGCTAGAAGGGATGTCCACCTGCAAGAATTTATGGGATAAAAATATCTGGAATAGGGCAGATAGAAGATATTTTGGGCCTTGAATGTGAGCAGCTCAATCATCTCTGTACAACAATGAATATCGAAAATATCTTAAGCATGGCAGTTGAGAGATCGGATTTGCATTGTTGAAAGATGGGATAGATCACCCATGAGAAAAGCTTTTACAACACTTTAAATTCTCAAGCCCTTTGAATTTTTGGATTTTTATCAATTCTGTGTTTGAGGGATCTCTACAAAACTTAATTCAGCCACTGAGATGTCTTGTCGCTAAAACTGCACATTCATCCTCAGAGTCGGCGACCATTCTTGACTTAATGCAAACCCGCCGTCAATTTTGTCTTCACTGCAAGGAGAAGCATCATTTGTATGCATACAGACATACAAAAAATGGATGCACTTTGAAAATCATGATGATGTCATCATCCTTTATAACCTAGTCGAAGAGGAGATCTAGATGATGTCACCTGCATATCAGGTCCTTCAAACTGTTCAATTTTCACTTATGCGATTTCTTCATCTGCTTTTTGCATATACAATTTTTGTATATACTTTATGCATCCTCCTTTGTATATGTTGGGCCATCGGGGAGACCCCAAACTGAGTCATACCGATAAGCAAAAGTCTCACCGATCGCCCTTTGTATCTGTTTCTGTATCGCCATTTAGATTGGCCACTGAGATGTGGCCCCACTGCTACAAAATAGATCGATGAAGGAACTAGGGCCCACCACTGCATAGAAGACATGCAAAGAAATCCCATCGGTTTGTCGAAGAGACTCCCAGTTGAGTCATGCCGATATGGAAAAGTGTCGCCAAAAACCCATTGTATGTGCTTTTGTATATGCAATTGTATATGGGAGATGCAATCGCCAAAAATACAATTGCAGAATTCAATGGATTATCAATTAGGATGGAACTTTAAAACAGGTCCAGCCTTGTATCTTGCTTTTGCATATTGCATATACATGCAATTATACATACAAAAGATGTTTGACTTTTCTACCTTTCGGTATGTACAAATGCACTTTGTACCTTTTGATTATGCATCGGCATGCATGACTACATCTTGCTTTGTTGTCTATCTCATTGTATCTGACTTATACATTCAATCAAACATACAAAGGTGCATACAACACCTTCACTTCCTTAAACCTATTGTATTTTACTTTCAATTCTGGAATTGTATATTCACTTTTGTATCCCACCTTGTATATGCAAATACATCGTGCTGTCGGGGAGACCTTGAGCTGAGTCATGTCGATGTGCAAATCTCCTGCTGATGTGTCTTTATATCTCCCCCTTTGTATCTAACCTTGCATCTAACTTTGTATCTGCAATTGTATATGCAATACAAATAGATATACATACAAGATACATATAAAGAGACTTATTATGAAACTGAGAAATCCCTGCGGTGGAAGACACTTGAAGCTTAAGGATTTCTAGGTTTTTTTGGGTTTTCTGCAAGGATACTCCAAGCAAGATTTTGGGATTTTCTACAAGGCATAGCATGGGGAAATGCGAGATTAAAGCCTTCCTCCTTCTATTTATGCTTTCTCTGATTAGATTTCTTTGATAGAAGGAGAGGAACAAGAATATTTTGGGGCCAGGCAAAATATGACAACAGTAATCTTTCCTTTTCCTCTTCTATTTCTCTCTAACTGGACCTCCTTCAACCAAATACTGGCATGGCCCTTCAACTTTGTCTTTGGAAACTTGACCCATTCTAGGTCTTCGACATCTTCATACTTGAAATATTCCTCCATATCATTGATCCAATCAATAAGTTGTTCCAGATTCAAATCTCCAGAATAGGTAGAAATTTCGATCCTGGGCCTCTTTCTGATCTTTGAAATGACCTTCAACAACCTAACTTTTGTAGGATCTCCCGCAGATTCTTGTTCTTCCTCAGATAGCTCTCCTTCAGCTTCATCTTCGCTTTCCTCTCTCCTTCTCGGCTCGAACCCTCTTCTTAGCTCCTCTTGTAATGCATTGATTTGTCTTTGCAAGGATCTGAAACCCTCTTCCGTCAAAACATTCCTCCTACCACGGTTTCTTCATGGAGGCATCTTGATCTCTGCAATAAACCCACAACCTCAGTTCCTGGTGCAAACTGCCTCACGGTCGGTGATCTATCTACACGCTCAGGAAGCTTTCCTCTGATACCACTTGATGAAGGGGGTAAATCATAAAACACACAATAACAGAAATTGCACATAAAAAATAGAATGATATTTTATTAATATGGGCAAAACATTACATTACAGAAGCTCAAATGCAATCAGAGGATGAATCCCTTACAGGCTGCAACACATTACAGCTCCCTCTCTCAAGACTCTGGAATCTTCAGCCTTATGTAACCCCAAATCAACTAGGGTTTCTATTTTCCCACATTTTCTTGACTCTACACCTTCCCCCTGAACTCTACTATGCCAAGTGTTCGCAAAAATGGTCATAAATAGCCCTTTTTGGTGGCCACCAGCTTAATTTTGAAATTTGCATTTCCCCCCAAAATCAAGTCAACTTCGTAGGGCCATAACTTTCAATCTGACAGATGGATTTTCAATTATAATAGCTTTTTGGAAAGCTCTCAAAAAGATAGTTGTGCACAAGCAGTACCTAAAGGTACTGCTTGGGTTTCCCACCAAATTTCAGGCCCATCCGAAGCCTCTAAGTGCCTCAAATTTGACTTTGAATATTTCAATAGGATTTTTAGAATTTGAAATTTTAATACCTCACAAATGACAAATGATATTGAAGTGATTTCTTCACCATTAGCTTTAATTCACCATTCTGGAGGTCCGTGTAAGATTTTGTATCCAACCGTGCATAAATGGAAACTTACTAAATATAGTAACCCTACTAAATTTAGCCCTTATTGAAAAGAAACAACATTTTTTTTTTGTTGATGCAAGATTGCTCTTACACCCTGGATGCTCATGCATCAATGATGCTAGATAGTGTTGATGGTGGTTTTAGCACACAACAACGCAGGTGTGATTGTTGGTTTCACACCTCTCTTGAAAAGTATCCCACCCTAGGTAAGACTACTCCAAGGATAATACAACTAGGTCTTAGCTTTCTTGAAATCTCTCAATGGTTATATTCTATCTATGCCTACAAGGGGTCTTACATGTAATCTGTAAATCTTCAAGTCTGGGGCAGCAAATACACATAAACCCTATAATGATCTTCAGCTGATAAACAAGATAAGATGTTGTTGAAACTCTTAATCTAATAACTAACAGTGATTTTAAAAGAAAGTGCAAAAGGTGTAGGGTTTTAGAGGGATCCTAAGTGACATTCACAATACCAAAGTTATCTTCAGTAGACAAACATTCCAAAACTTTGAACCAGCTTCCTAAGTTACCAAACTGAAATGGGTGTTACAGTGTTGCAGAAAACGGTGCTATCTTCAATGGAGGTCAACAAATTTTCAGATTGCATACATTTTGTTAAATACCCAATGAGCGGCGCAACTTAACTTGTGAAATGCAATTGAACTTTAGCACAAATAATCAGCCCAGATTAACTTTACACAGTTATTTACCATCAGCAAACAACTAAAAGTATGGACTTAGAATATTCATCAAATACTTTAGCAAACCATGAATATTATGAAAGCACAACTAATCTAACTATGGGAGAGCAAGATGCAAACCATGAAAACCAAAAATGAATCAACACAAGACACAAATTCTCAAATTTACTGTAGAAACTTGCTTTGTATTAGCTCAAATGGCATAGAGTCAACAATTCGGTATCAAAGTCTCTCTTGCAAATGAGAGCAAAGGATGGCCCTTTTATAGGTAAGGCACCATACCGAGTTTTTCAATGGACGGTGGAGATTAACTCAATACCAACGGTCCAGATTACATGACATTTAATGAGATACATCAATTAGTTACATTTTTGGATTTGCTTGTCCTTTAGGAAAAAGACAAAATACAGCTTGCAAATACATTGAATCTAGACAAAATGGATACCCATTTGGTTGTACATGACAAAAAGTCAACTTTCAAGGCCAAATAAAGCCAAAATAGAGTCACATGACATTTAAAAACTTGAACTGATGTGGATCCACGGGATTCCAAGTGTTGACTGGATCAAAAAGGAGTATTTGGCACTCTATTAGTGAAGATATATCTAATTGGATGCTTGTTGGACTGATTCTTGATGACTGGACTGTTGGGACAACTGTATGCATGTCTTGGTGATCCGATCCAAGGTCATTTGAGTGGTATTTTTGGGAAAATATCAAAAATATAATTTTTGGTATTTTCTACATCGTAGTAAATTGCATTTTCGAAGGCCTTTGGAGAGAAATGGGGGCTCAAAATCTGTTGGTAGCTTGGTGTTAAGCCCTAGCAACTGGGCAGCTCCAACTAGACAATCAGTTTACCTTTCCAATGAGTCCAAGAAGTTTAAATTATGATAAAATAGCTAGGAGTTATGACCCCCGGACTGGATCACTAGGACATTGGACTGGATCTGTAGGAATAATAGTGATGTAGGCATGATCTTCAGTGTCTTCAACCTCTGGGGAATTATTTCCATCATCTCGAACATCATACTAACATCCTCTTGCAGGTGTAGCAGAAATTTGGTTGATAAAATGTCAATTCTACGTTTCTAGGTCCACTAGGTACCTCTATATGTTCATCCTTCCAAGACAGCTCCAGTTGGCTCCTTTGTGCTCTCAGACCTACAATAAACAAGACCAAGCATCAATTTCATCATAAACAAGTCATTTTCCATCAATTTGGATCAAAACATGTCCAGTTGCAGTCATGGATCAGTCAAAAACAACTCATTGTCAATGTTGTCTTCTTATAGACAACTTCATAAATCTAGTGATTTTTACATAATTTTCTGTATTTTTCATCATTTTTGAGTACCCATTTGGCCAATATGATGATTAGGGAAGTTTTTGGGGTCAATAGAATCCATTTGCAGACTTTTATTTCATATTTTTCTAGCATTTTCTACAAAAAGTGGGATTTTTGGGGGCGTCTGACCTTTCATGTGCAGTAGCATTAATTATCATAAAACGTGCCAAAAATCCACACAAACTTGATAAAGTGTTCATCATGATATGATAAATAGATATGCAATTCAAACCCATCAAGAAAATCCCATTTGTACCTTGAAAAACCTAATTTTTTGCCCAAAATACCAAAAAGCGCTGATTTGGGGGGTCACTGACTTAGCAGGGATTTTGGGGTTGTCCAACCTCGGCGAGGATTTCAGGTTCATCTGACCTTAGCGGGGATTTTGGGGTTGTCTGATCTCAGTGGGGATTTCAGATTCATCCGACCTTAGCGGGGATTTTGGGTCCGACCGACTAAAGTCAATGAAGGTAGTTTTCAACGCAAGTCCATGAGGGCTATTTTTAGCGCAAAGTTCATTGGCGGGGATTTCCAATGCAATTGACCTACGCGAGTTTTAACACCGACTGACCTGCATGATTTAAGTCGGTGGAAGACCATTTCAGTGCAAGTTGGTAGAGGGCAATTTTAGCGCTTTTCTTCGAAATTGTCTCGGCGGGGATTTTTTGGTCCGACTGACTTAGCGGTAGCTTGGAGGGAGGTCAGTCGGAGGCAAATTTAGCGCAAAGGTCAGTTGGAGTCTATTTTAGCACTTTTCTTCAAAATTGTCTCAACAGGGATTTTTGTTCCGACTGACCTAGTGGTAGCTTGGAGGGAGGTCAGTGGGAGGCAAATTTAGCGCTTAGGTCGGTAGAAGGCATTTTTAGCACTTTTTGCAGTTGGGGTCATTTTTAGCGCTAGATTTTGAATTGGTCAGGGTGAAAGTATATTTAAAAATATATTTAAGTATAAGTTTAGATATACTTTAAATATTTTTAAATATGCGTTCAGGATGTTTGAGATAGGTTCCATATCCATAGGATTTCATATGCAGATTCTAGAATTTTATGGTTCCATCAGATTTCAGACTTAGCCATTTTTCAGGATCTTCAGGGTTTCAGACTTAGCCAAATCAGGGCTTCAGGACCATGCATCGGGGTGAAAGCACATGAACCCCTTAGTGAAATATAATGGAATTTGACACAAGTTTGCAACTGTAAGATCTAAAAACTAAGAATTTCAACATGACACATCCTGCAAAAGCAATCTCAAGGGCAATATTCAGTGACATAGGATTTTTGAGCAAAACGCAATAACGCGCAATTCCAATGCCGAAGGCAACAAATGGCTATTTTTTAAGCACAAGACCACTCAAGACACTTCCAAATTAATCATGAAAACAATCAAATGACTCCAAACATGCAAAATACTGAAATTTGAAGCCAATCATGCACTCTAAGCACAAATCCACCTTCTCATCATCATAAGTAACAAACGTTGAGACTTCAAACCAAAGCAAAAGAGGGGGTCTCCATTTGGCAAAATAGGGCATGTGTGCAAGGCACAACAGATAGGTTATAAGGCTCTATGGAAGAAAACTCAACCTGTGAAGAAGCCATATGGTGTGAAGCACCTGAGTCAATAATCCAAGATGGAGATGATTAAGATGCTACTACAACTAGTGCCTTGCCCTTAAGTTTCTCTTTTCCTTTTTCCTTTGTCTTAGAAGTTTCTTGGGTTGATGAGGACTCTTTGATAGATTTAGGGACCCCTATGTTATGCTTCTTAAGAAGATGAGTGAGGTGGTCTATTTATTTCTTCATACACTTGTTCTCATCATGCCCTGTCTTCTTACAGTAGGCACACTGAACTTTGTCCTTTTTAGGTTGCCCTTGTTTGGATAAAGTTTCTATGGGACTTTTAGATGTCTCAGGTTTCTGTTCTCTCTTTGTCTCCTTGACTTCTTTATTCTTCTTCCCTTTATTATTTAAAGCATTATGTTCCCCATTCCCAGCAAAGAGAGCTTGAGGTTTTGATGCCTTCAGGGTACCCATGTGTATTAACTTATCTTTCTCCCTAGTTAAGTTTGCAATGAAGTCATCTAGGGATGGCATTTTCCACATGGCTCCAAGAGCTCTTTTAGTGGAGTAGAAAGTAGATATTGTTGCAAGTATGGTCCTAATCAGTGTTGTCATTGATGTCAACATACGCATGTTACATTGATGTCAAGATTGAATGAGTTGTGTGCTGAGGATATTAAGAAAATTAGCCCCATCAAAAACAGACAAGAATAGTGAAGACAGGGAAGTTCTCTGAAGTAAAGATCTCATTTAGATGAAGATAGAGTACACGCACCAAAGAGTTTTTAGATATGTGTCTAAAGATCCTCTAGACAAGATCTGAGAGCTCCGCATGAATATTTGGAGAAGTTATGGCCTTATGAATAAAACCGGTTCTGGCAGCTATTCAAAGGTGACAGAGTGACACAAACAGGTTCGGTGAGATTCGGAAATGCAATATCATGTTCTATGGATTTGGTGGCATGTTTGGGAAGCTAATGTGCATTGACAATTCAATTCATTCATGGTTTGGTGGTCCGCAAGCAATCCTTCTATTATGACAATGATGATTAACTGTGTTCTTGAGATTCCAGGTGAAGATGTGATTGATTACAGTAAGCAAAAGTGGTGTGGATGTTCTTTGTGATTCAAGAAAGCTTGTGGCAATCTCTAGATTGTGTCAATTTCGTGTTGACGGTCCGCATTGAAGATTGAGCTTGCAAATGAAGATTTACCTTCGAACGTCAGTGTTCTTCCTAGTTTTGGCCGACTAGATGATTTGTACATGGTACAGATGATCTTGAAAATGTTTTGCGAAGAGTGGCGTGTTCCTCAAAGTTGATTAAAGTCCCAGATGTGTATGGCTAACAGTGTAGTAATGCGTATGAAATTTTTGTAATAAGTCAAGTTGTATTTTTGTAATTTCTATACAAATAAAATAAGTGTGTGTTGTGCCGACTTTGATGATCATTCCAAAGTCGATGTCATGTATAAATAAGAGTTGCAAAATCATTCAAATGTCTCTTAGTGGTCATGATGAGGATGTGATGGAGAAGAGTAGAGAAACATAGAGCAGAGGTATTGAGCTTAAATGGAACTGATTCAAGCATAGTGAAGATATTGATCTCTAGTTCAAGTATGTAATATTTATATTATTCTATAGACAGTGTGTCTCCTGTAGGCAGTGGGCCTCTTGTGAGCAGTGTGCTCGGGTAGTGACCCTGATGAAGGGGATAAATCAAAAAACACACAACAGAAATGGAACATAGAAAATAAACTATTTATTTATTGATCTGGGCAACTCATTACATTATAGAAGCTTAATTACAATCAAAGGATGAATCCTCTTCTGGCTGCAACACATTACAGCTTTCCCAACCTCAAGACTCTAGAATCTTCAGCCTTCTGTAACCCCAAATCAGATAGGGTTTATATTTTCCCACCTATTCTTAACTCTACACTGGCCCCCTTAACTGTACTACTGCCTAGGGTTCCCAAAATAGTCATAAATAGCACTTTTTGGTGGCCTCCAACTAAATTTTGAAATTTGCAACTCCCTCCAAAAGTAGGTCAACTTCCGGGAAGCATAACTTTTGATCCGAGTGTCCAATTGACAAACTGTTTTAAGCATTGGAAAGCTCGTGATGTGAACTATCAAATTTTTGAGATGTTATGAGAAGTTTTAGTGCCTCATATCTCATTCCGTTAATTTTTAGGGGCTTTTCAGAAAACAAAAAATTTAATATCTTTCAGCGCACAAATGATCTTTGCCTGATTCCTTCTCCAAAGGTCTTATATTTCTGTTATGTAACTTTCTAGATGTTTTTACTTCATTACGTGCCCAAATGCAAACTTTCTAAAAATAGCAGGTACACTTTCCAAAATAGGCATGTCGCTATTTTTAGCAGTTTTGGAAAAACTGAAAGTCCTACATTATTATTATGGAACCAAAAACACTAATTATGGAAAGAAATGAAAACAACTACAATGGTTTTGAATTAACTTCTTTTTGGGTGATGCAAGATTACCCTTACACCTTTGGATGCTTCTGCATCAGACACCCAGGGTAATTTGAGAAGTGACCCTGTCACGTCTCAGGTGTTTGTGTGAGGAAAACCTAAACGGTCAACCTCTACCTTAGACAACCAAGAAGAATCTTCAACAGGCCTTCCTTTCCATTTCACTAGATATTCTTCGTATTGCCTATTTCAAGTGCTCCTTCCCACATGGCTATCCAAGATCTCTTCTATCTCCTCTGTTGAAGTAGATGCCGGAATACTCCACTGCACTTCCATTGGTCCATCCTCTGTTCCACCTTCATGATATTCTGATAAATCAGCAATGTTGAAAATAGGGGAAACATTGATCCCACTCGGTAGCTCTACCTCATATGCATTTCTTGAATCATGCTTCTTCAGGATTCTGCATGGTCCAAATTTCTTCATTTTCAACTTATTATATGTTCCAATTGGGAACCTTTCTTTTCTCAGGTGAACCATGACTTCATCTCCTACCTGGAACTCCTTATATCTCCTCTTTTGATCTACCTTAGCCTTGTACTGAATATTCATTTTATTAATGTACTTTCTCACCTCTTTATGCAAATTCTTTAGATGTTCTACAAAGTCTTCAACTTCGGCACTTGTCTTTTCTTCATTGTCCAGCTTCCTTAACTCTGAAGCATTTCTTGGACAATTCCCATATACAATCTAGACTGGTGATTTACCAGTACTCCTATTGACAGAATTATTGTAAGCAAATTCTGCCTGTGGTAAAATCAAATCCCATCCCTTGGGCTTATCTCCTACCAAGCATTGTAGCAGGTTACCCAAACTCCTATTCACCACTTCAGTCTATCCATCAGTCTGTGGATGGTGTGCAGAACTGAACTTCAAGTCTGTCTTCAACTTCTTCCATAATGTCCTCCAAAAATAACCAACAAACTTGGTATCTCAGTTTGAAACTATGCTTTTTGGTAGACCATACAGTCTCACCACTTCCTTGAAAAATAACTCTGCAATATGAACAACATCATTAGTCTTCTTACAAGGAATAAAATGTGCCATTTTTGAGAATCTATCCACCACCACAAAAATAGAATCATGTCCTCTCTATGTCCTTGGTAAACTAAGACCAAAATCCATACTAATATCATCCCATGGCTTCTCCGGTACAGGTAATGGCTGATACAACCCTGTATTCCAACTTGTTCCTTTTGCCATCTGACATACTCTACAACTCTACACAAATTTCCTCACATCCTGCTACAACTGTGGCCAATAATAATTTTTACCAACAATAGCAATGGTCTTATCTTGACCAAAGTGTCCAGCCAATCCTCCACTATGCTTCTCCTTAATCAAGTTCTCTCTCATGGAACTCCTTGGAATGCACAACTGGCTTCCTCTAAACAACATGCCATCTTGGATTATGAAATCCAACCATTTTGTCCTGTCCAAAGTAACAGGTTCCAAACAAGCTTTCCAAGCCTCTGCAAAATCTGGCTCTTCAGGATACAAACTTTTGAGCTCATCAAACCCAACAACCTCTATCTTCATTTATGTCAACAAATTTTGCCTTCTGTTCAAGGCATCTGCAACTCTAGTGGACTTCCCACTCCTATGCTTCAAAACAAAAGTATAGATCTGCAAAAACTCAACCCATTTTAAGTGCCTTTGATTTAACTTTCCTTGACTGTTAAGCTACTGCAAAGCCTAATGATCAGTATATAAAACAAACTCTTTTGGCAACAAATAATGTCTCCATTTTTTCAAAGCCTGAACTATTGCATAAAACTCCTGATCATAAACAGAATACTTTTTCTTGGCATCATTAAGATTCTCACTAAAATAGGCAATGGGTTTACCTTCTTGGCTCAAAATAGCTCCTATACCACTACCACTAGCATCACAATCTACCTGAAATACCTTATTAAAATCTGGAAGTGCCAAAACAGGTTGTTCTACGAATTTCTGTTTCAATGTATCAAAGCTCTTGTCTGCTCCTTTAGTCCATCTAAACTCTTTTCTATCCCCTCTCATTATCTCAGTTAGGGGTACACAAATGCTACTAAAATTTTTGATAAACTTTTTGTAAAAACATGCCAAACCATGAAAAGATTGTACCTTTGTTGCACTCCTTGGTGTAGGCCATTCAATGATAGCCCTTACTTTTTCTGGGTCCATCTTAAGACCTTCCTCTGAGACAACAAATACCAGGTATACCAACTCCTTCTTTACAAAACTACATTTCTTTAGATTAATCAGCAACTTCTCCTCCCTCAGCTTCTCTAGAACTCTCCTGATATGCATCAGATGCTCATCCCAAGTCTTACTGAAAATCAAAATATCATCCAAATAAATAATAGCAAAACTTTCCAAAAACTCTTTCAGTACCTCATTCATGAGCCACATGAGTGTGCTCGGTGCATTGGTTAGCCCAAATGGCATGACTAACCACTCATACAAACCTTCCTTTGTCTTGAAGGTTGTCTTCCATTCATCTTCTCCTCTGATACAGATCTGGTGATATCCACTCTTCAGGTCAATCTTCATGAAGTACTTGGTTCCACTCAAACAATCCATGATGTCATCCATTCTTGGCAATGGAAATCTATACTTGATCATTATCTTATTAATGGCTCGAGAGTCTGTACACATCCTCCATTCTCCATCTTTTTGTGGTGCTAATACTGCAGGTACCGCACATGGACTTAGGCTCTCCCTTATCACTCCCTTCCTCAACAACTCTTGAACTTGTCTGTTCAGCGCTTTATTCTTTGCAGGGTTCATTCTGTGGGCTACCTTGTTTGGCAAATTCGCTCTTGGTATCAAATTCATTTGATGACTTATCTTCCTTACTGGTGGTAAACCTTCTAGTACATTATCAGAGATAATGTCCTGGAACTCTTCCAACATATCTGAAACTTCTACCGGTACATCTTCACATTTCTCTTGACTAATCTTAGGAATCAATGCAAAGCAATGATGCTCATGCTTCATACCCTCCAAAAATTTCCTACCATCTACCAAGAAAATTCTGGCAGTACTACATACCTTTTCTTCCACCTCCTTCAAGGGCTTCAATTTATGACAAACTCCATCTTTCGTTAGGGAATATGTGTTTGCATGGCCATCATGGACAGCGCTCCTATCATACTGCCACGGCCTCCCCAACAGCATATGACATGCATCGATCGGTATGATATCACACAGCACCTCATCATGGTAGTCCCCAATCTTGAACTGCACTAAACACTGCTCATTAACCAAAGCTCTATGGTCTTTCTACAACCATGCAATCCGATATGGATGCAGATGCTTTCTTCTTGTCAACTTCAACTTGTCAACCATCTCCTCTGAAGCAAGATTGTTAGTGCTTCCACTGTCAATAATAATATCACAACACTTACCTTCACATTTGCACCTTATACAGAATAAACTCTTCCTCTGATTTGGTTCTTTCTCCTCATTCAACAAGGTTCTTCTAACAACTAGGGTTTCTCCCCTTTCAGCATCTTCAGAATGCTCAGACTGTTCATCTTCATCTACATGTGCAACTCGTGCATTACCTTCAGGTCTTCTATTCATCCTTCTTGATGTTGCGGACACTCATATGCTCTATGCCCTTCTCCACATTGGAAACAGGTTCCTCTAAAACCTCCTCTTCCAGGTCCTTTCCCAGGTCTGCCTCTTCCTCTTCCTCTTTGCTCACCATTGTTCTGGTCATGAGGGCGGTAGGTTTTATCTCCTCTCTGATTTTGACTGGTGCAAGCTTCTTCACTTTTCTTTGCATCTTCATTTTGGCTCCCATAGGGTCTTCCACTAGTCCTTCTGCCTTGACCTCTTCCCCTTTGCTTGTTGTCAAATCTTTTATTTAGCTTCTCTTCCACCTTCAAGAAAAACTGGTATGCATCTTCTATGGTGGTCATTCTGACCAAGCTCAGCTCTTCTTGAATACTTGGCCTCAACCCATTAATGTAACGGGCCACCTTCTCCTTGTTGGCCTCTCCATGGCCTATCCCGATAGTGATCTTATAAAAATCTTTTGTATACTCCTTAACAGACTTGTTACCTTGCTTCAGTCCTTGCAGCTTCTTTAGCAACTCCATCTCATAGTCCACAGGAATGAACTACTTCTTCAGTTTCTCCACCATTCGATCCCATCTGGTGATCTTTCCTTTTCCTCTTCTATTCCTCTCTAATTGGACCTCCTTCCACCAAATACTGGCATGGCCCTTCAACTTTATTTTTGCAAACTTGACCCAATCTGGGTCCTCCACATCTTCATACTCGAAATACTCCTCCATGTCATTGATCCAATCAATGAGCTGTTCCGGATTCAAATCTCCAGAATATGTAGAAACTTCAATTCTAGGCCTCTTTCTGATCTTTGAAATGGCCCTCAACAACCTAACTTTTGCAGGATCTCATGCGGCTTCTTGCTCTTCCTCAGATAGCTCTTCTTCAGCTTCATCTTCGCTTTCTTCTCTTGTTCTCGGATCAAACCCTCTTCGCAGCTCCTCTTGCAATGTATCGATTTGCCTTTGTAGGGCTCTAAAACCCTCTTCCGTCAAAGCATTCCTCCCAACATGATTTCTTCGTGGAGGCATCTTGATCTACACAGCAATCCCACAACCTCAGGTCCTGGTGCAAACTGCCTCTCGGTCGGCGATCTGTCTACACACTCAGGAACCCTTGCTCTTATACCACTTGATGAAGGAGGTAAATCAGAAAAGACACAACAACAGAAATAGAATATAGAAAATAGACTATTTATTTATTGATCTAGGCAACTCATTACATTACAAAAGCTTAATTACAATCAAAGGATGAATCCTCTACTGGCTGCAACACATTACAGCTTTCCCAACCTCAAGACTCTAGAATCTTTAGCCTTCTGTAACCCCAAATCAGATAGGGTTTATATTTTCCCACCTATTCTTAACTCTACACTGGCCCCCTTAACTGTACTACTGCCTAGGGTTCCCAAAATAGTCATAAATAGCACTTTTTGGCAGCCTCCAACTAAATTTTGAAATTTGCAACTCCCTCCAAAAGTAGGTCAACTTCCGGGAAGCATAACTTTTGATCCAGGTGTCCGATTGACAAACTGTTTTAAGTGCCGGAAAGCTCGCGATGTGAACTATCACGCTAAAATCCATAAATGGATTTCCATCAAGTTTTCAAGATGTTATGAGAAGTTTTAGTGCCTCATATCTCATTCCGTAAATTTTCAGGGGCTTTTCAGAAAACAAAAACTTTAATATCTATCAGCTCACAAATGATCTTTGCCTGATTCCTTCTCCAAAGGTCTTATATTTCTGTTATGTAACTTTTTGGAAGTTTTTGCTTCATTATGTGCCCAAATACAAACTTTCTAAAAATAGCAGGTACATTTTCCAAAATAGGCAGGTCGCTATTTTTAGCAGTTTTGGAAAAACTGAAAGTCCTACATTATTATTCTGGATATTATGGAACCAAAAACACTAATTATGGAAAGAAATGAAAACAACTACAATGGTTTTGAATTAACTTCTTTTTGGGTGATGCAAGATTGCCCTTACACCCTGGATGCTCCTGCATCAAAGCCCTAACTGGCAAGTGCCATTTTATTCATTCTTATTCTTCTAACAGAGAATACAATCTTGGGTTAATCACCCCGTGGTTTTTCCCTTAACTAGGTTTTCCATGTCAAAATCTTGGTGTTATATGTGTTGAATTTGTTTCTGCTCTTGAATTATTGTATTATGTTTCCTTGATTAATCTGTATTAAGCCATTGAAATATAAGAAGGTTTACAAAACTAAGATTTAGTAACAACTGATTCACCCCCCCCTCTCAGTTGTCTGTCCTAAATCTAACAATTGGTATTAGAACTAAGTTCCTCTAGAAGAATCTTAACCACTTGAGGAGATCTAGAATGTCAACCTATAAGAAGGACAGTCCAAGGTGATGGTTCAAACTTCACTGCCTAGAAAAGCTGCATGGAATGTCACATACAATGCATGGGATATTAGTATTGGAACATAACCTCAACTAAATATGTTCCCCCACAAATGGCCCCACAACTCTAAATGAAATTAGAGATGCAGAGAATAATCTTAGAGCTAAAGAAGCTCTAATGAGTGCCTTGTATGATTCTGAGCTGACAAATGTTATGGGTTTGAAGATTGCCTATGAAATTTAGACAAAGCTTGAAAATCTATATGAAGGAGACAAATATGTTAAGTGTGCCAAGCTACAAAGTCTGAAAGGAAAGTTTGAAAACTTAAAGATGAGTGAAGATGAGAATATCACTTCTTACATGACAAAAGTAAATGAGCTTGTTTGTGGCATCAGATGTGCTGGTGGAGTACTGGATGAAGATGAAATTGTTGCTAAAGTTCTCAGATCCTTACCTCCTGCTTATAAACACAAATTTGCTGCTATTGAGGAAATCAGATCCTTAACAACTATCACAAGGGATCAATTGGTTGGCAAGATATCTGCATTCGAGTTAGCTGAGTTTGGTGATGCACTTCCCAAGATTGAATCTGCATTCAAAGCTAGTGCATCTACAAAAGGTAAACAGATATATGATCTAGGAGAAAGTTTCTCAAGAAAATCATCTTGGTATGAGAAAGCAAGAAAATATTTGGAAGAGGATGAATTAGAACCTAAACAACTTGAGGCCCTCATTGCAAAGAGGCTGCCAAGAGGATCCAGTAAGTATGAAGGAAAATTGCCTCTCAAATGTTTTAACTACAACAAGATTGGTCATTTTGCCTCAAGGTGTCCAAAAAGATTTTCAAAGCCAAACCCTAATAGATCAAGATTTCAAAAGATGTGTTATTATGTTCAAGGAGATGATGATGGAGTAACAAATGATGAATCTAAGATAGGAAACAAATCAGGAAGTGACTGGGTGTTTATTGCTATCAAAGAAGAAGATCCAATGCCTATTGAATCTGTCAATTAGAAGGTGATAGAAAGGGCTCTGTCTGCTCAAGTTGAAGAACAAGATGAATGGGTCATTAACAGTGGATGCTCTCACCATATGACTGGTGAGAAGAATAAGTTCATAAACTTGGAAAGATATGAAGGTGGAGTTGTAAAGTTTGGAGACAATTCTGTTGGCAGAATTAAAGGCAAAGGAACCATTTCCTTTTATGGAAAGAACAAAACCAGTGATGTTCTAAAACATAATCTTCTCAGTGTTCGACAGTTGGTGGACAAGGGCTATGATCTCCATTTCAAAAATGGAAAATGTAAAATCTTTGAAAGCTCTGGAACTGAGATTGCATCCGGTACATAGACAAAAGGTAACATCTTCCAATTAGTTGGTACTGGCAAAATTTGCTTATTTATTCAAATTGATCAAAGTTGGTTGTGGCATAGGAGAATGTGCCATGTGAATTTTGATAATGTCATTAAGATAAGCAACACTCAGGCTATAAGAGATCTTCCAAAACTAATGAAACATGCCAATAGTTTGTGTAAAGAATGTCAGTTAAGTAAGCAGAGCAGAGTCACATTCAAAAGTAAGGAACAATCTTCAACTGGATTATTAGACTTGGTGCACACTGATCTCTGTGGTCCGGCAAGAGTCAGGGGCCTGCAAGGAGATAGGTATTTTATGTTATTAATTGATGACCACTCTTGGATGATGTGGGTGACCTTCTTAAAGGAGAAATCTGAAGCAGTTAAGAAATTCAAAATATTCAAAGCTATGGTAGAAAATGAAACTAGCTTAAACATAAAATGTATCAGGTCTGATAGACGTGGAGAATTCACATCTGGAGAGTTCATAACATTTTGTGAGAAGTATGGGATAAAGAGACAATTATCTGCTCTAAGGACTCCTCAGCAGAATGGAGTAGTGGAGAGAAAGAACCAGACCATCCAGAAAGCTTCTAGGACCATGATGATGGAATCAAATGTTCCTCAAATCTATTGGAGAGAAGTTGTAAGCACTGCTGTCTATATTCTCAATCGAGTATAAATCAGAGGCAATATTGGTAAGACTCCTTATGAACTTTGGTTTGGTATCACTCCTACTGTAAAGTATTTCAGAGTTTTTGGTAGTAAATGCTACATCAAAAGAGATGAAGACCTTGGGAAATTTGATGCTAGAATGAAGGAATATTCTTGGGATATTCCACTCAAAGCAAAGCATACCGGTGTTATAACAAGAGATTGAGAAAGATTGTGGAAAGTACAAATGTGAAGGTTGATGAAGGCATGGATAATCCCTCAAGGTTTTATGAGTATGAAGAAGATGATCAGGATGATGTCTCAGTCTAAGAAGAACAAGCCCCAACTACAGCTCAAATTCAGATTGACCTGGAGAACCCTGAAATATAGGAAGAAGAAACAAGTCTGGATGAACTTGTTCAAGAATTAGAAGTGCAAGAAATTCCCAAAACTCCCAGGTATGTAAGATTGAATCATTCTGAAGATCAAATTATAGGAGATAGAAACAAAGGTGTTCAAACAAGAAGAAATATTTTTTGAGATTCAGTGAAATACTATCTGACTTCAAAAATTGAACCAAAAACAATAAGTGAAGCCTGCAATGATGAGAGTTGGGCTAAAGAAATGGAGGAAGAATTGATTCAGATTGAAAAGAATAACACTTGGGATCTTGTCCCCAGACCTAAGAACAAAAATGTGATTGGGACAAAGTGGGTCTTCCGGAATAAACTGAATGAAGATGGTGAAGTGGTCAGAAAAAAAAGCCAGATTGGTCTGTAAGGGTTATTCTCAAGTAGAAGGAGTTGACTTTGAAGAAACTTTTGCTCTAGTGGCAAGAATTGAAGCAATCAGATTATTTCTTGCTTTTGCTACCTTCAAGGATTTCAAAGTATATCAGATGGATATCAAGTCTGCCTTCCTGAATGGTGATTTGGAAGAAGAGGTATACATTGAGCAACCAAAAGGATTCCAATTGTCTGATCATGGTGATATGGTCTGCACATTGAAGAAAGCTTTTTATGGACTCAAACAAGCCCCAAGAGCCTGGTATGAAATATTGGATAAACATCTTTTGAGGATTGGTTTCAACAAAGGTATTGCTGACATTAACTTGTACTTTAAGATTGACCATGAAAATATCTTGATTGTTGAAGTATTTGTTGATGATATCATTTTTGAAGGAAGAGATAGTATGTGCAAGACTTTTGTAAATCAAATGAAAAGTGAATTTGAGATGTCTATGTTTGGGAAAATGAGTTTCTTCTTGGGTCTACAAATCACTCAATCAAAGGAAGGAATCTTCATATCTCAGACCAAATATGTGAAAGAATTGTTGAAGAAATTTGGGATGGAAGATTCAAAGCCAATGAATACTCCCATGGAAACTGGATGTAAGTTGAGTAAAGATGATGAATCTCCTAAAACTGATCAGAAAAAGTACAGGTCAACGATTGGAGAACTGCTCTACCTCACTCAAACTAGACCTGATATTATGAATGTTGTTGGTCTTGTTGCCAGATTCCAAGCTAATCCTAGAGAGTCTCATGTCATGGCAATCAAGAGAATTCTCAGATATCTGAAGGGAACAGTTGAGTATAGATTATGGTATCCTAAGGATCATGACTTCTCTCTTCATGCATACACAGATGCTAATTGGGCAGGAGATGTGGATGACTAGAAGAGTACCAGTGGTGGTGCATTCTTTTTGGGAAAAAGATTAGTTTTTTGGCTAAGAAAGAAACAAGAGGTAATATCTCTATCCACTGCAAAAGCAGAATATAATGCTGCAGCAGGTAGTTGCACTCAAGTATTATGAATGAAGCAAATGCTAAGAGATATCAAAGTGGAGTATGAAGAACCTATCACAATCTTCTGTGATAATTCAAGTGCAATAAATATATAAAAAAATCCAGTGCTGCATTCGAAGACAAAACATATATCCATCAAGTTCCACTTTTTGAGAGAACAGGTGAACAAGAATGAAGTCAGATTGGAGTTCGTACCCTCAAAGGATCAGATTGTAGATATTTTTACTAAACCTCTACCTAAGGACTCCTTTGAGTTTCTTAGGCAAAAGCTAGGGGTTATTACTCCTCTAGTTCTAAATTAAGGTGCACTGATGTGCATTAGTCCGATGGATTCCACAGTCAATCTTGTGATCTGGATTGATGATTAAGAGGTTGCTACTCAGGGGGAGTAGTTAGTGTGTTTATGAAATATAAGAAGTGGTTGCAAGTATGTGCCCTTTGCCATTGATGTCAAAGGGGGAGAAAAGGCATGTGAAAAACAAAAGTGGTTGTTGATTCAAGGGGGAGCAATAAAAGGAAGAGAAAACATGTGAATGGCTACTATTGATAGGGGGAGCTATGTCAGTCAGTAAGGAGAAGTTCTTGTCTTGATGGTTATAATAATTTTTCACATTAAATGTTGCCATCAATGACAAAGTGGGGAGATTGTTGCAAGTATAGGCCTAACCGATGTTGTCATTGATGTCAACATACTCATGTTACATTGATGTCAAGATTGAATGAGTTGTGTGCTGAGGATATTAAGAAAATTAGCCCCATTAGAAACAAACAAGAACAGTGAAGACAAGGAAGTTCTCTGAAGTAAAGATCCCATCTAGATGAAGATAGAGTACATGCACCAAAGGGTTTTTAGATGCGTCTGAAGATCCTCTAGACAAGATCTGAGAGGTCCGCATGAATATTTGGAGAAGTTATGGCCTTATGAATAAAACTAGTTCTGACAGTTATTCAAAGGTGACAAAGTGACACAAATAGGTCTGGTGAGATCCTGAAATGCAATATCATGTTTTGTGGATTTGGTGGCATGTTTGGGAAGCTAATGTGCATTGACAATTCAATTGGTTCATGGTTTGGTGGTCCGCAAGCAATCCTTCTATTATGACAGTGATGATTGACTGTGTTCTTGAGATTCCAGGTGAATATGTGATTGATTATAGTAAGCAGAAGTGGTGTGGATGTTCTTTGCAATTCAAGAAATCTTGTGGTGATCTCTAGATTGTGTCTAGTTCATGTTGGCAGTCTGCATTGAAGATTGAGCTCGCAAATGAAGATTTACCTTCGAACGTTGGTGTTCTTCCCAGTTTTGGTTGATCAGATGATTTACACATGGTGCAAATGATCCTGAAGATGTTTTGTGAAGCATGGCTTGCTCCTCGAAGTTGATTGAAGTCCCAAATGTGTATGGCCGATAGTGTAGTAATGTGCATGAAGTTTTTGTAATAAGTCAAGTTGTATTTTTGTAATTTCTCTATAAATAAAATAAGTGTGTGTTGTGCCGACTTTGATGATCATTCCAAAGTTGATGTCATGTATAAATAAGAGTTGCAAAGTCATTCAAATGTATCTTAGTGGTCATGATGAGGATGTGGTAGAGAAGAGTAGCGAAAAGTAGAGCATAGTGAAGATGTTGATCTCCAGTTCAAGTATGTAATATTTATATTATTCTGTAGACAATGTGTCTCATGTAGGTAGTGGGCCTCTTATGAGAAGTGTGCTCAGGTAGTGAGCCCTAACTGGCAAGTGACATTTTATTCATTCTTATTCTTCTAACAGAGAATACAATCTTGGGTTAATCACCCCGTGGTTTTTCCCTTAACCGGGTTTTCTACGTCAAAATCTTGGTGTTATATGTGTTAAATTTGTTTTTGCTCTTGAATTATTGTATTATGTTTACTTGATTAATCTTTAGTAAGCCATTGAAATATAAGAAGGTTTAAAGAACTGAGATTTGGTAATAACTGATTCACCCCCCTCTTAGTTGTCTGTCCTAAATCCAACAGATACAAAGATAGAATACTCAAATCCTAACTTAGAGAGAATTGAAACCACAAGTTGGTCATCTTTTCTATCAATTCCACATTCTTTTAACTACAACCTGATAGATTTAAACTTGGTAAAAAAGTCTTATAGAGTGTTAAATGTGCTCGGACTCAAACTGATTAACTCATCCTCTAACTCACGAGCTCTCATCTCATCTACCTTCCCAAAGAGCTTCTCAAGAGTGAGCCATACCTCATTGGGGGTCGACAAAGATTCGACATGAAAGAGTAATTTTGGAGAGATGCTAAAACATAAACAACTGAAAGCCTGGTCACACTTGTTAAACCATTTATCCTTCTTTGTATCAACAATGGGTTCTTTTTCAATGCCCATTATAACCCTGTGTAACCCTTTGTTTTTCAACATTAGCTTGATTTTGGATTTCCAGTCATGATAATTAAATGGGGTTAGAGGTGAAATGACCTGATTAGAGTCCATAGTGCAATTGTACATAAGAAATGTGGAAAGAGAAAAGACACACCACACGACTCCGAGACAAATCCTTGTAATTATAATGTGACCCCCCATGATTTTGGCACTTTATAAATAGTGCATGGGAAAAACTACCTATTGACAGAATTTAAATGCTCTTTAGTTTATTTTGCCAAAGAATATTTGGACAAAAATAAAATTTACAAGGAGGAGCAAAAAAAAGCTTTCTAGAACAAGTCTAAATATAGATTTTCTAAAAATAACTTAGATTTTTTGTGAAAAAAACTTTTTCAAACATGTTCAAATATATCTTTTTCTTGGAAAAAAAACATTAATTTCTTTAAAAAAAGAAAAAAATAGGGCACAATACTAGGAAAAAATAGTCAAAAATACCACTATTTGAAAAGAAACTCCAAAAAAATGATTCCTTTGCTAAGTTGGGTGAAATTCTAGGTGAATTTTGTTGATGTGGGTGAATCAGAGCTAATGCTAGCAAATTTTTGTGTTGAGAGGGTGAAATGAAGACTCCCGTGGGCAATTTTGTCTTCTGCTGGCATGTACAAGGCTCCAATGGGCGATGAAAAGGCACAAGGGGGCCATTTAAGGGCCTACATGCCTATTAAACCAAGCTGCAACCTATGTACAAGCCTAGCATGCCTGGAACCAGGTCGCGGGCTATACACAAAGGCTGCACCTATTTTAAAAAATAAACCATCACTTTAAAACACACCTTTGTGCCACCTTAAAAACCACACGCTACCTTTAATACATAGGAACAGGAAAAGAAAGAGATGGTAGTGCTTGGATATGGTGTGTGTGCCAAAAAACAAACTCTGAAACTCTGATTTTTATGCTTCTGGAGTGAAAAAAGACTCTTTCAACATGGTTTGAGCACTCAACAACAGAAAAAATGCCTTGAGAAATAAAAAAGCTCCTCCACAATAGAAAACCACCTCTTGTTCAACTAGTAACGTTGAAAGAAAGCTATGCTCAATGAAATTGATAGAACAGATTCATAACCTCCCCATTCCCACTCTGATACCATGTAGAAACTATGAACATTCATGGAAGATTACAAGAACTGAGATGATTCACGAAGGATAAACAATCACACACTCAAAGCTATCAAAGGCACAAGCAATATGCAAAGCAAAATGGATGATCTATTAGCTTCCAAGAGGTAGTACATGCAGGGCAAAATCAACTAAGAATAGTCGAACCAATAATAGAAAAAGCTCACTAAGAATAGTGGTGCTCCAATAATAGGAAAAGTAACCACTTAACTTAGACAAAGCCAATCTAGTCACACTAAGAATAGCACATGGATAAACATAGATGAATGTGCACACCTAAGTAAGATTAATTTACACTAACAATAATTTGATGTAATGTCCCCAACTAATTTTTTAAAACTTTACAATATTTGAATGAAGCAAAAGCAAGCCCTCGCACTTTCTAGTCACTTGAATCCTGATTTGGGTAAGGTGAGAGCATACAGTGTTTGGAAACACTATCTAGATGAATGCAATGCTCAGAAAGTAAATAGATGGCATTTAAATTGAACTTGCATGAAAATAATCTTTTAAATATCAGCAAAAATCTTTGTAGATTATTTATTTCAGTTAAATAATAGTGAACTTAACCAAATATTATAGAAAAGAATTTATCAAAGTGCCCAGTTTGTTACAAAACAAATAAACTAGCTATGAAAGATGAAAAATACCACAAACTCTTCTCATGTAATACTACAACAAATTGCTACAATACAGGAATAGCCCAATGTAAGGAAGAAATACTAGCTACAATAAGTCAAAAATAACTCTGACATTGATGTGGAATGTCTAGAAAACCTCTTATTGCTAATATAACCACTTAGTGACTACAAAAAATCTACCATAAATCTAAACTATAATTTTGTAATCACGTTTTCCAACTCCCAAACAATTGAACGGACTAGCTGGAAAAATTGGTATGAACTTCTGATGTTGCTACAATCCTTCACTACATGGTATGACCCATAGAAGGGTGGTACATCACCCTATTTATCATTGATTCAACTCTCTTCAAGCTATGACTTCAAATCCATGTCAATCACCCCCTTTCAACATGTGTTAACATCAAATTATATAACTAACAATAGTAGTATAGCCTCTCCTCAAGTTATACGAACCTTTGTTGTTGTTGTTGTAACAATCTACAACTACAAATTAGCACCCAAAAATTTATGCAATCCTCACCAAATAATCATTCAAATCCTTACACAGATAATACTTGACTATACGACTAGCAAAGAATATCAAGATTGTCATGAATTGATTTGCAGTGCAAATGCAAGTTGAAAGATACTTCAAACTAAAACTCACTCAATAGTGCACCCAAAAATTCACAATCAAACCTAAGAATATTCACACCAAAAATTGAAAACTAGATACTACAAAAAATTATCTCGTTGTTGATTCCTATATGAAACCACTCAAATGGTTAAGAGGGTTTTCATCCTTGAAACTAAATCATGAAGCACATAGGTAATTCCTAGATGGAATTACTCAATGAAATAAGAAGGTTTTCATCCCTGAAACTAATCTTTACCAAAAGGGTTTTTGTCTTTAGGTAGAAGAAGATGAACTAAGTTCAATCTTTGAAACAAGGGTTTTCACAAATTCAACAATAGTTACTTTCTATTCTCAAATCCTTCTTTTATAAACATTTTTAAGGAAACTTTTAGGGCAACAAAAATATTATTATTTTTTATTTCACTTTTCCCCTCCAATAATAAAAATAAAGTGACTTTTCGAAATCTTCTAATTTGAGAACACTTTTTGTAATCCTCATTTTCTCACTTTTATGACCCACTTTTAAAACAACTTTTTAAGTCACCACTTTGTACCCTATACCTAGTGTTATCACTTTTGGCCCTCTTTTAAAAACACTTTATGATGTTGGCCACCCTTCTTTTAAATAAATAACTAAACATAAGTTGCCTATAAGAAAATAATATAAAGTTATCTTAAGACAACTTAAGTTAAAAATATAATTATTTTCCACACATCATTCCCAAAGTCTACGAAAAATATTAAAATGGGCCAATTATACTTTCCTGATAACTCCACCAACACCTTAAATGCATAGATCTTCTGTCCATAGAAAGTTGGTGCTCTCCAAGGATGATAGAATTGTCTAAGAATCTTGGAACTTTCCAACAATGTTGAAATGGACTAGAAAAGGGACATTACATTTTATTGTAATTAGTTGATATGCTATATTATTGCTATCCTTTGAGTGGCAAATTGTCTCATGTCAGTAACTATAAATTTTTGCCAAAAAACAACTCTCAGAAACAACATCCTCTGCCAATGCTCTTTCTTCCACCATTCACTAAAGGAGGTCAAACTCCCAAATGTGTAGGCTTCAAAGTTTTGAGTGCATTTAAAGATAAAATCTAATATCTTTGTACTAAATGCATATCAATCTAGGTCGATCTAATTCATGCTTCCAATCATACTTAGTAGAAGCAAACCTTCATCATGAAGTAAGTAGCTATATACAATTTCCCTAGGTAGATCAAATAGTTGTCTTTGTAGTGAATGCAAAATCAATCTCAATAGATCTTATTCATTGTTGGCTGCCATTTACTATATGGGATGGTGTAAATAAACACTTTCCTCTACAATCACCATTGAAAATCCACTGGCCATGTGTAATGAAACTTCAATGCAGATATCACGAAGATACTAGATATTAAGTGCCAAATCAATCAATGTCAAAAATATATTATGTAGACAATGTCTTACAATCAACTAAAGACAATTATCCATCACTTTACATTTGGGGGAGATGACAACATCGATTCAATTCCATCACTTGATGTTGATCGTCTATTTTTTCAAAGGTATTAAGCTCCCTTATAAATATTTTTTAACCTCAAGCTTGATAAGTGTAGGATGACAGAAGGATGAAATCTTGGATATGATAAGCCTCACGAGTCTTATATTCATCTTTTTAAAGGCTCCTAGAGGCAAATTTTCATGGAAAGCTTGGCATATCATGTGGATTTACTATCTTTGTAATTATCTCTATTTTCATTTATGATGAAATCACAATTTAGAGTGGTAGAGAGCAAAGGGGTAGATAGGTAAAGAAGAGAAAATAGTGAAATACATGTTTGTTTATTGCAATAATATAAGCTTCCTTAGTTGATGACTCCATCATTGTCAATTGCGTAGAGATTTTTGGTTGTTAAGTCTAGAGAGTGCAGAAAAGAGAGGAGCAAGAATGATGATATGAACGTGAAAAATAAAACATTCAAAATCTGAGGGACCAAAAAAATCCCCTTTGTCAAATAATGTGCTTACATACTCAACGTGAGCATCAACGCTATCCATCTCTGCCTCTGAGGGCTGTGTGGTTGCAAAAACACTAGCATGACTGTAATAGCACATGCCACAAGAAAACACACAAACACTAGCAAACACTTCAGTGACAACATCACCAATCCCTTCCGCCCATACAAAGTAAATTTATCAGGTCGGCAGTCATCCCACCATAGAGCATAGTGTTATGCTAGTGGAGGTGGTCAGAAGCGTCAACATCATTATGTTATTTTTAATCGTTTACACTGCCAGCACTCCATTCTAATTCTTTGGAATTTTGCAATGATATAATACTAGAGAGATGATTCACCTTCATGAATATGGCATGCACTCATAGCCACTTGTTGATGTTATTGATGCCAATAACCACAGTCTTAGAATGGTGGATGATTCTATAAACTAGATAAACATGGTATAAACGTATCACTATCACACCTGAAGGTATGAGGACCATATCCAAATACTTTTTTGGCATGCCCATTTATAAAACTACACAGAAGACGTAAGCACCATGCACCACATATATATGCATACATACAGGGTGAAAGCAGGTGTGAACCCTGATAATTTGTTGGGTTGTTAGTGGGATGAAGGATGCCCTATAGCAAAATTAAATGATATAATGCAATGAATCTTGCATGTGCTTTGCCTCCAACATGTAAGCTTGTGGGGTGGAATTACTAGTGCTACGGTCATATCTATTCTTAGAAACCTTGTCGAGGACATATGTCATTTTCAAATTGACATGAACTTATGAACTTAATCATAAGTATGGAGGAAATCTATGCCATGTTAAAAATTTAGCAATAATCAAAGAATCACCACCCAACAACATGTCACACACGACAACTGGCCATTTGTTGATAGCTTGACTACATTATTTGTATCACCACCACCCTGCTCTTTTCCTCCAATGCCCACCAAAGCTCCGATGATCAAAGTGACCTTGTTATTTGTGGCCTCGTCTAATCTAATCTATTTTATTCCATCATGTTTTCTACCTAGAAATTCCCTAAAGAATGTACATCCCCTCCATGTTGCTTCTGTAACATCCCGCCACGTAACCTCGAAGGGTAAGAGCCAAAAGGGAACAAGATAATTTTTTTTGACATAAGTAAACAACATACATAGATTCGGCTGCCAATTCGATAGATCGATACCATTCATTTTAAACACCAAAGCAAATGTTCCTAATCCCATATGACATAAAAATGAATCCATAAGCATAAAGTACAAGCGGATCCAATACCCGCACCGGAATCCATAAAACAATTAAGGAACATCACATTTCTTCTCATTAAATACAATGATTACAACTTCTCTCTTAAGAGAGTTCAATTACATAACTGCATATACAATTACAATGATATATTCTAGAATATGATACAAGTACAATAACATAGTCCTGAATATGATACAAGGACTAAATGGGTACAATAACTGAATGAAGCAACAGAGAGAGAGAGATCATCTCCACTAGTGCTCCAAAACCTGTTCACTAATCACCAATGGTTGTGGCAATGCCTCCCAACCATGTGAACTCCTAAGAGACCACCCCATCATGCTCAGAGATAGTCACAAGGCCAAAACAGATGAAAAACAACAAGGGGATATAAGGTGGCCAACACTCACATCAGACACTGAGCATACACGGAGAATAATGCATATAGTCAAAGTCATAACACAGGTGTACTCATCCAAGTCATAGGTCAGGTACTACTCACGACTGCTAAGGTGCTAGATACTAGAGTGTAATCATATGGAGTGTCATCATGTGTGCTCGAAGGGATGGCACCACATGGGACCAAGTACCTCTCATACAGATGAGGAGACTCAATTATTCCCAAATCCACGTCCTGCAAACGGATGACTCAACGCCCCGCATATGGATAGGCCTTCTCGTTGCATCCTTAACCTTTACAAGCACTCAAGGCCATGCACGAGGTCTAATTATCTTATTAGTGTTTTTACCCCAATGTTTTAGTTTTAGTTATCACTTGTTACTGTAACTCTACTACTAGTTCCCCTGGCAGCCACTTATGGGCCCCAGGCCCGTAGAGAGCCACTCCAAATGACCACTCTAATGCCTAGACCTTCTTTATCTCGTTTGACTAAATGAGGCATCCAAAAAGACTAAAATCATTGAGTTATAAATTTAAAATAGTAAAGGTGAAAAATATGATCTACAAGACCCAAACTCTCGTGGACAGTGTAATTTGTTGAAAACAGCCTTCTACCAGTTAGATCAGTTTATAATCACTCTCGAGACCCCCAATTTAATTACTCTTCACAAAGGAATGCATGGATATCATAAGAGAAGTATGGCAAATGGTGACACAATTCAACTCACAGCCTAAATTCTACAGCATAGAGGATGCATTTGGACTATGAGACACAAATAATTCAAGTCATAATGCCCTATCATTAACCATAAAACTAAGCATGATCTGGACAAAATTATCAGAGTGAAAGAATTACACAAGATGAACATTTAAAAAAAAAAACACAACCACAAATTAAAAAAATCTTATTTTAGAAGCATTTCCTGCAAATCAAATCACCTCAACTGATAAAGCTAAGAAGGGAATCCATAAAAGTCATGGATGGTGGTGTTGGTCTCAACAACAATGTCAATAGGTTCAAATGTGTCCCAATGTGCTAAAATTACTAGAATTGTCTTGGGTTTCTCTGGCATTATCTTTGACCACCCCTTGAAGGAAGCTGCTGCAAGAATATCTTCCAAATCCATCATGGGATAACCATGTGAATAAAATATGTATCCATACCCTGCTTGTCTTATCACCGAGGACTTCTTCAGATCCGAAACCTCTAACTGTAGACTACTTCATGCTAATTCCCACCCTGTATGATTGATGATTGTTAAGCTAAGAGTTTTCTAATGATTTTAAAACCCATTTGAAGAGATACATGCTTTCAAATTATTAACTGTTTGATAGAAATCAGCTGGATACAATAGACTACCCAGCATGGCATGAAATTTTATTTTGGAAGAATTGTCAGGCATGTTCTAGCTACAGTTTTATTTGATGTCATACTGAACTAATAATGATTACCAATGCAATATTGATGTGGTATATGAGTAGATTTTGTACCCAGAACTAAAGCTAACAATATAAATTCCCATCCCTCAATAGAATATAGAATATATGGCTTCGCCACAACAAAGAGAATAGGGATTTTAAGATAAATGAATCCATTTGGAAAACCCATTTTTTAATCATATGAGGTTAAGTTCTTAAACAAATTGTTTTAGAAGAGTTTGAAATTTGCATTGAAATAAACTTAGCATATTCCATTCAACGGCAGCAATAGTTTTCTTTTTGTTTTTATGTGGTAAAAAAAAGGAATGCAGCAAACATTTTAGTTTTTGTACTAGAAATGAAAGAGTGACTGAGGTAAATACCTCTACCCCTGGTCACACTTCCTCCAGTGCACCTCTAATCTATAGTTGATATGCTTCCTGAGACTGCTATCCCTTGTCTTCTCTGTTGTTTTTTTTTGTGTTTTAACCCTCTACTTTTTTTTTTTCAAAACGCATTCACTCCCTTCTATCTCTTCTCTCTGTCTTTTCATTCATTTTAGTCTTTTTGCCTCCATCCTCTCTTATCCTCCCAACACACATTAACTAACTTTCCAAGAGATATTTTCCCCCCTTATCTTCTCTGTAGTCACGCTTTGCACAAACATTCAATTCTCTACCAAAAAATAGATATTTTATGCATTTAAGAGCCACCGACTCTCAATGCCAGCATCGCAAAAGGGGTTATTACATCCTATCCCCCTAGGACTAGGCTTACTCCTCAAAGCCTGCAAATGCTAAGATGCATCCAAAGCACACATTTAACCAAGAAATTTGATACAATCAAAGGAAGCCAAGGAGAAAAGTCTCAACAAATGGACTGACAAACTACACATGACCATAAGGTAATCTGGACATTACCATTAGGTAACCGGATGATAAGGCAACAACACAGAAACACTGCACTAGTAGGGTACAGTAGCTAGAGTAGGGTATAGGGAATAGGGCCTATGACTATCTCCAGTAACCACCATCAGGGATAATAAGAGTATGCTCAGGCCTATGAATCTAGGTGGAGTCGATACTCAGTACCTACAACACTCCAAGCACACATCAAGATACCTGTGCATATACATACATCATATAGTCAATGCAACATCAATCATGTAAGCATGAAATCCATCATAAGTAATAATAATGTCCACATCATAATAGTATCGAGATTGCACATCACCGATGCCAATATAAAATAATAACAAGATGAATAATCTAAAAAAAAGTATATAGTCATCCAAGTCCATCAAGATAAGAAAAACATAATACAAACTTGGGGGTCATTATGTACCCTAGAAGTCTGCAAAAAGATATGCATAAAGGTCTCTCATCCTCGCCACATCTTCCCAAGATGCTGAGGACTTACCATCAAGATCCCACTAGACCCTTACCTGCTCTATGTCTCGACCCTTGAGGGTCAACCTTCGATGCCGAAGGATGCATATGGGCTCCAAAGAAAGTTGTCCGTCTACCTCAACCTGTAAAGTAGTCCAATCAAGAACATGGGTCACATTAGGAATATACTGTCTAAGAACTAGAACATGGAAAACATCGTGGATGTGTGATAGATTCGGTGGTAATGCAAGGCGATAGGCAATAGGACCAATCCTCTCAAGGATCTCAAAAGGTCCAACGAAATGAGGTGCCAGCTTCGAGCTTTTTCCATAATAGATGGGGCTCTTCCACAGATGAACTCTCAGAAACACATGGTCACCCACTGAGAAGTGGCAATCCAATCTACGAGCATCAGCATACTTCCTCTGCCAATCCTGAGCTATAGCCAACTACTCTCTTATCTGCACTACCTGCTGCTCCATATACTGAAGCATTTCTAGACCCAAAACAACTCGGTCCTCTAAGTGATCCCAACTCAATGGAGTGCAACATGGCCTACCATATAAGGCTTGGAAGGGAGACATACCGAGAGAATTGTGATACCCATTGTTATAAGCAAACTTAACAAGGTACAAATAGTCCTCCCAATGAGACTATTGATCTGTTTGTCCATCAATCTTGGGATGGTATGCAGAATTGGAATTAAGTTAAGCTCCCAAAGCATGCTGAAGAGAAGCCCACAAAGTTGAAATGAACACTGGATCATGATCAAAAATAATCCTATGAGGAATACCATGTAGATGCATGATATCCTCCATAAACGCTCGAGCTACAGATGCTGTAGTGTAGGAAGATCTCATGGGTGAGAAGTGTGCCACCTTGGACAACTTATCCATTGTGACCATAATAGCATCATGACGACCAGAAGACATAGTAGCCCCACTATGAAATCCAGAGATATCGTATCCCACTTCCATCCAGAGATGGAATGAGGTTGCAATAGTCTGGCTAGGTGTTGATGCTCTGCCTTCACCCGCTGGCACTCAAGACATCGAGCCACAAAATTGAAAATATATCATCGCAAACTTGCCCAATGATACAATTGTTGAAGATCGGCATGCATCTTCGTGACACCCGAATGAGCTCAATAGGGTGCATGATGTCTGATAAAACCAAGGAACGAAGACCACCAGAATCTGGAACATAAATACAACCAAGATGTAACAAAAGTCTATCAAGATCAAGAGAGAAACCTACAAACCTGTCCTCAAGGACTCTCCTAGACTCAATCTCTGCTCTCACCTCTTGATACCCAGTATCACTAGGAAGTGACTCCAAAATACGGCTCCGCAAATCCACTCCAAGAGACAAAACTGAAATCTCATGTCTCCTTCTACTTAAGGCATCCACAACAGCATTCTCCTTACCCTAAATGTAGTGAACCTCAAATTCATACTCACAGAGGAACTCCATCCAATGACGCTACCGAGTTTTCAAATTTGGCTGAGTGAAGATATACTATAAACTGCGATGATCACTATGCAACTCAAACTGATGTCCCAAGAGGAAATGTTTCCAACACACAAGTACATAGATGATAGTTGCTAACTCTAAATCATAGGTGGGGTAGTTCAGCTCATGAGCCTTGAGCTTACGGGACTCATATGCAATCACTTGTCCCTCCTACATTAGAACTGCCCCCACACCTTCCAATGAAGTATCGGTGCACACTACAAAATCACCTGTAGGATCTGGCACTACCAGGATAGGTGCACTGGTCAACCACTCCTTAAGAGCCTGAAAAAATGACACACACTAATCTGACCACACAAACTTCTTCCCTTTTCGCTGAAGAGAAGTGATGGGATGGGCTACTTGAGAGAAATCTCTCACAAATCAGCGATAGTAACCTGCCAATCCCATGAAACTGCGAACCTCAGCCACATTCGTTGGTGCTTGCCAGTCCACAATGGCCTGAATCTTAGAAGGATCCACCAAGAGACCTTATCCTGAGATGATGTGGCCTAAATATCTCACCTCAATCTGGAAGAACTCACACTTGGCCAAATTGCCAAACAACTGATTATCTTGCAAGCACTACAACACTTGCCGTAAATGGCCTTCATGCTCCTCCATAGTCCTTGAATAAATCAAAATATCATCAAGGAACAAGAGAAAAAACTAGTCAAGATAGGTACGAAACACCACATAAATCACACTAATGAAAACTGATGGAGCATTGGTCAACCCAAAAGGGACAACCGTGAACTCATAATGCCCATAGCGTGTACAAAATGATGTCTGATGAATGTCTACCTCATGAATGCAAAGCTAATGGTATCCTGACTTCAAATCTATCTTGGAGTACACCTTGTCTCCCCTCATCTGATCAAACAAATCATCTATCCGAGGCAACGAGTATCGATTCTTCACCGTCACTTTGTTTAACTAGCGATAATCAATGCACAAGCGAAGAGATCTATCCTTCTTCTTCACGAAGATCACAAGTGCACCCCAAGGGGATACACTAGGATGAATGAAACCCTTCTCCAATAACTCCTCTAACTACAACCACAATTCACTCAACTCCTAAGTAGTCATGTGATACAGTGCCCAAGAAATAGGCTCCACACTAGGAATGAGATCAATACGAAAGTCTATGCTGTGCTTAGGTGGCATACCTGGAATATCACTCAGAAAGACATTTGCAAACTCCTAATGAATAGGATGATCATCAAGAGATACCTCATGAATCCCACCTTGAGCAAGATCACTAATTGAAATAGCAAACATTTGACAACCTTTCAGCATGCATGCTTCAGCTGCATAGCTAAAATCACACAGAGAGAAATGGGTCTCTGAACCCCAACTAACTCAACACGCTCTCCAACATTGTCAACACACTGAACCAACTTACGTCGACAATCTATACTGGCTAGGTGGGTCTCCAATCAATCCATACCTAGAATAATCTTGTAGGACCCCAAAGGCAACACACGGAGATCCCCTGTGGTAGTGAAGGTGCCCAAATCCAACACACAACCACGAACAAGGGAGTCTACAGCCACCTTGGATCCAACAGCTAACTCAACCTACCAACCAATGTCTTGCCTTGCCACCACGAGTCCACAACGCTCCACGAGAGAAGGAGAAATGAAAGAATATGAAGCTCTTGAATCAAACAAGATAGATGTGGTAATCCCACATAACACACCTGAATACTTGACCACGGTGCCCTGATGCTCAGGCTGACGATTATCAACTACTGCAAAAACTCTATGTGATCTGCTAGTATCACCTACTGTAGGCTCTGAAGTAGCCTGTCTCTGACTACCTTCAGCCACTTATCTCTAAGGACACTAAGCAACTATATGACCATGCTGCCCACAAGCATAACAACCACCCTTGCCAAAACCTCAGTCTAAAAATGGTGCACATGACTACTGGGATCCACCGCCCCTAGAACTATGTTGTTTAGTCTAAGAACTCTGTGTCAGACCACTTTGTTGTCTACTCTGAGAGTGATGATGTGAACAATCTCTAGCAAATGGAATCTAGGATTCTGCCCACTCTACTGAGACTGAGTAGGCCTATTCCTCTGTTGCTGACCAAATCTAGGAGGTATAGAATGAGATCTAGATGGTCCAACTCCCTGAGATAGTGTACCCCGAGCAACTGATCTTGAAGGAGGGGCACTACCAATCTGAACACTTGCCTGAACACCAAAGCCTCTAGTCAAATTCTCCTCTATCAACCTCACCTTCTCCATGGCAACCTCTAAGGTCTTTGGCTCAAACACACAGACACCACCACTGATATGGGCATTCAAGCCCCTGATAAAATGCTACACTAACATCATCTCATCATCTGAAATGCTAGCATATTGCTTAAGCTCAAATAAGTGGTGCTCATACTAATCTACTATCATAGTCAACTGACGAAGTTCATGGAACTCATCAGCACATCTCTGCCGGTACTAGTTTGAAAGAAATCGTGCACAGAACCTCTCTAAGAATAGTCCCCATGACATAGAAGCAATATCCAGGTGAAGCTTCTACTCCTCTACTCTCCACCATGTAGATGCAAAACCTTTGAGATGCATAATGGCACATCGAGCTCTAGTATTGCTACTATAAGGATGCATAGCAAAACATTGATCAAGATCGATCAACCAAGTCTCTACCTCAATACCTATACCAGAACCATCAAAAGTAGGGGGATGAGCCCTAAGAAGATTCCTCATGTGACGTACAGCAACACTGTCTCCATCGACCCTATCCCTCACAACAACTACTCTTGAATGATCCGGACTACAAGAATGCTCACGCTCAGCTCCAGGATCCTAACCGTCCTAATGAGAAGGGTGTGGCTCTGACTCATGAGATACCTCCTGACGAGGTCCTAATTAGTCTGTAATCTGTTGTAAAAGAGCTAAAACCTGAGCACCCCGGAGCCCTTCGGCTTGATTCTCAACACGCAGTTCCTCCTAACGCTCACCTTGATTACCCTGATTGCCCTGATTGGCATCATGCTAGGTGCTACGTCGAAGATCAATGGCTATACCCCTAATTCTACCTCTGGCTCTACTCCTAGGAGGCATCCTAAAGGAACAAAGAACACATCAAAATAGATCATCACAAAGATGACCTAAGCACCATACTAAGGCATGAAAGCATAACAACATGACTATAGAACAATATAACAAGCTCATGCCACACATGCCAAACATAGCAAAACATAGAAGGCTCAAGTACGCCAGAGTTCCTAGTGTGTGAACCTAGCTCTAATACCAAATGTAACATCCCGTCACGTAACCCCAAAGGGAATAGGATAATTGTTTTTTATTTAAGTAAACAACATACACAGATTCAACTGCCAATTCGATAGATCAATACCATTCATTTTAAACATCAAAACAAATGTTCCTAATCCCATCTAACATAAAAATGAATCCATAAGCATAAAGTACAAGTGGATCCGATACCCACACCGAAATCTATAAAATAATTAAGGAACATCACATTTCTTCTCATTAAATACAACAATTACAACTTCTCTCTTAAGAGAGTTCAATTACATAACTGCATATACAATTACAATGATATATTCCAAAATATGATACAAGTACAATAACATAGTCCTGAATATGATACAAGGACTAAATGGGTACAATAACTGAATAAAGCAACAGAGAGAGAGATCATCTCCACTAGTGCTCCAAAACATGTTCGCCGATCCCTAATGGTGGTGGCAACGCCTCCCAACCATGTGAACGCCTAAGAGGCCACCCCACCATGCTCAAAGATAGCCACAAGGCCCAAACAGATGAACAACAACAAGGGGATACAAGGTGGCCAACACTCACATTAGACATAGAGCATACACGGAGAACAATGCATACAATCAAAGTCATAACACAGGTGTACTCATCCAAATCATAGGTCAGGTACTACTCATGACTGCCAAAGTGCTAGATACTAGAGTGTAATCACATGGAGTGTCATCATGTGTTCTCGAAGGGATGGCACAACACGGGACCAAGTACCTCTCATACAGACGAGGAGACTCAACCATGCCCGAATCTACGTCCCACAGACAGATGACTCGACGCCCCGCAGACAGATAGGCCTTCTCATTGCATCCTTAACCTTTACAAGCACTCAAAGCCATGCACGAGGTCTAATTATCTTATTATTGTTTTTACCCCAATGTTTTAGTTTTAGTTATCACTTGTTACTGTAACTCTACTACTAGTTCCCCTGGTAGCCACTTACAGGCCCCGGGCCCATAGAGAGCCACTCCAAACGACCACTCTAATGTCTAGACCTTGTTCATCTCATTTGACTAAACGAGGCATCCAAAAAGACTAAAATCACTAAGTTATAAATTTAAAATAGTAAAGGTGAAAAATATGATCTACAAGACCCAAACTCTCGTGGACAGTGTAATTTGTTGAAAATGGCCTTCTGCCAGTTAGATCAATTTATAATCACTCTCGAGACCCCCAATTTAATTACTCTTCACAAAGGAATGCATGGATATCATAAGAGAAGTATGGCAAATGGTGACGCAATTCAACTCACAGCCTAAATTCTACATCATAGAGGATGCATTTGGACTATGAGACACACATAATTCAGGTCATAATGCCCTATCATTAACCATAAAACTAAGCATGATCTGGAATAAATTATTAGAGCAAAAGAATTACACAAGACAAACATTTAAAAAAAAACACAACCACAAATAAAAAAAGCTTATTTTAGAAGCATTCCCCGCAAATGAAATCACCTCAACTGATAAAGCTGAGAAGGGAATCCATAAAAGTTATGGATGGTGGTGTTGGTCTCAACAACAATGTCAATAGGCTCAGATGTGTCCCAATGTGTTAAAATTACTAGAATTGTCTTGGGTTTCTCTGGCATTATCTTTGACCACCCCTTGAAGGAAGTTGCTGCAAGAATATCTTCCAAATCCATCATGGGATAACCATGTGAATAAAATATGTATCCATACCCTACTTGTCTTATCACCGAGGACTTCTTCAAATTTGAAACCTTTAACTGCAGACTACTTCATGCTAATTCCCACCTTGTATGATTGATGGTTGTTAAGCTAAGAGTTTTTTAATGATTTTAAAACCTAATTGAAGAGATACAGGCTTTCAAACTTATTAATTATCTGATAGAAATTGGTTGGATACAATAGACTACACAGTGTGGCATGAAATTTTATTTTGAAAGAATTCTCAGGCCTATTCTAACTACAGTTTTATTTGATTTCATACTGAACTAATAATGACTACCAATGCAATATCAATGTGGTATATGAGTAGATTTTGTACCCAGAACTAAAGCCTAACAATATAAATTCCCATCCCTCAATAGAATATAGAATATATGGATTCGCCACAACAAAGAGAATAGGGATTTTAAGACAAATGAATCCATTTGGAAAACCCTTTTTTTTAATCATATGAGGTCAAGTTCTTAAACAAATTGTTTTAGAAGAGTTTGAAATTTGCATTGAAATAAACTTAGCATATTCCATTCAACGGCAGCGATGGTTTTCTTTTTGTTTTTCTATGGTAAAAAAAGGAATGCATCAAACATTTTAGTTTTTGTGCTGGAAATGAAAGAGTGACTGAGGTAAATACCTCTACCCCTGGTCACACTCCCTCCAGTGCACCTCTAATCTGCAGTTGATACGCTTCCTGAGTCTGCTATCCCTTGTCTTCTCTATTGTTGATTTTTTCTGTGTTTTAACCCTCTACTTTTTTTTTACAAAACGTGTTCACTCCCTTCTATCTCTTCTCTCTGTCTTTTCATTCCTTTTAGTCTTTCTACCTCCATCCTCTCTTATCCTCCCAGCACGCGTTGATTGACTTTCCAAGAGATATTTTCCCCCTTATCTTCTCTGCAGTCACGCTCTGCACAGAAATTCAATTCTCTACCAAAAAATAGATATTTTATGCATTTAAGAGCCCCGAATCTCAAAGCCATAATCACAAAAGGGGTTGTTACAGCTTCTCTATGGCTTATCATGTTCTCCATTTGCTAAAGCATATTCAAACCTTGTTTTTAAATACATTTTATACTCGATTACATAGGTTGTGCACCTACTTGGAAATTATAGTTAATGAAGAAAATAAAAGGTGTTGAAATTGGAATCTGGCATGCTCTACAAAATTTTTCAAACCTTTGTCTCTCTTTGCTTTTTCTTCCTTTTCTCCATCACACACTACATAATGTGATGCACTCTTTATAGGTTTTTTTATTATTAATATATTTTTTTATTTTCAATGTTTTCGTAAGGTGTCATATGGGGATAGATTGAATATTTTATAGAGGTATAGTTTTCTTGAGGGAGACATTTCTAAAGTTATTGGAGATGATATGTATTACCATTTTAGTATTTTAAGGTAAATGTAACTTTTTGTATGAGTCTTGGTAGCCAAATTATAAGTGGCATTCATTGTATTGGAAGTCTTGATTAACATCATAGTAGAAAACTTGGAAAACATTTGTAGTTTACAATGAGTATTTGTCATCTATCATCTTTTTATATTAGTTAGAGTTGAAATTCTTAATTTATTCAATAAACTAATCCATCTTTCTTAAAATCAGGTGATATCAAGTAAAGGCAACAAAAACCTAGGAAAATTTAAAAAACATGTGGGTTGAACATATTTTATTGAAAAAAGCCAAGATTTTCAAAATGGCAATAGATTTTTTCCTATAAACCCCTAAAAATTCATTTTTCATTATTTTTCCACTTTTAGGTAGTATTTTAAAACCATTTTTTCATAATTTGATCTTTGATTAAATGGCTCACAATCAATGAGGATCCTACAATTAATGAATGGACTAAGCACTAAATCCATTTCTCTCTTCCTTTATGGCATTAAGATTTGGGCTCTCTAAAGTAAGTTGCATAGTGAAGGATTTGAAAGAAGACTTGTGAGTGATAGAATAATACATGGATTTAATGAGGTAAATTATGCTTCCATCAAGGCTAAGGGCAAGTAAGAGAGAGTGTTGTGTGGTTAGTAGAAGGATATACACCTTGCTAAGGTGGTTTCTTTACACCATAAACCAACTACATAAAGGATGAGACCTATGATGATGCTTATAGTGTTGGAGCAGCCAAGATCAGCAAGCACAAATAGCATAACCTTCCACAAGTGAAAAATGGAGCACAATAAGCATATCTATAATATATAATGAGATTGTGTAAAATACAAACAGAAGCCTTACATAAATAGGCAAGGAGGAGGAGGTAGGAAGGTAGGAATCAACTACTGACTACGCCTACAAATATGCAACACTTGTCTAACTCACATGACATGTGTGAGGGAAAGTGGCAAGACAAAATGAAAGAGGTGTCTCATATGTATGAGGACACATGTCTTCACCACATGAGGTGAGACAACTTTCTAAAAAACTAAGTAAACTTAAGCTTATGTGTGAATATGACTTTGACTATGTAGACTAGAAACTAACTAGTTAGATAAAGTCATTATTTACACTAACACCCCCTTAAGTGTAACTTAGGAAGAATACAAAGATTATGATGGGTACCAGCTACTAGGCCATGTTTTTTATTAGTTCATCTAGAAACAAGGGTCCAAATCCCTTTAAAAAAATAGCCCCTCGGGCATCAGGCTATTAACGAGCTAGAAATAGCAGATTAATAGCGCTTGAACAACAGACCAAAAAACAACTAATCAAAAACCACAGAAGCAACAACAATGATAAAAAATAGCAGAAACAAAGAACTATGGGCTATCAGTCACCCCAAACTTAGCAAGGAACTCAACCATCTCCTTATATCTCCCAAACTGTCGATTCCCACCTGCTTAACCTTATCGTCCAAGTCTTTAACCATAGCAAAGATGGAAGCAGCCCGGTGCAAAGCTTTGGCCACAAACTCTGCCATAGCCTTCCAATTCTTCTACATGGTTTGCATTTTCCTCTGGAGGTGCTGAATATCCTCAATATTCTTGTCACACAAGGTGCAACATGGGAAAAAGAAAGCTACTAGGCCATGTTAGGTACCCATGTACAAATGAATTTCTCATAAAGTGGAGAAAGAAAGAAAACCCTACATAGGAAAAAACTTTCCTCCAAAAGGGAAATGATACAAATAGAATTGTACAAGTGAATAAGAAGAAGAAAAATAGAAAGAGGACTCATAATGACCCCCCAAGGACTACTTCTATAACAAATGTACAATATATGTTCCCTCCATAGGAGAAAAAAGATGAGAAGGTCTACGTGCCCCCCCAGAAAAATGTGAAGTAATGAACTCCATGCAAGGAAATGGATCCTCCCAAAACTAAGATGAGAAGACTAGCCATGCAACCTCCTCTCAAAATACCTCCTATAGTGTTGGTAGAAGCTTGACACTGGATGCTAAAGATGATCCATGAATGTTGAACCATATATATCCCCTTAGAAAGAAAAAGAAGCACATAAGAGTGCAAAGAATCTCCCCATTTCTGATAGGAACATGTAGGAATAAGAATGAAGGTCTCTGAATTCTGCACATTATTCAAAGATGCAGATGATGCCCATGATTTCTTCGAAGGATACTCAAGGACCTCCAATCCAATTCTATTATGTGACAAATGCTAATAGAATGAATTAGGTACCATAAAAGATTCAGGAATAGGAACCATGGATGTATGGCCTGATAACTAGACTCAGAAGAATTTAATACTACTACAAAGGATGTGAAAATACATGATGACAGAGTTGAATATGTGGACTCATAAATATCTACAAAATCTGGCACTATAGAAGCTGATGTAGGCAAGGCAAGAACAATAATATCTAAAGATAATGACATGAATTTTTTATGATATGCATTTTTGTGTAGAGAAGGTAATGTCACAACTTGTGTATAAAATACTAAAGATAGGCATTGCTTCTCTAAGGTTGTGAATTGAGTTTCATAATCAAGTAAGGTACGAATGATATAGTAAACACCATGCTCCCTTCCCTCCTCATCATTCTAGGCTAAAAGAGTGTCCAAGGCATGAGAAGAGGTAGAAGTGTAAAGAATAAGAGGATATCCAAGAATAGAAGGCATTAGAATAGGTGGATTAACCAAAGAGATTTTAAGGTCTTCAAAATCTTTGTTACACTCCTCATTCCAAGAAAAATGAACATCCTTTTAATAAGGTATATGAAGGGAAGGGTACATCCATCAATTGTGAAATAAATCAATGAATGGCCTAAATCTTCCCTTGATGACTATGAAGATGAGAAATTTTTTGAGGCAGTGGCATGTTGACAATAACATCTATCTTTTTAGTGTCAACCTCAATGTCATGATGAGATATGATAAATCCAAGAAGTTTGCCACTATCCAAACCAAACACACACCTTTGAGGCTTCAATCACATGTTTTATAGATGAGTATGTTTGAAAATGAGGCAAAGATTAGATTTGTGATCTTAGCGAAGAATAGGCTTAGCCAAAATCATATCAACATAATCTTCAAAGATGTTACAAATAAATTTATGAAAGATGAGGGACATGGCCAGTTGGTAAGTTGGACTAGCATTCTTTAGACCAAAGGGTATGGCAACATAAAAAAATGTTCACCATGGGATAGTAAAGGTCATTTTGTATTGATTAAGGGGGTTGATAAGAATTTTATTGTAGCCCAAAAAGCCATCCATAAAAGAAATAAGGGCATGTCTTGTAGTCAATTCAACAATCATATCTATGTTGGGAAGTGGAAAATCATCTTTAAGAGATGTTTTATTAAGATCATGAAAGTCAATACAAATGTGAATACAACCATCAGGTTTAGCAATAGATACAATGTTGGAAATCTAAGGTGAATAGTCAATAGGGTGTATAAAACCAATTTTTAAGATATTTTCAATCCTAACCTTGACTATGAGGGCCACCTTGGGATGATTTTTCAATTTTTTTTGTTTTATAGCTTATGCATCAAAATATAGCACTATGTTATCGACCACAACCTTAGACTTGATGTTTGGCATATCTTTGTATGTCTAAGAAAAGACGTCTAGGAAGTCATGTAAGAATTGGGAATGTGAAGAACTCTCTTCAAATGATAAAAATTCTCCAATTTGAATAACCTTTTCAAGATCATGATGATCCATGTGAACATTGATAGTATCCCCAACTAAGAGGGGTACTATGGTCCTTAGGGTCAGGAATGGTTCGAAGGTTAGTATGGATGTAAAGATATAGAACAAGATCATTAGATAACATGATGGAGTCACCAAAGTATGCTTGTGCATTGAGACTATATGCAAGTAAATTTGAAATGCACATGGAAGACTCAAATCAATGACTTAAATCTTACTTTCAAATCTAATTACAAACCTTAGATAAAGCATAAGGAAAAGTAAATAATAATGAGTGAAACAATAAAAAAAATCTCACTGAACCACTTCCTTGTTACACTAGCAATGGTGTTTGTGCTCCAAGATTAATTTGGTGAAGAATGTATGGAAGTAAGGAGATCAACTTAGTAGCATAAGTTTTGCATTCAAAATTTTGACTCCGATGATTATGGCTTGTGAGAGGTTCAATTTATAGATATTTTATGGATTGATTTTGTGAAAATGCAAGATAAGGATACAATCCTTGATTTGTTTCAATTTAACTAGTTGCACATACATTAGAAAATGGAAAACAATCAATAAGGATAAGATAGGATGTGAGAGGATAATTATTGGAATTATCCAGTTATTTTAATTAATTAGATGCACATGAGTTAGAAATGGAAAGAAATCATGAAAGATATATGAATGGATAATTATCTATTTAAATAAATATTTAATTTATTTAATTAGTGTTTGAATAATGATGAATAATGAATTGATTAATTAATTAATTAATCACAAATTATTTAATTAATGCTAGGAAGACAAATGGTTTGATAATTAGGTGATGGTAAGACATGGGAATGTGAGAGGAATTAGGTGGCATTAGAATGTAATCAAATTTAGGTGTCTATAGAGACAATAAGGGAATCCATGATTATGATGATATGAAGCCATGTTAGCATACACACCAAGAACTTCAACTAGATTTTCATTGGTAAAGAAGACATCTAAAGGTGTCATAGGTGAATGAGAAGATTCCATAATCAAGTCAAGATGTAACATATGTAAAGAAGAAATAGGAGATAGATAAATCATGGGTGCATTAGCAAAGTTATGATATAAAAGTTTGGAGTGGTAAAGAGGTCAGTAACCAAGGCCCAATGTAGAGATATGTGTTGTAGACTCTATGGGAATCTTAATACTTTATTTCTTACAACCCAAACCATTGCCTTTATATCCAATTTTTTGAATTATTTGGAAACCATGACCATAATAGGATTAAAAATCAGAAAAGGATGGAGGATCCACATTAGTAGCATGATCAATATGTGTCATGTAATCACATGTTTAGGAAGAGGAAGAATTACAAGTGTTAGAAGATTATGATGAAGGTATAGAATGTAGTTTCAAGATGACAAAGTGTGTGTGGACAACTTTGTACTCACCTATAAAAGAGGGAGTAAATTCCAAGGATCTCAAATCAACACAAGGACATGCATTAGAAGAAGAAGAAGAATGAGAATGCACAACATCATCAACAAGAGGTGATGATGGTGTTAATTTTTTGGGTGAAGAAGAGGGTATGAGATTATGAAGAGTAGAAGATGTAGATGAATGTTTGTTAGGCTCAAGATTTGTTTGCTAACATATTATTGCATAGGATCTAGATTAGCCTTGATTGTAAATATTTTATTGTTATTCAAACAAATTTAATAGATTGATGTAGGGTAGATGGGGCTGCACCCATGGCATGAATCCATGGCCTACCCATAAGGAGATTATAGAAAAGAGTTCCTAAAATTACATGAACCATGATAGGTAATGTAACAAGGCCTAACTCAATAGGAAAAGTTATAGTGCCTAGAGTCTAGCGACTAATGTTATCAAAACCTCTGATGGAAAGATTTATAGGAGAAATGTAGGAGGTATCAACATTGATGTGGTTCAAAAGGTCTACACTACATACATTAAGATGAGAACCATTACCAATGAGGGTATGGTTTATTCCAATATAATTTATTCTAACAATGATAAGGAGATGTACATTTTCTTTTTGAACCTTTTAATAGGAGGAGGTTGATACTATTGAAAGACAAAATCAATAGTGTTGGCATAAATATAGCCTAGTAAAGTGGTTACTTTACTGGGCTTAGCAGAAGATGAAACTGAAATATTATGTAAAGCTTCTTGAATCATGTCATGATAAGAAGGAGAGATTTAGATTAACATTGAGAAAGAGATTATAGCTTGAGTAGCTTGAAGCTACTCAGTAATATCATACTTTAGTATTCTTAATGGAAAGATGAGGAGTTAATGGAAGAATAAGAGCTGAAGGAGGAAGAGAATTAGGAACAAGGGTTACCTATTTGTTCCTACGAGTGTTATATGTGTCAGCTATTGCATGGAAATTAGTAGTCATGGGCACATTACAGTTTATAGATTGAGCAATACAAGTATAGAAATTAGAAGATTAGGAGTTATCGTGAATGGCTTGAATTTAGTGATTATAGGATGTGAACTTGTTAAGGTGAATTAGGTACACCATGTACAATGATTTTTGGTTTTTGAAGCTCTCTTATGGAATTTGAAATGAATATTGTATTAATTAGATTTAGAGAGGGAAGATGAGATGATGTAGAAATAGAAGAGGTTGGTTTAGTAGGTGAAGGATGAGAAATGACATGAATGAAGTCATCTAACATGTCAAAGTCCTCCTTAGAAAATATTTTTTTGAAGGCATTAAAGGTTTGAAGAAAGAAATCTGACATGGGCTAGTTTGTAATGAAGCTCGGGTTTACCAAAATGTGATTCTAAAACTAGGTTTAACTAAGAAATGTATTATGCTCTCTAAGTTAAAATTTTCAAACCATTACACTAGGATAAAAGTAGTCCTAGAAAGAAATGTTTTTCTACTATTCTATTGGAGAAAGTACAAAATCAAGCTAGAATCATCCTAGAAAGTTTTAACTTGCAAATTAATATCTAGAGTTGGGTTAGAAAATACTTTAACAAAAAAATTTGAACTACAAAATAAGTAAACTGGATTTAGAATTTTAAATGACAAATCAAAACTGTTAGAGTAAATCAAATTTTATCTATTTACTTGCTTAAGTTTACTCAGGCACATAATAATTCTTAGTTAGGTTTTTGGGAAGTTATTCCTGTAACAAGTTAGAATAGTTATTTATGGGAAATGTAAGTCAATATAATACATTTTGTAAAATATCATATTATTCAAATCTCATCTCAATTATTATTCACTCATTGGTGAAAGAGCTTTGCTTCTCTCATATTTGTGAAGGTTTATCTTGTAGATTGTGCTCTTGGGAGGTGATTTACACCAATATGGTATAAGAGCCATCAATCCTACAACCATTTCCTTCTTGAGAGTTTTCACTAGTTTGTGTTTGAGATCAATCGGACAGGCATCAATCTGTGCTTACATCCGATCAAAGAGGCATTGATTCGTGCCTTCATAAATTCTAGTCTGAGATCACCATTGTTGAGGACTGCCTTGAGTGTTGATTTATATTGCAACCTTGATTCATTCAGCAGTACACACTGCAAGCATGGGTGAGGATTGATAAAAATAAATGGGTGTCTGATAGAGTTGGTGGAGCCAGAGTTCCTGCACTACAAGGCATTCAAGCCCATCTTGCGAACCTGCCAATGCTTTAGTGGTGTGGACATGCACATCCGAGTGGAGGGCGGTATCCAAACACCTATGCAGCGTTTCCCATTATCTGAAAGTTGGTGTGCAGACTTTAGCATATGCAAAGTCTCAAGAAAATAATTGTGTTTTAGGGTTTGAGAAAAGGAAAATAGAGGTGGGCCCGTACACAACATTGTTTGGAATTTGTAAAGGGACTTTAGTCCTACATTGGTGGCACCATGCAGTTCTTGATCATTGAAATAGCCTAACCACTCTCTTCTTAATCGTGAGCAAGCCTCACGTGGTTGTGTAAACTCTCTCACGTGTGAAGGTTGTAACTTGTGCGCTCAAACCTTGATTGGTGTTTGACTCTCTTAGACTTGTGGAGACTTATCAGTTGGTGCGGGTATCCTGCCAACATATCAGCTATTGCCTAGCCCAATCAGTGGGCCCCACCTATTTTGTACCCAATCACGGTGCTCCAATTTCAGCCTCATATGCTATATTTTTGCCCATTGGCAATTTTTTATCTAGGAAGTTTCAAATCAGTTTCTTTCAGTTTTTTCTTGGTTTTTCTTGGCTATTTTTGTTCAATATGTTGTGTCTCACATGGTTAAATTAGGATTTGAGGTTCTTACTCCTCATAATTATCATACATGGAAGGTGAGAATGCAAAAATTACTTTGGTCGAAGGGATTATTGTCTACCTTGAATGAAGAACAACCAAATATCACTAGGGAGTTTGAGAAGTTTACATATTAGAATAATTGTGATGAGGTGATGAGCTTGACTGCACTACATATTTCAGATTCTTACTTCTTCCACATTGAGGGGTACAATACACCACAAGAGGTATGGAATAAGCTTAAGGATCTCTTTGGTTCAGTTAGTGATATTAAAGCTATACAATTAGAAGCAGAAATTGCATCTCTTTCTATTGATACATTTCCTTCTATTGAGGATTATTTGGTTAAATTCAAGTCTTTACATTCTCAATTGATGGGTTGTGAAAAAGAGAAAACTGATAAGGAATGCATATTATTGATTTTGTCTAAATTGATGGCTGTCTTTTCATATTTTTCCACTTCCTTTTATTCCACTATGGATGGGTTGGGTGACAAATTTGAAATGCCATCTTTTGAGACATTTTGTGAGAGTTTGACTAGGGAACAATCAAAACTTCATCAAAATGATATCACTAAGTCTCATGCATTGGTATCCACTTCACCCAAAGGGAGAGGGAAGAAAAAGAACAAGTCCAAGACTGAATCTAGTGAGACTTCCACCACCTCTTCTAAAGAGGTTAATCCTAAGAAGAAGAAACCCAAATGTACCTTTTGTAAAAAAGATGGGCATAGTGAACAAAATTTCTACAAGAAGGAAATTCATGAGTTGAAACAATTACTCAAGGAAAATCATATTGACATTCCTTCTTCAACTAGTCCATCTTATTCTCCTTCTACCAAACATGATGATAAAATTACTTCCCCTAGTTACAAAGGAAAGGGTCATACATTAATTACTACTCATGCACCTAGAGATGTCAGATAGATTATTGATTCAGGAGCTTCAGTTCATTTTACTCATTCACCTGATCTTATGGTTCTAGGTACTCTTAGAGAGCCATATTATGATAGACTCTTGATTGCAAATAATCAGGTCATTCGCATTGCTACAATAGGTAATATTGATTTGGATGATAGTTTGGTGGCTAATGTTCATTGCATTCCTAAGATTGCCCATAATTTATGGTGCAGGAGCACCTACCTGACAGTTGGCCTTCATGAGGCAGTTAGTTGTTTTAGGTCTTGTTTAGGTTTCCAAGAAGGTCTGATAAGACCAAATGCATGTAATAAGGTCATGCTGATCATGATAAGATCATGCTGACCATGCTTTTACTATTTTTAGGTAGTTTGTTAGAACAGCTGTCATGCTGTAGGACCGGTTGGATCTCCCAGCCACCTGGAGAGTTCCCAGCCGCTTGGAGTCGGGTTAGTAGTACTCGTAGGAAAATCTATTTAAGCATGAGGATCGGTTGATATTGCATATATCATCGACCAGACTTTGCGAGAGTGAGGCAGAGAGAGAGAGAAACTGATCATTGTATTTGCATCTTTTGAAATCAAATAAAGTGTTCCTGTTTGTGTTCATCCTCTGTTGAATTCCATTGCTTGATCGATTTGCTGGTTTGGTGGCTGTATGGATTCACTGATCCATTCCACCGGTTGATTCGTCTGATCGGTGGAATGGTTATGTACAGTAGGGTAGGTGTTAGTTTGTTTGTTCGCATGCAGGTGTGCAGGATCGCGGCTGAAAGGTGTTGAAGACCCTAGCATGGGCATGTGCTAGGTCGAGCTGATAAAGTGTGGAAGATCACCCTGGAAGTGGATCGGGTCGTCCCTGGAGGATCGGCGAAGTGAAATTTCGCTAAGGTTGAAAAGTCGTTAAAACGGCATCATCAGGATATTTCTGCTTATATCCTGCAGTTGCTTCGGGCATCATCATCCAAGTAAGAGGAGAAGAGCATGATGCAGTCGAGTGCATGAAGTGAAGGAGCGTCGGGGTGATCATCATCAGGAGGTGCCGAGGAGGAGCGTATCGGCATAAGGAAGAAGATCGGGTTGATCGCGGGCTGAAAAAGGCTAAGTTTGGCCAACAGTAGGATATTTCAGAACAGCAGGATATGACGTCATCATCATCAGGATATACGTCATCAGGATATTTCAGAACAGCAGGATATTGAGGAGCTGCGGGTGACGTCATCGTCATCAGGATATACGTCATCAGGATATCGGGTGACGTAAGCATCGAGGGAAGGTGCGAGGAGTGAAGGTTGGTCATCATCAGGATAAATGGAAGGAACCGGATGTTCTTTATCCTATTGATTATCATGATGTTGAATATCATGATGCTGAAGATAGTGAAGACGGAAGTTGTCGCTGAAGTGAACAGTGGATGTCAGGAGGATGTTCGCGCTGGTCGAACATGATGATGCTGTCGATAATCGAGTAAGGTGATGCTGTTGGCAGGTGAAAGTGTGAAGGTTTGTCTGCAGGAGGATATCGGTCGGCAGATGAAATATGATGATGATGCTGACAGTGTTAAGTCAAATATGATGATGATGATGATGATGATGATGGGTTGCAGATACCACTATGATGCAGAGGCACCCACACTATAACCTTAACATACAGCATGGATGTCTACAACCCATCATCATCATCATCATCATCATCATATTTGACTTAACACTGTCAGCATCATCATCATATTTCATCTGCCGACCGATATCCTCCTGCAGACAAACCTTCGCACTTTCGCCTGCCAACAGCATCACCTTACTCGATTATCGACAGCATCATCATGTTCGACCAGCGCGAACATCCTCCTGACGTCCACTGTTCACTTCAGCGACAACTTCCGTCTTCACTATCTTCAGCATCATGATATTCAACATCATGATAATCAACAGGATAAAGAACATCTGGTTCCCTCCATTTATCCTGATGATGACGAACCTTAACTCCTCGCACCTTCCCTTTGATGCTGACGTCACCTGATATCCTGATGACGTATATCCTGATGACGATGACATCACCTACAGCTCCTCAATATCCTGCTGTTCCTAAATATCCTGATGACGTATAGCCTGATGATGATGACGTCATATCCTGCTGTTCCGAAATATCCTGCTGTTGGCCGAACTTAGCTTTTTCGGCCCGCGATCAACCCGATCTTCTTCCTTATGCCGATACGCTCCTCCTCGGCCAACCTGATGATGATCACCCCGACGCTCCTTCACTTCATGCACTCGACTGCATCATGCTCTTCTCCTCTTACTCGGATGATGATGCCCGAAGCAACTGCAGGATATAAGCAGAAATATCCTGATGATGCCGTTTTCACGAACTTTCAACCTTAGCGAAATTTCACTTCACCGATCCTCCAGGGACGACCCGATCCACTTCCAGGGTGATCTTCCACACTTTATCAGCTCGACCTAGCACATGCCCATGCTAGGGTCTTCAACACCTTTCAGCCGCGATCCTGCACACCTGCATGCGAACAAACAAACTAACACCTACCCTACTGTACATAACCATTCCACCGATCAGACGAATCAACCGGTGGAATGGATCAGTGAATCCATACAGCCACCAAACCAGCAAATCGATAAGATCATGCTGACCATGCTTTTACTATTTTTAGTAAGTTTGTTAGGACAGTTGTCATGATGTATGTTCGGTTGGATCTCCCAGCCGCTTGGAGAGAGTTCCCAGCCGCTTGGAGTCGGGTCAGTAGTACTCGCAGGAAAATCTATTTAAAGCATGAGGATCGGTTGACTGTATATCATCGATCGGTAGTATCGTATTGCATTGAGCAGAGGAGTTAGAGTGTGCTGTGTGAGAAACAGTATATTGTATTGCATCTTTGAAATCAATAAAGATCATGTTTTCATCTTCTGTTTGATCTCCTTTGTGTAATCGATTTGCTGGTTTGGGTGGTTTCATGGATTCGCTGATCCATTCCACCGGTTGATTCGTCTGATCGGTGGAATGGTTATGTACAGTAGGTTAGGAGTTAGTTTGTTTGTTCGCATGCAGGTGTGCAGGATCGTGGCTGAAAGGTGTTGAAGACCCTAGCATGGGCATGTGCTAGGTCGAGCTGATAAAGTGTGGTAGATCACCCTGAGAGTGGATCAGGTCATCCCAGGAGGATCGGCGAAGTAAAATTTCGCTAAGGTTGAAAGTTCATGAAAACGGCATAATCAGGATATTTCTGCTTATATCCTGCAGTTGCTTCGGGCATCATCATCCGAGTAAGAGGAGAAGAGCATGATGCAGTCGAGTGCATGAAGTGAAGGAGCGTCGGGGTGATCATCATCAGGAGGGCTGAGGAGGAGCGTATCGGCATAAGGAAGAAGATCGGGTTGATCGCGGGCCGAAAAAGCTAAGTTCGGCCAACAGCAGGATATTTCAGAACAGCAGGTTATTGAGGAGCTGCGGGTGACGTCATCGTCATCAGGATATACGTCATCAGGATATCGGGTGACGTCAGCATCAAAGGGAAGGTGCGAGGAGTTAAGGTTCGTCATCATCAGGATAAATGGAGGGAACCGGATGTTCTTTATCCTGTTGATTATCATGATGTTGAATATCATGATGCTGAAGATAGTGAAGATGGAAGTTGTCGCTGAAGTGAACAGTGGACGTCAGGAGGATGTTCGCACTAGTTGAACATGATGATGCTGTCAGTGTTAAGCAAAATATGATGATGATGGTGATGATGATGATGATGATGATGGGCTGCAGACATCCATGCTGTATTGTAAGGTTATAATGTGGATGCCTCTGCATCATAGTGGTATCAGAGCTCAGCAAAACATCTGGGCTGTTGTGTGTTGATTCTGTCACCGAAAGGGCAGAGGTAGAGTTGAATTGTGTGTTGTGTGTTGATTGTGAGGTTGACAAAATGCCTCCTACAGGTAGTGGTACTGCAAGGGAATTGCAGGAGATGAAGGAGAAACATGCTAGAGAGATGAGGAAGATGAAGGAGCTTGCTGAAGCACTTCAAGCCAGGCTTACAGCCCTGGAAAAGAACAAAAAGAGGGAAGTGGAAGACAGTGAGTCTGAAGAAGATGAAGATGCTGTAGAAGAGTATGAAGCGGTAGCTGACGATCTGGATGCTGAAGACCAAAGACTGGAAAAACTGTTAAAGGCAGTGCAGAGTGATAAACCTAAGGAAAAGGTTGATGTTTCCAAGTATACTGGAAGTTTGAATGAAGATGAGTTGCTGGATTGGATTGATGCACTTGATAATCACTTTGAATGTGAAGATGTTGCTGAGGATCAGAAGGTAAAGATTGCAAAGACCAAGTTAGGAGGTCATGCTTTGGTATGGTGGGATTATGTACAATCTGAGAGAAGGAAACAAGGGAAGTCAAAGATCACTTCATGGGATAAGATGGTAGCAAGGATCAAAGGTAAATTCTTGCCACGGGATTATGAAATCCAGATGTTTAAGAAGCTGCAATTTTTAAAGCAGAAGGAAAGGGATGTGAAGGCATATACTGAGGAGTTTTATAAGATGAGTATGAGATCTGGTCATCATGAGAATGAGGTAGAAAAGGTGGCTAGGTACTTGGCTGGTTTGAGATTTAACATACAGGATGAGTTAGTTTTAGCTAACCCTAAGAATGTGGAGGATTGTTACCAAATGGCAATCAGGATTGAAGAAAAGATGAATAGAGGACATGATAAGTCCATGAGAGGAAGAGGAAACAATATGAGGGGAAGAGGAGCAACCCCTACACAAAAGCAAACCAATGAGGGTCAAGAAGACACTGGTAAAGGACAGGGACAGTCTGATTTCAGAGGTGGATGGAAAGGTAATAAAGGAAGATTTGGAGGTGGTAGAGGTTCTACTACATTTTCAGGAAAATGTTACACCTGTGGTGAGTTTGGTCATCCATCTTTCAAATGTCCAGAAAACAAAGGTTCATCATCCAGAAATGATAGAACTAGTGACAAGAGAGTACAATTGGTGCAAGAAGAGACAGTAGAGCAAAGTGTGCAGAGTTCAAACACTTATCAAAAAGATAAGGAGCCTGATAATTATGCATACCCAGAGAGTGGAGAGTCCCTGATGATGAGAAGAACAGTGACTACCATGAAGGTACCTGACAAAGAATCCCCACAAAGAAGAGCTCTTTTCAAGACCATATGTAAGAGAAAAGGTAAAAAATGTAAGGTTGTCATTGATACTGGTTCAACAGACAACATGGTATCTCAGGAAATGGTGGATAAACTAAATTTGGAAAGGATTCCACATCAACACCCTTACAAGGCATCTTGGGTGACTGATAGTCAATCACTTTTTGTCTCTGAACAGGCATATGTGGATTTTCAGATTGGAGCATATCAGGATAGAATTTTGTGTGATATTTTGCCCATGGAATGTTGTCACCTACTGTTGGGTAGACCATGGCAATTTGATAGAAGGGTACTGTATGATGGGTATGCTAATACCTACACCCTCAAGAAAGATGGGAAGACTATGAAGTTGATGCCATTACAGGCAGATGCTGCAGCACAGGGGGCAGCCAAAATCATTTTAATGGAAAAGAAGGAGTATGTGCAGATGCCTATAGGAGCAAGCATAAAGGCAGATGAGGATACTGTAGGAAAAGGAGTTGTTAAGGACAACAGGTTGAAGAAAGTTTTAGTTGTGACTGACAGAGGTCAGCAGCAGGTGCAGAAACAGGTTTGCACACAGCAATCAGTTGAGAGGAATGACAAGGATGTTATCATAGTTGGGACTATTGTTTGTCCTATAAAGATTGAAAGGGAGACAGGCTTGAACATTGCAGAAGTTCAAGAGGCAGTTCAGACAGAGGTTCTGGTCAGACAACCTGACAAACACAGGGTATGTAAGAGAAAGGCCTATATTGACAGGCATGAGGAATTACTTGCCAGAAAGCAAGTTACAGTTCAGAAGTCTTGGAGCAGCCAAGAACCAGCAGAGGACAAAGCTGGAACAGGTCAAAGCACTGACATGACAAAGTGTAAAGGTGGAGGACTTCCACATACTAAACTCATGGGACATGAGTTCTTTTCTATTGGGGAGTATGGTGCAGGAGCACCTACCTGACAGCTGGCCTTCATGAGGCAGTTAGTTGGTTTGAGTCTTGTTTAGGTTTCCAAGAAGGTCTGATAAGACCAAATGCATGTAATAAGGTCATGCTGATCATGATAAGATCATGCTGACCATGCTTTTACTATTTTTAGGTAGTTTGTTAGAACAGCTGTCATGCTGTAGGACCGGTTGGATCTCCCAGCCGCCTGGAGAGTTCCCAGCCGCTTGGAGTCGGGTCAGTAGTACTCGTAGGAAAATCTATTTAAGCATGAGGATCGGTTGATATTGCATATATCATCGACCAGACTTTGCGAGAGTGAGGCAGAGAGAGAGAGAAACTGATCATTGTATTTGCATCTTTTGAAATCAAATAAAGTGTTCCTGTTTGTGTTCATCCTCTGTTGAATTCCATTGCTTGATTGATTTACTGGTTTGGTGGCTGTATGGATTCACTGATCTATTCCACCAGTTGATTCATCTGATCGGTGGAATGGTTATGTACAGTAGGGTAGGTGTTAGTTTGTTTGTTCGCATGCAGGTGTGCAGGATCGCGGCTGAAAGGTGTTGAAGACCCTAGCATGGGCATGTGCTAGGTCAAGCTGATAAAGTGTGGAAGATCACCCTGGAAGTGGATCAGGTCGTCCCTGGAGGATCGGCGAAGTGAAATTTCGCTAAGGTTGAAAGTTCGTGAAAACGGCATCATCAGGATATTTCTGCTTATATCCTGTAGTCGCTTTGGACATCATCATCCGAGTAAGAGGAGATCGGCATGATGCGGGTGGTTGCATGAAGTGAATGTGCGTCGGGGTGATCATCATCAGGAGGGCCGAGGAGGAGCGTATCGGCATAAGGAAGAAGATCGGGTTGATCGCGGGCCGAAAAAGCTAAGTTCAGCCAACAGCAGGATATTTCAGAACAGCAGGATATGACGTCATCATCATCAGGATATACGTCATCAGGATATTTCAGAACAGCAGGATATTGAGGAGCTGCGGGTGACGTCATCGTCATCAGGATATACGTCATCAGGATATCAGGTGACGTCAGCATCAAAGGGAAGGTGCGAGGAGTTAAGGTTCGTCATCATCAGGATAAATGGAGGGAACCGGATGTTCTTTATCCTGTTGATTATCATGATGTTGAATATCATGATGCTGAAGATAGTGAAGACGGAAGTTGTCGCTGAAGTGAATAGTGGACGTCAGGAGGATGTTCGCGCTGGTCGAATATGATGATGCTGTCGATAATCGAGTAAGGTGATGCTGTTGGCAGGTGAAAGTGCGAAGGTTTGTCTGCAGGCGGATATCGGTCGGCAGATGAAATATGATGATGATGCTGACAGTGTTAAGCAAAATATGATGATGATGATGATGATGATGATGGGCTGCAGACGTCCATACTGTATTGTAAGGTTATATCATCAGGAGCTCAGCAAAAGGTCTGGGCTGTTGTGTGTTGATTCTGTCACTGAAAGGGCAGAGGTAGAGTTCAATTGTGTGTTGTGTGTTGATTGTGAGGTTGACAAAATGCCTCCGAAAGGTAGTGGTACTACAAGGGAATTGCAGGAGATGAAGGAAAAACATGCTAGAGAGATGAGGAAGATGAAGGAGCTTGCTGAAGCACTTCAAGTCAGGCTTACAGCCCTGGAAAAGAACAAAAAGAGGGAAGTGGAAGATAGTGAGTCTGAAGAAGATGAAGATACTGTTGAAGAGTATGAAGAGGTAGCTGAAGATCTAGATGCTGAAGACCAGAGATTGGCAAAACTGTTAAAGGCAGTGCAGAATGATAGACCTAAGGTAAAGGTTGATGTTTCCAACTATACTGGAAGTTTGAATGAAGATGAGTTGCTGGATTGGATTGCTGCACTTGATAATCACTTTGAATGTGAAGATGTTGCTGAGGATCAGAAGGTAAAGATTGCAAAGACCAAGTTAGGAGGTCATGCTTTGGTATGGTGGGATTATGTACAATCTGAGAGAAGGAAACAAGGGAAGTCAAAGATCACTTCATGGGATAAGATGGTAGCAAGGATCAAAGGTAAATTCTTGCCAAGGGATTATGAAATCCAGATGTTTAAGAAGCTGCAATTTTTAAAGCAGAAGGAAAGGGATGTGAAGGCATATACTGAGGAGTTTTATAAGTTGAGTATGAGATCTCGTCATCATGAGAATGAGGTAGAAAAGGTGGCTAGGTACTTGGCTGGTTTGAGATTTAACATACAGGATGAGTTAGTTTTAGCTAACCCTAAGAATGTGGAGGATTGTTACCAAATGGCAATCAGGATTGAAGAAAAGATGAATAGAGGACATGATAAGTCCATGAGAGGAAGAGGAAACAATATGAGGGGAAGAGGAGCAGCCCCTACACAAAAGCAAACCAATGAGGGTCAAGAAGACACTGGTAAAGGACAGGGACAGTCTGATTTCAGAGGTGGATGGAAAGGTAATAAAGGAAGGTTTGGAGGTGGTAGAGGTTCTACTACATTTTCAGGAAAGTGTTACACCTGTGGAGAGTTTGGTCATCCATCTTTCAAATGTCCAGAAAACAAAGGTTCATCATCCAGAAATGATAGAACTAGTGACAAGAGAGTACAATTGGTGCAAGAAGAGATAGTAGAGCAAAGTGCGCAGAGTTCAAACACTTATCAAAAGGATAAGGAGCCTGATAATTATGCATACCCAGAGAGTGGAGAGTCCCTGATGATGAGAAGAACAGTGACTACCATGAAGGTACCTGACAAAGAATCCCCACAAAGAAGAGCTCTTTTCAAGACCATATGCAAGAGCAAAGGTAAAAAATGTAAGGTTGTCATTGATACTGGTTCAACAGACAACATGGTATCTCAGGAAATGGTGGATAAACTGAATTTGGAAAGGATTCCACATCAACACCCTTACAAGGCATCTTGGGTGACTGATAGTCAATCACTTTTTGTCTCTGAACAGGCATATGTGGATTTTCAGATTGGAGCATATCAGGATAGAATTTTGTGTGATATTTTGCCCATGGAATGTTGTCACTTACTGTTGGGTAGACCATGGCAATTTGATAGAAGGGTACTGTATGATGGGTACGCTAATACCTACACCATCAAGAAAGATGGGAAAACTATGAAGTTGATGCCATTACAGGCAGATGCTGCAGCACAGGGGGCAGCCAAAATCATTTTAATGGGAAAGAAGGAGTATGTGCAGATGCCTAGAGGAGCAGGCATAAAGGCAGATAAGGATACTGCAGAGAAAGGAGTTGTTAAGGATAACAGATTGAAGAAAGTTTTAGTTTTGACTGACAGAGGTCAGCAGCAGGTGCAGAAACAGGTTTGCACACAGCCATCAGTTAAGAGGAATGACAAGGATGTTGTCATAGTTGGGACTATTGTGTGTCCTATAAAAGTTGAAAGGAAGATAGGGTTGAACATTGCAGAAGTTCAAGAGGCAGTTCAGACAGAGGTTCTGGTCAGACAACCTGACAAACACAGGGTATGTAAGAGAAAGGCCTATATTGACAGGCATGAGGAATTACTTGCCAGAAAGCAAGTTATAGTTCAGAAGTCTTGGAGCAGCCAAGAGCCAGCAGAGGACAAAGCTGGAACAGGTCAAAGCACTGACATGACAAAGTGTAAAGGTGGAGGACTTCCACATACTAAACTCATGGGACATGAGTTCTTTTCTGTTGGGGAGTATGGTGCAGGAGCACCTACCTGACAGCTGGCCTTCATGAGGCAGTTAGTTGGTTTGAGTCTTGTTTATGTTTCCAAGAAGGTCTGATAAGACCAAATGCATGTAATAAGGTCATGCTGATCATGATAAGATCATGCTGACCATGCTTTTACTATTTTTAGGAAGTTTGTTAGAACAGCTCTCATGTTGTATGTTCGGTTGGACGTCCCAGCCGCCTGGAGAGTTCCCAGCCGCTTGGAGTCGGGTCAGTAGTACTCGTAGGAAAATCTATTTAAGCATGAGGATCGGTTGATATTGCATATATCATCGACCAGACTTTGCGAGAGTGAGGCAGAGAGAGAGAGAAACTAATCATTGTATTTGCATCTTTCGAAATCAAATACCCATGATACAGTACCCTCCTATCAAATTGCCATGGTCTACCCAACAGTAGGTGACAACATTCCATGGGCAAAATATCACACAAAATTCATGATAAGATCATGCTAACCATGCTTTTACTATTTTTAGGTAGTTTGTTAGAACAGCTGTCATGCTGTAGGACCGGTTGGATCTCCCAGCCACCTGGAGAGTTCCCAGCCGCTTGGAGTCGGGTCAGTAGTACTCGTAGGAAAATCTATTTAAGCATGAGGATCGGTTGATATTGCATATATCATCGACCAGACTTTGCGAGAGTGAGGCAGAGAGAGAGAGAAACTGATCATTGTATTTGCATCTTTTGAAATCAAATAAAGTGTTCCTGTTTGTGTTCATCCTCTATTGAATTCCATTGCTTGATCGATTTGCTGGTTTGGTGGCTGTATGGATTCACTGATCCATTCCACCGGTTGATTCGTCTGATCGGTGGAATGGTTATGTACAGTAGGGTAGGTGTTAGTTTGTTTGTTCGCATGCAGGTGTGCAGGATCGCGGCTGAAAGGTGTTGAAGACCCTAGCATGGGCATGTGCTAGGTCAAGCTGATAAAATGTGGAAGATCACCCTGGAAGTGGATCAGGTCGTCCCTGGAGGATCGGCGAAGTGAAATTTTGCTAAGGTTGAAAGTTCGTGAAAACGGCATCATCAGGATATTTCTGCTTATATCCTGCAGTTGCTTCGGGCATCATCATCCAAGTAAGAGGAGAAGAGCATGATGCAGTCGAGTGCATGAAGTGAAGGAGCGTTGGGGTGATCATCATCAGGAGGGCCGAGGAGGAGCGTATCGGCATAAGGAAGAAGATCGGGTTGATCGCGGGCCGAAAAAGCTAAGTTCGGCCAACAGCAGGATATTTCGGAACAGCAGGATATGACGTCATCATCATCACGATATACGTCATCAGGATATTTCAGAATAGCAGGATATTGAGGAGCTATGGGTGACGTCATCGTCATCAGGATATACGTCAGCAGGATATCGGGTGACGTCAGCATCAAAGGGAAGGTGCGAGGAGTTAAGGTTCGTCATCATCAGGATAAATGGAGGGAACCGGATGTTCTTTATCCTGTTGATTATCATGGTGTTGAATATCATGATGCTGAAGATAGTGAAGACGGAAGTTGTCGCTGAAGTGAACAGTGGACGTCAGGAGGATGTTCGCGCTGGTCGAACATGATGATGCTGTCGATAATCGAGTAAGGTGATGCTGTTGGCAGGCGAAAGTGCGAAGGTTTGTCTGCAGGAGGATATCAGTCGGCAGATGAACTATGATGATGATGTTGACAGTGTTAAGTCAAATATGATGATGATGATGATGATGATGATGATGGGTTGTAGACATCCATGCTATATGTTAAGGTTATAGTGTGGGTGCCTCTGCATCATAGTGTGGGTGCCTTTCGGTGACAGAATCAACACACAACAGCCCAGATGTTTTGCTGAGCTCTGATACAGAATCAAGACCAGAGACTTGCACAACTGTTAAAGGCAGTACAGAATGATAGACCTAAGGTAAAGGTTGATGTTTCCAAGTATACTGGAAGTTTGAATGAAGATGAGTTGTTAGATTGGATTGCTGCACTTGATAATCACTTTGAATGTGAAGATGTTGCTGAGGATCAGAAGGTAAAGATTGCAAAGACCAAGTTAGGAGGTCATGCTTTGGTATGGTGGGATTATGTACAATCTAAGAGAAGGAAACAAGGGAAGTCAAAGATCACTTCATGGGATAAGATGGTAGCAAGGATCCAAGGGAAATTCTTGCCAAGGGATTATGAAATTCAGATGTTTAAGAAGCTGTAATTTTTAAAGCAGAAGGAAAAGGATGTGAAGGCATATACTGAGGAGTTTTATAAGTTGAGTATGAGATCTGGTCATCATGAGAATGAGGTAGAAAAGGTGGCTAGGTACTTGGCTGGTTTGAGATTTAACATACAGGATGAGTTAGTTTTAGCTAACCCTAAGAATGTGGAGGATTGTTACCAAATGGCAATCAGGATTGAAGAAAAGATGAATAGAGGACATGATAAGTCCATGAGAGGAAGAGGAAACAATATGAGGGGAAGAGGAGCAACCCCTACACAAAAGCAAACCAATGAGGGTCAAGAAGACACTGGTAAAGGACAGGGACAGTCTGATTTCAGAGGTGGATGGAAAGGTAATAAAGGAAGATTTGGAGGTGGTAGAGGTTCTACTACATTTTCAGGAAAGTGTTACACCTATGGAGAGTTTGGTCATCCATCCTTCAAATGTCCAGAAAACAAAGGTTCATCATCCAGAAATGATAGAACTAGTGACAAGAGAGTACAATTGGTGCAAGAAGAGATAGTAGAGCAAAGTGCGCAGAGTTCAAACACTTATCACAAGGATAAGGAGCCTGATAATTATGCATACCCAGAGAGTGGAGAGTCTCTGATGATGAGAAGAACAGCAACTACCATGAAGGTACCTGACAAAGAATCCCCACATAGAAGAGCTCTTTTCAAGACCATATGCAAGAGCAAAGGTAAAGTATGTAAGGTTGTCATTGATACTAGTTCCACAGACAACATGGTATCTTAGGAAATGGTGGATAAACTAAATTTGGAAAGGATTCCACACCCACACCCTTACAAGGCATCTTGGGTGAGTGATAGTCAATCACTTTTTGTCTCTGAACAGGCATATGTGGATTTTCAGATTGGAGCATATCAGGATAGAATTTTGTGTGATATTTTGCCCATGGAATGTTGTCACTTACTGTTGGGTAGACCATGGAAATTTGATAGAAGGGTACTGTATGATGGGTACGCTAATACCTACACCCTCAAGAAAGATGGGAAGACTGAAGTTGATGCCATTGCAGGCAGATGCTGCAGCACAGGGGGCAGCCAAAATCATTTTAATGGGAAAGAAGGAGTATGTGCAGATGCCTATAGGAGCAGGCATAAAGGCAGATGAGGATACTGCAGGAAAAGGAGTTGTTAAGGACAACAGGTTGAAGAAAGTTTTAGTTTTGACTGACAGAGGTCAGCAGCAGGTGCAGAAACAGGTTTGCACACAGCCATTAGTTAAGAGGAATGACAAGGATGTTGTCATAGTTGGGACTATTGTGTGTCCTATAAAAGTTGAAAGGAAGATAGGCTTGAACATTGTAGAAGTTCAAGAGGCAGTTCAGACAGAGGTTCTGGTCAGACAACCTAACAAACACAGGGTATGTGAGAGAAAAGCCTATATTGACAGGCATGATGATTTACTTGCCAGAAAGCAAGTTACCGTGCAGAAGACTTGGAGCAGCCAAGAGCCAGCAGAGGACAAAGCTGGAACAGTTCAGCATATTGCAAAGGCAAAGTGTAAAGGTGGAGGACTTCCACATACTAAACTCATGGGACATGAGTTCTTTTCCGTTGGGGAGTATGGTGCAGGAGCACCTACCTGACAGTTGGCCTTCATGAGGCAGTTAGTTGTTTTAGGTCTTGTTTAGGTTTCCAAGAAGGTCTGATAAGACCAAATGCATGTAATAAGGTCATGCTGATCATGATAAGATCATGCTGACCATGCTTTTACTATTTTTAGGTAGTTTGTTAGAATAGCTGTCATGCTGTAGGACCGGTTGGATCTCCCAGCCGCCTGGAGAGTTCCCAGCCGCTTGGAGTCGGGTCAGTAGTACTCGTAGGAAAATCTATTTAAGCATGAGGATCGGTTGATATTGCATATATCATCGACCAGACTTTGCGAGAGTGAGGCAGAGAGAGAGAGAAACTGATCATTGTATTTGCATCTTTTGAAATCAAATAAAGTGTTCCTATTTGTGTTCATCCTCTGTTGAATTCCATTGCTTGATCGATTTGCTGGTTTGGTGGCTGTATGGATTCACTGATCCATTCCACCGGTTGATTCGTCTGATCGGTGGAATGGTTATGTACAGTAGGGTAGGTGTTAGTTTGTTTGTTCGCATGCAGGTGTGCAGGATCGCGGCTGAAAGGTGTTGAAGACCCTAGCATGGGCATGTGCTAGGTCAAGCTGATAAAGTGTGGAAGATCACCCTGGAAGTGGATCGGGTCGTCCCTGGAGGATCGGCGAAGTGAAATTTCGCTAAGGTTGAAAAGTCGTTAAAACGGCATCATCAGGATATTTCTGCTTATATCCTGCAGTTGCTTCGGGCATCATCATCTGAGTAAGAGGAGAAGAGCATGATGCAGTTGAGTGCATGAAGTGAAGGAGCGTCGGGGTGATCATCATCAGGAGGTGCCGAGGAGGAGCGTATCGGCATAAGGAAGAAGATCGGGTTGATCGCGGGCCGAAAAAGGCTAAGTTTGGCCAACAGCAGGATATTTCGGAACAGCAGGATATGACGTCATCATCATCAGGATATACGTCATCAGGATATTTCAGAACAGCAGGATATTGAGGAGCTGCGGGTGACGTCATCGTCATCAGGATATACGTCATCAGGATATCGAGTGACGTAAGCATCGAGGGAAGGTGCGAGGAGTGAAGGTTGGTCATCATCAGGATAAATGGAAGGAACCGGATGTTCTTTATCCTGTTGATTATCATGATGTTGAATATCATGATGCTGAAGATAGTGAAGACGGAAGTTGTCGCTGAAGTGAACAGTGGACGTCAGGAGGATGTTCGCACTGGTCGAACATGATGATGCTGTCGATAATCGAGTAAGGTGATGCTGTTGGCAGGCGAAAGTGCGAAGGTTTGTCTGCAAGAGGATATCGGTCGGCAGATGAAATATGATAATGATGCTGACAGTGTTAAGTCAAATATGATGATGATGATGATGATGATGATGGGTTGCAGACATCCATGCTGTATGTTAAGGTTATAGTGTGGGTGCCTCTGCATCAATTTAATTTCAGTATATTAGATTACACACGCAGGCAACACAGTTTAGTTTATTTCAGATTTAGTGTTCATTCATCATGCTATAAGAGAGATGTTTGCAGTGGGTAGGTCTGATCATCAGTCCAAGGTATTTACATTTGATCACTTCATTGATGATGATGATCCTTATGTTCCTTTGACTCCTCCATATAGTGTGTGAAGTAATTATTGGATTTAAGGCATGCAACTAAGAGGGGGGGGTGAATCAGTTGTATAAAACTTCTTGTTCTTTCAAACACTTGATTCTTCATTGTTAGTTAACAGCATATCAATTAATCATCCATGAAAGCATAATACATAAACACAAGAGCAGATAAACATCAACACATTGAACACCAAGATTTTGACGTGGAAAACCCGGTTAAGGGAAAAACCACGGGGTGATTAACCCAAGGATTATTCTCTGTTAGAAGAATAAGAAAAAGAATGGCACTTGCCAATTAGGGCTCACTGCCTGAGCACACTGCTCACAAAGAGGCCCACTGCCTACAAGGAGACACACTGTCTACAAAGTGATAAGAATCACAATCTTGAACTGGAGAATGACATCTCTACCATGTCCGGATCAGTTCCATTTATGCCCAAAAACCTCTGCTCTGCCTTTCGCACTTCTCTTCGCTATGCCACACTCATCCACACAATCCACACATCGAAATGAACTCACAAACCGTTATTTAAACAAGACATCAACTTAGGAACAAACATCTAAGTCGGCAAACAACCATAAGAGTATCCGCAAGATGAATAACACTTCCGGTCGGCCACCACAAGAACATTCGCAGGATGAACAACTCATCCGGTCGGCTAAACAGAGCAAGAACTTCATCCAAAAGAATATCTTCAATTCCAGGCTCTACTATCAATGCGAACCAACAACACAACCTCAACATGATCCAAGAACCTTCACAAGCCTGCCTGAATGACCAGGTACGTCCGCATTTCCTTTACTTACTGAAATCTCTTATCCTCCTTATCTGGAACTTCAAGAACACTGTCTGTTGCCACTGTCATAATGCAGGAGGTACTTCCAGACCTCCAAATTATACACAACTCGAGATGGCACATCACAAGGACATCCCAAAGACTCCTTCCAATCCGCAGATTAGGATTATACAGTTTCAGACCTCACTGGACCTTTTTGTGATCCTCTGTCACCTCTGAATACTTGCCAGAACTGGTTCTACACCGACAGCCACAACTCCTTCAGATCTTCATGCGGACCTCTGAAATCTTAACTGAAGCATCTCAAGACTCATATCTACAAACCCTTTAATCCGCATCCTCTGGTTCACATCCTATACAGTACATTTGCCTTCTTCTCATCATTGTTCTTTACTGTTCCTGACTGAGGCTAATTTTCTCAATATCCTCAGCACACTGCTCATTGAATCCTTCTTGTCAAAGCAATATGAGTATGTTGCCATCAATGACAATACTGGTTTACCTCATACTTGCAACAATCTCCCCCTTTGTCATTGATGGCAACATATGATGTGAAAAACCATCAAGACAAGAAACTTCTCCTTTCTGTCACTTCTCCCCCTATCAGCAACATGTCTTCTCCTCATTTACTGCTCCCCTTTTGATCATCAGCTACTTGTTTTTCACATGTCTTCTCTCCCCCTTTGACATCAATGGCAAAGGGCTCATACTTGCAATTTTAACACATTAGAATCATACCAGCTGCTCCCCCTTAGTAGCAGCTCCCCATCATCAATCCAGATCACAAGATATGACTGTGATATCCACCGGACTGATGCACATCAGTGCATCCTAGTTCATCACCGGAGGGGCCATGACCCCTAACTTCTCCCGGAGATATTCAAAAGAGTCCTTGGGAAGAGGTTTAGTAAAGATATCTGCAATCTGATCCTTTGAGGGAACATACTCCAATCTGACTTCTTCCTTGTTCACTTGTTCTCTCAAAAAGTGAAACTTGATAGATATGTGCTTAGTCTTAGAATGCAATACCGGATTCTTAAAAATATTAATTGCACTTGAATTATCACAGAAAATTGTGATAGGCTCCTCATATTCAACTTTAATGTCTCTTAGCATCTGCTTCATCCATAAGATTTGAGTGCAACTACCTGCTGCTGCAATGTATTCTGCTTCAGTTGTAGACAGAGATATTGCATCTTGTTTCTTGCTTAGCCAAGAAACCAATCTCTTCCCCAAAAAGAATGCTCCACCACTAGTGCTCTTCCGGTCATCCACATCTCCTACCCAATCTGCATCTGTGTAAGCATGAAGAGAGAAATCCGGATCTCTAGGGTACCATAGACCATACTCAATTGTTCCTTTCAGGTACCTAAAAATTCTTTTGATTGCCATAACATGAGATTCTCTAGGATCAGCCTGGAATCTTGCCACAAGACCAACAGCCTGCATTATATCTGGTCTAGTCTGAGTGAGATACAACAATCCACCAATCATTGATCTATACTTTGTCTGATCTGCCTTTGGGGAGTCATCATCTTTGCTCAACTTACATCCGGTTGCCATGGGAGTGTTCATTGGCTTTGCATCTTCCATACCAAATTTTCTCAACAATTCTTTCACATATTTGGTCTGAGAGATGAAGATTCCTTTCTTTGTTTGAGTAATTTGCAGACCCAAGAAGAAATTCATTTCACCAAGCATGGACATTTCAAACTCACTTTTCATCTGATTTGCAAAAGTTTTGCACATACTATCTCTTCCTCCAAAAATGATATCATCCACAAACACTTCAACAATCAAAATGTTTTCATGAACAATTTTGAAATATAAGTTACTATCAGCAGTACCTTTGTTGAATCCAATCTGCACAAGATGCTTATCCAACCTTTCATACCATGCTCTTGGGGCTTGCTTTAGTCCATACAATGCTTTCTTCAACTTGCAGACCATATCATCATTATCAGACAATTGAAATCCATCCGGTTGTTCAATGTAAACTTCTTCTTCCAGATCACCATTTAGGAAAGCAGACTTGACATCCATCTGATATACCTTGAAGTCTTTGAAGGTAGCAAATGCAAGAAATAATCTGACTACTTCAATTCTTGCCACCGGAGCAAAGGTCTCTTCAAAATCAATTCCTTCTATTTGAGAGTAGCCTTTGCAGACCAATCTAGCTTTGTTTCTGATAACTTCACCAGCTTCATTCAGTTTGTTCCAGAAGACCCATTTGGTTCCAATCACATTCCTGTCTCTAGGTCTGGGAACAAGATCCCAAGTATGATTTTTCTCAATTTGCATTAATTCATCTTTCATTGCTTTAGTCCAGTTTTCATCATTGAGGGCTTCATTTACTGTTTTAGGTTCAATCTTTGAAATCAGACATCATTCATCCTGATTTTGAGCAACATTCCTTCTAGTTTGCACACCTTTGCTTATGTCACCTATGATCTGATCTTGAGAGTGGTTTAGTGTTACATACCTAGGAATTTTGGGAGTATCCTGCACTGCTGCTTCTTGATCAGGCTCATTCAAACCTATCTCTTCTTCCTGATTTACCGGATCAGGCTAACTCTGTCTTACCGGAGAGGATTGAGTTCCTTGAATCTGAACACCGTCTTGGTCATCTTTATCAAATTCATAAAATCTTGAGGGCTTCTCAATTCCTTCATCAACTTTCACATTAGTGCTTTCTATCATCTTCCTCAGTCTCTTATTGTAACACCGGTATGCTTTGCTTTGAGTGGAGTAACCCAAGAAAATTCCTTCATCACTTCTAGCATCAAACTTCCCTAGATCTTCATCTCTTTTGATATAACACTTGCTACCAAATACTCTGAAATATTTCACAGTAGGAGTGATGCCAAACTAGAGTTCGTAGGGGGTCTTACTGGTATTGTTTCTGATTTGAACTCGATTTAGAGTGTAGACTACAGTGCTGATAGCTTCTTTCCAGAACATCTGAGGAACATTTGCTTCCAACATCATTGTCCTGGTAGCTTCCTGGATGGTCCGGTTCTTTCTTTCAACTACTCCATTCTGCTGTGGAGTCCTAGGAGCAGACAATTGTCTCCTTATACCCTGCTTCTCACAAAAGTCAATGAACTCACCAGATGTAAATTCACCACCTCTATCAGACCTTAGACATTTAAGTTTCAATCCAGTTTGATTCTCTACCATAGCTTTGAAGATTTTGAACTTTTCAAGGGCTTCTGATTTCTCTTTTAGGAAGGTAACCCACATCATCCGGGAATGGTCATCAATTAACAACATGAAATATCTATCACCTTGCAGACTCTTGATTCTTGTTGGACCACAGAGATCAGTATGTACTAATTCCAACAATCCGGTAGAGGACTGATCTTTGCTTTTGAAAGAGACTCTGCTCTGTTTACCTAGCTGACATTCTTTGCACAAACTATTTGTAGGTTTCACCAATTTTGGAAGGTCTCTTACAGCCTGAATATTGCTTATCTTGATGATGTTATCAAAATTCACATGACACATTCTTCTATGCCATAACCAACTCTGATCAACTTGAGCAAACAGACAACTTTTGTTTGAACCAACCAGATGAAAGATATTACCTTTTGTTTGAGCACCGGATGCAATTTCAGTTCCGGAGCTTGTAAAGATTCTGCATTTTCTATTCTTGAACCGGAGATCATAGCCTTTGTCCACTAACTGACCAACACTGAGAAGATTGTGCTTCAATCCTTCAACATATAGTACATTACCTGTTTTGCTCTTTCCATCAAAGGAAATAGTTCCCCTACCTCTGATTCTGCCAGCAGAATTGTCACCAAACTTTACCATTCCTCCTTCATACCTTTCCAAATCTAAGAACTTATTCTTGTCACTAGTCATATGGTGAGAACACCCACTATCAATAACCCAATCATCCTTTTCTTCCACTTGAGCAGCCAAAGCTCTTTCCACAACCTTGTGATTGACTAATTCAGAGGATATTGAATCTTCTTCCTTGATGGCAATAAACACCCATTCATTTCCAGATTTGCTTCCTAGTTCAGATTCATCATCTGTTACTCCTTCATTGTCATCTTCTTCATGAACATAATAGCAGTTCTTTTGAAACCTTTGTCTGTTAGTATTAGACCTTGCAGATCTTTCCGGACATCTTGAAGCAAAATGACCAATCTTATTGCAGTTGAAACACTTAAAGGGTAGTTTTCCTTCATACTTACCAGATCCTCTTGGCAGTCTCTTTGCAATGAGGGCTTCAAGTTGAGCTGTTTCTGCTTCTTCTTCTTCCATGTCTCTTCTTGCTTGATCATACCATGACATCTTCCTTGATGAGTTTTCTCCTGGATCAAATCTCTGTTTGCCTTTCACATAGGTACTGGCTTTGAAAGCCTATTCAGTCTTGGGAGGATCATCTCCAAACTCGGTCATTTCAAATGCAGCTAGTTTGCCAGCCAGTTGTTCTCTTGTGACAGTTGTGTGGGCTCTAAATTCATCAATTGCAGCAACCTTGATTTTGTAGGCAGCAGGAAGGGATCTAAGGATTTTGCAAACGATCTCATTTTCATCCAGAGTTCCAACAGCATTTCTAATTCCACACACTAGTTCATTCACTCTTGGCATAAAAGTAGTGATGTTTTCATCATCCCTCATCTTCAATCTTTCGAATTTCCCTTTCAGACTTTGCAACCTTGCACTTTTGACAAACTCATCTCCTTCATATAGAAGTTCCAGTTTAGTCAGGATCTCATATGCAGTTGGTAGGTCAATAACATTTGAGAGATCTAAGTCATTCAATGCGCTTAGAAGAGTTTCCTTGGTCCGCAGATTGTTTTCAGCTTCTATGATTTCATTCAGAGTTGTCGGACCACCTTTTGGAGGTACATATGGTTTTGAAACCATGGCCAAGTATGCTTTTCCCATACATTCCAGGTGACATTTCATGCGACCCTTCTAGAGAGTAAAATTGGTTCCATCGAACTTCGGACTATCCTTTTTGTATGACGACATCCTAGATCTCCTCAAGCGGTTAAGCTTCTTTCAGAGGAACTTGGCTCTGATACCAATTGTTGGATTTAAGGCATACAACTGAGAGGGGGGGTGAATCAGTTGTATAAAACTTCTTGTTCTTTCAAACACTTGATTCTTCGTTGTTAGTTAACAGCATATCAATTAATCATCCATGAAAGCATAATACATAAACACAAGAGCAGATAAACATCAACACATTGAACACCAAGATTTTGACGTGGAAAACCTGGTTAAGGGAAAAACCACGGGGTGATTAACCCAAGGATTATTCTCTGTTAGAAGAATAAGAAAAAGAATGGCACTTGCCAATTAGGGCTCACTGCCCGAGCACACTGCTCACAAAGAGGCCCACTGCCTACAAGGAGACACACTGTCTACAAAGTGATAAGAATCACAATCTTGAACTAGAGAATGACATCTCTACCATGTCTGGATCAGTTCCATTTAAGCCCAAAAACCTCTGCTCTGCCTTTCGCACTTCTCTTCGCTATGCCACACTCATCCACACAATCCACACATCAAAATGAACTCACAAACCGTTATTTATACAAGACATCAACTTAGGAACAAACATCTAAGTCGGAAAACAACCATAAGAGTATCTGCAAGATGAATAACACATCCGGTCGGCCACCACAAGAACATTCGCAGGATGAATAACTCATCCGGTCGGCTAAACAGAGCAAGAACTTCATCCAGAAGAATATCTTCAATTCCGGGCTCTACTATCAATGCGGACCAACAACACAACCTCAACATGATCCAAGAACCTTCACAAGCCTGCATGAATGACCAGGTACGTCCGCATTTCCTTTACTTACTGAAATCTCTTATCCTCCTTATCCGGAACTTCAAGAACACTGTCTGTCGCCACTGTCATAATGCAGGAGGTACTTCCAGACCTCCAAATTATACACAACTCGAGATGACACATCACAAGGACATCCCAAAGACTCCTTCCAATCTATAGATTAGGATTATACAGTTTCGGACCTCACCGGACCTTTTTGTGATCCTCTGTCACCTCTGAATACTTGCCGGAACTGGTTCTACACCGACAGCCACAACTCCTTCAGATCTTCATGCGGACCTCTGAAATCTTAACTGAAGCATCTCAAGACTCATATCTACAAACCCTTTAATCCGCATCCTCCGGTTCGCATCCTATACAGTACATTTGCCTTCTTCTCATCACTGTTCTTTACTGTTCCTGACTGAGGCTAATTTTCTCAATATCCTCAGCACACTGCTCATTGAATCCTTCTTGTCAAAGCAATATGAGTATGTTGCCATCAATGACAACACTGGTTTACCTCATACTTGCAACAGTAATTTAGTTCCATCAAATGGGTTTGTGGATCTAATCATGATTCCCCCATTACTTTTTGCATCAGAGTTGACAGTCGACATGGATACTAGCACTTCAACACAACAAGACTTTATTGGTTCTTTAGATTTGTGGTTTCAGGATGGTTTCATTTCAAGCCTATCCGACTTGGCTTCTCATTCTACTACTTCAGATCTAGAGGACATGCTTGAGGAGGTATCACTTCTCTTTTCAAATTTTACATTGAAGGATGTTCTTGAGTCTTCTTTATCTATTGTTTCTTCTTTGATTGAGGATCTTCCTAGTCTTGATGAAACACTTTTGGAAGCACTTGACTTTTCTTCCAAGCTTTCATTGGTGTGACTTCTCTCTTCTCATTTCATCATGGATATGGAGTTTCTTCTACCAGTGGATCTCTTTCTTCCCAAGGGGAGACATGTTGTTTGTCATCATTGGATTATCTTTTGGCTTCAAACATATTCAGTGGTTTTGAGGATACTTCATTATGGGGGGGAAATGTTGTAGCTATCTTTTCCTTCATCGAGGGGTAATTGTATTATATTCTCATGATGGATGTAGTTCTTGGGGGTATTATGGAGACCTTCATACATCACATGATCTATCACTTGCATTATCTCTTTTTTGGAGAGGAGTTTTGTCCCACAGGGTTTTCTCCTTTTCCCTATTTGCAAGAGATTTAGTTTGCATGATTAATTGTGCATGGGTACCTAACATGGCCTAGTTGTTGGGACCCATATATTGCATTTTGCATACTAGTCTTGCATAATAATTCTTCTCCCTAAGTTTCACTTAAGGGAGGTGTTAGAGTAAATAGGATTTTATCTATTTACTTGCTTAAGTTTACTTAGGCACATAATAATTCCTAGTTAGGTTTTTAGGAAGTTATTCCTGTAACAAGTTAGAATAGTTATTTATGGGAAATGTAAGGCTATATAATACATTTTGTAAAATATCATATTATTTGATCTCATCTCAATTATTATTCATTCATTGGTGAAAGAGCTTTACTTCTCTCATATTTGTGAAGGTTTATCTTGTAGATTGTGCTCCTGGGAGGTGATTTACACCATCATAAACAAACCCATGATAAAAAAAAATGAAGCTCACTTTGCAGGATTCTAGCACAACATATTGTCATCCTTTTCATGCATTATTGTCTAAGTTGCATGTACTGTCATCTAGAAAGGTTGCAAAACTCAACTTTTCCACTAGATTTTAAACTCATTTGTACAATAAGAAACATGGACAACAAAAATAGCAAACCATTAATACTAGAATACATAGAAATACTAAAAATTAATTTAATTCATGTATTTTGAAATTAAAATAAGAATTACAAGGAAGGGAGAGAGGATGCAAACCACTATGCAAGCTAATCATCAAGAAGCTTATAGTTGAGACAAGAAAAATAGTTGGGACTACTTAAGAGCTTACCAGAAATGGTCAAGCCCCTATTTTTGTCTTTCAACATTCACTGGAAGTCAAACAAAAAAGAGATTGAAATAGTGTGTGCTCTTAGCCTATATGCATCGAGGAACTAAGCACAACTATAGAAAAGAAAATGTATAAGCATTAATCCTTGGTCTATAGGGAAGAATACCCTAGTGTGTGTATTGGATTGAACAAGAAGAGGTGATGGTCATCAAGAAATATACCAAGAGAAATGTATAAGAAAATATGATAGAGAAATTTTTTGCAATATTATTCAAACAAGAAAGAGACTAATATTACCAACATGACGTAGGAGAGGAGAAGTGAGCTCTTTGGAGAAGTTAATACCAATATCATAGTATCAACCCTTAAATAAGATTCAAAAATGGTGGTATGTTCAACAACATAGAGTCAAGAGAGAGCGAAGAGAACCAAGAGAGAGTTGCATATGTTGTAGAGTTGCGTTCTTAGAAGAAAATACAAGAGAATCAATTTTAAAATAGAGTTTCTTGGAGTTTGAAGGGTTAAATTCAAATGTCAGAGGCATTTCTCTGGTAAAGGAGCATTACAGTAGGTAAAAGTAAGTAACATTAGAGAATTTATCAGTGGAGGAATCTTCATCTTTATTTTTCTTACTGTGACATTCCTTTTTGAGATGCCCCCTATTGTCCACAATTCCAACATCTCAATCTACTCTTACTAGGTGTCTTTGATCTTCCCTTGGACTTAGATCTATTCTTAAACTTGTCCTTACCACCTTACTTATTGTCCTTGACCTTCTCTTTAGATCTTCTCTGCACATGCAATGCATCCTTAGACCTATCCCCCATAGACTTTCTCCTTATTTTCTTAGTGAGAAAGGTATCAATGAGAGTGTCCATTGTAGGATTTTTCATAAAACTACTAAGTGCAAGAATTAGATTATTCTAAGATTTAGGCAATGAACATCATAACAAAACACACTTATTCTCTTCCTCTATCTTCACATCTATCGATTGTAACTAACTCAAGATTAGATTTAATGCAGTTAGATGTTTTGCAATTGAGTCTCCATCTCTCTTTTTTAAATAATACAACTTTCTTTTTAAAAATAATTTATTCACAAGACACTTGGTTTAGTAAATCTCTCTTTCTCTTTTTCACAAATTATGTGCAATAGTTTCACTAGTTAAAAGAACTAAATTAGATAAACACAGTCGTATAGTGCCTCAAGCTTTTTTTTCAAGTTTTACCCATCTTCATCTAAATTTTTTATGGTTTTATTTCATTTTCATGGCAATCCATTGACCTCTTTCTTCCAATAAATCCTCCATCTTGAGCTTCCAAAGTTTAAAATTGGAACCATTAAACTTTTTGATCTCCAACTGAGATGAGCTAGCCATGATTGATATCATCCAAAATTTGAATCTGCAAGAAAACACAACAAACTCCCACTATAGGAAGAAATCCAATCAAAAACTTTGAAAGAGGCATCCTTCTCTAATCAAGGCAACCATGGCTCTGATACCAAATGTTAAAAAAATGGTGAAACAATATAGCAAGACATGTTGAACTTTAGTGCATCTAAATTCATAAATAATTATATATCATATGGAAATGGAAATCAACGATAAAAGAAAATACAAACCATAACACAATGTTTATGTGGAAAAACCCTTACAAAAAGAAAACTCCACACCCAAAGAGACCCAAGCTTGTATTAATCCTAAAAAAGATACATTATCTCACACCCCAAATTGTGACTATGTTTTACTTTTTACTCACACGCAATTAGAAGTTAATTATGCATGAATTAATGATTTGACATTATGAGAAAATATCAGGATAAATCAATGATATCATGAGTTTATGTTTATATTATTAGAAATTAGACATGTGATTATAAGATGTCATGGTTATTTGAAATCACCTTTTGCATGCTGCTTTAGAGAGTTTATAGGCACCGATGAGGTAAGAATCTCCGCAGTGATGGGCAGTGTAAAGCCTTTTTAAAATGTGATATCATTGAGCAATCATCAGCATGGATGTGGGCAAAGAGCACTCAGTTGAAAATGTGCAAATGAAATATAGCCAAGGGAGGGGGTCAGCGAAGTGATAAAAAGCGTAGGACTGTGTAAAACACTAAGTCAGTTTGTAGGAAGGATCCACAAAGAGATAGAGCATAGAAGACATAAAGAAAATAGCTTTAAACTTCTTATGAGTTTGAACATTGACAGAAGGAGAGAGAAGATTGTAGCTCATTGTACAAGAATGAAGGGTACTGTGCATCTGTATACTCCTTAAAATTCAATCAGTTTCAAATCTATTTCTAGAAAAGTACAATAGTAGACTAAAATTCTTATTATTTAATTAGCTTTGTATTTAGATTATATGAGGCCGATAAGCTTGGGGAACTTCTGTGTTGGCTTGAGGCTGAATAGTCTATTTATATCTACATATTCGGTGAAATCCTCTTAGTATTTTTTATAAGTCATATCATTCTCATATATATATAAACATGTAATATCATTGTATAAACATGTTTCCTATCAGTGTCATTGATACTATATTCTCTACGCCTATAGAAGCCCGATAGAATAGTGTAGATTAAACAATTGAAGGCCGATAGACCATGCAGCTTGTGTGTTTAATGCCAAGTGTAGTTAGAGTAAGTTGAGCTAAGGTTGATTGAATTGTGTAAACCATTCTTATGAACCTGTAGGGGTCAAAGAACAACTTTTAGAATTCTCCATTTTGTTTGTGATGTGCCTAAAGAGGCCTAATAGCATTATGATTTTACATAGTCCAACAATGTTCTATCTTTATATGGTCCAAGTCGATGTATGAGATGATATCTCTGCAAAAAGGTTGTGGTAAGGCTGAGATGTGTAGATATATAACCCACTAGCAAACCACTAGTTTTATATTTATTATGCAGAGACTTAACTTTTTGAGAACTCAGATGTAGACATAGGAGTCAAAATGAGTTAGATTAAAGAATGTTTAGATAGTGATAGATTCACATTTCTCAATGATTTATTTGTATGAGTTTTAATGTTTATAATTAAAAATTTTGGTGTAGATATTTGCTTTTATTGACTATATAAATGATATTGATTTCATTAAGAACACCTAAGTATAGTGATATAATATCACATATGCCTTAGACAAAAAATGATAATCATTATCATGATATTCAAAGGATGTTAACCTATCCTGTATCGAAAGTCGGTGGACTTAAGAAGACCAAGAGGTTGAAAATATTATTTCAATATTATAGACTTAAACCTATTTAGGTTGAAAGATTGAAGTTAGTCAAAATATTATTTAAGATAACGATAGTGTTCTTTAAGACCTTATATTTGTTATCAACAAAGCATGCACCCAAATGCTAAGCTATCAACTTAGCTACCTGTTGACACATGGGAACACTTCTAGGCTTTTAGATTGCCTAAAATGTGGAGTGAACCTCCAGAGCGAGTTGGTTCTCCTGGTAACTTCACCTAATCTAAAAGACTTTCCAAGGAAAAAGTTAAGAAGATAACTGAAAATGAAAATCTAAAACCTAAGGATGATTCACCAGAACTCTAACTTATTTTAATGCTTTTACTCACAATCAAACTCTTAAAACATTTACTTTCACAATCTCACTTGAAACATGCAACACATGAGTGATTTGTATGAAGGCTTGCAATTAAACTCAACATACAACCTACATCACATGAGATGTCTACACATAAATTTGCAATAAAGAGACATAACAAAGGATCTAACTTTTATGATCATAGTGAAACATCAAATCAATATTGTAAAATGAGACAAAAATGAATGAGAAAGGTAAACTCTATTGTCTTATTAATCTTAAAGGAGTATGCAAAAAGAAAATATGAGTACAAATTTTAATCTTACAAAGCTTTCTACAAATGGACTAGAAAGTAAGAAGTGATCTCTACTGAGAAAAAACTAAGTTTTCTCCTACTTATAACTCCAAAAATATTCCAAGAAAAGCTTAAAAAACTCCTCAAAATAGCCATCTTGATCCATTTTCGAGCTCCAAGAAAAAGCCTCCAAAAAAGTAGCCAAAATTGGTCCAAATTGAGTGTAAAAGCTGCCACAATGCTATCCCAAGTGGTCCCACCAAAATCTCCTCAAAATTTGGCTTTACTTGATCAATAAAAGCCTCCTTTTTGCCCATATCTTCTCAATTTCGCCCAGAAGAAAGAAAATCCAAAAAAAAGAAGAATCTCCTTATATCTAATTTCTTTAACTGCATTAAAATAGCAATATTTAAAAGCAATTTATAAAACATTGCTTTAAATAATGCTTTACGATATTTGCAATTTAATTTTACTGATTTGGCTTGATATGATACTTTACAAGGCATTTGATTTTCTATAAAAATCATAACAAATGTGAAGGCACCCTTGAATTTTTTGATAAAAATACAAGGCGTAGGGCCTGTCCTCCAATAGGTTTGCAAAGATCTTCTAGGGCAATGTTGTCATTGTTGTGGACTTACCTTTGAATATGGCAAAAGGGACCTCAAGATCTTAAGGCACAAAGCCTAGGCATCAATATGTGCAAAGGGGACATAAAACCATGGGTATTAGTTGAGGTATAGAATTTTAATTCAATGTGATAAAAATATCACCATCAAACTAAGGCATTATGAAACCCTAAGACAAAACACTTGAATGCCCTAACGTTTTGGGCCCATTTTCATAGAAAATACAAGGTAAGTTATTCTCTATCAAGAATATGGCGTTGTTTTGTATTTTGAAGCATTGTTTGGCCACCTTACCTGTATTCATGACTTCCTTCTGATACATTTCACCTCTGGTTTCTCTTTTATTGGTATTTCTCCTGTATTTGAGGTTGTCGTTGGAGCTTTTCTTCAAGCTTTTCCTCTGTGCTTTCGAGCTTTTTTTCTACACAGTAATATGGGTAAGCTTTTCCCCTTTCGAGCTTTGTATTATCTCCCTTTTCTGCTAGCATAATGCATGATTCAAGCTCTGAAAGTTTCATTATGCAAGGTCATGATTGTATGTCCTCTATTTCATTCAATATGATGCATATTAATCTCTATTTTACCTTTAACATTATCTTCTGATCATGGCTTGGCCCCTGGGACTTTATGCACCTTGTCTATTGTATTCTTTTGAGGGTTTAAATCATTCCGTATACACTTCACTTCGTTCTTTGCTCAAAAGAATAGATCTTGATGGCACTATGGACCTCTGCATATTTTACGGTCAGCAGCCATATATCATTCTGGGTCTGTAAAATGAGGACTTTACTATATATAAGGGCCACCATAAATAAGTCTCAGGGTTTCATTATCTTAATTTGTAACCTTTGTATGATTCGGTATCGTAGGCCATGGGCTTTGCTCTGGATATTACATCATTCTAAGTATTTTATTCAACCCTTATGAGTTCAAAATTCCTTCTACTCACTTTGTATCTGCATTTCTCCTTCTTTATATGAAAAGACTTGACCCACTAGCTCAATTGAAGCATACACTCCGGTTACATTTGACGATGGAAGCATATATGTTATCTTATTCTATTGGTCAATGGAGGCACCTTTGTTCATCTGTTAGCTAATATGTTTACACATGACTGTTTTATCCTCATGATGACATAACCTTCTCATTTCATCTGTGCCAACCTATATATAAATGAAAACTATATATGTTGTCCTCCTTTATGTTTATGTCAGCGTGTTTGCACTTGGTATGTCCTTCATTTACTCACTGTGACAGATAAGCTCATTTATCTTGTATATACTTGGTATGACTACATTCAACTTCATATCAGATATTCTGTGTATATGCATGGATATTCTATGTATAACTTGCAACTTCATGTGCTACCTCATGTAGCTACATCTATAATTTATGACCTTTCTTTACATACCAAAAAGTTAACATAGCACCTAATTTGTATTGTAGCTGATGAGAAAAGTGATAACTGTTGTATTGTTGTCCAATTATTTTCTTTGAAGAGACCTAAATGAGATATTTGATTACTAGGCATATGTTAGCCACTTTCTCAACATCTTATGCTAACATAGTATCTTTTCTCCAACTCTGAGCATTACCAAAAGTATGATTGAAACAGTGATAGCTAAAATAAAAAGGGGCTTAATGTTCCATAGCTCCATAGTCGACAATAGTGGTTGCTCTCTTTTATGATGCGTCTGCCCTAACATTGCAATGCATACTTGGAGATTACTTCATCTAATTTTCTTGTGAACAACATACCTTTATCTTGTGATTATACTTCATATGATGCATTGATTATTCTTTGATTAGCACAAGAGTGTTGTCCTGAACATGTAAGCACTTAATAAGGGTTGCATTCTGTCATGGCCTTTATTTAAATTATTTCCTCATCTGAAAGACTACATGATGAGACTAGAATATTCTTGAATGTCTTGAATGCATACAAATGATAATGAGATAGACCATGAATATAACCATGATGTGACAATGCCTCCTACTCAGATCATTCAGCAGTCTTGAAAAGAGCTTAATGCTCATTCATGGTTCTCATCGTTAGGAATTTGTAGGTCTAATTAAACTAATTCCACATAACCTAATAGGAGAAACAAGATGCAGAAACAACTATAATGCAAAAGATCAATAAACAAGCAACAAGGAAACACAAGATATATCCTGGGAAAACCCTTTGCAGGGAAAAACCCAGCCTCTAAAAGCATCAATGCTCACATGTATTAATCAGCAATGAAACATTACAATACAATATCTGAGCCTCCGTGAATACCCCTAAACCATCAAGCACCTACAATGTAGCCTCCATGTGTACAAGCATGAATCCACACATCACTTGCCATGCTTCACAATCTGCACTTACAGGAGAGAGCTCAATACAATGACAGCCTCTCACAAAACCTCCGTTCACCTACAATGAAATATCTAGCCAAGCCAACCTCAAATAATAACCTTGTGCTTTCTTTTATAATATAATCTCACACATTATATTCAGAAAACCATGTGCTCCAAAACCATGGGTTACACAAGACCACTTGACCCCACTTTTGACTATTGGTACTAACTTTTCCTAATAAATCAAATAATACAAATAAATAATTAATTACTCTATGTGTCCCCCACACATAAAAGAATTAACCCAATGTTACAATACAACTTAAAGTGGACCTAAATAATTACCTAGTGTGATAACCACACCACCTAGGTGCATCACAACTAAATAATTATTTAATTACAACATTATAAATATATCAAATTATGCAATGGTGTACAACACCATATCCCAACATTCTCCCACTTGTTGTATACATTGCATAAGTGTCAATACATGAAATACATCATCATAGGCAAACTTGAAATCACATGAATCTCTAGAATGCTCTTGTGTTCCATCAAGATACCTGCAATAGAATCAAAGTGACCACCATCTCAAGCAAGAACTCCTGTCATCCTCCAACATGCCACGGTGAAGATTCACAAATCCAAAGAACACAAGCATCAAATCCAAGTGATAACATAAGGCTCCAAGCTGTTGTCAAAGGTAAAAAACCCACATGAGTGGAAATAACATCCACAACATATGTTAATACATCCAACCATCCATACCTCATAGGTATCAACAACATCAATAAACTCATGCCACTAACATATCCAACCCATATACTGCAATCACAAGCTCCATGTATCAAACCTATCAATGAAGAACACATACATCCAGGAACTCCCACTGCATGGGTAATGTTAAATCTAAAAATAGATCCAAGACATACAAAGTCTATCAACACTCAAACCAAGGTGTGGCTAATCAACAAGCCAATGTAGTATCAAGAACAATCATAATGATCCAAACATGCATGATAAATCACTGCATACTCTCTCACAACATGTCACCATAACTCTTCCAAGTCCAACCATATCACATGATCCTCTAAGAAGTAGCCATAAGACAAAGAGAGAAAACCTGTAAATCATAATGTCCTTCTACAAACACCTCAAAGTGCTAAGTTGTGTCAATTATGATCCCCTCTACAACCCCAAATGAAAAGTCTCAACAACACCCAGCCATTCAATTTCTCATAATATCAAATGAACATATATAACATGTAACCAACATGGATGTAAGCCTCTCTAATCAAGGTAGATCAAACTCATAACCATTTCATAACCAGGAATAAGCCCAATCACATATCTTAAACTCCTCAAAATGAACATCATAAATCAAACCATATGAACAAGGAGATAACCATGCTAACATCCTTCAAATGATTCTTCCAAAGCCAATAATTGTAGCTCAAGATCCATATCTATGAGAAGATGAAACATAAAGTAAAACACGTCTAAAAGGATCGTCAATACCTCATAGATGATAAACTACCAAGTAGACCAAGAGTGGGGAATGAGAATGCTCCTCCAGGATACATCAAGCCACAATGACTCTCTCCAAGAACAAACTCCTCTAGGTCCATAATGAACTCATGTCCATATCTAGGTGTAAGGCTCCTCAATCTATCTGCTAAAACCTCCAAACAGTAATTGTCTCGACAAGTGTCTCTAATCACAAGAGAACTCTAGCCTCACCTAAGTCTCCCAAGTATCCAAAAGTACCTCCATGATCAATCCATGCTAAAACTCCAAATGCAACACTGCACTATCATGAAGTTGTAAAGCAAATGACCAAAGTACTCAATACCAAGAGAACCAACAAGACCACTGTCAATGCTCCTACTACACATTTGCATAATCAAGAAGCCCATCATGACATCATGATCTAACCATCTCCTCATAAGATCACATGCAACAAAGTGTACAATGATGCATACATCTTGTCTCAAGAGAACCTGTATCATGCCAATACTCTAAGATAGAATCAAGAGTAAACCATGACATAATATCAATATCTCTAAATCATGGATAAACATGTCAAACTGACAAATCATAAACTAACACCTCAACCAAAGACTCAAATAAGTCCTCCATGGCAGACCAAGATGTCAACATCTCCAATCATATGAAGATAACCATCTACTATCAATTGAACTAAAAATGTCAAAGAACTCTCACAACCAAGAGCTCCTCCATGGCACTAACATCCACTATAGAAGATCATCCATCATGTATGATGAATCCAACATGCTGCCAAAGCTCCCACTGAACCGTGATACCAAGCTATCCATGACAACAAAGTAACCATCTCCTAAATGAAGATTATCCATGGCTCCAAACCAATCAAAGAATCCCACTGTACCATCAACAACTCCTAAAAGGTCTAGTGAACCAAAATCTCCAACCAAGAAGATAAAACCATCACTGTCAAAAGCTAACATAGAACCATGTATCCAAGCTTTCCATGACATTGTGATAAACATGTTGCAAGTCCCAACAACCAACTATCCAAGCGCTCTAATTATCCATCCTCTCATCCCAATGCAACATACCAATGTACAAATGACCATAGACAAGACCGACTAACAAAGTCTACATAAACATTGAATTGATCTGGTGGATATAGACAGTCCACATCCGAGCCATCCCACTATAGCTAAATAGGTGATCAGCCTACAAAAGTACATAACTCATAGATCCAAAACAATGTAACATGTAAACTCATCATCACACTAGTAAACTACAAACTGAGATATCAAAGAAGACAACTTGTAGACTCCAAGACTCAAACACCAAATCAACTCTAGATTCGATTTGCCAACAAGTCCACAAATGAGTAACCATAGTCAAGGAACTAATCAAGCATCCAAGAGATAAGACCAATCCCCTAAAACAACACCACCTGTAATCATGAATCAAACACCATAGCCCATACATGTCAATCACATACATGATCATGTCATGCCAATGCAAAAGTGTGGTTGCATACCCATGACACCATAATCATCGTCATTGTTGTACCTGTACTCAACTCCCACTGAAACAAGACTCCAAGTCTCACATGAGTATCAACTTGTACTTGTCTCATCAAACTCATAACTCTAAAAAACACTTGTAAACCTGTATCAGAAAGCACCAAATCTGAAAACTTGCTATACCATGCTGATGGTCTCATAACAACATGCACTCCCTCAAGTCGGTGCCAAAAAATCTATCCAAATGCACTCGTAAATGCACTCTGAATCTCATGCACCTACAAGTAATCAAACAAGTACAACACTCTCTCTGCACACCAAACTGAATATCTACATGATCCAAACTATAGTACACTATAAGAGCTCTCCAACACCTATCTAAAATAAAAAATTTGACTCCGTATGCAAAAGTTATGAGCATAAAACTGTACTAGAGAAATACAGGCTTCAGACATCAAATTTTGACATAAATAGAAACATCTAATGACCAAACTTGTACCACTATGTAGTGCTCAGAGAGAGCTTTCTGACGCCTATAAGAAGTTGAAAAACTGATACCATATGTGAAAGTTATACCCCCCGGAAGAAAAGGCACTCCTAGGGCTAAAACTGGACTCCTGGTGGGCCCTAGTACCTGCTAATGTCATCGCTGACACAAGCTTGACTGTGTGCTGACTGGGTGAATGACTGGGTGCTTAGGTGGCTACTGACTATGTTTGAGCTGGCATCATTACTCTGACAGGCGTACTCCAAAAAGTTTTCCAATTTGTCTATGTCTCCATTGGACCCCATGCATTATAAAGGAGGTTTGATTTTTTTTTATAAGGTCCAAATTAAAAATATCAAAAAACCCTGTCATAAAGCTTTCACCGGCCACCTTTTTTAAAAAAGGTTTTAATAATAAAAATTGTTTTGAAATCCCATACGGGCTGTGCTTTGAGCGTCGGCGGTGACCGACAAGGAGCTGACAAGGAGATTGGGGGGACCGGCGGTACCCGTCAATACCCTCTGAAACTTCTACATCGGGGGTACAGGGGGTACGGGGGTCTGTAGACACCCCCCTCCCACCCCCCCCCCCCCCACCCTTTAAAAAAAATTTTAATTCTTCTTTATATCTTCTAAAAAAAATTAATTGCCTATAGCTTTTCTATTTATTTATTTTTGTCAAAACTATAGCAAAAATTTAACAATGTGCAGGAAAAAAAAAGTTTAATTATTTTATTCTGCAAATCTGTATGGTGTACCTAGGGGCAAAAAAAATTGCTTTTTCTCCTTGTGACCAAATATAGGCAAATTTAATATGAATTTTTGTTTCTCAGGCCTCCTAGGCTCAATGGTGAGGTCTGTTTTGTCCCAGGAGGTCATTTGTGAAATTTCCTCCTCAAAACCCTAATGAAGCCAAACCAAAAAAACCCTCTTCAGCCATGATTTTTCAATCATTAGATATGCAACATGCACAACAAATCTGCAATACCCAAAACCCCCTTTCTGCAATACAACTTGCACAAAACTTTGTAATGCCTTCAATCCTTCCATGCATTGTCATAGCTTCCATTTTGCACTTGATCTACACATACAAGGGTTATACACATCTAGGGAGCTCACACCTCCCTCAACCATAAACATGGCTCTTGTTGGGAATTAAGGTGTCTCAACCTTGGTAATTCCTTGCATTATTTATGATTGTATTTATGTATTCATTGCCTATGTTGTAAATTAATTGTAAATTCTATATTGTCATTTTGTGGGATGTGGCACGGTGATGTGTCATCCTACATGGAAGATGACAACTTGTAATTTTGTCCTCACATGAGGAGATAGGCATCCCACTTTGTGGTAGGAGTATTTTCCATGTGACGGCATCTTGGATGTTATGTAAGGGAATGTTTGACCGAAATGGTTATGACGGATTCTTATGACGAAGTTATGACATGTAAGAGTCAGAAATAGAAGATTGTAAGACAGGTGAAGAAATGTGTCATGAAGCATCTTTGAAAAAGGCATATTTGGGCACCCCAAGGTGGACTATGACATGTTGTAAGAGAATATGCTATTCATAGCATGTGTATGACAGATTCTCTTACAACTGTAAGTTGTAACCGCTATGACAGATTCTAGATGGTCGTAAGTGTCATAAGAGCATCTATCATAGTCCATTTTGGAAATAGGTGACCTCTTTGAGATGAGAGTTGTGGACAAGTGTCAGGCACATTCTACAATGTTGACCAAGTGTCCTTAGGCATGGGTTTTGGGCCATGAGGCCAAGTTAGATGCCCATTCCAAGATAGGACCAAGTTTGCCTTGTATATTCTATATAAACATGTGTTTGGAGAAGTAGTATGTGATTTACAGGTACTGTTACTCTATTGGATTGACTCCAGATGTGAGTGTCAAAGACCGTTGAAGCTTTCATTTCAAGTGTGTTATAAACAACATTCAATTTTGATAATACATTGTACAGGTTTCTAAGTGTGGGGTTTTTCACCCGATAAGGGTTTTCCCCATGTTATATCTTTGTCTCTCTTCTTCTGTCTTTTTTCTGGTTCTATGTGTATTACTATAATATCTCTGTTAGATGTTTAATGTTGCTGTTATTGTAAGGATTAAATTGAATTTGCACTCTCCTCCCCTCATTAGATTAGTGTAGGAAGCAATTTCCACACACTTAGCTTCCTTTCAGTTGGTATTAGAGCCTGACCAGTTTTAGTCTTAGCTGTTGGGTAGGGGTTTTTTGAGCTGATCTTAAGTTCAGTGGGAGTCTGTGTAGAGTATTTTGAATCTTATTGCAGCAAGGAGATGGCAAGCACATCCGAAAGGATTAATTTGGAGAAATTTAATGGCACTAATTTCAAGATGTGGAAGCTCAAGATGGAAGACATGCTTGTTGATCGAGACCTCTGGGAAACTATCAATGGAACTAAACCAGTTGTAATGTCACAAGCTAATTGGGATCTAAAGGATCAAAAGGCTAAGGGTCTTATAAGACTTAGTCTTGTTGATTCTATTATGTTAAATGTCCATGAGGAGTCTACTGTAAACTTGTTTTGGAAGAAGTTAGGAGATGTGTATCAAGCCAAACCTCTAGTTAACAAACTTTTTCTAAGAAAGAGGTTGTATTCCCTTCAAATGGAGGACAAAGGATCCATTATAGAACATATGAATGCTTTTAACATGTTGGTTGTACAATTAACATCCGTTGGTGTGAACATGGAGGAGGAGGATCGTTGTATGACCTTGCTTTGTTCTTTGCTAGACTCGTGGGATCACCTTGTCATGGCTATTGGAAGCATCACATTCACATTCAAAATGGATGAAGTGGTTTCTTTGTTATTATCTGAAGAGATGCAGAGAAAGTCTTCTGAGGCAGCCAAAGAGGCTCTTGCAACTCGTGGAAGACCCAAGGAAAAGGGGAAAAAGAAGGGCAAGAAAGCTGAGAAGGGTAGATCCAAATCCCGTGGGAGATCCAAATCTCCTGGAAAGTCCAAGGCTATCTGTTGGAACTGTGGTAAATCTAGGCATTTCCAAAAGGAATGCAAAGAGGAAAAGAAAAAGAAGAAGAAGATCTCAGATTTAGATTCTGACAAATCAAAAGATGATGGTGATTCTTTCATCGCAACCTTGACAACCCATGCATCTAATGATGTGTGGTTGATTGACTCTAGTGCATCTTTCCACATGACCTCGCATCGACACTGGTTTACTAAGTATGAGGAGTTTGATGGTGCAAAGGTGTATCTAGGTGTCGACTCTCATCTAAAGATTGTTGATCATGGAAGAGTCTCTATTCGATTCCCTGATGGATGAGTGAAGGGGATCTATGGGTTATGCACATCCCAGGCTTCATATGAAACCTGCTTTCTATAAATATGTTGAATGATGCAGGTGTGCAGGTTGTCTTTTCGAAAGAAGGATGCAAGATGACTAAAGGAGCTATGGTGCTTGCTAAGGGTACTAGGAGAGGTACTCTATTGTAGCTGGAGACATGCATTTCACAATGCAATAGTTTTTCTGACTCAAAGAAGAGGGCAGCAGTCATTTCATCCCCATCTGAATGAGCAGTGAAGAAATCTATTGTATCTAGTCCTGATGGTTGTATTCATGCCTTGGAAGTTAAACTTCCTGCTAAAAAGACAATGTTATGGCATAAGAGATTTGGCCACATTGGTGAGAAGGGTTTGTGTGCCCTAAAAAATAAAAACCTCGTTGAGGGGTTAAATGATTGTAATCTTGAGTTTGACTTTTGTGAACATTGCATATATGGCAAACAAAACCGTGTTCAATTTCATTCAAGTTCTCATAAGTCTTCTGGTGTGTTGGACCTTGTTCATTCTGATGTATTTAGCCCTGTTAATGTTCCTTCGTTATCAAAATCTATATATTTTGTATCTTTCATAGATGACTACAGTAGAAGGACATGGATTTATTTTCTCAGAAGCAAATCTGAAGTCTATAGTAAGTTTAAGGAGTTTAAGGCCTTTGGTAAAAATCAAACTGGTAAAAAGATTAAGTGTTTGAGAACTAACAATGGTGGTGAGTTTTGTTCTACAGAATTTGATAAATATTGCAAGGAACTTAGGATTGAAAGACATAAGACAACTCCATACATCCCGCAAAAAAATGGAGTTGTAGAGAGGATGAACAGGACACTGATGGAGAAGGCTAGGAGTATGCTTAGTGGAGCTAGCCTAGAACAAAAGTTTTGGGCTGAAGCTGTTGCCACTGCTTGCTATCTTGTAAATATATCTCCTACATCATCTCTTGTTGGAAAGACACCCATGGAGGTGTGGTCTGGTAGAAAGCCTTCAATAAAGCATCTTCGTGTTTTTGGTTGTGAGGCATATGCACATGTGCCTAGGGAGAAGCGGTCAAAATTAGAGAACAAGGATGCTAAGTGTATCTCATTGGCTATGGTGTCAGTGTGAAAGGATACAAGCTTTGGGACCCTATGGCTGAAAAAGTGTTGTATAGCAAAAGCGTCATCTTCAGACAGCTTACACCTTCTTCCATTGTTTTATAGCCAGAAGAAAAAGAAGAGAAAGAGGATGTTGTTCAGTTTCCTACTACCCATGAGAAGACTGAACAAAAAGACAATGTTGAACCCGATGATGAGGAGAGCTCTTGCAGCTCTAAAAGCTTAGATGAAGAAGCTAAACCTCAACCTCAGCTCTTGAGGAGGTCTACACAGATAAGAAAGCAACCTGAAAGGTATGGTTTTACATTGCTTGATTCTAGTTGTGCTTTTGCTTTGCTTACTAATAGTGATGAACCTAGAACTATATTAGAGGCTATGGACATGAAAGATGCAGGTTCCTGGAAGGAGGCCATGGAGGATGAAATGGCTTGTTTGGAAAAGAATCAAACTTGGGACTTGGTGCCTTTGCCTCCTGGATGGAAACCCGTTGGATGCAAATGGGTGTTCAAGAAGAAATTTGGTGCAAATAGCAGTGTTGAGAAGTATAAGGCCAGATTGGTTGTAAAGGGGTATTCACAAGTGGAGGGTATAGATTATGGTGAGATCTTCTCTCCCGTTGCAAAGATGACATCCATTTGATTCATGTTGTCTCTTGTAGCAACTTATTTCTTAGAGGTAGAATAGATGGATGTGAAGACAACTTTCCTTCATGGTGATTTGGATGAATAAATCTACATGTCATAGTCAGAGCATTACATGGTGAAAGGTAAAGAAAATTTGGTTTGCAAGCTTAAGAAGTCTTTGTATGGTTTGAAACAGTCCCCTAGGAGATGGTACTTGAAGTTTGATGCCTTTGTGTTGTCTATTGGATTTGTGAGATCAAAATCGGATCACTGTGTGTATTATAAGTTTGATGGTGATCGTATTCTCATTGTTTCACTATATGTTGCTCATTGGGAAGGGTAAGAATATGATTTCTAATTTAAAATCTTAGTTGTCAGCATAGTTTGAAAGGAAAGATTTAGGGGCTGTTAGGTACATACTAGGAATAGAAATTAGAAGAGATAGAACTAATAGAATACTTTGGTTAAGCCAGAGTAAGTATGTGAAGACTGTGTTGGATAGGTTTAGTATGGCAGATTGTAGACCACTGTGTGTTCCTGTTTCTTTGGGAACAAAGTTATCTATTGAGGATTGTCCAAAATCTCCTAGTGAGGTGGATGACATGAGCAAAGTACCTTATGCTAGTGTTGTTGGCAGTTTAATGTATGTTATGGTCTGCACAAGACCAGACATTGCCCAAGTAGTGGGAGTCCTTAGTCAATTTATGGCTAATCCTGGATGGGTTCATTGGGATGAAGTTAAGCGAGTGTTCAGATATTTGAGGGGTACTTCCAAGTATTCCATATGCTATCATGGTAATGCTACAGGACCTCTGCATTATGTTGATATTCATGAATTTTGGGATTCAGATTGGGTAGGTGACATCGACAGTAGGAGATCCACCATTGCTTATGTGTTTACACTATTTGGTGGTGCTATTAGTTGGATGAGTAAGTGACAAACTATAGCTACTTTGTCCATGACAGAAGCTGAGTATATGGCAGCAACTCATGCTTGTAAGGAAGCCATCTAGCTTAAGAAATTGTGTTCAGATATTGGTGTTGATGCAGGTCATATTACAATCAGTTGTGACAGTCAGAGTGTGATTTGCCTTGTGAAGAATATAACTTTCCATGCCAGAACAAAGCATATTGATGTTTAGTTTCACTTCGTGTGAGACATGGTTGAGGATGGAAAGGTCAATATAGAGAAGGTAGATATTTTGAAGAATGTTGCAGATGCATTGAGGAATCCAGTGGGCACAGAGAAGTTCAGATGGTGTTCAGAGTCTATGGGCCTCTTAGCCTATAGTAGTTAAATCCCGTTATTCTATTGGCTCTTACAAGGTGTTCGACAAGTGGGAATGTTGGGAATTAAGGTGTCTCAACCTTGGTAATTCCTTGCATTATTTATGATTGTATTTATTTATTCATTGCCTATGTTGTAAATTAATTGTAAATTCCATATTGTCATTTTGTGGGATGGCCAGGGTGATGTGTCATCCTACATGGAAGATGACAACTTTTAATTTTGTCCTCACATGAGGAGATAGGAGTCCCACTTTGTGGTAGGAGCATTTTTCCATGTGTCAACATCTTGGATGTTGTGTAAGGGAATGTTTGACTGAAACGGTTATGACGGATTCCTATGATGAAGTTATGACATGTAACAGTCAAAAATAGAAGCTTGTAAGATAAGTGAAGACATGTGTCATGAAGCATCTTTGAAAATGGCATATTTGGGTGCCCCAATGTGGACTATGACATGTTGTAAGAGAATATTCTATTTATAGAATGTGTATGACATATTCTCTTACAGCTGTAAGTTGTAACCACTATGTCGTAAGTGTCATAAGAGCATCTGTCATAGCCCATTTTGGAAATAGGTGACCTCTTTGGGATGGGAGCTATGGACAAGTGTTAGGCACATTCTACAATGTTGAACAAGTGTCCTTAGGCATGGGTTTTGGGCCATGGGGCCAGGTTGGACGCCCATTCCAAGATAGGACTAATTTTGCCTTGTCTATTCTATATAAACAGGTGCTTGGAGGAGGAGAAGCAATATGTGATTTATAGGTACTGTTACTCTGTTGGATTGACTCTAGACACGAGTGTCGAAGACCATTTAATCTTACATTACAAGTGTATTGTAAACAACATTCAATTTTGATAATACATTTTGCAGGGTTCTGAGTGTGGGGTTTTTCACCTGATAAGGGTTTTCCCCACGTTATATCTTTGTCTCTCTTCTTCTGTCTTTTTTATATTTCTATGTGTATTGTTGTAATATCTCTATTAGATGTTTAATGTTGCTATTATTGTAAGTATTAAATTGAATTTGTACTCTCCTCTCCTCATTAGATTAGTGTAGGAAGCGATTTCCGTACACCTAGCTTCCTTTCAACTATGATACTAACTATTAGGAATTTGCAGGTCTAATTAAACCAATTCGACATAACCCAATAGGAGAAATAAGATGCAGAAACAACCATAATGAAAAAATCAATAAACAAGTAACAAGGAAACACAAGATATATCTTGGGAAAACCCTTTGCAAGGAAAAACCCAGCCTCCAAAAGCATCCATGCTCACATGTATTAATCAGCAATGAAACATTACAATACAATATCTGAGCCTCCATGAATACCCCTGAACCATCAAGCACCTCCAATGTAGCCTCCATGTGTACAAGCATGAATCCACACATCACCTACCATGCTTCACAATATGCACTTACAGGAGAGAGTTCAATACAATGACAGCCTCTCACAAAACCTCCATTCACCTACAATGAAATATCCAACCAAGCCAACCTCAAATAATAACCTTGTGCTTGCTTTTATAATATAAGCTCACACATTACATTAAGAAAACCATGTGCCCCAAAACCATGGGTTACACAAAACCACTTGACCCCACATTTGACTATTGGTACTAACTTTTCCCAATAAATCAAATAATACAAATAAACAATTAATTACTCTATGTGTCCCACACACATAAAATAATTAACCCAATGTTACAATACAACTTAAAGTGGACCCAAATAATTACATAGTGTGATTAACCACACCACCTAGGTGCATCACAACTAAATAATTATTTAATTACAACATTATAAATATATCAAATTATGCAATGGTGTACAATACCATATCCCAACACTCATTTCATCACTTGAACTGATAATCATGGATGGGCAATGAGCTTTGATGTTCATGCACTCATTTGATGTGACACTCTTTCAGTTGAATATGATCTATTTGAGCACTATGAATATGAATTATTATTTCATCCCCTCTTGAGATTCAGGGGCAGCATGTTGGGCTCAACCCTTGTGGGAGCCCACTTTGCACCACATGCTAAAATATCTTCAGATCAGAAACATGATTTCACCTATACCTGCACAGGAAACAAACATGTTAGTTTTACAAAATAGTGAAGCTCAATGATGTTTCATTTTCTTTCAGGCTCTCTTGCATATGGATGATTCTCTTATCTGATATAGTACATCATATGTATCATGTTTCTATTGATAGGCACATAGGAAACCATATCTGGAGCTCTAAAAATCCCTCTTGTCATGGTACAGGTTCATTCAAGATTAGGGATGAGGATGAGTTGGCTGCAATGAACATCAACTCAAGACTCCAAACATGCAATGATGGATATGCTCTTTTCCTTTCTTATCTTTAGATGCATAGTGTATTTCCTATGTTTGTATTGGTTCAGTTATTCCCACGGCTTGTGTGGGACATCTGATCTCTCTTGCTTTCATTTAATGCAATGCTTATTTAGTTTGGTATACCTCATTTGTAAAATGAATGAACATTGTAATGTGAAATGAAATAACTCCTATCACTGATAAATCTTCTACAAAGCATTAAATGATACACTCGTTGTCTCTTTTTTGGCATAACAAAAGCATGATAAAACTAAACCTTTTCTTTTCAAGCATTCCAAACTATGCAAACTATCATAGCAGACAGATGTTAAACTTTTCATCTTAAAATGAACTTAATGAATCAGCTCTGCAATTTGAGTTGTAGGTGAAAAATTGGTAACATTTCTGGTGATTTCTGCTAAATACTTGCCTGCTAAGCATACAGACCAGTTGCCTTAACTGTCCATTGGGCATGGAGTCAAACTCTACTCATCTCAAACTTAGAAAACCATGAAACTCAGCTGCTAACTACTCCAAATAGTAGCATAAAGATGAACAGAAAGCAAAATAAAAGCAAACTAGAAGGCCCTAATGGCCAGAAAAGAATGTGCAACAACACTTAGGGAAGGAAAACGACTGAAAGAAATGTGTGAATAACCTTTATTAACTGAAACCACTAACTCTAACCTACTCTAACCAGCCAAAGAAGTTGGTCAAACAAACCCATTCAGTGGTTAGGTGAAGTAGCTACCTTTTCTACAGAATATATGATGTTTTACACAATTTTGGACAGCCATATGAAAATGAACAATGGACAAAAGGCCATGAAATAGCTACGCCACAACTTGAAGAACATATACAAGCTCACTAACCTCTTCAGATGGAATATAAACACTACTACTCTAAGGTGGCAAAGTAAGTTATATCTGTTCTTCTTCAACTGCTCTTTCATGCTTGGGCTCAATCAAGATGGGAATCTTCTTGTTGGCCTCCATTTTAGCAATATATTTAATTAGACATCCTGTTGACAAGACAAAATTGGAACTACTCTTGTTGGTCTCACTCTTGTCAACTGCCTCCTCAACCTCAACTATTTCTTTCTTTGGTTGAATCATTCCTTCAACCTTGTGATCCTCCACAACCAAGCTATCCTCATTTATTTTCTCATGGATCGGTCTTTCAACAATGTCACTTTCATGCTCTCCCTTTGCCTCTTCGAGCTGTTGTTTAACACTTTCTCCTTCAAAAGATGATGGTTTGACATCCAAGTTTGAAACAAAGATCTCAAGGTCATCCCAAACCATGTCTTCTTCATTCTCATTTCTATTTTCTTATGAAAAGAGACTATTTATTGCCTTGCTACATCCCTCTTGAGGTATCAAAACATCAAAGTTTTGAACCTCTTCTTGCGGTTTTGGGACTAGTATTGGTGTGATCTGAGATATGCTCTCTTCATCATCCAAAAAAAATGGTAATTCATCAAATAGATCAGTCAAAACTTGAGAACTACCGACCAATCCCTTGATCTAGAATTTGTCGTTCCTCAACTATAACTTCCTCTATCTCTTGCGGCAGTTGTTCCTAATTTTCAAGTTCTTCTTCATCACTGTACCAGCTAGATACTTCAAAATAGTCATCGATATTATGTTGTTCCAATGAACCAAACCTCTCTGCACATGCAACATTCTTGTGTTTAGTTGATAAAATAGTACAATCAGTAGCAGCTTCTTGCTTTATATCCTATTGCACTAGTTGATCTTTTGAAAAAAAATATCATCTTCCACAAAACAAGGAAGCTCATTAGTGAAAACATTGAAAGAATCATCAGGAGAAGCCTTTTCTTGTTCGATCTTCTACTGCTGCAAATGGTAAACTTCCAAAGATGAACGCAGTGGATTTACCTTTCTATGCTCCTTAATGAAGAGTAAGGTATTATGATCAAAGGGTTCACCCTTGGATTCCTCAACTAGGGAAACTTGGGGAGCTTCTTGGATTTCTTGCAAGGAAAAATGTTGCTAAAGGGGCTGATCTGCAGCTATACTAGGCTGAATATGATTATTTTTCTTAACTTGTAAGGGATGAAGGCTTTTGAAACTTGGTATTTCAAGATTAAGATGTTGGCTTGAGGAATTAAGGACTTTATTCTGCCTAAAACTCAGAATCTCAACTTTAGGAACACTAAGAGGCTCATTTTGTCTAAGAGTTGCTTGGGCTTCATGCCTTTGTGTTTCCACACCTTGCTTATAGAGATAGGCCTGATAAGCCATCTCTTCCTATTGTTGATTATACTCATGCTACCTCTTAATGTTCTCTACCTATTTTGTGAAGTCATGGATGAAGTCAAACAACATACCCTTTATGCTTGCAATCTCCTCCTTTTCACGCTTTTGGAGCTGATCTCGAGTATATGAAAGTTGATATGGAGGCTAAGTAGGGGTGGGTGGGAGGTAAGCATGTTGAGCATGATTCTCCTCAAACTGCCTCTTTTGAGCTACCAACACTTTTGTAAACTGCCTACCTTGTGCCTTTAATTCTTGCCTATGAATTTGGGCTTGATGAGCCAAACCTTCTTTCCCATGGGGATAAGCCTGATAAGAACATTCTTCCAGCTGAGAATTGATCTCTTGCCTCTTCTTAATGTCATCCATCTACTTGTTGAAGTCTAACAAAATGTCTCTAAGCTCCATATTTTTAGAATTTTGAGGCTGACTGGAAGATTGGGCAAGGGTGGATGGGTAGTAAACATCTTGAGTAAGATGGTAGCTTGCTGTAATAGGATTATTTGGAATAAAACCAGCATTGTGGTTGCTTGGATATGGTTAATAAGAAGGTTGGTTGACAGTATTTTCATAGTATGGGGGTGGGTATACATATTAACTATGAAAATTTGACATTTCTACTCATATGAAGAGCTGGAAATAAGAAAAAAAGCTTAATTTTTGAAACATACCAGCCCTTGATCTATTAAAACTAGTAGATCTTGATCCAGAGCACTAGATGTGTTTGAAGAATTTGCCTCCAAAGGCTGAGATTGCTAGTGCACACACCAAGAACCAACAATATAAAGATGATCTTTGAACTGTGAGAGTTTAAACTATCCCACCAGGCACGCCAAAAACTGTTATCAACAAAGTATGCACCCAAATGCTAAGCTATCAACTTAGCTACCTGTTGACACATGGGAACACTCTGAGGCCTATGGGTTGCATAACACTTGGAGTGAACCTCCAGAGCGAGCTGGTTCTCCTAGTAACTTCACCTAATCTAAAAGACTTTCCAAGGATAAGGTTAAGAAGATAACTAAAAATGAAAATCTAAAACCTAAGGATGATTCACCAAAACTCTAACTTATTTAAATGATTTTACTCACAATCAAAGTCTTAAAACATTTACTTTCACAATCTCACTTGAAACATGCAACACATGAGTGATTTGTATGAAGGCTTGCATTTAAACTCAACATACAACCTACATCACATAAGACTTCTACACATAAGTTTGCAATAAAGAGACATAACAAAGGATCTAACTTTTATGATCACAGTGAAACATCAAATCAATACTGTAAAATGAGACAAAAATGAATGAGAAAGGAAAATTATGTTGTCTTATTAATCTGAAAGGAGTATGCAAATAGAACCTTTGAGTACAAATTTTGAGCTTACAAAGCTTTCTACAAATGGACCAGAAAGTAAGAAGCAATCTCTACTGAGAAAAAACTAAGTTTTCTCGTACTTATAACTCTAAAAATATCCCAAGAAACACTGAAAAAACTCCTCAAAATAGCCATCTTGATCCATTTTTGAGCTCCAAGAAAAAGCCTCCAAAAAAGTAGCCAAAACTAGTCCAAATTAAGTGTAAAAGTTGCCACAATGCTATCCCAAGTGGTCCCATGAAAATCTCCTCAAAATCTAGCTTTACCTGATCAATAAAAGCCTCCTTTTTGCCCATATCTTCTCAATTTCGCCCAGAAGAAAGAAAATCCAAAGAAAAGAAGAATCTCCTTATATCTACTTGCTTTAACTGCATTAAAATAGCAATTATTTAAAAGCAATTTATAAAACATTGCTTTAAATAATGCTTTACAATATTTGCAGTTTAATTTTACCGATTTGGCTTGATATGAGACTTTACAAGGCATTTGATTTTCTATAAAAATCATAACAAATGTGAAGGTACCATTGAATTTTTTATAAAAAAAATACAAGGCGTAGGGCATGTCCTCTAATAGGTTTTGCAAATATCTTCTAGGGCAATGTTGTCATTGTTGTGGACTTACCTTCAAATATGGCAAAAGGGACCTCAAGATCTTAAGGCATAAAGCCTAGGCATCAATATGTGCAAAGGGGACATAATACCATGGGTATTAGTCGAGGCATAGAATTTTAATTCAATGTGATAAAAATATCACCATCGAACTAGGGCATTATGAAACCCTAACACAAAACACTTGAATGCCCTAACTTTTTGGGGCCATTTTCACTTTGTCTTTTTTGATGGAATGAGCTTTGCCTGTGCTGCCATGGCAACTAGGGTTTCGAGCTTGGACCCTCCATTCTTTGTTGTTTCAATGCGATCTACTGGAAGATTTTCACAAAAAATACAAGGTAAGTTATTCTCTGTTAAGAATATGGCATTGTTTTGTATTTTGAAGCATTGTTTGGCCACCTTACCTGCATTCATGACTTCCTTCTGATACATTCACCTCTGGTTTCTCTTTTGTTGATATTTATCTTGTATTTGAGGTCATCGCTAGAGCTTTTCTTGAAGCATTTCCTCTTTGGATTTGAGCGTTCTTTCTACACAGTAATATGGGTAAGCTTTTCCCCTTTCGAGCTTTGTATTATCTCCCTTTTCTGCTGGCATAATGCACGATTTGAGCTCTGAAATTTTTCTTATGCAAGGTCACAGCTATATGTCCTCTATTTCACTCAATATGATGCATATTAGTCTTTCTTTTACCTTTGGCATTATCTTCTGATCATGGCTCGGCCCCTGGGACTGTAGGCACCTTGTCTATTGTATTCTTCTAAGGTTTTAAATCATTCTGTATACACTTCACTTCGTTCTCTGCTCAAAACAATAGATCTTGATGGCACTATGGACCTTTGCATATTTTATGGGCTGCAGCCATATACCAATCTGGGTCTGTAAAATGAGGACTTTACTATATATAAGGGCCACCATTAATAATTCTTAGGGTTTCATTATATTAATGTGTAACCTCTGTATGCTTTTGTATTGTAGGTCGTGGGCTTTTCCCTAGATATTACATCATTCTGAGTATTTTCTTCAACCCTTATGAGTTCAAAATTCCCTCTACTCACTCTATATCGACATTCCTCCTTTGTATAAAGAGACTCGACCCACTAGCTCAATTCGAGCATACACTCCGGTTACATTTGATGATGGAAGCGTATATGTTATCTTATTCTATTGGTCAATGGCAGCACCTTTGTTCATCTATCAACTAATATGTTTACACATGACTGTTTTATCCTCATGATGACATAACCTTCTCATTTACATCTGTGGCAGCCTATATATAAATGAAAACTATATATGTTGCCCTCCTTTATGTTTATATCAGTGTGTCTACACTTGGTATGTCCTTCATTTACTCACTATGACAAATAAGCTCATTTATCCTGTATATACTTGGTATGACTACATTCAACTTCATATTAGATATTCTGTGTATATGCATGGATATTTTGTGTCTAACTAGTAACTTCATGTGCTACCTCCTATAGCTACATCTGCAATTTATGACCTTTCTTTGCATACCAGAAAGTTAACATAGCACCTAATTTGTATTGTAGCTGATGAGAAAGGTGATGACTATTGTATTGTTGTCAAATTATTTTCTTTGAAGAGGATCTGAATGAGATATTTGATTACTAGGCATATGGTAGCCACTTTCTCAGCATCTTATGCCAATATAGTATCTTTACTCCAACTCTGAGCATTACCAAAAGCATGATTGAAACAGTGATAGCTAAAATAAAAGGGGGCTTAATGTTCCATAGGTCCACAGTTGATAATAGTGCTTACTCTCTTTTATGATGCATCTGCCCTAAGATTGCAATGCATACTTGGAGATTACTTCATTTGATTTTCTTGTGAACAACATACCTTTCTCCTATGATTATACTTCATATGATGCATTGATTATTCTCTGATTAGCACAAGAGTGTTGTCCTGAACATGTAAGCATTTAATAAGGGCTGCATTCTGTCATGGCCTTTATTTGAATCATTTCCTCATCTAAAAGGCTGCATGATGAGACTAGAATATTCTTGAATGTCTTGAATGCATACAAATGATAATGAGATAGACCATGAATGTAACCATGATGTGACAATGCCTCTTACTCATATCATTGGACAGTCTTGAAAAGAGCTTAATGCTCATTCATGGTTCTCATTTCATCACTTGAACTGATAATCATGGATGGGCAATGAGCTATGAATTCCATGCACTCATTTGATGTGACACTCCTTCAACTGAATATGCTCTATTTGAGCACTATGAATATGAATTATTACTTCATCCCCTCTTGAGATTCAAGGGCAGCATGCTCGGATCAACCCTTGTGGGAGCCCACTTTGCACCACATGCTAAAATGTCTTTAGATTAGCAACATGATTTCACCTATACCTGCACAAGAAACAAACATGTTAGTTTTACAAAATAGTGAAGCTCAATGATGTTTCATTTTCTTTCAGGCTCTCTTGCATATGGATGATTCTCTTATCTGATATAGTACATAATATGTATCATGTTTCTATTGATAGGCACATAGGAAACCATATCCAAAGATCTAACAATCCCTCTTGTCATGGTACAAGTTCATTTAGAGATCGGGGATGAGGAGGAGCTAGCTACAATGAAGATCAACTCATGTCTCCAAATAGGCAATGATGGATATGCTCTTTTCCTTTCTTATCTTTAGATGCATAGTGTATTTCCTATGTTTGTACTGGTTTAGCTATTCCTATGGCTTGTGTGGGACATCTGATCTCTCTTGCTTTCACTTAATGCAATGCTTATTTAGTTTGGTATACCTCATTTTTAAAATGAATGAACATTGTAATGTGAAATGAAATAGCTCCTATCACTGATAAATCTTCTACAAAGCATTAAACGATACACTGGTTGTCTCTTTTCTGGCATAACAAAAGCATGATAAAACTGAACCTTTTCTTTTCAAGCATTCCAAACTATGCAAACTATCATAGCAGACAGATGTTAAACTTTTCATCTTAAAATGAACTTAATAAATCAGCTCTGCCAATTTGAGTTGTTGGTGAAAAATTGGTAACAATATGAATGAGGATAAACCTCATGTATTATGTTTATACATGTTATGGTAATGTGATACCCAAGTGGTTAAGAGAAGACAAGAGGTTATTGTTTTCATGTTATATTATTATAAGTATTTACTTTTGGAGAACAAAAGTTTTTGGTATTTCAATGTGTTGGGATAGAGAAGTTAAATCCCTAGATTCAACCTAGAAGGGTTAAGAAAACATGAAAACTTTTTAAATCTTTTATAAGATTGAATTAGTCTATTATTATTATGGTTGACAGTGACTAGTCAAGAAACCATAGATCAAGACAAGTATAATTTAGGAAGAGTCTACAAAGCATTTTTGATAAATGAATGATTTCATGATAGAGTCAAAAACTGGATATATTACACAAGAGTGCTTAATCTTTGGGTCACTGAGTATCAATGACAGGAAGTCATAGACCCTAGTATTTTCAATTATGCAAAGAGGGACTCTCTGAAAGGTTAAAATCACCTAAACCTATATAATACATTTATCATAGATTAAGGATTAAATTCTAAGTCAGATTGACTAGGAATTCAGTTTAGTCCAAACAATTTATGTCTAGAGATGCTAGTCAAGCAAGTCAAACTGTAGGATGAGGTAGTTTCCAAGTTGAGTTAAAGGTGTGTTAACACATGACTACATTTATTGGAAGCGTCTATTTATAGAGAAGCTTTGGCCAAATTGATTCCTTTGTCTCTGCATGCATTATTTAGTTTATCGTGTCTAGATTGCACAACCTATCAGAATGATCATACTTAGCTAGAATATTGTCTAGAGTTGTATGGTCGATTGAGTTACGTAGGAAAAAACACTAGGACTCAGATGGCAACCAGTTGGTTCCTTATGTCTATAGTCTTCATGAAGGGTAGGGCCACTTCCAGTAAGGAAGGTGAGCGGGGGACCGTCAGTCTATGGTTGGAGAAAAAAAACTCAGATGATACTCTCCCACTGTAGCAAAAGACTTGCCAAGTCTTGTGAGATAGATTCCAGATTCTAGATGTAGTATACTTCATGATTAATTTATGATCTTTAAACTTATGTAAAATTATTCATATTGCCAAGTGCAAATTATTTGTAAATGTAAAGTGAAATGATTTCACTGTGATTTTATCTTTGAATATATTGTATTTTCAAGGTTGAAAAATATTCATTAAATGATATACATTTAATTCTTTGTGATTATGCAAATGTTGAAAAAAAATTCCACTCATGGTTAAACATGTTCTTTTACTTTCTTAGTAAATTTTGTGAGTAATTCCAAGTTGTATGAGTTGGTATGTTAGATATGGTATCAAAGCTATCAGGTTCAACACATGGACCTAGGAGCTCACTACGAGAAAACTTGTCAACATTTAGTAGATTGGCTAATGTTTGAAATTGGTTTTATGCCAAAATAGCATGGAGACGAACCAAGAAAACTACCAGGAAGTCTATTACCCATAACTTACCCAAGATAGTGATTAAGAAAGAACCAACTGAGGAGGTAAAACTCCAAGAACATATTAACTATGCTAAGGGTGCATGGCTGGAAGACTCTGAAACATTAGTTGATGCTCTTAAGCATATTCAACTAGAAAAGAAACAATGCAACAAACTAGCTAAGAAACCTGTTGTGATGTAATCACACATTGCCCCATTGCAAATGGGGACCCCCTCTTTTTTCTGCTTTCTCACTTCATTTTGCTTTAGGGTTTAGTTTTTCTCTGAGCTTATAGGTTTGGTTGTGTATCCAGGTCTCAACAATTTCTTGCCAAGAGGTCTATATGCCTTCATCCTGATGCATGTCCCTGAGACCCTAAAAATGGCTAAGTCTGATATCCTGAAAATCTTGAAAAAAATGACTAAGTCTGAAATATGGTGGATCCTCAGAAATCTAGAATCTGCATACTAAATGCTATGGATCCAGGACCTATCTCAAACATCCTGGAAGTATATTGATAAATATTTAAAGTATAAGAAACTCTTCTTATACTTAAACATATTTTCAATATACTTCCATTCAGGAAATCCAAAATTTGACTAAGGCAAGAAATTCCTCACTCCATGTCCTAACCTGCCCAGACTGGATAGCCTCACAAGGTCCTCTTGGACAGTATCTTCACCATCAGGAGAGCTTGTCCAAACAACACCCTCAAACCCGCCTAGGGAAAGTTAGGATATTTTTATGATCTTTTGTCGATTGAAGGGAGTTAGGGAGTGATGATGGAGTCTAAAACTAAGATTTTGATGAAACTTCCATGCCTCACCTCCAAACCTGCCCAAACTGGGTGGCCTTGGCATGAGGTCATAGACTCAGCCTCGTGCACATGCATTTGTCCAGATAGAACCCTTAAATCTACCCTAGGAGAAAATGGTTAAGTTTAGAAGGTTTTCAAGCACAAGGCACTGAGAAATGATGAATTTCAAGCAAGGTTTGCAAGTTGGAGGGAAGTTAAGTAGATTACAAGCAACATTCCATGCATCATCTCCAAACCAAGCATTACTTAAACTCCTTCCAACAAGGATGAATTAATTGGAAAGAATGATGAAAGTTCACTAAGCCTGATGTCCTGAAATCCTAAAAATTAGCTAAGTTTGAAATCTGGTGGATCCTCCAAAATCTAGAATTTGCATGTTAAATCCTATGGATCTGAGACCCATCTCAAACATCCTGGAAGTATATTGATAAATATTTAAATTATAAGCTTATACTTAAACATATTTTCAATATACTTCCATTCAGGACATTTCTGATATGGCGACAAGACTTGCATTCTAAGCACACCTTCTAAACCCACCCTACCTAGGTGGCCTTGGCATGGGGTCTTGGATTCAAGGTTGTGATCACGCACTTTCTCCATACACTGCCTCCAAATCTACCTTAGGGAGAGAATTTTCAATGTTTAGAAGAGATTTTGAGTGAGTTCACGACAAAATCCAAGGGTGGTATCCCAACCCGCCCAGCTTGGGCAGCTTCACAGGGTGTTTACGGGTGATGTCTCCACCAGGTGACACTGTCCAGACAACATTTTCAAACCCACCTAAGGAGAAAAGTGGCTAAGTTTATAAGGTTTCTAGCATAAAGCACAAGAATATGATGAAATTCTAATGAAATTTTGTAAGTTTGAAGGAGTTACATGCATTTTAAGTCAAATTCCATGGGTCACCTTCAAACCTGCCTAGCTTGGGCAGCCTCAAGAGGTTCTCATGGACTATGTCATGTCCCACATGAAATTCTCCATACACTGTCCTTCAAAGCTGCCCTTCCTAGGTGGATTTCACCAAGACAGATGGACATCATCACTTAACATCCATGATGTGTCTTTCAACTTAAAAAAAAACACCTCAAAATTAGCTAAGTCTTAAGGAAGTTGGAGAGAAAGGTCTTCATAAGGAGATGAATGAACAAAGTGAAGCAATCCATACACACTCTCAAGACTACCTTGTCAAGAGACTCCCACCATCATGCATCTTCTCTACATCATTCACTCCATACACTCACCCTACACTGCCCATGCTCCCAAGAGTTTTACATGTCATTTAGGGAGGTTAAACCATCAATAACACAAGTTAAGGGTTTTTATGTTGTCAAAATCAAGTTAAAAATCACTCGGTTATGAAAATCCTTACTAACCCTCCAATCCTGCCCATGCTAGGTAGCCTTGAGCCCTTCATCCGGACAACATCATGTCATTCACATGACATCCTCCACCTATCACCTCCAAACCTACTCAGCATGGGTGGCCTAGAGAGGAGGTCTTGGATTCAATCCATATCCACATACACTCTCTCCACACTCAAACTTCTAACTCGCTCAAGGAAAGATTAGAGAAAGTTAGCTACTAGAAGATGAGGTAAAGATGATTAAGACAGCTTTCAAGTGAAATTAAAGAATTGTAAATGTAAGACTTCATGGTGGGCATGTTTAATGGAAGGCCTAGGGAGGTGAGCATGGAATTAAGTGTTTGAGCACTCATGCCACTCATCATTTGCCTATCAACTCCACCCATCTGCTTCCACACACATGCAAGTCTAATAAGGAGGTGAAAATCATAAGTACTGAGAGTCAAATCCACACATCACCTTCAAGGTTGCTCATCATAAGCAGTCTCAACCATTACACATGGAGAATACCTCAAATACCATTTAGATCACTTCTTGACTTCACTCAAATGAAGGTAATGTACATGAAGAACATGAAGAGAGCACTAAGTCATGCTAAAGAGTCATCAAAAGAACATCAAATGAAGTCTAAGTGATAAAATCCACTTACCACCTCCTAGCCCACCCTTCCTAGGTGGCCTTGAACACCTTGCATGGACTCCATGTCCTTCACAATACACTCTCTGGATGACACCCCTAAACCGGCCCAGCCTGGGCGGCTTTCACACCTTGACATGGAATTCACATCAAATAATCCATACTTAGGAATGGATTTCACGCGAAAGGATATGTTTTGAAATGTCATTTTTTTATCCCACATACATAAGATGAATGTAATTTGTTATTGAAAATCCTTTATATCAAGTCTTAATTTGATGTGTTTCTTTTGGTAGGTGATGGAGGATCCAAGGAGGTGAATGGCGAGAGCTCATACATAAGAAGTTTTGAAGGTGAAGGAAAGTTGCTCAAGTTTGTCATCATCACCACATGGAGGAGAGCTCTTACATCAAGTTCATCTTGCTTTGAAGACTTCATATGTCTGGATGAGGAAGATATCACTTCACCATGCACATCTTGAAGGAGGTCATCATCCATAAGCTCACATTTCACGCGCCAAAAGGACAATCATCATGTAATCTACTCCAAGGACTCGTGCACAACATATCTTCTACTTCATGCGGTTGTCTAAGGAATATCACTTCACCATGCATGAGAAGGAGGTCATCATCCAGAGTTGTCTATTTCATGTGCATCCCTCATATGCAAGAAGTCAAGCACAAGACATCTTCCACCTCAACACTCCATGAGTCAATGCAACTGTCCAGAGTTATGATCCTACAAGAACAACATCACAAGATGAGGGATGAGCATGATCATCAAAGCGATCCATGAGTTACATCAAAGACAACAAGAATAAAATATTCTAAGTAAAGTGAACATGAGGTGAACTAGACTAGTTTGTGTGAAGATGTTGAGATGGCACGTACACATCATCAAGCCAATCGCATTCTGCCATGTCATTCATTCAAGAGGGCCCACCATAAAGATGCTCCAAAGATGCTTATCACATTGGGAAATGTGCCTTCATTGCCTCTTTCATGTTCTAAAAATAGCAAATTTTGTAACAAACTGCCTTGTTGTCTCAATCAAGGTCGTTGATTGCTAAATCAATCTTGGCCATTCATGTAATTTGTGGAGTCTATAAAAGGCTCACTACTCTTGTTTATAGAAATGGAGGAATCATTAGAAGAAGATAGAGTAGGAGTAGATACTATGGCAATAGGAGTAGAGTAGAAAGAACTCTTCGAAATCATTGAAGAAATATATGAGATTGTTGTAAAGAAAACACTTCTTAAGTCAATACAAGCTCATTGTTGTTGTTTGCATGGTGATCTTGTATGATCAAGGAATGTTTTCATGGTTTCTTATTCTCCAAGATGGTTGAGATGTGGTTCCAAGTAGCTTAGATGATAAAATAGATAGAGTTCATTGATGTAATGGATATATGCTATGATATTTGATAAATTCCCATTGGTTCAAACTTTTCATGGCTTGTCGAAGGTAAGTCATCATTTAAAGTTAGCATGAACCACATCTTGCAAATAGTTCGATTGTTGATGCTCCTTCGAGTTGTGCCAGCTGTGGGTACTTTGGAGTGTGTCAACAATATGAAAATCCTTGGTTTATCCTTTGGAGATTGCACCTATTTCATGTAGTTGTTGCTTGTCATGGTGAAGTGGAATTTGGTTTCTAAGGGAATTTGTCTACCATAGCATCGTTCATCACGTCATTGTCATTAGAATAGCTTTCTTAACCCCTTCTCTTTTTTCATTTTCTTTTCATAGTTGATTAGAAAAGTTCTATTTCATAATAAGGAAAGAGTACATATTTGAATGGAGTGATAAATAAATTCTGCATAAGTCCCTTTGTATAAACAGCATTATCACATCATACCACTGAGGCTATCTGTTGCTACTCACGTACAAGGAACCTTGGAGCATTCTTGTTTGATCACGTAGTTCAGCATTCGAGATGCTTTGTTCAAGAGAGGATAGAGCACTTGGTGTTTTATTATAATGTTGTTGTTGTCAAGAAAACATCATCAACAAAACCCATTCTTCCTCCTCGTATAAGTTAAATAGAGTAAATAGTCTGCTAGTCATGACATATCATTTGGGTGTGGTCATGATGCCCTTATTTTAGGAAAACAAGTGTTGGAGGAGTACCTACATGTACATCCACCCTCTAAGTTTGTTTTATTAGATTCTGATGGAGAAGAGGAACTTGAGGAATGTCCTTTAACCTATAGTGACATGAGGTCTTGTTGTGTTATCTATCTAAATAAGGATGTGTTGTGATGTTCACAACACGCCCCATTATGCTCCTTAGCAAAATGGGGACCCCTGCTGATGTCTTGCTTTTTGCTTCTGCTTGTGTTTTTTCTGCTTCCTGGCGGTCTGGTAAAAATGAAGGTCAGGTGCATCATCATCATGATATATGATGAGGTAGGTCATCATCATGAGGTCTGTTTGTCAAAGTTCATATTTTGTTTCTGTGACCTCATATTTTAAAAGAGCTTGAAATTCCATGCAGGTTTGCCTTTTACTTCACTTGAAAATTCGTCCATATGTGGAAGTTATGCACGGTCAAAGTCTTGGTCAAACCTGATATTCGCAGGAGGATCATCATATTTTTATATCCTAAGTCATGTTGACAGGATCATCATGATCTTGGTCTATCACCCGCTAAAAATCATGCAGTCGCAATATCCGGACGTCAATTTTAGGTGGTAGTTCCCTTTACCCGTCAAATGGCCTCAGGCGCATCATCAGCATCATGATTTTCTTAGGAGCGTCATATTTTATAAACCTGGTTTTGCTGTATGAGGACATCATCATCATATTTGAAACGCACCCCCCCGACAATATCCTGAGGTTCAAATATCATGATGACATCGGCTTTAAGTCAAGGTAAGTTCCCCGTCGAAGTGGTCTTTTGTATCGCAAGCATCATCATGATAATTCAACATTACCTGATCTTATATTATCATGCTGATCACCCAGACTTAGAAAAATCCACCTTCGGCATATTTGCGTGCGCGTGTTATAATCCTATCGCAAGGTCATCATCATGATATTTGCTGAACTTCGAATTATGATGATGACGACTCCATATCATCTTGATCTTTCACGGGTCATTTGCTGAAATTCGCTAAGTGATGGGGACAACATCATCATAAATCGAAGAGGATCATCATCTTCATATCCTCCTGATCTCCGGTTAGCGAATATCATGATGATCACCCTATCTATTCAGAGGGGGTCGATATTGCATTTCTCAACAGCATGATCATATTTCACAATATCACCCTAGCGCAAATATCATGATGACCTTAACTCATCTTTGTGCTCCGAAGACAAATTATGATGATGACGTCATCTGGATAACTCGATAAGGAGGATCATCATCATACATTTTTTATCCTGGCATATCGTCAACATCATCATGATCTTGTTTGTCCACCTGATATTTCGCAAAGTCCTCCTGCCGAGAAGAACGACCTTTTCCAAATATCCTGATGATCATCATCATCCTGATTTGTCTTCGGCAGGATATTTTTTCCCAAACATGATCCGGTTGGCGAAATATGATGATGACGTCATGTTTTAAGTTTAACAAAGGCCCCGGATATCATGATGACGTCATCCCGATCTGATAAACGAAGAAGCTAATATCCTGATGATCATCATCATCATTTTTTCTTTCAACAGGATATTTTCCAAAACACAATCAGGTTCATGAAATATGATGATGACGTCTTATTCCAAGTTCGACAAAAGCCCCAAATTCGATGATGATCATCATCATCCTGATCTTTCGAGAGGGTTACCTTGGCCGCGAAAGGGTCATATTCACTTCATCTTCCTGATCATGCTCCTTAGGTGACCCGATATCACAAATATCCCCCTGATCTTAACCAAACATGATGATGACGTCATCCTTAGCATTTCAATGAAGCCCGAATATCATGATGATGTCACCATCATCTTCCTTTCCTCGGCAGCATGATTATATTCATATCCTCCTATTCTTCTTCAACATGATGATGATGATGATGTTGTTCTTTTCTCCAATATGCAGAAGCGAAATATCATGATGATGAAGTATGTCGGCTAACATTTTTTTTTTTTGACGCACCGACAGGGATAGTCATGCCGATGGGCGGGAAATGAGGCGGTGGAATTTTAAAGCATTTTTTTTGGCGCCTCTGGCATTTTTCGGTCAGCGATGGTTGACCCGTGAATCTTGAGCAGTCTGAATGCATTTTTTGATGCGTTTTGAGAGGATTTCTGGATCCGATTTTCTCCATCTTGCGCAGTCACTTGGGTTTAAACGGTTATTTTAATTTCATGCTGTTTTTATGATAAATGTGAAACTTATTGCTTGTCTTGTCTTGCAGGCTTGCAGTTGAGGAAGCAGCTGGAAAGTCAGCGCAGTGACCTCATGGAGGCAGAAGATCTAATCTCAGGAGCAAGAAGATAGAGATGAAATGCAAAAGGTCAAGGCCATTCAAGTAAAGAAGAAGGTTGCAGCTGAGGGTATTATCACAAAAGACAAACAGAAGTTATTACCCAGCTGCCGGAACTTCTCAGAAGGGGCAATATTTCGCCCAGATTTGACCACTGCTCTGAGATATTTTTGAGAACTGGTTCACCTGCATTTATTGCTGTAACTAGGGGTTTGAACCAGGGGTTCAGTTAGGTTTTTTGCTGTAGTGAGGACAATCAGAATGTCTTTATATTGTGCCTCTCTACACTGTAATACTTTACAACAGGTATTTTAGGAAAACAACAGGGGCTACACACAGGGATTTTAGGATTTTGCCAGAATTGTAGAGTCTTTCTGGGCATAGTTTAGAAGTAGAAGAAGGAGGTCACCTGTTTGTCTGCAGTAAGGTGCGCGTGGAATGTCTGGCTGCCTTACTGTATCTGTAAAGCTTGTAAGTTCTCTGTAGTATGATCAATGAAACTAAGAGTCATTCTTACATTGTAAATCATGTATGGCTATTCGTTTCTAATACAATAGAATCTGGAGTTCTGCATCCATCTTCTAAGTGTTATCCTGCTCTTCTTTGTGTTTTGAAATATCTTCTTTGAGAGCTTGCAATTTTAAATGTATGTTTGTGAAAATGCTCAGAACTTACATTTAGGGTTTTTACTGTGGATTTGATCAAACTACTGTGGTATTTACATAGTGCATAACAGAAACACTTAGATCCTTCGGTAGATTAAATGAGGTATAGTTTAGATCTTTCTAACTTTTCCCAACCCATCTGAAATATTTAGCTGAAAACGTAGAAATCCAGAGGAAATTGTCTCAAATTGGAAGAAGCATGATAACAGAGCTATAAGTAGACAGTTTTCATAAACAGATAAAGAAGAAAGCTGCAAAAATCCAAGAAAACCCTCTAAAACTTGCAGCCCAGTATCACTTGTATGCAAATGAACAGAATACTTGTTGAAATCTATGACCTCTTTGCATATTCTTAGTCCAGTAAACCACAAAATAAACCTAAACTACGTAAGGCCCCTTGAACATTACAGCTTCACATTGACCAACTGAACTTGACCAACCGAACCATTGTAGACTTGGGATTAGTTGAATCACCAGATGATTCCTTCTTGTCTTTCAAGTATAGTTTCAGTTCATTTTATGTGAATTTTAACTTATTGTTATGATTGCATCAAAACAGTCATCAACAGGATGTATATATGAAAGGAAGCTAGGTGTGCAGAAATCACTTCCTACACTAATCTAATGAGGAGAGGGCTATGCAAATTCAATTTACTTCTTACAACTACAGTAATATAGAACATCTAACAGAGATATTGCAGCAATACACATGAACCAAAAAGAAGACAGAAGAAGAGAGACAAAGATATAATGTGGGGAAAACCCTTATTGGGTGAAAAACCCCACTCCAAAACCTGCATAATGTATTATCAAAACAAAGAATGTTTACAACACACTTGCAATGCAAGCTTCAATTGTCTTCGACGCTCATATCTGGAGCCAATCCAACAAAGTAACAGTACCTATAAAATGTGTAATACATCTCCCTCTCCAAGCACCTATTTATATAGAAAATACAAGGCAATATTGGTCCTATCTTAGAATGGGCATCCAACTTGGCCTCATGGCCCAAAACCCACACCTAAGGACACTTGGTCAACATTGTAGAATGTGCCTGACACTTATCCATATCTCCCATCCCAAAGAGGTCACCTATTTCTAAAATGGGCTATGACAAATGCTCTTACGACACTTACGACTATCATAGAATCTGTCATATTGGTTACAACTTATAGCTGTAAGAGAATCTATCATACATAGGCTATAAATAGCATATTCTCTTACAACATGTCATATTCCACCTTAGGGCACCCAAATATGCCTTTTTCAAAGATGCTTCATGACACATGTCTTCACCTATCTTACAGGCTTCTATTTCTGACTCTTACATGTCATAACTTCGTCATAGGAATCAGTCATAACTATTTTGGTCAAACATTCCCTTACACAACATCCAAGATGCTGACACATGGAAAAATGCTCCTACCACAAAGTGGGATGCATATCTCCTCATGTGAGGACAAAATTACAAGTCGTCATCTTCCATGTAGGATGACACATCACTGTGCCACATCCCACAATATGACAATATGGAATTTACAATTAATTTACAACATAGGCAATGAATTAATAAATACAAACATAAATAATGCAAGTAATTACCAAGGTTGAGACATCTTAATTCCCAACATTCTCCCACTTGTCAAACACCTTGTAAGAGCCAATAGACTAATAGGATTTAACTGCTATAGGCCGAGAGGCCCATAGACTTCGAACACCATCTGAACTTCTCTGTGCCCACTGGCTTCATCAATGCATCTGTAACATTTTTCAAAGTATGTACCTTCTCCAAATTTACCTTCCCATCCTCAACCATGTCTCGCACCAACACCTACATCAACACCAACATCTGAACACAATCTCTTAAGCCAAATGGCTTATTTACAAGCATGAGTTGCAGCCATATACTTAGCTTCTGTAGTGGACAAAGCAACCACAGGTTTTCACTTACTCATCCAACTAATCACAGCACCAAACAGTGTAAACACATATGCACTGGTGCATCTCCTGCTATCTATGTTACCTGCCCAATCAGAATCCACAAATCCACGAATACTAACTAAATGTGGAGGTCCTGTAGCCTTTCCATGATAACAAATGGAATACTTGGAAGTACCCCTCAAATATTTGAACACTCGCTTAACTGCATCCCAATGTACCCATCTAGGATTACCCATAAATTGACTAAGGACTCCTACTGCTTGGCCAATGTCTGGTCTTGTGTAGACCATAGCATACATCAAACTACCAACAACACTAGCATAAGGTACTTTTCTCATGTCCTCCACCTCACAAGGAGATTTTAGACAATCATTAATAGACAACTTTGTCCCCACTAAAATAGGAACACTCATTGGTCTATAATCTGCCATGATGAACCTGTCCAACATGGTCTTCACATACTTACTCTGGCTTAACCAAAGTTTTTTGTTAGTTCTGTCTCTTCTGATTTCCATTCCAAAAATGTACCTAGCTGCCCCTAAATCTTTCATTTCAAATTGTGCTGCCAACTAAGACTAACAAGAATGTACCTGGCTGCCCCTAAATCTTTCATTTCAAACTATGCTGCCAACTAAGACTTAAAATCAGAAATCATATTCTTACCCTTCCCAATGAGCAACATATCATCAACATATAATGCAACAATGAGAATACGATCACCATCAAACTTATAATACACACAGTGATCCGATTTCGATCTCAGATAATTAATTGACAACACAAAGGCATCAAACTTCAAGTACCACATCCTAGCAGACTGGTTCAAACCATATAAAGACTTTGTAAGCTTGCAAACCAAATTTTCTTTACCTTTCTCTATGTAATGTGCTGGCTGTGACGTGTAGATTTCTTCCTCCAAATCACCATGAAGGAAAGTTGTCTTCACATCCATCTATTCTATCTCTAAATCATAAGCAGCTACAAGAGATAACAGAAATCTAATGGATGTCATCTTTGCAAGAGGAGAGAAAATTTCACCATAATCAATTCACTCCACTTGTGAGTACCCTATCACAACTAATCTAGCCTTGTACTTTTCAACACTGCCATCTACACCAAATTTCTTCTTGAACACCCATTTACAACCAATGGATTTCCATCCATCAAGCAAAGGCACCAAGTCCCATGTTTTGTTCTTTTCCAAACAAGACATCTCATCTTCCATGGCCTCCTTCCAGGAACCTGCATCTTTCATGCCCATAGCCTATTTCACAATTCTAGGCTCATCAGTGTTAGAAAGTAAAGCAAAAGCACAACTAGAATCAAGTAATGAATTGTTGAAACAAGGTAGATAACTAAGAGGGGGGTGAATCAGTTATCTTAAATAATTTAACTTTCTGTTCTTCTTTAACAATTAGTGCAGCATCAAAACATATAAGCATCCATAACCATGAAAGCAGAAATAAAATAAATACACATAACACAATGATTTTGACATGGAAAACCCTATTAAGGGAAAAACCACGGGGTGACTAACCAAAGATTATATTCTCTATTAAAAGAATAAGAAGTACAAAATGGCACTTGCCAATTAGGGCTCACTGCCGAAGCACACTGCTCACAAGAGGCTCACTGCCTACAAGAGACTCACTATCTACAAGGTATATAGGATGTAACCAGGTGTTTGAACTAATCAGAGGCATCCACATATGCTGAGGTTTAGTTCTGGTTAGTCTTAATATACTGATCTGCAGCACTTCATTCTTCCTTTGCTTAGTGTTGTTGTTCTATCACATACCAGACTTGTATAGCTGCTTCCACACTACTCTATGCTTTTTTGCGCACACTATATCACAATACACACCTCTTCACATCAAAATCCATCTGGTATATATATCCGAACCAAGGATTTCAACATCATTCTAGTCGGCATCCGGAATACTCAAGATTTTTCCAAACTTTGGTCTGTCGGCTGAATCCATGCTTACTAAGTGATGCGTATAAAAAATATAGTTATAGAAGTCATCAATCATGTTGGCCAACCATGAATGATCCCTCAAATAGTTTGATCATCATCAATTTCTCATCCGGATTAAGGTCTGATGCTCTGCCAGTTGATTCTTCCTCAGTCTACTCTGCCTGTCAGGAACCCAACACTTAGATGCTCAAGTCTTTTCACTCTTTCATCACCAGAGTCTCAATCTCTAGAATGTAGCAGTCATGGTACTCCTCTTGACTTCCCCAAGTCTGCACTTTGCTAAGATACATCCTCTAAGAGATTCAGACCTGATTGTCAGACCTTGTTGCATGCTCTGTTCTTTCTCACCGGACCAAAACACTCTTCAGCTAACTTCCGGTAAAGACCTATTATGTGTTGCAGATGTGTGGGATAAACTTTGTTGCCATCAATGACAACAATTAAGAAGCCACACAATGTCTCTTGCCAACATGAATAACCAAACCTATCAGGTTGCTTTCTTATTTGTGTAGACCTCCTCAATAGCTAAGGTTGAGGTTCTGCTTCTTCTTCTTCACTTCTAGAGCCACTAGAGCTCTCCTCATCATTAGGCCTCACAGGGTCTATCAGTTCAGTCTTCTTAGGGGTAGAAGGAAACTGAACCGCATCTTCTTTCTTTTCTGACTGTTCTGGCTGTAGAACAATAGAAGAGGGTGTTAGCTCTCTGAAGATAACACTTCTGCTATACAACACTTTCTCAGTCACATGATCCCAAAGCTTGTATCCTTTCACACCAATACCATAGCCAATGAAGATACATTTAACATCCTTATTCTCTAACTTAGACCATTTCTCCCTAGGCACATGTGCATATGCCTCACAACCAAAAATATGAAGATGCCTTACTGAAGGCTTCTTACCAGACCACACCTCCATAGGTGTTTTTCCAACAAGATCTGATGTAGGAGATCTATTTACCAAATAGCAAGTAGTGGCAACAACTTTAGCCCAAAACTTTTGTTCGAGGCTTGCTCCACTAAGCATACTCCTAGCCTTCTCCATCAGTGTCCTGTTCATCCTCTCCGCAACTCCATTTTGCTATAGGGTGTATGGAGTTGTCTTATGTCTTTCAATCCCTTGCTCTTTGCAAAACTTATCAAAATCTGTCAAACAAAACTCACCACTATTGTCAGTTCTCAAACACTTAATCTTTTTACAAGTCTGATTTTCAGCAAAGACTTTAAACTCCTTAAACTGACTTAAGACTTCAGTCTTGCTTCTGGTAAAGTAAACCCATGTCCTTCTACTATAATCATCTATGAAAGATACAAAATATACAAATTTTGATAACGAAGGAACATTAACAGGACCAAACACATCAAAATGAATAAGATCCAATACACCAGAAGACTTGTGAGAACCAGAGTAAAACAAAACACAGTTTTGCTTTCCATAAATGCAATGTTCGCAAAAGTCAAACTTGAGATTACAATCATTTAACCCCTCAAAGATGTTTTTATTTTTCAATGTACGTAGACCCTTCTCACCAATGTGGCCATATCTCAAATGCCATAGCATAGTCTTTTCAGCAGGAAGCTTAGCTTTCAAAGCATGTGCACAACCATCAAAACTGGTTACATAGATTTCTTCACTACATGTTCAGATGGTGGGGATGAAGTGACAGCAGCTCATTTCCTTGAGTTAGAAGAACTATTGCACTGTGAAGTGCATGCCTCCAGCTAAAACTGAGTACCCCTTTCAGTACCCTTCGCAAGCACCATAGATCCTCTTGTCATCTTGCATCCATCCTTTGAAAAGACAACCTGCACACCTGCATCATTCAACATACTTACAGAAAGCAAGTTCCATGCAAGGCCTGGAATGTGCATAACTCTAGTGATTCCCTTCACTCGTCCATCACGGAATCAAATTGAGACTCTTCCATGACCAACAATCTTCATATGAGAGTCATCACCAAGGTACACCCTTCCACCATCTAACTCTTCATATTTTGTAAACCAGTCTCGATGCGAGGTCATGTGGAATGATGCACCAAAATCAATCAACCACACATCATCAGATGCATGGATGGCCAGGGCTACAATGAAGGCATCACCATCATCTTGTGACTTGTCAAAATCTGAATCAGGAGCTTTCTTCTTTTTTCTTCTCATCTTTGCATTCCTTTCAGAAATGCCTAGTTTTACCAAAGTTCCAACAAGAGCCTTGGACTTTCCAAGAGATTTGGATCTCCCATGGGATTTGGATCTACCCTTCTCATCTTTCTTGTCTTTCTTCTTCCCTTTCTCCTTAGGTCTTCCACGAACCACAAGAGCCTCTTTGGTTGATTCAGATGTCTTCCTCCGTATTTCTTCAGATAACAGCGAGGACACCACATCTTCCATCTTGAAGGTGGTAGTGGTGCTTTCGATAGCCATTACAAGATGATCCCATGAATCTGGTAAAGAACAAAGCAAGGTCATGCAACGATCCTCCTCCTCCATTTTAACACCCACAGATGTCAATTGTGCAACGATCATGTTGAAAGCATTCATGTGATCCGCAACAGATCCTCCATATTCTATCTTTAGAGAAAACAACTTCTTTTTCAAGAAGAGTTTGTTCACCAAGGACTTGGCCTGATAAACATCACCCAACTTCTTCCAAAGATCCTTCGTTGTATTCTCCTCATGGATGTTCAATAGAACAAAGTCAGCTAAATAGAGTCTAATGAGACCCTTAGCCTGTTGATCTTTGAGGTCTCAATCAGCTTGTTGCATTGCTACAAGTTTTACACCAGGTACCATTTCCCATAGGTCACGATCAACAAGTAGGTCCTCCATCTTCAATTTCCACAACTCAAAATTAGTGCCATTGAATTTCTCAACCTTTAACCTTCCGGATGTGGTTGCCATCTCCTTGCTGCAATAAGATATAGAATACTCTACACAAGACTCCCACTCAACCTAAGATTAACTCAAAAAGCCCCTACCCAGCAGCTAGAACCAAAAACTGGCTAGGCTCTGATACCAACTAAAAGGAAGCTAGGTGTGCGGAAATCGCTTCCTACACTAATCGAATGAGGAGAGGGCTATGCATATTCAATTTAATTCTTACAACTACAGCAATAGAGATATTGCAGTAATACACATGAACCAAAAAGAAGACAGAAGAAGAGAGACAAAGATATAACGTGGGGAAAACCCTTACTAGGTGAAAAACCCCACACTCCAAAACCTACACAATGTATTATCAAAACAAAGAATGTTTATAACACACTTACAATGCAAGCTTCAATGGTCTTCGACACACATATCTAGAGTCAATCCAATAGAGTAATAGTACCTATAAAACATGTAATACATCTCCCTCTCCAAGCACCTGTTTATATAGAAAATACAAGGCAATATTGGTCCTATCTTGGAATGGGCATCCAACTTGGCCTCATGGCCCAAAACCCATGCCTAAGGAAACTTGGTCAACATTGTAGAATGTCCCTAACACTTGTCCATAGCTCCCATCCCAAATAGGTCGCCTATTTCTAAAATGGGCTATGACAAATGCTTTACGACACTTACGACCGTCATAGAATCTATCATTACGGTTACAACTTACAGCTATAAGAGAATCTATCATACACATGCTATAAATAGCATATTCTCTTACATGTCATAGTCCACCTTGGGGTGCCCAAATATGCCTTTTTCAAAGATGCTTCATGATACATGTCTTCACCTATTTTACAAGCTTCTATTTCTGACTCTTACATGTCATAACTTCATCATAGGAATCCGTCATAACCATTTCGGTCAAACATTCCCTTATAGAACATCCATGATGCCGACACATGGAAAAATACTCCTACCACAAAGTGAGATGCCTATCTCCTCATGTGAGGACAAAATTACAAGTTGTCATCTTCTATGTAGGATGACACATCACCGTGCCACATCCCACAATATGACAATATGGAATTTACAATTAATTTACAACATAGGCAATGACTTAATAAATACAAACATAAATAATGCAAGGAATTACCAAGGTTGAGACACCTTAATTCTCAACAATTTATACTAGAATAAATTATAATAAAGATGAGATTGTTTTTGTACAAATCTGAATATTATGAATAGATTTTATGACGAATTTTGAATTAACGAGATGCATTATTTCTAAATTCTAATCTATAACTTTATACGAATATCAGGTGTGATATAGACTATCATCATGGTTTGAACTCAAACAAATCTTAGAGATAGTCAAGGAGAGTCGAATCCTTCCAAAAACCCAATGACTAAGCTAGATCAGATATTGACCATGCTAAATGAAACCAAGGAAAGGCTTGGAAACTTGGAATAGGAAGCGAATGGCTAAGGCGGACCTAAAGGAAAAAAAGAGGACTCACATCAAGGGGATGATGATTATGTCCATAAGCACAGTACTCATAGCGAATGAAGGGGGGATGTTGATAAGGCTAAGTCTTAAGAAGAAAAGAGAAATAGACTTGCCTTAGAGCTGTCAAGAGATATGAAGAAAGTGACACCACCCAAGTTCGATGGAACAGTAAACGGTGATGATGTAGAAGCTTAGTTGAAAGAGATGGAAAAGTATTTTGACATCAAAAACTAATCTAAGATAACCAAGGCAATATGGGGTGCCTATTAGTTGGTACGTGAAGCATCGACTTGGTGGATGAACAAGAAAATGGAACTGGGGTTAAGTTCTTTGAGCTTAACCTGGGATCAATTTGTGGTCATATTTTGATAGAGGTGGTTACCATAGCTTTTCTTCAACCAAAAGCTAATAGATTTTTAGAATCTATGACAAGGAGAAATTTCAATGGTTGAATATTGAGAAAAGTTCACCCGTCTTCTGAAGTATGTGCCACAATATCAGAAGGATGAAAGGTTCTGAATTAGAAAATTCATCATGGGTCTAAATGCCTAGATAAGTGGAGAAGTGGATGTGCATAGTCCTACCACTATGGACCAAGTTTTTAAGAAGGCAATAAAACAAGAGCAAAACTAAAGTCAATTTTTGCATATCATGAGAAGAATCGCAAGAGGTTTAATAAGTCACAAGCTTCTCAACCTTTCGAGAAAATGAATGATAAACAAGATGTGAATAAGAAAAGTGACAAGGGTTTCAGAAATAACAAGAATGGACCTGTTGACAAGAGACACTGCTAGGCATGATAAGTGTTGTCATTGACGGCAACTAAATCTCTACTACACATCCGCATTGCATAATTTGCCTATACCAGAAATTAGATTGAAGATTTGTCTAAGCCTGGGAAGTCAAGAACATAGTATGTGATAGGGTCTGGTATCTTGGTCTGGATCTCTCCGATGGTAGATCATAGTTTGTTGTGGATCTGAGGAAGTCATAAGCATTGTCAAGATAATCTAAATCTAGATTTTTGGCCTCCGATGATAAAGGATTCAAAAGTTATTAGCTTCTGAGTACCGAGTTAACAGTTTGATAGAGCAAACAGAAGAAGAACAGGCCAACCTTGTAAATGATCCTAGTTCTGGATGTATGGAAGTTGTTGATTGGACAATTAGTGATGACCAGTGATAGTGGCCGACCTGATTGATGATTTGTGAGTGCAAGTTTTGATCCACGTCTCAAGTTATACATGGATCTAGCCGACAAAGCAGAGTATTCAATAAAGTTCTAAGTGTTCTTGAAGCTGACTTGAAAGTGATTATACATTAGGATGCAGATATATATAGCTGATGGATTTGGATGATTGTGTGTGTTGCGAATATGGAGTAAAATTGAAAAGAGAAGAGATCTAAGATTTAGATGAAGGCAGAACAGTAAACAGGGCAGAGTGAAGATGAAATGTGTAAGATCAATGTTTTGTGCTTAACTGGAACTGAATTCATCCATTAGTAGATGCTTCTCATTAGTTCAAAATCTTTGTCATTCTCTTGAAATCATTTGTAGGCAATGAGCCTCTATTTGAGTAGTGAGCTCTGGGTAGTGGGCCCGAATGCATGTGCATTCTCATTTGTAAAAATACTTTTAACAAGGTATTAATTTTTGTGGGTTAACCCCCACCGTGGTTTATCCCTTAATTGAGTTTCCACGTTAAAAATCTTGGTGTCAAGTGTGTTATTGTGTTGCTGCTCTTACACTTATGATTGTTGTTTTCATGGTTAAGTTATTGATTTGTTGTTGAGTGGTAAAAGAAAGAATTAATTGTAGAAAGTATTAAGGTTTTGAGACAACTGATTCACCCCCCCTCTCTCAGTTGTCTGTCCTATTTCCAACAATTGCTATCAGAGCAAGGTTCCTTTCAAAAAGTTTAACAGCTTAAGGAAGATCTAGGAAGGCAGTAGAATGGATGAATATAACCTTCAAGGGCAACTTAATCTCACCCTAGAAGATCTTGAGAAGTCCAAGAGCTGCAAGAAAACCTTAAAAAGGCTAAAGACTTCATTGAGAATTTAAAAAGAAAATTAAGCAAATCCAATGAAAAAGGGAAGGAGCAACCTCCTCAACTGGGAAATCATTATGAATACAAGGCCCTAGAAGAGAAGATAAAGGAATGTGAAAAGTTAGCTAAAGAAGTTGTTGTCCTAAAACATGAGATGGAATCTGGGGTGATGAGACTAACCAAAGAAATTAAAGAGAGGAAGAAAACTGAAGAAGAGATGAATCAAAATCTGAAAGAGAGAATTGAAGAATGTTGCAGATTGGATGGAATAGCTGGTCTCCTAGAATTTAATCTACAAGAATGCAGAGAAAATGAGAGAGAACTTGAGAGACAAATTATCACTCTCAGACTTGACCTAGAAGTTGCAAATGAATATAAGGATAAGTTCAAGATAAGTTCAGCTAAATTTGAAGCACTGATTGAAGGACAAAAAAAGGATGATGACAAGCATGGTTGTAGATATGAGAAAGGTGAAAGCTATAGATCTGGACAGATAAATTCTCAACCAAGGAATGGGAGAAACAGAACTAGAAAACCTCTGATAAGACAGCCTAATGCTCAAAGATATCCATCATTCAATGGAAATTATTTCAATTGCAATAAATTTGGTCATAGAGTTACTTAGTGCAAAAGCAGAGTAAATCAAAATGGTCCATCCTTCTTTGGTCAATGCTTCAAGTGTAAGAGGTACATTGGGGTAAATACACAAAGATGAGTCCACTTAAGGTGGAAGTTTCAGACTTAGAAAAAAACCCGAAATCGGGTAAACCAAAACGAGATCCCGAGCCAAAAGCGGGATCTCATTTTCTAGAAACGGGATCCCATTTCATAAAAGGTTAAAATATTAATCTTTTATGAAATGGGATCCCGTTTCATAAAATTTGAATTTCCAACTTGATTTTTGCTATGGGTTTTGGGTCAGAAAAAAGGCTTGGGAACCTGACCCTTGGCTTTAGACCTAGTTTGACCTGCAAGTTGAAGGTCATGTCAATGTCACAACAAAATAGTGACTTTAGACATATGTCTGAAGCCTTTTTTTATAGAATTTTTTGACAAAATTAAAAACCATTATAGATGAGATAGTGTAGATTCCAAATATTTTTTTTTTTTACAATTAGATTATTTTTCTATTTTTCAATTAATTTCTGATGAAACAGGTCCATAAACTTGAATTATCAGGGTTTTTTAATATTTTAATAACTTTTTATCAAAGAAATTTTTTGTAAAAAAAATTGTACGAAAACGTACTTCAGACAATTCTTTTCAATTTGAAAAAAAAAATTCAAAAAATGATAAGTTTAGGTCATCTTATGCGTGACATACATGACGATTTTTTAAAACACCAAAAATGGCTAATAAAAAATTAACAAAAAAAATATTCAATAAAAAATTACAAAAAAATATGGAAAACGTGCTTCATTGAGTTACAAATCTTTTCCCAAAAGGATTCGAAAAGATATGATTATTTAGGGAAAAATATGGATGACGTACACGTGCATGGTATAGTAAAACAAAAGTGACTTTTAAACAATGGTTTTTAGAAACGCCTATTAAAAATCAATTTGTATCATCTGGCTATTAAAAAAAATTATATATTTGGAACCTAGACTCTGAGTACTACATTTCATATTTATTGATTTTTTTTCAAGATTCCACCTTTAAGTGCTTCAAATTTTTATGTCAAATGTGAAAAATTCTGAAAAATAGGGAAAACACTTCCAATTTTTGGCCAAAAAGTGGACTCAACTTCTTGCACACACGCTATGGTCATAGATCAAATGAATGCAGAAGTATGATAATGAATAATTCTAACGATAAAGGAATTGGCAATTCTTTCTATGGTTACTATTTTTCTTGCAATGGGTTTGGACACATGGCTAATCAGTGCAGATCAAGAGGAAATCAAGTTTATAAGAAAGGAAATGTTGTGTGCTTTAATTGCAATAAATCTGGTCATATTAAAAAATTCTGCAGAAGTAGGAACAATGGAAGAAGAGGTCTGGTAAATAGAAAACTGAATGAGTAGAGACAAGACAAAGGCAAAAGAAAAATTGATGTGAATGAGATACAGAGTGAAATGAACAAGATTGGTTGAAGAAAGATACAATGAACAATGGTGATGGGTTCATACCAGAATCTGATGCTGACAATTCCTCTGGGAATTAAATCAGGAGTTCTAGCTTAGGGGGAGCTGCGTTGAACATCATATTCTCCCAGCCAGTAACTAGGTGCCTGGATATGGCACAATGAGAGAAGATATCTTGAATTGTTTCAAAAACTTTGGAAGGATTTTTGAAAGAAAAGTTGACATGGAAATCTGCGAAGTGATTCTTAAAGAACTATTCAAAAACAAAGTAACCGGATGAAGTTAGGGCAGCACATATATTACAATGTGAAATTAGGTTTTGTGAAGGATAAAAGGTCACTTAATCATGCATTTGAACCACTTTACATTTAGAAGGAAACAAATAGAAGAGCTTCTAAGCTGCAAATCTAGAGATTGAAGAACGAAGAGTGAATTCAACCAAAAATTGATCAACCCTAAACTCGCGGAAGAAAAAGGTACTTCTCTGTAAAGCGTTGAATCTAAAATCTGTTGAGATGGCTTATCCTCATGTTTTTGACATTACCGAAAGGCCTCAACCCAAATTTAAGAAGCATCCTCAAAAATCAATAGAAGTCGACCCGTTAGGTGCTTTTTCAAGTGTTCTGTATGATGTGCTGCATGTTGAAGATATTAGGGCTTATACTCATGCAAACATAGATGAATTTGGTGATTCAAGGTATGTAGACTTGTTTGAGAGTCATCTCAAGGACGATCTTAAACCCGAGTATAAGGCACTGCATGATAAACACTATATTCAAATTATGGGATTCCCAACATTTGATGAAGATGAATAGGTCTGATATGTTTTGAGTCGGATGCATGATGAATTCATTTGGTTGTTAAAACCATTCAAGATTAACAAAGATGTTATCAAAATTGTGACTAGGTTAAACTCAACCAGTGGATTGCCCATGTTAAAATCTATGAAAAACCAAATTGTTACCGATGCAACCAGTGACAAATTCGATAGGAGGGTTATGACTATAAATGACATTATAGAACCGGAGGTGAAGTTTGCTTCCATGGTGATTGGCTACAAGATATATCACTCCAGCAGGGAGAAATTTTTCTCTGGAACTGCCATATATATAGCATATCAAATGTTAAAGGAGAATGTAGATTATGACCTTTGTGAGTTGTTACAGAACCAACTAATTGAAAACTTGAACAAAATCAAAAGGGATAAGAAAAACACTTTTAAATATGGTACATTGGTTCTATGCTTGTTTTTCTACTATATGAATGAAGTACCTAGAGTAAAGGGTGTTCATTGGACTAATGATGAGCTAGTTGTCATTCAGATCAGAGATCATCTTTGCAGCATTGGTGATTTCAAAGCTCAGAAAACTACAATATGGGGTTACTTCAAGAATTTTTAGACTATGATGCATTTAAGGGAAAGAATCCCTAAATCAATTGTTGAGAAGTACAAAAATGAAATATACTTCATGGTTGACACTGATCAGTGTCTAATGGAAGCAGTGGAACCCGGAACTATTTGGATCATGCCCATGGGGTATGAAGTAGATGGAAAAATCTTGAATATGTATGTTCAACATCTTCTAAGAAAGTCTAAAGACACAACGGTTGAAAGATTTGGAACATATGAGGAGCTAAGTTTAAAACTACATACTAAGCTCAGAGAACTTGAAACCAGTACGAAAGTAAGAAAGGAAGTTGAGCAGTTGGCTAAAAATCTGGACCTAACTAAGGAGGTTGTGAGGAAATTTAGGGAAAGAACTGAAAAGGCTGAGAAAGAGAAACAAGATAAGAAACAAACAAGTGCTCCGGTGGAACCCTCTTCCACTTCAAGAACCACTAGGATCTCTACTACTGCCCCTATTCTTCCTAAGACTGCAAAACCAAATGCAAAATCATCCATAAAAGGGAGAAAAGGAAGAAAACAAAAGCATCCCAGACCTATGAAAGCACAAGAGAAGAAGAAGAAGAACATACAGTTTCTGACATTGAGATCAAAGAACTGAAAGCCACAGGCACAAAAGCAACCAAGATATCCAAGGAGATGCCTTCTAGAAGCAAAAGGGAAAGCAAGAGGCAAAAGACCACTACAACAAATCCCTGTGATTAGCTCCCATTTTTGCTCTGTTTTTTGCTTCCACCCACTATTTTAATGTATTTTTATCCATTTTTTTAAAAAGTCAACGTTATTTATCGGGATGGCACTATTATTGGCATTTTTTGCACCGACTAGAACAAGTCGATGCTAAATTAGGCGCTAATTAGTGCCTAATTTAGAACCTAACTTAGCATCTATTTTAACACCTACTTTAGCTCCTATAGTAGCGCCTAATTTAGCACCACATTTGACGCCTGATTTAGTGCATGTTTTAGCAACTGTGTTAACGCCTTATTTAGCACCTTCTGTAGCACCTGATGTACCACCTATTTTAGTGCCTAATTTATGGTTACTTGGGTTTAGGAGTATTATTTAGGATTTAGGGTTTATGGTTTTGGGATTAGGGGTTAAGGTTTAGAGGTTTAGGGTTTAGGGTTTAGAGAGAGATAGAGGGCCAATAGGGAGATATAGAGGAGACCGAGGGGAGAGATAGGGAGATAGAGAGTGAGGGACATGGCCAGAGACATAGGGAGAGAGATTAAGAGGTAGAGGGACAAAGCTGATCAGGAGAGAGGGGAGAGATAGGGGCATTATTTAGGTTTAGGGTTTATTGTTTAGGGGTTAGGGGTTCAAGTACTTAGAGGATTAGGATTTAGGGTTTATAGAGAGAGAGAGAGAGGAATGATAGGGAGATATAGAGGAGACTGTGGAGAGAGATAGGGAGATAGAGAGTGAGGCACATGCACATGGCCAGGGACATAGGGAGAGAGATTGAGAGATAGAGGGATGATAGAGATAGGGATTTAGGGGATAGCTAGGGAGATGGAGGTTTAGAGTTGCTTGGATTTAGGGTTTAGGGGTTTGGGGTTTAGGGTTGCTCAGGTTTGGAGATAGCTAGAGAGAGAGAGAGAGACAAATAGGGAGAGATATTGTTGAGTACTTGTAACTCAGATTACAGGCATCGGCTTGCACTGCTCTTTGTCTTAGAGATTTGTTTGTTACTACGACCGTTTGTGTCTTCCCAATTGTGGTGTTCCTATGATGTGCTATAGGCAAAACGGGGGTCTTCGGCGTAACTTGTTTGTGTTCCAGCGATGGAGTATGTTTCACCGATGGTGTTCTGTCCATCAACTTGACTATCGTTGTTGGCCTTGTCTTAAGTTCTCTCTTCAATTGCCTGTGCTACACCGATCGGTGTAACTCTAACTATTGGCGAAGGTTTGTGTAGTCTCTACGATAGTTGGTGTCTCTCTGATGGAAAGGTGTTCAGCCTAGCTTGAACTATCGAATAAGCTCTAAGATGTCACTCTAACTGTTATGTGTGTTACCAATGGAGGTTTGGTATTGGCGGGAGGTCTTTGATGGAATTCTTACTCCGATGAGCTTGGTCTATCCGATGGAGTTTGGCATCGGCAGAAGGAACTTTGTTGCTGAAGAAGGATGAAGTCTCACTGAAGGTCTTGGTCACTTCGATTGTTCATTGATGTTTGATCGGCTAGGGTCATCGGCAGCAAAAGCGCCGATGATAGACTTACCATGTGCTCGTGGATATATACTACTACTGTGTTTGTTAACTAATGCATGTGGGACCATTAGTCCTCAAGAATATGAATGGTTGCGAATGGTTAAAAACAAACTATTGACCTTTTGGAAGTTGTAACGGTCTGAGATAGTAATCAATTGTTCTATTTCTGTAATGTGAGATGTGACTAGAACATGGGAGTGAGAACAGAGTTTGAGTAAAGGGGATTCAGGCTGAGAGGGAGAAGAATATCTCTCTCTCGGTGATGTCTTGTACTATATGCTATTTATGGCATGATAATAGTATGAAGGACTAACCCTAGAACTGAGGAGAACTTTGTGCAGGGTTATGCTATCAGTTATTCTCCAGATGGAACAGGATGTTAATCTCCATGAAAGGCTTAGTGATGCAGAGGTAAACGCAACGGGAGCTTACAAATGGGAAGGAGGAGTCATTAATACAACCAACATGTTATAATACCTATCGGCTTATCAGCATCATCATATTTCAAAGAGGCATGAAATATCCTCCTGCTAACTACTGTTCACTTCCTTATCACCTTTCGCCTTTCGCCTATCAGCAGCATCATCACATTCGGCAAGCGCAAACATCCTCCTGATGTTCACTGTTCATCTTACCGCCAAACTCTATCTTCATCATCATGATGTTCAGCATCACCTTCATCAGCAGGATACAAAATATCCGGTTCTTCCGATATATCCTGATAACGACAACTTCAAGCACCTTTCCTTCGATGCTTACGTCACCCCGATATCCGACTACACAAACAACAGCATCATGATATGACTTATCCGGTCATATTGAAACATCCTGATGATGTTACCCAAACTTTATGCCGATGACTTACGCCGATGCCAAAACACTTAGCGACAGCAGGATAAACTTGCATAGGGTGATATTCGCAATATCCTGATGACGATGACGTCACATGCACCTGATGATGATGTCAATGCACCTGATGATGATGTCATCCGGATATAAGATCCTTATATCCTCCGCAGCATGATAATGAAATATCGGGTGATTTTTCAATATCCTGATGATGACCTTTCCGGTCCTTAGCCAAAAAATGAACTTTCACTTCCACATACGATAGCGATATGCGGATGATGGGTACACATGAAAGATGATCCTGATGACGATATACACACTGAGTATATATCCAACTTATATCATCCTGATGCACTTGAAACATACAGTCTTCGTCAGCTTCATAACCCGATCCGGATAGCGATATACTCACAGATGTCGACACGATTCACTCCGACTGGAAAAGCACATGCAGACCCCTGTATATCCGTCAGCTGCATGCAAACTCACATAACCGCACAAGTTCATAAAGAAAATATGATGATCGGGCCGGATCACCTTCAGATCAAACTTAACAGTTTAACTTCCTAAACCTAGCACATGAGGATGCTAGGTTGATTCACAGCATGCTACCAATTGATCTCCCAAACAATGAAATGCATAAACAGAAAACTAAAATACAACCTAAACTAACATGCATGACCATTCCACCGATTCACAGAATCAACCGGTGGAAGGGTTGAAAGAATCCATTAAACTGTAATCAGAACAGAAATCAAAACATAAACAACTGATAAACCAGATAATGCAATTGATGAGATCTTATTTAGATGAAACACAAATGTCCTGAACAATGTTTCACAATGTCTGAACTGATCTCTGGACCTCACTCAATCACCAGTACAACATAACACAACTACTACTCTCTACTTGACATGATATTCTCTAATCTGATGTGATATCAAACCCTAACTGATCTGAGTTATTTATAGCAATATCCTACGAGTACTACCAACTCGATTCCCAGCGGCTGGGAGCTTCCAAGCGGCTGGGAGAAGACAGCTCAGACTACCTGATCACGAACTCTAACTGCCTACACACTCTCCTAGGCTGATCTAATACATATGCATTGGTCCAATGGACCTTATTACATTATGAAATCAAACATGCTAAAAATAGACTAATGTCCTGTCATGCGGACAATTAACCTATATCCTGTCTTGTAGGGGTGCTCCTGCACCACTTAGTGCCTGAATTGTATTGTAACTGTGTTTTCTGTTGCCGAATAATACAATGGTGATCTGGGCTTTTGGAGTGTGGGGTTTTTTACCCGTAAGGGTTTTCCCCACATAAATCTGTGTTTTTTGTTCTATCTTTCATGTTTAATAATTCTGTTGTTGAAACTGGTTAATGTTGCTTGTACTTTCCTCTAAGGGTTAATGTTGGAAATGAACTATGTCTAATTCCGCTTTGTGGCATAGTTGTGTGTGTTTTTTGAGGCAATCTAAAATGATGTGATTTGAGGCAATCTATGAAATTTAAATATGTCGAAGACACCACTGTTCTTAGAAATACGTTCTGAGATGCTCTCATTTCCTTACAAGTGGCATCAGAGCCTTCTTCTGGGATCTACTTTGTTGTTCACATATGTACGTTTGTGTGTTGCATGTGTTTGCATGTAAGAGTTCCTAGTGTATAAGGTCTGGGTATTCCTTCTGTGATGATTTCTTAGTGTGATAGGCTTGAGGAAATTTGAAGGAATCGTCTGATGTTTGATCCTTGTTTTGAGTGAAGTTTGGTAATTGATCTTGTCTTCATGTTATAGTAGGCACTTGAAGGATGGCGAAGATGGAGAAACTGGAGCTGGTCATGTGATTTGAGGCTCCTAGTTGGCAACGATATAATCCTGATGCATGGGGTGGAATATTGTACTCTATGGTTGAGATGTAGCAAATCTCTTTATTAGGTGTCTGTGTGAGAGGCTCCCTGATGATATGGAGAAGCTTGGGTTGTTTTTCATCTATGGAGAAATGTGTTGATAACTGAGAGGGGGGGGGGTGAATCAGTTATCCTAATTATTTCTTCTTTTGAACTTTCTTATTAATCAAAGCAGCATTGAATCAAACAAACAAACATTACCATGAAATGAGAAACACGACACAGTATTTTTGACGTGGAAACCCGGTTAAGGGAGAAAACCACGGGGTGATTAATCCAAAGATTATTCTCTATTAGAAGAATAAGGAATTACAAAATGGCACTTGCCAATTAGGGCTCACTGCCCGAGCACGCTGCTCACAAAGAGGCACACTGCCTACAAGGAGACACACTGTCTACAAAAGAATGTAATACACTACTTGAACTGATTGGAAGCATCTTCATATGCTGGAGTTCAGTTCCGGTTAGGCTCAGTATACTGATCTACTGCACTTCATCTTTCCTCTGTTCTTTATTCTGCTATCTTTTCACATACCGGATCTTTCTTACTGCTTCTGCTCTGTTCTGTATTTATTCGCATACACCTTCACACCATTACACTTTTCACAACTAAATCCATCCTCTATATATATCCGCACTAGTGATTTCATTATCTTTCTAGTCGGCACCCAGAATAATCTATCTTCTCACAAACTCTGTTCTGTCGGCTGAATCCTTGCATATCAAGTAATGCGGATCAAGCATATACTTGTAGATATCATTAATCATGTCGGCCAAACATGATTCATGCCTTCACAACCTTTACCATCAACAGTAACACATCCAGAAAATAGTCTGATACTCTATCAGTCAGTTCTTCCTCTGTTCTCACTGTCTCTCAGGAATCCGGTACTCAACTATTCATATCTTTTTCTTTGTTCATCACCGGAGGCTAAATCCTTGGAATATACTACTCAAGGTAGTCCTCTTGACTTCCCCAAATCTGCACTACACCAAGACACTTCCTCTGAGAGATCCGGACCAATCTGTCAGACCTTGCCACATGCTCTGTTCTTGTTCACCGGACCACAACAATCTTCATTCTGACTTCTGGTAGAGACACACCATGACTTGCGGATATGTGGGATGACCTTTGTTGCCATCAATGACAACAACCATGAATCCATATAGTGTCTCTTGCCAACAATCTCCCCCTTTGGCATTGATGGCAACACTTAGTGAAAAATGACTAAGTGTTTACACTATGCTCCCCCTTGGCTGATGCTCTATCTTTATATACAATTTCCGGAACTCCCCCTTAGTTGGATTCCTCATTTTTCACTGCTCCTCACTCCCCCTTTGACATCAATGGCAAAGGGTAGGGTCCGCACACCAAAATTTTTAAAAATTTTCTATACATAGCCACATATTTACATACTCACATATACTAAAGAATGTCTGCAAAAGATGTCTTCAATTGGATCAGTTCTGTAGCCCAACTTTGCTTCATTCTATCCAAAATTGAAATGTGACCACTCAACAAAAATGCAAATGCATCTGCCCTTTTTAGATCTTTCGGATCACTTGTCTGGGCTGTGATTTGAGCTTCTGCTATGGCCTCATGCATGGCCTCTAGCTTAGGGACAATTAACCCCCTGAGCTCACTCAACCTGCTTATTCTATTTTTCCTTTCCTTCTCCAATTTCTTGATTTCACTCAAGACTGCAATAGTCTAACATTCTTGATTTGTTATAGAGGAAGAAAGAGGATCAAAACTTTGAGACAAGCTGAGTAGTGTGTCCTCTTGCTCTTTTATTTTCTTCTCAATGTCCACTGTTACCTTGGACCAGGAGATACAAAATTTGTATATTTCACCGCCATCCTTAAGAGCATTTTCTAAGCTCTTTATCCCAATGTTCATGTTTCTCCTATCATTAATGATCAGACCCTGAACCTCGGAGAACCTTTTATCCAAAAACTCCTTCCGGACCTTTTCTTCAGCTGATTTTTCTAGAGATTCAAAATGTGTACTAACACTGCTGACTAAGGTTTTGAGATTACCGGAAGAGGAGGCTGTGGGATCCTTCTGAAAAGATGGCATGATCTTTTCCAACACTCCAGATGCTACCTCCATAAGCTCACAGTCTTCCATGTGAGATTTCAGTAGTTTCTCTTTGACTTTCTCATTTGCAAATGAGGCTATTTTCATTGTTTGTACCGGTGACAAAGAGTCAAAATCTAATGGTCCTTTTAGCAGGTCCGGTTCATCAATTTCTATAGTGGCTTTTGTCAAGAATTCTTGAACAGTTTGTGCAGTGTCTCTTGCCGGAGACAGATGTTTCTTCTCTTCTGCAGTTTTGTCCTTTGGAATCTTTTCTCCTTCCTTACTCTTACCACTTTCAGTTGTGGTTTTCTCTATTGGGGTCTTCTCTTTCTCTGCATCCTTGGTGCTGTCAACCTCTTTTTCTTTAACTGCTGCTTCTTTCTCCTGTAGTTTCTCTTCTTCTTGGGATCTGGAGACTGTAGGGGAAATCGGAGGAGAGATGTTAGTCTGTTCAAGGGCCACTTCTTCCGGAGCAGATGATTCCAAGTCCACAGCTATTTCTGCACCTAAGTCCTCTACAACAGGAAGATTAAACCTTTTGAAGGTTTTCCGGAGAATCTCTTCAGTGTCCTTGGCTACCTTGTCAGTCTCACCAAGCATAAGCTGATTCATCCTTGCTTTGCTCCTGAATTCATCCTTGCAGTCTTTGAATACCATGTTCATTGTTTTGTGATCAATTGAAGGATATAGCTGAATAGCTATCTATTCCCTGATCTCAAGGTCTTTTGCCATGGCATTGTTCTTTCTTATTTCTAATTCCATCTCTAGGCTCTTTGGGATTTCAGAGATAATCTCAATAAAAGCTTTATTGTAGATGTTCAAGTACCTTATTATAGCTTCTTGCAGGATCTTTTGATCTGCCTCATTGTAGTCATCATAGAATTCAGCCACCGGTTGAAGGTTCCCATCCATTGTGACTGATTTGACTACACTGTCTAGAGACAGAGTGGGCTTTTCAGCAAATTCCTCTGCCATTTCTTCCTTGTCTTGGCCTGTGGAGGGTTTCCCAGATCCTTTCTTCTTCTGCTTCTTTATTTCTTTTACTCCCTCATCTGACTCAGTTTCCTCTTCATCCTTTTGGCTTTCATAAGCCCTTGTGGCTTTTGTCTTAGATCTTTTACCGGATGCCTGGACTTCCAGTTTTGAACTTTTGGTTGTGGGAGGTGCATATCTTTTTGATGATCTGGTCCGGGTGGAAGTTTCAACCGGAACACTTTCTTTACTTTTCTTTTCTTCCTCAGCCTTTCTCCTCTTTTCCCGGTTGGCATCAAGTGCCTCTTTTGAGATGCCTAGGCCTTGAGCAATATGCTCTACTTCTTTTCTCACCTTCCTCTTTATCTCAGGTTCCCTGAGTTCTACATGGATCTTTACACTCAGCTCCTCAAAGGTTCCAAACCTTTCTGCCTTTGGATCTTTGGGCTGACTTAGCATGTGTTGAACATGCAGCTCCACTATCTGTTCATCCACTTCATACCCCATGGGCATGATCCAGACAGTCCTTGGTTCCACTGCTTCCATTAGGCACTGATCAGTGTCCACCATAAAGCACACTGAGTCTTTGTATTCTTCAACAAGAGACTGGGGAATTCTTTCTCTTGCTTGCATCATGCTTTGGAAGTTTTTGAAGTATCCCCATAGGGCTGTATTTCTTGCTTTGGCATCCCCAAGCCCATGTAGATAGTCTCTTATCTGGACTGCAACAGGTTTGTCATTCTGCCATGCCCATCCACTTGATCCGGGCAGCTCATTCATGAAGTAGAAAAATAGACATAATATAAGAGTACCATACTTAAAGGAATTCTTTTTGTCCTTCTTGATTTTCTGTATATTTTCCATTAATTGGCTTAAGAGCAGTTCGCAGAGATCATATTCTGCATTCTTCCTTAGCATTTCATAGGCAGTATACACTGCAGTTCCGGATACAGAATTCTCCCTGCTGGAGTGATAGATCTTGTATCCTATTATCATGGACGCATACTTGATATCTGGATCAGAAATATCTTCAATGGTCATTGCCCTCTTATCAAATTTTGATCCGGTGGCCTCAGTTACAATGTTATTTTTGACAGATTTGAGGATAGGTATCCCTTCGGAAGAGTATAGACCAGTTACTGCCCTAATTGCCTCTTTTGTGATCTTGCAGGGTCTATCCAGCCATAGGAAGTTGTCATGCATCCTGCTCAGTATATACCGGACCCATTCATCTTCTTCAAAGTAGGGGAAATGAATGAATTGATCAAATTGCTTCTTCTGGATACCCTTATACTCTGGTTTAAGCTCAAAAGCATTGTCTATCAGTTGTTTGTGATAGAGATCTCTCAATTTGAATTCCCCAAATTCCTCAATGCTTCCATGTATGTAAACCCTAATGTCTTCTGTGTGTAAAACTCCATGAGGAACACTGGAAAATGCTCCTAAGGGATCTACCTCCAATGACTTGTATGGATGTTTCTTAAATTCAGGTCGGGGCCTATCTGAGATTTTTACTATATTTGGAGTAGCCATTTCTTCAAAAGATTTGTAGCAAGATATCGAAAGTGGAAAATACCTTTTGCGTCTTCGGTTGCACGAAGTGGCTGGATTGATTTCTGTATGTAATGACTTCAGCAGGAGATCTTCGGTGAACTTGATGAATTTTGTTTCAGAGCTCCGCTTTTCGCTTCTTCTTGGATGTGGAATGATCAAGTGATTGTTGAGAAATCCCTTATATCATTTCGCAAACCCTAATATCTGTTTGCAATAAATGCTTCACCTATATTATTTCGGTTTGCCTTGTCCGGATAGCTTGGAGTATCCCAGATCAGTCCTGATCTATGAACATCATGCGGATCTTTCAATCATGAATAAATCATGATGACACATTACAAGAACATCCCAAACATTCTGTCCAGTCCGCAGAGTAAAATAATGTACTTCCGGATCTCTTCGGACCCTTTTGTAGTCCTCTGTCATTCCGGAGCATCTCCCGGAACAGGTCTTTACTTGATCGATCACAACTTCTTTACATCTTCATGCGGACCTCTGAAATCTTGTCTGGATCATCTCAGGACTTGTATCTTCAAACCCTTTACTCCGCATCTTGTGTCACATCTAGCACCACTTGATTGGCTGGGGGAACAGGATTTTCTTTGAGTCTCCCCCTGAGCCAGAGCTCACTTTTTAATTTCTGGAAGAAATATCAGCACCAGAGTCTGGTGCGGATCCAACCTCTACATTCTCTGAACTTTTCTTCACCCAAATCTTGTTCATCTGATTCCTAACTTCATCCGCATTCATCTTTTGTTTACCCTTGTCTTGATTCTGATTATACACCGGACCTCTTTTGTCCTGATTCTTGCTTCTGCAGACTTTAGCATTATGACCGGACCTATTACAGATTTGGCAAATAACATTTCTTTGCATATTTGACTGATAACCTCTTGATCTGCATTGATTAGCCATATGACCTACTCTATTGCATGTAAAACATCTACCATTGAATGATTTGTTTACTTGCATATTTCTGCATTCATGAGACTTGTGTCCATACCTTTTGTAGTTAAAGCACTGTCCGGAGAAGGATGGATTAGTTTGATTCATCCTTTTTCTGCACTGATTAGCTTTGTGACCAAAGCGATTGCAGCTATGGCAGTATCCATTGAAAGATGGATATCTTTGAGCATTGGGATGTCTTACCGGAGGTCTTCTAGGCCTATTCCTTGGATTTTCTGATCCAAAATTCTTTTGACCGGATTCAGAGCTTTCTCCTTTCTCATATCCCAAACCATACTTGTCATCTGTCCTCTTTTGACTTCCAAGAAGTACTTCAAGTTGGGCAGAACTTATCTTGAATTTTTCTTTATATTCATTTGCTGTTTGAAGATCTCTTTTGAGAGAGACAATTTGATCCTCAAGTTTTTCTTCATTATCTTTGGCATCTTCAAGATCAGATTCAAGATGTCTGATAATCCTGTCCATCTGGTGGCATTCTTCTGATTTCTCTTTAAGAGATTGTCTTAGATTGTCTTCAGCTTTTCTTTTTTCTTCAATCTCTTGAGTAAACTTTATAGTTCCTGATTCCATTTCATGTCTTAACATGATGACTTCTTTTGATAATTTTTCACATAACTTGGTTTTCTCAGTCAATTCTTCATCTGTATTGCTTTCTTCACTTTGTCTTGCCAATTGTTGGAGCAGCTCCTTTCTCTTTTTCATAGAGAGACTTAATTTGTCCTTTAATTCTCTCATGAATTCATCAGCCTGTTTGAGTCTTTCCTTTAATTCATTGACTTCAGAATTTGACTGTTCAAGATCCTCAAGGGCAGTCTTGAGTTGCTCCCTTAAACCATATGCATCCATTTGAACTCCCAGATCTTCCTCAAGCTATTAGGCTCTATTAGGAGGAACCTCGCTCTGATACCAATTGTTGATAACTGAGAGGGGGGGTGAATCAGTTATCCTAATTATTTCTTCTTTTGAACTTTCTTATTAATCAAAGCAGCATTGAATCAAACAAACAAACATTACCATGAAATGAGAAACACATGACACAGTATTTTTGACGTGGATACCCGGTTAAGGGAGAAAACCACGGGGTGATTAACCCAAAGATTATTCTCTGTTAGAAGAATAAGGAATTAAAAAATGGCACTTGCCAATTAGGGCTCACTGCCCGAGCACACTGCTCACAAAGAGGCACACTGCCTACAAGGAGACACACTGTCTACAAAAGAATGTAATACAATACTTGAACTGATTGGAAGCATCTTCATATGCTGGAGTTCAGTTCCGGTTAGGCTCAGTATACTGATCTGCTGCACTTCATCTTTCCTCTGTTCTTTATTCTGCTATCTTTTCACATACCGGATCTTTCTTACTGCTTCTGCTCTGTTCTGTATTTATTCGCATACACCTTCACACCATTACACTTTTCACAACTAAATCCATCCTCTATATATATCCGCACTAGTGATTTCATTATCTTTCTAGTCGGCACCCGGAATAATCTATCTTCTCACAAACTCTGTTCTATTGGCTGAATCCTTGCATATCAAGTAATGCGGATCAAGCATATACTTGTAGATATCATTAATCATGTCGGCCAAACATGATTCATGCCTTCACAACCTTTACCATCAACAGTAACACATCCGGAAAATAGTCTGATACTCTGTCAGTCAGTTCTTCCTCTGTTCTCACTGTCTCTCAGGAATCCGGTACTCAACTATTCATATCTTTTTCTTTGTTCATCACCGGAGGCTAAATCCTTGGAATATACTACTCAAGGTAGTCCTCTTGACTTCCCCAAATCCGCACTGCACCAAGACACTTCCTCTGAGAGATCCGGACCAATCTGTCGAACCTTGCCACATGCTCTGTTCTTGTTCACCGGACCACAACAATCTTCATTCTGACTTCCGGTAGAGACACACCATGACTTGTGGATATGTGGGATGACCTTTGTTGCCATCAATGACAACAACCATGAATCCATATAGTGTCTCTTGCCAACAAAATGTGCTTATGCTGGGTGTTTTGTCCTGGTATTGGAAGGCATAATTTTTTGTTACCCTGATTGCATGTAGGCTATGGAGTTGATCATTGGATGGTCTGAGAACTTCTGAAATAGCCTATCTCCCTTGGATGCATGTGCATGTTGGTGGTTGTGGAGTTGGCCTACAAGTGGGCCTGAAGTTCCTGAACTGTTGTTTCCTTTAATGGATGCTTTGTACTTGCATGTCTCAGAATCATGTTCCTTAGTTTTGAGAGGTTTCATAGTTTTTTCCTAAAATCTATGGTTATGCATATTCATGATGATCCATTTTTCTGGTTTAACCGTTATGGTGTTTCTTGATTCATATTCTTGGTCTTCCAAATGTGAAGTGGGTATGGATGTGCATGGGTGTTTTTCAAACACAGTGGTTTTGCAGGTTTTACATGGTCAAGAGAAAAACTTGTGGTTTTGTGAAGTTGCAGTTAAGTTATTTCTAGACCCTGGCTTTTGGGGTGTTGATGGATGATATAGTTGCAGTTTTGCATGCATGCTCCATGTATGGTGTGAGGAGGTGAAATGCTTTCTCTGCATGGGAGTGCTAGTATGTGATATGACACTTAGCATTTCTGTGATAATGCTTCTAGTTTTCAGACTATGGTGCTCAAGTTGTGGACATGTTTGGCGAATCAGATTTGTAAGTAATCTGGTGCCTGAGTCATGTTGTCTACATTGTTATCTATTCCTTGAGATCTCAATTTTGTAGTTTCCAGTGTGATAGTGAGTTTGCATGATACATTGGTTGGATCTACGAGTTATGTAGTTTTGTGGGCTAATGACCTATTAAGCTACAGTGAGATGACTCGGATGTGGACTATCTTTATCCACAAGATTATTTTAGTGTTTATGCATATTTATGAGCTGGCCTTGTCTGTGGTCACTTGTGCATTGGTGTGACTGCTTCGGGATGAGAGGATGGATGTTGTAGAGTACCTGAATAGTCAGTTATGGAGACCTATAGTATGTGTATCATGATGTCATGAATAGCTTGGATTCACAGGTTTGTGTAAGCTATTGACAGTGATAGTGTATTTCCTTGGTTTGGAGATCTTGGTGCCACTTGGTTTTATTGTCACATGAACATGTTAATGTGTGGACCTAGAGGATTTTCAAATTAGGAGATGTTTGGTCATGATGCTTGAAAAGCTTAGTTGTTACAGTTCAGTGGGAGCTTTAGCATTGACTATGTGTTCATCACTTAGTGGTGAATGATCTTCTTTAGTGTTGCAGATGTTACTAGGAGGAGCTCTTTGATCCTATTGCTACAGAAGGGTTCTATCGTATTTGCAAGGGCACTATTTGAGGATGTGTAACTATTGACCTATTTTCCTCTGCCCAGAATTAAATAGTTCACCTCGCATTTTTCTAAAAAATCCTTTAGAAATGACCCTACATGTTTAAAATCCTTCAAATGTTTATGCTATGCCTTGCAAAAAATCCTAAAAATCTCACTTTGAGAATCTTTGCTGAAAACGTAGAAAAACCCAGAAACCCTTTGTCTTCAAGTGCTTTCCATTGTAGATAAATCTCAATTTCATACTTAGTATTTATATATGCATTTTTGAATGTATGTTCGCACATACATTCACCTTTGTATGTTCACATATGCAAAGGAAATGTAGATCGGCGAGATACAGGAAAATGTACAAAGGGGTGGAGCGCAAGTTTGAATGCATGTTCGCATTATATATTCAAACATACAATCACACATACGAAAGAAAATATACAAAGGCAAAGACATGCAAGGCCGGCATACAAAGGGGCACATACAAAAGAGAATGTATATCGGTGCACATGCAAAGTCGACATACAAGGCCAAAGATGCAATTGGTGGGGTCCGCTGAATGCACAATGCGATTGTATCTAACATACAAGTCACATTGTATATGTGAGATACAAAAGGGTCACATACAAGGAAAAAAGATGCAAGGAAATGTACATCGGCAAGAGATGCAAAGGGACATACAAAGGCTTTTGTATATCAGCGACATGCAAAGGCAAATGTATATCGGGCACATAGAAGGAAGAGTCGCGAGAAAAGATACAATGGGTGAGGTCCGCCAATTGTATATTGGCGATTGTATATGCGATATACAAGGCAAAGATGCAAAGAAAAGATGCAAGTCATACATACAAGAGTAAATGAACAGGGCAATGTACATCGCCAATGTACATCAGTATGACATACAAAGGCCGCGCATACAAGGAGCAACATACAAAGTCGAATGTATATCAACAAATATACAAGTGAGAGAACATACAAAGGGTCATATACAATGCGGCATACAAAACGATTCATGCATATGCCGAAGTAAAGTGTTTGCAGTAAATAAGTTCTCGGCTTGCATGTTTTGCTTGTATATTCGCCTTGTATATGCGATATACAAGTCAAAGGTATAAAGGCAATATGCAAGGCAGACCCGACTTGAAAATCAAATTTGGAAAATTCAAGCATTGAGTCCGTGGCTTGTATATGAGTGCATTGTATATTGCGATATACAATAGAAAATATACAAAGGGAAAACATACAAGGCGAACCCGATTGGGAAATCAAATACAGTTGATGGTCATTTTTGGGGTCCGCGATTGTATGTATAAATGCATTGTATATGCCGAAATACAAAGAGAAGTGATACAAGCCAGACCTATTGCAAAGTTACAAAATGGTTAATGATCTTTTGAGGTCCGCGCATTGTATGTATATTTGTGATTGTATGTTTTCATATATAATCAGATACACAAAGGTTTTTTGCATATGACGAAGTGAAGTGTCTGCAATGTATAAGTGAGTCTACAGTTTCCTTTGTATTTTTTGCATTGTATATTGCGATATACAAAGGTCAGATACAATGGTGATATGCAAGGCAGACCCGACTTGAAAATCAAATTTGGCATATTCAGCATTGAGTCCGCAGTTTGCATGTTGAAATGATTGTATGTTGGCATATACAATTGGATAAACAAGGCCAACATACAGGGGGATTTCAGTGAGATAGTATGCATCGGTAACTCATTTTTTATCTTTCTGATAGCCAATGGCTGATGCAATTTTTCAGCGATGCTTCTTAGACCAACTCAGCGACCAATCAAGTGATGGCACGTGGCAGGGGCATACATGCAAAAGGTGATACAAAAGTAAAGAGGCCCGCTCTTGTATGTAGCCATTGTATTGTATATACAAGGTGACATACAATTGAACATACAAAGACATTTCAAAGGCCAATTTGGATGCCGAATAAAAGCACATACAAAGCAGTTTGCATATGAAGCCGATATACAAGTGCAGTTTGACCGCAACTTTGACCACCTGTATCTTCCACATCCTAGCAAATTTTGACATGATTCAAAAGGCAAAAGTGCTTATTTTTGTCTCCTCTTTCATTTGGCAGGGACTTTAGGGGTTTTTTCTCACTTTCAAATTTTGGATCTAGATTTGTATGCTCAGTCAACTGGATGTTTCACTAACCAATTTGAGTGATGCAAACACAGATATTTGTTGCATTTATCAGAGAGGGTCGATGATCCAGCTGCTTGCATTAAAGACTCAGAATATCTCCCACCTGCCCCTGTTCTAGATATTTCCACACCATAACTTTTGTAGGTGGATGTCCCTTCAGGCAGATATTTTTTTGATATTGCTCATGGAGAAATTTTTTATAACCGACTTAGGTCGGATGGAAATGCTATATATATGCATTCGAGAGATGTAAATAAGGTTGGAAATTTTTTGGCATTTAGGCTTTTCTATTTCCAAACAAAGCTTTCTGCTACTGTAACTGTGCCTTCTTATTGAATATATGCAAGTCATTTTACCTCTTTTTACTAATTTTCTAGTTTAGTGTGAACTTGCATATGGTTGTCTGTGAACATTCTGTTCCTCTCAAACTTCTTGTTTCTCACCTCTGCTAAAGAATCATTTGAATCTGTGTATGTCTACTTGTTGTATCTAGTTATTTTGTGCATTTTCTTAGTTCTATGAAAGTTTCTTTTAATCAGTCTAGTGCATCACCCTTACTTTCAGTTTTCTTGTTTTTATCTTTCATTGAAAAGCATTCCTTCTCCCTTTTCCTCTGAAGATTTAGTAGTTTTAGGTGATATCCAGTCAAGGAAGTCGGCCTTCTCCGGAGGTCTGATCTCATTTCGCAAGGTCCCACACTTCAGATCATTCCCATATTACTCCAGATTACTAAAGTTTCACAACTACAGCAAGGGTGCAAATCTAGGTGATAACAACTTTGGCGTGCCCGGTGGGACCCTAGAGTTAGAGAAACAATTGTATACTATCTTTTGTTGCTGGTTTTAATATGCAGCCAGTGATTTTCAAACCTGTAAGAGGTTAAAACCTGCACATTTGGTGACTCATACTGAGGAAGGACAAGCAGATCAGTGCTACTATTACATTTTATGAGAAAAATTTAAACTCAAAGTTCAAGTTCATTTGATTACTTGCAGTTGTCTCCACCCAGAAGGCAGGGTAGAGCTGTGGTAAGGACTCCAATTTCTAAAAGAATACAATCAACTCCACCAAATTTTAGGTCAGTTGCACCTGTAGTTTCTGTACCAGCCCAAGCAAACCTACCTCTAGCTGTTCCAATGGCAAGAAATTAGCCATTTGTGGCTTTTGATGGGGGCAGCCCATTGAATTTGACAGTGCATGACATTATACCCATGGCAGCTTTGAAGAGTCCGCCCTATTTCACAAGGGAGAATCAAACTACCCCAATTGAGCACATTAGAGCGTAGCTTCTCTATGCAGTGTTCATCATGTGACCCAAGAGAATGTAGCCATAAGGCTACTGGCTACCTCTTTTAAAGGGAAGGCATTATAATAGTTCAAGAGTTTGCCAGTGTAGACCATAGGAACCTGGGATGATCTGTGTGATAAGTTAAACAAGCAATTTCAAGATAAATCAGACAACTTGTCATTGGTTGAACAGATAACTACAATAAAGAGAGCTCCCCAGGAGTAAATGATGGATTTCAACTTTAGATTCTAGAAGACATGGGACAGAATTCCTATCACGGTAAGACTTCCATTAGAATACCATGTTCTGTATTTTCTGAAAGCTTTAAATAGTGATATTTCAGTAATGATTCAATCATTGGGAGGTACAAGCCTACTTGATGCATATGAAATAGCTATTAGAGTAGAAAATAGCCTGATTCAGGCTGGTAAAATAGCTCCTCGAGCACTAGTACCCATCTTCCCCGAGATCCAAGCTTCAATGCTATTGCCAATCCCATATTTTTTCCCTTTACCTGCTACTACAACATTACCAAGTACCACCAATTCTAAAAATGTTGTTCCTAGCTCGTCACAAGAATTGAAAGAGATTAAAAATAGCCAACAGAAAATAGAAAATATCCTACAAACTTTTGGAAATGAGCTAGTAAACATAAAAAAATAGCAGTCCCAGAACAGACAGCCTTATCAGCAACCCAGCCAAGGGCAAAATCAGCCTTATCAAAGGCAAAACCAACCATATCAAGCTAACAGGCCACCTTATCAAAGCAATTACCAGGTTACCAAGCAGAATGTGAACTAGAGGCCTTTTCAGCCTTACAATCCAGTCCTGATTAATGTTGCTAAGGACCTTGTCCCTATTCAGAATAACCTTGTAGCTGAGTATGAATGGTGTTTTCCATGTAATCAACCACACAGTCAGGCAGCCTGTTCAAATGGAGTTATAAATCAGGCTTTAATGTTACAAAATGTTGCGGTCTCACAACTAAACATCCCAAATAATGGGACTATACAACAGCAAGAGCAACCTTAGAATGATTCTGCCTTCATAAATTGGCAAGAAGGCAAATTATGTGGTGTAAACAACGATAATACTCTAGCTGCAGCAAATACAAGAGCCAAGAAGAGGAGTTATGAGGTAGATCAAGCAACAAATAAAGGAAAAGGACATGTTGATGCTTCTACATCCCATGTTCCCCACATTTTACAAAGGAATACTTTAGCAACAACAAGGGAACAACCTCATTTGTAGGCTGATATTACTGCTACAAAATCATATCAGAAGGTACATGTCACTCCACCTTTCAATGTTATTGAAAATATGAAGAAGATGAATGTGACAATGTCTATGTGGGATTCTCCAGCCATCCTAGGCCAAAAGGACATATTGCAATCTACCTTGTCTGATTTGAAGATGCCCAATGATGTAACTGTTGACCCAACTAGGGTTGTCCTTACCAATTCATCCCAGGACAACAATAAACAGCCAAACAAAAGTGCCAAACCACTCCCATTTTATGTGTCATTAATAATTAGAGACAAGTTAGTACATAACTGTATGGTGGATAGTGGTGCAAGCAGTTCTATGATGCCAAAATAGATTGCAGATCAATTAGGGTTGAAATACCAGCCCCTTGAGAAGGGTGTACTCCAGCTAGACAGCACAGTTGTTAATATTGTAGGTGTGATGAAAGACCTAGCTCTCACCTTGCACACTTGCCCAAATGTTTCTATTTCCCAAGAGGTGTTCATCATAGATTTGCCTCCCTATTTTTCCATGTGTTTATCAAGAGAGTTCACAGCCAAAATAGGAGGATATTTATCCTCAAACTGGTCCCACATGTTTTTCAGGACCAGATATGGCACAAAAGTAACCCTAAAATTTGAATTGCTTTCAAATCATCACATAGAGCCTTATGTTCCAAGTGTTGTTAATGCAAATTGCATTATTTCTGATGATCTTGAGCTTGTAGCTACTCAAGAGCTACAAGCTAAAAGTATACTAGAGGTGTTGTTAAAGGAGTGGGCCTCGGAAAATGTTGTTGATGATCCTGAGGGACACATCCAAGAAACTAGTATGGGGGTTTACATACTACATGAGCCTGAAATAGCAATTCCAAGCCTAGTAAAGAATGCTAAATAGCAGACATAATAGCAAAATGAGGTGTAGAAAATGTACTTTGATGGCTCTAAGAATAGGAATGGATCTGGTGGCGGTGCAATGCTTGTGTCTCCACAAGGTGAAAGATATTATTCTTCTTTCTGTTTTGCCTTTTCATGTACAAATAACACTGTTGAATATGAGGGGTTGATTCACAGCAGGAGTGGACAAGAAAGAGGAAAATTAGTTGTTTGCAGGTCTATGGTGACAGTGAACTCATTGTAAGTCAGGTGAGAGGGCTGCATGTTACAAAAAATGATGTTTTGAAATGCTATAAGCATCGGGTATGGGATATGGTTGAAGAGTTTGATGCTTTCAATCTGATCTCTATTCCAAGAAGTTAGAACTATCATGCAGATAGGTTAGATGCAATTGGGGCTTAGTTTGACATCCCCAGTGATATTCAAAGAGAAAAGGTGTAGCCTCATGTGAAAATAGTTGACAGACCTTCTATCCTTGACAATAACATTTATTGGCATGTTTTTGAGAGTGATGAGTAGATCTTGTGTTTCCTATTAGAGGAGGATGAGTTTTCTGTAATGAATCAGGATAAACTCAAGAAACAATATGAGGATGGTCAAGTTATTTAGTTAAGGACAAATAAGCTGCCCAAGGGGTTGGTAACCCTGGAATCTATTTTTGGGACTGATGATCAGCTAAAGAAGAGCAAAACCAGTATGCAGGTTAAAGAGGAACATTACGAGGAGCTATAAATTTTCAAAGGTAAGATCCTCAAAATTGGTAAAATCTATTCGTTTAAGGATAGGAGAGCTTTTGTTGCTCTTTGTCAAGAGTTTGAAGATGTGTTTTCTTGGGATTATTCAGACCTAAAAGGGTTTGACCCTACCCTCATATTGTCCAGCATACCATAGAGTTAGAACCAGGTACAAAACCTGTGAGGTAGAAACAAAGGCCTCTAAATCCAAAACTTGAGCCTTTGATGATTAAAGAGTTAACCAAGTTGATTGAGGGAAAGATCATTTTCCTGATCAATCATACTTCTTGGGTCTCCAACCTTGTCCCTGTGAGAAAAAGAATGGGGAGATTAGGCTATGTGTCAACTTCAGAGACCTCAATAGAGCCTCCCTAAAAGACCACTACCCACTACCCTCAATGGAGCAAATTCTGCAAGTAGTGGCTGGTTCTGAAAGATTCTCCTTGCTTGACAGATATTCTAGCTATAATCAAGTGTTAGTCAAGGAGGAAGATCAACTCAAAACTGCTTTTACTACCAAATGGGGCACCATGGCCTATAAGAGAATGCCTTTTGGTATGTCAAATGTTGGTTCTACTTTTCAGAGAGCTATGGATATGGCTTTTAAGGGTTTGCTGTATAAATTGGTGCTGGTGTACCTTAATGACATAACAATTTTTTCCAAGGATGCATCTGAACATTTATCCCACCTGAGGCAAGTGTTCGAGAGATGTAAAGAGTTTGGGATATCTATAAATCCCAAAAAATGCATTTTTGTTGTGCATGAAGATAAGTTGCTAGGGCACATCATGTCGAAGGAGGGCATTACCATTGATGTAGAAAGAGTAAGGGCTATTTTGGAGTTTCCTTTACCTAGTCACAAAAAGGGACTACAAAGTTTTATTGGCAGAATTAATTTTTGGCGAAGATTTATACCCAACATTGCAAATCTATTAAAGCCTTTGATGTCTATGTTAAAGAAGAATACAGTTTTCAGTTGGACAAAGGAGGCCAAACTCAGCTTTGAGTCCATAAAGGAGGCATTATCAACTGCACCAACTCTGGTAAAAACTGATTTCTCCAAAGATTTTATCTTGTATGCTTATGGCAGTCTAGTTACAATCTCTGCGATTCTGGTACAGTAGCAGAGTGACGGCTTTGAACAGCCAATCACTTTCTTTAGTCAGGGGCTGGAGGAGTATAAGTAGAGGTATAGCTTCGTCAAAAAACATGTCCTTGTAGTGATGAGGAGCGTCAAAAAATTTAGGCATCTTATTTCTAATAATAAGATACATTTGAGGGTCACTCACCCTAGTGTGAAAGAGTTCCTGTTAGGTAAGGATGTGAATGAGAAAAGGGCTAGTTGGATCACCAAAGTCATGGAATATCACGTGGAGATCAAGATAACCAAGCTTGTCAAAGGCAGAGGACTTAGTGAATAGCTTGCTACCAGTTCTGAGAATGAAATAGAAAAAGAGGAGGACATGCTTCTGACCATTGAAGATGCACATCAAGATGATACAGCAGCAGTGGGCATAAGTTGGGTTAATAACATGACTCAATTTTTGCAAACTGGCAAATGTCCAATAGGTTTAGATAGAACCAAGAGAAGGTATTTTAGACTGTAGTTCATTCCATATGTTTTAATAAATGGCATCCTTTTCAGAAAAGATTTTAATGGTGTATTGTTAAGATGCATTGATGATGATCAGACTGACAAGGTACTGCATGAGTTTCATGATGGAATAGCAGGGTCTCATTTTGCCCCAAAGACTACTGCTTGGAAAATAATGAGAGCTGGATATTACTAGCCCAGCCTATTCAAGGATGCCCATGCATGGGCTAGAAAATGTGTAAAATGTGCCATTTTTGCAGGCAAAGAAAGGTTGCCAGCTTTACCTCTACAGCTAATTCAAGTAGAACAGCCCTTCATGAGATGGGGCATTGATTTTGTAGGTCCCATTAACCCACCATCAAGTGTAGGCCACAGGTGGATACTTATAGCTACAGACTATTTGGTGGACTGAAGTAGTGGCTCTAAAGGAATCCAATGAAAATACTATTTTGAACTTTTATCATGATTTGGTATCCAGGTTTGGAGTGCCTGAGTCAATTATCTTAGACAATGCTTTAGCCTTTGTTGGATTAAAGATAACTGACTGGGCTGTTAAGAATGGGATCTATTTGAATACTTCATCAAATTATTACCCACAGGGTAATGGTTTGGCTGAATCTACAAATAAGAGCCTTATAAGGATTGTTAAAAGATCAATGGAAGACAACCAGAGGACCTGGCACACTAATCTGAAATATGCCTTATGGGCAGATAGAATAACTCCCAAGAGGTCTATTGGGAACTCCCCATATATGTTAGTTTATGGGAAAGAGGCAAGATTGCCTATATCTGTGGAGCTACCAGCACTTGATATCATGAATCAGCTGGAGATGTTTGAAGAAGAGGACCCCATGGCTGTCAGATATGCTCAGCTTATGGAGCTTGAAGAAATCAAAGACAAGGCTATGAAAACTATGGAGTATAATCAGCTTCAGACCAAAAGAAATTTTGATTAGAAGGCCACTCCCAGAATCTTTAGGGAGGGTGATATGGTGCTCAAATGGGATGAGTTGAAAGGCAAGCTAGGGAAGCACTCCAAGTTTGACAGTTTCTGGAGTGGCCCATTTATCATTACTGAATGCAAGGAACATAATGCATTTTAGTTATCCAGCGTCGATGGAGAAAATTTGCCTATCCTAGTCAATGGGATACACTTGAAGAAGTGTTTTGAGGTATGACTTACCTTGTAAAATAGTAGATTAGGTTTCTTGTTTTCAATAAGTGTTGTTGCACATTAGTTTAGATCCCTTTTGTTTTCCCTAAGTACTGTCTAGCACAATTGGAGGGGTTGCTTTCAACATTTTTGTCTTTGTTTGATCTTCCAAGTGTTCTTCATTGCTGCTATGCTGAGTTGCTAAAGTCAAGATTGTTTGTCAAGGTATATTTTTAGTCTCTATATGACTCCATGCCCAATGGATGCTTAGGGCCACTGATCTAATTGTTTAGCAAGAAAACATCCCATAGAAGTCGCCAAATTGTTGACCTATTTTTCTCTGCCTAGAGTTAAATAGTTCACCTCGCATTTTTCTAAAAAATCCTTTAGAAATGACCCTACATGTTTAAAATCCTTCAAATATTTATGCTATGCCTTGCAAAAATCCTAAAAATCTCAGTTTGAAAATCTTTGCTGAAAACACAAAAAAACCCAGAAACCCTTTGTCTTCAAGTGCTTTCCATCGCAGATAAGTCTCAATTTCATACTTAGTATTTATATATGCATTTTTGAATGTATGTTCACACATACATTCGCCTTTGTATGCTCACATATGCAAAGGAAATGTACATCGGCGAGATACAAGAAAATGTACAAAGGGGTGGAACGCAGGTTTGAATGTATGTTCGCATTGTATATTCAAACATACAATCGCACATACGAAAGAAAATATACAAAGGCAAAGACATGCAAGACCGACATACAAAGGGGCACATACAAAAGAGAATGTATATCGGCGCACATGCAAAGTTGACATACAAGGCCAAAGATACAATTGGTGGGGTACGCTGAATGCACAATGCGATTGTATCTTACATACAAATCGCATTGTATATGCGAGATACAAAAGGGTCACATACAAGGAAAAAAGATGCAAGGAAATGTACATCGGCAAGAGATGCAAAGGGACATACAAAGGCTTTTGTATATTGGCAACATGCAAAGGCAAATGTATATCGGGCACATAGAAGGAAGAGTCGTGAGAAAAGATACAATGGGTGGGGTCCGCCAATTGTATATTGGCGATTGTATATGCAATATACAAGGCAAAGATGCAAAGTAAAGATGCAAGTCATACATACAAGAGTAAATGAACGGGGCAATGTACATCGCTAATGTACATCAGTGTGACATACAAAGGTTGCGCATACAAGGAGCAACATACAAAGTTGAATGTATATCAGCAAATATACAAGTGAGAGAACATACAAAGGGTCATATACAATGCGACATACAAAAGGATTCATGTATATGCCGAAGTAAAGTGTTTACAGTATATAAGTGCTCGGCTTGCATGTTTTGCTTGTATATTCGCCTTGTATATGCGATATACAAGTCAAAGGTATAAAGGCAATATGCAAGGCAGACCTGACTTGAAAATCAAATTTGGCAAATTCAAGCGTTGAGTCCGCGGCTTGTATATGAGTCCATTGTATATTGTGATATACAACAAAAAATATACAAAAGGAAAACATACAAGGCGAACCCGACTAGGAAATCAAATACAGCTAATGGTCATTTTTGGGGTCTGCGAGTTGTATGTATAAATGCATTGTATATGCTGAAATACAAAGAGAAGTGATACAAGCTGGACCTGTTGCAAAGTTACAAAATGGTTAATGATCTTTTGAGGTCCACGCATTGTATGTATATTTGTGATTTAATGTTTTCATATACAATCGGATATACAAAGGTTTTTTGCATATGACGAAGCGAAGTGTTTGCAATGTATAAGTGAGTCTACAGTTTCCTTTGTATTTTTTGCATTGTATATTGCGATATACAAAGGTCAAATACAACGGTGATATGCAAGGCAGACCCGACTTGAAAATCAAATTTGGCATATTCAGCGTTGAGTCTGCAGTTTGCATGTTGAAATGATTGTATGTTGGCATATACAATTGGATATACAAGGCCAACATACAGGGGGATTTCAGCGAGATAGTATGCATCAGCAACTCATTTTTTATCTTTTTGATAGCCGAAGGTTGATGCAGTTTTTCAACGATGCTTCTCAGACCAGCTCAGCGACCAATCAGGTGCTGACACGTGGCAGGGGCATACATGCAAAAGGTGATACAAAAGTAAAGGGGCTCGCTCTTGTATGTAGCCATTGTATTGTATATACAAGGTGACATACAATTGAACATACAAAGACATTTCAAAGGCCGATTTGGATGCTGAATAAAAGCACATACAAAGCAGTTTGCATATGAAGGCGATATACAAGTGCAATTTGACTATAACTTTGACCGCCTACATCTTCCACGTCCTGGCAAATTTTGACATGATTCAAAAGGCAAAAATGCTCATTTTTGCCTCCTCTATCATTTGGTGGGGATTTTAGGGGTTTTTTTTTCTCAGTTTCAAATTTTGGATTTGGATTTGTATGCTCAATCGACTGGATGTTTCAGCGACCAGTTTGAGTGATGCAAATGTAGGTATTTGTTGCATTTATCAGAGAGGGTTGATGATCCAACTGTTTGCATTAAAGACTCAAAATATCTCCCACCTGCCCCTGTTCCAGATATTTCCACACCATAACTTCTGCAGGTGGATGTCACTTCAGGCAGATATTTTTCTAATACAGCTCATGGAGCAAATTTTTGTAACCGACTTAGGTCAGATGGAAATGCTATATATATGCATTCGAGAGATGTAAATAAGGCTGGAAATTTTTTGGCATTTAGGCTTTTCTGTTTCCAAATAGAGCTTTCTACTACTGTAACTGTGCCTTCTTATTGAATATATGCAAGTCATTTTACCTCTTTTTACTAATTTTCTAGTTTAGTGTGAACTTGCATATGGTTGTCTGTAAACATTTTGTTCCTCTCAACCTTCTTGTTTCTCACCTCTGCTAAAGAATCATTTGAATCTGTGTATGTCTACTTGTTGTAATCTGGTTATTTTGTGCATTTTCTCAATTCTATGAAAGTTTCTTTTAATCAGTCTGGTGCATCACCCTTACTTTTAGTTTTCCTATTTTTATCTTTCATTCAAAAGCATTCCTTCTCCCTTTTCCTCTGAAGATTTAGTAGTTTTAGGTGATATCCAATCAAGGAAGCTGACCTTCTCCGGAGATCTGATCTCATTTCGTAAGGTCCCACACTTTGAGATCATTCCCATGTTACTCCAGATTGCTAAAGTTTCACAACTGCAGCAAGGGTGCAAATCTAGGTGATAATAGTAACATCTTGGAGTCATGGAGGATTGATGAAATCCTTGGCTGAGGTGCTGGTGATGCTTGACAGGTGATGTTGGTTTAGAGTTTGGTTTGTTTCATGTCATGGTATATTCTTGTTTTATGCATTTGAGTTTTGGCATGATACATTGCTCTTGAGATCATGGTTAAATTCACCTAGAGCATGGAATCTCCTAAGGGAGATGGTAAGATCATTATGTCATGATAAGTTCCTGATTCAGATGATTGGACCTTTGACAGTGGTCTGGTGATTCTCTGTGTGTTGGGTGCATTGATCTTTTTCTTAATTACTTCATGTTGGTGCAGAGATGCATTTGGAGTTTAGCATGAAATGATTATTTATAGATGCTCATGGGTACATGGAGAATAAGGTGAGGCTATAATTCTTTTGAGATGAGAGAAGTGTTGTTGATGGTTACTCTTGATGAAGATTTCAGCAGAAAGTCCGAGAAGCCTACACCTTGGTTGGACATGAGTTCAACAGAGACCTATGAGGAGATTGCTCTTAGAGGAGTCATGATGGATTGTATATCTTGGAGGAGCATTCTTATCCCTGCTCATGGTCTACTCAGCAGTTTATTACTTGAGAGGTATTGCCCATTGTTTCTCTTAGGTGTTTTATGCTTTCTTTCATAGACATGGATCTTGAACTGCTCATAGATGGTTCTGGAGGATTCATTGTGAGAGATGGGTAGCATGATTATCTCCTTTTGCATTTGAGTTTAAAGATATCATTCATTGATGAGGATTGCTAGGAGATGGTTTTATGGGCTGATTTCCTGAAACGAGAAATGGATTAGTTTGATCTTCTTTGGTTTGAGAGGCTTACATCCATGTTAGTTGCATGATTACATATGTTGAATTTGATCTCTTGAGATTGAATGTTTGTTTGGGTGTTGTTATGATGTTCTCTTTGGGGTTTTGAAGAAGGAGATCATACTTGACACAGTTGGCATTTAGAGGTGTATGTAGAAGGATTGTCTACAGGTATATGATGTGTAGAGTTACTCTCTATGGTCCTGGTTATCTTCTTGGATGGTTTGTTTCACACTACATTGGTTTGAGGTTTGATTGGAGCTGAGGTGATCACTAGTTTGTGGTCATGTGTTTTCACTTATGTTCTTGGGTGATGACATGGAAGTTTTGTTATCTCTTTCCTTTGTTGGGTGTGGAGAACTTGGGAGAGTTTTGGACTGGTGGTGAGGAGTTGTTCTTGCAGGTTATTTGATTACAAGTATTGCGTATCATTGTGGATGTTTCCTTGGTACTACATGATGTTTACACTTTCTATGTGATGCTATTGGTAGACTTTGTATGCCTTGATCTTTTTCAGATCTGCATTACCCGTGCAGTGGGAGTTCTTGGATGTGTTTGGTTTTCTTCGACTAGTTGACAGGAGCTTGTATTTGTAGTTGATGGGTGTATATATAGGTGGCATGAGTCTGTTGATGTCATACCTTCAAGGTATGAGTGATTGGATGTTTTAGCACTGGTTGTGTGTGCTATTTTCAGTCAAGTGGGGTTTTTTGTTCAGTTGGATGGAAGCAGTCAGTTTTCTAATTGTTGTTCTAGCTGATGTTCTATCTTGTTTCTGGAGGATGACTTCATGGTTGTGTTCAGGATGAAGCTTTGAAGTTGATAATATTGATGCTTCTATATAGCTTGTGAGCATAGTGAAATGGTGGCAGTGTCTAAGCTAGTACAGTGACTTTGAACATTGATGGTTTCCTGTAATTCCTTCGTCAAGTGGGAGAATGTTGAGTACTTGTGACTCAGATTATAGGCATCAGCTTGTGCTGATCTTTATCTCAGCAATCTATTTGTTACTCCAACCGTTTGTGTCTTCCCGATGCTAGTGTTCCTATGATGTGCTATCGGCAAAATGGGGGTCTTCAGCGTAACTTGTTTGTGTTCCAGCAATGGAGTATGTTTCACCGATGGTGTTATGTCCATTGGCTTGACTATCATTGTTGGCCTTGTCTTAAGTTCTCTCTCCGATCACCTATGCTACACTGATCAATGTAACTCTAACTATCGGCGAAGGTTTATGTAGTCTCTGCGATAGTTGGTGTCTCTCTGATGGAAAGGTGTTCAACCTAGCTTGAACTATCAGATAAGCTCTAAGATGTCACTCTAACTGTTATGTGTGTTACCGATGGAGGTTTGGTATTGGCGGGAGGTCTTCGATGGAATTCTTACTCCGATGAGCTTGGTTTGTCCAATGGAGTTTCGCATCGGCAGAAGGAACTTTGTCAATGAAGAAGGATGAAGTCTCACTGAAGGTCTTGGTCACTCTGATGGTTCGTTAATGTTTGACCGGCTGGGGTTGTCGGTGGCAAAAGCATCGACGATAGACTTACCGTGTGTTCGTGGATATATACTATTGCTATGTTTGTTAACTGATGCATGTGGGACCATTTAGTCCTCATGAATACAAATGGTTGCGAATGGTTAAAAATAAACTGTCAACCTTTTGGAAGTTGTAATGGTCTGAGATAGTAACCGATTGTTCTATTTCTGTAATGTGAGATGTGACTAGAACATGGGAGTGAGAATAGAGTTTGGGTAAAGCAGATTCAGGTCAAGAGGGAAAGAATATCTCTCTCGGTGATGTCCTGTACTGTATGCTATTTGTGGCATGATAACAGTATGAAGGACTAACCCTAGAACTGAGGAGAACTTTGTGCAAGGTTATGCTATCAGTTATTCTCCAAATGGAACAGGATGTTAATCTCCATGAAAGGCTTAGTGCCTAAATTGTATTATAACTATATTTTCTGTTGCTGAATAATACAATGGTGATCTTGACTTTTGGAGTGTGGGGTTTTTTACCCGTAAGAGTTTTCCCCACATAAATATGTGTTTTTTGTTCTGTCTTTCATGTTTAATAATTATGTTGTTGAAACTGGTTAATGTTGCTTGTACTTTCCTCTAAGGGTTAATGTTGGAAATGAATTATGTCTGTTTCTTCTTTGTGGCATAGTTGTGTGTGTTTTTTGAGGCAATCTAAAATGATGTGATTTGAGGCAATCTATGAAATTTAAATTTGTCGAAGACACCATTGTTCTTAGAAATACATTCTGAGATGCTCTCATTTCCTTACAGATATTATAGGCCGAGACATAGGGGAGAGATAGGGAGATAGACTACTAGAGTGAGTGAGATATATATCTTGCAGAGAGATAGGGAGAAGGATTGAGAGCCAGTAGAGGGACAATATTAGAGATAGGGAGATATATAGGGGGTTTAGCATTTCTCAAGTTTAGGGTTTAGGGGTTAAGGTTTAGGAGCATTATTTAGGGTTTACGGTTTAGGGTTTAGTGTTAGGGAGAGGACCAATAGCTAGGAGATATAGAGAGTGAGGTACATGGCCAAAGACATAGCCAGAAGAGATTATAGGGATATATATGGAGAGTGAGGGACATGGCTAGAGTCACAGGGAGAGAGATTGAGAGGTAGAGGAATGATAGAGATAGAGAGATAGAGTTTCAGGGTTGCTTGGGTTTAATTTTTAGGGTTTAGGGGTTTGGGGTTTATGATTTAGGATTTAAGGGTTAATTAGGGTTTCTCAAGTTTAGGGTTTATGGGTTAGGGGTTAGGGGTTAGGGGTTAGGGGCATTATTTAGGATTTATATATGTTTTAGGGGTTAGGGGTTGGGTTTAGGGGCATTAATTATTTAAGGTTTAGAGGTTTAGGGTTGCTTGGGTTTAGGGTTTAGGGGCATTATTCAGGGTTTACAGTTGCATGTCAAAAGAATTCTCTCTCTCTCTCTCTCTCTCTCTCTCTCTCTCTCTCTCTCTCTCTCTCTCTCTCTCTCTCTCTCTCTCTCTCTCTCTCTCTCTCTCTCTCTCTCTCTCTCTCTCTCTCTCCTCTCTCTCTCTCTCTCTCTCTCTCTCTCTCTCTCACTCTTCTCTCTCTCTCTCTCTCTCTCTCTCTCTCTCTCTCTCTCTCTCTCTCTCTCTCTCTCTCTCTCTCTCTCTCTCTCTCTCTCTCTCTCTCTCTCTAAATCCCTCAAACCCTAAATAATGCCCCTAATCCCTAACCCCTAAACCCTAAACCTAAGCAACCCTAAACCTCTATCTCCCTATCTCTCCTTATCTCACTCTCTCTATCTATCATCCCTCTACTTCTCAATCTCTCTCCCTATCTCTCTAGATCGACATCTCACTCACTATCTATCTCCCTATCTCTTGCTCAACTGTCTCCTCTAATATCTCTCCCAATCTATCTCCTCTCTCTCTCTACGTACCTATCTATCTCTCCCTATCTCTTGCCTGTCTCTCTATCTCCCTATCTCTCTAGACATCTCTAGTGATCACTCTCTATCTCTCCCCTCTGTCTCCTCTATCTCTCTCTATGATCTGTGACTTCTCTAATCTCTCCCTATCTCTCTATGATCTCTTGCCTCTCTCCCCTATCATTCCTATATCTTCCTATCTAGTCTCCCTTTTATTAATTCTCCCTCTCCCTTATCGATGAAGGAATTAATGAACAAGAAAACTTATAGGACTCTCTCTCTCTTGCTTCATCTTTGTCTCTATCTGTCTCCCTTATCAACAAAGCAAATGGAAACAAGAAAAATAGGGCATGATTAAAAGAGGGATGAGGATATAAATTGGCAGTCGGATGAAATAGAAACAAGCTGATAAAACTAAAGTTCATTGGATGGGAAGAATTATAAGAGGACAGGTGGAAAATAGTAAAATAGGGAAAAATTGGTGGGATCTAAAAGGAAATTGGAAAGGAAAAGGAAAACTAGGAAAGCTAGGAAAAGGATATAACTAGCTAGGAGCAGGTAAATTATATATAGGTCAGAGCGAGACAAAGTTGGGGTTAGTGGTCAGGGTTTAGGGGCATTATTTAGCATTTATGAGTTTAGCATTGCTCAAGTTTAGGGTTTAGAGTTTACTAGGGTTAAGGGTTTATGGTTTAGGGGCATTATTTAGGGTTCATAGTTTATGGTTTAGGGGTTAAGGTTTAGGGTTTAGTGTTTAGAGAGAGGACCAATAGGGAGATATAGAGGGTGAGGGACATGGCCAGAGACATAGGGAGAGATATTTAGAGATAGAGGAATGATAGAGATAGGGCGAGATAGGGAGATAGAAGTTTAGAGTTGCTTGGGTTTAGTGTTTAGGGTTTAGGGGTTTGCGGTTTAGGATTTAGGGGTTTAGGGTTTATGGTGGGTCAAGGCTGGGTTAGGGCTTAGGGGCATTATTTAGGGTTTATGGTTTAGGGGTTAGGGGTTGTAAGGAAATCAGTGCAAATTAGAATGAACATCTAAGAATAATGGTGTCTTTAGTAACTTTAAATTTCATTAGATTTCCTCAAAAAACACTCTCAACTATGCCACAAAGTAGAATCAAACATAGTTCATTTCCAACATTAACCCTTAGAGGAAAGTACAAAGAAACATTAACGAGTTTCAACAACAAGCATTATACAATTTCAATAACATAACCATTAAACATGAAAGATGGAACAAAAGAGATGAACACAGATTTACATGGGGAAAACCCTTTCAGGTAAAAAACCCCACACTCCAAAAGCCCAGATCGCCATTGTATTATTCAACAATAGAAAATACAGTTACAATACAATTTAGACACTAAGCCCTTTCATGGAGATTAACATCCTGTTCCATCTAGAGATTATTCAATAGTCACTCCTCTTCTCTCTATCTATCTCTCATCGCACTATCCTTTGTTACCATGTGTTAATATATCACATTACAGAAGAGAAAATTTGGTTCGACTACCATAACAAACTAGATAGTTACAAAAGGCAACCGTTCAATTGCCAATATTTGTGATATGCATTGCCAATACAATGTTGGCTTTTCTATCCTTCTACCATGTCAAGGAAGCCATGTCACCACTATCAAACCATTCCCAGCACCCCAACTCATAACCATTTCCATGACTGTTTAGATTCATGAGACCTTAATAGTCCCACATGCACCAATCGATGGCCACTTTTGCAGTTTATGTACACGACCACGAGATAGTTAACCGTCAGCACTTTTGTTGCCAACGAGACCAATAGTCTATAGCTAATGACCATCAGGAAGACCTTGGCCGATGTCGCATCGAAGTGACCACAACCAATGAAGTGATTTTTCTAAACAGTGCCGATAGTTATAATCTTGCCGATCCACACAAACCATTGGAACGACCTTTCAAAGCCAGACTGACAACTATTGTTACACCAATACAAAGCCTTCATCGGAGTGACCTAGAGTGCCGAAGAGAGTCATAGCGACATGTCAAGTCTCACTGATGTCAACCTTCATCAAAGTAACATGAAGACCCTGTGAGACTCTTATCGAAATGTCATGTCCCATCGATGCCAAGCCCTTGTCAGAGAGACACAAAGCACTAGAGAGATAACTTCCAGTCACGCCTATCTCACAAGTCACGCTGATACACTGCACCAAGCCTGTCAGTCCATCGTTGGGACAAGCACCTTAGTCCCACTAAAATGATCAACACTCGCCCATGCCTGTAAATCTGAGACACATGTACTCAATAGTCTACATTTTGACACCTTTAATATGATTTTGAGTCAAATAGGTTCAATAAATGTTAAACTTGATAAGGAAGACAAATGTATCTTCTCACTTTTTTCTTTACCCAAAAATTAGGAGAACATAATGCTTGTTATAAATGGTAGTTTTGCAAAGGTGACTATGGAATCCTTTATTGTTACAATGCTCAATGGTGATATGAGGAGAAAGTTCAATGATGAAGGTTCTAAGGATGCCTTGCATGTTCTGCAAAGGTCCAAGGACAAAAGTGGATCTAAAGGGGAATGGCATAAATATCAATCCAAGTCAAGAGGAAAATCTAGAATCCCTAGGAAGATAAGAGTAAAGTTTTGGAAATATGGAAAAAGAGGACAACTGAAGAAGGAATGCAAAAAATTAGTTAATCACTGCCACAATCTCATGATCATTATTCTAGTAGAAAGTCCTAGTTTTCATTCTTTTTCATAATGCATTAGTTAATCACACACTTCACATTTGACATCATGCTAAAAAGATCAAATAAGTTTTGTATTTCTTCTCAACTATTTCATTTCTCTATCTTAATTACTTAATATCTCAATATTTTATTCTACTTTCAACTCCTTGTACTTTAAAGTTTAATTAAATCTAGCATTCGACTTAAATATTCTATTATAGGGTATGATTTATTTCCCTACATTTTTTTGAACTTGCAATTTCCATGCCTATGTTTAGGATAAAAAAAGATTGGTTTTTTATTTTGAGATTTTTGTGGTTTGCATTTGTTGGAAACAACCCAATGCCTTTAATTTTGCATTCCTAAGAAACATCTAGGATCCTTATGTCCCCTTCAACAAAGTACTAGGTCAAACCCTCACCTTGCAAACATGACTACCTCTTTCTCCTACTTCCTATGACGATCACATGTTGCATTCTAATGATGAAGAAGAATATTATGATCATGATGTCTTTATTAAAAGTGTTGAAAATTAATAGAAACATGAGATCATTGATAAATTGAAATATTTGTGCAATCAATTAGCTAATATAGATGATAATATGTCCACTTCATATTTCATTGATAGTCTTACTCAAGTACTTATCACAAGATAACATGGCATAGATACAATTAAGGATATATATGAAAAATAATTAAAGATAAACAAATTTGATTAACATTATTGCCAACAATTCATACCAAAGATTGAACAATTTAAGGATATTGCAATAGGTAATTTGTCAACAATTGAACAATCCATTTAATTAACATTATTGCCAACAATTTAATCATCCTTTTTCAAACATGGATTGCAAATAATTCTAAAAATTTAGAAGTCTTGGTCATTAACTTTACTATCTGCTACAATGTCATCTAGTGTATCATTGTCAATGGTCATATGTTCTTTCAAGTATTTAATATTATCATCATCCTCATCTTGACCCCCATCATCTTCATCATCATTGAAATCTGACTGTAGACCACCTATATTGTTACCAGATGTATTTGGATCATCATTTTGTATACCATCCATATTGTTGTCTTCCATAACATCATCCAACTCTGGATTGTTGTCTTCTTGTTCTTGAACATAACCATCTTCAACATCATCATGGATGTCAATTTCTTTGATGTTATCTAATCCCTCTCTCTCATTTTGTTGGCCATCATTGTTTTGCTCAGTATCCACTAATGCATCATCAAATACATGCTTTAATCTTGGATCATAATGTATAACAAATATCCATTTCGGGTCCAAAATATCTTCATAGAACAATACCTGCACATGAACGACATACATATATTAGACGTATGGTATAACAATTTTATTAATTAATAAACACATGTATATATTTGCAATAAACTATGAATTAATAGATTAATGATCACTATAGCTTCTTGTTTGAGTTAAAGAAATACCTGCTCACAGTGAATTGGTAGAACATAAGGCTCCTTATCCTCCGGTAGGAAACATGAGGAATCTATAGAAAACAATCCACTATGGGTATCATGTCTTTGTGTCCTCTCAAATGCTTCATACCATCTACACTTAAAAATACAACATTTAAAAGAGTGGTAATCCAACTCAATAATTTCTTGTATTTTCCCAACATATTGTAGATTCCCTTCAATTATATTCTTATCTTTTGAGCTTGATTGACTAGATTGCTTGAAGTTAACCATGATGCCACAATTGAAGGATCGTCTCTTTACATCTACACTTTCTACAGGATAATGTTAACCATATGCCCACATTGTTGGATATTTCCTCACCTGTGAAAGACCATTTATTTTAGTGAAAACAAATATAATGACGAATATTAAAATAGTTAATAGTGTTAAAGCTGTAAGGAAACAACATTTTGTAAAATTTCAACTGTACCTTTCTTTCACATCCTCTAGACATGTTGATTTCATCTTTTGTTATGTTTGAATCTATACCTGCATCTTCTATTTGATTTTGAATTTGTTCAGTAACCCATTCTAGTGTGCAATATTTTCCCCATTCGCTAAGAAGATTAGTGGGAAGTGGAGTATTCCTTGCATTCGATCTCTTAAATTGTATCCTTGCTTCTAACACTTCTTCTCTCTTTTTATCATACAGATCAATCCATTTGTTCATAAAGTCCATGTGGTACAGAATGAACTTGTCGAGTATAGCACTTTTGTCTACACCTATTACATGTCAACATCTTTATTTCAAACTCCAAATGTCATGCTGTTAATTTGCCAAATAAATTACAGAGTAAATTAATGATTGCAAGAAAAAAAACCACACTGATCATGAATTTACTTACTAATTTTTACTTGAACACCATTAGATTGTGGTTTTTCTCCATCAATAAAATCTGATGCTCATTCTTCATCCCAGAAACATGGCCCATCTTCAAAATCCTTACCAAGGAATTCACAAGGAAGAAAAATGCTTCATTCAATACATACCCTTCAGCCATGCAACCCTCTAGATGTGCCTTTTATCAGACATATTTTTTTAGAGTTTTCATATACCTCTCAAAGAAAAATATCCACCTCATTGATACGACACCTGCCAATTCAATGTCATCGACTAGGTGTATAAGTAAATGGACTTGTAGGACCATGAAACTTGTAGGGAGCTCCTTCTCAAATACACATACAATTTCTACAATTTTCTTCTTCCATTTTGGCACTTCACATTTGTGGATCTCCTTCGAGGTCACCATCCTAATATAAGAATAGTAAATTAGTATGAACCTTTAGTCAAAAATTAATATGCAATATAATATATCTATGTCTTTCACACATTAACCACATACCTTGTAAATGTTGATAATTGACTTATGGCATTCCTTAAGTCAATTGTAAGATAGGAATCCCCCCTAATTGCCAATGGCATGATATGCTATGAAACACATTTATGAAAAGGTCATTAGTAATTTTTTCTCACACAACATAATGATATCAAAATATATTTAGTACTTAATCAATGTTACCAATAAATGTTAAATGATGATATATAATACCTTCATAAAATTATGAAAATCATGTGTTTTAAATCCTGTGATATGTCCATCAACTGTAAAAGCTTTAGCCAATGATGACCCATATCCAGTAGGTGTCCTTATTGAACGGATGACATTTTTTAGTTGGTCTAGCTCTTTTTTTTTCAAAATCCATGGAGCTTCTGCATATGTTTCATTTTCCCTGTTTGGCCACAAATGTTTTCTATCAATTTTGGTACGTGAAAGAGCAATATCTCTCTTCGAAGACAAGTTGTCCTTCTCTTTACCCGATATATGTCGAAATATAGAATCTGGGACATTTTTGAAGACGTGCATAGGATCTAATAGGTGAGATATTAATAGATCCTTCCAGTAAGGGAGCTTATAAAATATGGATTTCCTTTTCATTCCTTCTGGCATATTAACTACAACTTGTTCTAGTTCTTCAATTGAATCACCCCAATCAAAAAAATCCTCCCAACCTTTCAATTTAGCATCTTCATACTTCTTAAGCCAATCACCTGGACCCATAATCATGGGAGGGCCTCTATTTCAACTTTTCCATCAAATTGATTCTTCAGGCGATTTCTAAACTTATGATCTAGTGGTAGAAAAACTATGTTGTTTGTGTAAATAAATTTATGTAGATCTTTAGAATACCACCCTTGAAATTGTTCTACACATCTTGGACATGAAAATATACCCTTTGTTTGAAGCCCTGCAATTCAATAAGTAATGTTAATAACATCAAAAAAAATAGTATAAAACTAAGTATGAATGTTGGGATGAAAATAAATTATGAGTGTAAATACGTAAATATATTATATTACCAGAACAAACACCAAGTCCTGGGAAATCATGAATAGTCCAACATAGCACACCATACAACATGAAGGACCTATTTGATGGGGGACATGATATGTCATACATTCTTATGCCTTTCCATAGTAGTTGCATCTCATCAATAAAAGGCGCAAGATAAACATCCATGTTTTTAACTTGATGTTTTCCTAGAACAATGAGAGTCAGCATAAGGTGCTCCTTTCTAACACTCATCCATGGGGGGATATTGTATACTATTAATCCAACTGGACAAACACTATAATTTGAGCTCAGGAAAGAGAATGGGCACACTCCATCAATTGCAAGACCAAACCTGATACTATGGGGTTCATCTTTGAATTTTCTTGGCCATTTTTCCTCTATGTGTTTCATTGCTTTAGAGTCAGATGAAATTCTCATGAATCCATCTTTACTCCTATTCTTTGCATGCCAAACCATCAATTGTGCAAGTGACTTGCAACAAAACATTCGTTGAAGTCTAGGTATAATTGGCATGTGATGTAAAACCTTCTTTGGAACTGTAGGACCTTGTACATCTGTACGATATCTCTTCTCTTTGCATACAGGGCATTCTACCTTGTTTTGATATTCATATCTGTATAAAATACAATCATTTTTACATGAATGAATTTGCTTATATTCAATCCCCAACTCAACCAACAACAAATGCGCCTCTCTAAAAGTTGATGGCAACACATTATCTTTAGGGAATATTTTAGTTTTTAGTGTCCTGTAAGATTGCTAGAGATTAAAGCAATTGAATGCTTTGACTTATGATGAACATGTTTGATATGTCAATCTATACTAGGACTATTTATATACAATATATGGTTTTAAAATCCCATTAAAGAAATATAAACGAAGTTGATGAATGTTTACGAATTATGTACACCAATTGACAATTGCAAAGTAAGAAATAGATTTCAACTCACTTCAGTAGGGTAGTGAATCCTTTGTCTGACCAACCAAATAGTGACTTGATTTCTGATAATATTAATGTGCATGCTAGTTTTGAAGTTCTACTTGCACCCGATTTGAACACGGGTGTCTTCGCTGCTTGCTTGATGGAGTCTTTCAAGTTGTTATCATCAACATTACGTTGGTGGTAATTACCCCTGCTATCATCATTACTGTCAACCATATGATCATTATTGTCATCATTGTTTTCATCCCCAAATAAATCTGTAAGCATTTCATTCAATCCTTCTTCATACACTGCATTTTCACTATCATGATCATCATCATTAAGGCTAGGTGTCATGTCATTAGTGTATGCGGATCTCATTAGCTCTTCAAATTTCTTAGCTGATAGTATTCTCTTCAATAATGCTCTTTTCTCCTTGGTATTGTTTAAAGGATGGTTTGGATCATCCCGTCCAAATCTTAATAACCCAGTTGGATCTTGGGTATTAGTATGTGTTTCATCAACATCTTCTACCTATCAACAAATGCAAGCACTATTTAATGTTTGGCAACAATTGGATAAATCATAAATGTATCAATTTCAAAGAAATATAATCAAATATGGCTTAAAAAATAAAAATATTGGTTGTATGAACATATATACATCAATTGAATAATGGAACATTATTTTATAGACTACCTTTTTTATACAATAATTTAAATAAAACACAATTTGGACAACATAGTTTATAAAACATCGGTCCACACTCATTTATTATTCTTTGGTTTTCTTCCCTTAAGAACATCCTTAGGGAGACCTTGTTCTTCCCTCTTCTTTTGCGCAGGAGTGCATTTTAAGAAGGGGTAATCAATCAATAACTCATCCCCAATGGTAAGGTCCATAATAGCTCAACCATTATCAATCTATCAACCTCTCTTTCCATATCTCAATCGTTATCATTTATAACCTCAACAAATTGACAATTTGGTCTTACAGTAGGGTTTCTTCCCTTACTACTATTTATAAATCCTGCAATATTTTTGTGTGTGTATGCACGTCCATCTATATACATAAGATGACCTCTATTCATTTCTTTTCCACTTTCCAATTGGAGACGATGTGTATACATATTCAAATTTAGACCATATGCTGACATGCTAGGCTTATATTTTGCTAGCCTTCTCTATTCACCACTGTAATATGATATACCATAATATGGCATTAATCTCCTAGTGGTTTGTTCTGAATTGTTTCTATGTTTAGATCTCACATGTACATTTTAGACAATAAAGAGGCCTAGATTCTCTCCATGAATATTGGAGGGTCATATCATGTAGTTGTATCCCTAAAATTGAAACACCTCGTAAACTCTAGGTAGTTGTTGATCACTAGGCCAAGCGCAATATAGTCGACGATCAAATGTCTCTGTGTAAATTGATCTCAAACTTAGGGGCAAGTCATCATCTCCATCACATTCATTCTCATAGGGTATGTAGTCCACCTTCCCCTTGTCTTTAAGCAAATTATGCATCTTTAAACCGGTTCTTGTTCTGTTGCTTGTTTTCATCAATTCCTCATCTTCTGAGCTAGTATATTGGCACATATTTTTGTTAGTTGTATCATTTGATAAATGATCTTTGCCCTCTAGGCTGGAAGTCGATGATCTAGGAAACTTTAAACCAAGAACTTTGTCCTGCAAGTATCCATTAAGAAAAAAATTAGTTATTTAAATAATATAAAATAATGTTTAAACGAAGTATAAATGTTATTTATATCAATTTAGAAAATTCCTTACCACAATTCGTATTTGATTTGAATCGATTGTAGGAGGCATACTACTGACTAGAAGCTCATCATATATGTAATGTCTTTGTACAATCACTTGTTTGAATTGTTTCTTTCCACGACATATAGAACATCCACAAACAATAATTTTCTCAAAGTATTCATCCCATGTACTATAGTCATGACCAACCTCTTGTTCAGTGCAATCATTTGTTGTGTCTGCAGGATCCATTGTCATATCCTCTTCCACCCACTGTCATCTATGTGATTTAACAGTTTTAGGTCCACGTCCACGTACATATATTTTTTGTTTTGTAGTTGAATGCTCAGGCTCTGCATTTGCTCCAATCTCCATCTAAAATAATCAACAACATGCATTAATTTATGTCAAGATTGGATAATAAATTATAAATTTCAATAATATTGTGAAAAAAGATGGACGTATCACAAAATGCCATCAGATCATTTTTTCCTAAGGAAATTGGATTTGAGTACCTGATTTCTTGCTTCATCCGTTGTGTCCTCATTTGATATAACATGATTTGTTGTCATGGCCTCGTGTGGCCCCTATAATACACAACATAGTAAATAATGTTTAGTACACCAATTATATCATTTCAACGAATATGCTATCCAAAACAAAACCTCACTTTAGTCATATATTTGACATATTGATATCATGTTTTGGCCATCCTAATTTTCAAACTTTTCCCTCAATCATAGAATCACATTTAATCACCATTCCTATGCATTTTCAACCAATAAGTTTGACCTCAAAGGCCTCATGGACCAAAAAATGACTTTATCTCCTCTATGTTGTAGCATTTGTGAATTCATAAACATTGTCCTCCTTTGGTTGAGGTTGCTTTCTCTTCTTACCTCTATTGTATCTGCAGATTCCGTTGTCATATCTATTTCCACCCACTTTCCTCTCTGTGATTTAGTAGTTCTACATTGTCCACGTCCTCTCTCCATGGCCTCCTCTAGATCCTGCAATACACAAAAATGACAATAGTCACATAACAGCTATGCACCAAGAGAATATTCTTGAATTTATCTTGTTAATACACTCGTGTTTCATTAAGACGCACTATGAAAAACAAAATAGGACATTGCAACATTTTGCTCTGCAGAAAAAGTTTACACATGGAATCTTGACAACTAGAGCTCAAATCTTATTATTACAAGATGACTACAAATTCACATCAAAAAGACATTTATTTCATATTTGACTCTCCTTTTTCTTTTATGGGTCATTTTAAAGCAATCTATATCTCTCCAAGTGGCCATAAAACCCTCAAAATAGTCTCAAAGAGTCTTTGGCACCAAAATTTTAAATTCTTGATGGAGGGAAGGATAATTTGGATGTTAATTTTGAAATCACATCATTAGATCTTTGTTAGGGTAATCCTAGCCATTGGATATTCTTTAATTATAGGGACATTATGTTATATTTCACCATTACCTTTCACTCCAAAATTAATGGTTTCCTTTCAAAAGAAAACCCTCCATTAGCTATCATAACCCCAAATATCTGTTGAAGTGAACTTAAACATTATGTGCAATTGTCATTGCTCATATTAAGCACCTACCTCCCTTCTTAGTGGTCCCACATGTGTGATGTATGCGAATGAGTCATATGGTACATGTGTTACATGTCTAAAGTTTGAATTTTGCTCATATTGTTGGAAAAAGGCCCAAAAAGACCTTTGATTTTTGAGTTTTATACTCTATAACATGCATCTCCTTGATCTGTTCATCTAATCTATGACATGTTGTCTTTGCATTTCAATGAGATCAATTCTTAAAAAATGACAATCCAAAGGTTAAAGAGACAAGTTGATACCTTACCTAAGTTGTCATGTTCTTGAAACCTTGTCACTATAAAGAGGAGATATCTAGAGAGTAATGTCACAAGGACATAACCAAGGAATGCACTATCATGAGCCATAGGGACAACTTACTACACCATCCAAAACTCCATTTGAACTAGCTACTATCAATAATTCACATTATTGGGGACTGTCATGAAGAAAACACCATGCATAGGACTGTCATAGTCAAAGTGGCAAAATACATCATTTTGCAATAATTGGCACTAAGTTAGGCACACTTTATGTCATCTTTGGCGCCCCAAACAGATTACATTTTTTGCCTAAAAGTCGGTGATAAAGTCGACGTTAATTGCTCCAACTATAGCACCGACTACTGGATCAAAAAAATTTTAAAAATTCCCTCCTGCACATACCCAAAACAAAAAAAATCAAAACAAAACTTTAATGTTGATTTTTGGTGTTCATTGTTTGTTTGGAGATCGAGTGTTTGGGTTGGAGTCCCACCTGAATTAATATATGAGAAATTCGATAATTACAAGAGAAAAATGCCATGCGAAGAGATGAGAAATTCAATTTCGTTTTCGACACCATAGGTAAGGTTACAATTGCAATAAAAAAATTTCATTCCCAAATATATTTTTGTTTCGATTAAATGGAGAGGATTGTGATGAAAGGGTTGTAAATATTGTTTTGTTTACAGGCGAATCTTTCAAGTCTCATGTGGTTGCAAAGGAGGGTAAAATTGTAGACATTGCATTATTTCCTCTGCATCCAAGAGCAGTGAACACATTTTTCAAACCCCAATGCCCAAGTTCGCTTATCATTACCATCAATACCTTTCTCTGAACACAACTTTCTCAATTCCTTCCTAAAAAAGTAGTCAAGTGCTTTAAGACAAGTCGATTGTGAGCAAACTAAAATTAAGGCTTTTGAGACAAGGGTGAGCAAACTAAAACAGAGGTTGGTCGAGACAATACAAGGAGATAGGGATTTTGAGACAATGGTGAGCAAATTAAAATTAGGCTAAGAACAATAGATTCCCTCCCAAGGTACCAATTGATTCATAGGAAAACAACTTCATGATTTGCTCTACAAAGTAAAGGTCAAAAACCTGAGGAATACAGAAAAATTGGACGAAAACTTTCATACCTAGCAATGTGTACTTCATTTGTCTCCACAGACTGAACGAAAATAATTTGCCCTAGGTCACCTCAAAATGTCAAGCAATAGAGGGAAGAGAGCAAAGGGAGTAGACTCTAGCCACAATGAGGTAATTCATTGTCAATTTATAGATTTGTAAATGTTTCCATTGTTTCTTTGATTTTTTAGTTTTTAGTTTTTTAATTGTTAATTTAAAAGAAGAAATTTATTTTATAGGAACATGATACTAACAAAGATAAAGAGGCATTGGCTTCCATATTGGGGGTAGAGGCAGTAAACAAATTGGATGGTGTGGACTTGACAATGCTTGCTAGATACATAGAAAAATGATCTGGTAAATCCCCTGAAACATTACAACCAAATCAACAGTGTCAAATGGAATCAATTGATTCCCCAACCAGTCATGGATCGAGCAAAACATCCAGGATGAAATCAATAACAATAACCTCTAAGAATGTGGAATAGGGAATAGAGGCTTCCAATGTCCCACCCACTCCTAGGACACAGACTTCTTCGACCACCATGCCATGTTTTGCATCTTGCATTGGTACCTACAATACCAAGATAGAATATGATGCAGTTTCAGGGGATGTCTGAATGACAGATGCTGGAAAAACATTTGTGAATAGGTTGAAGGAATCATGCCTTCAATGGTTCAAAGACCATCTACATTTTCCATTCTCAAAGATACCCATGCACCTGCAAAAAGCAGTTATCCAAGACATGGAGACTGAATTTGGCACAGGTTGGTCTGTAAAGAAGATAAAGCTACGAATGTCTCAAAACTATGAGAGATTTTGGTACAACTAAACAAAGAAGATAAAAAAACTCCCTCTCAAGCAAAGGCTCAAAAAAGGCCAATTGATGTAAGTTTGAAAGTATGGAAAGAGCTTGTAAAACCATATGAGAAGTCTGATGCACAGATGAACTCAGGTGAGGAGAGTACACAAGTATTTGAATTTGCTCATAAGATTATATCAAATTTATTAAATGATTTTTAAATTTTATTTGTACATAGTTAAATTGAATTAGTATATGTTTCAGGACAAGGCCTCCAAGGCTAGGCTTGACAAACTTCGTGCCATGCATCACAGTGGCCAGAAAGGTTTACAAGTCTTGATCTGTACATTTGTAAGTATATTTAATAAGTTAAATGATATTTTTTTTTTAATTTCCTAGGAAAAAGTAAATGATTGCATATTAATTAGTTTAACTAGTCCATGTGCCATGTTTTGACAAGAGGAGAAATATGGCCGACATCCAGGCCAATTTGAAAAGGAAATGTTACAAAGCAAAAAGTGGACCGATTTTGTAATCTGGATGGAGAACGAGGTATCAATAGTTGACTTTAAATAACTTAGTTGGATATTGTTGTGTTAATATGTCAATTTGAATTTCTTCTGTTGAGTTGTTTATTGATGCGTAGGATGAGTTCTAAAGTGCTTCTCTATTGGCCCTAGCACCCTTAAATGTAAGATTTCTCTTAGATGACAAATGATTACTCTTATACCTTTGGGGACCCTTCTTGGTGCCATTAGGATTGTAATGAGTATACTAGTCTTGTGCTTTCTTACAAAAAGTGGTCGCAATTAACCTAATCGTGTGGTCATTATCCACAACATTTTGTGTGTGCCATGCTATCTCATATGCTTAAGTTTAACGGGCTAATAATGAAAAAAAAACCCTTGTTTTCCTACCTCCAACTAATGGACTTGTTGGAACCTAAAATTTCCTACCATTTTTTGCAAAAATTTTAGGTTCCCATTATGAAAAATCTGACTGCAGCACTCAGAAATGCACTTGTATAATATACTTTAGTGGCCTACTTTGAAGGGTTATAATTCAAAGCCTATTCATTTTTATGTCAAACCACTTGGTAGGCATACTTATCTGTCATATGTGAGTGTACATGCTTGATTTCGGCTTCCCACGATCATATTGGACAACGTTTTGCAGTGCCAAGTTAAAGGGTTCTGGTGGTATCTGGTGGTAACCACCTAAGGTTAGGGTTTTAAGTCAAGTTTGTAAGCCTATATTTTTATTCCTTTAAACCCCTTAAGGCCTTAAGTTTTCTTGTCCTTTGGCCTCTTGCACTTTATCTTTTAAAACTACATTGACTTCCTGTATTAAAGGGCAATTGTCTTGAGGTCTTCTTAGAGGGGTGATATGTGACTAGGGTATGAAGGCTAGGACTTTGTATGTAATCTTAAGCCCTCCTTTCTGATTTGTTGGAAGCCTTCTTCACTAATACATAAGGACTGTCATAACTCCTATGATAGTGCATTAGAGAGGCATTGAAATCACAAAGGAGATAACTATTATTAGGCCATCACCCAATGGAGAAGGGATTGTCATAAAGAGCATGATAGTGTTACCTTGTCATAGTCACAAAGGGGATAGTCTTTATGGTGGTAATTAAAGTCACTAAGTTTACATCCACCTTTCTAGGGTCTACAGAAATGCTTGAAGTTGAATATGCCTATTTTAAAGATCTTGCCATGAGTATTTTCCATGTTTTTTCAAATGGAGACCTCCCCAATCCTCATCTCAAGTTTCAAATGCATAATGAAATGATGGAGGACAATCATAACTATCATAATAGTACATTAGCATTTTTTGTCTTAAGGTGGCCCTTGAGACTGCCAAGGGGATGGATATAGAGTTGGGATTATGGTTTTTGTTTAAAAGCCTTGTGTTTGTTGGAACTGAAAAATTTTACATTATTCATCTGCTAAGAATTCACCAAGTCTCCACATAATGTGACTAATGTCCCTCATTTTCAAAACCAACCATCAAAAATTTGTGTGATAAGATCCATTTCAGAATCTGCACATAAACAATCTCATGAATATGCCTAGCTCTCTAACCACAACCTAATTCTGATACTAAGTTATCTATATCAGCAAGACCTTAAGTAACTCACCCTGAATAGAAAAATACATTCTTGAAGTATAATGTGATAATCGGTGAGAGATGATTAATGTCTGAACAATCAAAATTTCATATGTCAAAAGATCGGGGAGACATTCTTTATGTATCACTGATGCATACTCATCGGTGTGAGTAGAACAATTGGAGTAAAATCCTAAAGTTACACCGATCCTTTAAGTCACATCGACCAATGGCTCATCACCAGGGAGCAAAGAATTTCTCCTCGACGCATAATATTAAGACTATCAGCATGACATATACAATCGGAATGAAATCCTTAAGCTTCCCCGACCACAAAAGTCACCCTGACACAAGAGAAAAAAGGCTTTCGGTAAGACTCTCGCTGATATGTTCTAATAAAAATGAGCGATGGAGATAAGATCATCGAGAAGACCTAACCCATCAAGAGACTATCATATTCTCTTGACAATGGAGATTGTCATGCCGATAAAGATGAGGTAACCCCTATCTGTCAGAGAAACACTCACCGATGCCAAGGAGAACATTTGCCACACCTGATCAAAATGACATCAGGATGAAAATTATAACATCTCCCCAAAATGACAATAAAGGGTTCATAACTCTATGAAAAGAGTATTTCGTAGAGACACCAACGCACCCTTGGCGACCAACTAGAAACATATGAAAGAAAATGGCACCAAAACAATATGAAGATCAGCAAAAGAATAAAATGGTCTCACCGATATGATAAAAAGAACATCACCCTGACATTTTGAAATTCGTGAATTCCCTGCATTCAATTCTGGTGGCAGCCATTAATGGCTAATTAAACATAATGTTGTAAAAGTCATTTTGATCCCCACTAAAATCAACACAAGGGTTGCAAATGGAGAAGAAGTAATTCACTGGGAATTAGGAGAGTTGTGCGGAGCATATATAGGTAAGTCCTTGAACTTTCTTTGATACAGTCAAGTTTTGGTATAAAATGGAAGGCTCCTCTAAAACAAAGAAAAGGCAACACACTGAAAAGAGCCAAACCAAGGGCAAAAAATAGAAAATTAAAATAGAGAAGGGAGAGAAAACACCAAAAAGGAAACTAAACCAAGATCTTGTGGACCAATTGCCCAATTCTGGACCCAAGGCCAAAAGAACTGCACAATTGAGGGCAAATGTGGAAAAACTCGAAGATAAATATAAATATGTCAAAAATATATGGACTCCTATCTGAGGGTATGAATTATTCATGTTCCACTATCACAAGAGACATAGGATGAAACCCGTCTGCAACCCTTGGCAACTCAATTTATGGAAATTAATAGTCATAGATGTTTTTGTCAATATAGACCTTTTGAAACTGCTAGCATACCATTATGATCCTGACCAAAAGGCCATATGCAATCTACAGGGAAAGCCCTTGTTTCATATATCTAAAAATGTAATTTGTGAAGTTTTTGATTTAAATGACACATATAACACCCCTATCATATATGAAGCCCTAGAAAAGGAATATTTTAGATTGGATACCATGTATAAGGGTTGGAGACTGCCATTACATAGGCCATAGAATGAGGGGAATCTAGTGCCATTTGAAGAAGGTTATGAACCACCGTTTCATGTCGAGTTGTTCGAACCTTACCTGAGATACACATATTACTCAGTGGGGCAGGTGTTGGGAATTGAAGTTCTAGAATTTATGTCCATAGTGCCCATGGTTATCTTTGTGGATATCCAATGCCATCACGCTAGGACATTTGACTATGCTACTTTTATTTTTAAGCAAATAGACTCAGGTTTGAAGGCCTTAAAGAATAGTTCCCCCACAGTTAGCTTCAGACACTATTCTATTCTCATGCATATGGTTTTGTATTTTGGGCAAGAATTGAATCTATGGCCAAAGCAGTTGAAAATTTCACAAATTGATAAAGATGGTCAATCACTGCCCCGACAATTATGGACCTCATTATGGGACAACAGGTTTGTGAATTCCAGTTATGTTCACTTTGAAGAATTCTTTGTAAAAACCCTATATAGATGTTATGGCTACCCATGCAGTTACACTTTGTTAGAAGAAATTAAAAGGTTTTTGAGACCCAAGGATTTTGATGGGCCACCTACTGTAAACCACAATTGGGGGGATTGGTATTATTTTCATGATTCCATAATGATCAGAGTATACGGGTTTGAGGATACCCCTTTTCTATTTCCAAAAACTATACCAGATAGGGTGGCATACTTGGAAATAGTCAGATAGATTAACTACTCAAATGTGATGAATCTCAGTGCATATGATAAACAGTCTTTTATGCCAAGCACCTTATGTTTTGGTGACTTTACTGTGTTAGCTAGAGAAGGTTATGATCTCATTCTTGATAAATTATCTCATTTTAATCTTAGGAAAGCAATACAAAGAAAAAATTTTGACCTGGAGGGCTTTATTGATTATGCTAAGAAGAAGCAAAAACTGAGTGGATATACTCATGTACCTTTCCCTCATGATGATGTAATCAGAAATTTGGAACAAGCAGATGCTAAAATAGACATTGATGAATATAATTAGAAAATAAGGGAAAGAAGAAGGGAAGCATAAGAAATTGAAGTGCTTTCCTCTGACAGTGAAGGGTCTATGGCCTCTAAACCCCATGACTTTTTTGATACAATTTCAAAATGTAGAATTGAACCATACCAGCCCCTGGAAAGAGGATTGGAAATTGAAGAAATAGGGGATAATGATGCTAGACAAGTTGCATATAAATCTTTTATTTCAGATGACCAGTTTATTCATACCCCTGAGTTCATATCCTTTTTGTACAAACATAAGGGGAAGGCTATTAGAGAATCATTCTTAGATGTTACACCAGACAACCAGACGCAATTAATGAATGATTTAAAAGTAGAAGTTGAAAAGGAGATGGAAGATATGACTCCTGAGAAAGGAAGGGAGTTGCTCAGAGAATCTGGTGTAATGATCTTCTTGGGTCTTGATTTGAATTCAGCACTTTTTTTTTTATAGTTTTCTACACAATAATGATACAAAACACACGCTTAGTTCTGAAGGGGTTGTTGAAGTATTTACTGGAACAAAATACAATGCAGATGAGAACTCCCTCATGATATGGGCTCTATACCCACCAAACAAAAAGCTTGCTATCATTGACACTGAAAATGCTTTTGGCCATGTTATGACATTAAAAGCTGGAGAAACTGATCCAGTCATTACAGCAAAACTTGGAGTAAATGTGGCAAAACTAAATAAAGCTCAGATTCAGCTATTGATAAAGGAGACGAATACCTACAAAATGAGCTGGGAAAGGTTGAAAAAAGAAATTATTTCTTAAAGGATTCAGTCCCTCTTAAAATGATTACATGGGCATAAAGCTCACAACAAGTCGAATCACTCTCAAAAGATCAAATGGCACAGGTTAGAATAGATACGCTCACTACAATCCTATAGAATAGGCATGCTCATTTGATACAATGGATGCATAAATTATGGGATATTTGCTCTGAAAACCAAAAGGTCATTCAAGACCATGAAAGACTAAATAACAGAATACATGATAAGTTACATGAAATACAGGGTAAACACACCTCTGACAGTGCAAGCGCATCTGATGTAGACAATCTTATTAAGCAGCATAAGTACCATGACAAGCTCCAAGATGAAGTGAAAGAATGCATGGAGATTTCTCAGATAGGTGTACTTGTGTTACTTAAGAATGACAAAGATTTGAAGAGAAAGGATGAATGGGTCAAGAAGTATCAGGGAATATTAGATGAGGCCCTAGAAATTGTAAAACATGAAGATTCGGCATCCAAGGAAGCTTGCTCGCATCTGGAGAAGATGGTTTCAATAGAGGTGGACGTTAGGGATGCCATTGAGTATGCAGAGACACACCTAAGCCAAAAATATTTGGATCATCTTTCTCAAATCTACTTATGGCTCAGCAAGGCTTAGTATTAAATGTATTTGTTTATTTTCATAATTTTGTTAGTTCTCAAAAGACACTATGAAGAGATGTGGTCTCTTCACTAATATTGATATAAAAGTTAAAACATATGATGGTTATAAGATCATCGATTGATAGGTATCTCTCTTTAATTTGAAGAAGACTGTATATATTACATATAGAAAGAAGATATATTGTCAGACTAGTGCCTAAATCTATTGGGCTATTTAAGTCAGATTATATTGAAAGAAGATATATTATATAAATTGTATTAGTTTTGCCTTGATATTGCTTATACAATTTATACCAAATTAGAACCATACCATTTTCAATCATTGTTCAGACATTAGAAGTAAAAAGTAGGCAGCAAGTAATCATCTATTCCATACCATTTGCCACTATGGGTAGATCCATCACTCAGCCAAGATCACACATCCATTTAATCTACTTCATTAGTAAGGTGCACCTACCTAGGTCTAACAGAACCTGGAGTGTAGGAAGTCATCAACCCTATAGGTTAACTCTATTTCATTAGTTCAAAAATGTTACAAATCTAAGCATAGAGCCTGGCATTCTCTTAGGATTTGCAACCTACATTTTTGAGACCTAACAGTGTCATTGACCTAATATTTATTTGTGGCAAGTATCCCAATAGTCTAAAGATTACAAACTGTTGTCAAGAAAGGACTGTCATAATTAAGTGTGGTACAGTGATACAATTTCATCTTGGTTGAGTATTGTATAAATCTCAAGCTATTTAGAATGCATGGGGTATTAGGGTGTGGTATCACTATATAGGTAACCATCAAGTGATTTCTTCAACCCAATCTTGGCCTATATAGTACCCAATGTGAAGAGAAAGATAGTGTTGTCCAAGAACCTTGTTACGATCACAGATGAGGGAAGTCTTAGCTATCGTAACCATAGTTGGAATCCCTTGTTGTTACCATAACATACGTGACCTAAAACAATGACTCTACGAGTATGAGTTGTTTGAAAACTAAATTCCACAACCTTTGCCACCATCCTCCCTGCCTGTGTCAAAATGGGAGTTTTGGAATAGGGTATGGACATCTATCAATACATAAAGTATAGAGGAATTTTTTTAGATGTTGTAGTTGCAACTGCCCTGTTAGACATGTATGCAAAATGTGGAAGCATTGACAAGGCACATGAACTGTTTGACAGAATGCCTCAAAGAAATGTGGTCTCATGGACTGCAATGACTGTAGGATATGCACAAAATGGATTTGCTGAAAAGGCTTCAGAAATTTTAAAGCAAATGCAATTGGCTGGTGTAAAGCCAAATTCCACAACCTTTGCCAACATCCTCCCTGCCTATGTCAAAATGGGAGCTTTGGAATAGGGTATGGACATCCATCAATACATAAAGGATAGAAGAATTTTGTCAGATGTTGTAGTTGCAACTGCCCTGTTAGACATGTATGAAAAATGTGGAAGCATAGACAAGGCACGTGAACTGTTTGACAGAATGCCTCAAAGAAATGTGGTATCATGGACTACAATGACTGCAGGATATGCACAAAATGGATTTGTTGAAAAGGCTTCAGAAATTTTAAAGCAAATGCAATTGGTTGGTGTAAAGCCAAATTCCACAACATTTGCCAACATCCTCCCTGCCTGTGTCAAAATGGGAGCTTTGGAATAGGGTATGGACATCCATCAATACATAAAGGATAGAGGAATTTTGTCAGATGTTGTAATTACAACTGCCCTATTAGACATGTATGCGAAATGTGGAAGCATAGACAAGGCACAGGAACTGTTTGATAGAATGCCTCAAAGAAATGTGGTCTCATGGACTGCAATGACTGCAGGATATGCACAAAATGGATTTGTTGAAAAGGCTTCAGAAATTTTACAGCAAATGCAATTAGCTGGTGTAAAGCCAAATTCCACAACCTTTGCCACCATCCTCCCTGACTATGTCAAAATGGGAGCTTTCGACCAAAAAATTTGTAGCACTTAAGGTTATGTAATAGAATTTACAGTTGATAGTTAAATTTATAAAAAAAATATTTTATGATCTTTACTAACATTTATTAGAATTGTTGCATGTTTTACATCATTGGAATGACATATTAGCTGTAACTTTTTTGAAATTTTATTATGGTATGTGCACTTTGATATGATGTAATATGATTATGGTTTCATTTCATATGTTGTAATATTAGACATATAACAGAAAAATAAATTATTGCATGAAATAAATAATAACTTTTCATTTTAAATATTTTTTTTTGCAGAACAGGTCTTCTAGAAGATCAAGATGATCCTCCTGATAGAGATCCAAATTATGTTGGTTCTGGTACAGATCACATGGCAGAGGATGATGATGACACATATACAAAAGACACTGAGGCCGATGATGATGATGACGACGACGATGATGGTGATGATGATGATGATCACGATGGTGATGATGATGATGATCACGATGGTGACAATAATGATGAGGTAGTTTCTCGTAGTAGCCAGTGACATTCATGATCATATAGACTGCATCATGAATCATTGTTGATATATCGTTATGATGCCTCTTTTCATAGTCGCTAGCTATCATATGTATCATTTTCACGGCCTGCAATGCCATATTAATGAGTTGTATCATAAATTTATGTATCATTTTGACTTATATCATTTGGACATGTATCATCTTGACTTGTATCATTTTGAGTTACGTAATTTATCATTTTTACTTATATCATTTGTACATGTATCATTTAGACATGTTATTGATCTACTGGCATATTTGACTTTCACTTGTTTTAGTTATATATGATGATGATCTTATCCGTATTGACTTGTCAATTTATCTATATTGAAAGTGGTCGATGATTTTTGGATGGATATTTATTACGTATGATGATTTTAATTTACTGCTCAGGATGGATATTGTCAAATTCAATTAAATTATAGATATTTGACTCACTTATTTTAATTATAGATGATGATCATGTTATAATAATTATCTTGTTATTTAATCATATGAGTTAAATAATTAAATTACTTATTTTATAATCATATGAGTTATTTAAGAGGCATGATATATTTAACTAATTAAATTGAAATAAAACATATTAAATTAATAAATGTAAGCAAAACAATCAGCATTTTTTAGAAGCAACAAAAGACACAAAAATGGAAGCAAAATTGGAAGCAACAAGCGATGTTATATCAGAAGCAAAATTGGAAGCACAATCGGACACAAAATTGGAAGCCAAACTGGAAGCAAAACCAGAAGCAAAATTGGAAGAGAAATTGGAAGCAAAACTGGAAGCAAAATGGGAAGCAAAAGTGGAAGCAAAACTAGAAGCAAACCTGGAAGCAAAATTGAAAGAAAAACCAGAAGCAAAATCGAAAGAAAAACCAAAAGCAAAATTGGAAGCAAACCTAGAAGCAAAACTGGAAGTAAAACCAAAAGCAAAACTAGAAGCGAAACTGGAAGCAAAACTAGAAGCAAAATCGGAAGCAATCCTAGAAGCAAAATTGAAAGTGAAACTGGAAGCAAAACTAGAAGCAAAAACAGAAGCCAACCTAGAAGGAAAACTGGAAGCAAAACTGAAAGCAAACTTGGAAGCAACACAAGAAGAAAAACTAGAAGAAAAATTAGAAGCCAAACTGGAAGCAACAAAATTTGGCGCTAAATCCAGCGTTAAGCTTGGCACAAAATTCTGGTGCTAAACATGGCGTTACAATCAGCGCTAAACCTGATGTTACAATCGGTGCTAAACCTGGCGCAATAGTGAGATGCTATTGGGTGTCGAGTTTCATGCCGGTAGAAGTGTCCAATTCATGGACTCAAATGCACTAAATTCTAGCACTATTTTAGGTGCTAATTGCCTCTTTTGTTGTAGTGGACAGAGGAATATGTAGAGAAGCCTACCCTTTCAGTAGATGACATCATTAAATCAGTTACTGTAGATGGAAACTTGGCTCCAATGACAGAATTCTATGATGACTATAGTGATGCTGACAAAAGGGTACTCGAGGAAGAAATGGTAAGATATTTAAATATCTACAAGTCTCTTATTGAGATATGTTCATTGATACCAAAAAGCCTTGAAAAATTTTTGGAACTGAGAAAAGAGAATGCAAAAAGCAAGGATGTTGAGATCCGAGAACAAATATTAATACAACTATGCCCCCAAATTACTCCAAAGCAAATGAATTTGATATTCAAAGAAGCCAAGGATGAGTTCCAAAGTAAACAATGAATGAATAAGCTTATGCTTGGGGAGATAGACAAAATTGCAAAGGAAACCAAAGAGATTCTCTAGAGTGCTTTGAAAAAGCACAATCTTCCTGCTGTAGAGAAGGAAAATGTAGAGATGGAGTCCTCAGACATGGATGTCGAAGGATTAAAGAAGAACAAGAAACAGACTAAAACTCTAGACTCCTCTATTCCAGAAGAGGAAGTATTGATAGAAGAAGCAAATGTTGGCCCTGATCCTCTGGATCCTCCTACTATTGATGACTCTGGAAAGGGCCAAGAGAAAGAAGAAGCAAAAGAGAAAGAGAAGGAAGAGGAAGAGGCAAAGGGAAAGGGAGAACTAGCAGAAGGAGATGGTGCTAATGCACCAAAGAAAAATAGTCCGGTTGTTGCCGCTGATAAAGCACAAGGGAAGGAAACTAAAATAGCAAGTGTGGCAAGAGACATTGCAAATGCAGTGTAGAGTTTTCTCAGCAAGGAGTTGCTAGAGTTAGATGAGTCAGAACTAATACAAGGACCAATCAATTATGACACTCTCTCTCTGGATCAAATGCTGAAGATATCATCATTCACACAGGCCAAGGCAAGGGAGAAATTACTAAAGTCTCACATAGAATACAGTGAGTTGATAAGCCTAGCATCTGGAATACTGGAGAAGATCATGCCCACATATCAGAAAAACACATCTAATTCTCCTTCTGGTAATTTGAAAAATCTTGTGCATTCTGTAAATACAAATTTTGAGTCCTTTGAGAAGTTAGCCGAAGTAAAGGTCTGAAAAGAATTTTTGGATAAGAGGTTTAGTGAACTAAAAGGTCTTATAGATAATGATAGAAAAACACTCAACATTAGTATAAAGAGTATTGAAAATGCTCTTAAGGATGGTGGTGATGTATATAAGTTTTGTTTATCATGGCCCAAAATAGTAGAGGATATTAAGAAAAAAGATAAAGGAGCAGGAGAAAAAGCTGCTAGACCTATCTCAAAGTTTTGATCCTTTAACAGTATCTCCGGTGAGCCAAGAATGTCAAACAATTAGCCTAACAAATGAAATAAAGAATCTTATCAAGGAAAAGAAGAATATTATGGAAAGAATGGGTGAGCTCCAGGGACTAATTACTCCTAAGTTGGAAACAATGTTTAATACTTTGTCAGAGGCCCAAAGCACTGCCCGGACAAATGATCCCTCAGATCAAAGGAAAGCAGAAGCATATGCATTTCTATTGAGTGGACACATTTCAATTTTAAATGGTATGAAGAGAAGTTGGGCCACCGAATTTGTACAGTTGAAGAGTACTTTTGCAGATATCCTTAAATAAATGTAAATATAACATATGGACTGTTTGTACATATGCAGTCATATATACAAAGTTTTTGCATCATTAGCGATCACGGATCCCATCCTTTGCCATTGATGTCAAAGGGGGAGTGAAGAGCAGTGAAAAATGAGGAATCCAGCAAAGGGGGAGCATTGGAAAGCAATGTGAACAACAGTATGGAGCACAAGCAAAGGGGGAGTTATTCTGACACTTAGTCATTTTTCACTAAGTGTTGCCATCAATGCCAAAGGGGGCGATTGTTGGCAAGAGACACTACTAGGCATGGTAAGTGTTGTCATTGATGGTAACTAAATCTCTACTACACATTCGTATTGCATAACTTGCCCATACCAAAAATTAGATTGAAGATTTGTCTAAGTCTGGGAAGTCAAGAACAGAGTATATGACAGGGTCCGGTATCTTTGTCTGGATCTCTATGATCGTAGATCATAGTTTTATGCGGATCTAAGGAAGTCATAAGCATTGTCAGGATAATCTAAATCCAGAGTTTTGGCCTCTGGTGATAAAGGATTCCAAAGTTATTAGCTTCTGAGTATCGAGTTAACAGTTTGACAGAGTAGATAGAAGAAGAACAGGCCGACCTTGTAAATGATCCTAGTTCTGGATGTATGGAAGTTGTTGATTGGGAAATTAGTGATGACCAGTGATAGTGGCTGATCTGATTGATGATTTGTGAGTGCAAGTTTTGGTCTGTGTCTCAAGTTATACATGGATCTAGCCGACAGAGCAGAGTATTCAATAAAGTTCTAAGTGTTCTTGAAGTTGACTGGAAAGTGATTGTACATCAGGATGCAGATATATATAGCTAATGGATTTGGATGATTGTGTTTGTGTTGTGAATATGGAGTAAATGTGAAAAGAGCAGAGATCTAAGATTCAGATGAAGGCAGAATAGTAAACAGGGCAGAGTGAAGATGAAATGTGTAAGATTAGTGTTTTGTGCTTAACTGGAACTAAATTCATGCATTAGTAGATGCTTCTCATTAGTTCAAAATCTCTGTTATTCTCTTGTCATCATTTGTAGGTAGTAAGCCTCTATTTGAGCAGTGAGCTCTGGGCAGTGAGCCCGAATGCATGTGCATTCTCATTTGTAAAAATACTTTTAACAGGGTATTAATTTTTGTGGGTTAACCCCCACCATGGTTTTTCCCTTAACCGGGTTTCCATTTTAAAAATCTTGGTGTCAAGTGTGTTATTGTGCTTCTGCTCTTACACTTATGATTGTTGTTTTCATGGTTAAGTTATTGATTTGTTGTTAAGTGGTAAAAGAAAGAATTAACTGCAGAAAGTATTAAAGTTTTGAGACAACTGATTCACCCCCCTCTCAGTTGTTTGTCCAACCAAGAACCAAGGATTTCAACAATGTAGTAACACATTACATACCCAACAAGTAGCTTTTCAACAGAGGATTCATGTAGCATTGGACAATCGCTAGGCAGAGTACCAGATTACTCCCATAGAGATGACAAGTACTTTGTTTGGAGTTCTATTTCTATTTTAATTGATACTAGAGCAACTGAAAGTTTCATTTATCCAAGAGTATTGAATAAAATTCTTAGAAGAGCTAGATATATGGCTAAACCCTAGTCAGTTGAATATGCTAACTAGACTAAAGCTTAGGTAGAGAAATGTTTGTTTGAAGCCAAAATTGATCTTCCTAGTTTTTCAACTGAGGTAAATTTGTTTGTAGCTTTCCTAGGTTCCTATGATGTTATCTTAGGAATAAATTGGTTATGGAGACATAGGGCCAATGTTAACTACTTTACAAAAATAGTTGAGTGTCTAGACGATGTAGGAAACAAATTCTATCTGCAAGGCACACAAAGAGAAGTCAAGATCAGACCAATCTCTACTATGCAATTGAAGAGGGCTAGGCGAAAAGGATGTCAACTTTTTGTAGTCAAAATAGAACAAGTAGAAGAGGATCCTAGTAAACAAAATGTACCTTTGGAGAACTATCCTTTCTTTCAATATTTTTAGGATGTCTTTCCAGATAAACTTTCAGGGTTATCTCTACAGAGATATTTTGATTTCTCTATTGATATTATACCTGGATCTAAGCTGATATCAAAGGTTCCATACTGTATGACTACTACGGAGTTGATGGAATTGAAAGCCTAGCTTTAGGAGCTATTGGCTAAAGGGTTAATTAGACCCAATGTTTCACCTTAGGGAGCACCTGTGATCTTTGTCAAAAAGAAGGATGGAATCTTGCATCTATGTATAGACTATTGTATGCTCAACAAAGTAATGATAAACAATAAGTATCCTCTACCGCATATTAATGATCTTTTTGATCAAATGCAGGGTGCAATAGCATTCTCAAATATCAATCTATGATCTGGATATCATCATCTAAGATTGAAAGATGAAGATATTCATAAAACAACTTTCAAAACAAGGTATGGACATTATGAGTTCATAGTTTTACCATTTGGACTTACGAATGCCCCTACAGCATTCATGAATTTGATGAATAATGTTTTCTGAGATTACTTGGATAAATTTGTTCTAGTATTTCTAGAATACATTCTTATATATTCTAAGACATTTGAGGAAGAGCATTTATAGCATTTGCGGTTAGTTCTGTAGCAGCTGAGAGAACATAAGTTATATGGGAAGCTTTCTAAGTGTACTTTCTTTTAGAAAGAGATACAATATATGGGACATATAATATCAGCTAAAGGGATTTCAACAGATCCTACAAAGATCAAAGCTATACTTGAGTCCGACATGTGCCAAAGAATGTGCATGAAGTGTGCAGTTTCATGGGGTTAGCTGGATATTATAGAAAGCTCGTTTTGAACTTTTCTAAGATTGCACACCTAATCACTTCACTTCAAAGAAAAGGAAAGCATTTTGACTAGTCAAGAAAATGTCAAGAGGCATTTAATCAGTTAAAAGAGAGATTAAAAATTGCACCTATATTGAAAGTACCTGATCCAGAAAGTCAATTTGTTGTAATAATTGATGCCTCAGATGAAGGTTTAGGAGGAGTGCTTATGCAGACTAGGTGAGTGGTAGCCTATGAATCTAGAAATATGAGAGCATAATTATGTTCCTCATGATTAAGAGTTAACAGCAGTTGTGCATGCTTTGCAAGTGTGGTGACACTATTTGCTAGGAAATCCTTTTGAACTAAAGTCAAACCATCAAGGTCTTAAGTATATATTTTCCCAACTTCATCCGAATGCTCAATAAAGAAGATGGTTGGAATTGATATCCAACTATGACTTTCAGATAAGTTATATCAAAGGTAAAGAGAAGCGAGTAGAAAATTCTCTAAGTCGACGGAGGCATATCTCATCGATTATCTCTATCCACTCGAACTTCAAGGATTTAGTGTTACAAATTTTTGCAGGTGATGAGTACTATGAGCAAGTTAAGTAGGCTCTTATAGTAAATCCTCAAGACTCAAGGTATGATGGGTTCTTTTTTGAACTAGATGGGCTTTTAAGATACAGAGGAAGGATGTATGTTCCAAACTCTGCAGAATTAAGAAACCTTGTGTCGAAGGAAGTTCATTTTGCACCATATTCAGGTCACCTTGGAGTAACCAAACTCCTAGCCAATGTGAAGCCTCTTTATTTCTAGAAAGGAATGAAGAATGATGCTACAAGTTTTGTATCAATTTGTCTAGAGTGGTAGGGAGTCAAGGCTGAGCATCAGCATCCAACGGGACTTTTGCATCTGCATGATATTCTAGAGTGGAAGTGCTAGGTCATTACTATGGACTTCGTGCAAGGTCTCCCAATGTCTCAAAATAGACATGATTCTATTTTAGTGGTGGTGGAAAAAATCACCAAGGTAGCTCATTTTATACTTGGGAATCTAACAGATGGAGCACTAGTTTTAGCTCACAAGTTTGTGCAAGAAGTGTTTATATTGCATAGAGTTCTTGAGAAAATTATCTCAAACAAAGATGCGTGCATGACGTCAAGATTTTGGCAAACATTTTTCTCATCACTAGGAACTCAACTCAATATAAGCTTGACTTATCACCCTAAGACACATGGTTAGACTGAGAGGGTAAATCAAGTTCTAGAAGATTTGATGTGGATGTATTACATGGATTAGAAATACAAGTGGGAAGAATATCTACCGCTTGTGGAGTTTGCATATAACAACTCCTATCATTCTTCTATTAAGATGGCTCCATTTGAAGCATTGTACGGAAGAAGATGCCGAACTCTTATAAGTTGGGATAAGCTAGAAGATATGATTAGCATTGGTCCAAAAAAGTTATCAAAAATAGAAGAACAAATCAAGATGATCATATATAGATTGGCGGAAACAAATGATAGAAAGAAAAGTTACGCTGATGCCAAGCATATGCCAAGGCAATTCTCAATTGGAGAAAAAGTTCTTTTGAGGGTCAAACCTCAGAAGAGTTCCATAAAGTTTGGAAAGTCTTCCAAACTAGCTCCTCAATATGTAGGACCCTTTGAAGTTCTCGAAGTGATCAATCCAGCTGCCTATAGAATCACTCTACCACCAACTCTTGCCAAGAAGTACAATATTTTTCATGTTTCATATTTGAAAAAGTATATAACAGGTGATAATTGTATTCTTGATTGGAATGCTTTATAGGTACAAGACCCAGGAGTGGTCATGATTGAGCCTCTCAAGGTACTTGAAGTTCGCAAACTCCAGTTGCATAATAGAGAGGTTACTTAGTACAAGTTCCAATGAGACCAGTATGCAGAGGATAGTGCCACATGGGATGATTACCATGATTTTTATCAGAAATTTCCTCATTTGTTTTAAGCTTTTTAAAGTTGAACAAAAACTTTATCTTATTATTTCATTATACACAGGATCATCGAGGACGATGAATCTTATGGGGGGAGATATGTCACACCCCAAATTTTGACTATGTTTTACTTTTTACTTGCACATAATTAGAAGTTAATTATGCACGTGAATTAATAATTTGACATTATGAGAAAATGTCAGGATAAATCAATGATAACATGAGTTTGTGTTTATAAGATTAGAAATTAGACATGTGATTAAAATATATCATGATTATTTATTCATAAGGTTTATGGATTGACTAACAATGCACTAATCCCAATTTGGTGATTGCAAGTTGTAACCAGGAAACAGGATTTCCACCCTCTGAGAAAGAGAGGGAGAGCATCATCGAAGAGAAGAGAATAGATGTATGGATAAGAACATATTGTTTTCCATCTAAGTCTCATGTTTTCACAAGTTTAGTGAACTTTTGTAGAGTAAGGTAAGTTATGTTTGACCAATTGGTCTAAATTTAGTTCTGACTCAACAAATCATCAATTGTCAACTAGATCCATTAAGCTTAGGTTTTGTCAAAAACTAACTCAAGTTTGATCATGACCATCGATAAGGAAATAGTCGATAGTCGTTATTTCTTTGTGTGATATGAATATAGATTATATTCAAGAGAAAATATTTACTAGAAGTTAAATTAATTTATTATCGAAAATTCCTGATTGGAACTCTATTATGTACTTTATCTATTTTGACATTTAAATGATTTTGAGAGGGGGAGAATACCTCGACTCCAATCTCATATCACATTGTGTGTTAGAGACAACGTAAGAATATGTTGTATACAATGATAATATGTTGTATACAACGATAATATGTTGTTAAATATTTATTTAATATGGACTATAAGTTAAGCCTATTGTTTTGATGTCAATGAGCTTCTTAAGGGAACGTGGTATAGTTGCAATTAATGCAAACCACTGCTTATTCTTGTAGTCACTCATGTCACGGCCATGCCACACTACATCCTATGGCAACATTTCTATTCATTGTTAGCAGTGGGGGACCATTTTATAAAATAATGCACTACTACTCTGTCAATTTTTAAGGGCGGCCAAAACACCAGCACAAATTAATTTTGAGAAATGGAAATCCAGTTTTGAACTTTTGATTTGTAGTTTGTAGACTCATTCAACTGAACGTACATAATCTAGAATGTGTGAAACATCTGTTTCGGAGTGATTTTTTTGCTATGTAGTTTAGAGTGAGTTTTGATATATTTTGTTCTGGAGGGGTGAATGTAGGTAGTGTGTAGCTATTTTATATTATGTTGTCCTCCTTGGAAATCATGTCAAAGATAGATAAATATGACAATTAAATGAGATGTAATGTTTTTTTACTAACCGTCACAGGAATTCTATAAAATGGTGAACATGATGCAACCATCTCTAAGGTAAGCCCACTCTATCATTTGAGTCTTATGTTTTAGGAGAAAAATATATTTCCCTCGAATCTCTACCTACTCTTCAGTCGAGCCCTCTATTTTCTTCAACAATAACAAAATGTTTGACATTTTCTTGAGCTTTTGCAGCCCTGACACCCGCCAAGGGTTTGTGAGATGACTATACTCTTCTCTTGTGTCATGACCATCAAATCATATTAATTGTCATTTAATGTTTTGTTGGGTTTTCCTTCTGGGGATTGAGCATTCGTAGCATGACAGGGGAGCGAAAGTCTTTTATTAAGGGAAGGCAGGTAAAAAAATTAAATGAGAATTACTCCACACCATACCCCCTCCAACTTGTCCCACATGCCTTAGCTTAGTCCACATCCTCTGCATCAAGGGAGAATCAAATAAGGTCTTTTCTTGCACGATAATGAAGGAAAGTCTTCTTCCTAGCATGCGAAGGAGATAGGTGCAGAGATATTTTTGGGGTTTCTGGTACTATATAGGAGGCTTTTCTTACATGCCAATGGGGGGGAAATGGGAGTACAATGCATCTTATCTACGTCTTCATCTGGACTGGGTTGATGACAAGTGGCTTTATCCTTCAGAGGTATTATATAACATAAAAGTACACTACCTCTTTTAACTTTAGGGTTTAATAGATTTTAAATTAGAATTGAGTGGTGATGCTTTCATAGTTTTTACTATTCTGGTTTAACTTCCAAGCTTCCATCACCATGGGCCATATTTTTGCCATCTATTTGGACTTTACATTGACGCTCCATCTTAGTTTGTGCAGTATTCTTTCTTGGTTTACCTATTGATTTCGAATATTTTTAAGAGTTCTAAATTTTCTATGTAGGTTACTTTTAATTTTTGGCAAAGAACGGAGCTCTGTGATTTCATAGTTATGGTTGTGGTTTAACTTATAAGATCCATGGCACAGAGTCATCATTTTGATTATATATTTGGTCTTTTTATTGCCATGTTCAAGCATATATGGTATACTTGTGCCTTTTATTTGTGTCTTAGCTAAAGAGGGTTCAAATTAGTCATTTGAGGTTAGCTTTTTCACAATCAATTTAGTTTTGTTCTAGTTTGTCTTATACGGGTTTCTGGTAGAGTATGTTGCATGCATACAACATACTGGTGAAATTTAATAGTGGAATGCAACTAATAAAAGAACCAAGGTGCCTTGATGGATTAAGCAAAGAGATGTGTAATGGAACTCTGTTTTAACTGAGTTGATTGACTTGAGGAAAGGAGTTTGATCTATGAGAAAGACTTCTTGCTAACTATAAACTTTGTAAGGTTTCTCCTGGACTTTCAAAGTAAGGTTCGTGTCATCAAATTGATGAATTTGTGTTAATATTATCTTTTGAAGTGCTATTTTGATCTCTCTTTTTATCTAAAGACTATTTTTTTAAGAGCCACTTCTATGCTCTTCGATGAGCATTGAAGCCCTCAAATTCAACAGAAATGTCTTCCATTTCTTTTGGATTTGAACTGCCAACCATTAAACACTTAAGCATTTTGAGTCTTGATGGTTATCCTATGTTGAAATGTTCATATGAACTATTTAAAAGCCACCTATGAAGTTTCTGAGCAGACTTAACGGGAAATAAGAGAGACATAGGGATGGAACTTCATTATTTGAAATTGTAGGTCCTTACTCTTTAGTCTAATTAAAGCTTCTAGTTTAAGGATGTGAATGACCATCAAGATCTAATATCAAAAGAAACTATGACCTTTTTAATTTTCACATTTCATAAACTTGCACTGATGTTAATACTTATTACACAATTAAAAAATCTTTATAGTTTCTCACATGTCCAATGAGTTAGATGCTATGGCAAAACCATTGTTTATTGGTTTGAACACCATTTATCTACATCATTTACATAAAGGCATAGGTTCTGATTCTCAATAGCGTGGGAACTGTAGCTCAAGATAGTAAAATCAAATTATATGACACTCTTGGAGATAATTTTTGTAGCAGCATGGCAATCTGCACATACTCAAAGGTTCTTAGCAACTCTGATAGTTGTTCCATGAGGCATGTTTATTAAACCAAATGCAATTGCCAACCTTTACTATGATGACAGAGAAATATTTATTTTCCCTATTATTCTATAGCATTAAGTAAATATCTTTAATCTGGGAAATACCTTGTTGCCTTCATCTTCCATGCCAATTTCTCTAACTTGCATAGATCCCTTTTGTCTATAGTCGTGATCTATTAAATGCTATTAAGGATCGACTGTATTTGTAGACCTAATTCCTTATATAGTGGGGCTTCTAATCTCCTTAATCTATTTTGATCAATGTTGGGAGTATTGTGAAAATAATTATTAGTCATAGTGATAGTCATAGTGATAGTCATAGTGGGGCTTCTTTTACAAGTGGTTCGACCCTGATCAATTTTATGTGATTGAACTTGGCATATTAATCATGGTCATTTCCTCTAAAAGATTATCGATTTGTTTGGTAGGGAGAAAGTTATTGTTCTCTGTGTCTATTTAATATAGATAAATCCAAACAATCTTTTCTAATTAGCTCATTTTTCATAAATATTTTAGTTAGTGTGCTACTTCAATGACCCTTTGATTAAGTTGTAAATCATACTTATGACCAAGGAATTTGTTTGTGTCCTCCACAATATCTTAGATAATATTAGCTATGGGTTATGTCCTTAAGATAGTGTATTGTAGAACTCAATGTGATAACATGCCCATCCCATTAAGCAAGCTTCATAATATATTTTTCATGCTAAAATATGATGGAGAACTTTTCTTAGTTCCACTTCTTGTAGATCTCTTAAAAATTAAGTGACCAAATTTAAGTATATCTATATATTAACACAATGTCCTGCAAATGTGTTTACTTTCTTATAGCCAAACACTTGTATTTTCTTGTTTTTAGCCAAACACTTTGTGTTGATGTAGGATTATGTTATTGTATGAATCAATGGTGGTTTTATAAGCATGATAAGCCTATTGATGTTATACTTGCTATACTAGTATTTATGTGATTAGGGAGTAAGATTAATAACATGGGAAAGGGATTAGAACTTGGGGTTTAGAGAAAGTATGTAAAATTCCTTAGTTTGGAGTCTCTCGTTGAAACAATAATACTTTGGTCAGTCATTGTTGATGGTTTTCTTGAGAAGTATTGTAATACTAGAATTATTATTTAGATAGTGGACATGAAGGTAGATCAAAACCATTCTTGATTCTTAAATACCTCCTTGGTGAATTTGTCAAGAAGGGAGGTTTTGTCTTTAATGTCAAATGAGCTTGAGATTACTAGTCTTAATTAATCATATTAGTGAATTTATTTGAAAGCCCTTATTACGTAAGTCGTAATTGGTTGGGTTTTGTAACTTAAGTTGTTGAAATGATTTTACTTACTTTCTTTTCCTTCGTATTAGATCTTATTTAGAATCAATGTCAGCTTTTGACATTAAAGGGGTAAGTACCCTTGAAAACCAAGACCTTTTAATGGATAAGTAGAGACTTTATATTATGAAATTCTTGGGTAATTACTTATGTGGATTTGATGTCATCAAAGTTATAGGGTGACATTCTCTATTGAGACAATCTAGAAGGTTATATAAGAGCTAGAAGATGTTGTGATCATCAATATTATGTGGATGGGCTTTATATTTCACGATATATTTTCCTTCTTATTAAATCATCATGATATTATTATGTGACAAGGACAATAGTTGTTTCTTCGATAAACGTCACTCCATATTGCTTGAGACATTGATTGCCATTGCTTGAGGGTGTAGATTTATAAATATGTGGTAAAACTATAATCTGATCCCAGCTAAATCGATAGGAGGGAGTAAGACCTTTTGTCCATTGTATCACCAGATTTGGGAAATTATATTTACAATGAGAATTAGCACCCTTGGTGTAAATAAAGTTTTATGTACTTTCTACTTGAATAAATCATTGTGTTAGAACTAATACAACTTTTGTTTTCTCCTTGAGGAAATATATGTTTATAACCTAGAGTCTAGTTAGTTGATAGTAGTAACCTTGCAGACTTTTATCTCCCCGGGTTGACTAAATGGAATTATAGACATAGCTATGTTATAATCATTAAAATTTAAAGACAGTCAATTTTCTTCTCTTTGGTAATGGATATATTTAGTAACCCTTGAGGTTGAAGCTCATAGAATTTAGAAATCATAGAGTATTCCCTATGTGCTTAGATTTAAAATGTGATGTTAGGGTATTAAATTATAGTTTGAACTTGCAAGTGTTATTTAATTAAGATTAGGGATATCATGAATAGACCTATTAGAAAACCTCATGATGTAAAAATAGGACATGATCTTGGAGATAAACTTGCCTTAGGTAAACTTAATTCCTTGAGTGGGCACCTGATAGGGATTCATCAACACTAGGGTTGCATGACAATCACCCCTTGTAGGTGGTCATGATAGTGGATTTAATTCCATTCATATTTCACTTAAGGGGGTGGCAGCTAATGAAGAACTGTCTGGGGCAAGGAATCACCCTAGAAAGGGCTACATACCCGCTCACAATTGCATCAAACATAGTGCAAGACAGAACTACATATTCGCATGCCCCAGAGTCAGTCGCATCTGAAGGGGGCCTTGATCACGTGGATACAGGGTATGTAGGCAGTCTGGACGGTGAAGGATGCCCCCAGTACTTATAGAATGAATCCTCAGACATGCTCTGAACCCCAATGTAATCTAACAATGGAATACTTGGTCTCTCCATATTAAATAGACTTCTATAGACGTCCTAACTAAACAGAGAAAGGAACCAGGACAGCTAACTATAACATTCCAGGCAATAGAACTTCATAGATTGTGCTCAATGACAAGAACTCTAAATGAAGCTACTCCAGTGACAAAAACCTTCTAATTAATTTAAAATGACAAGAAACGTTTCATGGTTAGGAGACTTGGTGTAAGAGCACCTAGTCAAACTAGTCAATTTGGTCATTTTGATGAGTCTAGAGTGGATTTTCATGTGTTGAGTCATATTTTGAATGTAATAAGGTCTATGTAGACCATTTTTAATGTTTTTGAGTCATGTAGATTCATATTATTATGAAAATTTATATGGAATGGCAAGAGTTGCTTGTGCAACCTTGCATTCTTGGCACTTTCTTGGAAGTTGAACGGTCATAGAGGAAAATTAGTTGGAAACTGTTGGGTTTTTCTTTGTAAAACATGTTAAATTTGCTTGCAACACTTCAAATTGTTGTTGTTGAAGGTTTTTTAAGTTTGTTGAAGGCATTTGGAGGAGAAAAACAATAAGAAAAGCTTCATTTTCTTTTTTTTAACTATTTTCCTGTTGTTCCAGCGACTAGTACGGCCCCGTATGGTTCTATACGGACACAACTCATACATGGATGGTTAGGTTTCTAAGTCTACTTTCATTTTCCATTAGTTTCACTAATTTTCATTAAGTTTTGAGAAAGTTACAATTGTTTTTATAAAATTGCCTGGAAACCCTAATTTTTGGAGGGATTAAGAGTAAAATGAGGATTTGCAGCCTTTTCCATTGATACCAACTTGCCAAACTTGGTAGAATGGAAGGGCTAAGTGTAATTTTAGATTTTTTTTAACTAGTTTGGAGTAGGAGATGGAGTTAGGGCACATTTGAACAAACCCTAGCCTAATATCCTCATGCATTAGGCTTAGAGAAGGCTATAGGAGATAGGTGTTCATACTAGATGAATTGAGAATGGTTCTAGTTCATGAAACCTACATAATCAGACCTTATGTGACCCAAGAGAAGACCTAGAGTAGGATTTGGCATTTTGGAAGTTGAAAACCACATGGTTGCTTTGTAAAACAAGGCTAATTGGGCCTAGTTGCAGCGGGACAGTCAATTTTAGGGCTTGAGTTACAAAACAACCCCACCTGCACTCTAGATATGTTGTGTAATAGGGAAAAGGGTATCCATAACTGTAAATATTTTCTAGGTTTCAGGTCTTGCCTAAAACTTATGCTTGAAAACCCTCTTTTGTTGTCCTAATTTAGCCTTGTGAGCAGCGTAGCAGCAAGTTTTTGAGGTGTTTGTTCCAAAACAATCATACCTTCACTCTTAATATGTTTTGAGACTCCAAAAAGGGTATCTAGATTAGTCTTCAAAAAGTGGGTTTGAGTTGTTGAATGAAAGTTATGGTAAAAATACCTAGTTTGTTGTCCTACTAGAGAAATAGTGGATTTGTGAAGGAAATCATTGTATTTGGGATGCTAAGATTTTGTCAAGTTTTTTTGAGTTAGTTTGTGTTTTCCCATCCTCCTCTACATAAATTGGTATCAGAGCTAGAAGACCCTGAGAGGAAGTTGAGAGAGAAGGTTTGTTGTATCCCCCAATAGTGATGAAGCTGGGTAGAAGGTGTGCAGACTTCTTCCACTGAGAGGAAGTGGGTAGAAGAGGTATTAGAGAGTGCATCTTATAGAATCCTATTGGGTAGACAATAGTTGTGTGTGTGAAGAATGGATGTGTGGAAGAGATACTTGCAAAGGGCGAGTTTACAAAAAAAGAAACAAGTGATGAAAAGAGAGGAAAAAGAGAAGGCAAAACAAATAGATGTGGATCAAGAGATAAAAGAGTTGAGGAAGGCTTTGGAACTAATGATGAAAATTTGAGAAAAGATGGAAGAAAGAGTGAAGATTGAGATGCAGCAGTTAGCAAACCAGGAGCAAAGTTGGCATTTATTAGTTAAGAAGACGGTTATGTGGCCTATCAGGAAGATTGTTTAGAGAAGAAGACAAATGGGAGCAGCAAAATCAGACAGTAAGGAGTCCTTGATTGAAGAACAAAATCCAAGAAAAGAGGAAGAGGCTGCTAATAAAATGGTAAGTAAACATATGACTATTATAACAGCAGTTAGGTTTGATCAATTGCCATTAGATGTTCAATACTTGTTGCAAGAGCATGTTGATGTGTTAATAGATGACAGTACAAGGCAAGGAGTTAGTTCTCATACAAAGTGGGAAGACAAAACCTTCAAGGTGATTGAAGACACTCCACATCTGCAGTTGGAGTATGAGGGTGCAGCCTACTTTATGTTTACATTGATCAGGCAGATTGGTAAAGATGAAGTTGAGTGGCATAATTTCAAGCCAAAGGGTCCATACCCTATTTTCCAAATTGACAAAGATGAAGGAAAGGTTGCTGATTGTATAGACAATAAGAAGAGAGCCGCATCTAGTATTGCAAGGATGGGTAAGAAGAGTTGTGTTATTGCAGCCTTAAGGAGAGATAGACCAAAATTTAAGATGAAGTAGATCTTGGAAGGAGAACAAGGTGCTGGGGTAGAGTATGCAGTCCATCAGGACAAAAAGAATCAGCTCCAAGGTGGCAAGACAGATAGGGACAAGTTTGCATTACCAAGAGGAAACATCTTTGTCAAGTAAGCAAGAAACACAAGGTGAAGATGAAGCCAGCAAGGAACTCATCTAAGGAAGTCAAAGTGCAAAGCATGCAAGACATCACGCAAGAGAATTTTAAGGTGGAACTCTATTATAACCTTCAATTCAAGAGGGACTTGAATTTCTCTTTCTCAGGGAGTATGGTGCAGGAGCACCTAGTCAAACTCGTCAATTTGGTCATTTTGATGAGTCTAGAGTGGATTTTCATGTGTTGAGTCATATTTTGGATGTAATAAGGTCTATGTAGACCATTTTTAATGTTTTTGAGTCATGTTATTATGAAAAGTTATGTGGAATGGCAAGATTTGCTTGTGTAACCTTGCATTCTTGGCACTTTCTTGGAAGTTGAATGGACATAGAGGAAAATTAGTTGGAAACTACTAGGTTTTTCTTTGTAAAACATGTTAAATATGCCTGCAACACTCTGAATTGTTGTTGTTGAAGGTTGTTGAAGGCGTTTGGAGGAGAAAAACAATAAGAAAAGGTTTGTTTTCCTATTTTTTTATATTTTCCTGCTATTCCAGCAACTAGTACGGCCCCGTACGGTCTGGTACAGACACAAATCATACATGGATGGTTAGGTTTCTGAGTCTACTTTCATTTATCGTTGGTTTCACTAATTTTCATTAAGTTTTGAGAAAGTTACACTCATTTTTCTAAAACTACCTGGAAACCCTAATTTTTGGAGGGTTTGAGAGTAAAATGAGGATTTGCAGTGTTTTCCATTGATACCAACTTGCCAAACTTGGTAGAATGGAAGGGATAAGTGTAATTTTAGTTTTTTGAACTGGGTTGGAGTAGGAGATGGAGTTAGTGTTGCAAGTATGGGCCTAACTGGTGTTGTCATTGATGTCAACATACTCTTGTTGCATTAATGATAAGGATTCAATGAGTTGTGTGCTGAGGATATTGAGAAAATTAGTCTCAATCAGGAACAGTCAAGAACAATGATGACAATAAGGTAAAAGTCCAAGATAGGATGAAGATCAGAGGATGTGGTTTAAAGGGTTTGTAGATATGTGTCTTAAGGTGGTCCAGTAGAGATTTCAGAGGTCCGCATGAAGGTCTTAAGAATTTGTGGCCGCTCAGGTAAAACTGGTTCTGGCAGATATTCAATGGTGACAGAGTGATACAGATAGGTCCGGTGAGATCTAGAAATGCATTATCCTATTCTGTGGATTTGAGGGAGTGTTGAGGAAGTCTTTGTGAAGTATCAACTTGATTGGTTCATGTTTTGAACGTCCGCAAGCATCTATTCCTTTGTGACAGTAATGACAGACTGTGTTCTTGAGGTTCTAGATGAAGGAGAGTAGAATTTCAGTAAGAAGATGAAGTGTGGATGTTCTTGGTGATTCAGGAAAGCTTTTGGAGGTCTTTGGATCATGTCTAGTTCATGTTGGTGGTCAGAATTGGAGTTGGAGCTCACAATTGAAGAATAACTTCCGGATGATGGTGTTCTTCTTGAGATTGGCCGACCGGATGAGTTACACATCCTGCAGATGTTCTTGTTGATGTTTGTCAACTTAGATGTTTTAGACTTAGGGCAAACAACTGAGAGGGGGGGTGAATCAGTTGTTCAAAAACTTTCTCCAATTTACACACTTAAATCCTCTTAGTGATTAGCAGTATATTAAACATAAAACATAATGCATTCAAATCAAAAGCAGAAACTCATCAACACATAAGACACCAAGATTTTGACATGGAAAACCCGGTTAAGGGAAAAACCATGGGGTGATTAACCCAAGAATGTATTCTCTATTAGAAGAATAGAAAGAACAAAATGGCACTTGCCAATTAGGGCTCACTGCCTGAGCACACTGCTCACAAGAGGCTCACTGCCTACAAAAGACATACTATCTACAAAGAAATAAGTGTTACCTTCATGAACTAGAGAATAGCATCTTCACCATGCTTGAATCAATTCCATTTAAGCCCAATACTTCTGCTCTGCCTTTCGCACTACTCCTCGCTACCACACACTCATCACCACTAGACACAATTTGGAATGATTTCACAATCCCTTATTTATACAAGACATTGACTTAGGAATAATCATCTAAATCAGCAAATACCTACAAGAACATCCACAAGACGTGTAATACATTCAGTCGGCCAGTCTTAGGAAGAGCACCAACATCCAATGGTTATTCTTCAAATATGAACTTTAACTTCAATGCGGACCATCAACATGAACTAGAAATGATCCACAGATCACCACAAGCTTTCCTGAATCACCAAGAACATCCACACTTCATCTGCTTACCAGAATCCTTCTCTCCTTCATCCAGAACCTCAAGAACACAGTCTGTCCTCACTGTCACAAAGGAATAGGTTCTTCCAGACCTTCAAACCATGAACCAATCGACTTGACACTTTACAAGGACATTCTCAACACTTCCTCAAATCTGCAAAACAGGATAATGCATTTTTGGATCTCACCGGACCTATCTGTCACTCTGTCACCTTTGAACACCTGCCAGAACCAGTTCTACTGGAGCGACCATAACTTCTTCATATCTTCATGCGGACCTCTAAAAACTTGACTGGAGCATCTCAAGACTTATATCTACAAACCCTTTAAACTGCATCCTCTGATCCTCAACCTATCTTGGACTTTTACCTTGTTGACATCACTGTTCTTCACTGTTCCTGATTGAGACTAATTTTCTCAATATCCTCAGCACACAGCTCATCTAATCCTTCTCATTAATAAAACATGAGTATGTTGACATCAATGACAACACCAGTTAAACCCATACTTGCAACAATCTCCCCCTTTGTCATTGATGGCAACATATGATGTGAAAAACCATCAAGACAAGAACTCCTTACTATCACAACTCCCCCTATCAACAACTATTCACATGTCTTCTCTTCCTTTACTGCTCCCCCTTTGATCATCAACCACTTGTTTTTCACATGTCTTCTCTCCCCCTTTGACATCAATGGCAAAGAGCTCATACTTGCAACTCCAATACTTCAAAATCATACCTGCTGCTCCCCCTGAGTAGCAACTCTCCATCATCAATCTGGATCACAAGATATGACTGTGATATCCACCGGACTGATGCACATTAGTGCATCCGAGTTCATCACCGGAGGGGCAATAACCCCTAATTTCTCCCTGAGATACTCAAAAGAGTCCTTGAGAAGAGGTCTAGTAAAGATATCTGCAATCTGATCCTTGAAGGGCACAAACTCCAGTCTGACTACATCCTTGTTCACTTGCTCTCTCAGAAAGTGAAACTTGATAGATATATGCTTAGTCTTAGAATGCAACACCGGATTCTTAGAAATATTTATTGCACTTGAATTATTGCAGAAGATTGTGATAGTCTCCTTATACTCTACTTTAATATCTCTTAGCATCTGCTTCATCCACAAAACTTGAGTGCAACTACCTATTGCTGCTATGTATTCTACTTCAATTGTAGACAGGGATATTGCCTCTTGTTTCTTGCTTAGCCAAGAAAACAATCTCTTCCCCACAAAGAAAGCTCCACCACTGGTACTCTTTCGGTCATCCACATCTCCTGCCCAATTAGCATCTGTATATGCATGAAGAGAGAAATCATGATCTCTAGGATACCACAGACCATACTCAACCGTCCCTTTTAGATATCTAAAGATCCTTTTGATTTCTATGACATGAGATTTTCTGGGATCAGCCTAGAATCTTGCAACAAGACCAACAGCCTGCATTATATCTAGTCTAGTTTGAGTGAGATACAACAATCCTCCAATCATTGATCTATACTTTGTCTGGTCTGCCTTAGGAGAGTCATCATCTTTGCTCAACTTACATCCAGTTGCCATGGGAGTATTCATTGGCTTTGAATCTTCCATTCCAAATTTCCTCAACAATTCTTTCACATATTTGGTCTGAGAAATAAAGATTCTTTTCTTTGTTTGAGTAATTTGCAGACTCAAGAAGAAATTTATTTCACCAAGCATTGACATCTCAAACTCACTTTTCATTTGATTTACAAAAGTTTTACACATTCTGTCTCTTCCTCCAAAGATGATATCATCAACAAATACTTCAACAATCAAGATGTTTTCATGATTAATTTTGAAATATAAGTTACTGTCAGCAGTACCTTTGTTGAAACCAATCTTCAAAAGATGTTTGTCCAATCTTTTATACCAGGCTCTTGGGGCTTGCTTTAGTCCATACAGTGCCTTCTTCAACTTGCAGACCATATCACCATGCTCAGATAATTGAAATCCATCCAGTTGTTCAATGTACACTTCTTCTTTTAAGTCACCATTCAAGAAAGCAGACTTCACATCCATCTGATGCACCTTGAAATCTTTGAAGGCAGCAAATGCAAGAAATAATCTGACTGCTTCAATTCTTGCCATCGGAGCAAAAGTTTCTTCAAAATCAATTCCTTTTATTTGACAGTAGCCCTTACAGACCAATCTAGCTTTATTTCTGATTACTTCACCAACTTCATTTAGTTTGTTCCGGAAGACCCATTTGGTTCCAATCACATTCTTGTTTCTAGGTCTGGAAACAAGATCCCAAGTGTGATTTTTCTCAATTTGCATCAATTCTTCCTCCATTGCTTTAGTCCAGTTTTCATCATTGTAGGCTTCATTAATTGTCTTAGGTTCAATCTTTGAAATCAGATAATATTCATCTGAATTTTGAGCAATTTTCCTTCTAGTTTGCACATGTTTGCTTGTCACCTATGATCTGATCTTCAGAGTGGTTCAGTCTTACATACCTTGGAACTTTGGGAGTTTCTTGCACTTCTGCTTCTTGATCATGCTCATTCAAACCTATCTCTTCTTCCTGATTTACCGGATCAGTTTGAATCTAACTTTCAGAAGAGGATTGAACTCCTTGAACTAGAGCACCATTCTGATCATCTTCATCATATTCATAAAACCTTGAGGGTTTCTCTATTCCCTCATCAACCTTTACATTTGTACTTTCTATTATCTTTCTTAGTCTCTTGTTATAACACCGGTATGCTTTGCTTTGAGTAGAGTAACCCAAGAATATTCCTTCATCACTTCTAGCATCAAACTTGCCTAGATCTTCAACTCTTTTGATGTAACATTTGCTACCAAAGACTCTAAAATATCTTACAGTAGGAGTAATGCCAAACCAGAGTTCATAAGGGGTCTTACCGGTATTGCTTCTGATTTGAACTCGATTGAGAGTATAGACTACAGTGCTGATAGCTTCTCTCCAATAGATCTGAGGAACAATTGTTTCCATCATCATGGTCCTAGATGCTTCCTGGATGGTCTGGTTCTTTCTCTCCACTACTCCATTCTATTGTGGAGTCCTAGGAGCAGACAACTGTCTCTTAATTCCATGTTTCTCACAGAACTCTATGAACTCACCGAATGTGAATTCTCCACCTCTATCAGACCTCAGACATTTCAACTTTAATCTTGTTTCATTTTCTACCATAGCCTTGAATATTTTGAATTTTTCAAGAGCTTCTAATTTCTCCTTTAGAAAGGTTACCCACATCATTCGGGAATAGTCATCAATTAGTAGCATGAAGTATCTATCACCTTGAATACTCCTGGTTCTTGTCGGACCACAAAGATCAGTGTGAACTAAGTCCAATAATCCGGTAGAAGACAATTCCTTACTTTTGAATGTGACTCTACTCAACTTACCCAACTGACATTCCTTGCACAAGCTGTTAATAGGTTTCACCAATTTTGAAAGATCTCTTACAGCCTGAGTATTGCTTATCTCGATGATATTATCAAAATTCACATGACACATCCTTCTATGCCATAACCAACTCTGATCAACTTGAACAAATAAGCAATTTTTGCCAATACCAACCAAATGGAAGATATTACCTTTAGTTTGAGTACCAGATGCAATCTCTATTCCAAAACTTTCAAAAAATTTGCACTTTCCATCTTTGAATCGGAGATCATAGCCTTTGTCCACCAACTGTCCAACACTGAGAAGATTATGCTTCAAACCTTCAACATACAGTACATTACTAGTTTTGTTTCTTCCATCAAAGGAAATAGTTCCTCTTCCTCTAATTCTACCAACAAAATTGTCACCAAAATTTACCACTCCTCCTTCATACCTTTCCAAATCTACAAACTTATTTTTGTCACCTGTCATATGGTGAGAGCATCCACTATCAATGACCCAATCACCCTTCTCTTCAATTTAGGCAGCCAGAGCTCTTTCCACAGTCTTAAGATTGACAGATACAGAGGACATTGGATCTTCTTCCTTGATGGCAATGAACACCCATTCATTTCCGGATTGGTTTCCTATCTCTGATTCATCATCTGTTACTCCTTCATTATCATCATCTTCATGTACATAGTAACAGTTCTTTTGGAACCTTGGCTTGTTAGGATTTTGCCTTGAAAATCTTTCCGGACACCTTGAGGCAAAATGACCAATCTTATTGCAGTTAAAACACTTAAAAGGTAATTTTGCTTCATACTTACCGGATCCTCTTGGCAGCATCTTTGCAATAAGGGCTTCAAGTTGAGCAGTTTCTACTTCTTCTTCCAAATCTTTTCTTTCTTTTTCATACCATGACAATTTCCTTGAAGAATTTGTAAGAGTCCATGACAACACTGAGAGGGGGGTGAATCAGTGTTGTGTAAATTTTTGCAACTTATTATAACTTTTAATTTACAAGACTCAGAAAGAGCAAGTCACCAATAAACTATTACACATGTACAAGTTTGATAATGAAAATTATGAGCAAGACCACATAGAGATAAATCTTAACATAGAAGCAAATACACACATAGAAGTATATCATTAACACAAGAATTACTGGAGTGGAAAACCCTCTCAGGGTTGAAAAACTACTCAAAACTGCCTCACTGGCTTAATTGAAAAGTATGCCTCACTGGCTATACAAAATGTATCTAGAAGCACCAACTCCTTATGGAGCATCAACTCCAATACCAAACAGAAGCACCGACTTCCTACACATTCCTACACAGATATACCTCACTGGCAAACAAATAGGTCTCACTAACCTACGAGCCTCACTGGCTAATACAAGGCCTCATTGGCAAACCAAATCACCAATAGAAGTAATAAACAAGATCAAAGGGATACTCTGTTTCCATTCAATTCTCAATTCATTCACACTTGCATAACAATTCATCTGATTATCTCTGCATAACTCAACACTCTTTATTCATCACATACCTAGTATCATATTCTCATCTTTCTTTTCTCTTCAAGAGGATTTCTATAAAGAATATCTTCAACTGTACATATTGAATCACCCAAAAAACTAACATACAATGTTCCTGCAAAACATTATATACACAATGATTTTCCATTTTTATTTTCTATAATTATTTTTAATGTGCAAAACAAATTTGTCTCTTCCATGCCTTGGAATCTTTCACATTCCTTCAAAAATTTCTCTTGCATCTGATCACACAATATCTGCAAAAAAATATAAATAACAGGACTCTTGGAATTTCTCTTCTCTCTGCAAAAATATCTTCTTTACACAAATATCTTTCATATTCTTGAAACCTTCAATCTGTTCATTTTCCTTCAATCTTTTGATCTTCCTTGCACAACCTATCATAAAAAATCTTCAAAGAAAAACACAACACCATTCATCTTCCTCTTGCTCTGCAAACAAAAAATTCATTTCTTTGCCCAAAAAAAAAAACTTCAATGACAATATGTCAATATCAAAAAAAAAACTCTCTTCTTTCTTTTAATCTCCAATTTTACTCAAGTCACAAAAATCTCTCTTAAAAAAATATTTCTTTTTAAAAAAAAAAACTTCCAGTCCTTTATGAGAGGAGACCCATTAAATTTAGAAAAATAATCTACATAAAAATCTCCCATCAATAAACTAGGGATGAAAACAATTTCCCAATAGAATGTGAACAAACCCTCCATTTTTCATAAAGCACATTAAATGTTTTTTAAATTCCAAAAATAACCAATGCTTTTTAAAACATAAAACACCTCATAAAAATTGGGCTCTTCCAAAAAAAATTAGACTTGTTTTTGCTTTTAAAAAGCAAGGCATAATTCGTGCCCACTTATATGCATTAGAAAAGATGCCTCTTTGCTTTAAGACTAATACTTATGACTAGCTCCTCTTTACAAATTTTGTCACTCACTTTACAAGGCAATTTGAATGTCTTTGAAATCGTGCTCACCACAAATCACATAAAAACTTTAATAGTTTTGCTGCCATAAACAATGAAAGCTGATTCTTTTAAAATAATCCTTGAACATTTCTCGGGTGCCATTTTCAAAAGTAACTACCAGATGTTCAAGTCCCTCTAGGTAAAGGGACCGGTTGCTCCATGAGGACAACCCCCTTAACATTGTCACTTAAGTGACATCCACCTCAAATAACCAGTCATCTTTAAATTAGAATAAAAAGAGCCTTTTTATTATTATGGGTAGATTAGGATTTATACTCCCTTATATAACCTTTATAAGGTTTTATACCACACTCTGAAATAAAGGGAATTTTAAATCATGATGCAAAAAGAACCTTACCAACTTCAATTAACATCATCGAGAATAAACCAATCAAAGAAGATAATTGAAATCCATAACGTAGAGACATCACCACTACTTATAAATCTTGAAGACACCCTGAATGAAATCCGAACTAAGTGAAACATGAAGAGACTCCTAACTTCTACTACTGCAGCCATCATAATCATGTAGATCCAACACCATGACATCAACCTCAACTCTGTCATATACACTGAGAACCTTGAGCTATAACAACAAACTAGAATGAACTACACAATCTTCAAACACAATTTTCAATTCAACACATCATAATCTGGTGGCCTGCAACACATATGATATCCATGCAACATATGATATCCCTACAATTTAACATAAGAAGCATCAAACAACCAACAACATGATTCCATCTAACTTATCATCCAACAAAGAAGACATCTACTGCACACATCTGATTACAAGCAAGATAAACTTACATCTCCTTGATACTGGTAAAAATCTACTGTAATGTCAACCATAGAACCACTGATCAAGACATGATGCAAGATCCCACTGGCTTGAGCACAACCTGTGACTTTTAAATTCAGATCATGTGACATCAACTTATGATCAATGACATCCTGAAACAAGAAGAAACTCTTACCATCAATACACATCAATGACATCCTGAAACCAACTCCACATCTCTGCGAATTGACCAAGCAATGAACAACTATCTCCTCCTGATATCCTACAACAACTATGGCAACTTTGCATCAATCAACTGAACACACTTTTGACATCAATAACAACCTGTCACCATCAGATTCTCTCCCGGATCAAGCCTTTGTTTACCTTTAACAAAGGCACTGGCTTTGAATGCAGATTCAGTCTTGGGGGGTCATCTCCAAACTCTATCATTTCAAATGCAACTAATTTCCCAGCCAATTGATCTCTTGTGACAGTTGTATGGGCTCTGAATTCTTCAATGGCAGCAGCCTTGATTTTGTAAGAAGCAGGGAGGGATCTGAGAATTTTACCAACAATCTCATTTTCATCCAAGACACACCAGCATTTCTAATTCCACAAACTAGCTAATTCACTCTTGGCATAAAAGTGGTAATATTTTCATCGTCTCTCATCTTCAGTTTTTCAAATTTCCCTTTTAGACTCTGTAACCTTGCACATTTAACATACTGGTCTCCTTCATGCAAAAGTTTCAGTTTATTCCAAATCTCAAAGGCAGTTGGTAGGTCAATAACATTTGAGAGCTCTGAGTCAGATAATGCACTTAGAAGAGCCTCTTTGGTCCACAGATTATTTTCAGCATCTGTGATTTCATTTAGGATTGTTGGAAGACCCTGTGGAGGTACATACACCTTTGTAACCATGGACCAGTACGCCATTCCCATACACTGTAAGTGACATTTCATGCGACCTTTCCAAAGAGCAAAGTTGGTTCCATCAAACTTCGGACTATCCTTCTTGTAAGACGACATCCTAGATCTCTTCAAGCAGTTAAGCTCCTTTTAGAGGAACTTGGCTCTGATACCAATTTTTAGACTTAGGGCAAACAACTGAGAGGGGGGGTGAATCAGTTGTTCAAAAACTTTCTTCAATTTACACACTTAAATCCTCTTAGTGATTAGCAGTATATTAAACATAAAACATAATGCATTCAAATCAAAAGCAGAAACTCATCAACACATAAGACACCAAGATTTTGATGTGGAAAACCCGGTTAAGGGAAAAACCATAGGGTGATTAACCCAAGAATGTATTCTCTGTTAGAAGAATAGAAAGAACAAAATGGCACTTGCCAATTAGGGCTCACTGCCCGAGTACACTACTCACAAGAGGCTCACTACCTACAAGATACACACTGTCTACAAAGAAATAAGTATCACCTTCATGAACTAGAGAATAGCATCTTCACCATGCTTGAATCAATTCCATTTAATCCCAATACTTCTGCTCTACCTTTCGCACTACTCATCACTACCACACACTCATCACCACCAGACACACTTTGGAATGACTTCACAATCCCTTATTTATACAAGACATCGAGTTAGGAATAATCATCTAAGTCGGCAAATACCTACAAGAACATCCACAAGACGTATAATACATCTGGTCGGCCAGTCTCAGGAAGAACACCAACATCCGGTGGTTATTCTTCAAATATGAACTTTAACTTCAATGCGGACCATCAACATGAACTAGAAATGATCCACAGATCACCACAAGCTTTCCTGAATCACCAAGAACATCCGCACTTCATCTGCTTACTGGAATCCTTCTCTCCTTCATCTGGAACCTCAAGAACACAGTCTGTCCTCACTGTCACAAAGGAATAGGTTCTTCCGGACCTTCAAACCACGAACCAATCGACTTGACACTTTACAAGGACATTCTCTACACTTCCTCAAATCCACAAAATGGGATAATGCATTTCCGGATCTCACCGGACCTATCTGTGTCACTCTGTCACCTCTGAACACCTGTCGAAACCGGTTCTACTTGAGCAACCATAACTTCTTCATATCTTCATGCGGACCTCTGAAAACTTGACTGGAGCATCTCAAGACTTATATCTACAAACCCTTTAAACCGCATCCTCTGATCCTCAACCTATCTTGGACTTTTACCTTGTTGTCATCACTGTTCTTCACTGTTCCTGATTGAGACTAATTTTCTCAATATCCTCAGCACACAACTCATCCAATCCTTCTCATTAATGCAACATGAGTATGTTGACCTCAATGACAACACTGGTTAAACCCATACTTGCAACAAGATGATCATTCCTAAGTTGATGTATTGTATAAATAAGGGATTGCGAAGTCATTTCAAAGGTGTCCTTGTGGAGATGAGTGTGTGGTAGTGAGGAAGAGAGCAAAAGACAGAACAAAAGTTTTAGACTTAAATGGAACTGATTCAAGCATGGTGAAGATATTTTCCAGTTCAAGTAGGTGATACTTATTTCTTTGTAGACAATGTGTGTCTCTTGTAGGCAATGAGCCTCTTGTGAGTAGTATGCTCGGGCAGTGAGCCCTAATTGACATGTGCCATTTTGTTCTTTCTATTCTTCTAACAGAGAATACAATCTTGGGTTAATCACCCAGTGGTTTTTCCCTTAACCAGGTTTTCCACATCAAAATCTTGGTGTCTCATGTGTTAATGTGCTTCTACTTTTGATTTGTTGCATTGTGTTTCCATGATTGATCTACTATTATGTTGTTGATTAACAATGTGAAGTTAAGTGTTTAAATTGGAAGAAAGTTTTGTACAACTGATTCACCCCCCTCTCAGTTGTCTGTCCTAAATCTAACAATTGGTATCAGAGACAAGTTCCTCTACAAGAGCTTAACCGCTTGAGGAGATCCAAGATGTCATCCTACAAGAAGGATAGTCTGAAATTTGACGGAACCAATTTTAATCTTTGGAAAAGTCACATCACATGTCACTTGAAATGTATGGGAACACAATACTAGAACATGGCTTCAATGAAGTATACTCCTCCACAAGGTGGTCTGAAATCCCCAACTGAAATCACAGATGCTGAAAACAATCTGTGGACCATAGAAGCTCTTCTAAGCGCATTATCTGATTCAGAGTTTTCAAATGTTGTTGACCTACCAACTGCTTTTGAGATCTGGGAAAAACTAGAACGTCTACATGAAGGAGACAAGTATGTCAAATGTGCAAGGTTACAAAGCCTGAAAGGAAAATTTAAAAATCTAAAGATGAGAGAAGATGAAAATATCACTACATTTATGCCAAGAGTAAATGAGTTTGTTTATGGAATTAGAAATGCTGGTGGAGTCTTGGATGAAAATGAGATTGTTGGCAAAATTCTCAAATCCCTTTCTGCTTCTTACAAAATGAAGGTTGTTTCCATTGAAGAATTCAGAGCCCATACAACTATCACAAGAGATCAATTGGCTGGCAAATTGGTTGCATTTGAAATGACCGAGTTTGGAGATGACCCCCCCAAGACTGAATCTGCATTCAAAGCCAATGCCTCTGTTAAAGGAAAACAAATGTTTGATCCGGGAGAGAACTCATCAAGGAAACTTATATGGTATGAAAAAGCAAGAAAAGACCTGGAAGAAGAAGAAGCTGAAACTGCTCAACTTGAAGCCCTTATTACAAAAAGACTGCCAAGAGGATCCGGTAAGTATGAAGGAAAATTGTCTTTTAAGTGTTTCAACTGCAATAAGATTGGTCATTTTGCCTCAAGATGTCCGAAAAGATTTTCAAGGCCAAATCCTAACAGATCAAGGTTCCAAAAGAATTGTTACTATGTTCATGAAGAAGATGATAATGAAGGAGTAACAGATGATGAATCAGAGGTAGGAAACAAATCTAGAAGTGAATGGGTGTTTATTGCCATCAAGGAAGAAGAACCAATATCCCAAGTTGAAGAAAAGGATGACTGGGTCATTGACAGTGGATGCTCTCACCATATTACAGGTGACAAAAACAAATTCATAGATTTGGAAAGGTATGAAAGAGGAGTGGTAAAGTTTGGTGATAATTCTATTGGTAGAATCAAAGGAAAAGGAACTATTTATTTTGATGGAAGGAACAAAACCAGTAATGTACTATATGTTGAAGGATTAAAGCACAATCTTCTCAGTGTTGGATAGTTGGTGGACAAAGGCTATGATCTCTGATTCAAAGATGGAAAATGCAAGATCTTTGAAAGTTCTGGAACAGAGATTGCATCTGGTACTCAAACTAAAGGTAATATCTTCCACTTGGTTGGTACTAGTAAAATTTGCTTATTTGTTCAAGTTGATCAGAGTTGGTTATGGCATAGGAGGATGTGTCACGTGAATTTTGACAATATCATCAAGATAAGCAATACTCAAGCTGTAAGAGATCTTCCAAAATTGGTGAAACCTGCTAATAGCTTGTGCAAAGAATGTCATTTGGGTAAGCTAAGCTAAGTCACATTCAAAAGTAAGGAACTATCTTCTACCAGATTATTGGACTTAGTTTATACTAATCTTTGTGGTCCGGCAAGAATTAGGAGTGTACAAGGTGATAGATACTTCATGTTACTAATTTATGACTATTCTTGGATGATGTGGGTAACTTTTCTGAAAGAGAAGTCAGAAGCACTTGAGAAATTTAAAATATTCAAGGCTATGGTAGAAAATGCAACCAGATTAAATTTGAAATGTCTGAGGTCTGATAGAGGTGGAGAATTCACATCCAGTGAGTTCATAGAATTCTATGAGAAACATGGAATAAAGAGACAGTTGTCTGCTCCTAGGACTCCACAGCAGAATGGAGTAGTGGAGAGAAAGAACCAGACCATCCAGGAAGCATCTAGGACCATGATGTTGGAAGCAAATGTTCCTCAGATCTATTGGAGAGAAGCTGTCAGCACTGCAGTCTATACTCTCAATCGAGTTCAAATCAGAACTAATACTGGTAAGACTCCTTATGAACTTTGGTTTGGCATTACTCCTACAGTGAGGTATTTCAGAGTTTTTCGTAGCAAATGTTACATTAAAAGAGATGAAGATCTAGGAAAGTTTGATGCTAGAAGTGATGAAGGAATATTCTTGGGTTACTCTACTCAAAGCAAAGCTTACCTGTGTTATAACAAGAGACTGAGAAAAATAATAGAAAGTACAAATGTGAAGGTTGATGAAGGAATTGAAAAACCCTCAAGGTTTTATGAATATGATGAAGATGATCAGAATGGTGCTCTGATTCAAGGAGCCCAAGCCTCCTCTGAAAGTTAGATTCAAACTAATCCGGTAAATCAGGAAGAAGAGATGAGTTTCAATGAGCCTGATCAAGAATCAAAAGTGCAAAAAATTCCCAAAGTTCCCAGGTATGTACGACTGAACCACTCTGAAGATCAGATCTTAGGTGATAAAAGAAAAGGAGTACAAACAAGAAGGAGAATTGCTCAAGATTCAGAAGAGTACTATCTGATTTCAAAGATTGAACATAAGACAATGAATGAAGCTTGCAATGATGAAAACTGGACTAAAGCAATGGAGGAAGAACTGATGCAAATTGAGAAAAATCATACTTGGGATCTTGTTTCCAGACCTAGAGACAAGAATGTGATTGGAAAAAAATGGGTCTTCCAGAACAAACTGAATGAAGTTGGTGAAGTAATCAGAAATAAAGCCAGATTGGTCTGCAAGGGTTGCTCTCAAATAAAAGGAGTTGATTTTGAAGAAACTTTTTCTCCGGTGGCAAGAATTGAAGTAGTCAGATTATTTCTTGTCTTTGCTGCCTTCAAGGATTTCAAGGTATATCAGATGGATATCAAGTCTGCCTTCCTGAATGGTGACTTGGAAGAAGAAGTGTACATAGAGCAACCGGATGGATTTCAATTGTCTGATCATGGTGATATGGTCTGCAAGTTGAAGAAGGCACCGTATGGACTGAAGCAAGCCCCAAGAGCCTGGTATGAAAGATTGGATAAGCATCTTTTGAAGATTGGTTTCAATAAAGGTACTGCTAACAGTAATTTATACTTTAAAATTGATCATGAAAACATCTTGATTGTTGAAGTGTTTGTTGAGGATATCATTTTTGGAGAAAGAGATAGTATGTGTAAAACTTTTGCAAGTCAAATAAAAAGTGAGTTTGAGATGTCCATGCTTGGTCAAATGAATTTCTTCTTGGGTCTGCAAATCACTCAAACAAAGAAAGGAATCTTCATTTCTCAGACCAAATATGTGAAAGAATTATTAAAGAAATTTGGGATGGAAGACTCAAAACCAATGAATACTTTGTTGCAAGTATGGGTCTAACTGGTGTTGTCATTGATGTCAACATACTCATGTTGCATTAATGAGAAGGATTGGATGAGCTGTGTGCTAAGGATATTGAGAAAATTAGTCTCAATCAGGAACAGTGAAGAACAGTGATGACAACAAGGTAAAAGTCCAAGATAGGTTAAGGATCAGAGGATGCGGTTTAAAGGGTTTGTAGATATAAGTCTTGAGATGCTCCAGTCAAGTTTTCAAAGGTCCGCATGAAGATCAGAAGAAGTTATGGTCGCTCAACTAGAAACCAGTTCTGGCAGGTGTTCAGAGGTGACAGAGTGACACAGATAGGTCCGGTGAGATCCGGAAATGCTTTATCCCATTTTGCAGATTTGAGGAAGTGTTGAGAACATCCTTGTGAAGTGTCAAGTTGATTGGTTCATGGTTTGAAGGTCCAGAAGAACCTATTCCTTTGTGACAGTGATGACAGACTGTGTTCTTAAGGTTCCAGATGAAGGAGAGTAGGATTCCAGTAAGCAGATGAAGTGCGGATGTTGTTGGTAATTCAAGAAAGCTTGTGGTGATCTTTGGATCGATCCTAGTTGATGTTGGTAGTCCGCATTGAAGATAAAGTTTGTATTTGAAGAATAACCACCGGATGTTGGTGTTCTTCCTGAGACTAGCTGACCGGATGTATTACACCTCTTGTGGATGTTCTTGTACGTGTTTGCCGACTTAGATGATTATTCCTAAGTCAATGTCTTGTATAAATAAAGGATTGTGAAGTCATTCCAAAGTGTGTCTTGTATAGATGAGAGAGTGGTAGCGAAGAGGAGAGTGAAAGGCAGAGCAGAAGTATTGAGCTTAATGGAACTGATTCAAACATGGTGAAGATGCTATTCTCTAGTTCATGTATGTGATACTTATTTCTTTGTAGATACGGTCTCTTGTAGGCAGTGAGCCTCTTGTGAGCAGTGTGCTCAGGCAGTGAGCCCTAATTGGCATGTGTCATTTTGTTCTTTCTATTCTTCTAATAGAGAATACATTCTTGGGTTAATCCCCCCGTGGTTTTTCCCTTAACCGGGTTTTCCACGTCAAAATCTTGGTGTCTCATGTGTTGATGAGTTTCTGCTTTTGATTTGAATGCATTATGTCTCATGTTTAATATACTACTAATCACTAAGAGGATTTAAGTGTGTAAATTGGAGAAAGTTTTGCACAACTGATTCACCCCCCCTCTCAATTGTGTGCCCTATATCTAACAATTGGTATCAGAGCCAAGTTCCTCTAAAAGGAGCTTAACTGCTTGAGGAGATCTAGGATGTCATCATACAAGAAGGATAGTCCAAAGTTTGATGGAACCAACTTTGCTCTTTGGAAAGGTCGCATAAAATGTCACTTGTAGTGTATGGGAATGGCGTACTGGTCCATGGTTACAAAAGCGTATGTACCTCCACAGGGTGGTTCGACAACCCTAAATGAAATCACAGATGCTGAAAACAATCTGCAGACCAAAGAAGCTCTTCTAAGTGCATTATCTGACTCAGAGCTCTCAAATGTTATTGACCTACCAACTGCTTTTGAGATTTGGAATAAACTGGAACTTTTGCATGAAGGAGACCAGTATGTTAAACGTGTAAGGTTATAAAGTCTAAAAGGGAAATTTGAAGAACTAAAGATGAGAGATGATGAAAATATCACCACTTTTATGCCAAGAGTGAATGAGCTGGTTTGTGGAATTAGAAATGTCGGTGGAGTCTTGGATGAAAATGAGATTGTTGGTAAAATTCTTAGATCCCTTCCTGCTTCTTACAAAATCAAGGTTGCTGGCATTAAAGAATTCAGAGCCCATACAACTATCACAAGAGATCAATTGGCTAGGAAATTGGCTGCATTTGAAATGTGTGAGGCCTACTTTTTACATTACTGCTCATGAGACTATTTGCAATGCTTTTGTTATTATTTTTATGTTGAGAGACTATTGATTTCCGAATTCTTGATTATTGAACCTATGTGATTTTAAGAAAACAATTGTGCGATGATAGTTAGATGTGGTATTTAAGTAAATGATGAATGAATATGGAACTGCATTATGCTTTCAGTATGTTATATGGTAGTATGTTTAGTTATGCATGTATTTAAATTGCTTCGGCTATGATATCTCTATGAGTTATTGACTTCGAGTTTGAGTGTGCAGATATTACTAATGAAACCACATATACAGGAGATCATCACACATCCTAAATTGTTCCCCTTGTGAGCCGATCTAGTTCCATGAGGAACTGAGATCAACCTTTTATTTTGAAAAAATGTGGTAATGTTGTAATGTGTCAATATTGCATGAGGTTAAGGGGATAAGGGCTATTTTTCTGAATTACTTTTATTATGATAAGTGTTGTAAGTTGATGTTTTGAATCTTATTTTAACTTTAATTCTTTTTGACCCTCTTCATGTGTTTTATTTGACTCTAGGAGTCCTAACTAGGTTTCAAACAACCCTAGGTTATACCACTTGGGTTTAGGGATTTTTTTGACTAGGTTAACCTTGGGTTAACTTCCATAGGGTCACTTCAACTTCAGGGTGAAGTAAAGTGACGAAATTGGAAGCATGGGGAACATGGGATGAGTGGAATCCACACTCATGCCCACTTCCAAGTCATAGAGCCACTCCATGATTCCCTAATGATGGAGTGCTTGTCTCCATGTGCCTCCTTTTGGTGGGGTTTCCCTTAATGAGGGTGTTGTGTCACCCACTCTTTCTTTTATTTTAAGTTTACTTGTTTTATTTTATTCCTATATGTGGGCTTTAATGGGGAACCTATTGAGTGGGGGTACATTGCTTAATGACCACTAGGTTAATGGAGGAGTGGAGGTTGAGTTGTTTATTGCCACTTGGGAAATTAGAAAATTAGAGTGAATTAGTTTAAAAAGTGAGAGGAGGAGGAGAGTAAGGTGGTTGGATCATTGAGGAAAGAGGAAGGAGATTTGGGAGAAGGAAGGAGAAAGGAGCACTTCATCAGATTACTTCCATAATTGGGCCTCCCACTGCGCTTCCCACGCTGGCCACCATGCCTTCCACTCCGCCCTCCACCTTGTTCTCTGTCTCCACTTGCCGCAGTTGCCATTCACTCCGCCTTCCTCCCACTGCGTCCTGCCTGCGACCCCCAGCGCCGCTGACGTCTCTTCATAGTCCTACAATACAACATAAGCCTCAAATAATAGAGGTTAGGGTTGTCCATGCCCAATGTTTTATAAATAAACATTTCTCTTTACCATATTGATAAATGAATTATGTAATTCTAATTATATAAGTTTGATTGTGTAGCTATATATAATTAATTAGATCTTCTCCTTGTAATGGAATCCTCAACCACTACCACTATCACATTTAAGTATGCAAACAGCTAGCTGAATGAGGATTATAAATGAATGCATTGCTTTATGGATGAGTTGTAATAAGGGTAGTTAATTATATGCAATGTGATCAAGTTTAGAAAAGGAGAAATAAAGTATGTGTATATAAGAATAAAATTAATTATATGTATAATGGGGTATTATTTAAACAAAAATCTAATTATTTAAATTTTGAATGGAAGAAAATAAGTATGTATAGATTAGTATGATATAAATGAACTTAGTGGGGATCTATTAAAAGGAATTCAATATGGAAGGGTTCTTGAAATAAACTGAATATATCAAGAAGGAAAAGATAATATATGAATATATAAATAAATATTACATAAAGCCAAGAATAAATGAGACAAATTAATAGAATTTTAATTATTTGAAAATCGTGAAGACGTGAATACGATTGGAAGATATTAAACCTAATGGCAAACTACGAGTAGAGACAATTAATTAAGTAGAGAGATGATGAAATGTTAAAAGTATATCAGTAAGCTATTATTTGACTTAAACCGAGATAGATGTTTTAAATGCCAAATCACCTACCAGAGAATACCTAAACATTACTAGTTAAACCGACACCAAACATAGTGACAAAATATCTTCATGCACATGCGAGTGGATTATTTTGTAACAACAATCTTTTAGACAACTTAAACAGATGCACCGAGCACGCTTGCACATGTGAGGGATGCTTTCGGAGTGGAAGGAAAAAAATTTTGACAGTTCGTATCATGACCACATGTCGCATGTGGACATGACACGTGTGTTATGCGTGTTGTGACCACATGTGAAATCTGGGCATGACATTTGGTATCAGAGCCTGAGTTTCAAACACTAGGCTTGTATGAGCACATTATTACTTCCGCGAAACACACTGACTAGCGTCTACTTCATTTTGTAGAATGCCTCCCAGACGTGCTCGGCAACCACTGTCCCGTCGCACTCCAGCCACCAGGGAGCAGACTAATTGTTCAGTTGTGGGACCAGAACAACCAGTCCCACCAGAACAACCAATTATACAAGTTCAGCTAGTTTTATAGGCACAACCAATTCCTCAGATACCGCAAGCACCACCAGCTCCACCAGAAATGGGACCATAGATATTACAAGCCATTCAGGCTATCTTAGTTAGACTTCCACCAGTTGTAGTTGAGCCACGCGTAGAGCCACGTGTGGAGCCCCGCGTAGAGCCACAGGGGGTACCACGTGTGGAGCCTTATGTCAAGTTGCCTGAGGAGGTTAATTCAACCAACAGGGGCCGTAGCAGGAGTCCCACACATCATGCCAGGCATGATGAGACAGAGAGAGTAGCACATTTTGGTCCCAGGCCTTATGAGCATCATACAAATGAGCCTATTAAGGGGCGCGGTGCTAGAGGAGATCCCATTAGGGATATATTGAGGTTGAACCCTCCTACTTTCATTGGAACCACAGAGGGAGCCGAGGCAGAGGCCTGGCTTATCAGTTTAGACAGGTGCTTCGCGTTGTGTCCCTACGAGGGCAACACGAAGGCACGTGTAGCAGTACATTTATTGCGAGATGCAGCAGCTATGTGGTGGTGCACTGAGGAGTGCAAGCATCGCCTTTCCATAGACACCCTCTCATGGGAGACTTTTATTGAGCACTTCAACGCGCGATATCTATCAGACCACTACCGACAGCATCGCATAGATGAATTCCATGATCTACAGTAGAGGGGACTCTCGGTGGCACAATACAAGAGTAAATTTATGGAATTATCCAGGTATGCGGAGTATCTCCATGACGAGAAACTCCTGGTGCATAAGTTCATTAGAGGTCTAAACCATAGTATAGCAGGACCTGTTCGGATGGCAGATCCCCAAACTTTAAGTGATGCTGCTGAGAAGGCTTACATTGCTAAGGAGATTCAGGGACGGGGGCAGAATTCTCGCCCTCAGTTCCAAGATCAGGGTCAGCAGCAGCATCAACAAAATTTTCATAGGCCTCCACAACAGCACCAGCAGAAATCTAGTCCCCAACAGAAGGTTCAGGGGGGACAGAACCATGGATGCCAGCAGCAGGGATCTTTTGCGCAACCCGCAAGGTCTCAGCAAGCAAACAGAGAATCACAGGGGCCCACTGGACAAACTGGACAGCAGCAGTCAGGCAAGACTCAGTCTATATAGTTACAGGCTAGGGGCCTGTGCTATGGATGTGGTGGGGTAGGACATTTTGCCAGGGAGTGTCCACAGGGATTTACAGTAGGAGGACAGCCTCGTGCCGGAGGATCCGAGCTGACCGTTGGGGATGTGGTTAGATCTCACCACATGATGGCAGCAGTTGACAACCGCGAGGCCAAGTATCAGACCCCCATCCTTGAGACTGCGAGCAGAGGTAAACGGGAAATTGGCTTTGGAGCCAATACGCATAATTGACTCGTCAGACACTGGGCCTTCGAAATCGAGAGCTGGACCAGGTTAGGGCCCAGTGGGATAAGTACGATGTGGTCACTGCAACATGAGAAGATGCAACGAGACTAAAGACACTTTACCCTCACCTATTTGATGACTTCCAGGAGGAAGTACAATCTTAGGGAGGGAGGATGTGAGGCCTACTTTTTACATTACTGTTCATGAGACTGTTTGCAGTGGATTTGTTATTATTTTTATGTTGAGAGACTATTGATTTCTGAATTCTTGATTATTGAACCTATGTGATTTTAAGAAAATAATTGTGCGATGATAGTTAGATGTGGTATTTAAGTAAAAGATGAATGGATATGGAACTGCATTATGCTTTCAGTATGTTATATGATAGTATGTTTAGTTATGCATATATTTAAATTGCTTCAGCTATGATATCTCTATGAGTTATTGACTTCGAGTTTGAGTGTGCAGGTATTACTAATGAAACCACATATATAAGAGATCATCCCATATCCTAAATTGTTCCCCTTGTGAGCCGATCTAGTTCAATGAGGAACTGAGATCAACCTCTTATTTTGGAAAAATGTGGTAATGTTGTAATGTGTCAATATTGCATGAGGTTAAGGGGATAAGGGCTATTTTTCTGAATTACTTTTATTATGATAAGTGTTGTAAGTTGATGTTTTGAATCTTATTTTAACTTTAATTCTTTTTGACCCTCTTCATGTGTTTTATTTGACTCTAGGAGTCCTAACTAGGTTTAAAACAACCCTAGGTTATACCCCTTGGGTTTAGGGATCTTTTTGACTAGGTTAACTTCCATAGGGTCACTTCAACTTCAAGGTGAAGTAAAGTGACGAAATTGGAAGCATGGGGGACATGGGATGAGTGGAATCCACACTCATGCCCACTTCCAAGTCATAGAGCCACTCCATGATTCCTTAATGATGGAGTGCTTGTCTCCATGTGCCTCCTTTTGGTGGGGTTTCCTTTAATGAGGGTGTTGTGTCACCCACTCTTTCTTTTATTTTAAGTTTACTTGTTTTATTTTATTCCTACATGTGGGCTTTAATGGGGAACCGATTGAGTGGGGGTACATTGTTTAATGACCACTAGGTTAATGGAGGAGTGGGGGTTGAGTTGTTTATTGCCACTTGGGAAATTAGAAAATTAGAGTGAATTAGTTTAAAAAGTGAGAGGAGGAGGAGAGTAAGGTGGTTGGATCATTGAGGAAAGAGGAAGGAGATTCAGGAGAAGGAAGGAGAAAGGAGCTCTTCATCAGATTACTTCCATAATTGGGCCTTCCACCACGCTTCCCACGCTGGCCACCATGCCTCCCACTCTGCCCTCCACCTTGCTCTCTGTCCCCACTTGCCGCAGTTGCCATTCGCTCCGCCTTCCTCCCACTGCGTCCTGCCTGCGACCCCCAGCGCCGCCGACGTCTCTTCACAGTCCTACAATACAACATAAGCCTCAAAAAATAGAGGTTAGGGTTGTCCATGCCCAATGTTTTATAAATAAACATTTCTCTTTACCATATTGATAAATGAATTGTGTAATTGTAATTATATAAGTTTGATTGTGTAGCTATATATAATTAATTGGATCTTCTCCTTGTAATGGAATCCTCAACCACTACCACTATCACATTTAAGTATGCAAACAGCTAGCTGAATGAGGATTATAAATGAATGCATTGCTTTATGGATGAGTTGTAATAAGGGTAGTTAATTTTATGCAATGTGATCAAGTTTAGAAAAGGAGAAATAAAGTATGTGTATATAAGAATAAAATTAATTATATGTATAATGGGGTATTATTTAAACAGAAATCTAATTATTTAAATTTTGAATGGAAGAAAATAAGTATGTATAGATTAGTATGATATAAATGAACTTAGTGGGGATCTATTAAAAGGAATTCAATATGGAAGGGTTCTTGAAATAAACCGAATATATCAAGAAGGAAAAGATAATATATGAATATCTAAATAAATATTACATAAAGCCAAGAATAAATGAGACAAATTAATAGAATTTTAATTATTTGAAAATCATCAAAAGACATGAATACGATTGGAAGATATTAAACCTAATGGCAAACTACGAGAAGAGACAATTAATTAAGTAGAGAGATGATGAAATGTTAAAAGTATATCAGTAAGCTATTAATTGACTTAAACCGAGATAGACGTTTTAAATGCCAAATCACCTACCGGAGAATACCTAAACGTTACTAGTTAAACCGACACCAAACATAGTGACAAAATATCTTCATGCACATGCGAGTGGATTATTTTGTAACAACAATCTTTTAGACAACTTAAATAGATGCATCGAGCACGCTTGTGCGTGCGAGGGATGCTTTCGGAGTAGAAGGGAAAAATTTTTGACAATTCATATCATGACCACATGTCGCATGTGGACATGACACACTTGTTATGTGTGTTGTGACCGCATGTGAAATCTGGGCATGACAAAATGACAGAGTTTGGAGATGACCCCCCCAAGACTAAATCTGCATTCAAAGCCAGTGCCTCTGTTAAAGGTAAACAAAGGTTTGATCCGGGAGAGAATTCTTCAAGAAAATTGTCATGGTATGAAAAAGAAAGAAACGATCTAGAAGAAGAAGTAGAAACTGCCCAACTTGAAGCCCTTATTGCAAAGAGGCTGCTAAGAGGATCCGGTAAGTATGAAGGAAAATTACCTTTTAAGTGTTTTAACTGCAATAAGATTGGTCATTTTTCCTCAAGGTGTCTGGAAATATTTTCAAGGCAAAATCCTAACAAACCAAGGTTCCAAAAGAACTGTTACTATGTACATGAAGATGATGATAATTAAGGAGTAACAGATGATGAATCAGAGATAGGAAACCAATCCGGAAATGAATGGGTGTTCATTGCCATCAAGGAAGACAATCCAATGTCCTCTATATCTGTCAATCTTAAGACTGTGGAAAGAGCTCTGGCTGCCCAAATTGAAGAGAAGGATGATTGGGTCATTGGCAGTGGATGCTCTCACCATATGACAGGTGAAAAAAATAAGTTTGTAGATTTGGAGAGGTATGAAGGAGGAGTGGTAAAGTTTGGTGACAATTCTGCTGGTAGAATCAAACGAAGAGGAACTATTTCTTTTGATGGAAGAAACAAAACTGGTAATGTACTGTATGTTGAAGGTTTGAAGCACAATCTTCTCAATGTTGGACAGTTGGTGGGCAAAGGCTATGATCTCCAATTCAAGGATGGAAAATGCAAAATATTTGAAAGTTCCAGAATAGAGATTGCTTCCGGTACTCAAACTAAAGGTAACATCTTCCATTTGGTTGGTACTGGTAAAAGCTGCTTATTTGTTCAAGTTGATCAGAGTTGGTTATGGCATAAAAGGATGTGTCATGTGAATTTTGATAATATCATCAAGATAAGCAATACTCAGGTTGTAAGAGATCTTCCAAAATTGGTGAAACCTACTAACAGCTTATGCAAGGAATGTCAGTTGGGTAAGCTGAGCAGAGTCACATTCAAAAGGAAGGAACTATCTTCTACTAGATTATTGGACTTAGTTCACACTGATCTTTGTGGTCCGGCAAGAACCAGGAGTATTCAAGGTGATAGATACTTCATGCTGCTAATTGATGACTATTCCCGGATGATGTGGGTAACCTTTCTAAAGGAGAAATCAGAAGCTCTTCAGAAATTCAAAATACTCAAGGCTATGGTAGAGAATGAAATAGGAATAAAGTTGAAATGTCTGAGGTCTGATAGAGGTTGAGAATTCACATCCGGTGAGTTCATAGAGTTCTGTGAGAAACATGGAATTAAGAGATAGTTGTCTGCTCTGAGGACTCCACAGCAGAATGGATTAGTGGAGAGAAAGAACCGGACCATCCAGGAAGCATCTAGGACCATGATGATGGAAGCAATTATTCCTCGGATCTATTGGAAAGAAGCTATCAGCACTGCAATCTATACTCTTAATCGAATTCAAATCAGAAGCAATACCGGTAAGACCCCTTATGAACTTTGGTTTGGCATTACTCCTCCTGTAAGATATTTCAGAGTCTTTGGTAGCAAATGTTACATCAAAAGAGATGAAGATTTAGGCAAGTTTGATGCTAGAAGTGATGAAGGAATATTCTTAGGTTACTCTACTCAAAGCAAAGCATACCGGTGTTATAACAAGAGACTAAGAAAGATGATAGAAAGTACAAATGTGAAGGTTGATGAGGGAATAGAGAAACCCTCAAGGTTTTATGAATATGATGAAGATGATCAAAATGGTGTTCTGGTTCAAAGAGTTCAATCCTCTTCTGAAAGTCAGATTCAGACTGATCCGGTAAATCAGGTAGAAGAGATAGGTCTGAATGAACCTGAACAAGAAGTAGAAGTGCAAGAAACTCCCAAAGTTCCAAGGTATGTAAGACTGAACCACTCTAAAAATCAGATCATAGGTGACAAAAGCAAAGGTGTGCAAACTGGAAGGAAAATTGCTCAAAATTCAGATGAATATTGTCTAATTTCAAAGATTGAACCTAAGATAATAAATAAAGCCTGCAATGATGAAAACTGGACCAAAGCAATTGAGGAAGAGTTGATGCAATTTGAGAAAAATCACACTTGGGATCTTGTTCCCAGACCTAAAAACAAGAATGTGATTGGAACCAAATGGGTCTTCCGGAACAAACTAAATGAAGTTGGTGAAGTAATTAGAAATAAAGCCAAATTGGTCTGCAAGGGCTACTCTCAAATAGAAGGAATTGATTTTGAAGAAACTTTTGCTCCAGTGGCAAGAATTGAAGTAGTCAGATTATTTCTTGCATTTGTTGCCTTCAAGGATTTCAAGGTGTATTAGATGGATATCAAATCTACTTTCTTGAATGGTGACTTAGAAGAAGAAGTATACATTGAACAACCGGATGGATTTCAATTATCTAAGCATAGTGATATGGTCTGCAAGCTGAAGAAGGCACTGTATGGACTAAAGCAAGCTCCAAGAGCCTGGTATGAAATATTGGACAAACATCTTTTGAAGATTGGTTTCAACAAAGGTACTACTGACAGTAAGTTATATTTCAAAATTGATCATGAAACATCTTGATTGTTGAAGTATTTGTTGATGATATCATCTTTGGAGGAAGAGACAGTATGTGTAAAACCTTTGCAAATCAAATGAAAAGTGAGTTTGAGATGTCAATGCTTGGTGAAATGAATTTCTTCTTGGGTCTGCAAATTACTCAAATAAAGAAAGGAATCTTTATTTCTCAGACCAAATATGTGAAAGAATTGTTGAGGAAATTTGGAATGGAAGATTCAAAGCCAATGAATACTCCCATGGCAACTGGATGTAAGTTGAGCAAAGATGATGACTCCCCTAAGGTAGATCAGACAAAGTACAGATCAATGATTGGAGGATTATTGTATCTCACTCAAACTAGACCAGATATAATGTAGGTTGTTGGTCTTGTTGCAAGATTTCAGGCTGATCCCAGAGAATCTCATGTCATGGCAATCAAAAGGATTTTTAGGTATCTAAAAGGAATAGTTGAGTATGGTTTGTGGTATCTTGGAGATCATGATTTCTCTCTTCATGCATATACAGATGCAGATTGGGCAAGAGATGTGGATGATAGGAAGAGTACCAGTGGTGGAGCATTCTTTTTGGGAAAAAGATTGGTTTCTTGGTTAAGCAAGAAACAAGAGGCAATATCTCTATCTACAACTGAAGCAGAATACATTGCAGTAGTAGGTAGTTGCACTCAAGTTTTGTGGATGAAGCAAATGCTAAGAGATATTAAAGTAGAATATGAGGAGCCTATCACAATTTTCTGTGATAATTCAAGTGCAATAAATATTTCTAAGAATCCGGTGTTGCATTCTAAGACTAAGCATATATCTATCAAGTTTCACTTTCTGAGAGAGCAAGTGAACAAGGATGAAGTCAGACTGGAGTATGTGACCTCCAAGGATCAGATTGTAGATATCTTTACTAATCTTCTTCCCAAGGACTCTTTTGAGTATCTCAGGGAGAAGTTAGGGGTTATTGCCCCTCTGGTGATGAACTAGGATGCACTGATGTGCATCAGTCCGGTGGATATCATAGTCATATCTTGTGATCCAGATTGATAATGGGAAGCTACTCAAAGGGAGCAGCAGGTATGATTCTGAAGTATTGGAGTTGCAAGTATGAGCCCTTTGCCATTGATGTCAAAGGGGGAGAAAAGACATGTGAAAAATAAGTGGTTGATGATCAAAGGGGGAGCAGTAAAGGAAGAGAAGATATGTGAATAGTTGTTGTTAATAGGGGGAGCTGTGACAATAAGGAGAAGTTTGTGTCTTGATGGTTTTTCACATCATATGTTGCCATCAATGACAAAGGGGGAGATTGTTGCAAGTATGGGTCTAACCGGTGTTGTCATTGATGTCAACATACTCATGTTGCATTAATGAGAAGGATTGGATGAGCTATGTGCTAAGGATATTGAGAAAATTAGTCTCAATCAGGAATAGTAAAGAATAGTGATGACAACAAGGTAAAAGTCTAAGATAGGTTGAGGATCAAAGGATGCGGTTTAAAGCGTTTGTAGATATAAGTCTTGAGATGCTCTAGTCAAGTTTTTAAAGGTCCGTATGAAGATTGGAAGAAGTTATGGTCGCTCAAATAGAAACTGGTTCCGGCAGGTGTTCAGAGGTGACAGAGTGACACAGATAGGTACGGTGAGATCCGGAAATGCTTTATCCCATTTTGCAGATTTGAGGAAGTGTTGAGAATGTCCTTGTGAAGTGTCAAGTCGATTGGTTCATGGTTTGAAGGTCCAGAAGAACCTATCCCTTTGTGACAATGATGACAGACTGTGTTCTTGAGGTTCTGGATGAAGGAGAGAAGGATTCCAATAAGCAGATAAAGTGCGGATGTTGTTGGTAATTCAAGAAAGCTTGTGGTGATCTTTGGATCGGTCCCAATTCATGTTGGTAGTCTGCATTGAAGCTAAAGTTCGTATTTGAAGAATAACCACCGGATGTTGGTGTTCTTCCTGAGACTGGCCGACCGAATGTATTACACCTCTTGTGGATGTTCTTGTACATGTTTTCTGACTTAGATGATTATTCCTAAGTCGATGTCTTGTATAAATAAGGGATTGTGAAGTCATTCTAAAGTGTGTCTTGTGGAGATGAGTGAGTGGTAGCTAAGAGGAGAGCGAAAGGTAGAGCAGAAGTATTGAGCTTAATGGAACTGATTCAAGCATGGTGAAGATGCTATTCTCCAGTTCATGTATGTGATACTTATTTCTTTGTAGACAGTGTGTCTCTTGTAGGCAGTGAGCCTCTTGTGAGCAGTGTGCTTGGGTAGTGAGCCCTAATTGGCAAGTGTCATTTTGTTCTTTCTATTCTTCTAACAAAGAATACATTCTTGGGTTAATCACCCTGTGGTTTTTCCCTTAACCGGGTTTTCCACATCAAAATCTTGGTGTCTCATGTGTTGATGAGTTTCTTCTTTTGATTTGAATGCATTATGTCTCATGTTTAATATGCTGCTAATCACTAAGAGGATTTAAGTGTGTAAATTGGAGAAAGTATTGCACAACTGATTCACCCCCCTCTCAGTTGTGTGCCCTAAGTCTAACATACTCCCATGGCAACCGGATGTAAATTGAGCAAAGATGATGACTCTCCTAAGGCTGATCAGACAAAGTATAGGTCAATGATTGGAGGACTATTGTATCTCACTCAAACTAGACCAAACATTATGTAGGCTATTGGTCTTGTTGCTAGATTCCAGGCTGATCCTAGAGAATCTCATGTCATGGCAATCAAGAGGATTTTAGATATCTAAAAGGAACAGTTGAGTATGGTCTGTGGTATCCTAGAGATCATGATTTCTTTCTTCATGCATATATAGATGCGGATTGGGCAGGAGATGTGGATGACCAGAAGAGTACGAGTGGTGGAGCATTCTTTTTGGGGAAGAGATTGGTTTCTTGGTTAAGCAAGAAACAAGAGGCAATATCTCTATCTACAACTAAAGCAGAATATATTGCAGTAGTAGGTAGTTGCACTCAATTTTTGTGGATGAAGCAGATGCTAAGAGATATCAAAGTGGAGTATGAGGAACCTATCACAATCTTCTGTGATAATTCAAGTGCAATAAATATATCTAAGAATCCGGTGTTGTATTCAAAGACTAAACACATATCCATCAAGTTTCACTTTTTGAGAGAGCAAGTGAACAAGAATGAAGTCAGATTGGAGTTTGTGCCTTCCAAGGATCAGATTGCAAACATCTTTACTAAACCTCTACCTAAGGACTCTTTTGAGTATCTCAGGGAGAAGTTAGGGGTTATTGCCCCTCTGGTGATGAACTAAGGTGCACTGATGTGCATCAATTCAGTGGATATCACAGTCATATCCTATGATCTGGATTGATGATGGGGAGCTACTACTCATGGGGAGCACCAGATATGATTCTGAAGTGATGGAATTGCAAGTATGTGCCCTTTGCCATTGATGTCAAAGGGGGAGAGAAGACGTGAAAAACAAGTGGTTGCTGATCAAAAGGGGGAGCAATAAAGGGAGAGAAGACATGTGAATGGTTGTTGCTGATAGGGGGAGTTGTGACGGTAAGGAGAAGTTCTTGTCTTAATGGTTAAAACAGTTTTTCACATCATATGTTGCCATCAATGACAAAGGGCACATGCTTGCAATTCCATGACAAAGGGGGAGATTGTTGCAAGTATGGGCCTAACTGGTGTTGTCATTGATGTCACCATACTCTTGTTGCATTAATGATAAGGATTCCATGAGCTGTGTGCTGAGGATATTGAGAAAATTAGTCTCAATCAGGCACAATGAAGAACAGTGATGATAGTAAGGTAAAAGTCCAAGATAGGATGAGGATCAAAGGATGCGGTTTAAAGGGTTTGTAGATATGTGTCTTAAGGTGGTCCAGTAGAGATTTCAGAGGTCTGCATGAAGGTCTGAAAAAGTTGTGGCCACTCAAGTAAAACTAGTTCTTGTAGATGTTCAGTGGTGACAGAGTGATACAGATAGGTCCGGTGAGATCCAGAAATGCATTATCCTATTCTGCAGATTTGAGGGAGTGTTGAGGAAGTCTTTGTGAAGTATCAACTTGATTGGTTCATGGTTTGAAGGTCCGCAAGCATCTATTCCTTCATGACAGTAATGACAGACTGTGTTCTTGAGGTTCTAGATGAAGGAGAGTAGGATTTCAATAAGAAGATGAAGTGTGGATGTTCTTGGTGATTCATTAAAGCTTGTGGAGGTCTTTGGATTGTGTCTAGTTCATTTTGGTGGTCTGCATTGGAGTTACAGCTTGCAATTGAAGAATAACTTCCAGATGATGGTGTTCTTCTTGAGATTGGTCAATCGGATGAGTTACACATCCTGCGGATGTTCTTGTTGATGTTTTCTGACTTAGATGATCATTCCTAAGTTGATGTATTGTATAAATAAGGCATTGCGAAGACATTTCAAAGGTGTCCTTGTGGAGATAAGTGTGTGGTAGCAAGGAAGAAAGCGAAAGGTAGAATAGAAGTTTTGGACTTAAATGGAACTGATTCAAGCATGGTGAAGATGATATTTTCCAGTTCAAGTATGTGATACTTATTTCTTTGTAGACAGTGTGTGTCTGTTGTAGGCAGTGAGCCTCTTGTGAGCAGTATGCTTGGGCAGTGAGCCCTAATTGGCATGTGCCATTTTGTTCTTTCTATTCTTCTAACAAAGAATATAATCTTGGGTTAATCACCCCGTGGTTTTTCCCTTAACCAGGTTTTTCACGTCAAAATCTTGGTGTCTCATGTGTTAATGTGCTTCTACTTTTGATTTGTTGCATTGTGTTTCCGTGATTGATCTACTATTATGGTGTTGATTAACAATGTGAAGTTAAGTGTTTAAATTGGAAGAAAGTTTTGTACAACTGATTCACCCCCCTCTCAGTTGTCTACCCTAAATCTAACAGTTAGGACATGTTTGAACAAACCCTAGCCTAATATCCTCATGTATTAGGCTTAGAGAAGGCTACAGGAGATAAGTGTTCATACTAGATGAATTGAGAATGGTTCCAATTGATGAAACATGCATATTCAGACCTTATGTGACCCAAGAGAAGACTTAGAGTAGGATCTGGCATTCTGGAAGTTGAAAACCACATGGTTGCTTTGTAAAAGAGGGCTAATTAGGCCTAGTTGCAACGGGATAGTCAATTTTAGGGGCTTGAGTTGCAAAAAAACCCCACCTGTACTCAATGTATGTTGTGTAAGAGGGAAAAGGGTATCCATAACTGCAAATAATTTCTAGGTTTTAGGTCTTACCTAAAAGTTATGCTTGAAAAACCTCTTTTGTTGTCCTAATTTGGCCTTGTGAGCAGCGTAGCAGCAAGTTTTCAAGGAGTTTGTTCCAAAACAATCATACCTGCACTCTTAATATGTTTTGAAACTCCAAAAGGGGTATCTAGATCAGTCTTCAAAAAGTGGGTTTGAGTTGTTTAATGAAATTTATGGCAAAAATACCTAGTTTCCTATCCTACTAGAGAAATAGTGGATTTGTGAAGGAAATCATTGTATTTGGGATGTTGAGATTTTGTCAAAGGTTTGTTTGAGTTAGTTTATTTTATCCCATCCTCCTCTACATCAAGACTCAATCTTGAAATGAAATACTAGATCAATGTCTTCGTCCTCCAATTAACCTCCGATGACAGGATTAATCTAATGGCAACTCAGACAAGGAATGAGACACATTCTACAACTGACAACTTCAATATTCACATAACAGTAAAATGACTGTAAGCATTATAAATCTCTTTTTATACTTTCCCAATCCAGGTATGATTACATCAATTTGGTGTTATCCACCTTACAACATATCGAATCTAAAGATTCCTACTCCTAGATCGAGTCTTTCTTTAGCCATATACTTCCTTTGTGCCTCGATTCTCTTTTCTTTCCACTCTGCAAGTTCTATCTTATTGCTGGTTTAAATCTTTCTTTCAAATAGTGATCTTCAATCTCCTTTAATTCTTCTCAAATACCTTCATCCTTCCCGTCCTATCGTTCCTCCTCTAGTCTCTTATAAATCCTTCCTGTTTGTTCAGCCTCTGTCTTTTGGCATTCTTTCTAAATCAGCCTTCCTCCATACTATTCAGCCATTGATTCTTTTGCATTCAGCCTTACCAACTTTACATCTTTGTTTATATTCGGCCTTCACTAATTGGCCTCTCTTTATCGATCTCTTCCCTTCAGCTTTTAATCTACCGACTACCTTTCCACTCCTCGGCCACTTCATGGGCCTTTGACTATTTGGCTTCTCTCTCCCTCTCTGTCAGTTTCTCTTTTCTTCTTATCTATTCATCTTCTCCTTTTGTAGGCTGCCCTTCGTTTGGCCTTTGGTTTGAAACGGCTTCTCACCAACCTCCACTGAACTGTTGCTCTGTCCCATACGATGCCTCTTACAAAATAACCTCCCTCTTCATTCTCTACCACCATTCATAATTGAAGTTGAAACTACCTTCTCATCCAACGTAACTAACTCTTCAACCAAAGGTAACTATAATATATTCTCTTCTTTCTGTCACTGCAGTGATAGAAACTGCATACACCTACCACAAAAGAACAAAACAACAAATTTGTACGATGCCCCTGCATCAGACTCCCCAGGGGACAAAGTTCATGTTCTCTGGCACATGTGTTGCTTCTAAAAACTTAAATTTGTTTTCTTCCTTTTCTTCCACATTTTGTTTGGTATAGTTATCACATTCCTCCAGCATTGTTGTACCATTCTCATCATAGCCAACCTCCTCCAAAATTTCCTTTCCCACTCAGCCACATATAAATCAATGCAAATAATTCCAAATATATTGTCCAACTGTCCTTTAATCTGATCAATCTCATCCTTCAACAATGCCTCATTTTGGACTTCACCACATATATGACAAATCACAAAATTCTTACAAAAGTCTGCAAATCTCTCCTCATATTGTTGTCCTAACTTCCACTACCCAACAAATCATAGTAAAGCAAAACAATGTCCTCATATAGGACCAAAAAATTTACCTCCTCTTGTAGCACTACAATGACCCCTTTATCATAACATTTAATCCTCAACTCCCTGTCCTTTGTTGTCTTTATGTTTCCATCAACATATTCCTTCAATTTAGTCAATGCACCTTTTGGAGATTCCTCTTCAACAAGATCATCTGTTGTTTCCTTACTCAAATCTATATTTTCACTTTCATCTTCATTCCTGAAATCCATTCCAACCACAAAATCTTCACAAGTTTTTATATTTTCAACCTCTGCAACAGATACACTCTCACTCTTTGCCTTTTCATGGCTTGCACCATTCCAGGTTATTACTGCCTTGTTTTGTTCTTCATCCTTCTTACTCCACTTGAACTTTTCATTATGCCTCTTTTGATTTCCTTGTTTCCTTTTATACCTCTTTCTCCTCATGTCTTTCTCATCTATAAGTCTCCACATCTCCATTTCATATTTATGCATGCCATCTTCACCATTCATCTCTACATCCTTCTCATCTTTATCTATTAAACTCTCATCTTCAACTAATTCATCTATAAATTGAAAATCTTCAAAAGCATTTTGTTTACCTTTCATCTTGCAGGTATCCTTCTCTATCTTCCTCGAAGTTGTTCCATTCTCTATCTTCCTTGGTATTATGTTAGTCAGTGGCTTAGTGTCTTCATCTTCCTTTTGTTGCTCGGATCCTCTTGCCTCCTTCACACCATCATTTTCTTTTTCATCTTAATTTTCTGGGTATGTGCAGGATCATGATGGGCCAAACTATACCTCTAAGTAGCAATGAAAATACAAAAAATCAGACTTTATCAAGTTCATGTGAAAATTTGAATGGATTATCTACACAATTTGAAAAAGATGTAAGAACAAAATTTGTAGAGAATTCAATCTAGTTTATAGGCTACTATTTTTTTAAAAAACTAAATTTACTTAGTGAAAATTGAATATTTCAATGAACAGCTATAAAATTTTTTAGAAAAAAATAAAAAGTGGGTGTCTGTCCAGCCAACCTAACTATGAGTAAAAATATATACATATTTTTGAAACTTTCAAAATAAGTAGAGGACTCATGTCCGTATGTGACGCATATTTATTTGAAATTTTTTTCCAATAAAATAATTAGTTATGATTTTTTTACTGTGACTTTTTTTAAAAACTGAAAAGTAATTTTCCAGCCAACCTAACTCGATAAAAAAAAATTGAAATTGAAATTTATTTTTTTTAACCTATAGCCAGAAAAGCATAGAGTGCGACACAGGTTTTGGATCTCAAAAAGGTGAAATGGTTTGAAAGTTATGGATGTTTTTCATTCAATGTGTCCATCAGGATTTCAGAGACACGGTATATAGAAAATTATTAATAATTATTTAATAAAATGATAACCAAACAAATCTTATATTTTTAGAAAGCTAACAATTTTTTATATAAACCCTTTTCATTTTATCAATTTTGCATAAAAAAAGTTGGCAGCATGAAGGGTGAAGTTCGAAGAAGAGACTAAAACATGAGAACACGTTAGAATCCATGAAAAGTCAACAACCAAAATGGATATCCATCTTGCTTTGTACCAAAGCAAAATGGATATCTATTTTAGCAGCTCAAAACAGATATCCTGTTGGGAAATAAAATTTCATACCAATTTTTGCAAGATTTTAGGTTCCCATATGAAAAATTCAATTTCAACACTCATAGATACACCTGCACAATATGCTCAAATGGCCTACTTTGAAGCATTATAATTCGGAGCCAGTTCGTCTTCATACAAAATTATTTCACAAACATGTTTGTCTTCCATATGTAAGTGAGCACTCCTGATTTTAGCTTCATACGATCAATTTTGACTAGGTTTTGAAGAACCAAGTTGGAGGGTTTTGATAACGTTTGTTACTTGCACAATGTGAAATCAGCCCGAGAGGCCAACTTTGGAGGTTGATATCTAGCAGCTAAATGATGATCCTGACAAACTAATTAGTGTTCCATATTTTTCTCATGATAATGTACTTTCATGCCAATTTTTGGGACCCCAACATCTCGTTTGCTATTTTTTCAAAATCAAAAGCAAATGTAAAAAGTTCAGTTGCCATATGCATTTCCAGAAAGTTGCAGAGAGCTCAACTTTGGCCCTTACCATTTCATAACAGAAGATGGATGGTGAAGAATCCTCTTACACACGCACTCATCAAGCCTAAATAAACTCAACTTTCCAATTACAACTTCCCAGAAGAGATTTAATGGGTTTTTAAAATTGCAAGTTGGTGAGCTCGAATCAAGTTTTGAAGGGGCAATTTTCAAGGAGGTTAATTTGGAAGGTAATATCTAGCAATCGGGTCGTGTTCATAAAAAACCAATTGATGTGTCAAATTCTTCCCATGTTAATGTGCCTACATGCCAATTCTCAAGGTCCCGGCACTTCGTTTGATATTTTTTCAAAATCGAATCCAAATGGATTTTACACAGTTCTGTGACTGCATTCCCAGGCAGCTTCAGAAAGGTCAACTTTGACATCTGATATCTTATGAAGGAAGAGGAATAATGAAAAATCCTTTTGCACACATGTTCATGTGGCCTAAATGAACTAATCCCCAGGACGGCAGCTTCTCAATATCAGATTTGATATTTTTCCAAAGAGGCAAAATAATAGGTTTCAGTTGAGTTTAAAACAGGTGCAAAACACGCTGAGTGAGCTACTTTGATTGCGAGCAGCTTTTAATCCCAATAACTTCATGCCAATCCGTCTGACGACCATACTCCCCTATCACAATTCAACATGTTGGTGTATTTTTGTGGCTCCGGGAAAAGTTTTGATTAGTTTTTCAAGCTAATTCCGAAGGCTAGTTGACCTATTTTGATCACCATGCAAGGTGTGTGAAATGGAATTAAAAGAACTGGGAATACTTTTTATCCTTTTTCGTGATATAACAATTTGCTACAATGGACACAGTTTCAGCAAAAGTCTCACTGATGAACAAAAGCTATAAAAAAAAATTTCATCGGCAAGACATCATATAGGTCTCACCGATGGAAAACTCATCGGCAAGAGATATACCATCGGAGTGAAAATCTCAAGTCACACCGATCTAACAAGTCTTGCCGATGGAGTCCCGTGAGATGAAAGGTTTATTCAAAGGAGAATAAATATTTACAAAAGGTGCAAATAAATATCCTATTTTCATGGAAGGAGTTATAAGGTGAGAATTTATTCAAAATATTTTCTACTCAGAAGAAAAATACTTTTCTAGAGAAGTTAATCAAATAGGTAATTATTTTACCTAAATAATTTTTTATGTGAAAATGCATAAGGCAACGAGTGAAACAAGTGGGTGGTAATTGTTTTTACCCAAATCAAATATTTGCCAAGTAAAGGTAAAAATACACAATGGAAAATAGAATCCAAAAATTCAACACAAAGATTAAAATAAAGTATTATGAAATACTTTATTTTCAAGCGAAAGTATATCTAGTATCCTCTAATTAAAACAAGGAGAGGTAAATATTTTTTCACCTCTTGACAAGAAATTATAACATATTTTTATCGAGATGTGAAACCAAGGATTATAGAGTGAAGGTTATTTCACCCTGATGACATTTTATTAAAGATGAAATAATTCCAGCAAAGAGTGAATACGTGAAGATTGCCATCAAAGAGAAAGGATACAATTAATTAAGTAAATAATCAAAATACATGTGGAATGAAGGCAAACCCTAACAAGGGTATTATTTTAATATGTCATAATGTTACCCTAACGAGTGAAATATTTCTACTCCGAAGATTGAGTGAGCGTGACCACAAGAGATTAATATTATTCATCACATGAAGGGAAATAATTAAATTTTAAAGGACTGAAGGCTAATGTTTTATATTTTGCATTAATAAAAATTGTTATCCCTCACAGAGATGGAGGTTTCATCGGCAGGAGACGGCATATCGATAGGAGATATTTTAAAGCTCCCGATACAGTTATGTCCCACCGATAAAAATATATTGGAGTAGCAGATAGAATGGTAATTCATATTGTGAAGACTCCAGATGAAGAAATTACAAATGAAAAAGAGGTGAAGAAGATCTGGCTGCATCATATACAAATGTGTTCTACACAAGCTTTTCATCCATCTGATACAATTGTTGCTAGAAGGGATGTAAATGGTTGAATATTAAAATGGCGAGGGCATGAAGAACACTCTTTATCCTCAGATAACATTATTAAGTGAAATGAGAATTTTTGACATATATTATAGTTGAAATACTCCGATGGACATGCCTGTAGAATGTGAAAATCTAAGCAAAGCGCATAAGCTATTTGTGATCTCACAGAATACTACGATTACGGGTGTAAAGCTAGATCATTGCCAGAATCCTCCCTGCATTCTCGTCGGTAAATACACAGTTGAAAATTTGAGCAAGAAACCCTAAAAAATACATCGGCAAAAGAAAATGAATCAGAGCAAAAATTGTAAATCATACAGATTTTATGTGTCACATCGATGTTGTGGGCCCAAGTATTATATAAATAAGTAATGAGATAATAACAAAAGAGATGGCTAGAATACAAGCACAGGAGCGAAGGTGAAATCCGTGAGGAGGGCCGAAGCATGAGCTAAAAAAACTGAGCACGAAGAAGTACAAAGAAACACCAAACAGAAGTAAAAAAACCACGCAAGATAAACACAATATCGGCAAGACATAGTTTATCGGTGAGCAATGTTTGAGTCCTCCCGACTTGCCGATGAAGTAAACCCTAATATCCAATAGTAAAAATGTCATCGGCAAAACCAAACTAATTGGAGTGAGATTTTTAAATCACACCGAGATCATATGTCTTGCCGATAGGTACATTTTTCAGGGAGAAACATAGCTACTTTCACCAAAGATAGGAAAATGATATAATTACGTTCTGGAAAATAAAAGATGAACAAATGTAATTGAAAGGTGTGAAATATTATACAAATATGTAGCATAAACATATTTATGGGTAAATATATTCATGAGAAGATATATTGAAGATTTTACAAGATCATCTTTAGATACAAAATGAATATTTTTCACCTGAATATTTTGCCAAAGGGGTTATAAAGATGGAGGCAAAATATTTTTCAAGGAATTCACCTAATGGGTAATTATTTTACCTAAAAAATATTTTTTGAGGAAGTATATACAAAGGCGAGAAAATGTTTTCACCGAGCAACTCACAAGCGAGTAATTATTTCTTACCAACTGAGTGAAAATATATATTAAAGGAAATAACAATAATTACTTGAAGAATTATTTTCACGAGATCTCAAGGCAAAAGGAAGTTAAAATAAATATTTGCAAAGTGGGAAACAAAATTAAAATAAAAAGTTGTAACGGAAGAAATAAAGGGTTGTAACCCTAAAATCTCAAACTATATATGTCAGATAAAAAGGAGAGATTAAGGGGACATCAGTAGATTAGGATCCAGAGTAGACTAGGAAAAACATCAGTTAGATAACTGGATGGATTGACCAGTTGCCAAAACAAAATATTATGTTGTACATTGTAAAATCTTTCGAAACTGTATAGTGGAGAAAATGTATGAATAAATGATTTAATATTGGTGTCTATTGTTTGTTGAGTTGAGCAATTATTTGGTTGTCTCCATACTGTTATTTCTTTGTTATTTGAACCTGAGTTTCCAAGTTGATATTTCAGTTTCATTGAGACACACTTGTTGTTTTTGTGTAATCAAATTAATTGGTTTCCATTACAGATATAAAATCCTTTTGATTGATTACAGTAACCTGGAGGTAGCATTTGGATAGGTAAGAGCAGCCCTATAATTGTCAAGATTGCCATACTGTCTCCAACTCGATATTGTCTTGTTATTCAAATTGAGCATCAACTCCATTTGTCAATACACATTTGCTGTCATTGTGTGATTCTTTTGATCGGTTCCTTCAAGCAAGGATTAAAAAAATCCTTTCAATAAGTCACAGTAACCTGGTAAGATTCGAGTGGATCACTAAGTAGAGTTTGTCAGTCACATTCTTGCACGTTTATACAAGCTATAAACAAACACATGTGCCAAACAATTAGGAATGTAACCTATAAGTAAATCATATATCATATACACCTTGACTCCATTAGCCCAACAGAAATAGGCACTGGTCATACCAATTCCATTTTAGGATTCCATAAAATCTCATTCAAACAATTACATCTCAAATCTTAGTGTTAGGAGTAGGAGTAGTTTAAAAGCTTGCATCTATTACATTCTATGCCATTGTGATAGATTTACTAATCCAATCAAGTCATATAGTGTTAAGTCTGCTTTAGTTACAAAGGTACACCCGCCTAGGTTTGCAGGACCTGAAGTGTAGGGAGCTAATAGCTTTGTCAATTGGTCCAAAAATGTTGCAAATCCAAACATAGAGTCTGGCATCCTCTTAGGGTTAGCAACCTACATTTTTGGGAACCAACATATCCATTTCCCAGAAATGGATATCCGTTTCTAATGGAAATATTTATTTAATGAAATAAGAATGTAGACCAAAAAAAAATACTAACAAATGTAGATAGTTAGAGGTAGAGGATGCAAGGAAACATGGGGCAGGGTCCTGTTAGGGGATCCTATGTCATAGTGTGTTGTGTACAAGTGTCAGAGCATAAATCAAACTAGTCTTATACTAGAATCCAATGTTCTTCTTTTGTCTTGGTGCATCTGTCTCCTAGTGGAATTCATGCATATGCATTCTTTATGTATTTTCTTAAAGTTGGTATCCAATGCTTTTGGGTTTCCATGTGGAATTGGTATCTATGTTGTGTTTGTATGTTTGGTCCACAATGCTCTAGAACTTGCAAATGTTTTTGTCCCTTACAATAAATGTATAGAGAAAAGGTTTTAAATTTGAGGCAGAGTAAGAATTAAATCCAAATTTGGTGGAGTCTTCCCCCGCACACAAGTTGGCCGCACGTATGCATGTGAGTCAACTCATTATAATATGGTAGAAGTTCATGTGAACGCTCGTCATTTTTAATTAGTTAAAAATTGGTGGCTCCTTGTGAAAAGTATGGGCTCTTATCAAGCACGCATAACCAAGAAGGTTGATATATGTTTTTCTTACATGTTTGTTGATCACATCTTATGAAACAGATGTTGCTTGGTGATAGTTCTAGGTTTAGTGAACAATATTCTCAAGCTTATTGCAATTTTTACACTTGTGGCCAAATTTGGTACCAAACCCTTTCACCTTTTCAATTAATCCTGATAGTGTCATCTCACTCCATGCAAATCAAACCAACATTAGGACCATGTGAATGAGATTAAGGATAGCCTTGAAATATGAATCTTTGTACTGTTGACTATCCTTTTAGCATGACAATCCTTTAGGATCATTGTACCCAGGTGCAACAATCCTTCAATCTTCTTTTATTTATATGTATTTCCTCTTCATACACAAGACTCCCGTGCCTTGTAGTCATGACAATCCACAAATCACCTAACTGTCCTTAGTGAGACTATATCTTATTTTGACAGTGATAGTCATCTTCCATTCACAACTCTCCTCTTTAACATAGATACCCTTTGCACATGTTTTGACTTCATGATTTTCCTTTTGTATGTTGTATTATGGTATGAAAATACTATGGCCCCATCTTCATCCTCTTGTATAATGAAATTGAAGGTCGACACTTACGGTTACTCTTCTTTATTACTTGGTGATAATGAATCCCTAAACTCATTTTTGATTGTCTTGAACCCAATTTACCATTGTTGAGACAGTCGGAGTTGATTCTTGATCATGAATATTATGAATTACTTCAAATATCCATAGACAATTTCAATTGTGTTTCTTAAGACAACCATGCCTTGACTATCCCTTGATGTTGATCATGATTGTGCTGGGATGGCACAATAGTTCATAGTTAGATTTTTGCCACTAAAGTTTTCCTTTGACAAAGTAGTATTTGTCGTCCACCTTTTGATGATGTTCAAACAATATAAATACTTATTCTTAACATAAGAAATACATTTCTTACAAATACTAATGCATTCTACTCATAAGGTTCATGGCACCATGCCTAAAGGTATGATAGTCAGCAGTGTACTATTATGGCAGCCTATGGTTGGTTTGACAATCCATAATAGTGATAGAATTCATGCCTAACAGTCCTTATCATTATTGTCATAATATATTTTACATTTGAGGCCTTGTCTACAACATACAAAGTTTACCTTTCTCACCCATACCTTCAGTATATAAAGGACATTGATAGGGAATTTTTAATTTCCACTCAGTCAGTACAATCTAGGAGAGGATAGATTGTTTAAAGTTGTAATCTATTTCCATTTACACTTGCCATAACTACAAATTCTTAGTGTTTATTTTCAACCCCGGTATATGAATAAAATGTGACCTATTGTTCTAATAGGCCTATAGGGACAAAGAGGTGATAAAGCCTTTAATTTTAAACATGACATGGTTTTAATAACTTCCCATATTGGTAAGGTCTTGGATGACAATCCTTTGATGCACATAATTGTAATAGGTGTTATGATAGTCCTTGGTATCTTTTCATTTCTTTCTTGAATGGCTTGCAAATAAGACATAAGACCTATAAGATCCTTCATAAATAAGAATTCTCATACATTACATTTAAACTTAAACTCCCTAAACATCCATCAATCCATCCATTAATATCAAAATGCCATGAATATCCTATGATCAACCATTCTAATTCCTAGGATAGTCACATTGCATTTTTTCTTCTCTATACTAAAATAGCCCAAGGAATATCTACCCTTGAATTTGTATTTTAACAATCTAATGTCTTTACGAATAACATTGAGCCTTCTTTTGGGACAACATTTTTGCCTTTAGAAGCTCCTCATTTCATGATAGCCTAAAATAGAATAAGTGGATAGTCATAACATTTTAGCATAATGGGAAAACCCTAAAGTTTGATAAAGTCTATACATTATCTATTCCCATCCATGTCATGAAGCAACTATTCAAATGCTACGCCAACATGATTTAAACAATCATAAGGGCCAACAATCCACTCCAAATGCATGGGAAAAGGACAACTCTTGGATCCCATATTAATCATGTTCACATGGCTGCTAGCATCTTCAAGTGAGTCAATACAAAAATTGAAAGCCTCAAACTCATACACTTCAGAAAAATATACCTAATTATAAATTTGATATGCATGTTTACTTAAGAATTACAAGTCACTTACCTCTTTGCATGCTTCAAAGTTCCAAACAAAGGACTCAACTTTAGTTGTAGCAGAGTCCTCATCAATGACTGATTTACATGGCCTTCAACAAACTAAAATTATATATCATCTTTATGCTTATATGGAGGCTATATCATATTTACAATTGTATGTCTAGGCTCTTTAGGAGTATTCACAAATGTGTCCAAAGTAAGATTACTCAAATCAAATAATGGCTTATATCCAGAGCTTCATTAAGTTGATACCTAGGTGGATTAGTGTGTAAACATTCAAATTAGATGGTAATTCACAAGTTTATAGAATAATAAAATGAATCCCTAGTCTAGAATCCAAATGTACATATTCAAAGGCATTAAAGACTTTGAACAAATTACTTTATTGAATTGGAGAAGGCATGTACAAATGTGCAATGTTTAGCTTATTCTTCCTTGTCTATACTTTTATACAAATTTGTATGTACATGCGTGTGGTACATGGATCAAGTGGTCAAGGTGACAATAGATGTCAAACCCATATGACTTGTTGTTCCTATCTTCCATGATTACCATATATTTTTGTTAGTTGTCGTTGCACCAAAAGATCGACCTTTTAATGCCTGATACAACCACTTGACTTAACAAGCACGGGAGGCAGTTAAGCCCTTGTCGCAAACCATCACAGTGTTGCGCTGAACAAGGAGACCAAGGGCCACACCTTGCAACAATCACCCCAAGCACAAGCACGGGGTTTGAACCCATGACCTCGGCTCTGATACCAATTGTTAGCTGTCGTTGCACCAAAAGATCGACCTTTTAATGCCCGATACAACCACTTGACTTAACAAGCATGGGAGGCGGTTAAGCCCTTGTCACAAACCACCGTAGTGCTGCGCTGAACAAGGAGACCAAGGGCCACACCTTGCAACAATTCTATTGTATGTTACTTGTTTAGCTTGTATTCTTTAGTGTATTCAATCCTTACCTCCCATGATTTCTTCTATGCCTTGTTTGGTTCCTAAACATCTCTATGTTATATGTTTAGAACCTATATTTTTCCATGTTAATTGTTTACTTATATATCCCTATGCTATATATCCATGATGTCCCTATATTCCTATGATCTATGCTTGTGATCTTTATCTCTTATGTATCCATATTCCATGTTTATCATGATGTTTCTAATACTTAAACATACTTATGGTTCTTACACATTTAGCATTCTTATTCTTTAGTTATTTATATATATATTTTAACATTTAATTTGTCCATCTTATGTGTTCTTATCATCTCCTATTCTCATTTATGTATATCTAGTTGTATACTTTGTAGATTATTTCATGCTTTGTGAGGAAAACAAAACAGATATCTGTTTTGAAAATAGATATTTGTTTTGTATTAGCGATATGGACATTGCAGAGTGTTCGTTGGCAAAGAATTGGGCTTTAAGAAATGGATATCCATTTTAGAAATGGATATCCGTTATGTAAATGTAGAAAAAAGACAAAAGGAATATTGTTGGACCCGACATCCGTGCCTAGAGACCATCTGCTGTCGAAATACTCGTGATTTCTGGCTATGACAGTGAAAGGAAAATTTTCATGCACTTTTGGAGACACAATTTTCTTGTTACAATCATAAGGGTGATATTTTTGTTCCCCTAATGGGGAGCAATAGTCGTCGTAAAGAAAAAAGGAGGAAAGTTACATTGGAGGAAATTGAAACAATTAGGGAAAAAAATAGGCAAAGGAAGAGGATTGGAAGAGCGGGTTTGGCAGATGCTCATCAAGGTGAATCTTCTTCTTTACCATCTAATGACATGCAAATTGAAGATGTTAATTTTGATTATAATGAAATGTTAGATAAGAATGAAATTTGCCATGATATTACAAATGAAAATATTGAAAAATGTTATGAAACACCTATTCATAATAGCAATACCATGGACAAAGAAGAAGAAGAAAAACGAAGACGTGCACTTGAAGAAAGTAGATATGAACATCATGATGTTGAAATTGCACTCCATAATCCATTTATTGATAAAATTGATGAGGTTGATAACATGGATGAAACAAGAACAATCAATGTATCTCCAAATTTCATAAGAAGAGAGGACATTTGTCAAGAAGAGAATAACCGTGATGAAATTGGAAAACACCCAAGAACCCCAAAATGGTTACTTTAAATTGATGAGAACATAATGGAAAAACTTGAAGGCAAGAGGTCATCACGAACGGTTCAGTTGTGGGCTTCAAAACTCTTCAATGAATACTTTGAGAAAAAAACATTAACCAAACAATGCCAACTTTTTGTGCAATTATTAAAGATGTGCAAAATGAGACCTTTACTAAAGAAATTAAAGATTCGGTTAAACAAAGTGTCTAATCGGAATAAAATTATTGTTAGAAGCCTTTTTAATGCACTCAATTCTATTGGAAAGACTAGCAAGGAGAAAGATAAAAGAGTTGCTCGTAGATTAATAACAACCTCAATAGTAAGCAAACAATTAAGAAATGCTCGATTAATGAGGCAAACTTGTGTTGACTTAAGATTGAATCGTAAAACATTGTCAAAAGCACTAGCATTAAGATCAAGGCTAGATAGTCCTCTTGCCAATGATACTTGGGCTTTCAGTGGTAGGCTTCCATGAGTTGACAAGAAGCTAATTGATAGCACAAAGGAAGAAATTGAACGATTTTGGCACACTAACTCTAGGGTATCACCGAATGCAAAAGATGTTGTAAAGTTAAGAATCGGTGATAAAGACTGCACACCACATCCTAAACATTACTTGGAATATAGCCAAACAACATTGTACAAACAATATTGTGAAACTCACCCAGGTACGACAATCTCACAAAGAGCATTTGAATCTATTAAGCCATTTTATTGTGTTCCTCTTAAAGTTCGTAATACATGTAGTTGCAAATACCATGTAGAGTTTTCTATGTACCATGAATTATTATGCAATATTCATTCTACTTTGCACACTAACGAAATGTTACAGAAGTGTGGTGCAATTCAACTACCAAAGTCATCTAGGGACTTATTGGATTTATTTCTATGTATTAGAGATGATGGTTGCATGTTCTACAAGAATGATTGTTTAAATGAAAAGTGTTTACAATGTGGTGGGTTATCAAAGTTTGTATCATGTTTTCATGAGGGCAACGAGCATGATTTTGGAAAGAGAATGGTTGAGAAAAAGAGATATTAGACAGTGAAATACAATTTGAAAAGTGGAGGTGAAGGTTCTAGATGTGAGTTGATTGTAAGAGAGATAAGTATTGCTGATTTTATTGATGATTTTAAGAAAAATCTTTTCTACAAGTATGTTAAACATAGCCACAGGTCTCAATGGTTAGATCAATAGTTCAGGATGTGTAAAGACTCTTTCCCGATTGGAACTATTGTCTCTGTAGTTGATTTTGTAGAAAACTATACATTGCAACCCCAAAATGAAGTTCAATCCCAGTACTACAATTCTATTCAGATTGCTATTTTTGTTCACATCACATACAGACATGCCCCCGAGAGTACATAAGAGAACATGAAGATTGTTAGAGAATACCATTTTTACATGAGTGATGATCGATCTTATTCAGCAGAGTTTGTGCAATATTGTTTTCAACAATTTTATGGGTTCTTGCAAGAAAAAGATATTAGAATGGATCAACATCTCATTTGGTCAGATAATTGCACTGGTCAATTCAAGAATGCTCGTAATTTCTATTGGTTGAGCAAAATGCATGTAGAGAAGGGTATACCTCATATTTGGAATTTTTTTGAAGTCGGGCATGGAAAAGGTGAACATGATGGAGTAGGTGCATGCGTGAAGAGAGCTCTTTTTAAAGAACAACTAAAGATTAGAGGTCATGCTACATTCAGTGATGCAGATTCTATTGTTAAGTGGTGTAACTATGCATTGTCATGAGGAGTGGCTCTTGATTCTGAAGTGCACATGTTCTTTTGGTTGGTTGATGATGGGATAGCGATAGAGAAATTAGAATGTCAAAGAATCAGTGAATCATCAAAGATGCATTCATTTCGAAGCTCAGATGCAAGTACATGGACTATTTGGACACGAGAATTAGCTTGTTTTTGTCAAAGTTGTATTAAATGTGATTAGGACAATTGTGAGTCAAGTGAGTGGGTAGATGCATGGATTCCATGATATTTAATCCCTTTATATGAAGTTCAATCATCTTCCATCAATGACATGGAGAGCTCATTTGACTATGAACATCTTTCAGACCTTGTACAGCGAGGTCATGTTTATGCAGTTGTTGCACCGCATGGAAATGAAGAGAGGTCAGACTATTGGTTGGCACGATGTGTACAAGGAAAACAAAAGCTAACACAACCTATGATAGATGATGATGGGTTCACATATCCTACAGGATCAGTTGTTATTGCTGGGACTTGGTTACAAACATATATGATTAAAAAGAATGGCATCCTGGCCTTTGAAGACTTTGAGAAGCATAAAACCATATTGATGTATTCTCACCTAGTTGTAGCAACAAATGTCAAGTTACTAAAGCATCGTGGAAAATCAAAATCAAAAGAACTATGGACAATTAGTAATGCTGATCATGAAGCAATATTGGATACTTTGAAGGTAAGAGATGACCCCTCGGGTACACTTGACTAGCATTTAAACTTCCAGATGGATAGGTATGACATTTTTTATCTTAACTTGTTCTTGTTTTTTCTATTTTTTTGAATTCTTTTATTAAAAATCTTGTTTCTTTAACTATAATGCATGCTTTTGACTATACAGGACTGTAAATAAAGTTATTTTACATGGCATCGTAGATTATTTTGCATGGCATCGTAAATTATTTTGTATGGCATCGTAGGTTATTTTGACTATACTCGAGGTATGATTTTTAGTTTTCATTTGTATTTCTTAATATTGCGCATTTGTACCTTTTTCTACATAAGGCATTCCATGAGATGACATGTACCTTCCAGGTATTTTGTATGGCATTCTTTGAGGTATTCCACGAAATAGTTCATGTGCCTTGCCTATGCTTCCTTACTTTGCATTCTTCTAAAAGTCCTATAACAGTCATAATTAATCTTCATACTAATCTTGATAGTAAGCTTGCCATCATTGTATTCCATGAGATGATAGTCCTATAATAGTCCTATCTTCATACTAGGATAGTTTTAACTACAACAGTCATATAACAAACTAAAATAGTCTTAGAACAGTCCTATAAAAGTCCTAAAACAGTCCTATAAGGTAGGAGCACTTGATGGTGAATAATGGTATTTAGGAACAAATTTAGAGTTTGGATAGGCATAAATTTGTTCCCAAGGTTGGAGCACTAGAGAGATCCTAAGGTTTCCTAGATGACCTAGGTTAAGATATAGGGTCATTTATTTTCAAATTTGGCCTATGATTGGGAGTCCAATTGAGCCCAAATTATACCTACCTCTTATTTATCTTGAATTCTCCCACCAATCATGTTTTTGATTACTATTTTTTAGAATTGTTTTATTAAAAATCTTGTTTCTTTTTAAACTATAATGCATGCTTTTGACTATACAGGAATGCGAATAAAATTATTTTACATGGCATCGTAGATTATTTTTGCATGGCATCATAAATTATTTTGTATGGCATCGTAGGTTATTTTGACTATACTCAAGGTACGATTTTTAGTTCTCATTTTTATTTCTTAATATTGCACATTTGTACCTTTTTCTACATAAGGCATTACATCAGATGACATGTATTTGATGTCTTTTGCCGAATAGTTCATGTGCCTTGTCTATGCTTTCACATATTACATACATGTGTCACATGGCAATTGCAACTACAACATCTGACAAAATTCTCATTTCTTTGAGGTATTCCACCAAACAGTTCATGTGCCTTGCCTATGCTTCCTTACTTTGCATTCTTATAAAAGTCTTATAACAGTCATAATTAATCTTCATACTAATCTTGATAGTAATCTTGACATCATTGTATTCCATGAGATGACAATCCTATACATGTCTACTAGGATAATTTTAACTACAACAGTCCTAAAATAGTCCTAGAACAGTCCTATAATAAGCGCAGCATTTAATGTACATATTTATGATATTCATGTTTACTTAAATTTGCTTGTTCATTCTTCTCACAGGACGTCACTAATGAGGAGCGCACAGTGGGAAACGCAGAACGGGCCCTAATTTACTCACAATCAGAAAGACTAATAAATGAACCACCGATACATCTCCATTGGTCAGACAACCATCGTTAGAAAGACTTTCTTAAGTCTCTCTGTGACCAAACTCACCCCGATAGCTCAACTTCACTTTATCTTCGGTGAGACTTACTTCTATCGGCCAAGTCTTTCATCCTTCTGTCGATGCCCTATGATGGTTAAGTTCCTCCTCGTCTCAACTATGATGGCTTCCACACTGGTTGGACGTGACCTTATCGGAGAGACCCTTCCCATTGGTGAAACTCTTAACTTGTCTTCCGATGCACCGATGGCATTTACCTTTGATGAGACTTGTTCTGTCGGCGAACACTTGCAATCTTTGGCCGATGCGCCGATCACTCTGATGTCACCTTTAACCTTCACTCATCGGCGAGACAATTACTATCAGCCACATTAGGGTTTGCTTTGCCAATACACTGATTCATAGTTTACCTTCTCTCGAACCCTAGAACATGGATATGCTAGGTCAACCTACTGTGCAACACGCACTGTCTAGATCCTCTGCGCTGTCGAACAATGAAACAAAACAGAAAACAAAAATGGATATTTGTACAACGAAGCCATTCCACTAATTTTAACAGACATATTACCAGTGGAATGCTTCACATCAACATATTGCAACAATGGAAAGCATAGAAAGAATGGAAATTTATAGCTATACAATTTGCAGTTACAGGAAACAAAAATTGAATTGATGGAACAGAATCATTCTATTTCTCCTTAGCACAATACACAATCACATTCACCTCCTCTACAATCTGATTACCAACACTTATTTAGTTCATTCCTCTGGGTTATAAACTCACCCTAAGGAAACCAATTGATTCCAAACGGCTGGGAGAAAAACCAACCCATTCCAAGCATTTGGGAGACCAACCACCTTGAGACTAACAATTTGACAAATGTGACCTAAGTCAGTTGGGACTTACAAAAAGAGTTCTAGGTCCTGAAAGACATAGAGACCAACAAAAATAAAAATGCATTGGTCAAATAGACCTTATTACAACACAAAACATGATTTTCTAGGTGCTCCTGCACCAGTCACCTCCCCTACCCATCCATCTCTACAGAAGAAGAGAGATAACAAATGATCAAGAGGGATCACCAATTGGCGGTAAGTGATTGATTACTTATGTCATGTTATATATTTTGAATATTAAACTCTATATTAATGTGCACATTGTTTGATTGTATTAATAGGTGGAAATTCAAAAATCTCTATCGAGGAGGTCTAGTCGATGAGCAATAGAGGATGAGTCATTGACTGGTTCACCATCTTCATGGCCTAGCAAGAGCCATAGATTATTTGATAGCAATCCATAGGAGATTTGATTTTGGGACATTTTGTTACATATGCCTATTTGGCTTTGTAAACATACTTTTGTATGTTATCGATGTATATCATTGTATATACCTATATGGTTTTATTTGTACATGCCTATATGGCTTGATATATACACTATACATTATTTTGACATTATGCATATATGTATATATAAGATCCTAATTTGGCACAAGTAGGGAGAATGCTTGCAAAGGTTATGGAATTTGGTTTTACATGTTCCAATTGTATTTGCTTCAAAGTTTCTACAGCCTTTTCAAAAAATCCATTTTGTGCATATCTTGCAATCATTGCATTCCATGAGATAGCATCTCTTTGAGGTGTCATGCCAAACTGTTCGCATGCCTTGTCTATGCTTCCACACTTTGCATACATGTCTACAAGGGCAACTGTAAATACATCCTGTTCCAAAGATCCCATTTTTGTATAGGCAAGGAGAATGGTGGATAAGGTTGTGGAATTTGGATTTACACCCACCAATTGCATTTTCTTAACATTTCCTTTCAATCCTTATCAAAAATTCCATTTTGTGCACATATTGCAATCATTGCATTCCTTCATTTACAACACATGATTAAATAAGAAGATGCATATTTACAACACTTAAGAATATGTAGTAGTGTTGCTCATGTCACCAATACTATGTTTACATCTTCACATACATGGATTACAACATGTGACAATATGAATGATAGAGAATGTTTGCATCAACATGATGGCACAACATGAACAAATTGCATGTTTGCATCAATTTCATTGGGTCAATGATTGAGAATGTGTCAACTTGAACAATATGTTTTATTTTGCTCGTCAAGACCTTCATGAAATGATACATTGGTTTCTTGATATTCCATCATGCATTGGAGATCTTCAAAGTGTTAAAGATGTTTGAAGTGATGAATAAACTTCTTATTTTGATGTATTTCAACTCCAAACTTGTGCCTAGAAGTGAAGGCGCTAATCCTTGATCAAACTAACCTAAAAGTACACCTTGGTACTTAGGGCGCTAGATTATGATTGATCAACCTAAAATGTGCACCTAAGGCTAGATAGTGAATTGGAAGGATAAAATGCATCATCAAAGGAGTTTATAGTTATTAAAGGCATCAAATGATGACTTGGGTGCACATCTACCTCTCTACACCATCAGATGTGCACCTAGATTAGTGAGGCGCCACTTCATATCTCTATGACTTTGGATATGCGCCTTGATAATGAATTGATCTTGCAAGTTGAGGTTGTCTCCACAAGTTGAAAAAATGTCCAAAGAATACAAGGCGCCAATTGTTGAACAAACAACCTAGAATGAGTGCCTTACTATTTGAGGTGCTAGTTCATGCTTCTAGAACACCAAAAGTGTGCCTAGATGTTGAGGCGCTAGCTCTTGCTCAAGTAACCTTGAAAGTGCACTTTGACAATGAGGTTAAAATGTATTATCAAAGGATTAAGTTGAATCAAGGAATCATCATTGAAGACAAGTAAAACATGATTGTGAATGAGGTGCACTTTTCATCACTCCAACCTCACAATTGTACCTTCCCTTGGAAGCTCATATTGTGCCTAAAGGAATGGTACTAAAATATCATCCATGTCAATGATTGAGAATGTGTCAACTCGAACAATATTTTTTGTTCTGCTTGTCATGAGGCTGAACAGACTATGCCAACGCATCAAGGTGGGCATGTAAATGCTAGGGGAGGTCTCGTTTCATGTGCCAAGTATCCCAGTCACTCCGGGCAACAGGCTACCGACAAAGTCCCCTTAAGATCCCTGACGCCAAAAAACTACCAAACTTTGGCGGAGTAGTTCTTTGATTTTGTGACATCTGGGAATGTTATATTTGGACCTATAGGTGCATGTAGGGTTCTTCCACAATAACCTCTCTTAGTTTTGGTCAAACCCATTCCATTTGACTGTGCCGAAATCAAACACATTGTTGCAAAATGCTTCAATTTCATGCAATGGAAAGGTGCTAGGTGTGACATTTTTCATTCCATAGCTCATGGGGTCGAGCGAACTACGCCAACACGTCGGTGTGGCTGGGTAAATGCTAGGGGAGGTCTCATTTTGTGCACCAAGCATCCCAGTCATTCCAAGCAAGAGGCTACCGGCAAAGTCCCTTAAGATCCCTGAGACCCAAAAACTGCCAAACTTTGACGGAGCAGTTCTCAGAATTCGTGATAGATGGGAATGTTATGTTTGGACCTACAGGTGTACATGGGGTGTTGATAACTGAGAGGGGGGTGAATCAATTATCTTAATTATTTCAGCTTTCTGAACTTTCTTATTAATCAATGCAGCATTAATTCAAATAAGCAAGCATAACCATGAAATGGAAATACACGACACAATATTTTTGACGTGGAAACCCTGTTAAGGGAGAAAACCACAGGGTGATTAACCCAAGAATGTATTCTCTGTTAGAAGAATAGAAATACAAAATGGCACTTGCCAATTAGGGCTCACTGCCCAAGCACACTACTCACAAGAGGCCCACTGCCTACAAGAGACTCACTGTCTACAATTTAAAAAGAGTGTAATACAATACTTGAATTGATAAGGAGCATCTACATATGCTGGAGTTCAGTTCCAGTTAAACTCAGTACATTGATCTGCTGCACTTCATCCTTTCTCTTCCTTAGTGTTGTTGTCCTTTCACATACCGGACCTGCCTTACTGCTTTCACTCTGCTCTACTGCTTTTCTTCGCACTTCACCACAACCACGACACCTCTCACAACTAAATCCATCTTGTATATATATCCGCACAAGTGATTTCATCACCTTTCTAGTCGGCATCCAGAATAGTCAAGTTTTGGTCAAATCCATTTCGTTTGACCGTGCCGAAATCAAACGCATTGTTGTAAAATGCTTCAATTTGATGTAGTGGAAAGGTGCTAGGTGTGACATTTTTCATTCCATAGCTCATGGGGTCAAACAGACTACGCCAATGCATCGGGGTGGATGGGTAAATTCTAGTGGAGGTCTCATTTTGTACGCCAAGCGTCCCAGTCATTCTAGGCAAGAGGCTACCGACAAAGTCCCTTAAGATCCCTGAGACCAAAAAATTGCCAAACTTTGACGGAGCAGTTCTCAAAATTTGTGATAGCTGGGAATGTTCTGTTTGGACCTACAGGTGCACGTGGGGTCCGTCCACAATAACCTCTCTCAGTTTTGGTCAACTCCATTCTGTTTGACCGTGCAGAAATCAAACGCATTGTTGCAAAATGCTTCAATTTGATGTAGTGGAAAGGTGCTAGGTGTGACATTTTTCATTCCATAGCTCATGGGGTCGAATGGACTATGCCAATGCGTCGGGGTGGACGGGTAAATGCCAGTAGAAGTCTCGTTTTGTGCACCAAGCGTCCCAGTCATTCTGGGCAAGAGGCTACCGGCAAAGTCCCTTAAGGTCCCTAAGACCAAAAAATTGCCAAACTTTGACGGAGCAGTTCTCAAAATTTGTGATAGTTGGGAATGTTCTATTTGGACCTATAGGTGCATGTGGGGTCTGTCCACAATAACCTCTGTCAGTTTTGGTCAGCTCCATTCTATTTGATCGTGCTGAAATCAAACGCATTGTTGCAAAATGCTTCAATTTGATGCAGTGGAAAGGTGCTAGGTGTGACATTTTTCATTCCATAGTTTGTGGGGCCAAATGGACTACGCCAACGCATTGGAGTGGGCGGGTTGCCCAGAATGACTGGGACGCTTGGTGCACAAAACGAGACTTCCACTAGCATTTACCTGTCCACCCCGACGAGTTGGCACAGTCCATTTGACCCCATGAGCTATGGAATGAAAAATGTCACACCTAGCACCTTTCCACTACATCAAATTGAAGCATTTTGCAACAATGCGTTTGATTTCGGCACGGTCAAACAAAATGGAGTTGACCAAAACTGAGAGAGGTTATTGTGGACGGACCCCGCGTGCACCTGTAGGTCCAAACAGAACATTCCCAGCTATCACAAATTTTGAGAACTGCTCCGTCAAAGTTTGGCAGTTTTTTGGTCTCAGGGATCTTAAGGGACTTTGTCGGTAGCCTCTTGCCCAGAATGACTGGGATGCTTGGCGCACAAAATGAGACCTCCACTAGAATTTACCCATCCACCCCGATGCATTGGCATAGTCTGTTTGACCCCACGAGCTATGGAATGAAAAATGTCACACCTAGCACCTTTCCACTACATCAAATTGAAGCATTTTACAACAATGTGTTTGATTTCGACACGGTCAAACGGAATGGATTTGACCAAAACTGAGAGAGGTTATTGTGGACAAACCCCACATGCACCTGTAGGTCCAAACAAAACATTCCCAGCTATCACAAATTCTGAGAACTGCTCTGTCAAAGTTTGGCAGTTTTTTGGTCTCAGGGATCTTAAGGGACTTTGTTGGTAGCCTCTTGCCCAGAATGACTGGTACGCTTGGCGCACAAAACGAGACCTCCACTGGCATTTACCCACCCACCCCAATGCGTTGGCGCAGTCTGTTCAACCCAATGAGCTATGGAATGAAAAATGTCACACCTAGCACCTTTCCACTACATCAAATTGAAGTGTTTTATAACAATGCGTTTAATTTCGGCACGGTCAAACAAAATGGAGTTGACCAAAACTGAGAGAGATTATTGTGGATGGACCCCACATACACCTGTAGGTCCAAATAGAACATTCCCAGCTATCACAAATTCTAAGAACTATTCTGTCAAAGTTTGGTATTTTTTTGTCTCAGGGATCTTAAGGGACTTTGCCGGTAGCCTCTTGCCCAGAATGACTGGAATGCTTTGCGCACAAAACAAGACCTCCCCTGGCATTTACCCACCCACACCAATGTGTTGGCACAGTCCGTTCAACCCCACGATGAGCAGAACAAAAAATATGGCACTTGGCGAGGTTTTTGCTCTTAGGATCTTAAGTGACTTTGCTCTTACGGAACAATGTATCGGCAAAGACCCCTAGTTTTCACAAGGGGAGACATGTGATTTTAAGAGGTTTTTGGGAATGTGACTTTATCCTTCCACTCCTTATCTAATGACAAATTTATTCTCAGAGTTTGATGGCCTTTATGAGCATATACACGATGTTGTTTTAGGATAGTCATAAAGGGCAGTTTTGAACAGCCATGTGTATCTTTTTAACAATCATAAAGGGCAAGTTGTACATGGACTGTGACAGTCCCAAAACTCATATAAATCATCCATTTTGGTGTTTGACAAACTTATAAATCCATTAGATCATTTATACAAACTCTAATGCAACTTATAAAGTAGATTCCACTAGCTTTCAATTACAATTGCTCTCAGGCCCTAACACATCCATACAGGGTTGTATTAAATAAAGAAATAGCAGGAAAATAGTAAAATCTACAAAAATAGAGTTTCTTGACATTAATTTCATTCAAACTTGTCTTCAATTCATCTTCAAAATGTTTTCAATACATCTCCAATGCCTTTTCCACGAAGGCTTATGCATATTTATACATGATTTGAGGGAAACCAATAGTCTCCAACTGACTTTTGAGTACTTGATTGTTCATCTTCCATACTTTTGCATTTTTTTTACATTTTTCATATGACAACTTTGACATATTTATGAAATTTGACAAGATGAAGACTAAATACATGATGAAATGGTCTATCATGACCTTATTAGATTTCAAGGTACTATGCTTGATTAAGGCATATAAGGAATTTTGTCATATTGATTCTATTGATTCTATTGATCTAAAACCATTCTCAATGCTAAACATATCATCAATGGACTAAAGAACTATCATCATAATGTATGGCATCATGGGAAGTATCATGACATGCACATAAGGAATTTAAATTATATTGTATATCAAGGTGTATATATATTAAAATCTAGTCCATAATGGTAGACATGTACAAAAATTTGGCAAACATGTCAACTCAAAACATTTTTTACAAAATGTGGCATATGCCATGTCTCAAAATCTATATACAATCTACATGTCGAACAGCTACATCAAATACTACAAGTCCACTTGACCCTCAATCTATGATGGATCCTCAATCTGTGATGGATCCTAAAAAAGTGTCCTCTTTGTACCAGAATGTCTAGTAATTGATGGAGGCAAAGTTTCCTGCATTAACAAGTCAAAACACAAATTTGATTAATCTCTTCAATGGTAAATAAAAATAAGTTAAAGTTAGTAAATAGATTCTTATCTACTACAATTAAGAACTTTTATTTATTAACATACATCTAAATCACTACAATCAACTATAAGACCACTTGATAAACTATCAATTATTTAGAAAAATTCAATTCAATTACCTCGACTCTATGTTGTTGTTCAGACAATCATTCTGCAAATGATTTTCTCTTAAGACGATCAGGTGTCCTAGTGAAGCATGATGGCAAAGGTGGCATATCACTCACATTCTCAAGAGACTACATAAAAGCAAAGTAACATTGAAATAAATTAATATATAATTATTAAACAAAATAGGAAATGGATACATTTAAAAAGGTTATATGTGTTGCACACAAACAATCTAGAGTGCACTACACAAATACTTATCTACTAGAAAACAAGCACATACCACCATCGAGGCCTCCTGCATCAATTGAGAAGGACTCTGAATTATCAAAATGACAAGAATGTAAGACTCTAAATGACTATAATCAAATATTTAAGTTTTCTAAATTATCAATTAAAGTACAATTCAATCAAATTACCTCCACCCTTGGGTCGATCAGGAGTTCGAGAAAAGACTATTGGAAAAGATGCCACATCATTCACATTTTCGATTGACTATAAAATAAAATTAACATCAAGATATAAATTAATATATAATTACTCACAAAGAAATAAATGCATAAAAAAAGTTGATGCGTAGAACAAATTATACCGGCAAGTCCAAGCCAAATTGGATGGTAGACAAAGTTCCATGATGAACTTATGTCAACTCCTCCTCTGTCATCAACTGTTATCCCACTTAGATACATTAGTACTAATAAATTTGTTTATATATTCAAATGGAATAGACCATAAAATTTAACTTTAAATTTTACCTGTATAAAAGATTGCTCATGCATTTCTCCTTCTCTACGGTTCACTGATCTAGTAGCTTCTACTCTTGTCCCTGACCCCTCAACTTGAGTTCTAGACCTCATTGCCTCATCTCGTAAATGGAGATCATACTCTGATGTGTTCAACGGTGGCTCACTACTCTCCATAATAGGACCTAAGCATAAATGATTGCAAGAAATGCAATGATGGGGCACACATACATGTGTGGACGATGATAGTCTAGTAGAACCACGTGATCCAATATCATCACCTTCATCATGTTCTTGTGCAAACTAAGATGTTAGTATAATCAAATGCTCGTGTATGGCACTAAAGCCCTGTTGTGTTGCATTTGCAACAACGTCTAGGTGTTGCATTGGGGGTGGAGAAGGGATAGCAGGAGGGGGAATATAGGGACCTTGTACTTGTCTCATTACCCCAGGTCTATCTTGAGGCATTCCCTTACCCACTCCTTGAAACTCTCTAAAATCAAAATAATTAACATGTTGACCTATGACGAAATCTGCGTAGAGTTTACGAAGGAAATACAAAGGTACATCTAAATTGTTGTTGGGTGGTTTATCAAAAACCATCCAACAATGATCCCAAAAGTTCTGACTAATGCCCTCATGAATACACCATTTGATTGAAAACTTGGGCTTATGGACATCAACATGCAATCCAGTTTTAGGATTGACAAAGTATTGATCTAACATAGCTTTTGTAATCTCTAATTCTTTGACTTCATCATATGACAAACCGTTAGCATATTTGGCCTTATTGGCTTCCGCCATTGCCTAAATGATTCGTGTTGGGTTGACAAGGTTTGAACATGATTAATGATTCCCTCTAAATTTGATGTCATTGTAGACAATCAAGGGTGGCGGCGATACATTTCTATGATCCTACTTATTGGATCAATATTTCTTTGAATATTCTCTTCTATTGTTGGAGGGGGAGGGTTTGGTGGTGGAGGGTTTGGGTTTTCATTTTGTGCATCCATTTTACCTAATTAAAATATAAAACATACCCACTTAGCATAAAAAACCAAAAAAATTGCTTGAATATACAAAACAAACCAAAAAAAAGTGAAATATCTTACCTTTTTGAATCGGATATCCGTTCTTCACCTCTGATATCCGTTCTTTAGAGATGACATTGCATTTTGCAAGCCGCGGGTTTGCAAAAACTGACCCTTTTTTGCTTTTTATATTTTTCAAAACAAATATCCATTTTCTTTTTCCCAATTGTTTCCATTGTTTTTTATTTTAGTATTTTAGCATTTTAGTATTTTAGCATTTTAGCATTTTAGTATTTAGGCATTTTAGCTATAAAATACAATCCAAATTTTAGAAAGACTGTATCATATGAAAGGAGAGATTTTGGACAAACTATCAAAATTTATATAGGATTATGATGATATATATATTTGATTTTTATATGATTTACTTATACATAGGTATCTCATAGTATTTCAAAGGCACTTTTGAATAGATAATTGTCATAAAAAATTTGTAAAAGCAAGTAGTTTTGGTGTAAATTCTAACAAATCATTTCATGTTTAACTTACATATTAGATGATATTTGTGTCAACAGTTGAGATCAAACTTGTGACACTCAGGATCGACCTCTCATTTTTCTATACCTATTCAAATTCCAAGACAATCATTGGATTGATGTCATTTATTTTCTAAAGGTAGCAAATCAATTTAGCACATCCTTAACATCATTGGATTGATGTCGATAGAGAGAGCAAGATAGAGAGAGGGAGATATCTATAGAGAGGTAGATATGGGTTAGGGGTTAGGGATTAGGGGCATTATTTAGGGTTTACAGATTTAGAGAGAGAGAGAGAGACGACTTTTGACATGCAACCGTAAACCCTAAATAATACCCCTAAACCCAAGTAACCCTAAATAATTCCCCCAAACCCTAACCCCTAAACCATAAACCCTAAATAATTCCCCTAAGCCCTAAACCCTAAACCTGAGAAAGGGAGTCCTAGTTTTCTTGTTTCCATTTCCTTCGTCGATAAGGGAGAGGGAAAGATAAAGGGGAGAGATAGGATATATAGGAATGATAGGGGAGAGAGGCAAGAGATAGAGAGATTGGGAGAGATGGCTAGGTATAGAAAGATAGAGAGGAGACATATAGGAAGAGATAGAGGAGACGAAGGGGAGATATAGGGAGATTGAGAGTTAGAGAGATGTCTAGAGAGACAGGGAGATAGAGGAATGATAGGGGAGAGAGAGGCAAGAGATAGGGAGAGATAGATATAGGTAGAGAGAGAGAGAGGAGATAGATTGGGAGAGATAGAGGAGACAAAGGGAGAGATAGGGAGATAGAGAGTGAGTGAGATGTCTAGAGTGATAGGGATAGAGATTGAGAGGTGGAGGGATGATAGAGAGAGGGAGATAAGGGAGAGATAGGGAGATAGAGGTGGAGGGATGTTAATTTTAATGACCTCCAAATTTTCCATAAATTCTTCTCTACTAAACCCTAGACCATCACCCAAATCCTTACTTTCCTAATAAAAGCCCTTCCCCAAACATCATTGGATCATGTGACTCCTTCCATCACTAGACAGGTGCCCAGGTACTTTCCATTATTCATCTAATACTGTAATCCCAATGTCATAGCTCACATTCCCACACCTACATTCATAGACTCCATTTCCCCTATTGACACCATCGTTGATAATCATTATATAAGGAGACTCCCTTGAATAATAATTAAACCATGGATTATCCCATATCCCCATTTTACACTTTCCTCACCTTTGAACCCTTAGAAGATGACATTTAGCTATCCCCACCATTACCAATCACACTTTCTAGCAATCCCACATAAGACACCTTACCCATCACTTCACCTAGGTCATCACCAATTAAATCACCTCATTACTCCATTCAACCATACCCATACCACCCCTTTCTCACTCCACAACCTATATTAACACATGATTAAACCTAACCCCTAACCCCTAAACCCTAACCCCTAACCCCTAACCCCTATTTCCTAACCCCTAACCCCTATTTCCTAACCCCTAAACCCTAAACTTGAGAAACCATAAACCCCTAAATCCTAAACACTAAACCCAAGAAACCCTAAACTTCTATCTCTCTATCTCCCTATCTCACTATCTCCCCATCACTATCATTCCTCTACCTCTCAATCTCTCTCCCTATGTTTTGGCCATGCCCCTCACTCTATATCTCCCTATTGGTCCTCTCTCTCTAAACACTAAACCCTAAACCTCTAAACCTTAACCCCTAAACCATAAACCCTAAACCCTAAATAATGCCCCTAAACCTTAACCCCTAACCCCTAACCCCTAAACCCTAAACCCTAAACCCTAAACGTGAGCAACCCTAAACCCTATCTCCTATCTCTCCCTTATCTCCCTATCTCTATCATCCCTCTACCTCTCAATCCTTCTCTCTATTTCTGTAGACATCTCGCTCACTCTCTATCTCCCTATCTCTCCCCTTTGTCTCCTCTATCTCTCCCTATATGTCTCCTCTCTTTCTATCTAGCTATCTCCAAAACTGAGAAACCATAAACCTAGGTACACCCTAAATCCAATCAACTCTAAACTTATATCTCCCTATCTCTCCCCTATCTCCCTATCTCTATCATCCCTCTACCTCTCTTGATCTCTCTCCCTATGTCCCTAGCCATGTGCCTCACTCTCTATCTCCTTATCTCTCTCCTCAGTCTCCTCTCTCTATCTACCTATCATTCCTCTCTCTCTATAAACCCTAAATCCAAAACCCTAAACCTCTAAACCTAACCCCTAACCCCTAAACAATTTAAATCCTAAACCCTAAAAAGTGCCCCTAACCCCTAACCCCTAAACCTGAGAAACCCTAAACCCCTAAACCCTAAACCCCAAACCCCTAAACCCTAAACCCAAGTAACCCTAAACCACTATCTCCCTATCTCTCCCCTATCTCCCTATCACCTTTGTCCCTCTACCTCTCAATCTCTCTCCCTATTTCTCTGGCCATGTCCCTCACTCTTTATCTCCCTATCTCTCCCCTCAGAGTCCTCTATATCTCCCTATCTCTCCCCTCAAACTCCTCTATATCTCCCTATCATTCCTCTCTCTCTATAAACCCTAAATCCAAAACCCTAAACCTCTAAACCTAACCCCTAAACCCTAAAAAATAAATCCTAAACCCTAAATTATAATGCCCCTAATCCCTAAACCTGAGAAACCCTAAACCCCAAACCCCTAAACCCTAAACCCTAAACCCAAGTAAACATAAACCACTATCTCCCTATCTCTCCCATATTGGTGCAGGAGCACCTCTGAAGAGTTAAGACATTCCTGGTTATCATTTTAATTTATTGTCAGGCCTAGTGCCAATTGTTTTGATTTGGACAAATGTGTCCCCTAGATGAGATAATCCCATGTTGTGAGCTGATTTGGCATAGCTGGCAAGAAGTAGTTGTAACTGTATGAGTTGTAACTGTCTTGTAATGGATGGCAGAGGTGACGAATCGATTAAGATTCCACCGTGTGTAACTGCCAAGATGTGAGTCTTTAAATAAGCAGTCCATGTTTGTTAGAGAGAGAGATATAGGAGGAAGAGAAAAGGAGGAGCAACAGAGAAGCGTGTAATCTCAGAAAGAGAAATAAAATTTAGTGTTTTGTAAGAGCAATCGAGTTTTGACTCATTCCACTGGTCGAGACCTCGGTCGAGACCAGTGGAATGCCAATCTGTATTTAGTTCCTTTTCTTTGTTGTTCTGTGTTATTTTGATTTGTACTAGATTAGAAATTTGTGTGTGTTTAGTTACAGAGAACGGCAACGGTATTGTGGAAGATAGTACAACCAAACGAGAAAAGAAGAAAGCCTCGTGAGATATATAGAAGCGATCGCCGAAAGAAGTCTCTGTGTGCATTGGCATGAACCTTGGCATCGGGCTAAGGAGATGATTGTTTGGCCGAAGTTATATCGTCACAGCGACAAGTGAGTTTGTATCGGGTTGATACTAAGTATCGGCGTAGCGGTTTTGAGGAAAGCCAATAGTGAAATGTTTTGTCGATGGTTGAACCATCGGATTGAACCGGTTCATCGGTTCAATGGGTTCAACCGAATGGTTCAAAGCAACGGTTCAACCGAATGGTTCAAGGCAACGGTTCAACCGAATGGTTCAAGGAGTTCAAAGGGTTCAACCACTACGGTGGTTCAAACATAGATTCTGTGCTGTTTATTGTGGCCAATAAGAGAAATGTTGCCGATGGTAATGGGAATATCTATTTTGGTGAGTCATGGATGTGATGTATGGGCTTTGCGAAGGAACATTTGAAAAGCTATTTGAGCACTTTGTGGGTAATATGGGTATTTTGACACCCTGTTTAGTAAGCTATTGTTTTTCCTCCGCATCACATATCTCCCTATCACCTTTGTCCCTCTACCTCTCAATCTCTCTCCCTATGTCTCTTGCCATGTCCCTCACTCTTTATCTCCCTATCTCTCCCCTCAAACTCCTCTATGTCTCCCTATTGGTCCTTTATCTCTCTCTAAACCCTAAACCCTAAACCTCTAAACCTTAACCCCTAACCCCAAAACCATAAACCCTAAACCCTAAATAATGCCCCTAAACCCAAGCAACCCTAAACCTCTATCTCCCTATCTCTATCATCCCTCTACCTCTCAATCTCTCTCTCTATGTCTCTGGACATGTCTCTCACTCTCTATCTCCCTATCTCTCCCCTTTGTCTCCTCTATCTCTCCCAAACTCTATCAGTCCCCTCTCTCTATCTCTCTTTAAACCCTAAACCCTAAACCCGTAAACCCAAGCAACCATAAACCTCTAAACCCTAAATAATTGCCCTAACCAACCTCTAAACCACTTCTCTATATAGGTGCAACTAATACCACTTTTTCAATGTTTTCCACATTTAATTATATTTTTTTCCATTTTCCAAGTCCTACATGTGTCCAAGTTGTATTGTTTGTCAAGTTTTTAGTCTAATTGTTAGTCCCAGCTCTCATGGTTATTAAAATGTTAGTATAGTTAGATTTGTCGTTAGGTAACATTAATTTACACATTGTTGCATAAACAACGACACTGAAACATAACCTTACCTAATTAAGGTTAACCTTTAAAGTTCTTTCATAATTGGCGAGCTTAACAGATCCAACTAGTTCAATCTTCTTATAGTCCATGCTTACCCTTCCAAGAGAGTTCATGCCATGTTAACTTTGCATTATGTCCTAACATATCACATGAAGGATCATCATCATCATAAGGAATAACAATGTCATGAAGGATTAACGAAGGTGTAGCTTCACCACATAAAGTATCATTCATAATTTTATCACTAGAGGGTAAGGGTATATCATGTGTATCCTTCTCAAACCATGTATCATGAATCAAATCATGAAGGATTGGGTAAAGCAATTTAGGGCATGAAATCCAAAATGGATATCCATTTCTAGAAATCCAAAATGGATATATGTTTTGGATTTCTAGAAATGGATAACCGTTTTGGTTTGGTATCTAAACCAACACAGATATCCATTTTAAAACATATGAAAGTCAAACTTTGCCAAGTCACGAATTTGGCTAAGTAAAAACGCGATTTTTTCCTATTGCTACTATTTGGCCCGCGATGATCCTGCACATACCCTTCCTTGAATTCTTCATTACAAGTCTCAACTTGTTGTATGTGACCCTCCTGCTGCAAACTTAACTTCATCTCCTTCATCTTATTCTCTTCTTCCAGTTCTCTATTCCTTTGAGAGATTTTCTCATCACATCCTACTGTACCAACTCCATTTTCTACTATCCTAGACTTCACCATCCATACTTGGCTTCCTGTAGTTCCAAACTATTGACTTCTTATTGTTGCACCTTTCCTCCATGACCTATGATCTATTTTCTACCTTAAAACACCTTCATCACTCTTCTTTCTTGCCTACTTATCCTTTCATCTGGGCTCCTCTCTAATACTTTCATACCTTCCATGCTTGGAATAGGTTTACTATCATGACATCCACCACAACTAGCATCTTGTTTATTCTTTCTATGATGTCCCTTAAGCCAACATGGTACTATATAACCATGGTTTTCTTTCTTTCCTCCATCCACTTGACAAATCACATTCCTCAAAAATCAATATTTGTATTCACATGTGCCTCATCTTTGGCTGGTTGTCCACATTTGTTGTCCTCTTTGACTTCATTATTTACAAAGTCTTCTTTTTTGTAGGCTTCTTTTTCTTCATCTGCAGCATCCTCTAATGCATCATAGAACTCTAAAGCATATTCAACTTCCTCTATATTATGCTGGAAACTTTCACTACCATTCTCATCTTCATTTGTAGGTACTGTACAATGTACCTCTACTCCACATTTCTGCCTAATTCCTTCTTGGCATATTGTTGTAGTTTGTCTCAGCTCTCTCTCTGCTTCAATGCTGGTTACTTTTCTCATCCCTTCTCTCATCATCTTTTAGGTCTCAATCTTGACCTTCATCATACCTGTATACACACATTCAAACACAACATTAGAAAATAAAACAAAGGACCAACATGTCCTTGTAATTGCCTCCCTCAGGGATACTCTCATCTCTTCATTCATCTCTTCTACAAGTGCAGCTTGCAACACTGCTTCTTTTCACCTTTCCTTTAAGTCCTCCACTATGAGAACTTCTTCAACCTCTTCTGGTCCATGTTGCTCAGATGGAAACTCTCTACTATCCCATCTTTTTTGGGTACTCTTTCCATTCTCATCTATTCTTTTTAAGGCATTCAGGTGTTGCCTTCTTCTTTCCTCCACAATCCTCTTTACAGGCCATTTTACTTTCTTCTCCATTGGCCATACCCAAAAATATTCCTAGCTTTCTTCTTCCAACCTTTACTACCTTGCAATCAGGTATTGGGCTAAATTTTTTCTTAGTTCTCCTAGCTCTCTTTCAAACTCTGTATTTTGCTTCCTCATGTTCTTCCTCTTCTGGTCTTGCTTCTCGAGACTTGCATGCTTCTACGTCTTTCTTTCTTCCTTCATCTTCTAAACACCTCACCTTGGGCTTCTCTCTTTTCCTCTCTGCCCAGTCTTTTGGTGCTACACCTTCCTTGTTACCACCTCAATCTGCAACAATCACATTCTTCTTTCCGCATGGCCTGGCTAAGTTGCCTCACTTCGTTGATCTACTAAGCACTCAGGACCAACCTTGAGCTATGATACCAATCTTATAGCATGCATCCTTAGACATGCTCTGAACCCCAATGTAATCTAACAACAAAATACCTAGTCTCTCCATATTAAATAGACTTCTATAGACATCCTAACTAAATAGCGACAAGAACTAGGACAGCTAACTATAACATTCCAGGCAATAGAACTTCACAGATTGCGCTCAATGATAGGAACTCTAAATGAAGCTACTCCAGTGACAGAAACGTTCTAATTAATTTAAAATGACAAGAAACCCTTTCATGGTTAGGAGACTCAATCTTGAAATGAAATACTAGATCAATGTCTTCATCCTCCAATTAACCTCCGATGACAAGATTAATCTAATGGCAACTCAAACAATGAATGAGACACATTCTACAACTAACAACTTCAATATTCACATAACAGTAAAATGATTGTAAGCATTATAAATCTCTATTTATACTTTACCAATCCAGGTATGATTACATCAATTTGGTGTTATCCACCTTACAACATATCGAATCCAAACATTCCTACTCCTAGATCGAGTCTTTCTTTAGCCATATACTTCCTCTGTGCTTCGATTCCCTTTTCCTTCCACTTTGCAGGTTCTATCTTATTTCTAGTTTAAATCTTCCTTTCAAATCGTGATCTTCAATCTCCTTTAATTCTTCTTAGATACCATCATCCTTCCCATCCAATCCTTCCTCTAGTCTCTTATAAATCCTTCCTGTCTATTCAGCCTCTGTCTTTTAGCATTCTTTTTAAATTGGCCTTCCTCCTTCATACTGTTCTGCCATCAAATCTTTTTCATTCAGCCTTACCAACTTCACGTCTCTATTTATATTCGGCCTTCACTGACTGGCCTCTCTTTGTCGGTCTCTTCCTTTCATCTTTTAATCTGTCAACTACCTTTCCACTCCTCGGCCACTTCATGGGCCTCCGACTGTTCGGCTTCTCTCTCCATCTCTCTGTCAGTTTCTCTTTTCTTCTTATCTATTCATCTTCCCCTTCTGTAGGTTGCCCTTCATTTGGCCTCTGGTTTGAAACAGCTTCTCACCAACCTCCATCGAACCGTTGTTCTGTCCCATACAATGCCTCTTACAAAATAACTTCCCTCTTCATTCTCTACCACCGTTCATAACTGAAGTTGAAACTGCCTACTCATCCAACATAACTGACTCTTCAACCAAAGGTAACTATAATATATTCTCTTCTTTCTGTCACTGTAGTGACAGAAACTACATACACCTACCATAAAAGAACAAAACAACAAATTTGTATGATGCCCCTGCATCAGATACTCAGGTCCCCTGGATATAGGGTGTTCTTTTATAATTAACATCGTGATCATAACTTTTTGTGTAGTGATTTCTGAGTCGTGTTAACATGAGATTGTTTAGCTAAGCTTTGTGCAGACGAAAAGAATACAAGACACTGAAGAAAAAGTAAGTTGTCGAAAACGAACGCAAGATGTAACAAAGGACTTAAGGTATGTGTGATCAGTTATTTTTATATGTTACCTTGCATAATGTACTTTCTTATGTAATGTACTTTCTCTCTTCACTAGAATTGAAATTGGTGATCTGATTCTAGCTTGATCCCATCATCAAAGAAGCAATCAGGCGATAACAGGAAATCAAGTCTTTCAGCAATTTTTCTAAAATCCTTTCTCCTATTTGTCCATGTATATTTTCCATTTCTAGGGATGCAATCAACCAAACTATTAGACTCCACAAAGTTTTTGAAGTCCTGTTATGATCTGGCCGGATGGGCTATCCCCCCAGTCTTCTCCGAGGCATCCATAACTGCATTAAAATCACCCCCTAACAAGATTCTCTCACTTCTTAACGAAATTAGTCTTGCTTCTATTTGGGACCAGGCCTGTTGTCTATACAAGATATTCGTTGGACCATACACACAGAAAAACCAAAGGTCTTTACCTCTAAGCAACTCTGAAAATCTACCTAACAGCCAATGAGGATTAGCCTCAATCACCTCCATACTCAGAAGATGGGATCTCCAAAGGATCGCCAAACCCCCCGAAGCACCTATAGCAGCAATAGTTGCAAATTCCCATCCTTACCAACTCTTAAAAACCCCGTCACCCACCTCAGAAGATAACTTAGTCTCTTGAAATAGAATAATGCCACAATTTTCCCCATCAAGCTGTTGTTTGATGAGGCGTCTCTTGTTAGGGGCATTAAAGCCCCTAACATTCCAGCTGAGGATCCTCATGGCTTCTAAGGAGAGCCTTCCACTCTCCTCTTACTGGCACAAACGACCTGGGTCTTTTTCTGTTCAACCACATCTTCATTAATCTTTCTGAATTTTCTCTGTCTAGCACTCTTCCTAGTGGAAACCGGAGATATCGTTCCTCGGACAGCCTTTGAATCAGTCTGTGAAATCCCTAACGTTCTTGACCTTCCAAGTCCTTCATCTTCTACCAGGACTTTAGATGCAATGTCATCAAATAATTTATCCGTTGTTCTAACCAGGATTTTGTCAAGCAAGCTCCTTAAGGTCTCATTGTCCTGGAGCAGCTTATCACTGAACATTTTTTGACTGTTGTCCCCAATAACCTTGGCGAGACCAGCTTCCTTATGCTCCAGAGACTTCCTATCATTTGGACAGAGGGGGGTACTTTCCTTTTCTAGTCTATTCAGATCCTCTGAAATTTTTGGGCTATCATCCTCCAATTCCGATCACAAATTACAGTTAAATCTTCATTCCTATGTCATAACTTCAATTATACGACTTAAAAGTTGCATTGTGCTGTAATGTTGATAGGGAAGTCACAAGATTGGAAGAGCGTATTCAGTGGGTATATGGCAATGGTGGACTTCCCATCTGCAACAGTGTATCGTAAATTGATGGAAATGTGCCCTGGCGCAAAAATAATCCTCACCATGCGTGACAAGGAAACATGGTATGACAGTGTAAATAATACTCTTTACCGTGCTAAGAAGGAACTCAGTGTAAATCTTGTATCAGAACTAGCTAGTTTGCTAATATGGGAGGGTTTATTTCACGGGAGGTTTGAAGACAGAGAATACGCCATGAGTGTGTATGAGGCTCATCTGGAAGCTGTGAAGAATTATGTCCCTGCTCATAAATTACTTGTATTCAATGCAAAGGAAGGATGGCCTCCTCTCTGTAATTTCTTGGGTGTTCCTCTGCCAACCGCTGATACGCCATTTCCTCACACCAACGATACAGCGCAGTTCTGCAAACACTGGTTCTGAAAACCAATAAATTTGTGTTTATAATCTTAGACGGATATGTAATGGAGTTTTATGGATGATGTTTAAGTAGAGTCTGTTGGATGAAGATGTAGTACATATTTTGATAAATAGACTATTATTATATGAATCTTTGGTCCATAAGTTTTATCAAGACAACTGAATGTGAATAATGTTGAATAAGTGCTTAATATTTTTCATGTTTAATAGTTGACGTAGGGGTTATTTTGGATTTTTTCTATTTTTGTCTATGTTTTAAAATCTTTTGCATGATTCATGTAATGTGTAGAATCACTTTAAATGTGTCCATTTATTTCCATAGATACTTAAGTACAAAGTAAGCAATTCATTATTGTATTGGAGTTTGAGTTTTTACAATAGTGAAGAATTTCATTGTGCTTAATTTTTTACCCAAAAGAATTTCTTCAAATGAACATAGTACATATTGTCTTTACTTTTTATTAGTCCTTGACTATGAGGCTTGCACCTTGTGCCTGCAGGCCTGCGGCCTGTTGAAGGCCTGTGGCCTTGGCTAAAAAGCCCGCAGCTAGCATAAAGGTGACGACATGTTAAAGGTCTGCCCCTACTCAAAAGCAAGGCCTCACGCCCCACCAACCCTGTTCAAACCCCTTGAAAGGCGTTCTTACTGTTGACCCCTACATTAAGGCATTTTAAGGGCCGAGCACAGCAGGAAAAGTTGCCCCTTAGCCTGTGGAAAGATCAGACCACAAACATAGGCATTCAAACACCTCTGTAAAGGTATTGAGGCACTCCAAGGGTGACCAAAAGGGTGTATTTTGTTGCAAAAAGCCACGATTGGGAGTGTGAGGTGCCCTAAATCGACTTGTGTGTGGCATTTTCCCTACAGAGAGGCATCTATCCTTGAAGCAAGGCATCAAATCCTTGAGTTGGGCATGAAAACGAACCAGAGGGAGGTTGATTTTTTGTGAAGAGAGGGCCTACATGGCTCTTGGCAGCCTGCACAAAGGCACTATAAATTGTAGGAGGAGTTGCCTTACCCTATTTGGAGCACACAAAACTAGTCATTGTTCTTTTGGAGATCGGCTAGAGCATCATTCTTTTGCCCAAAATCAAATTAGGGAAAAACAAACCTTTTTTTTTAAGTCTTTTTTTGGCCTCACCCTCCAATTTTAGAGTGCTTTTAAAAATTGTAGTTCTAATTAGCAAAATCTTGTAAAAGGTAAGCGCCAAAATAAGTTTTTTTGTAAAAACCATAAGAGTTAAGGTAAGTGCTAATTAGACCTAACGCACTGCATGATAAAGTGTCAAAATTCAGGGGGGTCTCAAAAATTGAATCAAGGGGGGGTCTTGTGTGTCATGTCTTTGAACACTTCCTACTTTCCCACCTTTCTTATGCATTGAGATTATTGGTCTCGGTTTCATCATGGATTTCACTACTCATCCTTCCATGGTAATCCTAGAGAAGGCTAATTATGAGTCTTGGAAAAGCGGCATCCTGACACACCTCAAATGGCTTAATCTTTTGCCTTATCTCTATGGACTCATGCTTGAACCAAACACACTAGGGAGAAAATTAGCTTGGGGAAATATCATTGACCATGTAGTAGGTTTGATTTGTCTTAGTGTTGATCCTGACACTCTCAGTGATGTATCAGACATTGAGTGTCCTTGCACACTTTGGACTAGAATCTAGGAGATTCACAGAGATCCTCATATCTCTCCATTCCCAAATGATCCTACTACAGATTGTCTTCTTCCTCTTCCTAGAGTACACAACATACCCTTTACTGATGATACTTTAGAGGAGCTTGAATATATTGCCAGTCTTAGATGGTCACATGACATACAGACTTCTCTTCTTGCTTCTACACCTATTGCTTCGATATAGTTCAGTGACGTTCCTTTGAGAGCTTCCAGTGATTCTTTGCAGCAGGATATTGAGACCTCATCTCCTCTAGAACCTATTTCTCCTTCCGACCATCCACAGTAGATTCATGAGGCAGAGTTTTCTTCTTCTTCCAATTTCGATAGAGAGGACAATGATGGGGTGTCATCTCTATCCATCTCGAGACTCATTTTGGAGGATGAGGATTCAACATCTGACTCACCCACATTCAACTCTCTTTGGGCTAGACAGCCACTTCAAAGTGCATGTACTAGGGTACAAAATCTAGTTGGTGGCTGACTCACATTGTCACATTACAGGGCACATGCTTTCTATGCCTCCACTTCTAAGTTCAGTGTTGCTCCTTTGAGAGTTTCCAACGATTCATTATAGCAGGGTCATATTCAGGATTCACTTCATTGGGACACACTTCTACTAGACATATCTTGGTTGTTTGTAGAGTCTCACATATCAGATCTTGATGACACCTTGGAGGAGCTCAGCTTATTGTTTGATGACAATATACATACACCTGCTACTACTATAGAGTTTAGAGAGGCTTCACCAAGGGCTTCCAGTGATTCTTCGCAGGACATCTTGTGGGATTTGTTTTGTAGCCACATGGCATGCATTGACATTCCACTTTCATACATCAGTTCTTTAGATCTTGTTCTTCATCAGTCTTCACACGATTTTGAGAGGTCACTTGTTTCAATTAGGCTCGAGACTCCTTATTTGTTTCTGACTCATTTTGCAATCAACATGACAACATTTGAGCAGTGTTCTGAGATAGGGTACATCATGAGACTTACCACCTCACCTTGCTTCTTTGAGTTGGAGTTAATTCAACATTCACCATTAGATTTGTTTCTTCCTAAGGAGATAAATGGCATTTACCACAAATGGACCATTTTCAACATTCATACACAAGCATTCTCATTTGGCATAGGGGCGACTTCATTGTGGGGGGGCTACATAGTCTCTTTCTCTCTCTTATGGGGGGGAGATATCTGCATCATCATAATCAGAGTGGCATGGTTTCAAGCTTGGTATAGAGTTATCATCTTCAAGGAGGCTTCCTAGTCCTCTTCTTTTACCTTTTTCTATCTTTTTCGAGGGAAGTTTTTTCCCACGTGGTTTTCTTCATTTCTTTATTTTTCTGAGAGATCACATTGTACATGGATACCTGATCAAGCCTAGTTGTTGGGACCCATCTTCATTTAGCCCACCTAAACTATGCTTAAGGGGTGGTGTTGGTGTATGTTAAGCTTACTTAGGTGTGCACATCAATCTATGTTTAGCCTCAAGCTATACTCAGCATGCCTAGATTGGCTTTGTCTAAGTTAAGTGGTTACTTTTCCTATTCTTAGAGCACCACTATTCTTAATGAGCTTTTCCTATTATTGGCTTGACTATTCCTAGTCGATTATGCCCTATATGTATCTCACATTGTGAGCTATTTCACTATCCAATCCATTATTCATTGCAATCCTTGTGTTATTTGCTTTGCATATTCTATGTTTGTGATCTCACAGGCTTGAGCATGTGACTGCTTGACTTTCATGGCTCACCGATACAAGCTTTTAACTCAAATATTCTAGCATGTTGGTGAATATTAAGCTTACCTAGGTGTGCACATCAATCTATGTTTAGCCTCAAGCTATACTTGGTGTGCCTAGATTAGCTTTATCTAAGTTAAGTGGTTGTTTTTCCTATTCTTGGAGCACCACTATTCTTAGTGAACTTTTCCTATTATTGGCTCGACTATTCTTTGTTGATTATTCCCTATATATATCTCACATTGTGAGTTGTTTCATTATCCAATCCATTATTCATTGCAATCTTTCGACTCAAAGATTATGGCGTGTTGGTGTATATTAAGCTTACTTAGGTGTGCACATCAGTCTATGTTTAGCCTCACGTTATACTCGGTGCACCTAGATTAGCTTTATCTAAGTTAAGTGGTTGCTTTTCCTATTCTTGGAGCACCACTATTCTTAGTGATCTTTTCCTATTATGGGCTCAACTATTCTTAGTTGATTATTCCCTATATGTATCTCACATTGTGAGCTATTTCACTAGCCAATCCATTATTCATTGCAATCCTTGTGTTATTTTCTTTTCATATTCTGCGTTTGTGATCTTGCAGGTTTGAGCATGCAAGTACTTGACTTTCATGGCTCACCGATACAAGATTTCAACTCAGAGATTTTGGCAAATTCTACAGGGGGACAATTATTTTCATCTCAATAAATTTTGTATTAATCTTGCCTAGAAAATAGTGTCGGCCAAAAATTTCACCTTGCTCTATAATGTTTTGTAATGTTTAAAAAAATTTACATCTGATTTTCTATTTTTTGATTGGCCCATGTTTTTTTAGCTGGGTTTTTTTTATTTATTCCATTTGTAAGAATGGGCTAAAATATTCAACCCAATCAAAAATCAGCAACGGGAAAATTTTGGAGAGTTCAAGGTTCTCCTTCGATGGATTGTTGCAAAACTGGTGTGGATATAGTTGGATGTTGATTAAGGTTTGTGTAGAGTATGTGTCACAACCAAATGCAATGTGCAACTCTTGAAATCTAGTAGGTGATATATACATAAATAATACCAAGCAAGCAACGCACTCTCTCTAGTTCAATTTTGTGAATGGGACAGATTTGGTGCAGGAGCTTCTTTCTATACATTTCATTCTATGTAAGGATTTTTGTTTTTTATATGTTATTTTTTAAGACCCACGAGATAAATGCCTCATTGTGCCATGATCATGATTTTTATTTTTAAATACAAAAATAAAAAAGTAAAAATAAAGGAGCGCCAAAGCCCATGTTTTTGTAGGAAGCTTTGATGTTGGAAAATTTCATTTGTATATATCTGTATTAGTTCAAATCTTATTTTAATCTTATTTCAAAGCCCACATTTTTAAATATTATTTCAAATCCACATAAATGATCCCACAACAAAAATAGAAAGCAACATAAGAACTGTATCGCTTCCTTCATGGGGTCAATCCAAATAAAGCTTTGATACCAAATGTTGGTTTTAAAATGCTTATTCCTCAATAGGAGTAATTGAAAACACATATAACCTTAATTGAACATGGAAGAATAAGTGAAGGTGATAGGGAAGATAAGATGACATATATATACATGGAAAAACCCTTCTGAGTAAGAGACTCACCACTAAAAGTAAACCTTAATATATTAGTGAAACACGTCATTTGCTTAAGAACCTGATAATTCACCTTTAAAACCTCTTTAGTGTGTCCATCGCACACTAAAGTAAAGCTATATCTAACAATAGAAACATCCCATCTCCAAGCTTCATTGATTCATACATGGTGTGTATAAGGAGTGAACTACATCAAACAAGCTAGAATCTATATGTTGGAGTAAATGGGTTTTTACCTATTTACGTTTGCTTAAGTTTTACTTATGCATCATAATGCATTATTAGGTGCATATTAGTTTTTTAAATTTTATTTATCATTTCAAAAGTTGGGCGGTTGGTTGCCTCCACCCGATCGCTCGTTGCCTTTATAAGAAAGGTTTTGTACAATATTTTTGCATCTCATATCTCAATATATTTTTCATCATTCTAGTGAAATACCCTCGTGCTTCTCTCGTATTGTGAAGGTGTTTATCTACAAGTTGTGCTCCTGGGAGGTGGTTGACACCAACATGATATCAGAGCCGACTATCTGTGTTTCCTTTCATTTGGAGAGTTTTCATCAATGAATTGGTGAGATCAAGATTTTATATCCTACAATTTTTTGTGGAACAATTTTTTTTGGAAAATTTTCTATTTCACCTATTATTTCATTGGAGATTTCAGGGGTTATCACTTGCCTACATCACAAGGGAGGTCGAAATCTGATTGCTAAGGGATTATGGTGTTTTTGAGTTTGAAAAGTCATCATCAGAGATTGCTTGCAGAGTTTCAAGGTTATAACCAGGTTGTTTCTTGCTATTCTCTATTGGGCATGCCTCCCAAGAGCCAGTTGTTTCTAGCATTCACAATTTGCCTTGGCCTACATTCATTTGGAATAAGATAAATGGTTGCTACACTTCCAAAGAAGCCACAGTTGTTTGCATTCAAGGTCGTCATTCATTGTTTTTTAGTAGAGTTCTATTATCATTTGTGTAGGCTCAAAATCCTACCCAAGGAGGCCATGACCTAGAAAATCAGTGGTAGACATCCTTCTTCCATGCCTCCCTTGCATAGCAATGAGAGCTTCATACTCAGCATGCAACACAAGCAATGACAGCAACAGACATCCTTGTGATTGGTCGTTTGGAGCATTAGAAAGCAGCACCAACTTTATTATTTATAAAGTCCTTTGCAAAATATTTATTTTTAGGGTTTGTGGATTAGAATCTATATGCACAGCAGTTCGAGAAGGCGTGAGCACCTACGCAGCATTTGGACAACATATTTTGACATCAAACATTATCATTTGTAAAGATTGCAACAAAATATTTCAATTTAGGGTTCTTTCATTACACGGTGGGCCCATTCACTGTCACTCTTTGGGCGTGGGCAAGGACTTTTTGTCTCACATTGATGGTGTGGAGTTGTCTTTGGCCATTAATATAGCCTGCCCTCCCACTCCTCTATCATTAGCAAGGCTCATGTGGTTGTGAAACTCTTTCATATTGCATGCTGATTTGTGATTTGTCATTGGTGAATGTGCTCGCTGACTTGGTGATTGTTGACTTGTATGCTCCACTTGAGCAAGTGGTGATTAGACTTGGCTTTCATGTGGCATGGGAACCCTTCACATATTTTGAATAATGAGATTCACTCAATCCTAGAGGCCCAAATTTTTTGCCCCCACGCTCGTGGTGGTCACATGGCATAACTGTTGTCACATAGAATTGCACCTAGCTTGGAGAGAGTCCAAGCATTGTAATGACACAATGGGAATGATCTCAAGGTGTGGGACCTTGCAAGTTGAGATCAGACCTCCAGAGAAGGATGGTTCCTCATTCTAAGCCTAAAGCTCAGAGAAAACTATCTAAACCTAGTGCTAATGCTTGTAGGGAAAGGGTTAGGAGACATGAATGGAAATAAAGGTGATGCACTAGAATTAATGTGATTGGCTGCATCTGAATCGACACAATAATAATCTCACAATTGTAAGGACTCACACAAACTAAATTGATTTCAACATATGCCAGAATAGATAGGTAGAGGAATGAAAGGGATTATTTTATCCACAATACATAACTCAAACCAATCCAAAGAATAGACACGTTGCTAAAATCAAAAGAGAGGCAAAATAACAGCTTATATTGATTATAAAGGTCAAATAACTATTATAGAAGAGAGAATAATGCAAGAGATAGACACAAAATAATCAATTACATTCATTATTAAACAAAACTAGAGACATGAGAGGCTCAACAAAAGAGTACAGTCCATCACATCTAGTTGTTCTTGCAATTGCATTACAGAGGTCTGATTACAGAAATTTTCTATCCTATAGTAGCCCAGAAGAATAGCCAACCCTGAATACATCCTTGAGACATGTATAAATAGCATTTTAGTACTCTACTGTAGCAGCCATGGTGGGAAAAGGAGAAGTCAATGAGAAGAATCATCGACCATGCTGCATTGAATTCTGCTCAGAAACCCCCTGTAAATTAGGGCTGAGCCCATTCCCCTATCAGGCCTACAAGCCTGCAAATAGGTTGCTTGTGTGAAAGAATGGCAAGCGCATTGATGAGGAGATGCAGAAAGTCTTTATCTTTTACTGCTGAATCGACCTTGTATCTGCATTTGTACCCTAGCATTGAAGGGTTCACCATTTCATCTACCCTCATCAGCCTGAGCCATAGAAATTGAATGCTAAGTTGGTAGGGAGGGGTAGCTTTTACAACACTTTAAATTTAGCCCCTTGAGTCTCTGCAAAACTCACCAACTCGGTTGAATGCTTTGGTGCCACTGAGAAGTTCAAAAGATCCTGAGTTTGAATTAGGACCGTTGGATGAAGGAATGGTTCAAAGATCGATGGCCCTGCGAGCTCCGCAACACATACTTACCTTTTACTATTCGATGGGGCCTAAGATTCGGCATATGTGGTGCAATCTGAATGGCAAATTCTTCTTTTAATATCCAACTTCAAATAAGGGCCCACCGAAGATACTGAAGATAGAGAGCGAACCCATCGTGTGTTAACATCTCGCAGTCATGTGGAGAATCTTCCTTGGGGGCAAGATTCATCTGTGACAGTGCGTGGTTGTTCATGAAGTCAAAGATCTTCAATGCCACCTTCTTTCCTTAACACCTGGTACTATCTCCTTCGCTAATGGAATCATTGATATTATGGCCATGGGTCCCCAATATACTTGACACGTGTCTTCATTCTGGAGCCACATGGAAGGAATTGGGCCATCTTCATTTTGGTTCTGCGGAAGTGAGCTAAGCCATCCACATGGCAGGGAATGATAGCGTTTCGGGACCTCCATCCAAAAATTTGTTTCCTTTGAGCTCTGCGACCTGAAAAGTTGTCACATGTCTTAATATCAAAACCGTACACTAGATTTACGATGTCAGCAAGATTCATCTGCGACATTGTGCTACCATTGATTTACATGGGGCCCCACCGCACTTACTTTATAGTTGTCTTCATTTCACAGCCTCGCAGAAGGTATGTGACATCATCATAGATGGTCTATGAGCATGCAATATACCACCACGTAGCATTTCAGGCCTAAAAGGATTTAAGGCATAAAGAAATAATGTCGACAGGTGATAAAGGGTAACCTTACGACTTGGGGCCAGTCACTTGATGACTTAAAAGGATTCAAGGTTGTAACTTAAGTGATTGGGCACCGAGGATAGGTGATCAATGACAAATGAGAATAAAGGTAAAGTGCTCGAGGAACCTTAGGGTTTAAGGGGAAAACAATGGAAACCCTAAGAGTTGGAGGGTTTGAACAATTGGCCTACTTGACAGAGAAGGAAAACACCAAATGTAAAGATTCTTATGCTATTTGGCGAGGAAGGCAAAATAGGATAACAATAACTAGGGGCTTGTTGTTGCCTCAAAAGTGACTTTATAGGCCTTTTTTCATTTTTGCATAATTTTTGCAAACAGAGGCCGAATTTTGCAAACTAGATATTGACAGAAAGGTATTTTCATCAACTTCGCAATGGAAAAGGTAATTTTTAGATATTTTCCTGTTTGATGCTCATTTTTACCCATCAAAGTATGATCTTGGTTTTGCTCTATTTGTTGTGAACAAAGAGTTGGTTGTTTATATTGTGAGGGATATTTGTTGCATTCTCTTGTTTCATCACGGATTTGCCTAAAGTAGAACTTCTAACTACAATAAATTATCTTAAGTGGAAATCTGATATGGAGATTTTGTTGTTGAAACTGAAATTGCAAAGGATTACTTTTGGCCAAAATCCTAAACCCACCAATGTTGTAGAAAAAAGGAAATGCTTTGATCGAAGAGATGAAGCTCTTGGTACTCTCATTATGTCCATTTCTCCTAATTTAAGATATCATGTGTTATCTTGTAAGCATCCTAATGATATTTGGACTACCTTAGAGAATCTTTTTGGTAAGCTAGATAAGATGAGGAAATTTCATTTGGAGAATGAAGTAATGAATCTTGATCCTAGACATTTTGACAATATCTAGGATTTTTTCACCAAGCTTAATTCTCTCAGATTGCAGTTGTCTGAATGTGGGGTTAAAAACGATGATGAGCAGTTGATTCTATCTACTCTCTAAGTTAGGTCCTGATTATTCTGTATTTGTTTCTACATTCTATGCTATCATGGATGCTCTAGGTAGTGCACACAAAATGCCTTCTCTTGATGGTTTTGCAGTTTAATTCACAAGGGAACAAGCAAAGTTGGCACAAATGGGCAAATTGACACTTACAAAGGCTCAAGCACTTCTTGAAAAATATCCTAAGGCTTCAAGTGGCAAGGACAAGAAGCAGAATAAGCATTCTAAGTCAAAAGAGAAAGTTAAGGATCCTCCTTCATAGCCTACTCCTGAGACTAAGACCTCTTCTAAAGAGGAACCATTATAAAAGAAGAAGACCAAATGTGTTTTGAAAGGAAGCTAGGTGTGCGGAAACGCTTTCTACACTAATCTATTGAGGAGATGGCTATGCAAATTCAAATTTATCCTAACTATTACAGCAATGTTAAACCATTAACATGAGATATAGCAGCAAAACACAAGAGCCAGAAAGAAGACAGAAGAAGAGAGACAAAGATTTACGGTGGGAAAAACCCTTATCGGGTGAAAAACCCCACACTCAGAAACCTGCACAATGTATTAACAAATATGAAAGAATGTTTACAACACACTTGCAATGCAAGCTTCAATGGTCTTTGACACTCGTGTCTGGAGTCAATTCGGAAACATAACAGTACCTGTAAACCTGTGATACAAACTCCATCTCCAAGCACCTGTTTAAATAGAACATACAAGGCAATTTTGGACCTTTCTTGGAATGGGCGTCCAATATGGCATCTTGGACCAAAACCCACGCCTAGGGACACTTGGTCAACATTGTAGAATGTGTCTGACACTCATCCATAGCTCCCATCCCAAAGAGGTCACCTATTTCCAAAATGGGCTATGACAGATGCTTTTATGACACTTACGACCGTCATAGAATTTGTCATAACGGTTACAACTTACAGCTGTAAGAGAATCTATCATACACATACTATAAATAGCATATTCTCTTACAACACATCATATTCCACCTTGGGACGCCCAAATATGCCTCATTCAAAGATGCTTCATGACACATGTCATTACCTGTCTTACAACCTTCTATTCTCGACTCTTACATGTCATAGATTCATCATAGGAATCCGTCATAACCGCTTTGGTCAAACATTCCTTACACAACATAGAAGATGCTGACACATGGCAGAATATTCCTACCACTAAGTGGGACGCCTATCTCCTCATGTGAGGACAAAATAACAAGTTCTCATAATCCATGTAGGATTGACACATCACCGTGCCACATCCCACAATATGACAAAGTGGAATTTCCAATTATTTACAACATAGGTAATTGAATAATAAATATAAACATTACAAATGCAGAGAATTACCAAGGTTGAGACACCTTAATTCCCAACATTCTCCCACTTGTCGAACACCTTGTAAGAGCCAATAGAAAAATAGGATTTAACTACTATAGGTTGAGAGGCCCATAGACTCTGAACACCATCTGAACTTCTTTGTGCCCACTGGTTTCGTCATTGCATCTGCAACATTCTTCAAAGTATCTACCTTCTCCAAATTTACCTTTCCATCCTCAACCATGTCCCTCACGAAGTGAAACTGAACATCAATGTGCTTGGTTCTAGCATGGAAAGTTGGATTCTTTGCAAGGCAAATTGCACTCTGACTATCACAACTGATCGTGATCTGACCTGCATCAACACCAATATCAAAACACAATCTCTTAAGCCAAATGGCTTACTTACAAGCATGAGTTGCTGCCATATACTCAGCTTCTATTGTGGACAAAGCAACAACAGGTTGTTGCTTACTCATCCAACTAATAGCACCACCAAACAGTGTAAAAACATAAGCAGTGGTGGATCTCCTGTTGTCAATGTCACCTGCCCAATCTGAATCCACAAATCCACGAATATCAACAAAATGCGGAGGTCCTGAAACATTACCATGATAGCAAATAGAATACTCAGAAGTACCCTCAAATATCTGAACACTCGCTTAACTACATCCCAATGAACCCATCCAAGATTAGCCATAAATCGACTAAGGACTCCCACTGCTTGGGCAATGTCTAGTCTTGTGCAGACCATAGCATACATCAAACTACCAATAGCACTAGCATAAGGTACTCTGCTCATGTCCTCCACCTCACTAGGAGATTTTGGACAATCCTCAACAGATAACTTTGTCCCCAAAGAAACGAGAACACACAATGGTCTACAATCTCCCATGTTGAATCTGTCCAACACGGTCTTAACATACTTACTCTGACTTAACCAAAGTTTTATGTTGGTTCTGTCTCTTCTGATTTCCATTCTTAGAATGTACCTGGCTGCCCCTAAATCTTTCATTTCAAACTGAGCTGACAACTAAGATTTAAAATCAGAAATCATATTCTTACCCTTCCCAATGAGCAACATATCATCAACATACAGTGCAACAATGAGAATACGATCACCATCAAACTTATAATAAACATAGTGATCCGATTTCGATCTCACAAATCCAATTGACAACACAAAGGCATCAAACTTCAAGTACCATCTCCTAGGGGATGTCTTCAAACCATACAAAGACTTCTTAAGTTTGCAAACCAAATTTTCTTTACCTTTTACCATGTAATGCCCTGGCTGTGACATGTAGATTTCCTCCTCCAAGTCACCGTGAAGGAAAGCTGTCTTCACATCCATCTGTTCTACCTCCAAGTCATAAGCTGTTGTGAGAGACAACAGGAATTGAATGGATGTCAACTTTGCAACGGGAGAGAAGATCTCACCATAATCTATACCCTCCACTTGTGAATACCCCTTCACAACCAATCTGGCCTTATACTTCTCAATACTGCCATCTGCACCAATCTTCTTCTTGAACACCCATTTGCATCCAACAGGTTTCCGTCCAGGAGGCAAAGGCACCAAGTCCCAACTTTGATTATTTTCCAAAGAAGCCATTTCTTCCTCCATGGCCTCCTTCCAGGAACCTGCATCCTTCATATCCAAATCCTCTAATACAGTTCTAGGTTCATCATTGTTAGTGAGCAAAGCATAAGCACAACTAGAATCAAGCAATGTAAAACCAAACCTTTCAGGTTGCTTCCTTATCCATGTAGACCTCCTCAAGAGCTGAGGTTGAGGTTCAGCTTCTTCTTCTGAGCTTTCAGAGCTGCTAGAGCTCTCCTCATCATTAGGTCCAACATTGTCTTTTTGTTCAGTCTTCTCAGGAGTAAGAGGAAACTGAACAACATCTTCTTTCTTTTCTTTTTCTTCTGGCTGCAAAATAGTGGAAGAAGGTGTAAGCTCTCTGAAGATCACACTTCTGCTATACAACACTTTTTCAGCCACAGGGTCCCAAAGCTTGTATCCTTTCACACCAACACCATAGCTGATGAAGATACACTTAATAGCTTTATTCTCCAACTTTGACCACTTCTCCCTAGGCACATGTGCATATGCCTCACAACCAAAAATATGAAGATGCCTTACTGAAGGCTTTCTACTAGACCACACCTCCATGGGTGTCTTTCCAACAAGAGATGATGTAAGAGATCTGTTTACCAGATAGCAAGCAGTGGCAATAGCTTCAGCCCAAAACTTTTGTTCTAGACCAACTCCACTAAGCATACTCCTAGCCTTCTCCATCAGTGTCATGTTCATCCTCTCTGCAACTCCATTTTGTTGCGGTGTGTATGGATTTGTCTTATGTCTTTCAATCCCAAGTTCCTTGCAATACTTATCAAATTTTGTAGAACAGACCTCACCACCATTGTCAGTTCTCAAACATTTAATCTTTTTACTAGTTTGATTTTCAACAAAGGCTTTAAACTCCTTAAACTTGCTATAGACTTCAGATTTGCTTCTGAGAAGATAAATCCATGTCCTTCTACTGTAATCATCTATAAAAGATACAAAGTATACAGATTTTGATAATGAAGGAACATTAATAGGACCAAACACATCAGAATGAATGAGGTTCAACACACCAGAAGACTTATGAGAACTCGAGTAAAACTGAACATGGTTTTGTTTTCCATAAATGCAATGTTCGCAAAAGTCAAACTCAAGATTACAATCATCTAACCCCTCGACAAGGTTCTTATTTTTTAGGGTACGCAGACCCTTCTCACCAATGTGGCCAAATCTCTTACGCCATAACATTATCTTTTCTACAGGAAGTTTAACTTCCAATGCACGATTACAACCATCAAGACTAGAAAAAATAGATTTCTTCACTGCTCATTCATATGGTCGGGATGAAGTGATTATTACCCTCTTCCTTGAGTCAGAAGAACTATTGCATTGTGAAATGCATGCCTCCAGCTAAAATAGAGTACCTCTCCAAGTACCCTTAGCAAGCACCATAGATCCTCTAGTCATCTTGCATCCTTCCTTCGAAAAGACAACCTACACACCTACATCATTCAAACTACTTATAGAAAGCAGGTTCTGTGCTAAGCTTGGGATGTGCATAACCCCAGAGATCCCCTTCACTCAACCATCAGGGAATCAGATAGCGACTCTTCCATGACCAACGATTTTCAGATGAGAGTCGTCACCTAGATACACCTTTCCACCATCGAACTCCTCATACTTAGTGAACCATTCTCGATGCGAGGTCATGTGGAATGATGCACCAGAGTCGATTAGCCACACATCATCAGATGCATGGGTTGCTAGGGCTATAATGAAGGCATCACTGTCATCTTGTGATTTGTTAGAATCTAAATTAGGAGCTTTCTTCTTTTTCTTCTTCTCCTCTTTGCATTCCTTTCGAAAATGCCTAGTCTTGCCACAGTTCCAAAAAAGAGCCTTGTACTTTCCAGGAGATTTGGATCTCCCACGGGATTTGGATCTACCCTTCTCAGCTTTCTTATCCTTCTTCCTTCCTTTCTCCTTGGGTCTTCCATGACCTACAAGGGCTTCTTTGGCTGCCTCAGAAGACTTTCTTCGCATCTCTTCAGATAATAGTGAAGAAACCACCTCTTCCATTTTGAATGTAGATGTGGTGCTTCTGATTGCCATGACAAAATGATCCCATGAGTCCGGCAGAGAACAAAGCAGGGTCATCCATCGATCCTCCTCCATCTTTACACCAATAGATGTCAATTATGCAACCAGCATGTTAAAGGCATTCATATGCTCAGCCATGAATCCTCCATCCTCCATTTGAAGAGAATACAACTTCTTTCTCAGGAAAAGTTTATTGACAAGGGATTTGGCTTGATACACATCCCCCAACTTCTTCCAAAGGAGTTTTACAGTAGCCTCCTCATGGACATTTAACAACATAGAATCAGCAAGACTAAGTCTTATTAGACCCTTAGCCTTCTGATCCTTGAGATCCCACTCATCTTAAGTCATTGTAGCTGGTTTAGTTCCGTTCACACTTTCCCAAAGGTCTGAGTCAACTAACATGTCTTCCATCTTGAGCTTCCACAGCTCGAAATTACTGCCGTTGTACTTCTCTACTTCAAACCTTCCTGATGTGCTTGCCATCTCCTTGCTGCAATAAGATACAGAATGCTCTGCACAGACTCCCACTCAACCTAAGATTAGCTCAAAAAACCCCTACCCAACAACTAGGACCAAAGGTGATCAAGCTCTGATACCAACTGAAAGAAAGCTAGGTGTGCGGAAACGTTTCCTACACTAATCTATTGAGGAGAGGGTTATGCAAATTCAAATTTATCCTAACTATTACAGTGATGTTAAACCATTAACATGAGATATAGTAGCAAAACACAAGAGCCAAAAAGAAGATAGAAGAAGAGAGACAAAGATTTACGATGGGGAAAACCCTTATCAGATGAAAAACACCACACTTAGAAACCTACACAATGTCTTAACAAATATGAAAGAATGTTTACAACACACTTGCAATGAAAGCTTCAATGGTCTTTGACACTCGTGTTTGGAGTCAATTTGGCAGCATAACAGTACCTATAAACCTGTGATACAAACTCCATCTCCAAGCACCTATTTAAATAGAACAAACAAGGCAATTTTGGACCTTTCTTGGAATGGGCGTCCAATATGGCATCTTGGACCAAAACCCACACCTAGGGACACTTGGTCAACATTGTAGAATGTGTCTGACACTTTTCCACAGCTCCCATCCCAAAGAGGTTGCCTATTTCCAAAATGGGCTATGACAGATGCTCTTACGACACTTACAACCGTCATAGAATCTGTCATAGCGATTACAACTTACAGCTGTAAGAGAATCTGTCATACACATGCTATAAATAGCATATTCTCTTACAACACATCATATTCCACCTTGGGGCACCCAAATATGCCTCATTCAAAGATGCTTCATGACACATGTCATTACCTGTCTTACAACCTTCTATTCTCGACTCTTACATGTCATAGATTCATCATAGGAATCCATCATAACCATTTCGGTCAAACACTCCTTACACAACATAGAAGATGCCAACACATGGCAGAATATTCCTACCACTAAGTGGGATGCCTATCTCCTCGTGTGAGGACAAAATAACAAGTTCTCATAATCCATGTAGGATTGACACATCACCGTGCCACATCCCACAATATGACAAAGCAGAATTTCCAATTATTTACAACATAGGCAATTGAATAATAAATACAAACATTACAAATGCAGAGAATTACCAAGGTTGAGACACCTTAATTCCCAACACATTTATTGCAAGAAATATGGACATGATGAGCATAGGTGTTATACTAAGAAGATTGATGAGCTTACTCACCTTTTTTAGAAGAACAACATCATGTTGCCCTCATCAAAGTCTCCTTCTTCTTCTACTTCTCAATCAAAAGCATCTTCATCTACACAGTCAGGGAATGCAGTATTTTCTAATGGGATGAAAGGTAAAGCACTCTTGGCTTCCACAATTTCTAAAAATGGGAGATGGCTTCTTGATTCAAGTGCATCTCATCATATGGCATCTTCTTTGGATATGTTCTCTTCTTTTGAACCTTGTAGTTCATCTAATATTTTGATGGGTAACAATACATACATGAAGGTTTGTGGGAAAGGTTCTATTGAAATGGGTGGAGGATGTTTTAATGATGTTCTTTGTGTACCCTCCTTGACCACTAATCTCCTTTCAGTTTATCAAATTACTCATGGTGCACAAGGTAAGACACTTGAGTTCACTCCTAATCATGTATACATTAGAGGCATGGAGAGTAGAGAGATCATTGTTACAAGTGTTGTGGATCATGCATCTTGCTTGTATTCTTTTTTTCTCATTTTTCTCCTGATGATGATATTCCTTTGGTTGATGTTCATACCCTTCCATCAAGGGTGAATCATTTTTGTGAGGAGAAGTTTGGTCATTTGAATCTTGGTGTTATTGAGACTAGTGTTGAGCTTCCTCCTCCTCCATCTCCTGCTTCTTCATATTTGGGTCCTACTCTTGAGCAAGTTGATCATAGTTTTTCAGATCTTACTTTATTGGATGAGTATTTGGCAGGTATTTCAGACTTGTTTGTGGAGTCTCATCTTGCAGATTTGGGAGACATATTTGAGGGGATTTCTCTCCTCTTTGATGATAGTTCCAACATGGCTATTGATTCATCTATATCTTCTTTGGAGATTGACATTGATGAGTTTTCTCCTTCACCTGATTTATCACATTTCTTGGTTGTTTTCTATCATGATTATGTGGTGGATTATTCATCCTTGGAGACTCCTACTCAATCTTTAGAGATTTATATTTTGATTCTTCCTTCCTCCTTCCTTCAGTTGGACATTGAGTGGCTTCTTCATCATTCAGTGGACTTGTTTCTTCCTAAGGGAAGAGGTGTTGCTTGTAAGCATTGGATCATCTTTTGTTTCCAGGCATACTTCATCGGCATTGGATCTTCTTCATTATGGGGGGGATATAATGTCTCTCTTTTTCCTTCCTATGGGGGATTCTTGATTGTATATACATGATGTATATATTCCTTAGGGGGTACTAGTGAGTCCTCCATGCATCATCTTGTTTTATTTTCTCTCTTTTGGAGAGGGGTTTTTTCCCACATGGTTTTCTCCTTTTCTCCGCTTGTGAGAGATTGCATTTAATCACATTTGCATTGTAAATGGGTACCTAACATGGTTGTGTAGCTGGGACCCATATTACATATTGCTCATATTGCATAATAATCTCCCTAAGTTACACTTAAGGGGGGGTGTTGGAGTAAATGGGTTATTACCTATGTACATTTGCTTAAGTTTTACTAAGGGCATCATAATGCATTATTAGGTGCATATTAGTTTTTTAGTTTTTATTTATCATTTCGGTAGTTGGACAGTTGGTTGCCTCCACTCAATCACTCCTTGCCTTTATAAGTAAGGTTATGTATAATATTTTTGCATCTCATATCTCAATATATTTTTCATCATTCTGGTGAAATAGCCTCATGCTTCTCTTGTATTGTGAAGGTGTTTATCTGCAAGGTGTGCTCCTAGGAGGTGGTTGACACCAACACTATCCAACCTATTCAATTCACTAATCCTTGCAACCTCATGGTGAGACTAAAGAGAAATGCACTAACTAATAAAACGTACACCCTATCACTATGCAATTCTCTTGATATGTCATAATGATATGATTTTATGCTATATGCTAATTGCTAGATGTGAGTGCTCAATGAGGCATAATTTCATTACATTCTAATTGCTTTTTGAAAATGGATGGGGAAGGCTTAATTAAATATAGATTTTTGGAGGTGAGGATGGAAGGCTAAGATTGAATTGGAAGATCAAGGGATCATATTGCTCAAGGATCCTCAAGAAAGGGGAATTGGACAAGTGTCATGAGGAGGTTGGATGAGGGAAATGCTCTAAAATTCAAGGGAAGATTGGTGCAGGAGCACCCCTTCAGAAAACCAAATATACATCTGAGGGAGAAGACTAAGTTTTAATATGTCTTATGCATTTCATACTTGTCAAATGTAGCATTCGTGTTGGCATTTCATGTTTGTTTTAATGTTGGCATTTTATGTTTATTTTAATATCTCTTCTCCCGGGGAGAATTTGGACATCATTAGACACTTGGGTTAGGTGGAGGATTAACCAAATGTGTCGTATTACTAGGTGTTTTGTTGTCTTGAGATAAACAGGTGTCGTATGATTAGTTAGGGTTTTGATTATAATCTTGGTTTAAGCAAAATCCTGAAAATAGAGGAGAGGGGAGTCAGATAACAAAACAAGGAAGGTGGTCAAGGAAAAAGGGAGTTCTTCCACCTTCAGAAAAATCTCTGTAATTAATCTGTGTTCGATAAAGTTGAAATGAAGAAATAGAAGATCTGGAAGTTGTGTTCTACCAATTCTGGGTCCTGTGTAAATTCCATGTATATCAAATCATTTTGTATATTATTTGTATAGATTTGCTTTGTATTTAATTCAGTTCTTATGCGGTCGAGATGCATGATTAAATCCATTCCACTGGTGGATTTCTGTGAAATCAGTGGAATGGATTGTGTATATTAGTTTTCTGTTTGTTTTTCTTTTGTTCGATGGACACAGCAGAATAGAAATTGCAGAATTTGTCATAGAAGAAGTTACCAGCGAGAAGTCCAAATATACATTAATTATATGCAGAGATAGTCTGTGAACATATCGCATTTGCATGCAAGCAATTTCCTGTGTATATGCTATGAAAATGGTTTGAAGCATATCAAGGGAACCGATAATAGATGTTCACAGGTAGTTGAACCAATTCAAAGGTTCAACAGTTCATCGTAGGAAGGGTTGCTGACAGTTGAACCGTCGGTTGAATCGGTTCAATGGTTCAATGGATACAGCGGGTTCAGTTGGTTCGTCAGCTCAGTAAGGAGTATCAGGTTCAATGGTTCAATGAACTCGAAGGTTCAATCGGTATAGTCTACATGACGGGAGTACCTTAAACCGATAGTATGTTGAACCGAACAATTGAAGGTTCAACGGTACCATGGGTTCAATGAACAGAGGGGATTTCAAGTGGTTCAAAGGTTCAACCACAGAGACAGTTCAGCAATTCTGATCTACAAAACTGAATGTATCAGTTGACTCAGATTGGGGAAGTTGATAGGTCATGTGTTACCGACAGGAAACCGATGCAAAGCACATACATCAATATAAGGTATGCGATCGGAGGAAGGTTGTTTTCCCCAGCCGATAGTGTGTGATATCTTACCGATGGGTAAACAAACAACAGAAAAATGTTTGTTGGTGAGGAGCTGACATCAGATTATCCATGTTTTTGTTGCCCTTACTCTGCGTCATAGTGGTATCAGAGCTTGAAGTGTTCTTTGGGTAGAAGAAGAAGAAGACAAGATGTTAGAAGGAGAAGGGTCAGAAACGTACCCAACAAAGATGACCAACGCTGAGTTGACAGCCTTAGTAAGAAAGCAAATGGCAGAGAGTAGAGCAGATCGAGCTCATAATTAGGCATTGAAAGAAGAACTAGAGAAGTTGAGGGACAGAGTAGAGAAAGGGGAAGAAGGTTCTAGTAAACGAGAAGATTGGGATGAAGAGGAGATCCCAAAGCAGGAAGAGATAGAGGTTCCTACAAACCAGAGACCCTTACTCAATGCCCTCAAATCCATGGAGAGAAGCACCATGGATATGAAAATAGACCTGCCAGTGTTTGCAGGAAAATTGGAACCTGATTTAGTGATGGAGTGGATAGACTCCTTGACTAATTTCTTTGAGACCGAGGAAATACCAGATCACCAAAGAGTGAAGATAGCTCAATCCAAAATGAAAGGGGCTGCACTAACTTGGTGTAATTTCATCCAAGATGATAGGGTGAAAGAAGGAAAGAACAAAGTTATTACATGGAAGAAGATGATGGCTTTAGTGAAAGAAGCCTATGTTCCATTAGATTACAACATCCAACTACATAAGAGGAAACAAAATTTGAAGCAGAAGGAATTAGATGTCAGTTCTTACACAGAAGAGTTCATGAAACTATGTGTCAAGACAAAGGTAAAGGAGGGTGAGGAAGAGAAGGTAGCAAGATACCTCAATGGATTGAGATTTAACATCCAAGAAGACATAAGTCTGCATAATCCAAAGACAGTTCAAAAGTGCTATTAGTTAGCACTCAAAGTGGAAGAGAAATTAAAGAGAAGGCATGAGCAGAACAATAGAGGAAAAGGAAGATAGCAAAGAGGAGGAAGAAGCCCTTTCAGAGGCAGAGGAAATGGATTTGGATACCAAGGCGAATCCAATCAAGAAAACAGCAGAGGAGACAGTAGTCAGACTCAAGGGGGAAGTTATAATCAGAGAGGAAACTTTAGGGGCAGGAGACCACCATTTAGAGGAAGATCTCAGGGCAGAGGACCGATCAAATGTTACAACTACAATCAAGAAGGCCACATAGCCAATAGATGTCCAGCAAAGGCAACAAGTTCAATAGGAGAAAAGAGGATCAATCTGATTCAAGAATTTGATTGTCAAAGTGTAGAAAGTTCAAGCACTAATCAAAGTGTGAATGCTCCTGACAGTTATGGATATCCTGAGAAAGGAGAATCTTTGATGATTAGAAGAGCAATGACCACCATGAAGGTGCCCAACAAAGAACCCCCACAAAGGAAGTCTCTCTTCAGAACTACTTGCAAAGCAAGAGGAAAGGTATGTAAAGTTCTGATTGACTCTGGATCTACTGAGAATTTTGTGTCCATTAAGATGGTAGAAAGCTTAAGCTTAGAAGACTGCCACATCCTTGCCCATACAAGATCTCATGGCTCCACCAAGGACAGCAAACAATTGTGGAATAACATGCTTGGGTAGAATTTCAAATTGGACCATATAAGGATAGATTATTGTTTGACATTGCCAAGATGGATGTTTGCCATCTCCTATTTGGAAGACCATGGCAGTATGACTTGAAAGCATACCATGATAGAGTTAGAAACACATATTCAATCACCAAGAATGGTAAGGTGATAGAGCTACTACCATTAATGGAGACTGAGCTGGAATCAAAAGGGAAAGAAGTTAAGGTGATGATGGTAGAAGGCAAACAATTCATGAAAGGGATAGTAGAAGAAGGAGCAGTTACATATGCTTTAATTCCATGCCTAAAGGTGAACAAGGAATAGTAGCAAGAAGTTAAGGGAGAGAAGAGGCAAAGGTTCATAGATTATGTTGTCCAAGAGCAGTTGGACAAGTACCAAGGCATTATCTCTGATGGAATACCAAGGTCCCTACCACCTATGAGGGACATCAACCATTGCATAGATCTGATCCCAGGATCTACACTTCTAAACAAAGCAGCATACAAGCTTACCCCAGAACATAATGTAGAGGTAGCAAGACAGATTGAGGAATTGTTGGAGACAGGCCTAATTGGCAAGAGTTTAAGTCCATGTGCAGTACCGGCTGTCCTAGCACCAAAGAAGGAAGGCACTTGGAGGCTTTGTACTGATTCAAGGGCTATCAACAAGATAACAATCAGGTATAGGTTCCCAATCTCTAGGATAGAAGATTTACTTGATTGCTTGGGGGGTGCTAACTATTTCACAAAAATAGATTTAAAGAGTGGCTATCATCAAATTAGGATTAGGCCAAGAGATGAGTGGAAAACTGCATTTAATACCAATGAGGAGTTATATGAGTGGAAGGTCATGCCTTTTGGTTTGTCCAATGCCCCTAGTACCTTTATGAGGTTGATGAATGAGGTCCTGAGGGAATTCATAGGTAAATTTGTCATAGTATATTTAGATGACATCCTAATTTTTAGTAATACAAGGGAAGAGCACCTCAACCATATAGACTTGGTCCTCAAAAGGTTACATGAAGAACAGTTAATGATCAACTTAGCAAAGTGTTTGTTCATGCAGGAAGAGATCATCTACTTGGGATTTGTTATCTCACATAACAAACTGAAAATGGATCAAGAGAAGGTAAGTGCCATATTGTCTTGGCCAACTCCTAAAACCTTGAGTGATGTTAGAAGTTTCCATGGGTTAGCAACCTTTTACAGGAAGTTTATAAAAGGGTTTAGTCATGTTTGTGCACCCATGCTTGACACCATAAAAGGAGGACAGAAGTGCAGGTTCACTTGGACAAAGGAGGCAGATGATTCCTTTGAAACATTGAAGAGGAAGGTGGTAGAGCAACCAGTTCTTGCACTTCCTGACTTCAACAAGATTTTTCAAGTAGAATGTGATGCCAGCCACATGGCAATTGGAGCCGTACTCAATCAAGAAGGTAGGCCTATTGCATTCTTCAGTGAGAAACTCAATGATGCCAACAAGAGATACTCGTCATATGATTTGGAGATGTATGCTCTTGTGCAGTCACTTAAAAAGTGGAGGCATTACTTGATACCAAAAGAATTCATAGTCTTCACAGACAATCAGACTCTTAGTTTTATAAACAGTCAAGAGAAGCTGAACCATAGGCATATGAAGTGGGTGGAAACTTTGCAAGCTTTCACCTTTACACTTAAGCACAAGAAAGGGGTTAAGAACAAAGTAGCAGATGCTTTGAGTAGGAGGGTTCTGACCATCAATCAGATCCGATTAGAGAGTGTTGGCATCGATTCATTAAAGGCCATGTATGATGATGATGAATACTTTAGAGAGATATATAAGGTATGTACTTCCTTTGGTGACAAGTATCATGTTGAGTTCTCTAAATTTCTGATCCAAGATGGATTACTTTTCAAGGGTGGACAGTTATGTTTTCCAAGGTGTTCTATGAGACTGAATATTATTCAGGAGAAACATTGTGGGGCTATGGCAGGACATTTTGGTCTAGATAAGACTCTTGATCTTGTGAAGAGGCATTACTATTGGCCTAAGTTGCAGTCAGATGTGAGAAGATTTGTGGAGGCATGTGTAATCTATTAGAAAGCAAAAGGGAGGTCCACAAATGCAAGTTTGTATCAGCCACTACCCATTCCTTCTAGGCCATGGGAGAGCATCAGCATGGACTTTTTATTAGGTTTACCTAGGAAAAGGAAGGGATATGATAGTGTTTTTGTTGTAGTAGATAGATTCAGTAAAATGGCACACTTCTTGCCATGCAGAACCACTTGTGATGCTTCATATGTTGTAGACCTGTTTTTCAAAGAAATAGTGAGGATACATGGATTGCCATTAAACATAGTCTCAGACAGAGATGTAAAATTTATTGGCCATTTTTGGAGGACTCTTTGGAAGAAGCTTGGAACCAATTTGTCCTTCTCATCAGCCTACCATCCTCAAACAGATGGGCAGACTGAAGTTGTTAATCATTCATTGGGAAATTTGTTAAGGTGTTTAACAAGGCAGCATGGAGAGAAGTAGGATAATATCATACCACAAGCAGAATTCTCCTATATTGACACCATCAATAGGAGTACAGGGAAGTCACCTTTTCAGGTAGTATATGGTATTCATCCAAGAGGTATTTTTGAGCTGAGAAATCTGCCTATAGGAGAGCCTATTAGTGCAGATGGAGAAGCTTTTGCATCAGCCATCAAAGAAGTGCATGATCAGGTCAAGAACCAGCTTCACCAAACTACATTGAAGTACAAAACATATGCTGACAAAAAGAAGAGGGATTTACAATTTAATGTTAGAGATTTGGTGTGGGTTAATCTAAAGAAGGAGAGGCTCCCAAAAGGTAAATATACCAAGCTAATGCAGAGGAAGATTGGACCATGTCAGATTTTGAAGAAGTGTGGGCAGAATGCCTATGAGATCCAACTTCCTCCTAATCTTGGATTGTCACCCATTTTCAATGTATGTGATTTAACTCCATACAGGCAGCATGTAGATGTAGAACAGGAACCATTACAGTATCCAGTAGAAGATGATATTCCTAAGCATGATCCACCAAAAGTGAAGAAGATATTAGACTCAAGAGTGACAAAGAAGACAAGGAACAAAGAGTACATGGAATATTTGGTGGCTTGGCACGGGAAACCTGATTCAGAGGCAATTTGGATGATTGCAGATCATATCACAAACAATGGTGCAGACCTTCAAACTCTGATCTCAAAGGGGCTTGAGATCTCTTCTCCTGGGGAGTATGGTGCAGGAGCACCCCTTCAGAAAACCAAATATACATCTGAAGGAGAAGACTAAGTTTTAATATGTCTTATGCATTTCATACTTGTCAAATGTAGCATTTGTGTTGGCATTTCATGTTTGTTTTAATGTTGGCATTTTATGTTTGTTTTAATATCTCTTCTCCCGAGGAGAATTTGGACATCATTAGACACTTGGGTTAGGTGGAGGATTAACCAAATGTGTCGTATTACTAGGTGTTTTGTTGTCTTGAGATAAACAGGTGTCCTATGATTAGTTAGGGTTTTGATTATAATCTTGGTTTAAGCAAAATCCTGAAAATAGAGGAGAGGGGAGTCGGATAACAAAACAGGGAAGGTGGTCGAGGAAAAAGGGAGTTCTTCCACCTTCAGAAAAATCTCTATAATTAATCTGTGTTCGATAAAGTTGAAATGAAGAAATAGAAGTTCTGGAAGTTGTGTTCTACCAATTCTGGATCCTGTGTAAATTCCCTGTATATCAAATTGTTTTGTATATTATTTGTATAGATTTACTTTGTATTTAATTTAGTTCTTCTATGGTCGAGATGCACGATTAAATCCATTCCACTGGTGGATTTCTGTGAAATCAGTGGAATGGATTGTGTATATTAGTTTTCTGTTTGTTTTTCTTTTGTTCGATGGACACGGCAGAATAGAAATTGCAGAATTCGTCGTAGAAGAAGTTACCAGCGAGAAGTCCAAATATACATTAATTATATGCGGAGACAGTCTGTGAACATATCGCATTCGCATGCGAGCAATTTCCTATGTATATGCTATGAAAATGGTTTGAAGCATATCAAGGGAACCGATAATAGATGTTCGCAGGTGGTTGAACCAATTCAAAGGTTCAACAGTTCATCGTAGGAAGGGTTGCCGACAATTGAACCGTCAGTTGAACTAGTTCAACGGATACAGTGGGTTCAGTTGGTTCGTCGGCTCAACAAGGAGTATCAGGTTCAATGGTTCAATGAACTCGAAGGTTCAATCGGCATAGTCTACGTGACGGGAGTACCTTGAACCGATAGTATGTTGAACCGAACAATTAAAGGTTCAACGGTACCATGGGTTCAATGAACAGAGGGGATTTCAAGTGGTTCAAAGGTTCAACCACAGAGACAGTTCAGCAATTCTGATCTACAAAACCAAATGTATCGGTTGACTCAGATTGGGGAAGCTGATAGGTCATGTGTTACCGACAGGCAACCGATGCAAAGCACATACATCAATATAAGGTATGCGATTAGAGGAAGGTTGTTTTCCCTGGCTGATAGTGTGTGATATCTTACCGATGGGTAAACAGACAACAGAAAAATGTTTGTTGGTGAGGAGCTAACATCAGATTATCCATGTTTCTGTTGCCCTTACTCTGCGTCAAAGATTGATGGATGGAATTGAATGGTTGAATGGATGGATGGCTAAGATTGGGTAGGTGTATGACATGTAAGGCTTCATTTATGAAAAGGTATGGTTTGGATTTTGTGAAGAATTTAAAATTTGAAGGAGAGGATAAGTGGAATTTAAAATTAGATGAATACTAGTGGAATAGTGCCACATGGAATTTAAAATTCCATGAATAGTGACACTTGGACTGGATGAGAAGAAAATGGGACAAATGTACTCTTTTTTGAAAGATTTACTCATGCTTCCAAAGTACCACTTGTCATGTACATGCAAGTACATTGAATGACAAGTGGACTTCTAGAAATATGGGGAGATGTAATTGTGAGTTAATTTTAATTAACCCATGTGCACATGATTAGGAGGAAAATAATAATGATTACTAAAAGTAATCAAAAGTGCACAAAATAGGGAATTAAATAAATAGGGATATTTATTTAATATTTGGGGGTGCATATGAACTATAGTTGCAAAAATATTTAATTTTTTGAACTATAGTATTTCACAAATTGATTTTTGGTAATGGGGGAAATATTAATTATTAAATAATTATAAATTATTTAATTAACATGTGTTGTGTAGGATAGTGGGAATTATCAGGTTTAGAATGTGGAAGATAAATGAAGGTGGTTGTGACCATTTTTAGGTGTCTACATTTTCCCCCTCTTTGATATGACATCATTACTGTCGAGGTTGATGGGATATCAAAGAATATGTGAATGATGTGTATGCCCCAGTCAGCTGATGGGAGAAGAAAGGATAGTGAGGTGATGCCCCCTTGAGAAATCAGTAAAAAAGACAAAATGTTTTTTGGCGATGTCTCGAAAGAGGAAGAAGGGCTAAACGGGTAGAGAATAGTAGAAAAAAGAATGAACTGGGGGTAGAAGATGATGTTGGGGGTGAAAAGAGGGACAAGGGGTGAAAAATAGGGTTTAGAGGAAGAAATTAGGGTTCTAGGGGCTACATATAAGAGATGGGGGGCCATTCTCTTCATTTGTCTTATTGTTAATTGTAAACTCGTGATTAGATTAGAGAAAGCGCCGTGAGATGAGATTGCACAGATTCCACGAGAGGAGCATTGCGCGGAGTGGGTGAGGGAGTATCTGCGACCTACGATGGATGGAGACCTAGTAAGTGCCCTAACGACACTTTGTGATTTGGGTTTGAGGGTAATTAGGAGCAATAAATGCTAGGGAGAAGGGGGTAGAAGCTAGGAGCTAGGATAGAGAATTTAGCACCCAAGAGCCGCTTTTACCACCCCGATGACAGGAATTAGCACCCAGACTAGGGTTTAGGGCCCAATCTAGTGATTTGTGCCCAGCTGACGCGGATCAGTGCCTAGTCAGGCAGGGTAGAGGGGGATAGTTTAGTGTTGAGACCAAAAGGTTTAGTGCCAAAAATGAATGGTTTAGCATCGATAATCGGTGCATAGTCTGGCGATTAGTGCCTAGAGGTCTAGTTTTAGCACCTAGAGGTCTGGGTTTAGCACCCAAAGAGGATGATTCAACACTGAAAATGGAGGATTCAGCGCCCATGGGGAATAGCACCAAGTCTGACAATTAGTGCCCAGACCCAAGGATTAGCACCGAAAAGGGATTAGTGCTTAGACGCTAGGGATTAGCACACAGCTTAAGAAAGGGACCTAATGAAGTGTGTTTGACACCTATGTAGGATGATGAGGACGTCTTGTAGTCATACGAGCAATGGCCACCAATATGTGTACTGTGGAATTAGTTGGATGCCATAGACCTATAAGTGTCTTTGACAAGTGTTATAACTTTTAGTTGACCTATAATACATGGTTACTAGCAACTTAAGTTATAACTTAAGTATGTCTTTATCGTAGTACAACCAGCCCCTATGCCTAGGGCTACCGGTATCAACAGTAACCTTAAAAAGTAACGGGCACCAAAAACACATCGAAGGTGAGGATTTAATTTTCCCTAAGCACGAAGACATGGATCAAGGGTTACAATTCAATTATTTTATGAATCTAAATGGTCATCAGTTGAGGGAACAATTGATGAGCAATTTCAAAGAAGACCTTCTAACTACTTTGTAATAGAATTCCAACAGATCAAAGGGCCGGTGAATTTAATTTCTCACTCCATTTGACAGACTTAATGAATGAGACTTAGATGTATGCGGTGTATAGAGTGAGACCTATCTATCCATGTGTACTTCATGAACATTGATGAAAGAAAACAAAGGTTTTGGGTTTTGATCATGCAAACTATGTGCAGGGATACCTTGTAAATGAGCACATACTAGTAGCCTTTGTACATAGATATGCCTTGTGAAAATGATGTTGTATGTAGTGTTTGAAGGTTTGTGTATGGAACATGTGAAGGGGCAGAAGATTAGTCAGATGATATGTTTGTTTCTATATCAGGAGGCATTCATAGTGTACAAAGTCATGAAGTTCTTTAAAGGCTTGTTTGAGCAGAGCAGATATGGACAACAGAGGCAGATGTGATGATGACAGTAGGACAAACTGGCAAAAGATCTCATCCTTTTGTTTGTATTGTGTTGAATACTCAATCTTTGAGCATACTATTTTTTTGATATCATGACATATATTTTCCTTGTCCTGCAAAAGAAGGTGTTGTATTCAGATGTTATAGTTTCATGGTAGCATTGTGATCAGGAGTTCATTCTCATTATCCTTTTGTAATCTTGTCAAAGGAGATATAAGGTGTTGAAGTGGTTTGCAGAGATTATTGATATGTTTTGCAGGGGATATTGAAGCTCTCTTTGTTATGTAATCATTGTCATGTGAACTTGTATATGTGGTGACAAAACTTAAGTCATTTGATGTGTTGTAGTGAATCAGGGTAACCCCCTGAATTGAGTTTTCTTCCTTATGGTCACATTTTGCCAGTGAGGCAACTGTATTTTCCAGTGAGGCTATGTCAAGGAGTGGGTGCTCCTATTGATATTGGAGTCGGTGCTCTTGTTGGTGTTTGAGTTGGTGCTCTTGTTTGTTATTGGAGTTGGTGCTCCTAGATACATTTTTTGTAGCCAGTGAGGCATGTTTTTTATTAAGCTAGTGAGGTATTTTTAGAGTAGTTTTTCATCCCTATGAAAGTTTTCCACTCATGAAAATCACTATGTTATGGTTCATATTATTTTTCTTTGTATGTGTGTTCTAATGCTTTGTTCTTAAGGTCCTGATTCATACTATTCATCATCTTGTGCATATGTGTTTGATAAATCATTGAAATCTTTCTCATTCTCTATCCTATGGGTTAAAAAGTGCAAAATCTTTTAAAGTTTATAGACCACTGATTCATCCCCCCCTCTCATTGGTCCTAGATACTCCAACACAACTGGCTTCCATAGATGTAAAATTGTTCATTATAGGATACCATCTTTCTATTTTGAAGCCTATTTTTTAAAGGAGATGAATATCCTTTCTTTGTTCTATAGAAATGGGAGTACAAAAGTTATTTTGCATCGTTTGGGTATACCACTCAATTATGTTGTATCTACAAAAAGAAGTAAAGAAAACAATCTTATCCTCAAAATTTGGGTGGAAAAGACACACCAAAAGGATGAATTGATTGAGGTGGAAGATGTGCAGAATTTGATAAAATAAAGACTTGATGAAATGATTAATTCATGTTCCCCCAAATTGAAGAGGTTAGTAAAAACAAGTATTTAATTATGGACATTATTTTGATTATATGGAGTAAATTTGTTTACACAATTAGCATGAGACTAATTACAAGATTCGATGTTGCCAATTACAATCTTAGGGTTATTAGTTTGATTAGTCATGCTAACCATGGTTTCCTTTTGCAAGAATTGAATGAAAGCCTAGAGGATGTGCAAAAGATCAAATTTCATAAAAGAAAGCACTTAGATTTAGAAAAGGATTACTATGAAACCCATCACAAGAAACCATTTTAGAAGATAAAACTCAAAGAAAGTATGTCTTCCAAAGGTTTGCCTATAGAAAAAAATATATATAAATTTTTTGTTTACCACACATGTTAAAGGATTGGTTGGACTTGGAGTTATATATCACCTTGTGGGTCGGTAGTGGAATATTAAAGAGTTTGACCATGGCCCACCATACTTTTACTTTGAATATGTGTATAGTATGCCAAAGGGTGTATGGGAAAACCATATCCTTATTTGTGTATGATCTTGAACTAAAATTTGTGGATTCAAAGTACTTTTCAATTTCAAGTAGAAAACATGGCTACATGCATAACCTTCCTATGAATAATTATTTTTAGATTTTACCTTTACCACCCATGAAAATTAAAGAGACATTTCTTAAAACACAAAATCATTGGCCTTCATGAGATTACAAAACTAAGCTTAACTGCATAAACATAGTGGAAAAAAGTGTTCCATTCTATCATAGACTTGGGCCTATGTTTAAGCATTCTAACGGAAAATCCTACATTACAAATCAGCTATGGCATATAGCTCCACTCGAGCCTCATGAAATGGTACTTTTACAAAAATAAAGAGAGAGACATAGACAGAGGAATAAACAAAGAGAGATAGAGTGGGAGAGAGAGATAGAGATAAGAGTTATAAAAGGAAAGAGAGATAAGAACTACAATTATAGAAACATGTCATTTGCTTAAGGACCTAATAATTCACCTTCAAGACCTCTTTAGTGTACCCATTACACACTAAAGTGTAGCTATCTCTAACAATAACATCCTATCTCCAAGCTTCGTCGATTCATACATGGCACAACCAATATAATTGGAAACAATGTCGCTTATTAAAGTGGCTCAAAAATGGACATTTACAGCATCTTGAACACTTCACACTGGCTAATTCTTGAGCCTCCCCTTGTTTCACCAATTGCTAAAGACAAAACGGGGGAGGGAGATAGATACGGAGAGAGATAAAGAGAAATAGAGAGCTAAAGAGAGACAAAGATATATATATATATAGAGAGAGAGAGAGAGGTAGATACCTACAAAGATAAAGAGGGAGAGAGAGAAATAGAGCAAAAGAGAGAGAAAGAGGTAGAGAGACAAAGAGAGGAAGAGAGAAAGAGATTGAGAAAAAGTGAGAGATAGATAGATAGACATAGAGAGAAGAGAGAGAAACATAAGGAGAGATAGATCTTAGTGAGAGGAAGTGTGTGAGAGTTTAATAGGTAAAACTTTGAGTTATGGAAGTTGTTGAAGGTTGAAGATATTCTAGTGGAGAGAGATCAGTCGATCATAATAATTTTTGCGATCAATTTTCTACCATCGGTAATGGATCAAGATGAATAGGACAAGTTGGATAGAAGAGATAGATCTACTATTAGGTTGTGTCTTTCTAATTCAGTCTTGATGAATTCTTTACTTCAAAACATTGCTACGCATTTATTGGAAAACATTATTGCTCTATATCAAACTAAGTGTCTTGTAAATAAGTTATTTTTTAAAATAAATTTGTATTCTTTAAAGATGCATGGAGAGAGAGGGGGGAAGAGAACCATTCCTGGTGTACAAAGGTTGTGTCTTTCTAATTCAGTCTTGATGAATGTTTTGCTTCAAAACATTGCTACGAGTTTATCAGAAAACATTATTTCTCTATATCAAACTAAGTCTCTTGTAAATAAGTTATTTTTGAAAATAAATTTGTATTTTGTAAAGATGTAGGGAGAGAGAAAGAGGGTAATGTAGTGCTTTGATTTTATTTCTCGCATAACTTTAATTTCTTATTTCTATGCAAGACAAACAACACGCTTTTCCTTTGTTCTCCAAATATTGAGAACTTCTCAATTTTCAATGTACAATAGTTTAGAAACAACTATACATGTCCTTCCTTATAGTCTACTTAGGAGATTAAATATACCTTACATGTGTAATTTACAATTTTCTACAACCATTCTCGGTGTAATAATTTTTTCTTTGTTTAATTGAATGATTAGATTGTAATTTCTAAATTTTATCAAAATTTTATTACAAGTATTTATTATTTTAAATAAGTTATGAGAGAGAGAGAGAGGAGAGATATAGAGACATATATAAAGATAGAAAGAAAGAAAGAGGATACAGAGAGTGACACATAGAGAGGTAGAGATATAGAGAGATAAAGAGGGCAAGAGAAAGAAAGAGAGATGGTAAGAGAGATAGAAAAAGATAGAGAGATGGAGAGAGTAGACAAAAAAAAGGAAGAGAAGAGATAGAGAGAGAGAGAGATAAAAGTGAGACAAAGAGGGTTGAAGAAAGACAAAATTAGATAGAGAGGAACATAAAGATAGAAAGAGAGAGACACAGAGGGCTCAAAAATGGACATTTGTAGCATCTCAAAAGTCTAACAAATGGAAAGACACTAGCTATTGTTCAAGTCTCCCCTCATTTCACCAGTTCATCCTAGCAGTAGATGATCTATGCTTTCAAGGATTTGGTTGGAGTGAATTGTTACTATACTAGCCATTCAGAAACATTCACAATGATATTTGTTCATTAGAGAAAGATATTACATCCCATTGGAAAAGAATTTTAAATAGCTACCATCCATGGAATTTGTACCATACATCTTCAGATCCATTGAAAGACATTGATTAAATGGAACTCCTTCTGACTAGGGACATGCAATGCAAGAAGATAGTCCTAAAGTCTAGATTAGTACAAAATGAAGGTTTAATTATTCTATCAAGTTACACTTGAATGCATTGCATGACTTACATAATTCACAGTCCATTGAAATTCATAGAAAATAGAGGAATGCTTCCCCTCTAGCCCATTCATTGTGTTCCTATTGTTTCCTGTCAGATTATTATACGAGCTTCCACCTATTATCAGTTCAAAACCTCCAATCTAATTAATCATTTCATCAAGTCTTTATTTTGTCAAAGAAGGGAAGATAGAGATGGAGTGAGAGAGGAAGAAAGAAGGGAACATAGAGAGAAAGAGAGAGAGAGGTAGAGAAAGATAAATAGATAGGGAGAGATTGATATATAGAGGTAGAGATATAAAGAGATAAAGAGGGGGAGAGAGAAAGAGAAATGGTAAGAGAGAGAGAGACAGAGAGATGTGCACTTAGTATTAAACCACTCCCCCCACCTTTTTTAAATCTCTTTCTTCCTCTTCTCTATCTACTCTTCCTCTTGTGATGGGTTTCATAGTAATCCTTTTCTAAATCTAAGTGCTTTATTTTATAAAATTTGATTTTCTACACATCCTATAAGCTTTCATTCAATCCTTGAAAAAAGAAACCATGGTTAGCATGACTAATCAAACTAATAACCCTCTAATTGTAATTAGAAACATCCAAGCCTGTAAACAAATTTTCTTTGTATAATCAAAATAATGTCCATAATTTCAATACTTGTTTTTGTTAGCCTCTTCAATTTGGGGGAACATGACTATGACAAAACAAGAAATTACTAATCTATTTAAGTGTAGACAAGTACAAAATAAAGAATTTGTTGCCATGATACCACATGGGTCTATAATTGGCAACATCCATACTTGCAATTAGTTTCATTCTGATTGTGCAAACAAATTTTCTACATAGAATCAAAATAATAATAATGTCCATAATTTTCAATACTTGTTTTTGGTAGCCTCTTCAATTTTATAATCTATTGAAGTATGTATTAGTACAAAATGAAGGTTTCATTATTCTGTTAGGCTACACTTGAATGCATTGCATGCCTTACATAATTCACAATCCATGGAAATTCATAGAAAATAAAGAAATAGAGAAAGACAGATAGAGTGGGAGAGAGAGGTAGAGATAAAATATATAAAGGGAAAGAGAGATAAATGCCAACACCTAGAGAACATGTTATTTTCTTAAGGACCTAATTGTTCACCTCTAAGACCTCTTTAATATACCCATTGCACACTAAAGTGTAGCTATCTCTAACAATAGCAACATCTTGTCTCCAAGCTTCATTGATTCATACATGGAATAACCAATACAATTGGAAACAATGCCACTTATTGAAGTGACTCAAAAATAGACATTTCCAACATCTCAAAAGTCCAACAAATGGAAAGAATGCTTAACACCAACTATTTTTTGACTCTCCCCTCATTTCACCACCATCCCAATAGTAGATGGTCAATGTTTTAAAACATTCTATTGGAGTTAAATGTTGTTCTATCAGCCATTCAAAATCAAGATATTACAATCTATTGGGAAGGAATTTCAAATAGCTATCATCCACAGAATTTGCATCGTACATCTATACATCCATTCACAAAAACTAATGATGAAACTCCTTCTACAAGAACCTGATGAGTGACAAGTCTTATCGAGTCTGTACCTAGGCCTACCATTTCAACTGCATAGGCTTAACATGCTTGGGAAACAAGAAAAGGAACGGTCATCAACAAAATTGTATGCTCTCTTCTTAAGAAATTTTAATGTTCATTGTGAAATAATAAAGGAACCACTAATTACTTTTATCTACATGTTATCTTAACGTACCCATAGCACACTAAGGTAGAAATAACAAAACCCATTGCACACTAAGGTGGGATTGCTAGTAAATATTATACTTGATGCAAGTCAATAAAGTGTAGGGTTGATCTCACATTGGTAAAGCTACATGTTATCTTGACGTACCCATAGCACACTAAGGTAGAAATAACAATACCCATTGCACACTAAGGTGGGATTGCTAGTAAATATTATACTTGATGCAAGTCAATAAAGTGTAGGGTTGATCTCACATTGGTGAAGTGAGCAGATTTTGAAACAAGGAAAGGATAGTTGGTGCACATGGTGGTGGCCCACTCTATTGCTTTGCATAATTATGTCTTAGCCTGTATGTTTTGCATATTTTATCACAACTATTTATTAAATGGCCTTAAAATGAGAAAGAGAGATTTCCAAATCTAGATATCTTACCTAGTTAAAATGAGAAAGAAACATTTCCAAATCTAGATTTATTATGAAGTCGATCTTTTATCAACTATTATATATACCTTGCAATGATCTGTTGATCCTCTATCTTTTTAGAGTAAAACATTCCACGCTTTGTATGTGCTCTCATTTAAGCTTTTATGGAGATGGAGAAGATTTATGGTATGATAGTCTTATACAATCTTTTAGACATAGACTCTATATTTGGTTTTAATCTTATTTCCTATCTCATAACTGAAATTATACTGATAAAGTTGCATTGTGTTGTAATGTTGACAGGGAAATCAGAAGATTGGAAGAGTGTATTCAGTGGGTACACAACAATGGTGGACTTACCATCTATAACAGTGTATTGCAAATTGATGGAAGTGTGTCCTGACCTACGTTGACTGTGCATTTGTCTTTCTCTTGCAAAACGAGGAAGAGAGTAAGCGAGAGAATGTTTCAAGAAACATTGGATTGACATATATGTATGTAATTGAATTAAATTTTGGCCAACACCTTAATGATTGGCAAACCAACCTTTAAACTCACAAACATGAATGAAGATTGAAATAAGAAGGAAATTATACTAACACATATCAATGAGGCTTTGGTTTTCTACAATTAAAATAAAACCAATTATATATATATATAGAAAGAAAATGTTTCGTGTAATTGAATTTTCTCTGTCTAGCAGTATGGGAGGGTTTATTTCACAGGGAGGTTTGAGGACAGAATACGCCATGAATGTGTATGAGGCACATGTGGAAGCTATGAATAATTATGTGCCCACTCAGAAATTACTTGTATTCAATGTAAAGAAAGGATGGCCTCCTCTCTATAGTTTCTTGGTTGTTCCTCTGCCTCCCGCTGATACACCATTTCCTCACTCCAATGATACAACGCAGTTCTGCAAACGCATTCCTAAAAACCAATAAAATTATGTTAGTTTATAATTGTAGACGGATATGTAAGGGAGTTTTATCCACATTTTATGGCTGATATTTAAGTATAGTATGTTTGATGAAGATGTGGTGCAATCAATCTTTAGTCCGTAGGTGTTATTAACATAATTTTTTTATAACTAAAACAAGTGTCACGTAGTGGCCAGTGCCTGCCTTTATAGTATTGTAATAATAAAACTTGTCTTATATTTAGAAAATAATGTAAGCTTAGAACAATTATAATTACATTAAAATAAGTAACCCTAAAGGAATCTAAATCTTATTATTTAATATTTAAGTTGTTTAAATATTATTTAATTAAATTAAAATATAAGTATATTTATGTTTATACATATGTTAGGAAATATTTTAAAATAATGTTTAAATGGTGGAGTTAAATTCATTAATTATTATTTAATTGAATGAGAAATTGTCATAATGAAAATGAATATTGAAATGGAGATAAGATGGTGTATGTGTAGGTCGTGGTTCATCCGACGCTGGAAGTATACGGGGACAAAGTAAGGAATTACTTCACAATCACAAACACTGATGGTATCTCATCTCCCCCAATGGAAAGATTTTAACGTGTTAGATCCAGAATGCAAGAGGCATCTGCTCGAGGAGCTAGGTAAGCGGCGACTGCTTTTATCTAATGAAAACAATGAGATTATTTGGTGTGTAGCAAAGTCTGGTTCCTACTCCACTAAGATCAGCTATGTGGTAACCAACCCAGGAAATGGAAGCTGACCCTCGGCCTTCAGAGCTTTGTTGGGGTCCAAATGTCCTCCCCAAAGCAGGCACGTTCGCTTGGATAGCTCTTCACAAATGCATTCTTACAGGGGACAGATTATAAAGGATTGGTATTACGGGTCCCCATTGGTGCATACTTTGCAAGGAGAACGAAGAAACAGTTGACCACCTTCTGATACAATGCAAAGTGGCGCAGACTTGTTGGAAGTTTTTCTGCCACAAGCTTGGGTGGTCGGGCCCCCTACAAAATGACACTCGGGAGGTTTTTTTTGGCTTGGCCAAGACTATCTAAGAACTCACTCTGGGCAGGCATATGGTCATAAATTCTTGCTATGATTATATGGCACTTATGGAGAAGAGGAATGACAATTGACATGCCTCCCAGATTATATTAAATTTTCATCGCAGATATGTCTACCTTTGTCAGAAGTCATTTCTCCAGTTTGATCTTACTTTTGCAGATGGTAGTGAAACTTCTTTTCGAAGAGCCAAATCACAATCCCCCAAAATGATAAGATGGAATCAAGGCTTAAATTTGACGGTCGACCTTGCCTGAGCAATTTTTTTATGACAGTTATCTATTTAATGTTGCCTTTAAAATACTATGACCTATCTTAGTATAAGTAGATTATATAAAAATTAGATGTATATATCAACATAATCCTTTTTAAAATTTTGATTGTATTTTACAGCAAAAATACCTAAATACAGCTATACAACTGTCAAATTTAAGCCTTCGATGGAATGGTCATTGATGGTGGAATGAAACAAGACTTTAGAGGCCATAAGTCACCCAGAAGAGAGGTAGTTTTGATCGAGTTGGAAATGTTCTCTTTGCAATTGACGGTAGTGTGGATGGATTAAGCATTACCGGCACGCGCAAGGAAGACTTTATGAGTATTGAGGGTGTGTGTAGTTGCATCCCAAGGTCTGTTGATGACTAGCTCAAAGAAATTTTCATGGTTTGGTGGGTGATGCCATTTGCATCGCCACTTCCCACAAATCTAAAGAGATCATGCAAGCCATCATTCTATTCAGGGAAGGACTTTCAAGGAATGTAATGAAAACTTATGCTTACTATGTAAATTTTCGTGAGAATCTATTCACCCCTACCGAGATTGACAGATTCCAAGAAGGATTGCATCTTGGTTTTCTCTCTCTGTGGTCAATGGATTTGTATTTGTTTCTTTGTTTTAATAGAAGGGAGATGTCCCCTATGATAGCAGTTTGCCAAAAAAAAAAAGATGGTGTATGTATGTGTTATCTAGAAAAGAGTTTGTTTAAGTTAACTGTAGAACTAATTATAAATTACATCACTAAAATAATAATAATAAACCTATAAGTGGAAGTAAATACAAACTAATAAAAAAAAAATTAAAAAATCTCATAAAATAAGGAATGGTGGATAGAATATAGGGGGGAGTGGAGGAGACATTCAAGGAAGATGGGGAGAATAAGACCCTCAATCAATTAGCCAATAGAATTGTATCTCATAAATCCAAATCAAATTGTAGATTAAAAAGAATTATTTAATATTTTTGTTTAAAAAATTTATATTTTTAGCAAAATTTAATATAAAATTATATAAGAAAAAAATTCTCTTGATTAGCTTGATTAACAAAAATTAATTGCAATTTAAAATAGTTTTGAACACAATAGTTTGTGCAAGGCAAGTACTAATAAAAGAATAAAATTTATAAAATCAATTAAATAATAGTAGTTATTAATATAAAGATTATATTAAATTAAATAAGCATATTTAATCATTTAGTAGCTCTACCTTGGAGTACTTTAATTATTTAGTATTTGTTTTGTAATTGAAAAATTAATGAAAATATGTATGAAATAATTTAATAATTGTGTTAAGTTGTAGATAGATAATTTAAGGAAACATGGATAGATAGTGACATAGTATAGACAAGTGTCATTCCAATAAGACTTTGAAATCAAAGGCATTAGTCATGTATTATTTATTTAAATTCGAACTATAAAGTTCCCTAAACCAACCCAAATAAAGTGTTTATTTTAATGCAAATTTCAATATTACAATTTTATATAAATAGTATACTAATCACATTAAATTGATAACTTAACAAAAAATATTTTTTATTTCAAAAGACACATTTCCCTGAATCATTCATCACAGCCTATAACTATCAAAATAAAACTTTATGCAAGAGTAATCATAACTGCCACAATCAAAAATATCTGACATAAGAGAAGGGAAATCATAACAGTATCACCTGCTGCCAAAAGTCAAACTGATTACCGTGAAATCCAGAACTTCTATCCTCATCATTTCTGCGTAGGGTATGAAACCCTAAGAATGGAGCGTATAACTGAAGCTCAAACATTATCATATGAAGAAAGAGAAACAAAGAATGCCTTTTTCCCACTAGTCATCATGTAATCGGAGCTGCAGGTAACCCTAAAGAGACCGGTGACTTTCAACGTAGAAAAACTTGCATTTTACCATATGGAAAACTTCATAAACCTGTTCGGGAGGTCAACACTTAAGAACATGCTGATGAAGAATATATGTAACATGTGGTGCTCACTAGGAGAATGATAGAAGATACACCCGACCATGGTGAATCACTTAAACAACATTTCAAATGATAGACCATAGAAATAAAATTGTTGCCATGTGTGTCAAAATCACTACATTGGTGCATCATAATGGGGGCAATATAATATGTGATTATGATTAAAGAAGCCAACCCATGTTGAACTGATCAAGACATAAAGATGCCTTATAAAGGATGCCAATCCAAGCTATACGGAACGTGAACCCAAGATCAAATAATGATGCCATAATGGCGCAATGCTCACTGAAATATAGTGCTAACAAATCTAATCAAAAATACATCAATACCTGATATTGTAGAACAAAATATCATAGAGGCCACATAGGTAAACCCTGAAGCATCATCCGAGCAAAAGAAATGTTATGCAAGCTGTAACAAACCAACAATATCATAAGAATGCTTGTGACAAAGAAACCAAGCTGTCCACCATCAATATCCTGAAGATGCTTTTGTGAGCTTTTCCAAATTGTCAAACCAAGCTGACGAACTAATATCATGTAGTAAAGTCATGTATTCCATGAAAACATAGATAGACCACAAAGTGCAAGGTGCAAGAGCATGAAACCCAACATCATAAAACCAACAAAACCATGTGTCCATATGTTTGAACATTAGGGACAACAACTGAGGAGAAGAAGCAAACCAACAAATTGAATACGAAGTATGATTTTGAATAGCAGACTTATAGTATCTGCATTCATGCTTTTGGGGTGGTTCAAAAATTGGGTCTAATTGAAGAGTTATTTGATAGCAAGTCTCTGTGATGGTTGTTGTGGTTCTTAGTCAAGTCCATTTGCAAGTGATTTGTCATAGTATCTAAACCTCATCTTTTTGTTGCTCATTGTGTGACTAGTTAGATTTTAGTTACATAACAGATTCTAGACATTACATTGTTCCAGATTCTATAGGATTGGAATTTCAAATTTTTGAAATCAACTCTTACATTACGTATTTCTAGATTACTGTTTCAATTTGGAAATCTATTTTCTAGAAATCTAGGATTTATTATCTAGGGTGTTAGGTTTTAGATTCATATTAGTTTTAGCTATTTTAGATGCATATTAATTTTAGAAGTTTTAGGTTCGAGCTCCCAATAGTTTCAAATTTTAGGTGTTACATTGCTTCTGATTTTCTAACATTATAATTCCAAATTTCTACAATCAACTCAAATTTTCATTTCAATTTAGATTGCTTGTTTCAATCTAGATCTCTATTTTCAAGAAAAACCTATTTTTCTTATATTAGATGTTAAGTTTCAAATTTGTGCAAATTTCAGTTTCAAGTTTAGATTTTTGGCTTTGTGTTCTTTAGAAATATAAATTCTCCTAGGTAGCAATTAATTTAGGATCATAACCAAATAACTATAAAGTTCTAATCAAGTTAAGATATAAGGGTGAAGATGAAGGGTAGGCTCAAAATGGTGAATTAACTCTAAATACTACTCAAAGTAAGCTAAGAGAGGGAGGTCTAAGTGTAGGCCAGAGTACACTCTCCCTAAGAGAAATCCATGCCATGAATATTCTAAAATCTTAATATGCACAATCATCCTTAAGAAAACCAAGTTACATTGCCACCTATAGCAAGGATAGTATCTTGATAGAAAACTCTAATGTAAAATGTACAACAAAGTTATGGCCAGATATGAACAAGCTAGTAGGTCTAGGAAACTCGCATTCATTGTATCATAAGCATTGGCCAAATCCAACTTCATGAGTTTTCTCCTGGCATTTGAAAGCCAAGTCCATGGGCTAAACCATTCCAGTAATTTTATATTTTTCCCACTTGAAACAACCTTGTCATAAAAAATGTGATCCTTTGGGACATCTTCAAATGGTTTGCCCTATGTTACTTGGTTCTTGGGGTGTCCACACCATACCTAGATTGTGTTCATATGAAGTATGTCTTGGGAATTCCTACAGTATGTTGATGGGCTTGTAGGTTCTCCCCCAATACATCTCCTTTATGAGTCCTTTATGTGTGCATTTGAGATTGTTATAAAGAGATAGAGATCTATAAGAGACCAGATATTTAGTGTTGACTGTTACATCTTTATATATTATAAAAATTGTGGTCCCTTGTTTTCTTTTGTCCTAAAAGTTGTGATTCATTTTTTGTCTTCATAACCAGACTTCTTGATAGCACGCACCTATAAAGCATGCACAAATACCCCATTTTCTCCATCAAGTGAGAACCCTATCTATGCATAAATAAAAGGGCCTTCCCTTACCAGTTACATTAAGTATTATTTATTATAGGCAGGATATAAACAACCTTGGTTATGAACATGCAATAAGTCTCACAACTATGCCAACCATGCGACGGGAGCTTATTTTAATACAATTTTGCAACAACACAACCTCAGCTCTAACATGCTACAGGCATTCAAATCAACAGTGACAGGAGATTAATGATCATATTGATAGGAAATACGAATATGTATACTCATTATCAAAGAAATCACAAAACAACACTCTGAGACATACTTCTCTTTATTCTATTAACTCTCAAAATTGGACATTACAAACTTATCGACCTGTCATTGTCGGCCTCCTTTTGTCTGCCTATAAACAACCTTTCTACCCCCGTTTCTCTTCCTCCTCTTTGGAATTCTAATAACACTTAGCATATTTAATTTAATCGGCCTCTTGGTCTATTCCTTTGTATGTACATCTTCCAATGGTTCGACCCTTACCATACCATCTCTAGTTCTCTTATTTATCGGCACCTAAAGACCACCTCCAAACTTAATACACCGACCGCTCTCTGGACTCTGCCATTCGACCTTTCTCCAAATGCCTGAATATTTTAATGGCCTGCGGCCATAGCGCATCTCTCATGTGAGGCCTCTCTCTCTCCTCCTTTCTAACGGCCTGCTCTCGTTTCCCTCTGTGACCTCCATAGTTATGTTCTTTTATCTATCGGCCTCCTTATTCCACTCAGCCTTTCCTCTATCAACCTGTCTAAAAGCCGTTTTTGTCCCCTCTTTCTAATTCTCAGCCTCCCATATATGCCCATTCAGCCTATTACTGGCTATCTTCTTCCCACCATTATTTTCCTCCTCCTTGTAATCGACGGTATGTCTTTTGCTCTATTTATTCCTTATCCACTTTCTAGTTTTAACCAGCCTTTCTTTCATCAGTCGTTACAAGAATATCTCTGCCTTTTTGGCCTCTCGTCTATCTCCTCCTTCTACAACCCAACTGGGTTGCTTTCTTCTCCACAAACTCTATCGTGAAGAATCTTCTGCTTGCTGGTGATATTGTCACTGTCGCGGGCATTTTCTTTCTAACTGTCATCCCCTTGCCTTCTACATTCACCAATTTTGGCCATCCTTCTTCCTTCTGGAACCATCCCAACTATCATCTGTTACAGCGACAGGTAACTCTGCAGACTGGTGACAGGAACCTTCAGTCACCCGACTAGAGACTTCTTTATAAACTAGTGACAGGAGCTCCAATATTAGCTATTGTGATAGAAGATAAATACATGGCAACAGGAAGCTAAAGAATGAAAATGTGACAGAAGGCTCCACCAATACATCTCCGAACACACAACCACCATAGAAACCCAACACATTAAAACTAAAATTTTAAATGCCAACAAAATTTTAAAAATTAATACGATGCCCTTGCATCAAACTCCCCAGGGGACAAGGATCATGTGCTCTGGCACATGTGATACTTCAGCAAAATTTCTTCTTTCATTTCTTCCACATTCTCTACTGCTTATGTGCAACATTCCTCCAACTCTGTTGTGCATTGTTGTCCACTATTCTCCTGATACTGTTTTCAACAAATTCCAATCTCCTCTGATTTCTAACTCTCATTGTATTTCTATCTACCATATCATAAATAGATGGAAAAAATTTCATACCTTCAACATTATCTATTGCATTATCAACATTTACCATCTCTACATCTAACTCTCTTTCCAGCCACTCTTCCTCCATGATCATCTACTGCAACAAAGTATTTTCCAACTCATCTTTTATCAACTTCCTCTCCAAATCTGCAACATCTTCAATCTTTATTTCAGCCACCACTTTTGCATCATTGTCTTTAATGTCCTCTATTGTCCTGCTTATGCTCAAACTCTTAATCTTCTCATTCCATTCCTCTTCAATGGCTACAAATTTTCCCCACAAATCCTCTTCATTGTCTTCAGGTACTATTCCTCTTTCAAATTCTTTTGCTACATTATCTTCATCATTCTTTTGTTTGTCTTCCTCTCCTTGGATCACTGCTACTCTAACATCATCCTCTTCATTCTCTGCTACTCTCATGTCCAAGTCTGCATCTTCAACACATACCTCCATTGTCTTCCTTTTCCATACAACTCTTCTATTCCACTTTTTCTCTCTTCCAACATGCTTCCTGTTGCACCTTTCAATGTGCCTTTGTTTACCTTCTTGTTTCTTCTGGTAATTTCTTATCTTCATCCCCTTCTCATCCACCATCTTCCACAATTCTTCCTTATACTCATTCATCTCCCTATCACTATTCAACTCATCAACATTGGCAACTTTTTAAAAATTATGAATTTCATTCAAAGCCTCATCACAATCTGGCACCTTGCTTAATCTATCTTTTCCTACAACAAAAACATCAAAAGTTTCAAAAACATCATGAATTAACTTAGCTTGTTTACCTTGCACAACACATGGGGCATTCTCTGACTGCTTACTCTCTAGTGCCTTCATTATATTCTCATCAGGTTCCTTCACAGGCCCTTTACCAACATCTTCATTTACAATACCCATTCTTTTATTAGCATCCTTTATTGCAGCTCCCTTTGTCCTCTCAGCTGCCATACTCTTTGCTTTCCAAACTTTGTTTGCCTCCACCTTGTGTTGCTCTCTTTTCATTGTTGCATTTATGCTTCCCACTCTTTGCCTTGACTTCATCCTCAACTCATCTTATCTTCTAGGCCTCCTTGCTGGCCACTTTATCTACACATCTATTTGATTCTTATTCATCAGCATAATCTTCACACCTTGCACAAGTTTGCTAGTATAAACATGATCAAAAACAAGATTCTTTCTATACCTCAACTCGAGTTCTTTATCCATCTTTCTCTTTTCCCAACATGGGATTATGTACCCATGATCTACCCCTTTTCTCTTTTCACCCACTTGTCCATCCACAATCAGACTTCTATGTACATGATTTAAACCAACATTACAATCTTCATTTACATAATCAAAATCACTTTGCAACTCTCCTTTACCTGCTGCCCCGAGCTATTTTCTTCATTGACTTCTTCAATTTCTAGCTCTTCCTCTTTATGAGCAACTTGTGCTACATCTGCAACTTCTTCCAAAGCATCATAAAATTCAAGGGCTGTCTTCTTATCTTCATCTTCTAACCGGAGATCCTCAGCTTCATGTTCCTCTTCAGTTTCAGGCACTTTACAATGTACCTCCTTTGCAAGCTCTTTTTGACACGCTATTGTAATCAATCTTTTCTCACATTCAACTCTCTTTCTGGTTCCATCATTTTTAAGGTCTCTTGTTTGACCTTCACTAATGCATTCTTCAAACCTACAAACATAGGTACAAACATAATATTAATCAACAAAATAAGAGACCATAGTGTCTCTCTCAGTGCCTTCTTTAGGGACACTCTTCTCTCTTCATTTCTCTTTTTCACAAGTGCTACTTGTTGTACTTCTTCCTCTTCCTCTCTTCTTTCCTCATCTTTATCCTTTCTCACATTCTCTTCAATGAGAACCTCATTCACCACTCCTGGTGCATGTTGCTCCTCCGGCAACCTCTCACTGTCCCAATCTCTGTGGGCACTCTTTTCATCCTTCTATACTATCCTCAAGGTATTCATCTTTTGCCTTTTTCTTTTCTCCATAATTTCTGTTACAGGCCATCTTACTTTCTTCTCCATTGGCCATACCCAAAAGTATTTATGGCTATCTTCTTCGAGCCATTTCTACCTTGCAATATACTCTTTTAAATATCTTCTCAACACTGCCAGCTCTCTTTCAAACTCCATACTTTGCTTCTTCATCTTTTCCAGGCTAAGTTGCCTCACTTCGGCAATCTACTCGGTACTAAAAATCAACTTGTTAAGCAACCACAAATTACAACAAATAACACATTCAACATTCATACTCAGATCGAACCTCACTCTGATACTAGTCTGATGGAACGCTCCCATAAAGCATGCATAAATACCCCATTTTCTCTATCAAGTGAGAACCTTGTCTTTGCATAAATAAAAGGGCCTTCCCTTACCAGTTACATTAAATGTTATTTATTATAGGCAGGATATAAACAACCTTGGTTATGAACATACAATAAGTCTCATGACTATGCCAACCATGCAACAAGAGCTTATTTTAATACAATTTTGCAACAACACAACCTCAGCTCTAATGTGCTATAGGAATTCAAATCAACAGTGATAGGAGATTAATGATCAGATCGACAGGAAATATGAATATGTAAATTCATTATCAAAGAAATCACAAAACAACACTCTGAGACAGACTTCTCTTTATTCTATTAACTCTTAAAATTGGACATTACAAACTTATCGACCTGTCATTGGCGGCCTCCTTCTATCTGCGCATAAACAACCTTTATGCCCCCATTTCTCTTCCTCTTGTCTAGCATTCTAATAACACTTAGCATATTTAATTTAATCGGCCTCTTGGTTTATTCCTTTGTCTGCACATCTTCCAATGGTTCAACCCTCACCATACCATCTCTGGTTCTCTTATTTATCTGCACCTGAAGACCGCCTCCAGACTTAATACGTCAGTCACTCTTTGGACTCTACCATTCGACCTTTCTCCAAATGCTTGAATATTTTAATGGCTTGCGACCATAGCACCTCTCTCATGCGAGGCCTCTCTCTCTCTCTCTCCTCCTTTCTAACGGCCTGCTCTCATTTCCCTCTACAACCTTCATAGTTCTGTTTCTTTTATCTATCGGCCTCCTTATTCCACTCGGCCTTTCCTCTATCGGCCTGTCCAAAAGTTGTTTTTATCCCTTCTTTCTAATTCTTGGCCTCCCATATATGCCCATTCAGCTTGCTATTGGCTATCTTCTTCCCACCATTATTTTCCTCCTTGTAACCGACGGTCTGCCTTTTTCTCTGTTTATTCCTTATCCACTTTGTAATTTTAACCTGCCTTTCTTTCATCAGCTGTTACAAGAATATCTCTGCCTTTTTGGCCTCTCATCTATCTCCTCCTTCTATGACCCAACTGGGCTGCTTTCTTCTCCACTAAATCTGTCGTGAAGAATCTTCTACTTGCTGATGATTCTATCACTGTTCCGGGCATTTTCTTTCTAACTGTCATTCCCTTGCCTTCTACGTTCACCAATTTCAGCCATCCTTCTTCCTTCTATAACCATCCCAACTATCATCTGTTACAGCGACAGGTAACTCTGCAGACTGGCAACAAGAACCTTTGGTCACCTAGACAGAGATTTCTTTATTGACTGGTGACAGGAACTCCAATATTGGTTGTTGTGATAGGAAGCTAAAGAATGAAAATGTGATAGAAGGCTCAACCAATACATCTCTGAACACACAACCACCATAAAAACCCAACACATTAAAACCAAAATTTTAAATGCTAACAAAATTTCAAAAATTAACGAGATACCCCTACATCACTTCTAGTTAAGCAGTGTAGCCTAACAAGTTTTATATTTACAAAAATTAAGCATGGTAGCAAATATTCTTTCAAGAAAGGCAATTAACAAGCCATTCACATAACACAATAAAGATAGACATTATAATATCCCATGCATAGTTCTTTAAGGCTAGAGTAGTACTATATAAAATTTTAGATAGCACAATGCATATTTAGAATCTTTGAAAAAGTGAAGTTGCTACAATTTGGGGTCTACTATTTTAGCTATGGATAGAGAGGGTGAAATTTTGAAGCTCTGATTTCATAATAAATTTTCCATATAGCTGAGGACTATATCTTCCCTCATTTCTTTCCCAATTTTCTTCTAGATTTTATTTCCAATGCTTTTTAATAGCTAATGCTCTCCAAATATCGCTTGGCTTTGAGGATTGACATGTCCATAGTGCTATCATTTTCTATGTCTACCTTTTAATAATAAACAAAAAAAATTAAAATGCAAATGATAGACATCTTGCTATTAACCAAAGTGCAATTATAGATAGAATTTAGTTTCAATTTTCTTTTTAAGTTTGTTACTTCATGCCATGGTGAGGCTAGGTGGGTTGGAATTCGTCCATTAAAAATATTTCTAAGTAACTGTAGGAAGTTTCTCCATGGGCCAAGTGTCTTTTCTTTGATAAAGAAATGAACGTATTTTCTTTTAAAGGTTGAGTTCGTGTAACACCATATCGAACCACTTCTAAAATGTGAACAACTTAATTATGGATATGTTTAGATCTCATTACAAAGTTCATCTAGTTAATTGTCTGGAATTTGAAAAATGTTTTTAGTTTCAATCAAGAATGTTAATGTTTTCAGTTTCACTCATTTTCTTTTTTGTTCCATGTTGCTAGTGTTGTTATGTTTCCTCTAACAATTTGTTCTTCTTTCACAATGGTGTTTATTCTTATTCTCCAAAAAGAACATGGATGTTGTTTCGAGCAATGCATGTTTTTAGGCTATACAAATATCTACTTCTTATGCAGTCATGGGACATGGAAAGAAGTGCAATAGAAAGGCCTATCAGAATATGGAACCCACACCAAGACCCCTCAAGGTATAGTCGAAGCTAACAAGGTTATAGCCAACACAAAGATGGATATGGCCTCTCACATCGAGACTTTTGTCACGACCATAAAACATCTTAAGTTATAGTGTGTGAAATGTAGTGCAAGACCATCCATAGACATGGAGCCCGGCAAGGAAAAATAAGAAGACATAAACATTAGGCCACAACCATCAATGGTTAGAGACTTTCCCTTTGGTTGTGGACAAAATGCCTCTGCCTTGTCCTTAGGAGGTGATTAATGAATATGGGCATGTTTATCCTCGAGGTGTTGTTTGCGATGATCCCTCCAACAGGAAAGAACCTAAGGAACAGCCCTTTGAGTTGTTAAAAAAAGGGGGAGGAATGCCAGTGTAATAAGTTGAAAAGTAGCTAGTTATTATTGTATGTATTGTAAACATGTTTTCATGTATATGGTCATTTAGGATCGAATGAGTTGAGCTAGAATTCCAATGTGAGAATCTAGCTTCAGTTTTGGTACATGTACTAGTATCTAGAGCACATCAAATGGCCTTCTACATTGTAATAATAATTGATTAAATATAGTGTTATTTCCTTTAGTGTCAATTCTTATTTGCAATTTAGTTTATTGGAATGATTGAATCATTGTTGTTGTTTAGACATGATGCAACTCTATTATGCATAGATTTCTAGGATTAAAATAGTGTATTCTTGTAAAAAGTAATTGAGATTATTTGAGCTAGAATTAAAATTGTGTGTCTAAAAAAAATGTTAGAATTTATTTGGATCAAGCTCGTGATAAACATCAAATAGAAAACTAGTCCTATATCAATATCTACATGATAGCCCTTCATCTTAATGCTTTCAATGTAGCCTACATGATTCTAAGAAGCATAATAGAGAATAAAAATTAGATAAAAAAGGAGAGATGTTTTTCTAATAACCCATCTTGTTCTGAAATTGAATAGCACATATTAAATAGTAACAGGAAAAAGCATAACTACTTTGGCTAGTTTCTAGTTCAGTGTGTCTACCAGCAATAGAATCAATCATATCACACCTCATTTATATTTAAAAAATAGTTGGCCACCCTCTCAACAATAATACAATCTTTTGGCACAGACCCTGGCGACTACCATAGAACTATTGCTAATCAATTTCTGTGTAACATGGTTGCTAATAACATAATTAGTGATTTTGTAGTTTTTTATTTTAAATGTTATTAGAAAATTTCTTGAGGAAAACTTGTACAAGAATAGAGGCCTTTGGCACAAAGGCTTATGCTTGGAGGACTACTTTTTTTTGTCTCAATGTGTCTTAGCGTCTATGGTGCTTGGTCATGGGGGTGTAGCTGGCTAGTGGTGATGTTTCTCAGGTTGCTTTGTGTAATCCCTAGGGTTCTTGTGGTGCCTGCGTGCATGTTTTTCCATCCATTCTCACATCATATGTGGGGTGGCTACATGTTGGTTTGCTTTTTTGGCTACCTGCCATTACAGTTTTAGTGGCATTTTGTTTGGCATACGGTATTTTCATTTTCAATGATAGCAGTTCCTCTTTGAACTTTGTATCTATGTTTTATATATTAATATATTGTTTGGGTGTTTTACAACCCTTTTGTTAAAAATAATTACACCTTTTTCAAGAAACATCAAACACTGACCCTATTAATAGGGATAAATGCTTTAGTGAGCATAGGGTATGGCATTATCTCTTGTGCTTTATATATATTTTTAAGATGTCATTTCTTTTAGTAGACTTCTTGGAGGATAATTAGCTTGACATCTATGTTGGCAGCTATATGTTTATGGACAATTAGTTGTGAAGTAGGAGTAACTTTGCATAAAATAAGGATATATACCAAACAAGTGATTAAACATTGCTCTAACACTAGTTTCACCAACACCTTGACAATTAGATTTCATGTGGATTTGAAATAAGATTTGAAAATCAAAAATCATGGTCAACACCTTGACAATTGAGATTGAAAAGAGAAGTAATGGATCAAGATGAATGCAACGAATCTACTATTAAATTGTATCTTTCTAATTTAGTTGTGATGAATGTTTTAGTTCAAAATATTGCTAAGAGTTTATGAGATCAAACTAAATGTGTAACCAAATATTTAAATGTTTTTCATGTAGTAGTGAGTCAACTGGCTTCCATAGATGTAAAATTGTTTATAGGATACCATCTTTCTATTTTTTGAAGCCTATTTTTCTAAAGAAGATGAATATCCTTTCTTTGTTCTCGAGAAGATGAATGCTCAAGCCTCCCCTTGTTTCACTAGTTGCTAAAGACAAAAGGGGGAGGGAGATATACAGACAGATAGATATAAAGATAAATAAAGAGATAGAGAGAGAGAGAGTCAAAGATATATATAGAGAGGTAGAGACCTAGAAAGATAAAGAGGGAGAGAGAGAAATAGAGCGAAAGAGAGATAAAGAGGTAGAGAGACAAGGAGAGGAAGAGAGAAAGAGATAGAGAAAAAGAGAGGTAGATAGATAGGCAGAGAGAGAATAGAGAGAAACATAAGGAGAGACAAATATTAGTGAGAGGAAATGTGTGAGAGTTTAATAGGTAAAACTTTGAGTTATGGAAATTGAAGGTTAAAGATCTTCTAGTGGACAGAGATCAATGGATCATAATTATTTTTGCAATCAATTTTTTACCACCAACAATGGATCAAGATGAATAGGACAAGTTGGATAGTACTATTAGGTTGTGTCTTTCTAATTTAGTCTTGATGAATGCTTTACTTCAAAACATTGCTACAATTTTATCAAAAAACATTATTGCTTTATATCAAACTAAGTGTCTTGTAAATAAGTTATTTTTCAAAATAAGTTTGTATTCTTTAAAGATGCATGGAGAGAGAGGGGGGGGGGAAGAGAACCATTCTTTGTGTACTAAGGTTGTGTCTTTCTAATTCAGTCTTGATGAATGCTTTACTTCAAAACATTGCTACGAGTTTATCAGAAAACATTTTTGCTCTATATCAAACTAAATGTCTTGTAAATAAGTTATTTTTGAAAAGAAATTTGTATTCTTTAAAGATGCCTAGAGAGAGAGAGAAAGTGGGTAATGTCGTGCTTTGATTTTATTTCTCGCATAAATTTAATTTCTTATTTCTATGCAAAACAAATGACACTATTTTCCTTGAATTATTTCCCAAATATTGAGAACTTCTCAATTTTCAATGTATAATAGTTTAGAAACCACTATACATATCCTTCCTTATAGCCTACTTAGGAGATTTAATATACCTTGCACATGTAATTTACAATTTTCTACAACCATTCTTAGTGTACTAATTTTTTTCTTTGTTTAATTGAATGATTAGATTGTAATCTCTAATTTTTTATCAAAATTTTATGACAAGTATTTATTATTTTAAATAAGTTATGAGAGAGGGGGGGATATAGAGAGACATATAAAGATAGAAAGAAAGAGAGGAGATATAGAGGGACACATAGAGAGGTAGAGATATAGAGAGATAAGGAGGGAGAGAGAAAGAAAGAAAGATGGTAAGAGAAAGAAAAAGATAGAGAGATGGAAAGAGGAGACAAAAAGGAAGAGAATGAAAAAAGAGAGTTAAAGGAAGACAAAGAGAGGTGCATGAGAGAGAGAGAGAGTTGAGAGACGAAGAGGGTTGAATAAATACAAAATTAGATAGAGAGGGACATAAAGATAGAAAGATAGATACACATAGGGCTCAAAAATAGATATTTGTAACATCTCAAAAGTCCAACAAATGGAAAGACACTGGCTATTGTTCGAGTCTCCCCTCATTTCACCACCATCCTAGCAGTAGATGATCAGTGTTTTCAAGGATTTGTTTGGAGTGAATTGTCGCTATACCAACCATTCAAAAACATTCACAATGACATGTGTTCATTAGCGAAAGATATTACATCCCATTGGGAAAGAATTTCAAATAGCTACCATCCATGGAATTTACACCATACATCTCCAGATCCATTGAAAGACATTGATGATGGAACTCCTTCTAACTAGGGACATGTAATGCAAGAAGATAGTCCTAAAGTCTAGATTAGTGCAAAATGAAGGTTTCATTATTCTATCAAGTTAGACTTGAATGCATTGCATGACTTACATAATTCACAGTCCATGGAAATTCATAGAAAATAGAGGAATGATTCCCCTCTAGCCCATCCATTGTGTTCCTATTGTTGCCTGTCAGATTGGTATATGGGCTTCCACCTATTATCAGTTCAAAACATCCAATTTAATTAATCATTTCATCAAGTCTTTATTTTGTCAAAGAAGGGAAGATAAAGATGGTGAGAGAGAGAGAGAGGAAGAAAGGTTACATAGCTCGAGAAAGAGAGAGGTAGAGAAAGATAGATAGATAGATAGATAGATAGGGAGAGATTGATATGTAGAGAGAGGTAGATATATAAAGAGATAAAGAGGGGGAGAGAGTAAGAGAGATGGTGAGAGAGAGAGATGGAGAAAGATAGAGAGACGAAGAGAGAGAGAGAGAGAGGCACTTAGTATTAAACCACTCCCCCCACATTTTTTAAATCTCTTTCTTCCTCTTCTCTATCTCTCTTCCTCTTGTGATGGGTTTCATAGTAATCCTTTTCTAAATCTAAGTGATTTCTTTTATAAAATTTGATTTTCTGCACATCCTCTAGGATTTTATTCAATCCTTGCAAAAGGAAACTATGGTTAGCATGACTAATCAAATTAATAACCCTCTTATTGTAATTGGAAACATCCACGCATGTAAACATATTTGCTCCATATAATCAAAATAATGTCCATAATTTTCAATACTTGTTTTTGCTAGTCTCTTCAATTTTGAGGAACATGACTATGACAAAACGAGAAATTACTTATCTATTTAAGTGTAGACAAGTACAAAATAAAGAATTTGTTACCAAGATATCATATGGGTCTACAATTGGCAACATCCATGCTTGCAATTGGTCCCATGTTGATTGTGCAAACAAATTTGCTACATACAATTAAAATAATAATAATGTCCATAATTTTCAATACTTGTTTTTGGTAGCCTCTTCAATTTAGACAGGAACTTGGCTACAGAAAATAACGAATTTATAATCTATCGAAGTCCATATTAGTACAAAATAAAGGTTTAATTATTCTGTCACGTTACACTTGAATGCATTGCATGCCTTACATAATTCACAATTTGTGAAAATTCATAGAAAATAGAGAAAGAGAGATAGAAAGATAGAGTGGGAGAGAGAGGTAAAGATAAAAGATATAAAGGGAAAGAGAGATAAATGCCAACAGTTAGGGAAACACGTTATTTTCTTAAGGACCTAATAGTTCATCTTTAAGACCTCTTTAATATACCCATTGCACACTAAAGTGTAGCTATCTCTAACAATAGCAATATCTCATCTCCAAGCTTCGTTGATTCATACATGACATAACAGTACAATTGGAAACAATGCCACTTATTGAAGTGGCTCAAAAATGGACATTTGCACCATCTCCAAAGTCCAACAAATGGAAAGAATACTTAACAACGACTATTTTTTTGACTCTCGCCTCGTTTCACCACCATCCCAATGTCAGTAGATGGTCAATGTTTTAAAACATTCTATTGGAGTTAACTGTTGATATATCATCCATTCAAAATCAAGATATTATAACCCATTGGGAAGGAATTTCAAATAGCTATCATCCATGGAATTTGCATTGTATATCTATACATCCATTCACAAAAACTAATGATGAAACTCCTACAAGAACAAAATGAATGACAAGTCCTATCGAGTTTGTACCTAGGCCTACCATTTCAACTGCATGAGCTTGACATGCTCGAGAAACAAGAAGAGAATCGGTCATCAACAAAATTGTATGCTCTCTTCTCAAGAAATTTTAATGTTCAATGTAAAATTATAAAAGAACCACTAATTACTTTTATCTACATGTTATCTGGACGTACCCATTACATACTAAGGTAGCAATAACATACCCATTACACACTAACGTGGCATTGCTAGTAAATATGATACTTAATGCAACTCAATAAAGTGGAGAGTTGATCTCACATTGGTAAAGCGAGCGGCGTTTGAAACAAGGAAAGGATAGCTAGTGCACATGGCGGTGGCCCACTCTACTGCTTTGCATAATTGTATCTTATCCTGTACGTTCTGCACATCTTATACAACTATTCATCGTATGGCTTTAAAATGAGAAAGAGAGATTTCCAAATCTAAATATATTACCTAGTTAAAATGAGAAAGAAACATTTACAAATCTAGATTCATTACGGAGTCGATCTTTTATCAACTATTATATATACCTTGCAACGATCTGTTGCTCCTCTATTTAGAGTTAAACGTTCCACGCTTCATCTGTGCTCTCGTTTAAGCTTTTAATGAAGATGGAGAAGATTTATGGTATGACAGTTTTATACAATCTTTTACACATAGACTCTACATTTGGTTTTGACCTTATTTGGATGATTTGATTGACAGAATGTGCAGGCGAGAATCTGAACCTGAAGGTGATAGGGGCCGGCTTTGGCCGAACTGGCACAGCCTCATTAAGAGATGCACTCAACATCTTAGGGAACTGGTAAAGAATAATCAGGCAGATCTATGGCTCGATATTTTGACTGGTAAGCCAATCACATATTACAGTTAATCTTCATTCCTATGTCAAAACTTAAATTATACTGATAAAGTTGCATTGTGCTGTAATGTTTTAACAGGGAAGCCAGAAGATTGGAAGAGTATATTCAGTGGGTACACGGCAACGGCGGACTTCCCATCTGTAACAGTGTATCGTAAATTGATGGAAATGTGTCCTGACGCAAAGATAATCCTCACCATGCGTGACAAGGAAACATGGTATGACAGTGTAAAGAATACTGTTTACCGTGCTATCAAGGAACCCAGTATTTTTTCTGCATTGGAAGTAGCCCTGGCTTGTCTGGCAATGTGGGAGGGTTTATTTAATGGGAGGTTTGAAGACAGAGAATACGCCATGAATGTGTACGAGGGTAATGTGGAAGCTGTAAAGAATTATGTCCCTGCTCATAAATTACTTGCATTCAATGTAAAGGAGGGATGGCCTCCTCTCTGTAATTTCTTGGGCGTTCCTCTGCCTCCCGCTGATAAACCATTTCCTCACTCCAACAATACAGAACAAGTCTGCCAATTCATTGTTCAAAAACTAATAAAATTGTGTAAGTTCATAATTTTAGACAGATATTTTGATGATAGTCCGATGTGTTGCAATCTTCACCAACACTTTGTCAAATCATACGGTTGGAAAATCTTGGTTTTGTCTATCGTAGGTACTTTTGAAAATAATTGTTACGGATTTTAGATTTTGTAGATCCGCTGTCACTTTCTTTTACTTACTTGAGGTATATAGATTAGTGTAGTATATGTTTGAAATTCAATTAGTAATGCATGGTTCACAGAAATGTAAACAACAGGGTAAGCGTGCTCTGTTTTCCAATTGGCTAATTAAATTTTATCAAATAACTTTTTTTTTAAAATAAAGTTTAAATTGTAACCAAAAAAATCAATATTTATTTAAAAAGTATATATATATATATTATTTCTTATATATGGGAGCAAGTAAACCTAAAATCTTAAATATTATTTGATCTCTTAGATTATTTATTATATAAAGTCATTTGCAATAACCCGAACACAATGATATTGCTATGAGCAGTGTAACATTCCTTTTAACCCATATATGTGATAGGGTTTAACATTGCCTGAGATATTGAAAGACGTTAATGGAAGCTTAATAATTGCATGGAATGGAAATAATCCTACCATAGCTGCCATAGAACATGTCTTCAAGCAGCCCTCAGAAATCCATATGACAAGAGTTGATGAACAGCAGGTTAAAAGATGTAATATCTCTTCTGGCCTCTGCTTAACAATAAATGACAAAGCGTGAACCCAATATAGCTCCTAGACATATTTGTCCCACTTGACCTCAGATATATGCACTTGCCCTAAAGCGCAAAAGAATGTGCCAACAAAATCACTTGAAGATATGAAAACAAAGCAAGCCATGACTGCACTGCCATTGGCTGGCGTGCTGCAAAGAATACGGTGACACTGATGCCCTCAACATCCATGTCTTTTCCTTTTATCTTGATCTGTCTGAAGGCAGCGGCTCGTTGGCTTGAAATTGTAGTGGAAGGAAGTAAATGACAAAAAAGAGGCTATCGAATCTAGTCATACATCCATTTCAACAGTCAAAAATCAATTTTGACTAATAAAAATAGGACAAATATTTAGTACTTTTTTGTTATAGATGAGGTGTAAAATTGCTATTGACTATTTGACCATTGAAGTGGATGATGTTTAAGTAGAGCCTACTTGTTCTTGGATTTTAACAAAATGCGTTGCGATAATGGAATTATAAAGAGTTGGTAATGGACCGCCATTTGCCTATCATCATCCCACAACAATTTTTTCGCCCAAGGCATTCCCTATGTGAGAGTGAGCGAGGTGCTTTACAAATGGATGGTTGACATGGCATCCATGTCTTCCGCCAGTAGTATTTGTCACCATTTTCTCCTCCTCGATTATTACAGCTGTTCTTTCTTCTGTCTTTACAGGTTTTTTTCCCTGCTATTCTTTTAGCCTTCTTTTTCGTCGCAATCAATGACTACCCAATTCATCGAATTCTGCTATGATTTTTTGCGTTTATTACGCCGAAAGCATTCCCTTTGGCGAAGAGAGGTCTAGGGTGGAAGATCAACATCATTGTCCATTTCGTTTGAACATTTTTTCGTGGGTTTCCAGTTGCTTTTACCATTTTTCGTCGCCCTTGTACACCTGTCGATTGTTCTCATGCCCCCAAAAAAACGTGTCAAAAGAAGTCTCATCATCATGTCATTTAAATGTCGCCCACCGGATTGTTAAAACAATGGAACAGTGAAAAATAAAGAACAGTAAACAATTATACAGTGCAAAGCTATTTAACGTGGTTCACCATATGTATGGCTACGTCCACAAAGCAGGGGAAAACTCTTTTATTTATGTGTTCTCAGATATGTTTACAGCAGCATATACTTATGCTTATATAGATTACAATATCTGTGAAGAGATAAGATAAAAGGAGCCGAACAATGAAGAGTCACCGCAAAAGGATGAGGTGACCATTGGGTTTCATATCCAACAATCTCCCACTTGAAACCCAACGACTGCTGCAAACTTTCAGAGCTATTCCCCTACTTTAAGCCTATTGTCAAAGTTTGACAATGCCGAGAGAAGCGCGATAGAATTTGAACTTCTCTCGAGGTACAACCTTGGTCAATGCATCAACCAGATTGATCTTGGTGTTGATCTTTTGAACTTGCAACTTGCCTTCTTCAATCATGCTACAGATGAAATGATACCTCAGCTCAATGTGTTTGGTTCTATTGTGGAATGTTGCATTCTTGGCCAAATGAATAGCGCTATTACTGTCACAAAAGAGTGTGAAAGCTTGTTGTTTGGAACCCAATTCAGTAAACAAACACTGCAACCAAACCATTTCTTTTGCTCCTTCAGTGAGGGCAATGTACTCAGCCTCAGTAGTAGAAAGAGCAACTACTTGTTGCAATCTTGAGACCCAGCTGATAGCTGCCCCGGCAAAAGTGAAAACATAGCCGGATGTAGACCTTCTTTTATCCAAGTCACCCGCCATATCAGAGTCAACGAAGCCTTGTAGCTGTGCAACTTTCCCACCAAAACATAAGGCATAATCTGAAGTGCCTTTTAGATACCTCAATATCCACTTCACAACTTCCCAATGAGTTTTTTCGAGATTACTCATGAACCGGCTCACAACTCCCACTACTTGGGAAATATCAGGACGGGTGCATATCATTGTATACATAAGACTTCCCACGGCTGAAGAATATGGAATGTTCTTTATGTAATCTTGTTCTTCTTGTGTCTTGGGACACAATGCTGAAGACAAGTGAAAATGATCGGCAAGTGGAGTGCTAACCGGCTTAGCACTTCTCATATTGAATCTGTCCAAAACTTTTTCAATATATTTTTACTGAGACAATCTAATTTCTTTCTTCTTTCTGTCCCGAACAATGGTCATGCCAAGAATCTTCTTTGCTGCCCCGAGGTCCTTCATTGCAAATATGTTTCCCAAGAGTTTCTTTAAATCAACAATGACTCGCATGTTAGTGTCGGTAATGAGCATGTCATCAACATAGAGTAGCAATAAAACAAATTCACCACTTGGCAAGACCTTGTAGTATAAACATGGATCAAATTCAGAACGTATGAACTTATTTTCCATCATGAAGTTATCAAACTTGATGTACCACTTCCTTGGGGCTTATTTCAGCCCATATAAACTCCTCCTTAACCTACAAAATAGATTTTCATGCCCATGTTTGACAAAACCTTTTGGCTAATGCATGTACAATTCCTCTTCTATATCATCGTGGAGAAATGTGGTTTTGACATCGAGTTGCTCAAGCTCAAGGTCATAAACTGTTGCCAAACCCAAAATAGCTCGAATTGTGTTCATCCTCACGATTGGTGAAAAAATCTCATTGAAGTCTACTCCCTTTTGTTGATCATATCCTTTCACAACAAGTCTGGCCCTGTAGAGTTTTGTGCCACCTTCTTCCTCTTTGATTTTATAGACCCACCGATTCTTCAAAGCTTTGCGATCAAGTGGAAGCTGGACCAGATCCCAAGTATGGTTTGTCATTAGAGAGTCCATTTCATCCTTCATTGCAGCCATCCACTTCTTACTATCCCTATCATTGCAAGCCTCTCGAAATGTATTTGGTTCTGATAGATCAGTAACGAGCAATTGATAGTCATCAAACTTAGGAGGAGGTTTCCTCTCCCTGGTAGATTTCCTCAATGGAGGAATTTGCAAAATGCCCTATTGAATAACATTACTGCCCTGTTTAATTTCAACATTCTGTTGTTGATTATTATTCCTAGCATTACCTTTTTGTGTGCTCTGTGATTCAATCTTCTCCCTCTGTATTTCCTATGCCAAACTTGTTTCCTTTGTAGTTGCAGATTGTTGAGCAAAAGGCAATGAAGATGAACTGTGAACAGGCATCGATTCTATATGGAGTGGCTGCGTGGCACTTGAAGTGTTCAAAGGCTTTAATGAAATTTGCCTTTAATTAATAGGAGGCTACGTAATGGTCATAGGGGAGTGGTGCAGGAGCACCTACCTGACAGCTGGCCTCCATGAGGCAGTTAGTTTGTTTTGAGTCTTGTTAATGTTTCCAAGAAGGTCTTATAAGACCAATGCATGTAATAAGGTCATGTTGACCATACTTTACTATTTTTAGATAGTTTGTTTGGACAGCTGTTATGTTGTATGTCCGGTTGGATCCTCCCAGCCGCTTGGAAGCTCCCAGCCGCTGGGAATCAAGTGGTAGTACTCGCAAGAGGTCCTATATATGCATGCGGATCGGTTGGTATTGGATATCATCGATCATCGATCAGATTGTGCAGAGAGTGAGACAGAGGGAGAGACTGAATATTGTATTTGCATCTTTTGAAAATCAATAACGAGATCCTGTTGTGTCACCTCTCTGTTTTGAATTCCATTGTGTGATCGATTTGCTGTTTTGGTGGTTACATGGATTTGCTGATCCATTCCACCGGTTGATTCGTCGAATCGGTGGAATGGCTATGTACAGTAGTTTAGGGTTTAGTCTGCATTTTGTGTTTGTTGGCATGCAGGTGTGCAGGATCGTCGTCGAGAGGTGTTGAGAACCCTAGCATGGGTATGTGCTAGGTCGTGCTGGTAGTTAGAGTCTGGAAAGTTATCCAGGAAGCAGATCGGGTGACCTCAGGAGGTTCGGCGGATTGAAAATTCGCTAAGGTTGAAAATTCGTCACAACGGCATCATCAAGATATTTCTGTGTATATCCTGCAGTTACTTCGGGCGTCATCCGAGTAAGTGGAGATGAGCATGATGCAATCGTTTGCATAAGGTGAAGGTGTTTTGGGGTGATCATCATCAGGTGTTGCCGAGGAGGAGCGTATCGGCATAAGGTAGAAGATCAGGTTGATAAAACCATCGCGGGCCGATAATGTTAAGTTTGGCCGACAGCAGGATATTGAAGGAACTGCATGTGACGTCATCGTCATCAGGATAATCGTCATCAGGATATCGGGCAGCAGGATATTGGAGGAGCTGCATGTGACGTCATCGTCATTAGGATAATCGTCATCAGGATATCGGGGTGACGTAAGCATCGAAGGAAGGGTGCATGAGGTTGTCGTCATCAGGATATATGGGAGGAACCAGATGTTCTATATCCTGCTGATGAACATGATGTTGAACATCATGATGATGAAAAAAGAGTTTGGCGGTAAGATGAACAGTGAACATCAGGAGGATGTTTGCGCTTGCCGAATATGATGATGCTGCCGATAGCCGGATATGATGATGCTGCTGACAGGCGAAGGGTCGAAGGCTTGTCATCAGGAGGATATCGGTCGGCAGAGAAAATATGATGATGCTGACAGTGTTAAGGGAAATATGATGATGATGATGAAGGGTTGTAGACATACATGCTGTATGTCAAGGTTTTAGTGTGGATGCCTCTGCATCATAGTGGTATCAGAGCTCAGCAAAAGGTCTGGGCTGTTGTGTGTTGATTCTGTCACCGAAAGGGCAGAGGTAGAGTTGGTTCTGTCACTGAAAGGACAGAGGTAGAGGAGTGAGAGGTTGACAAAATGCCTTCGAAAGGTAGTGGTACTGCAAGGGAGTTGCAGGAGATGAAGGAAAAACATGCCAGAGAGATGAGGAAGATGAAGGAGCTTGCTGAAGCACTTCAAGCCAGGCTTGTAGCCCTAGAAAAGAACAAAAAGAGGGAAGTGGAAGACAGTGAGTCTGAAGAAGATGAAGATGCTGTTGAAGAGTATGAAGAGGTAGCTGAAGATCTGGATGCTGAAGACCAGAGATTTGCAAAACTGTTAAAGGCAGTGCAGAGTGATAAACCTAAGGTAAAGGTTGATGTTTCCAAGTATAATGGAAGTTTGAATGAAGATGAGTTGCTGGATTGGATTGCTGCACTTGATAATCACTTTGAATGTGAAGATGTTGCTGAGGATCAGAAGGTAAAGATTGCAAAGACCAAGTTAGGAGGTCATGCTTTGGTATGGTGGGATTATGTACAATCCGAGAGAAGGAAACAAGGGAAGTCAAAGATCACTTCATGGGATAAAATGGTAGCAAGGATCAAAGGTAAATTCTTGCCTAAGGATTATGAAATTCAGATGTTTAAGAAGCTGCAATTTTTAAGGCAGAAGGAAATGGATGTGAAGGCATATACTGAGGAGTTTTATAAGTTGAGTATGAGATCTGGTCATCATGAGAATGAGGTAGAAAAGGTGGCTAGGTACTTGGCTGGTTTGAGATTGAACATACAAGATGAGTTAGTTTTAGCTAACCCTAAGAGTGTGGAGGATTGTTACCAAATGGCAATCAGGATTGAAGAAAAGGTGAATAGAGGACAAGATAAGTCCATGAGAGGAAGAGGCAGCAATATGAGGGGATTAGCCCCTACAACAAGGCAAACCAATGAGGGTCAAGAAGACACTGGTAAAGGACAGGGACAGTCTGATTTCAGAGGTGGATGGAAAGGTAATAGAGGCAGATTTGGAAGTGGTAGAGGTTCTACTACATTTTCAGGAAAGTGTTACACCTGTGGTGAGTTTGGTCATCCATTTTTCAAATGTCCAAAAAGCAAAGGTTCATCATCCAGAAATGATAGAACGAATGACAAGAGAGTACAACTTGTGCAAGAAGAGAAAGTAGAGCAAAGTGTGCAAAGTTCAAACACTTATCAAAGAGATAGGGATCCTGACGGTTATGGATATCCTGAGGAGGGAGAAGCATTGATGCTAAGGAGAATTAGTTTGTAGGTATCAAAGGATATGATGCAAAGAAGAGCTCTTTTCAAGACCACATGCAAGAGCAAAGGTAAAGTATGTAAGGTTGTCATTGATACTGGTTCAACAGACAACATGGTATCTCAGGAAATGGTGGATAAACTGCATTTGGAAAGGATTCCACATCATCACCCTTACAAGGCATCTTGGGTGAGTGATAGTCAATCACTTTTTGTCTATGAACAGGCATATGTTGATTTTCAGATTGGAGCATATCATGATAGAGTTTTGTGTGACATTTTGCCCATGGAATGTTGTCACCTACTGTTGGGTAGACCATGGCAATTTGATAGGAGGGTACTGTATGATGGGTATGCTAATACCTATACCATCAAGAAAGATGGGAAGACTATTAGGTTGATGCCATTGGAGGAAGCAGCTGCAGCACAGGGGGCAGCCAAAATCATTTTAGTGGGAAAGAAGGAGTTTGTGCAGATGCCTATAGGAGCAGGCATAAAGGCAGTTGAGGACACTACAGGGAAAGGAGTTGTTAAGGACAACAGGTTGAAGAAAGCTTCAGTTTTGACTGACAGAGGTCAGCAGCAGGTTCAGAAACAAGTTTACAAACAGCAACCAGTTGAGAGGAATGACAAGGATGTTGTCATAGTTGGGACTATTGTTTGTCCTATAAAGGTTGAAAGAAAGACAGAGTTGAACATTGCAGAAGTTCAAGAGGCAGTTCAGACAGAGGTTCTGGTCAGACAACCTGACAAACACAAGGTATGTGAGAGAAGGCCCTACATTGACAGGCATGAGGGTTTACTTGCAAGAAAGCAAGTTACAGTTCAGAAGTCTTGGAGCAGCCAAGAGACAGCAGAGGACAAAGCTGGAACAGGTCAGAACACTGACATGACAAAGTGTAAAGGTGGAGGACTTCCACAACTAAACTCATGGGACATGAGTTCTTTTTTGTTGGGGAGTATGGTGCAGGAGCACCTACCTGACAGCTGGCCTCCATGAGGCAGTTAGTTTGTTTTGAGTCTTGTTAATGTTTCCAAGAAGGTCTTATAAGACCAATGCATGTAATAAGGTCATGTTGACCATACTTTACTATTTTTAGATAGTTTGTTTGGACAGTTGTTATGCTGTATGTTCGGTTGGATCCTCCCAGCCGCTTGGAAGCTCCCAGCCGCTGGGAATCGAGTGGTAGTACTCGCAAGAGGTCCTATATATGCATGCAGATCGGTTGGTATTGGATATCATCGATCATCGATCAGACTGTGCAGAGAGTGAGACAGAGGGAGAGACTGAATATTGTATTTGCATCTTTTGAAAATCAATAAAGAGATCCTGTTGTGTCACCTCTCTGTTTTGAATTCCATTGTGTGATCGATTTGCTGTTTTGGTGGTTACATGGATTCGCTGATCCATTCCACCGGTTGATTCGTCGAATCGGTGGAATGGCTATGTACAGTAGTTTAGGGTTTAGTCTGCATTTTGTGTTTGTTGGCATGCAGGTGTGCAGGATCGTCGTCGAGAGGTGTTGAGAACCCTAGCATGGGTATGTGCTAGGTCGTGCTAGTAGTTAGAGTCTGGAAAGTTATCCAGGAAGCAGATCGGGTCACCTCAGGAGGTTCGGCGGATTGAAAATTTGGTAAGGTTGAAAATTCGTCACAACGGCATCATCAGGATATTTCTGTGTATATCCTGCAGTTACTTCGGGCGTCATCCGAGTAAGTGGAGATGAGCATGATGCAATCGTTTGCATAAGGTGAAGGTGTTTTGGGGTGATCATCATCAGGTGTTGCCGAGGAGGAGCATATCGGCATAAGGTAGAAGATCGGGTTGATAAAACCATCGCGGGCCGATAATGTTAAGTTTGGCTGACAGCAGGATATTGAAGGAACTGCATGTGACGTCATCGTCATCAGGATATCGGGCAGCAGGTATTGGAGGAGCTGCATGTGACGTCATCGTCATCAAGATAATCGTCATCAGGATATCGGGGTGACGTAAGCATCGAAGGAAGGGTGCATGAGGTTGTCGTCATCAGGATATATGGGAGGAACCGGATGTTCTATATCCTGCTGATGAACATGATGTTGAACATCATGATGATGAAGAAAGAGTTTGGCGGTAAGATGAACAGTGAACATCAGGAGGATGTTTGCGCTTGCCGAATATGATGATGCTGCCGATAGCCGGATATGATGATGCTGCTAACAGGCGAAGGGTCGAAGGCTTGTCATCAGGAGGATATCGGTCGGCAGAGAAAATATGATGATGCTGACAGTGTTAAGGGAAATATGATGATGATGATGAAGGGTTGTAGACATACATGCTGTATGTCAAGGTTTTAGTGTGGATGCCTCTGCATCAGGGAGGGCCGATTTAAAAAAGGTTGTGTACCTACATTTGACTTACCACCCTCAGCCCGTCTCATACCCACGTCATTATAAACTGAATCACAATTTGTAGCCTGTTGCATAGGAGTCAATGGAATTTGACTTTACAAAATAGAGGTGTTTACCAAGGATGGAGGGGTCACTGTGTGCAAGGGAAATTGCATATGTTGCGAATCTTTATGTGAGGCCGTGTTAGTGACGTTTGACACATTCTGATGGGAACTCTTAGACTGCTCAAACATAGTGGAAGACATGTCATCCTTGGTTGGCGTGGGATTAACTCCCAATGAATTTTGTGAATAGGTAATGGGTGACAGATATGAGCCTGAGCGCTCACCAATTTCATCATTTCTAGAATGTGAACCATAATTAAGTGGTGGCAGAGTAATTTGATTACCTTGCAATTGGGAAGGAATACTTCCAATATTGGCATCTGTAAATGAAAGTGGTGGATGCAGGGCTCCCACTTCATCTGATATTTAAACTGTACCTTGCGTAGGTAATTGAGAAAAGCCTCCGGCTACTCGTGACAGATGTGGAGACTGTGAATCACACCCACTGAAACATCCAACGAAATATATTCTTTTGTAGATGTCCTTTGTTCTTGCAAGGCAGGAAACACTTTTTCATTCAAGATCACATCACGACTGCGAATGATTTGCTTTACAACAGGATCCCACAACCTGAAACCGTATTGCTCTTCCCCATAACCGACGAAGATGCATCGTTTGGATTTGAAATCCAATTTTGTTTGCTTTTCTTTTGGAATGTGAGCGAACACCTCGCAGCTAAAGACCCGGAGGTGATTGTAGGAGATCTTCCTTTCAAACCACTCTTCTTCTGGAATGTCAAAATCCAGTTTAGTGGAAGGACTTCAGTTGATCAAATAAACCGTCATGTTAACTGCCTCAGCCCAGAATTCTTTACTCAAACCAGCATTTGAGAGCATGCTACGTGCCCTCTCTATAATGGTATGATTCATCCTTTCAGCTACACCATTTACCTGAGGTGTAAAGGGTACAACCTTGATGTGTTGAATGCCGTTGTCTACACAATAAACATCAAAATCTAAAGAGCAAAACTCCCCCCCATTGTCAGTTTTAAGACATTTAATTTTGCTCCCAATTTGATTTTCAGCAACAACCTTAAAAATTTTAAATTTTGCAAACACTTCTGATTTTCTGTTGAGCATATAGACCCAAAGTTTATGGGTGCAATCATCTAGAAAAGTAACAAAATAGTTTGCTCCTCCAATGGAGGTTACCTCTGTGGGACTGAAGACATCTGAATGCACGAGTTCCAAGGGTCTTGCCTTCTCGTCGTGTCTGATTTTGGAGAAGCTTGCCCGTCTTTGTTTCCTGTAAATGCAATGCTCACATAGTTCTAAATATGTTGATTATAAACCAGAAAGTTGGCCTCTTTTGAGCAATACTTCCATTCCCTTTTTGCTCATGTGGCCAAATCTCCTATGCCACAGTTCTATCCCATTGTCAACTACGGCCATCACTGCTCTCACTTCAGCGATACATTCGAGCACATAAAGAGATCATGATTTACTACCTTTTGCAACAACTAAAGCGCCTTTAGTTACTTTCCAAATGTTGGAAGAGAAAGTGATGTTGTAGCCTTGCGCATCAAGTTGTCCAGCTGAGATCAAGTTCCTCTTAAGTTTAGGAACATGTCTTACATCATTTAGTAGCCACTTGCTTCCATTCTTTAGTTGTAACAATATGTCACCTTTGCCGACTATCTCGCACGGCTCATTGTCTCTGAGATAAAATTTGCCAAATTTTCCTTCTTGATATGTTTGGAAGGCATCCCGATTTGAAGTTGCGTGAAAGGAGGCATCAGAGTCTAAAATCCATGAGTCAGCGTCAGCTTCACTTGCTGCCAAGACAAGAGCTCCTCCATCATCTTCAAGAGTCGTGTTAATCTCATTTTCTTTCAGTTGTTTTTGGGCTTTCTTGTAACACCAACAATCCTTCTTGACATGTCCATCTTTTCCTCAAAACCAGCAACCTTCTTTCCGTCCTCTTGACTTTGATCTCTTCATTGATTTAGATCTTCTCCTATTTTGTTTTCCTCGATCTTGGGTTCTTCCCCTATTGCCTAGAACCAAGGCTTCACCGGATATTTTATTTTGTCCTCTCCTCATGTCTTCGTTGAGAAGAGTGGCAGTGACATCATCAAATCTTAACATTGCTTTCTTTTCCTTGTCTTTGGATCCTCTTCTCCCAGGTGCTGAATTGTTGATCGTCATCATGACATTATCCCAATTGTCGGGAAGCGAGCATAGGAGAAGCATAGCCCTCATTTCATCATCAAAATTGATTTCTACAGAAACTAGTTGGTTGATTGCAATGTTAAATTTGTTCAAGTGATTTGAAAATCCTTTTCCCTCTTTCATTTTCAGATTGAATAACTTCTTTAACAAGAAGACCCTATTGGTTGCAGATGCTGTCTCATACATGTCGCAAAGCTTGTCCCAAATCTGCTTTGCCAAAGTTTCTGTTGCAACATTAAATAAGACATTGCTGGACAGCGATAGGATAATTGTAGCGGCTACTTTTTGATCTATCACATCCCAATTTTTTATCTGTCATCTTCTCTGGTTTTGTTGATTTTCCTTTTAGCATGATAGCTAGGTATTTTTGAATTAATACGGCACGAATTTGCAGCTTCCAAAGTCCAAAATTCTGCCTTGAAAACTTTTCTATTCTCCACTTGTCTGCTTCTTCCATTTCTTCAAAATTCATCACGAATTTCTCAACCAGCTCCTTAACCGAGTTCTGATACCAATTGTTAAAACAATGGAACAGCAAAAAATAAAGAACAGTAAACAATTACACAGTGCAAAGCTATTTAATGTGGTTCACCATATGTATGGCTACGTTCACAAAGCAGGGGAAAACTCTTTTATTTATGTGTTCTCATATATGTTTACAGCAGGATATACTTATGCTTATATAGATTACAATATCCATGAAGAGATAAGATAGAAGGAGACGAATAATGAAGAGTCACCGCAAAAAGACGAGGTGACCGTTGGGTTTCATATCCAACACAGATACCCTTGGATTTTTGTTCTCTGTCAAATTCTTCTCCTCTCCGTGACGTATGTACCTATTTATTGTGACTCCATAGTTATATTACAATTTGTTTATGAGGTAACTATAATGCCTAACAGCCTTACAGCTAATTACCGTCGAATTCGTCAACTTCAAGGCTGTCGTGGAAGATGATTACTTTGACAATATGGCCCAATTACTTTGTGACGTGGGACAGAATTAATACGTGGTCTGAAGAGACATTACAATGTACATTTGTATCTGGCATTAAGGTGTAGGTTATAATGCTTGAGACTTAATTTAAATTAGTTTGCAGTACTTATGTTCCGTCAGCCAAAATTTTTACTTTACCAGTTTTCCATTTTATTCGCTGATTATATTTCTCACTGGATGGTTTTATCTGTTTTCTGCCGCAGTGATTTAATACACTTTGAAAAGCAATCCCAATTTGCTTCCCTCTTCCTAGTTTTAGGGTTTCACATAGAGAAATTGAAATTATAATATATTTTATCAAAATGAAATTTTATTGTTGTTGGTCTCAATGAAACAAATGGAGAAAATAGTGGTAATATATTTTCTTGGATTTTCTTTTAATATATAGTCAGTAGAAATTTAAGGTACGTAGTTATACTTTTACTTCTGGGATATCTTTTAATATATTTATATTTTTTGGGGATATATGGAAAGTTAACATACCTAAATATTGTTTTATATTTTTTATACCAATTAAAATATGTCTATGCATATACATATTTATATATGTTATAGTTTGACAATATTTAGTCTTATATAATAAAATATTTTATATAATATTTAAATTTAATATTTGTATATATTTAACATTTACATACATTTTAATATCTAATATTAGATATTTAATATTATAGTTAGTAATAAAATATTTAATATTTAATATTTAATTGTTTTCGTTATTTAATTTAATTTAGATTTTATATTGTATCTTTGTTATTGATCATATAATTATTTTATATATAAAATAGAGATATAATTATGAGAGAGAGAGAGACAGGGGGTGGTAAAAAAGCTAGAGAACAAGAATTGTAGAGAGATGAGGGGGAGAGAAAGATAGAAGTGATAGAGAGATAGGAAAAATAGAAGGGAAGATAGAGATGGTAAGAAAGAAGAAAGAAGAGATAGACATAAAGGTTTAGAAAAAGAGAGACAGAGACACAGAGAGAGGTAGAGATATGGAGAGATAAAGAGGGAGAGAAAGAAAGAGAGATGCTAAGAGAGAGATAGAGAAAGATAGAGAAACAAAGAGAGAAGAGAAAGAAAGAAAGGAAGAGATAAAGAGATAGAGAGATCAGATGAAAGGAGGAAGAGAGAAAGAGGAATATACAGAAACATAGAGATATAGAAAGAGACGAAGAGAAGGGGAGGGGGAGATAGATAGAGACATAGGGAGAGAGAGAGAGAGAGAGAGAGAGAGAGAGAGAGAGAGAGAGAGAGAGAGAGAGAGAGAGAGAGAGAGAGAGAGAGAGAGAGAGAGAGAGAGAGAGAGAGAGAGAGAGAGAGAGAGAGAGAGAGAGAGAGAGAGAGAGAGAGAGAGAGAGAGAGAGAGAGAGAGAGAGAGAGAGAGAGAGAGAGAGAGAGAGAGAGAGAGAGAGAGAGAGAGAGAGAGAGAGAGAGAGAGAGAGAGAGAGAGAGAGAGAGAGAGAGAGAGAGAGAGAGAGAGAGAGAGAGAGAGAGAGAGAGAGAGAGAGATTAGGCAATTGAACTTAAACAAATATAGTATCTTCAACTTTATAATTTTGAAGAATGGATCTAGTTTGTATTTTTGTAGTTGTGCAATACGTTAATAGATTATAATTTAAATTTATGTTTGCAAACATAAACATACCATATTAATCTTCCTTCTATGGTCACCCATACCATATTAATAACTTTGACTGAGCTCTCTTTGGCATATGATTGATATAATGCAATATTTTTATCTCATAAACTCTTAGCAATGTTTTGAGTGTCAACTTGTTACATTCATCTTGATCTCATCTCTTTTCCTCTCTATCTCTATATATCTCTTTGTCTCCCTCTCCCATGCAAGTGACATGCTACCTTGAGTGTAGCTCCCCATGGACATGTTCTATATTTGGATTGTTAGCATGGATTAATTGACCAAAAGTTAGTCTCTCTTTTCTCTATCCTTCTTTCCCTCTATATCTCTTATCTCTATCTCTCTCTTGCTTTAACTATCTTTCTCTATTACATGATATAATCGGCAATAGGGATGCTCTCAAGTCCATGACCACTGGCCTTCCGTCAAATCTGTTTAATAAAGCTTACATCCCTACAAATAAAGGATTCGCTATTGGATCAACCAATTATTCTACTTCAAGAATGTTATAAGGTATAGTTCATTGTTAGAGAGATATATCAATACAAGGGGTGTTTATCTACATCAATCTCTCCCTCTCTATATCTCTTTCATAGAATCAAAATAATAATAATGTCCATAATATTCAATACTTGTACTCTCTTTATCTTTCTTTATCTTTCCACCTCTCTATCTAATTCTATGTCTATTTTAAATTACTCTCTCTCTCCTTTTGTATCTATCTCTCTATCTCTCTTTCTCTCTTCCCCTCTCTTTGTCTCTCCCTCTCTTTCTTCCTCTCTCTATACCCCCTCCATTTCTCTCACACACTCTTTCTCTCTCGTGCTCTAACTCTCTTTCTCTATCTGTCTCTATCAATCTCTTTATTTCTATTTATAAGTTTATCTATAACTTTCTTTCCATATCTCTTTGTCTCCCTTTCTATTTCTTTATTTCTCTTTATATGTCTCCCTCTTTCTACCCCTCTATCTCTCTCTATGTCTCTATATCTCTCTAGCTCTCTTTCTCTTTGTCTCGCCTTCTCTCTCTCTCCCCCCCCTCTCTCTCTCTCTATCTCATATCTCTATTCGTTACATCCCCAACTTACAATTAGACTTAATCATTAACTTTACATGATAATTGAGAGGATTAGTCATAGTTAATTGATTTGATATTGTGGAAATATCTGAATTGATCATTGTTAATGATGTTAATTAGTTTTGAACATTAATTATTTATATTATGAGACATGATTATGATGCAGTGATCATGATATTGTGGTCCTAAGTGTGAATAGGAAAAGTTAACGACCTTCAAAGAAGGAAGGAAAGTATCATCCTGGAGGAATGGTTAGATGTTGAGAAAAATAAGGTTGAATAGTCATCTGAGTACTGGTTCTCATGTCCTTCTGAAACCCTAGTAAGTTCTCATGAATCATCTCTTCCTTCATTTGTAATTCTATCCTTGAGAGTTGTTTTGTCGATGGTGCTTTAATGACTAGACGACATTCTTGGAATAACGTCTCAAGTCATATGATAGTTGAATTATGAGTCAATGAGATCTCTAATTATCCTATTCTTAAATAGAGATATTCTTTCTTTATATTATTGTCAATTGACTAAAGTTATCGTCAATGTTGGGGGAGTATTACTCGACCCCGAACATCCTAAGTTTTTAATGTGATACCTTTTATTTTCATTATTATGATGAACTTTAATAATATCAAAGTTCTTTAACCCATATTATTAGTTAAGGGTGTTCATATATGAATTTATACATGTATGAACCTCTTTAGAGGTCGATGATAATAGTGGTAACTATATTTATATCTATCTTATCTTATCTTCTTACTTACCACCCTGATATCCTTAAACCCACAAGGAGTGGGAAAGGAGAAAGGATCGGCTGAGTTGGTAGTGTGGATCAAAGATCCCACGAGCTGGCAAGCTCATATAGCATGCAAAGATAATGCTCGAGTTGGTTATGAATGCCATCTTGTGTCTTAGGCAGGAAAAATAGAGTCAAGAAAATAGAAGGTTTTGGACTATTTTTTTGGGAGGGATAGTCTTGGCAGGGAAGTGTGTGTGAGTGGGTGGCAAACACTGCAAGCTTCTTTCTCGAGTTGCAGAGAACCATAGTCAGAGAGGATGACTAGAACAGTTGGTGTTTAAGCTATGTGAGTTGCATCTATAACACTCTGCATTATATATTCAGGTAACGTATATTTAGAGCCCTTGGCTCATATAAAGCATTACCTGCAATACAGTATTATATCCTTTCGAATGATAGCAATGTCAGCACTACCGACTATAAAGAATAAGAAATACATTGTTTTTATGCACAGAGATGAAATTGTATACTTAACTAGGCACAACGATGAATGTTAAGAGTAGATGACGGCTCTTGGAGCCCCAAGTTGAATATAGTTCTTGAACATTGAAACCATTGCTCTTTGAGGCACTCGGTTGACTTGAGGCCAAAATCTCTACGCAGGTTGCATGCATGAGAACCCACAAGTTAAACTATTACTACGCATCATGCATTGTACACCATACAACTTTAATGATGCTCTATATCTTTACATTTTCTAGTTGTTAACTTTTACAAACTTGTGTATCCTTATGAGCCCAATAGGGCACTATTCTGTATTGAATAGCTACCCGATGGTATCAGCCTGTGGAGTAGTCCACACCATCATATCCATGTCCGCAGCCATGTTAAAGTTTAAACACAGTTAACCAGAGATAAACTGGGTCACGTGCTATTGTACTCGACACCTTTTTCTACCAACTCAATAGGAAAGATAATGAGAATCAATTGGCAATCAATAATATACTTGTTATATAACTCTTGGAGGAGTGTAACATAATGATAACCATACTCTGTCATAGTTATGTTGTTATGACAGCTGAGACTTCAATCTTGTCTTTATTATGAAATAAGACCTAACATATCCTTTGACATAAAGAATCTACCCTAGCATTGTTATAAGCTAGTGGTTTTATACAGGATAAATGTTGACTATATAAGTGGTAGTTATGTTTTATATTTGACTTTATTAAAGTTTTCCAAAGGAGAATCTAGAGGTGTTTGACTCCATGAGTCTTTATGAACCTTTGAAAGATTTTATGATAAGAGTCTTTTCTTTTTATTATGAAATGGTTTTTAATCTTGTCATTAGGTAACAAAGTAAACATTGACCAAGTAGGGTGAATGTTGAAAACAAGAATGTTTTCATTATTCAAGAAAACAGGATAATATGACATGGAGTCATTAGTAATCATGTCGATATGAAACCAAGAACCTAAGTATGATGTTTGAAATCAAATTCAAGTGTCCAAGAATTGGACTTAAATGCACTAAATTCTACTTATACTAGACCAAGAATGGTCAAAGTTGATATGACTTGCATAGTGGGACAAGGTGACGAGGAGTCACAAGTTCCTCGTTATGAAATAAACTATTTTTATAATTAAACCATGATGGGAGTCAAGTGTCCTGATATGGGCAATTATTCGAACTGATCCCGTTTATTCTAAACCTAGAGAGAAAGGTCAATTTGAACGTACTGTAGGACATGACAGCTTATAAGTCGAGTCAGGGTGGTGGACATATGATAATGTTCAACATGTAACGTTCATGTATTAAAATCTCTGGCTAAAGTAATGCATCTGTCTCTGCATGCATTGTCGGTCCACAGTGCTCCAGATGGCCTAGTGTCTCCAATAGTGTCATACATAGTTAGAGTGGATCTATAGTTGTGTGACTGTGAGACATTGGGAAGGACACAACACCAGATACTCAGATGGTTATCCTAAGGGTTCCTAATATCTAACCTTTCTGTGAAGGGTAGGGCCACTTCTAGTTTGGAAGTTGAGTGGGGGATCGTAGGTCCGTGGTTGGTGGAAAAGCACTAGGATGATGCTCTCCTTCCCAAACATGAGACAAGCCAAGGCTTATGAAGATGGATGTCAATTATTCTAGATATAGTGTTTCTTATTTTATGACTTGATAGTCAATTGAAATGTATAATTTTGATATGTATAAGATGATTTATGATGCCTTGGACATAACTTGTTTAGGTTCATAGTGATAGTTGATCACTAAGGATATGTAAATGAACATTGTTTTGTAAGCTTGGTTATGTTTTGTTTAGAATATCATGCTTAATTGTTGAAATGAAAATGATTCATTATGGTTAAATTTGATTTGAGAAATCTGATTGTTAACTAATCTCTTGATTATGATATATGTTTATGTTAATTTTTAGGCTTTATGGAAATTGTTGTTACATATGGTATGAGAGCTACCAAGTTCAATACATGGACCTATGAGCTCACTACTTGATGATTATTTGTAACCAACATTAAGTATGCTAATGATTGGATATTCTATGTCAGAATGGTAAAAATTAGAACAACACCTCGTAAGAAGGTAACGGAACATGGATGTTACCTATGCCAACAAAAGATCTTGAAGGCGTGAGCCTCAAGGATGAAGGAACTTGAATAGATTGGCTGCTTGGTAGGAGCATGGTTATCTGATGAGGTAACTTTTGCTAATGTCGTGAAATGCATCAAGAAGGAGTTAAGGAAAGCATAAAGGATGGCTACCCCTAACTCTACCGATGCATCAAAAACACCCTCTGCCCCTAAAGCACCAGCTGAGGGAAATAACCCTAAAGACTGTGATGTACTTAAGGAGAATGTGAAGGAGTACCAGTGTGTATCCTCACCTCCTAAGATTAAAAAGAAACTATGAATATGGGAAGCTATCCCAAATTGTAAATGACTTGCAGTAGCAAGGTGTAAATACAATTTTGTAATTTTCGTTGATTATATGTAATCCAATGGAAACTGCAATGCAATGGCAATTTTTGACAATCTTTCCTTTCTTGTTAAAGATTACATGAATGTGAATAGATTTGTAAAATGAATGAATTGAATAACATGGAAAACTAATCCGTGATTAACCTGCAAACTTCAAGAAGAAGTAGATTGCATAAAAGGTACAGATTAGAACCAGAACAGAGGATAGCCAAGATGAAGGAGCACTTTCAAGACAATCTGAGTCTAAATTAGACCAAATCTTGACTTTGTTGAAAGAAACAAGGGCGAGGGTAGAAACTCTTGAACATAAAGGAGGAGGTCAGTTAGAAGACAAGCGAGATGCCTATGATGGGGGTGATGGCAAGGAATGCCATAATGACACCACCCAAAGTAAGCATAGAGAAAATAACTCCATGGATAGACAAGAAGGGGTTAAGAGGAGCCTTATGGCTATGGAATTGTCTCATGACGTGAAAAAGGTCATGCCACCTAAATTTGATGGATCCGTAAGTGGAGATGCCGCGGAGGCATGGCTTATGAAAATGGAGAAGTATTTTGAAATTAGAAATTATAATGAGGTTACTAAAGTTGTGCGGGGAGCATTCCAGCCGGTAGGCGAAGCATCCACATGGTGGATGAACAAAAAGATGGAACTAGGCTTGAGGTCTACAAGTCTTACTTGGGATAGGTTCATAGAACTTTTTAGGTAAAGTCGGTTGCCTCAACTATTCTATGATTAGAAAATTATAGACTTTCAGTACCTGAAATAGGCTGATATGATTGTAAATGAATATTGTGAAAAATTCACCCAACTGTTGAAGCATGTGTCGCAGTATCAACAAGATGAGAAATTTCGTGTTCAAAAGTTTATAATGGGGTTGAACACCCAAATTGGAAGTGAGGTTGATGTTCATGGTCCTACTATTATGGACTAGGTCTATGAGAAGGTTGTCAAACAAGAACAAAACCTAAATGTTATGTCAGCTTATAGAGAAAGAAATTGAAAGAGATATAATCGGTCTCAATCTTCTCAATCCTCAAGGAAAAAGGGGAAGAAATAGGAATATACTGAGAAAAATGACAAAGGGGCCAAAAATAAACAAACTGAGTCCAGAGGAGAGAAAAAGGGGAATAACCACTCCAGGAAGAATGGAAACAATTCAAGCAAACCTCAAGAGAGACGAGGACCAGTAGGCAGATGCTACAATTGTAGCAGAGATCACTACACCAATCAATGTCCCAACAAATCACAGGGAGCACAACCAAGAGAAAAACCCCTACCCTCTCAACAAGTAGCATTCCAACAATGCATCCATGCGGCCTTGGACAACTGGCAAGCTGAGTACCAAATAACTCCTGTAGAGATAACAGGTATTTTATTTGGAGTTCTGATTTCAGTTTTGATTGATACTGGTGCTACGGGCTGCTTTATTTTTCCCAAAATTGCAAATAAAATACATAGAAAGGTAGGAATCATGGAAAACACTTGGTCTGTCGAATATGCAAATCATACCAAGGCTTAGGTAGAGCAATGCTTGTTTGAGTCTAGGGTTGAACTTTTGAGCTTCTCCACGAAAGTAAATCTTTATGTAGCCCCACTTGGCTCGTATGATGTTATCCTAGGGATAAATTGGCTATGGAGACATTGAGCCAAAGTAGATTGTTATGCTAAAACAATAGAATGTCTAGATGATTTAGGAAACAAAGTCTTTCTCTAAGGAAAACCTAGGGAAGTCAAACTAAGGCAAATTTTTGCCTTGCAATTGAAAAGAGCTCAGAGGAAAGGATGCCAGCTTTTTGTTGTCAAAATGGAATGTAAACTAAATGAGACTGATGAAACCTACTTCTAAGATGACTTAACATTTTATGAATCCCAAAAACTTAATGAAGTGGGAAGAACTAGTCCATAGGTCAAGAAAGATTAGATATGGACAAGTACCCTTTCCTTAGGGACTTTGAGGATGTATTTCTGGATGAGCTACCAAGGTTACCTCCTAAAAAAGCCTTTGATTTCACCATTGAGATTATTCTTGGGTCATAACCTATTTCTAAAGACCCCTACAGAATGACCACAATAGAACTAATGGAGTTAAAGGTTCAACTACAAGAGTTTCTAGATAAAGGGTTGATTAGACCTAGTGTGTCACCATGGGGAGTGCCAGTCATTTTTGTGAAAAAGAAAGATGGCACTTTGCGGTTGTACATAGATTACCACATGTTAAACAAAGCAACCATTAAGAATAAATACCCCTTACCTCACATTGATGATCTTTTTGACTAGATGAGAGGTGCAACAATATTTTCTAAGATCGATCTTCGATCAGGATATCACCAATTGAGGTTGAAGGATGAGGACATCCATAAGACAACCTTTAGAACTAAGTATGGACATTCTGAATTCATTGTTCTACCTTTTGGATTAACAAATGCGCTGGCAGTGTTTATGAATCTTATGAATAGTGTGTTTAGAGACTGCCTAGACAAGTGTATCTTAGTATTTCTTGATGACATTTTGATCTGTTTTAAGAATGAGGAAGAACATATGCAGCATCTGAGAATTGTTTTTCAGAGGATGAGAGAGCATAAGTTATATGGCAAGCTCTCTAAGTGTACTTTCTTTCAGAAAGAAGTATAGTATTTGGGTCACACAATTTTAGCTAAGGGAATAGCTGTGGACCCAACTAAGATTAAGCTATTATGAAATGGCTAGAACCAAAGAATGTTCATGAGCTCTGAAGTTTCATGGGCCTTGCTAGTTATTACAGGAAGTTTGTGAAAAACTTCTATAAAATTGCATATCCTATAACTTCTTTGCAAAGAAAGGGCAAGAAGTTTGAATGGTCAGAAAAGTGCCAAGAGGCCTTTGACCTACAGAAGGAAAAATTGACTTTAGCCCCAGTATTGAAAGTACCTGACCCAGAAGGTCAATTTTTAGTCATTACTGATGCCTCAGGGAAAGGCTTAGGTGGTGTACTAGTCCAGGATGGATAGGTCATCGCATATGAATCGCGCAAACTAAAAAACTATGAACAAAATTATGCCCCACATGATTTAGAACTGGCAGTAGTCATTCACACACTTCAAATGTGGAGACACTATATGCTTAGGAAACCTTTTGAGTAAAAAACAGATCACTAGGGACTCAAATATCTGTTCACTCAACCCCATCTTAATGCTCGTCAGAGAAGATGGTTGGATTTCATCTTAGATTATGATTTCAAGATTAAATATATTCAGGGAAAAGAAAATCGAGTGGTAGATGCTTTAAGTAGGAGAAGGCACATCTCCTCCATGATCTCCATACATACAGATTTTAGAAATTTGGTGTTACAAAAGTCTAAGGGAGATGAGTTTTATGAGTAGGTAAAACAAGCCCTTAAAGAAAATCCCCAGAATCCAAGATATGAGGGATTCAACCTTGAACCAGATGGGTTATTAAGGTTTAAAGGAAGGATGTATATACCTAACTCAGCAGAGTTAAGGAATATAGTATGGAAAGAGGTTCATTCTGCACCATATTCTAGGCATCCTAGAGTAACCAAGTTACTCGCTGATGTGAAACCTTTATATTTTTGGAAACAAATGAAGAGGGATGCTGCAAATTTTGTAGCTACTTGTATTAAATGCCAAAGGGTGAAGATAGAACACCAACACCCAGAAAGATTATTATACCCTCATGAAATTCCTGAGTGGAAATGGCAAATTATAAGCATATTCTTTGTGCAAGGGCTTCCTATGTCAAGGAACAGGCACAATGCTATCTTGGTTGTGGTGGATAGACTCACAAAAGCCACTCATTTTATACTTGGAAACTTGACGAATGGAGCACCCGCCATTGCTCAAAAATTTGTTCAAGCGATTTTTAGACTGCATGGCATTCCTAAGAAGATTATATCAGATAGGGATGCATGGATGACATCAAGGTTTTGGCAAACCTTGTTCTCTTCACTTGGTACTCAGTTGAACATAAGCTCTGCTTATTATCTGGAAACAGATGGACAAACTGAAAGGGTGAACCAAGTGTTGGAGGACTTGTTGAGGATGTATTGCATGGATCGGCAATACAAGTGGGAGGATTATCTTCCTCTAGTGGAATTTTCCTACAATAACTCCTATCACTCAGCTATTAAGATGACACCATTTGAGGCATTATATGGATAGAAGTGTCGAACCCCTATAAGTTGGGATAAGCTAGAAGATAGTGTTAGCCTTGGTCCAGAAATGCTATCAAAGATGGAAGAACAAGTCCATCTGATTAAAAGAAGGATACTAGAAGCCAATGATAGGTAATATAGTTATGCAGATGCAAAGCATATTGAAAGGCATTTCACTGTGGGAGATAAAGTTCTCCTAAGGGTAAAACCTTAGAAAAGTTCCATCAAATTTGGAAAGATGTCCAAGCTGGCACCAAGATACATTGGCCCTTTCGAAGTTCTTGAGGAAGTCAACCCAGTGGCATACATAATTGCTCTACCACCAGCCCTGGCCATGATGCATAATGTGTTTCATGTTTCATATTTGAAAAAGTTTAATTATGTTGATAATCAAATTCCTATGCTTGATTGGAATACTCCACAGGTGAAAGACCCAGGAGTGGTGGTGATCAAGCCCATCAAGGTGCTTGAAACATGTAAGCTACGCTTACTTAACAAGGAAATTACACAGTGCAAGGTCCAGTGGGACCAATTTGCAGAGGAAAATGCCACCTGGGAAAATTATGAGTTTTGTACTAGATTTCCTCATATTTTTCTGAAACATTTATTGATTATGCTCTTGAAACAGTTTCTTATTATGTTGATTTAATTTTAAGACAATTAATCATCGGGGATGATGATTCTTATGGGGGGTGATATGTTACATCCCCAACTTACAATTAGACTTAATCATTAACTTTGCATGATAATTGGGAGGATTAGTCATAGTTAACTGATTTGATATTGTGGAAATATTTGAATTGATCATTGTTAATGATGTTAATTCTAGTTTTGAACATTATTTATTTATATTATGAGACATGATTATGATGCACTGATCATGATATTATGGTCTTGAGTGTGAATAGGAAAAGCTAATGACCTTTGAAGAAGGAAGGAACGGTATCATCTTAGAGGAATGGTTAGATGTTAAGAAAAACAAGGTTGAATAGTCATCTGAGTACTGGTTCTCATGTCCTTCTGAAACCCTAGTAAGTTGTCATGAGTCATGTCTTCCTTCTTTTGTAATTCTATCCTTGAGAGTCATTTTTTTGATGGTGCTTTAACGACTAGATGACATTCTTGGAATAACATCTCAAGTCGTATGATAGTCGAATTATGAGTTGATGAGATCTCTCATTATCCTATTCTTAAATAGAGATATTATTTCTTTATATTCTTGTCAATCGACTAAAGTTATTATCGCTGTTGGGGGAGTATTACCCAACCTCAAACATCCTAAGCTTTTAATGTGATACCTTTTGTTTTCATTATTATGATGAACTTTAATAATATAAAAGTTCTTTAACCCATATTATTAGTTAAGGGTGTTCATATATGAATTTATATGTATGAACCTCTTTAGAGGTCGATGATAATAGTGGTAACTATATTTATATCTATCATATCTTATCTTCTTACTTGCCACCCTGATATCCTTAAACCCACGAGGAGTGGGAAAGTTGAAAGGTTCAACTGAGTGGGCAGTGTGGATCAAAGATCCTGCTAGCTGGCAAGCTCATATGGCATGCAACGATAATGCTTGGGTTGGTTATGAACACCATCTTGGTGTCTTGGGAAGGAAAAATAGGGTCAAGAAAATAGAAGTTTTTGGTTTATTCTTTTGGGAGGGATAGTCTTGGCAGGGAAGTGTGTGTGAGCGGGTGGCGAACACTACGAGCTTCTTTCTCAAGTTGTAGAGAACCATAGTTGGAGAGGACGACTATAACAGTTGGTGTTTGAGCTTTATGAGTTGCATCTATAACACTCTGCATTATATATATTCAGGTAACATATATTTAGGGCCCTCAAGTCATATAAAGCATTACCTGCAATACAATATTATCTCCTTTTGAATGATAGCAATGTCGACACTACTGAAGTTATAAAGAATAAGAAATGCATTGCTCATTATGCACAAAAATGAAATTGTATACTTAACTAGGCACAACAAGGAATGATAAGAGTAGATGACGGCTCTTGGAGCCCCAAATTGAATATAGTTCTTGATACATTGAAACCATTGCTCTTTGAGGCGCTCGGTCAGCTTGAGGACAAAAGCTCTACACGGGTTGCATGAATGAGCACCCACAGGTTAAACTATTACTACGTGCCATGCGATGTACACCATACAACTTTAATGATGCTCTATATCTTTACATTTTCTAGTTGTTAACTTTTACAAACTTGTGTATCCTTATGAGCCCAATAGGGCACTATTTTGTATTGAATAGCTACTTGATGGTATCAGCCTGTGGAGCAGTCCACACCATCATATCCATGGCCACAACCATGTTAAAGTTTAAACACATAACTTAACCAAAGATAAACTGGGTCATGCTACTGCACTTGACACCTTTTTTTGCCAACTCGATAGGAAAGATAATGAGAATCGATCGGCAATCAATAATATACTTGTTATGTGAACATGATAACTCTTAGAGGAGTGTAACAGAATGATAACCATACTCTATCGTAGTTATGTTGTTATGATAGCCGAGACTTCAATCTTGTCTTTATTATGAAGTAAGACCTGACATATCCTTTGACATAAAGAATCTACCCTAGCACTATTATAAGCTAGTGGTTTTATACAAGATAAATGATTACTATATAAGTGCCAGTTATGTTTTATATTTGACTTTATTAAAGTATTCCAAAGGAGAATCTATTGGTGTTTGACTCCATGAGTCTTTATGAACCTTTGAAAGATTTTATGATAAGAGTCTTTTCTTTTTATTATGAAATGGTTTTTAATCTTGCCATTAGGTAAACAAAGTAAACATTGACCGAGTAGGGTGAATGTTGAAAACAAGAATGTTTTCATTATTCAAGAAAATGGGATAATATGACATGGATTCATTAGTAATCGTATCAATATGAAACCAAGAACCTAAGTATGATGTTTGAAATAACATTCAAGTGTCCAAGAATTGGACTAAAATGCACTAAATTCTACTTATACTAGACCAAGAATGGTCGAAGTTGATAGGAATTGCATAGTGGAACAAGGTGACAAGGAGTCACAAGTTCCTCGTTATGAAATAAACTATTTTTATAATTAAACCATGATGGGAGTCAAGTGTCCTAATATGGGCAATGATTTGAATTGAGAGAAAGGTCGATTTGAACTTACTATAGGACATGATAGCTTATAAGTTGATTCGGGGTAGTGGACATACAACAATGTTCAATGTGTAATGTTCATGTATGTAAAATCTTTGGCCAAAGTAATGCATCCGTCTATACATGTGCATTGTCAGTCCACAGTGCTCTAGATGGCCTAGTGTCTCTGGTAGTGTCATACATACTTAGAGTGGATCTATAGTTGTGTGATCGTGAGAGATTAGGAAAAAACACAACACTAGATACTCAGATGGCTATCCTAAGGGTTCCTAATATCTAACCTTTCCGTGAAGGGTAGGGCCACTTCCAGTTTGGAAGTTGAGCGGGGGACTATAGGTCCGTGGTTGGTAGAAAAGCATCAAGATGATGCTCTCCTTCCCAAGCATGAGACAAGCTGAGGCTTATGAAGATGGATGTCAATTGTTCCAGATACAGTGTTTCTTATTTTATGACTTGATAGTCAATTGCAATGTATAAGATGATTTATGATGCCTTGGGCATAACTTGTTCAGGAATAGTGATAGTTGATCACTAAGGATATGTAAATGAACATTGTTTTGTAAGCTTGGTTATGTTCTATTTGGAATATCATGCTTAATTGTTGAAATGAAAATGATTCATTATGAATAAATTTGATTTGAGAAATCCGATGGTTAACTAATCTCTTGATTATGATAAATGTTTATGTTAACTTTTAGGCTTTATAGAAAGTGTTGTTACACTATCTCTCTCCTACTCTATTACTCTCTCTATATCACTTTCCCTCTTTCCCTTTATATCCATTATCTCTATCTCTATCTCCTATATCTCACTTTCTATATAAAACCATGTCTTAAAAACCACTCTCATATATTTTCCTCTCTATCTCTCTATCTCTATATGTCTCTTTGTCTCCCTCTCCTATGTAAATGATATGCTACCTTGAGTGTCACTCTCCGTGGACACGTGCTGTATATTTGTATTGTTAGCATGGAATGATTGATCAAAGTTAGTCTCTCTTTTCTCTATCCATCATTCCCTCTATATCTCTTAGATCTCTATCTCATTCCCTTTCTCTCTCTTTAACTCTCTTTCTCTATTCCACTATTAATCTCCCTCTCTGTATATCTCTATCTCTCCCTCTTTATCTCTCTCTCTCTCCCTCTATTTATCTCTCTATATCTTTGTCTCCGGGTCTCTCTCCCTTTATCCTCTCTCTTTCTCTATCCCCTTCTCTCTTCCTCAATCTTTATTTCACTCTTCACCCCCTCTCTCTAGTATGTCTTTCTTACATAACTCACGCTCTCATCAAGTATGGAGTTCAAAACCGTAGAAACTTCCTTGAAATTAACACTATTTTTTTGTCTTTATTTCATGGGCAATGTTTATCTTATATCAATCTCTCCCTCTCTATATCTCTGTCATAGAATCAAAATAATAATAATAATGTCCATAATCTCTCTCTCTCTCTCTCAACCCACACTCTCACTATTATTTTTTTTATTTCATGGACGGTGTTTATTTATATCACTGTCTCCATCTCTATACCTCTTTCATAGAATCAAACTAATAATAATGTCCATAATCTTCAATACTTGTACTCTCTTTGTCTCTTCCCTTTATCTTTCTCTATCTCTCCCCCTCTCTATCTAATTCTATGTTTATTTTAAATTGCTTAAACATAATGGAAAAAAGTGTTATATTCTATGATAGACTTGGGCCTATGGTCAAGCATTCTAATGGAGAAACCTATATTATAGATCAAGCTATGGTACTTTTTAATGTAAAAAGCGAAGCTTGCTATGGATTGGTCCAAATCATCTAGCTCCATTGGAGCCACATGAAATGACACTTTTACAAAAATAAAGAAAGAGAGATAGAGTGTGTGAGAGAGAGAACAACACACATCGTTACATGGTTTCAATGTTCAAATAATGACCATGATTAAACAAATCAAAATAGACCCAAAAAATTAATGCAAATATTCTATATACTCCCTTTTTTAGAATACTAATATTACAAACAAAGAAAAAAATCCTCTTTAGTACTTTTACAAATATGCCCCCCTCATTTATTGCTCTTACCGACTCAATTTTACAAACTATGCATACTTTAAGTTTCCCATAGGCAAAATAATGTTTGATTTTATCCACATAAAACTCCTTTCCACATCCATTTTCGGCGTACCCATTGCACACTAAAGTGTGATTGCTAGTAAATAAAATGTGTTGTTAGATGGGCCATGTCGCATTAAGGTCAATGATGGGTTGACGTTGAGCTGTTGCTTTGATAGTGTTCAATTTGTTTGGGGATTGGAATATGGAATTTCCATGAGCATCAACACATAGGTGAGTATCCTACTTTGCTTTGCATTAAAGGAGGGCAAAGCCTACTAACCTTTGTTATTATAGCATCTTGTCACATCCGTAAATTTCATTTGTTTGAATATGTTAATAATAGGGAATGAAATGAAATGAAAGATTTTAATAACATCCACAAGGCCATGGGACCCAGAACCACACATAGCCCCAACCCAAAAATGTGGCCATTAAATAATTTGCACCCCTTTCTCAAGCTCAAAACTTCTGCCATGAATTTTGATCAAAAAGTTTGTGGTTCTGTCAAATCTAGCCTCCTCAAATAAGGTGCTCAAGTTGTTGTCTTTCAAGGTGTCTTCATAGCTACCACGGATGTCCTCGTAAGCTGAGCACTCCATGATGAAATGCCATTCTGTCTCCACCACACCTTTGTTACAAAAAGGCATAATCTCCTTTCCCACTCCTCTTTGGGAATCACCCACCTGTTTGTTTCACATCTAAGATGCTGCACAATCAACATTTTTGCTTTCCACTTAATATTCACTCCTATGTAGGCTTTTTCTTCATAGTCCCGCATAGGGTTGAACTCTTTGACATAGTAAACTTTTTTCGTCCCATTTGATTAGTCCACATGATATTCCTAAATTTTTCTCTAACATATTTTTTATTTCCTCCTTAGAATGCCAAAGCTTATAACAACAATGGATGATCCTCCATATTAATGGAAGTATTCCCCTACTTTTATAATAAAATCTAGAAAACCAAAGTCAATAAACTATTTTACTTCTTGATTCCTAAAGGACCATGGTGTAAATCTTGTTTTATGCACATTTGACATTGTTTTAAGTGCAATACCATGTAATTGGAAGGCAAGTTTGCCCAAAAAAAGAAAAATAATTTAGTAGGTTACCATCAATGGTTTACATTTATTTTTTCTTATTTACCAAATTAATGTTTAGATTCAAGGATCCTTGTCATCTTCCATACATGCATACGAGTAGTACTTTGAGACATAAATTTAATTTTTTTATATAAATTTGTATTTTGTATTTTGGGTCCACTCACAAATGGGAATTAAAATAAATAAATTTAATGTATATTTTATTAATATTATTAAATAATATTATATACCATATAAAATATATTATATTTATAAGCATAATATAATATTAAAAAAAACATATTTAAATTAAACATATTATATATTTAATATTTATATAATTTATTTATAATTTAATTATATTTATTTTATATATAATAAATAATATCTAATATAGTTGTATTTATTATTACATAGTGTATTTTATATAATATGAATTATTTAATATATTTTGAAAATAATATTATATTATAAAATCATTTATTTCTATTAAATATTTATTTATAATTTAATTATATTCATTTTATATATAATATCTAATATAACTATATTTATTATTATAAAGTATATTTTATATAATGTAAATAATTTAGAAGTGATATAGAGACATATAGGAAGATAGAGAAGCAAGATATGGAAAGAGGGAGGGAGAGAGGAAGTGAGATAGAGACATAGGAGGATAGAGAAACATAGAAGAGATAGAGAGAATGAAAGAGAGAGGAAGAGAGAAAGAGAGGAGGGGACAGATAGAGGGATATAGATAGAGAGAAAGAGGAACAAAGAAGTGGACATAGAGAATGGAAGAGAGGGGAAGAGAGGAAGAGAGGTGAGGAAGAGAGAAGGGGAGAGACAGAGACACATGAATATAGAGAGAGAAGGGGAGAGACAAAGAGACAAAGGGATATATAGAGAGGGAGAGAGATAGAGAAAAATAAAGAGAGGTAGAGAAAAAGAGAGGTATAGGAAGAGAGAAGGTATGGCCCATAGGCAATTGAATTAGGATTTATTCTAAAATATTGGGAAAGTTAAAAAGAGGCATTTTATGCATGCATGATGTTGACATATTTAATCTACTCTATTTCACCCTCACCCTTGACAAAAGTGTATGCTCTTTTCCCAAGTATAATAAATGGTCATGCACTATACCACTAATTACTTCTTTTCTACATGCTATCTCGATGTACACATTGAACACTAAGGAGAGAATCAGATAGAGAAGGACAGAGAGAGAAGGGAAGATAGAGATGGAGAGATAAATTGATATAATATATAATAAGTAATTGATAAAATATAATAAAATAACAAATATATTTTAATGTTTAATATAAATATACATTTTTTATATTATTATTATTTTTAAAATATATTAAATAAGTGTAATTATGCCATGAAGGACATAGTTCGGTCCATGGTCAAGTTGCTCGATTGTAGTGGCGTCCACCAAGTTTCAAACCCTCGCTGGGCCAAAGAGCTTGTAGGTCTTGTGCCTTCGTTGGGCTAACATGCTCACAGGATTTGTGCCTTTGCTAGGTTATTGTGCTCACAGGCTCTGCACCTTCGCTAGGCCAACGAGCTTGTGGGTTTGAACCTCTAGAGTTAATGCAGGAATTCATGCCTGGGGATAAGGTCACCTGTGTTGTAGCCTCATCAGTTCATAGCTCCGGTCAAAAGCATTCACTCATCAAAAAATAATAATAAGTATAATTATATTAGGTATTATATGATATAAAATAAATACAATTAAACTATAAATAAATATTTAATATAAATATATGATTTTATAATATCAAATTATTTTTTAAATATATATTAAATAATTTGTATTATATAAAATATACTATAAAACAATAAATATAATTATATTATATATTATATATAAAATAATGCATTAGACAGAGATAGAGAGAGGGACATTGATAGAGAGAGATGGAGAGGGGGAGAGAGGTAGAGAGATAAAGAGATAAAGAGGGAGAAAGAGCAGGAGGGAGAGTGACAAAAAAAGATAGGGATACTAGAGAATGAGAGAAAGAGGAGATAGAGAGAGAGAGAGAAGGAGAGAGGGAGAGAGGAAGAGAGGAGAGATAGAGTTAGAGATAAAGAGTAGTAGAGAGAGGGGGAGGGAGACAGGTAGGGAGAGAGAAGATGATATATATATAAACAAAAATTTAGCATGTGTAAATTACAAACTTAGGAGCACGTGCATAAGGTTGGTAAAAGTCTACACAACTACTTCATGTGTGATGCAATATTGGAAAAGTGGAAAGCAAAAGTCAGTTGGTAACTTGCAAGATTGCATTAACACATAAAATGTTTGCAAACCTGCAATGTGAAGTGTATTGCAGAAATCAAGTTTTCAAAGCATGCATGACTATGGTTTAGTTTCATTGTTCTGATTACTATACACATTTCACAAGATTATGGACCTTACAAGCAATAGTGCATATTACAAGCCAAATGACATATGCATAAAGAACATAAACATGCACAAGATTTGTGTATAACAATTTGAAGAAATTTGAAGGGTGAGAACAAGTTGGGTTTGCATCACTTGCATTAGGAGTCTTGAGTTCCATGATAGGCCTTAGTATTGTGGGATTGTGAGTTGAGTGAGCAAGTACACATATATTTGCAAAAATGCAAGGGATCTCCACATCTTCACAAAATGCTTGAGAACTTGTGATTTTGATTTTCACTCTTCCAACTAGAAAACAAAGGATCTTCCATACTAATTTATGACTTGACTTATCATGAGAAATGCATTTCGACAACGTCAATTCAACAATTTAAGAGTCAAATTGAAGAAGGGCAAAATTTGACATCATGAAACATGCTAAAAACAAAACTACATTTGTAAAAAGTTGAACTTTAAATGTAGGGAGAAAATCATTAAGGGTCAAATTGAAGAAGGTCATCATGAAACATGCTAAAAACAAAACTACATTGGTAAAGAGCTAAACTTTAAATGTAGGGAGAAAATCACAAAGGTAGGACAACATGGGTCAAAACCACAACTACAATTTTAAACCAATTCAAAATTGCACATGTAGATTTGACCCAAGACAAAGAATGGGAAGAATGCATATCAAATCCATATCTTTATAATATGAGGAGTCAAATTCATTCAAAAATCATGTCATTTGAATGAATGAATGAAGGCTTTTAATAATGTCCACGAGGCCAAACAACTTATGGGACCACCGAATACCAACCACGTTGTTAAGTACAAAAGCCTCAGACAAGCAGGCCTCCCACATAATGCCTACTTGACCTCTCTTTCCTTCAGGATCCTCAATCTTTTGATGTGGATCTTAATCAAATAATATGTAGTTTTTGTTATCCTTTCTTCTTCAAATAGGTTAGCCAAGGAGCCCACATTTGAAATATCAATGTAAATGGCTTGGATATCCTTATAGGTCGAACACTCCGTGATGTAGTGGCATTTCGTCTCTACAAGTCCCAAAGTACAAAAATAACATATTCTATCTACCCACTCTTCTTTAGGCCTTGTCCACCTACTGGTTTCACACCTGAGCTAGTGTGAACTAGTCCTTAGTTGAGCCATTAGCATTTTTGCCTTCCATTTTGTTTCTGCTCCTATAAGATCTTTTGTGCATGGTCATATGAAGGATTGAAATGCTTGATATACTATTCTCTTTTCCTCCCAAATTGCCTTACCCACGTGTTTACTTTGACATTTTTCCTACACGTACTGCTTGATTGCCCCAATCATATTTGGTCACTCTTTCATGCTAATACCCCACTTATTTATCCACTTGTCATTTTGTTTCATCCGTGTGTTCTTCCTTCTATCTATTTTTTCTTCTTTTGCCATTTTGGGCCAGTGGAGCAACTCCATGTTCTCTAACCTCTTTAAATAACTTATCAGCTGGATCAAAGCCGAAGTCTCCAAAGGAGAAGCATCGACTTTAGCTAAGGCAATCTCGTAGGGAACTAACATATTTGTTTTGAAACTGCGTGTGATTAGATGCTTTTGTAACTTCTCTAAATGTCTCCATTTCATCACTAACGTGTTGCCACTCCACACCTCACACCCATATAACACCACCAACACCACCAACAATCTAAAAAGGCTTTTCTTAGTTTTACAATCCCATAATTAGCCAATAGGTTTTTCATATGTGAGCATTATAGTGCTTGGAATTGTCTCATGCCAAAAAAAATTCTAAACTCATCAATTTTCTATTGACATATTCCTTTCAAACCTCCTATGGGTGCAAGTGCTAGGAAAATTGTCTTGCGCCATATTTTTTAAAGTGGTCGGATACTCTAGGAAAACCGTTGAAAGCAAATAACTCAGGCGATTCTTTTATTTTTTTTTTCATGCTCCCCTTTAGCTCACCTCAAATCTTGCAAGACTAGGAAACACAACCTTCAACCATTATTTAGTTTCCTATAAACATTTCTCAGTTTAACGTAAACTATTTATAGCTGACAGGATTTGTGGATTGTAAAAGCTTTTCAACTGACAAGATTTCAATGGTCATATTTATTACGTCATTAAAATATTATTATTCATTAATACAGATCTAGGCTAAATCTTATTTTAGATTTGTAGAGGTGGATAACACCGCACTTCCACCGCCCAAATTTCCATTGCACATTTTGTCTTTATATACAAAGCAACACATGCATCCCAAAGAATCGAGGCAACAATAAAGCTTAAAATTGAAAGTCTAGTTGTATTTATGAGTTTCATTTGATGATTCCAATAGTCGGATCAACAGTGTAGGAGCATTTCATTTGTTGATTGCAATAGTTAACTTAACTATTCTGATGCTGCCTTATGCCTTCTGCGGTATGGGATGGTCGTTGGGGCTCTTTTCCCTCTCCACCACTGCAACAGTCACTTTCTACAGCTATTTCCTCATGTCTAAAGTATTTGATAAGTATGATAAGCAAGGTCATGGATAGATTTACTTTAGAGAGCTCATAAAATTGAGCTAGCCTTTTATTTTGGTTATTTTCTGCTAAATTGCTAGCCTTGTGGAAACTATTGTCTTTCAGTTAAAGAATGTTGTGGTGATAAAATACTTTACATACATCGATATGTGTTGTCTGTGCATTGAAATTTTGTCACAAAATTTGTAATTAAGAAAATTTGTCACCCAACACAAGGATCTAATGGAATTACCGGAGGAAGGAAAATTAAGATCTCCATTTTGTAAGTCTTTTTATTTTTTTTGTTATCTTAAATATGGCAGACAATATGCAAAATTCAAATTGTGAAAATATTTGCAATGCCATCTGTAGACACCCAAAAATGTCCACCTTGTCATAACATTATATCTTGTATCATGTTTTTCCCTAGGTACCTATTTTGTCGCCATCATAACCCATGTATTCACCTAATCTAACATTTCCTCTAATAAATTAAATAAATATAACATTTATTTAATTTAATCCTATCCTTCACATTATTAAATAAATAAATTTTATTTATTTATTTAACCTTCTTTCCTCTTAAATAAAATAAAATAAATCTTTTTATTTTATTTTTATTTATCATTTTATCCTCATTTTCCTCACGATTTAAATAATATTAAATTATTTAAATCATTAACTTACCTTCCATATCCATCTCTCAAATCAACTCAACTCATCTCTTTCACCTTCTAATTTCCTCACAAGTTAACTCTAATCACCTGCTATTTCATCTCCTAAATCACTCTTCCACCTTCTATTTTCTCTCCCAAGTTGCATAGCAACTTTCCAATTCAATTATCACTCACGAAATGGCAAACTTTATCCTTCCATTTTCTCATCTTTTCCTATAAATGCACTCACAACCATGCCATTTTGCATGGATGAATCTTCTAAGTACTGTTACTTTGCCGAAATTCCACCTCTCATCCGTCAATCTTTCATCCATCATTTCATCAATCTCAATCCTATCATCCTCATCCAATCGTCATGCTGCAGATTGTGAGCAACCAACAAATCAACCACTCGAACAATCAACATGCATCATCAATCTGAGGTATTCGTAAAATTTAGGTAAGAAGGTAATTTGCATGTTATGTTTTATCTTTCGATTTATCCAAAATTTATGTATATACACCATCTACCACACTTTGTCTTATGATATCCATGTGTTCCATTGTGAAGCATGACCAAATTGGGGCCGCTGGAGTTATTACACAATTGACCTAGAACTGACAAAGGGTTGTTTTACAATAAAATTACACTGTGATCAAAAGCTTGTTAATATTTATAAATATTACGTGGTTTTGTTGAGTTACATGTAGTGTCTCTGGTACATGTCCCCTACCCTATGTGGTTGTCCCAAATATTTGATATTTATAAACTAAAATGAAATTTGAAACCCCATTACTGCCTTTTTAAATGTTCTGGTATATCATAGGGTTGGGAGCTAATTTTTTTTTTCTTTTCTTTTATCATTCTTTTTATTTTTTTTGGAAAGAATAGAACTCTTTCAAGTTGACAATTCATTAACTTTAGAAGATTTGCCTATATCGCTGGCCTCAAATTTTAGATTTGTGGCATTGAAAATTTGTATCAAGAAAGAGAACAAAAATAGAGAATAGATTGGGCATTTCCAAATTACATAATACCATTCAACAATGCGTGTTTACTAGAGAATCCATCTACTAGCATTAAACAATCGGCATTTAATAATAACCTAAAAATTGCAAAATCAATTTGTCTGAGTTGAAGGTCACAGAGGAGAAAATGTAATCGATTGGAATTTTTTGAACTACTCTATGAACCTTTCTTTGCTTGTAGTTCTTATCAATATGGTAATATTGGTTTTATTACAAACATGTGATGATATATATATATCGCTACCGATGTTTGTGAAGAGAATTACAAGACTTGTAATTTTGATGATAAATATCTATGGCATCCAGGTCTTACGGGAATTTATGTAGAAATTCCTTTTCCGTGTTTATACACACACAGATATGTGTGTGTATAAACACGGAAAAGGAATTTCTACATAAATTCCCGTAAGACCTGGATGCCATAGATATATATCATCAAAATTATAAGTCTTGTAATTTTCTTCACAAACATCAGTAACGACAAGAACAACATGGCTCCATTAATTCACATCACAAGATAACAATCCAATTTCAAATTGTAGTTAATTTTGTCTTATAAAAGACTTACAAATAATGTATGTTCACACATAGTCATGTAACAAGTGTTTAATTGATAACGAATTAGCTATTATAAAAGATTTGCAAATAGTATATGCTCACACATGGTCCTGTAACAAGTGTTTAACTGATAACAGACAAGTAAAACTTACCAGTCTCTATTACAAATTCTTGAGCTTAAAAACCTTGTAGTGGAATTTAATTGTTTAAATGAAAGAGCATGATAGTAAAATTGAGCATTTTACTTCTTCTAAGTGTTAGTGTCAAAAAGAGAAAAATGGTTTTCAAATGCTTTTCGGGTAGTTTCCACTAACTACCATAACAACTAAGAATATTGGCCTTTCCTGAAACAAAATCTTGTACGTTTCTAGTGTAGAAGGGAAGAGAGAAGTGAAAATTTGCCACACAATCAAACTACCATGACCTAAAAAGTATATAAATGGAGATTTTGATGCATATAGATGAAATAGAGCATGTCGGGCATTTATAATAGTTTAGATGCACATTTGGGACACCTCATATGATAATGAAATTTGAAAGGCCTTTATGAGTTTTTTTGTTGAAACTACAAATAATAGCTTGTTTGGGGCATGCTAGCCAATTTTAAACCATTAGAAGAAAGAATAAGAGTAAAATATTTATGAGCAAACATCTTGAAGGATTAGTCTGTAAGTAACTTACATAATATAAAATTATTATTGAAGTTAATAAAAGTGGAAAATATAAGTTAAATAAAGTTAGGAACAGAGTGGACCAACTTTGATCTTCTTTATTCTAATTATTATTTTAAATTAAATTTATTTGAAAATTTAAAAAAATACTTTTTAACACTTTTGTGCTATGATGTTTGGGAGAGTAAAAAATCAAGTAATAATAATCTTTAATAAACCTAGTCAAATTAATAATCCCTTAAAAAGTAGAGTCTTTGATAATATCATGTGAAACTAATAATATCAGACCACTACTTAAAAAAGGAAAATATTCAATTGACATTGTAATTTAAACAAGTAGCATGCAATTGATAATAGTCCATCTTTTAAGAGTTCGAGTGGAGAATTTGGGGATCTTAGTTCAACATATGTTTAGAGTTGGAGAGCATTGTGGCAGTTGTGGTGTTTTTAGAGGGAGGGATGATTTTGCCTTTTATGTCTGTGGGTTAGCTAATATGCTAAAGCCTAAATGGAAGGAGAAGCTTACTCCATCTGTGCAACTCATATATTTTCATCAAACAAACGTTCAGGTGGTGGCCTTGGAGCGAAAGAGTTGTAAACCTTATATATGGTTTCAATCAATAAGAAAAATGTGCCAGGCTTTATTTTAAGTATCTGGCTGTTGGAAGAGACCATAAGTTACGTTTAAAAATTAGATTTTAGGGAAATGAGCAAAATACTCTTACTCTCTGGTCATATTCAAGGGGAGGAGAATAGCCGAGATGCCAAAAATATTGTGGGGATGATGAGAATAACATGCTTTTGAGGAGATTGGTAAAATTAGGTCGGTGTTTCAAGTAGATTTTTGGGATGAATTTTAGTGTTTAAGCTAATACATGTCTTTCATTCAACATATAAATAATCTAGACATGATCATTGTTGTTGGGATTATCATATGATTGGGTAGGAGAATGTTGGATGGTCAATATGTTTGTTGTAGTTCAATCTAATTGAAATCATAAACATTTTAATTTATATCTCTTAAACCTATGCTTATTATTAGGCATACCTAGATATGATTCTAAGCCACTTCTTATTTAAATTAGATGTTAGACCCTTAAGCTATGCAAATTGTAGTCTTAATGAGAAGTAAAGTGAAATTGTACATTTGGACTTCTTTGGTTGCCATCTCCATAACATAAGATCATAACTATTGTTCAAGCCCACTTATTAGCAATGAATCGAACTCTGCAACTCTATAAATTAAATCTTCAGTAAATTTGAGCACATGTTAACATGGATGAATCATCTCTACAATAGAATTACCTTGTGAAAATATTTTGGGATTGTCTAAGGATGTTTAATTTTAATATTTATAAACTGACTTAAAAAATATATTTAAATTTTGACTTAAAAAATATATTTAAATGTTATGGGTGCAAGTGCTAGTTAAACCCTTCTACATTTGTTAACTTTTATGTAAAATAATGCCACTTATACCCTGATCAATTCGGACAAAGGCATATGAATCCAAAAAAAAAAAAAAAGAAAGAAAAAGAAAAAAAGAAAAAGGGCTTAGAATAGGCCTCTCAAAGGAAAAAACCCTTCTACTTAGCAATATAAAAAAATAAAAGTGAAAAAAATGCGCGCTTTACTTCATTTAAATTCCCCCTTTTCAAATTACAAGCATATCCTCAAATTCCTTGAAACTTCTATACTTCTGGAAGACACCATCTGGCCGACTGTGCAGTTGTGAAAGAAAGAGAGGAAAAAGATGAAAGAAGAAAATTCAGAATCACAGTCTGCCCAATCAGCTCGGTTCTCTACTCGCATGCAAAGAGAAATCAAGCTCCTTCACAGCGACCCCCCTCCCGGCGTCTGCGCCTGGCCTGCCAATCACGATCTTCTCAACCTTCTGGAAGCTCGTAACTATTTAACCTTCAATCTCCTCTGTTTACTCGAATTCTCTAACATTTATTGATTGTTAGTATTGTAATGCAGTAATTAGGGCTCGATCATTTGCGCTTCGATGCAATAATTAGGGTTTTGTGCAAAATTACTTCATCGTTTTAACAGAAATTGAAGGACAATGCACTAGTTAGCGTTCAAATGTGATAGTTAAGGTTCTGGTGCAATATTTAAGGTTTTGATGCAATAGTTTGGGCTGCAATGGAATAATGCTTCATTTATTCAATAGGAGTTGGAGGGCCATGTAATACTTATAGCTTAAATGTAAGAGCAAGGTTTTCGATGCAATTGTGCTTCGTTTTTTAACAGAAATTGAAGGGCAATGAAGCATTCACAGTTTGAATGTGATTATTAGTGTTCCGATGTAATAGTTCGGGCTTTGATGCAATTATGCCTCATTTTTTAGCAGAAATTGGAGGACAATGCAATAATTGTGGTTTGTATGTAATAATTAGGGTTCTGATGCAATAGTTAGGGTTTTGATGTACTTACGCTTAATTTGTGAATATAACTGTTTCTGGAAGATAACTGTGTCAAATTTTTGTAGCCGAATCACACTTCGTGATCCATCAGTAGATGAGGAAAACAATGAGTAACAGATTGCAGAATTAGGTCTTTTATAAAGGAGGAAAAGAGAATAGGCATGAAGAACAAGAGTTGAGGTGAGAGGAGGAAATTTTTTTAAAAAAACCAAGGCAATAAGTCTCTAAGAAAATATAATATTAAACGATTAAAATGCAGTAAGTTAATATTAAATTTTCTTGAAGACTTATTGCCTTTTTTTGTCCCCTCCTCTCACCTCAACTCTTGTTCTTCATGCCTATTCTCTTCTCTTCCGTTATAAAGGACCTAATCCTGCAATCTGTTAGTCATTGTTTTCCTCATCCTGATGATGGATCACAGAGTGTGATCAGAAACACGTCGATACAATAGCTTTCATTCAAACAAAAAATGGTCCTTTAGTTTCCAAGTACCATCACATGTATTGGACCCTGCTCAACCATGTTTCATTTCATAAACAAATTTAAGGACAATGTAATAATTACAGTTTGAATGTGATTATTTGGGTTCCAATGCAATAGTTAGGGTTTTGATATAATATCAAACGAGGGCCTTTAGATGCTCCAGTTTGAATGCAGTAATTATTTTCATGCAACAGTACGGTTTTGATGCAAGAATACTTCATTATCAATGGAAATTGGAGGAACAACGTACCAATTAATGGTTCAAATGCAGTATTTATTTTGAATCAATAATACTCCATTTTTTAATGGAACTCGAGTACAATGTAATAATCACAGTTCAAATGTAATAATTTGTGTTTTGACTCAATAGTAGGATTTCTATGCATAGTACTTAAAACAGAAATTGAAGGACCATGTGATGTTATGGTTTGATTGTAATAATTTGAGTTTCGATTCAATAATTAGATTTTTTATGCAATACTACCCTTTTTCTGAACAGAAATTGAAGGGCGATGAAATATTTGACTGTTATGATTAGAGATTTGATGCGATAATGCTTCATTTTTGAACCTGAACTTGAAGAACAATGTAATAGTTATGGTTTGAATGCAATAATTAGGGCTTAATGCAATAGCTAGGGTTTTGAAGCAACAATTCTTCATTTTAACCAAAATTGAAGGACAATGTAATAATTAGGGTTTGAAGACAAAATTTAGGGCTTTAATACTTTAATGCCTCATTTTAAACAGAAGTTGAAGGACAATAATAGTTATGGCTGGAATGTAATATTTAAGGTTTGAATATAATATTAGGGTTAGATGCAATAGTTAGGATTTCATTGCAACATCATTTTTAACATAAATTGAAGGACACTGTAGTAATTATGGTTTGAATGTAATAATTAAGGTTTTGATGAACTAATACATCATTGTCGAACAGAAAGTGAAAGATAATGTAATAATTACATTTGAATGTAACAATTATGGTTTTAATGCAATAGTTAGGGTTTTAATGCGATAATACTTAATTTTGAACAGAAATTGAAGGTCCGGAGGGAACTGTTTATGCCAAAGGAGTCTTCAAGCTCCAGATTCAAATACCTGAAAGGTTTCGTGAATTGTTCATTCTTTACCTTTGAAATTTAATGATGAGAGATGAAGCTTAGATTTGATGAAGATTTAGTTTTTGTAAAATTACAATTGTGAACTCTTTTTTTTTGAATTATTATTAAATTTTAACCCAAGCCATAGCAAATTTAGACTGTCCAATACATTGTAGATTCTCCTTAGCCACAAATAAACAATAGACTGAGACTAATTTTGCTTTCATGTGTTTGAGTTGGATTTGGTTTCTCTTTGTTTTTTAAGAAGAGGCAAAGATTTGGGTTTGGATAAACTAGATTGCAAATTATTTTTCTTTAAAAAAGGATTTCTTATCCAAACCCTAACAAATATAGGTTATCAACCACATTCTAGTATATCTGTAGCCATGCATAAACATTCTTTCAGAGATTAATAGAAAATAGCTTTTGGATGAACCTGTGAAAATAATTAAGAATTCTTTTTGGCTCTTTAATCACAACTAAACATTAGATCAGAATTATTTTTGTTCCTCAACGACAAATGAATACTATATCAGAAGTGTTTTTGCTTCAACAAGAGTAATTTGCATGAGTTGGATTTTTGTTTCTCTCATTTTGTTTAGTACATTCTTACAATGTGCAGGCTGAATCGGTTCTTGTTTATCTTGCAGATATCCCTTTGAGCCTCCCAATGTGAGGTTTGTGACTCCAATATATCATCCCAATATTGACAGTGGAGGCCGTATTTGTCTGGATATTCTTAATTTGCCACCTAAGGTATGGAAATTAAACTCCAAAATACAAACTTTTAAATTCTAAAATTGGTGTCCTGGAGATTGTATCTAATTATATAGATGCTTGGAGTGATAATTTATGACTTTGGAAATATATTTTTTTGTGAACAGTCCTCTAGAAGAAACAAAATTACTTGTAATTCTTGAAAAAATTGGTTAATGCAGTACTTTTGACACCTAATGTGAAACGGTGGCAAATTCTACAAAATCTGACAAAATATTAAAGCACTCCCTGAAAATTAGCAATTGTTGCACTCTACAATATATCATAGCTGCGTGATTCCTTTATTCCTTCATGAATCTTGTGAGTAGTACTAGCCAGTGATCAAGCACTAGCCAACATGTTTTGACTATGCAAAATTCAGCCCTTCTTCTGAAGTTTTGGAGAGTCACAGAGTCTATGTCTGCAAAAAGAAACAGCAGATAAAAGCACCTGTTTATAGTTGAAATACCTCATTCGGAGTAAAGTCTTTTGCTGAGTCGTTGACTGATTTTTAAACTCAGGTGGACTCTGGTACAAGTTGAATTTTTTTCAGGTCTGAGTTGGTTTGATGTACGAGTCTTGTCTGAGCCATGTCAGAGTTTGGCTAAAATGCATTGACTCATTGAGTATGAAAAACCTCATCATAGTTTATATTAAGTTCATTGATTGATGAAGTCATCCAAAAAAGAAAATGCTTGAAATATGGTAACTCAGGGTTCTAAATATCTCATGATTTCTTGGCTCAGCATTTTATATGAGAATGCCCTTCTTCATGGTGACAAGAAGGTTAATTGCAGTCACAGTACATTAACTTGGGAGGATTGTTTGTTTTGTCTCGTGATGTTGCTTGCTTGCATTTATACTGTGAAATGAATATGGGTTGATTCATTTTTGGTAGCCAGATTCATGTAAAATGCACCATTGAGTGCTTTGTCTGCTCTTCTGTGTGTCTTGGGTGAATGTTTTTTTTTGTTGTTGCAAATATAACATACACCACATGCATTTTATTGCCGTAAAGCTTTCCCCAACAGTATGTTGACTTTGTTAGAAAAGAGTCATGGTAAGGCGATTTTATAAGGCAATAGGGTGTCTCTCATTTTGATGGATACACTTCCGAGTTAGGAAGGTTGGATACATGAATAGGAATGTATGTGAACCCGGTGAATATTAAAGTGATCAGACACCTATGAGAAGGTTAATGTATTTATACTTATTGTAACTACTAGCAGTTCAGAATTGACAAATAGAAAATGCCACTAAACGTGGGACTATAGGTCTAACAAACCAAATTAGGTTAGGCAATTACTATCCACACAAAGAGTTCTAGGACAGAATGTGATGAAAATAGCCAAGAACACCATCCTTAATACAAGTTACATAGAATCAAACATATAGCAGACCCAATAGGCTCTCACCTAAAGATTATCTGAAATATCCCTTGCCCAGACTGCCGTGGAGTTGCCATGCTCAACCAACTGAGCCATCTTCATGAAATAAAATTGAATATAAGCTGATTTCTTATCCATGAAGGTTCAAATCCTCAGTTGTCTCCATCTGGGCACAGTGTTAAAATGTGAAACATGCAATCTTGTTCTACCTCAGCTATGTCAAATTCTCTTTGCACCATATGCACAACTAAAGTAGGGTTGGTGGTTGGTTAGGCAAAGGCTAACTAAGCTTGTAGGGATATGAGAGGTGGTTATTAGTTTACCACGAAGCTCTCAATGCCTAATCCAAAGGATCTCTCACACATTGTACAATAACAACAACAAAATGAAACACAATAAGAAAGAGGGGTGCTTATTGCTGCAACCAAGTAAGTGTTTTTTATTTGCAACCAAGAGATAAATGGGAAGTTTTTCTCATACTCCACTACATTCACATTTCTCCAGCCAAAAGATAGTTGTAAAGGAACCTTTATCCTCGGGGAAGTAAAAATCTGATATGAAGAGGTCACAATCATCAGGAGGAAAGCTTATCCCAATCACTTGCATATGATTGCAATGTAACACCATTAAGAAAATTAACCTCAGAAGCACTGTTCATCAAGAAACCAAGAGAAAATGATTGCTATATGGGAAATAAATTATTATTTGATCTAGTACAATTACTAGGATTAAAGCTTGTCCCAATTGCTTGCTTGGGAGAGCAATGCCATGTCATTAAGAAAATCAGCTTTAGAAGAAATGTGCATGGAGAAAAGAAGAGAAATTGTTTGTTATTTAGGAAAGAACTTAAGAAATCATTGTTTGATCTGGTACAACCCAATAATCAACCCTTCAAACTTTCAAAGCAATCTAAGGATAGAATCCATAGGCTGCATTAGAAATAAGGTGAAACCTGAATGTTCTCGGAGCTTCTATTGTCAGCACTTGTGGTGATGTTCGACTGTCAAGTAATTTAAAATCCTGATAATTGAATTGTGTCCTGTCTCTATAAAGAAATTTGAATAAAAAATTTCACAGATGAGCAAAAGAAACAAATGCACGTTTCCTTTTACTCCACATAATCCGTTTTATATCAGCTTCTTGTCGAGCCCTTCAAGTTCAGGATCAATGTTATGGTCCCAGAAAAACCTTCACTATAGAAAGATTCCATCATCTGCATATTCAACCTACTGGAGGATATACTGATACCAGAGACACAGTATCAAAATATTGATGACTCATGTTACTGTGTATTGCCCTGAAGATCCCTATATTGTACCAGTATAGTTCTGGTATTGACACTGGTTCGGGTAACTCCGAGGTCTACTTTTATCCTGATTCCTGGGTACCCTACTGTCACAATAAAAACATATAAAAAATCATAGCCGGTCTGGGTATGACAGTTATAACAATAATAAAAATAAAAGTAAAAAACACAATAAAAAACATTAAAAACACAGACAACTAACTAAATTTCTGCTAGTTCTAAAATTCTGAATATAAACACAATTGTTTCTTCACCTGGCCCATGTGACATGGATAACAGCAATAATGACATGCAAGGTGCCGACGAGGCTGGCTAATACCACATCAGCCCTTTAAAACCCACATCTAAAACATATAAATATGTACTTATGACCTTAATGAAATGGCATTAGAAGTTAAATTCTCTTTAGTGACTGTGACCATTGAGGTAAGGAGAAAAAAAAGAGAGACATCACAGCCTAGATGGCATCAGCAAGCTGTCTACATTTGACTATTTTTTCTTGTTTGAACATTCTGATTTTTGTTGACTGAAATCTGCTGCAGTTTTGACCATCATTTGTTTCCATTGATCACAGTTTGTTGTATGACCATTGACCTGCTGCAGGTACAATCTTTGACTTTTTTTGAAGGTAGCCCAATTGTTAACCTGCCCTATGCCTTCTGTACTTGTTTGAATGAGCATCATATGTTTTTTTCTGTTGTTCTTGACTAAAGAGTTAATGTCATTGAGTATTAATACTAGAGTTGACTGCCATAAACGCTGTTGTTTTGAAGTTCCAGTCAAGGCTATTTTAAACTGTCATGTTATTGGTTGTTTGCAAAACCTGTTGTTAATGTGTTCCAATGAATGTAAATGTGTGGAAACTTGCTATTTTGTGATCAGTAAAAGATCAGTTAACTTTGTTGAAGAAATGGAACACAGATCAGAAGAAACATGAAGCAGGTTTCAGGTCTAAGAAGTTGGGAATCTGTAAAGAAATGAAGTATTTTAGGCTTTTGTGACAAATTGCTGGTTTTAGACAGCTTGTGGTTTTGTAATCGTCAGGTCTATTTATTCTAGAGAGTGGTGGTTTTGTGACTGTTGAAAGTTGTCGAGTGGCGGTTTTATATTCACTGGGGCCAGTTTTGTCACAAAGCAGCGGTTTCATGTTTGTTGAAAAGCGTCGGTTTTGTCACGCGACAAAAATGGCAGAAAGTGCTCAAGAATGCTTCAAATTCGTCTTCCAGTTGGTTTCTAGAGATTTATGGGATTCCTAACATGACTGTCCTAGTCTATATTACATGTGTAAATGCCTATAGAGGCAGGGGAAGAGGATTGGAGTTGAATTGTTTGAATTTTAGTAAGAGTTCATAGGTTCAATACACTGACATAGGTGAAATAACAGATCCAAGGGCATAGGAGAGCTGTTGTAGTGATGTTAGGGATTGAAATAGGTTGATTTTAGGCTGGTTGTGTGCCCAAGAGGCCTAAGATTGTAATTCAAATTGAAGATAGTGGAAAGTGAGTGTTTTTCCTCACTAATTGTGTGAGTTTTCTCATGGAATTCAGGTTCTCCAGGGTAAATCCTCGTGTCTTATTTTTTGCAATGTATTTGCTCTCTATAACTGTGAGTTCTTGTTTATTTGTTTTACTTAGTATGTGCAGTTCATTCTTCATTAAGAAATTCACATGATGACTATTGTATGATCTAACAATCGTAGTTTATGGATCAAGAGGGATTAGAGCAAGTTCTTTCCTTGTAGAAGTTGTTGTGAGTGATTTTGTAGGTTCATGCTCACAACAAGAATAAGTGGGAAAGAGTTGGTGTCTCTGCAAGGAGACATTGAGTCCCATGGTTGGAAAAGAGAACTAAGAAGCAAGGCAAGAGATGCAAAACCCTCAATGAAGAAGCAAGGTTCTTCAAGCTAGATGCCTATATTGCAAGTATATTTCAATCAATGGAGACAATGAGAGGGATCATTGAGGCTCTCATGGAGAAGTTGTGCTCTTTGGAGGATGCCAAGAGCAGAGGGAAGTCCCACTCCAATGATTAAGATGAAGAGCAAGGCATGGTGAACCAGGTCTACAAATAACACCTTTATTCAAGGTTGAGGCAAAGATTGAGATTCGATTCCCCTCTTTGAAGGGATGCGGAGAATTTCGTATGCATTCTCTCACTTTGGAACAAAAGATTTGCTTTGTTAGATTGAGATTATCAAAGTATGCTATAACTTGGTTTGAAAGTCTCTTGTACTTTGTGGCTTTAAGGAAGCAAGCTCCTATTAGTTCTTGGGCTCGATTTAAGAAATTGATTAAGAAATAGTTTACCCTTTTTGTCATAAAGAGGAAAAATGTATAGGGTGGCAATTTTTAAAACAGAAAGATGGACAAGTGTGCGTGAGTACACTAATGAACTCTTGTAGAAGGACAATTCAAATGGAGAAAGATGTGCAAGAAGATGAGGTGTTGATGAAATACATTGAGGGCCTTCATAGTCATCTTCAAATGTCGATTTTTCTCTCTAAGTTGATGGATATTGATGACTAATGTGCTCATGCTCATTACCTTAAGGTTGACAATCCTCCTTCCTCTCTAAAGACAAAAGGAGCTAAGGCTAAGGCAATGAAGGCAAGTGCTACAAGCACAAAGATAGTCTGCAAAAACATTGGTGACCATTATGATGCGAATGGTCATATGCTATGTGACAAGGTTCAAACTTGAGTTCGTGTTTGGCAACAATAAAATTCGGATGAAATTTGGCAGGGCAAAAAATTCAAAAAATAATTCGTTATTAAATTTACCTTATTTAAATTTGATATATATATAATTTATTATAATATTTATCATATATTATATATTATGTTATTAATATTTATATATTATTATCTATAATATTAATATAATATATAAGTATAATATTATAATATAAATATTAATAATATAAATATAATAATTAGCTGATAGGCTTTTATATGTGAGCACTATAGTGCTCGTAATAATATAAATATAATGATTAACTGGTAGGCTTCTATATGTGAGCATTATAATCCTCGGAAATTTGGAATTGTCTCACGCCCTAAAAAATTCACGGTAGAATTTTTTTTAACTCATCGGTTGTTCCTATTGGCATATTCCTTGAACCTCCTATGGGTACAAGTTTCGAATGTGGATCGACGACCATTACAGGAAATAAAAACCTAATAAACCATCTGATCCATTCGTGATTTCTAACAACAAAAACCCTAATAAAACGGTTTTTTGGAAATATATTTTATTTTAAAAAAATCAAACAGCAATCCGTACGAATTTAAGCCGAATTTGGGCGTTTTTTTTTTCCTATATGTAAATTCGCCTATTCTCGAGCCTCATGGCTAAAATGCGGTGAACACTGTGACTTAGGTCATATGGATGCAACTTGTTGGAAGCTACATCCAAAATAGTACCCATATCAAAAAGGTTAAAAGGATAAGAAATTCAAAAAATAATTCGTTATTAAATTTACCTTATTTAAATTTGATATATATATATATAATTTATTATAATATTTATCATATATTATATATTATGTTATTAATATTTATATATTATTATCTATAATATTAATATAATATATAAGTATAATATTATAATATAAATATAATAATTAGCCGATAGGCTTTTATATGTGAGCATTATAGTGCTCATAATAATATAAATATAATGATTAACCGGTAGGCTTCTATATGTGAGCATTATAATCCTCGGAAATTCGGAATTGTCTCGCCCTAAAAAATTCAGGGCAGAATTTTTTTTGAACTCATCGGTTGTTCCTATTGGCATATTCCTTGAACCTCCTATGGGTGCAAGTTTCGAATGTGGGTCGACGACTATTACAGGAAATAAAAACCTAACAAACCATCTGATCCATTCGCGATTTCTAACAACAAAAACCCTAATAAAACGGTTTTTTGGAAATATATTTTATTTTAAAAAAATCAAACAGCAATCCGTACGAATTTAAGCCGAATTTGGGCGATTTTTTTTCCTATATGTAAATTCGCCTATTTTCGAGCCTCATGGCTAAAATGCGGTGAACACTGTGACTTAGGTCATATGGATGCAACTTGTTGGAAGCTACATCCAAAATAGTACCCATATCAAAACGGTTAAAAGGATAAGAAAGCCACTACCATTACCTAGAAATTGGTTGTAGTTTAGAGCATAGTTACATACTTAGTGAGTACTCATTTTTTTACGTTGGTGATTTGCTTGCCGAAAAACTCGCAAGTAAAACTCGTCGAGTTTATGAGTTAGAGCAAAAAACTCACTAGACGGGTCAACGATTCGCCTCAATGACTTGGTCTTTGTACAATACATCCTTCAGTTTCCAATAAGAAAGGTGGAGGACAAATCAGAGGAGGTCATTGATTTGGATGACATTGATCCTTATAGTGATTGGATAGGGCAGGATGGGGAGACCCCATTGTTTAATGTAGACGAGATTCTTGATTTTGAGAGGCAAACAATGGAGGATGTGGCTGCGGTAGAAGCAGGAGCTACTAATTGTCATTGGATGACATTGATGAGGTAGAGGAGGAGTCATTGCCATCTAGCATCAGGATGGAGGTGGAGTTGGAGCCACAAGCGCAACCTTCTATGCCTGGCAAGGAGCCACAATTGAGTGCAAGGATTAGAACCTCTCCCCAATTTTTCACTAGCTCAAGGAAAAGGAAGATGTAAAATGTTGTAATATGCAATTTATGAATTATGATGATTTTTAAAAGCAATCATCATAAATTCATAATAGTTGGTAGCTAAATAATGTATTATTCGAAGATCTTGAAGATTTCCAGATTTCAAGAGTGTGTTGAAGGTTTCTAGATTTCAGTTTGGTTTCTAGTTGGATGAAGTTTGTAGATCAAGTTCATTTTGGTGTGGATATTTCAATATCTTATAATGATGTTTGTTGTTGGGTAGCAAATCTCATTGTTGCCTTTGAAGAATAGAGTTGTTCATATATGTGGAGGCCAACATTACATCATTATTTGTGGATCACAACTTACTGAAATCTCTAAAGACTGTTGTACCAATTTTCCTAGCCAAACGTACTTCTCAAAGGAGTACTGTACAACTTCCAAAGTACTATGTACTATTTTGTTGTTGGCCGATTATCATTAAGGGGTCGCTGAAGTATTACAAAGTTTTCTGCATCATTTTGAGGCTGCCGTACATCATATTTTGGGCGCTGTACATGTTATTGCTGTTGGGTATTATTTGTTGATTTCAACCTGTCATACCATCGTGGTATGAAATGAAAGTTTTTAATGACGTCCACGAGACCGGAACAGTCTATGGGACCCAGAAAAGCAACAGACCTCGCAAACAGGCCGCCATTTAAACCTGACTGCTGCTCTCAATCTCCTTGATGATAGTCAATCTTCTTCTATGGATTCTATCCAAAAAATCAGCCACTCTCACAATCTTTGTTTCAACAAACAAGGCCGCTAAAGAAACAACATTCAAGACATCCTTGAATTTGAAACGAATGTCCTCATAGGCTTTGCACTCCATGATGTAATGCCATTCCGTTTCCACTAACCCTGACGGACAAAGACGGCAAATCCTATCCGTCCACTCTTCTTTGGGTGTCTTCCATCTTCCCGTTTCACACCTAAGATGGTGTGAGCTAGTTCTGAGCTGGGCCAATAACATTTTATATTTCCACTTGATATCTGCCATGATATAACACTTTTGATCATGATCACATGTGGGGTTAAAATGAATGACATAGTATTCTCTTTTTCGCCCGAGTTGTTGAGACCACATGGCAGCTTTGACTTTCCCTCTCACAAACTTTTTGATTTCCACATTTGATCTTGGGCATTCTTGAATGTTGATGCCCCACTTGTGTAGCCACTTGGCATTTTGTTGCATCCACGTATTCTTCCTTCTGGTAATCTTTTCCTCCGCTGCAACTTTGGGCCAACGGTGCCCCCCCATGCTCTCAATTCTCTTTAGATACCCCAAAAGCCTGGTTATCGCCATCGCCTCAATAGGATAAGCACCCGCTTCAGCCAGGGTAATCTCATATGGAATTGAGCTTTTTATTTTAAAGTTGCTTGTGATTAGATGTTTTTGTAATCTTTCTATTTGCCTCCATTTCGAAGTCGATGTGCTGCTGCCCCAAACTTCGCAGCCATACAAAATCACTGGTACAACCAACAGCCCAAAGAGTTTATGCTTTGATTTTCAGTCCCAGAGTTTCGCAGATCTGCATCTATTTTGAAGCATGTACAATGCTTTCCATCTTCCTTGAATTCTTTTTGTCCTGCAAGTCTCCCAACTGAGATTGCTACAAAAATCAAGACCCAGGTACTTGTATTCCTTTACCGCCTGAAGGGGGCTGCCTTTGAACTCAAAGTTTATTTGCTTCTTAGTCCTTCTCAAGGTGAAGATTATGACTTTTGTTTTGCTGATGTTCACTTGCATTCCCACCCCCTGACAAAAAGACTCAAGAGCCCTCAGGTGCTCCTGCAGGCTATGTGCAGTTTTGGTATGATATGCATCATAGCAGCAAAAATCTTTTGGGGATAAAATCGGCAAACCAAAAGTACAAGATTTTTTTCAAAAATTCGGAATTTAAATGGGAAAAAATCGGATATAAAAAAGTAAAAAATTATAATTTTTAACATATATATTATTATAATTATAGTTATATAATATATTATAATTTATAAGTTATATATTATATAAATTATAATTTATATGTAAATAATAAAATTGTTGCTCAATTAAAATGTTTATAGTCTAAAATATTTTAATGTTAATTTTTTTTAATAAAAAATTATTAAAATAATTATATATTCTAATTTTAAAAATATTTTAAACTTACAAAAATTAAAAATATCCAACTATATTCTATTTTATAATTTTTAACTTCAAAAATATTATATTCTATGAAACTAAAAATCTAAAAATATTTACAAAATATTATTTAAAAAATAAAACAAATTAAATTTAAACAAAATAAAAAATGGAATTAATTAAGAATTATAAATAAACTCAATTATAAATTTAATAAGTTAATTAAATAAATAATATAATATATATTAATTTATTAAAAATTATATAAACCATAATATTATAATGTTTCTTCATAAATTATAATATTATAAGTTAATAAACGCAATTATATAAAAAAACAAAATCATATTAAATTGCAATATATCAATAGTAAATATAATATAAAGTTTCCTATCGACAATGTATTAATATTAAATATTATATAAAGTTAATATTAAAACTAGTTCGAAATGTGGCCTGGTTCTATCGACATGGTGTAAGGCGCGAAACTGTTTCGAAATGGAGGCCAATGTCTTGCCAAGAACCTGTAACCTTCAATAGTCATTTACTATTCTTCTGTAAAATATGATTTGTACCATATTTTAGTTCTCAATATATGTCATTGATCTTTAATTTTTGCAATGGATCCCACGCTCCCTCTCATTCTCAGAACCGAAAGCACCCGAACAACCTTCTTACTCCCTCCGTGAATCAGGGGCCGTAAAAGGAAACCCTACCTTTTGCGGTCGCGAAAATGAATTGAAACACTAGTTCCTATGATTCAAATGCGATTAAATGGAAACCCTAAAGAGTGTTGAAAAAATTGCGTTTTTAACACGATTTTTGCTTCTATGATATCCATTGCAGCCTATTAAGGTCGGTTCATTGTTGTTTACAATATATCATATTTGGGTTGTTGTACAATACATGTGTGCGTGTTGGGTATACTGCAATGCTAGCACTTGCAATATTATCATTTTGATATTCTGGATTTATATATGAGATTGATTGGATAATGTTGTATAATATTACTGTTCATTAGTAATTTTATATTTGTGTTATGGTATTATAGCTTTCATATCAATTTCTTATGACAACTATAATAATAATATCATTGGAATATTGAGGGTTTTTGGCATTTGCAGTAGTGGTTTGATAAGTAACATTATTTCAATATGGGAAATTAGCTGTGGGTTAAGTAATGTTGTTGTAGCAGCATGTTGAAGGAGTTCAGATTTCATAACAGCAGTTGCTTTGGTTAGATATACTCTTATTTGTTGATCTTGAAAGAGATTTTAGTGATTTATTGCTTCATCATAAACCGAGCGGTTCTCTGCCAGGTTTGATAGAGATACTGTATTTGATCTGGAAGGCATAGCTGCCAAATCCTGCATAATCATTCATTTTGATTTTGAGTTGCATGCATTATTGGTTGTGCAGCATGCCGCTAGCAAGTATAGTTGATTTAACAATGGTGCTAACTGTATCGTTGTATGCTCTCTCCCCACCCAAGCCAGGAACTCAGTGATCAAAAGGTGTTGAAGTTATGCATTAATATTGAGAAAATGTCCAGTAATCAAAATATTAAAGTTAGGGACATGACAACTTCTATTGTAAATTCATCAAGAACTTCAATGGCATTGATGCACCCTTGATGCATTAAATGCAGAAAGGAGGGTTCAAGTGGAAAGTTGTTGCTGCCAAGAGTTTCACGTTCTTGAAGAAAAAAGTGACAAAGGAGCACATGCTCTCTGTCATGTTCCCAACGGGATCTGCCCTAATTTTCTGCAATTTAAATTTCCATATTCTGCCCTGATTTTCTGCACCTTAGTTTTCTGCTCAAAACCCTAATGTATGATCTGAATTTCTGCACTTTAGTATTCTGCTCAAACCCTAGGTCTGCTTCAGATTAGACTTGAAATTAACTACATGTTCTTATCATAAATCGTGCCAATCATCCATACAATCATCTCATATAATTTGCCCAGTCATAATAAAGAAATTACACCATAAATTAGCAAACAAAAATCATAACAACATGAATGCCAACACAAACATAGTCTGCTGTAGAAAATCAGATCTGCTGCAATATGAATGACTGAAAATATGCAATGAATCACCACATCATAAATCTAACAGCCCAGAAATACATTATCATCCAATGGCGACAAGTACATAGCAAAAGATAGAAAAATCTCAAATATACTAGCCTCTCAATAGGCCTGTTCTGCTGCAGTTAGAAGTCTGCTCCAAACGCTCAATCGCAGCAGCAAAAATAGTTATATTTCTGCCCTAAGACAGGGCGCTTAACCCTCCAATGAAGGTCGATCTAAAGCTGATAAAGTTCTGCCACAAAATCGCTCTCAAATTATGTTTGATTCCTCTTCTATGAAGTGCGCCATAACCCTAAGGGGTTCACCCTTGTAATTGCTCTTCAAGCTGATGCAAATGAAGTCCCGCAAGATGCTCTTCAAGCTGATATGAGTTCTGCCCTGTAGAATTATACTCCAGCATTAAGCACAAGTAGACTCCCGTGATGGAATCTTCCCAATGTTGGTGAATGGGGTCATCTCCATTCAAGGTTGAGGGGCCATCTCCTCAATACAAGATAAAGGACTGAAATCCTTATGCCAAGCAGTAGAAATCAGAACAAGACAAGTCGAATGCATGATGCAAATGGCAGCCATAACACTTGCTTTTATACCTATCCTTGATCTAAACTCTCTCCCTCCAAACGCCTTCTAGATTCCCGTTGATGATGTTTTCTTGACAACAACAACATTAGAATAAAGCACCAAGTGCTCTATCCTCTCTTGAACAAAGCGTCTCGAATGCTAAACTATGTGATCAAACAAGAACGCTCCAAGGTTCCTTGTACGTGATTTGCAACGGATAGCCTCGGTGGTATGATGTGATAATGCCGTTTACACAAAGGAACTTACGCAGAATTTATTCATCACTCCATTCAAATATGTATTCTTTCTTTGTGAAATGGAACTTCTTCTAATCAACTACAAAAAGAAAAGGCAAAAGACAAGGGTTAAGAGGGCTAATCTAAGGACAATGATATAATGCACATGCGATGATAGACAAATTCCCTTCCACAACCTAGCTTCGCTTCACCATGAGAACCAACAATTACACGGAGTAAGTGCAATCTCCTAAGGTAATCATATGATTTTCATGTTGTGAACTTCCATCCAAACACCCACAGCTGGTGCAATTTGAACGAGCATCCACAATCGAACTTATGCAAACAAGGTTCAGGCTAACTTTGCAAAGTGAGTTACCTTCGGCAATCCACGAAAAGTATGAACCAAAAGGGATTCATCAAATATCTTCACATAAGAAACATTATATCAATGAACTTCTAATCTATCAACTAAGCTACTTTGGAAACAATTTTTAACCATCTTGGAGACAATGAAGACCATGCTAACATTCCAAAATCACAAGATCACCATGAAACATTCAACAATGAGCTTGCATTAATCTTGAAGTGTATCTTTACAACAATCTCTCAATATCTTTTCAATGACTTCGAAGAGTCTCCTCTACTCTACTCCTTTCTAATCTAATGTATATAATATCTTACAGATGAGAAGAATGAGCCTTTTATAGATTCCAGAAATTACATGAAGGGCCAAGATTAATTTAGCAATCAACGGCCGAGATTGAGACAACAAGGCAGTTTGTTACAAAATTTGCTATTTTTAGAACATGAAAGAGGCAATGAAGGCATATTTCCCAATGTGATAAGCATCTTTGGAGCATCTTTATGTTGGGCCCTCTTTATCGACTTGTTTGTTATAGACGACTTGGACTTGAATGAATGACATGGCAGAATGTGATTGGCCTAATGATGTGTATGTGCTACCTCAACATCTTTAAATGAACTAGTCTGGTTCACCTCATGTTCACTTTACTTAGAATATTTTCTTCTTGTTGTCTTGATGTAACTCATGGATTGCTTTGATGATCATGTTTATCTCTCATCTTGTGACATCCTTGTGCTTGTGCAGGATTATGCCTCTAGATAGTTGCATGAAGTAGAAGATATGTTGTGCACGAGTCTTTGGAGTAGATTACATGATGATTGTCCTTCTGGCGCGTGGAATGAATCACTGGAAGATGACTCCCTCTCATGCGTGTTGATGATTGTTTTTAGACAAGTCAACAATAGAGTAAAACACTAGAGTATCCCACTCTCTCTTGAATAAAGCTCTTCAAAGGCTGAACTATGTGATCTAGTGAAGTAACTCCAAGGTTCCTTTTTATGATTTATGATGGGTTTGCTCAGTGACTTAAGATGATTTTGCTGGTAAACACAAAGGGACTTACGTAGACTTCTTCATCTTTCAGTTAGCTTATTTCTCCTTTCAGTGCGGATGATGTATATACAAGGATTTCAATGATAAAGAAAAAACAAAAGGTAAGGGTTTAGAAAACTAATTTAAGGTCAATGAGGCAATGATGATGTAAGAATAGACAAACTCCCTGATAAACCTAACTCCACTTCGCCAAGGATGCCTACAACTACATGAAGTTGGTGCAATCTCCTAAGGTTACATGAATGGTTTTCAAATCGTGAAGGCTCATATAAGCACCCTTTAAACAGCGCAGCTCAAACAAGCATCCACAATCGAACTTAAGCAAATGAGGCTTAGACTAGCTTTATACAACACTTCACGAGCGATGAATGTTAAAAGCATGAGCTAGGAGTTGATCAAATATCCAATACATACATACATTACATCAATGAACTTCTAATCTATTTCTAATCTATTTTGAAACACCTCTCCATTCAGTTCAAGATACAAGAAACCATATGATTTCACAAGACAAGACTTAAACACCAAGTGAACTCCAATGTCTTTGCATTAATCTTGAGAAACATTTACAACAATTTCAAGTCCTCTCAGAGAATTTCGAGAGTCTCCTCTAATCTACTCCTAAAATCTAATTTCTATATGAACTACTAAATTACAAATGAGGCAACAAGGCCTTTATATAGAAGCCTAGGTTACAATGAATGGCTAAGATTGATTCGATAGCCAAGGGTCTAGACCGTGCCACCTCAGAGGTAGTTACAACAATTTGCTATGTTTAGCACAAAAGAGAGAGGCAATGAAGGCACGTTTTCCAATGTGATAAGGTAAGGCGACATCATTTAAAACATCCCCCACATAGGAATCCCTTTGGCTTCTTTTATTAAATGATACAGTTAATGCATTTAAAATAATGTGTACTCGCCACATAGATGCCACTTCAGCATACTTTGAAAATTGTATCAACTTGTAATGATGTATTCAATGCGATTGCTCTTGATACTTGAACACTTGAGATGTCTGGGAATGTATCTTGTTGATCTTGCCTTGTTCATCTTCCTGTAAACTGGATGTATGATAGATGTTACTTCATTTGATTAACTTTTGTAATGCTTCTTCTTTTTGTAGGATACATGATGATCTCGATCTTCTTTGGATGCTTCTTCTTGATGTAGAGTAGAGTAGTAAGAGATGATGATGTTGCTTCCTTCATGAAGAGTAGGAGATCTCTCTTAGACTTGAAAGTCGAATAGAATTCGAAATAAAATGGATGAATGCCTTTGCTTGATGTAGAAGTTAATGAAGTGATCTTGAACAATGATCCTTGATGTGACCCCTTGGAGTGTAGATATTGATGATAATACCCTTCTTGGATCTAGTATAGATGACCTCTCAAGGATACTTGAAGCTTGATGAATCTTTGAAGATTGGGAAAACTTTACTTGAAGCTTGGATGGATAAATGCTTCTAACATTTGATGATGGATACTTGAACTTGATGTGGATCTCTTGGAATGATGCTTCCTCTGCGACTTGAAGGTGATTCAAACACTTGCTTTTGATGATCACGATGTAGTTCATGAAGTGATTCCTTGAGAGCAGCTAACTTCCCAAAGAGACTTGAAGTAGAGTGGATGAAAGCCTTGGAATAATTTGATGAAGTGTAATCCCATGAATGAATGCCTTGGAATGATGGCAACACCTTCCTTATGATGGAGTAGCTGACCTCTCAAAGAGACTTGAAGGCATTGGAAGAACTTGAAACTTTGGAAATGCCTTTGGAAGTCTTGGTTAATGAAGATGAAGTACTTGATACTTGAAGTGATCAAATAGGGTATCCTTGATGTGACTTCTTAGAACAGCTACTTGATGTCTTCTTTACACATTGCCACTTGTTGACTTTACTCCTAGCATGAAGGTGGTTCTAGACATTTGCTCCTCTGATGACTCCTTTGCTCCATCCAAGTTCCTACAACAAGGAAAAAGACAGCATCAATCTTCTTGATAAACATTTGATTTTGCAATACATAAGAATCATTTCATGCACCTATAATTAAGGGTTTTGATGTTTTAACTTAAATGATATGAAAACTTTATCTAGACTTCACACCAAGATGGTGCACTAGTTCAAAATTTCTGATCTTCCTTGATTTGTCGCATTGGATTGGAGTTTTAGGATCTTTTACTTTGAAATTTCTCATATCAGCCTTTTGGCGCAGTAGATAGGGGGTTTGGATCAGCAGATGATGTATTTTAGATCCTTATCCTTTTTGCAAGACTTGAAGCGCATTAGATAAGACTTCTGATTTCCCCTTGATAAACTAAACCTTTCTTTCACTTTGGCGCATTAGATCAGGTTTTTGATGTCAAGATCTTCTTCTTTTACATGAATTACCCCTTGGCGCATTGGATAAGCAATTTAAATTCTTTCTTGAGATCTCATAAACCTGAGTTTTGATAACTCTGTCTTATCCCCCTTTTGGCGCATTGGATTGAGGTTTTAGGATCTTCCTTGATGTTTAACCTTTTCTTCTCACTTACCTTCCATCAAGCGCATTAGATGAGGGTCTTTGAATCTTCCTAAAAATGAAATGCATATACCTTAGATCAAATTTTCACATCCTCAAAGGCTAGCGCACCGGTTGAGGGGTGAGATATCTTCTAGAATTGGCGCATTGGTTGCCTATGTTAGAATCCTCTAACATTTACGCTTTGGTTAAGGGGTTGAAGATCTTCTTGATGTTGGTGCGGCGGTTCAAGTGTTGGGAATCCTCTTGAATTTTGCTTTAAAACTTGACTTTACTTCCCTCCATAAGGTGGCGCACTAGATAGAGGTTTTGGTTTCTTCTAGAATTAGCACACTAGATGGGTCGCATTGGATAAGGATTTCAAAATCCTCTTGATTTTTACCTAAATTTGTAATAAACCCCTCCTCCAAGCGCATTAGACCTTGATTTTGAATTCTTCTTGAAGTGGTCGCATTGGTTGAAGGTGTTTGGAATCCTCTACTTTATCCCTCCACAAGGGTGCATTGGATGGCACTTTCGAAATCCTCTAGAAATTTGCGCAATGGATCAAGGTTCGGAGATCCTTATCTTCTTCTCTCCTTTTGGTGCATCGATTGAGGTCTTCAAGATCTTCTACAACCTAGCGCATTGGTTAGCAAGTTTGGAATCCCCTTGTTATTGAGCGCATTAGTTCACACTTTTGATGTCTTCTTGCTGTGGCGCATTGGTTGACACTTGCGAGATCTTCTACAAATCGGCGCATTGGTTGAAGTTTTTGAATCCTCTGGAGTACTTAGCCAATTTTTCAGGGTTCTTGAGGGTAAAGGTATATTGAAAAATATATTTAAGTATAAGTTGATACTTTAAATATTTTTCAATATACCTTTCAGGATGTTTGAGATAGGTCTCGAATCCACCGGATTTAACATGCAAAATCTAGAATTTGGAGGATCCACCAGATTTCAGACTTAGTCAATTTTTCAGGATTTCAGGATTTCAGGCTACCAGACTTAGTCTTTTCAGGATCTCAAACATACATCAGGATTGACCTCAAGATTCATCATTTAGATGGGATTTGATTAAGATTCTTCATTACTACAAGTTTATATACTAGATAAGACCTCTAGTTATAAAGCAAAATCTTCTAGGAGAGAAACTTATTGTTGAATTAGCAGATGAAACGAACCTAAGACATCATCCAAAACGTCATGCAAAGCATCGGAGCTCAAAAAAAAGGGGGTCCCCATTTGCAATGGGGCGATGTGTGATTTGGTCACAACAATGCGTAGCGTTGATATCTTCCTCATCCAAACATACAAAGTCTTCAAAGTAAGATGAACTTGATGTAGGAGCTCCTCCGTGTGGTGATGATGACAAATTTGAGCAACTTTCCTCCACCTTCCAAACTTCTCATGTATGAGCTCTTGCCGTTCACCTCCTTGGATTCTCCATCACCTACAAAAAGAAACACATCAAATTAAGACTTGATATAAAGGATTTTCAATAACAAATTACATTCATCTTAAGCATGTGGGATAAAAAAAATGACATTTCAAAACATACCCTTTCGCGTGAAATCCATGCCTAAGTGCCTAGCCGGGTTTAGAGGGGTAGTATGGATTGATATGTGTGAAATTCCTTGTCTCAGTGCCTAGGGCGACCTAGCCAGGTGGGTTTGAAGGGCCTGTGAGGAATGTGTGATGAAAATCCAAGGGTCATGGTCTAGGCCGCCTAGGCTGGAAGAGGGTGTGAGGATTTTTATACTTAGGCAATTCTTGCTTCATTTTCATAATCTTTTCCTTCCTCCTTAGCATGACTTAGTGTTCTTGTAATGAACCCCTCTAGTTCTCCGGTTTCCAAAGCTTTGCAAATGATGAATGTTTGTTTTGGTTCTTGAAATATATATGATTTTTTTGTGTTTTCTCAATAAGATGCCAGGAACAATGCAACAAAGGAAATTGCAAATCAACTAAATAAAGACATCTGCTGCAAATGATTTATTAAACTATTTCCAAAAGCTTTTTACAATTATGTGCATACCCGAATGAAGGAGAAACAAACTTTAGATTTCTGGAAATAACTTTATGACAGCAAATTGCATCCAAAAGATGATCGATCTGCACATATAAGAGGATTCTCCACTCTCATATCAGCTGATAAAGATAGAAGTAACTTGGACGCAATTAATTTGGATTCAATAATATATATGCAGCAATTAATCTGATATGGTGCAGAAATTAAACCCTTGAAGATCCCTTGTGTAAACTTCAAATAATATGCAAAAGTACTGTAGCATTTACTGTTCACGTGTTACTGTAGCAGCAAATAAAAAGCTTGAAATATGATATAAATGGCTACCAAGAATGAAGCTACAGGTCTGCAATTAATTATTCTTCATTAATCTTCAAACCCTTGATGATATCTTTCACCTTTAAGCATAAATAGAACTCCATAATGAAGCTCTCCTCAGGCAATGATTCAGTTGATCTTTCACAGCCTCAAGATTGCACAAACAATAGAGTTTTCGTTTTCCAATGCTGATATGAAGACAATTTGCTAAAACCCTTGGTCTTATGCATAGACTTCAAGAAATCCTCCAAAGCAAAGTCAAATGATCATTCAATAATGAGTTTGATTTGCTTTTTAAAACCTTTTATATCCTCAAACTCCTTAATAACATTTAAATCCTTTTTTCAAATCCACTTTTAGGGTTTTAAAATAATATTTTATTATTTGCTTTTGTTGCCTCAATATTACCTTGGTTATTGTGCCCACAATAAATTAATATCATTAATTGAACTTTATCATGTGTCATTGGCCCCCTTTTAATATAAAGTCAAAATATAACTTTATATTATAAACTTTTAATTAACATCATTAATGACACATTAAAATATTAATATCTCCTTAAAAATCTATCAGTTAGCTACGCCAATTGAAACCAACGTCAAAACTGCCAAACACTGAATGATTAGGTGCCCTGCCACAAATAGCAACTTCTGGTAGCTGACTTACTATAAATAGTAAGTACACACCACGAAGTCCTGAAACATCTGCAAAGGCCCAACATTGGTCGACATTGCATTTGAGACCTGTCCAGGTGCCCTGCTATAAATATGAACCCTGACTCCCTGAAAAATTAACTTACTATAAATAGTAAGTGTGCCAAACGGAGTCCAACGAAGGTCAAACATGAACTCTCACTGAACACTGGAGGTGAAGCCACACCGAATACTGCCAAAATAAGACCCCCTAACCATTTGCTCTAGCCTACAAGGGTCAATTGACACAAAATCCCAAAATAGCAAGTTACTATAAATAGTAACTCCTAAAAATTAGGAATTGTTGACAAAAGAAACATCCCTAAAAAATAGGAACTCCCAACTGGTCAAACAGGTCCCGATCCCACACCTAAAAAATAGGGACTTACTAAAAATAGCAAGTCTTGGACAAGTTGTCTGAATTAGGCGCAGAAAGTGTCGATCAACTCCAATTGTCCGTCTGAACCCTGCTGAGCAACAAAAACTCTGCTCTCCCTGTGCTGGAATCACCCCAAAAGCCAGCACCATCCAAACTGCACGAGGGCCTAAAAATGGGGACATTACAGTTCTCTTCATGTTCTTCATGTAAATTACCTTCATTTGAGTGAAGTCAAGAAGTGATCTGAATGGCATTTGAGGTATTCTTCATGTGCAACGGTGGAGACCGCCTATGATGAGTAGCCTTGAAGGTGATGTGTGGATTTGACTCCAATACTTGTGATTTTCAATGATTTTCACCTCCTTATTGGACTTGCATGTGTGTGGAAGCAGATGGGTGGAGTTGGTAGGCAAATGATGAGTGACATGAGTGCTCAAACACTTGATTCCATGCTCACCTCCCTAGGCCGCCCAAGTAGGGTGGGTTTTGGAAGTATGATGTGGATTTTGACTAAAACATGCTTATCTTTGTCTTTGAGCAAGCTCCTTATCTTCCATGGTGCAATTTGCCTTTATCATCATCATCATCTTCATTTTTTCCTTGCAAGTTTCCTAAGGTCTTTCTCTTGAATGGTTTGGAGGGTTGAATGTGGAGTAGTTCATGTAAAGATCAAGGGATCCAAAACCTCATGTCTAGGCCGCCCAAGTAAGGCGGGTTTGGGAGTGACCCTTGGATTCTATACTTAGAAAAACTTTGCATCCACTTTGATTTGATAACCTCATCCTCCAAGTGTTCATCTTCATCGTTTTCATTCATTTTACTTGCAAAATGTGTTGACTTCACCCTTGGGCGGTTTTGGATGAGTTGTGTGGAGAGGGTAGTGTGGGACATGACAAAGTCCAAGCCCCCATCTTGAGGCCGTCCAAGTAGGGCGAGTTGGGAAGTAACCCTTGGATTTCACCATGAAATGCCTTTGATTCTTTCAAACTCATGAATTTCCCTTAGAATTTTATCATTTCCTTGTGCTTAAAACCTTGCAAACTTGATGACTCTCTTCCTTAGGCGGATTTGGATGCAGTGTCTAGATAAATACTTGTGCATGACGTTGAGTCCATGACCTCATGCCAAGGCCGCCCAGGTAGAGCGGGTTTGGAGGCGAGGCTTGGATTTTACCTTCAAAAGGTGTTCTCTATCTTCAACCTTGCAAGTTAAACTTAGTTTTAGACTCCATCATCACTTCCTAACTCCCTTCAATGGGCAAAACCTCGTGAAAATGTCCTAACTTTCCCTGGGTGGATTTGGAGGCTTTGTGTGGAGAGATTCTCCTGGTGAAGATGACATTGTCCATGACTACCTTGAGAGGCCACCCAAGAAGGGTGGGTTTGGGGGTATGGTCTGGATTTTGTTCAAAAGGTGTTTTCTTCTTCCACATTTGCTTGAAACTAGACTTGTTCATCATCCTTTCTTCACTCTTCAATTGGCAAACTTTTCTTGATTTTCTCCCTGGGCGGGTTTGGAGTAGGTGCATGGAGATACTCTCATGGACAAGACATAATCCAAGCCCAGATGTTATTCCCGCCCAGGCTGGGCGGGTTTGGTAGGTGTGCTTGGAATTTCGTACTTAGACAACTTTTCAGTCTCTGAAATTCAAGTATATTTTAAAATATATTTAAGTATATGTTTAGATATTGAATACTTTAAATATTTTGAAATATACTTTCAGGATGTTTGAGATAGGTCTCGGATCCATAGGATTTGATATGCAGATTCTAGATTTCTGAGGATACACCAGATTTCAGATTTAGTCAATTTCAGGATCTCAGAACATCAGGTTTTAGGACACCAAACTTGCCAATTCCAGGGCTTCAAGACATGGACCAGAATGAGAAGATATGGACTCTTTAGCCACAATATATCGAGACTTAGGCAAAACAACACTACCAAAACCCAACAAGCTCAGAGAAAAACTAAACCTAAAGCAAAACAAAGACAAAAAGCAGGGAAAAAGAGGGGGTCACCATTCGCAATGGGGCAATGCATAAAGACATCACAACAAGTCCTCTCTCTAGGCTGACCTTGCATTAAATGCCTTTATTTTGAATTACACATTCCCTCCACAAGGTTGAGTTAGGATAATTCTTCATTTTACTTTGAATTATAATTTCCTTCTCGCTAGGCTTGACCAGCGTTAAGAAACTTAGGCGCCCAAATCAATGCAAAATAAATAATATTATTTTATTACTTCTTTTCTCATTCAAGTGCCTAAGGCAAGGTGTAGATTATTATTCATTATGAGTTGTCCCAAGGGGAACCTTCGCAAGGTAACTATCCAAGTTGTCCTAATCCATGTACAAGGAAAGTATCTCCAAGGTGAGCTCATGAATAGGATCTTCTCAATAAGTGCCCAAGTGACCTCCATGGTGATCTCCGTAATAAGGATGAACCTCCAAATCATCAAAGGTGAAGTAATGGTTCCAATGCAATGCATCCATGTGAGAGTCCATAAGATGAAGTCCATACTCCAATATGAATATGTATGAAAGCTCCAGAGAAGGCAAACCATCCCAAGCCAAGTATCCAAGAGAAAGCATCCAAAAGTGAAACGATCCCAATGATGGAACTTGACCTCTCTTAGTACCTCGAACCCACTGGAAAGTGTGACAATGTGCAAGATGGTGACCATTCCAGAAAAAGAGACATGACACTCTCACCCCTAGACTTCGTAAAATTGTTCCAAGTTGACCGTGATGCCAACAAAATGACAATTGGTGTTGTATTGAGTTAGGAGGGTAGACAAATCACATATTTCAATGAGTACTTGAACGGGGGTAGACAATAGTATTCTATGAGCAAGAATTCTACGCCATAGTGCAAGCTTAGTGCAAGGGGAGGCATTATTGCTGCCAAAGGAGTTTGTGTTGTACACAGACCACCAATGACTAAAGATCATCAATAGTTAGGAAAAGCTCAACCAGACGCATGTGAGGTGGGTAGAGTATCTACAAGGTTACTCTTTTGTGTTGAAGGACCACGTAGGCAAGACCAAGGTTGTAGATGCATTGAGCTAGAAGCAAGCATTGTTGTCCAAAATGATAGTTAAACTAGTGGGCATGGAGGTGATGAAGGATTTGTATGGCGCAAATCCGGATTTTGTAGATGCATGGTGCACATGTATAGAGCCGTGAGCAAGAGACAAAGGCCTATATGAGGAGGCAACAATTGTGCATCCCATGGAGTTCAATGAGGAAGAATCTCATCAAAGAGTTACGTGGAGGTGGACTTGGAGGACACTTTGGCATAGACAAGACACAAGCCTTGTTAGAGGAGAGGAATGATTGGCCAAGATTGTGCAAAGATGTGTGCAACTTTGTGGAGAGGTGTAATATTTGCCAAACAACAAAGGGAACATTATAGAACATTGGGTTGTACAAACCATTGTGCATGCCAGATAGATTGTGGGAAGAACTATTCGTGGATTTCATCCTTGTATTGCCACACAATCAGAGGGGCAAGGACTCTATCTTCAAAGTGGTGGACAAATTTTCTAAAATGGTGCATTTCATTCCTTTTCAGAAGTTGAATGGCGCTTCTAGGATAGTTGACTTGTTCTTCAATGAGATAGTTTGATTGCATTGTTTGTTGTGCAACATCGCATTGAATTATGACATCAAGTTCTTTAGCCATTTCTGGTGCACCTTGTGGAAGAAATTGGGCATGCAACTCAATTATAGCTGTGCATATCATTTGTTGATAGATGGATAGACAAAAGTTGTTAATTAGAGCCTTGAGAGTCTAATTAGATATTTGGTAGGAGAGAAGCCTACGTACCTACAACTTTGTGAATATCTCATTAGGGAAGATGCCATTTCAAGTGGTGTATGGGACATCCTTGCAAGGTGTTATAGATCTGTTGGGAGTGAAAGTTGAAGGAAGGTAGGTAAGCGTAGAAGTGGAGGACTTTGTGCAACACAAAGGAGATTCATGTGCACGTCAAGAAGTTGTTGGAGGAGAGCAACGCAAGGTACAAGTTGCATGCAGATGAGTCTCGAAACGAGAAGGCTTGCTTAGAGGGCAAGTTGATCATGGCGCATCTAAGAAAGGAGTGGTGCCCTAGAGGAACGTACATCAAGCTAGAGCACAAGAAGATCGATTTGTGTTGCATTTTGCTCGAGCTTTTTGAGAACACTTATGAGATCAAGCTATCGGAAGGGTTGGATATCTCATCAATATTTAATGTACATGATCAATATTCCTACCATGTGCTTGAAGATTCAGATGCGTAGCCAATGGAAATGCCTAATTGGCTAAAGGAGATTAGAAAAGTGGTCGGGAAATCATGCACATCTTGGACATGTGTTTAGGCAAGAAGACCCGATAGATCAAATACAAGGAATACCATATTTGTTAGAAGGGTAAGGGGCTAAGGATGACTCTTAGATTTCTGAAGTTGAAGCAAGCGAGCATGGGCGGTCGAATCAATTGTCTGTGTAGTCCATATTGTGAGCACCATGCTCACAATCGTTTTACCAAGGGTGTCTAATGCAAGAGTGTCCTTGGGTTGGTGCAATCTTGCATCACCCAAAAATAGATATTTATCTTCTCATGTGTGAGCTTATCTTGTGCGCACCTTGTGTTTTTTTGTAGTTTGTTGCACGTTGTGTTGTGTTGGGTGCTTTTTGTGTCTTGCATGTTTTGTTGCTTGTTGGAGTATCCCTACGCATCTTTGCCAAGCGCAAGTTCTTTTTCATTGAAGACTCATTGTTGATCCTTTGCGCAACTTGTTTCTTGCATTTGTACTTCTCAATGATAAGTAATGCTAGATGTCAAGGAATTGGTCATTTCATTAAAATGCTTCTATTAGACGACATGATTAGATCTTTTGATAGTGTGTCAATTCAGATTTATTATGGAATTGGTAGATTATTCTTTGTTAGACACCTTGTTGATTGAGCTACCTTTTTTATTGCACATTTATTTTAGTGACCAACTTCTATGCTATGTGGCAGTGCAAGTGGCATGCACTATACAATGTGAGGATTTGGTCATTTGAATGGGTTGGTGTGTTGGTTGTTGGCTATAAGTTGGTTCGACTAAGTTGTTGAATTGTTGGGTTTTGGGTAGAGCTTAGAGCTTGATTGTAGTTGCAAAGAGTCTTTGCAAGCATATCTCTAGGATTGGGTAGTATAGTGTGATTGGGTTTTGCATAGCAGTGGCCCTTATCTTCTTTCCATTGTTTTGTGCAAGTTTCTTTTGGTTTCCATTGTTGCCCCTTTGTTTCTTGCTAGTTTTGCTTTTGTTTGTGTACTCTGTGCATGTGTTCGTTAGTTGTTCATTCAAACCCCGATTAGCAATTGCACCAATATTTCTCATTTTGTAGATAATCTTAGGGTCATACTAAGGAATGGCAACGAGGAGATATCTAGTCCTTTTACCCTCCCTTCACTTTCTAAGGGTACTGTTATTAGGACTACTAGAAGGGACCTAGTAGAGCCCAATGTTATGATTATGGAAAAAGATGGAGGAGGTGTAGTTGTGCTTGCACAATTTTAGCTAGTTTTTTTGGGGTCTTGTTTTGGATTGTCTATGCAATGCCCGTGTTTTTGTTCAATTTATTTATAAACTTATATCGACCTTTGACCTTTATGTTTATGTTTTATTTCAATGTGTGTGGGCCCCTATAGAACCCACAACTAAATTATAAAAAAATAGTATAAATGGAATTCACTTACTTGGGATTTAATTGCTAAAATTTTGGGAAACAAGCAAATGTTGAAATATTTATAAAAACAAAGAAAAATGCTGTTTTTGTTATTTAAAGCCAAATAACAGGAAAAAATGATGCTTTTTCTTCTAGTGCAGCCCAAAACAGTTTTTCAAAAACTAGAGTAGTGGGGTCAAGGGGCATCATCTTGGGTTGGTTCCCACAAGATAGGATCGAGCGTGAAGCCCCCACCACCAAGCCCAAATTGAGGCATTCAAGGCCATGGGGACCTTCATATGGTGCATGCTATTTTTCGTAATTCTATTGCTTTTAAAACTGCCAGTAAATCCTTCCAATTACTTGACATTGAGATCCAAATTGATGAAGGCAAAATAACAAAAACTAACAAAGAAACAAGGGTTTTATGCAGGATTTTATGTGGGGACCAAGTTTCTTGTAAAAACTTGCAGAGTCCAAGCAAATTTGTCTAAAACTGGCTTACTACTCACGAGTTTTTTGACAAACAACTTGCAAGTTGTAGGTGAATAACTTATCTGCCAAAAAACCTGCAAGTCTAGCAAGTTCTTTCTGAGTTTGAGAACTATGCTTCAAACCATAAGATGTAAGTTATTCAAAATAAAAAAATAAAAATAAAATATAAACCCTAGAACGTTAAATTTTTTTTTTATAAGAAACCCCCATATTTTTTGCAAAAATATAGTCATGAATAGACCACCACTCATTCAGGGTTCTCTTGTCTTCAGCACACATGGAAGCAAAGGAGGAATCATTTGTTTCTTGTTGGTACTTGAACATCACATGTTCTTTTACAGTCTTGGGACTGGGTCATTTGACAGATCTTCAGCACCATTGAAGTTAAGTTTGAACCAATCTATTGGTGGCTGATTCCATTTTATGCCCATCTGTGGTTTGGGAGAAGAATTAGCTCTTGCAACCCCATTAACAGGGGACTTTATGCATTAGTTTTATGTCTGTTTGGGACTGATTTTAGTTAACTTAAAGTCTTAAACCATTCATTGACTTTTTAATTTTTATTTTGTTTCATTTTATGTTTAAGATTTTATTATTAAGTTGGTTTTACTTTTAGTTTTTAATATAAAACTTAAAACTAAAAGTTGAAGTACTTCTGTATTATTCTTTTTAATTTTTAATAGAGAAGTTAAAACTTTAACAATTTAATATGTTTTATTTTTATTTTTAATATTTTCTTTTTCAGTAAGGTTTTAACTTTTAATTTTTAAAATTTAATTACTTTATTAATTTTATTTATTTCTTATGTATATATTAATTATTAACAATATTTAAATATAATATCTTATCCCTTCTGTATCCATATTAGAGGGGCTTGAAAAGTAGCTGTATCCGTATCCGATACCCTATCCATGTCCATGCAACTTTGACAAGACACAATGGTGCAAGGGAAGGACCCCTCAATGAAGCATGACGACAATGAAGATCTAAGTGGGAGACCACAAGTGGAAACCAAAGTTGTCACGAGTATGTAGCAAGGCTCAAGTGAGAAAACCAACAATGCTACATTGATGCCCATGGAAGGGCTAACACATGAGTTGATAATGTCTGGGGTCTGATGAAGCTAGAGTGGGCAATCGTGGGACAAGAAAAGATGCAGATTATGTAAGAAGAGAAGAATTTAGAGGTAATGGAAGATAAAAGCATTTTTCCCTTAAAAAACAGGGTTGTACTTTGATGTGAAAAATCTGACAATGCTTGAGACATGGAGTCTGAAAACTGTAGTAGTTGATAATAGCCTAACTTTTGGATGTGGATAATAGAGTGTTAAAGAGTCTAAATTTTTTACTGGCTTTGGGATTCTTCATGGTGATGGTGAAATATTTTGCAATATTCTTCCTTCTTGTATACCGGCTTAAACTTTGTAGCCTGTTTATTTCTTCATTGGAGAAGAATGATTATTTGTCATTATGTGTTGGCCTACATAGCCCTTAGAGTTTAATCTTGGTTGTGTGGGGTTAATTTCCTTGTGATCAAATGGGTCAAGTGACATATAAATAAAGCTATTAAGATAAATGAGATAAATAAAATTTGAAGAAACATTATTTGGTATTATTTCAATTTTCTTTTATATGTGCATTATTATGAGATAAATAAGGAATGCTTAATTGATAAGCATACTTTCTAACATTGATTATTTATAAGATTTCATACTTTGATGTTCTTAATTTCACATTTTGAACTTTTTGGACCTTATTTTTTTAATGAGAGCATAATAGAGAGCTTTAATATGTTAAATTCGTATTTTTATTCATTGCTCGCAGGGAGCATGGAGGCCATCATTGAACATTGCAACAGTGTTGGCAAGCGTTGGTTTGTTGCTTTCTGAGCCAAACGCAGATGATGGCCTTATGTGTGATATTGTGAGATTCCTTATGCTTTCCATTGATTTCATACTCAAAACATTGTAAAAATTTTGTTTTTTGAATGCTCATCCCTGGTGCTGAATAACAGAGTGCAGAATACAAGCACAATAGGTCTAGCTTTGATCAAAAAGCAAGATCATGGACCCAAAAGTATGCAGTGCAAATGGAGTGTCGGATCACAACTTTGCCAATGAACATTTCAAGTCCAGGCAGCTCATCACTGGTATGAGCTTGAACAAGGTTGCACCTCACTAGGCAGCCACTGGATTATTATCAATATGTATAAGCTTCACTGTCTTCCTCCCTTACCCCCGTAGATTGTAACTACACATTTCTTTCTTTCTTTACCTTTGCTTTAGGTCACTGTACTACTCAATGATTTAGAGTATTAATTGATTCAAGAAACTAATTATGGAATTTTGGTTTGATTGTCAAAGCAATTTAGTTTTCTTATCTTACCCTTTTCATACGTTCTGGGCAGGGATCAAATGAAAAGATTGACAATCATAAACAATTTGAAGAAGCTGCTGTGGAATCTGTAAGTGGATCTCCAAATCAAACTAACAATGAAGGGAAGCCAAAAGATGGTGGTCTTGGGAGTCCTGTAAAATTAACAAAATCTCTCAGCAAGAGACTGTCATTGGCAAAAGAACCCATGTTACCACCAACAATAAGTCCTGCTTCTGAGGGGACGGTGACAGATGTTAAAGCAAAAATGTACAAGGAGAATGCAAGCTTCAAACCTGCTCAGTGTGATGATAAGAATCTTCAACAGAAATTACCTATCCATCCATCTGTTGAAGCAAATGACAATAAGGATGAATTGCTCCAGAAAGTTGAAATTGGTGATTCATCTAGTTTGCCAGAAGATGTATCTACGGAACCAGGAAGAATTGTGCAAAAAGGGGTTAGATTAGGCAAGGAAAACTTCCAGTCAAGAAATAGGAATGCTGACAAACCTCATTGTAAGTTGTCAGTGTTGAAACCATTGGAATGTGAGGCTGAAATAAAAATGAGAGAGAACACAAAACCCACACCTTTACAGAATAGTGTATTAGGAAATTCTAACCAGAAAATTCTGCCTTTCCTAAGTGATAACGATTCACAATGCGGCAACTTGCATGAGCTTCAGCCTATAAGGCCAATCATTCATAAGCTTCCCGTATCAAGGCTACTTCAACCGGAAGGTGTTCATAAGAAAATTGCAGAGGAGAGGTCTCAGGTGGAAACTGTTATCATCTCAGATAGTGAGAGTGATGAAGAGCCTGTTCAAGTCAGATCTAGGCTTTCATTGTCACAGAGGACATTGACTGGAAAACGTAAGTTTAGATCTAATGCAGGGTAAATGAGTTGCATGGTTTTATGTAAGTGCTAATGTCGTGCAGTTGAATTTTGTTAACCACATATTTGATCCCTTTGCCTTTTTCAAATATAATGTTCTATATGTAATTGTCTTATACTATGTAGCTGCCTTACTGCATTCAATATGTCAAATACCCAGATGTACTAGGATAAATAAGTGTATTGCCTGTAAAGTAGCAAGTTTTTACTGTTTGGTTCATTGGCACGTTTAAGTGATTTAATGTCACATATACCAAATTGTTCTCTTGTGCTTTGTTACAAAACTTACTGGATTCGGAAGAAAGTTCATGCCCAATTGTGTTCTAGAATCTAAAGCAAATTGAAATAACCATGATCTCTCCTAACTAAAGATTGTAATTCCAGAATTCTGAAAAGATTCCATGTTTTCCTTTAATAAAGTTTCTAAACGACAAGTTTGTTGAAACGTTAACCTCATGATAATTGATATCTACAATGTCTTACCTGTGGAAAGAACCCATCTGGTTGCTTTGTTACATTTGAAGAAATTGATGCCTAATCAAACCAAGATTTGAACACCCGATAAACACTCCATATGTTTTGTAAGCATGTCACAAAATTTGTAAAGCTTTGAATCATTTGTATGTTGAAATTTTCTTATCAAGTTATTGCTAGATCAAACATGGACCTAATACAAATGATTGCAACGAGAGCATCCCCACAAAAATGTCAATGTAAAAACAACTATAAAAATAAATGTAGCCCATAAATTTGAAAGTTTTTAGTTAGACATATAATAGTTGAAAATTTCATGGGTGTTTCCCCATTTTACATTATGCCACATTAGATTCTATCTTAATCAAAGCCATGTCAGTTAAGTTGCTACTCTAAAAATTATAGTCATGAGAGTAGGGTTTTGGTGAATATAACTCTTATGAAAGAGTAAGAGATTAAGATGAAAAAGTAACCAAACAAAAAAAGTTTTTTGTTCACATTTGTTGCTGTCCTATGGGAAAGAAAAGAAACAATATATAAACAAGTACAGTTTGAGTCAATTTAAACATCTACAACCACACGCTAAAAATAAGTGGCTAACATGGACCCTTTGGACTTATGAACCTTATGGCTATTAATACTTTATGCTCTTTAAGGTTTAATGGCTTGTGAAATCATGATAGTTAACACTAGTTTAGAGGTGTTATTAGATTGAGTAATGGCATTTTGGTATTATCCAAGTTTAAAGTTAGGATAATTTTTTTAATATAATTATATGTTAGCAAAGAGGCTAGAGTGTATCTTGGCTTGAGTAATAAGAATTTGATAGTGTTCAAATTTAAGTAGAATATTTCATGATAGAGGAGAGAATGATTTATACTAGCATGAACTAACAATTAATTTTTAGTGCCTAATGAAATAATCACTAATGGAGATAGAACTTACAATTGGTGTCTTGCAAGTGCACCATAATAATAGTGAGGCTCATTGTCAACAAGAATTTGACATGAAATATTACTATCTCTAGGTTGTATAGAAAATGCATTTGAATATTTTGTTGTTTCATCCATAAAACAATCAATTTCACTTATAATCAAAAGAAATTTGATGTCATTTGACATTAAATTGCTCCGAATGAATATACGAGTGTCAATGACTTTAGGATAGGATGATCTAATGAACAAGTAAGGAGTATTCAATAGATGAGGGAGAAGTAAATCTAAGTATATGAGTCATAAGCAAGATACTTTGAAATAAGGTAATACTAGAAAAGTATGGCAAGTTCACAAAAAAGTACAAAAATCATTTGTGAAGATGTATTTGTGTTGAGATTAAGAAGTGTCACGTAGTGACAAGTACGTCTTAAAAAATTGCATTTTGTTATTGTATATTACTATTTGATAAATAGATATTTTAAGTGTAATACATAAATTATAGAAGATAAGAGTAGAGAAAACACAAGTGAAAATTAAGAGAAAGGCAATGGAACAAGATATAACAAGAATACTCCAAAGAAGGTATAATGTTATAAAACAGATGAACAAGGAATATTGTAGATGGCATTTTTTTAAAGATAAAGTTTGAAGACTAATGTATTAAAAATTATTTTAAAAAAATTACATCAAAATCAAAACATCAATAGTAATGATGTCTAGCTATTACTATATGTGATATTCCCAAACAAATTTAACAAATTTATCAAATAAAATAGCTTGAGATTGTACTTTTGAGAGGTATATACTGATTTATCAATGCTTTTGTGGTGGAAGGATTTACACACGCAATAAAAGATGCATTGTATAGGAGATGAAGCTCACAGTGCACCACCAACAAAAGCACCTAGGCAAATCTAATTAACAAGAATGAATGGTTAAATGTTTTAGCAGTTTTGAACAAATAATATATGTACATAAGTGGGCTATAAATTTCAGTTTTTACTAATCGATATACAATAGATGGAACTAATTCTCTGTATTTGAATGCTCCTAGGACTTGTTATTACATGTTGCTTATTTATTGTTGCATGATGTTTGCATGTGGTTGCATGTGGCTTGCATCTAGTTGCTCATCTGTAGGAAGCTTGCATGAGTAATGAATCTTTATGAAATTGTCAGATCTAGCCTATTTAGAATTACTTTTCCTCATAGATTAAGTAGGAAGTTTTTTTATGGCTTCCTTTCAAGGGAAAGTAAGCTTAGGGAAAGTAAGTTTTTTGCCAACCAATGAGTATTGAGTTTGGCCCTGTTCTCATTTGTCCATTACACTTGTTGAGCAGGTAATCGTCCTTAACATCCATCTATCTTTGTATGTTGCTTACACCTCTTCAATGTGGGTGGTTGTGCTTAGTACGACTCCTACCTCTTTAACCCAAATTCTCCTCTCCTCCACCTTTCCCATGACTTCTTCTCTCTTATTCTCTCTCAAGTCCTACCTCTCCTACCTCTTGGCCATAGCCTAATTTCTTCTATTATTCTAATGGTGCTTCTCTTGCTAACCCTCTTAGTTCACTCACTCCAGCCAATTTAAAGTATCTTGCTTGTTTGGTCTAAATGGATTGTAGCCTTGCTCTCGTCAAGATTCCTACCACTCTGTTCACTCGTTTGCATGCCTAAATGCTCACTCCAATTTTCTATAATTTCTCACTCTAATTAAATTAAATTTAGATGGATAATTAATTTTAGTAGGCAAGAAATTACAAATATAAATATTAGAATCAAAATGTGGTCTATAAGTTGTAGTGCATTTGATAGATAAAATTAAATTAGTCCACCTAATCTTCCTTTACTATTTGGTACTACCCACACAGTAAGCTTTTTTTGTACATATGAGACAAAATTCTTTGACTATAAAGTTATGGACATTGTGCCAAACTATATATTGGAAGAAATCCCCAAAGCATTGTACTAGTACATAGGTTAGTTTTAGATTATAGTGAATCATTTGTGAAAAGAAGTTCCTATCAAGGATTAAACAAACAAAATAGATTTTTGAGAAATTACAATATGTAAATGAAAGCAAACTGCTTGTAGCATTATATCACAATGCACATATGGCTCATATATTACTAAAGAAATATTTTGATTCTTGAATAGTCTTTTTATATAGCAATTTTATTGTAGTTTTTTATATTCAACTTTTCCTTTTCAATATTTTAAAGTTCATCAAGAAAATATAAAAAGTAATTGATTTATTTATTAACCAATCAAGATATTCAAACAATGCACATTTACAAAATGTGAGTTTATATTAGAAGAAAATATAAAAAACATGGGACCACCAAACCAAAAAAAATCCTAAAATGTTTGAGTAATCATTGCTAAAAATATTTAGCTAGACAATGACATAAGACCCTACTTTAAGAAAATTTCCACTAAGGACATTAGATATTATATAACTTGCATACATATGTGTATAAAAAAATCTAAGGAAACCATTTCCCTTGGACCACCACCTTGAATTAATTACTCTTAGACCTAGAAGTCAAGTTAGAGTGTACCACACCTAGGTGGTTACACAACTTCTATAGGGCTTGGTGCATTGACTAAACACATCAAAAAGTGTTGCCGAGCTCTCTCGGCCTCTTCAAATCTTCAATGGTGGAAACCAAGGCAATCACTTCCACCTACAAAGTATCCAGGCATCCTAGGATCTAGTGTTGGTTGGCCTCAAGATGAGTGAGTGTGTTGGTGATGCTAGTGATTTGCTTAGTGAGGTTGAAATTATCCTGAATGAGATGGAAAATAGCATCAATTTCCTTATGAGTCTCTTGAATGACTTGTTCTTTAGTAGGTTTGTCTCATGGCTATCTGCATCTAGTAGAAGTTGATACTTGGTTTGAACCCAAAGATGGAGAAGAATTCAGAGCTAGAGTAGATGCCACTCTCTAATATCAAATTTCAACAACTACCAAGCACTACCAGGGATCGCCAATTGAAATTAATTAAGCTACCTTTTATAGGAATTTACCCACTCCTAGGTAGACATCAACTTCATCAGGCATGTGTGAGCCATTCCTTTAGTTAAGAAAATTGCAGTACCTATGTCCAAGACATCTAATTAGGCTCCCCATAGGTCTACTAGATTTTCTTATATAGTTATTTCAAAGATATATCAACTTGAACTAGTGATTTAGACTACAACTGATATTTTCTATAAGGAAAGGCATGCTTTTATCTTTTTTGAATTTCACCTAGATTTGATAGTTAGGTATGTAGGTCAAACAAATGAATAATTGGGAATACATCAAGAAGTCATCATTTGATCTTAAGAATTTGTGGTTGTCCCACTACTTATCGTATGCTAATGACTATTTGCCAACTAGAAGCTCTGCATTATGTTGCCATAAACCTCCATGAATCAGTGCAAGTTTATGGGACATGTCACATTTGTTCAAGAATATCCATAAGCTATAACGACCACTGATCTAAATAAATTAGATGGTTGACAATTAATTTCAGGACTTATTTCACCAAAAGCACATGGGTATGATTTATCTCCCATAATAGAACATCTACTATCAATCGTTAATTAGGGGATGCATATTCGTTCCTAGTTCAAGTTGATAATTTTCCAAATAAATTAATTTATATCTTTTTGCATCTACATATTTTTACCATCCAAATTATGTAATTTCTAAAAACTGGTCAATAATTCACCCAATATATTATTTTATTTTCAAGAACCAATCTATACTTTGCCAAGTAAAAACAACATTATCTACCAATGTGCACAAATTCGCTATGGAGATTTTTTTTCCCAAAATAGGCATAAATTCACCACGAAGATTAATGCACCCTGCTAGGTTTCACTAGGATTTGATAAAATTTTTAAAGGCTTTTTTCTTTAAGCTATCACAAAAGGGAATTATTCAAAGAGACTTCTAATTAGGTGATTTGGTATTCCGTGTGAACCTTGATAATCCAAATGATAACAAAGAACTCCAAGGGAAATTTTGACCTAATTGATTGACCTTTTTATCATCACTTCCCCATTTGGTATTAGTTCCTTTGGCCTATCACTCCTAATAGAAAACTAGTGAAGGAACTCATTAACATTATGCACCTTTGTTGATATTATTGTTAATTAATGTACGTGGGGGACAATAGTTATTCATTGATAATTATATCTATTTTTCCCATGTCATTTCTAAGCTTTATCATGCCATCTTGCCCATGTCGAGGGTAAACAACTTTACATGCACTTTCATGATTGCATCTTACCCATTTGTGCCTACACACTTATATATTGATATAATTAACTAGTTTTAATTATCACAACATTGTTTAGCCATGGAGGGCCATCTTTACCTTACTATCAAGGTGACCACATCATTAGGATCTTCCCTACACCCATACCACTCATTGAGCCTGTCTCACTATCATATCACATTGGAGGCATTGTTCCTTCCCCATTTTACTAGGTGCTTGTGCTCTTGAAGTCACACCAAGGACACCATAACCTTTGCCACACCATAGATTACATGCCAACACCTAAGATTCTATGTATTTAAAGATTTGTTACCACTAGGGATATATTGTTTTACCTTGACCATTGTTTACTCATGCTCTTGGAGTTACATTGGGGGCATATGCATTTTCTAGTGTTTTATGTACTTACACAAGTGTCTATGCCCCTTAACGATTGCAACACCATTCTTGTTTGCCTATACTAGACGTAAAGTTACATTCATTCACGCTTATCTCTAGCCATGTGTTTACAAGTATTGATACAAAGACTTAACACTGTCTGGACAAATTTGGCAACACTTGATATGCCATGTCATCCTATAACTACCACATTAGGTAGAGTGTTACCATTACCACTTTTCTTACAAGTAGAATTTTTATATATTAATGCTAATGAAATATTCCATAGATTGAGGAATCGCCAAATCAACAAACCTTCAAGGAGAAAATCTAAACAAAGCTAATAAGAGGTACATAGTGCCTCTTATTAGCTTTGTTTATATTTCTTGTGGAAGGTTTGTTAGTTTGACGGTCTTTGAATCTATGGAACATTTCATTATTCTCACACTCTCCCTCTCTTTCTTGTGACTGTAGACAATAAGTTCAACTTGCAATTGTTTTTATCTTTACTTGCATGACCAAAGGTACTCATTGCACATCTTTTATCTTTTAAAATGTAGGTTGCCATGGAGCATGTTGAAAGATGAAGACACGTGATGAGATCTTGTGGGGCTATTACTTTACATGGACCTTGATATCCTTTTTATGTTTGAATATTTACTTTACATGCATGTTTGTGATTGCACATATACTTTGTGATTCATGATCATTTTAGAATTCACATGCACCTCAAAGTGGGGGCAAAATGTAAAGGTAAAATTTGCATTACCATGCCAAATTCCATTTAGTTTTGGGTCCATTTTGATGGAATGGCTTAATACAATTACATATTGACAAATGACATATTCTTGTGTAAAGTTGGGCTCATTCCTTGATTTGTCACCACGCCCATTTACACTCATTCTTATACATCTAACTATATTTTGTCCTTATCCACACATATCCCTAGACTTTGGCGATTTATTATACCTATGCCTGCACTTACACCCATACATTCATTACCCACCTCGATATTAACACATTTTTTGGTCTCAGGTCAATCTCATAGCATGTGGGATCAATCTTGCATATTGACAAATGACATACTCTTGTGCAAAGTTGGGCTCATTCCATGATCCATCACCTCTCTAAATTTATAATCATTCATATACATTTGATCGTATTTTGTCTGTATCCACACATATCTCTATACTCTGGCCATTTATTATATCTATGCATGCACTTACACCCATACATTCATTACCCACCTTAATATTAGCACCTTTAAAAATGATCCCAAACCAATCTTGCGGTGTGTGGGATCAATCCCGCATCATAGATAATTGACCCCAAGATTTAAAAAATTCAAAATTCAAATATCTTGCCGACTCTTGCTTATTCCAATAGTCATCGTGAGTTGACTCAGTACATGTTTGCTTGATTAATTGCCATCTCTTGGTATTTAAAGGAATTCAATATGCATTCATTCACAATTAATTATTCATTGAAAATCCTACACATTATAAAAAACATCATTCTACAAACACTTTTCTTTGGTACACTAAAAGGAACCTAATTTTGGATCAAATCATTCTAGGACATCTACATGACCGAATGATGTTGTTGTCGATCATTTTCATGACTGTAAAGCTAGTCCAATCGAGGAGGTCAATCTAGATGAACTTGGCCCTTATGATTTGATGATTTTCCTAAGGTCTTTTTCAATACTACAAATCCTTGATAGTTAATAAAGAGTTGAGATCACAATGAGTTTTGTCGCAGAAGTGAATATGCAAGGCCACTTCTATGTGGCAGATCATTTCCATGATGGGTGAGATCGATCTCATACAGTGCGGATTCTACTTGTAACAAATTTACACTATTTTGATTCTATGAAGAAGTACAATCATATAATATTCATTATCAATCCTGATGCAAGTAAATTTCAATGCGACATAAGATTTAATCTTCATCCTTATTCTTGAAGCTAAGTATCTTTACCCCTTGCATTTACTTTTCTAATTTAATATTTCAATTTACATGCTTTATCATTACCAACTATAATTAATTAATCTAAGTTGATTTATATTTGATGTGTGCATTATTCAACTAACATAGAGTAAAGTAAGTGAAATGTTATTTTCTTTTACAAAATAAAAGAAATCAATATAAATATAATTCACACTCAAATTTTTTTGGAGCTTTTTGTGGAGTTAGTGATTCTATATTTTTGTTTTTCTACTAATTTTAAACAATTGTTAAATGAATAGTAGATGTGCATTTATTTGTGTTAATAAAAATAATTTTGGTGGTAAAATTTGAATGGAATTGTAAAAGAAAAGGGAATGAAATATTTTTCATCTTGCACCAGCTACATAATTTTAGTCTCATAATAGAAAGATTCGAAATTATCCTTTCAAATTTATATGCAAATTTATATGGAAACACTTGTATTAATAGCTAAACTAAAATAAAACGCTTCATGGGACCACCTATAAGCGTATCACAAGAGTCATAATCTTAGCGGCCTTCTTAAGCAATTTTTTTTGGGTTCTCAAACAACTGGCCAAAGTATTTTTTGAAAAAAACAAAATGGAAGGCAAATAGGGCCGTCAGGTTTAAACACTGTTAGAAACCCTAAATACTATTCATCAAGAAACTATGGTCAACATTGGCAACTGATAGGATTTTCTTTTAAGAAAAATAGAGGAACAATTCAATTATAAAATTTAACAGTTGAATCATAAAAAATTCCCACGTAGATGTTCTGCTATATTCTCAAAATTTGGGGAGCATGGAGACTCTCTCTAGATCATTGTCCTCCTCATCAGCTGCGTCTTGCCATCTCCATGGTCTGAGTATTCACAAAACCACACTCCCACATGCACCATTTGGCAGGAACGAAGCTTTCACAACAGTTAAAGCCACTGCAACACCAGGAAATAGACCAAACCTGCAGAAAACTAATACCCATAGAGGCCCAATAGCTAGTTTTAAAGGAAGGGCTGTTGCTGATGGAGTTGGGATTGAATTAGGAGAAAAAACATCAGGCAGTGTGAATTCCACAACACCCAATTCATCTCTTCCCCTGTTGAAGGTCTCATCAGAGTCTCTGCAATACGAGGCAGGGCTCCTTGGGGGCATCTCAGACAAGACTAGAGATCCCCAAAAGGACACCAACATAAATGGGGTGCCCTCTGATATGTCTTATCTCACTAATATTTTGTCATCCAAAGTTTATGAGGTGGCCATTGAATCTCCCCTGCAGTTTGCCCCCAAGCTCAGCCAGAGAACAGGGGTCAGGATTTTGTTGAAGAGAGAGGATTTGCAACCTGTAAGTATGTATGCATGTTTATTACAAATTATTTTGAAGTTCTGTAATATGGATTTGTGTATGTTTACTTTTTTATGAAGATTGTTCATATGCTTGTCAGTCTAGTCGCTGAATTGCATACCATCAGATTACACACAGCCTTATAGAAGACTGGTACATTTCTAGAATAAAAACACATTTATTAGATTTACCACAGAATTAAACAAGGAAAATGTGGTTAGCAGAACTCTGCAGCCAGTTTAGTTATGTGTCCTTTTTTCTTATATAAGTTAAACCAAACCGCTTTTCTAATTAGTGTAAACCTTAATGCCAAATGGCATACAGGCAAGGGGGGCAGAGCAAGGATTTTCACACTGTAAACAAAAGATGCATATAAATGTGTTCAATGCCACGGGGATATCTAGAAGCAGGGATGAAACTAATGGTCATGCATGCTCCCTGAAGCCATATTATGGATCCAAGTCCTTCCCCATGTCTTAACACTCAGGCTTTTCTTTGGTCTAGGCTCTAGTGCAAAGTTTTAGCACTTACTCGTCAAGTGACTAAAGTTCAAAACATGGCAGGTCTTCTCTGTGAGACGTAGTCTAACTGAAAAGAAGGTAAATTTTATATTCATACGCACAAACATTTATTGTGCCTAAACCTTTCAAATCGGTTTCCTTGCCATTTGCTGTTTTCTAGTTTCTCATTTCTGGAAACTATGCTGTGTGAGAATGGGAAAGTATAACGTGTAAAATAAGTTACCTTCTCTAGGTGGTTTATAAATCTTACTAGGTATATGATTAATAACTAACTGCTATGTGGAGTCTGCACTGTCAAACTATGGATCTATTTGTATGCCTGGTAGATGGTAGGTTAACCATGTTAACATTCTTACTTAGCATGTATCTAAATAATTTACTTTTCAAATATCACATATCAATATGGAACTGGAATCATGTGCAATGAAATACTTATGTAAAGATATCTTCTACCGTAAATTTCAAGTACAAAGTTGAAGTTGTTGTACTACATGGATACAACTTTTCCTAAATCGTGATGCTGAATATCTATGTTCTTCATCCTTCCGTTGAATTTTGTGTTCTTTGCAAGTACCATATATCTTTGGTTAGTGCCTTGCAAAATTATCTGGGTACTTGTCTGTACCCCTATATGGGCAAGTGTTCTCCAGCTGTTATGTTCCAAATAGAAACCTACTCTTATCCTGGAAAAAAATAAAAATTTGCATCCAGAATCCAAAAGTCTGAAATCTGGCTGAAAGATCTGAATTTGAGAGCTGAAATATGCTACTAACAGGAAATTCACTTCCATACTTGCTGTTAGAAATGCTTTCATCTGGATTAAACCAAACTGTTGAAGCAATTAGAATCTGAAACACGAAGTCTGAAATGAAAGGTTAAAATTTCTTTTTTCTTTTTATTTTAATTGAATATGGAGTTGGTGCAAGATGATGCCTTTATTTTGCATAATTTGAATGGGATATATAACACCTGAGAACTGATATGTTTACTCTTGGTTTTGAGGTTATAACTGCCCGTAATCTGTTATAATCCTACATCTTGAATGAGAGTTCTAACAAAACCTTTCCTTGATGGCTGATTTACTAAGACACCAATCTGGCCTTGGTTGATTTTCTGGCTTTCTTGCATTTTGGTTCAGTAGATCCTTCCAAAAATTATCTGGTTTCGTCAGTAACGAGCAAAGCTTGGGGGGGACCCACTGCCACTGCCCCCAATGGTAGAAGGTCCCAGATTGTAATGAGCGCCCAAGTTTATTTTGAAATTCCACACATAGAGAAAGATGCAATGGTTAAGTTCTTCCACACTCTTCTGATCACCTAGATCCCTATGCGGGCAAGGTGAGAGCATACAAGTGTTTCTGAGTTAGCATTTCAAACCAATATGCAATAATAACAACTTCCACTTATTCAGCGGGCATCCGCTTAATCGTGGGAATCACCACTTATTCAGTGGGGGGAAACTAAAAGTAAAGTTAGACACATCCACTTATTCAGGGGGAAGCCATTAACAATTAAATCACTTATTCAGTGGGGTGAGAAATGAGCAGAAAACTACTCCACTGGCGGTTATACCATCCAGGGTTACATTCACAAATGTATTGCAACATATAAAGGAAACACAAGAGTTAGGGCATGCTGCAATATTTTATTAATTCTGATCAGAACTGAAATAAACTGCTGTAGCATTAAAAATCAGAATATGAGGAGTTGAGAAGTCACCAAACATCACCCTGAAGCATACCCATGAAGCTCTGTTGCTGATTATGGATGTAATCAAGCTCAAACACTGAAAATACACCTCTGAAAGCACTCTAACAGCAAAATACTCATGTCTGATACAAAACCCAGCAAACTAGAAATACAGCGAAATACTTCTCACAACCCCAAAACTCTTCACACACCACAACTCACCCCAAAACTTAGGCACAAAATACTCCAAAAATATCACTGAAAAACATCTCAAACCTTCACACATCAAAACTATTCAACCCAAAATCTCTGCATGATGACTCCATTGAAGCTCCTTGTGATTTCTGAATAAAATCACCAGATACCCAGCTAGGGTTGATCTTCCACAACCGAAACCGGATGAGAAGTTGCGGCTAAACAACCCAAGAAGAATCTCTGCTCAACAGCACAAGTTTTCAAAAGAAATGAAAATATATTCAACAACATAAACCTCCAAATGAGCCCAAAACCCCTTTATAAAGACACTTTTAGGGCAACAAGAGGAAATGAAAATAATAATTTCACTTTTCTTTTAATTTCCTTCTCACATAAAAATAACTTTTTTAATTGCTCACTTTATGTCTCCCTTGCCTAACATTCCTTAGACAACTTAAGTAAATAAATAACTAAATAACTCAATAATATACCCAAGTTGCGGAAAGCATCCAAATGATATAATTTTGCAATTCTAATCATACCAACAGAATACTGAAGACTTGGAATGAAAATCGGAGGCCGTTGGGTGACTGTCTAAAAATAGCATGTTTCTCCAAAGAAGTTGGAGAGCACTCGAGAGGTTGGAACTGAATTTCGAAAGCATCCATGAACTCCAAATGACTAGCCGAACTTAAAAAACACGAACAATTGCTCTGCAAGACTGAGCCACAGCCACTCCAAGAATGTTGGAGTTCTTCCAAACATGACGAATAGCCTCCGGAAGACCGGGAATAAGCATAATGCGCACAAAAGGTCTATGCACCAAAAAGGGGACATTACACGGATCTTCTATTTCAGGGAAAGAGATTGAGGTTGTCATAGCAGAAGCATGCAAGATGAAGATCACTTCTATAGGAAATTCCTTCAGCCATTGCATGCCAACAATGAAAGAGAATTTGGTCATAAGCTTGGATGTAATGAGAAATTGATATCTTCATGGTCGAACCCTGATCTGCATATTTTTGGGAGCTTAGCTTCCCTTGGAGGATTTGCACCCATGGGACCGATGTATTTGGAAAACCAATGGAGAGTAACAAATCAGATCATGTGCAAGAGGATCTTTATAGTTGTTTTTGATAATGAATCTGATAGAGATAATGTTTTTGGGGGAGGGCCCTATTTCCTTAGGAATGTTAGCCTTTTCATGAAGCATTGGCATCTGGCTACAGGGGAGATTTCTTCCACTGCCCCATTCTGGATCAGACTGTATGCATTGCAAAGGAGTTTTGGTCCAAATATGCTTTTGATTCTATAGCCAACTCTTTGGGAAAGGCAATCAATACCCCAAGACCTTATCATGGAAAGGGTTTCCTCAATTATGCAAGAATCTATGTAGAACAAGATCTAACAAAGCTGCTCCCTTAAAGCATCACATTGAGAGTATTAAGATAATATCTAGGATAATGGTCACTCTCTTTAGTTTTTCCTATTAGATTGCCTTTAGTTTATCCTTATTTCTTTGCTTTCTGTTTTTTAGCTTTGTGCTAGCTGTTCGTCTATTCTTAGACTCGGTAATCTCATTATATCATAGTTACGAGATTCGGACTCAGCAAGCTGATTTTGGACTCGGACTCGGACTCGGCGCCTAGACTTGGCAAAAGACTCGGCAAATTGAAAAATCCAAGAAATTCAAAGATTTTTAGGATTTAAAACTTGTTTCATTCACCCTTTAATAAATAAACCTTAAAGACACAATAACATCATCAAATAGAAGCTAATTTGATCACATACACAAGTATACATCGATCACATAAGTATAAACACAAATTGTAGCTGAGCTGTTGAAGAAAATAGCACACTTAGATATATAAATATAGTCAAAATTCAAATGTATACAAAACTCATGGAATATGGAATCCATGACATCAAATGTTCCAAACAAATATGAAATATCAAAACAATAACTAGAGTCTAGAAGTCTATGGCTCAGAGGAGCCTGCATCCTTCGCCTTCCTACGAAGGCATAAATGGTAGGTCTTAAATGATGCCAAAATTGACAAGTGAACAAAAACTTGGAGAAAACCCAACAAAAATTCGACAAATCAATAGGATCTATCTCATCCAAATCAATAGGATCCAATGATTTGTCCTTTACTCTTTTTGTGCAAAATCGAAACCCTGAATTTGACTAAGTCTGAAACCTTGAAACCCTGAAAAATTGGTTAAGTCTGAAATCTAATGGATCCTCCAAAATCTAAAATCTACATGTTAAATCCCATGGATTCGGAACCTATCTCAAACATCCTGACAGTATATTTCAAAATATTTAAAGTATAAGAAATTCAATATACAAACTTATACTTAAATATATTTTGAAATATATTGTCACCGTGTTCCTGATTTTTTCACTAGTTTTAGCCGAGTTTTCCCATCGAGACTTGCCGAGTCTGCCAAGTCTGGCGATTCTGGCGAGTTTTTGAAAAACTCGGCCGAGTCCAAGTCCGAGTCCCCCAAACTCAGCCAGGCTGACTCGCCTCGGACTCGCCGAGTTTTGGCGAGTCTGGGCGAGTCTCGTAACACTGCTTTATATAGAGCTCTGCTCTTCTTTGTAAAATATCTCATTACATAATACATTATTCAGTTTCATAAATCCTGTAACATGGTATCAGAGCAAAGTTTCAAACCTGGTTAGTTTTTCTCTGGAGTTATATTCCTAGAGGTCGGGTCTGCACCTCTGGTTGCGATTTATGCCTCTAAAAGCTCTTCTTGATCGACGGGATTTCTTTTCCCCCTATTCACATCCCCGATTCTGTTAGTTGCGTTTTTTAGGATTCTGGGTTTCTGAAGACTTTCCTTGGCGTCGATTGTTTTTTAGCACTTATTCCGGCTAACTCGCGATTTTTTTATTATTCGACGATCATTGTTTGAAATCTCTTTTTCAATGTTTTCTGGCTGTGTCTTCTATGAGATGATCGTGAGGTGTGGCGCGTTTTACATCTGCGCTAGCAAGCGCTTAACACATCTCAACATGTGTTGAGTTTCGACAGCATTCTAATTGAGGTCACGCCGGCATTCTATTTCGTGGCTTTTTGTTGCTTCTTGTGATCATGCCTTCTTTGTTTCCAAGGGCGTGTTCTGTATCTGCTACGATTCACGTGGGTTGTTTGGCGGATTTCAAAGCCGCAATTTCCGTTTTGGCGCCTTGGTTCCTGCAGTAAAAATCTACGGATCGCATTTATCTGTCTGATTCAGCGTTTGAGGATTTTGGCGTTGGAAGGTCATGATTTTTGTGTTGAATGCGATTTTATCTGAAGCATCTTTTTTGGTTAAAAGTTCTTTTCAGCGGCGCTTTTGTTGGCATTTCCTATTCGGCAAGATCTGTTTGGAAATCGTGTGTTCGTGGGCTTCTGCTTGAGACCATTGTGCTTGCCGTTTTGTCTTAGCGGATAGCATTCTTTTTCGGTGTTTCTTCCTCCGACCACGATTTGCATTCTTGGTGGTCACAGTTTGAAGTCAGAATTTGGTGATTTGTTTGTAGACGCCGTTGTTCTATGCTAAGTCTTCATCTCCGTTCTTGTTTGTGACACATGGTTGCTACCTGTCGATTCATGTTTTGCTACGGGTGGTCATTCTATGTGCTGTGATCGCAACAAATATACCAGTGGTTTTTAAAGTCTTGATAGTCTTTCAGTATGGTCACTGTCTTGTTTTCTTTTGTTCAGTCATGTTTTGAGTATTTCCAAACTTGTGCTCAGCGACAGACTTTGTTTTTTGGTTCCAGCGCCAAGTCACCACACGACCTCAACTTTGGTGCTTTGTCTCTTTTTCTGTTATAGGAGATCATTTTTGTGTTGTGGTAGAAATTTTTGGTGAAAGTTTTAAGTGCGTATCTCATTTTCTGGGAATTTCTTCATTTGCAATCTTCGGATTTGAGATTCGAAATAAGTGCCAGTTGTGGGTCCCACCGTTTCCAGCAAACATGCAAAAATATTTTCCTTGCACTCAATGTTTAGATGTTCTGAGCTCATGCTTTCCGTACTCTCGAGATTCGGGTTTTCAAATCCGTGTTCGGATTTATCTCGAGATCTATGCCTCTGTATTTCAGCTTCATTTTGTGTTTCAGATTTATTCCGTGTTTTTGGAATCTGTGCTTCATAACCTGCGCAAGGGCTCTGTTCAAAATCTGCGTCGTCTATCTGCTTCAGTATTTGTGCCATCAGTTTGTAATCCGTCTTTTCGTGTCTCAGCAAATGTGAAACATGGCACCCTGGTTCAAAAGCAGTTAGAAGTTCAACGTCAACAATTTTTTTAGTCATCAGTATTCTTTGCAGGATCTCCTCAAAGTTTGGGTACCTGTTCTGTAGCCCTATGAATGGGGTTCTGTTTTCTGTTTTCGGTGGCTTCCTTGTTTGACAAATGTTTTTGCCTAGTCACTGTTTCTGGAGAGTTTTCTGCTTTTTCATGGTTCGCAGCTTTGTGGGCTTCTTTGACTCAGCCCCTTCTTGTCACCAGTTGGATCTGTAGTCATCATTTGTGTTTGCTTCTTCGGATTCCTCGGGGTTTGTGTTTCGACACCCGTGCTCAGGTTTTGTTCTTTGTTTATGCCTCCATCTGTCTTGGAAGGCAGCCTGTTTTAGGGGGCTTCTTGGTTTAGTTAGTGGATTGACCATTAAGGCGGGGTATTAAGATAATATCTAGGATAATGGTCACTCTCTTTAGTTTTTCCTATTAGATTGCCTTTAGTTTATCCTTATTTCTTTGCTTTCTGCTCTTTAGCTTTGTGCTAGCTGTTCGTCTATTCTTAGACTCGGTAATCTCTTTATATAGAGCTCTGCTCTTCTTTGTAAAATATCTCATTACATAATACATTTTTCAGTTTCATAAATCCTGTAACAGAGCACGAGAAATTGAATGGGACCAAACTATGGATTATAAAAGCATTCCCTTTAGATGCAGGGGATGTCACAATTACGGCCATCTAATAAGAGAATGTCCCCTACAAAGAACCAATATGCAGTCAAAAAAGCACCGGAAAATAGAAAAGGACAATGATGGCTTTATCAAGCCCAAAAGGAAGAATACGATTAGAAGCAAAAGTGGGAAAAATGAGAGCTTGTTAGGGCCCATACATCCTAACCCTTTACTATTCTGAGCATTGTGATAATCATAGTTTAGTCATTTAATTATTATTACATTGTGTGGATCTATGCCACATGAAATTGTAATAATGTCTTTAGTTTATATGAAGTGCGTAGATTTATCTCACATTGGTTGTACTTCATAAGTCACTCCTTGTGAGGCCTATCTCTGTTATGACTTGGACAACGTTTTCAAGGCCCACTATCTTAATGGCTTGTATGAGGATATTGCAAATGAAAGTTGCATCCTTCACTTGCTCCTCACAATCAACTTCTTTCGAAAACATCGCCCCTTTAGGGGACACTACAATGACATTAATTAGTGGTATTTTTTTGTAATATCCCTATCAATTATTAGGATCTTCAGCTATTTCCACCTTCACAGAAATTAATCACTAGTTCACAGACAATAGTATATAAAATATATGCAAAGATAACTTGAGTTGTAATCTGTCAGTGATTATAATTGTCACCAGTACAAAGTATACAGAAATAATGATGCTAGCAGATATAGGTGTTATACTCAGAGTTACTAAAATATTCAAACTCAGTTTTATATTGATTCAATAGTTCGCAGCGACAACTGGAAATTTCAGTTTACACAATTTGACCTCTCTAGACAGGTGGCTTGCGGCCTCCAAAGATGATATGTACTCAAACTATAACTCACTGTATTCATGCTTTGATAGGCTGCAGGAGTCGCCAAGGCCAATATGATTGATCTGATATTAATTTGTTTGCGAGAGCTCCAGCGCAAGCTTGCTTCCCTCTTGAGTAAGATCTACCTGAATGTATGACTTGCCCAGATCCATTGAGGCATGTAATCGCAGGATTAAAGCAAGAGCACGATTTATGAGATTTACCGGTTGTTATTGCATCAAAGTCGCCCTTTTTCCTCAATCAGACTGGTGCTGATAAGTCTGGGGCCTCACGCGATTTCAGGGGTCCGTGTGAATGTATGATCTGGGCGCTTGATATATGGAATGCTCCAGGTCGCTGGTTGCCAGCGTTTGTGGTGTCTCTGACACCTTAAGCGCTATCCTTCTGATTGTAAGCTCTGAGATGTGCTGATCGACTGATAATGAGTCTTCAAACCTAGTAACTCAACCGCTCCTAGTGATTGTGACTCCCTAGTAGCTCAGCACTTCCTCCAATCTACGGCCTGTGTATCCTGTGTTCCTCTAAAGGGTGTAGTCATAGCTTGAAAGTTCACCAGTTGCCTATTCAATGGATTTCACAGACCTGAAAAGGAATCACATCACAATTAAACTGCTTGCAAACTCCTGTAGTAGAATTTGCTCAGAGAACACAGCAATGGGTAGGGGTTTCGTCCTACCGATTGCAAACTGCCTTGAGATTTTTGTCTCAAGTAGATCAGACACAATATGAAATTTACTCATTAGAATTCAAAATCGGATGTCAATTGAATTCTCCAGCTCTAGAATAAATATGGATTGATTTTAGGACCTAGGGTCCAAAAAATGGGCGCCAACCTGTAGGTATTTGAATTTTTATTAAAATACTTATATTCTTATTAATTAAAATATATATTATCTATTTATAGTATTATTAAACACTTTTGTTTATTATAATAATAATAGTATTTCCTATTGGCGAAGGGCACATGACAGTTTTTGACATCCTTCCATCCATCAAAAATAATGGACACTCCTGTTTTGGGCCATATATCCTTGATTGCTCTCGACGATGCCTCTACAGAAGCCTTTTCCTTGGCCAATAAGGTGGTGCACACCTTTTCATAGCCAGTACTAATGTAATCAGCTGGTGCATTGGCAATTATTGTCAATCCCGCCAATATGGTGATCTAGCAAGGTGGAAAGGAAGCCCATTGCTATAAATGCAACGAGCAATGCTCTCATCTGCAACCACCCCAGTCTCATTCTTTGTAATATCCCAAATAGGATATTCACCTAATTTTCTGATTTTTATACTTCTGATTTTTGCCCTAAATTCTGATTTTCTGAATTCTGCTTCAAACCCGAATTTCTGAATTTCTGATTTTTAATTTCAGACTTGATAAAGTACTTATAACAGCCAATAATGAATGTCAAACACATCAAATATTATGCCAATAGGTTTGCCCAACATCATAGATGAATTACAACATGAAATATACAATGTAGGAGCAATAAATGCAATTACACAACTGAAATTCTGAAGGAAATCTCTGCTGTTATAAATCAGATTAAAGGAAGTTTGAAAGCACATCAAATAATGGGCCAACACATGACAAACACGCCCAGAAATCTGCTGTCCACAAATCAGATCTAAACCCTAGGGTTTATAACTTTATACATACTAAGAACATGACAAATGAGCTTCTATTGATGAAATTGCCCTCCAATGATGTGGCACCAAGATTAGGGCTTGAAACCCTAATGCAAGTGAACAGAAAAAATGCTAAAATGCTGCTCCAAATTGTGGTGCTCAGATCTGCTCTAAATCAGCTAGGGTTTGCGGCTCCAAAATGTGAAAATGACTCCACAAACACCTAGCGAACTCCTCCAAACATTGGTGCTTCAATCTCAAGGCGAAACCCTAATGCAATGATGTCTTCAAGCTCCAAGAATGCTGCTCCAAGATGGCGGATCAGACCTGCTCTGCTGCTGATATGAAAATGGAATCCAAACAATGAAGAAATTGCCTCTAATGCCAAAATCACCCTTCACCAAACCAAATGGAATCCAAACAATGAAGAAATTGCCTCTAATGCCAAAATCACCCTTCACCAAACCAAATCACTCCTCTTCTAAAGATGGCGCTCCAAAACTAGGGTTAAAACCCTAAATCAAATGATGCACAAGCCACTGATCTGCTGCTCCAATTCTGATCTGCAAATCTGATTATCAAATTGATGCTCTTCTCCTCCATGAATCAACAATGAAGCACAATTAGGTTCCCGTCATGAAACCTCCACAAGATGAACTAGGTTTTTGTCCAACTCGCCAAGAATCGCAAGGGTTTTCGTCCTTGGATTCAAAGCCCAACTTTTGTTGCAGCCAAGAGTAAAAACTCATATGAAAAGATGATAGATAGATATGATTAAATGCCTCCAAAGATTTCTTATTTATACACAAACTTTTCACTCTTTCTCCTAGCCGACCTAGGCATGATATTATCTTATTTTTAAAATTGTCTTTTCCCTCCATAAGGCCGAGCACGGATTTTAGGGCACAGATCCTGAGGAATCCGAAAAAACAGAATGGTCGCCTGCCAAAAACAAATGTTGAGCGTTGGTCCTCGGTCTTCATGTGACCGAAGGCTGAAACGAGAATAAACTGAGCGCTGATCCTGTTGGAGATGAGAAGGGGCTAAGCGCAGATCAAAGAAGCCCTCAAAGCTGTGGACCGCGGTGAAAAGGTAGACCAAACTCTTCAAAAGCAGCGAGTAGGCAAAAATTGCCAAACAAGGAAGCTGTCAATCAAGAACACAAAACCCCTTTTAAAGGGCTACGGAACAGGAACCCGCGAAAATGGCTAAGAACGAGGCATTTGAGACCTCTAGAGACCACACCAAAAGATACTGGTTGCTGTGAGCGCTTATCATGAAGAAATGATGAACAAGACTGGTATAAACGGACGACACAAAAACCCACAAGAATATGCCGTGACTAGTCATCAATCCTTAAATGCCAAAGAATCAAGCAAACAACAAAGGGTTTGGATGCTGGTTCAATGTGACCAGGGGCAATGTGTGCTGGAGATTCGGGTGCCAAAGGCACTAGTTGGTGGTTCAAAAAGACCACAGGCTTAGATCTGGGCCTTAAACGCTGGGAGTTAGCGCCACAAAAACCACAACCACAGAAACTTGAAGTTGGCGACAAAACTCTCTATATAGACGGCGAGCTTAGGGAAATAACACCAATAGGTGTAAACAAACGCCACTGAAACCTTAACAACCACCAAAGATGTTTGAAGCGCCGATCACAATGAGCAAACCACAGAACAAGATGCTGCCAAGAAACGTGATCACGGAAGCAGGAATCAAGAACCCTAGCACGGGTTTCGAGGCACAATTCCCGAGAGTACGGAAAACAGAAGCTCAAAAAATCCAAACACGGATTTCGAGACACAAATCCTGAGAGTTTTGAAAAACACGATCTTCACAAATAAACACTGGCTAGGAATTAGGGCCCACTGACTGAGAGCTTGTTGCTTGAGGGCTTAGCACTTTTAAGTGCTGATCGAAAAAAACTCGTCAAAGGAACACCAAAGCAATAAGTCGCTGACGCTGAATGTTGAAAAGACCATGTGACCAAATTGAAGACTAGATTTCAAGTCAAAAGACTGCTTGATGTAGAAAAAACACAGACAATCGCCGCTTAAAGCAACTTCGCTTGCTGACTGCAACCATGACCAAAGGAATAGGCGCTGAGCGCTTTACCTAACAGGCGCTGGGCGCAAAAAAATGAATTGTGACCACACAAAAACCGTCGTTGAGTGAATTGGAGCTTCAAACAAAGAAAGGTTGATGCCCTAGAACAAAAACACGATCAAAGCCAGGTCAAGTGGCTAGCAAAGAGCAAAAGACTGTCGCGGAAAGTATAAACGCGACCAAACAAGACCTTTAAACTTCAGAAGTGATGGATCAACAAACAATGAACGTCGAAACCCTTCAACGGAATCGCGATTTGCAGAGCAATCGTGACTGGAGGATTTATTCCGCGATCAAAAGGAATCGCGATTTGCAGAGCAATCGTGACTGGAGGATTTATTCTGTGATCAAAAGGAATCGCGAGCATAAAAGAACTTGCAACCACAGAGGGAAGAATCCGCGATTTTTGTGTGCAAAGTCTCAGGGATACGAATCTGAGGGAAGGAAAGTGAACGCTGACCCTTTAAAAACGCGACCAAAAACAAGAGAAACAAAACACGATAAAAAACGACGATCACAGAGGGACAACAGATGACCCAAAATAAGGAATCACAACCTAGAAAAATGAACTCGCCTATGGTAAAACACGACGTCCATAAAAAGATGCGACCTCAGAACTGAAACTAGCAATCATAAAGGAGAAATCCTCTGATTTCAGAAACCCTAATGACGAGGTACGAACGTACAGAAGCTAGGAAAAAAATTTCTTGCTCTGATACCATGTAAAAATAATTAGGGTGATATATTTATTTACAAAGAGCAAAGCTCTTTAAATAGAGTTACAAGTGTTTCTAAATATATAACATACTGATGTTTTTAAATTAGATTAAAACTAATCTAAATAACAGAATAGAAACATCCTGATATTACAATAGATGACCATTAAGATAAACTAACTAAATTTATTTTAATAATATCGTCCTCCTCAAAGCACCCAACAAGGGTTAATATTATTTTATTTTTTCAACCTTCCTTTCTCCAAGGGCAAACACTATAACATAAGGAATAATATCAAACTTATTACATCATGTCGTCCTCTAAATCTTTATTCTTTCTTTGACAATTTTCCACACTTTCCCATCTCCAAGATGGTTCGCTCCACATGAAAATAATTTCTTTTATTCCTGAAGACTTCATCAAAAATATCATGAAAATATGCCAAGTCGCCTCCAATACTCAAATTGCCCTACAGAATTATCAAAGTGTGAAAATTGATCCATTAGGTGATCACTCCGAAAATGGGGACATTCTAATCCTCCCTTCCCGGAATTGCTTGTCCTCAAGCAATGGCAAACTTGCATCCTATGAAATACCATCAAATGACAAGTATCTCCATCCAACCAAATGCTCCGTGATCACTCTACTCCTCAACTTGTGGTTGCATCTCCCAAGAAGAATATAAAGAATGATATGCAAAGTGAGTTCCAGTGGCAAAACTAGCCATACACATTCGAACTCACATTGGCTCCATTCCTCAAATTTGGAAACCCTGCTCCTCCATGTGCCCTGCTTGTGGAGATGTAGGAACAAGAATGCAAAACTCTCAACCACAAGTGTCAACAACTTCGTGTCTCCAAGGACTCTACTAGCCATGAGTGCTAAGTCTATAAAAGACAAAACATTATACGAAACCCAAGCCCTGAAGAGGACCATGCCCGTCAACAAGTGATGGAAGATATAATCTTCGAAACTCGACCACTTGTATTGCTGCTCAACTCTGCTGTTTATATCATCCTGCCAAGAGTTGTGAAGCAACTCATCACGATCCCAATGAAGTAGTGCACCAAACATGCCAATGCCAGGATCCCAAATCCTCCTACCTCCACATCCATTGGGAGTGGAGATATAGATGCCTCTCATCGTGCCATCACCACCAATGATCCATCTAAACATGAATGGCCTCCTGTGGATGTGCAAGTTGCCCATCATAGGTGCATAGAGAAACATGTCACTCCATACTATGCTGCTGGTATAACTCAGAACAGCATCAAACAAACCGAAAACCATACCTATGATGATGCCAATGATGTCTCCAAGATCATATGGTGTTAGAGTTTCAACCCTATGCAAGCCTACAACAATGAAGTAGTGATCATAGCCTCTCCAATCCATCCAATCAGCTGCTGTCCTTGATGTATATCCTAGAGACTTCACGGCTAGCAAAGTAGGACAGCCATCTACCAACAACGGATGCACTAGAAACCAAGGGATTAGGGCTGAAACATTTCTGCCCTCATGCTCATCATACCTTGGACTATAGTCCAGCTGAAGCTCAACACCTCCAAGCACATACCAATCAATGTCAAATGCCTCCATGATACATGTCTCAAGTCCTAGAACTAGGACAGCCGCATACTCCATCAAGAATTCATCATTATGAAGGTTTTGTGTCTCAACACAAGTAGGTTCCTCGAGCTCTCCAAGGATAGTTAGATTCTCACTCAAATCTGAACTACAAATGTCTTCATCTAAACCTGTAAGCATAACACTAGTGGCTGGTCCACAAAGTGTGTGCTCAGCTACCTTATCCATAATCATCACTTGAGCCTTCAATGGGCTCTAAAAAAGGTGTGACTCAAAATCCTCATGATGCAAACTACTAGCACAAATTGAAATTTCTGAATCATACCTTTCATCAAGTTCATGCAAATCCCGGTGCTCCTCGTGCTTGTCCCTCACAAGAGGCTCATCCCTCTTATCCCACATGCTTTGAATCTTGTAATGACTGCCCTTGTTGTTCTTTTTAGATTAAAACTATTTTTTTTTTTTCTTTTTTTGGTGTTCTTTCAGACTAGACAGAAGATGCAGAAGGAGTTTTGTGTTTTGATTCAAATGATTTTGAATATAACAGCAAATTACAATAATTATTTGCAGCAGATATAAATTTTGAAAATACTGAAATTTCATGAAATATAATAGCAGAAAATTTCCAGATTTAAACGTTGATCATAATATTAATTTCTTCATTAAAATAACAACAACCCAGTTCGTAAAATTAAAAATATCACCACTTATCTAAATCAAACATACTCGGAAAAAGTTTGTGCCTTGAAATCGCTGCTGTGCGAAAAATTAGATTTGGGAACCCTCCAATCTAGATGCCACTATTCAAAAATAATACCCAAGTGACAAAGAGTGCTTGCATGTCCTGAGCGCCACCATGCAAACTGGAATAAGGCTCAAAATATCACATGCAACAAGACAAAATGACCAAGCCTATAATATGCTGCCCCTGTTTGATTTTTTTTTTAATTATAATATGTATTTTTTATTATTTCTTTTTGTGGTCTTTCGGAACTAGACATAAGTTGCAGAAGGGTTTTTGTTTTGCATGTATTTGTTTTTTTAATATAACATAGAAATATGAAGCATGCAATGAAACCCAAAAAAACTATGATAGATTTGTACAAAATAGCAATGACCCAGTTCATAAAATCACATGGAATGAATTATCATCACATACCCATTTCAGAATATTCAACTTCGGACTTCTGTCGTAGATGGACCAGCAATATGGATAACATAGAAGTTTAGAACACCTCCGAATCACCCACAAATTGATATATTATTTGCATACAATTGATAGCAGTAATATTGAAACCCTAGGTGCCCATATTGAGGTGATAAACCCCTACCAAAACTTGCAAATGAAGCTCCCAGACTGTACGGCCAGGTTTGATTTGGTACAGCCAGCAAGGAAATCAATGTGCAGTCCCAAAACCCTCTACAGAACTGTCCAAATCTGCAACCATAAATTTGTTCTCAGCTACTCATAAATCTGCATAAATATGTGTGCGTAATCTCCTCAAATCTCCATCAAAATGTATCAACATGAAGCAAAATGTCATGTCCCTATATTTAGGCATTGTTTAAATTAAAGATTTAAATGTCATAATAAAACGGTGAAGTTGCTCCATAGTTGAATTGAATAATTGTATGTATTAAATAAACATATAATAAATAATATTATTATAATTAAATATAATATATTTATTTTAATTAACAAGAATATATTATTATATTTATAAATATAAATATTAACAATCTAAATATTATTAAAATATAATACTATAAATATATATTATTAAATTATATAGAAATAAATATAATAACAAATATAAATATTAAAATATATAAATATATTCACATATATTCTAAGGCAGCGAATAAGGACAAAGGACAGCATTGGCAGATATTTAAATAATATAAAATAGAGTCCTTATAGTGTTATATGCTTTGCTATGGATTACGATTAGAGCCTAGAGTTTGATTTAAATATAAATAAAGTTGTTTATAAAGGGCCCACATAAGACAAAAGCTCTTGTAAAATAGAAGACTTATTTAGAAGATAAAAAAGACATACATTTTCAAGATAATCATTATTTAGACAGCAGCAAATTCATTAAGATAAGACAGCAGCAAATTCATTAAGATAAGACAGCGATAGTTCCAATGAACTGTTTAGAGGAATATAGATAAAATCATATATGAAACAACACACATTTCTAATAAACCAAAGGATATAACGATTAGAAATAAATAAATGTCTTAAAAGGCAGCGATCATATTTGAAATGGTATGTCTCATGTGAAAGGAAGTATTCTTTATGAAAAGGTATGTCTATATGATGCTTTGAGAAGATATAAAGGGTTAATCTGTCTTGAAAGGGGGGCAATGGGAATAATCTAATTCAGATTTTAGAGCAGACATAATTTGCAATATATATAAGGAATAATATGGCTTATGGATCATGATCTTACAATGGTCTTAAGAATAAAGGCATGAATTCCCAAGGGTGGATACGAGGCTTCCTTATTAACCACCTAACACTAAGAAGGTGGGGTAGATAGTTATGGTAGGTATTGATCAATCCATGGGAATGGGCCTTGATTGACGAATCAAGGATAATATGGGCCTTGGTTGACGAATCAAGGATATTACTATGGACCCTCGATTTAAATATCGAAGGAATGGGCCTTAGTTGACGAACTAAGGAATAATGTTAATGGACCCATAGGATTGAGATGACATCACGTACCTAACAAATCTTCTCTCACAAAGTTGGAGGTGAGGTTAATAAGAGGCCTAAGGATTATCTCACCCAAGGAGAATCATGAAGTATGGAAAAGTGAATTTGTGAAATGGCAAATAGTGTATGGTTATGTTTATGATTATCATTAAGATTAAGTGGAAATGGGAAATGGAAAACTAATGTGCTCTTTTACAAGTGGAAATTGTTTGCAAGGTTGCGAAAATTTTGGCTTGCTAGAAGGGGACATTACACACAAATGTAAACACTGAGTTTATTTGCCTCTTCAAGCACCCGAGGATAGTCTCTCACACCTGCGGAATGTTGTTACTGATGGAAGTTTTTGTTCCCAACAACCTTGGTTTTGAATTCCTCCAAAACTCTCAAACTCTTTCCAGAGCCAAAAAGCCAAAGCAAAGAATAAACCATACATAACAAAAGAATGACCTTTTTCCCTTTTTATTTCCAAGAGGGTCGATTCACTTTTGGAGGGAATAATTTATTTAAAATCACTTTCTATAATTTCCCACCTTTCATTCTTTTAATTTTGGTGCACAACATTATAATATAAAGTATACTTTTAAAGTCACTTATATCTCCCTTTTTTAAAATGACACTTAACTTATATTATAAAGTATACGTTAAAATTCACTTATATCCCCTTTTTAATATAAAGTCCTTTTAATATATTTTAATAACGCATAAAGTTAAATTATTTAATTTAACTTTATTATTTAACGTTAATAGTATTAAATGCATATGACCCATATAAAACAATATAACTCTAGGATATAACTACACCATCATACCAAATATAGAAACTCTGCCAGTTGACTATACCAGTGACTTACTATAAATAGTAAGTATGAGCAACACATCCGAGTGACTTACTAAAAATAGTAAGTGTGGGTCAAAGTGTCCAGAATAGCCTCCGGAAAGCACACCACAAATAAACTGGGACACTGAGCTGAAGAGTATTGAAATAAGCACCAAAGGGTCTGCTGAAGAGCCATAGATCACCCTCAAAGGGGTCCCCTAAACACCTTGTTAGCCTACGGGGACTAGTTGGTAGACTAACCACTGCATCTAACTACTACCTAGGAAAAGGGGACATTACAATCTGCCCTCCCCAAGATTGCTTGTCCCCAAGCAATCCTCACCTGAACACCCAAGCCTGTCACCTGAATGCCGGGATCCCAGATAAGCCTGTAGAATGCCCCACAACATATCCTCTGCATCCACTGGGTAGAGATAAATCCTCGTTCAACATCACTGTAGACAACTACCCCAATGTAGAACAATCTTCCAAACATAGGAATCCTTGGATCCCATAGCCAAAATGGAAGTCCACCATACACATCGCCCGTTGACTTCCACTGTGCTACTTTGATATATTCTTCCCCATGCAAAGAGTGGCGAAGCAACTCATCGCGATCCAGTCGATCTAACGTGCCAAACCTATCACCACCTGGATCCCAACACATCAGATCCTCACATCCATCAAACATGAGAATATGGAGGTAACTCATAGTGCCAGCATCACAACACCTCACTCCAATCTCTGTAAACCTCCTATGGATGTGATGGCTACCCCTCATTGGTATCGAAAAAGATGTAACAACTCCTCTTAGGTTGCCAATATAGGACAGATCAGCACCCTCAAGACTGTAAGGCTAACCTATGGAGATGCAAATGATTGCGCGAAGGCCATAGGGTGATAGAGTATCATCCCTATGCCACTCTCCCATGCTGAGATGATGCAACTCTCCTCCGAACTCTTGAACAGTTGCTGTCCTCGAAAAATTATGAATGAAATCCTCATCCCATGGAGTAGGACAGATGTTTCCTACCAAAACATAGAGTAGGACTCCACCACTAACAGCGAATTTATTGGTACCATCATGCTCACTGAAAACACAACTCCCCTGTATCCTCATTTTCTCGAGTGTATGCCACACATGGGTAAGTGTCTCCAATGGAAATCCTTTAAACAAGGAAGTTGCACTCATTGCCAAGGAGACGTCTGCATGATGTAACTCTGATCCCTGTCCTTGTAAACAACCATCTAAAAGTAACAAAGTCGGAGTCCCACAAATCCTAGTTCCATCCTCCAAAGATGGAAACACTCCATCTAAAAATGGATGATATGAATCTTGAGCCAACCCACACTTATGCATCATCAAACCATCCGTGTGTGGACTGAAAGAGAAATGATGAGCACTCCTTACTATGCAGTCAAGGTGGAATGTGCCTGTTTGTGCCAATGGTAGTCCTGCATAGTCATTGGGAACGCAGGCCTCATCACTCTTATCACCTGAATCAGGAGGTGGCTCACATCTCCAATCCTGAAGGGCTGATTGGGTAGTTGCTCTACAAATCCTCTCTGCGAACCCGATAGCAAAGTCCCAATCTGAAAGCAATTGGAGGTATTATGATTTAATCCACTTGATGGCATGCTGGATAGTTTGCAAACTAGATATAGAAGTGCCCACTACTACCCCTGTCTGCCTTTCCTCCAATTGTGCCGACCACAGGAGGTGCTCCACAAACTTGTGTGTGCTGTCGAGACGAGTTAAGGTTTGGACAACCTTATCCTCAGTAACCTTCAACTGTCCCTTGAGACCATGTGACCCACTAGACTCATGACTACCCACCAACGCATTACCTAAACTGCTAGCCGATGTAGGAGTCATGCTCCCACTAGGAGATGCCCTACAATCCTCATGCAAATAAGATGGAACAACGTGACGATTTAACATGCTAATCACACAAGACGCTGCCTCCTTAGCACAAGAATCACCAATGTAAATCTCTACCTCGCCAATGTAGAGACTGGAGCCCCTGTCGTGTGTGGATACATGCACCTCACTGTTGGCTGGCCCATAAGGTGTATGCATCACCACCACTGACGTATCTATGTCTTGAGCCCTCAATTGGCTCTCCCTCAAAGGTGACTTATGATCACAATGGTGCAAGTTGTGTGAAAACCTAGAAATGTCAGAATCATTCCTACACTCAGGCCCATACAAGCTTGAAACCTCCTCATGCTCGACCACCGTTAGGGGTTCTCCCCCCAAACCATGAGTGCCGCTACCATCCACAAGTGTCATGACAGCCGTAGAAGACTGGATATCTGTTGAAGATTGGACCAAGTTCAACTCCTCACAGAGCTTGTCAATCTGAACCTCTGATTCTTGAAGGGCTTCCTGAGTGCTCTTCAAGGAATCCTCCATGACAATAAGCTCATCAATAAGCTTATCCACTTCCCATTCTTTCCCCTTAAGTGCTTCGTAGTAGATCTCACCAAGATGGAGTAGGTGATCTCTATCTGAGAGTAGCTGCATGTAATTAGTCTTCATCTCTACTATCGCTTCTCTAAGCACCTGTGAATCTGAAAGGGGAAATTCTCCATAAGGGTCCATATGTTCTCCCGAAGACCTCCAACAACATTTGGTCATCATCATGAGGGTGTCATTGAAATGTCTCATGGCTGCACTAATCTGGTCTTCATTCACCTTCAGTTGTCCTGCCAACTGATTGGACTCTTGGGACCCATCAATCTCATATAAATTTTTTGATTTAAGATTAGCATCATGCAACATAAAATCTGATTTGTTTTCAAGGCTGATAACAACTCCATGAGCGCTGAAAATGCCATTCTATGGTTCTGTCAAACATATATCATGATGTAAGGCATTCTCGTCATCAACCACTTCAGATTTGAACCCCTTTTCTTCCACCTGCTCCTCATCAAACAAGTAGGGCCTCAACTTACCCTCACATTGTTTGAACACTTTGTTGACCAACTCATAAGCAACTGTAGAAACATCCTGTTCTTGCCTCAAAATACCCAATAGAGAAGGTAAGAGTGATTCATCACTCTTGTTAATAATCAAAGTCATAATGGTTTGGATAGAGGATATAACATCTTCCATTTGATGCTCACAAACAGCCTAAGTTACCGGTTCTGGTACGGGTTCGGGTTCGGGTTCGCGGGTTGGGTTCGCGGGTTCGGTCAAAATTTTTTTTGGTGTGGGTTCGTTTTGGGTTCGTCCATACAAAAACATATAAAAATCAGAAATATATTCATATTTGTAGCAGTAATTAAGTTCAGAATACCATAGCATCATGAATATGATCATATAATAAACAAAACCACACTAGTGTTAGAAATTAAAAACACTACAATGTCAATCAGTCAAACACGAATGTCGAATGTCATGATATATATAGTTATTACAATTCAAAAATCAAAATTATAATGCCAAATGTCAACAATCAGCCAATGCCATCACTAATTAGGCATCACTGTCATATGGGTCATCAAAAATATCATCACCACAAGCCATATGAGCATCATCAGATATTGGTATATTAGTAGAACCACAAAAAGTGGCACTGGCACTGGCACTCTCATGCCCACTAAGGCCACTACCAATCTCAACATCAACATCAACTTCAAGTGCGGCAAGGTGGGAAATGGTAGCATCCAGGTTAGTATGCTCTGGCTCGATATCCCACTTCCTTGAGTCCCCTTCCTTGTAGTCCTTGTTTTTGTGTGTAAGGAGGCGCAAGTTGGAATGCACATACACTAAGTCCTCCGCCCTTTTTGAGTGCAGCCTGTTACGCTTTACTGAGTGGATGAAGGAGTATGTGCTCCAATTCCTCTCAGAAGCTGATGAACTAGCAACCTATTAATACAAGACAACATTAGACAGTTAGAGTTATAAATTAGAAATTAAACTTAAAAATCTAAAAGATAATAAAACTTACTTGCGCTAAAATTTTTATTGCAAGAGGTTGTAGGTGTATGAATGATTGGCCATGGAAGTACCACCACATATGAGCATCAACCTTATATTTGTCAACAAGAGCATCAACACCCATGTCCGTGGAGCTCACAAAATGCATGAACTCGGTTCTAACTGCTTCTCGTATGTCAGGATCAACAAAGAGTCTGCGAAATGCTGCCTTGTACCCCCGGCTGACTTCAACATCTCTATATGGGGCAACCCTTGTCCCCACAGAAAGGAGTTGAGCACTATAATATTTGGGACTCAGTGCAAAGGCAAGAAGATGCAATGGGGTGGTCATTTTGTCCCATCTCTCTTCAATAATTTGGTGTATTTGATTGAAGAAAGTTTCTTCAGGATCTTGCTCATGTTCATTTATGATGGCTTTCATCTTCTCAATCATTGAGTCAATGCCATCATATACCTCTCCCAAACAAGGCCTATCCATGTCCGTATAACGGATCATACTCAAAACGGGCTCGGTAAAACTGAGGAGATACTCAACACGATCCCACCAATGGTCATCTAGGATCAATTGCTTAATTTTTGTTGCCCTTTCAGTGCTAGATTGCCTCCATATGGACCAATTTTGGCTGGTGACCATGCTAGAGAGTGCCTCTTTAACCTTCACAAGCCGTCTTAAGACAATTGTGTTGGAGGCAAAACGGGTCTCAGCAACCTATAAAAATCAAAATAAAAAAAATAAAAAAATAAGGCTTCTTAAAAAATAATTTAAATAAATTTACAAAACTCAAAACATAAACTTAAGAAAAAATAAAAATTGCTTGAAGCTTCATTTACCTTTAGCAGCTTCAATCTTGAGAATGATCTGAAAATGCCTTGTGACATATGGTGGTTGGTGATGAACATCTGGATGTCTTCTGCCTCACTATACACCTGTTTGATCCAATCAATTTTTTTGCCAATTTTTTGTAGCATAAGGTTGAGGGAGTGGACCGCACAAGGTGTCCAAAAAATGTGTGAGTAACGCTCCTCAACCAATAAACTAGCTGCTCTACAATTTTTTGCATTGTCTGTTACCACTTGAACCACGTTTCAAAGCCCCACTTCCTCAATGGCTTGACAAAAAATATTAGCAATAAATGGACCATCCTTCACCTCCCCTTCACAATCAACTGCCTTCAAAAACATAGCCCCTTTAGGGCACATTGCAATAACATTGATCAATGGCCGATTTTTTGAATCTTTCCATCCGTCAGAAATGATGGATAAACCTGTCTCAGCCCAAGATTCCCTTATGGGCTTCAATTTATCCTCTACAAACTTCACTTCCTTTTCCAATAAGGTGGTGCGCACCTTCTCAAAACCTGGGCCCTTAAAACCTTTTGGAGCATCATTAATTGCTTTCACCATTTCTTTCCAATACGGTGAGCGAACAACATTGAAAGCTAAGCCATTCGCATAGAGACATCTTGCAATTTGTTGTTCAGCAAACTCACGAGACTCATTGTGAAATGCTGTTTCCAATGGTCCCTTTGATCTCTTGCGTGCTACAGGTTCAACTGTAGGCAAAAATGGGTGGCTCTCTACATGTTCCTGTTGAAATTCTGATGCTGATGCTGATTTAGGGGGCTTCATTCCCCGAGAACCTCTCTGAGTCTTTTGCAAAGGGTGACTTAGTTTACGCCCTGATGCTTCCTCTGCTTTTTTTTGCTCTTGGATATATGCAAGGACTTGAGCTTGTGGGATGGGAACACCATTTTTTCCAGGGCAAGCTTTGATGCCCAACCCAGGTATGTTACACAAATGGGCTTTCACCCGACTGTAAGAGCTTTTATACTGGACCCCACAACCATTGCACATCCATATGTAACCTCCATCGCCTAGAAGTGGTTCTAGCATTTTAACATATTTCCAAAGGGGAGAATTTGGATTTGTTTTGAACTTGGATTTCTCCGAGGAGGTTGAACCGCTTGCCATTGTAAATTTGTAATCCCTATGCCAAAAAAAAAAAAAAACAGTACATTCCAAGAATCCAAATTTCCAAACAAATGAAAACAAAAAAAAAATGATACAACCTAGTTGAGTTTAAAACCATTGATTCATATTAGATAGAAGAATTTAAAAAAAAGACAAAAAAAATGCAAAACAAAACAAAAATGTAGAAAAAAAAAACACCCAAAAAACCAACCTTTTTTGTAAAATCTACCTATACAATCTCCTTTGTAGCAAACCAGCGATTGCACAACGGTAGGAATAGCTAAACAATCGTTTTAGATCCTTCACCAATCAATCTCCAACTCTATTTCTTTGATGGCAAGAAAAAAAATGAGTTTAGCTGAAAATGGAAGAGTTCTCTAATTTGCATTTGGAATGAAGAAAATAGAATGTTTTTAGTCTTTAAAATGAACCTAAATGATGCTTTTAGGGTTGGAGGAGGGTCGAATTTAAAAAAAAAAATTAAAAAGTGCCAGATTTAATTTAAAAAAGTAAAAAAAAAGCCGAATTTCGACGCTGACCGCGGTTTTGGGGTGGGTTCGGCCCGGGTTCGTCCCGGACAAACCCACAGTGAATTGCCGTACCCTGGGCGTACCCCTGGCCGGACCGTACCCATACCAGGACCCGGGCCGGACTGTACCAGGACCTAGGGTTTTCTGGCAAAGAACCGGTAACACAGCAAACAGCAGCCAAGAAATGTTGAAACATCTCAAGAATAAGATCTTCACAACCCCAATCCAACATAATGACAAGATCTTATTTTTGCAACATTTTCTAGGATTAAGAGCCTTTTGGTCAAAGTTGGGCTGTTAAAATCATGCAGACCTTTGAAGCTTTCTACAATCAACTGAAAAACATTCTTCATAATACTGCTGTTATAAGGTTCTTGTGGAAATGTTAGTTTCATAATTTTATTAACACAAAAAGTAACTGCAAGTCTAACATCTATCATGATGTAAGGCATTCTCGTCATCAACCACTTCAGATTTGAACCCCTTTTCTTCCACCTGCCCCTCATCAAACAAGTAGGGCCTCAACTTACCCTCACATTGTTTGAACACTTTGTTGACCAACTCATAAGCAACTGTAGAAACATCCTATTCTTGCCTCAAAATACCCAATAGAGAAGGTAAGAGTGATTCATCACTCTCGTTAATAATCAAAGTCATAATGGTTTGGATGGAGGATATAACATCTTCCATTTGATGCTCACAAACAGCAGCCAAGAAATGTTGAAACATTTCAAGAATAAGATCTTCACAACCCAAATCCAACATAATGACAAGATCTTATTTTTGCAACATTTTCTAAGATTAAGAGCCTTTTGGTCAAAGTTGCGCTGTTAAAATCATGCAGACCTTTGAAGCTTTCTACAATCAACTGAAAAACCTTCTTCATAATACTGCTGTTATAAGGTTCTTGTGGAAATGTTAGTTCATAATTTCGTTAACACAAAAAGTAACCGCAAGTCTAACCTCCTCATTTGGATGTCTCATGAACTCTGGTATAACCAAAGAATTTACTGATAGAGCCCAAGCATATTGCAGCCTCTTAGAATCTCGCTGATCTATCATGAATAAACATATCCCCACTTCTTCCAAAATACAAAGTAGATCCTTTCTGGACTGCGGCAAGTGTTCAAGTTTCTTACCCACATCTTCTTCACTGAATGATGCCATAATTCATACTCTAATTATCAACCTTTGACAATCCTCTGAAAGATAACTCACTGTTGAAATTGATATACCAACTACCCAACAGGCTAGCAAGATATACTGAGCTCTGATACTCCCTCTCATAGAAACTTACATGCAATCACTGTTGGGCCATGGAAACTGACATGCAAGCATATAGGTGCTCTCCAAACGGATTTGCAAGTACTGGGTACTAACATGCAACTGCAAAAACTGACATGCAACTATGCTCAAAGTAGTAATCCAACAGGCTGGCAGGAAAACTAGCTCTGATACCACTGTAATATGCTGCCCTTGTTTGATTCTTTTTTTTTTAATTATAATATGTAATTTTTATTATTTCTTTTTGTGGTCTTTCAGAACTAGACAAAAGTTGCAGAAGGGTTTTTGTTTTGCATGTATTTGTTTTTTTAATATAACATAGAAATATGAAGCATGCAATGAAACCTAGAAAAACCATGATAGATTTGTACAAAATAGCAATGACCCAGTTCATAAAATCACATGAAATGAATTATCATCACATATCCATTTCAGAATATTCAACTTCGGACTTCTGCTGTAGATGGACCAACAATATGGATTCCATAGAACACCTCTGAATCACCCACAAATTGATATTATTTGCATACAATTGATAGCAGTAATATTGAAACCCTAGGCGCCCATATTGAGGTGATAAACCCCTACCAAAACTTGCAAATGAAGCTCCCAGAGTGTACGACTAGGTCTGATTTGGTACGGCCAGCAAGGAAATCAATGTGCAGTTCCAAAACCCTCTACAGAACTGTCCAAATCTGCAACTATGAATTTGTTCTCAGTTGCTCATAAATTTGCATAAATATGTGCACATAATCTCCTCAAGTCTCTATCAAAATGTATTAACATGAAGCACAAATGCAAACACTGAGTGTATTTGCCTCTTCAAGCACCCGGGGATGGTCTCACACCTATGAAATGCTGTTACTGATGGAAGTTTTCATTCCCAACAGCCTTGGTTTTCAATTCCTCCAAAACCCTCAAATTCTTCCAGAGCCAAAAAGCCAAATCAAAGAATAAACCATACATAACAAAAGAATGGCCTTTTTCCCTTTTTATTTCCAAGAGGATCGATTCACTTTTGGAGGGAATAATTTAGTTAAAATCACTTTCTATAATTTCCCACCTTTCATTCTTTTAATTTTGGTGCACAACTTTATAATATAAAGTATACTTTTAAAGTCACTTATATCTCCTTTTTTTAAAATGACATTTAACTTATATTATACAGTATACTTTAAAATTCACTTATATCCCCTTATATCACTATTTTTGGCAAATTAGGGTTTTTGTCTGTTTCGGAGTGTTGGAGATGAAGTGTCTTGGCGAGACCTTTCCAACGGTCTTTAGATCACTGAATTCTGAGATCATTTGGGCCTCTGTTTTAAAGTCTGTAAATTATTAGTGTTTGTTTAATATTAGACTTTGGGTTATAATGGTTAAGTGTCAAAAATGAAATATTAACAAGTCACTATAGCCTTTGTGTTGAGCGCTCATCTTGAGATTATAAAAAGTGACTTTAAATAAATATTTCCCTCCAAAAGTGAATTGACCCTCTTGAGGAAATATAAGAAAGAAAAAAACAATCCATTTGTTATGTATGGATTATTCTTTGCTTTGGCTTTTTGGCTCTGGAAAGAGTTTGAGGGTTTTGGAGAGATTCGAAACCAAGGCTGTTGGGAACAAAAACTTTCCATCAATAACGGCATTCCGCAGGTGTGAAAGACCATCTCCGGGTGCTTGAAAAGGCAAATACACTCAGTGCTTGCCTTGTGCTTCAATGGTTGAATGCAGATTGTCGCAGAAGGTTTTGCATTGATATATCTTGATTTATTTGATATCATAATTACAGGTGATCATCTGAGAATGCATTGCAGATTTTAGCCATGAAAAGGAATGAGGTTTGATGTGATTTTTTGGGCTGTTCAACAAACCCTTGTTGGCCGTATAGGATCAGACTTGGCCATACTGTTAGGTAGCTCTCATTGAATATTTTCATTGCTTTTTCTACCTTGTTGGAGGCGTCGGCATTAGAGGTTATTGTTTAAGGGTTTATTGAGGAGTTTGGGAAAGATTTGAGGCTGCAGATCACTATAACAACACTTACAGCAGGTCGTATTAGCATGTTTGGGATGTGGGTCCTCCAGTGACACATTATATCTATCTCTATGTTCCATATTTGATGTATTTGGTTGCATTTGGTTTTATATCTCATTGATATCCATTGATAGTAGAGGAACAATTGCTGATTTATGGTTTTGGGTGATTGCCGGATGCTCATGTTGCTGGTCCATGTACAATAGACTTGTCAAGTTGAAGTTTTTGAAATGGGTATGTGATGATAATTCATTTTGTATGATTTACCAACTGGGTCTTTGATATTATGCTCATATTTGTGATTGTTTTTCTGGGTTATCGTTGCATGTTTCATATTTCATTGTATCTGCAAAAACAATTACATGCAAACCTAAAAACCCCTTCTGCAACTTCTATCTAGTTCTGAAAGACTACAAAATATTAAAAATAACATCATATATTAAATTGAGAGAACAAATAGGGGCAGCTCATTACAAAGGACTGCTGTTCCAAATCAGAAAATCAGAATTGCTGTCATATCTTTTCGTAGTGTCTTCAACCGCCTCAAACACCTCTTCTTTCTTTGTTGCAAGTTCTCCATCAAGTGCTGATCCAATATGTGTCTCCCAATGAAAGTCACATGCCTCAAGGCTGATCCTCTTGGCTGTCATGTCATGATTATGTGAAGATAAGGGACTGTTGTTGTAAGTCAGAAAATCAGTCCTTACCCCATGCCTTTGAGTGATGTCTTCATAGATCTTAATTACTTCTTCTTCCATGAGTGGATGATCATGAACAAGTGCTGGTCCAAGAGATGTCGCCAACTAAAAACCAAGTGTGTCACTTGTCATATGGCTGCAAGTTATATCTTCATCTTCTCTTCTCAAGACTTCACCCATGTGTCCATTCTTCACAATCTGCATGTTGAGTTGTTGTTCTTTGGATGTGGCTGCCATAAAAAACTGAAATTTTGCTGTTGATGTTGAAGAATGTGTCAAGCTCAACTCCAAACAAAACTCATCCACTTGATCTTCTGATTCTTGATGGGCCATTTGAGTGCTCTTCAAAGAATCCATAGGATCCTTAAGTTCAAAGGTAATCTTATTGACCTCATCTTCTTTTCCTCTGAATGCATCAAAGTATATCTTATCAAGCTTGAGGAGATGATCTCTATCTGAAAGTAGGTGTAGCTTCTTCGAGTGCATGTAAGTCAGCAAGAGATAGCTCTCCTTCAAAGCCTTCGTGTCTCCCTTGGGCCTTCCAACAAAAATCTGCCATCATCTTATGAGCATTGTCGAAATGAGTTAGGGCTGCCACAATCATACCTTCATTTACCTTCAATTGACCTTTCGAATGATGTGACTTATGGGACCTAACACCTTCATACAAAATTTCTAATTGGTTTTCATAATCATGCATCTCCAAATCACCTTCCTCCATGACATTTTCTCCACAATATCTATGTTTGAAAGCTAGATCATCATCATGCTCAATCAAGGGATCACCATCATAGTAGTAAGTGGAATCAATTACATCATGTTCTTTCTCAATGGTTGATCTAGAAAGTGTATGTCCAGCTATGACTTCCTTCACCATCACGTGATCCTTTAACTCTTGCAACGTCAAATCAATCTCATCAAAGTCTTTGTGTCCACTACATGCTGAAATTTCTGAATTGCCTTCATATGTATGAACAACCTCTTCTTCAAAGTCACCCAAGGTACAAATTGAATCTTTACCGATATAAAATAGAGATGGTGAGGCCATACTACGCTCAAGTAATGGATTATCAAAAGAACTCTTACCTTTATGTAGCTGATCCAACATTACTGGTTTGGCAAGCTCTGGGACAGCATACTCTTCACCCTTGTGTTCACCATGAAGACTTAGGTGTTTGCTACTTGTAGATGCAACATGTGATTCTTCTTTGCCCATATCCTTATGTGAACTTGTGGACATGTCTTCATCCTATTTACGGTTAGGAGTCCAAACTTCAATGCATGTTGACTGATTTTTGCCTTTCTTATGGTCACTTGTAGGCTACAAATCACCAACAATTAATTCTTCTTCCTTTTCTATCCTTCCTTCAATGGTAACTTCAGATTTTTCTTCCTTCTTAATTTTCTCATGTAGTTCTATAGATCCTGCTTTCTTGGATTTCCATCTTCATGTATCTTCAAGAAAACATCAAAAGGAGTTGCATTCTTGAAGTCCTCTGATGAGCCCTGGTATTCAATAATGATTCGTGTGGCCTCTTGTTGTATATTTTCCTTGGTTCTTGGCTGATCCAAGATGGTAGGTATATGAGCATCGCCATCTCTTCCCGAATCTTCATTAGCACCCAAATTATGCCCCATGTATTGAGACATGAGTCACATGAGATCTTTGACTCCTTGCAATGTCATTGAAGATATCCCTCGTGCTAGGTTCCTTGTTGCTTCTATCATTCATGATAGCTTGTAGACCCTCAGGTTGGCAAGATCAAGGCTCTGATACCACTGTAATATCCCAAATAGGATATTCACTAATTTTCTGATTTTTCCCCTAAATTTTGATTTTCTGAATTCTGCTCCAAACCCTAATTTCTGAATTTCTGATTTTTAATTTGACTTGATAAAATACTTATAACAACCAATAATGAATGTCAAACACATCAAATATTATGCCAAAAGGTTCGCCCAACTAAATGCAATTACACAACTGAAATTTTGGAGGAAATCTCTGCTGTTACAAATCAGATTAATGGAAGTCTGAAAGTACATCAAATCATGGGCCAACACATGACAAACACTCCCAGAAATATGCTGTCCACAAATCAGAACTAAACCCTAGGGTTTATACATACCAAGAAAATGACAAATGAGCTTCTATTGATGAACTTGCCCTCCAATGATGTGGCGCCAAGATTAGGGCTTGAAACCCTAATGCAAGTGAACACAGAAAATGCCTAAATGCTGCTCCAAATTGTGGCGCTCAGATCTGCTCTAAATCAGCTAGGGTTTGCTGCTCCCAAATGTGAAAATGGCTCCACAACCACCTAGCAAACTCCTCCAAACATTGGCGCTTCAATCTTAGGGCGAAACCCTAATGCAATGATGTCTTCAAGCTCCAAGAATGCTGCTCCAAGATGGCGGATCAGACCTGCTCTGTTGCTGATATGAAAATGGAAACCAAACAATGAAGAAATTGCCTCTAATGCCAAAATCACCCTTGACCAAACCAAATCGCTCCTCTCCTAAAGGTGGCGCTCCAAAACTAGGGTTAAAACCCTAAATCAAATGATGCACAAGCCACGGATTTGCTGCTCCAATTCTGATTATGAAATTGATGCTCTTCTCCTCCATGAATCAACAATGAAGCACAATTAGGTTCCCATCATGAAACCTCCACAGGATGAGCTAAGTTTTCGTCCAACTCACCAAGAATCACAAGGGTTTTCGTTCTTGGATTCAAAGCCCAACTTTCGTTGCAGACTAGAGTAAAAACTCATATGAAAAGATGATAGATAGATATGATTAAATGCCTCCAAAGATTTCTTATTATACACAAACTTTTCACTCTTTCTCCTAGCCTACCTAGGCATGGTATTATCTTATTTTTAAAATTGTCTTTTCCCTCCATAAGGCCGACCACCTTCATGAAATCTTGGGCGCCCAAATTTCAAATTAAAGATTTGAATTTAATTTTCTTTTCCCTCCTTATGTCATCCTCCTCAAGGTGCTCAACAAGGGTTAATATTATTTTATTTTTTCGACCTTCCTTTCTCCAAGGGCGGACACTATAACATAAGGAATAATATCAAACTTATCACATAATGTCGTCCTTTAAATCTTTATTCTTTATTTGACAATTTTCCACACTTTCCCATCTCCAAGATGGTTTGCTCCACATGAAAACAATTTCTTTTATTCATGAAAACTTCATCAAAAATATCATGAAAATATGCCAAGTCGCCTCCAATACTCAAATTGCCCTACAAAATTATCAAAGTGTGAAAATTGATCCATTAGGTGATCACTCCGAAAATGGGGACATTACATTCTTGAAGGCCTTTTCTAATGGACCTATTTTACGGGAAAGAAAGGGGGTATTCTCTTCTCGGGAAGATGATGGTAGCATGCAAGGATGTGGGCTAGCTGATTATGTTAAGCCACTAGGAGGTTTCTGCGATCCTCTCTTGGAAAGAGGATGTACTCTTTCCTTTGCTTTGTTATTTACTATGTCGGCGTCCTCTTGTTCTTTTGATATATCCCATTATTTGTATCTTGGGCAACCTTTTTTTATTCGGCTTTGGACAAACTTTTATTCCTAAGACAGGAACAATGCATCGGTGGCTTTTACTTAACTATTTGAGCTCTTATATTCATTCCCACATTGGCTATAACACCAACGATGCCCCCCACCACTAGGTAGTTCAATCATCTTTGTATGTCACCTTGCGTCAATTTTAAACAAGCTCTTTGCAGGTGGGCCAACTAAACTAAAACTACAAACCATTCTGTATGAATACAACAAAACAAAAAAAACATTACAAATTTACAACACTACAACTTAAAAAAAAGCAAAAAAATTGTCATTATAACCCCTATATTATGTATAAAAGGTTTAAAAAAAAATTTGAAGCATTAAAAAAAACTTGGAAAAAAACTAAAAAATCTTGAAATTTCTTATCAAAACTTGAAAAAAATTACAAGATTCACTCACCTTTGATAGATAAATCTTCTTTGTGCAGCTCTTTCTCTTCTATTGGTGTCGGTCTTTCACACCTATAGCTTTCACCTTCGAAGAAATATGCAACAACCTTCAAAAATCAACAATGGCATCTTGGAGGCAAAAATGCAGTTTTACTCACTTGTGTTTGTGAAATGAAGCAAAATATGTTATAAGCCCTCACTTTAGGGTGAAATTAAGTGTTGGTATTGTTTTTTAATTTTTGCATTTGTCCTGTTGCGAGTATGCTTGGGTTCTATCGAGTCCAGTTTGGGTTCGCCTAGGGTCCACCTTGGGCACCCTTGGTTCCTTGTGGGAAGACTAGGGTGCTCGGGGCGGACCTTGGGCAAACCCCAAGCCATCTCGACCCATTTTCTTCCATAGGGAGCCCAAGGTGCTCGAGGTGGACCCTAGGTGAATCCTAGGCCGTCTCGGCCCCATACTCGACCTTGTACCGAATCCATACGGGCATGCCGGGCAATACTGTAGAACCTGGTAACATAGCTATAAATATAAAAATGCTTTTACCAAGAACTGTTAATATCAAATCTTTGCCAAGTTTGTTCGAGGTGGACCCTAGGCGAATCCTAGGCCGTCTCGGCCCCATACTCGACCTTGTACCGAATCCATACAGGCATGCCGGGCAATACTGTAGAACCTGGTAACATAGCTATAAATATAAAAATGCTTTTACCAAGAACTGTTAATATCAAATCTTTGCCAAGTTTGTTCACTAAAGTCAAATGTTGAAACTTTTTGTAAGTTTTAGAATGGTTCAAGTGGCTAGAAGTAGTTCGACTATGTAATTTTAATTGTGCTGCATACTTCATATCTAACATTGGTCATTATCCTCATACTATGTATTTAGTGTTCTACTAAAGTTTCTCTAAGAAAGAGATATAGACTAGAGTCACTTGACTTGTAATATTATTGATTTGCTTGAGTATCTTGAAAAAATTTGACATACGCTATTAACATATAAATAGTAATAACCTCCTAGGATTAGGGTGTACACTATGAATTTTGCTAAAAGTGTTTTTCTTAAAATTAGTAGCATTTTCCCCCTAGGTGGTGGTGGAGGGATATTGGGGGGATGTCTTAAGTTCAACTCTGTTCCTAAGTCCTAGGGACGTCACATCTTAGAAACTTTGGGTTTGTGGGGGGCATGTGTCCCTGTGGCTTGAATAAAGGTAAGTCCAAGATGTTTTTTGAAAATGGTAAAAAGATTCATAAAATTTTTCTTTGTAGGTTGTTATCTTGTGAAAAAGTTGAGTTTCCTAGCTCCTAGCTTGGCTTCCCCCTTTCCTTTGGTTGTAAAAAGAAAATATCTTTGGAACCTTTTTTTGCAAAATTTTAAGAGTGAGCTTTCAAGATTGAAAGGGAACATTTTTTCCTTTGGCAAGTAAGTTCACCCTTCTAAAATTTCGTCTTCAAGCTACCCCTATCTACTACCTATCCCAACTTAGTGTATCAAAATGTATTATCATTATGATAAAAGCCTTGATGAGATCCTTTCTATGGCAAGGGATAGGGGAGTCTTCTAAGTTCCCCTTGTTAGCTTAGGATAAAGTTTGTGAGACCTTCAATAAAGGTGGGTTTGGGCCTACAAATATTAGTGGCTTCGACCTTGCTTTGGTTGCCAAATTGATTTGGAGCTTCTTGAAAGATAACTCTCGAACCTGAATTAATGACAATTATCTTGAAGTCAAAGACTTGATTAATTTTCTTTCTATTAAGGGCCTTTCTAAAGGTTCCACCATTTGGGAAAGTATGAAGGCAGCTTGGGAGATTATTTCCAACCATGCCTTTTGGACTTTCCACAATGGTAGAAGAGTGGTGGACTTATAGAGGGATGTTTGTATTTTGGAGAAACCACTCGATCAAGACAAAGCTTTTGAAGCCTTCCAAAATATGACCAAAAATAATTGGGGTGATAAATACAAAGATTACTGGATTGTAATGTCCCCCATCTAGCCCATTGGATCAGTGGATAGGGATTAGCCTATGACCAGACTCCCGTAGGCTAATGGAGATGTTTAGGGGGTCATTTCAGGGGACTTACTATTTATAGTAAGTCAGATGTCAGGCACTTGCCATTTTTAGCAGGGCAGTCAGGGAGGTCCTTTGCACATAATTCATGGTCTCGATGTGACTAGAGTTCAAATCGATATAATATAAGTCAAATTAAATATTTAACTTATATTATTTTATGAGACCTCAAAGTGACTTTCTGGACTTTTCACAATGGTAGAAGAGTGGTGGACTTATAGAGGGATGTTTGTATTTTGGAGAAACCACTCGGTCAAGACAAAGCTTTTGAAGCTCTCCAAAATCTGGCCAAAAATAATTGGGGCGATAAATTCAAAGATTACTAGATTGAGAAGACAGGCACAGGTGAACCCTCTAGAGCTTGGAAGGTCTTTTGCAATACAGTAGGACTTGAAGATGAGGCCTCTAGGCATCTCAATCTCCTTAAAAGTTTTAGGCTTGGATGGAGCAATAAAGAGGATTCGTTGGGATGGAATTAGGATGATAATGATTCTTACTTTGTCAATGAAAGATATGTGAAGCTCATAGCCAAAGGGAATGAGGTGACTAATCGCTTTCCTTGGCATGATATTTGGTCTTCCAATGCTTGGCCTAAGGCTAAAGTCTTTCTTTGGTTAGCATGCCATGGCAAGATTCTAACATGGGATCAATTGATTAAAAGGGGCTTCAAAGGTCCTAGCAGATGTCCACTCTGCCTCTTTCATGAGGAAGAGATAAACCACCTCCTCCATTGTTCCTATCCTAAGGATATTTGGCTTTGCTTCCTTTCCTCTTTTAACACCCTTTGGATTCTCAATCAAAATCTCAAAGATCACTTGGAAACTTGGCAAAGCCCATCATCCCTTGGAAGTTTGAAAGACCTTTAGAATCTAGCACTTGGCATGATCACTTGGAAAATTGGTTGGAAAGCAACAAGAAGTTTTTTAATAACAGAATGAAATCTCAAAATTAGTTTTTGGAGGAGATTGTCATTTGCAACCACATCCTCTCCTTGAAAAGCAAAGTAAAAAATAAGGAATGTAATTTGAATGACCTCTAAACTCTAAGGAATTGGCTAGAGCTCAGCTCTTTTTTTGATAAAAGTAAACCCAAAATCAAGAAAGGTAGAATGGAAATTCCCCCTTTTGGGTTGGGTTAAAATGAATTTGGATGGAGCTTCCAAAGATAACCCAAGTGAATTGGGTGTTGGACTATTTTAAGGGACTATAAGGAAAGTGATTAGTTTTGGAACCCTATATATGGGCATCAATATTGATAATTTTTTTTAAAGTAGAAGTTCTAATCCTTGGCTTGGAATTGGCTATAAGTTTCAAGATTCAAAAGCTCATCATCAAATGGGATTTCCAAATTATGGTTAATGTGTTCGTTTTAGGCTAGCTCTCCAATTGGCACCTCCAAAAGCTGTTGATGGAGGCCTTCTCTCTCAATTTGTAGTTTGAGGAGTCGCGAATCCAAAAGGCTAGAAGAGGCTGGAATAAGTTGGGAGATTGGCTTGCCAATTTAAGCCTTAACCCAATCTTCAATAATTTCAAAGGAGATTGTGGAATATTAGCAATTGTATGATTCTTGAGGATCTTAGCAAGATTCTTGAATCTGTTGTGGATTTTACCTCCTAGTGCAGTGGTTGTTTTGCCTTTTTCTTGTTTCCCCTTAGGTGTCTTTTTTTGGCTTTTTCCTCTTGGTCGTGCTTTTTATCTTTTCTTTTGGGTGGCATCTCTCTTTCTATTCCCATTTCTTTCCTATCTTGTCTCTTCTCGCTCTCCTCTCTATCAATCCTATTTGGTATGAGACAATGCTTTCCCTTCTTTCCCTCAATGTGCTTTTTCCCCTTTAACTCTTTGTTTCATTGATGTCTAACCTTTTTCTTTCTTGTCCAACAATTCTTGTTTGCTATGGTCTTTCCTTGCTATTGCTTCTTCCCTCTATTTATTCTTCCCTCACCCTCCTCCTAGCCATCATTCTTGTTTTCTTTGCCACATTGTCATGGTGTTTTTTGCATCTTTTCTTACCTTCCTTAATGTTTGTCGGTCTTGTCTTTTGTTGTTCATTTATGCCCCTTGGTGTCTACTCAACCATAGTTTGCCTCTTGTCTCGGCACTATGCCTCTTGTCTTGGTGCTATGCCTCCTCTCCATAGTGCTCCCGGGCTTCTTCTTCTACCTTGCATAGTTCACCATAGTGCTCTTTTCCTCCCTTTTTTTTGTATCTGCCTTGTAGTCCTTCAGTAGGCTGCTCCTTTGCCCCTCATACTTGTTGATTCCTTCCTTAGTTGTGACAGATGTTAATATCTCACTTGATGCTAATGATGTTGAAGCGGTCTCCTCTTCAATTCATTTATCAAGTTCTAGTAGAAGATGCCTCCATCTCTCAAGTTCAAATGGTAGGCACAAATTGTTTGATAGTATAAATGGTGGCGATCCCGGTCAAAGCAATCTCAAAGAGAATCTAGTGACATCTCCCTTTAGGAATCCTTCCTCGAGTTCTCTAGGAGTGCCCTCTAATACTAAGGGTAAAAGGAAGGCAGACAATTGTGTCCACTCTCCTCCCAAAATACCTTTCAATTCTCCAACGGGTAAAGAAAGGGACAACGACATTCCTGCTGCTAGGAATGTTCCCAATGTGCAAACCACAGACCGGAATTATTTGAACTTGGCCAATTTGATCCAATCTCTCATGAATATGAATAGAAACTTGAAAGTTGTTTTTCTTGTAGTATGGAATGACTAGGCATCAGTCTATAATTTACTTGGTTCTATTCATAACCTTTTGGAGAACACCAATGGACATCTCTTTTAGCTCAAGCAAGAAAGAGTTAGGAGGAGGAGACTCCTAGAAAATCGTATCGACTCATTGAATGACATCAAGATGAGTGTGAGGGACTTTGAGGACATCTGCATCAACATGTGTCTTCTAGTAAACGATTTAAATAGCCTCAAATGACACATCCATTTTTGGATATGCCACAGGGGGCAGAGGATGCTCGATAACTCGGTTTTACCAAATGTTAAGACAGAGCAAGAGACTAATGAGGGTCTCTGATCCTCATTTATCTTTTTTACAACCTTCTTTTAGTTCTGTATGAAGGTTTAGCTTTTTGTATCTAGTTCTCCCCTAGCTAGGAGTCATTCCTCTTTTGAGGATTCCTTAAAATAATGGCATTTGGCTCATTTAGTAAAATCCTTTTAATTTATCAAAAGAAAAATTGAAGTTGAAGTTTATGAAACAGATTGTTTACCCTTCTATGTGATAAATGAATACTTAAAATAACTAACAGAATTAACAATACATACCCGACAGAGTAGAAGTATATCTTTATTCGCACATGAAAGTATTACAAAAGAGACTAGAGATGGTCAGCCAAGGATCAGAGTCGATCAGACTATGTATTAATTGTTTGTTGGCTCGCGAGTAGTTATACAAGTCAATTAGTTGCAGTCAGTCAGTCAACGGTTGCGTTCCTCTTGGCAACCGTTGGGTCTTTTAAATAGTCTTTGTATCTTCAAGAAAAGGAGTATGACCCCCATATTCCAGGAATGTACATTCATCTAATTCACCAATTTGGATGAAAAATCCCTTGTTGTCACCAACATCATGGTCTCTTGTAGTTAGAGACTAAAGAAGCCATACATAGTATAAAATTAGCTGTCGTACGGTACCAGATAGTGTACAAGTATGAATGATGATTCTTTTAATTGCAGCCATGTAAAGGATATGGATAAGAACATTGGTAACACTGCATGTTTCTTTGATTCGGAATGGCAGCAAGCATTATTGACTGATGCTAATGTTTGTGACATATAGGTTGATGAAAATCATGATAAAGGAATATCTATAGTCAATGAGGAAATTCAAGATACAAATAAACTAGATCCAGAAGAAGTTCCATGCAAGGTGTTTAAGGAAGGATTGGCCACAGATATACACAAATGACATCAAAATATAGGATTTCCCCTCTTTTCCTAAACGTGATACATTTTATTTAAATTATGTTGGTTTAGTGAAACAAACATGGGTATAAGAGGATAATTTTGATTGCATTTATGTGACCGTATGATGGGATAAAGGGCGTACGACAACAATAGACAAGATGGGAGGGTGAACGTTCAAAAAGAAAAGTCGTACGACAAAGAATTGGAGATATTCATACGATGCAAGCTAAAGTCATACGATGGAAGGAAAGTGTAGATAGGAATAGGACGACGATAATAAAAATTGAAAGATTATTGTTTTTCCTAGGTCGTACGATTGAATTTGTAGCTTTAGAAAATTTAATGTTTCATATGAGTAGGATATTAAAATTTTTAATTATTTTGTACTTTATAAAATTTGATTGATTTATGGTCTGCCGTACGGTTGGGGTAATTAACCCTTGATTTATTCTCTTTTTAATTTTTTTCTTTTTCATCCACTTGAATTTTTTTTTTTCGTTTTTCCACCTGGGGCCCACTTGAGAATCTTAATTTTTTTTCTCTTTTGCTTTATAATTTAATTTCTTAGTTTTTGATTTGTCCACCCAATGCAAATTGAAGCGATTTTTTCCATTTTTCTCAGGTGGGGTCCACTTGTTATCTGTCGCTCTGACTACAAGAATTTCCTATCCCGCAATATTTTTCTCTTTGTAATTTTCCTGTACGATATTTTTCCTTCTTTCATAATTTTTTTGTGAAGTTGATTTTACTTGATGACAAGTATCCGTACATTCCAAATTAAATATTTGAATATTATTACTCTAAGATGTACCAACATAAATTTTACATTCTTCTGTAAAGTCGGATGCCTCTATTGGAATTGCCGTCTTTTGCAAATCGTAGACTGCGTCTTGCACATATAATTTGTCCAACTTTTTAAAATCGTTTTTCATCTGTTGCTCTTCATTGATCGTCGTAGCTTCGAGAAAAGTACAAGTCGACGAAAATACCTCATAGTCCTCCATTTATCAATGAAATAGGCTCTGGAGAGAATTTGTTTCATCCTCCAAGCATGATTGCAATTCCAGAATCCCTTCGTCATTCGGCTTCATCGGACCTAGACCATGCTTCTCTGTCCATTCTTCTTTAGAGTCCGAATCTGACAAATCGAAGGAAGCTGCTTCCTCGCTGGCTGCTTGATTTTTCAAATTGATTATATACTTTCGGCCCTTGTTTTCAATAGAGATTGTGTTCTTTTTTCAGTTGTGGTCAACTTTGGCTGCTACTAGCCATCGCCAACACAACAATGCATCATACACTTTCTGCTGTAATGAAATGACCACAAAATTCAGTAGAAATATTTGGGTTTTGATAATTACCTTTTGGCCTATTAAAACACCAAGTACCTTAATACCTTGTTGGTCTGCACCCACTAGTTGAAAAGTTGGGGGCCGGAGAGTTGGCTTACCTAGACTTCTCCAAGGATTTTCCGGAAGTAAGTTCACACTAGATTCACCATCAACAATTGTATTGGTGAGATTCCTTCCAAGGATCTCCATATTTACCATCGCTGGTTTCTTTGTCGTGCTAACTGTTAATAACATGGGATCAATTACTTGGTCACTCAACAACGAAGGTTCGGTTATTGCGTCTCCATTCTCTCCAGATTCCAAATGGATCATAGCATGCATATTCTCATTCTTCCCCAATACAATATTAGTCAGGGCATTTCGGAGTTTAGGAATGCTTTGTAATAAATCCACTGCTTTAATTGGTAGGGTAGTTTGAAGTACTTGCCTTGCAACATTTTTCTCATATTGTAATTGATTTGTTACCATACTTGCGTTTGCATTTGAGTGGCGCCGTTCGTTATCCATAGTCTGCTCCACTTCGACTCTTGCTTCACAAAATCTTTCTTGTTTTGTGCGTGGGTCTGGGTACACAACCTTCTTTGCTTGGGCTCAAGTAATGGCCAATACTTCATTTTGCCTGTCAACATCAATAAGGTTGATGTTGGCCTTTTGCTTCAGACATTTAGTGTCTTCATGGTCTCCAAGTCCACACCATTCGCACAATAATTGCACTTTGTCCTTGTTCTGGCAGTCTCTCGCAAAGTGTCCCCATTTGTTACATTGTCGACATTGTATGATAGGGTGTCCTTTGGGGGCGTATTGTATTTGGCTTTGACCTCCTCTTTGATTTTGATAACCATTTGGGGATGCGTTCTGTGGCTTCGATGGAGTGGACTGCTCTCCCTGTGTAAAGAGTACTTGTGTACTCCTAGTCTTCAAATTATATGGGCTCTCATTTATCGAATGACCCATAACTTGACAAATCTCACAAAACAATTTTCTAGGACAATTATCTTTGGTGTGATCTTCACTTTTGCACTCAATACACCAGAGTTCAGTGGATTCTTTAGTGGTTTCTTTCTTCGCCTTCAATTATTTCATCATTCGAAGTATGTCCTTCCAGAGTGCTTGTATCGTTCCTGATTAACTGTCACTGTTGTCATCCAAACTTCCATCTTCTTTTGCTTTTATTTTGCTACGGGAGGACTTTTTGTCTTCACTTTCTATGCCCATCACCAAATTGTAGGCTTCTACATAGGAAGAGGGTGGTACTACCTTCATCTTTTTTCTTAATGATGGAATTAGATCTTCGATGAACCACCTTTTCTTGAGATCATCAGTAGGTTCTTTTTCTAACTTTACAAGAAGTTCCTTAAGTCTACGATATTAAGCTCGTACGTTTTCATGCTTACCTTGCTTGGTATTGTAAATTTCCGCTACTATTTCATTATCATCTCAAAGCAACTTAAACTCTTCTTCAAAGGCCTTCTTTAGTCTCTCCCATGTGTTTCGGGAGGCTTGGTCAAGTTCGGTATACCAGTCAATTTCTACACGTCGCAAGGTGGCTGGAAAAGACCGTAGCCAAATTGCTTTATCATCTTGCCCATTTGTTGTCCAGATTGTCTCACAAATCTTATAGTGCCTGATGGGATCCTCCAATCCATTGCATGTAAACTTAGGCAACTTCTGCTATTCTCCAGTGGAGCTTGCCATGGTTTTGTTATGATGCAAACCTAGTGCCTAGAACTTGCTTGCTAGGGAGTTTTGATTTGGATGTTCCGAAGCTGCTATCGCACTCTCGAGAATTTTCCACTCTTCCCACAACTTCAGTGTTCTACGCACTTGTTTTGCCTTAAGACTTTCTTTTATACACCCTTGGCTCAGCATCTCCTTCTATTGACAACCCTTCGATGCCTCGAAGGTTCTCTCATGTCCCCATTTTTCAAATAACTTAAAAAGGTTCTAATTGTGAATTAATTTTATGAAGTATTTTAATTGCTTTGTAAAATTAATAATTTGATTAAGTTACTTAAGTCAATTTGAAAACACTTTATAAAATAAAGTGTTATTGTGTACACAAAAACAAACATTTAAAAAGTTCATTTGTAAGCATTTACAAATGTTTAAGTGTGACAGTGTACACAAAAACCTTTATTTAATAAAATTAGGTCTGTCCTAATTTTGAAGGTTTTAAAAGGAGAGCTGGGATTCATTTGGAATGAGGCATGTATTGATGTATTGAGTCTTTTGTGTTCTATCAAGTTCTAACTTCAGCTGATGTCAAGGAGATGTTCCCTTGCATTCACGGTATCAAGGAGATGACCCCTTGATAAGTATTGGTGTAATGTCCCCTTCTAGTAAGCTCAAATTGATCACAACCTTGCACAATTTCAACTTACAAAAAGGAAACATTAGTATTCCAAATTTTTCTCTTTTCATATCATAATTATCATAGATCCATATTCTTTCCATATTTATCTAGAATTTATAATTCCATAATCAATAATTCCTATTCGTAGTCATATTTATATTCATATTCATAGGCCTCAAGTGCTATCCTTGAAAGGATCATATGTCGCCCTATCATTAACCCATCTCTAACTCCATAGGCATGGTTCGTTAAGGAGACACAACCATCCCATATGGAGGCCCAATGGCTTACCACCTCACCAATCAGCTCCAAAGACTTCCCACCTCATCTATTGGAGAGTCACCTACCATAGGGCACAAATTACATTGATGAGCTCCTCATACCATAGGCCTAATGCTTCACCTCACACCTGGAGGTACTTCGACACTTGGCCCAAGTGACTTCACCTCACACCTGGAGGTACTTCATCTTCTTGGGGTTACCTAGGTCCAATAACATTCTCCTAACTTACCCATACACCTAGGATGGCGAGATGATTAATGATGAGGCTAATCCTCTTTTCGGATATGGCACAATCCTATGATTTTAAGTCCTTATTAACATTTTACACATGATGCCTTATAAATAGGTTATCTTGGCCTTATATCATAATTGGCCAATAATATATATTACATGATCAAATTCCATTCTCATCATCATTGTTTTTTTATGCATAATCACTATCATTCATTCATCTATGGTAATAATCATTCATATAAACATAAACATTCATTCTTGTATATTCATCTATGAATAAAACCTTTCATTTCTACATATCTTTATACTAAACATAAATTAAATATACATACTTACAAAGCATACATTTAATAATTATAAGATAAGCATGTTAAATATACTTGCCTGCTGTAACTTTTATTTACCTCTTATTCTTTTTCTTTGTGCAGATATGATTTATTATAGAGCTCTTGATTTATATTGGCTATTTTGAACTGATGAGTCTGTATCTTTCCTTGTATTCTCTTATTGCTGTTTATAATTATATAACCAAATTTTATTTTCTTTCGATGATGATTTCCTTCTATCTCAGAACCTTTATTTATATCCCTTTCAAGGGATATGTTTGAAGAGGCATGTCTCTTATTATGCTTGGTGGTAAAAGACATACTTACCCTCTTATAATTTTTATTACTTTATATTAATTCCTTTTTGTGGTAAAACTAGTTCTAACCATACGTAACTCCGTTATCATAAGAGGATAGGTTAAAAGATGTTTATTTATTTTATTTATATTTATATTATATCATTTATATTATAATAAATGATATATTATATATATTTTTATATTATTTATACTATATCATTTATATCATAATAAATGATATATGATATATATTATATCATTTGTATTTATATTACAATGTAAGATAATTATAAGAATATTCATATTTATATTATTAGATATATTTGTAATATATTATATTTATATATGGATATTATATTTTAATTATAATAAAATATTCATACAATAATATTATTTATTAAATAATATATAATCTATGTAATTATTTCTATCATCCAAAATAATATTTTACAAACCATCTTTATCATGTTCAAATCTTTACTTTAACAGTGTCTTGATATGGGGACATGACAATTGGTTTGGTGATGTTCCCTTACCAACCTTGAGGTGAAATTATCTCAGATTTCACAGTTGTGCTTCATTGTATTTGGGTTTTTGATATTTGGTCAGAGACCATTTGTGAGTTTCATTGAAGACCTATGTTTGTAGACATTGTTGAAGAGTTGAAAATATATATGCAGATTTGAAGATCCTATTTGTGCATTTAATATATGATTCATATTTGAAATATATCTCTGTTTCTTTTTGTTTATGCTATTGATATGGGAGACAACATTTGACGCATGTTATAGTCCTATGTTTAATATGATCTGAAATGAAAGATATCAGCTAACACATATAACCAGTGCTTCCATATTGCAGATAGAGGAGACAATTCCTGACAATTTCAGTTGTGTTTATTTTAATTTCAGAATTTTGGTAAATTGTGGGTCCCAGTATTATCAAATGTTCAGATTTTATAAGGTTTAAGATTTGTTTTCAGGTGGTGGGTCCCAAATTCCACTGAGAGCTGGAAATTACTTGTGAATGTGTTTTATATCTGAAGAATAAAAGAGTTGCATTTTGAGGATATACGCCGCCTAGGAGAAGTTTTATATTGTTTGCTGTAGTCAATCGCATACAGAGGAACTCTATAGTATATATATATATATATATTTGGGCTTTGAGGACTATCGGTTCATTCATTGAAGGTTGATAGCATTGTGCTTGCGCACTAGATTGAATACCTTGAAGAATCTCAAATATTTGCAGATTGGATTATCCACTAGCACCGATTCTGAAAGCTATCGTGATCAGTCAGATAAGGATCGCTCAACATGGGTGGCAGGTCGACTATTATTTGGAGACATTGATATCCTAGTGAATGACGTCTGAGATCGAAAGAAGACTGCTCACATTGTTCGGCTGTGGTCAACATTGAGATTTCAAACTCATTTGAGGAATTGAAGTGTATATCTTGAGCACCAGCTTGCAAGGAGAACATAGCCTTGTAACGTTGCTACTATCATCTTCATCGCATACTGTGGAAGCTTGATTGAAGCACTAAATGACAAGAGATCCAAACATTGGAGCATTTCGTCGTCATTGTTGAAGCCGTGGTAGTTGAAGGCATCGCAGACATCGTCATTGAGAGCCAAATGCAGGGAAGCTTACATCGTTGGTAGTTATCGACTAATTGCAAGAAGCAAATGACTCGCTGGGAAAGGTTATCATTGAAGACCTATAATTATTGAGGCATCGATGGTTATACACCAGGTGGCGAACATATTATAAGGAGATCCAGCGATATATCAATAAGTGTTGGATAATTGGTTAGTATCTAGATCCTTGGACTATAGTCCCTCAAGTCGAAGTCTCCTGGAACTAACAGATAGCATCATATCTCTGCATCGACTGTCATAGATTCATGACTGAGAAGTGAATTATAGTGTCATTTGAAGTTAGTTGAAACTTGAGTGCAACAGTAGACAATACTATCATTGTTTCGTGCAATCTATATTGAAAAAGAGGACTGACATCCTTTGATAGTTATAGATAATTGTGTTAGAGACAAATTTAAAAGGTGTAGAAACAAAAATATAATCAGAACTCAGTCCTAGGGTTTTAACTTAATTGACAAATGAAATATGTCATATTAAGTGTTTGGGAAATCGACAAAATATCGTCTACCAGGTAGGGGATATTAAAGGTTGCTCTCATATGCTTCTATGAAGGAGTCTGACTCCAACTCCCAACTTCCCTCGTATAGAGAAGGTTGTCTTGACTTTTCAAATCCATGTTCGTTTAGCAGTGGAAGGTGCCTTGCGTTCTCCTCCCACTTTGCCCTCGTGTGATTATCTATAGCGGAAATGTGTTACCTCTCCTAACTAAGACTTCTACTCACGCTCTGATTCCAACTTCTACTTCGGGATGAACTTTGGCTTCGGAATTCGGTGATCTCTCTTAGTCTTCTTTTTGTCATATCCCCAAAATTGTAATACTAAAATATGAGGCATTAAAATACAGATGAAGTAGAGATATTAATATAATTATTATTATAATGCATGTTTGAAAATGAGTATCATTATTAATAATCTACGATTAAAAGAAGCAAAGGTATCCTATTATTTATAAATATTAATAAAATAAAAGATATTATAAAATAAACAATTGTTATATATATATGATTATTATAAAATGAAACAATTAAATAAATATTGTCTCATTCATATATAAGATTAATAGATAATAATAAAAGATATAAAATGGATACATGCTGCGATTTATAGGCGGCGAATCAAATTGAAGGAGCAGCAGACAAGTTTAAAGACAAAGTATTAACAACAATGAAATGAAATAAAACAAAGATTAAATAAGGCAGCGATTCATAAAGAAGTATTGAGTCAACTTTCATACATGGTGAGCACCCCTTATAATAAGATAATCAATGGTTAGGAAATGCAAGGGTAGCGATTATATTAACATATGTATGATGCAGTTTATATTAAAAGGAGCAGCACCTGTATTAGGCTGCGATTACTATTAAGGCAGCGATCAATTTTGCTGAGGGGTGCGATCTCTTTTAAGAGATATTCCTCTTGGTAAAAGACATAACCTTTGGTAGAAATAAAGGGGTAGATATGGTAGTTCAAGGGAGGAACATATAGGAAATATCGGAATACATATATATAGGGGGAGAAAAAGGAAATAAGAATACATCTAATGGAATAAAATATATATTATAATTTCTGATATTCCTTGACAGAGATAACAGCAAGGAGTATATTTGAGAGCATATCTAAAAGAGGACTGTGAGTTCATATGATTGTGGTAGAGTGTTTATATAGGATATTGTCTAAATCTGATTAATAGTTTATGCATATCATCATCAATAGTTCATGCACATTATCATTTATATGTGACCTTCATAATTCATTATGCATTGCTGATATGATTGTCTGCAACTATGAGTTTGATTAGTTTATTATGCATTAATGTGGATTCTTGCCTGAGTGTTATGGTTACTATGATAGAAGGAATGTGGGGGCAAGAGGGGTACAGTGATGGGGCACTCTTCTAGGTACGCCACCCCTAGAGGGGGGATTGGATAATTCCATTGGGGCCAAGGGGGTGCAAAGGGTACTGCCCTTGGGCTTAGAAGAGATGGCTTCCGGGGCACCCTTTTGTGATCTCATTCTCCTACATGAAAATTCAAAGGAACCAATCATAGAGAAAGGGATAGGAAGTGACAAAATGAGAGGGAACATGATAATGGATATTTCATTAGGTAGACCACCTCATATGGATGGCGTGGGTCACATGAGGCCAAGGGGGGATGGTATATCCGCTTTTGGGCCTAGGGTAGAGGATCCGAGACACCCCATCGAAGTCACATTCCTCCACTCTCTTATGGTTGAGTCTTCTAGATAGTTAGGTTTAGTTGGATTGATAATGCCATTATAAGTTTGTTAATCATGTTAACTTGATTGTGAGAAATATTATTGTAAGTATTTTCTAATTTGTTTTGCAAGACATCTTCTAACCCACTTGTTTGTTTGGAAATTGAGAACTAAGGCAGATTCAAGGCATCCACAGATAAGGGACATTACACTTTTGCATTCTCTTTGTTCTACCAATCTTAAAGATCATCTAATCTCTTGATCTTGACCACGTTGTGGTCTCTTCCCGCCTTTATTAGGGTCTAAGGACATGAATATCTTATATCAGATCCGATTTCTTTTAAGGCAACGTCGCCAATGTTTACCCTTCTATCTGATAAATGAATACTTGAAATAACTAACATAATTAACAATACATACCAGATAGAAGAGTAAAAATCTTTAATCACACATGAAAGTATTATAGAAGTAGACCAGAGATGGTCGGCCAAGGATTAGAGTCGATCAGACTAGATCATCCTCCTTTTCTTGACGATAAAAAGACTATTTAAAAGACCGGAGGTTTCCAAGAGGAAGACAACCGTCTACTAATTGACTCCAACTAACTGATTCGAATAACTACCTGTGAGCCGACAAACAATTAATACATAGTCAGATAAGCCATATTATCGAAACATTTTACATTGACTACACAGACCTAAACTATGGGTTAATATTGAGTCAATCTTCATGATCCATCTTTCATTAGTGATGGTTCACAAGAACCCATCTCATGCTCCACTTCCCACTCATTGCATTTAGGTGATGTTCACAAGGGCTTGGATGTCATCCATCCCAGTATATTCTGGCTCAAGCATGCTTATGGAATTTTCTCTACAATTAGGCCCACTTAGTAGAAAGCATGAGATCAGGGACTTGGACCGAATCATTGAAAATTGTATTGAAAATCCGTGATTAGATTGTCATGTGCTTGTACATCTTGTGGAGATGTCAGGCAAGATATTTTGCAGAAACTTCTTGTTTGGATCCAGATTGCCATCATTTCCTTCTATATCTCTAATATTCAGCACAGTCAAACTATCATCTTGGACGATCTTATTTCTCAGGTCAACAGAATGGTGAATTTACAATAGTTTCATCATCAGGCCTTAAGGCTTTATTTTGAGTAGAGAGTTTTGAATTCAGCTCGACTTCAACTGGAAAGATTTGTGGATGCACTCAAAAGAAGCTATAGATGTGGGCTGTGGCAACAGTACCAACTGGCTCCACATTGCCTTTGATTGGGGTTGTAGACCCTTAAAGCAAAACTGCGAGGACTTGCCTTAAGGCTTCCATCTCAGATTGAAACAAGACATCAACTTCAAGTGTTCTTTGTGCTGATACTTAGGAATGAAAGAATGGCCTTCACTTCAATCCTTGGATTATCTGACACAAACAAGATTTGAACTTCAAGCGCTCTTTGCTGCTACAAATTGAAGAATGAAAATCTGTTCACTGACTAATTTATAGAGCGGCTTCATTCAACTTTCATCTCAACCGTTCATAATAGCAGCATCAACTATCATCTCAACCATTGATTTATGCTTTCTGAGGATCTCAAATTCAAAGCTGAAATATCTGAAATTAGCCAACCATCTGCTTTTGTGCCCCAAGTGAGAAGACCCTTAATCATGACCTGACCCAAGCTAGTTATTACCTCATTGAATGTTTTGCCTTTAGATCGTCAACGTCCTACTTCAGTTGAGTGGTTTGCTATAACTCACCTCTCCACCTAAAGATCAAGTGCCATTTGTTGGCCCCTGATTTAGCTTTGGAAAATGAGAACTATAGTTCAATTTTGCTCACCTCTCTCCCTATTGGTTGAGCTCCTCAACCTCCCACACTGGTTGAGTGCCCTATATTTTGCTTTGCAAAATTGAGTGGCTTTCTATAACACACTCTCCCTTTTGATTAAGCCCCTCATATTCCTATGTTGGTAGAGGCCCCTAGATTTTTTGAGTGGTTTGCTTTCGCTCATCTCTCTTCGTATCGGTTGAGCCCTTCATTCTTCTTTCTTGGTTGAGGGCCCTCAATATTGCTTTGCAAGATCAAACGGTCAATTTGCAAAACCTTCAGCAAGTATTGTCCCTAAGAATGATTCAGTGGGAGCTCCTTAGCTAATTAATTTCTATGTATGTGGTGTTTCAGTGCATCATTATGTAATATCATTTTTGGGTACCAGTTACATGTTAATATCAAGTCAATTTTGAAAACCCATCTTTCATGAGTAGTGGTTAGCAATAACTTATCTCTCAGGAGTTTGAATGGTCCACTTGGAACTCATTGCATGTAGGTGATGCCCACATCAGTAAAGCATCATGACTTGCTGAAAGGTCACATAGGCCAGTAGTAATCTGGCTCAAGCATGCTTTACCATAGAGTTATCACCACAATTAGACCTGGTTAGCTTGCTATCCCTTTTGCAAAACTTTCAGCAAGTATTGTGCCTTACGAACCATTCTTTGTAGAGCTCATTCGCTGTTTGATTTTTATGCATTGGTTGTTCCCGTAGTTTATCAATTATGTAATATCATTTCTTGGGTTCCCCCAAAATTATATTACATAATTGATAAACTGTGGAAATACCAAATGCATAAAAAAGGTCCAAACCATTTGAACAGCAAGATGGTCAACACAAGAGCAACTGAAGTCACACATTGAAACTATCATTAAAATTAACAATTTAAGATGGTACAAAAGATGGCAAGAGATTTTCTTGAGAAGTTATGATAACCTCCAATGGCAGTATGGGCACTGAAGTTGGCCAACAATTAATCTTTTCCGATAATCCACAAACCACCATTACAAGACTTCCTTTCCTTCTAAGGATTAAAGTCTCTTTGTAACTTTTTCCCGTGTAGAAGAGTAGATTCTTGTAACTTCCTGAATATGAAAAAATTAATTGTTACTCTCTATCACCTAAGATGCTTCGTAACACCCTGACTTTTTCTTTTTAACTCCATATGACCTCTAAGATGCTTTGTAACTCCCTTAGTTTTTCTTTGTAACTCCTGTGAAACCTAAGATGCTTTGTAACTCACTAATTTTTTTATAAACTTTCTATGTAAAGATTTCATGTAACTTCTTCCTAATGACTTCTGACAATATTCTTTATAATTTCTTCATGATGACCTTTTTGACAAGATTCTTTCTAACTCATAACATTCTCATGCAGGCTTGATTTTGTTCAACTAGGCACAAGTAACTTACATTCTAGCAGATTTTCAGAAAAAAACTAGCCAGAATTAAAATAGTGAAACTCTTTAATAGGGCATGGATATCTTGAACAAAAGTTCTAAACAAATTTCAATCCATGCAATCACCTGCCCATATGATGTTCAAGCTGCCATTCTCAAGTTTGTGAGCAAATCTTATAAGGAAACTGTAAAAGAAATGTTGTTTAAATTTAGAAACAAATAAGAAACATGGATGTAAACTAGCATGTTGATTTAAGGGTTCTTTATTTGATAATTTAATCTAAGACTTGAAAGAACAAAAGCTGATGCGTGTAGAATAACATGTTCCAAGGAATCTCCAGGACATCTCGAGTCTTCAACAGCATGCTGGAAGAATATTCTTCAATACTTAATAGAATATCTAACATTAGCTTCATCACTATCTAATGAGCTCTTTTTGGAGCAAATCAGCAACCATATAATTAGAAGAGTGAAACTGCTACTGGTTCCTAATTTGAAGAAAAATTATTGATAAATCCAGAATGTAGCAGGAATGGGTGCAAGAGGATTCTGTGTTGAATATTCTACTTAATTCTACTATAACAAATGCAATTTATTCTGCATCTGTATTAGTCTTATGTTTTTGGAAAAATTTGCTTCATTTGCATCTCCATTTTATTCATATTGCTGGAAATTATGCTTTTAATTTAATAATTAGATATATAATGTTGTGAAAGTAAATTGTTTTTTGGCTATATTCTTTCAATGCTCCTTACGTGTGCCTTCAAATCTTTGTCATACTGCCAATGACAAATAGTTGTTTCATATTGAGAGTAATGGATGTATTTTAATGTGCAACATGTTAAGATTGTCTTGAATTATTCTATAATTGCTTGTTGATAATTATTCTTCTTTCTTCTTGATGCAAGTTTTTGGGATACTGCAATGTTCAATTAGTTTTATATTTCCTGTGCTTTAAAAAAAAAATCATAGGATGCCATTTTGTTGAATCTTGATAGTTTGGGACTTCGGTGTGGAAGGAAATAACTGATAAAGGGACCAAGATAACTTTGTATATTGGTTTTTAGGCCGATTCAGGTTGCCTTTGAATTCAAGGAGAAATAAATGGTTGGTTAACTGTCACCAAACAGACTGAAAATCAATAGATAGGGCTCTTGTGTCTTTCCTCCTTGAGAAATGCAGTTAAATGAACAAAATGTGAAATATAGGAACAAGATGCAAGTAAAATTGAGGAATTAAAAACACAACAGTATCTTTGGCTCTGTTATTGTATTTTAGATTTTTAGCTTTTAATTTCTATTTTTAATTTTTGTTTATTTGTTAATTTTTTTGTCCCTGCATTATCCTGGCTGACAAACTCTATTCACACTTGGCATGAAATGGCTTATTTATTTAACTATTCTGACAATCCTCAGATCATTTGTCATTTGTTTCTTATAGTGATGATGGATCATGCGGTATGATCTGAAATGTTGATGCAAAATGTGAACACAGCTTTTTCCAGAAGCTCAAATCAACTAAATCTCATGGACTGTGACAACATAATGTTTATTAGTGGTATTGGTGTAACTCCTGTAATTATCTGCACACAGGTTTTTTCTTTCAAGTTGCGAGGGGCATACAACATGATGGCAAAGCTACCAAAGGAGCAACTAGAGAGAGGAGTTATTACCTCATCAGCAGGTAACCATGCTCAAGGAGTTGCATTGGCAGCAGAAAGACTTGGCTGTAATGCAGTGATTGCAATGCCTGTAACTACACCTGAAATCAAGGTTTTGGTTGTTTCGTACCTGGTGCATCTTTGTCATTGAATTTTGACTTCCTTGAGTTTAAAGAAAGATTACTACTTTCTTTAGTAGTTGAAGCTTGACTAAGTTTCTATTAAAAGAGAAAAGTGAAGTGTTTAGTTTTCTCTTAGAGCACAAATGGTAGTTAACGCTTTAGGAGGTTTTAAAATTTGGAATGTTTAAGCAAATGGAATGAATAAGCTGGAAGCAGTGTAATTGTCAGAATCTTGGACTAAAACTTCGTTATTTTTGTTTTTTGTAGTGGAAGTCAGTTGAGCGTCTTGGAGCAACTGTAGTTCTTATTGGAGATTCCTATGATGAAGCTCAAACATATGCTAAACGTCGAAGTGAAGAAGAGGGCCGCATTTTTATACCTCCTTTTGACCATCCAGATATCATCATAGGCCAAGGAACAATTGGAATGGAAATTGTACACCAAAATCCCGGCCCAATACATGCTGTATTTGTACCAGTTGGTGGTGGTGGTCTAATTGCTGGCATTGCTGCTTATATGAAGCAAGTTCGACCAGAGGTCAGTCTAGACTCAATACTTTACTTTGAAGTTTTCAACCACTAGCAAGGAGCAAAGAGGTAATGTAGATAGATTTAGCTCCTTGCATTTGTTTCCTTGAGCTAAGTACTTTTCATATTTTATTGGCGGGTAATTATAAAGGGAGGCCTTCAAATAAGGTACAAATTTTTAAATACATTTGTGTTGAAGACCCGCTGTCTTAAAAGTGGGAAACCCCATGTCATTAAATCTGACTTTTATTTTTATTCTTGTGAATAAGTTCTCTTCCTTTGCCACATTTAGTTACACTAAAGCTATTTACAACTTCTGAGCTACGCACATCCTTGGGAACTTAGTTTGGTTTATGGTTAGATGTCTGGTCAACCCTTGGGGTCATTTGTCTGAGATACATTGTTTCCTTGGGAAATTCAAAATTGTATGCAATTATGACTACCAATTAGTCAACCGGTGGGGCTTTGCTTCAGTGTTACTTCGAGAAATAATTTTTGTATGCTTGAATTCCGAAGCTTTGGTCTTCACTCAGAGAATTAAACTTGTAGCTAGCTGGTTTAAATCTTTAGTTCATTACTGTTTCATGTAGCAGTATATTTCAAGAGGCATATTATGAGGTTTGAGTTCATTTAGATTCCTGTGAAAGAACCACATTTTGAGATTAGTTTGATTTTCCATCCAGTCTTTGTACTATAAATGTTATGTTGTACAAATTGTCAAGTCTTATCATCAATTTTAATTTGCTTAGTAATTATAAATCTTTTTGCATGATTTGGTGCTGATATAACTATTTCTTGCTTATCAACCTTTTTCAGCTTATCAAGATTTATTACAAAAGGTGTGTTAAAATACAGTGACAAAATTTATCAAAGTTTTTTCATCTGATTAACTCTTTATTACAAAGTTTATGCAAAATATAGTAACAAAATATATCAAATAGTTTATAAAATGTTTTGATTTATGGGTAATCGCTTTTAATCAGAGTTTAGAACTGATGGATTTTTGAAAGGGCCCAAACCCTTGGACAACCAGCCAAACAGGTCAAGGAGACAAGTCTCACAAGGCATGAGACTAACAGCAACGAACCAGCGAACCAGAGGGAACAAGCCCAACACAAATAAGGAACACCAAGAAACAAACCCAAAGACGAGCAGCAGCACCCCACGCAAGGGGTGAGCAAAGCAACGGGCAAATCCACCACAAAAGAACAGGGCCACCACTCAAGGTGGTTTGAATCCAAGCTGCATTAAAGACCTTTGTTCAGTTTCAGATCCTAAATCTTTTCTCGTTTCTACTAAAGTGGCAGCACCAAAAGTTTTTGAAGAACACCCACCAATCTCTTGCATAGGAAGGCTAGTGCATTGTCTTTTGGAAGAGGCCTCAACATCAGTCGACTTCCCAATTCCACGCTCCTGTAAACAATGATCCTATCTGCCTGTCAACTCCACAGCCGAAGGAGCACTCCGGTCCTTTGTATGTGGTTTGACAACTCCACAACCAGCCGAAGCATGCCTAGACTTGTGATAGTTAAGACACATCACCTGAGATTCCTCATAAACAATTTGTTGCACCCAGTCACCCAATTTTGAAGAAAGAGTGATAGAAGAAGGGAACACTTTGTCAACAACAATATTGACACACAATCTAGCAAATATAAATCTCTTCTTGGATTTGGTCATCTCATCAACAGTTATGAGTTCCCCCAAGGAACCAACGATGGCAGTCCACACTTCCTCATCCCAGTATTCAAGAGTTAAACCTGGGAGACTTACCCAAACAGGTACAAATAGTTTATAAAATGTTGGGGAAGTGTTTAATATTCGATTTGAATACAAATAGAATACAAAATCACATTATCATGCAAATACAACAGCTAGCCAATATTATTATGAATTTATGATGATTGTCTTAGAAAATCTTCGTCATAAATTTCATATTCAAGCAAGTTACAAATTACAAGATTTTACAATTTCCTCTTCCTTGTTGTAGTGAAAAATTGGGGAGAGGGTCTAGTCCTTGCACTTGGGTGTGGCTCCTCGTTCGGCCTCTAAGGCTACGCTTGTGGCTCCACCTTGCTACAAGATGGTAGTGACTCCTCTGCCTCATGTATGACATCATCTACATTGATGTCATCCAATCCAATCACTCTTTGAAATATCCCAAACAGGATCTGCCCTAAAATTCTGATTTTTATTTTCTGAATTCTGCCCTAGTTTTCTGCACTTTTGGTTTTCTGCTAAAACCCTGATTTCTGATCTGATTTTCTGCTCTTAATTAAAATATTCCAGCATAGATAAAACACATCCAAACATGGGAAAAATGATGGCAAATGATACTACACATAGACATTCATCATAAGCATGAATTACACCATGAATTACACAATGTGGGGCAACCAAACTGGTAACACAAGTCTGATTTTCTGAACTAAAACCCTGCTGCTACAAATCAGAATTTTGAATATACAAGTTACATCCAAACATCTAGGCCAAATATGCCTGAATCCATCATAGATTTCTGCTATTACAATTCAAGCCTTATTATATGTTGATACATACCAAAAACATGGCAAATTGAAGAGCAAATGGTGAAATCGCCCTCCTAGGAAGTGGCACCAATCCTAGGGCATGAAATGCTAATGCAATGTGAACATAAACCACCAAGAAATGCTGCTCCAATGTGGCGCTCAGATCTGCTGCTATGAATTAGGATTCAAGAAACCCTAACCAATGAAGAATTCACCTCAAAATGCCACGAATATGATCCTCCAAGGTTGGCACACAAGGCTAGGGTTAAACCCTAGTGTCAATTGATGCACGTGGCACAAGAAGAATCTTCTCCAATGCTGATCTCAAATCTGATTTATGCAAATCTGCTCCAAATCTCCGTAGATCTCCAATGAAGTGCAAGTAGGCTTCTGTTATGAAACCTCCACAAAGATGAGTTAGGTTTTCGTCCTTGGATTCAAGCCTAACTTTTGTTGCAGCCAAAAGAGATGAACTCCAAGCAAAAGGTGAAATGAATGATATGATGAAAATGCCACAAAAGATCTTCTATTTATACACAAACTTCACTTCTTCTCCTAGGCCGACCTAGGCAAGATAATCTTTTATTTTTATTACCTTTTTCCTCCCAAACTGGGCCGACTACTTCTAGACAAGTTTGGCGCTCAAAATACAAATCAAAGATTTGTATTTTATGTTTATTTCCTCCTTAGCCAACCTCCTTATGGGTGCCCAAACAAGAGATAAAACATTATTTTATTTTTATGCTTATTTACTCATTTTTCCAACCTCCAATTGGGTTGCTCTTCTATAGGGCAATTTTATTTATCAACACCGACTCCTCAAAAAATACCACAAAATTACACAAGTCTTATTCTATCATCGATTTGCCCTACACAAATGGATAAATATGAAAACTTGCCCAATAGGATATTCCCTGAACCTTCCAGCTTAGCCTACAGGAAGGAAAATAGGCAAGCCATCTCCACTAGGTGATCACTCCGAAAATGGGGACATTACACTCTTGCTTGTATTGCATCTACACTCTCCATAGGTTGCCTTTTGAAATCGACAATCTTGTCCTCTATAAACAAGGAGGACCCTCCATCTTGTGCAGTCTAGTCACTATAGGGATCAATCTCATCCAAATCAATAAGCTCCCATTATTTGTCCTCCATGTTTCTTTTGTGAACCTGAAGCTTATATTGCACACAAACTAGGTCCACATTTTCTCTTTGAATCTGCTATAAATTCGTTCCAATTCGCTCAAAAATGCTCAAATGGTGGTGTGATCTTAACCCTTGGGCATGTTAGTTTTATAGAACAGAAATGCAAAAACAGAAAATACAACACATAGAACAATGAACACAGTATTTTACCCTGGGAAAACCCTCCTACTCGAGGGAGAAAAACCCAGCAAGATATTCTCTTACATATCAGAATAATAAGTGCAGAAATGGCACTCGCAATCAAGCCCTAGAAGGGTAGAATATTACACAATAAATCTGCACCTGAAAAATAGTGTAATTCCCTTGTATAAACAATAAGATACTCTTAGATCTGCTACTTCAGATGGCGAACTTGCTGCTGAATAAGTCTTCTTAGAATTGAATCGAATGTCCAAAAGAAGAGATTCAATCTCTTATAAATACCAAACTGGGCGAATATCTTCTTGGCCGACCAGCAGTAGATTATCTTCCTTTTAGAAAAATTCTCAAGCAGCTATAAAACACTAACACTCCCTCTTATCTAGGGAGGTATTTTTTCCAGATATCCATGTCATGGAGTCTCTCAACATGATACCCTCAATGGCTACACCCATTTGTGGACAAGTGTTCATCATGGAATCACTCAACGTGATATCATCATGGAGTCACTCAACGTGATATTGTCATGGAGTCACTCAACATGACGTCTACCATGGCTACTCCCATGTGTGGAAAGGAACATGTGCATAAGTGCCCATCATGAAGTCACTCAACGTGATGTCGTCATGGAGTCTCTCAACATGATGTCCACCATGGCTACTCCCATGTGTGGATAAACACAAATACAAAGGAATAATCACAGAGTCTCTCAACGTGATGTCCACAATGGCTAATCCCATTAGTGGAGAAAATACATCGTCATGGAGTCACTCAACATGACGTCCACCATGGCTACTCCTAGAGGGTGGAAAGAACCACATCTCCATCTCAGAGATGGACAAGGGCTTTCACCTCATGTTTCTCCATCTTAGAGAAACATACACTACAAGGGCTTTCACCTCATATTTCTCCGTCTCAGAGAAATATACGTTACAATGGCTTTCACCTCATATTTCTCCGTCTCAGAGAAATATACACTACAAGGGCTTTCACCTCATATTTCGCCGTCTTAGAGAAATATACACAAGGAACCTTCATGATGATGTGACTCCCTCTGAAGCTCCAAGTACTAACATCAACCTCCTGACCTCCTCGTTCAAGGTTGCCTCTGTTGGTTTGTCAGACTCCCTCCGAATGTTAATTCCTCCTCATCGAAGAAATTGATCGACTTTAGAATAAGAAACCTTCTGAATAGACTTTAGATCTTGGCTCCTTCTGAGATGTCCCCATGGCAATTTCGCAGTAGAAACAAGTTGTGTAGACCTTAATTTGCAATCTTGAGCAAAGTGACCATACTTGTCACACCTGAAACACTGAATGTGAGAGAAATCCTTCTTCGATTCTAGGGCAGAATCTGATTCTCTGTCTCTATTCCTCTTTCTTCCTTTGCCTCTTTCTCTAGAAGTATGTGTAGCAAGAACTTGATTTTCTACATCATGATAGTTTCGCTCAATTCCTCTTGCTGCCAACTTGGACTCTTCTTGAATACAATCAGCTCGAAGATGATCAAACTTGGGCAACTTAGATCTTCCACTGATACCTTGGATGAAGGGCTCCCAAAATTGACGAAGACTATTAAGTGCCAACATGACTAAGTCTCTATCTTCAACTATGTCTCCAATGGCATATAGTTGATCTTTCAACTCAGTGATCTTCATGAAGAAGGAGATAACTGAATCTCCTTTAGTCATCTTGATGCGATGTAGTTGTTGTCTCAAGGCAAGAGCTATGCTGGTGTTATTGATCTCATACAATCCCTTCAAAGTCTTGAACATATCTCTAGCTGTCTTCAACTTGGAGATGATAGGCACAAGGTGATCCTTTACGAAATCAATCAAGATCTTCTTGGCCTTGGTGCCATTCTTCCTCCATTGAATTTTCTCAGTCTTATCAGAAGGTTCTGGTACTTCGCTCTCTACAAACTCGACAATATCATTTTTTTCCAATGCAATAAGTACTCTGAACCTCCAAGTGGTGAAGTTAGATGGACCATCAAGTCTATTTTCAACCTTGAGTCAGTTCACCATTTTCGTAGCTAAGATAGACTCCCTTAGATGAGAAGAAGAGATGAAGATTTCTGCTTAAACAATTCTGATCTCGATTAAACCCACTCTGATACCATGTTAGTTTTATAGAACAGAAATGCAAAAACAGAAAATACAACACATAGAACAATGAACACAGTATTTTACCCTGGGAAAACCCTCCTACTCGAGGGAGAAAAACCCAGCAAGATATTCTCTTATATATCAGAATAATAAGCGCAGAAATGGCACTCACAATCAAGCCCTAGAAGGGCAGAATCTTACACAATAAATCTGCACCTGAAAAATAGTGTAATTCCCTTGTATAAACAATAAGATACTCTTAGATCTGTTACTTCAGGTGGCGAACCTGCTGCTGAATAAGTTTTCTTAGAATTGAATCGAATGTCCAAAAGAAGAGATTCAATCTCTTATAAATACCAAACTGGGCGAATATCTTTCTGGCCGACCAGCAGTAGGTTATCTTCCTTTTAGAAAAATCCTCACGCAGCTATAAAACACTAACAGGGCATGCAGGGATTATAAAGGCAAAAAGCTGTGTATTTTCCATGTCCAAAATGTGTTTTTTCCGCACTTGATTTCTTAGTTTGGTGTGGCATGAGTTTTGCCCTTGGACTCACCGAGCACTTGCACAAGTCAAAGGTCAAAACCTGCCAAAAATTCGTTCAGCAGACTTAGCAAGTAAACCTTGAAAAAACTTGGCATTCAGAAAAAATCTTCAGTACTTGGCAACTTGCCGAGTAGTTAAACTATGCTTTGATGTTTAGGAGGTAGTAAGCTAAATAAAAATTGCTTCCTTTCCTCATTCTAGATCATCTCTGTGATATATTTTAGTTAGAATATGACACATTATGTACTGAATTCAGTTGTTAATGTTTTTCTTCATTGCACTCATTGGTTATATTGCTTTGCTTTATTGTTTTTTAACCTTTGTTTACTTTCCTTTCAATGTATATTGAGATATAAAAGATTTATTTGTTTCTTAGGAGGCTTTCTAACTATTTGAGTCTCATAAGTAGATCATTTGTGGGTTCCATTCTTGGTACAGTTGAACTCTCTTTATGAACAACTTAAAGTTTCCATGGTTCATGAAGATTTGCAAAAAAGGAACTTCCTTATATAACTGTGTAAAAGATTATTGAGAATATTGATGTTTGAGGTTTACATTTTGTGACTAATTATTAGGATGTAGAATGGATTTTGATTGCCAGATAATGGAATTAAAAACATTACATGGTGGTATCCAGATACATGATATTATGTCTAATTGTGAAAATCTAAAATCTTTAATTTAATTGAACATTTACTGCTTATCTGGGATATCATATTTCCAATTTTGTGGATCTACTATCTGTTGGCGTAAATGCTCTTTTACTTATAACTCCTTTTCTTAGGCAGAATTTATTTTAACTTCTTGATTTGTTACTTTTTAATAGTTACTAACCTATTTGGGTTACCTAATTGCATTCTTTTACCAATCCCTCAGGACAGCTTTATTTGTTATTTTTTATTCAAATCATCCTCCCATATGTTATCATCCAAGTTGAAGTAACGTGTTAGCTATCTCTCAGCTGTGTACCAAATGGCAAAACCATACTAAGGTTGTAGCCTAGAAGAACTAGAATGCTTATTCAAAGCTCATGCCATTAGCCATCGGATTCTTAAATTCTTTATTAAACTTAGTTGCGGAGTAGAGTATACTGTATAACACATCACAGAAAACTAATTACTGCATATCAGTTACTCAAATTGTGGGAAAAGTAAATGAATGAAAAGAGAAGCAAGATATACAATGAACGGCACATTGAGGAACAATATCAAAGCTTCTTCCATTGCTTGAGATCAGAAATAGCAGTACAATAAATTTTGTTTTACATTTTTCTTATAGCCAACTCATCCATCTTCTATCTGACTTTCCATCATTTCTCTGCATACTCATCAAAACTATATCCCACAACATTTTGGGGACGGGGATAGCAGGGGACAGCAGTCCAGGGACTATTTTTTGGGGACGGCAGTATATATATATATACAGAGAGAGAGAGAGAGAGAGAGAGAGAGAGAGATGCTCAAATTAATCATGACAGTAGTGGCAGCAGCAACAGTAGTATAATGGCAATAAATATTAAATCTATGAACACAAGGTGGACAATGTAGTACTAAATTCACCTCCAAAGTTCAGTGTCCCAGTGGTTGAGAACTTGATCAGGGTTCTTAGTGGCTCCTCAACACCCAAACCAACCTATTTTGAAACAATAGGGACTTTGTTTTAGATGTTTTTGCCATATTTGATACAGTTCACTTGGGTGCATTATTATGTTGCAATGAAAGGTACCATGGATCTGAAGAATGTCACAGAAGGGTTTACGAGACTCCGTGCTTAATTGCAGAATTGTAATTTGAAACTCATTATTGATTGAGCTATAGACAAAATTAAAGTTTAAATCAGTCCTAGTTGACACTATTTTTTTGGCAGCTGATTCACTGAATCTGCATTAGATGCTGCTGCAGAGTTATGAAGCTCAATTGCAAAAGAAGATGCACATTTGCATATTGAAACATTTGGGGGCAAAATTGTGTCAATACTAGTTACTTTTTAATGCAATATTGTTCAACATCAGTATATAATTATGTAAACTGTGTGCCACTGTCATATTAGTATGGTGACTTAAATGACTTACTATACGCGAGAAGTATACATACCCCATGGTCTTTGGCAGGTGGACAGATGAGCAATGCAATAGATTAATTTGTTTGCTGAATATATTCATGGTGTATGGTTGTATTCTAAACAATTCCCAAAAGTGTAACATAAGCTTTGAGTACTCTTATAAGTGCTTTGTAACTTGCAAGATCTTGACATGTAATATCCCTAATTATATCTTGCTTCTAATCCACTCACAGCAGTAGTTTACCAAGATTAACTTGACAAATTAAACCCTAACAGTGCCCTGAACAATGAATTAAACAACTGTCATAGCATACTTTGATTTAATATATATAAGAGTTTTCAAATGATTCAATATAGGTTTACCCAACGGCTGATTACAGTACTTAGATTTGTGAAAAACAAACTTACAATGCCAATCCATGTGTTTTCAGTTTAACAAAGAAGTGACAACCCTTGTGGTAATTGGATCTGCTAATCACATGTATCTCTGGTCCGCCACTGATTTCCAGGAGTGGTAAAAGAAGGGCGCTGAAATTCCTTGTGGCTGGCTATAGATGTTACACCTTAGGGGGGCTGATGGCACCGCGTGTATAACTGGCGCTGTTGGTGTCAAAGACACCTTTAGTGCACCAAAGGAACTCCAGAAATGCAGATCTCGTGCACAGCAAGCAGGGAATCTTCCTAACTTCTTTCGCCAATGGAATTTGAGGATGACGTGGCACCGGGTGTCATAGCTATTATATAGAAGCTTGGCGTTATTGGTTCATGCCCTTGCTGAAGCAAGTGATCTGAAAGTAATCTCCTGAAGGTGCGAAATGGCAATGAATCGACCTCCTTTCACCTTACAATATTCTTCACAGTCCTGAAAGGATGCACTCCAATTAGTCTCATGTAATCTCTTGAAATGGTTAACTCAAACACAAATACCAGGTAGGGTTTTCGTCCCACTTGAGCTTGCCTTCATGGGGTTTTTATCCCAGATGGCCAAGAAATTTGCAAACATCAATATTTGAAATGCAAAATTGATGATCAAAATGAAGAAAAGGATCATGCTTGTATACCCCTCTCGGATAGGTCATAGGGGCCCAAATGGAGTGCCTTAATTCAAATTTGAAATTATCTTATATTTTTATTATTAATAGTATTATTATATTATTATTATTATATTTTTATTATTAGTGTTGAGAAACACTATTGTTAAATTAAAAATATAATTTATTTTAGGCAAAGGAAGGAGGGGACATGACAATCCTCCCTTCCCCAAATTGCTTGTCCACAAGCAATGATAAATCTGTGGGAAATACCCTCTTCTTCGTGCCAAGGTAGCAACTCATGAAGTGATACTCATCGATCCTGAGTTTTGCACCTATCCCATTGTAATATCCCTAATGGATATTGGACTGAAATTTTAAAGCTCTGATACCACTAAAATGCACCCTTCCAGAATGACTGAAATGTTTTGCCAACTTTTAGATAAAATTTCTTGCACTAATCAACAAATAAACATCACCAATGAACAAAGCAATAATAGAACTTCAAACCCACTTCATACTTGCTTATTTGAAACCTTCAAATGTGAAATACAAAAATGATAAGTTGCTGATATGATTTTCAATCACTATCTAATTTTATATTAGACCTTATTACATACATATAAAATGTCCAAATACATCAAATCTTTCATAAGATCAAAGCCCAAACACTCTAGAACAAAGATAGCTATCCAATGATGCTATAACAGCCCTGAAAGTACAAGAATATATGACTGATATAAAACTTCTGTAGGCTGATATGACTGCTGAAAGTGATGATTTTGCCCAGCCAAGTTGTATCAATGAAAACTTCATGAAAACCACCTCCAAACCCAAGCGATGGATGCCTAGTTTGGTCTTCTATCAAATGCAACTCTTCAAATGTGAAAGCCCTTGTCAAATCCACTTCAAAAACTCTGTCATTGTCCAAACAATTCGCGACAATTCGCTGTCATAAAAATCAGACTTTGCTGATATGAAATCAGACCTTGAAAAATATGCAAAAGTCACTCAATTCTTACTCTAAGCTCAATCAACTACCTTGGTAGTCATTCCTATACACCAAGGGTTCCATTATGATGTCAAATACTCCTTAAATCCTTTCAAATAACCTGCAAATTCAACTCCAATGATGAAATCTAAATGATAACATCTCACAAATTGTCATGGGAACATCACCACAACATTCAAGGGAACATCTCCTTGAAAAATAATGAGAAAATGCAATTTCCAGCTTAAAGAACAAAATGTAAAAGCTTACCAAATGATCATTAGTTGCAAATTGGAGTTCAAGAGCTCTATTTATCCTCTCCAAAGATAGGCGTCCCTTATCTTTGTCAAATTGGAATGAAGCTTGGAATCCATCAATCAAAATTGAGAGTCTTGAACAAAAGTAAATAAATGACATCAATGAATGCAATCATTTAAAACAATCTTTAATTGTTTAAATGAACTACATCTATCTTGCAAGTGAATCGATCCTCTATGAAGTGGAATCCTTCTCTATTTGACGGCGGCCATGTATTGGAGCTAACAATCATTTACAAACTTCTCTTTGCATTGAATTTCCCTTGCTAATGGCGGCGGCCGATCATATGCAATCATTTAATATATTTTTGTTGCAATGAATATCCATCTTGGCATTGAGCGAACCTCATCATAGGCGTTTAGCATTTAAAATCCTTTTCAAAGCACAATAACAAACCAAATGCAATCATTTAATATCACAAAACCAATCGCCCTCAAGGTGCCATCGATCCAATGCAAATATTTAATAAATGAATATTGCATTTAAAATATCCTTCTTTCATGCTTGGCAGCAGTAGCATTTGCACTCATTTAATAACCAACATTTGCATTTAAAAACCTCCTTCAAAATCGGTGGCTAGCTATGAGTCATATGCAAGTATTAAAAATCACTTAACAAACCTTTCAATACCAACCGTTGCATACAAGGCATGGGCGAATGCATCATGGCGTTGGAAATTCGACACTTGGACCAGTGTGAATATAGGCGATCATCTAGATAGCCGTTGGCTCCTTGAACAATGCAATTCCAATACAAGTCAATACTTGCCAATCGATCCCTTATGCTTTGCTTTTGATTGTGGTCTAGACCTATAACTCCTTGGCGAACACATCACCTTTATTCATATGTACAACTCCATAGAAATCGATTATAGAAAATGCAATTAAAGGTTTTATTTTCTAAAATCCATAGAATGAAAATAAAAATACAATTTCAATATTGCATTTTTCATTGATCACATACTAGTTGAGCTAACATTCCGTATCTCCATGTATAGACACATACCAACTTTCCGGTTCTCCATGTGTAGCAGTAAGCTCAAACTAGAAATTCATTCCCTTATCCATGCATTAGCCTATGGGAATGGATGATAGGCTAACCACCAACTTCATGTGAAGTCACTCCAGAAATGGGGACATGACACCCATGGAATATCGTTTGTTCCAAAGCACCTCAATTAGGTTCCAAGGTGACTACAATGATGGTCCTTTTCCATTGAAAGCTTCCTTCAATTTCTTCCATCAAGGATATTCCCATAAATTGGGTTAACTTGCTGTCGTTCATGACTGATAACAATTGTTCCAGCAACCTAACGGTGATATAATAGCAGCAGGACTGATATTTCTTTGCCAAAACCAAAGGTGTGAACATTGCAGGGGTTGAAAAAGCTTTATCTACAATCATGAATAGTGGCCTGTAATGTCCCTTATAGGAACAATACTAATTTTACCCTAAATTATCAATTTCCAAGCAAACAAAGGTTAGAGATTACCTTGGCTTGGTTTAATTCCTGCAAACAAGTTAGAAAATACTTACAATAATATTTCTGACAGTCAAGTTAACATGATTAACAAACTCATAACGACATTATTAATTCAACTCAATCTAACTATCTAGGAGACTCGACCATAAGTGAGTTGAGCAACGTGACTTCGATGGGGTGTCTTGGATCCTCTACTCTAGGCCCAAGAGCGGATATACCATCTCCCTTGGCCACATGTGGCCCATGCCATCCATATGAGGTGGTCTACCTAGTGAGGTATCGTTCCCGTTATCTCCTCATCTTGTCATTTTCTTTCCCTTTCTCTATGATTGGTTCCTTTGAACTTGCATGTCTATGATAGGAGAATAAGATCACAAAAGGTGCCCAGAAGCCATCTCTTCTAAGCCCAAGGGCAGTACCCTTTGTACCCCCTTGGCCCCGATGGGATTAATTAAATCCCCCCTAGAGGGGTGGCATACCCAGAAGAGTGCCCCAACTCCGTTATCCCTCTTGCACCACATTTCCTCGATCATAGTAACGATGACATTCATACAAAATCAATTTCATATTTGCAAATAATTCTATCAACCATACAAAATAAATCATGAAGATGCTCTCACAATATGCATGATCATATCTACACAACACATTATATTGCTATATAGATCTTACCATAGTTTGATGCCTTTCCTATATATATATATCTTGATTGCTGATTCGTATATATGTCTTCTCTTGATTTCCTGTTTCTTCCTCAATTGAATGTCTTCTTCATATATCTTGATTTGCAGATTTGTATATATCCTCCTCTCCTTTATGTAGACCTGCTCGTCTAATGATCTTCTACTCAGTTTTCATATCTCACTTCTACTTCCATCTTATACCTTCTGTAAATAACTTTAGATCTGCCTAGTTCTATATATGTATATCTCTTCTCTGATATATCTATCTACTGTTCTTATATCCCCTCAGATATATCTTCGTATATTTCTTTCTTTATGGCTGCCTTCACTACTTATATATCTCCCTAATTTGTGAGGAGAGTCACCCCTTTGAAGGGGTGATGACTCTTCATAGAGTCATACCCCTTAAGAGGGATTGCTGCCTCCTCTTACTAGTTAATTGCAACCTAGTCAATTGCTGCTTAGTAATATTAAACACACCCCTTAATGATATGCCATTCCTTCTATACTCAGCGCTGCATATTATGCCCTTTTTAATCCCCGATCTGTATTCTAATGAACCCCTCTAGTTCTCCGGTTTCCAAAGCTTTGCAAATGATGAATGTTTGTTTTGGTTCTTGAAATATATATGATTTTTTTGTGTTTTCTCAATAAGATGCCAGGAACAATGCAACAAAGGAAATTGCAAATCAACTAAATAAAGACATCTGCTGCAAATGATTTATTAAACTATTTCCAAAAGCTTTTTACAATTATGTGCATACCCGAATGAAGGAAACCTTATTTGCTTTCAAACCTGATCACCTATGTTGCTGCTGTCAACACTGTTCACGCACTGTAGCATTTACTGTAGCGCGTCACTGTAGCGCATTACTGTAGCGGTACTGTAGCAGCACTATTCACGGCACTGTAGCAGCCAACAAAAAAGCTTGAAATCTGATATAAATGGCTGCCAAGAATGAAGCTACAAGTCTGCAATTAATTATTCTTCATTAATCTTCAAACCCTTAATGAAATCTTTCACCTTTAAGCACAAATAGAACTCCAGAATGAAGCTCTCCTCAGGCAATGATTCAGCGGATCTTTCACAGCCTCAAGATTTCACAAACAATGAAGAGTTTTCGTTCTCCAATGCTGATATGAAGACAATCTGCTGAAACCCTTGGTCTCATGCATAGACTTCAAGAAATCCTCCAAAGCAAAGTCAAATGATCATTCAATAATGCCTTTGATTTGCTTTTTGAAACCTTTTATATCCTCTCAGCTCTTAAGTGCCTTTAATCCCCTTTTGAAATCCACTTTTAGGTTTTTCATAAAACTTTATAATAAATCTTCAAACTTGGGCTCTCATATTCATAAATAATAAATGCACTTTAATATCATTTAAAATAATATAATTTGTGTGCACATTAACTTTATGAAATACTTTAATAATTGGGCGCCCATACCAAGGTAATGATTAATTACACTTTAAATCACTTAAGTTGAGGGTCATGGCCTCATTGAATATAAAGTGACTTTAATAACTTATAATATGCCTTGAATGATTTAATTATTAATAAAGTCGCCTTTATTAATAATTAAATATTATAACTTGCACAATAGACCTTATTTCTCCAAGCCAACTGAGAATTGGGATCAACACTGAAGTTACCACATGTCCAGGTGCCCTGCTATATACAGAAACAATGAGTCCAAATCACCAGGTAACTTACTATAAATAGTAAGTATATGCAAAATGAGTCTAGAACCATCCCTGATGACAAATCCAAAATACGACTAGGTGCCTAACTATTAATAGCAATATCAACTCCCCCTGAAATGGTGACTTACTATAAATAGCAAGTGTGAGGAACTGAGTCAAACGAAGGCCAATCCTGAACCAAACTGAGCTCTGGAGAAGGAAACGCTCTGATAACTGCCAAATAGGACCCTCTAACAATTAGCTCAGATTTGTATATGTCCCATTTAACAATTATCCCATTTTGCGGCAGCCTTAGAGGTGTAATATTGAGTACCTTGTCATGCTTGTTCAAAATTGACCAAAAATTATCATATTGAAGTATCTTACCTTGGAGTGGATCCTTGACTATCTCCATGTATTGAGTGGCTTGGTTACCTCGAACATGCACCTCCATTCTTTTTACTTAAGCCACACTTGGAGCTCCATTCAATATACCTTGGAGTATCACCTCCTTCCCATCCACCCTGGATTTGAACTCCATTGTTTGGTAGTTTTGGGTAAATTCTCCTAGTGAGTGCAGCCATTGTACTCCCAAAACTATATTCGTTTCTCCTTCACCAACCATATAGCACAGTTCCACGGGGACGCGTCCCCCCCAGAAATTGTGCCATTTCGGAGACGGGGATGTTTCCAAGACGGGGGAACGTCAGGGAAACGTCCAACCCCCGTCCCCCCGCCGCACCCCCGTCCCCCCGCCGAATCCGAAACGTCTCCCTTTGGGGGGGACTTCTGGACGTCCCCGAGACTTCCAGGCGTCCCCCTGTCTCTCCGTCCCCCCCAAAATGCATTAAAATTTTAAATTTTTTTTTTTTTTCCAGATATTCATATTTTGTCAGATGTTGCAACTACCCTAGTAGACATGTATGCAAAATGTGGAAGCACGGACAAGGCACATGAACTATTTGACATAATGCCTCAAAGAAATGTGGTCTCATGGACTGCAATGATTGCAGGATATGCACAAAATGGTTTTGTTGAAAAGGCTTTAGAAATTTTAAAGAAACTGCAACTGGCTGGTGTAAAGCCAAATTCCACAACCTTTGCCAGCACCCTCCCTACCTATGTCAAAATGGGAGATTTGGAATAGGGTATGGACATCCATCAAAACATAAAGGATAGAGGAATTTTGTCAACTGTTGTAGTTGCAACTGCCCTGTTAGACATGTATGCAAAATGTGGAAGCATAGACAAGGCACATGAACTGTTTGCTAGAATGCTTCAAAGAAATGTGGTCTGAAAATATGGAGGCATAGACAAGGCACGTGAACTGTTTGAAATGATAAATCATTGCAATGTGTTTAAACTCTAAACTTTACTTATTAAGTTATTCCTTAGGCTTCTGCAGTTATGCATCTTTTTATAACTAATTTTTCAAGTACTATATGTATTTTAGGGCACCGCTCCCCCGCCGCCGTACCCCCGCCGTCCCCCGCCGCACCCAAATTTAGGCCCCCCCGTCCCCGTCCCCGAAACTCCGTGGAACTATGCCATATAGAAGTCATCACACACTCTGTGTCTCCCCATGGATAAGCCTAGCTGCTTGTCTTCGCTTCCTACAAGGAATAACGTGGCCATCCACAAGCATGACATTAAACCCATCAAACTCTTCACTCTCTAAACCTTTCTTGTAAACCAAATCTGCATCTATGAAGTTATGAGTGGCCCCACTATCAATCAACACTGTCACTTTGTGACCCTGCAATACTCCTCGAACTCGAAAAGGATGGTACTTAGGTGCTCTTGAAAGAGTGGCAAGTGTGCCTCCCAAATAACCTCCTTCCTCATGTTTGTTAGGGTTAGCCAACAGAAGATATCAATTAAATGCAAATAAAGATTAAACAGAGGAATGGAAATACACAGAAATAATAACAGTGAGAGACAAGTTTTAACGCAATTCACCCAAACTCGGGCTACATCCACCAACAGAGAGTCCAATATTATTATCCAGTAAATCAAACCGATTACAACCAGCAATCCTTGCAACACAATACCGCTACAAAATGCTACAATACATCAATGGAAACCCTAACCCTTAGCCGCTTTTATCAAGCCTTATGTCGGCTACAAAAACAGGGTTTTTTAATGTCGGCCACTAGAAAAAATAACTCCTAGATCCCGCAAGGGGCGCTACCCCTTGACCTTGTTAAATAATTTGGGGGGAAACTGCGTTGATAAAAGTGGGGTAAATTTAACCTCCGAGTCTGATTAGGCTCCATATAACAAAAATCTCCCACTTGGAGACTGATCAGACTCCACACCATATCATCTCCCATTTGGAGACTGATCATAACACTGCTAACCCTATAGCTCCCACTGGAAATAAGCACCCTGGACTCTGCTGTTCTGATTTTATTGTTTTTTCAGTCTTGAAGACCAATCGAAGCTGAAGAGGAGCTCAGCTTTTCCTTTGTTATTGCTTTGTAAACATATCTGCTGGATTTTCATCTGTATGGATCTTTTCCAGCCATAACTGTCCATCATCCAACACTGACCGGATGAAATGATACCTTAGTTGTATGTGTTTGGTCTTTGAATGCAAGACAAAATTCTTTGCAAGTTGTAGGGCACTCTAGCTGTCCGTAAAAAAATAACTATTAGCCTGTTGTTTGCCCAATTCTTTCAAGAAAGATTGTAGCCATATCATCTCCTTACTTGCCTCTGTTGCAGCTACATACTCTGCCTCCGTGGTGGATAAAGCAACCACCTTTTGCAACTGTGAGATCCAACTCACTGCTGTCCCACTGACAGTAAATACATAACTTGTAGTACTCTGCCTAGTATCAATATCCCCTGCCAAATCTGAGTCTACATAACCTGCTAAATCAGTATTAGAGCCCCTAAAACATAAGTGTTTATTGAATGTACCTCTCAGATATTTGAGAATCCATTTTACTGCATTCCAATGCTCCAATCTGGAATGACTCATATACCTGCTTACGACTCCTACAGCATGTGCAATATCCGGTCTTGTGCATACCATGACATACATTAAACTTCTTACAGCTGAAGCATATGGTACTTTGGACATTTTTTTTCTTCCTCCTCTTGTGTCTTTGGACACATCTCTTTAGTCAATTTCAAATGACTAGGCAAAGGTGTGTTGACAACTTTTGCATTCTCCATATGGAATCTCTACAACACCTTTTCAACATAATCAACCTGAGATATAGTCAATTTTCTGTTCTTTCTATCTCTACAAATTTTCATACCAAGGATTTGTTTTGCTGTGCCCAAATCCTTCATAGCAAATGATTGTGCTAACTGTTGTTTTAACTCTCTTATGTGATCCATGTTAGACTCTGCTACAAGCATGTCATCAACATATAAACATAAAATAATGTAGATGTCATTATCCAACCTCTTAAAATAAACACAATGGTCAGAATTACACTGGTTGTAACCTTGCTCAGCTATAAAACTATCAAATTTCAAATACCATTGCCGAGGTGCTTGTTTTAAGCCATATAAACTCTTCTTCAATCTGCACATCAGTTTCTCCTTACCTTTGACCTCAAATCCCTATGGTTGTTCCATATAGATCTCCTCCTCCAAATCACCACGGAGAAAGACAATTTTCACATCTAGTTGTTCCAAATGCAAATCTTCAGCAGCCACAATACTCAAAACAGTACAAATAGAAGTCATCTTGACAACCGGAGAAAATCTCATCAAAATCAATATTTTTTTTCTGTGCAAATCTTTTTGCAACTAACCTGACTTTAAATCTTTTCTTACCTCCATCTTCCTCTTTCAACCGATAAACCTATTTGTTTGGTAAAGCCTTTTTACCTGCAGGCAACTTATATAATTCCCAAGTCTGATTTTTCAGCGAGAAGTTCATTTCTTCTTTCATTGCAAGCTCCTACTGAACCTTTGTTTCCACTTGCATAGCTTCATCATACACCTCCGGTTCACCAGCATCTGTTAACAAAATATAATACAAAGAGAGAGAAAACATTTCAGGAGGTCTATTTAGCCTTGTTGATCGTCTAACATTTATTGGAGTTTGTGGTATTTCTTGTTGTTGCGAAGCGTGAGAAACCATTGGAACAACACTATTTGGAGTATCATCCAGCACCACATAATCCTTTTCTTTCTTCTCATGCTGCTACAACTGATTTTTGTACAACACCTTCTCATTGAATACAACATCCCTGCTTCCCACAATTTTTAGGTTTTCATCATCCCAAAGCCTATAACCAAATTCATCAATGCCTTATCCAACGAAGATACACTTTTTTTATTTTGCATCCAGCTTGGTTCTATTTTCATAATCTACATGTGCAAATGCTTCACATCCAAAGGTTTTGAGAAAAGAATAACTCACCTTCTTACCTGTCCATGCTTCCTCTGGAATACCACAACCCAAAGGAACTGAAGGACCTCTATTAATTAAATATACAACGGTATTGACAGCTTCTGCCCACATGTTTAAAGGCAGCCCAACAGCAATCTAATGCTTCTTGCACGCTCCATTATTGTCCTATTCATGTGCTCAGCCACTCCATTTTCTTGTGGAGTCCCTGGAACTGTTTTCTGCCTACGAATTCCATTAAAAGAACAATAATCCTCAAATTTTTTGCGACAATACTCACCACCATTATCAGATCTGAGACATTTGAATCTTTTACCCTACTCATTCTCAACCAAGCTTCTCCATTTCTTAAATGTTTCAAATACATCAGATTTCTTCCTAAGGAAATAAATCCAAACTTTCGTAGTTGCATCATCTATGAATGTAAAATAATACCGAGAGCCATCGAGAGAAGATACCTGAGTCGGTCCCCATACATCTGTATGCACAAACTCCAACTTTTCATCTTTTTTTTGCTTCCTATCATTGAGAAAACTGATTTTTTTTTGTTTTCCATACACACAACTTTCACAGAAATCCATATTAATACATTTCAGACCTGGTAAAACTTTCTTAGAATGAAGTACCTTCATACCTCTTTCACTTATATGCCCAAGTCTGTTATGCCACAGTGTTGTCTCAGAACTTGCAGCAACTGTTTTAGTCTCTTCCTGCGAACCTGCAACAACTGTTCTCGAACTTATTTGTTTTTTCTTTGCAACAGCTAAAGTAGAAGGAATAGTATGACATGTACAAAGATATAAGGTGCCTACTTTCACACCTTTTGTTACTCTTAAAGCACCTCTTGAAACCTTCTAATTTTTATCAATAAATGTAACAATGCAACCTTCATTAGCTAGCTGCTCTGTTGAAATTAAATTCCTACTCAGCCTTGGAACGTGCCTTACCTCTTGTAGTAGCCAATGATTCCCATTCTGCAACTTAATCTTAATTCTTTCATTTCCAACAATCTGACAGGGTTCGTTATCTCCCAAATAAACCAGCCCAAAATCCCCTTGGACATAATCAAGAAAATAATTTCTATGGGGCGTAGCATGAAATGAGGCCCCTGAATCTAAAACTCACGAATCATCAGTATTATCTAGGGAAGAATCAAAGCATCATCTTCAGATTTATTACTTGCCACATTTGCCTCCTTATTGCCTTCTTGTTTGTCTCCTTATTTATTCTTCCGAGACCAGCAATATTTTTTCAGATGACCTGGTTTCCCACAGTACCAACAATCTTTTTGTCCTCTAGATTGGGACCTCTTGTCCTTTGATTTTTCTCGTGATTTCCCATGACCTCCAGAACCTTTTCCTCTCTCCTTTGATCTACCCCTGCTTTCTGCATTCAAAACACTACCTGATGTGGACCCTTCTGAGCTTTTCCGTCGCATTTCCTTGCTAAGGATAACACCAACATTATCAAATTTCAAAGTGTTTGAACCAGAGACAGAGTTACTTATAGCCATTACCAAGCTATTTCAGCTTTCTGACAAATAACATAATATCAAGAGAGCCCTCACCTCTTCATCAAATTTCATTTTTATAGAAGTTAACTGACTGGTAATTGTATTAAACTCATTTAAATGATATGTCACAGATCCACCTTCAATCATTTTTAGATTAAACAAACGCTTCATTAGAAATACTTTATTTGAGGCTAGGGTTTTTTCATACAATTTAGCCAAAGCTTTCATTAGTTCATTTGTTGTCGTCGCTTCTGTTATATTGAATGCCACAGATGGTGCCAGGCACAACCGAATGGTTCCTAGTGCCTTTCTGTCTAGAAGATTCCAATCCTCATCAGTCATTGCTGCCAGTTTCTTGGCTATTCCTTTCAATGGCCTCCATAAATTCTTTTGATAGAGATAATCCTCCATCTACATCTTCCATAATTGATAGTTCTACCCATTGAATTTATCTACCTTCAATTTACCCTCGTCTGCCATTGTTCTGACTCAACCATGAGACTCGCACTCAAACGCGAGACCTTCCTGCAGATGATAATTGAATACAACCTAGCTCTGATACCACTTGTTAGGATTAGCCAACAGAAGATATCAATTAAATGCAAATAAAGATTAAACAGAGGAATAGAAATACACAAAAATAATAACAACGAGAGACAAGTTTTAATGTGGTTCACCCAAACTCGGGCTACACCCACCAACACAGAGTCCAATATTATTATCCAGTAAATCAAATCGATTACAACCAGCAATCCTTGCAACTTAATACCATTGCAAAATGCTACAATACATCAACGGAAACTATAACCCTTAGCCGCTTTTATCAAGCCTTATGTCGGTTACAAAAATAGGGTTTTTTTATGTCGGCCAATAGAAAAAATTAACTCCTGGACCCCGCAAGGGGTGCTGCCCCTTGACCTCGTTAAATAATTTGGGGGAAAACCACGCCGATAAAAGTGGGGTAAATTTAACCTCCGAATCTGATTAGGCTCCATATAACAACAATGTTCCTCCACATCCCCCACAATCTTGGCCTTAGGTTCTTCTGTCTCTAAATCATCATCAAACTACCTCTATTAAATGCACTCGTCCTTTGCCCAAACACCTATGCCTAGGCACCCATGGCTCTCTACATGAAAAACACAATTTGTTCCTTCGGAGCTCGTTCTTTGATTCTTCATTCCTACTAGGCTTTGGAGGTAATGCCCTGGGTGGTGGAAAATTCTGTTGGAAGGGTTTCTTTTGCTGCCCTATTGGTGGTGGCTTGGGGTTGAACTTACTTTTAGCTACTGGATCTTCCAAGTTCAACGCTCTCCTGAAGGCATCCTGTAAAGATCCTGGCTCAAATGCTCTCACCAACCCCTTGGGTGAATTGTTTAGACCTTCTAGAAAAAGCACTATGAGTCTCTTCTTTGTCACATTTGGAACCATCACTGAAAGCCTTTGAAACTCTGCTACATAGCGCTCATCCAATCCTTCCTGTCTCAATTGTGCTAACTGTTTGAAGTAAGTCTTTGGATCCTTCCTATCAAACCTCTCTATCAATCTTTGACTGAACTCCTCTAGGGTGGTAATGGAACAATGCCCTTGTGTCACCATGCCATGGTACCACCATTCATGAGCTACGCCCTCCAAGTGTAAGGTGGCAAACTTAATGGCTTCTTCTTCAAACATGGGATTCAATGAGAAATGTGTATCCAACTTCTACAACCATGCCCTAGTTGAACAACTGTCTGATCCATCATATGTGGGAATAATGATTTTTCCCAAACATTGTTGTATGTCTCTCCGAGGCTGCTCCTCATACCTTCTCCTATGCCCATTTCTTGTTTTCATCTCATAATACTCAATGATAGACATGTCACGATGGATGGTTGGGTTTAGGGCATTATATTCAACATGATACCTTGTCATTTCATCCTTCTATCGTGGTGGTATGAGTTGTTCTTCCTCAAAGGGGTTTGCCTCTTCTCTCTGTAAAAATTTGGCTCTGAATGTCTTCTTGGGTGGATTAATTGAAACCTTGTCATTAGCTGAGTTACTTCCTTCTGCAAAATTCTGATTGGGTCTACCAGTACTCCATTGTTGATTTATCCCTGTTGTGGTGTAATCACACATCGCCCCATTGCAAATGGGGACCCCCTCTTTTTTTTGCTTTCTCGCTTCGTTTTGCTCTAGGTTTAGTTTTCCTCTGAGGTTGTAGGGTTTTGGTAGTATTGTTTTGCTCATGTCTCGACAGTTTCTTGCCAAGAGGTATATATGCCTTCATCCTGATGCATGTCACTGAGACCCTAAAAATGACTAAGTCTGATATCCTGAAAATCCTAAAAAAACGACTAAGTCTGAAATCTGGTGGATCCTCAGAAATCTAGAATCTGCATGCTAAATCCTATGGATCCAGGACCTATCTCAAATATCCTGGAAGTATATTGATAAATATTTAAAGTATAAGAAACTCAATATCTGACTTATACTTAAACATATTTTCAATATACTTCCATTCAGGAAATCCAAAATTTGACTAAGGCAAGAAATCCAAGGGTACTGTTCAAACCCGCCCAGACTGGGCGGCCTCACAAGGTCCTCTTGGACAGTGTCTTCACCATCAGGAGAGCTTGTCCAGACAACACCTTCAAACCCGCCCAGGGAAAGTTAGGATGTTTTCACGAGTTTTTGCTGACTGAAGGAAGTTAGGGAGTGATGATGGAGTCTAAAACTAAGATTTTGATGAAACTTCCATGCCTCACCTCCAAACCCGCCCAGACTGGGCGGCCTTGGCATGAGGTCATGGACTCAGCCTCTTGCACATGCATTTGTCCAAACAGAACCATCAAATCCGCCCTAGGAGAAAATGGTTAAGTTTAGAAGGTTTTCAAGCACAAGGCACTGAGAAATAATGAATTTCAAGCAAGGTTTGCAAGTTGGAGGGAAGTTAAGTAGTTTACAAGCAACATTCTATGCATCATCTCCAAACCAAGCATTACTTAAACTCCTCACAACAAGGATGAAATAATTGGAAAGAATGATAAAAGATCACTAAGCCTGATGTCCTGATGTCCTGAAATCCTGAAAATTGGTTAAGTCTGAAATCTGGTGGATCCTCCAAAATCTAGAATTTGCATGTTAAATCCTATGGATCCTAGACCCATCTCAAACATCCTGGAAGTATATTGATAAATATTTAAAGTATAAGAAATTCAATATCTGACTTATACTTAAACATATTTTCAATACACTTCCATTCAGGACATTTCTGATATGGTGACGATACTTGCATTCCAAGCACACCTTCTAAACCCGCCCTACCTGGGCGGCCTTGGCATGGGGTCTTGGATTCAAGGTTGTGATCACACACTTTCTCCATACACTGCCTCCAAATCCGCCTTAGGGAGAGAATTTTCAAACTTTAGAAGAGATTTTGAGTGAGTTCATGACAAAATCCAAGGGTGGTATCCCAACCCGCCCAGCTTGGGCGGCTTCAAGAGGCCTTTGTGGATGATGTTGCCTAACACATGACACTCTCCAGACAACAGTTCCAAACCCGCCCAAGGAGAAAAGTGGCTAAGTTTATAAGGTTTTCTAGCATAAAGCATAAGAAGATGATGAAATTCCAATGAAAAATTGTAAGTTTGAAGGAGTTAAATGCATTTTAAGTCAAATTCCATGGGTCACTTTCAAACCCCCCAGCCTAGGCGGCCTCAAGAGGTACTCATGGACTCTGTCTCCTCCCACATGAAACTCTCCACACACTGCTCTCAAAACCGCCCTGCAAGGAAAATGTCTAAGTGTTGAAGTTTTTGCATGCACAATGCACTAGAAGGTGGTGAAATTCTAAGAGAAACATGAAAGTTTCAAAGGATTAAATGAGTTTCAAGATGAAATTCACATCACACTCCTCAAGCCCCCCTACCTGGGTGGCCTCAAGAGGCCTTTATGGATGATGTTGCCTAACACACGAAACACTCCAGACAGTACTTCCAAACCCGCCCTAGGAGAGATTGTGCAAATTTTCAAGTGTTTCGACACAAAACATAAAAGATGAAGTTTGAATGGAAAACATGAAGGTTTGAAGGCATTGAGTGAGTTTTTGAGGAAAATCCAAGGGTCACCTCTAAACCCGCCCTACCTAGGCGGCCTCAAGAGGTCCTTGTGGACTGTATCACCTGACACAATGCACTCTCCAGACAACACCTCCAGAACCGCCTAGGTATGTAGATAATACAATTTACAAGTAAAATCAATGGAAATGATGAAGATGAACACCTGGGAGATGAGATGACCAGGTTGAGATGAGTGAAAAGTTGCTAAGTGCTAAAATCCAAGCCTACCCTTGAAACCCGCCCTTCCTAAGCGGCTTTAGACTCCTCACATGGACAATGTTACCTTCCACATGAATTTGTCCACACACACCCTCCAAACCCGCCCATGCTAGGCGGTCTTGAGCACTTTACCTGGACAATGTCATGTCATTCACAAGACACTCTCTTGATGACACCCCTAAACCCGCCCAGCCTGGGCGGATTTCACACCTTGACATGGAATTCACATCAAATAATCCATACTGTCCCTCTAAACCCGCCTAGGCACTTAGGCATGGATTTCATGCGAAAGGATATGTTTTGAAATGTCATTTTTTAATCCCTCATGCATAAGTTGAATGTATTTTGTTATTGAAAATCCTTCATATCAAGTCTTAATTTGATGTGTTTCTTCTTGTAGGTGATGGAGGATCCAAGGAGGTGAATAGCGAGAGCTCATACATGAGAAGTTTGGAAGGTGGAGGAAAGTTGCTCAAGTTTGTCATCATCACCACATGGAGGAGAGCTCCTGCATCAAGTTCATCTTACTTTGAAGACTTCGTAGACATCAACGCCACGCATGAGGAGTCATCATCCAGAGTTGTCTACTTCATGTACACCCATCATATGCAAGTCTACTACAAGAAGAACTCTCATCAGGCACTAGTCTACTCCATGAGCCCATGCAACTGTCCAGAGGCATGATCCTGCACAAGCACAACAACATCACAAGATGAGAGATGAGCATGATCATCAAAGCGATCCATGAGTTACATCAAGACAACAAGAAGAAAATATTCTAAGTAAAGTGAACATGAAGTGAATCACACTAGTTCATCAAAGATGTTGAGGTGGCACGTACACATCATCAAGCCAATCGCATTCTACCATGTAAGAGGGCCCACCATAGAGATGCTCCAAAGATGCTTATCACATTGGGAAACGTGCCTTCATTGCCTCTTTCATGTTCTAAAAATAGCAAATTTTGTAACAAACTGCCTTGTTGTCTCGATCTTGGCCGTTGATTGTCAAATCAATCCTGGCCCTTCATGTAATTTATGGAGTCTATAAAAGGCTCATTCTTCTCATTTGTAAGAGATTAGAGATTAGAAGTAGAGATCAAGTAGGAGTAGAGTAGAGAGGGAGCTCTTCAAAGTCATGAAGAGAGACATGAGATTGTTGTAATGACACACTTCAAAGTAATACAAGCTCATTGTTGTTGTTTGGCATGGTGATTTTGTGGCTTTGAAATGTTAGCATGGTTTCAAGTTCTTGAATATGATGAAGATGTGTTTCCAGGTAGTTTAGATGATAAAGTAGATAGAGTTCATTGATGTAATGGATAAATGCAATGATATTTGATGAATTCCCGTTGGTTCATACTTTTGATGGCTTGTCGATGGTAAGTCATCATGTAAAGTTAGCCTGAACCACATCTTGCAAATAGTTCGATTGTTGATGCTCCTTCGAGTTGCGCCAGCTGTGGGTACTTTGGAGTGTGTCAACGATATGAAAATCCTTGGTTTATCCCTTGGAGATTGCACCTATTTCATGTAGTTGTTGCTCGTCATGGCGAAGTGAAATTTGGTTTTTTTAAGGGAAATTTGTCTATCATAGTATCATTCATCATGTCATTGTCTTTAGATTAGCCTTCTTAACTCTTGCCTTTTCTTTTCATAGTTGATCAGAAGAAGTTCCATTTCACAAGGAAAGAGTAACTTATTTGAATGGAGAGATGACAATTCTACGTAAGTCCCTTTGTGACACAGCAAATCACGTCACACCACCAAGGCTAGTCGTTGCAAATCACGTACAAGGAACCTTGGAGCGTTCTTGTTTGATCACTTAGTTTAGCATTCGAGACGCTTTGTTCAAGAGAGGATACAGCACTTGGTGTTTTATTCTAATGTTGTTGTTGTCAAGAAAACATCATCAACAATCCCCCTTAAGATTCGAGCCATCTTTGCCATAGAGTCTCTCATAGAGGATTGAAATTCTCTATTTTCCTTGTTGATAATTTCCTGAATATTTTCTTCATTTCTGTTACCCATGGTTTCTTCTTTCTTCTTTTCCCTTTGTTGATACTTGATCTCCCTATCACTCCGATGCATGAATTTGCATCACATGGTCCCACAAGCTGGCAAGAAAGGTGGCTCTGATACCATTGTAATATCCCTAATTATATCCTTCTTTTAATCCACTCACAACAGTAGTTTACCAAGATTAACTTGACAAATTAAACCCTAACAGTGCATTGAACAATGAATTAAACAACTATCATAGCATACTTTGATTTAGCATATATGAGTTTTCAAATGACTCCAAATAGGTTTGCCCAGCGGCTGATTACAGTACTTAGATTTGTGAAAAACAAACTTACAATGCCAATCCCCATGTTTTCAGTTTAAAAAAGAAGCAACAGTCCTTGTGGTAACCGGATATGCTAATCCCATGTATCTCTAGTCCGCCACTAATTTCCAGAATTGGTAAAAGAAGGGCGCTGAAATTCCTTTCGTTCGGCCATAGATGTTTCGCCTTAGAGGGCCTCATGACACGATGTGTATAACCAGCGCTGCTGGTGTTGGTGTAATCATATACTATTAATATATAATATTTAATAAATAATATTAAATAATATTATTATATAAATATTTTTTAATAAATACATACAATTAAAGATAATTTCATATAAGACAAAAGTCTTATACGGCAGCAAGTATATTTTATAAAGGATATAAGGAAGTCAATTTCGTAAGAATCAGACCTAAACTTGTGAATAAAACACTTAATATATAAAATCGGTCTATGCGATCTATGAAAAGCAATACGGTTGTAAGACATGATTATATTAAACGAAGACATAGATCATTATATACGTGGCAGCGACTGCTAGATATTATGGAGCAATCAAGTATTAGTAAAAAGTCAGCATTTCATAACACATGTGAAGCGATCTGTTAATAAATAAGAGAGGTACGATAGTGAAGGAGCGATTAATATAATTCCAACGATTATGACCAGCAGCAAGTAGAATAAGGAGCAAATTCTGAGTTAGTAAAAGGTTACGATCTGCTATTAAGGGAGCATATATGCCTTGGAGACAACAAAGCTAGTAAAGCAATGTGAGTTAAACGAAATGGTGCGGTCATGTTTAAGACTTTGTATTGTTTAACAAATGAAAAGGAATAGGTGCGATTAGCATGTGGTGTGTCTATTTTCAAAGGGTGTGTCCCCTAGTTGATCACCTCACTTGGAGAGGTATAAGAGGATAGAAGAATAGGAAGCATCTGAAATATATACAGATTAAGGAAATATTTCCAAGTTTAGAATTATACTTGGAAGCAGATCTGAAATATATATATATAAGCAATCCAATTAATAATAGTTCTGATCTATGAGCAGATCTAAAGGAAGAAAGAAAAGAATATATTACTGAATAGGAAGAAGAATATATTTCTGATTTGTAATATACATTTCTGATATATATATTTAGAGTATCCAAATGGAAAGGAATAATAATATATTCTGATTTGATAAACAGCCAGAGAGATCAGCAAGGAATTGAAGCAAGAAACAATTTATAAAATATACAACCATTCTCTTATAAAGGCATTCGATTCAATCATAACAACAGGTAATAAAATCCTTCATATAGCAGATCGTTCCAGCAGGGATAAGAGGAACAAGGGAAGATATTAGTAGAAACAAATACAGCAGATCATTGAGTATCTCAAACCTTTGTCATCCAAATAAAGTCTACACCAAAGAAAGGAATACAAGCCTTAGATCTCCAAGGATACAAAGGCAAGATTATATACCTAGTATGCTGTATCTAACCCTATGTTTATTATGATGAATGCCATGTAGTGAATAATTACAAATGTATATAATTGAAAGATTATCATTAGTATCATTACACATGTATATATAAGCATTGTGAAACTTGCTATATATAAGGGAAACATCAATAGATTATACTCACAACACATTGAAATAGTGGTATGTTCAAACTCAATGCCTATTTATTTCTATTCCTCCAACCTGTGAGTGAGTGGCAAGGTTTTGTTAGGGAGAGGCAGAGTAATTCCATCCCAATGAATGGAGATGGTTTCATCGCGCCCTAGACAAGTAAATCCTCATCCATGGTTGAGGATTAGAAGAGAAATAAGGATTGAGACTTGAACATAGCCAATACAGAATGTGCTATGAATAAATGTGATCATTTGGTATGTTGAAGTATATCAAAGTATGGTCAAGTTAATACTTATTAATTTCTACTGCCTGCAACCTTAGGATAGGCAAAGTTTTGTTAGGGAGAGGCAGAGTAAATCCAGCGATTGAGTTGGTTTCATCGTGTCCTAGACAAGTAATTCCCCATCCAAGGTTGAGGATTAGAAAGGAAGTAAGGATTAAGACTTGAACATAGTCGATACTGAATTATGTTATGAATTGAACTAAATGTGGATTATACTATGATGATTTGATCTCATTGTTTATGTTATGTAGTATTGTTCGCATTATTAATTATGCTATTATAGACGAGTTTAATATGAATGATAGATGAATTTAATATGAATGATGCTAGGAACTGAACATTAACTTAATATATTGATCTTTAATATCTCTAATGTCCCTTTATAGTGATCTTATTGTGCAAGTAAAGAAATCAGGAATATCTTAAAAGGGGACATTACAGTTGGAGACACCTTTAGTGCACCAAACGAACTCCAGAAATGCAGATCCCGTGCCCAGCAAGCAAGGAATCTTCCTAACTTCCTTCGCCAATGGAATTTGAGGATGACGTGGCACCTCGTGTCGTAGCTATTATGTTGAAGCTTGGTGTTATTGGTTCACGCCTTTGCTGAAGCAAGCAATCTGAAAATAATCTCTTGAAGGTGTGAAATGGCAATGAATCGACCTCCTTTCGCCTTACAATATTCTTAACAGTCTTGAAAGGATGCACTCCAATTAGTCTCATGCAATCTCTTGAAATGGTTAAAGTCAAGCACAAATACTAGGCAGGGTTTTGTCCCACTCGAGCTTGCCTTCATGGGGTTTTCATCCCAAATGGCCAAGAAATTTGCAAACAACAATATTTGAAATGTAAAATTGATGATCAAAATGAAGAAAATGATCATACTTGTATACCCTTCCCGGATAGGTCACAGGAGCCCAAATGGAGCACTTTAATTCAAATTTGAAATTATCTTATGTGTTTATTATTAATAGTATTATTATTATATTTTTATTATTAGTGTTGAAAAACACTATTTTAAAATTAAAAATTTAATTTATTTTAGGCAAAGGAAGGAGGGGACATGACATGACATTATGCACTTCTACATTTCATTTGCTTTAGCGTCAAGTCTAGTTTCAAATATCTGGGATCTCATGAACTACAATAGATGCTAATTCTGTATGGCAAGATTCCATTTCTGACTATAACACACACATAGAGATCTAGAGTTTAAAAACATCCATTTCTGACTACAATAGATGGTAATTCTGTATGGCAAGCTCATATAAGAACATCCATATTTTATGTCTTGCCTATCTTCACTGTAGTGAATATCATGGTGGATTTTTTTTTAAAAACATTATAAAATGTATGACTGTCGTCGGGGATGTTTGGCCGCCCCTGGAACAGTCAAGGGACATCTCAGATGTCCCCGGCTGCCTCAGGGATGGCCAAACATCCCTGCAGCATTTCTTATCCACATACTGAGTTCCACCATTTTAAAAAATTTTGGGGATGGCCAGGGGACATCCCTTGCTGTCCCGCTGTACCCAAAGCACCGTTGGGGATGGGGATGGGGGTTTGAGGGCTAGGGACACGACCTCGTGGAACAACTTAAACATTTCATCTACTTAATAAACTTTTAGCCTTTGAATGGACATATTACATTTTTATAATGCCAATAACATAGCAAAATATGCTATATTGAGCATTACAAAGAGCTCACAAAATATTCCCCAACAATATAGGATGGAAGCATTTGTCATTGCTATTTTTTATAGCTGTGAAAGTGAGAAACGTTTAGGTCCTTTCTATAAATCTATGTTCTTGGGTTCTTTGAAAACAGGTGCTGAATTGCAAAACTATGGTTCGTTTATTAGAAGAACCCATAAGGTACTTGGGATAGCTGGGTTGAACCCTGGGCAAACCCACAGAGAACCTGCATCAAAATCAGAAAAACAAGAATCCTAAGTGCTGCCTTTATATGAAAATCTGGATTTTCCGAAAATAGAAACCCTCTTGATGTCAAACGTCTCTTGGAATCTGCTCAATAGAATGCAAATCTGTTGAAATCGGGGGGAAATTGTAGCTGATATCAGGTACTTTTGCTGGAGATATGATAAATAATTTGTTGTTTCTGGAAGCCGTTGCTCTGTTGAATCTTAATATGACCCAGCTCTGCTGACCTGATGAAGATTACACCTGCTACGAAGAAGTCTGATGCTGCATAAAATCTTACTGTTGCTGATTGCTGATGAAATACAACTGCTCTAGACTGAAAGCATGAACATCAATTTTTCTGCTCTGCTGCTATGAAACAAATGGAGTATGAAGTCTTATTTATGCATTGAACAATGCTATTTCCAGCGCTTGTCTTCTATATATATTTGCTCTTTTTTAGCTTTCAGTTGCTATTTAAAACTCAATCCTCTATAGTGGTGGTCCCTTGATTCAACTTATATGATGAAGTTTATATTAATGATATAAAATTATAAACGTGGATGGATACTTATATATTTAATTTTATATTAATGAAATATTATGTTTATGTGGATGGATGATTATTTATAATATTTTTTTTATAAATGTTAATATATGGTATTATCATATTATGGATAGTTATATTATATATGTTGACTTTTATTATATTTCATTAATAAAAAATTATTATATATATAATATATATTTATATATTAGTATTATACACACACACACACGAACCCATACCTGAACCCGGGAAAAAAAAATCTGCTGTATCACATACCCAAACTTCAAACCTGAACCCAAACCTGCAACATAGCTTTAAATTCAAGCCTGGTGAGCACTTAGGAGGTCCCATTTGTTTTGTTATTGGCTTTCTTCCCTAAGATTTCTGGAAAAAAAGTGCAAGACTGCAAATGGTTACCTTCATGCTTGTTATATGACTTCCATTTGAGTTTCTGAACGCATAAGCGCACTGGCATAAAGGCTCTGAATTTCATGTATTTTGAGGGAATGGCATAGATAGTTACATACTACCAGAGAAGTAGCAGTTCTTTGCTACAGCATGGTTGATTGGTTATCTTTGCTGATCATTAGGCATGCACTGAGACATGCCAAATTAGAATTTGCTTGTTCCATAAGTACTATCCAACTGTATGCACATCCAATTGTATGCACTGTCATAGCTTCCTCTTTCTCAACTAAGCTATAGCAGCCCAATTACTTTCTTCTTGACAGGTTCAACGATTGAATGATTTTGAGTGCAAATATCTTGTGATAGATTTATTTTTCTTCATTTTACCATGTTTTGTAGACATACATAAAATATGCAATTTCATAGTTTAATCCGTTCCACCATCTTTGAAATGGGCATCTGCAATTTCTGTATGTAGGTACGAATTATAGGTGTGGAGCCAGCAGATGCAAATGCTATGGCACTTTCTTTGCATCATGGGCAACGTGTGATGTTGGAGCAGGTAGGGGGCTTTGCAGATGGGGTTGCAGTGAAGGTGGTGGGTGAAGAAACATTTCGGTTATGCAGGGATCTGGTGGATGGAGTAGTTCTTGTCAGTCGTGATGCTATTTGTGCATCAATAAAGGTTAGAAATCTTGTGATGCTATTTGTGATTTCTTGATAATCTTTGTAATCTTTATAGTATACTGTGAATGTTTAGATGTAGTTAAAACTATTTTGTGACAAGACTTGAATTCTGTAAATTATTCCATGTGTTTATGCATGGTGTGGGGGTAAAGATATTGCAACTTCTACAAAACATTTGTTACATCATATTGTGATGCATCTAAATGTGCTCACCAGCATGGCTCATTGAAATGGAAAAAGATGCCGTGGAGCACTGTGTTTGGTGACAAAAGGGGCAGATGGAGAGAAAATGTTGTTGGCCTTGTGTTAAGAAATTTGAGGACTTCAATTTGCATGTAATGTGAGATTCAAGGAGTTTACTTGTGTAGCTCAAGGACTATTTGTTCTAGAGTTCAAGGACTATTATATCAATGCTTTAACTCCATAAACATAACTGCTTAAATCCAGATCAGAGCTTGCTTTGGTGACTTGACAATATTATTGGATTATAGGATACAAGAACTTCACTATAATCAAATATTTCATCAAATAATGACCAACCTATTCAACTCATAAAAATACAGCAATATTAAGTACAGTAGCATAAAGCATTTATGACAGCCATATACTTATATTTTTCAGTTAATTTTAGCTAATGTCAAAGGTCAAAATTTCAAACTAGTCAAAGAATGTTTAAATCAATTAAGTTAATTTTAGCTCATGTCAAAGGTCAAAATTTCAGAGTAGTCAAAGAATTATGATATTTATTTTAGGGTTTAACTGCATAGTTTTTGAGTCAAACACATGACCCATATTTCATAAGTAGTGGTTCACATGAGCCCATCTCTCATGTTAATGAATGGTCCACTTAGCACTCATTGCATCTAGGTGATGCGCACAGGGGTGAAGCATCGGGACTTCCCGGGAAGTCACCCATCCTAGTACTACTCCGACTCACGCGCGGTTAACCATGGAGTTTCCCCCAAGATCAAGCCCACTAAGCTTTCTACCCCATTTGCAAAACCTTCAGCAAGTGTTGTGCCTTATGAACCATTCATTATAGAGCCCCTTTAGCTCATCAATTGATAAGTAGGAGGTATTTTTGTAATGTCGCACCCCTATTTGGCTTTTATCTTTGCAATTTTTTTTTGCTTGATTAACTCAATTGACAATGTGGGACATTTTGTCAAACAGTTTGTATGCAATTGACAATGTGGTACTTTCCTTACCCAAATGAGACTATAACAGCACCATTAGATAGTCAGAAATCTTTATCAGGCTTAAACCATGCATTGAATGATCATTTAAATGCATACAACAACATTGGCAACCAATTTCTGGGTTATCACGTACTGCAACTATGACTGATTTAACAGTATATTGCTGCTCAGATATTCATATCAGAATATAACAACTCAGAGAATATGGTAGTAAATACAAACAACAATATAAAAATGATCTGAATGCTGATTACAAACACCACAGCCTTTAATAACAGAGAATTTTGAATGTAAAGAAGGATTACAAGTTCAGTTTATCACATACTCAGACCTGGCATAGCAACGTCCTCCTCTAAATAACTTGAGCAGCAGATGGAATATGTAAACACCTTAGAAGTTATTATCTATAAAGGACAAACCAGTATTAAACTCTTGCTTTAATATTCATCATGTCAATGTAGCGTGGGGTACTGTTCATGCCACTGTAGCAGCCATAACAATTTCATATTTGCAACAAATATTCTTGAAACCCTTGAATAATTTCTGTATTTCTTCCTCCAGTTAAGCACAATTTGACTCCTGTATGATGCCCAACTCTTTGGCAATGATTCAGCTGATCTTTCACAGCCTCAAGATTGCACAAACAATGAAGAGTTTTCATTCTCCAATGCTGATATAAAGACACTATGCTGAAACCCTTGGTCTCATGCACAAACTTCAAGAAATCCTCCAAAGCAAAGTCAAATGATCATCAATAATGAGGTTGATTTGCTTTTTGATGCCCTTTTATAACTTCTCCAAAAGAAGTGTATTTTATTTGCCTTTGAAGTCCACTTTTTAGGTTTTTAATAAAAAACTTTATTATAAGTCTCATAAATGGGTGCTCCAATCCATGAAATATTAGATGTACTTTAAGTGATTTTAATGATCGGTCATGACCCCACCCTTTATAAAGTTACATTATAACTTTATAATATACCTTTTAATCATTTAAGTGGCTCCAAACTCAACATTAAATTATAAAGTTAAATGATGACTTTATAATATATCAGTGATTAAGGGGGACGCGTCCCCAGGCTATTTCCCCCGCTCCCCAAACAGGAAACGTCCAGGGGACTTGAGGACGGGGACAGGACGTCCCCCCGGCGTCTCAGAAAATCAATGGTTTTTGGGGACGTCCCAGGGATGCCCCCTACAGAAAGGAACCGTTCCCTGGAAACGTCCCCCATTAGGAGAACGCAGACGCGTCTCGGGGACGCTCAGAAGCTCCCTCTTATTAAAAAAAACCTAAAAATAATTCATGCTAAAGTTAAAAAACACGCGGCACGAAAAAGAGAAACCCTAAAACGCGCGGCTTTAAGAAATCGTGCGGCTTCGTCTTCAGTCTGCACCATTCGATTTCAGTGTTCATCTTTGAATTCATTGTGGGTTCGAGCTCTGCGAAAATCGGAAAAAGCGAGGTAGGCTTTTAATTTTTATTTTTTCAGACATGATTTTTTTTACGCATTAGAGCATTTCGAGCACTTGCACCTATAGGAGGTTCAAGGAATACGCCGATAGGAACAACCGACGAATTTAGAAAAAAATTCGGCGTAATTTTTTTTAGGGCGTTAGACAATTCCGAGCACTATAATGCTCGCATATAAAAACCGAACCATCAATAAAATGCTTTCAAGCTTGGAAAGAACAACTGAACTTATATGATAATGATACAGAAAGAGTTACAGAATTTCACTAAAATCAAAATGATATAAAATAATAAAAGCCTATCGACTAATGATATTTATAATTTTATTGATTATTCTTATGTGGTATTTATCATATTAATCATAAATAAATATAATTCGATATATAATTTATAAATTAATATACTATTTAGTTTTACTATTATAGTATTATAATTTATTAAGTATTAATTAATAATTTAATAATTATACTATACTATTATAAATTTATAATTTATGTTCAATGATTAATATTAAATATACTAATATTTATATATCGAATTATAATTTATATCCTATACCATTATATATTTCAATATTTATTATTAATATATCATTTATAATTATTAATAATTTAATATATATTATATTATATATAATATATTTAATATTTATAAATTTATATGTTCAATAATATTATAATTTATAATATAATAAATCATAATAATATAATAATAATATTAACTTTTAGTTTTTACTTTTTAGTATTCATGATAATCTAATGGTGCATTGCCATTGGCTATCCTGGAACACTGCTAATTTTACTGTAAATGGTGTATATTTTTGTATATACTCCCCTTGTATATAACAATAAATAATCCTTTTCTTCTGAGCAAAAGAAAAGATAGTTCTAACTTCTAACCCACATGGACAAAGTCATCTTGTTTTAGTTTTTAACTTTTTATCTTGTATATATTTTTATTAAAATATTTATAATAATAGCCGTCCCCTCGCCGTCCCCTTGCCGTCCCCAAATTTGTGGAAAATTTTTGCCGTCCTCGGAAACTCGGAGCTACACTGTAATATATCATTAATAAATACAATATCATTAATGCCACTTAAAATATTAATATCTCCTTAATTAAACATCATTTTCCAATTTCGTCTGAACCTGGGGTTTCACCATGGGACCCTCTGTGCATCCAACCATCTTACCAAAAATAGCAGGGGCCCATCTTTATCAACCTCTGTTGGCTAAAAATAGCAAGAGTCTCCAATATAGGACCAGAGACCTCTAAACAACCTTATCACTAGCTGAAACTGGGGAACAACACTGAAATCACCACATGACCAGATACCCTGCTATAAATAGAAACTCTAGAAAGATGACTTACTATAAATAGTAAGTGTGTAGAACTGAGTCCAACGAAGGCCAAACCTAAACCCATATTGAGCTCTGATGGAGAAAACACACTGATCTCTGCCAAAAGGGACCCTCTAACCATCTGAGTTAGCCTACGAGGGCCAATGATAGGCTAAACCATCATAAAACAGGATCATGCTCAAAAGGGGACATTACATTTTTCGCAGCATGTCAAATTATGATATTTTATTTCAGGGTTTAACTGCGTAGTTTTTGAGTCAAACACATGACCCATATTTCATGAGTAGTGGTTCACATGAACCCATCTCATAATTTGACTTGCTGCGAAAAATACCTCCTACTTATCAATAGTCAAAGAATGTTTAATTCAATCAAGTTTCAGTCATCTAATAAAAAGTGATAGTCAAACATAGCTTGCCGATGCCAAAACTGACTTCCCTTGTTAATTTCAACTCGATTTACTGACATCAAAAACTAATGGAAGTCAAACAGCGTTCAAAAACTCTGATACTGGAGTTTCAGTCAGCTAATAAAAAGTGATAGTCAAACATAGCTTGCTGATGCCACAACTGAATTCTCTTGTTAATTTCAACTCCATTTACTGAAATCAAAAGTCAATGGAAGTCAAACAACAGTCAAAAACTTTGATACTAGGTTATTCATGTACCAAGGGCATAACAAAACGAGTACAGTACGTGTCTGGGTATGCACAAAACCGGCTGGGATCATGGGTCTTGCATGGGTACAGTGTGCCCCGGGTTCATTTGGGCCGTACCTGGGAAGGACCCATAGTTGCAGGCCATACTCAAGTACCCAAGGCAAGCCACAAAACACATTTTCCTAATGAAAAAAAAAAAGAAGTAAAAACCTAAACTAACCCTAAAAGTAACTACTTAACTACACTAATAGCACTAACAACTTAAAAGAAAATATTGAAATTTCAGAAAGTCACTTTCAAGAGCTCCAACTTCAAGAATGACTTGAAGATGGCTTGTGACACGATACTTAGTCATAAACATTTGAATCTCGTTAGCCTAAGTGTACAGTTGTTTTATCCAGTCAATATGTGTGCCCACCTTTTATATCAAGTTGAGCTAGTGAGCAGCACATGGTGTCCAAAATATGTCTGTGTTTTGCCTCAACCGATAATCTTGGCCTATGCATTTTTAGCATTATTTGTTATGATTTGGACAATGTTTTGAGGCTCCCCTGCCTCAATGGATTTTATAAAGATGTTAGCGATGCATTCTGCATCCTTCACCTTCTCCTCACAATCAACTGCCCTAAAAACATTATCCCTTTAGGGCACACTGCAATGACTTAATTTATGAGTATTTTTTACCATCATTTTATCCACCATAAATGGTGGACAGCCTCGTTTCAGTCCATGAATCCCTAATGAATTGAAATAAATATTACATAATTTCTTTCCTTAGCCAATAATGTGGTGTGTACCTTTTCCTACCTAGAACTTATATACCCTTTAGGGGCCTCCCTTCACCACTTCCTATCAGCATGGCAATTTTACAAGGTTAAAAGGAAGTCCATTAGCTTAAATACAATGCACAATGAGCTCATCAACATTACCCCTTGCCTCATTTTGGAATGCACTATCATCTTCTTCTCAAGATGGTGTTGCTAGAAATGGACGAATGGCAGCCACTATTGGAGTAGAGGATGCCCCTGTGAGTGGTTTGCAGGATTTTTTCTTGGACAAAGGATTAAACCTTGATCGAGATTTGTTGGTCACATTGTTGGCTTCTTCCTCTTGCTCATTGATACACACAAGAATTTGTGCCTTTGGCAACCTATGTTTGGTCGGGCCACCACAACATTTTATTTCTTGGCTAGGAATATGGGGTTTCACCTGGCTATAGGAGCACTAAACCTCATTTTGGCACTCATTACAATGTGAAGTATAACCCCTACCTCTAGAATGTTGCTCAATCATCGTGACATGTCTCCAAAGCAACAAAAAATAGTCAATTTTGAAACTCATAGCTGACTCTTGGTTAACAAAGTTAGAAGTCCTTGCAATTCTAGAATATACTTTATATCTACACGTTTTAAAATAAACACAATATTAGGAAAAAAGTAATAATATAGCTCTAGGCTACCATTACTTGTCTTTTTTTTTTATTATGTATGTAAGGTTCTATTAGGATTAGACCTTGATTGAGATTTGTTGGTCACATTGTTTGCTTCCTCTTGCTTTTTGATACACACAAGAATTTGTGCCTTTGGCAATCTATGTTTGGTCAGGCCACCACAACATTTGATTTCTTGGCTAGGAATATGGGGTTTCACCTGGCTATAGGAGCACTAAACCTCATTTTGGCACTCATTACAGTGTGAAGTACAACCCCTACCTTTAGAATGTTGCTTAATCATCCTGACATGTCTCCAAAGCAACAAAAATAGTCAATTTTGAAACTCGTAGCTGACTCTTGGTTAACAGAGTTAGAAGTCCTTGCAATTCTAGAATATACTTTATATCTACACGTTTTAAAATAAACACAATATTAGGAAAAAAGTAATAATATAGCTCTAGGCTACCATTACTTGTTTTTTTTTTTTGATTATATATATAAGGTTCTATAAGGGGGTCTCTCTGCATACTAAAAGGCGATACACAAAACAATATAACCACAAAACCCTGTGCAACTCATGAAGAGCGACAGTCCAAGTAGAAGAAAACTACACAACACTACTACAAGCCTATACCCAAAAACCAGCTAAACATAGAGAGAAGGATAACCAACACCAATAGAGCCAAACCACAGAATGCACAGACCACAGCCTAAGAGGATGTTACCTGCCAGTGATGAATAACAGCCTAACTGAAAATAGACCTCCAGTGCTCTCCAGCACAATTTGCTGCACTATTACCTGTTACTACCACCACCTCTGCCCAAGGAGAAGATGAAGTTGTCACTAGGCTAGGAATCCCCACCCCATCAATTAATTCCACATGCTTAGAACGAGACAACATATCATTGGCAAAGTTCGGCAGAGAGAATGCTCTTGACCTCCAGAATCCCAGCATGATGAGAGACAAAGTAAAATAAAATAATTTTACTTTATCACATAAGTGAATTACTATCATGTCCCCTCTTCTATAGGCCGAGTATCATTTTAAAGAAATCGATATAATGTTTAAATTAAAGATTTAAATTTTATACAGTTATTGTTATGCTGGCCGACTCAAGTCATAAAGGCCAACGACCTCCATATGAGAAGCGCTATCCAGATCTATACATTTAAAAGGATGTGATTTGTCTTATACATTAATAAGGTGGCTGACCAAAGTAAGCACTCCATACATAGAAGATAAAGAAGTCTTAAATAAAATATGGAATATATGATAAAGATTAAAAGAAACAAAATGATACGATTTGTTTAAGAGAGGAGTGACTTGTTATTAAACTATATGGTGCGATTTAAAGCATATACTAAAGGCTACGATTTGTAAATGGAAAGGGGACATAAAGGAGTACGATTTGTTAGCATAAAAGAGCTACGGTTTGTTTGTGAAAAGCTGCGATTCATATGAAGGGTGATATCCTTTGTAAAAAGACATACCAATTCATAAAAGGACGTCTCCCTTGTGAGAGATTATAGGGAAGTGAATAGTTGTGTTGGAGGGGAGGAATAGATACTCAGAAAATAAATAGAGGAAAATAAAAATGATATCGGAAGCATAACAACATAAGAAGAAGAAATTCATGGGATACGAACTAGAGCAGAGATAAATCTGCAGACTTCAGCAGTGATATACATATGTACATCAGCAGAGATAAATTTGCAGACTTCAGTAGTGATATATATATGTACATCAGCTGAGATATATATGCAGTAATTAATAACAACAGGTATTGATACTCTCCTAATATTGTTATTCTTGCTATAATTTTGCCTATGCACAATAGAATTAATATAATGACTTCCTTAAGATTCTCATCCAATTGGTCAGTCCATTTTGGAGTGGAGATAGTGCATATAAGGAATGCAAGTAGCTATGGAGTCCATTTCAGTAAGGACACCTCGAGTGGGTCTGGGAGGCCAGATGGCAGGTGTCATTCCATGCTCCTGGGCTGGATGGAAAGGCTCAAGGCGCCTTGTATGAACTACCAAGTGGTACTCTGTAATGACGATGGGCTGTTTGGATAGAACCTTAAAAGGAATCCCATGTGTACATTCTGAATGTTATAATAGTGATCATAATCCTATCTGTAACATCATTGGATTATATGTTTATTTATCTATTGATAACTAACATGACTACAGGACCTAAATCAAGTTTATCTTGCTTAAAGCATTCAATTGGTAAGTTACAACCCTAACTATGTTAAATTTGTGATTCTAGGGCAAGAATTAGGGCAATCCCAAAAGGGGACATTACAATTACAAAATAGAAATAACTCGAACCAAAGATGAAAAAATCGCCGGAAACTCGCCTGACTCGCGAGTAATCGCGAGTCGATTCCGGTCGTGAGTTTTTTGCTGAATAACTCGGCCCGAGTTATTCAGCAAAAAACTCGCGGCGAGTTTTTCATCAAAAAATCGCCAAACTCGCGTGGAATACTTGCAAAAATGCGGCGTGAAAAGTTAGGTTAAAAGTTAAAAGAAAAACGCAAAACCTAAAACATCATTACTTCATTTTCTTAACTCTGCGAAACCCTTTCACCCAGCGGCACGAAACCCTTTCTCCTGGCGGCGCAAAACCGTGTGATTCAGAGGTGAAATCCCAAAATCGTGTGGAGTCGAACAAAGGTAAGTCGAACTATCGAAGGAAGATTTATATTTTATAAAAAGACTATCACATGAACTGTTAAAAGGAGAGATTTTGGACGAACTGTTAAAATTTATATAGGATATGATGAAATTGATGATGATCGATTATAAACTTAAAAAGACTATCATATGAAAGGAGAGATTTTGGACGAACTGTCAAAATTTATATAAATTTTGACATTTCGTCCAAAATCTCTCCTTTCATATTATACAGTCTTTTTAAAATTTCAATTTTTTTATTATTTATAAAATTTATGACTATATCATATGAAAGGAGAGTTTTTGGACGAACTGTCAAAAATAAAAATCATCATAATCCTATATAAATTTTGACAATTCTTCCAAAAACCCTTCTTTCATATGATAGTCATTTTAAAATTTTGATTTTTTTATAATACTGTTGCAAATTACTGTCAAAATTTATATAGGATTATGATGATATAATTATATATATTATATTATATAAAATAAAACAATCTAGAGTTAGACTTTATTTTATAAATAATATAGTCCAAAATCTCTCCTTTCATATGATACAATCTTTTTATAATTTCGATTGTTTTTTATAGCAAAAATGTCAAAATACAGCTATATAATAGTCAACTGTGTTATTGTCAAATTAAAATTTTTAATTGAACTTTTTTTGTTCTCTTTTTTGATAGGTGACAGGTTATAACTTATGGCTTCTGCAAGTGGAACTAGAGGTAGAAGAACCGGTGCAAAACTAAGGACCCTTGCTGGAAACATGGGACACCAGGTCCAAAGCGAGGAAATGTCATTTGTAACCATTGCACTAAACATATGTCTAGTGGCGTTAATCGACTTAAATACCACCTTGCACAGGTCCCTTGCAATGATGTTGAGATATGTGACAGCTTCTGTGGAGGTTCAGAGGGAGGCACACGTCCTCCTTATGGATTATGAACAAAAGAAAGAAGCTAAAAAGAGAGCAGCAGAGGCAATGGCAGCCCCAAACCGAGATTTGAGTTCTATAGGGTCAAATTATAGAAGTGTAACTGTAGAGGCCTCTTCTACGCCTTCCATTGGGCCACGGATGCGACGATCAGGCAAAGGGCTTGATAGCTTTTTTGTTCCACGGAACACTCCTGGTGCGCAACCTTCATTGGATGGTCTTACAAATATATGGAATAGAGAGGTGCATCGTGAGGCGAAGTTGGCATGTGCATGATTTTGGTACTACAACAATATTCCCTTCAATGTCGGTTCGAGTCCTTATTGGGAGCACTTGGTCACTGCATTGACTGTGGCAGGTAAGGGGTTCAAGGCCCCAAGTTGTCATGAATTGAGTGGCCCATTGTTGCAGGAGGAGGTTGAACACACACATCTACTAGTACAGGATCAGAGGAAAGTTTGGGAAAGAAAAGGCTGCACTATTTTATCTGATGGATGGACAGATGCCAGGAACATGACTCTCATCAATTTTTTAGTGGCTTCAGCAAGGCAACTAGTCTTTTTAAAGTCAGTTGATGCCTCCAATCAAATAAAAAATGCAGAAACCTTGTGCAACATGTTGGATGAGGCGGTGATGGCAGTGGGAGTGGAACATGTCGTCCAAATAGTGACTGACAATGCAGTTGCATATGTGGCATCCGGTAGACTTCTAGAGGCGAGGCATCCAACCATTTTATGGAGCCCTTGTGCTGCCCACTGTATTGACCTTCTTCTTGAGGACATTGGAAAAATAAGTTGGGTGAAGAATGTGGTTGAAGAGGCAAGAAATATCACAAAATACATCTACAACCACACATGGGTCCTAAATCTTATGAGAGTACACTGGTGGCAAGGAGCTCACACGATCAGGAGTCACACGCTTTGCCACTAATTTCCTTACCTTGCAGAGTATAGCAGCATTATTGCCCCACCTTAGGCACATGTTTGTGGCCGAAAGGTGGATAGAGAGTCCTTATCATAGGAAGCCGGAAGTAGAGAGGGTCGAGAAGGTAGTTTATGATGTTGTCATGGAAAAATCCATGGAGGAGATCATCAAGGTAAGTTTTCAAACACTAATTTTTATTTATTTTTTTATTTGCTAATGTTATAATTTTTTTATTTTGTAAAAAACTTATATTTATATTTGTTGAATTTTAGTTACTATAATTCTCTAATTTTATTTTCATCCACTATTGATTTAGGTGTTAGAACTGTTGGTTAGGGTTTTACGATTGGTGGATGGGGATCAAAAGTCCATGGGGTATCTATATGAGGCCATGGACAAAGCCAAAGAGGCCATTCAACATTTGTATGGGTCGAATAAGACAAAATATGAACCCATATGGCGCATTATTGATCGGAGGTGGAATCGACAACTCCACCAACATATTCATGCTGCTGGTTACTATTTGAACCCCGCATTTTTCTTCTCCTCTTCATTCAAAGCAGATGCAGAGGTTAAGCTTGGCCTAAACACATGTATGGAGAGGTTGGTCTTTGATGATAACCTTCGAGACATCATACTTGATGAGTTATAGGCCTATAAGAATGCGCATGGGCCTTTTTTTCCTTCAAGAGATGCCATTCGTAGGAGATCCACTCTGCAACTAGGTAAAAACATGTTTATTTTTCATTTACTATTTATTTTAATTTTTAAGTTTACTAAAATCCTTACAAAATTATAAATGTTATCCTTGCAGATTTATGGTGGGAAGATTATGGTGCCTCAACACCTAATCTTCAAAAGATAGCCATCTGGATTTTATCCTAGCCTTGTAGTGCATCCAGTTGTGAGCGCAACTGGAGTGTTTTTGAGGCCATTCACACAAAGAAGCGCAACAAGTTGACTCAAAAGCGCTTGAATGACCTTGTTTATGTGCGGTACAACCTTCAATTACATGAGAAGAAGGTAGAAGACCAAGACTCATATCAGGCAGTGGACCTTGACGACATTGATCCATATTCAGATTGGATTGCTGAGGATGTTGATGTTGATCCATTGCGTGATGATGATGATATAGCTGCTATGGAGAGGGATACAGTTGAATGGCAAGCGAATGTTGCAGCATATGAGGATTCAGAGACAGAGTTAGATGATGATATTGATGTGCCTTCAGGGGGCGGGTTCCTCACATGTACTGCTTGATCCTATAGATGAGGATCCTGTTGAGGATACCCCAGCTATAGCAGCCACTTCCACACCACCCACAAAGAGAAACAAAACTCTTTTGAGCTTTAGTCGTAGAAGAAATTTATGATTTATATCTTCTAGTGATAATGGAACTCTTTTTTTGGTCTATGATATGTATTATCAAACTGGAATTTCATATGTATTCGAAGGTTGAACTCTTTTTTTTGTCTATGATATGTATTAAACTCTTAATTTTGATTTATATATGAAGGAAATCAGCAATGCATTCTACAATTTCAGAAATGTGTGCTTTCTAAGAATATTTTTAAAAAAATTATGTTTGCCGAGTTATTGCTGAGCTTTTGGCGAGTCCCGAGTTTTTAAAAACTTTGGGTATGCCGAGTTTTTGCCGAGTCCAAGTTTTTCAACTATGACTCGAACTACTTGCATATTCACACTGAACTTGTGCAGAAGTTTTAAATTGAGCTAAAAACTCAACAGGAGGAAGCTATTCTTGAAGTGGTGGTAAAAAATGTGGTTATAATTGTTACAGATAATGACACAAAATATGTGGAAATTGAGAAGCTGACTACAGGGTACTACACGCACATATATTGGAGCCAACGTGTAGCTCATTGCCTTGATATGTTGCCTCAAGACTTGACTAATTTCCATGCTTGCATGAAACAATTCATAAGGATGAACAATTTCAAGTTTTATAGGAAACTATTGCTTGAAAGTAAATATTTACAAGGAATGTGGATGAAAGAGTTAAAGGCATTGTGAATCAAAATTTGCCTCTTTTTATCACTTTGAAAAGAGTTGGTAAGGAGAGAACAACTCTAACATTAGTTATTTGTTACAACGACTAGGAAAGATCTTTCTAGAGGTCCCAAAGAAAATTTTGTAGAGCAAATAATTCTAAATAGCAGTTTTTTGGGAAACACAACAAAGCTTTGCTTTGCATGTTTGATGGTGCCACCCTTTGTTGCAACATGCTTTATAAGAGCATAGACTATTGAGGAAACCATTCAAACAATGTTCTTAAATGTGGAAGCCAACTACTTTAAAATATGGATATAATTGATTCAAGATGGAAAATGGTACACACTGCTTTGCATGCAACAAATTGCTATTTGGAGCCTAAACAATTTTGTAGATAGACAGGCTGATAGTGTATTCATGAGTAGGCTTTATGACACCACTAGGAGGTTTGAATCAAATTTTGCACTACAAGGAAAATTAGGGATCAAACTTGGCTATACTGGCCACAAGAAGAGATGTTAGGAATACAAGAAGCCAAGTATGACATGTTTCATGTTGATGTTGAAGGATACAAATGGTGGAGTTTCCACAGAATACTTGTGAACTGCCAATGCTTTGCTCTAGAATATTGAGTTAGGGAGTAAGGTCATCAACTTTGGAAAGGAATTGGAGTGACATTGATCAGATTGAGTCGAAGAAAAAGATTAAGGTGATTGGAAGGTTGGGAGCTTTTGTTTATGCTTGGAGTGGTTTGTGATTGAATGAGAAAAGTGACAATAGATTCCTCTACCTCTTGGAGTTGCATTGGCCACATTTAATATAAGGAAAAGATCAAGATATTTGGAAGGTTGGAAGATCTTGTTTAAGTTCATAGCAATTTGCAGTAGTGTGTGAGCAAACTGGCACTAATTCATCTATCTCTTCATCATTAACTCCAACCTGTTCTAGAAGACTTAACAGATGCAGACGATCCCAACTTTATTTGTGATGAATTTAATGGTGAATCTGGTGGTGATGATATTGAGCCAACTTGGCAAAGTGATTTGGACAATTTATAAACTATTAAATTGAGACAAGTAAATTGTTGTCCATAGAAAGTTTGATGTCTTAAATGCTTTAGAGTTTGGACATATAGAAAAATGCTATATGCCAATAATGGTACAATGTTTATAAGATGAATAATGTACAAGAGAACCCTTGTTTATATAGGCAAGGGTGGGACATAAGACAACATCATAGGATTACGACACTTGTCATAATCATATGACTTGAGACACAAAAAGTAAACTCTCTAAATAAACTTAACTAACTAGGTGTGAATAGGGCCTAAAAGGGAACTGGTTAGGTACTAAACCCTGTTTACACCAACAACCCCCTAAGTGCAATTTAGGGAGGAAAAAGAAAAGAGCAAAAGACTCAAAGATGGGTCCTGGCAACAAGGCATGATGAGGTACCCATGTACATAAGATCTCTCGCAAATGGAGAAAATAAGAAAACCCGTACGAAAAAACTCCTCCCCAAAAGAGAGAAAACAAGAAAATAAAACATATACAAGTGAAGGAAGGAGGACTCAAGATGACCCCCAAGGACAACTTCCTTCACCCCAAGCATTGATCGTATGTGAACATAATGAGGTGATGCCAAAGGCCTAGTGAAGATTTTTGCAACTTGCTCCTCGATAGGCAAATAGTCCAAGTTGAGAACAACATTTTGGATGAGTTGGCGAATGAAGTGCATGTGGATCTTGATATGCTTAGTCTCCCGAGGCTCCATTGTGTTGCATAAAATGGGAATGGCACTTTGATTATAACACCAAACAGTCGTGGGATGATCAGGATGAAATCTCAACTAGGTCATCAACTGTCGAAGCCAAAGAACCTCTTGGCTAGCCAAAATTTCTCCTCAATACTCGGACTCTATAGATGATAATGCAATAGTTGTTTGCTTCTTGCAAGACCATGCAATCGTACTAGAACCAAGGCAAAAGACAACCAAAAGTAGACTTTTGATCATCAACATCACCGGCCCAATCTGAGTCAGTAAAACCCACAATTTGAAAAGTTCCTAATGTGTAGTGAATGCTAAAATGAGATGTGCCCTAGATACACCTCAAGATACATTTGGCTGCTTGCCTTTGATTCTCATGAGGCTCCTGAGAGAACTAGGAGACAAGTCCAACTGGAAAGGAAATATCAGGATGACTGTCTATCAAGTACAAAAGATTCCCAACCAACTATTGATACAAGGTAGCATCAACTGTGGGTGTAGTGCAACTAGTAGGCTTGCAATTAGCCATGCCAAATCTTTGAAGCAAATCAAGAGCATACTTTTTGCTGAAAAATGAAAATCCCCCTTGAAGACTGAAGAACTTGAAAACCAAGGAAGAAATGTAGAAGCCCAAGATCTATCATATTAAACTGCTCCATCAATGCTCACTGGACATCCTGGATCATGGAGGTGGAACTTCCTGTGAAAATCTAGTCATCCACATACAACACAAGAATCAAAAGATCCTCCCCATGTCTCTGAGTGTAAATTGTTAGATCATAATGGTAGCATGAGAAACCAAAAGCAAGCAAGAAGCTATCCATCTTCTCATACCAAGCCCTAAGGGCTTGTTTGGACGTTTGAGACCATACAATGAACGGCGAAGCCTGCAAACAAATGAAGCTGTCATGTCCCCGTTTCCAGCCTAGTCAACAATAAACACAGATTAGCCTATTCATCATTCTCGTGGGCTAATACGTATGATAAGGGAATGAACTTGGTTTTGGCTATTGAATTTTTGTTTTGCAGGTCAAGACCTTTATCAAGTGACATAAGGTTGTCTTAGTGCTAGGTGCACTTTTCTATTTGTAGAGCTCAAAACTTGCACCTTGCAAAGAGAAGATCTTCAACAATAGATGAAGTGTCATTTTGATGTCATGTGAAGGAAAGAAGTCTCCTAAATGCCTTGATGCCTATTCAGTGAATTGAAACAGTTGAAGAACATGCTAAGTGATCTAGGTGCACTTTCCCACTTGTTCAACCACCAAAGTGCGCCTTGGCAAGGATCCATTCAAACATGAATAGGAAGATAGTACTTGAGCGCTTCCACGATGAGTGGTTTCTAAATACTCAAACATAAATTGGAGAACTTCAAAGTGTCAAGGTAACTAGCTAGAGGACTTAAGGTGCAAGATTGCTACCATACAACTCCAAATGTGCGCCTAAGAGTCAAGGCGCCACTTCTTGATCCTACAACCCAAAATGTGCGCCTAGATATCTAAGGCGCTAGTTCATGCCTTTGCAACCTTGAGATTGCGCCTTGCAAGGAAGTGAATTGGAAGGTTAAATTGATCATCAAAGGTTAAAGATTGTTCAAAAGATCATCCATTCAATTGAAATCATCTATGACAAGAGAAGTATTATGAGAGTGAGGCGCACTTTTCCTCATCTTCAACCTCACATTTGCGCCTTCTCTAGAAAGCTCAATTTGCGCCTAAGGTGAGGATCTTGAGACATCATCATTGCTATTGGCAAATTTGCATTTGGAGAAGTCTTGGAGAAGCCTTGGAGGTTTGAACTTAGTTGAAACTTACCTCAAGATGCTAGGCGCAACTTCATGACTCTAGAACCCTAAATATGCGCCTAAGCTAGAAATGGAATGGAAGTCACTATGTGATCATTCATCTTGTTTAGGAGGTAAAACTTGTTTGAGGGATCATTCATCCAACTAAGATCTTAATCAAAGACAAGAAAACATCATGATGTTTGAGGCACACTTTGCCTCTTGTTCAACCCTGGATATACGCCTCACTTGGATCCCTCAGTTGCGCCTTGAGGAGGACTCATCAACTTGCAAGGAAAAGAATCTAGCTATTGCCAATGTTTGGAAATTGTTTAAGTGTCAAAGGACAAGTCTTGATGTTGAGGTGCACCGTCTAGCCTCTGCCACCTCAAAAGTGCGCCTAGCTTAGGAGAGGCGCCAATCTTGGTTTCGGCAATCTCCAATGTGCACCTAAGCTTCATTGAGTATCGTACAAGCAGTGGGTCCCAGAATGACCTTGGATGGCGTGCCGGATAAGGCTCTCAACTCGGAGTAATTGACTTTGGGTAGCATGCTTGATACGGCTTCCAACTCATAAGTGAGTCATCCCAATGGAATATTCGTCTAGAATATGCTCATTGGAAAACATGTCATGGTTGCCTCTTGCTCTTGAGGAGTACTATAAAAGGAGAGCGACTTCATTTGGCATCTTTGGCATCTTTGGCTATTTGATATTTCTTGGTAAGCTTTATGCTCTTTTCATGAAATCTGCGTATTTCATGCTTGTTGGGGTGATGCTCCCTTATCCTTTGAGAGGTGTTAACATTTAGTTATCATCATTATGTAGGATTGAAGTCGTTACTTGCAACCTGAAGTTACTTGCATCCTGAAGACACTAGCAACTTGAAGACAAGATACTTGTGGTTTGAAGACAATCATTGTTCAATCTAGGCGCTAAGGCCTATCTTTTGTAATCATTGTAATAAGCTGAACATTGATGCTATTAAGCATCTGTTGAATGTAATAAGAAGTTGTATTCACAATTGCAATAAGATATCTCAACTTCATTATTTGTTCAATTCATGTTGATTTCATTCATGTTAGATGTTGATTAATTGAAGTAAGAAGTAAGAAAAAGTTAGCAAAAATTTGGTTAAGTATAGTGGGGTATCTTACAGAAGCGTCTTGCATAAAACTAGGAGGCTGCTCCATATAGACCTCCTCATGAAGATCACCATGCAAAAAAGCACTCTTCACATCCATCCAAAAATATGACCATCCCTATGATGCAAGAATAGAAAGTACAAGACGAATAGAATCCATCTTGGCAATAGGAGAAGATGTCTAAGAATAATCAATGCCCTCAACCTAGAAAACCCCTTAGCCGCAAGACGTGCCTTGTACTTGTCAATGGGACCCATCTACTACATATTTGGTGCAGTACACCCACTTGATCCGAACCAATTTTCTTCCCATGGAAAGAGCTACAAGATCCCATGTGTGATTTTTCATCAAAGAAGAATACTTCTCGGCCATAGCATTGTCCCACTCTGAATACTTGCGGCATCAGAAAACCTCTAAGGATCATCTGAAAATGCATTACTCAAAAGACTAACACATGCTATTTGTGAACGAGTGCGGCAAGAATCTGTGGGATCACCAACTAAAGGTCTAGCCTCCTCAAGAGTAGTGTGGGTCCAATGGGGCAAACACAATGCACCAGGAGGTAGTGGATTAGGACCATCATCTGTATCATCCTCAAGAAGCAAAGTGTTCTCAAGTGATGAAGGTGGAGTAGGTAGTGATGAAGTAGGTGATGGTGTATCCATCTATGTGAAGTGCTCATCAAATTGGACATCTCATCGAAAGTAGACATCTTGAGTGATAGGATCAAACGACCTATAAGCCTTCACATCCTCACAATAGCCAACAAAAATCAAAGGTTGAGTCTTCTTCTCTATAGCCTTACATCGACCATCTAGAATGTCCAAGCCCCACTACCAAATACTTTGAAGAAGGAAACATTTGTCTTGACATGGGAATAAATTTCCTCGGGAGTCATACTACATTGCCCTGTGGGGCATACGGTTCTGAATGTAGTTAGCACAATTGATTGCTTCAGCCTAAAAGGTGGGTGCCATGGACCTGGACTGAATCATACAATTGGCCATATCTTGTAAAGTCTTGTTCTTCCTTTCGGTTACACCATTCTGTTGAGTGTAAGGAACTATGTGTTGATGCTAAATACCATGCTCATTGCAAAAATCCAAAAATGCTTGGTTCATAAACTCTTTGAAGGTCCAGAAAGTGGTGAAAACTTCACTCTTGTTCTTGAGAAAGTATACCCATGTGCATTGTGAGAAGTCAGTAATAAAGGTGAGCACATACTTGGCCCCTTAAAATGGAGTTGGAAATGACATGAGGTCACTATGAACCAACTCGAGAGGTGTCTTGGCATGAGAGGCCTTACCCTTGGGAAGGGGTTCCTGATGATGTGTGCCAGGTACACAACCTTGACAAACTCCCTCAGTGCATGACATCCTAGGAAGACTAATCACCAAATCTTGTGCGCTCAACTATTGGAGATACTTGCAATTCAAATGACTAAACTGTTCATGCCATAGCCTACTTAAAGAATTTGCATGTGCAGTGAGGGATGATCTCAAAGAAGACTCAAAACCATCAAACTTGTACAAATGAAACTTATGATACACACTCCCTATAGCAACATCCAACTCAAGCTCATGTAGCTCTTGAATGACACCATCATGTGGGTAAATTCAATTGTCTTTCCCTCACCAGAATGTCAAATTTGATAGGTGGAAAGTAGGTTAGCATAAATCTCTAGAATAAAGAGTACATTATTGATGCATCCATTGGCCAATTGTATTGTATCCAATCTCCAAAATAGGAACCTGTGAGGAGTCTCCCACTACAATTTGAGAAGTATTAGTGTCGGAAAGTGAACAAAGTAGATCATGTGAATGGGTCATTTGGTGAGAAGCATCTGAATCAAGGACTTAGTCATGTAATGATGAACCCTGCAAAGCTTGTGCAAAAAGGGCATTCCCTTTACCTGTGGAAGAGGGCTTGGAGATAGAAATCTTGTGCCATTATATGGCTTCCTCCAAAGCCGTTAATCTCAACCAACATTTGGGTTCATTGTGACCAAGATTGCCACAAAAATGGAGGTTCAGCCTTTAATCTCAACCAACATTTGGGTTCATTGTGACCAAGATTGCCACAAAAAGAGCAAGGATCACCTAACTTCTCCTTCGCCGCTGAGGTAGACTCACCGGACATGGAAGAAGTGGAGGGAGGTGTGGACTTCTAATTGTTCTTTTGCTTCAGTTGGAGGGAGGCTCACCACCTGAAGTAGATTATGTCTTAGGCTTCTTGTTCTTACTTTTGCCTTTGAAAGATTAAGCCATTAAAGCTGGACTGTTAGAACTAGGAAGTGTATCCAACTGAATTGGCTTGGCTTGTTCCTTATTAAGACGCTCACAAAACAACTCAAAGATGGGTATCTTAAATTTAGTCCCCAAGGCATCCATAGTAGAATAGAAAGTAGATGAAAACATTTGAAATGGGCCTTGCAACTTTAGACAAAATCAAGAAGATATATTCCTTATTAGTTTTATCATGTCCACAATCTTTCAATCGTGACAATATCAATTTGAACTTTGCAAAAAGTCCTTAATGGAAGGAAAATCATTTGGAGAGAGTGATGCCAAATTTGCCTCTAATTGCAAAACCCGAAACTCATTAATGGTACCATACAATTTATCAAGTTTGACCCATACTTGCTTAGGTGTTGTGCACTTTACAATGTAAAACAACAAATTATTAGATACATGCAATCCCATGAGCCCCATTGCTTCATCTAACTTGTTCCTATAAGTAAAATTTTCAAACTCTTAGTGAATTTAGGTGGTTTGTCATTCAACATTTGCCAAAGTCCCTTAGATTGTAGTAGTTGTTTCATTTTTAGTTTCCATGTGTGATAGTTGTGTGGACTGAAGAGCTCAATAGTCCCAGTTTCTACCATGATTTAGCAACAAACACCAAGAGAGCAAAAAGATAATGGGCACTTAAATTGTGCCTTACACCCCCCCCCAAAAAAAAATGTATGAAGAATGTAAATGCAACCCCCAACAAATAATAATGGGCACTTAAGTGCTACTTGTATAATGGACAAGCCTAAATCAACTATTTCTAACACATGGTTATTTTAACAATTTTCGGGAAAAAATGCTTGCCAATTAGAAAAATGGAGGCCACAAACAAATTCGTTGTGATTTTTTGATTAATTTTCAAATTTTTTTGGGCCAAAATTTGACTCTATGAGCAAAAGTTATGCCTATTGTAAACAAAGAGAGCAAAAGTACCTTCAAATTGAAAAAATAGTCACATGGAGTAGAATATGGAAAAAACACCTGCACTGTTGTGAAGTGCTCAGAAAGAGACTATGGGCAAAAGAGACCTTGGCACTGTTGGGGTGGTTAGTGAGTGGTAGATTGGTAGTGGAAATGAGTGGTGTGGTGCGACTAGCTAAGTAGCAGATCTGAGTGGGGTTTCGGTGGCTTGGCGTAGGGGCGGGAATTGTCAGCTGAGCAAAGAACAAAAGTGGCATGGCCATAGGTGCAATTGCAAGTGGGCGGGTGAGCGTCCCGCATAGAAATAAGCGTTTGCTGGTTGGAAATGATTGGGGGCTGAGAACCCCTTGTGACTAGGTGCTAAACCTACTATGCATGGCCTGCAATCGCTAATATGACCAGGCCCTAAACCTTCGCCAAAAACCTTGCCCAGGTCGTGCTGACAAGTTTGATGTAGATTGTATGTTGTCCATTGTCATAGAGAAGGGTATAGAGCTGACACAAACCCTGCGTAGAAAATGTACAGCTGATGACCAAATAAAATATTAAAAAATTTAAACCATACCTTCAGTTGACGTAGATTGATGTAGGACGACATAGGGAATCTTTTGGCAATTGAACGATGACTACACAAATCCTACAACTATACGGAATCCGTACAGTGAAAAATGGCAGCAAAAAAAACCTCTGCTAGTGACTTTCACCAAACCTTATAGAGTTTACTGATGATCCCTATAGATTTGGGCCTTCTGGACTTAACCGTGATGTCATATCTGACCTAAGATGCACTATATGAATTTTTTTGGCAGACTCTCCCCAAAAAAGAGAAGGGGCTTGCAGATTCAAAGCTCTGATACTGTGTTGAAGTCATCAATGGGACTCACAAGAGTAAGAACACTCTGCAACACAAAAAAAAACCTTCCACACGAGAGAGAAGCAAAGAAAAATGCTATATGCCAATAATGGTACAGTGTATACAAAATGAATAATGTACAGAAGAACCCTTGTTTATATAGGCAAGGGTGAGACATAGGACAACATAGGAGTGTTAATATGACTAGAGACACGAAAAGTAAATGCCGTAAGTAAACTTAACTAACTAGGTGTGAATAGGTCCTAAAAGGGAATTGGTTAGGTACTAAACCTTGTTCACATCAACACTTCTAATGTTCTAATTTTACACACCAACTTATCATGGCTTATATGTTTTTACATATTGTATAGTTTTAAAATTTATTTAGTAATATTTATGTAGTTTAACATTCTTGTGTGTTCATTTCTTATTTTGAAATTAAATATATATTTTTTGATAAGGGTAAAGGTCAGGGTTTTGAAAGGGCTCAAAACCTTGTGCAAAATCATAAAGATAGCAGCATGACAGCTTAGAAAAGAGACCAATAACAAACACGCGAACCGAACCAGGCACACAGAACCAAGAAAGAGTCAGCAGGGATCCAACTGATGGTTAGCCTACAATTATTTCCATCTAGCTTTTTTTCGAAATTTAGCTTTTCTGTTTATAACTAATGTCCATTCATCCGAACAGTCATCTTCGTCCCTCTGTAAAGCAAGAGGGAAAATATCCTCAGGGTAATCTGAACTGCATCTATTGGAATGCATATACATAGATCCCTCCCAGACCTTGAATACCTGTGGAGCACAGCCTCCTTTACTCTGTTTTGCATTTTGAGGCAAACTAGGAATTTTTGGAGTAGTGTTCTCACTTACCATAGGCTGAACATTGATAGGTGGTAAAACATGATCCACCTTAATGCTAATGATCACCTCCACACCCGACAACAACTGATCCTCATGAACCTTAGGATTGGATTGCATAACGGAATCCACAAACTCCATAGAAGAAGTGGCAAAAACTTCGTCCAAGGCCACAGAGAGCTACTTTTCAGAGACAGGACCAACCTCCTCATCAGACAAAACATCAATTTTGTTTATCTGATCAGGCTGTCCCTGGGCAGCAATAACTAAATCTTTCTGTTGATCTTGCATTGACATGTCCAGCAACTCCTGTGTCTGATCTTCCTGCACCTTCATTAGGATAACATCACCTTCATTACCCTGAATATTGCCTATCTTTTGGTCCTTCCTACTTTTCACATAGGAAGTAGTCCTATACTCAAGTTTTAGGCAAAACTGGCAGAAAATAAGGGAGTTCTCATATTCAATTGCTTGAATCCAGTCCCCAAATTTTGATGAAAGCTTGATTGAGGACGGTAACTCCCTATCTGCCCCTGCATAAGCACAAAATTGGGCATATAATTACCTTCTGGATTTCATGACTAGATCAATGGCAATGAGGTGCCTGAAGGACTTTGTAATCCCCCTCATGATTTCTTCTTCTCAAAACTCAAGCAGAACTCCGGGTAGCCTCACCCAAGTGAGGAGAAAATTTATGTTCTCTTTACGTAGATCAAAACCCTACTTCCATTTCCTCAAGGAATGCCCAGCTTTCTCAAGGAACCATGGATCTCCCATCAAGATTCTAGCGCAATCTTCTTGGTTAGAAAAGGAAATCAGAAAAAAATCCTTTCAACATGGCAGAGATTTCCACCTGGCCCTTCGGTCTCCACTTTCTTTCAGCCCACCTTGAAATTAAATACTTTTTATTCTTATATCTTAGTCATGATTTTTTTACAATTTTTATTAACTTCCGAACTTGTTTTGAATTCATCCTCACTGAATGTGAATACAATTTTTGTGACTTAGGTATTGATCATGCCTAATTACAAATACAGTACTTAGACAGAAACACAACACATCAAGATGATACATTGACAAAATATCTGTTTTATTTATAACATTAAAGCTAATAATCCTTTTTGTCTTCATTGCTTTTTCATTATATATTTTAATTTTTAATTTAATGTTATGAACACAATTCCTTCTGAAATAGTGCCATAACCCTTAACTATTTTCTCTCTTAACCTGGAAGTGGTATTGGGGATATATACATTCTTTGTTTATCTCTTAGATTGCAATGTTTTTGTTGATTATTTTCCACGTGATTCAGGACATGTTTGAGGAAAAGAGGAGCATTTTAGAACCTGCTGGAGCTCTGGCATTAGCTGGGGCAAATGCTTATTGCAAATATTATGGTTTAAAGGATGAGACTGTGATAACTATAACCAGTGGAGCAAATATGAACTTCGAACGTCTAAGGCTTGTCACTCAGCTTGCTGACGTGGGTGCTAAGAGGGAGGCTGTTCTTGCAACATTTCTTAAAGAGGAGCGTGGTTCTTTTAAGAAGTTTTGTGAGCTTGTATGTGTTAATATTTTAGTGATGAATATGTTCAATCAATTGCAACTCAAAACATTTTCATCTTACTAATATTTTTTTTGAATTGGCAGGTGGGGCCAATGAATATAACAGAATTCAAATATCGATATGCTGAGAAAGACAAAGCACTTGTTTTGTATAGGCACGGCATTATTCTTATCCCTTTTATCCATGTCTTTTTTTTTTCCGATCATATCTATATCGATTGGGTTATTGTTCCTCCTCTCTCTGTGTTTTGGCTTTTTCCCTGACAATATTTTGTATTCATCTGAACAAGTTTAGACATTTTCAATATTATGGGTAAAATTTATTATTGCGATGGCTCTCTTTTATTTTTGGACAATGACATAATTGCTAAGATTGAAGACATTGACATTCTTGACAAACTCTGATGTTTGTGTTGGTGGATAATAGTTGTACACATCTTGAGGGGGTTTACCATTTTAATTAGCATTCTAATATTGGATTTGGTTGATTTGCTCAGTGTTGGTGTTCACAAGGCTGAGGAGCTGCTAGAATTGAAGAATCGCATGGAATCATCTGGGCTGAAGACATTAGATCTAACAGATAATGACTTGGCTAAAGATCATTTGCGACATCTTGTAATCATCTACCACATCTTGCATACCTTTTAACTGCAGTTTATTCTTTAGAACACATTATTGTGCTTGTTCACTGTTTTTCACTAAAGTAACAGTGCAATATTTCTATGGTATGGAAACCTCTTAGTGCTGTACTCTATATATGAGGAAACATTCATGTGAGTTGAACATTGACATTTTAAAGGAAGCCTGTTAGGTTAATTTGACTGCAATCAACTTTATTTGTCAATGTCTTGACTTGATAGCTAAGGATTGCTGATGTGCTGCAAAAATAGATACTATAGAAGCAAGATAGATTCGGAACACCACATGATAATTTGGTTGATTTCCTTGCGAAAGAATTGCTAGGCCAATTTTCCAAAATTTTAACACCTTACAGCAAATTACATAATCTTAGGCATGGTTCTTATAGAAGTAAAGATTGTGCCGTTCCCTAGAGATAAGCAAATAACTTCCTTCTAGTAAAGCTGTTGCATTTGGAGGCTGCATCTTTCTTTAGGTTCTAGTTTCTGCCGTTATGAAGCTAAAACTATTTTGAACTCTATGAAATTATTAGTGAACGGTTTACTTCTTGGACAAAAGTTACTTTGTGGCAATTTCGAATGCTTTATACACCTTGATTCATTATATCTGGATTTATTTGCAGATGGGTGGTCGTTCAAATGTCAAAAATGAACTATTTTGCAGATTTGTGTTTCCTGAGAGGCCAGGTGCATTGATGAAGTTTCTAGATGCATTTAGTCCTCGGTGGAATATAAGTTTATTTCACTACCGTGCACAGGTACATACCTGCCTCTATATGGGTTTTTCCGTTGAAAATTTACCACTTTCCGCTATTCTATTTTGGGCTCAAATTGTTCTTTATCCTTTGTCTATAAAAGTGCCTTCTTGGATATGCAGGGTGAAGCAGGTGCAAATGTATTGGTTGGCATACAAGTTCCACAAGAGGATGAAGAAGAATTTACAGAACGTGCAAAAAATCTTGGATATGAATACAAAAACGAAAACCAGAATAAGGCCTTCCGCCTTCTAATGCAGTAATGTTCACCACAACTACAATATTATGGAAGATTTAAAACATCCATGTGCATTGCTTTGTTATATGATTCTGTTGGCGAGGTCTTCTTATTGTTGATTTATTTGATGACCCTTCATTTTGATGGCTATAAGGGGTCATTATAAGATTTTCTGCGACACCAATAAATCTTGGTTTTGAGTTGAGTCTTTATTCCCAATACAAAGTACTATTGAAATGCTTCGTTGATCTATTGTACAAAAATATTACATACATGGCATTATGTTATCGAAATATTCTATTTGCATTAAGCAATTTTTTAATCAATTCATTTTTCAACGAGTTTCATATAATTTTACTTCATTTGTGATGTTTTTAATCAACTGGTGGATACATTCAGGTTCAAATTCAGAAGTACAAATAGCAAGTATATGAATATGGTTAACATATATTATGAATTATATAGGCAAATAGAGTATACTAATAAGTCATCAACGGGGCATGTGGATTGGCGTACATGAGACTAGTAAGGATCATTATCAGTTCCAATTTTGTAAAAATGCATTGTATGTTACATTTTATAAGAATAGGGGGAAGCATCAGGAGGAAATGTTTGCATTAAATCGATAATTCTCAGGATGATTGAAAGGAGTTGTTTTGATAGTTCAGTTTAACTTGAAATCACTTGTAAGAATATTCAATACTAAATATATAATTTATCGGAAATATAACATTATTTTGCCTCGTATGAGTCCCCGCCTCCCCGCCATTCAACTTGAGAAATTATCAAATAAATTTATTTTTAGAAACATATTTTAACGCTTGTTGATATGATCAAGTAGAATGACGAGACTAACAAATTAAAGCCTTGGTAATTTGAAGTTTCCTAAGTCGATTACAAATATGAAGAATGCTTTCACATCTTCATCTTGATCTCAAGTACATTGGTCAGAATTGTCAATGTGAAAATTCTACCACAAAATCTCCAAAAACATTTGTTTAAAAATTAAATCCTATTGAACGTGTTACTAAAGACATTCAACCTTATGCTTTAAATTGTCTACGTAGAACTCTCCCATAAAGACAAAGAAGCTCGTTAGTTTTGTTTCTACCTTATGCCTTGAGTTGTCTATGTTAAACTCCCCCATAAAGGCAAAGAAACTTGTGAGTTTTGTTTCAGTTAAATGGAATGAGCTTAGCGTGCACAATGGTGCAAGCCCATACATAATTTGCTCAGGAGAATAAAATGGAGCCATGCAATGTTAGATGACCAATGGGTGAATAGGATTTAACATCTCCACATATGGGCAAAGGATTTCAACTATTGTCTAGATAGTATTTGTCAGTTGTATAGGAATGAGTGAATGTAATAACCAACCAAAATAGCTGCTAATTCTTTGTAATCTGCTTTGTTTCAATTAGAAAAAGAAGAGTGAATATATTAATTTATGGGTAGCAAAGTTATCATTGGCTTCTAAAAGGGTTGACGATTCAACACCATGCCTTACTTATGATGCATATGTAATATTTTACTAGGATACCTATATTTACAAAATATATCTAAAGTATGTCAGAGAGATATCATTCTGAGGTGCCTATTCCACCTATGTGTGATAAATTGATAAAAAATAGGGGACAATCTACTTGTACAACCATATCCACCAATCTATGGGATGATAATCCACACTACAGAACGTCTTATCACTTCTGCAAATGATGGCCAGTACAACAACACGTTAAGACATATTCACAAATGAGAGGACAGATTGAGAGAGGCTGCAACAAGTACTTATTTAATATTTTGGTGTGGATTTACATTTACAAGTAAATTGATTGCAGTGCATTTATTTGATCCTTGTGGATGCTCTATATTCTTGGAGTTAAAAGACATGTTGATTTGAAAATTTACAATTTGCAAGTAAATTGAAGCAAGTGTGGATTTGATCTTTGTGGGCACCCGAGTCCAAGACACATGCAGATTTGATGTGCCGTATAATCTGGCGCGGCGTCAGATTTAGAAAGTTTTCTTCCTTAGGATAAATTTTGGGGTAAACTCTTTTGCTTGTTATAAAACATGCATGTTAAAATCATTGTGATTTTCTTGCAATATATTATTCGTTACCCACCTCAATAGTTGCAACACTTGAAACACAATGATTTTCCATGCTGTTAGATTGGTGCATTTCAAAGCTTGGTCAAATTTACATGTAGATTTGAGTTGTAATGAGTGGCTTTGACATAAAATCTTGATGTATTATTAGTTTTAAATTTGCATGAAATTAATATTGTTGTTGCAGCAAAGAAAAGTTTCTTACGGTGGTGGAAGGTTAAAATCTTAGCACGACGGAGGATTAACATACATTATCACATAAAATTTGGATAGCGAAAGCATAAAAGTGGACTCTCCAAGGCCAGCTAGAAAGCATAGAACACATAGAAGCCATCCTTGATCGTAACAACTAGTTGTGTTCAGGCATTGAAAGCATTAAAGATGTCCTTCCTACTCACTGCTGATAGCTCTTGAGTGACAACTCTCACAGTGATCCCCTTCAAGGCGTGATTGAGGATTTCACTCTTATTAAACTGCTCTATAGTGTTCTACCTCACTCGTAGCAGAATTAATTTGTTTAATATATCAAAGAAATAGATAAAATAACTAATAAAACATAGGAGATAAACAAGACATAGACACAACACAAATCCAAACGGGTAGAAAAACTCTAGGAAGAGTATGCCAGTGGCATCTCACTCACTATTCAGTGCTATGACATGGAGATTTTGCCATATAAATGGATTTATGGGCATGCATAAGCAATAGTATAGCTTCCCCTGTGTCTAGTTTGTCCTTGCAATCCACAAATACCCTACGACAAATTGTCTATCTCTTTAGTACAACAATAAGAGTGCTCTTCTCAGCCAACTCAACCTACACAAAGGGTATTTGATTGCCTTTTATCTTTCTTTCCTTGCATTGATGGGAGATGGATTGGTTGCCTTAGAATGGCAACGACCACCCCTGCATAACTGTCTAGTTGTCCACATGGGAACCTAAGTGAACGGTGTACTAGCTCCAACGACCTTCAATAGAAAATACCAAGAGTGTGTTGCTCGCTAAGTTGGCATGAGCCTCTAAGTCCATGGAATATGAACAGTAGACGATTTGGAAGAATAACCCACTTAACTAATGTTTGTCACCCTAGTGTTTCCCTATGCTAGAGAACAACAAACTCGACCCCTTTCAAAGCCAAATGATCACCATAAAAGGAAAAAAATGTCCCTTTTGTGGTCTTTTGTCCTAAATAGCTCTTAACAATAATAACTGCAAAAACTAATTTGAGATGAATGAAGATATGGATGCCTAGCACCATAAATCTCCCAATGATGTTCTAGACCATAAGTCCTACAGATGCATTTCTCCTTTCATACACTCACTACATATCATTCTAGCATGCTCCATACTTCATAAAGCAATGACAATTGTCCGAGTGATGATCCCAATGGAGATTCAATGTTCCAATTATCTCCCTGAGTTTAGAAAACACTCCTCAAATGACCTCATGCCTTTATGCACAAGATTTAATACCTACAACAACTTGTTATCACTTGTAGCATTTCACATAACTCTTGTAGCAACTTGTATGATGCCTATAGTAGCCTACACAATGCTTGTAGCAGCCTATTTGATGACTGTAGCAACTTGAACAACACCTGTAGCATTGAGACCAAGTGAACCTATAACGTGTACCTGACTTTGGAACCTTCCTAATCTAAAATACTCAACTATTTTTGGATCATTGTATCCCCTTCAAAGTTGATCAAGATCAACAACACTATCTTGATCAATTCTTCACAATTGAAGAGTTTGATGTTGCTTTAGAGGCAACAGTGAATCAAATAACCTTCGAATGGATGGACTCCTTATTGAATTCTTCAAAATCATGTTGCCACATATTGTAATTGACTACTTCACTATGTATATGGAAGCTTTCATGACTAGATCTCTTTGCCCAAACATCAATCACAGTCTCATTAAACTATTAGCTGAAGGTAAGCATACAAATACAATGATGCATTGAAGGCTGATTACACTTCTTAAGACCATCTACAATATATTGGCTAAAGCCTCTTCCAGATACATAAAGGCTACTACCCAAGAAATTGTGTGGCCATAACAAACAAGATTCCTTGGGGGTAGATTCATATTAGATTATCTTGTGATTGCATGGGAATTTGTTGAATGGGTACAACAAAGTACTCAAAATGCCTTCTCAATCAAACTAGATTTTGATAAATCCTATGATCAAATTTGATGGTACTTTATTTGTAAAATGTTACGATGGTTGGGATTTGGCCCAAGATTCATCCCACATATACAACTGCTATTCAAAGACACTAATGGTAGGCTTGCTATTAATGGCTCTCTGACAACCTCATTCCCACTTCAATGCTTTATTTGCCAATGATGCCCATTGGCCCTTTTTCTATATGTCCTCATAATAGATGCCTTGGGTTATATTCTACACCATGTTCATTCATATCTTATTTAGGGCATTTCCTTCCTAAAAAATGCAGTGGCATTGAACTCACATTTTGCCAATGAGATGTTCCTCCAAAATTCAGTAGAACAAATAGCTGATACTTTAAATGTCCATGATCTATATTATGTGACATCCGGTTCACAACTATGTATGCATAAAACTAAATACATGATTTCTTTAGGACATCCCCTTTGTGGATCCCCAAATAGAAACACTTGAAGCATGGCATGATATCTCGTTACCTAGGCATCTCCTTTGGCCTGGAAGTTTCTCTTACATACATGTGGAAGTGGTTTTTGGACAAATTGAAAACCAAGTTTCACTCATGGACTAATGAATTCCTCTCCATGGCTGGCAAAATTTAGGTGGTCAATAAAATTCCCATAGTAAACCATGTCTACATATCCTCGTGTTGGTTATTTACTAAATCATGTTACAAGTAGTTGACCTAGCTCATTAGAAGCTTCCTATGGGCCAAGTGGCATAACAAAAGACGGATGCTAGTCTCCTCATGGAAACACTATATTCAACCTAAAGAGCAAGGTGGTTTGAGAATCATAGATCTATACACACAAGGAGTATGTCTTGTGGCCAAATGAATAGTTAGAGCCATACATCGAACGCCTCCTTAGAAATCTCTGCTTTGGTTTTGAATACAAATTGCCAACTTGGGGGGCTTGGTCTTTTAGTAGCTGGCAAGATAAAATTCTTCTAGCCCCTTATTTTAAATCTCGTGCTTCAATCCAATTTAAGATCATTTAGAAGGTTTGGTAGTTGGTGTATCCTTTCCCATGTTGGCAATAGCAAATGTCTCAAGCATGGCCTCAACTTTCCATCTTCATCCATTTGGCGGAATAGACTACAACTTAATTTATGTGGAAAGTCTTTTTTAGGAAAGGGGTTAAAACATTCAAGGATATATGGGACCTTCCACTATCAACTCAAAATATGATATTCATCTCCAAACTAAATACCACCTCTCTAAGCCACCAACTATAGTCAATCCACATTGTTCAATCCCTTGTCCCACCATAGTTGCAAATCAAACACTTAACATTCTATATTTGTAACTTCATCAAGATTGGTGATGGCTAACTAAAAACAGTACCATTTATTGCCCACTAAGCACTATATACAAGAAATTTCTTCCACCCATTTGCATTGATGAAATATTGAATACCAAAGGGTGTCTCTTCTATCTGCCACAACCAAGGGGTATCTCTTATGTCAAATTCACCCAATACTTGTACCTAGCTTCATTTGTAAGGATATAGTGCATCTCAAGTTAGGGATTCATTAATGGGGAAAGGGTTCTTATATTGAATTTACTTTATACCTTCCCTAGTTTCATTTGTAAAGACACGCTAGATCTAGAATTTGGCCTCATCTGTAAGGATAGGATTGATCCAAAAATTGGATCTTGAATATGATTGAAAGATCATCTTTTCTTCATTTTAGTCAAGGACGATTAGTCAAGGAGTATCATAATGAGAATGAGTTGGTTTTTGTTAGTTTTTGGAGCATCAAGGTCTTATATGTAGGGTTGTTGAAGACTTAGGATGATCCAAAGAATCTTGGAGAAGAAGGTGGACTTGCGTGTAGGTTTGATAACTCTGTGTTTTCCAATTGTGGCAAGTTCACTGCTTAAACATGTGATGGACACACATTTGCCTCGATGAACAAGAAAAGTGGTTTGATGAACTCATAAACCAATATGATCAACAACTATTTGCTCATGAAATTTCATCAAATGCAACACAATATTTCTCCAAGAAGTGGCAAACTCATTCTTGTGAATGCAAAACAAGGAAGTTGAAGGGTTTTGTTTGTTTAGTTCGACTTATAATCATTGGTAAATGTGCCCACACTCTTTGGAGGTTTTGAGGTTATTTACATCAATTTTGATATTGCACATGAATTGTCACTCATGTTTACTTGTACAACACATGGTTTTGCATACTAGCAACTTAATTGGAGTATGTTCTTTGAATAGAGGAACTTAATGAAGGTTGTATAAGTTGGTGTCATGTGTTGAAATTCATAGGTCATATTGAAACTATACTTAATTGTAATGATGGTACTTAATTGTTGCATGATGGAGATGAAGAGTGATGTGCCCCTCAACTAGTGTTTCCTCCCTCCTTAGGGTTTCTCTAGGTCAAAATATTTGTCTCAATCATTGTCATGGTGTTTCTTATTTTTGGTTATTTGTTTCTATGCTTGAATGATGTTGTTTGGATGCATAAGTATGACCATTCCATAGATAAATGATCGTAAAGACTATTAATTACTCATACTAAGGTTGTTTTGAGTAGTCATAATGCTAGAAACAAGTTGATTAGGAGTATATTGATTAGTTAGGGATCCAATTGGTATCATAATAGGTTTGAAACACTTGTAACTCAACATTTTCTAGATTTTGGGTGGGTTTCATGTGTTACACCTACTACATAGTCTAGTGGAAGCAAATTATTGAGTGAATTTGAGCCCAAAATTTGTACCCAAAGGTGGGATCAAGAATAAAGGAGGATGGCACATAAGGTAATAGAGATACAAATTAGGTTAAGTAGACATTTTAGAAGTTAGAAGTTGATTTTGCCATGATTTCTTGACATATGGGAAAAATGAACATGTTTGGGAGTGTTTTACTTGCCATCACGCTAAAATCAAGTATACAAGAGATTCCAAAAGAAGAAGACCAACCAAGGAACATGTATGAACATGGTGAAAACTCAAATAGTGGAAACAATCTTTGATTCAAATATGAGGCAAAGATAGAGTTTCAACCTTTTGATGGGGAAGTCAATGCGGAGAAGTTGGACCAATGGATCTCACAAATGGAGTTTCACTTTAGCTTGTACAATTTGAATCCTCATGTATTCTAGGGTGTAAAGAGAAATTTTGCATCACCCAAAAATATTTTCTTTCATGTTTATGTTGTTTTACATGTTTGCTAATAATGTTCAAGTCATCATATTCTCACTGCAAAATACTATTCATACTGTAGAGGCATATTCTTTTTCTAGTCATCATTTTAGCACATCAAAGTTCTAAATAATAATTTTACTATGTTGTTGCATATTGGTCAAAGAGCTTCCAAACTAATATTAGAGCTTCATGATGATTTGTTTTTTATTGGATCAGTTGGAAAAAAGGGTCCAGAAACCTATACAAAGCAGCCCCTAGGGCAAAACAAGGCTAAAATGAGCTAGAAATAACACATCTATAGCACAAACAAAACAACTACAACAAGGCAGTGGTGAAAACTAAACAAAAGTAGAACCTGACCTAGCAGGTTGAACACTCTTGGCCTGAGAATGGGTCAGAGAAACATGCTTAGGAAGACCACACTTCCTTCTTTGAACAATAGTCCAAAAGACATCATCCTCTCCAACGACAGAAGTAGGAGAAGAAGGCGGAGAAACTTTCACAAAATCCTTCAAAGGGGTTGGAGCAAGGGGAGAGGAAGAACCTGTCCCCACCATAGCAACCCCAATAGAAGAAGGTACCCTAGCAACAATAGTGGACATCTCGACAGCAGAAACTAAATTCGAAGAAGGCAAAACCGAAGAGGAAGATGCTGAAACAGAACAAGAAGCAATCATGCCCGAAGCTGGAGGAGCCGACAAGTGAACAGAGAAGTGATCAGAAGAGTCCAAAGAACGCGAGGGAACCAAAGTAGCAACCACCCCCTCAAGAACAACCCCGACAGGGAGCTCATCCTCCTCAAAGGACACATCATCCCGAGAGGAACAATCCTCTAGGGAAGCACTAACAATCAAGTGCTCTAGGAGAGCATCCTTCCACCAAGTTGCATCACCTTTGAGGCGAGTGAGAGGACAACCAGAGGCCAAATGACCTATATAAAAACATCTTCTACATCTGAATGGGATACCCTCATAATCTAATAGTTGTTTCCAGGGCCTTTCCCCTACCATCAAAACCATATCTCCATGAAGAGGTTTGGAGATGTCAATGTCCATTAGGATATGTGCTACCGTGAAATGACCCATGAATGAAGTAGTAGAATCTACCTCAAGGAAATGACTGATAGCATTGCCAATGCCCTCGTAGCAAGAATCCTCCCAAAACTAGAGAGGGAGATTTGGGAGATGGACCCAAATGGGTCTGATGTTAAGCGGCTTTGTAAGGGGGTTAAAAGATAAAGTCCAAGGTTTGATGGAAAGGGAATGATCACCCCACAACCAAACCTTGCCATCAAGCACTAAGTCTCGTTGCTCCAAGAAAGCAAAAGTCACTATAAAGAACCCTCTTGCACAGAGAAACAGCTCGATGTTACCTTCAACAAGCGGCTTCCAAGACTCCATAACCCAGTTGTGGAGGTTGGGCAGAGAGGGCCAAAGTCCATTAAATCTACATATCACTCCTTTCTTGCGGTAGTAATCCGTATTCTCTGTGACCGTTAGACCACACACCATAATAGGAGACTCCCGGGCACAAGGGATAGGACGAGAACCAAGTTGGGGTGAGCAAGACCAAGCCTCAGAGCTAGTTATGACAACAGAGAAGGATTTCTTCGGGCCCCTAGGAGCCCGAAGCCCCACAGTAGGAACACCATTACCATCATCCCTGACAACAGTGCCGCAGGTCACTTTTTTCCCATTGTTCTTTCCCTCAACAGTAGCGCAAACCTCATCAGACTCACACCCAGAGCCAGATGAGCCTAGCAGACCAAATCCAACACCTCGATCCACATGAGGACCCCCACGATCAGCATCCAGAGCAACCTCCTTCCCGTCCGTTGCAGGCCCAAACTTGACCATTGCAAGCACAGTACTCCCGCATGTAGGCGAATTTGAATTCTCCGTACCTTCGTCTCCAATTTGTTATGTTGTCATGATTGCTTTATGATGATTTGTTTCTACATTAATGTAATGTGATTTCTCAAATTAACTATTGGCCAATGATATTGATTGTCAAATTTCTTATCAAATAAGACCTAGTTGAGTTGTGTAGAAATCATACAAGATTTGTGCCAACATTTCAATACATATCCAAGATTATTGGTCCTAGGAAGCTTTTTTTTAGAACTCCATTGATTTTTATTGCTTACATCTTACACATTCATCCTAAGTAGGTCCTTCTACATGTTTCATTGTGCATTGAGTATTGTACCACCTTGCTAGTCAGCACATAACTTCCTATTTTCTTGCACTCACTATATAAACATCATTCCTTTTACATTGGAAGGAAGCTAAGTGAATGGTAAGAGATTATCCCTAGCTCAAGAGAGTTTGGTAGCAGATTGAAGAGCATTGCATTTTATATCAACTCATAATATGTCATTTACACACTAATTGTGCTTGTGATTCATTTGAAAGGAAGTGAGATAAAACTTTCCACTATTAACCTATGTGGAGAGTACTACAGTAAAGAACATTATTTAGTTTTACACTAGAAATAATATGAAAACACACACAAAATAGATAACATATTGTTTATCCTGGGAAAACCCTTTTGGAAAAATCCTAACCTCCAAATCTCAAACCAATATATTATTAGTAAACTTGGTTACAATATAATCAGGCTCATCCTTCATAGGAGATCACATAATCATATAATTTAGGAGATATTTTGGTAGCATAATACCTGCAATACAATATCAAATACCTCCTACACAATTACTCAATAGATAGGAGATCCCAAAACCACAAATCATTAATGGTTTCTAAAACCATGTGCTAGAAACCATTGGCTAAATTAGGAACTCAAATCTATGAAAAAATCCAAAACTAAAAAACAAGTTGGATTAACTAATGATAAAATAGAAACTATCATCACCAATTTGGGTGCTCCATTTGGTCTTATCCTCTATTTTGGAAACATGTTCATGAAAATTTGTTAACTAAAAGATCCTCCTTGACTTTCTCCAAGTACATAATTAACTTTGTATCATCATGCTCTTTCTATAACAACTCTTACACACCTTACAAGTTTTCAAAGCTACATTTAGCAACTTCCATGATACTAAGTGAGACCTACAAATTGCCAAATTCAAACTTACAAGTGACACATAGTGCAATTCCAAGTGGGACACCCCAAATATGTGGCTATAGTAAATAAATACAAAATTAACAAAATAACTCCAAACATTAGGATTTCAAGGTGTATGACACCTATCCCAACATTCTCCCACTTGTTGTATACATTGCAAGAGCAAAAGAGAAATTGCATCAAATTGTGAACTATCTGCTAGGGGTTGTGAGGCTCATAGAATCACAATAACATCTAAACTTCTTTGTACTCATTGACTTTGTCAATGCATCTGCAACATTCTCCAAAGTATAAAAATTTTCTACCAATGCCTTCCCATCCTCCACCATCTCACAAATAAAATGATATTGAGCATCAATGTGCTTTGTCTACACATGAAATTTTGAGTTCTTGGCCAAGTTGATGGCACTCTAACTGTCATAATGAATTCTAATCACTTTTTAAATCAGCCCAACATCTAAACACAGTCTTTGAATCCAAATGACCTCCTTATAGGAATGAGTAGTTGTCATATACTCTACCATTATAGTGGATAAATAAACCACAACTTGTTTCTTACTCATCCAACTCACTACACCACCAAATAAGATAAACACATAGTCATTAGTAGATGTTCTACCAGTGGACACTCCGATGTCTGCCAATCCGGTGTCCTGCTTCTCTTAGGACCCTGAATCCTTGATGTCTGCCAATCCTTCCTGCAACTTCACTTTTCCCAAATGCTACACCTGTAACCTACAATCACAAGACTTGGTTTGGGGGTTGTGGTGTTTAGAGGTTTGCCTCAGTCAAGCCCCGGAGGACACTTAAGTCTTTGAACACCGTTGTTAGATAGAGAGTGCATGCCCTTGTGAGGTAGAGGCAAAAACTAAAGGAAATGATGATGAAAACACAATATAATGTCACCTTGTAGTGAAGATATCATGGGAGGAAGATGCTCTTCATTCCATGATGAATGGATGCTCAAATCTGTAAACACAAACACATAGACAACACAATTCTGCTCGTGCAACACAATAAAAGCCTTGAATCACCTTGAGAATGCCTAAAGTTCACAATGATCATCTACTAATGCTCTAGTTTACAAATGAATGCTTAAACATGCTTTTATATGCAACTACAAACACTCCCACCAAGATTTTCGTAATTCAAACTTACCGTGTCAGCAAAGGACCCAAATAACGGTCATAAACTGACACCCAGAAATTAGGGTTGCCCCAAAATAGGGCAGGACTAGGGCGCGGGAGCCCAAGTCCTCCCCCCCTATTTTGAGTAGGGTATAGCTCAAGATGTCCTCCTAGGTCCCATTTGTCATGTTACCTAGGGCTCATTCCATCGAGATGCCAAATTATGAACTAAGATGTCCTAATGCATGCAAAAGACCTAGGAGCTAAACCTTATGAGGGAAAAGCCCCCAAGGGGACATTTTTTGACGTTACATTTAGCCTCCACTTTAATTTATGTATAAACACAAGGACAATACATGCATTAAAGTATGATAAAAAACATAGCAAACACGCCAAGCATGGAGAAGACACGCCAATCACATAGAAGATCGTAATAGGCACGCAAAACACGGAGAAGATAGTTACTGTCACGTAGAACACAGAGAAGACAGTTAATGCATAGAAGATACATTAATGCATGGAAGACAGAAATGATATCTTTTCTTTTCTTTTTCTCATATATATGAAATGCAGATGCAAGTACTGGAAAGTAAACAAACCTCCCATAATATAGGATGCACTCATTGAGCAAGTCTTTAGACTGTATATATGGGGCAACACACACGCAAGAAATGCAAAACCTCCCAAAATGTAGGATGCACTCATTGAGCAAGTCTTTAGACTGCATATGGGGCAACAAACATGCCACACAAAACAAGCACGCCAAACACACACTTGAAGACACGGAGAAAACATGGCAGACAAGCGATGGTGTGTTTCCTATTGCTAGGCTCATCACCATCTCAGGCACATTACAGGCACACACCGATGATTAGGCTTCGCCACAACAATCACCGAAAACACGCTTAAGGGTTGAGTTAGTCATAGAACCGATCCCCGCCTCCGTAGAGGACTTTTGAAAATGACAAGATGATGCAATCTGCTCTGAGAAATACACCATCCTCGCCTCTGAAGAGGGCTTAAGATAAAAATGATATATGCTATATCCTGCCTCCGCAGAGGGTTTAAATGATTAATTGATTGATTGCAAAAAAACTCAGGATGCAGGATGCACTCATCGAGCAAGTATTTAGACTGCACCTAAGGACAAGCACATAGCTAGCATCTACAACAGACAGCTTACCTTATATATTCTCCCACCTTAAGGTGGTTGATATTAGTTATCGATATCAAGCACATTAAGGTAGGAAGAAAACACACCTGGGAACACCGGCTTTCGCAAAGCCCATGCCCCCCAGAGGTGACATGTACTTTACGATCTCCAAATGTTCCCACAAACACATCCCTGTAAGAAACATGTTAGTGTCTACAACATCATGATAAACAATGCATATGATTAACTACACAAAGAGCCAAGGTTATAGAACGAATTCAGAGTTTGAGGATAACCGTGGGGCTATATCATGAAGCTCTCTGAATCGAGTACCACCAAGGCCAGATTCAAAGACAAACAAAGGTGCATAGAGCAGCAGTTTTGTTAAGGTTTGTAAATGTGACAAAAACATCATCAAATTCACTACGCGGAAAGCACAAGTGCTTCCACTAGCCAATCGTAGGATAAGATATACAACCCCATCATCATATTAGGAACTAAGTCCATTTTTTGATTACTCTCGAAAGGGACACTAGGTCCGCATCAGTATAAATGTTTGTCGTCATACGCCCGCTAGATAGAAACACTAGAGGAATGGAAACAATAAATAACAGAGGATAAACAAGTGTCTTAGGGACAATCACGTAGGAGGGTGCCCCCATGTCACCAACCGTGCGCTATGTCCGTAAGACACAACACACAACAATGAAATCAGAGAGAGGCAATATAGAATAATGATGATACAAATAGAAGGTCACAACAGAGGCGGTCTCCTGGTATCCTGAACCTTATGGGAGAATCTGAGGTCATCCCAGGAGGCCTAAACAACATATATCACATCACGGGGGAATCACATCACAAGAGAGATAAAGGGTTAGAGATACTTACCTGTAGGGCCCCTGTTGGGCTAGAGGTTGTCTATAAGCAAATCATCGTCGTCATCTTCCCATTCCCTAATGTTGGAGGAAAGTGGGACATAAGGTATCATAGCCAAATTCATGTCTTGCTCATCATGTTGTTCATCGTTAGGATCATTATTATTTAGTTGAATGTTGGGATCAATGTTTTCTTGTTGAGAGGCAAGGTTTATGGCATGTTCTTGTCTTCTTCTTTCACTTGCTTTTCTATTTTTATTTCTTTGACCACTTATCTCTTGTAAGACTAGGCCCTGCTCTTTCATAAGTTTTTGCAAATTAGAAGATGAAGTACCAAGGTCAAATCTCATTTGTCGCAGTGGAATGTTTTGTTGTTGAGAATGACCTCCCGATCCTTGTAAGGATTTCAGGGGGGGAACCTCAGCATAGGGACCTTGTCCTTTTGGTCTAAAGTTCTCTTCACATGCGGGTTGTTTGTCTTTTGTCATTTCTTGTATAGGAGGACTAGGTATTTTAGTTTTATCCCAAAAGAAATTCAACTTGTAATGTGTTTTCTGAACCAGAGGTTTATACTTGTTGCGAGGGACGGCGATTATACGGCCATCCAGAGGGAATTTCAAACAATGGTTTATTGTTGAAGGGATAGCTTTCATTTCTTTTAGCCAAGGATGTCCCAATTTAATGCGAAAGAGGTCAGAAACAAGGACAACATCAAACCATTGTTCAACATGTTTCCAAATATTGTTACTAACAATGATATCTTACCCAAAGGCTTGATAAAGGTTCCCTTATGTGTCTTAATCATCATGCTCGAGAGGTCATAATAACTTGCATTAGTTGATGTGAAAAGAGGAACTCCTCAGTGGCAACATTAGTCATGCAATTAGGATCAATGAGAGTTCTATCCACAAGGTTTCCCATTATTTTCACAGTGATGTAAAGAGGTCCTTCAGAATCACCGATTGTTCTATCATGAGGTGTAAATACTATTTCGGGTTCAGGGACTTTTTTTTTCATGTAAAGTCTAGGAGGGAACCTATTGTTGTTGTTTTGATTAAAGGCCATGTTTATATGTTCAAATCAAATTTGCAAGTTTTTCCAAAAGTATGTCAAAGATAAGTGCAAAGCGATATACCCCAAAATAGCCTCAAATGCTTGATTTTTGTACTCTTTTAATGCAAATAAATGAACCAAAGGGTGTTGTAAGGGTTTAAGTCAAAGGCAGAAAGTTATGTGTCTCATATCAATCCAAAAAATAAAAGTATCCTTCTCAACACACTGTTGATGCGATTTCAAGTTAATACCAAGTCAAAATATAGTGAAAATATGTCAAAATAGACACTTTTTCACCAAAATTCAATGCAAAAGGGCATAACAAAGGGTGTTGTGAGGAAAATGATGATGGATAGAAAATAATATTAGTAATAATAGCCAATTGTTGCTAAAATACCCAACACAACACGCTTTTAGTGCCACTTAAGGTCAAACCTTAGTGAAAATATAGCAAAAATAGGTTATTTTTCATGGTTTTTCAACTCCAAGACCTAGGGTCGAGTGGTGAGCACTATCATACCCTAGAACGCTGTGAGATGTAGGGAAACTTGGATTAGGGAATTTAATTATCAATTTCTCTTCTCTTATGCTCAATTGACCATTAAAACCCTAATTATGCAAATACGACAATTAATTGATGAATAACGGAAAATGCTCTTGTAGACGGAGGTAAAATAGCAAATTACAGAGTACCTATTTTTGGGGTTCCGAGGCGGAATAGTCGGGGACACTGGTATGGGCGTCCTAGTCCAAGGTACCAATTTCTTTGTGGGATCTGAACCTCCTTCCAACACTAATCAACACTGTAACTCTTGTTTCTGGAAATTCAGCTACGGAGAACACTAGAGTGAGTGCCCAAGTCCTGGGAATGCTCTGGTGTCCTGCTTCTCTTCGGACCCTGAATCCTTGATGTCTGCCAATCCTTCCTGCAACTTCACTTTTTCCAAATTCGACACCTGTAACCTGTAATCACAAGACTTGGTTTGGGGGTTGTGGTGTTTAGAGGCTTGCCTTAATCAAGCCCTAGAGGATACTTAAGTCTCTGAATACAATTGTTAGAAAAAGAGTGGATGCCCTTGTGAGGCAAAGGCAAAAACCAAAGGAAATGATGATGAAAACACAATATAATGTCACCTTGTAGTGAAGGTATCATGGGAGGAAGATGCTCTTCATTCCATGATGAATGGATGCTCAGATTTGCAAACATAAACACATAGACAACACAATTTTGCTCTTGCAACACAATAAAAGCCTTCAATCACCTTGGGAATGCCTAAAGTTCACAATGATCATCTAGTAATGCTCTAGTTTACAAATGAATGCCTAAACATGCTTTTATATGCAACTACAAACACTCCCGCCAAGATTTTTGTAATTCAAAATTACTTTTTCAGCAAAGGACCCAAATAACGGTCATAGATTGACACCCAGAAATTAGGGCTGCCCCAAAATAGGACAAGATTAGGGCTCAGGATACTTAAGTCTCCGAATACAGTTGTTAGATAGAGAGTGGATGCCCTTGTGAGGCAAAGGCAAAAACCAAAGGAAATGATGATGAAAACACAATATAATGTCACCTTGTAGTGAAGGTATCATGGGAGGAAGATGCTCTTCATTCCATGATGAATGGATGCTCAAATTTGCAAACATAAACACATAGACAACACAATTTTGCTCTTGCAACACAATAAAAGCTTTGAATCACCTTGGGAATGCCTAAAGTTCATAATGTTCATCTAGTAATGCTCTAGTTTACAAATGAATGCCTAAACATGCTTTTATATGCAACTACAAACACTTCCGCCAAGATTTTTGTAATTCAAAATTACTGTTTCGGCAAAGGACCCAAATAACAGTCATAGATTGACACCCAGAAATTAGGGCTACCCCAAAATAGGGCAAGATTAGGGCTTGGGTGCCAAAGTCCTCCCCCCTTATTTTGGGCAGGGTACAACTCAAGGGGTCCTCCTAGGTCCCATTTGTCATGTTACCTAGGGCTCATTTCATCGGGATGCCCAATTATGAACTAAGATGTCATAAATGCATGCAAAAGACCCGGGAGCTAAACCTTATGAGGGAAAAGCCCCCAAGGGGATATTTTTCGATGTTACATTTAGCCCCCACTTTAATGTATGTATAAATGCAAGGACAATACATGCATTAAAGTACAGTCACAAACACAGCAAAAATGCCAAGCACAGAGAAGACACGCCAATCACATAGAAGATAGTAACAGGCACGCAAAACATGGAGAAGACAGTTACAGTCATGCAGAACATGGAGAAGACAGTTAATGCATAGAAGACACATTAATGCATGGAAGACAGAAATGATATCTTTTCTTTTCTTTTTCTCATATATATGAAATGTAGATACAAGTACTGGAAAGTAAACAAACCTCCCATAATATAGGATGCACTCATCGAGCAAGTCTTTAGACTATATATATGGGGCAACACACATGCAAGACATGCAAAACCTCCCAAAATGTAGGATGCACTCATCGAGCAAGTCTCTAGACTGCATATGGGGCAACAAACATGCCAAATACACACACTAGAAGACACGAAGAAAACACGGCAGATAAGCGATGGTGTGTTCCCTATTGCTAGGCTCATCACCATCTTAGGCACATTACAGGCACACACCGACGATTGGGCTTTGCCACAACAATCGCCAAAGACACGCTTAAGGGTTGAGCTAGTCACAGAACCACTCCCCGCCTCTGCAGAGGACTTTTGAAAATGACAAGATGATGCAATCTGCTCTGACAAATACACCATCCCACCTCCACAGAGGGCTTAAGATAAAAATGATATACACGATATGGTGCAGAGACCATCATAGTTAATTTTGACTTGTATGCTCACTAGGAGCTTTCAATTTTGGATTTTATGCTCATCATGAGCCTAGGTGGGGTCATGTACATGTTTATTTTTTTTGTAATAAGGTCTGAGTCAGACCACTCTCTCTATTTTAGAAGACCACTCTCTATGTTTTAGAAGTCAAACTAGTAGTTGAGCTCCAAGATAGCATGTGCTATGTTTAGAAAAATAGTGATAAGGCTAAAATTAGTGATCTTTTTTCCTTTTTGGATTGAGAGAGAATCTTGCATGATGTGGAAGAGATGATTTTACATTGTATTTATCCCTTAGATCTCGTGGAAAGAGAGACATTGAAGTTTGAAGAGAGAAAATAAGATTGAAGACTATTTTTTTTGCTTTTTCCTGTGTAATCCGTTGCTCTTGTGTGTGGTACTCGCCTGTACAGTCATTTCAAGGGCTCTCATGTTTTGAATGTTTTAGATGCATGTATTACCTTCCTTTAAAATCAAATTAGGTGCTTTGACATTGCAGGAGGAGAGAGAACAATTCGATGTCCCAATTTTGCTATTTTGAGGAGGGTTTGGTAGGGTTTAAGAAGAACGATGGGGTTCTGACCCAAATCTTTATGCTAGAACCCAAAAATGCATTTGTTAGGTCTATTTAGGTGTCTTTTACAATGATTTTTGTGTGTAGGTGCAGGGGAGCAGTCTAAGGCAAGATTTGATGAGGATTTGGCTTGATATCACCATTTATTAAGCCATTTGAGATAGCTAGAGTGAGTTGGTGTTAATAAAATGACTTGAAATGCCCAAGGAGGTCCAAAACCTATTGAATCCTTCTATTTTCAATCCATCTCAAGTCCTAGAGTTGGTTAGGAAGTTCTGGACAACATTGGTGGGGTACTTCCTTTGTAAAATAGGGCTAATTGCCCCTTGGAACAATAGGTACAGTCCTTTTTCAAGGCATGTGTTCCAAAACAAGGTACGCTGCATGTCATGTATGTTATATAGGGCCTTAATGGGTATCTAAAAAGCTAAATATTTTGATAAGTTGTTTGGGAAGTTTGGGAGTTATGCCCTCAAAACCTCATTTTTAGGGCTACAAGGAAAATAGGCAGTTTGTGAAGAAACGTTGGGTAGGATAGCCTGCTAGGTCACTTGGTGAGTTTGATGCATTTCCCTAGGTCAAATGCACATGTCTCATGCCCTCCTCAAGTGTTGACAATCATCTCACATACCCAAACTAATTTGGGCTCGTAAATGAAGGTTTTAGATGCCATGTACAAGTTTGATGTCCACCTCAAGAAGGATCAGTCACTCATGTTTGTGAAGGTTCAGTAGTCATCCCCTGCTCTACATCAAGTGGTATCAGAGCATAAGTTCTGATTGGGAAAGTGTGAAGAAGAAGAAGTACAAAATGCCTCCTAAGAACAGTCCAGTCCTCACTAGAGAAGTGAGATTGATTAAGGAATCTCAAGATGGAGTTCTAACCAGACTTGAAGCCATTGAAGTAAACTTAAGGAGAGGTGGAGTCATTGAGGAAGACAGTGTTCAAGAGTATGAGATTGAAAATGTAGACCCTCAAGGGGAATCTAATGAGACAGATGGATCTAGATGATAAAAGGTTTATGAAGATGCTGCAGACAATGAAAGGAGAAAGCGCTGATGTCAAGATGGAGTTGCCCATGTATGAAGGGAAGATGAATAGTGAGGAAGTACTAGACTGGATTGACTCCTTAGATAACTACTTTGAGTACAAAGAGATTCCTGAAGAGAAGAAAGTCAAACTGGCAAAGACCAAGTTGAAGGGAGCAGCATTGACATGGTGGAACTATGTTCAGTCAAAGAGAATAAGAAAAGGAAAAGCCAAAATCAGTTCATGGGACCGGATGGTGTCCAAGGTGAAGGGTCAATTCCTTCCAAAATATTATGCCATTCAAACCTTCAGAAGGTTGCAGAACTTGAAACAGAAAGAGATGGATGTAATGGCCTACATAGAGGAGTTTCATAAGCTCAGTATGAGAACTGGCCATAATGAGGATGAAGTTGAAAAGATTTCTAGATACATGAATGGGCTTAGGTTCAATATCCAAGATGAACTAAGTCTTAGTACACCCAGGAATGTGGAAGAATGCTTCCAGTTGGAAGTAAGAGTTGAGGAGAAGATCAAAAGGAAACAAGAACAAAATGGAAGCGGTAGAGGAAGGAACTTTAGAGGAAGAGGAAATTTTGGTGGAAGAGGACATAAGCAACAAGGAGAAACAAATAGCAACAACAAAGAGAATCAAGAGCCAAGAGGGGAGTCAAGTGAAAGAGGCAGCTTTAGAGGGAGAAGATCAAATAGTAGAGGCAGATTTGAAGGCCAAGGTAGAGGGTCAAGCACCTTCATAGGCAAATGCTACAACTGTAACCAAGTTGGACATCCTGCACTCAAGTGCCTAGACAAACAAGCATCAAGTTCATATGGAGGTGATATAAGAATCCAAATAGTGCAAGAGGAGGACGAAGAGAGTGTGAACTCATCTTTTGTACATGCAACCCCAAAAGGAGGAGAATCCTTGATGATAAGGACATTACTAAAAGTACCAACAGCCAAGGAGCCCCCACAAAGGAAGGCTTTATTCAAGACAACTTGCAAAGCACAAGGGAAGGTATGTAAGGTGATTATTGATTCTGGTTCTATTGACAATTTTGTGTCTCTGGAAATGGTAGAAAAGTTGAAGATCAAGAGGATTCCTCACTCTACACCCTACAAGGTATCATGGCTCAATAAGAGTCAGCAAGTACTTGTGAATGAGCAAGCTTGGGTGGAGTTCAACATTGGTGCCTACAAGTACAAGATCCTGTGTGATATCATCCCCATGGATGTATGCCATCTTCTCCTAGGCATGCCATGGCAATTTGACAAGAAGACCAAGCATGATGGAGAGGTGAATACCTACATGCTTGTGAAGGCTAGAGTGTCATACCAACTTACTCCACTAAAAGAAGATGGTGCAGTAGTCCATGAAGGACCAAGCGTGATGATGGTAAAAGAGAGAGTTTTTGAAGACACTAAAAGAAGAAGAGGTTGGATATACCATCATTGGAAAGCCTATATCAGCCAAGGTAGAAACAAAGGTAGAAAAGATACCAGAGGAGGTGCAGGTCCTATTGGACAAGTATGAAGACATAGTGGTGAAAGACCTACCAAGTTCATTGCCTCCTGTCAGAGATGTGAGCCATCATATTGATCTCATCCCTGGTGCAATTTTGCCAAACAAGGCAGCATACAAGATGACACCACAACAAAATGAAGAGGTCAAAAATCATATCCAAGAGCTATTGGACAAAGGGTTGATCAAGGAGAGTTTAAGCCCTTGTGTTGTTCCAACTGTCCTAGCACCTAAGAAGGGTGGAGAATGGAGACTTTGCACTGATTCTAGAGCCATCAACATGATAACAATCAGGTATAGATTTCTGATACCCCAGATAGAAGATCTAATGGATAGTTTGGGTGAGGCATGTTACTTTTCAAAGATAGATTTAAAGAGTGGTTACCACCAGATAAGAATAAGAGAGGGTGATGAATGGAAGACAACATTCAAGACTAATGAAGGTCTTTATGAGTGGCTAGTAATGCCATTTGGGTTATCAAATGCCCCAAGTACATTCATGAGACTTATGAATGAAGTCCTAAAGTATTTCATAGGCAAGTTTGTCATAGTCTATCTAGATGGCATTCTTGTGTACAACAAAACAAAAGAAGAACACTTGCAACACTTAGACATGGTGTTAAAGAGATTGAATGAGGAGAAACTGATGATCAACCTCAAGAAGTGTGAATTCATGAAAGAGGAGCTTGTCTATCTTGGGTTTGTGATCTCCAAGGGTACACTAGAGATGGATCCATCCAAGGTAGAAACCATACTCAGCTGTCCAACTCTTAGACCAGTAGCAGAGGTAAGAAGTTTCCATGGTTTGGCCACATTTTATAGAAAGTTTATCAAGAATTTCAGTCATATTTGTTCTCCTATTCTTGATACTATCAAAGGAGATAAGAAGAGAAAGTTTCAATGGACTGAGGAAGCTGAGAAAAGCTTTGAATACTTGAAGACAAGGGTGGCTCAACAACCTATTCTTGCACTCCCTAATTTCAGCAAGGTGTTCACAATTGAATGTGATGCAAGTGGATATGCCATAGGTGCAGTCCTAAGCCAAGATGGAAGACCGGTTGCATTCTTCAGTGAAAAACTCAATGAACCCAAGAGGAAGTACTCTTCCTATGACCTTGAACTCTATGCTATGGTACAGTCACTCAAGAAGTGGAGGCACTATCTATTTCGTAAGGAGTTTATTGTCTTCACAGACAATCATGCCTTGAGTTTCTTGAATAGCCAAGATAAGTTGAGTCATAGACACATGAAGTGGATGGAGTATCTGTAGGCCTACACATTCACCATCAAACACAAGAAAGGACAAGTAAAAAACAAAGTTGCTGATGCTCTGAGTAGAAGGTCCACGATGGTGCAGGAGATCAAGTTACAGAGTGTAGGTATTGATGCACTTAAAGGTATGTATGAGAATGATGAAGATTTCAGTGGTGTTTTTGTTGTTTGCAATCAATCCCAAGATGTTTTTCACAATGAATTTTCTGAGTTTGTAGTGCAAGATGGTTTACTATTCAAGGGAGATCAGTTGTGTGTGCCAAGATACTCCATGAGAGCAAATCTAATCAGAGACAAACACTGTGGCAGGATGAGTGGTCATTTTGGTTATGACAAAACTTTGGAGCAGGTCAAGAGGTTTTACCGTTGGCCCAAGCTACCTAATGATGTGAAGAAGTTTGTGGAGAGTTGTGTGATATGCCAAAGGGCTAAAGGATCAAGTTCTAATGCAGGTTTATACCAACCTTTGCCAATCCCCAATCAGCCATGGGAGTCAATCAACATGGACTTTGTTCTAGGTCTGCCCAAGACATAAAGAGGTTATGACAGCATTTTTGTTGTTGTAGATAGGTTTAGTAAGATGGAACATTTCATTGCTTGTAAGTCCACTAATGATGCATCTCACATTGTTGGTCTATTCTTCAAAGAAATTGTAAGAATCCATGGATTGCCTTTGACAATAGTGTCTGACAGAGATTCCAAGTTCATTGGTCACTTTTGGAGAACCTTGTGGAAGAAGCTGGGAACTAATCTAACCTTCAATTCTGCCTACCATCCCCAAATAGATGGGAAAACTGAGGTTGTTAATAGGTCCTTGGCAAACCTATTGAGATGTCTAACAAAGGAGCATAATCAATCATGGGATCTCCTGTTGCCCCAAGCAGAATATGCCTACAATGACTCTGTTAACAGGAGCATTGGAAGAACACCTTTTGAAGTGGTGTATGGTATGAAGCCAACATGAATTTAGGACCTGAGAGACCTAGAGGAGTAGACAACAGGGGTGCACAAGTTGCCAAATCCATGAGGGATATACATCAACAAGTAAGAGAAACTCTTGAAAAGAGTGTTGCCAAGTACAAGGAGAAGGCTGATCTAAGAAGAAGAGATGTTCAATACAAGGTAGGTGACATGGTGCCGGCTCATCTGAGGAAGGAGAGACTACCCAAGGGAAAATATACAAAATTGATGATGAAGAAGATAGGACCCTGCAAGGTGGTTCACAAGTTTGGTCAGAATGCTTATGAGATAGAACTCCCTCCTGGAGTTGCTATCTCCCCCATTTTTAATGTTGCAGACTTGCCTCCTTTCAAAGGATCTAATGTTGCAGATGAAGAAGTAGAGGAGGTTGTTGATGAGGACTAGATAAGGGATCTCCCACCTAGTCAGCCAATGAAGCTTGAAACTATCTTGGACACAAGAGACGTTAAGAGGACAAGAAACAAAGTCTACAATGAACATTTGGTGAAATGGCATGGTTGCCAATTGAAGATGCTACATGGATGATAGAAGAAGATATCAAGCATCATGGAGCCTCTGTCCAAGAGCTCATTTCATCAGGAGATTGAAATCTTTTCACCCTGGTTGTATGGTGTAGAGACCACCATAGTTAATTTTGACTTGTATGCTCACTAGGAGCCTTCAATTTTGGATTTTATGCTCATCACAAGCCTAGGTGTGGTCATGTACGTGTTTATTTTTTTGTAATAAGATCTGAGTCAGACCACTCTCTCTATTTTAGAAGACCACTTCTCCTATTTTAGAAGTCAAACTAGTAGTGGAGCTCCAAGATAGCATGTGCTATGTTTAGAAAAATGGTGATAAGGCTAAAATTAGTGATCTTTTTGCCTTTTTGGATCGAGAGAGAATCTTGCATGATGTGGAAGAGATGATTTTACATTGTATTTATCCCTTAGAGCTCGTGGAGAGAGAGACATTGAAGTTTGAAGAGAGAAAATAAGATTGAAGACTGTTTTTGATGCTTTTTCCTATGTAATCCGCTGCTCTTGTGTGTGGTACTCACCCGTACAGTCATTTCAAGGGATCTCATGTTCTGAATGTTGTAGATGCATGTATTACCTTCCTTTTAAATCAAATTAGGTGCTTTGACATTGCAGGAGGAGAGAGAACAATTCGTTGTCCCAGTTTTGTTGTTTTGAGGAGCATTTGGTAGGGTTTAAGAAGAACGATGGGGTTCTGAACCAAATCTTTGTGTTAGAGCCCCAAAATGCATTTGTTAGGTCTTTTTAGGTGTCTTTTACAATGGGTTTTGTGTGCAGGTGCAGGGGAGCAGTCTAAAGCAAGATTTGATGAGGATTTGGCTTGATATCACCATTTATTAAGCCATTTGAGATAGCTAGAGTGAGTTGGTGTTAGTAAAATGACTTGAAATGCCCAAGGAGGTCCAAAACCTATTGAATCCTTCTATTTTCAATCCATCTCAAGTCCTAGAGTTGGTTAGGAAGTTCTGGACAACATTGGTGGGGTACTTCCTTTGTAAAATAGGGCTAATTGCCCCTTGGAACAGCAGGTGCAGTCCTTTTTCAAGGCATGTGTTCCAAAACAAGGTACCCTGCATGTCAAGTACGTCACAAAGGGCCTTAATGGGTATCTAAAAAGCTAAATAGTTTGATAAGTTGTTTGGGAAGTTTGGGAGTTATGCCCTCAGAACCTCATTTCTAGGGCTACAAGGAAAATAGGCAGTTTGTGAAGAAACGTTGGGTAGGACAGCCTGCTAGGTTGCTTGGTGAGTTTGATGAGTTTCCCTAGGTCAAATTAACATATCTCATGCCCTCCTCAAGTGTTGACAATCATCTCACATACCCAAACCAATTTGGGCTCATAAATGAAGGTTTTAGATGCCATGTTGTACAAGTTTGTTGTCCACCTCAAGAAGGATTAGTCACTAATGTTTGTGAAGGTTCGATAGTCATCCCCTGCTCTACATCACAATATCTTGCCTCTGCAGAGGGATTAAGATAAAAAGGATATATGCAATATCCCACCTCCGTAGAGGGCTTATATGATTGATTGATTGATTGCAAACAAACTCAGGATGCAGGATGCACTCATTGAGCAAGTCTTTAGATTGCACCTGAGGACAAGTACATAGCTAACATCTACAACAGATAGCTTACCTTATATATTCCCCCACCTTAAGGTGGTTGATATTAGTTATTGATATCAAGCACGTTAAGGTAGGAAGAAAACACACAAGGGAACACTGACTTTCGCAAAGCCCATGCCCCCCGGAGGTGACATGTACTTTACAATCGCCAAATGTTCCCACAAACACATCCCTGTAAGAAACATGTTAGTGTCTACAACATCATGATAAAAAATGCATATGATTAACCACAAAAAGAGCGAAGGTTATACAACAAATTTGGAGTTCGAGGATAACCATGGGGCTATATCACAAAGCTCTCTGAATCAAGTACCACTAGGGCCAGATTCAAAGACAAACAAAGGTGCATAGAGCAACAGTATTATTAAGGTTTGTAAATGAAATAGAGACATCATCAAATTCACTATGCAAAAAGCATGAGTGCTTCCACTAGCCAAGCATTGGATAAGATAGACAACCCCATCGTCATATTAAGAACTAAGTCCATTTTTTGATTGCTCTCGAAAGGGACACTAGGTCCACATCAATATAAATGTTTGTTGTCATCCGCTCGCTAGATAGAAACACTAGAGGAAGGGAAATAATAAATAAAAGAGGATAAACAAGTGTCTTAGGGACAGTCACATAGGAGGGTGCCCCCAGGTCACCAACCGTGATGCCATGTCCATAAGACACAACACACAACAATGAAATCAGAGAGAGGCAATATAGAAGAATGATGATACAAATATAAGAAGGTCACAACAGAGGTGGTCTCTTGGTATCTCGAACCTTACGGGAGAATCCGAGGTCATCCCAAGAGGCCTAAACAACATATCACATCACGGAGGAAGCACATCATGAGAGAGATAAAGGGTTAGAGATAATTACTTGTAGGGCCCCTGCTGGGCTAGAGGTTGTCTATAAGCAAATCATCGTCGTCATCTTCCCATTCCCTAATGTTGGAGGAAAGTGGGACATAAGGTATCATAGCCAAATTCATGTCTTGCTCATCATGTTGTTCATCGTTAGGATCATTATTGTTTAGTTGAATGTTGGGATCAATATTTTCTTGTTGAGAGGCAAGGTTTATGGCATGTTCTTGTCTTCTTCTTTCTCATGCTTTTCTATTTCTCTTTCTTCAACCAATTATCTCTTGCAAGACAGGGCTTTACTCTTTCATAGGTTTTTGCAAATTAGAAGATGAAGCACCGGGGTCAAATCTCATTTGTCACGATGGAATGTTTTTTTGTTGACAATGACCTCCCGATCCTTGTAAGGATTTCAGGGGAGGAACCTCAGCATAGGGACCTTGTCCTTTTGGTCTAAAGTTCTCTTCACATGCAGGTTGTTTGTCTTTTGTCATTTCTTGTATAGGAGGACTAGGTATTTTAGTTTTATCCCAAAAGTAATTCAACTTGTAATGTGTTTTCTGTACCAAAGGTTTATACTTGTTGCGAGGGACGGCCATTATACGGCCATCCAGAGGGAATTTCAGACAATGGTGTATTGTTGAAGGGATAGCTTTCATTTATTTTAGCCAAGGATGTCCCAATTTAATGCGAAAGAGGTCAGAAACAGGGACAACGTCAAACCATTGTTCAACATGTTTTCTGGATATTGTTACTAATAATGATATCTTACCCAAAGGCTTGATAAAGGTTCCCTTATGTGTCTTAATCATCATGCTCGAGAGGTCATAAGAACCTTGCATTAGTTGATGTTAAAAGAGGAAATCCTCAGTGGTAACATTAGTCATGCAATTAGGATTAATGAGAGTTCCATCCACAGGGTTTCCCATTATTTTCACAGTGATGTAAAGAGGTCCTTCAGAATCACCGATTGTTCTATCACGAGGTGTAAATACTATTTTGGGTTCAGGGACTTTTCTTTTCATGTAAGGTCTAGGAAGGAACCTATTGTTGTTGTTGTGATTAAAGGCCATGTTTATATGTTCAAATCATATTTGCAAGTTTTTCCAAAAGCATGTCAAAGATAAGTGCAAAGCGATATACCCCAAAATAGCCTCAAATGCCTGATTTTTGTACTCTTTTAATGCAAATAAATGAACCAAAGGGTGTTGTAAGGGTTTTAGTCAAGGGAAGAAAGTTATGTGTCTGATATCAGTCCAAAACAGCAAAATTATCCTTCTCAACACACTCTTTATATGATTTCAAGTTAATGCCAAGTCAAAATATAGTGAAAATATGTCAAAATAGGCACTTTTTTCACCAAAATTCAATGTAAAAGGGCATAACAAAGGGTGTTGTGAGGAAAATGATGATAGACAGAAAATAATATCAGTAATAATAGCTACTTGGTGCCAAAATACCCAACACAACTCGCTTTTAGTGCCACTTAAGGTCAAACCTTAGTGAATATATAGCAAACTAGGCTATTTTTCACGGTTTTTCAACTCCAAGACCTAGAAAAAGGGGTGTTGTAAGGAATTTTACAAGGTAAAATAAATAATATCAGTCACTTAAATCCATAAAATTGATCACAACACGCTTGGAGTGCAAACTAGGTCAAACCCTAGGGCAAAAAATAACCAAAATGTGTAGTTTTTCACCAAATTTTCACTACAAGAGCCCATTAAAAGGGTGTTGTGAAGATTTTTAGGAGGGGAAGAAAATGATTACCCTGATAATAGAAAATTAATGCAAAAATACTCTTCACAACATGCCTATGGTGCAAGTTTAGAGAGTCGATAAGGCCAAATTTAGCGAAAATCATTATTTTTGAAGCCCTAGGTTTGAGATGTTGACACAAAATGCTATGTGAATGTTTTGAGGTCTGATTTATGATCAAAATTAAATACTCTCAGATCTAAAAATAATTTTCAATCTTTAATGTGCAAAATGCCAAAGCAAATTTAATGAAAATGTATCAAAATTGCTAGTTTTTGTTGAAATTTTCTATGCAAAAATGCAAATATTTTAAATCTAAATGCAAATTTACACTAAAATTCAAGACTACAGCCAAATGAAAAATTGAATGAACCTCTGAAATTAGTAGAAAAATCTAAAAGAAATTTTTTGCCTACTAACCCTAGATCTTGGAATTACTAGGTTATATGAAAATTGTCAAAATCTCTACAAAAGCCTAGCAAATTAATGATGAAAATGCAATGCAAATTTTTAAATTTTTGTATTTTTCTGTAGTTTATATCAGAACTAATGCAAAAATCATGAATTAGGAAAATTTAGGAAGAATTGATGCAATTTAGTAAGCCAAACAATGCAATTTTTTTGAATTTTTCTCAATGCAATAAAATGAATGACTGTAGGAATGAACGAAATCAATCCAAATCTAAAGACACGCACTCAGGAAGTTGCAATTTAAGTCCAAAAACATGGGTTCACCAAAATGTTTTGGTGGAAAATTGGATTTGTTAATGTTTAGTGTTTTGATGTTTAAATCCTCCTCTCCACTTTACATTCAAGGATCTAGGGTTGAGTGGCGGGCACTATCATACCCTAGATTGCTGTTAGATGTAGGGAAACTTGGAATAGGGAATTTAATTATCAATTTCTCTTCTCTTATGCTCAATTGACCATTAAAACCCTAATTATGCAAATACGACAATAAATTGACGAATAACGAAAAATGCTCTTGCAGCCAGAAGTAAAATAGCAAATCACAGAGTACCTATTTTTGGGGTTCTGAGGCAAAATAGTTGGGGACACTGGTGTGAGCACCTTAGTCCAAGATACCAGTTTCTTTGCGGGATCTGAACCTCCTTCCGACACTGATCAACACTGTAGCTCCTGTTTCTGGAAATTCAGCTGCGGAGGACACTAGAGTGAGCGCCCAAGTTCTAGGAATGCTCCAGTGTTCTACTTCTCTTCAGACCCTGAATCCTTGATGTCTGCCAATCCTTCCTGCAACTTCACTTTTCCCAAATGCGATACTTGTAACCTGCAATCACAAGACTTGGTTTGGGGGTTGTGGTGTTTAGAGGCTTACCTCAGTCAAGCCCTGGAAGACACTTAAGTCTCTGAACACCATTGTCAGATAAAGAGTACGTGCCCTTGTGAGGTAGAGGCAAAAACCAAAGGAAATGATGATGAAAACACAATATAATGTCACCTTGTAGTGAAGATATCATGGGAGGAAGATGCTCTTCATTCCATGATGAATGGATACTCAAATTTGCAAACACAAACACATAGATAGCACAATTCTTCTCTTGCAACACAATAAAAGCCTTGAATCACCTTGAGAATGCCTAAAGTTCACAATGATCATCTAGTAATGCTCTAGTTTACAAATGAATGCCTAAACATGCTTTTATATGCAACTACAAACACTTCCGCCAAGATTTTCATAATTCAAACTTACCGTGTCGGCAAAGGACCCAAATAACAGTCATAAACTGACACCCATAAATTAGGGCTGCCCCAAAATAGGGCAGGACTAGGGCATGGGTGCCCAAGTCCTTCCCCCTATTTTGGGCAGGGTACAGGTCAAGGGGTCCTCCTAGGTCCCATTTGTCATGTTACCTAGGGCTTATTCCATCAAGATGCCAAATTTTGAACTAAGATGTCCTAAATGCATGCAAAAGACCTGGGAGCTAAACCTTATGACGGAAAAGCCCCCAAGGGGACATTTTCTGACGTTACAAGAGTACTTAGAAGTACCTTTCAAATATCTAAAGACCTCTCACTACTACATAATGATCCCATCTAAGGTTAGCTATAAAATGGCTCAAGACTCCCACTACTTGGGCAATGTTTGGTCTAGTGTAGACCATAGAATACATAAGGCTCCCAATTGCACTAACATAAGGTATAAAAATTGTGTCCTCCATCTCTCTAGATTTTGACACACTCAATATCAAACTCGCTAAGAAACATAACCCACTTATCCATTCTTCTATTAGAGATGGTTTTGACAAAAGATACAAGTTAAGAGGGTCAATTTTGGTAATAAGCTTAGTTTGATGATTGAGCATGTAGCGCCTTAATTTCTATGAAGCACAAGCCACAACCAAACATGCCTTTTCCATAGATGTATAGTTAGCCTCATATCCAACTAAGGTTTCATTGATATAATAAACAACCCTTTCTCTCCATTGATCATCATGTTGTGCTAAAAGGGATCCCAAAACAACTTGTGTAGCTAAAATTTAAAATTATTAATGGATTATTTGGGATTGGTTCCATTAGAACTGATGGGTTGGCAAGATATTGTATTAGCTAATTGAAGGCATGTTGACATGGCTCATCCCAGTGGTAATCCACATTTTTCTTAAGGAGATGTGAGAATGGTTGGCATTTATATGCAATCTAAGCAATGAATCTACATATAGCTTGAAGCTTTCCTTAGAAACTATAGAGCTATTTAATATTTTGTGGTGGAGGCACTTCTATAATTTCTTTCAATTTGGTGGGATCCACTTCTATGCCCATTTTGAAAATAATAAAGCCTAATAGATTGCCTGACACGATGCCAAATACACACTTTGTAGTCCATTCAGACAAACTTTATACTGTAGTCTCTGAAAAATGTGTTGCAAGATTTCAGAATGCTTAGCTTTAGTTTTCAACTTGCTTAATAAATCATCCACATGGGCTTCCACAATATCATGAAGCATGTCATGAAATATTACTGTCATGGCTCATTGATAGGTTGCCCTAACAAATGTTATTCAAACCAAAAGGCATGAGTCCACAATAGAATGTACCCCAAGGAGTGATGAAAGTTGTTTTGTGTTAATCTTCAAATGTGATTTGAATTTGATTATAGCTAGAGAATCCATCCATAAGTGACAACATTTCATATCCTGCAGTAAGATCGACTATCATGTCGATATTTGGCAAGGGGAATCATCTTTTAGACATGCTTTGTTAAGGTCTCTAAAATTTGTGCATACATGGATTCCTTTGGGCCTCTTTCTTAAAGGGACAATGTTTGAGATCTAGTCAATTAATGGGCCAAATGAATCCAACTTTTAGAAATTTTTATAATTCTTCTTTGACCATGAGAGTGATTTTGGAATGCATCTTTCTTAACTTCTGCTTCACAAGTTTAGAATAAGGATGTACAACAAGATGATGCACTACCAAGGAAGGATCTAATCTAAGCATGTCAACATATGATCAAGCAAATATATCTATGAATCTTTTGAGTATAGTATTGGTGGTTTCCTTTTCTACATGATCTAAAGTTGTGGCTATTTGGGTGATCTTTTTATCTTCTCCTATGCCAAGATCAATTTTCCACAACTTCTTCAACTAATGATGCAAAACTGTCTTGTAAGTGCATGTGTATAGGGAAGGTTGATCTCCTCATCCATTAGCACCCCAAAGGGGTTTTCACTAATGGACACATCTTCATTTTCTTGATTTTCATGTTTTCATTCATTTTGTTCTTACTGTTCTTGTCACCTTTTTGCTTTCTTTGATATTTTTGGACTAAGGAGCTCCTTCTATTCCCCAAAGTATGCAGCTATGTCTAAATTGATCTCAAAGCCTTTCTTGTGATCCCTAATGGAATGTTATCCCAAAGTCCCATTAATTCTGTGAGCACTTCATAATTTTCAAATGTGTCCAATAATATGGGCTGTTGTTGGTCCCAATTGATAAGTTTGGGGTATTTAAGGTCCAAGTCAATGGTAATAATGGTAGTGTCATCAATGAGATTAGTTGGGGAAAGGTCTTTGTAGGGGTCATGTTTGGACTTATTTCAATGCATTTGATATTGCAAGAAGCATTCCTAATGACCTTTAAAGTATTATTGATCTCATTGGATTTCTCATCATAAGGCACATATCCTAGCCCCCAAGTTGCATTCACATGCATATGTATAGGTTCAAGAACTCCTTTCTCATGAAATCCAAGGCCTTTCTCTTTATATTGCATGTTTTTGCATATTCTATTGGCTATAGGATATTCATTGATTTTAAAACAAGATATAAATTTGTCTTCCCCATAAAGCCAGGAGCCTGTTGAATCTTCTATATGTTCATTTTCTAGGAATCCAAATTGTATGAAGGTAGTTGAGCCATACTGAATTGATATATTTTCTTGCTTCAAATTGAAGTTAGGCCTATCAAAAGATTGAGGAGAGAGAGGCAGTTTACCTACATGCAAGGCCTCTTGGATGTCATATTCTCCACAAATGATCTTCATGTGGGATTTAGGATGTGATTTGGTAGATGTGGATGTAATATTGGTAAGATCTATGTATGAAGAGGATTGTTTGGGTTCAAGATTTAGAATGACATCAGTAATGGGGCAATGGTTGACCTATCAATAGTGGCTTTCCAACATTTTACAATAGTGAAAAGGTTGTGGATTGGAAAGGATTGTTGCTTGTGTTCCTAAGTGTGGGAATTTGGTGCATTGATGGAAGGTGTAGGGTATGACTTGCATGGCATGGATCCATATGATGCGTCTGGGAAATGCTCTGTATTTCTTCGCTTTTGAAGTTGAGGTCTTGCAGTTTGAAGAATGATCATTTATAGATGAGAATATGGTAATATTCAAGTTTCAATTGCTAATGTGTACCACAGAGATTCTCTGGGGTCAGTAGAACAAAGACACATCTTGCTACTAACTAGGGTTGTCTGGAGGAGAAAGCAGAAGCCACCGCATTTCACTGCGCTTTATCCTTTGGCTTTAATGTTTGGAGGATGAGTTAAGATATTCAGATGGATGATTTAATTCAGGTTTTAGGTGTTGAAGTGCACCACAAGTTGGTTTTTCAATGCTCTATCTCAACACCATGTGTTTAGTGTTCGTTTGTGATACCAGGCTCAATTTTTGTTTGTTTGTGCCAGAAAGAAAACATATATTTTAGAAGAAGGATTGGTTGAGAAGGTTTGTGTAAGTTTTATGTTGCTTGTGTGATGATCCACATGATGTTAATTGATCCCTCCAGTATCTCTTTTGGTCTAGAGCTATTATGTGGAAGAATAAGCGTTTAATGGGCCGAATTCATATGTTTTGATGTTCCTACCAATTGATTTGAAGTGTACGCTTGCTTGGAAGAATGTGCTAATGAAGAATAGGTCTTGGTTATCACTTGGCTTGAACCGCATTGATTTTCTACATCTTTTGGATGCCAACTTGGTGTGGCCTTGCACATTTCATGAATACACATTTCATCTTGGCTGACATGGGAGCAAGATTTTGTAATTTACAGAAGCTATAAATGAAATATCTTGTTTGTTGAGGAATGCAAGAGTGAGTGAGGGTGTGTGAAGATAGGTGAATATATTTGAGTATGTTTGTGAAGGTGTGTTGAAGGTAGTAGAGTTCGTTGTGCAGAGAAAGTGAGATTTTGAGACAAAGTGAAGTGTACGGATGATGCAGAGGAGTTTTGTTCAATAAGATATGTTGAATGTAATATTCAGATGTTGTAGACTCCTCATTCTGTAAGTGCTATTGAATTGTATTTCAGGGAGTTGCAGCTTCCTTTGGGTTGTAGGCCATAAATAATATTGTAATCCTATTTTTCATTTGTGAGGCAAGATTTGGACAATAGATCCAAGCAGCTTGCTCACCATGGTTTTTCCCTTCTTGGAATTTCCATGTAAATCAGGTGTTATGGTTGTGTGCTTATGTGTTGTGCTTTAATTGGTTTAATTTGTTGATCTTCTAGTTAAAGTAGTTAGAAGTTTGATTGACAATGTTAAACTAGAATAAATTTTGATATATACTGATTCACCCCCCCTCTCAGTATAACCTTGTGTTCTAACAGTATTGGCCCTTGAGATTAGGGAAAGGAGGAAATTGGATAGTGACTTTGTTGCATCTCATGGTAACAACACAAGTAGGAGATTTGGTTTTGATTGTGGTTACTTGATTTTTGGAATTATGAATATGACCTACCACATCATCATATGTATGGGAATTTTTATTATAATGAATATTATTAGTATGATTATTTTGACTTTAGTTAGATGATTGACACATTTGATCATGCTTCAGAACGGGGTCTTGATATATCCCTAATTGTTTATTTGACAATGATAATGTGTCCTCTTTTGTCTCAATATCCCCATTATCAATGATGTCTTAGACATAATTTTTTAATTTCATACATCTATTGGTAGAATATCCTCTAATCTTGTGGTATTCACAATGTTTAGTTTCCTTATACCATGCTAGCTTGGGTTTGATTTCATCAAATAGTTTGGTAGGTGGGAAGACAATCATGTTTGCTCTGACCAATTTATGGAAAACTACCTCTAATGGCTCACCTAGAGGTGTGTATTTTCTACATTTCATGTCCTATTTTGGTTGTCCAAAGGGAACTATTATATTAGGAGTATTTTGGACAGCTTAGACATGTTTTGACTTGGTAATGCCATCACCAACTACATTTTTGTTTTTCTAAATAATTTAAGTTTATTGGTTTGATTTTGATATTTGGAAAAGATTTTCACAAGTCATTTATCTATGAGGGCCTTTTCAATCTATACACCTTTCTCAATAATTTCATTGAAAGTAGTAGCATAATGTACTTGTATATGAAATGTCATTTCTTGGTTAAGGTTTACAAGAAAGATATTAACCAATTTTTTTTAAGGTATTGGCCAAGGGAGTCAACTTGTCAGGATTCTCCATCACTATAAGAAGGAAGAGAAGCTTTCCCCATTGGGTTTTTTGGCATTGCAAAGGGCCATCATGGTGAGTTCATGTTCTACATTATATGATAAATGTGTAAGAAATCTCTCAGCTAAATCTTTGAATGTGGTGATGGCATTTTTTGGTAAGTGTAAAAACCACTCAATTGCTTGTCTACCTAAGCTCCATGGAAATAACCTAATCAAATACATGATATCAAAAGCAACTTCTTGGCTAGCCATGTAAAATTCTTTAACATGCTCTCGAGGATCTCCCTTTCCCTTATATTTATCAAATTTTGGAATTTCAAAATATGGGGGGAAGGGGATTTGTGTCATGGATCTATCTAGAGTGGATAAGGACACAATTCTTCAAATGTGTATCCCTTGTGTTGAGGTTGTTTTTTTATTGTAAACCTTTTATTGCATCTTTCATGGCTTGCCATTCTCAGTCAAATGAAGTGCTAGGAGGTACAATTTAGCTATTTTTATTGTTTTGATTGTATATATATTGTAGGTATGTTTGGTTGTTGTTATATTAGATTAATTTAGTTGATGGTTTAGATTGGATCAATTTTGAAATTTGCTTTGATTGGTTGGATTGTGTTTATTGTATAGACTAGATTGATTTTGTTGAGGGTTTTGATGATTGAGATTAGATTGGTATAGATTGGGTTTCCATGGAAGCTTAAGTGATGAGGCCTTGGTTTTGTCTTGATACTGAGGGTAACGTGATTTTTTTAATAATGATGTTAGGTACTTTTGGATTAACATTCTCTTGGTCAACATGAGTTTGATTGACATTGGAATTTGTGGGATTTTGGTTTGATGGTTCTTGGCTAATGATGTTATTGAGGTTATCAAAGTTATAGCCGAGGGGTAATTTGGATCCTAATTTCACAAGACTTATAAGTATGTCATCCCTATTTTGATGTATGAATTAGTCTATTAGGGCATGTCCTTGTTCAGAGTTATGAAAATCATGATAGTCATGGGAATATTTTCTTTGATTAGGGAAACTATCACTATCACTATCACTATCTTCTTAGTTTTCATGTGGAATTTGATGAGGGGTTCCTTCAATAATTTAAGGATTTTGGATACATGGGTGTTCTAGGAAAAAGGGGTTTTCTTCATTGAACTCCATGTTATGCTTGGCTTGACATCTAGTGATAGGTGACATGAAATGTGTTTTGAAATTTGAGCTTGAACTCTTGATTTTTTACTTGATTTTAGAACTTTATTTTTGACATTTTAGTTTAACATCGATATAACACAATGAGGGAAATAATGAAAACACAACAAGAACCTACACTAATCAAGTAGGTGACTTTGGCTTGTGGGCCCACCAATATACTTGACTTGGTCATAAATAGTATCAACCTAATATCTCAAAGCACCAGCTATGAAGGATTAGGACCGTACCCGTAGCCCACTATTCCATTTCCAAAAGTATAAGGTGAGTAACTTCTTAGGGCTAACCACTTACTAGTGCATCATGAGTGACAAATTTGGGTAAAAATTTTCCTAGTCTAGGATAACACAAGGTTCCACTAAGGGAGTTCTCTATATACCTAAAGGTTTGTGAGGCCTAAGTCCATGAAACAATGTTGCTATCTAATGGCTTGGTCTGAGAGGGTAACCCACACTCCTCCTTCACTTAGAAAACTATAAAAGGATGCCACCTTAGCTTAGAATGACAACTCCTTGGAATTTGTATAGCCTGCCAAAACATGGACTTTGGCTAGTGCTTGGTGATGAAATCCAAGTCACTAGACCCCTAAGAAAATAAAATAAAGGGAGACACAATCTTTTTTATTTTCCAAGCTCACAAAAAAGTGAAAAGAAATAGCATACATGATAAGAGAGAGTGCTTTTAGATTTAACTATGTATGTTTTTGCTTTGATGTTTCGGATCATACTCAATGATCCATCATCAGAAAGAAGAGAGTTTTTAGTTTGGATAGAAGACTTGAGCTTTTAAAGGAAATAGAGGGGAAGATATGACAGGAACAAAAAACGAAGGGTAGGATGGGATTAGAGAAAGTGAAAATTTAAAAATAAAAAATAATAAGACAGAAAACCCAAGAGAGATTAAGTGAAATAAAAAGAAAAGAAAAAATAAAAGAGATAGATATGATAAAATAAGTGTTAAAAGAAAATCAATCAATCAACCAAATAAACATATAAACAAACAAGTGCTAAAAAATAAAATAAAAAAAATTAGTATCAAATCATACACAAGTGCATGTATATGCACACACAAACATAAAAACATATAATATAAATAGACAAATAGATAGAAAGAAATATAAATCTAAATAGAATCAAACCTATGCAGAACTTAATAAACCTAAGTATATATAGACCTATTTTCATTGGCACTTATTTTATTATGTGTACTTAGGACTTCACTTTATGTGTTCTGCATAGGTTAGGTTTGACACACGCAAACATTAGATGAAGTTTGAAATTCAATCTTTTCTCACCAAATATTAGTAGTTTGTTTGATTGGACCTTGAACAAACATAAGTACTTACAAGCTAGCAAATTAGAAGCATGAAAGAAATAAAATGTTAATTATTAATCATTAAGACATTAATTATCATATATTAAAATCATCATATAGATATAAAGAAAATTGATATGTTAGTCAATAAACAAAATAGCTTAATAATTAAAACCTAAAAATTTTCCATTTTATTCCTTGTTCAAAAAATAAATTTGAATCCTAGTTATTTGCTTTTGCATGGTATACACCCTTTATAAACAAATAAAAGTTATTATATGAACAAATAAAAATCAAATTTCAGAAATATCATAATAAAATCATATTTTTTAAAAGTTTAAAATTTCTATTGTAGGTGATAACCAAATGCAACAAATTGAGCAAGAGCAAATTATTGAAGCATATGAGATTTTAGAAACAACAAAAATATCATCATACTTACCACATGGGACATGTGGGATAGTTACAATCCATTCTCATTTGTAGTAGAGGAATTTGTCTTTACTTCACAACAATATAAATGGCTTCAAGCATTTCTATCTTTAGCTATAGAATTCAAGTCCGTTTAATAAGCACCCAAATTAACGTCTATATCAATAGATAAATTACATGGCCAAAGCATATAGTGCTAGTGTTACTAAATCATGTGATCAAAGTGTGTAAAGTCAATAATGAAATTAAAATGACTTATCTTTACTTCACAACAATATAAATGGCTTCAAGCATTTCTATCTTTAGCTATAGCCTGAATAGGATTTCAAGTCTATTTAATAAGCACCCAAATTAATGTCTATATCAATAGACAAATTACATAGCCAAGGCATACAGTGCTAGTGTTTTTAAATCATGTGATCAAAGTGTGTAAAGTCAATAATGAAATTAAAATGATTAGTGTGAATACATGATCAAAGTGTGTAAAGTCAATAATGAAATTAAAATGACTACTGTGAATATATGATCAAAGTGTGTAAAGTCAAAAATATCATCAAACTTACCACATGGGACATGCAAGATAGTTACAATCCATTCTCATTTGCAGTAGAGGAATTTGTCTTTACTTCACAGGAATATAAATGGCTTCAAGCATTTCTATCTTTAGCTAAGGAATTCAAGTTCCTTTAATAAGCACCCAAATTAATGTCTATATCAATAGATAAATTACATAGCCAAAGCATATAGTGCTAGTGTTACTAAATCACGTGATCAAAGTGTGTGAAGTCAATAATGAAATTAAAATGACTACAGTGAATACATGATCAAAGTGTGTAAAGTCAATAATGAAATTAAAATGACTACTGTGAATACATGATCAAAGTGTGTGAAGTCAAAAATATCATCATACTTACCACATGGGACATGTAGGATAGTTACAATCTAGTAGAGGAATTTGTCTTTACTTCACAAGAATATAAATGGCTTCAAGCATTTCTATCTTTAGCTATAGCCTGCATAGGAATTCAAGTCCGTTTAATAAGCACCCAAATTAATGTCTATATCAACAGATAAATTACATAGCCAAAGCATATAGTGCTAGTGTTTCTAAATAACATGATCAAAGTGTGTAAAGTCAATAATGAAATTAGAATGACTACTGTGAATACATGATCAAAGTGTGTAAAGTCAATAATGAAATTAAAATGACTACTGTGAATACATGATCAAAGTGTGTAAAGTCAATAATGAATTTAAAATGACTCCTATAAATACGTGATCAAAATGTGTAAAGTCAATAGTAAAATTGAAATGACTACTGTGAATACACGATCAAAATGTGTAAAGTCAATAATAAATTTAAAATGACTACTGTGAATTATATCTATTCATAACTACCAAACAATAACATCAATAATAAATTTAAAATGACTACTGTGAATTATATCTATTCATAACTACCAAACAATAACATCAAATCACAAACAAATGGCTAAGTGAAGGAGTCAAAAATAACAATCATGTTTTAAAGTTAGTTGCTGGAACCATCGATATACATGGACAAGACTAAACCAAAAAGCACATCTAATTTGCCAAGACTTTCGTGATGAGCAACAACAAACTCTCGCAATTCTAAGTGGGAAATTATCTGTTGTATACATATGGGAAAATTTGATGGAGCTGATACAACGCTACTAGAAGCATGGAATAAGGATGCTAATACTCTTGCTAATCTAATGCTTTACAATCTTCATTTTCTAGTTACTCGTTATCTTAGCCAGTCAAAATTGTCCCATCTACAGCACTTACTACTCAGGATTAAAATGTTAAAATAAAAAAAATAACATCAAAGTTATCAGGATTTTTTTACTTAGCCATAGCTTCTAGAAGCAAACAAATAGTGCAAACTTTGGCCTAAATTTGACGGTTGATTTTGCCTGTCAAGCAATTTTTTTGTGACCGTCATTTATTTGAAGTTGCCTTTCAAATTTAAGATCTACTTATTTTAAAAATATATATATAAATTAAAAATATATATAAGAATAATTATATAGAAATTTTGACAGTTTACCTTAAATCTTACTTTTCAAGTGATATAATCTTCTTAAAATTTTAATTGTATTTTACCGTTAAAATGACCAAATACGATCATACAACCATCAAATTTAAACCTTCGTGCAGACAACAATCCTCCATGAATAAACTTCAAAAGTCCTGCAAATCTAAATGCATGCATATGAGAATGTTATCATTAGATTTGCTACTTGATAAATAAAATCTAAAATTGTGCAAGAGATTTTCCTGTCCACACTCCACAGAATCACAAAAATGCGTTAAAGAAAAGAAGACCTTAACTACAAAATTAAAGAGGAAAGTTTTATAAGCGTATATGAAATCGAGGAGTATGCCCACCTTGGTTGCTAGAATGTAAGCCTAAATTTAGAATTAAATCAGAAAACAAAATATAAACAAAGTGTTTCCTATTCTAAACTCAATGCTCACTTCAGATTAAGCAAAATGGAATTCAGATTAAACAACTATTTATTCATACATTGCCGAATTCTATGGTGAAATGGATGTGCTCAGTAGATTTGGAGTGTAGTTGCTCAAATGGATGCTTCAAAATTTTAACATGATGTACCTATGAATTCACCTGATGATTTTTGGAAACTTTGAAACTTTATTTATAATTTTTTGGTTAGGAAGATGGACAGTTGGAATTTGAAAATCAAATCTACGGTGGAGATTGGTTGAGAACATTTTCCTTAGATTTAAGAGAAGATGAATGGTTATGTTTTAATATGCTCAAAATGAATGGATTGGATTGCACTAGTTAAAAATAAAAATGATACATAAATAAAAAAATATATCTACAATAAGTCCACATATCTCTTCTAATTTGTTTTTTGGTTTTTGGTTTTGGCATTTATAAATTACTCCAACTAATATTTGCATTTTGGTTTAAAATAACATGTTTGAGACTGGTGGTGGTGTATTTATTGTGGAGTTTCATGATGATCCACTACAATGGTGCATTGAATTTTATTTGATTTAATTTGATTTATTTGTTATTTTTTTTATTTTTTTTGGATTTTTGTGATCCATTACAATCATGTATTGAATTTTATTTTATTTTATTTTATTTATTTGCTATTTTTTTATTTTTTTGGATTTTTGTTTACTAGTATCTTTCAGCCCTTACTGTGAGTGTAGAATGCCTCTTGGAGTAATTAAACAAACTCCCCCTACAAAAATAAAATAAAATTTGAACATTCCTTAATCATGGTTATTTACAGCTGTCAGTTAACTCCAAGTCTGAATCCTTAAAGCCAGAACAAAAAAATAAGGGTAGACTGTAGTACTAAATTCATGTATGAACAACAACAGCAGCACTCTACTTAAATATCATCCACTTCAATGGTCAAACGATCAATAGCAATTTTACACCTCACTCATAACAAAAAGTAGTAAATATTTGTCCTATTTTTATTGGCCAAAATTAACCTTTGACTGTTGAAGTGGATGATATTTAAGAATAACCGAAAGCTGCAGATTCAATACTCCTCATTTGACGGAATAGAATTATATGCAGAAAATTCATGCTTGAACAGCGGCGGTAGGGTTTAGTACTCCCCATTTGATGGAATAGAATTATATGCAGAATGGAATGGAATTAATACAAAAGAATATGTAGAGCTATCTGTTCCCCCTCTATAAATAATCACCCCTCCACGCATCTCGTCAATGCATACAACATCCCTGCATAGGAGGATTTGGATTTTTTGGCAGTAGCTTCTGCAATTCAATCCAACAAATCCCGCTTGTTGTTTCTTTACGCTGTTAGTGTCTTTTGTATCTGTGTTCTGTGCATTGTCCAAACCAAACAATTCGCTGAAAAAAAAAGTTAAGCATGGATTCTTGGCAATCTGAGTCTCCATGGTGGTTGATGGCCTTGCCTGTTGTTATAAACAACCAGGCTCCCTTGTCTATGGGTTCTGATAATGCAGTTTTTAGTATATGGGTGCTCTGTTTTTCAGTCCTAATAATTGCAGCCTTAGGCCTTGTGGTCTCATGGGTGTCCCCTGATGGGTCTGCCTGGGCAGGAAGCCTGTTCAAGAGCCAGAGGAAGGCTATTCCTGGTCCTAGAGGAATGCCCATATTAGGTAACCTTCTTGTTATGGGAGAGCTTGCACATAGGTCTCTGGCTAGTTTACCCCAGAGCTACAAGGCCAAGAGGCTCATGGCCTTCAGTCTTGGGTTCACTAGAGTTAAAATGAGAGTGCTTCTGATACAACTATGTATGTTTTTGCTTCAATGATCCATCATTTTTTTGCTTCAACGTTTCGGATCATGCTCAATGATCTATCATCTTCTTCAATTTCGGATCATGCTCAATGACCCATCATCTAGATGATGGGTCATTGAGCATGATCCGAAACGTTGAAGCAAAAACATACACAGTTGTATCCGGAAGCACTCTCATTTTATTGTCATGGACTGTGGAAAACTCATGCCTACTTTCATTTGATTTGTGAGATTGAGAAGAATCCATGCTTAACTTTTATTTTTCAATAGCAGGTATGAGTTTTCCACAGTCCATTACGATAAAATGAGACTGCTTCTAGATTCAACTGTGTATGTTTTTGCATCAACATTTCAGATCATACTCAAAAGCTAAAGAATTGTTTTTTCAACTATGGGAATTGACGCGGCTGGAGCGGCTCAATGACTTCAATGTTATAATCACTCAATGGATTGCAGCATGGAGTTAGTGAGGGCATGTCTGTGAGACTCAAAGGCCGAGATTCTTCTACGAATAAACAAGTGTGTAGCTGCAATTTTCCTAAGGTTTCTCCAATAGTCACTGTAAGGAGCAAACCCAATGGCTCTATCAAACATAGCTGGTAAGCAGATTCCTTGATGGGTCTGTCAGCAAAATCTCAACTGTTGAGTTAATTTTTTTGTTCTGGCTTTAAGGATTCGGACTTCGAGTTAACGTGACTGCGGTATGATTAAGGAATGTTCAAATTTTATTTTATTTTTGTAGGGGGGGTTTGGATTAATTTAAAGCGTGTGGGAAGATGTTTAATGTTTGTGGCAACTCAAATAATAGCAGTTGTACTATTTGGCTTGACGTGTGGATCCTAATCATTTGTTTGTTAACTTTATTATTATTATTATTTTAATGTTCTTCATTACTGTTATACCAGATGCCTCCGTTTGACCTATGGACTAGCATACCTGTGATGTCAAGTGAGTTCATACTCAAATTTTTAAAATTCTCTCTTATCGTTTTATTCAAAAAAAAAAATGTTATTCTCTGCTTTCAAATTTCATTTCAACAAAATCACGGACTCATTCTAACCTTCACCAAAATTTGGAATTTGGAATTCAGAAAATGGTTATTTGTTTTCTTTGATGCTTTATTTAGATTGTTTAAGAAACCTTTCAAAGATAAAATCTTTTACACAGCAGAAATCGTAATTTTATGTTTCTTTGTTTCAGGGTTTTACATAATAGGAATTCCCTCCAGTTATCTTCCAACAGGCTAGTTTTAGATTTCGTCGGTCTTCCAGGGCTGAATGATGACCTGGATTTTGATTTTTCTCTGCAAGGGGAACTCTCAAGATCCCTAGCATTTGTGTTCCAACCTACTCTGGTGTCTCACAGAAGTTTCTTCTGGCAGACCTGGGAGACTGGGAGTCTTGATGCATGTGTTTCTCTTGCCTAGTCAGCTCAGGTGAGTGGGTAGCGTTGCAATTTATTTATATATTGTCTTACATATCTTGCAATTTATTTATATTGTCTTACATATCTTTGTAATAAATAACTAGATTGTATCCTTCATATTCAATCAAAACTTCTTCACATAGAGGTTATGCAAAGTATGTACAGCAATCCCTCTTGTTGAAAACACACCTAGAATCATTGAGCTTTTCACTTTCGCAGGGCCAAAGTTGTGCTTCAAGCTTAGTACAATTAGGTGTAGCCCTGGGCTATTCTTAAATATCATCCACTTTAATAGTCAAAGATCAATTTTGGCCAATAAAAATAGTGTATGTGAATGTTTTTGGATTTGACTGTGTTATTTCTTTTTACTCAACGTTTCGGATCACACTCAGTGATCCATCATCAAGAGAATGAGAGCAAGAGAGGAGAACAACAAATTAATATTTACGACTTTTTGTTGTGAATGAGGTGTAAAATTACTATTGATTGTTTAGCCATTTAAATGGATGATATTTAAGTAGAGTGGTAGCGCTGGCACTATTGAATTAGCGAGAAGATAGATGATTCTAATTGTATTTATAGTATTTTTAATTTGATTATGAAAATTTATTCTAATGGGCTGATTTAGTAAATGAATATTGGTTATTGAATGAAGTCTATAAATAGATCGAATGACCTAGGAGTTTGGGATTTATATTTTACCCCGTGCAGTCCCTCTTTTGTGGGCTACATTTATCTTTCGTATTTTACCATTTTTCAATACAAAAAAAAATAAATAATAATAATCTGGGATTTACTATATGTCCAAACCATGTCATTTTTGTATGATTATGGGTTAATTCTTCAAGGTTAAACTATTCCATCTTTTGGGTGTTTGGACTTCCTTATCAGGGAAAAGTGGTAGGAAATGTATATTCTTTCCTTAATTTTTTTTATGGAATAAGGTGGCATAGAGTTTTAGACTAAAATCTATAGCCATAAAGATATCATTATATTATGAACTAGGAACAAGATTTACTTAGTATTAGCTTTGGCCTATTGTTGCATGATAATGTAAGTGATAATGACTTCTTTTAGTGGCCTTAGAACCACCTTGTATTGAACATATTCTTAAGGTTGCAAGTTGATACTTTTGGTAATCCACTTCAGATTTGGGGGTAAAGGCTTTATATGATTGCATGATGTCTAGTGACCTCTTGAGTATAAGAAGCCCGATATTAGATCTATCATGTGAATTGAAGGAAGGACACTATAGTTGTACCAAACTATAGTTTAATTGTGTACTAAATGGAAGGTGATTGCCATTTAATTGATGGTATTGTTGAAATAGAGTTAAGAAATAAATCATCTATAATCATATGGTATGGCATCTTTTGATATCTTATTGTTGACCATTAAGATCATATTTAATATAAATGGCTAGTGTGAATAATATCTAGACCATGATCTAGATTATCATATGAATGTGGGGTTGTACCATAAGATAAATGGAATCAAAATACTAAGAATATTATTACTGGGTGTATATCTTCATATGTTGGTCCCATGGATATAGTGTTGCCAATTGTCTAGAGTATGACTCGGGTATTGATCATGCTTAAAGAAGGTTTATAATTATTGATGTAAGTCTTTCAAGTTCCATATAGTTTTCATGTGGCCTTGCAGATGTATGTTGTGTTTCCAATCAAGAATGATGTCGTAATGTGATATGATATGATATTGATATCATTGAATCGTATTATGGTAGGACGTCTTGTGGAGCCATATAGAGGTTTTACATTATCATCGCTTGTGAAGAAATTCTGACTATTGTTGCTACTTCCATGTGCTCTATTGTGAGTGGATTCATTTTATATTAACTATGGTGTTATGCTTGAATTTTGTATGGATTTGATTTGGATAATTTGTCCTCATATGAACCTGTTGTCTAAGGTGTATCATTTATGAAGGGTTTTAGCATGTATACGTTGAATTCTAAATCATAATGGAGAGAGGTCTGAATAGAGATATTGGTATTCTCTATTGGAAGCTCTTTAGTACAAGTTGTTAATTTGTGAACTTAGTTGGATTCCCTTGCCTATGGTTAAGCATTATTAGTAGATGGGAAGCGTTAAAAGGAACCCTTTTGGGTATGCATTAGTAATAAATAAAACTCTAGGAGTTGTGGCTTGTTTGGGCTTGCATATTGTTAAATGGTGATTTGTTACACTGTTTGGTTTTAATTCATGCTATGGTTTTCTCTCTATAGTATTATTTCTATTCCACTAGCATGAGGGAAGTTACCTTAGTGGTTCTGAAACCTTGGGTATAGGAACCTATGTGTATGTTCCTTGAGAGATTATTGTGAGGAGAACTACATGGGACTTTGATCCCATTTAGAAGTGGGTATGTAGGTAGTCTTTGGGTGAAGGATGCCCTAGACCCAAGTCTGTAGGGGAGGGGTTTAGGGAATTTGCTCCAAGGTATGGTGTATTCCTAAGCCTGGTCAACATTCCCTCTTATGTATGCTTCAGCTTGAGGTTGAAATTTGCATCAGATGATTGTGAACTCACCATCCAGTTAATAAGTCCCACTATGTAGGCCTGAGCCAATAAAAGACACTCTATCAACACTAAGCTCATCTACTCTTAGGTTGTTGGGTTTGGCTCTTTGAATCTGCTCCAATCTTGGATGAAATTTTATAGTCATTGTCTTCATAGTTTGTCTCCAATGTGAATGTACGAAGGTGCCTTTGGACTTTTCTGGACTAAAATAATCAGAGTTTTTTGTGTTGAACATATGGGCAATTAATGGTGAGAATTACCAACTATGTATGGTTTTTTTCCTTTATACCTGGTTGATGGACAATTGTATGCTAAGCTTTGTGATTGGTATTATGCAAATGTTATGCACTTAGAAATAGAATATTGTCTTCTAATATTACTATTGTGGGTTTGACTTCTATATAATGCATATTGCGTTTCCAAGTAACAAGTTAAATATATTAAATGGACTTAAAATTAATTTATGAGTCTGTATGTATGACTAGATAGAAGCCAGATCATGTGGGCCAAGGTGTTACTATTGTCCTCAGTTGTTGTCCTTGATGTCAAAGACACAATCTCTATTCATGGTGACTTTGATTTCCTAGCTTGTTCATATTCTTATGATGGTTTGACATACATGAGCATACATGAGCATACAGGTGGCATCTACATGAGCATACACTTGGCATCACCTTGTTTCAGTTATGGTAACAAACTCATATGGTTCCTTTTGGATGACATAGTTCATTATAACAAAGTACATTATGGTTTTGATCATAATAGTATTGTGCTATATTTTTTTTATGACATGCACTCATGAGGATAGGACTTTACAAGTCTACAAAAACAAAGGCAAGTCTATAAAAACAAAGATACATTCCTTTTCTAAAGTGTTGACCACGATATATGTTTGTTTTCTCTCCTAGCGGGCATATTCTAGGGAGCACATTCTATATTGCAAATATGGTGTTCATTGGAATGTTAAGTTGTGTACTCCTTGAACAGGTCACTACTAGTTGGACAGGGTAAAAGTATTGGTTTCTCATTCATAAGCCACCGGCCCTTATAGGGTTTACCAAGAGCACCGGTTACATGAGAATGTGACAAAGCTGGCTGAACTCAAGTAAACTACATTGAATCTAAGCATAGTTTTTCAGTTTCCTCTGTCGACTTTCAGGTGATTCCTTCTTGTTCTTGTTTCATAAAAGGCAGTGACAGTTATAAATCTCTTCATTTTTTCTATGGGTTTTCAAAAATATGGAAGTAGTTTCTATTTACCCGTAATAATGGTTAGGGTTTCAAAAGACACATCTTTCAGAGGTTGTATTTGCTGATCTTTTCTAGGGATTCAACTGCATGCAAAAGTTTTCTTTCTATACCCAGTTGGGTAGGGTTTTAAAATCTAAACAAGGTTTTTGTCTCGATTGTTTAAGAGCAGAGATGATTATTCTTGATTGTGATGCTATGGAAATGTGTATAACAGATTGCTTATGGGCTTGTAATATGTTGTTGTAACTGCTCAGTTGTAACCATTATTCTTCTCTTCATGATATGGCAACTTTGTTGTATGAGACAGTTTCTTTGACAAGGGTTTGAAAGTTGTTATTAACTAGGGTTTGGCAGTTTACCCTGGGGTTTTCATGAGCATGGAGGCAGCCTATGTTTTTGATATTCATGTTTTGATAAAGTTTACGATGAGATTATGGTTTTCATATTGTAATGTTTCAAAAGAAGTTGAGTTAAGTTGTTATGGGTCTACTCGACCATATAACAAATCTTTGATAGTTACAAACTATTTTAGACAGTTGATAAAAAGGTAGTTACATTTTTTTCAAATTGTTTCATGAGAAGAGGAAGACATTGAGAATTGTATAAAAAGGGCTTTGAACAGAAATTGGGTGTGGTGGTGTATACATCTGATGTAATATTGAGAATGCATTATCATTGATATTAAATCAGAGATTGAGGATCAGTGAAACAGAGTGTCCCTCTATATTTGTTTTTTTTATGATTGAAGCATGTATTGAAAGGTCAAGTCAGTGAGACAAGAAATCACCTTTGCCAGTGAGGCATTTTGTGTAGCCACTGAGGCTTTACCAGTGAGGCATTTTGTGTAGCCAATGAGGCTTTACCAGTGAGGCATTTTGTAGCCAGTGAGGCCTATAATCAGTGAGATTCATTAAATAAGCCAATGAGGCATTTTTTGAGTGGTTTTTATGCCCCAGAGGGTTTTCCACTCAAAACAATCTCTGTGTCATGATTACTTGATTTGCTCATGAGTTTTTGTTCATTATTTCATAGTTTAACTGTTATATGATGCTCATAGTAAATCAGTACAACTGCATAATACTTTGATACTAATTTCAGTCCAATGAAGTAACAATCTGCCTCTATTGTTTGACTTGATATATTATTCTAATGATTCCTTAGTTCACAAACAGTTGTTCTGTCTTTTCATGCTCACAAGTTGGTTTGATCGTTCATCTTGATTCTTAAATTAATTTCTTGCTTTACCATTCAAGGTTGAGGTTCACAGTTGGTAAAAGTTGATTAGGTGTTGCCAAAAACAAGTCTATTTTATAAGACACTGATTCACCCCCCTCTTAGTGTCTTGTGTACTCCAACAAGTGGTATCAAAGCTAGACCCTTGTTCAGTAGGTCTAGCCAACCTTAGGGTTTCCTGGTCAAGGAGTACTCATCATGGGTAAGTGTAAATGAAACAGAAGTCAAAAGAAAAACACCAGTGTCAAGCAAAAGAACAATCCTGTAGAATAAAAGATGTGTAATACTGAACTAGATGAATTTGTGGTAAATATGAATGAATCAAATGAAGAAAGAGATTTCTTTGAGGATGAAGAAGATTGTGGACTTGATATTGAAGGAGAACTTATGTGTGCCCTAGATACAATCAAACAACTTAATGAAGAAAACATAAGACTAAAAGACCAGCTTCAACAAGAAAAATAATCCAAGGACAAGGTATGTTTAGATTTTGAAAAAGTGTCTTTAGAATTTGAAAATGCCAGAAATTAGATTGCAGAATTAAAGAGTCATGTTAATGAATCTGATAAATTGATTATTAGTCTAAAAACTGAAATTGAGGAAGTAAAAAGAATAATAGATGTAACAAATTCTGATGTTGAGATGAAAAGAATCGAATGTCTGAGCCGTGAAAGTGAAGTTGTCAATCTAAATAATAGTCTGGATGTTGTCAAAATACAAAAGTTTGTGAAAGGCACAAATGCTTTAGATGAAATATTGAGTAGTCAGAAAAACTACAAGGATCATTTTGGCTTAGGATATGAAAAAGGGGAAAGCTCTGGTGTTAAAGATGAAGTTAAAAGGGAAATAGTTTTTGCAACAGCAGATAGGAAGAGTTTCAAGGTTAGGCAAAAGATAGATCTGAATTATCATTTTGCTATTTCTGATGATGACAAGAAGAAAGCAAATGATAAAACTGTTGATATTAGGAGAAGAAGAACTAACAATTTTTCAAGACCTTCATCTATCAAGCAATATCATTTGGTCAGGTGTAACTATTCTCAGTTTCATGGTTATTGCTATGTCTGTCATAAGTACGGTCATAGAGCTAAGAATTGTAGTTATTATGGTTTGTCAAATCAAAACTACAGTATTGTTTATTATAACTGCAATAAGGTTGGGCACTTGAAAAGAGACTATTGGATGAATGCAAGGTATGACTCTAGAAGAAACTATTCTCCTCTTGATCAAAACTATAATATGATGTGCTATAGATGTAAAGGATTTGGTCATAAAGCAAGGTTTTGCATGGAGAAGTCATCTAAAAATGGATCTCTATGGGTTTGGAGAAGAAAACAAGGAAAGGAGAAGGGAGGACTTAGTCTTGTGTATGATGCACAAGGATTATCTCTCGGCATTTAAATGGTTGCATGTTTTTAGGGGGAGTGATCCAATGTTTTATTTTCTAATCCCAAGGAGTCTTAGGATGTAGTGGACTAAAATTTGATCTGAGATATTGTTTTCTCTTTATGGAAGTTTGGCATGATACTCTTTCTGTGATTTTTGTTACAGTCATTTGATGACAGTATCAAGGATGTCATTATGTTTTTAATAGGACATCTTTGGAACAACATGGCTATAGTTTTGATTGTTCTTATTAGATACAGTATTCAAGTTTCATTTCAGTATGCATTCTTTGAGGAGCATTTTTTAGTAACAGGGCACTTTCAATTTCAATGAATATTTCCAGTGATCTTGGTGTCCCTCCTTTGTGAGTTCTCAAACAATATTTTATGCAAGACAGTGCCTGCATGATAATTGTGGTTTGGTGACTTAACATGTACAATGCCAAGTATAGTGCTCAATTCCTTAAGTGTATTGAAATAGTGTTTGGTATTTGATGTTTTAGTAGTGACAGTAGTATATGTGGTTTCTGAGTATCCTTAACAAGATCTTTGATGCCAGATGGTTAAACTACCTAATAACATCTTGTTAACATGATAACAATGGTTGTTGCACAACAAGTTGAGTAAGTTGGTTGATCTTGATTGAAAGACCAAAGCACAATTAGGGAGAGTTGAATATCAGGGAATCATACATACTCATTGATGAAGGGGGTAACTCATAAAACACACAATAAAAAAAATTGCACACAAAAAATAGAATGATATTTTATTAATATGGGCAAAACATTACATTACAGAAGCTCAAATACAATCAAAGGATGAATCCCCTACAGGTTGCAACACATTACAGCTCCCTCTCTCAAGACTCTGGAATCTTCAACCTTCTGTAACCCCAAATCAACTAGGGTTTCTATTTTCCCACCTTTTCCTAAATCTACACCTTCCCCCTTAACTCTACTACCCCAAGGGTTCCCAAAAATGGTCATATAGAGCCCTTTTTAGCAGCCACTAGCTTAATTTCGATCCAACCGTTGGATTTTCAATTATAATACCTTTTCGGAAAGCTCTCGAAAAGATGATGGTGCACAAGCAGTACCACAATGTAGACTACTTGGGTTTCCTGCCAAATTTTGGGCCCATCTGAAGCCTCTAAGTGCCTCAAATTTGACTTTGAATATTTCAATAGGATTTTTAGAATTTAAAATTTTAATATCTCACAAAAGACAAATGATATTGAAGTGATTTCTTCACATTAGCTTCAATTCACTATTCTAGAGGTCTATGTAAGATTTTGTATCCAACCATGCACAAATGCAGACTTACTAAAAATAGTAACCCTACCAAATTTAGCCCTTATTGAAAAGAAACAACATTTTTTTTGTTTTGGTTGATGCAAGATTGCTCTTACACCCTGGATGCTCCTGCATCAGACACCCGAGGTAATTTGAAAAGTGACCCTATCACTTCTCATGAGTTAGAGGGAAACCAAAATGGTTAACCTCAGTCTCAGATAACCATGATGAATCTTCAACAGGCCTTCCTTTCCATTTCACTAAGTATTCTGTATACTACCTGTTTCTTGTACTCTTATCCACACGGCTATCTAGAATGCCCTCTATCTCTTCCTTCTCTGAAGTAGATACTGGAATGTCCCACTATGTTCCTTTATCAAGTCCATCATCATGATACTCTGTCAGATCTGAAATGTTGAACACTGGTGAAATATTGATGTCATCAGGTAACTCTACCTCAAATGCATTTCCTAAAAAATTTCTTCATTTTCAACTTATTGTATGTTCCAATTGGGAACCTTTCTTTTCTCAAGTCAACTATGACTTCATCTCCTACCTGGAACTCCTTATATTCTAATCTGCCTTAGCCTTGTACTAAATATTCATCTTATTAATGTGCTTTCTCACTTCTTCATGCAAATTCTTCAGGTGTTCTGCAAAGTCTTCGACCTCGGCACCTGTCTTTTCTCCTTTGTCTAGCTTCCTTAACTCTGAAGCATTTCTTGGACTATTGCCATATACAATCTGGAATGGTGATTTACCAGTGCTCCTATTGATAGAATTGTTGTAAGCGAATTTCGCTTGTGGCAAAATCAAATCCCATCCCTTGGGCTTATCTCCTACTAAGTATCGTAGCAAGTTACCCAACTCCTATTCACCACTTATGTCTGTCCATCAATCTGTGGATGGTGTGCAGAACTGAACTTCAAATTTGTTTTCAACTTCTTTCACAATGTCCTCCAAAAATAACCAACAAACTTGGTATCTCGATCTGAAACTCTGCTCTTAGGTAGACCAGTAGTCTCACCACTTCCCTGAAAAATAACTCTACAATATGAACAACATCATTAGTCTTCTTACAAGGAATAAAATGGGCCATCTTTAAGAATCTGTCCACCACCACAAAAATGGAATCATGTCCTCTCTGTGTCCTTGGTAAACCAAGAACAAAATCCATACTAATATCATCCCATGGCTTCTCTGGTACAAGTAGTGGCTGATATAGCCCTGTATTCTGACTTGTTCCTTTTACCATCTGACACACTCTACAACTCTGCACAAATTTCCTCACATCTTGCTACAATTGTGGCCAGTAATAATGTTCACCAACAATAGCAATGGTCTTATCTCAACCAAAGTGTCTAGCTAATCCTCCACTATGCTTCTCCTTAATCAGGTTCTCTCTCATGGAACTCCTCAGAATGCACAACTGGCTTCCTCTAAACAACATGCCATTTTGGATTATGAAATCCAACCATTTTGTCCTATCCAAAGTAACAAGTTCCAAACAAGCTTTCCAGGCCTCTGCAAAATTTGGATCTTCAAGATACAAACTTTTGAGCTCATCAAAACCAACAACCTCTATCTTCATTTCTGTCAACAAATTTTTCCTTCTGCTCAAGGCATCTGCAACTCTGTTGGACTTCCCACTCCCGTGCTTCAAAACAAAAGTATAACTCTACAAAAACTCAACCCATTTTAAGTGCCTTTGATTTAACTTTTCTTGACTATTAAGATACTGCAAAGCCTGCTAATCAATATATAAAACAAACTCTTTTGGCAACAAATAATGTCTCCATTTCTTCAAAACCTGAACTATTGCATAAAACTCCTGATCATAAACATAATATTTTTTCTTGGCATCGTTAATCTTCTCACTAAAATAGGCAATGGGCTTACCTTCTTGACTCAAAATAGCTCCTATACCACTACCACTAGCATCACAATCTACCTGAAATACCTTATTGAAATCTGGAAGTGTCAAAACAGGTTGTTCTATGACTTTCTGCTTCAATGTATCAAAGCTCTTGTCTGCTCCTTTAGTCCATCTAAACTCTTTTCTATCCCCTCTCATTGTCTCAGTTAGGGTTGCACAAATGCTACTGAAATTCCTGATAAAATTTCTATAGAAACTTGTCAAACCATGAAAAGATCTTACCTCAAAAGAACTCCTTGGCATAGGCCATTCAATGATAGCCCTCACCTTCTCTGGGTCCATTTTAAGACCTTCCTCTGAGACAACAAATCCTAGGTATACCAACTCCTTTGCAAAACTACATTTCTTCATATTGATTAACTTCTCCTCCCTCAGCTTCTCTAAAACTCTTCTGATATGCATCAAATGCTCATCCCAAGTCTTACTGAAAATCAAAATGTCATCTAAATAAACAATAACAAAACTTCCTAAAAATTCTTTCAGTACCTCGTTCATGAGCCGCATGAATGTGCTCGGTGCATTGATAGCTCAAATGGCATGACTAACCACTCATACAAACCTTCCTTTGTTTTGAAGGTTGTCTTCCACTCATCTCCTTCTCTGATTCGAATCTGGTGATACCCACTCTTCAAATCAATCTTCGTGAAGTACTTGGCTCCACTCAAACAATCCATTATGTCATCCATTCTGGGCAATGGAAATTTGTACTTGATTGTGATCTTGTTGATGTCTCAGGAATTTGTACACATCCTCAACTCTCCATCTTTCTTCGGTGCTAGTGCCACAGGTACCGCACATGGACTCAGGCTTTCTCTTATCAATCCCTTCCTCAACAACTCCTAAACTTGTATGTTCAACTCTTTACTCTCTGTTGGAGTCATTTTATGGGTTGCCTTGTTTGGCAAACTAGCTGTTGGTATCAAATTCATTTGATGACTTATCTTCCTTACTAGTGGTAAACCTTTTGGTATATTATCAGAGATAATGTCCTGAAATTCTTCCAACATATCTGAGACTTCTGTCGGTACATCTTCACATTTCTCTTGACTAATCTTAGGAATCAATGCAAAACAATGACACTCATGCTTCATACCCTCCAAAACTTTCCTACCATCTACCAAGAAAATTCTGGTAGTACTACATACCTTTTCTTCCACCTCCTTTAAGGGCTTCAACTTATGATGAACTCCATCCTTTGTTAGGGATTATGTGTTTGCATAGCCATCATGGACATCACTCCTATCATACTACCACGGCCTCCCCAATAATATATGACATGCATCCATCAATATGATGTCACACAACACCTCATCATGGTAGTCACCAATCTTGAACTTCACTAAACACTACTCATTGACCAAAGCTCTATGGTCCTTCTGCAACCATGCAATCCAGTATGGATGCGGATGCTTTCTTCTTGTCAACTTCAACTTGTCAACCATCTCCTCTGAAACAAGATTATCAGTGCTTCCACTGTCAATAATAATACCACAACACTTACCTTCACATTTGCACCTTGTGCGGAATAAACTCTTCCTCTAATTAGGTTCTTTCTCCTCATTCAACAAAATTCTTTTGATAACTAGGGTTTCTCCCCTTTCAGCATCTTCAGAGCACTCAAATTGCACATCTTCATCGACATGTGCAAATTGTGCATTACCTTCAGGTCTTCTATTGTCCTTCCTTGATGTTGTGGACACTCGTATGCTCGATGTCCTCCTTCTCCACATTGGAAACAAGTTCCTCTAAAACCTCCTCTTCTAGGTCCTTGCCCAGGTCTGCCTCTTCCTCTTCCTCTTTGCTCACCATTGTTCTGGTCACGAGGGCGGTAGATGTTATCTCCTCTCTGATTTCAACTAGTACTGGCTTCTTCACTTTTTTTTGAATCTTCATTTTGGCCCCCATAGTGTCTTCCACCAGTCCTTCCGCCTTGACCTCTTCCTCTTTGCTTGCTGTCAAATCTTTTATTCAGCTTCTCTTCCACCTTTAGGGAAAACTGGTATGCATTTTCTATGGTGGTCATTCTGACCAGGCTCAGCTCCTCTTGAATACTTGGCCTCAACCCATTAATGTAATGGGCTACCTTCTCCTTGTTGGCCTCTACATGACCGGTTATGATAGTAATCTTATAAAACTCTTATGTATACTCCTTAACAGACTTGTCGTGTTGCTTCAATCCTTGCAACTTCTTCAACAACTCCATCTCATAATCCATAGGAATGAACTCCTTCAATTTCTCCACCATCCGATCCCATCTGGTGATCTTTCCTTTTCCTCTTCTATTCCTCTCTAACTGAACCTCCTTCCACCAAATACTGGCATGGCCCTTCAATTTTGTTTTTGCAAACTTGACCCGATCTGGGTCTTCCACATCTTCATACTCAAAATATTCCTCCATGTCATTGATCCAATCAATAAGCTGTTCTAGATTCAAAACTCTAGAATATGTAGAAACTTCGATCCTGGGCCTCTTTCCAATATTAGAAATGGCCCTCAACAACCTAACTTCTGCAGGATCTCCTACAGCTTCTTGTTCTTCCTCAGATAGCTCCTCTTCTGCTTCATCCTCGCTTTCTTCTCTTGTTCTTGGCTCAAACCCTCTTCGCAGCTCCTCTTGCAATGCATCGATTTGTCTTTGCAGGGCTCTAAAACCCTCTTTTGTCAAAGCATTCCTCCCAATACGATTTCTTCATGGAGGCATCTTGATCTCCGCAGCAAACCCACAACCTCAAGTCCTGGTGCAAGTTGCCTCACGGTCGGTGATTTGTCTACACACTCAGGAACCCTTGCTCTGCTACCACTTGATGAAGGGGGTAACTCATAAAACACACAATAACAAAAATTACACATGGAAAATAGAATGATATTTTATTAATATGGGCAAAAAATTACATTACAGAAGCTCAAATACAATCAGAGGATGAATCCCCTACAGGCTACAACACATTACAGCTCCCTCTCTCAAGACTATGGAATCTTCAACCTTTTGTAACCCCAAATCAACTAGGTTTTCTATTTTCCCACCTTTTCCTGATTCTACACCTTCCCCCTTAACTCTACTACCCCAAGGGTTCCCAAAAATGGTCATATATAGCCCTTTTTGGCGGCCACCAGCTTAATTTCAAAATTTGCATCTCCCTCCAAAAATAGGTCAACTTTGCGGGGCCATAACTTTCGATCCGACCGTTGGATTTTCAATTATAATACCTTTTTAGAAAGCTCTCAAAAAAATGATGTTGTACAAGCAGTACCAAAACGTAGACTACTTAGGTTTCCCGCCAAATTTCGGGCCCATCCAGAGCCTCTAAATGCCTCAAATTTGACTTTGAATATTTCAATAGGATTTTTGGAATTTGAAATTTTAATATCTCACAAATGACAAATGATATTGAAGTGATTTCTTCACCATTAGCTTCAATTCACCATTCTAGAGGTCTGTGTAAGATTTTGTATCCAACCGTGCACAAATGCAGACTTACTAAAAATATTAACCCTGCCAATTTAGCTCTTATTGAAAAAAAACAACATTTTTTTTGGTTGATGCAAGATTGCTCTTACACCCTGGATGCTCCTGCATCAGTCATATACTTGTTTCACAATGATGATGGAACTTGGACAGTGAATTCTAACTTTCACTTGGATCTTGTTGGTTGAGTAAAAGTGCATGCAGGAGTATTACTTTTGATTTTCATGATGACTATGGATCTTGCAATGATTTGTTTCTTTGACATGCCAACAAACAGTAAAGTGGCTTGATGAATAGATTGGACAACATGCTTTGTTGATTTAGCTTGTAATTCCTTTTCATATTCTTGCACCATAGATATACATGAAAGTTGTCATGATCTTCATATACTACTTGATTTAGGAGGCTACATGTGCTTCATTATGTATTCTTGCCAATATTGGAAATGACTTGTTGCAGTGAAGTGTTTTCTTACATTTGCAAAGTGGTATGTGAATAGTGATAGTTCTTTCAATGATACAATGATGGATGAAGGTGGTTTGATAGTACTTATTTGCTGAGATCTAATAAAAGAACATTTCCTGTGTCTTATTCTGAAGACAGTGATATGTTGCTTGTTTTTAGTATTTCTCTCAAGTAAAGGCAGTGCTTTTCATGTCTACTCCCTTAGTGATGATAGTGTTTTGATCATTTGTATGCACTGATTTTGACAGTGATATACATAGACTCAAAAGTCAGTGTTATGATAGTGCTACACTGTTCTCTTATTGGTTTGATCTTAGACAATAGCTTTTGTGATTATTTTTGCTTGCCTTTTTTCACATGGTATGTGAGGACAGATATTTTTGGTTTATGAAATGAACTTGAGTGGCGGTCAATTCATGCTGATGATTCTTTGTATGGTGACAATGAAAATTATATCTTTTGTAATAGTGACAATGGTGATGGTTGTGATCATGGTACAAGTGTTATTTGCACAGTAAAGTGATATTTTCTGATGTTTTAGACAGTGGTAACAACATTCTCAGTTGTTGTCGATCTTTGCTATATGCTCTTTTATGCTCATCATGGTGCTGACTTTTCAGTTTCTATTTTAGATATTCTGGATGAATCTTCTTCATGAGACAGTCACGATGTGTTTGGTATGATCTATATTTCTGTTTTTGTTTCTCATCTCAGGCTTATATTGCTTATCTTTTGGAGGCATTGGCACACTTTTCTTTCTCCCTTTGCCTTGATGTCAAAAAGGGGGAAAGAGAGTTGTGTTTTGTCATCATGGACAAAGGGGGAGTTTGTTGTCCTCAGTTGTTGTCCTTGATGTCAAAGACACAATCTCTATTCATGGTGACTTTGATTTCCTAGCTTGTTCATATTCTTATGATGGTTTGACATACATGAGCATACAGGTGGCATCTACATGAGCATACACTTGGCATCTACATGAGCATACACTTAGCATCACCTTGTTCAGTTATGGTGACAAACTCATATGGTTCCTTTTGGATGACACGGTTGATTATAACAAAGTACATTATGGTTTTGATCATATTAGTATTGTGCTATATTTTTTTATGACATGCTCTCATGAGGACAAGACTTTACAAGTCTACTAAAACAAAGGCAAATCTATAAAAACAAAGATACATTCCTTTTCTAAAGTGTTGACCACGATATACATTTGTTTGCTCTCCTAGCGGGCATATTCTAGTGAGCACATTCTATATTGCAAATATGGTGCTCATTGGCATGTTAAGTTGTGTACTCCCTGAACAAGTCACTACTAGTTGGACAAGGTAAAAGTATTGGTTTCTCATTCATAAGCCACTAGCCCTTCTAGGGTTTACCAAGAGCACCGGTTACACGAGAATGTGACAAAGTTGGCTGAACTCAAGTAAACTATGTTGACTCTAAGCATAGTTTTTCAGTTTCCTCTGTTGGCTTTCAGGTGATTTGTTCTTGTTCTTGTTTCATAAAAGGCAGTGACAATTATAAATCTCTTCATTTTTTCTATGGGTTTTCAAAAATATGGAAGTAGTTTCTGTTTACCCATAATAATGGTTAGGGTTTCAAAAGACACATCTTTCAGAGGTTGTATTTGTTGATCTTTTCTGGGGATTCAACTACATGCAAAAGTTTTCTTTCTATACCCAGTTGGGTAGGGTTTCAAAATCTAAACAAGGTTTTTGTCTCAATTGTTTAAGAGCATAGATGATTACTCTTGATTGTGATGCTATGGCAATGTGTATAACAAATTGCTTATGGGCTTGTAATACGTTGTTGTAACTGCTCAGTTGTAACCATTTTTCTTCTCTTCATGATATGGCAACTCTGTTGTATGAGATAGTTTCTTTGACAAGGGTTTGAAAGTTGTTATTAACTAGAGTTTGGTAGTTTACCCTAGGTTTTTCATGAGCATGGAGGCAGCCTATGTTTTTGATATTCATGTTTTGATAAAGTTTACGATGAGATTATGGTTTTCATATTGCAATGTTTCAAAAGAAGTTGAGTTAATCTATTATGGGTCTACTTGACCATATATCAAATATTTGATAGTTACAAACTATTTTAGACAGTTGATAAAAAGGCAGTTACATTTTTTTCAAACTGTTTCATGAGAAGAGGAAGACATTGAGAATTGTATAAAAAGGGCTTTGAACAGAAATTGGGTGTGGTGGTGTATACACGTGATGTAATGTTGAGAATGCATTATCATTGATATTAAAACAGAGATTGAGGATCAATGAAACAAAGTGTCCATCTGTATTTGTTTTTTTATGATTGAAGCATGTATTGAAAGGTCAAGTCAGTGAGACAAGAAATGACCTTTGCCAGTGAGGTAACTGTAGCTAGTGAGGCTTTACCAGTGAGGCATTTTGTGTAGCCAGTGAGGCATTTTGTAGCCAATGAGGCTTGTAATCAGTGAGATTCATTAAATAAGCCAGTGAGGCATTTTTCGAGTGGTTTTTATGCCCTAGAGGGTTTTCCACTCAGGACAATCTCTGTGTCATGATTACTTGTTCTACTCATGAGTTTTTGTTCATTATTTCATATTTAACTATTATATGATGCTCATAGTAAATTAGTACAAGTGCATAATACTTTGATACTTATTTCAGTCCAATGAAGTAACAATCTGCCTCTATTGTTTGTCTTGATGTATTGTTCTACTGATTCCTCAGTTTACAAACAATTGTTCTATCTTTTCATGCTCACAAGTTGGTTTGATCATTCATCTTGATTCTTAAATGAATGTCTTGCTTTACCATTCAAGGTTGAGGTTCACAGTTGGTAAAAGTTGATTAGGTGTTGCCAAAAACAATTATGTTTTATAAGACATCGATTCACCCCCCTCTCAGTGTCTTGCGTACTCCAATAGTTACTTGTGTGTTGACTAGTAATTTAGACCCTAGGACCTATAAGATCTTATGTATAACTTTATAGATTACTTTATGTGGCATGTATCCTGGTCAACTTGACCAATATTGGTGAATCCTTGTGATAGCTTGACTATGTGTACCTAGCTATAAGATGACTCGACATGTCAAAATTGAGCCTAATATAGGTATGGATAGCTAGCTATCACCAATACTGCACATGTGACATATGGTAGGTGTTATCTGACATACCTTAGGATTAGATGGTTGTCACTAGTAGCATGGAGGTGACGAATGCCAGGAGTTATCCATGTTATGAAACATGTGTAGTTTAGTTGACTATCACTAGTACTATGCAGGTGATAGATACCAAGTGTTATCCGTCATATCTTAGGGTTTAGTTGACTGTCATTAATAGCACAGAGGTGACAGATGCAAGAATTAGATACCCAACGGTATGATAGGCTTAGCCAATTTTTACCAGTACCATGCAGGTGATAGATGCCAAGACCTACCCCATACCAAATTAGATTGACTTTCACTAGTGGAATGGAGGTGATAGATGTTAGGACCCCCCGACTCTGTATGGTTTAGCGAGTTGTGTAAATATTATTAATGGCCTTACGTGTTGTATGTTGTTACACTTACACCTTAGCCAATGATGTGGGATGCTTGCTTGCCATCATAGTTGGCAGTGAATTGGAAAAAAAGGATGGGACCCACGATGTAGCATGAGATGCATCGACATTCCTTCTTTTGGCTCGGATGTACTTAAAGGGTAAGTGTTAGTGAACAAGGAAATGGGAAGTTGCATGCAATAGGTCGCATCCACTTCCTATTGTTGGTTGGTCACTATGTATGTGTGAGTCAATCACTGTGTGCATATGTAATAAGGACATTATGTGTTGTATGTTGATACACTTGAGCCCTTGGTAGTGATGGTCGTAAGGAGTATGGGATGCTTGCTTGTCATCATAGTTGGCAATGAACCAGGAAAAGGATGAGACCCATAGTGTAGCATTAGATGCATTGACATTCCTTTTTCTAGTTGGGATATATTTGAGGGATTATGGGTTAGTGAACTAGGTAAAGGGGAAGATGCTTGCAGTAAGGGTGCAAACATTCCCTTTTGCTAGCCAGTCACTGTGTACCTATGTTATGCGTATGATCCAACTTCACATTATGTATATGTGATGCTTGCACGAGCTATTCATGTTGTGTATAAGTGAATTAGTGAATTAGTCACACTATGTATATGTGTTATATGCATGGGCTAGTCACACTGTAGTATATGTGATGCATGCATGATGTATTCATATTATGTATGTATGTGGTATGCATGATCTAGTCACTTTGTGTGTATGTGATGCATGCATGAGTTATTCACACTATGTATATGTGTTATATGCATGAGCTAGTCACATTATGTATATGTGACGAGTATATGTGATGTATACTTGAGCCGATCACCATGTGGTTTGTGTGTGTTCGTACATTGGTGTTGGCATTGAACCAACATTTGATTGGAATGCATTTGCTATCACACTATTGTGTATGAATTGAATTAGAATCATAAGATTCATTTAAAGGCTATGATTTATAAGTGAGATCAAAGATCTCATATTAGAGGAGAGGATGGATTCTCTCTATTATTAGTGTATGAACTATAGAGCCTCTAATTTTTCAGGAAGGGATATGCAAGCAGGGCCATTAGGAATGAACCCTCGAGGTTTAGGTTTGGGTCTAGGGATGACCCTGACATTTGGAGCATACCATATTTAGTGAGTATATGAGTTGTGGCATAGAGTTGTTGCCTTGGTTATGATCAATAATGCTTTGAAGTTGGCACTTCTAATTTGAATAGAAGTTTCTTGGTCAATTAAGTTAGTACTTGATGAGTAATGGAAAACAAAAAAAATAGTAGTTACTAGGGTGTTTATTACATAGATTTCTTGGTTCTTACAACGTTTGGTATTTTATTGAATCTTATGGTTAACATTATTATCTCTTTTCCTTCTCTCATTGTGAAACTTTTGTAATTGTTGCACTTGTGGGCACTTGTTGTCCCTTACGGTTGGGCTTGTCCAACAATCCCAATGTTTGTCATCCTAAAATTGGCAAGTATACTTGTTCCTAGTATTGAGTCCATCAAACCTTGTAAGTAAAGCAAATTGCCTTCTATTTTAAAAAGTTGCTTGTTTAGCTTTGCTATACTTGTCAGTGTTTTGTTTAGTTATGTATATGTTGTTTAAATCTTATTTGAGCTATCTTATCTAATTGTAGCCACTAGCTTGTTTGACCCATGATCTGCCATTGCAGTTACAACTTCCATCCATCTATGTAATGTGAGTGTTGGTTTCTCCAACTTCACATGTATTATTGCTCATAAATGGTTTCTTTGGTCGTGCTTTGTGGAAACAGTTACTCTTTTGAGAAGGAATAACTATTGAAATGTTTGTGCTTTCACAAACTAGATTTGTCATTTTAATCAACTTAAATATTCTAACGAGTTAAGCTACTTGAATACTTATCTTCCACTTCAGCTTGTTAACCTAACTCATTTATTGCTCTTCAGAACTTTGATATCATTAGCTCATTTAGTTCCACTAACTTGTGTCAGCTATCCATATTGGACTTTGTTTTCATTTTACCAAAATTTTCTCTAGCTTTTCTTAAATTTAAGGGAGGTTATGTGCTTAAAACTCCAATAGCAAATATAGCTTTATGAAAACCCCTCAACTTTTGCCTTTTGAGTGATTCTAAGTGCACTTCTAAAACTTCAAAATGTACAATTTTTGTATGATTTGGCTCCAGGCTATTTTTCAGGTTGACAGAAATCTAGATAAGCCTTCCTTTTAGCCTTGAACTCTTATATTGTTGTTTGTGCATCTCTAGATAATCATTTTGTAATGTCCCCAATAAATAAATATGCATTTTTTTAATGCAATTTTCTAATTTTATGAAATGAATTGAATACCAAATAGCCAATGCTTAATTGATCACCAATTACAAACCCTAATTTCTAGATTAAAATCAATTTGCTGATGAAACCAAATAGCACTATGTTGTCAGAGGTAAGGAGTCTTTGGTTTGTAGATTAAAAAAGTCTTTGTATAGTCTCAAACAATCTCCTAGGATGTTGTACCAAAAGTTTGATTCTTTTATGTTTGGATTGGGATTTCTAAGATCTAAATCAAATTATTGCATTCACTATAAATTGGATAGTGATTGATTCCTTGTTATCACATTGCATGTAGATGACATGTTATTTTTTGGTAATAATAAGGATGTGATTTGTGATTTGAAGTCTCAACTTTCTATATAGTTTGATATGAAGTACTTGGAGGTTGCCAAGTATGTCTTGGGTATGGAGATCATAAGAGATAGATTAAACACATTGCTTTGGTTGTACTAGAGTAAGTATGTCAACTCTATACCATAACATTTTATCATGGCAAATAACATACCACTAAATGTTCCAATTTCTATGGGAACTAAGCTTTTAGTTAACCAGTGTCCTACAACACCCACAAACATGGGGGATATGGTTTGTGTTCCTTACACTAGTGCAGTTGGGAGTTTGATGTATGCTATCGTATGTACTAGAATAGACATTGCCTAAGCAATGGGAGTCTTGATCCATTTTATGGCTAATCTTGGATGAGATCATTGGGATGCAGTGATGAGGGTCTTCAGGTATTTGCAGGGTACCTCTTAATACTATATTTGTTATCATGGTGATTCTATAGAGGACCAACACCCAATGGATATTTGTGTATTTATGGATTTAGATTAAGCAAGAGATGTCGATAGTAGAAGATTCACTTGTGGATATGTTTTTAGTTAATTTGGTGGTGCTATTAGTTGGATGAGTAAGTGGTAGGCTATAGTCATTTTATGCACTACAAAGGCTGAGTACATGGTGGCTACTCATGCTTGTAAGGATGCCATTTGGATTAAGAGATTTTGGTCACATATGGGGTTGAGTTAGAGAGCTATTAGAGTTCTTTGTGTTAGTCAAACTACCATATATATGGCAAAGGAACTGACCTTTCATGCGAGGATGAAGCACATAGATGTCTAGTACCATTTTATCAATGGCAAGGTAGGGGATGGTAAGGTGATGGAGAAAGTTGACACTTTGTAGAATGTTGCAGATGCATTGATGAAGTTGGTGAGCATAGAGAAGTTTAGGTGGTGGAGTAAGTCTACGGGCCTCATGACCCTTTGCAATTAGATTTTGGTGTTGGAGTTTCCCTTTGCTCTTTTGTAAGGTATTTGACAAGTGGGAGAATGTTGGGAAATGTGTCTCAATCTTGCATCCTAATGTTCATATTTACCAATTACTTGTATTTATTTATTATTTTGTCCTCACATTAAGAAGAGGGCATCCCACTTTGAGGTTGCACTTTTTGCCACATGTCAGATACTTTGGGACTAAGTACTTGAAGTTATAAAAACATCTAATGTCAATATGATGTGTAAGGGCATCTTATGACATTGTAAGATGAGAGTTAATTATGATAGATTCTATGACATGTAAGAACATGATTATAGGGGAGTTGCATTGGAATCATGATTAGCATTATGACAATCTATGATGCATGGCATGAGACATCTTTAGTGAGTTTGAATATGCCAAAATGGAGTGTCCAAATTGAGGAGTTACATATGATAGTTTATGACAACTATAACAACTATTTCTATTTTTAGCCTAGAAGACCATGACCAACTTGGGATTTGGAATTTGGAAAAATATGGCACCACTTTTGGGTTATAGTTTGGAACATGGTTTTGGAAAACCACACTTGGTTTGTGGCTTGATATTTGCCTATTTATTAGATGCTAGAGATAAAGGTTTCATAGTGAGTTTTGCAGGTACCATTATGTTGCCAAAATTGCTCTAGAATCTCTTGTTGGTGATATTCCTATAAAGGCTTATACTCTACAAGTGTATTGTAACCATATTGATTATTGAATAATACATTGAGTTACTTTCAAGTGTGGGGTTTTTCTCCCAAAAGGGTTTTCTCATGTAAATCACTTTGTTATGGTATATTACTTTTGTGTTATTTTCCTTGTAACTATATGATCTAAATTATTTTTGCACATACTCCTCTCATAGATTAGTATAGGAAGTGTATTATGCTTCTTTTCTTCCTTTCATTTTTAGATTCTAACATCGATGATGAAATAGAGTGGCTATCCCTTAACCCAAAAATTAGTGTGAAATAGATTCTCTTATTCTTCAACATTGATAGGTACTAGATGGGCATTGTTCTTTAAACAAGTTGGAGCATCAAGATTTTTATTTTACCTCTATTGAATAAGTTGAAAATTTTAAATGATTAGAGTCTTTATGCACAACCTTCTCAACCATTGTTGATGTCAACCTTGCGATGAATACACCATTTATTTCCCTTCCCTTTATCTCTCTTTATGGTAGGAGCTTTTGGTTGAGTAGTCATGTGTAGATTAAGTAGAGGTTTCCCATTGTGAGATTATTGTGTAGTGAGATTGTGAGCATTGCTTGAAGGTTTTCTCTTATATAGGGGGCCAAAAGAGGTTGGGCTTCTCTACTTCATCTTAAATTGCTCCTCGATTTCAACATTTCAATGTTGATGGTCTTTTCCCTATGCTTCACAAGGCACTCCATGGAGGGTTGTATTTAGTGATGCAAACTACTAGTGTACTTCAAGTCTTTTTGAAGCTTTGTTTCGTAGAGATTTTGACACGCACATAGTTCATGGATCTTGTTTGTATAATCTACTATTGATTGCTCCTCTTTCTTATCTAAACATATAGAATCCATTGTACACATCATGATAGTGCTTGAGAGTATAGTATTCTACATGTACCACTTGCCCACATTAGCCTTCCTTTTTGCATTGTAAGACTTTCACAAGTAAAGGATTGACTTATACATATTTAGAATTGTAATGGTGATCTTTTCAACGTCTATGAACTTATTGACAATGTAATATGCTTTCAACTATTGAAGTTGTTTATGTTATGCCTTGACAATGATTTTGCCTTGGAAAACTAGAATTTCAAGATTGCCTTCCACCTTGAGCAAATTCTAGTGTTGAAAAGAGGGATTAGTAGGAGCCAAGGACATTGGCTTGACCTAGTTGAAGCATTAGGTCATGAAATTGTAATAAAAATTCCTTTCTCCATTCTTCCAAAGCTTCCTATATTAGCTTTTGGATTTTTGTTGAAGCAAGTTTCTTTGCATCATAAAAAATCTTGGCTTTTACCTTGTTGCTATTTTTTGTAGTTTGAATTAGAGCTAGGTTGTATATGTCCTTTGTAGTATTGCAAGTGACTAGTCCTGCATGACTAGGGCCAACACAATATCTTTTAGAGTGGTTAGCAATATAGGGGACTCTAGGATGAGAAAAGATATGATACTAATAATGTAATGGTTGATCCAAGGAGTTTGCAGGGACGACAAGTTACAAACTTTAGTATGAGTTTAGCAAATTAACCTATGAGTCATATTGAACATGAAATGGAAATTTGAATGACAAATGTGAAAGCTCCATTGCACATTTAGAGAGGGCAAGAATAACATATATAACTTTTCTATTCATCATGAACAAGATATTATAAGTATTCATGTGGGGCTAGCCATAGATGAATTCTCTAGCATCATGAGTGTATATGGAGTTTGTAGTAAATCCAATATGTTAGGATCAAATGTAATAGTTAATAGAATCTTCACATTAGTTGATAGTTCAATGTCAAGAACTATTAATGCATCGGTTGTTTTAGTTGGCCAAACCAATTCTTGACCAAGAAGATCAAGTGTCATCAGTGGATCATTAAAATGTATACTCTATTGACATCTTGGCTTAGACTTCTTATACACATAGACCTTGCCAAGATGGCATACTCTTTGCAGTATTACTAATAAGCACTAAGAAGTGGTAATGGTAATACATAACAAATCTCACAATTTTACTTAATACGACTCCAATTCAACCATACTTAGATTGCAAAACTTTAATATATGTAATGCTTTATAAACCTCCCAAATTGATATAACTTATAATCCACATTTTATTTTTTATCTTTTTTTCTAATTGTTGTAAAACTAAATTTCCCATAGGCTTTCAAGAATCCAATAATCTAAAAGCAATCATACAATCTAAGATTTATTGTAAATTGTAATGCCCCCTTTTTGCTAAATGAGGCCCTGTAACATGAAAGCAATTTTTGTATGACAGTTATCTATTCAATAGTGCCTTTAAAATACTATGACTTACATAATTATGCTTTCATATGATACAGTCTTTTCAAAATTTCAGTTGTATTTTACAGCTAAAATGCTTAAATACAGCACAACTGTCAAATTTAAGCCCTGCATGAAAGATTTATAAACTCCCCACTAATATCCGATGACAAATATCAGGAATGCCCTGCTTTTGTTTCCTACATAGATGCATGCCAGTGGTGAGCCCCCTATAGCGAAACTTCTAAAATTTGTTCTTTTGATGCTATTTATACTGCAGGCATATTTCGTTCTCTAATTTGACAGCCAGACTTGCCAGCAATGTCTTATCCATTGCAATCCAGAAGAGCAATGGCCACAATCAGTCCCTACATAAACATGAAGAAAACTGTGAACAGTAGTCTTAGGGTTCCTCTACCTTATCTTAGATTACCCAAGCCTAGAAAACTCAAAAGAAACCACATTATCAGAGCTCAATTGGTAGAATTGGAAGCAACGAGAAAGGTGAACATACCATTCAAACAGCGAGGAGGAGCTACGACAGGAGAAGATTACATAAAACAGACCGACAGGATTGTCAAAATCACCTTTCCAGATTCTTCAAGGATTAAGTACTTGGGTGACAATGTCTGGCAAGCTCGTCTGAAGCCTGTCACGTTTTTCACCCTTACGGCCAACTCCTCCTGTGATGTCAAGTGAGTTCATACTCCCAAATTTTTGAATTTTCTTTTGTCATTTTATTCGAAAAAAATGTTATTTTCTGCTTTCAAATTTCATTTCAACAAAATCATGGGCTTATTCTAACCTTCTCCAAAAAATTGGAATTTGGAATTCAGGAAAATGATAATTTGTTTTTTTGATGCTTTATTTAGATTGTTTAAGAAACCTTTCAAAGGTAAAATCTTTTACACAGCCTTTTTTAGTAGAAATCGTAATTTTATGTTTCTTTGTTTCAGGGTTTTACATAATGGGAATTTCCTCCAGTTATCTTCCAACAGGCTAGTTTTGGATTTCGTCGGTCTTCCAGGGCTGAATGATGACCTGAATTTTGATTTTTCTCTGTTAGGGGAACTTACTGTTCACAAGGAGCTACCTTCATCTTTGGAAAGTAAGCGAGTTCATAGTTTTAGAGGGTGGGTCACAATGCAATTAAATGTGGATCTTCCATTACCCTTTTCATTGATGCCAGTGCCTATTATTCTTCCTGTTGGAAATGGTATTTTGGATCGAATTTTAGGGGCCATGGAGGGAGAATTGGCGTCACGAATTTTAAGTGATTACAATGTGTGGTGCTATAGAGTCTCTAATCGGATAACTGATACTGTTCAACAGACTTTGGCCCCATGAGTTGTTTCGCTTTGTATTAGTTCTGTTTTTTGTTTTGTATCTAGTTTTTGCACATCTTCTTTGTGTTTTAGGATATGAAGACGTGTCTATAGAATATAATGTATGTATATTGAAGCTAAGCCAAGGTAAACAATGACCGGTTGCATTTATTTGGTATTTGAATTGAAGAGTAGATCTTGTCAAAGTTCATCTAAATTATTATCAGAAACCAACCTATGTTGATACTCGTGTTTTTCCCTGCTGAATATTGATTTTTCTAGAAAACTGACCTGTAGGTTATCTATCTTTCCAAAATTCATATCATACTGTCAAGCTAAATGCAAATATGTTTAATGCTAGCACAATGCACTTTATACTATATCTTTTATGCATTGTCATATTCTGACCTACTTGTTCAGTGCATAGGCACAAAATCATGTTGCAGAAGGCTTTTAACAACCCAGTTTCTCATGATTGTTAACAAACATTGATAACATCCTTGACCCAATGTGCCCATTGTTTGCTTGGAAGAGATATAATGATTGAAAAGAGATGCACGGTATCTACATTTAAACAAAAACTCTCCCGCATCAGTCCACATTATGCCAAAAAGACAAGAAGTTGTTACCTTATAATCTTGTTTCTAAGAAGATTTTTCAAACCCTTCCACTGATCTAAGATTGGTACGTAAGACACTATCTAACACCAAACGTGAATGAAGAATTTTAGGAAACATTGGCTCAGATACCCGTTCAGGGTTCTAGTAAAACAAGGGAATATATAATGAGGATAATCCATTGTTATAGTTGATAAGCTTGAATATCGTTGGCCAAAAATGCCAGCCAGGCATGACAATTCTACATGCTGACCAAGGTAAAGATAATTTGTCACCTTATAATTTCAATTATAAACCAATGTAAGCCTCTCTGCCTTCCAACTTTAGTCACTTTGTGTTCCATAAGATCACACTCTCTCCTATAGCAAGTATAATTATGGTTCTTTGATCTTTATGATCCTTCCCCTCTACTTACTCATCACCCAACCACCCACTTTAGTTTTTAGAACTCCTCACTCATTCTGATCTTAATAACTGCTTGCTCTGGTCCACATGTTTCTCTTGTACAGTAAATGGCAGAGAAATGTTGGTCCACATATTCCCAATTTGGCAGATTGTCACATCCCTGTGGAAGGCAGAGCTTACACATTGGACTGCACGACAAAAATAAAGAAAAAGAAAATGAAAAGAGAGATGATGGCAAATTTACCAACTGTTGTATTGGAACAGGAAAAATTAAATGTGGATGAAGACCATTTCTTATAGGAGGCAGACAAATTAATGGGCAATTATGGGTGACATTTAACAATTAAATGGGATGGACAAAAGTTTGGTTGAGAGCTGTGGAACACGGTATGGACATCCAACAACGCATAAATCGTTCTGATAGAAGTTCGGCGGAAAACAGGGTGTGGACGTCCATCAATGCCAAAAATAAATTCTTGATGAGCAGATGGGGAGAAGGGAGAGCAGAGCATTAAGAAAGAAGAGAAGCATGGAGCCGCTCGAGAGGTTTGGGAAGGTCGTCTTCTGTCTTCTGGTGGAGAGAGTTTCTGGAAGCTTCGCGATGGATGGAGGGAAGAGAGAGGAGTTTGACTAGCAGAGAAGGGAGGGCAGATTTGTTCTTCTTTTCTGTCGAATCCTCAAGGATGGGAAGCATCCCACACTGTATGAGCATAGAGATTGTGCCCCCTCCCCCGCTCCCCCAAATAAAAAGGTGGGATTCCCGTGGCCTTCCATGACATAACACTGGATGCCATCCAGGGTACTTTTTCTAGGTGTATCTCCTGAGCATGGGCAAAGGCAAAAATCTTCTGTTGCTCTTAAATCAAATCCCTATTTGTTGAAACAACCACTAAGGTTGTGAGTAAGAAATTAGCAGTAAGAAATTAGCAAAAGAAGAAGAGTCATTGCCACATGAGAGAATATTGTTGTTGTGTTGTCTTTTGGTTACTCAAAAGGTAAATGAGTCCTGCCAAAACAGAGATATTTGTGTGAAAGAAGTGGGTGCGTGGAGTTCTCTATCAATTCCTTCTTGGCACTTTTCTTTGGAGATGTGTTGTAGGGTCAGTGCAGAGGCGACTGGAGACTGTATGGGCTGTGACACAGGGGGCGGATTGGGGTTTATTTTGGATCCCATTTCATTAGCTATTACTATAGTTAGTAGTGGCACTTATGAGGTGTAGGGAAATGTCTATGAAATGGGATGTCCAAGGCTTTCCGGATGATATAGAGGACAAGCTTAGTGTGATTCAGAGAAAAATGGAAATATAATTGCATTTGCTTGTTGGATATTCTCAAGATTCTTGGCATTTGTGTTGCAATGTACTATGGTGTCACACAGAGGTTTCTTCTGGCGACCGGAGAGTATTGATGCATATTGGAGTTTATTTTGGATCCCATTTCATTAGCTATTACTATAGTTAGTAGTGGCACTTATGAGGTGTAGGGAAATGTCTATGAAATGGGATGTCCAAGACTTTCCGGATAATATGGAGGACAAGCTTAGTGTGATCCAGAGAAAAGTCCAAATACAATTGCATTTGCTTGTTGGATATTCTCAAGATCCCTGGTATTTGTGTTGCAATGTACTATGGTGTCACACAGAGGTTTCTTCTGGCAGACCAGGGAGTATTGATGCATATGTTTCTCTTGCCGAGTCAGGCCCTTGAGGTGAGTGGGTAGTGTTGCAATTTATCTATATTTTGTCGTACATATCTTTGTAATAAATAACTAGATTGTATCCTTGATATTCAATCAAAACTTCTTCAGAGGTTATGCAAAGTATGTAGAGCAATCCCTCTTGTTGGACACACACCTAGAATCATTGGGCTTTTCACCTTCACAGGGCCAAAGCAGTGCCTCAAGCTTAGTACCATTAGGTGTAGCGCTGGCACTATTGAATTGGCAAGAAGATAGATGATTCTAATTGTGTTTATATAATTTTTAATTTGACTGTGAAAATTTATTCTAATGGGCTGATTTAGTAAATGAATGTTGGTTTTTGAATGAAGTCTATAAATAGACCTAAGGACCTAGGAATTTGGGGTTTATAGTTTACCCTGTGCAGTCCCTCTTTTGTGGGCTGCATTTATCTTTCGTATTTTACCATTTTTCAATACAAAAAAAAAAATAATAATAATAATCTGGGGTTTACTATCTGTCCAAACCATGTCATCTTTGCATGATTATGGGTTAATCCTTCAAGGTTAAATTATTCCATCTTTTGGGTGTTTGGACTTCCTTACAGGCAAAAGTGGTAGGTAATGTATATTCTTTCCTTAATTTTTTTTATGGAATAAGGTGGCATAGAATTTTAGATTAAATCTATAGCTGTAAAGATATCCTTATATTATGAACTAGGAACAAGATTTGCTTAGTACTAGCTTTGGCCTACAGTTGCATGATAATGACTTCTTTTAGTGGCCTTAGAACCACCTTATATTGAACATATTCTTAATGTTGCAAGTTGATACTTTTGGTAATCCATTTCAGATTTGGGGGCAAAGGCTTTATATGACTGCATGATGTCTATTGACGTCTTAAGTATAAGAAGCCCAATATTGGATCTATCATGTGAATTGAAGGAAGGACACTATAGTTGTACCAAACTATGGTTTAATTGCGTACTAAATGGAAGGTGATTGCCATTTAATTGATGATGGTGTTGTTGAAATAGAGTTAAGAGATAAACCGTCTATAATCATACGGTATGGCATCTTCTGATATCTTATTATTGACCATTATGATCATATTTAATATAAATGTCTAGTGTGAATACTATCTAGACCATGATCTAGATTATCATATGAATGTGGGGTTGCACCATAAGATAAATGGATTCAAAATACTAAGAATATTATTATTGGGTGTATATCTTCATATGTTGGTCGCATGGATATCGTGTTGCTAATCGTCTAGAGTATGACTCAAGTATTGACCAAGCTTAACGGTAGGTTTCTAATTATTGTTGTAAGTCTTTCAATTTCCATATAGTTTTTGTGTGGCCTTGTAGATGCATGTTGTGTTTCCAATCAAGAAGGATGTCGTAATGTGATATGATATGATATTGATATCATTGAATTGTATTATGGTAGGACGTCATGTGGAGCCATAGAGAGGCTTTGCATAATCATCGCTTGTGAAGATATTTTGACTGTTGCTGCTGCTGCCCTGTGCTCTGTTGTGAGTGGATTCATTTTATATTGACTATGCTGTTATGCTTAAATTTTTGTATAGATTTGATTTGGACAATTTGTCCTCATATGAATCTATTGTCTAAGGTGTATCACTTATGAAGGGTTCTAGCATGTCTATGCTGAATTACAAATCATAATGGAGAGAGGTCCAAAATGAGATCTTGGCATTCTTTGTTGGAAGCTCTTTAGTACAGGTTGTTAATTTGTGAACTTAGTTGGATTTCCTTGCCTATGGTTAAGCATTAGTAGTAGATGGGAAGCATTGAAAGGAACCCTTTTTGGGGTATGCATTAGTAATAAATAAAACTCTGGGAGCTATGGCTTCTTTGGGCTTGCATATTGTTAAATGGTGATTTGTTACACTGTTTGGTTTTAATTCATGCTATGGTTTTCTTTCTATAGTATTCTTTCTATTCCACTGCCATGAGGGAAGTTACCTTAGTGGTTATGAAACTTTGGGTATAGGAACCTATGTGTATGTTCTTTGAGAGATTATTGTGAGGAGAACTACATGGGACTTCGATCCCGTTTGGAAGTGGGTATGTAGGCAGTCTTTGGGTGCAGGATGCCCCTAGACTCAAGTCCGTAGGGGAGGGGTTTAGAGAATTTGCTCCAAGCTATGGGGTATTCCTAAACCTGATCAACCTTCCCTCTTCTGTATGTTTTAGCTTGAGGTTGAAATTTGCATCAGATGATTGTGAACTCACTATCCAATTAATAAGTCTCCACTATATAGGCCTGAGCCAATAAAAGGCACTCTATTAGCACTAAGCTCATCTACTTTGAGGTTGTTGGGTTTGGCTCTCTGAATTTGCTCCAATCTTGGATGAACTTTTAGAATCACCGTCTTCACAGTTTGCCTCTAATGTGAATGTACGAAGCTGCCTTTGGACTTGTCTGGACTAAAATAATCAGAGTTTTGTGTGTTGAACACTATGGGCAATTAATGGTGAGAATTACCAACTATATATGATGTTTTTCCTTTACACTTGGTTGGTGGATAATTGTATGCTAAGCTTATTGGTATTATGCAAATGTTAAGCACTTAGAGATAGAATATTGTTTAATATTAATATTGTGGGTTTGACTTCTAAATAATGCATATTGTGTTTCCAAGTAACAAGTTGAATATATGGAATGAACCCAAGATTACTTTATGAGCCTATATGTATGACTAGATAGAAGCTAGATCATGTGGGACAGGGTGTTACTTGTGTGTTGACCAGTAATTTAGACCCCAAGACCTATAAGGCCATGTGTATAACTTTATGAATTATTTTATGTGGCAAATATCCTGGTCAACTTGACCAATATTGGTGAGTCCTTGTGATAGCCTGATTATGTGTACTTGGCTATAAGATGACCCCACATGTTGGAACCGAGTCTGATACAGGTGCAGATAGCTAGTTGTCACTAGTACTGCGTAGGTGATGGATGCTAGGTGCTATTCACCATATCTTAGGATTAGCCGACTATCACCAGTCGCATAGAGGTGACGGATGCCATGAGCTATCCATGTTATGATACAGGTGCAGTTTAGCCGGCTATTACCAGTACTGTGTAGGTGATGGATGCCAAGTGCTATCCATCGTATCTTAGGGTTTAGCTCGTTGTCGCCAGTAGCACGAAGGTGATAGATGCGAGGAGGTACCCAACGGTATGATATGGCTTAGCCGGCTTTCACCAATACCATACAGGTGATAGATGTTAGGACCTACCCCATGCCAGGTTGGACCAACTTTCACTAGTGACATGGAGGCAATAGATGTCAGGATCCATCGACTTGAATGGTTCAACGGGCTGTGGAAATCTTATTAATGGCCTTATGTGTTGTATGTTTTTACACTTACACCTTAGCTAGTGATGCCAACAAGTAGTATCGGATCCTTGCTTGTCATCATAGTTGGCAGTGAATCAAAAAAAAGGATGGGACCCATGGTGTAGCATGAGATGCATCGACATTCCTTTTTTTGGATAGGAGGTACTTAAAGGGTAAGTGTTAGTGAACCAGGTAATGGGAAGTTGCATGCAGTAGGTCGCATCCACTTCCTATTGATGGTTGGTCACTATGTATGTGTGAGTCAATCACTATGTGCATATGTAATAAGGACATTGTGTTGTGTGTTAACATACTTGAGCCCTTAACAGTGATGACCGCAAGTAGTATGGGATGCTTGCTTGTCATCATAGTTGGCAACGAACTGGGAAAAAGGATGGGACCCATGGTGTAGCATGAGATGCATTGACATTCCTTTTTCTAGTTGGGATGTATTTGAGGGATTATGGGTTAGTGAACCAGGTAAAGGGGAAGATGCTTGAAGTAAGGGTACAACCATTCCTTTTTGCTAGCTAGTCATTATGTGTACTTATGATGTGCGTATGAGCTAGTCACATTGTGTATATGTAATGCCTGCACGAGCTATTCACATTGTGTATATGTGAATTAATGACACTATGTATATGTGTTGTATGCATGAGCTAGTCACTCTATGTGTATGTGATGAATGCATGAGTTATTCACACTATGTATATGTTGTATGCATGAGTTAGTCACATTGTGTATATGTGACGGGTATATGTGATGTATGCTTGAGCCAATCACCATGTGGTTTGTGTGTGTTCATACATTGATGTTGGCATTGAACCAACATTTGACTAGAATGCATTTTCTATCACACTACTGTGTATGAATTGAATTAGAATCATAAGATTCATTTAGAGGCTATGATTTATAAGAGAGATCAGAGATCTCATATTAGAGGAGAGGATGGATTCTCTTTATTAGTGTACAAACTACGGAGCCTTTGATTTTCAAGAAGGGATACATAGGCAGGGCCATTACGAATGAACCCTTGAGGTTCAGGTTTGGATCTAGGGATGACCTTGACATTGGGAGCATACCATATTTAGTGCGAGTATATGAGTTTTGGCATAGAGTTGTTGCCTTAATTATGATCAATAACGCTTTGAAGTTGGCACTTCTAATTTGGATAGAAGTTGCTTGGTCGATTAAGTTAGTACTTGATGAGTAATAAAAATAAAATAAAATTTAGTAACTAGGGTGGTTATTACACAAATTTCTTGGTTCTTACAACATTTGGTGTTTTATTGAATCTTATGGTTAATTTATTCCTCTCTTTTTGCCTTCTCTCATTGTGAAACTTTTGTAATTGTTGCACTTGTGGGCACTTGTTGTCTCTTAGGTTGGACTTGTCCAACAATCCCAGTGGTTGTCATCCTACATGGCAAGTATACTTGTTCCTAGTATTGAGTCCATCAAACCTTGTAAGTAAAGCAAATTGCCTTCTATTTTAAAAATTTGCTTGTTTGGCTTTGCTATACTTGTCAGTGATTTATTATGTATCTGTTGTTGTAAGTTTGATTAGAGATATCTTATCGAAACCTCTAGCTTGTTTGACCCATAATCTGCCATTGCAATTGCCTCTTCCATCCATCTATGTAATGTTGAGTGTCGGTTTCTCCAGCTCCACATTTATTGTTGCTCATAAATGGTTTCTTTAGTCATGCTTTGTGGAAACAATTACTCTTTTGAGAAGGAATAACTATTGAAATGCTTGTGTTTTCACAAACCAGATTTGTCATTTTAATCAACTTAAATATTGTAACCAGTTAAGCTACTTGAATACTTATCTTCCACTCTAGCTTGCTAACCTAACTCATTTATTGCTCTTCCGAACTTTGACGTCATTAGCATTTGGCTCCACTAACTTGTTTCAACTATCCATATTGGGCTTTGTTTTCATTTTACCAAATTTTCTTTAGCTTTTTTAAATATAAGGGAGGTTATGTGCTTAAAACTCCAATAGCAAATATAGCTCTATGAAAACCCTCACCTTTTGCCTTTTGAGTGATTCTAAGTGCACTTCTAAAACTTCAAAAAGTACAATTTTTCTATGATAAGCTACAGGCTGTTTTTCAGGTTGATAGAAATCTAGATAAGCCTTCCTTTTAGCCTTGAACTCTTATATTGTTTCCTGTACATATCTAGATAAGCGTTCTATAATGTCCCCAATAAAGAAATATGCAATTTTCTGATTTTATGAAATGAACTGAAAACCAAATAGCCAATGCTTAATTGATCACCAATTACAAACCCTATTTTGTAGATTAAAATCAATTTGCTGATGAAACCTTCAATGAAACCCTCAAAAATACTATTTCATTTATTCCAAATGCTGATTAGAATTTTACAATGCTCAAATTGATTTTTATTAATTTTTTCCCACTCACTAACATGCTGTAAAGCCTGGTCTTGGGAATGTCTGTAGATGTTGCATGGCCTAATCTAGGGTTTTGTTTGCTGCTCCAAAATTTCAGAAGTGCTGATAACTCTGTTTCTCCCTTGAAATCCACCACAATGATATTTTTTGGATTTTTTCCTTGGATCTCAGACTAGTATGAATGGCTAGAAGCATATGGCTAGCTTGAAACCCTTGAAACTTGTCAAATATGCTGCTAAAAATTACCTTTGTCTTGACAACAATTCAGAAAATGACTTTAACCTCCAAATGCTTGCGATGTGATGACTGAAATGATGTGTGCAGCGGCTGGTGTGACTGGTAAAGTGCCTTAGATGACTGAATTTCACTTCCTCAATATGGCGCACAGCAAGGGTAATTCAGATCCAGCTCCCAATGATGTGGAAATACATGCAAAATGGCCAAATCAGACTAATATATTCCTAGAAATGATGGCACTTCACTCCAATAGGCTGATTTCTTATGTTGGATGATCGAAATGATGTGACCAGCAGCTGGTATGACTGTATCAACTTACATCCAGCCCTTTAGGATGTCCAAAAATTTGGCAAAAATCTAAAATTCAATATATAAACCTCCAAATATGCCTTGGTGATGAAAGGATGATATTTGTTTGCAAAAAACACTGTAGCAAAGTAAAAATATCTTCAAATCCTCCACAAATTAGTACAATTGTGATTCCTAGATAGAATCACCCAAGATTGGAAACAAGGATTTTCGTCCTTGATCCCTAAATGTGGAATTCAAGAGGGATTTCGTCCTCTCAAACCCTGAACAAACCAAGGGTTTTCGTCCTTGGATGCCCTAGATTGAACAAACTGCTCAAATCTGAAAATTGAATGCAAAAGGATAACTTGAATGATATGATTCTCAAATGAAGATAGACGCCTTCTTTTATAGTGCTAAAAAATGGGCCCTTGAGACCAAATTTCCAAAATAATTTAGTACCAGTGTTTAAAACACTTTTTATTTTAATTATAATAATTAATCGATAGGCTTTTATATGTGAGCATTATAGTGCTCAGAATTGTCTCATGTCGTAAAAAAAATTCACGTCAGAAATTTTCTAAACTTGTCGGTTGTTCCTATTGGCGTATTCCTTGAACCTCTTATGGGTGCAAGTGCTAGTATTATTAAGTTGCCCTTAAAATTAAAAATTATCGGGCCCAACTTAAATAATATTATTAATAATTTTAATCCAAAAAAGGGGACATGACATGTTCCTTTTAGCTTTGAGCTCTTCTATTATTTTCCTTACATCTCCTTTTCCATTTTAAACTAAGTAGTTGAATTGGCTGTTTTGCCTGGTGATTTCGAGTATGGGTACGTCTTGGAGTTAGGTACGGCCCGAAAACCCTGCGGAATCATCCATGGTTTAGGTTTTGTCACCGCAAAAATGCTTTCGCGTGATTCTACCCATTTCTGCCCATTTCGATCATTGACTTAGGAAGATTCCAGCACTCACACGTGGTTTTTCTAGAGGATTTTGATGTGATTTTTTTTTTTACTTTTTTAAAATGAAAACCTAAAAGCATCATTTTGACGCTTGCGATATTTTTCTTTTGACTTTTAGAAAGTGAAAAAGTAAAACCTAAAAGCATATACCTATTATTTCATTTCATTTTCATTGAGAAGCTTCTGTGTTGCTGCGAGAAGTGAAAAAACCTGCGAAATTTTGTTGTACCCTGTGGGACGACCTCAATGCATTGAAAACCAGGAGGATAACCTACAAAGTTGCACAACAAGGTAGACTATTTTTAAATTTTTATATTTGTTTCAATTTATTTAATTTAGTTTTTATATTTGTTTCAGTTTATTTAATTTAGTTTTTATATTTGTTTCAGTTTATTTAATTTAGTTTTATATTTGTTTAAACTTTAAAGTTAAATTTTTTATTTAAACACTGGTTTTAGTTTTATTATTTAATATTTATAAAATTATATACATAGTGTAGTTTCCAGTTTAATTTTTAAATTGTTTTAAAATTTATATATTATTATTATTAGTATAGGCTGTATCTAAAATATTAATATTAAGTTATTATTATATTATAATTAACTATATTAAATATTTCTAAGTTTCAAATCATTTTAATTTTAATTTAAATTACTATTTTTAAATTTAATTTTATAATTTATTAAATACTATTTTAAAAATTTATCTTATATTAAGATACTTATTTAAATATTTTAAATTTTATAAACTTATATACTCCAAACATAAATTCAAATTAAAAATATTTATTATTAAACTAATTTGTTATAATAATTAATAATTTAACAAATATTAATTTTAATTTTTAAATTTAAAATAGTATGCAAATTCAAAATAGATTTACATTTGTTATTTGTTCAATGTGTTTTTTGAACTTGTTGTAGGCAGGGCATTGGTACAATGGCAGCCAATACTAGCTCCATTGGTCGACCCACCTTAAAAACTGACCCAAGTTCATCTTTGTGGAGGCATGTACAAATGATACAACATACTCAAGGTGGTGGGATATTTGTTTGGATATGTTGTAACTATAAGGTGAAGTATACTATAGCTTGTACAACCAAGTCAAAGCCCATTTATGTGCCATTTCAAACATAGGAATCAAAGCATGTCCAAGAAAGGATCGTCAAGGTTTGCCCCCCATCAAATAGCAGAATATATTAGAGAGCAGGAGGAAGCAGAGGCAAGAGTTGCCTGTAGTGCAAACCATCCTTTGAGGAGAGGAAGGGGATCATAGAGGCCCCCTACTTCTCCATCTCCTAGTGCCTTCCTTGATGTTGTAGTACAGAGCCACCCATTTTTGGGTAGGAATGAAGAAGAGCCTGTTAATGTGAAGAGAACAAGGGGGCCATTAGAGAGGGCATTTCAGAATGATGCTAAAGAATTGTAGATCAAAGTGTTGCAAGATGCCTCTATGAAAATGGTTTGTTCTTCATGTTTAGGGTAAAATTGGGATTGTTTAGTTTTTGGTGTTTAGATGTTTGAATCCTCCTTTCACCCTATACATTCAAGGATCTAGGGTTGAGTGGCAATTCACTATCATACCCTAGGTCGCTGTGAGAGGTAGGGAATCTTGGATTAGGGTGTTTAGTTATCAAATTTCCTTCTCTTATGCTTAATTGACCATTAAAACCCTAATTTCGCAAATATGACTGTAAACGGAAGAATAACAGAAAAAGCTCTTGCAGACGGAAGCAAAATATCAAATCACAGAGTACCTATTTTCGGGGTTTTGAGGCAGAAAAGTTGGGGACAAAGGAGCGGGTGCTCAAGTCCAAGGCCCTAGTTTTTGTCAAGATCTGGAAACTCAGTCTGCAACTCTTCCCTACTGTCCCGGAGATTTTCCCGTCACAGAAGTTGGAGGACTAATAAGCAGGTGCCCAAGTCTTGGGTGTTGTTTTTCCTTCTGTTCTGCAATTCTGACACTTCAAGATGCCTTCCTGCAACTTCACTTTTCTCAGCTCCGCAACCTGTAACCTGCAACCATGAAAACTTTGGGAGGGGGTTGTGGTGTTTAGAGGCTTGCCTCAGTCAAGCCTTGGAGGACACTTAAGTCTCCGAACATTGTTGCCAGATAGAGAGTGCGTGCCCTTGTGAGGCAGAGGCAAAAACCAAAGGAAATGATGATGAAAACACAATATAATGTCACTTTGTAGTGAAGATCTCATGGAGGAAGATGCTCTTCATTCCATGATAAAATGGATGCTCAAATCTGCAAACACAAACACATAAACCACACAAATCTACTCTTGCAACACAATGAAAGCCTTGAATCACCTTGAGAACACTTGAACATCACAATTGCCATCTAGTTTACAAATGAATGCCTAAACATGCTTTTATATGCAACTACAAACACTCCCTCCAAGATTTTTGTAATTCAAACTTACCGTGTCGGCATAGGACCCAAGTAACGGTCATAAACCGACACCCAAGAATTGGGGCTGCCCCAAAATAGGGTAGGACTAGGGCGTGGGCGCCCAAGTCCTCCCCCCTATTTTGGGCAGGGTAAGGCTCAAGAGGTCCTCCTAGGTCCTGTTGTGACCAAATTACAACATCACCCCATCAGACTGGGGACCCCCTCTTTTGAGCTCGGATATTCCGAGGCAGTGAAGACATTAGGAAGGGGATGACCGTTTGGATGGTTTTGAATGCTTTATCTCTCTTTGTTCAACTAGGCATCACGTCAATCAGTGTTGCTGAGGCCATTAGGAAGATGAACGCCTTTCAGAAGACTTTCCAGAGGGCACCTAGTGTGATCTAGCGCCTAGTAGAGCAGGTAAGTCCAATGGAGCGCCTTGGAGAATTTGAATGTTTGAAGCCTTAGAATGCGCCCTACTCTTGATATGCGCCTTGGAGGGAAGTCCTGAGTGGAAGTTGAGATTTTGGCGCCTAGGGGAGTTGGAGTTCTTCGTCCATGATGTGCGCCCTTGATGTGCGCCTTTAAAGAGGAGAGTAAATGTGCCCTGGAGACAGTTTATTCTGAGGTAAGTAGAAGTGTGGGAGATTTGCGCCTTGATGGTTTGAGCGCCCTCCTCTAGTACCTATGTTGGAGTCAGATTGAGAAAAATGTGAACACTTGTCATTCATGATGGTTAGACAAGTTGAAGGTGTAGCGCCTAGGGAAGGTAGTGAGTCTAGACACCTTTTGCGCCCTGAGTGATAGAGATCTCTTTAATGCGCGTTGGAGGTAGCTAGGAATTTTAAGCACCTTGATAGAAATCAGAAAGAGTTTTAGTGCCCATCATTGAGCGCCTTTAACCTCGAAGAGGATTTGCGCCAGTTGAAGCCAAGTTTAAGATAGCACCTTCAAGAAAAAGTCCATCTTGGCGCTTTTGAGACGGATGTTGGAGCGCCCAAACCATTCTGGCGCCTAGCCTTCATGAAGTTTGAAATGATAAATAGCAGAAGATAGATGAATAGTGAGGTTAGAAGGTATTGAGCGCCTTGGTCAATCCTCAAAGATCTTGCGCCTAGGATGCCTTGTTTCTGGCGCCCAGAAGGTTGGTGAGCGCCCTGTATTGGAGGATTGAAGTTGGCTTTGGCGCCCAAACTTAGAGATCAGATGAGTCTAGATGATAAGTGCGCCTTGTGGTGTATTGGCGCCTAGAATTGTAGGTGGAAGTTTTGCGCCTAGGAGACTTGGAGTAGTGTGATTAAAGTTACCTCAATGAGCGCCCAGTGGAGATAGATAGTGCTTTAGCGCCTCATAAGGTTGAATGAGCGCCTTGAAGTTAAGTCAGGGGTCTTCATGAGGAGAGGTTTTGATGGAGTAAATGAATGCTATGAGTGATGTTGGAGCGCCCAAGCCATTCTGGCGCCTAGGAAAGAAGAGGTTTTCTTTGAGACAACCATTCTGGCGCCTTGGACAAGTGTTGAAGTGTCTTGGGTTGCCTTTCTCATTTTTTGCGCCTTCCTGAAGTATGAAGTAATCCTTGAAAGTCTTGAGTTAAATTATGCGCCTTGATGGTCCAATGAGCCCCCTTTGGTAGTGTTCAAAGGTTGAGACAATGAATGATGAGCGCCTAGAGGTGTTTGAAGTGCTTTTATGCGCCTTTGAGGAGATTTGCGCCTAGAGTAATTGGAGATTACAAATGGCGCCTTCCTTTGTTTAGAACCAAGAGTTTTTTCCTTGAGTACCTAAAGGAGGAGTTTGAAACCTTTATGTTGAGATCAAGACATCAAGTCTTTTGGTTTTGGAGTGCCTTGAACTTCAAGATCCAAAATATGCGCCTAAGTGAAAACTATAGTTTGCTTGGAGTAAGCCAGTGAGCGCCTAGGAGGCATTGAGGTCTAGATGAAGGACATTTGTGTTACTTCATTTTGTGTCTAATGGGAAGATGAAGAGAACTCCTTGGGTGGCGCCATGACCAATATGCGCCTTAGAAGAAGAATTTGAGCGCCTTGAAGGAACCTTGGAGTGCTTTAGCGCCTTCTAGAAGTGAAAGGTATGCGCCTTAGGTATTGAAGAATGGTAGAATGAGCGCCCACATACAAGAATGAAGTTAGTAGCGCCTTGGGGAAGAACTTAAGACCTTCCAGTGAGTGACTCAAAGTGAGTTATGCGCCTTAAGGTGAAGTCAAGAGGGATAGTGGAGTTTGAGCGCCTTAATTGATGTTGAAACATCTTGAGTAAAGGTGGAGCGCCCTAGGATTTTGGAAGCATCAAATTGCGCCTTCATGAGTTTGAGCATTTTAAAACATGTTAGACCACCTTAGTAAGTGAGATTGAGCGCCCTGTGGTGAGGTCAGGAGTAGATTAGCGCCTTTGACTGAGTTTTGGCGCCTTTTGGAGGGGTATTGGAACAAAGTATAAACGCCCTGAGTTCAGGGTAAGTAGAAGCAAGAAACAAGTGCATTAAAGTTAGGAGAAGATGATAATCCAAGATGAGTGAGTAATTGATTACTTGAGCGCCTTGATGGAAAGGAGCACTTTAAGATACATTCTGCGCCTGAGGGTTACAAAGGGTTTTAGCGCCTCAAGGATGAGCGCCTTGGAAGTTACCTTAAGTTCAAAGACCGTCAAGACAAGGGGGCACCTCATGAGCGCCTTGAAGTGAGGTGAGTATTAACATTAAATGTTGAAGTCCTTAAGAAGCGCCCAAAGTTGAAGGAGGTACATTCAAGAGGATAGGAGTCATCATCTGAGGATGTTGTCATGCTAATCACCTTCCACTTCAAGATCATCGTCAAGTTGTACCATGTTCAAAGACATTCATTATACATCAAGTTTCAAAGTTTCTTCACATCCAAGGAAATCCTCCGAAGGATTACTTTCAAGATCATCATGCAAAAGAGGTCTTCTACTCCATGTCATGAAGGAAACAACATCGTCTACTCTACATGAATCAATCTACCTGCAAGATGAAGTTCAAGAAGAAGACATCCATTTTGGCGCCCAAATGCATGAGGATTATCCACTTAGGCGCCCTTCATGGAGGAGTTCACCCTTTGGCGCTAAATAATTTCAAATTTGTTAAAAGTTGCAAACATTTAATGAGGCCGACCTCATTTAATAAAGTACAAATTGCCTATTTAAGGTGAGCGCCCATCCTTTTACCTCATTCATTTTTCAAATTTGCAAATTGGGAGTAGCAAAATTCATAAGGAGCAGCGAAATTCATAAGGAGCAGCAATTTGTGAAGAGAAGGCAGAATTTCTAAGGCAGATCTGAAGTCTAGAGGGTTGATTTGTTTTGAATTTCATCATTTTATACTGATTTTTGCATTAAATTCCAGAAATTTGTACTTGTTAAGGCAGAAATTGGGTATAAGGTACGTTTTGGTCTCTTCTCCTTTGTCAAGTTACCTTGTATTTCTCTAAATTTGCAAACTTATATTCAGAAATCAGATAATGCTTCAATAAAAATGACTTAAGGCACCTCTTTGTACTCGCAAAATTGAATTAGAACATGATAACATGATAATAGTGATATAGAAGACTCATAGAATTTATCGTTTCAATCTACTTATTCGAGTCTATTCTTGCAGATAAATGGGAATGACGGCCAAAGAAAGACAAGTACTTATCAAGATAGATGCCAAGTCTAGCATACCGGAATCCAAGCTGGAAACACAGTGGAAAGATGTCGGCGACACTAACATGGGACATGTCAACTTGGAGGAAGTGAAAGACTTCTTGCTCGCGATCACCAGGAATGAAGACATCAAAGCCATCGCGAAGAGCGGGATTGTACAAGCGGCTTGCTTTCCACCTACCTTGCCAAGCGCCGAGCTAGTGTTGGAGTGTGTTCAGCACTACGACAAAGAGAAAAGACAAATCATAGCAAAGGATGGAACTGTTCTCGCCTATCTGCAGAGGGAAGCTATCCAAGAGATCTTCAACATCCCGAAGGCGAAAGGAGTCTTCATATGTCCTACAACAGCTCAGATGACGTTCGAAGGCAACTCAAAGGTCTACATGCAAGAAATCAGGAAGAAGTGGATGAATGATTCTTCGATGAAGATATACAACTTAGAAGACCCCAAGTACCACAAAGCTGACTTCAAGCAGGAGATAAGTTACTTGATCATGTTTCTGAATCGAGTAACAGGTAGGCCACAATCATCTACTTTCGAAGGATGGATGTATACTTATTTTGATCATATGTTTACAAAGAACAAGATGATTGACTGGGCTGGCCTTATAAGCCACTGTCTAGATGAACAACTTGAAAACTTCGATGAAACGAAGTCTTTCTTCATGACTTCATACCTTGTGTATATCTTGGCAAGAAATGTAGTCTATAAAGGACTAATAGCTAAAGGGCAAGTAGGTACGAAGCCGGCACAGATTCTCTCTCATCAATGTTATCCCTAGCTCCACCTGAAAAACATCAATCACTATAAGAGATTCAATGATGCCTTCGCTATGTTCATAGTGAGGAAGTTGAGAGGTGAACTGCATCGGAGACTAACAGGTGCAGCTAGGAACTTCATCAAGCAGTATGGAAGGTATTACATTCAGTATGATAAGTTCACCTACATCAGGATTCAAGGATTCACATCATTCCCATACAGACTGCCTAGATACCCTTCAAACAGGATGGTATTTCTAGAGGTTTCCAGACAACTGTTAGAGTTTCATAAGATGCAGAAAGCAAGGAAGAAAGCAGGAGTTCAGTTCCCTCTGCAACTGGGTAGATACTATTCTTGTCCATCCTTACAGGCAGCCGAGCATTCAGAAGTCGAGCTTCAGGCCTATCATCTGCATCCACATGATTCGAGGAGGGAAAACTTTGATCCACATGGAGCCATTAAGCAGTCTTACTCTTCGTACAGGCATAAAGAACAACTAGAGGATCACTGGGCTGATGCTATAGATGATGATGATATCAGGATGCAGAAGTGTTCACGATTGAAATGGGACCTGATAAGAGCTACAAAGGTATTGAGAATTCCTGATCAGTTAGAAGGTGATCGGGCTCTTCTTGGTGATGAATATGATAAAATCCGCAATTTGCCTTATGAAGTCAATTGGGCAGATAGAGAAAAGGTTGATGATGAAGGTTTGATAAGGCCTGTTATTGCTATCACTGAAGAGCAAATAGACAAACAAGTACAAGCTTTGCTGGATGAAGGTAAGAAACTCACTTATATTAAGATGGGAGAAGTGGATCCGCAAGAACAACATAAAGCACCTAGTAAGGATTCACGAAGCAAAGGAAGTGAGAAAGATTCGGGACAGGGAAAGAAAAGGAAACAGCTTGAGATTGTTCAAGGAGAATCCAATAAAAAGAAGAAAAGAGTAAGCATTGAGACTGCTTCTTCTAGACAACCCGATGATATCCCACCGAATCAAGACTTAGTGATTCCTGCAGAAGCTCCAATAGAAGAAGTACCTTCCAGCCCACATGATACTGAAATCATCGATGAAGCTAACACCGAGGATAAGGAGGATGCTGAAGAGGAGTCATTACCTGCACAAGGAAGACAATTACAACAGCAACAGGATCTTTCATCACTGCCAGAATGGTTACAAGAAAGAATTAGAGAGAATTGTGAACTTGAAAGCTGTCCTCCCCTTCCAGTTGATGAGTTGCTCTTGGATATGTCGAAGGAGAAACCAAAGAAGAAGGCGAATATCCTTTCCAAGATTACTAAAGATGAAACAGGTGTAAGGAAAGTACATGTAGCCGTTCCTAGGCTTGAAAAGAACATAGAGGATGTAACTCCTCATGATTATGACATCAATACAATCAATCTAGGTCCTTTGACTGGAATGCAAGTTGAAGAAGAGCTTCAGGATTCGATTGATAATGCTCGAGCTATCATAAGGCAAGAAACAGAAGGCAGAATCAAGGCTGAGCAAAAATGTCGTGCCTTAGAGCAGTATATTCAGCATTTAGTGCATCCTATTCATCAGCAGGAAAAGGTTGCTACACCTCCATCTCTCCTTCCTCCCGAAACAGTTGGACACCTAGAAGAATTGAAGTCTTCATCTCACAGAATGAAGGATTGGATGAGAAGATCAAAGGAGACTACATTCAGACATCTAAGAGACATTATGCAAGTAAATGATAAGATTATTAGCCTTAAGGACAGGGTACTTGTATTAATGACAGCTTGTGTTGAATTCAAAGACTTCAAGGATCAACATCTACCACACCTAAAGAGCTTGATGGAAACATCAGTTGATGATTTGTTACATGCAGAAGTCATTGAAGAAGGTAGAATATACAACTTTTCCTCCTGGTATTTTAGTCTTCGCATCAAAGGACAGTTGATGGATAAAATAGAAATAGATATGTCTAGAATCAGAAGTGTGCTTCAAAGGATTCAAGATGGAATTCATGCTTCTTTGATGAGGATCTGCAATCCTTTTGGGGAGATGACCCTTGAGAATCTGAAAGAACAAGTTCAAGTCTTCTATTTTCAGGAAAATGATGTTACAGATGAGAGACTTGATAGTATATTCTCACTTGCTGTCCACCTGGGCGACAACAAAGCAAGGATAACTGATTGGGAAAAGACACTTGGCCTTTATTCAGTTGATGTACTTGAAGCCGAAGGAACCATTCAGAATGCGCCAAGTGTACCTGTTGAGGAAGTCAAGCAGATAGTGTCCAAATTCATTGAATGCCAAGCTTCTAGTGATGGATATTCACATGGGGATTCTTCATAGGACAATGATATATCATTCTTATCTTCTTGCGAAGCGTGCCTTTGTTTCTTTCTTCATGGCCTCCCTCATTTAATAAAGATAATTTCTTGTTAGTCTCCTTCATTTAATAAAGTTGTTCTCTTTCATTTAATAAAGAGGAGCTTGTTACAACTACTTGTGATGTGGCTTGATCTGGTCCGCTGACTCGGCCGATCGATCTTGACCCTTATTTCCTTTGAGGTCTATAAAAGAGCTCTTGTTGCTCTCATTTGTACGGTTGAAATTTTGAAATTTTTGCAAGAGCTCTCTGAGATAATAAAAGATTCATTGCTTTGGTGATTCTATTTGTGTTTCTGAGTGTTGCATGGTTTCAATTTTCAAACGAACATTAAGTTATAAGTTTTCTTTGAGTTTATGTTAGTTAATGAAATGTTTCTTTATTGCTTCGTGGTGAAATCAGTAAGTTCATACCATTTGTAGTCTGCGGCTTGTGGATTGTAGTGCATGGTTAGTCTGAACAATTGAACATCAATTTGATCTTTATGCTTGTTGAATCTTTCATGAGCATACCTGATTTAAACATCTTGTACCCCTAGAAGATTGCACCTATCTTGTGTAGTTGTTTGTCTTGGCGAAACAGGATCTGGTTTGGTTTCACCTCAAGTGGTAATCATCCTTACATTTAGGATTAGATTAGTGTTTCTAAACCTTACATCTTTTGCCTTTTTTTTTTTTCATTCGGTTAGAATTAGGATCAAGAACCTCAATTGCTAAATCATATGCCATCAATTGCAGTACTTAGACTCTCTAGTATCCCCTTCCATAATCATTGAAATAATCAGTTACTTGAACAATTGCGTAAGTCCCTTTGTGTGTTAACAGCAAAATCATACTTAGTCGCTGAGCTGTCTCTAACCAAAATCTTCAGAAGGAACCTTGGAGTCATCTCGTTTGATCACCTAGTTCAGCATTCGAGAGGCTTTGCTCAAGAGGGAGTCAGATACTCTGTATTTCACTCTAATTGTTGACTTGTCGAAAAACAATCATCAACAGGTCCCATTTGTCATGTTACCTAGGGCTCATTCCATCGGGATGCCAAATTATGAAGTAAGATGTCCTAAGTGCATACTAAAGACCCGGGAGCTAAACCTTATGAGGGAAAAGCCCCCAAGGGGACATTTTCCGACGTTACATTTAGCCCCCACTTTAATGTATGTATAAACGCGAGGCCAATACATGCATTAAAGTAAGGTCACAAACACAACAAACACATCAAACACGGAGAAGACACGGCAATCACATGGAAAACAGTAACAGGCACGCAAAACACGGAGAAGACAGTTACAGTCATGCAGAACACGGAGAAGACAGTCAATGCACAAAAGACATTAATGCATGGAAGACAGAAATGATATCTTTTTTTTTTTCTCATATATATGAAATGCAGATGCAAGTACTGGAAAGTAAACAAACCTCCCATAATACATGATGCACTCATCGTGCAGGTCTTTGTATATATGGGGCAACACACACGCAAGACATGCAAAGCCTCCCAAAATGCAGACTGCATATGGGGCAATAGACACGCCAAGCAAAGCAATCAGACACGCCAAACAAAGCAATCACGCCAAACACACACACTTTGAAGACACGGAGAAAACACGGTAGACAAGCGATGGAGTGTTCCTATTTCTAGGCTCAACACCATCTCAGGCACATTACAGGCACACATCGACGATTGGGCTTAGCCACAACAATCGCCGAAGACACGCTTAAGGGTTGAGTTAGTCATAGAACCGCTCCCTGCCTCCGCAAAGGACTTTTGAAAATGCAACCCCACCCGCGTCACGGAGACGCTTTATAGTGAAAAGGAAGCATGGCATACAACCCCACCTGCATCATGGAGACGCCTTACGGTGAGGAGGTATACGCAATAGATTTCAAGATAGATTGGTTGAATGTCATATTCCCCCATGATCATACTGTATTATAACAAACCTTATAGTCCACATTTATTCCAAATATATCACAAGTGTATTTTGCATACATATAATACATGTGTAATATATATAAATATCTATATGACATGATAATATGAATTATATATATATGTGAAATTATGATAAAATAACTTATACCTATATATATGAATAAGAATGATTTTTAATATGCATAAATAATAAGGGATCGGGCCTCCTAAGAAAGAGACGCCGATCCTTCTAAAAGGAGATAAAACTAATTAACACCGCAATATAAATCACATTGTGTATAAGCAATGGATGTTTCCAATCGCTACGTCTCTTGGGCGATTAAACTCCTTCGTGGGTTTTTAAAGGAGAACTTTGCCTCCTCCAAAGGTAGCAATGAAGATACATTCCTCTTTGCAATAGGAAATAACAGGAGCAACATCATATACAGCAAAAGAATAATTCCAGGGCTTTGCCGTAGCCAGACACCATACACAGCAAGGTACGTCATAATGCTCGTACTCCATTAATAAATGCTTTACTTGATTTGTATGCATATACCTTGCATCTAACGAATAATGTACTCTGATTTCTGAGAATAACCATGTAAAAGATATCTTGGTTCAGATTCGAATAGGCATTAGGATTAATAATTGTATTTCATGACTTAGTACTCTAAAATTGGCTCATTATGTTAAATTTCATATTAGAGTAATTCAAAGGTATGCCATATATCATTACTGTATTATATGCTTTATGATTACATGAGATAAGGAATAATGCTTGGAAAACATATTGAATCATGAGATTAACATATAACCTCATATGAAATGGTGAGTCTGAGATGTATAGTAGCCAACATGGGTATGTTTTGTCCCTTGTCTCAGTTGGTGCAATGGCACCCCTTGGACAAGTGGATATGGCCCTTGTCTCAGTAGGTGCAATGGCACCCCTTGGACAAGTGGATATGGCCCTTGTCTCAGTAGGTACAAAAGGTACCCCTTGGACAAGTGGAAGTGGCCCTTGTCTCAGTAGGTACAAAAAGTACCCCTTGGACAAGTGGAAGTGGCTTTTGGCTCCAGTTGGTGAAGAAGTCACCCCTCGTGCCAAAGGATTAATAGTGGACCCATGATTGGCCAAAGGGCATCCTTTCACCTGATCTCATATGAAGTTAAGAGTTAATGCATGGATAGTGATAGGAAAAATGATAAATATATATATACTGATAGAGATCATGACATTAATGATAAAGAATATCATAGTGAACTTAAGAGGAATATGTGAAATATAAGTGATAGAAAATGTGTATTGAAAGTAATCACAAGATTATGGATACAAGATAGGAAATGATAATTGATGTTAATTATAGAAAATCTAAAGGCAATGTTCTTATGTGATTGAATATATCATTTATCTATTGCTATAATTGAAATTAAGAAAGTTTGGTATAATAACGTTCTCTTTTGCAAGTTGAAAATGTGTTCAAAGTTTTGAAAATGTTGGCTTGTGACAAGGGGACATTACAGTGGTATCAGAGCGGTCTTCCTGCCATCCTGTGAAGTAATCTTATGCAAGCATACACTAGAAGGAACCGCCAACTATTAGAAGAAAAAATGAACAACGAAATGAGGGCCTTCATGGAAGCCACTACCAAGGCCATGATGGAACAAAATGAAAGAATCACCAAAGCCATGATGGATCAAGGTGAAAAGACAACCCAAATGATTTTAGAGGCACTCCAAAAGGTGGGTGACACTACGGATCATCCAAAAACCCACTCAACCAATGGAAAGGAAGTAGCCTCTAACCAAGCTGAAAACAATAATTCTTCATCAAGCACACGAGTTCCACTACCACCCTTCTTACCAAGCGAAGACAATCCAATAACGACAAATGACATCATCCAAGAGATGAGCACTGAAGACATGATTAGAGCCTATGCAAACTTAGATCCCGAACTAAGAAATCTTGTATCCTTCAGTGAATTTAGCAACTCCAAAAGGAATGAACTAGCGAGAAAGGAAAAGAGACCCATCAACAAAGATTTGAAGCAAAAGACTAATAAAGTAATCCTTCCCAACTTTGACGGGACAAGTAAGATCACTCTGCGTGCATGGCTAGAAAAATTAAATGATTATTTTCAACTTAGTCCCATGACCAAAAAAGATGCCCTTCAATTCGCCATTCTACACTTAGAGGGATTGGCGTACGAATGGTGGCATCATGGAAAGCACACACAAGATCATGAAACCGTTAAATCCTATGAGGAATTTTCTAAAAGGTTTCTTTAAGAAATTTGAACGCAGGTATCCTGAGCAAGATTTTAAGGACTTAACCCAAGTAAGGCAAAGAGGGACGGTGGACGAATATGTGAATGAATTCGAGGAAATAGCCCTCCGAGTTTCAGGGATGGAGAAGGGGTGGCTCACATTTCTATTCATCCAAGGCTTGAATGAAAAACTAAGAGGATTAATGGGCGCACTTAAACCCACTACACTTGATGATGCCATAGAAATGGCCACCCAACTAGAACAAAACCAAACCCCTCAACCATTTACTAAACCCTTCCATAAGAAAGGAAGGTTTGATAAGACATACCACCGCAAAGATGAGAGGAAGGATAAAAAGCTATGTTTTACATGCAGAGCACCATGGACACTAGGACACCTATGTCACAAGCTACAAGATTTAAAAGAGAAAGGACTATGTTTCAAATGTAAAGATAAATGGGAACGAGGTCACAAATGCGGGCAAGCTCGCATCATTGAAGCCTTAACCTATGAAGAGGAGGAAGAAAATCCGACAAAAAGGAGAAGGTATGACCCTGAAGAGAAAGTCACCCTAGCTGCTATATCTAAGGTATCTAAACATCATCCATTTAGAATTAGGTGCCACCTAAATGGTAACAAAATCACAGCCTTAGTAGATAGCGGGGCTACTCACAACTTTATAGATGAGACTTTAACCAAAAGAATGAAGCTAAACCCCCAAGAATTTGAAGGATTTATGGTATCCCTAGCAGATGATTCCACAAAAGAATGCTCAAGAATGCTACCACAATTAGGATTATCCATAGGGAGACACCCCTTCCAAGATGACTTCTATGTGGTGAACATGGGAAACACGGATATGATTTTAGGCATGCCATGGCTGCACTCCCTAGGTAAAGTCACCATAGATTTTCCAAAATTAGAACTCTCTTTTGAAAAGCAAGGAGAAAGGATCACCCTTCATGGGCTATCTGATGGGTTATCTAGAGTTATCTCATGCAAATGAATGGCGAGAACTTTTAGACATAATCAAATAGAATGGGCAGCCCATTGCATGATCCTAGACAAGTCAACTCCATTAGGGCAAAACATTCACATAGATATTCAACCTATCCTAAGAAAACATAAGAAGGTATTTGATGATATACCACCGGGTTTGCCTCCCAAGCGGGGTTTTGAACACATAATTGAAATGGAAAGAGATGCAAAACCTGTTATTACTACCCCTTACCGACACCCCCAAAAATTCAAAGAAGAAATAGAGAAGACCATTAACGAACTCCTAGCAATGGGCCATATACAACCAAGTTCTAGCCCATTTGCCTCATCCGTAGTACTTGTGAAAAAGAAAGATGGCACCATGAGGATGTGCATTGATTATAGAGCCCTAAATAAACAAACCATAAAAAATCACTATCCAATCCCAAGAGTAGATGAATTAATTGATGAGTTACACGGGGCTAAGTACTTTTCTAAGATTGATCTTCGCTCCGGGTATCATCAAATAAGAATGAGGGAAGAGGACATATCCAAAACAGCGTTCCGATGTCATTATGGTCACTTCGAGTTCCTGGTTCTACCATTTGGGCTAACCAACGCCCCGGCCACCTTCTAGTCTTGTATGAACCATGCCTTTTGAAAACAACTCCGAAAATTCCTCCTAATTTTCTTTGATGACATACTAATTTACAGCAAGACATGGGAGGAGCACCTTAAGCACATAGAGGAAGTATTATCCATACTTGAGCAAAAGTCCCTTTATGCTAAAATCTCCAAGTGCGAGTTTGGGATGGAAGAAATCTTGTATTTAGGGCACAAGATTAGTGCAGAAGGTGTCAAGGTTGACGAAGAAAAAATTAAAGCCATAAAGGAATGGCCTAGACCAAAAACTCTAACCCAACTGCGAGGATTTCTAGGGCTCTGCAGTTACTATAGGAGATTTGTAAAGAATTTCTCCCGGATAGTAGCTCCCTTGTCACACATAACAAAAAGGGGATTATTTTAGTGGAATGATGCAGCGGAGAGAGCATTTGAGGAGTTGAAACATGTCATGAGTACATGTCCGGTTTTAGCTATACCTAACTTCTCCCTACCCTTCGAGTTGGAATGTGATGCCTTTGGTGAAGGAATTGGAGCGCTACTAATACAAAATAAGCATCCCATAGCATTCGAGAGCCGCAAGCTGACAATCGCAGAGAGACTTTACTCTACTTACGACAAAGAAATGTTGGCAATCATGCATGCTTTAGCCAAGTTCCGACAGTACCTAGTATATGGAAAGTTTACAGTTCGGACGGATCATAACAACTTGCAGCATTTTCTAAAACAACGTGATCTTAATGATAGGCAACAAAAATGGGTGAGTAAAATCCAAGCCTATAACTTTGACATCACTTATGTGAAGGGGAAAAATAATGTGGTTGCCGACGCACTCTCCCGAAGACCTTTCATATGTGCCATGACAAGCATTTCACCAGATTGGAAAAACATCCTCATAGCCGACTATGCTAAGGATCCTCTCACCATAAGTATACTTGAGGGTAACTTACCAAACGATGAATTCAAAGTCCAAGATGAACTTTTACTCTATAAGAATCGGGTTTACGTGACAGTTGAATCTAAGATAAAAGGGAAAATCCTTAGAGAATTCCATGATCAACCTCTAGCTGGACATCAAGGTTATTACAAAACCTACAAGCAGGTTAGAGAAAGGTTTGCGTGGAAAGGACTAAAGAAGGATGTGTTGAAACACGTGCAAGAGTGTGGTACTTGTCAAAGGAACAAAGTGGAACAAACCCATCCAGCCAGGCTACTACAACCCTTACCCATTCCGCAACAAAAATGGAGTAGTATATCAATGGACTTCATAACCGGCCTGCCAAGAGCACAGGGGAAAGATTGTATATATGTGGTCGTAGATAGACTCACAAAGTATGCACATTTCATGGCTATCACTTCCGAATATAAAGCCCCTTAGGTAGCGAATATGTTCTTTAGAGAAATCTTTAGACTCCATGGTTTACCCGACACCATAATCAGTGATCGTGATAGCTGTTTCATGAGTTCCTTTTGGCAAGAATTGTTCAGATTATCCGGAACGGAATTGACCCCCAGTACTAGTTATCATCCGCAAACGGCTGGTCAAACCGAAATTGTGAATAAATGGATTGAGGGATACTTACGAAACTATGTCACCGGGCACCAGAAGGCGTGGATTAAGTGGTTACATCTGGGTGAATATTGTTATAATACAACACATCACATGTCAATCGGTATGAGCCCTTTCAAAGCTCTATACGGATATGAAGCTACTTCATTTGGAAGTCTAATTCTCCAAGAAAGTAGAGTTCCAAAAGCCAAGGATTTTGTTCAGCAACATGAAGACATTATGAGAGTTCTCAAAGATAATTTACATCATGCTCAAAATCAGCAGAAAATATATGCCGACCGGAAATGAATAGAAAGGACATTTGAGATAGGAGACAGAGTATTTCTAAGATTGCAACCCTACAAACAATCTTCCATAAGATCTAGTGGTGCCGAGAAGCTTAAACCCCGGTTTTATGGGCCTTATAAGGTACTAAGGAAAGTTGGAGAGGTAGCATATGAATTAGATTTGCCTTTGAGTAGCAAGATCCACAATGTATTTCACGTCTCCCGACTTAAGAAAGTACTTGGTCAAAAGATCACCCCAAGTGAGGAATTACCTCCTCTCGATGATGAAGGACAATTAGTCCTAGAACCAGAAAAAATATTAAGCAAAAGAGAGAAAATTAAGGGGTCGAACTATCATAGAGTATCTCATCAAATGGAAAGGATTAACCATAGATGATGCTACTTGGGAAAAAGAGGATATTCTTGATCATCCAAATCTTAATTGCTTGAGGACAAGCAATCTTGAGTAGAGGGGACTGTCATATTCCCCCATGATCATACTGTATTATAACAAACCTTATAGTCCACATTTATTCCAAATATATCACAAGTGTATTTTGCATACATATAATACATGTGTAATATATATAAATATCTATATGACATGATAATATGAATTATATATATATGTGTTAAATTATGATAAAATAACTTATACCTATATATATGAATAACAATGATTGTTAATATGCATAAATAATAAGGGATCGGGCCTCCTAAGAAAGAGACGCTGATCCTTCTAAAAGGAGATAAAACTAATTAACACCGCAATATAAATCACATTGTGTATAAGCAACAGATGTCTCCAATCGCTACGTCTTTTGGGCGATTAAACTCCTTCGTGGGTTTTTAAAGGAGAACTTTCCCTCCTCCAAAGGCAGTGATAAAGATACATTCCTCTCTGCAATAGGAAATAACAGGAGCAGCATCATATACAGCAAAAGAATAATTCCAGGGCTCTGCCGCAGCCAGACACCATACACAGCAAGGTACGTCATAATGCTCTTACTCCATTAATAAATGCTGTACCTGATTTGTATGCATATACCTTGCATCTAACGAATAATGTACTCTGATTTCTGAGAATAACTGTGTAAAGATATCTTGGTTCAGATTCGAATAGGCATTAGGATTAATAATTGTATTTCATGACTTAGTACTCTAAAATTGGCTCATTATGTTAAATTTCATATTAGAGTAATTCAAAGGTATGCCATATATCATTACTGTATTATATGCTTCATGATTACATGAGATAAGATATAATGCTTGGAAAACATATTGAATCATGAGATTAACATATAACCTCATATGAGATGGTGAGTCTGAGATGTATAGTAGCCAACATGGGTATGTTTTGTCCCTTGTCTCAGTTGGTGCAAATGGCACCCCTTGGACAAGTGGATATGGCCCTTGTCTCAGTAGGTGCAATGGCACCCCTTGGACAAGTGGATATGGCCCTTGTCTCAGTAGGTACAAAAGGTACCCCTTGGACAAGTGGAAGTGGCCCTTGTTTTAGTAGGTACAAAAAGTACCCCTTGGACAAGTGGAAGTGGCTTTTGGCTCCAGTTGGTGAAGAAGTCACCCCTCGTGCCAAAGGATTAATAGTGGACCCATGATTGGCCAAAGGGCATCCTTTCACCTCATCTCATATGAAGTTAAGAGTTAATGCATGGATAGTGATAGGAAAAATGATAAATATATATATACTGATAGAGATCATGACATTAATGATAAAGAATATCATAGTGAACTTAAGAGGAATATGTGAATATAAGTGATAGAGAATGCGTATTGAAAGTAATCACAAGATTATGGATACAAGATAGGAAATGATAATTGATGTTAATTATAGAAAATCTAAAGGCAATGTTCTTATGTGATTGAATATATCATTTATCTATTGCTATAATTGAAATTAAGAAAGTTTGGTATAATAACGTTCTCTTTTGCAAGTTGAAAATGTGTTCAAAGTTTTGAAAATGTTGGCTTGTGACAAGGGGACATTACATTGAATGCAAACAAACTCAGGATGCAGGAAGTACTCATCGCACTAGTCTGCATTTGAGGACAGGCACATTGCTAACATCTATAACAGATAGCTTACCTTATATATGCCCCCACCTTAAGGTGGTTGATATCATTCATCGATATCAAGCACATTAAGGTAGGAAGAAAACACACAAGGGAACATAGACTTTTGCAAAGCCCATGCCCCCTAGAGGTGACATGTACTTCATGATCGCCAAATGTTCCCACAAACACATCCCTGCAAGAAACATGTTAGTGTCTACAAGATCATGATAAACAACAACATCAATGCATATGAGTAACCACACAAAGAGCCTAGGTTATACAACGAATTTGGAGTTCGAGGATAACCGTGGGGCTATATCACGAAGCTCTCCGAATCGAGCACCATCGAGGATGGATTCAAAGACAAACAAAGGTGCATAGAGCAACAGTATTGTTAAGGTTTGTAAATGCGATAGAAACATCATTAAATTCACTACGCGGAAAGCACGAGTGCTTCCACTAGCCAAGCGTCGGATAAGATATACAACCCCATCATCATATTAGGAACTAAGTCCATTTTTTGATTGCTCTCGAAAGGGACACTAGGTCCGCATCAGTATAAATGTTTTTCGTCATCCACCCGCTAGATGGAAACACTAGAGGAAGGGAAACAATAAATAAGAGAGGAGAAACAAGTGTCTTAGGGACAGTCACGTAGGAGGCTGCCCCCAGTGTCACCAACCGCAATGCTATGTCCATAAGACACAACACACAACAATGAAATCAGAGAGAGACAATATAGAAGAATGATGATACAAATAGAAGGTCACAACAGAGGCGGTCTCCTGGTATCCCAGACCTTACAAGAGAATCAGGGGTCATCCCAGGAGGCCTAAACAACACATAACACATCACGAGGGAAGCACATCATGAGAGAAATAAAGGGCTAGAAATACTTACCTAGTAGCACCATCGTTAAGAACAGACATTTAGGATATCTATCACATTGTTTTAATATTGTATTAACATTAAGTTTAGGATGACAAGAGGCTTTGGTGGGTTTCAAAGAGCGGTATCCTATACCGGTTGTGTAGTTAATTCCAGCAACTTGTAAAGGTACTCTAATTCCTTGTTGACTTACACCGCAACCATTGCCTACATAGTTGTTATTTTTGTACAAGATTCGAAATCCATGACCATATAGAGAGTCCATTTCTTTAGAAGAAGGTGAAGCCTCATCGGTATCATAATTTGTAGTATAAGTGAGGGTATTGTCTTTATTTTCAACTAAAGAAACTTTGTTTTTCTGAGATGTTTCAAAAGATTGTTTAGACGAGATCAATGCGACTTTTGATGTGTCAGGTTTATTAAATTTGTATTCCCCTGTACTGCAAGGGTTAAAATCTAATGAACCCCAATCATCACCAAGTGCATTCGATGGTTGGGAGTCTTGCACAACACTAGTCATTGATGGATCACCTCGCAAATTGTTTAAGCTCATATGATTGTAAATTGTTTTTTGCATTTCAATGTGTAAACAGTTATCTGGTTCGGGATCAACATGAATAGTATGAAGTTTACCTTTGAATATAAATTTGATTGAACGATGTAGAGTGGAAGGGACTGCCCCTAATGCATGAATCCAAGGTCTACCAAGAATCATGTTGTAAGATAAAGGACTAGGCATGACATGAATTAGAGTAGGCACCATCATAGGTCCCACTTGTATAGGTAAAGTTATAGTACCTATAGATTGTCGTCCAACATTGTCAAAACCACGGATACTTAATGGTTCCAGCTTGATGGCAGATGTATCAACTTTAATCTTATGTAATAAGTCTATGCCACAAACATTAAGAGCCGATCCATTATCAATCATAACTCTCTTAACCAATGTTTTGTTTATTGTGACAGATTATAAGAGGATCATATTGGTTTTGAACTTCAATTGATGGTAATTCCTGTGGTTGAAAGAGAATATCTGTTTTTGTCGCATGCATACTATTCAATACGGCTGCTACATCATTCGGCTTAACAACAGGTGGTACAATCACCTTTTGTAAAGCTTCCTGGAGCATTCTATGGTATGTAGGCGATGTTTGTATTAAATCCCAAAGAGAGATCTTAGCCGGAGTAGCGCGAAGCTGTTTGACAAGATCATACTTGTTGATGATGTTTTTTTGACAACACAAAAATAGAATAAAACACTAAGTATCCTATTCTCTCTTGAATAAAGTCTCTCAAAGGCTAAGCTATATGATCCAGTGAGACAACTTCAAGGTTCCTTATTCGTGATTGTTAGTGAATGGGCTCAGTGACTTGATGTGATCTTGCTGGTTATTACAAAGGGACTTACACAATTGTTCGGACAACTTACTTGTTTCACTTGCAAGAGGAAAACACTTGGAGTTTCTAAGTACTACAACTTATAACGTATGATTTTGCAATGATGTTCTTGATCCTAATTCCTAATGATGATTGATAAAAAAGTGCAAAAGATATAAGGTTTAGAAGAACTATTCTAATCCTAAATGCAAGAAATGATTACTGATCAGGTGAAATCAACCAACTGTATTTCGCCAATTTAAACAACCACACAGTTGATGCAATCTTCTAAGGTAATATAAGATGTTCAAATTACTTGCATTCATGAAAGTTCAACAAACACAAACAATTGAAGTTAAGCTCACTGTGTTCAGTCTAACCATACACTGCAACTTGCAAGCTACAAATCACAAATGGTATGAACATAAGGATTTCACCACGAAACAATAATGATTACGTCCATCAACTAACATAACACTTGAAAAGAAAACTTATTCTAACTTAATCTATGCTTGAGGAGTTGGAAACCATGCAACACTTTGAAACATAAACAATATCACCAAATCAATGAGTCTTGTATTATCTCAAAGAGTTCTTGCAACAATTTTTCCAGAGTCTCTCCCTTACAAATGAGAGCAAATGAAGCCCTTATATAGCCTTCAAAGATACATGAAAAGCTAGGATTGATTGGCAAGCCAATGGTCTAGATCATGCCACATCGGCAGTTAGTTACAACAAATTGCTATTTTTAGTACACAAGAAAGGCAATGAAGGCACATTTTCCAAGAAGCTAAGAATCTATGAAAAATCTCTATGTGAGGCACCTTTACTGGTACTGTGAAATACAATGAACTTGGACACTACTTGCTTGACATCATCAAGGGGTACACTTGGCACATACTTAATGGTTCCTTCTGCCTCAAGTACATCAACTGCATAGGCGCCAAGTGTCTTCTCCCAATCGGCCATTCGAGCCTTGTTGGCACCAAGGTGGATGGCAAGTGAAAATATGCTGTCAAGTCTCTCATCAGAAATATCATCTTCTTGAAAGTAGAATGCTTTGACTTGTTCTTTCATGCGCTTAATAGTCATCTCTCCAAAAGGGTTACATATCTTCATCAATGAAGCATGTATACTATCTTGTATCCTTTGGATGATGCTTCTCACCCTTGACATGTCCATTTCAACTCTATCAAGTAGCTGCCCTTTGTTGCGAAAACAAAAGTACCACTAGGAGAAGTCATGTGTTGTACCCGCTTCAACTATCTCAGCATGTATCAATTCATCAATTGAAGTTCCCATCAAACTCTTCAAATGTGGCATGTATTGCTCTTTAATGACTCTAAACTCATCACAAGCTGCCAACAATGCAAGTACTCTTTCCTTAAGTTCATTAACCTTATCATATACTTGCATGATATCTTCAAGATGCACATATGTTGTTTCTCTTGATCTCTTCATCCAATCCCTTAGCCTATGAGATGATGATCTCAATTCCTCAAGGTGTGCAACCATCTCAGGAGGGAGAATAGGTGGAGGTGTGGAAATCCTTTCCTGTTGACGGATGGGATGCATTAGATGTTGAATGTATTGCTCCAATGCCTGACACCTTTGCTCAGCCTTTATTCTTCCTTCTATTTCTTGCTTTATCACTGCTTTAGCAATAGTGATTGAATCTTGAAGCTCTTCCTCCACTTGTGTTTCAGTCAAAGGACTCAAATCGATTGTGTTGATCTCATAATCCTCGGGTACAATGTCTTCTACATTCTTCTCAACCCTTGGGACAGCTACATGAACCTTCCTCATACCAATTTCATCCCTTGTTATCTTAGAGAAAGTTGTTGCTCTCTTCTTTTGCTTTTCTGTGGACATATCTACAAGCACCTCTTCAATTGGAATAGGCTGATATTCTTCTACTTTGCAACTCTCCTTAATCCTTTCTTGCAACCATTCCGGCAATGATGAAAGGTCCTTTTGTTTTTGTAGTTGCTTCCCTTGTATGGGCAATGCTTCCTCTTTAGCTTCTTCTTGATTATTACTATTGCCATCATCAATCACTTCAGTATCATGTGGACTTGAAGGTACTTCTTCAAATGGATTGTCTTGGCCTTCATTATCATCTTCATGCAATATTATGTCATTGTTCTTTGGAGTACCTCCTGGCTGTCTAGATGAAGCAGTCTCAACACTTATCTTCTTCTTCTTTTGGCTTGATTCCCCTTGTGTATACTCAAGTCGTTTCCTTTTCCTTTCTTGACTTGAATCTCTTTCATTCCCTTCAGACCTATGCCCACTTTGTGAATCTCTATCAGGTGCATTGTGTTGTATTCGTTCCTCCACATCTCCCATCTTCTTGTATGTGAGCCTCTTTCCTTCATCCACTAGTGCTTGCACTTGATCCTTTGCACGCTCCTTGGTAATGGCAATGATTGGCTCTATCATCTCTTCATCATAAGCTCTTTCTTTTTCCGCTCAATCAACTATATATGGCAGATCTAGCACTTTATTATACTCATCCTCCGAAAGAGTCTTATCATCATTGAGCTGATCCGGTATCCTCAACACCTTTGTAGCCCTTACCAAATCCCACTTCAGCCTTGAACTTTTTGCATTCTTATATCAACATCATCAAGTGCATTTGCCCAATGATCTTCGAGTTGCTCTATATGTTGATAAGTAGGATATGATTGTTTGATGACTCCATGTGGATCAAAGTTTTCCCTTCGTGAATCATGGAGGTGTAGATGATATGCTTGAAGCTCAATCTCGGAATGTTTAGCTGCTTGCAGTGATGGACATGAATAAGATTTCCCAAGTTTTAAAGGAAATTGTAGCCCGGCCTTCTTCCTTGCCTTTTGCAACTTATGGAATTCTAATAGTTGTCTGGACACCTCCAACATCACCATCCTATTGGTGTGATACCTTAGCAATCTATATGGATATGATGTGAAACCTTGAATCCTTATGTAAGTGAACTTCTCATATTGAATATAGTAGCGTCCATACTCTTCAATGAAGGCCATAGCAGCACTTGTCAATCTCTTTTGCAACTCTCCTCGCAATCTCCTTACTATATACATGGCAAATGCATCATTGAACCTTTTGTAATGATTGATGTTCTTGAGATGAAGTTGTGTATAGCATTGATATGACAGGACTTGATTGGACTTAGTACCAACTTCTCCTTCGGAAGTCAATCCTTAGTAAACCACATTCCTTGCCAATATATAGTCAAGGTAAGAACTCATGTAGAAGGAATTGGACTTGTTGAAATTTTCAAATTGTTCATCAAGGCAATGACTTCTAACTCCGGCCCAATCAATCATCCTATTCTTCGTGAAAACATGATCAAAATAGGTATACGTCCATCCTTCAAAAGTTGATGATTGAGGTCTACCTGTTACTCTATTCAAGAACATGATGAAGTAGCTTATCTCTTGCTTGAAATCGGCCTTGTGATACTTTGGATCCTCAGGATTATATATCTGTGTTGTTGGATCCACCATCCACTTCTTCCTTACTTCTTGCATATATTGCTTGGGCTTGGCTTCAAATGTCTGTTGTATAGTTGTGGGACAAATAAATGTTGACCTCTGATTTGGAATCTTGAAGACCTCTTGAATGGCTTCCCTTTGCAAGTAGGCTAAAATAGTCCCATCTTTTGCTACAATTTGCCTTTCTTTGCTATCATAACACTTAGTACATTCCAACACCAACTCCATGCATGACAAGACGGGTGGGAAACAAGCTGCTTGGATGATTCCACTCTTTGCAATGGCTTTGATGTTCTCATTTTTTGTTGGTGCGAGCAAGAAGTCTTTGATCTCCTCCAAATTGGCATGTCCCATGTTTGTATCTCCTATGTTCTTCCAATGCGTCTCGATCTTGGACTCCGGCAAGGTTGACTTAGCATTCATCTTGATCAGCATTTGACGTTCCCTCGCAGTCATACCCATCTAGCCACAAGATCAACATACATCCATTAGTAAATTCAATGATAAATAAGACTTATCCTCATAAAGCCATGAAAACATGAAAATCAGGTAAATAAAAGACAGATTTATAGAATTTAATAGCTGAAACATACCTTTCCAAGAATTTCAGAATAAAATCTAAGGCAAACTGCTGTATACTACACAGATTTCTTGCTGCAAATGATAAAAATCAGACCTAAATTTGCAGACCTGCTGCAACTTGCTGCTCTTCTTCTCCCAAATTCGCTCCAAGAAGTGATTTTGCAATGAATAATGATTGAAATAGGATGGGCACTCATGCATATATAGGTAATTGCATGGGTTTATGTGCTGGTCGACCCAATCAGGTCGGCCAATCTGGCATTTATTTCATATTTTTTGGAATTTGAAACCTTGAAAACCATCCTCCAAGGTTAGGCGCCAAAATGGGTTTCTATGAACATGAAAATGTGCCTAACTTCAAAGGTGATTTCTTGACATTTTGGTGTTTCAAACTCATGCTTAAACTCTCAAAAGACTATTTCATTCTTAGGCGCCAAAATTAACTTCTAGAGATAGTAAGGCGCGCCTCATCTCACTCAATGCAATTGGTAACTTCAAACATGTTTCAACTTCTAGGAGGCTCCTTACCATTAGGCGCAATTGGATGATCCTCCAAGTGCAAAAGTGCGGCCAACATCCTTAGGTGATTTCTTCTAGATCTCAAGGATTCCAATCAAATGCAAAGTGTCTTAAGGAAGATTTTGTCTTGAGGTGATCAAATTTGAGTTCCAAGCTTCCCTCATTGCAAGATGCACTTTTGTGATGGTTGAGGTGGAGATATGCGCCTTGACTCTCATGTTGACTCTCAAAATTTCTAAGTAAAAACACTTCAAATTCTCCTTTGGGCGCAATATGGTGACTCTAGATGATGCATTTTCCTCTACAAGTCCTAGGCGCACTTTTAAGGTTCTTCAAGTGCAAATTTGTGCCTTGAGCACTTAGCTTGTTCTCTGATCTTCAATGATCTCAATTTCATGTTCAAATGATTAAGAAAACTCCCCATCACTTAGGCACAATATGATGACTCCAGATGAGGTCAAAACTCCATACTCCCAAGGCGCCAAAATTGGTCTCTAGAGGTGGGAAAGTGCGCCTAAGTGAAAATGGCATTATATTCATCATTTATGTGTTTCCAAACAATTGGGCATGTCTAAAAATGATTCTCTTTCAAGCGCTCAACTCCTAAGGTGAATTGATGTAATTTTCCCTAAGGCGCAATTTGAGGCTTGCATGGGTGAAAAATGCGCCTTGATTCTCTTGCCTTAAACTTGTCATTTCAATGTTTCAAATAGTTGGGAATGACCTAAAATGTTTATCTTCCTTAAGGTGCTCCCTCAATGATGTCATCTCACTTGATTCTTCCTAAGGCGCAACTTGAGGTTTCCACAGACTGAAACATGCGCCTAAACCTTCTTCAAGAAATTTATAACTTCAAACACTTGAGGCGCAAGATTGATGCTCCAGGAGTGATAAAATGCGCCATGATTCCTTGAACTTAGACCTTGTTTCCCTTAGGCGCAAAAGTGATCTTCTACAAGTGATAGAGAGCGCCTAACTTCTCAATGAATGGATCTCGAGCTTGGGTGGTCGAAAGGGGTCTCAGTAGATCAAACCCTTCAAGGCGCATTTTCCTCCTTGCAACTTCTAAGTTATCTTTCAAAGGTGCAAGTTTGATGTTCTAGGAGTGATAATGGGCGCCTTGTCTGTTGGATTTAAGGCATACAACTGAGAGGGGGGGGGGGTGAATCAGTTGTATAAAACTTCTTGTTCTTTCAAACACTTGATTCTTCGTTGTTAGTTAACAGCATATCAATTAATCATCCATGAAAGCATAATACATAAACACAAGAGCAGATAAACATCAACACATTGAACACCAAGATTTTGACGTGGAAAACCTGGTTAAGGGAAAAACCACGGGGTGATTAACCCAAGGATTATTCTCTGTTAGAAGAATAAGAAAAAGAATGGCACTTGCCAATTAGGGCTCACTGCCCGAGCACACTGCTCACAAAGAGGCCCACTACCTACAAGGAGACACACTGTCTACAAAGTGATAAGAATCACAATCTTGAACTGGAGAATGACATCTCTACCATGTCCGGATCAGTTCCATTTAAGCCCAAAAACCTCTGCTCTGCCTTTCGCACTTCTCTTCGCTATGCCACACTCATCCACACAATCCACTCTTCGAAATGAACTCACAAACCGTTATTTATACAAGACATCGACTTAGGAACAAGCATCTAAGTCGGTAAACAACCATAAGAGTATCCGCAAGATGAATAACACATCCGGTCGGCCACCACAAGAACATTCGCAGGATGAACAACTCATCCGGTCGGCTAAATAGAGCAAGAACTTCATCCGGAAGAATAACTTCAATTCCGGGCTCTACTATCAATGCGGACCAACAACACAACCTCAACATGATCCAAGAACCTTCACAATACTGCTTGAATGACCAGGTACATCCGCACTTTCTTTACTTACTGGAATCTCTTCTCTTCCTTATCCGGAACTTCAAGAACACTGTCTGTCGCCACTGTCATAATGCAAGAGGTACTTCCGGACCTCCAAATCATACACAACTTGAGATGGCACATCACAAGGACATCCCAAAGACTCCTTCCAATCCGCAGATTAGGATTATACAGTTCCGGACCTCACCGGACCTTTTTGTGATCCTCTGTCACCTCTGAATACTTGCCGGAACCGGTTCTACACCGACAGCCACAACTCCTTCAGATCTTCATGCGGACCTCTGAAATCTTAACTGAAGCATCTCAAGACTCATATCTACAAACCCTTTAATCCGCATCCTCCGGTTCTCAACCTATACAATACATTTGCCTTCTTCTCATCACGGTTCTTCACTGTTCCTGACTGAGGCTAATTTTCTCAATATCCTCAGCACACAGCTCATCCAATCCTTCTTGTCAATGCAATATGAGTATGTTGACATCAATGACAACACTGGCTCACCTCATACTTGCAACAATCTCCCCCTTTGTCATTGATGGCAACATATGATGTGAAAAACTATCAAGACAAGAACTTCTCCTTTCTGTCACAGCTCCCCCTATCAACAACTTTTCACATGTCTTCTCTTCCTTTACTGCTCCCCCTTTGATCATCAACCACTTGTTTTTCACATGTCTTCTCTCCCCCTTTGACATCAATGGCAAAGGGCTCATACTTGCAATTCTCATACATCAGAATCATACCAGCTGCTCCCCCTTAGTTGCAGCTCCCCATCATCAATCCGGATCACAAGATATGACTGTGATATCCACCGGACTGATGCACATCAGTGCATCCTAGTTCATCACCGGAGGGGCCATGACCCCTAACTTCTCCCGGAGATATTCAAAAGAGTCCTTGGGAAGAGGTTTAGTAAAGATATCTGCAATCTGATCCTTTGAGGGAACATACTCCAATCTGACTTCTTCCTTGTTCACTTGTTCTCTCAAAAAGTGAAACTTGATAGATATGTGCTTAGTCTTAGAATGCAATACTGGATTCTTAGAAATATTAATTGCACTTGAATTATCACAGAAAATTGTGATAGGCTCCTCATATTCAACTTTAATGTCTCTTAGCATCTGCTTCATCCATAAGATTTGAGTGCAACTACCTGCTGCTGCAATGTATTCTGCTTCAGTTGTAGACAGAGATATTGCATCTTGTTTCTTGCTTAGCCAAGAAACCAATCTCTTCCCCAAAAAGAATGCTCCACCACTAGTGCTCTTCCGGTCATCCACATCTCCTGCCCAATCTGCATCTGTGTAAGCATGAAGAGAGAAATCCGGATCTCTAGGGTACCATAGACCATACTCAACTGTTCCTTTCAGGTACCTAAAAATTCTTTTGATTGCCATAACATGAGATTCTCTAGGATCAGCCTGGAATCTTGCCACAAGACCAACAACCTGCATTATATCTGGTCTAGTCTGAGTGAGATACAACAATCCACCAATCATTGATCTATACTTTGTCTGATCTGCCTTTGGGGAGTCATCATCTTTGCTCAACTTACATTCGGTTGCCATGGGAGTGTTCATTGGTTTTGAATCTTCCATACCATATTTCCTTAACAATTCTTTCACATATTTGGTTTGAGAAATGAAGATTCCTTTCTTTGTTTGAGTAATTTGCAAACCCAAGAAGAAATTCATTTCACCAAGCATAGACATTTCAAACTCACTTTTCATCTGATTTGCAAAAGTTTTGCACATACTATCTCTTCCTCCAAAAATGATATCATCCACAAACACTTCAACAATCAAAATGTTTTCATGAACAATTTTGAAATATAAGTTACTGTCAGCAGTACCTTTGTTGAATCCAATCTGCACAAGATGCTTATCCAACCTTTCATACCATGCTCTTGGGGCTTGCTTTAGTCCATACAATGCTTTCTTCAACTTGCAGACCATATCATCATTATCAGACAATTGAAATCCATCCGGTTGTTCAATGTAAACTTCTTCTTCCAGATCACCATTTAGGAAAGCAGACTTGACATCCATCTGATATACCTTGAAGTCTTTGAAGGCAGCAAATGCAAGAAATAGTCTGACTGCTTCAATTCTTGCCACCGGAGCAAAGGTCTCTTCAAAGTCAATTCCTTCTATTTGAGAGTAGCCTTTGCAGACCAATCTAGCTTTGTTTCTGATAATTTCACCAGCTTCATTCAGTTTGTTCCGGAAGACCCATTTGGTTCCAATCACATTCCTGTCTCTAGGTCTGGGAACAAGATCCCAAGTATGATTTTTCTCAATTTGCATTAATTCATCTTTCATTGCTTTAGTCCAGTTTTCATCATTGCAGGCTTCATTTACTGTTTTAGGTTCAATCTTTGAAATCAGACAACATTCATCCTGATTTTGAGCAACATTCCTTCTAGTTTGTACACCTTTGCTTCTGTCACCTATGATCTGATTTTCAGAGTGGTTTAGTCTTACATACCTTGGAATTTTGGGAATATCCTGCACTGTTGCTCCTTGATCAGGTTCATTCTGACCTATTTCTTCTTCCTGATTTACTGGATCAAGTTGATTCTGACTTACCGGAGGGGATTGAGTCCCTTGAACCTGAACACCATCTTGATCATCTTCATCAAACTCATAAAATCTTGAAGGCTTCTCAATTCCTTCATCAACTTTCACATTGGTGCTTTCTATCATCTTCCTCAATCTCTTATTGTAACACCGGTATGCTTTGCTTTGAGTGGAGTAGCCCAAGAAAATTCCTTCATCACTTCTAGCATCAAACTTTCCTAGATCTTCATCTCTTTTAATATAACACTTGCTACCAAATACTCTGAAATATTTCACAGTAGGAGTGATGCCAAACCAGAGTTCATAGGGGGTCTTACCGGTGTTGTTTCTGATTTGAACTCGATTGAGAGTGTAGACTGCAGTGCTGATAGCTTCTTTCCAAAACATCTGAGGAACATTTTCTTCCAACATCATTGTCCTGGCAGCTTCCTGGATGGTCCGGTTCTTTCTTTCAACTACTCCATTCTGCTGTGGAGTCCTAGGAGCAGACAATTGTCTCCTTATACCCTGCTTCTCACAAAAGTCAATGAACTCACCAGATGTAAATTCACCACCTCTATCAGACCTTAGACACTTTAGTTTCAATCCGGTTTGATTCTCTACCATAGCTTTGAAGATTTTGAACTTCTCAAATGCTTCTGATTTTTCTTTTAGAAAGGTAACCCACATCATCCGGGAATGATCATCAATTAACAACATGAAATATCTATCACCTTGCAGACTCTTGATTCTTGTCGGACCACAGAGATCAGTATGTACTAATTCCAACAATCCGGTAGAAGACTGATCTTTGCTTTTGAAAGAGACTCTGCTCTGTTTACCTAGCTGACATTCTTTGCACAAACTATTTGTAGGTTTCACCAATTTTGGAAGGTCTCTTACAGCCTGAATATTGCTTATCTTGATGATGTTATCAAAATTCACATGACACATTCTTCTATGCCATAACCAACTCTGATCAACTTGAGCAAACAGACAACTTTTGTTTGAACCAACCAGATGAAAGATATTACCTTTTGTTTAAGCACCGGATGCAATTTCAGTTCCGGAGCTTGTAAAGATTCTGCATTTTCCATTCTTGAACTGGAGATCATAGCCTTTGTCCACTAACTGACCAACACTGAGAAGATTGTGCTTCAATCCTTCAACATATAGTACATTACCTGTTTTGCTCTTTCCATCAAAGGAAATAGTTCCCCTACCTCTGATTCTGCCAGCAGAATTGTCACCAAACTTTACCATTCCTCCTTCATACCTTTCCAAATCTAAGAACTTATTCTTGTCACCAGTCATATGGTGAGAACATCCACTATCAATAACCCAATCATCCTTTTCTTCCACTTGAGCAGCCAAAGCTCTTTCCACAACCTTGTGATTGACAGATTCAGAGGATATTGAATCTTCTTCCTTGATGGCAATAAACACCCATTCATTTCCGGATTTGCTTTCTAGTTCTGATTCATCATCTGTTACTCCTTCATTGTCATCTTCTTCATGAACATAATAGCAGTTCTTTTGAAACCTTTGTCTGTTAGTATTAGACCTTGCAGATCTTTCCGGACATCTTGAAGCAAAATGACCAATCTTATTGCAGTTGAAACACTTAAAGGGTAGTTTTCCTTCATACTTACCGGATCCTCTTGGCAGTCTCTTTGCAATGAGGGCTTCAAGTTGAGCTGTTTCTGCTTCTTCTTCTTCCATGTCTCTTCTTGCTTGATCATACCATGACATCTTCCTTGATGAGTTTTCTCCCGGATCAAATCTCTGTTTGCCTTTCACATAGGCACTGGCTTTGAAAGCAGATTCAGTCTTGGGAGGATCATCTCCAAACTCGGTCATTTCAAATGCATCTAGTTTGCCAGCCAGTTGTTCTCTTGTGACAGTTGTGTGGGCTCTGAATTCATCAATGGCAGCAACCTTGATTTTGTAGGCAGCAGGAAGGGATCTTAGGATTTTGCAGACAATCTCATTTTCATCTAGAGTTCCACCAGCATTTCTAATTCCACATACCAGCTCATTCACTCTTGGCATAAAGGTAGTGATGTTTTCATCATCTCTCATCTTCAATCTTTCAAATTTCCCTTTCAGACTTTGCAACCTTGCACTTTTGACAAACTCATCTCCTTCATACAGAAGTTCCAGTTTAGTCAGGATCTCATATGCAGTTGGTAGGTCAATAACATTTGAGAGATCTGAATCATTTAATGCGCTTAGTAGGGCTTCCTTGGTCCGCAGATTATTTTCAGCATCTGTGATTTCATTCAGAGTTGTTGGACCACCTTGTGGAGGTACATATGGTTTTGAGACCATAGCCAAGTATGCTTTTCCCATACATTCCAAGTGACACTTCATGCGACCTTTCCAGAGAGTGAAGTTGGTTCCATCGAACTTCGGACTATCCTTCTTGTATGACGACATCCTGGATCTCCTCAAGCGGTTAAGCTCCTTTCAGAGGAACTTGGCTCTGATACCAATTGTTGGATTTAAGGCATACAACTGAGAGGGGGGGGGGGGTGAATCAGTTGTATAAAACTTCTTGTTCTTTCAAACACTTGATTCTTCGTTGTTAGTTAACAGCATATCAATTAATCATCCATGAAAGCATAATACATAAACACAAGAGCAGATAAACATCAACACATTGAACACCAAGATTTTGACGTGGAAAACCCGGTTAAGGGAAAAACCACGGGGTGATTAACCCAAGGATTATTCTCTGTTAGAAGAATAAGAAAAAGAATGGCACTTGCCAATTAGGGCTCACTGCCCGAGCACATTGCTCACAAAGAGGCCCACTGCCTACAAGGAGACACATTGTCTACAAAGTGATAAGAATCACAATCTTGAACTGGAGAATGACATCTCTACCATGTCCGGATCAGTTCCATTTAAGCCCAAAAACCTCTGCTCTGCCTTTCGCACTTCTCTTCGCTATGCCACACTCATCCACACAATCCACTCTTCGAAATGAACTCACAAACTGTTATTTATACAAGACATCGACTTAGGAACAAACATCTAAGTCGGCAAACAACCATAAGAGTATCCGCAAGATGAATAACACATCCGGTCGGCCACCACAAGAACATTCGCAGGATGAACAACTCATCCGGTCGGCTAAACAAAGCAAGAACTTCATCCGGAAGAATAACTTCAATTCCGGGCTCTACTATCAATGCGGACCAACAACACAACCTCAACATGATCCAAGAACCTTCACAAGCCTGCCTGAATGACCAGGTACATCCGCACTTTCTTTACTTACTGGAATCTCTTCTCTTCCTTATCCGGAACTTCAAGAACACTGTCTGTCGCCACTGTCATAATGCAAGAGGTACTTCCGGACCTCCAAATCATACACAACTTGAGATGGCACATCACAAGGACATCCCAAAGACTCCTTCCAATCCGCAGATTAGGATTATACAGTTCCGGACCTCACCGGACCTTTTTGTGATCCTCTGTCACCTCTGAATACTTGCCGGAACCGGTTCTACACCGACAGCCACAACTCCTTCAGATCTTCATGCGGACCTCTGAAATCTTAACTGAAGCATCTCAAGACTCATATCTACAAACCCTTTAATCCGCATCCTCCGGTTCTCAACCTATACAATACATTTGCCTTCTTCTCATCACGGTTCTTCACTGTTCCTGACTGAGGCTAATTTTCTCAATATCCTCAGCACACAGCTCATCCAATCCTTCTTGTCAATGCAATATGAGTATGTTGACATCAATGACAACACTGGCTCACCTCATACTTGCAACATTGTCTTCCTTGAATCAATTCTAACTAGCTCTAGGCGCACTTTGGGGATCCAACCAATAAGGAAATGCGCCTTCACTCTTTGAAACAAAATTGACTAAGTTTAAACCTTCAAAACGTTTCTTAGCACCAACTTGCCATTGTTAATGATGATTTCTCATGTTCTTGGCTTAGGTGCACCTTTGAGGTCCTACAGATAGAAATCTGCGCCTAGAAACTACTTAGTCATTTCTTGGAAGATCTTCAATGTTCAAAGCATACTGAGGGTCAAAACGTCACTCTTATGTAGGGTGCCTTGGTTTGAAGTGATCTGAAGCCTTGATAGAGGGGCATTTTGCTTAGGTTATCCAAATTCATCAAGTTGTTAACTCATATTCTCAATGAAACCCATTAGGTGCACTCAGTAGGCAAAAGACTGTGAGCTCTTTCATTGGTGACCTAAGGAATACTCCAAACTACATTCGCAAGCTCACTGATTAGCTCCAAAATAACACAAGCGACTAACCCTAAAACAATTAACCTATGAAGAAAACTGGGGGGGTCCCCATTTGCAATGGGGCGATGTGTGATTAGGTCACAACAATACTTTTGACCACTTTTATGAGTAAGGCGAGGTGATGGAGGGAGCATAGGTTGAGAACATGGAAGAGAGATGGGCACATGTGGTGCTTGGTTACCTTGCTTGTTATTACGGGTGTTGTATGTGTGAGCAATCACATTGTGGTGTGGTTGTTGTAACACATTTTGAACACCTTGACTTGGTTGAGCAACTTGTTGTGCATATTTATAGATGTAATCCGGGGGTCAACCTTGAACAGTAATTAGCGGCTTTAAACGAGAGGGTGAACTAGGTGCCCCTTGGACAATCATCTTAGGAATATTGCTACAAGGTCTATTAATGACGTTGAATTAACATTGTTTCCCTCTTGATTGCACCCAACATCCATCCTTAAAGGATTTAATGTGAGAGACCTTTTCTCATCCACTAATGGTACATCTTGGCCAGGGAGAGCAGTGGGACAAGAGGAAGGTACAATATTGATAGGAAGATTAGGTGTTACATCATTGATAGGGCTATCCATGGTCTTCTCATCTAATGTTCTTTGTCTTTCAACTATAGGAGGAGGATAACTTATGGAATCATCATCATTGTCATCACCATATGTTTTAGCTATTAAATCCAAAGCATTAAGAGAACTTTCACTCTCATCATTCTCAATGTGTTTTGTCAAATCTCCTATGACCCAAGGGTACGTATTCATGAGAGAAGTGAAGTCAAAATCAGATACATAGTCAAGGATTTTAAATGAGGAGTATTTAAATATATCCTTGTGATACATAGCTTGTAAATAAGTGAGCACATGAGGATTCATATTAAGAAATTTGTAGAAACTCTCGAAGTTTTTGATATATGCATGTAAAGATACCAAAGAGCAATAAGATGAAGATGCCATAATGAAATGTCTTGTAGCATCAATTCAAAATCAGATTTTAAAAGTTTTTCCAAAAGTTATGCACAAGTCAAGTGCAAAACTATATGCAAAAATGACTTAAAATGCTTGATTTTTTGTACTTTTTCAATGCAAATGTATGAAAGCAAAGGTGTTGTAAGGATTTTGATCAGGGGCAGCAAATTATATGTCTGATATCAGTCCAATACAACAATAAGATCCTTCACAACACACTCTTGATGCAAATCTAAGATGATGCCAAGTCAAAATATAGTGAAAATACACTAAAATATGCGATTTTTCACCAAATCTCAATGTAAAGGAGCATGACAAAAGGTGTTGTGAGGAAAATGATGATGGACAACAAATTATATCAGTAATAACAGCCTCTTAATGCCAAAATATCCGTCACAACACACTTTTAGCACCACTTAATGTAAAACCCTAGTGGAAATATAGCAAAAATAGGCTATTTTTCACCATTTTTTTATTCCAAGACCTAACAAAAGGGTTGTTGTAATGAATTTTAGGATGTGTAGCAAGTAATACTGATGATATCAGTCAACTCAATTCATAAAATTTGTCACAACACGCTTGGAGTGCAAACTAGGTCAAACCCTAGGGCAAAAATAGCCAAAATATGTAGTTTTTCACCGAATTTTCAATACAAGAGCCCGTTAAAAGGGTGTTGTGAAGCTTTTTAGGAGGGGCAACAAATGATTACCCTGATAACAGCCAATTAATGCAAAAATACTCTTCACAACATACTTATGGTGCAAGTTTATAGAGTCGATAAAGCCAAATTTAGTGAAAATCGTTGTTTTTGAAGCCCTAGGTTTGAGATGTTGACACAAGATGCTATGTGAATGTTTTGAAATCTGATTTATGATGAAAATGAAGTGAATTCGGATCTGAAAATGATTTTCAAGCCCTAATATGCAAAATGTCAATGCAAATTTAATGAAAATGCATGAAAATTGCTAGTTTTTTGTTAAAATTTTCTATGCAAAAATGTAAATATTTTGAATTTAAATGCAAATTTACACTAAAATGCAAGACTACAGCCAAATGCAATTTTGAATACGCCTCTAAAATCAGTAGAAAAATCTGAAAGAAGATTTTGCCTACTAACCCTAGATTTTGGAATTACTAGGTTATATGAAAATTGTCAAAATTTCTACAAAAGCCTAGCAAATTAATGACGAAAATGCAATGCAAATTTCTGAATTTTTGTGTTTTTCTGTAGTTTATATCAGATCTGATGCAAATATCATGAATTAGGGAAATTTAGAAAGAATTGAAGCAATTTAGTGACCTATCAATGCAATTGTTTTGAATTTTTCCAAATTTTTCAATTTTTTTGAATTTTTCTCAATGCAATAAGATAAAAGACTATATGAATGAATGAAATCAATCCAAATCTGAAGACAAGCACTCAACAAGTGGCAATTTAAGTCCAAAAACACGGGTTCACCAAAATGTTTAGGGTAAAATTGGGATTGTTTAGTTTTTGGTGTTTAGATGTTTGAATCCTTCTTTCACCCTATACATTCAAGGATCTAGGGTCGAGTGACAATTCACTATCATACCCTAGGTCGCTGTGAGATGTAGGGAAGCTTGGATTAGGGTGTTCAATTATCAAATTTCCTTCTCTTATGCTTAATTGACCATTAAAACTCTAATTTCGCAAATACGACTGTAAACAGAAGAATAACAGAAAAAACTCTTGCAGATGGAAGCAAAATATCAAATCATAGAGTACTTGTTTTGGGGTTCCGAGGCAGAAAAGTTGGGGACACAGGAGCGGGTGCCTGTCATGTCCCTGTAATGATTTATAATTGAATCGTTTATTTAAATAATAAGTTAGCCTTATATAAACTAAATATATAATATATTTATTTAAAATATATTATTAATATGCATTATTTAATAAATAATATTATTAATTTAATATAATATAAATATTATAAAATATATGAAATATATATATTTAATTAACTAGATATATTATAAATATAAATATTTTAATATAATATTTATGTGAATATTTAATAAAATATATTATTATATATAAAAATAAATAGTACGAAGAGTCTTACCCATTAAAGCTATTACCCATTAAAGTTAGAAAGTAAAGTAATTTAGAAAGTAAAGTAATTTGGAATAAGCCAAAGTAATACGGTTAAACAAAAGGTCAAATTCAAAATAAAATCATATAAAGATAAAAGTCTAATAAGACAAAAACATTATCCCACCATATTATATGCTTGTGAATAAAATAAGATAAAAGAGCTCCCATACTTAATAACAAATGTATTTATTTAAATTTTATACTATATATATTATATAAATAATGTACTTTAAAAAGATTAAGGGGAGGCCGAAGGAGGATATTTATAAGTGCAGCAATTAAGTTGGTTGACACTAGCGATCACATAAATAAATAATATATTATAAATATATCTAATAATATAAATACAAATATTATTATTATTATTATCTTATATTGTACTATAAATATAAATAATACAATATAAACCATATATGATATAATATAAATAATATATCATTTATTATAATGATATAATATAAATACAAATAATATAAATAAATAATAATATAAATAAACATCTTTTAACCTATCCTCTTATGATAAGGGAGTTACGTATGGTTAGAACTAATTTTACCACAAAAGAGAATTAATATAAAGTAATAAAAATTATAAGAGGGTAAGTATGTCTTTTACCACCAAGCATACTAAGAGATGTGCCTCTTCTAACATATCCCTTGAAAGGGAAATAAATAAAGGTTGTGAGATAGAAGGAAAAGATCATCGGAAGAAAATATAAAAAGAGTTTCGGATAAATACATATATTTAGATCTGCATTATATATATATATTTCTGAGTCATAAGTAGGAAAGATGTCATAAATTAATATATAGAGATATGTACATCAGTAGTAAAGGGGAGTGAAATATATATTATAAAATATATAAATGGCAACAGCAAAACAATAAAAATTATATTACGACAACATAGGTAGAATTCCAGGTAAAGCTACAACAGGCAAGTAAGTATTTATATTTAATTTGTTCAATCTATAATTGGTAAAAATAAATGGTAAGATTATTATATATAAAGGAATAAATATATATATATATATATATGTATATGTGTATGCGATCCCTATATCAAAATAGAACTATACTATGTGAACAAATAGTTGATTGAAAGTACATTCTTAAATAAAGAAGCATGATTGAGACATATATGAACATATATATACATTATGAAACTTGAGGAGAAAAACATAATCATCCCATCACTTCCATTTCCTATAACTATAGGAGAGGCGGTCTTGTTAGGGAAAGGCGAGGTAATTCCATCACAATGCATTAGAGAGGGTTTAACGCGCCCTAGATAAGAATACTAGGGAAAGGCGAAGTAATTCCATTCATAATGCACTGGAGAGGGTTCAACGTGCCCTAGACATATAATTCCCCATCCATGGTTAAGGGATAGAAGGAAGATGACATGGAGAGATAAACGTAGTTGTTACTTCTATATATATTTCTCTATTACTTCATCCTTTAAGGAATGATAGGTAGTGTGGGGAGAGGCGGAGTAATCCCATCCGTAATAAGGCCCGTAGGCTGGGACAAAGTCTCCCGTACGCTGGGTCAAGAGATGGTTTCAGCGCGCCCTATATGTGTAAAGCCTAGTTCCATGAGGGAAAGAATAAGAAATATGAATGATTGAATTATGGAATGGTTATCAATAGCAAGTAACAATTAGGAAATAAATAATCCTTTAACAAGGAATGATGTGAATACATTATTATTGATCTTATTTGATCTTATCATTGAAATTTATTGTTCTCTAACGTTACTAACGTCTCCTTGAGAATCATTTTGAATGCAGATTCAGGTTTAAGTGTTTCCACTAGAAAGAGTACCTGTTTTTGGGGTTCCGAGGCGGAAAAGTCGAGGACACAGGAACGGGTGCCCAAGTACAAGGCCCTAGTTTTTGTCAAGATCTGGAAGCTCAGTCTGCAACTCTTCCCTGCTGTCCCGGAGATTTTCCCATCATGGAAGTTGGAGGACTAATGAGCGGGCGCCCAAGTCCTGGGAGCTGTTTTTCTTTCTGTTCTACAATTCCGACACTTCAAGATGCCTTCCTACAACTTCACTTTTCCCAGCTCCGCAACCTGTAACCTGCAACCATGAAAACTTTGGGAGGGAGTTGTGGTGTTTAGAGGCTTGCCTTAGTCAAGCCCTAGAGGACACTTAAGTCTCCGAACACCGTTGTCAGATAGAGAGTGCGTGCCCTTGTGAGGCAGAGGCAAAAACCAAAGGAAATGATGATGAAAACACAATATAATGTCACCTTGTAGTGAAGATCTCATGGAGGAAGATGCTCTTCATTCCATGATGAAATGGATGCTCAAATCTGCAAACACAAACACATAAACCACACAAATCTGCTCTTGCAACACAATGAAAGCCTTGAATCACCTTGAGAACACTTGAACATCACAATTGCCATCTAGTTTACAAATGAATGCCTAAACATACTTTTATATGCAACTACAAACACTCCCACCAAGATTTTCGTAATTCAAACTTACCGTGTCGACATAGGACCCAAGTAACAGTCATAAACCGACACCCAAGAATTGGGGCTGCCCCAAAATAGGGCAGGACTAGGGCATGGGCGCCCAAGTCCTCCCCCCTATTTTGGGCAGGGTAAGGCTCAAGAGGTCCTCCTAGGTCTCATTTGTCATGTTACCTAGGGCTCATTCCATCGGTATGCCAAATTATGAAGTAAGATGTCCTAAATGCATACTAAAGACCCAGGAGCTAAACCTTATGAGGGAAAAGCCCCCGAGGGGACATTTTCCGATGTTACACTTCAATGTTGTTTGATCATCGTATTGGCAAGATATGTTGAGAAAGTTAAATGAGGCTCCAAAAGGGTACACGGGCCTAGGTTATGAGGTGTGTAACATGCTACTGACAAAGGAGGTAAAAAATATACACTTCATTGTGATAGAGATTTATCATTGATGTCAAAGTTAGGAAGTGTTGATGAGGTTTCAGTTGATTGGCATTGTGTGTGTAATACCTTCATGAAGTTAGGATTGGTGTGTGGTGTCGAAGTGTCATGATGGAGTTGATGTTGTGACATCGGGATGATGTGCCTTCCAGGATCAGGATGATGTGCTATTGCTTTAGTTTGGTGTAGCAGGAAGAATTGTTTCATTGTGCTTCTTTTTGTGCTTCATGTTTTCCCTCAAACTTGTTCTTCATTGGACTTTCACAGATGTGAATGTGAGAGAGATGGGGATGTTGTTGCAGCATGATAATGATAAGATGCAATGTGATTTAGTGGATATGCCATGAGAAGGCAGAGAAAACATAATGTTCATTGGTTGGAGTTGAGTTTGTGGTTTTGATTTCAGTTTGGAATTGTTGTGCCGTCATGAGGTTCACAGTGATTTGGAGTTGAGTTGCTTTGTGTTGAGAAGCTAGTGGTGTTAATCAAAGACCTAAGTTGTTTTAGTAAGGTTCTTGAGGCAGTTGAGGCAGCAAGGTGATAAAAAACAATGTTATATTGGCAATTGATCTTAGTGTTGTTGAGTCAGCATGTTAACAAGGCATATTACATATGGGAGAATGAAGACTTGAGTCAACTTGGTATGTTGCAGTGGTTCTTAGTATCAGTGTATTGGTATTTGCACAAGAAGACTTGGTGACCATTGAACGACAAAATTGTATTGTTAGATGTCACTGATCAAAGTTCCCTTTTAGTTCAACTAGGGATTACTCATGTTCCTTCCACACATCTTGCCATATGTTATGTGCTCTGCATCAGGAGTCAAAGTCTGTAAGTTATGTTTGGGTTGTATCTCTGTCAAATCTGTCTTTGATTGTCTTCACTTCATGTCAACATTTGTGATGTTTCTCCCTTTAGGGACCTAAACCCTAATGTCTAAAACCCTCCTAATATCTAAGAAAACACTATGTGTTACCTTGACAATGATGTGTGTCACTTTTGTTATAATTTGAGGTTGACCTTTTGTTGCGGGTGAGATCACTTAAGTTTGCTGCTTAAAGGGGTTGTTAAATCATGCTACTTGATTGGCCCTTTTTAAGGGAACCAGTAACTACAGGTGACTATATCTTTTTGGGCACCCAAATGAGATCAACGGATGTTATTTAAAAGTGTCAAGTGCGCGAAAGGGATATCCACGGTGAATGTTTAAACCATTTTCAAATTATAACGGAACTTTCATGTGAATAAAGTTGACGGGTGGTTCTTCAAACAAAGCTATAACCGTTCCTATTCAGCTTCCTTAATGAAGATGTGGGCCAGGAAATTTCATAACTCGATATGTATAATTGAACTGTCAGTGAGACTTGGTCTGAATGATAGAAGAAGCATGTACCTACAAGTTCACATGAGAATTGGAGGAGTTTGTGAAGAAAAACAGGGGTTATGATTCAGTGGAAATAAAAGGACATTTTCCAATCCTCATAAGGAGGTATAGGTCTATGAGTTGCAATATGTTTTTTGAGAGATATATCAGTGTGTAGTGCATCTCTTTAATTGTTACGGAATGAAGGATGAGGATATGCAGTTTGTTTAGATTATTGGCTTCTTGTCACGTTGAATAAAGAACAATGTACATATATGAGACCTCATGAACTAGTATTCATTGTGAAGTGTAAGAGATAGGTGTGAGAAAACTATGTAGCAGGTGAATGACAGAAAGAGAGATAAAAGAGGGTTTGCTAACATCATTATTGCAGAATCACAACAATACAATGATGACTGATTGAAGTGACAATAACAGAATGTGTTGATTGCAAAGGTATATTGATAATGTAGATGCTTGCTTGATTGGTTTATTATAACCCTGATATTCTTGAAGGTTATTGTGAAGGAGATTTGTTAGCAGTTTGTATTGATGACATAGTAGAGATCAGAGGTGTTTCATGATACAGTAGTGATCAGAAGTTTATTCTCATTGTAAATTGGATTCTGTTCATTGCTCTGAGATGAAAAGAGAATACCAACATGCTGATATAAGGATTATCAATTAAATGAAGAATATGATGGAGTTTAGTGTATTGGAAACTTGAAGACAAACTAGTAAATCATATTCAATGCAAGAGAAGAAAGTGCATGTGTTGATTCTTGAACAGAGGAAGATATTGCTAATTGCAGAGATTGTAATGTGCAGATGTTGATTGTCATGTGTATCAGAAGCTTGTCTGATCATATTGTGATTGAAAAGAATTTTGTCAAGTGAAAGCAAAAGGAGAGATAAGTTTTTGTGAAGAAGTGAATCAGGGTAATCCCTTGAGTTGTTCTGTTTTGTATCCAAGGTGATTGTACAAGTCAGTGAGACTTTCTTTTTGCCAGTGAGGCATTCATCAGCCAGTGAGGCTATGTAATTAATGATTTTCAATATTAAGCCAGTGAGGCAGTTTTGAGTGGTTTTTCATCCCTATGAGGGTTTTCCACTCGTGAAACCTATTGTATTATGGTCTCAATTTCTGTGTGATTCATTTGTCCTTCATGTTTGAACATTCAGTATTTGACTCCTTAATTTGATAAAGCATATTGTCAAGTTTGATTCCTTCACTTTCTCTTTTCAAGTTTGATAAGAAATAAATAACTTGTTTTTGTACAACACTGATTCACCCCACCTCTCAGTGTTGATTGTACTCCAACACATTGGCTCCCATTAGGAATTCATGGAAATAAATAGGGGTGTCCATTGTTTCCAATGGATGGGAATATACAAGAAATCAACTGCTAATCAATGTGATTGCAATATGCCCTAAAGGGGCAATGCTTTTGAAAGCTGTGGATTGTGAGGGGCAGGTGAAGGATGCATAATTTATTGCTGACATCCTTATATAGTGCATTCAAGAAGTTGGTCCTGAAAATGTTGTCCAAGTCATAACAAACAATGCAAAGAATTGTAGAGTAGTTGGTATATTGGTTGAGACACGGTTTTCACATATATTTTGGACACCTTAACCTCATGCTACAAAGTTGGGTAGGAAAATAAATTGGATCAAACAAGTCTATGTTGAGGTTGAAGAGATCTAAACGTTCAACACAAACCATCATGTCTCAGGCCATTTTTAGATCATTCTCGCAATTGCAGCTGCTGAAGGTAATTGAAACACTACAATTTTTAAATTTTACGTTTGACTTTAGTAATTAGTAATTTCTAATTTATTTTTTAAAATTTATTATTTAAGTATGCTTTCCTCTTTGTTTTAGTTTTTTTTAATAGGTTGCTGAGACCCGTTTCACATTCAACACAATCGTCTTGGGACGACTTGTGAAGGTGCGGGAGCCACTTTCTAGCATGGTCATCAGCCAAAGTTGGTCCCTATGGAGGCCATCCAATAGTGACAAGGCAACAAATGTAAAGCAAATGATCCTAGATAATACTTGGTGGGACCACATGGAATATCTTAGTTTCACTGAGCCCATCATGAGTATGATTTGTTTTACTGACATGGATAAGCCATGTTTGGGAGAGGTATATGATGGCATCGACTCAATGATTGAGAAGATGAGGTCCATCATAAATGAAAAAGAGCAAGATCCTCAAGAAACTTTTTTTAGAGAGGTGCAAACAATTTGTGTTGAGCGGTGGAACAAAATGACCACCCCACTACATCTTATTGCCTTTGCATTGACTCCCAAGTTTTATAGCGATAAGATTCTTTCTATGCTGTCAAGGGTGCCACCATACAGAGACCCAGAAGTCAGCGAAGGGTATAAGAAAGCACTTACTAAACTCTTCCTTGATCCTAAAATGGAGGATATAGTTACAAATGAGTTGCTGATTTCGTAGCCTCCAATGGTCAAAGTGTTTCTGCTCTTCGTGAAAAGTATAGGAAGGATGCTCATGCTTGGTGGTACCTCAATGGCCATACATCACCACACTTGTAGACTCTTGCAATCAAAATTTTATTGCAATTAAGTTTCTTAATTTTTATTGCACTCCCTAAATTTGAATTGTTTTTCATTTTTAAAATAATAAACTTATTAGTTTCAAATTTGAAGTTTGATTTACAATTTTATAACCGTAACTCTCTCACTTTGCCTCAATAGGTTGCTAGTTCCTCTTCATCTGAGCAGAATTGGAGTACATACTCCATCCATTTAGTGAAACTCAACCAATTGGCAGCAAGTAAGGCAAAGGAGCTAGTTTATGTGCATTCCAACTTGCGTCTTCTTACTTAGACAAAATGAGTACTAGGAAGGGGGCATGAAGTTGTGGGATGTAGATCTAGAGCGAACTGACTTGGTTTTTTCATCTACCACACAATCTTCACTTTTTGTGGACTCAGAGAGCCAACATACTTTTAGTGATAGTGTCAATATTGCATGTGGTTCTTCTCATCTACTTGGATCATCTAATGACAATGTCAATGATGATGCTGATGTTGGTCTTCATGATCACCCATATGATGCTGATTAGTGATTACTACTTGTATTATTTTAATATTGAACCAATGAACAATGAATATCTATCATGACATTCAAGTTTTGACAAATTGATATCGAATTTGGAATTAGTATATTGTATTTCAAATTTGTAACATTTATGGTAGTTTTGTTCAGCTGTAAATATGTATATATTTATGATTTTTTTTTGGTACGGACGTACCTATTGATGTGTTTTTTATGCACATGCAAACTCAGAATAAAATACCAAGGTATTCTATCCTCTCTTGAATAAAGTCTCTCAAAGGCTAAGCAATGTGATCCAGTGAGACAACTCCAAGGTTCATGATATGTTAGGTCTTGACTTGCAATGGATAGACTCAGTAGTTGATGTGATTTGCTGAAAACTCACAAAGGGACTTACACTGAATTGACTCCTCATTCCATTCTAAATATGTTATTCTCCTTGTGAAGTGGAACTTACTCTAACTGACTATGAAAGAAAAGGCAAAAGATAAGGGTTGACAAAACTATTCTAAGGACAATGATATAATGAAACATGCTTGGATAGACAAAGTCCTCATGAAACCTGACTCCACTTTGCCATGAGAACCAACAACTACACGAAGCAGGTACAATCTTCTAAGGAAACTCAAGGATTTTCATATTGCAAGCCTCCATTCAAACACCCACAGCTGGTGCAGCTTGAACAAGTATTCACAACCGAACTAAAGCAAATGAAGGTTCAGTCTAACTTTGCAAAGTGGAATACCTTTGACAATCCATGAAAAGTATGAACCAAGAAGAATTCATCAAATATCTTTACATATATTGATTACATCAATGCACTCCTAATCTATTTCTAAGCTACTTGGAAACATTTCTCCATCATATTCGAAAATTTGAAACCATGCTAACATTCCATCACCACACAAATCACCATGAGAACCAACGATGAGCTTGTATTGATTTTGGAAATGTATAATTACAACAATTTCACAATGTCTCTTCAATGACTTCAAGAAGTCTCCTCTACTCTACTCCTATTCTACCTCTACTCTTGTGCGAGCTAACAAATCTTCCTCTTTTACAAATGAGAGAAATGGGCCCTTTTATAGGCTCCAAAATTACATGAATGGCCAGGATTGATTTGAGAATCAATGGCCCGGATTTTGACAACAAGGCAGTTAGTTACAGAAATTACTATTTTTAGAACATTCAATGCAGACGGATGATGTGGCAGACTGTGATTGGATCAATGTTGTGCACATGCCACCTCAGCATCGAGCAAACTGGTTTGATTTTCTTTGTGTTCATATTGCTCGAAATGTTTTCCCAAATTTTATCATTTTTTGGAGTAGTCTTCGAACTTGGATTTTCACCTCTGGAGCTTGGCTTCTTCAAACTTGTGACTTGGGAATTTTGAACTTCTTCATGTTGTCTTTCATGCAATTGTACTTTTGAATGTAATTCATTGATTGCTTGATGAATTTGCTCATTTCTCTCGTTCTTGTGCAAATGATGATCTTGATGTATGACTTTTGGCGTTGGATCTTGATCATCTGGAACGGGTCTCTTTCACGCGACGACGATGTCTACCCTCCTCAAGCAACGCTTCTCCATCCTTTGAACTTTATCATGTGCCGGCTCTTGGCATTCCTCTTCGCATTCATCGTTCACCTGCACGAACACGATGACATCAGTCTCATGAAGCGGTGCTTAATAATCAAGTAAATAGGACAAATTTCACCGCCAAATGCACGCGGGATTAAAATAAGCAACTTCAAATCACCTCGCCTTATTGCAAGAAAAGTCAATAATATGGATTTTGCAAAAAAATAAAAGCTTGACCAGTTTCTTGACAACTCCAATTGACAGATACAGTTCTATCTTGCCTTCGTCAAAACTTCGACGGACCTGCAATGATTCTATGTTAAATCTGTGTATATTCTTAAAATGAAGAGCGCCGAATTCCAAGTATGTGTGTATAACTCAAACCTTTGAAGAGTTTCTTCCAAGCTGGTTGCAGGAATGCGAAACATGAGCATGTCACTTTAGCGAATTAGGCAAAATTTGCAAAATGCAATCCTTTTATAAATAGGCGCTTAGGTGACTTTTAAACGCATAAGGCCAACGTGTGATGAGCGCGAATTTTCAAGTGCCTGAGTGGTCATTTTAGTGCCTTAGCATGGATTATATTTCATATGTTGCAAATTGATTACCAATCTGTGCCCAGGCAAACCATGCTTTTCGTATGACTTTACACCTAGGAGATTGCGCGATTTGCATTTGGAGGCCTTTTCCCACGTCCATGATAACACTCGCAATGTGGGAACGATTAAAACTAGCACCAGATGATAAACGAAATCTTTCTCCTTTTATGCCTCAGTTTAGACAATCGTTCAAATAGCTTGCATAATATTGAATTTAGAGGATGTCAGGGAAATCGTTGAGTATGCAGTTGACAGATTTTGTGTTGACTAAGCAGAAGATATTCAAATGCAGGATCCCTCTAAGAAACGCGTGCTGAGTGGGGGTCGTCAACATTCAATGCTTAATATTAAACTTATCGTATCTCCTCAACGTGCGCTCTGGCGGAATCTTAGGTGCTCCATGTATGATTCGAATCTCAATCTTTGCAAATGATTACATCTTATCCTTTTAGCGGACCTTTTAGACCATCCAGTATGAGTTAAAGAATATAATTTACAAAGGGCCTCATGAAAGATATGCCGGCGGAAGTTTCTGAATGCTTAACATATTGTATGTGATATGCAAGCACTTATGGAACAAGCGGATTATTTAAACCATCGTGCATGATACTTGGAAAATATGGATTGCAAAGGGACTATGAAAGTCCGCTTGAGGTGGATATTTTGAATGTCTATGCATAGTGAAAGACTCCCATTCGTGAAAACAAACCATCAGCGCATGCTAGGAGTGTGAATTGAAATGCTATTCAATTGGGCAGACAATTTTAAATTATGTAGAAGACATTAAAAGAATTGCAAATGCAATGCGAAAGTCTGCCCGAGGTAGAAATTTTGGAAGGTATGCATGATTTGAAATAATGATTATCAATGTGCGCCTATAGAAGAAGTAGACCATTTAATGTTCGATGCATAAGTTTAGGATGGATGCGTGCCCAGGCAGACATGACAGCGACTACTTCCTCAAAATGTGCTAAGAGCGGACACTTAGTGCGCTATGTAAAGTTTTAAAAGGATTCTACTCTCGTTTGTCACTTGGACATAATGTATGGCATTTGACTATTTTCCTTTTGCAAAGCAATAAGCACCAAACACATGGAGCGGACATTTCAAATTGTTATGCATAAGTTAAGAGACTGCAAGGTAACCATGAGAGTGCGCTTGGGCGAGAATTCAAATGCACGAAGTATTTAAAATAAATCGCATTAAACTGACTAGTAACTGCCAAGCTCTTAAGGCGGACCTTTGAATGCTCCTTGTATGCGATGTGAAAGTGATAATAGCGTGCCTATGAAATGGGCGGACCAATCAAACCATCATGCTCGACACTTTGAAAAAACAAGATTTGGAAACAAACCGTGAAAGTCTGCCTGGGATGATGATGGGCAAAGACTGCTAATTCCATAGGCAAAATGATCAAAAGTGCAAAGGTACCTCTCAAGTGTTCCTAAAGAATAGTGAGAGCGTAATCTTCATTCATACTAGCATATATGGAATAGTGGAGTAAATGTGCACCAAACATGATGAGCACACTCCCATATGTCCACGCATAAACTTGCAATGCAAAGACCTTTAAAATGCACATTTCTTTCAGACTTAGTCAATTTCTTGGGTCTCCACCTCAATTCCCGATGTTTCATTGCTCTCCAATCCTTTTAAGGTAACTTAACAACTTCATTGTCTGTCTATTGATACTCCAAATGAAGGACCTTGCAATTCCATTGTTGCCAGAACCAAAAACTCTACTTGAAAAAACCCAAAAAGAGAAGGGTCCCCATTTCAATGGGGGTGATGTTGCGATTAGGTCACAACAGTACCCAACCCCCCAATTTTTTTTGTCGTACCAGCATACCATACCCACGTACCTGTACCTATACCCGATTTGACAACTTAGATTTTAAACAAATCTACACAAAACATGTTTTTGAATCCTCTTTTTTGTGCATAGAATCTATACCAATGGGCACAAGATCTTTTGCAAGGTTATTGTTCAATGGTACAGATTGTGTAACTTCTACCATGACATTCCAATAAAGATGAAGTAGCAAAACTTTGCTATATTGATCCAAGATTCCTGTTAATGCTACTTAATAGTTCTTACCTCACTTGGAAATAAGCATGGTTAAAGAAAATAATATAGAATGCAATGCAATGGGACATATTTCTAGTCAAACAGTGCATGCTATTGAGATACAATTCTAGGTCATGGATGATGTTATTTGGCAATGTTCCCTGCTCATAGTGATGTTAGGGTGTACTAGTCGCTTGTGATTCAAAAGCATATTGTTGATCAAAGAAGCAAAATTTGGGATAAAATTATGATTTATCGCCAATTGGTAGCAGAGGTGATCTGATCTAGATTAGAGTAGTGATTTTTTTAAAAGATGGGCACAATTTTTGAGTCTTGATATAATCAGTGATTACTCTAGTTTTTTCATTATTGTCTTTCAAAAATTTTCTCATTTTTACACTACAAATTCGGATTTTCTCAGAGCATGGGTTTACATCAAAGATTTATACTTGCATTTGAAAAATCAGGCATGATTTTCAAGAAGCATTTAATCTTTGATTTAAAAAAAAATCACAATTGTTAAATTCTAATTATTGTTTGTGTGGCCTCAACACTGGTGATTTTTAAAGGATTTGGAGCATGGTTAAAAGTGGTAAAATTATGAATGTAAAAGTTGGTCTAGAATGCTCTATACCATGCAAGATTTGACTATGGAGGTAGCCACCCAAGATCTAGGAGCTTCAATGAAAGCACAATAGAGACTCAACATGAGAGAATAATACTATTCTATCAAAGGATGCAAATACACAATATGATATATCAATATGAATTACAATGAGGAGCCCTTGGTTATATAGACCAAGGTGAAAGATAAGATAGCATAAGATTATGACAAGTGTCTTAATCTTTTCATGAGACAAAGCGATAAGTATGCTAAGTGTACCCTCCGTAAAACTAGACAAGTGTGAATAGGACCTAATGTGAAACTAGTTAGGTAATATACTCCATTCACACCAACACCCTCTCTTAAGTGCAACTTAGGGAGAAGTAAACAAATGCAAAGATGCAATGATGGGTCTCGGCTACTAGGCCATGTTAGGTACCCATGTACAAACAATCTCTCACAAATAGAGAAAAGGAGAAAAACCAGTAGGACAAAACCTCTCTCTAAAAGAGAGAATTCAAGATGCTCTCTATAGTATGAGAAGAACAAAATCCAATGTGAGGAAAAAGTCCCCCCCATAAGAGAGAAGGAGAAGAGAAATAGTCTCCCCTCAATGTAGAAGAAACTATTCCTCAACTTACTAATGTTAATGCAAAGGCAGTATGGGAGATGAACCGTGAGAAAACTCTTGGTCACATTTGTTCATTAGTCTCTTTTGATTTACAATTTCATCTTGAATCATGCAAAACACCTAAGGAGGCTGGGGAGACTCTTGAACAATTGTATGGTAAAACTGACAAGATTAGGGGATATTAGATTGATAATGATTTGATGAATCTTGATCCTAAAGAGTTTGACCACATCCAATACTATATCTTTAAGCAATTGAGAACGTAGCTAAAGGATTACAAGATTAATAAGGAGGATTTACAATTGATTCTAAATGTGTTATCCAAGCTTGGTCCTGAGTATTCAGTATTTGTTTCTGGATTTCACACCCATTAGGTTTCTAGGGGAGCTGCATATGTTGAGTTTACTTTTGATGCATTTTCAAATCTTCTAATCCAAGAGGAAGTGAAGCTAATTCAAATGGGCCTCATCAAGTCTTCTAAGCCACAAGCATTGGTGGTTACTGAGCCTAAGGTATAGAAAGAATCAAAGGAATTTTGAAAAGAAACAAAAGAAGAAAAAGACCAAGCCGCATAGATTTTGAATCCTCTCCCTCCAAAGTGGAATCATCTAAGATCTAGGAGCTTCAATGAAAACACAAGAGAGACCCAATATGAGAGAATAATTCTATTCTATCAAAGGATGCAAATACACATATGATACATCAATATGAATTACAATAGAAGCCCTTGGTTATATAGACCAAGGTGAAAGATAAGATAGCATAAGATTAAGATGAGACATAAAGTGATAAGTATGCTAAGTGTACCCTAAGTAAACTTAACTAGACAAATGTGAATAGGACTTAATGTGAAACTAGTTAGGTTATATACCCTGTTCACACCAACAATGAAAAATGACACGGCCCATGAGGTTCTTGTGGTTTTTAAAACCAAAAAATATAAAAAATGTTTTGGGCTACACTAGATGGAAAAGTTTTAATTTTGATTCCATAGCTCAATAGACATATGCTTTTTTTGTGTTTGATGCTTAGCAATCAAGCTTCCCCAAGAAGTCACCAAAAATAAAGTGAAACTTTCACTACTGAGAAATTAATTGCTTAATTTCTCCAGTTCTAGTATTTTTCCACCTGCTTTTCCCATCTGGGAATTTGTTTATTTTGTATAAAGGATGAATTGAAAGCTAAATGCTTTTATACTAATGTAATTTTTATGTTATGCTGGCTTATTTAAGCCTTAAGTGGTAGCACCTCTAATTAAAAATAGGGAGCATAAATCTTAAGCTAGAGCTAAACCTAAAGTATTAAAAAGTGAGGCATGGGCCTGAAAAAGAAGTAATGTTACCATTAAATATATTTATACACATTTTATTTGACGTGAAATAACAAAAATATTTAATTGCAGCATTTTTCAGTTTGCGAAAATTTTCCTGATTTTTTCTTAGTTTAATTCTGAGTAATTGAATTCCATCTTATACTCTTGGTTTTCTGAATCAATCCCAAGTCCAAGTAATGTTATTATGCTATTATGCTATCGATGATGCTTGTTTCCCAACATGAGATTGCCTCATTAACTCCCTACTTGCTTTGGTGATCTAGAATGCCACTATCCTGCTCTTAGAGAAAGTGCTGTGATGATGATTTGAATTTGAATTTTAGTTCCAAAAAGTGCAACGAGTCATTTATGGTTCCACATTTGAATGTGTGACGTTGAAACATATCTCGTTCTCATCTCTTTTTTTCATTAAAGTTTACCCTATTAGATATGTTGCCATTTGTCTATGGATAAAAACAGAAATCTAGCATCTGCTTGAGATGCTTTAAAATACAGAGATGCTTGTTTTATAAATGATTCACTTGGCATCATCTAACCAATATTTTTTAGGTATACAATGTGTATAATTCTTTATAGTAATTTAGAAGATATTTTTAGTTTATTTTCGGTAAACCAAGTATGCTCAAGCTCATCTGATGTTTCTTGTAAATAAGATAAATCACAAATAACATATGGTTAACATGCTACAGTAAAAATAGGTTGATGACTGAGATTTTCTAGTGTTTTTTAAAACTTTTTATTACAGCAGGCTGCAAACTGTGCATCTGTATGATTGAATAGACTGGAGAAAGTTATCTGCTTGTTCACCGAGTTCTGAAACTTCCTTGGAGCTAACAGATTTTGAGGAATTGAAAGCTGATTTGACTTATGACTTTCTCTTTTAATTTATCTGTAAAGTTGAATTTAAGAAATGTACTTGACATTCGAACTTAGAATGTGCACATAAAGCTAGCATTGAGATGTCCATAATATGTTTTCAAATCCAGTGTCCCTCCATCCGGAAAAACAACACATGCACATTGAGTTTCAACACTAAAAGAGAACGTGCTGTTATATAGTAGAATATTTACAAGAGCTAAAATGACTAAACAAACAAGGAATTATGAAGTGGATTTTCCTTCCATGTTATTACTTGATTGTTGAAACCCTTACAGGCTGCCTTCCTTGTCTTCATCTCTTTCTAGCTTCTGCAAATGTTGTTGCCATTTGGTTCCCCTTAACCCAGCTGTGTTCTGACCTTTTCCTTAATATTTTGTTCTCCTGCTTCACAGTCCCCTTCTTTCACAATGGCTTCTCATTATTTGAAAGTAATTCTAGTGCAAATGTTTGTCTTCTTTCCAGTGTTCTCCTAGCTTTTATTTTTCTCAATATCTTCTTGTCCATGTGAGTTCTTCAGCGTACTTCTCATTGACCAGATGTTTTTATCATAGTTTTGGGACTTGAGTACTCACTGAGATAGGGGCTGAGACAGCCTTGATGAGTACTTGTTAAGACACAAGCTGGGGCAGTCTTGGTGACTACTTCACTGAGTCTAGTTGTGTCTGCTAAAATATTCAGAAAAACACCATTAAAAATTATTCTTGTAGATTATATTTCAAAAAAAAAGAACCAAGTTCTGGTCTGAGTTTATTTGCCCGAGTTCAAATCCGAGTCAAAGTTAGCTTGCAGAGCACTCTCCGTGTCCAACTCTTGACACCATGGTTTTTATTGATAACCCTGACTTACCAAGTCAGCAAGGCAGCTTTCCTAAACAGCAAGTTTCTTGAAAATTTTCCATTCCACCATCATTCAGCATCTCAAATCAACTTATAAGGCCTCAATAATGCCTTTGTTCTGTCTCTTTGTTGCAATGATATACTGGAAAATGCTTGCCTGTAATAGAGCCTACATGGATCTTCCATGTTCGCAAGCACTTAAAAAGCTGCTTGTTACTTATTCATGCAAAAGTTGACAGCATATGCTAGTTTAGATGTCAAACAAAGGCAAAAAAAGTTAAAGTCCCTATTATGTTAGAAAAAAAAATCTCATGAATTTAACCCAACTCTTGGTGCACTGCATTAGAACCTATTCATACAATGCTTTAATTGTTTAATTTCAGGGAAGAGGGCTAGACTGTAACAATGAGCAGGTATGTTTTAGGCGTGGCCAGATACTACCATATTCACTGCTTATCAGGAGGCAGAGGTTGACCAATGAGTGCTACTGTTAATTGTTTGGTCTGAGCTGATGGCCAACTGGGTAGAACAAACCCTCTTACTGGGTATGCAGGTATGAGACTGTTGGATGTGCTGGGGTGATGCATTTTATAATTAAGTTTGATAAATGGGTAGTCAAGATTGCCTGATTCTGACAACCAGTGCATATATTCTTCTAGAGAGAGTCCCTCCACAGCCAAGATTTGAACTCGGACATCTTAATAAGCGTGGGTTGGGCTATGGTCCCATGGAGGGGGCTTCCTAAAAAATTTCAGCAAGTGCTGCTGAGAAAATTGAGTTTTGACAATCAGGTGGTCCCATGAATTTTATAGGAGCAGCTAATGGTAAAAGTTTAACTGAGAATTTTTAGGAAACCGATGGTCCAATGATTTGTTTAAAAACTGCAGTATTATCCCAACATTATAATATAAACAGAAAAAATTTACCTCCAAAAGCTTACCTAAACTCCAAAGGGTAGCATCTAATGACCCCACATGGATAGAAACTCTCTTAGATGGTTGGGGAAATTTGCAGCCCCACCCCACAGGTGACCGTTGGAAATCTAAGAGCTAAAAAGTAGGGGCTCCTATTTTCCAGGATAAGATTCCAAGTTATCTTGCAGCAGTTTTTTCCTAATACCATGGGACTTGTTGCTCCATAATTATAGGCCCTGAAGCCCCCTACATGGGACCACTTCCTTAGTGTTTGATCTCTTAGCCTTATTAGCTCAAAATCAAAGTAAAACTAGGCAACTGCTGTTAGGGAAAACGATTTGGTTAAATTGATATTAGTTGTTTGTCTTTGGAGCATAGTTTTGATTATGGTAAGTTGGTTTTGAAGGGACCATAAACCCTGTACAAACCTCAAGTTTTGACGGGTCCTGAAACCTTACAAAGCTGCAGCCAAGCTACCCATGGGAACAACACTCCCAAAACACAAGGGGTCAGCCTCCACAAAACCGGATCCCGAACGGACAATCCACACATCCTTGACCCATGGGTGAGAGTCAACCACCAAAGTGGGAAGACCCTTCTTCCTGCGACAAACACCCATCCAGGAAACACCATTATTTGAATCATTTGATTGAGGAGAGAGGAGAGGGGGGTCTTGTACCATATCTTCCACCAAAACCACCTCCCACGAGGAGGGAAAATGTCTAGCCGTGGTAGCCGAAGGTTGCACAAATTCAGTGGACATAGCTGGAGTAGGGGACCCACCACACTAAGTTGTGGGGGGAGTGGGAGTCGAGGAGAGAGCAACCAAAGACAGTTTTGAAGGAGAGTTCTTAGCAGGAATCGAGGAGATTGCCAAATCCGCAACATCCCTAGGGGAAATCGCTGTAGGAATGAGATCCACTGTAGGGGAAGACGAAGGAGAAGGCCTGTCATCCTGAGAGTCATAATCACCAATAGTCAAGTGTTTCGTGAGGGCATTCTGCCACCACGAAGCCTGGCCCACCTTGCAACAAGAAGCATGACAATCAGACACCATGTGATCGATGGAGAAGCAACGTTTGTAGCGGAAGAGGAGAGCCTCATAATCCAATAGTTGAGTCCATAGCCTATCCTCCAATAATACAGTATCTCCAAGAAGTGCCTTGGAGGTATCAATATCCACAAAAATGTGGGTGTAAGTAGGGTGGCTCATTAGAGTGGTGGAATCATTGACCTTCAGAAAACAACCAATAGCATTGCCAATGGCCACATAACACCGACTTGATATTGAGTAGTTCTGAGAGCGGATTGAAGGAAGTAGAACATGGCTTGAGCATGAGGGAATGCTTGCCCCACATCCACACATGGTGATCTAAAGTCAAATCCTTGCCATGTGTAGATTCGAATGTCGCAATAAAGAAACCCCTGGCGCAGGGGTACAACTCAATTTTCCCATCAACAAGTGGCAGCCAAGGGTCCAAACCCATGAGTGCAGGTTTGGAAGAGAGGGTCATAAGCTGGTAAACTTTTATACCAAGCCATGAGAAGCATAAAACTAATTATCAATCAGTCTGGTTGCAAACGATGATTGGGGAGGCTTGAGAGCAGGGGATGGGACAAGTTTTCCCACGAGGAGAGCGAGAAGAAACCCCCTGACTAGTAATGGCGGCATAGGACGAAGGGGGGCCATGAGCCATACCCTTCGCTAGAGCAGAGTCCCTAATATAGACCCCCGAAACTAGGCCATCACTAGACAACACACGGGTAGGTGAAACGACACGTGGGGCAGGGTTGGCGCCATGAGAAACCGCAAAAGACACCACCACCAGGGAAGTCGCCACAACATCATTGCTGGCATTAAGAGCCACAAACGCGCCATCCACAGAGGCAGGGGTTGTTGCCGGAAGCAAAGATCTGGGGACAAGCATCGGGGATCCAGCAGGGGATGTGGCCGGAATGTTAACAAAAACGTGCGAGGGTGGGAGGAGACCCATCTAAGTTTCAAAATTGTCTTTTGAGCACAGTTAGGTAACTTTATGGTTTGTAAATAGCTATGGACAAGTTGAATTGGAAACTTTCCATGCCCTTTTCCTTTGTGTTAATTCCTATCTATAGGTTAATTGCTATCTAACATCATTCATTAACTTTCTACTAATGTTGAACATCTGCATTAGAGTCATTCTTAACTGTTCGGCAACTTTTGTATTTTAGTGCAAGAGAGTTTTGTCATCATCCTTAATAGAATTGCTGTTAGTCTCAAAATATTTGGTTTTTTGTTCTGTGCTGAAGTGCATTTTTGATGAAATAGAACACAAAAATATTACCGTTTGAAATTATTTATTTGACATTTCAACTGTTTTAATTGAAGATGAATATTAAGGCAAACTACATAGTGGGTTCATTGTAGTGCATATGTGAATCTGTGGAAACACGAAGTTCAAAGTTTTCCATGTTTTATTCTATTTTGAAATTATGGCACCTATTTGTTCTCCCTTGGATGTTGATCTTACAAAAATTGCACTTTAAACTTTCCATACTCTTCAAACAGACTATTCCAACCCTTTATTAAGATTGCTATGCATATTTTAACTGCAATTAAATGAGATCAGTTCACAACTATAGAACACAATAAATATGCACAATGGAACACCTGAGATAGTATGTGTTTGGTCCCTGTTCTGTTATATTTTCACTCTCAAAAGCATGCATTGATAAGATCACTCGCAAACTGCAAACCAATGACGCAAGACAACAATTTGCTGGATGAGTAGGAGATCAAGTGTAAGAGCAGAATGCTGAGTAAGTTAATCTAGATCCTAGTATAAGGAAACCCCCATCCATTCCCCTTCCCTTTTGCTATGATTTAGCTCAAGCGCTTTAGCCTTTGACTGGTAAAAAAACTACTAAATAACATTTCCAAAATGAGTTTTACTTCATTTGTGAAAAAGGAAAAAAGTTGTTTTTTAAGTCACAACCAACCTAGATGCATATATGAGCCTCCTTACAGAAGCGGAAAAGGAGATTTATTTTCTTGTCTTGTACATTGTTCAAATTTTGTTGAAATAAACATGCACATTCAGAGCTTACAGTATTTATTTGTGAAGAACTGAATCAAATATCAATTGTTAGGGGGAAACTCTCTTTGAAAAGTGTATGTGCCCATAAAAATTTCAAATTGAGGCACGATCACTGGGATCATTTTCTACCAAACACTCTCATAATGTATAGTCCCTTTTGTTATGGAGTATTACAAGGAGTGTAGGTAAACACATTGTAACATACCTAGAACTCTAGGGTGGCTGCAAGCCAAACTTTGAAGTTTTTTTAAGTGATAAGGTTTGGAAGCCATTATTAATTTGTAGAGGTTTTGAATTTTTTTTTTTTTTGTTTTGTTTTTGTTTTTTGTTTTACTAATTTGTAGAGATTTTGATTTTTTTTTTTGTTTTTTGTTTTTTTTTGCCATGATGCACTTCTCCTCATTTCTCTTCGAGTGTCTTGATATCCATTTTGGACTTCATTTTTGTGTTGAAGGTTTCGTCTCTCATCCTTTGGGGGACCAAGTATAAAATTATTTTCTTATTCAATTTGACTTAAAGAAATATGAGGTTTTAATTTTTAATTTATAAATATTAGTTCATGATTATTAAATTTATAATTTTTCTTTAAAACTAGTAAATTTAAAAATTTAATTTAAAAAAATTAAAAATCTAAAAACTTAATTTAAAATAAAATATATTTTATTAGTAAAATATAGGATTTTATAATAGTGATACTTAGAATTTATTAAAAATTAGTTTTATAGAGATGAGAAATGTATCATACTAATGTATGAGAGTGGTCAAAACAAGTCATTAAGACGTAAGAGTACATACAAGTATGATAGATAACAATTTGGGAGAAGAGTACCCTTATTGAAACCCAAAATCTAGACCAATACCAAAGGTAGAGGAGAGCAAGCTCATGTAATAATAGATGAAATATAAATAGATGTGAAAAAACTCAAGGGAGGAAGGATACCGCCATTGTCAATTCAATCTAAATGATGCTCGAGTCAAAAGAAGACCTATCATCATCATTAGCCTCAAAGGGGATAATACACTCTAATAATCTCTTTAGCAAAGTGCCCTAATTTAAGAGGATATGTTAGATAAAATGAAGTCTAGTACTTGTACTGGGGCCTCTTAGAACATCCCAAAGTCAATGAATCACCTAGAATAGAGAGGAAATTGATGGTGTGAACTGGTCCCTAGGTCTCATGATGTTGGTCAAAAAGGAGGCCCCAGATGTCAAGAAGGCATAGAGGTGTGAATATTGCATAACTGTTGTGTCTATGCACGAAGAAAGGCATCTCACTAACATAGAGAAACATTACATTTGATCAACACATCATATGGTTAGATAACTTAACATCACAATTTAAGCACTCCTGAATGTTCTAATGGTTGAGTAGGATGTATGTGATGAGAGAGGTTCAATGTATTTAAAACTTCACTGAGGTTGGGCATGGAAAAATGGAGCATGAACTTGTAGTTGAAGTACAAAGATAATGCTAAGTTGATAAATGTAACAACCATCATGGCATGGTGTAACTCAGTAATGGGCCTAGGTAATGAAGATAACTTGACAATCATAGATCTTTTTGGTTGTTAGAAGAAGAAAACTTTATAGAATATTTAAATTATATTACATTAATTGGAGTGAGTGAGTTTTTCTCCTTTAGAAGTTCAAATGCTGGTTTATGGATAATCTATACAAGATATATGATATGTTTTTGTTTGTCATTTACAAACTTTGTCTATGATGAGTATGAGTCAAAAGAGTGGATTGATCAATAGTGTTATAGACCTCTAAATCCAATTGATAAACCTCCACTAGTACTAAAAATCACTAAGATGGCATCATCAATTGACTTTGACCATGTATCGAATCTAGTGCCACCAAGTATTATAAATGCATTTTTAGTTGAAATTAATATTTTAGTATTATGTAGTATTTTATATCATCTATTTTTTTTATAATTCAGTGTAGATAATTTTTAAGCAATTATTGTATATGAGAATAATGAAGAAGGAATATATTATTAATTGTGTTGTTGTGTAGAGGCAATTTCTTTTTTACTTTCACGGTTTGAGATGGGAAATCGAATATCCTATAAGGCTTGTCCTTGTTATTAGGATGTAGGTTAAAAGGTACCTAATTAAGGTGTTTATGTATGTATGTTCAAGAACTTTGAGACACATAAGAATATTCTTCATTATTTTAATCGTATTCTTGCATCAAACATTCAATTGATCAAACATTGGGCAAGTTGTACAAAAATAAATTGTAGAAAGTTCACGAGTCTTATCATGAAACAATCTTGACACCATAAAGAGTAGTAGACTTGAACGGTTCATAGGATATAATTGGTATGATGGAATAAGTTTTATAGTTTGTAAGTATACTGTTGAATTATTAAATTTTATATTTTGAAAAATGGTTTTCCTTTATTTTATTTATTTATTGCTACTAATGTGTCTAATTGCACTGAGCTAGATATTTGTGGTTGAACTAAATGATAAATCTTCAAAAAAAGAAATGACAGACTATGCAGGAAAACTTGGACGTAATAAAGATCACTCATTGACCTTAAAACTATTCTATTTAACACATTCCTTCCAGAATATATAATTGAGCAAGCACATACAATTCCACAAAAAATTATATTTACACAAATTGGTCAATGTTCTTATCATGAATAGAGGTTAGAAGAAAAGAGAAAGAAACTTACTATTTCAGTAAGAGTGAGCGGGTTGAATCTAATACTAGTAATACAATTGAGTGGAACAAAAGAAACATCCTCCACCAATTTCATGTCCATCTTGATTGCATTAAAATCTTAATTAACATTTACTTGGCAAAGCATGGTTAATCTTGACATTAAACAAAATTCTTTATAAATTTGAAGAAAATATTTTTCTATTTGTGTGTGAAAAACCATTCCACATGATTGACTTCGTAACTCATGTCCTTTGTACATGGGTTCAAACATCTCTATCATCCACCCGACGTGTGTTATAACCATACTAGTTGTGTCTTTATGTCGAGAGGCGTAACCCTAAATGGCAGCATAGACCCCTAGGAGGTCAGCACATCCGTGAAAGAAAAACACAAAAGCCGATTTTTTAGGGCTGATATTTTAAGGATCATTTAAAAAAAAAGAAATTTTCCAAAAATCAAATAAAAATAAGATATATATTATACCATTAATATTTTATTAAATAATATTATATATTATTTAAATTATCTATCTTATTATAATATTATATATTATTTAAATTATTTTCTTATTATAATATTTTTAGGAGCCGAAATTTTAGGGATCATTTAAAAAAAGAAAATTTCCAAAATATTATTTAGATAAAGCCTTTTTAATTTTGTAAAAACGATGCAACTTTTTTAAATAAAGAGAAAACTTTCCTAAATATTTCGACAAATATAAAACCTTTTCTATTTTGTAAAAAACACATTGACAATTAAAAATTCTATAAATTATTCAATTAAAAATTATGGATAAAAAAGATTATGAAGGGAAAGTTTCCAAATTTGTGTTTTTATAATAAAGCAAGCAGTTTCAAAAATGCAATTTTTAAAAATAATAGAAACTTCATATTTTAAAAATAAAAGAAGCCTTAAGTTTTGAAAATAAAGAGGAAACTTTCTTAAATAAAGAAGCAACATTCTTAAATATTGTATTTTAATAATAAGGCAAGCAATTGCAAAAATGCAATTTAAAAAAAATAAAATAGAAGTTTCATATTTTAAAAATAAAAGAAGTTGAAATTTCCAAAATAAAGATGCAACTTTTTTAAATAAAGAGGCAACTTTCTTAAATATTTCAACAAGTAGATAAGAAAAATTTGTTTTTTTTAAACACAATTATTTTAAACTCTATTTAAACCATAGTAAGATGAAAACTAAAACAAACTATTTTTGCAGTCACCAGCACAAAAAATACGCCTCGAAAATGATAAATCTCGACGTATATTATATAGATTATATATAAGGTATATATGCTAGTATAATTACAAAGGTCATTTTTTTTTTCTTTTAAGTAAGGGTCACTAGACTCAAAAAGGAAGGGAAAAACGAGCTCTGCAACTTGTTTGAGGGTTCTGGTTCCCCTCCATGAACAATTTGTGGAGTCCGATCCTTGAATATTGGTCCTCTTAGTATTCCTTTCTCTGCTTTGTTTCATGAACCTTCTTTGTTATTGCTTTCTGATTTATTTGTTGATGAAATTCTTATTTTTTATTAAATTCTAACATTAGCCCTCCCTAGGTTTTTTGGTGTTGTGTCTAAATTTATCTTTTTGAATTTCCCGCCTGGGTTGGGTAGGGGTTGTCCTGCCTTGCACATGTGAGAAGGTCTCTCACAGCACAGTGCCGGTTGAGGAATTTACTCCTCGGCCGGGAGAAGTTATGGCGAAGGGCATTAATCATGAAAGTTTGGCAGGATTTGGAGATGGTTTGGCCAGTTCAGGGAAATCATTTAAGGATGCCTTAGATGTTAATGATGTCGCCCCTCCGCCCGACGAGGCAAGCTTCCAGGTGCGGGAGGAGGGAGAAGAGGGCTATGGTGATGGCGGGTGCGACGGTTGCAAAGGGTTGAGTGACGCCGAGCAAGCAGGAGGTAAGAACTCTGGTTTGCAGTGTAAATTGATACTTCAGCCCAATCTGGGTATGCAACTGGTAGTTAACTTTGAAGAATCTAGACTCAAGAATGTGGCATTATTCTTTGTTTGCTTGGATGTCGAAAAATTGCCGGCGAGGAGGTTTTTTGATAATTGGCTCTACTCAATGTGGGGTAAAAAGTCGGGTGTTTTCATTTCTTTTTGCAGAATGATCTCAAAGGGGGTTTTTGTTTTAATTCTAAAAAATCATACAATGCAAAAAAATTCTAGAAAGAGAAATTTGGAATGTTGGAAATACTTTGTTTAAGGTATTTCAATGGTCTCCCGAGGCCTCCTTGCAAGATATCAAATTTTGCTCTGTTCCACTATGGCTCTTGATTAGAAATGTGCCTATCCAACTGTGGGCTTTTTTGCTTAAATTGCTTGAGCCTTTGGGTAAAATCTTGAAGGTGGAAGATTCTAAAATTACTCTGCCCCATATGGATGCTAGAGTGTTAGTGTCTCTCAAACCAGGAATGAATATACCTGATTGTCTCCAGGTGAATATTGAAAGCAAAACTGTTAAGTGCACAGTTGTAGGCCTTGGTGGCCTAAGCTCTTGTTTCTTGTGCAAAACTGACGGGCATCAAAGAAAAGATTGTCCAAACTTGAAAAAGAATAATGGTGACAATCGATTTGTACCTGGTAAATTGTCTAAAGGAATCTCTGGCTTGGGAGGTGGTGGGCATGAAAAGGTCCTAGGAACTATGACTGAAGAGTCCATTCCTGTTGTTGCCAAGCCAGTTCCGTGCCCTCGGCCTTCCCAGCCTGGCCCTGGGATCTTGGATGGGTCTTTAAGAGAAGTGAGGAACAGTTTGGAAAAGTTGAACCTTGATGATGTCCCTCCAATAGTGGGCAATCTTGACACCTCAATTTTAACCTTGCCTGTCGCCTCTACTCATGCTACTAGGCAAGTGGTGGTTTTCGGAGAGGTCAATGAAAGTGTGGAGGTTAACTCTCCTCCTGTTAATTTTGTTCCTCCTTGTGCCACTATGGCTTCGGAGTCTTCATTGCCAGTTTGTCCCCTCAATGATGAGCAAAAGGCCGTATGCGGTTCAGTTCTGGTAGGGGAGAGTGATCCTATTTCCAAAAGCCTAGTTGAAGCTACTTCGGGGGACCTCCTGGTTTTGTAGAAAAAGGGGTGAAATGTTGGGATAGTGGAGCCCTGGTGGTTCTCCCCGATAAAAAGAATGCTCAACAACTTGTCATGATGAAATTCAAAGAAGAGTTATTAACTGAGAAAATGCAAGAGCTTGTTCAGGAAATTGGTCTCCCTTTTCAATCGGACTCTCCCCTAATTGAGGGAGAGGTAGAAGAGATTGAAAGTTGCCCTAATGGGGAGGGAGAAAGGAAAAAGAGGAAGTATGTCAAAAGAAAATTGGTTGATTGCAAAAGGGTTAAAGGGGGGAAACTCCCCAAATGCTTTGATAAAATGGGTCTTTCCAAAGAGTAGGTCCAATGGCTGGTGGATTGTGACTCAATACTATTGTTCTCTATGAAACTCATCAGTTGGAATGTAAGGGGGTTGGAGTCCCCTGATAGAAAGTACCTAGTTAGGGATCTAGAAAACAAAAAGAAGAACTTGAATTTCCTGATGTTGCAAGAGGTTAAAGCCATCAACTTCCAGTTAGACAATGTGCTTAGATTCATTTGGAAATACTCCTTTAAAATTAGTACCAAGCATAATAAGGGTAAAGGAGGAACTGCTATTTTGATTAACCCCAGGTGGGAACAATTTTTAACCCAGACTGGGTTTTCTCCCTGCAACAAGGTAGCATGGGCTTGTTTCGAAAAGGAAGGTGAGAAATTTGGAATTTGCTCTTTGAATGCCTCAAATGATCATAGAGAAAGGGGAGTGCTTTGAGAATGGCTTTCTAGGCATCTCCTAAAAATTCCATGGATTTTTGCAGGAGATTTCAATATGATAGAAAATAGAGAAGATAAGATAGGAGGCATTAATGCAGGATGGAAAGGAAATGAAAAATTCTTTTGGATCAACCTTAAAAAGTCTCTTAATTTGGTTGATCCTTTGGAAGGTGCTAAGAACAAAAGTTGTGGTATTTGGTTCACTTGGTGCAATGCCCAAGCTAGTACTAAAAGAATATATAGTATAAACAAAGATTTTTTTCAGTTTAATATCACCAAAGGAGACAATGCAGTTAAAGTGTTACCAAGTTCTTTGTCAGATCATCATCTAATATGTGCAGATATTTTTCTTATAGACCATAACTTGACATCCGAACCCAAAGGTGTCAGCCCTTTTAAGCTTAATATAAGGTTGTTAGAAAATGATGACTATATGCAAGGGAATTTTGGCAGTTAGAAATATCATAAAGTCATTCCATGCCCTTGACAAACCCATCAATTTTTGGTCTGAACTTGTTAAGAGTTGCCAAGAGGTTTTTCAAATCAGTGGCAAGAAGTTTGCAATGGATAGGAGAAAAGAAGAGAGGGAACTTCAGAGGACTTTTCTGGACTCTGAGATGAAGTTACAAGAAGCACCATTTGATAAGGAGGCTTGCTCTGTCCTGAATGCTACTAAGCATAAACTCAGAAGGTTTGAAACCCTAAGAGCCCAATGTGCAAAACATAGGGCCATGATGAATTGGATTCAAGGTGGGGACAGAGAGTCTAAATATTTCTTTCATCTCTTGAAAAGTAAATTTAGGCAAGAGCATATTCAGTCCATAGTGGAAGAAGGCAATTCATATTCAAATCTTGACGATATTAAGCTTCTTTTAAATTTTTTTTAATGAGAATCTCTTTAAAGCAGATGATGATAATGTTGAATGTTTAGAGGCACAAAGATTATGTTCCCTGATATGTCCTAGGAAAATTGATGATGAAATGGCAAATAAATTGAAGCGAACTATATCCAAAGAAGAGATCAAATCTGCCATTTTATCCATGAGTAATGGCAAATCTCCAAGGATTGATGGGTTGCCTGTAGAATTTTATAAAGCTAATGTAGATTGGATTGTTGATGACCTTCTTGAGGTATATCAGGAGGCTATCAGGAAAGGATCTTTGGGTAAGGATATCAACAAAGGTATTATTAAGCTTTTGCCCAAGGGGGGAGACAAATCTAACTTGAGAAACTGGAGGCCTGTAACATTGCCCAATGTGTCATACAAGATTATTGCTAAAGTGCTGGCAAGAAGGTTAGTTGACATTCTATCTGCAATCATCAATGTAACTCAAACAAGCTTTATCAAAGGTAGGTACATCCTAGAAAATCTTATTACAAGTTGGGAGGCCACTCATTGGGCTAGGGAGTCTGGTCGGAAGGTTGGGATCCTGTTGTTAGACTTCGAAAAAGCTTATGACAGGGTTGAGTGGTCTTTTATAATTTGCATCCTTAATGCATTTGGGTTTCCAAAGGAATTTGTAAACATGGTAGAAATGCTTTTTAAAGATGCTTCGGCCCAGGTTGATGTCAATGGTTCTCTTTCCTCTTCCTTTTTAATGGGGAGATCCATTAGGCAAGGATGCCCTCTGGCCCTAGCCTTATTTGTCATTGCATCTGAAGCCCTGTTTTACCTGCTGAGAACTGACAAAATCCAAGGAAAATTTGATGGCATTAGACTTCCTGATGGGAACTCATTGCTCAATATGCAGTTCACTGATGGTACTACTTTGTTCCCAGTTTTAGAAAGAGGAAATTTGGATAATTTAAAGCTCAGATTGAAGAGGAAATTTGGATAATTTAAAGCTCAAATTCAAGGTTTTTTGTTCTGCCTCAGGTGCAAAGATATCTTTTAACAAATCATGCCTTATTGGCTGGTCTGACTCCCCACCTGTTTGGCTTGGTGTGGATGACTGGCAATGGGGTGGCCCTAAAAAGATAATCAGATTTCTTGGTATTCATTTTGCTCTTGACCCATCTCTCGAGTTAATGTGGGAATGGCTCTTCACAAAAATTGAGGTTAAGCTTAAGAGTTGGAACAGGCATGCCCTCTCTCTTGCTGGGAGATTTCAAGTATGTCAAAAAAATTTGTCTGCATATACTGTTTACTATGCTTCCATGTGGCTTTTTTCTAACCTGCAGATTGAAAGCATTCAGAAAGAAATTAGATTTTTCTTAAGGTCAGATGGTAAGGGTCATGGTAAAAAACATAATGTCAAGTGGAAGTGGTGTTGCACTAGAAGAGATCATGGAGGGTTAGGGTTGAAAGACTTGAGATTGCATGGAATAACATTAGTGGCCAAGTGGATTGTAAACTCTCTGGAGGGCTCAAAACCTTGGAAAGTCCTTGTGAGAAATAATATTAAATTGGCTTGTCCTAAAAATGCCCCAAGATGGAAAAATTTGCATCCTCTTGACCTTCTTTTTGGGAATTTTAAGGTTAAGCCTTTTGGTTTTGTTGTTTTTGCCTCCATTTGGAAGGCATGGGAATTCTACAAGCCTCTTATTGATGTTCCTATTGGTGACAATTTGGTGCAGGGCACCTAGGAGCACCTTGGTTCCTAAAGTCACTGTGTTTGCATTTTTTTGAAAGGTTGTGATTTTTGTTTAATGTGTTTTGTAATAAGGATTTTCATAGCCATGTTGGAAGGTCAATTCTTGTGTGGTCAAGAGGTCTGGGGTAACTTTATAAACCTCATATCATTCTTAGTCCACTTGGACCTAGTTGTGCCACTTAGGCCTAGAAGGTCTAATATTGGCTTTTTGAGTCTGTTTGAGTTGTCTTAGTGTTTTAGCATGGTCTAAGGAGTGTGATGGCGGTTTGATTCCATTTGACAAGCAAACCTAATCGCCATCCTCTTGAAAATGCAAAAACTCCATAGTGTAACAAGTTGCCAATGTTGCCAATGACACATTGGCCGGCTCAAAACTTAGTTTGGGCGGTTGAATCTCCTTTTGGAAGTTAGAAACTAACTTGGATAGGTTGATATGGAGGAAATCTTGCTCCAGTACGGAGGAGGAAGTTTTTGTACGGAATTTGGGCACAAAAATCAAGAAAACTGACTGTTTTTCACTATTTTTCTTGCTGTGTATGGACTGTATGGACTGAAATATTGGTCTAATGTACTTTTTCTGAAACTAGAGAGAGTCTAGGTTCAAATGCAACTGGTTTGAGGTCTTGAAGTGGTCGGAGTCAAAAGTTATTGAATTTTCTTTCAAAACTGGTCTAGAAACCCTGTTTTCTAGGGCAGTCCCACAAATTTGGCCTTAGAATGCATTTCCACTGATGAAATTTCATGCCACTTGGTGAAATGCAAGATAGGGGTGTATACTACTTGATTCCAAAAGCATTTTCTGAGAAAATACAGTTTACTATTTTTAATGTGATGCCCTAGGTCAAATATCTCTATGTATTTGACTGAAATTATGCAATTTGATGATGTAAATGACAAAAGTTTGAGAGAGTGAGCGAATGAATGGTGGATTTGTGTTGTTTGGGGATGGTAGAGTCATTCCAAGTTCCTGCCCCTGACCTATGCACCCAATTTTGAGCACTTGCTTTGTAACCTAGCCTAAATTGATTAATTAGGCCTAGAGACCTAGTAGGCATTCTGGATTGCTGGAGTAGAGTTGGAGCAGGAGATTTGGAGGTTTGTTAGGGTCCCCTGAAGGGTGTTCAATTCCATCATTTGTTTGCCTAGACCTTTGGGATTTTGTCAAGTTTTGTTGAGAAAACCTAGTTTGGAGGGCTAGTAGCCTTACTAGTCAAGGTATAGGTTGAAGAGTTTTGGGAAGTTGGAGATCAAACCAACTGCATAGAAAGTGTTTGTTGATTTGTCTTAAGGTGTTGGAGAAGCCTTAGAGGTTGGACAATAGTCTGGACATCAAATCCTTCATATGCCTTGTATGTGCCTTTGGTTGGTTGGTTGGTTGAAGGCTAGTCAAAGTGGGTGAGTGGGCAAAGGACAATAGAGTAAACCTTTGTGTGTTGCTTCCCTTGTGCCACTCTGCATTAGGTGGTATCAGAGCCATCAAAGAGATGGGAGATAGAGGAGAAGAGGAGGAAATTCCTTCAAAGGTGACTAATGCCGAATTGGCAAAGATAGTGAGAGAGCAAGCAGCCAAGAACAAAAGGATGGAGGCTGAGATAGAAAAGTTGAAGAAAGACAAAGACAAGAAGAAGAAGCCAGAGGTCATCTTGGATTCAGATGAAGAGGATCAAGATGAGGAAGAAGAAGTGCCTATGGAAGAGCCACAAGGGTGCATGTCAGAGAGACAATTCCTAGATGCACTTGGAAAGTTGAGTAGGAAGGACACTAAGGCAGACTTACCTATGTTTCCTGGTAAGATGAATCCAGAGGAGTGCCTTGATTGGATTGAGGCAATGGAGAACTATTTTGAATGTGAAGAAGTGGCAGAAAATCAGAAAGTGAAGATTGCCAAATCAAGAATGAAAGGGCCAGCCTTGAGTTGGTGGAATTTTATTCAAAATGAAAGGATAGAAGATGATAGGAATCCTATCTCTACATGGAGGAAGATGGTACTTGAAATCAAGAAGCAATTTGTCCCTGAGGATTATGAAGTCAACTTGAACAAGAAGTTGCACAACTTGAGACAAAAGGACATGGACGTGAGCACCTACACAGAGGAGTTTCACAAGATGACATTGAAAGCCAAGATGCCTGAGAATGAAAAACAGAAGCTTGCAAGGTATCTTAATGGCCTCAAGTTCTCCATTCAAGATGAATTAACTCTCTTTAACCCGGAGACAGTCCATAAGTGTTTTCAAATGGCATTGAGAATTGAGGATAAACAAAGAAGAAAAGGTGATTCATACAGCAGTAGCATAGGCAGAGGAAATCAGAACTTTAGGGGCAAGGGCAGATTTCAAAATAGAGATAATTTCTCTAGATTCCAAGGTGGCGGATCACAAGAAGGCAGCCAAGGGCAGGCTGATAAAAACAGTGCTGATAAGGGTCAGTTTAGGGGCAGAGGTAATGGCAGAGGAAGAAGTGGGGGCAGAGGTCCCAATGTGTTTACTGGAAGGTGTTTCTCTTGCAATCAGATTGGACATCAGTCCTTTAGGTGCCCGGAGAAGATTGAAAACACTGCTGCAAATCAGAAAGAAAGAAGAGTACAACTCCCTCAAGAAGAGGACTGTCAAAGCACTACAAGTTACCAAACAACCTCTTCCAAGTCTGCAGCACCTGAGAGTGGAGAATGCATCATGTTCAACAGGTCACTCATCATGCCAGCCACCAAGGAGCAGCTCCAAAGAAACAACTTGTTCAGAACCACTTGCAAGGTGAAAGGAAAAGTGTGCAAGGTAATAGTTGATTCAGGTTCTTCTGAAAATTTGGCTTCTAATGAAATGGTGACTAAGTTAGGATTGGAAAGAATGCCTCATCCTAACCCCTATAGAGTCTTTTGGCTAACCAAGGAACAACAAATTGTGGTGAAAGAGCAATGTTGGGTTGAATTCAAGATAGGTGAATATCATGATAAGGTTCTTTGTGAGATAGTGGATATGGATGCATGCCACCTTCTTCTTGGAAGGCCTTGGCAACATGACACAAGTGCCCAACATGATGGTAAGAACAATGTGATTCATTTGTCCAAGAATGGTGAAAAGTTTACAATGACTCCTTTGATTGATGATTGCAAAGAGAAAGTCATTTCTAGTTCAGTTATGTTGGTAGGTGAAAAAGAGTTTTTGGCTAACCTCAAGGAAGAGAAAGTGCCATGTTTTGCAGTAGTCATCAAGCCCAAGGATGTGAATCCCAAGAAGGTCAAAGTGCAGCAATCTCTTAGGAGGATTGGACCAAAGGAAGTGGAAGAACTATTGGAGAAGTTTTAGGATGTGATAGCCGATGAAGGCAAGGATGCCCTTCCACCAAAGAGGGAGATTAGTCATTGCATTGATCTCATCCCAGGATCCACCCTACCAAACCAAGCAGCCTACAAGTTGACTCCAGAGCAAAATGCTGAAGTGGCAAGACAAATCCAAGACTTGTTGGATAGAGGACTTATCAGGAGGAGTATTAGTCCATGTGCAGTACCTGCAGTACTTGCACCCAAGAAGGAAGGAACATGGAGACTATGCAATGATTCCAGGGCCATCAACAAGATTACTATCAGGTATAGATTTCCAATGCCTAGAATAGAAGATTTAATGGATTGCTTGGGTAAGGCTAAGTATTTTACCAAGATAGATCTAAAAAGTGGTTATCACCAAATCAGGATATGGGAGGGGGATGAGTGGAAAACCACCTTCAAAACCAATGAAGGACTATTTGAATGGGTTGTTATGCCTTTTGGCTTGTCAAATGCACCAAGCACCTTCATGAGATTGATGAATGAAGTGCTAAAACCTTTCCTTAACAAGTTTATTGTTGTATATTTGGATGATATACTGATTTTTAGTGACAGCAAGGAAGACCACATAAGGCATATCCATCAAGTACTTAGGAGGCTTCAAGAGGAGAGGTTGAGAATCAATCTTGACAAATGTGTCTTCCTACAAGAAGAGTTGATATTTTTGGGGTTTGTCATCTCCAAGGGCAGCCTAAAAATGGATCAAAGTAAGGTTGCAGCCATTCTTAATTGGCCAACACCTACAACAGCCTCGGAGGTAAGGAGTTTCCATGGTTTATGCAGCTTTTATAGAAAGTTTATTAGAGGGTTTAGTGGCATTTGTGCTCCACTTGTTGACACCATAAAAGGGGGCAAGAAATGTGTGTTTGTATGGACAAATGAGGCCACTCAAGCCTTTGACCTGTTAAAGAAAAAAATTTCAGAAAAACTAGTCCTAGTGCTACCTAATTTTGACAAGGTCTTTATGGTAGAGTGTGATGCAAGTAAGAGGGTTGTTGGAGGAGTCTTAAGTCAAGATGGGAGGCCTGTAGCATTCTTTAGTGAGAAGTTAAATGAGGCAAAACAAAACTACTCCACCTATGATCTAGAGTTATATGCCATGGTTCAGTCTGTTGACTTTTTCCCAGACTGGATGCTTATTCCCAGATTTCCCTACAAGGTAGCCATCAGTGATCAACAGGATCTCTGGGCCAGGGGGTCAACAGTGTAGGAGATAGACTCTATATTTTATCTCCTCTTCTTCTTCAGGCTCTGCAAGACCTAGGGGGGTATTCCCTACTCAACATCCATGAGGATATGCATGCAAGGCTGGGATGTTGACAGAAAGCAGATAGTCCTCCTGTAAGTAGACCAAAACTGAAAGATAAGGGCAAAGGGGCTAGCTTTGGGCCTATTTGCAGTTGTAGACAGAGGACTGAGGTTCCTAAAACTAACTCTAATGTCCTAATGCTGGTTTTAGATTTTGCTTTGGAGTTTAAGTGTGGATGCAAAGCTGGATATGGTTATAACACAAAACAAAGCCTGATTGGTGCCTATCCAGGGCCTGGAGTCAATAGACATACACCTGTGAATGATCAGCATAAACAACTAAAACTAGATTTCAAGGGGATCTATGTGATACCTGCCTTACAGGCATCTCCCAATACAAAGTGTTAGGTTATCTCTACTTATGGTATCCCTACTGCAGTATACCCTTCCCAATGTTCAACCTGAAAACAGTTTAATCTACCCCTTGAGTAGAAGTTAAGAGATCAGACAGTCAACATAGGAATTCTATGCTCTAGAATCTAAACATTACTAAACATCCAGATTCAGAAGAAAAATACATGCAATACTGGAGACAGAATTAACACAACACATGCCAAACAGCATTTCTCATATAAGTTTAATCATGAAATCAGTGGGTTCATGCCAAAAAACAAACAACAGGAGATACATAAACTCACAGGTAAGCTTGTACAGAGCAACCAGATCAGCTTGTTATGCATTACAGAGCCAAAATCATCAACTTTCAACAACCTTTCAAATGAGCAAGACCACCTGCTTATAACAGCCAGGTAGGTGCTCAGCAATTAATTACAATGTTGACCAGAATTTCGCCAGATACACAGCATCATGGAAATGGCGCTCAAACACAACCGGATTGGCGCCCAAACTTGAATGCAGCAGGTGGGGGAGGAGACAGGAAGATTTCTCGAGCCCTGCGCTCCTGCCCGCTGATTGACACCTCCAGTCGGGTACAAGATCGACCCACGCCATCGCCCATACCTCTGCAACAATCGCCACTAATGGCGCACCAACCCGCGGCCTCGGGAAAATCATCAAATCTGCAGTCGCAACCATTTCCCGCCGAGACTCATCATCATGATATTTCGAATATGCAGGATCACATTATCCCACATGCACCCCGCAGCAACTTCCTTTGCACTTTATATACTAGGTCATGAGCATATATCATGTCGGTACTTTTGCTCCTGACGACACTAGTATAAGACTTCATCATCATCATCCTCCAGCAGCATGATATCCTGTTGTTCGAAATACCACCCTGACGTCATCATGATATTTGAAATATAACCTGCATGATAATCGCCTTCATCGGCACGACCTGATCCATCGGAGGAACATCCTCCTGCTGAGCCGATACCAAAAGTCTGGCCGATGAACATCCTGATGACGTCATCATCATATCCTGCTGACGTCATCATCATATCCGCCTACTGCGCACCTCCTCACATCCGGATGACGTCATCATCATGTTTGCAAATATCAGGAGGTCTCTTCAAGATGATCAGTGTTAGAGATATGACCCCCGCGGACCTTGATGACGTCATCATCATATTTACATCATCATGATATTCGGAAGACAACCGGATATTTGGAAATATCCTGATGATGTTCAAATATCAGGTTGCACTGTAGCTCCTCTGTAAGATCGGGGCGAAAACTGAATATGATGATGCTGCTTGAAAAGATCACCCTCAATAGATAACACGTGAAACTAGCAGGCGGATATCTCCTCAACATCATCATGATGTTCGAACAAACATATATCCGGGTGATATGAAAATATCACCCCCTCCTTCGCAAATATCATGATGCAGATAGGCAGAAAGAAAAATATCACCCTGATATACGGATGACGTCAGCATCATCAGGATGAGAAACAAAGAAAAGGAAGTGATACAACATCATCAGGATGATATTGACTAAGATCATCCTGACGTTCCAAAATATGATGACCCTAGTGAATATCGGGTCGCAATTACAACTCTTCAACAACATCATCAGGATGATGTTAACCAAGATCACCCGATGATAAAAATATCACCCCGGCGAAATATCATGAAGGCAGAAAAAATGATGACCTCCACAAGCAGCAGGATGATAACTGGAAATATGATGATGATGAACACGACCCTTAGGAAAAAACAAGTTAGGTCGAGCAATTCAAAGAATAAGCAACATCATCATCATGCTCGCGCAAGGTGATAAATGGAAGATCACTGGAGGCTTTGAAACATCACCCTCGCAAGCAGATCAGGGCGCACTGTAGCTCGTCAGCATCATCAGGATAAAACCCGAACATCACCCGACAGTTGAAATATGATGATGACGTTGAAAAACCGGTCGACGAAGAACATGATGATGCTGACCCTCATGGAAACAAACATGATGATGATGACCTCCTCCTCAAGAAAACATGATGCTGCAGTTGAAAAATGCTGAGGAGGTCCAACACTTAGAAAAAATGGGCAAGAAGATAAAGGCTTCAAATGAAGAAACCTCCTGATCATGATAAATCAACCCCTGGTCAAAATGAGTGTCAACAGTGGCTCCGAATGGGGACGTGCAGGTGAAAACCTGCAGCGAGAACCAGATCTCCGGGCAGACCTGACAAAAAGCCAAAAAACGCGAGCTGCACAAGGCATTTACACTACATACATATTTTACAAATGTGCACAGCAACCAGATATTCATGTAAAATAGAACTTAAGGAATTGGCCATGCACAGGCAATTCCAGAATTTCACCATCTAGGGCCTGGAGGAAATAAGAATCCTCCCCATGAGTATTGCAAACCTGATATGGGCCCATCCATAAGGGCTGAAATTTGCCATGTTTACCCTTTTCCTGATCTTTAGCATTCCAAATAAGCACCAGATCATTAACCTGAAACTTCCTTTTTGTAGTTCTCCTGTCAAACTGATATTTCACATCCTGTTGTCTTTTGAGATTGATCTGGTGGGCTCTCCTCCTGTCTTCATCCAATGCAACCAGTTGATTCACTCTTTCTGTCATGGGATCTTCAAGGTCTTCATCATACTCTTGAATGAATCGGTAAACTGGTAGGAGATTGTTTATGGGCAGTCTAGCTGATGTACCATATACCAGCTCAAAAGGTGACTTCCCAATAGCCCTTTTCACAGTCACTCTGTCAGCCCATACTGCTAAATTCAACTTTGAGTCCCAAGCTCTCTTGTTCTTGTCCAGTATCCTCTTGACAATTTTCATGATGCTCCTATTGCTTGATTCTGCTTGACCATTTCCTTGTGGGTGATATGGTGATGTATATGACAGGCTTATCCCATACTTGTTGCAAAAATCAACAAACTCACCTGATCTGAAGCACATAGCATTATCAGTGATTATTTTAGATGGTACTCCAAACCTGATGATGATGTTCTCTAGTATGAAGTCTGTCACCACCTTACTTGTAGCTCTTTTAGTTGGAATGGCCTCAATCCATTTGGTAAAGTAGTCAGTTGCCACCAAAATCCAACTGTGTCCCCCACTTGATTTGTCTGCAATTTCCCCTATAAAATCAATTCCCCATTGCTGGAATGGAGCATCCACAGGTGCAGTTCTGAGGGGTAAAGCACCATGATATTTCAGCTTTCCTGAGAATCTCTGGCAAGGGTCACATTTTCTTACTAACCTCTGTGCATCTGAAAAGAGAGTGGGCCACCAATATCCTGCCCTGAGAATTTTATGAGCTGTTGTTTGGGCAGTATAATGGCCACCACATAATCCTTTATGCATGTCAATCAAAATATTGTTAGCCATATTATTATCCACACATCTCAGCAGCACACCATCAGGATTCTTCCAGTACAACTCACCTTGAACAATGACATACCTGATTGCATGTAGCTTCAGAGTCCTCTTTTGATTGTCACTGAAATGGGAGGGACAATTCAGATTTTGCAAATAATAGACAATATCCTTGTACCATTCAGATCCTGATGCACTTACATTCTCATCTTGGACTGCATTAACTTGGCATGCTTCCAAGTTTGACTGTGCCATCATCTTGGCTAATCCTTGTCCCCTTATCAACTTAGTAACTTGTATGTCTATGTTGAATTCCTGCAGTTTGTTTATCCATCTGCACCTTCTTCCAGTCACCTCCTGCTGAGTGAATATGTCTTTGACTGCAGCATGAGGTACATATGCAATTATATGTGACCCTACCAAGTATGGTCTGAAACTTTTAATGGCTCTAACAAGTGCATATGCCTGCTTCTCCATAATGTCATATTTCAACTCAGAGGCTTGCAGGGACATACTGAAGAAAGCAATGGGCTGTTCAAAACCATCTTCATTTTTCTGTAACAAACATGCAGCTACAGTATGAAAGGAAGCAAATGAGAACACCTGGAATGGCCTAGAAAAATCAGGAGATTTTAGAACAGGGGCCATCTTTATTGCCTCTTTGATATTCTGAAATGATTCTGTTGCTTCCCTTTCCCAGTTGACGGTTGCATCCTTCTTCATCATCTTGGAGATGTTCCTTGTGATCTCTGCAAAGTTGGGAACAAATCTTCTGACAAAGTTTACCTGTCCAAAGAAGGACTGAACTCCTTTCACAGTTTTTGGCATTTGGATCCTGTCAATGGCTGCCACTCTGTCTGGATCTATCCTGACTCCATCCTTGGAAACAATATGTCCCAGAAGCTTTCCTTCAACTACTCCAAAGGCACACTTCTTTGGGTTTAGAGAAATACCATATTCTAGTGCTCTTATAAAAATCTGCTCCAGATGCAAACAGTGCTGCTCTTCCTTCTTTGAGTAGGCAGTCAGGTCATCCTGATATACTGCCAGGATTGAATCAATCAGCCCTGCAAAAGCAACATCCATTGCTCTCTGAAATGTAGCACCTGCATTTGTTAGTCCAAATGGCATTCTAACATACACATATGTTCCCCATGGAGTGGTAAAGGCAGTCTTATACTGTTCTGATTCTTTTACCTTTACCTGATTATATCCTGAAAATCCATCCATCATGGATAGGAGTTCACAACCAGTCACCTTCTGCAACATAGCTTCCATATTAGGCAATGGATAGTTATCCTTCAAAGAGGATACATTCAAGTTCCTGAAATCCACACAAAGCCTAATATCACCATTCTTTTTCCTGACTGGGACAAGGTTAGACACCCAAGTTGAATGTCTAATGGGCACAATTATTCCAGCATCCCTGAGCCTTTTGAGTTCTTCCTGCATCTTGGGAGCTAAGGTAGGATTTATAGGCCTCTGCCTCTGTCTAAATGGCTTAGCTTCAGGCTTCAGTGGGATCTCATGCTGGAATAAGTCTTCTCTATAAGCTTTTAGGTCCTCATATGACCAAGCAAAAACATGTTTATACCTTTTTAGCAATGCAATCAGCATACTTCTTATGTGTGGTTTGAGCTGTTTGCCAATATATACCTTCTGAGGGGCCTGAGATGTCCCCAAATTTATTTCTTCTAAATCCTCCTTATTTGTGGGGGATGTCCTTGTGACCATTTTGTCTCTACTGTCAAAGGCTCTTTCCAAAGCCACTAACCCTCTAGGGATCTTGTTAGTCTTCAACTGGATGATCTCCTTCCCTATAAGAGTCTCTTTTCCATCTACAGTTTCTACAAAAGCTTGGAAATCAATCTGTTGGTTCTCATACTCATCTATGCAGTGCAAAAATTTCAGCAAATCCCTATCATCATTAAAAACTTGCCAACTGCATATGTTTTCTGGTATGGCAGGCCTAATTTTAACTTCTACATCTGTGACACCTGACAGAGTGATGTCATCTGGCCTTATTGCAACATTGGCTAAGAAATCAGCCATAACATTTTTTGACCTTTCTACCCAGCCAATTGAAAATGCATCAAATAACTCAATAGTATCCCAAACAGCATGCTTGTATTGTTTCAGTCTTTTATTCTTTGCAGCATACTTATTTCTGATTTGGGATACAATCAGCTCAGAGTCTCCAAATACTCTTAACATTTTAATTCCATGTTTGAGAGCAATATTCAGGCCTAAAAGTAAAGCCTCATATTCTGCAATATTGTTTGTGCAATCAAACCTCAGCAAGAAAGAGGACTTGAGGAGCTTACCAGTTGGAGACAGGAAAACAACTCCAGCTCCAGAGCCTTCTTTTGCACAAGCTCCATCAAAAAACATGGTCCATAACCCTTGCTGATCCAGCTCTTCAGTGCAGACATTTTTCTTTTCATCTTCTGCATCATCTGAGACAACCCTGAAGTTATCACAGTCAGTGTCCACAAAGCATACCTGTTCATTTGCTTCTTGGTCTTCCACTGTCTCTGATGATCTTTGCTCTCTAATTAGCTTGACATCCCTGCCATTCATTGGAATCATGGCATATGATAGGTCCAGCTGCATACTAGCACCTATTAGTGCTGCCCATCTTCTTGACAGCAGCATACCATACTGTGGCTTGATGTCAACCACTGTTATATTCATTTTGTATCTTTTTTCAGGAAATGCTGCCAGTTTGAAATCCACATCCTTCATGATTCCAATAACTGGTACCTCTCTGGCATCCATTGCATAGCATTTTCCACATGCCTTGTCAATTTTTAATCCTGTTTGTTGCATGATAGCCAAAGGCATGACATTTGTGGATGCTCCAGAGTCAAGCATACAATTTCTAATTATTTTACCATTTATAACCAGGGAAACATAAAATGGTTCCACCTGTGAAGGACACTTTGTCATGGTCATTCCTAAATAGACTTCAGGAGTCTCATCTTCTTCATTGCACATGACCTGTTTCTCACCCTGGGTCTGATCATTTTGCTTAGCTTGAAAAGGTATCCCTGAGATTAGGGATATTGTTCTATTCTTGATCTCTTCCACTTTCATGAGTTCCATAAGTGGAACAGAGACCTTTACCTGAGTGAGGATCTGGGCTATATCAAATGGAGCACAATTTTGTACAGCAGTTGTAGCTTGCTCCACAACCTTGCTTTTATCCTGAGCTGATTTAGTTTTCATTTTCATAGTTCCCTGATCATCATTCCTGTCTTGGGAACCTCTACTTTGATCTTCAGCCTGAGGGGTTTTGTTTTCTGGTCCCTGGAAATCATGACCTGTTCTGTATCTAAAGTTTTGCTTGTTATTTACCCACTGCCTTTTTTGTGGTTCAGTTCCTTTATGACCATGCATCTGCTGACCTGCAGAAATATCTTCTGGCTGATGTGGGCTGCCAACCTGATTTTTACCTCTGAGATTGTAGTTGCTCTTGACCTGAGCAACTGCTGCAGCTGTGAAGGCTCTGATTTCCTCATCAGAAGGTCGGTGTAAGCTACTCAGAAAATTGTGTGAATTCTGAGCATACACATAATTATCCTCATGATCTTCATCATATGGGGACTGTTGGCAGGCCTGAACCTGATCATCTGTCTTCTCATCAGCATCATATAGAGTATATCCATTACCTATGGACATCATGTTAACATCATCATCCTGCACATGATGTGGCTCATTGCACTCATCACAAGATGTAGCATTATCATACAAAGATTGGGCAATCATGCACTGTGACTGTGAATGTGGCATCTGACAGATTACACACCACGGAGCATCATCAGCAATATTTATAGTTTTCTTCAGGGGATCAGGAGTTTCCTTGGCATGTTGAGCCCTCTGACTTGTGTTGTTACGTGGATATACAGGCTTACCATCATGCCAATTGGTGTTATAAGGCATATCATGTAATGATGGCCTCTTTTCCTGTCTTTGATGGATTTGCCTGTCAGGACCCATCCCTTTTTCACTTCTAGCTAATCTATAGCTCAGGTCCTTAACAACATTTGCCAGTTTGTCTATCTTATCTTCAGGAGCAGATGTACTACCTTGAGTGTTCTGAGGCTTATTTGGATTCTGCAGAATTTTTACATCATCCCTTCTATTTGTCTTGCCTGATGCTTTCCTATTGTTTTCAATATTTACTGCAATCCTGAAAGCATCCCTGAGAGTGGCAGGACCTTTATCTCTCAGTCCATATGCAGTCTTTGCATCAAAGGCATTGATGTACAAAATTATGCACATTGGTTCATTTGGCCTCATATGATGTGGCAACTTGTTCAACACTTTAGTAAATCTTGCATTAAAGTCTGCAACCTGTTCATTTGACCCTTTGGTGATGCTGGTGAACTCATTTACAAAGAAGCTAGGGTCAGTTTTATCACCATATTGCTCCTTGAACATCCTCTTAAAATCATCCCATGATGATATGCTCCGGTCAGGCAGATTCCTGTACCATTCTCTTGCCTCATCTATTAAGGATTGCATGAATGACTTCATGAAAACATCCTCATGCTCAACCTCAAAATTGTCCATGACATTTTGAAAGGCCTTTAGATGATCTTCTCCTGACACTGTGTTGTTTCCTGAAAACTTAGGCACTTGCAGCCTCAGATGCTTATCAATAGGGTTAGGATACCCAGGAATACCATCAAACACCAGCTGCCTGAATCTGTCCAACTGCATGGGCTGTCTATTTGGCTGATTAACATTAACATTTCTATTTGCATTTTGGTTTCCTGCATTGTTTAGTGGTATCCTAGCATCATTCACATTTTGTCTGTCATCATGATGCTGATGATGCATGTCATATCTTTGCTGATGTCTTTGCATATTTGCATTTTCTAAGGTAGGAACTGAATTATTTTGGGCAGTTCTCAAGGCTTGCACTTTCTGCTGTATATCATCTCTGATTTTCATGGCTTGTAGGTATTCTAATTCTGCTCTTAGGCTTTTGATTTCTTCTGCCAATTGTTCATCCTTAGGTCTGGAGGTAGATGGTCTCATACCATTTGGGTCATCATCTTCATCATCCCTTAGGGACTCTGCCTCTTCAAACCTCTCACTTGGGTCTAGAAAAGGGCGTTCTTGGAACACCTCTGACCTCATTCTCATACTACCACCCTGTTGCCTCTCATATGCACCTTGGATATCAGCTTCTGCACTTGAAAAATAAGGAGCATGCTGTCCTGATGGCCTAGGGTTGTCTTGTACATCATCACTTTTTCTGGGGGAGCTCTCATGACTAGCTGAGACAGTTCCCTTTCTTCTATACATCATTCTTTTTGTTAATGGTAACTCTTCAAATAAAGGAGTTTGTTGGGATCTTCTCCCCTGCATATAAATTTACTTTGACCGGTTGGGAGATTACTTCGGAGTCGCCACCTATTTCTAGGAATTGTTTTCTTCTGTTAACCAGGGTTCTTTCACAAGGTTCCCCAGGGTGTTTTCTTCTGTTGCTGACTCAGATGGGTCACATATATATCACTGGAGATGATTAGATAGTCTTTTACTTCTCAGTCCCCAGCGGAGTCGCCAATTTCTGTTGACTTTTTCCCAGACTGGATGCTTATTCCCAGATTTCCCCACAAGGTAGCCATCAGTGATCAACAGGATCTCTGGGCCAGGGGGTCAACAGTGTAGGAGATAGACTCTATATTTTATCTCCTCTTCTTCTTCAGGCTCTGCAAGACCTAGGGGGGTATTCCCTACTCAACATCCATGAGGATATGCATGCAAGGCTGGGATGTTGACAGAAAGCAGATAGTCCTCCTGTAAGTAGACCAAAACTGAAAGATAAGGGCAAAGGGGCTAGCTTTGGGCCTATTTGCAGTTGTAGACAGAGGACTGAGGTTCCTAAAACTAACTCTAATGTCCTAATGCTGGTTTTAGATTTTGCTTTGGAGTTTAAGTGTGGATGCAAAGCTGGATATGGTTATAACACAAAACAAAGCCTGATTGGTGCCTATCCAGGGCCTGGAGTCAATAGACATACACCTGTGAATGATCAGCATAAACAACTAAAACTAGATTTCAAGGGGATCTATGTGATACCTGCCTTACAGGCATCTCCCAATACAAAGTGTTAGGTTATCTCTACTTATGGTATCCCTACTGCAGTATACCCTTCCCAATGTTCAACCTGAAAACAGTTTAATCTACCCCTTGAGTAGAAGTTAAGAGATCAGACAGTCAACATAGGAATTCTATGCTCTAGAATCTAAACATTACTAAACATCCAGATTCAGAAGAAAAATACATGCAATACTGGAGACAGAATTAACACAACACATGCCAAACAGCATTTCTCATATAAGTTTAATCATGAAATCAGTGGGTTCATGCCAAAAAACAAACAACAGGAGATACATAAACTCACAGGTAAGCTTGTACAGAGCAACCAGATCAGCTTGTTATGCATTACAGAGCCAAAATCATCAACTTTCAACAACCTTTCAAATGAGCAAGACCACCTGCTTATAACAGCCAGGTAGGTGCTCAGCAATTAATTACAATGTTGACCAGAATTTCGCCAGATACACAGCATCATGGAAATGGCGCTCAAACACAACCGGATTGGCGCCCAAACTTGAATGCAGCAGGTGGGGGAGGAGACAGGAAGATTTCTCGAGCCCTGCGCTCCTGCCCGCTGATTGACACCTCCAGTCGGGTACAAGATCGACCCACGCCATCGCCCATACCTCTGCAACAATCGCCACTAATGGCGCACCAACCCGCGGCCTCGGGAAAATCATCAAATCTGCAGTCGCAACCATTTCCCGCCGAGACTCATCATCATGATATTTCGAATATGCAGGATCACATTATCCCACATGCACCCCGCAGCAACTTCCTTTGCACTTTATATACTAGGTCATGAGCATATATCATGTCGGTACTTTTGCTCCTGACGACACTAGTATAAGACTTCATCATCATCATCCTCCAGCAGAATGATATCCTGTTGTTCGAAATACCACCCTGACGTCATCATGATATTTGAAATATAACCTGCATGATAATCGCCTTCATCGGCACGACCTGATCCATCGGAGGAACATCCTCCTGCTGAGCCGATACCAAAAGTCTGGCCGATGAACATCCTGATGACGTCATCATCATATCCTGCTGACGTCATCATCATATCCGCCTACTGCGCACCTCCTCACATCCGGATGACGTCATCATCATGTTTGCAAATATCAGGAGGTCTCTTCAAGATGATCAGTGTTAGAGATATGACCCCCGCGGACCTTGATGACGTCATCATCATATTTACATCATCATGATATTCGGAAGACAACCGGATATTTGGAAATATCCTGATGATGTTCAAATATCAGGTTGCACTGTAGCTCCTCTGTAAGATCGGGGCGAAAACTGAATATGATGATGCTGCTTGAAAAGATCACCCTCAATAGATAACACGCGAAACTAGCAGGCGGATATCTCCTCAACATCATCATGATGTTCGAACAAACATATATCCGGGTGATATGAAAATATCACCCCCTCCTTCGCAAATATCATGATGCAGATAGGCAGAAAGAAAAATATCACCCTGATATACGGATGACGTCAGCATCATCAGGATGAGAAACAAAGAAAAGGAAGTGATACAACATCATCAGGATGATATTGACTAAGATCATCCTGACGTTCCAAAATATGATGACCCTAGTGAATATCGGGTCGCAATTACAACTCTTCAACAACATCATCAGGATGATGTTAACCAAGATCACCCGATGATAAAAATATCACCCCGGCGAAATATCATGAAGGCAGAAAAAATGATGACCTCCACAAGCAGCAGGATGATAACTGGAAATATGATGATGATGAACACGACCCTTAGGAAAAAACAAGTTAGGTCGAGCAATTCAAAGAATAAGCAACATCATCATCATGCTCGCGCAAGGTGATAAATGGAAGATCACTGGAGGCTTTGAAACATCACCCTCGCAAGCAGATCAGGGCGCACTGTAGCTCGTCAGCATCATCAGGATAAAACCCGAACATCACCCGACAGTTGAAATATGATGATGACGTTGAAAAACCGGTCGACGAAGAACATGATGATGCTGACCCTCATGGAAACAAACATGATGATGATGACCTCCTCCTCAAGAAAACATGATGCTGCAGTTGAAAAATGCTGAGGAGGTCCAACACTTAGAAAAAATGGGCAAGAAGATAAAGGCTTCAAATGAAGAAACCTCCTGATCATGATAAATCAACCCCTGGTCAAAATGAGTGTCAACACAGTCATTGAGGAAATGGAGACACTACTTATTGCCAAAGGAATTTATAGTTTTTATTGATAACCATGCATTAAGCTTCTTGAATAGGCAGCAAAAGTTGAATCACAGACATGCCAAGTGGATGGAGTACATCCAAGCATACACCTTCTCTATAAAACATAAGAAAGGAGTGGCCAATAAGGTAGTCGATGCCTTAAGCAGGAGAAATCTTGTTGTGCAAACTATTCAGTTGGAAAGCACAGGTATTCATGCCATTAAAGATCAGTATACAGCAGATGAAGACTTCAAAGAGCCATACCTATCTTGCAAGGCCATGACAGGAAGGTATAATACTGATTTTTCTGATTTTTTGTTGCAAGATGGATATCTTTTCAAGGGTAGCATGTTGTGTATCCCAAGAGGATTTGTTAGAGAGAATATAATAAAGGAAAAGCATTGTGGCAGCATGTCAGGTCACTTTGGTATTGATAAGACCCTAGAATTGGTTAGGAGGTACTATTTTTGGCCAAAATTGCCAACCGATGTAAGGAAGTTTGTTGAAACTTGTCAAATTTGCCAAAGAGCAAAGGGGCATACATCCAATGCAGGTTTATACACTCCTCTACCTATTCCTTCAAAGCCTTGGGATTCCATAAGTATGGACTTTGTACTTGGTTTGCCTAGGACAAAGAATGGACATGATAGCATTTTTGTGGTTGTAGATAGGTTCTAAAAAATGGCTCACTTCATCCCATGTAGAACCACACATGATGCCTCACACATAGCAGGTCTTTTCTTCAAGGAAATAGTCAGGTTACATGGTTTACCTTTGTCCATAATCTCAGACAGAGACCCCAAGTTCATTGGACACTTCTGGAGGACACTGTGGAAGAGACAAGGTACAAATTTGTCCTTATCATCTGCCTATCACCCTTAGTCTGATGGACAAACAGAGGTGATTAATAGGTCACTTGGAAACCTCCTAAGATGCCTAACCAAGGAGCAGGGTGCTAGTTGGGATTCAATTTTGGCTCAGGCAGAGTTCTCATACAATGACACTGTCAATAGAAGCACCGGCCTGTCTCCTTTCCAAATTGTTTATGGCACTCACCCAAGGGGTATTTTGGAACTAAGGGAGGTTAAAGGACTGGAAAACAGCAGTGCCTTAGCTGAAGACTTTGTTCAAGTCATGAAAGATGTCCATGAACAAGTACAACAGAAATTGTTGTCCACTTCTCAAAAATATAAACAATTTGCTGACAGAAAAAGAAGGGATTTGCAGTTCAAGGAGGGTGATTTAGTAATGGTTCATTTGAAGAAGGAGAGGCTCCCTATAGGTAAACACACTAAGCTACTCATGAAGAAGATTGGGCCTTGTGAAGTGCTCAAAAAATGTGGAGAAAATGCATATAAAATCAGACTTCCGGATGGCATTGCTTTGTCTCCAATTTTTAATGTTTTAGACCTTTATACCTATAAAGGATCTGATCCTCAGACTATTGTTGAAGAAGATCAAACTGATCTGACACTCCAGGAACTCATTCCTTCATCTCCAAATCAGATTGAATGCATTTTGGACAAGAGGATTGCAAAACAAACTAGAAGGCACACCTATCATGACTATTTGGTGAAGTGGCTAAACAAACCTCAGGAGGATGCCACTTGGATGAGAAGGGCAGACATTGAGAAGGCAGGTTTCACATTTGACAGCATTCCAACTCAAGAGACTTGAGTTCTGTTTGACAGTGGGTGTATGGTGCAGGGCACCTAGGAGCACCTTGGTTCCTAAAGTCACTTTGTTTGCATTTTTTTGAAAGGTTGTGATTTTTGTTTAATGTGTTTTGTAATAAGGCTTTTCATAGCCATGTTGGAAGGTCTATTCTTGTGTGGTCAAGAGGTCTGGGGTAACTTTATAAACCTCATATCCTTCTTAGTCCACTTGGACCTAGTTGTGCCACTTAGGCCTAGAAGGTCTAATATTGGCTTTTTGAGTTTGTTTGAGTTGTCTTAGTGTTTTAGCATGGTCTAAGAAGTGTGATGGTGGTTTGATTCCATTTGACAAGAAAACCTAATCGCCATCCTCTTGAAAATGCAAAAACTCCATAGTGTAACAAGTTGCCAATGTTGCCAATGACACATTGGCCGGTTCAAAACTTAGTTTGGGCAGTTGAATCTCCTTTTGGAAGTTAGAAACTGACTTGGATAGGTTGATATGGAGGAAATCTTGCTCTAGTATGGAGGAGGAAGTTTTTGTACGGAATTTGGGCACAAAAATCAAGAAAACTGACAGTTTTTTGTTGTTTTTCTTGCTGTGTATGGACTGTACGGACTGAAATATTGGTCTAATGTACTTTTTCTGAAACTAGAGAGAGTCTAGGTTCAAATGCAACTAGTTTGAGGTCTTGAAGTGGTCAGAGTCAAAAGTTATTGAATTTTCTTTCAAAACTGGTCTAGAAACCCTGTTTTCTAGGGCAGTCTCACAAATTTGGCCCTAGATGCATTTCCACTGATGAAATTTCATGCCACTTGGTGAAATGCAGGCTAGGGGTGTATACTACTTGATTCCAAAAGCATTTTTTGAGAAAATATAGTTTACTATTTTTAATGTGATGCCCTAGGTCAAATATCTCTATGTATTTGACTGAAATTATGCAATTTGATGATGTAAATGACAAAAGTCTGAGAGAGTGAGCGAATGAATGGTGGATTTGTGTTGTTTGGGGATGGTAGAGTCATTCCAAGTTCCTGCCCCTGACCTATGCACCCAATTTTGAGCACTTGCTTTGTAACCTAGCCTAAATTGATCAATTAGGCCTAGAGACCTAGTAGGCGTTCTGGATTGCTGGAGTAGAGTTGGAGCAGGAGATTTGGAGGTTTGTTAGGGTCCCCTAAAGGGTGTTCAATTCCATCATTTGTTTGCCTAGACCTTTGGGATTTTGTCAAGTTTTGTTGAGAAAACCTAGTTTGGAGGGCTAGTAGCCTTACTAGTCAAGGTATAGGTTGAAGAGTTTTGGGAAGTTGGAGATCAAACCAACTGCATAGAAAGTGTTTGTTGATCTGTCTTAAGGTGTTGGAGAAGCCTTACGAGTTGGACAATAGTCTGGACATCAAATCCTTCATATGCCTTGTATGTGCCTTTGGTTGGTTGGTTGGTTGAAGGCTAGTCGAAGTGGGTGAGTGGGCAAAGGACAATAGAGTAAACCTTTGTGTGTTGCTTCCCTTGTGCCACTCTGCATCACAATTCTTTAACCAAGTGGGGTTATCACAATTCTTTATGGTGGTCTCTAAAATACAAAGAGAAGCCCCTGGCTACTATCCAAGATGCTCTGGTCTCAAGTGGCACAAGCTGGGCTTGCCTTCCTTCCAAGAAGTGACATGTCCTGATGGCATGAAATGTTGGGAGGATTTAAAAGGTGAATTTCGGCAGAAAGAATCTCAGATGAGAACGTACTCGATGTTGGTTTCTGCTTACTCAGTCATTCATGTTCGGTCAAGTTTCTTTAGTGCGTGGGACTGGGTGAGTAGGCTAAAGTGGAAAGACGGTGGTAAGCTAACAGGTTGCATTGCCAAAAGGATTTATAAGATTCTTGGGGATTCAAATGAGATCTTTAAACATTGTGCAAAGGCTTGGGATTGTGACTTTAGTTTTAGAGACCTTAGTTATTATTTTATGTCATTTTGGTCTAAACAGTTGGAACCAAAAAAAGGATGCTTTAGGTGGCTGTTAGGTTTGAAGAAATTACCAATTGGATTCAACAGTTATCTCTGTAGTCTATGTAATGTCTTTCAAAGTTGTGATCATATTTTCCTTGATTGTCCTTTTGCATTTCAGATTTGGAATATGTTTTTTAGAATTCTACCCAAGTGGTCTTTATCTATCTCTAAATACAAGATTGGAATTATCTTTGGTCATATGCCTGGTCTTAATAAGAAAAATAAAATATTTTGGTTAGTTCTAACAACAAAAATTTTGTGGACACTGTGAAAAAGGAGGAATGAGGATCAATTTCAAGGCAAGCCTAGAGTTCTTACTGGGTCTAATCTAGGCTCACACATATTGATATCTACTTGCAGGTTGTTGTTTCTGTGGAGGAACAGTTGGCCAATCTTTTGAAGATGGATGATCGAGGGCTCTCCCCATCACAAGACCATGAACTAGTCCCTGCTGAAATGGAGCCGTCAGACATTGAAAGAGCAAGCCTATCTTTCAACTCTAGGCTAGAAGAAATGCTTTTACAGTTCAAGAATTTGTAGATTTTGGAACCAGTTAATGTTGCTAGCCCTCAAGATGTCACTCCTTAGGATGTTCACATGCTGCATGAAGCCCCCGGAGGTCTTGAACTAGACATGTTTTATATGGATCGTGCTGGAGTGGGCCACCCTACTCCTGAATCAGAAGGTGTTGCTGCCGAATGGGGTCTAATAAGTGATGATGCAGTATCTATTCTCCCAAATGGTTAATGGATAACTTTAGCAGGAGTACTCTTAACTTGTTATAAATTAGAATTTTGATTTCCTTGAGTATGAGCAGGATGCATGTTATATACAAATGTAAGGATATTTTTTGATTCACAACTATTTTGAATGTAAGAATGTAATACTGTGATGGTGGCCATCATAGCCACAACATATGTAATGATACAACTCCTTTTTTAGTAATATGATCAGACTATCTTTAATCCAATATATATATATATATATATATATATATATATAATTTAAATTATCTTCTTATTATAATATTTTTAGGAGCCAAAATTTTAGGGGTCATTTTAAAAAAAAATCCAAAATATTATTTAGATAAAGCCTTTTCTATTTTGTAAAAAGCACATTGACAATTAAAAATTCAATAAATTATTCAATTAAAAATTATGGTTAAAAAAGATTATGAAGGGAAAGTTTCCAAATTTGTGTTTTCATAATAAAGCAAGCAGTTTCAAAAATGTAATTTTTAAAAATAATAGAAATTTCATATTTTAAAAATAAAAGAAGCCTTAAGTTTTGAAAATAAAGAGGAAACTTTCTTAAATAAAGAAGCAACATTCTTAAATATTGTATTTTAATAATAAAGCAAGCAGTTGCAAAAATGCAATTTAAAAAAAATAGAAGTTTCATGTTTTAAAAATAAAAGAAGTTGAAATTTCCAAAATAAAGATGCAACATTTTTAAATAAAGAGGCAACTTTCCTAAATATTTCAACAAGTAGATAAGAAGAATTTTTTTTTTTTTTTTTTAAACACAATTATTTTAAACTCTATTTAAACAACAGTAAGATAAAAACTAAAACAAACTATTTTTGCAGTCACCAGCACAAAAACTATGCCTTGAAAATGATAAATCTCGGCGTATATTATATAGATTATATATAAGGTATATATGCTAGTATAATTACAAAGGTCATTTTTTTCTTCTAAGGGTCACTACAAGGGAAATAATGAGAGTCATGGGTAATATGTGGTCTAGGGACAATAGTAAAGTAATCCATGAAAACACATGATAAGGCATGTAATGATGTATAACAATCATGGCATGAATTAAACCATTGTTTAGGTCTATCAACCAAGGTATCAACAAAGCATTAATCAATGTAGCATCATTATGTATATAATCATAATATGAGGATAAGAAGGATTTAGCATCTTCATTACCACTAAATGACTCTATTCATAATAATGAAAAATGATTTACATCATAAAAAATCATCATCAAACAAAGATTCATCACTAAACATATCTCCAATAGACCATGAGTCACAAGATAAAAAAGAAGGAAGTTACCATAATCTACATGGGTGGTAACAACCTCATATGAAGAACATGTTGTTCTCAAAATCAGCTACGCTCATTTTGTAGACAACCCCACGAAACTTGTCCGTTTCGTGAATCTACACTCTAAGCTCGCAAATCGAGAAAAGATTTTCTTGTTCTCGTGCGAGGTCAGTTGACATTTTAAAACTCGTTTGCGACGTTTCCTTGAATTAATTTCTCGATATTTGCGAGGAAAATCCAAGTCGTAAATCGGTTAAGATGTTAATTTTAGTCGTTTTTTTTAAGTTTGTAAATTTTTTACTCTTGATATGCAAGAGCGGCAAAATTTGCCGCTCTTACATATTAAGTTTTGTTTTTGATGCGATGGCGGCAAAATTGGCCGCTATTACATCGCTTTGAGTGAAATGTGCGAGAGCGGCAAAATCCGCCACCATCGCATATCTTTCGTTGGAGTCACCTAGCCCATGTAAGGGCGGCCTTTTTCGCCGACGTCGCACGTTCGCCAAACAAGGATGTCATAGCGGCCGAAATTGCCGCCCGAACGAGATCTTCGGGATTCTGCCGTCGAGTGCCATTAATGGCCACTCGTGCCAGGCGCTTCAACTCCAGTTTTAACCTTTTAAAAAGCTTTTTCCCCTTGCCACTCGTCATTCCTTATCCACAAGTCTTCTGCGCGACTCACTCGACGCTTGCTTGATCACACCATTCCGATTCACCGACGGATCTATCCTTAGGGTTTCCACTTCGAGCACGGGTAAGTTTCACCTTTCCTTCGTCGTTCAACTTTTCCTTTAAGTTTATCATAGGTTTTTGTGTTTGATGTTGGTTTTTAGTTTTTATTTACGTTTCGTGTTTGTTTAGAGTATTGTTTTCGTTTTGTGTTGTCGTTGTTTTTGTTCACCTGCGTGCCCTAAATTCTACCCCGAAAACCCTAAGGATTGCATGCCCTAGATTTCCCAAACCCACATTGCATTCCTCTCATACAACATCGGCGGATTTTGCCGAGCTTTCAGTCTTTGGTTACCTCTGTTGAATCAGCGAACATCCCGTTCCCTGCGCTCAAACTTGCCGATGTTATCGAATGCAACGTCGGCGTTTTTCGCCGCCCGGAATTCTTCACTTTACCTTGCTATGTAATGTCGGCGAAATTCGCCGCTCGTACATATATGGAACCCCCATGTGGTGTCGGCAAAAATCGCCGACGGAACATCGAAAAGATATGAAGTTACTAGTTATCAAATGCAGTGTCGGCAAAAATTGCCGCTCTTACCAAACAAACCTCCGCTTTCCTATTTCCTGCATCGACGGCAAATTTTGCCGCTCCAACCATCTCACGGTTCTCTCAAACTGCACGGGCGGCGAAATTCGCCGCCGATGCACAATATCAAACCCCTCACATGCAAGGGCGGCGAATTTCGCCGCCCATACAAAAAATATCTCAAATTTTCCTAACACTGGAAAATTTCCAATTTCATTTTCCCGAGCCCGCTTCTCCTCTGATTCTTGGCCAGCTCGCACTATAGCCCTTTTTCAAGCGCACTCCCATAGTCGTGATCGTCAACATGCAATTTTCCCAGATTGCCCATATTTTCCCTGATTGCATGATCATGATTTCTGTTGCAGTTTCTTCTGCGGAGCTCCTTTCGACGTCAAATTTCTTCTCAGTGAAAGATCGTCCAAATGACTGATTTGTCTCCGAAGAAGGCAAAAGCTATGAAGTACAAATATCAAGGTGTTTTCCCAATCACCTCAGTCCACTCTAATGTTGAAGATATTAGAGATACAGAGATTGTCCATGTTGATATGGCTGAGTTTGTAGAGAGAACCAAGTCGAGCAACCCCAGTGCTATGATGAGGAAAATAGTGGAAAGTAATATTCATCTGGTATCCTCCTTCCCAGTGGCGGCTCACAATACAGAATTTGTTCTTTAGTGCGCCCATTTCTACAACAAAGATATCAGAGCTGTGGTGGACGCCAGTGGTAATGTAATAATCAGGTTGGATCCTGAGTTTATTGACAAGGTGTTCATGTGTCCTCCTGCAACAGAGGTGTTGAAGCTTGATTTCACCGAAGCTCAAAAGGAATATGATAAGAATCCAGAGAAGGCGAAGAAAGTAATCAACAACAAATGGTTGAAGATTGCGAGGTCAAGTTTGTCTAGATGGCCACGCAGCTTCCCTCGGAGTGATTTCGTGGAAGAAGTTGGTGACTTGATTACCCTCCTCAGCAGGATAAGAGGTTTGTCTTCCTCTTCACAATTTCAGGAATGGATGTATCCCTTCATTAAGGTCATACTCCAAGGCAAGCAGGTTATTTTCTGGGGAGAGCAAATCAGTAACGCTTTGCATGATCAGTTGACAAAGGTATCCACTACCTCCAAGTTCTTCATGACTTCCTATCTGGTATACATTGCAGCCTCCATGAGGATTTTTCCAGGATTGTCGTCAGAAGGGGATAGAAGAGTAGTCCCAGTATACCAGTACTATTCTCAGCTAACATTGAAAGGCTCAATTCACCATTTCAGGAGAGTGAATGATGCATTCTTTGCTGTATTCTTGTGTCTTTTCAATCCCCAACTGGAGCAGAGAAGAATCTCAGATGAGGCATGGACAGTGGTTAATGGTTTTGGTTGTATGTTTTTGCAATTTCCATCTTTCTCCTACTTGAGGGTTGGATTTTTCCAAGGTTACCCTTATATGCTTCCAAGGTTTCCTTCAGATAGATTGGTCTTGATGGAGTTGTGCAGGCAAATGATTGTCGTGCATAACAAACAGATGGAACTCAAGAAGCCTGGCTTCAGATTTCCTGTAGAAATCGGCAGATACTCAGTATTGACTGCCGCAAAGGCAAGAGCTATGGAAACGGAGATGCAGCTGGTCACCATGAAGCAATTCAAGAGCAGACCAAAGTTTGATTACCGGGGTGTAAAGGATAAAATCAAGAGGAAAACACAGTTCCATGAACCCATGGTGGAAGATGTCTGGATAGATTTGAGAACAGAGGAAGACATCAGGAAACTGGACTATAGCAGGCTGTCTCTAGAGCAAATTGAATACCTAGGACTTGCTGATATCCCAGAGGACCTTGTGGATGATGGAGAATTGGTTGATGCCAAGTATGAAACAGAACAGATAGCTGGTACTCCTCTACCGCCAATCCAATGGTCCCAAAAGGAGCTGACTTCCCTAAGGAAGAGATTTGAACCTATATTGGCCAACACCAATAAGTGGCTGGAAGATAAAGGAATTACGCTGAAGGAATTCCTCACTGGTTCAGAAACTGAAGTTCAAGAGCAAACTGGTAAGAAGGTTGAAAACAGAACGAAGAATAAGAGTGATGCTCCATCATCCTCTAAAACACATAAACCTAAAATCAGATTTGTGACAAAGAAAGCAAAGGTTGTTGAGAAGGAACCTGAAGCGAAAGATATGGAACTTGAGGAGCCAGCGGCCGAGGATCCAACAACTGAAGAGCCAGCTACAGAAGAGATGGATGTCGAAGACAAGGGGTCAGAGGAACAAGATAAAGAGGCTTTGTCTCCACAAGACAATACACCTGTTGCACCCCCTGTGCCTGCTTCCCCCATTATCATTCCTTCCTCTGAATCCCCCTCTCCTCCTAAGATAATCTTTGATAATCCCCAGGGCACTTTTGAAAATGTTCTCCATTCTTCTGATTCCATTCCTAGTTTGTCTTCTTCGTCATTTGATATAGGAGATACTTCTATGTTTGATCATTTTGTGATGAATACTGAGCAAGTTTCAAGTGCCAATGTAACAGGTGCGGTTTTTACCAACACCCCGCCTATTGTATCTACCACCAGCACAAGTACAGTTCCAGTAACACCAGTGGTAGGAATGGACTCCAATGTGAATACTTCTCTGCTGCCACCTTGGTTGTCAGCTTACACTCCAAAGAGAAAAAAACAAGTCATCTCTCCAGATGAATTTGATTTCACTAAGCTGACACCTGCAAAACCTAAGGCTCCAAAGAAACCAAAGATCCTTTCAAGGGTACTTGAAGAAAAGGGGCAGAAAGTTTTGGAGATAGCAAAACCCCCACAGGATGCAACTGTCAAAAATTTTGACATGAATGACTATTCTATTTCTAGGGTTGAATTGGGCAAAATCACCCATGAAAGCGCTAAAAATGATATGCAGTCAGCCATGGACATCCTGATCCAGAAATTCGACAAGGAAAAAGAAATGAAGGACTACTACAAGGCAAAAGCAGAACAGCTGACTGCAGTGGTAAGAAAAATCACGTTGAATTCAGAAGCAGTTACTCCAGAGGCCGTATCTGTAGAAGACCCCGTCATCCTGAAAGCGGAAAAGACTCACCTCAGAGGAAAAGTACTTGAAGAGTACTTAGACAGGATGCGAGCTCAGGGAATCTCTTTGCTCAAGGAGGTATTTGAGAAAACGGATAAGATGAGGAAAGTAAGAGCAGAACTCAACGATCTCATTGATGCCATCTCTCATGATATTGAACACACAGAGGATACTCATGATAAGTGGGTTGAAATGAGGAAGCTGAAAATGAGCACTTTAATATCCATTGGCGGCATTTCCAACAGGGATTCATATATAGAGACAAAGGAAGCTTTAATGTACAGGAGCAATGTGCTAAGAAATTTGATCAAGGATCTCGAAGCTGCCAAGGAAACCAGTGAAGAAAATGATGTTAACATTTTGCATAAGCTGGAGGAGTTGCCTTGTAAATTGGTATCACAGGATAACCAGTTTCTTTCTGCAGAAGAAATGGTTAAGGAATTTGAGGACATGTTTCAGAAGGAATTTGAAGACAAGGTATTTTCAATAACTTCTGTGGACAGCATATTAGACAACCAGTTAACCTTGGACAATTTGAAAACCAGGTTAACCAATCATGCCAAGTCAATCACTACAGTAAGGGATGCCATAGTGAGGGCCAGGATGATCTTCAAAAACACATTCAAACCAGATAGCATTGAAATGCAGGCGACCTTCACTATGTATGATGACCACGTGAGAAAGGGTGGTGACACAAGTTGAAGCAGCTGGTTTTTTCCCTTAGTTTATTTTCTGATTTCCATATGTACTTTCAAAACAGTTTTGGACATTTTTACATGTACATTTTTGATATGCAATTACATGTAAAAAATAGGAAGTCCCAAGTCAATAAGGACTCCTATTTTTGAATAAGTCAAAGTAGTTGTAGATTTCCTAGATTTTCTCAAGGTCTTTCCCTATAAATAAAGGGGACCTCTTTTGTAAATATTATCTTTTATCTATTGCAAGAAAACTCTGGCGAATTGACAAGCAAATCAAGACTTTGTGCTTATTGTGAAAATCAATATTCAAATATTCATCAATACAAGAAAGCAAGTTCAATTCCAATCTTTGTCTTGGGATTATTTGCGTTGTGATAGTTTTGTTCTTATGTCTTGCTATCATAATCTTAATTGATAATAATTGAAAGGTGGAGTTTGTTTCAAGTGATTGAAGAGCGCTCTAGATTTGATTCTGATAAACTTTGTGTTATCAAATCAGTTGTGGGTTATATGTTCATGTTTGTGAAAATACAACAGTTTGGGGACTTTGTGCTGCAAGTTGTTATATTTGAATTGTTTTTATCATATTGAAGAAGAGTGAAGACTTTGGGCTGCATTTTGCTTCAAAAAAGTTCTGGTTACAAGTAGTGAGTGAGGTAACAGAAAACTTTGTGTTTCTGTGATATTGTGATAATTTATAAGTTTTATATCGAGAGTTTGAAATATAAACATCTATTCTGAAAAAAGAGAATGAGATGAGATGGAACCACCCCAAACATAGTTTTTAGTGTACATAAATTTGATAAGTGTTTGATTTACAAAAGTTAAGTAATTAGAGGGAACCTCCCCTTGCTGAGAGGAGAGACTTTGTCTCATCATAGCTGTGGCTGATATACCCATTTTGCCGTTAGCGAGTTAACGACAAAATATTCACCCAACAGAACATAAACTAGGTGTATCATTAGAAGCACATTGTTGGTGATAGAAAAAGGACAATCATCATAAATCTCGTCACTAGGATAATCTTCATAGATAGGCAATGCCAAGTCAAAAAGTGCATCACTAGGCATGGGAGAGGGTCCATCATCATCATATATAAGTGAAAGTGAAACATGTGTATCTATCAAGTTCACAACACTACATATCCATGATAAAGATCTAGTAATGAAAGTGCATAAGGTGAAAGTGCATAAAGGAGGGTGGGTGGGCTACAAAGTTAATTTATATAGTCTACAAGTACCAAAAGGTATGGTTAGTATAACAAGGCCTCCTTTAGCATTAAATTTCTCACGAGATAATGTGTTGATGTGGTCTGTTTCCCACCACAATACATCTTTTGTAAAATTGATCACCTCACACCCTCACATTGCACTCCACTAATGCTTTTAACAACATTCAATAGCTTTCCACCATGTGCAAACTAGTTTGATTTGGTAAAAAATACTATAAGATTTCATAGACAAGTTTGTGTTGTCTAGCTATAGGTTCAAATGGGAGGTTTATAGGTGCTATAATTAGTGTGCATTGTCTCATCAAAGTTTGGCATGGTTTCTAACTTAGGTATATTTAGAGACATTGTCTAACCAATGTATCCTAGAAGGCCTGATACATGTGGATAGTGGAAAAAGGCCTCTAGAATTAAACCTCTCACCTTGACATGTCCCTGTTGGTTTCACATGATAATGTGTTGTTTATGAAATTGTTTACTCACACCCTCACACTACACTCTACTAACACTTTTTGCAACATTTGATCACTTACCACCATGGGCAAACCAATTTGAGTTAGAGAAAACCATGATAAGAGTTTGTAGATGAGTTGACTGTCAAGTGGTAGGTTCAAATGGGAGATTTTTAGGTTCAATGATTTGCACACACCATCCCATCAAAGTTTGGCATGCTTTCTAACTTAACTCTCTTAAGAGATATTATTCAACTGATGTATCTCAAAAGGTCGGTGATGCATGGGTGGAAGATCAAGGCCTCATCTAATGTTAACCCCCTACTCTGATGTGTTGACATGGTTGGTTTTGTGCCATAATGCATCATTTACAAAAATGTTCATCTCACCCTCTCACATTGCACTACAATGACACTTTTTGTAACATTTAGTAGCTTGCCACAATGCATTTTAAAAAGTTTGATTTGGTGAAAATTGTGACATACTTTTGAAGACAAATTGATTGCTTAGTTTTAGGTTTAGACAATAGGTTCATAGGTGCCATAATTTGTGTCACCATCCCATAAAAGTTTCACATTTTTTGACTTTGGTCTCTTAAGACATTATTCGACTAATGCATCCTAGAAGGAACACGATGTGTGGATGAAGTGAGGCATTGGTGTTGTCAATTTGGAATCACATGTAATTTATAAAATAGCACTGTCAACACCCTAACACTACACTCCACTGACACTTTTTTGCAACATTAGATAGCTTTTCATTGCATGCAAACTAGTTTGGGTTGGAAAAAATGTGATAGGAATTTGTATATGCGCTAAATGCATAGTTATTGGTTTAGACAAGATATTCTTAGGTGCCACCATTTGTGTGGACTATCTCATCAAAGTTTCACACGTTTTGGTGTGAGGTCTCTTAAGAGATATCATCTAATTGATATAGCCCAAAAGGATCAATATGTGCAGGTGATCGAATGAGGCATCCTTTAGCACTAACCAACCCATCCAACTATGTCAACACCATCGATTTGGTGCCATGACATGTGGTTTACAAAATAACACTCTCAACACCCTAACACTATACCAAATTGATGCTTTTTGTGACATTTCATTTATTGCCACAGGGACAACTCATTTAGAGTTGTAAAAATCATGATAGGATTTTGTATATGGACCCAACACTCAGTTCTAGGTTTAGACAAGATGTTCATAATTTCCAAAGATTGAAAGAACTATCATGTCAAAGTTTGACACTTTTTTGGTCTTAGGGATGTTAAGAAACATTGTTTAATTGATGTGGCTTGGAAGAATCAGGATGTATGGGCAATAAAAATGACCCCTCCTTTGGCATTACTATTCCACACACACATGTTATTGTTGTCAATTCAGTGGCAAGATGTGGTTTACAAAATAACACTCTCAATGCCCTAACACTACACCAAACTAATTTTTTTTGTAATATTATATTCATTAACACCATGAGCAAACCATTTGGAGTTGGAAAAAAACAATGATAAAATTTTGTAAATGGACTCAATGCCTAACTATAGGAATATATGATATAATTGTATTGGCCATAGATTGAGAGTGAAAAGAAAAAATTACAACAAATATAAACACTTCCACATAGATGAATATGCAAATAAGTGCTCAGAATTCACCATGCAAAAGAATAGACAAACATACCATCAAGATGACACAAGATATACCTTGGGAAAACTCTTAAGATGGAAAAACCTAGTCTCCAAAAGCATCCACACTCAATGTATTATTCAACAACAAAACATTACCATACACCTATAGAGTCTCCATGAGTACTTCTAAAACATCAAGTTGCTCCAATGCATCCTCCATGTGTTCAAGAATAATGGGTAACCATGCAACCACACATCCCATGTCAAGCTTCACATATGCACTCTTTAGGAGAGCTCAATACAAATGACAACCAACCTCAACCACTAAATATGCGCTTGCTTTCATAGAATCAAGCTCACACAAATACAACTATGGTATTGGAAAAACCACATGTTTCAAAACCATGAGAGAACAAAACCATTGACCCCAAAATTAAATATTTACCACAATATTAAATATTTGTCCTATGTCTCCCATATATAAAACATTTAACCAATGGTACAATAAAAATTTACAAGTGGACCCAAATAAATATTTAATGCGGCTAAACACATCTCCTAGATGCACTACAAATAAATATTTATTTTACATAATTTAACTAATTCTTTTCTTGTACAACCTATGTACAACACCCTTTTTCCCAACAGAGAGGACTATCATGTTAAAGTTTGGCAATTTTTATGTCTTGGGGCTCTTTAGAGACATCATCTGACTAGCATAGCTTAGAAGGATCAAGATTCATAGGTGAAAAAATGAGGTCTCCTTTAGCATTTACTCTCCCATCTAGATGTGTCAACGTAATTATTTTGGTGCCATGATGTGTTGTTTACAAATTAACACTCTCAACACCCTAACACTACACTAAATTAACACTTTCTATAACATTCCATTTGTTATCACTATGAAAAAACTATATGGATTTGAAAAAGTTGTGATAGAATTTTCTAGATAAACCCAATGGCTAACTATAGGATTAGATATGATGTTCTTACGTGCCAAAAATTGAGAGAACTATCTAATGAGGTAAAATTTACCTCATCATATATTCAATCAAATCATCTTCCTTTTTGTATCCTGATGAGCCAATCATGCTTATGTTTGACTGATTGTATGATAGATTATTACTTGCCTAGTTAGAAATAATGTATAATATTTGTTTTCTTTTCTAAAGTTAAAAAGAACTCAAATACTAATGATTAGGTGGCTGCAAAAGATTATTTTTGTCAAATAGGTCTATAGCGCCAGAAGAACAAGCTCCAAAAGGGAAGGATGGAGAAAACTTTGGAAGACATGTGGAAGACAACTTTGAAAAAGGATCAAAAGACCTCTTATTTTGAATGATCGCCCCTGAATCTAGCACAACCGTTTCCTCCCGATTCGTAGCAGTGATGATAATTCATAGATGTTTTAAAGTAGTTGAAAGTAGTCAGCAGAGGAAGACTCCTACTTGGAGTCAACTTCAATAGTTTCTTTTATTTCTTTGTTAATGGTTACAAACATAACTCAATGTTGCTTTTATGATTTGAGTAGAAAAACTTAGAAATTGTGGTAATGCATGTACAACAATACACTAGATTTTAGGCATGATTTTAGCATTCAAAATATATAGTATTGTACTTTTCATACACATAGATATACAAAATAGATATTTTTTTGGCACTTTGAATCTAGCTATTTGATTGCAAGCTAGAATTTCCATATTATGTTAGTTTGAATTTCTACAAGTTTGAATTTTTTAGGAGCTGGCCACTCATTCGAACTAAAGATTTATGTTTATAGATAAGTGTTCATTTCTTTTGATGTTCTATGAATTTCATGTATTGTTTCATTAAGAAGTGATATGTAATCTTTTATGTTTATTATGTGTTAGAAATCTAGTTTAGCCTGTAGGTTTTGTAGTTTTGTCGTTCAATTTTAAAGTAAGTTCCATAGTTTTGTTGTTGCATTATTCTATTTAAACTGTGTCTTGTTTATTGTTCTGTAGATTTATGTAACATCCCAACTAGAATATTAAATAACATTAAACACAAATAATTCAAAAAAATTCTCATTTCTTTTTTTTAATAACTAAATCCAAAAATATTACATTTGCAATTTCCAAGTATAATACATAATTTCAAAACATGGTCACTTCACATGCAACTAGAATTTTTTCTTAATCATAAACATATCAGATGATCGCATTCCTTGTGACTTACAATATTTATCAATTACATTTACAGAATAAGTAATATTTTCCTGTTCACAAGTCTTCGACAGTCAACTGTAGAAGAGAGAGAGAGCATCACCCTAGTGCTTTTCCTCCAACCACAGACCAGGGATCCCCTGCTCACCTTCCTTTTGGAAGCGGCCCTTCCCTTTGTGAGGGTGTAGATAATGACAATCAACTGATTCTTTATGCCATCTGAGAACTAGTGAAGTGTCCTAGATAATAACAATCAAGTTTACAACTCTAGTCTAGCTCCAACTATGTATAACCCGCTCTGATTGTTCAACTTTTTGGTACACCATGAATAGGCAATGCAAGCAGTGACTTTTGCATTACTTTGGCCAAAGTTTCATATGTTGTATGTTCCCTCATTCTTTTCTTGACTTGGAGACAACATTCTTATAATTCAGTATATAACCTATTTATGACAACACTCTTGACTTATTTATACAATATCAGTCTTAAAGACATACAATATGCCCTTATCTACTATTCAACTAGACAAGTATAGGGTGAGAGCTTAGGTGACTTATGAAACATACATTGAGTCCCTCTTTGCATCCTTGCAATGACGGTCTACGACGTCCTATCATCTACTCAATGGCTTGTCTACTTATTCCCATGCTCATTTGTACTCTTTTATAATAATATACAAGATTTTGGAATTTAAGTCATATGGTTTAATGATTAAAGACTCTATCTGTCTTAATCTAGGAATATATATTCGACTTATAATCTGTCGAAGATAAACAATAACTTCATAAACCTACATATTGAATACATTTCCTCTTGTATATCAAAATAGAATTCTAAAATAATAAGTAGTCTCAATATTCAATGAATAACTATAGAGAATTGACTTTTCATTGCCATAGTGAGTGTATTTCACGACAATCTTGTGGCTATTCTTAGCCTAGATTTGGGTAAATAATATTCCTTTTCAAAGCTAGGATAAAGATAGTTTAAGACAACTCTTAGTTACCTAAAAGAATAGCACCTAAAAACAACTTATATTTCTTTTTCATATATACAAAAATGGCAGTCTAATATCAAGTGCTTCTACACAATGATATCAACTCATTTTCTAGCTTTTAAGCTTAAAAACATGTTTTCTACTTTTTCGATTAGCTACTGCTATAAGTAGAATGCTATGATTGAAAAATGATATTGTTTTGGTCCTATATAGAGAGAAATGAGGCTATTAGTCTGCTACACTCTCTTTGTACTGAACAAAATAAACTTGTATGACTAAAAATGACCTCTTAGGTTTCTCAATACACCTGCCTTCGACCTATATTGAGTCGATTAAACTGAAGCATAGTTTCCATATAGCAATCGACCTATTTACACAGTCGGTCATAAAGTTTATACTAAGTTTGTAAAACAAACACAACCTTGTTTTGTTGTTAAAATATCATAAAGCCATCATCTTGACAACACAGTCATTTGACTATTGCGCCACTGATACTCTTGTATATTGTTATCAGTAATGCACAACAAGTATATATAACATATATATACGATACTCTTAACCAGAGATATCAAGATGTATTACCATTTCTAATAGTAACTACTATACGACATGGGATGGATATATCCTACATAGCTATTATAACTCTCTCGACTACTGGGTATTCGGTATAAGTATACAAAGATTATCCTCTGTCAAAGTCGAATAACAACAAGTTTAAACTATCACTTAGTTTCTTTGAAATCCTACATGTCATTCGACGGTTTAAACAATAAACTTCATTCATGTCTTTACTTGCAAATATCGACAAATATAAACAATGTTTTCAACATATTTTATGGGATACAATAAGATTACTTGTAGAGTTTAACGGGTAGTACGTTATCACTAATGCCTTCCTTCCTCCCAAGTACCTGAGTTTTTAATCTCCTCCTTCTGCATTGTGCTTTCAAGCCTGAAGAATGATACCTTTCATTCCCCTGCTCTACACTTAATTATGCACTGCATAATAAATGCGTTCCACTAGACTCTCTCTCCAGTCATTCGTGACCCTCACATGCAACAAAATAAGGGAAGTATGGAGCTACTGCTCCTTCCCCCACTCCCCAAGCATCTAGGAAGAATGCCTTGGGTGAAAAAGAATTTACCTCTTTACTAGACATTATTATTAACCATAACTAAGCATAAATAAAAATAATAATTTAAAATAAACAATAGTACACCTATTTTATAGATGTCACTGCATTCTTTCAAATTCTTAATTATGCTTATTCATGAGCACAATTATTGACGAAGGATTCTCACAAAGTCGACTAAGACCTCTACGACAAAATTAAACTTGTTTAGTCGATTACTCACATTGACTTGGCATTCAAAGACATACACTACCTTTCTATCTGTCGACGAAGAAGATTTAGCCATCAACTTGACGATGATAAAATTAACAAGAATAAAATGATCTCAATGCTAAAAAATATTTCTAAGACAACCAAAGACATAGAGATTAAGACTTCATCTAAAATTGGCTTATCCTCTAATAAGTATGTGTGTGTGTGTTTCTAGATGGCATAAGGATCGTTGTATTCATGTGATCTAGTATACTCTCCATGGTGATATACTCTCTCCCCATCTCAAAGGGGGAAAACATTGTTCCTACATCCACCTCAGTCGTACAATGATAGTTAGTCCATTACATCATTTAACCACGTACTTAATAATAATGTCATAAACAATTATTCTTCACATATATACTAATATAAAGAAAATGTATTTTCTATCATTACTTTAATCATAATATTTTCTCTGACTAATTATATGTCTTCTCAAAAATAAAAAAAGATAAATATGTTAATTTAAAAATAGGGTGTGACAACTTAAGTCATGCTAAAAAATCATAGGTGGAAGAACTTCTCCTTTCCATATTTAATAGGACTATTCTTTTCTATAGTTAGTAGTATAACTGTTACTATTCATTTGTGTAGTTAATTTTGTTTTACTGATGTATTTCTTTCTAAATGTTAAATGCTTTTTTAGTTAGATTTTACATGCTTTCTTAGTTTAGTTCTCAATTCTTTCATAGATTAGACTTTAAATGCTTTCATAGATAAGATTTTATTTTTGTATCAACATTTATTTTATTCCAAAAAGACCTAAAAATTATCACTGAGATACGTATTTAACTTCTTGTTGCAAATAGTCATTGGACACTACCCTGGTTGACAAACTGATTGTTAAAATGAAGTATGAGGTTCAATGACACCTTGTCACTATCCTATCAAAGTTTGGCACTTTTTTGGTTTTAGGGCTCTTGAGAGACATCAACTGAATGATGTACTTTGAAAGGATTTGGACATGTGGGGTAGAAATTGAGGCCTCCTTTAACACTAAACATCTCACTTAGATGTTTTAGTGCTATTAATTTGGTGCCACAATGTGTAATTTGTAAAATAGCACTCTTGATGCCCTAACACAACCCCAGGTTGACGTTTTTTGCAGCATTATGTTTGTTACCACCACGAGAAATGTTGGTAAATAGAGTTCCAATCCACATTTAATGCTAAGAGGATAGTGTTGGAGATTACAAATCTATAAAAAAATTAGCAGCATAACGATTTGTAAAATCCACTTTAAGAGAAACAAAATGAGAGAAAAGAGTAGAAGAAGAATAGATGTAATCCACCATAGAGAAAGAACATAAGATGTATATGGGGAAAACCCTTCAAGTAGAAAACCCCACCCTTAAAACACCATGAAACCCTTGTATTATTCAAAAAATAGGCATTTACAATACAATCACCATTTTCAATATGGAGATCACCCATCTCTAACACATCTTTGATCTATAACTCAACATGCAATGTCATCCTACTCCAAAAACTTGTCATATCTCACACATGAAACTAAACATACATATCAACATTACATATGATAATTAAAAATAAACAATAACAAGAGTACACCATCTCTCATCCATGGTGTAACCCCAATAACCTTCTAGCAAAGTAAACTTGCTCCAACCTGCACCACACATCCTCCATCTCAAGCCCTCGATAAATATATTTAAGGAGCTCCATAAAGCCACATTAAATAATACCACATGGGACTAAAAATGGTACCAAAATACCATAGTAATAATTCTCACAACCCTCACACATGTGGAGAACCAAAGGAAGTTCCAAACAACTTTATTCTATCTTCCCTCCAAAAAAGGTGCCACCTTCCACTAGAGGAAAAAAGTAAATGTGAACAATCCATTATATGACAAATAATCTTTTCCAAACTCCCAACGAGCTCATATGGTCAATTCCAAGTTGTAATGCCTTCCTAATTCTCTTGCATTTCATAGAATTTGTTATAAGTGTCAAATGATGTCATATGCAACTCCTATCTCATACACACCTCCTACAATGTCATAGAACTTGTCATAACCAATATGCCAAGTATCTAGAGAGTGGCATAGCCTTCTATCATGGAATCCACATCTCATTCCAAGAGCATGCTAACATTAAATAATAATATTACATTTACTATATTTTCTAGGTTCCATAATATCATATATTATAAACATTAACAATAAAATATTACAACTTAATAACCTAGGAATTTGCAAGGTGATTAGAACACTTTAGTCCTAACATTCTCCCACTTGATATTCACATTGCAATAAAACATAGAGATGGAGAAAAACAAGTTCACCACAGAAAACTTGCACAACTTCAAGGAACCATGAAGATCCATCTATTGAAACAACAAATTCATAATTGACCACCTCATGCTAACACACTCCAAACCTATAAAACTAGCAAGAAAAATAAAAGTGATCACAAATCATCATCATAGGACTATCTATCTAGAACTAATATAATCACAAACAACCAAGTATGCCCAAACTACCACTCAAGAGCCAAATTCCACTAGGGCACAATAATACACCTGCCTCAACATTAAGTCTCCCAAGCACAACAAGTACACAACTTATCACCTCATGCCAAACCAACCCTAACTACAACACTATAATGGATAGGTACACAAAGGCAAAGTCATCACTCCACGAAACATTAGAAGACAACCACTAAAACATCCATTGCCACATTTAGGAAATAATCCCATAACCACTAATTATACCATGTAAATCTCAAACTAGTCCTTAGGATTAACACATAGTGCAAGACCTATAATAATAAAAAACATAAAGTAGAATGCATCTAAAAAACTATGTGTTCTATACCTATTAGATCATTATCCACTAAGTGTGCTAAACACATGTCTAGATTTAGGTATATAATCCTCGGTCTTCCTACTAAAACCATGTCAAGAGATTCACCATTCTAAAATTTGATCTTTTCTAACCAAGAGATCTCCAGCCTCACCCAAAGTTGACTTGTAACAATAGTTGCACAAATTATCATCTCATGCCAAACACCAACTATAGAATTGAAAGGTCTAGGAATGTTTCAAAACAAAATTATCATTACACTCAACTAGAAAATTATAACCAATGCTCCCACTACATATATGAGAAAATATAGACTCCAAGAACTCCCTATGGCTACATGATTTACATCTTTTCATTTGAAGATCATTTATCTCCAATTGATAGATCATAACCAACAACTCAACCAAGAACTCCAAGTGACCAAAACTCTCCATGAAAACAAGCTATCCACATCTTCAAAAAACATAAAGACAAAAAATCCTCTACTAATAAAATAAATAATTGGTGCAGCTCCCATTGCTTGGACATAATAGTAACTAATAGTTATCCATGACATAAATGTCTAGTAGAAAAAGAAAACCACATCACTACCCACACTCCTAGAGCTAACCAAGGCATCGTGACAACACCTCTACTCTAATCTAAAGATCATACATGGCCTCAACACAATCAAAGAACTCCAAACAAAAACTACTTACCAAGAGCTCCCAAAATAAAAAGTAGAACCACTATCTCCAAACCAAGATGAACAAGTTGTAACAATTGGCTATCTTCCTACATAAAGCTCCCACATCAACCTATGATCTAAGGGTTCTCATACACAGTTGATATCAAATAGTATAAAATAACCAACAACACAACAACTTAGTATAAGCCCACCAAGGACACTATAGGTCCACTCTACATCTACTACAAGACATATACAATCATCCGCCAAAAGGTCCACCATAGGACTAGTACAAGTTAGCTACATTTTTTCTTTCTAAGAATTGCAAGTATGCTACAACTTATAAAGTTCCTCAAAATACATTTACATCAAGAAATCTAAAAACCCCTCAACATAATTTGAGATATCATGGGAGAACTAAATCAGTAAGACAAAATCACATTCTCTCACAACTAAGCTCATCCCCAAACTCTTCTTCCATGTAAGGATTTCTTAGATCTGCAACACTTGTATCCATAGCTCTATAAAGAACCACATAGTTTTAATTAAAATTTACAAAACAACACATATTTTAATTGTAATATATAAAACTAAAACTAAGAAGTTAACCTAACATAGAACAATGCTCATATGAACCTAGATGCCTCTAACTAACATCCATCATAAACATTGTACATTACATTGCCTACAAAACACACAGTCAACACAAAATGCCCAATGCATTATACAAGTTAGATTCCATTTGCAAAATACATCCAAAAATACCCACAAACCTTTGGCATGAAGACCCACATTCTAAATGACCAAGCCCTACAAATTTGTACATGCACGAAATTGCAACAAGAACTTTCATCTACTACAAACAACCATGAAATGAATATTATTTGATCTCTCTTCTCTCATTGTCAAGTAATCTTGAGATTAAAATCTCATAATCATCACCAATAGACATGTTATTCTTTAAAAAAACCTACTTTTGCAAGAAAGATCACCTTGAAAAGTTAGCACCACTTATCACATAAAACCTATGCAACAAGAATTTCAATCATGCACCTTTCAAAAAGAAACAAGCACCATTGCTCTCCAACTTCAATATTAATTCCAATATTTCCATATCTAATTTCAACCATACACACCACCCCCACTTAGTATGAAGATCACCAACAAAGATTATCTCACTTTTACCTAGTAAAATTCACACAAAAAAGACTTTTTCACATCATGCAAGCAATTAGGACCAAAACCTACATGATTTGAAACATAGATTTATCCATTAACATTTAGGACATCTTTGAACAAAGATTCATCTATCATTCATAACTATAATACCTATGAATATGATCCATCTATGTGTAAAAAGAAACTTCTCCAAACACATATTTTTATTACCATCTAGAACTTGTAAAACAAATCCCAAACTAGCTATAACAAATAATCTAAACTATAGGATGACACAAGAAAGTTGTTACCAAATTAGAAAAATAAAACTATGGCATCACATAAATTTCACTACTAGGGTTCCTAAACCATTGCAACTTCCAAAGGACATAATATTGCTCATTTAGCTTTTTACTTCAAATCTTGAAGACTACCATTATTTGTATCCACATATCTAATTTCAACCATTAACCCATCTACTCCAATTGCAAACACAAACCACACATTCCACCAAAGGCACCTCCTCTTCATAGAAATATAATTTGTCAATGATTATAATAAGCAAAACATAATGATGACTAGATCTGAAACACAACTATAGTAAAAATAAACCATCTCCAAATTGAAGTGAGCTTTACACATCAACATAACCAACATGTCCAACAAGAAGATCATCTGTCATAAATAAATATATTAACATCACCACCCAAAACTCCCACTACAAGTTATCTAGATATTTTCAAGGTATATTGATAATCATTCTTCAAACTCCTTCATTCTTCATCCCGTAAGTGCAAACCAATAGAACTTCCTAAAAAGACAAGATCAACTACAAAAATCTTCCACTCCAAAGATTAATAAAACAACCAATTCCTTCCTATAGCTTCCCACAATCTTTGTAAGCTCAACAAATCAAAAGGAATATGTATAAAACTTAGAACACCATCAAACCATTACATGCAAGCACACGCAACCCACGAAACTAATTGATGAGGCAAAATATAGCCTAATCCATTTTTGCCAAAGTACTCGTTTTTCCCTTTTTCCCCACTAATTATTCATGCAGATTATGTTTAATTACAAAATTATTTGTTAGTTGGAGTAGAAAAATAATGCAATTGTTTGGTTTATTTATTCTGACTAGCCATGATAAAAAGTTGAAAAAAGTACATGCAAAGTTCTATTTTTGCCTCTAGAAAATTGTATGGAGACACTATTGGGAAATTAAGGACAACTCCGGAAGACTTCAGTTGATGCAAAGGATTACTGCAGATAATTTTTCACCAACTTTGAAAACTTTAGGCTCTAGAGAAGGTGGAAGGGATTCAGAAGGATCGAGACAATAGGCTTCAGAAATAAAAACTCCCAACATTAAATTGAAGCTTTTGGAGGCACGCACAACCCCATTTGCAACCAATCCAGTTGTTGTGACAATTCTTAAATTAAGCCAACTCTAGTTCAAGAGCAATTAAAAGGACTTTTGTTGAGAATGATCACCAAAAACATTTCTTGAATTTATGCAAAGACACATTTTTATTTATGTATAACAGACTCATTTACTACTTTCTGTTAAAAATTTCAAAAAGACTTGAATAGCTTGTGAATGTACAACACATATCTAGATTTTAGGAATCTAGTCTAAATTTTGTATTAGTTAGCTATAATAGTTGTTGGATAATTTATCTTTAGTTTTTAATGGAAGAAATACATACATTCAGTTATCTATTATTTTGGAATAGAGAATGAAATATTGCAGACTTTGAAGCATTTTTCTGGGTGATGAATGAATAGATGTTAAGTTCTACTGTATCTTTGAGTTAAGAATGATGAGTTAAGAAAATGTCCATTTCCTCTAAAGAGTTGGCCACTCGTTGGAGAAAACAAAACTGTAGATATATCTAATTATCTTCTGACTTATTTCATATGTGAATATATTCTTGTTATAGTTCTTTGTTTGTAACCTATAGGTTGTGTGTATGTGTGTGTTAGTTAATGTTATAGATTATGTGTATTGTGGAATATTTTTGAGGAATTTGTCAAAAACATTGTTGAGTGAATTTCTGTAATTAATTGTGTTTAAAAGAAAATTTAAAAAAAATCATTACTCTCTTAGTTGATAGGTTGTGACTTGGTAGTACATTCTTGTGTGGAAAGATTTCATTCGATTGATTCTATAGTTAAAGATTGATTTTCAGCATAAGAAATCTTCTATTCCATAGTTAAATTTTCAATTCAATTTCAACATTTCTATTTTGTAGTTAGTCTTTTCTATTTAGTCCAACATTTCAATTCCATAGTTAGACATTTGAATTCCTGATTAATACATTTAGGAGTGTGTATTTTCTTTTCAATATGATAGGTGACTACTAGAAAGACGTTTGCCACCCTTTTGCAGATACCCTTTGAACAGCCCCCAATTTGACAAGAATTTATTCTACTAAAGTATGAGGTTCAATGACACCTCGTCACCAACCTTGTAACTTTGATACCAAATATTGGGAAATAGAGTTCAAAACCACCATTAACCCTAAGATGAAAGTTGTGTAGATTACATATCTATAAAAATTTCAATAGCATAATGACATGTAAAATCCACTTTAAGATAAATACAAAATTAGAGAAAATAGTAAAAGAAGAATAGACATCACCCACCATAGAGAAAGACCACAAGATATACTTAGGGAAAACCCTTTCAGGTAAAAAAACCCTCACTCTCCAAACACCATGAAACCCTTGTATTATTCAACAAATAGACATTTATAATACAAAACACTAGTTTCAATATCGAGATAAACACCCATGTCTAACACCTACTCTTCAATCTGTAACTCAGCATGCAATATCTTCCTTCTTTGGAAACTTATCTATCTCACACAAAACCAAAACTCCACATCCATTTTACATATTACAATGAAGAACAAACAATAAAAAGATTATACTCTCTCATCCATGGTGGAATCCTAGTAAAATTCTAATGGAGTAAACTTGGTCCAACCTGCACCACACATCCTTCATCTCAGCCCTTAAAAAATAGATTTAAGGAGCCTCAAAAACCACTATAAACCAATACCATGGGCTAAACAATGGTCCCAAAATACCATGGTAATAATTCTCACGATCCTCACACATGTGGAAACCCAATGGAAGTTTCCAAACAACTTTATTCCATCTTCCCTCTAAAAATGTGTCCCCTTCCATTAGAGGGACAAAAGTAGCTATGAACAACCCACTATAAGACAAAGAATCCTTTCCAAGCACCCAAGGAGTTCAAATGGTTAATATTCCAAGTAGTAACTCCCTCATGATGCTCTTATGTGTTTAATATCTATTATAAGTGTCATAGGGTGTCATAAGTAACTCTTATCTCTTACACACCTCTTATAATTTCATAGAATCTGTCATAAATAATATGCGAAGTGTTCAAAGAGTGTCATAGCCTCCTCTCATGGAATCCACTTCCCACTCTAAGAGGATGTTAACATTAAATAATAATATTACATTTATAATTTTTCTTAGGTTAGATAACATCAAATGTTATAACCATTAACGATAAAATATTACAACTTAATAACCTAGGACTTTACAAGGTGAATAACACACCTTAGTCCAAACAAGAAAAATATCTTGAGTTGGCAAAACCTATGATAGAATTTTATAGATGGACCCAACATGCAATTGTAGGAATATATAAGACATTCATACTTGCCACAAATTGAGAGAATCTTCTTGTCACCACTTGACACTTTTTTGGTCTCTCGACTCTTGAGAGACATCATTCAACTTGTTAGAATAGTGTGATATTTAATCGTAGCCTAATGTATGCCATATCTCCAAACATCTTGGAGAAGGTACATGGAAACCCTCTTATGTGGATGAGAGATAATATTATTTAATTATTCTCTCGGTTGACTTGGTATATTAGTTGTAGTGGTATTCATGAAGGAGGTGGAGCATGATGCAGTAGTTAAAAGTTGAAATATTAGCATTTACACCACTTTCCCAATCCTAGGCACTAGGAGAGAGAATGGAGCATCTTTCCATTTATTGGGTGGGTCCCATGTGAGTTGGTTGTTGGAGATGGATGCCATTCTTGGGAGGTGTGCCCACGTGGGGTAGTTATGAGTCAATGATGCTATCCATTATTGATTCACTATTCTTGGAAGATGCTCTTCATGCCGAGCACGCGTTTCTTCATGAAACCATGGTTTTGGTAATTCATTGTTTTGGGAAACCATTTGTGGTTTTCCTCTCCATTTGTTCTATAAATTGGAGGCAAGAGATAGTAGTTTTATGGGTAATTTTTAGGTACATGATTGCTTCCAAAATAATGTCTAGTTGAAGAGAGAAATGTGTTGCATATGTATTTTTGTATTGAAGATTAATACATACTTGAGCCTCTCTTTCATGGTGGAGTTTTTTCCTGCAAGGATTTCTCCATGTTCATCCTATGTTATGTGTTGTAATTTTATTGTTTTCTAATTTCTATTTTTTGATATATACTTTCGCATAATCTCATAATGGTTAATCCAATGTTGGATTAAGAAAAAATAGATTTGCATACTCTTTGAAGAGCTTTCATTTGTAGTAGTTTACCTTGTTTTAACAACACAACTGATGTATCCTAGAAGGATAAGAACATAAAAGAATAAAAGATTTATTATATGGAATTTTTATTTAGAGAATTAATATTTAACGAGCGAGCTTATTTTAAGAAATTAGAAAATATATTATTTTATTTGTGATTTAGAAAATATAATTTCCTAATATTAATTTTGAGTGAGTTTTATTTGGATAGAATTGGAAAAGATAATAACTTAATATTATTTTTTTAAAAGAAGAATGTGCATGAAGATGAATAAAGATATTTTAATATTATTTTTCTTTTTATAAAGAATATAATATTGTATTTTACTTTTAGGTTTTAATTTAGGTTTTAGAAGGAAAAGGAAGAGTTATTAAAAATAAGAGAATTAGTTTTATTTTCATTGTTTTGGTTATTAGCTTTATTATGTAATTTAGAGAGAGAGGAAAACATGTTTGAAGTTTGTGGATTCTTGGAAGTGCTTTTGTGTGAAGAATTGAAGGATTGTTGTAGTTTGTGAATTGTTTTGATTCATCTTCATTGTTTATTAATTTGCTACAAGGATTGAAGTATGATTCTTATCATGGAAGGCTTTAGTAAATGTTTACTTTGGTTAATTAATGAATATAAGTTGTTTGTCAAAAGATTTTGATCTTGGATTTCTTGTGCAAGAAAAAATCTTTAAATAATTTGCAGATCCAATGAATTTGTTAATCTAGAGAAGATTTTTGGTGAATTAATATTGTATTGAGTTTAATAGAAGAACTAGTAAGCTGATTGGATTGGTTGATTAAATCTAAATTTGGGCTTAGAAGGTTGAAAACATAGTTTCCATATGTAGGAAGAAATGTATTAGAAAACTTTGAAAAGGGGTTTTTCTTGTGCTTTAAATGATTGATAGATTTTACTACGGAGATTATGGTTTTTAAATAATCTAGCCTAATCTGGAAAATTAAATATGATTCTTGGTTGTAAATTCGACATGTAGATAATTATGATTTTGAGAATACAAGTTTGTATGAGAATTTTTTCATTAATTATGCCTTCTGGAAGTGTCATTTTGTTGAGTAAATTTTTTGAGAATTCTTTATCACAAACTTAGGAAGAATTATGGGTTTTTAGATTTGAGAAATTTTAAGCCTCGGGATGCTAGCATGGGTTTAGGACTACAACACATTGTGTTGTCATCCAAGATTTGTGTTGTCATCCTCCAAATAAAAGCTTTCTAGTTTTTGTAGATATCTCTTTTCTCTTTTTGTCACATTTTAAAATTTAGAAAAATGTTATGTTTTAAAGTTATGCCCATCTTACTAAAAAAGTGTTTTTATGCCATGATTGGCTAAAATTAAATGATGTAAAGGTCTTGTTTACATTTTTAGAAAGGTCTTGATGTTCCCTATCATGTTCTAAGATCTTGTAGTCATCAAACAAGTGTTTCATTATATTTAGAAGTAATTTGTGAGTGTTAAGATTGAAAGTCCTAAGAAGGACTATATCACGAGATGCCAAGGCGACACACTATCATCCAAGAATGTGTTGTCATCAATACTAACTGTGAATTTTTGAGAGTTACAAAATCTTCCTGAGAGTTGAATTACTATGTTTTAACTATGTGAATGGTTTGGAGTCAATAGATTATGTTGTACAATGTTTTCTTTTACTATATGTGTAGGATGAGATAATCCTGACTATGTTTATTTAAATCCAACATGAGGATGATATATTGTCTCCTTATGGAGTTGATTCTATTGTTTGTGACATCTATTATGTTATGGGTGATTCTATGTATGTGACATCTATTGTGCCATGTTTCTATGCAAGAGAGTAGGGTTCTATCCAAAAGGATAGGGAGCATGGGAGGTCTATCTCATGGGTTCCATTTGAAAGAATGGAATGACTACTACAAAGTAGTGTCTACATGAAAGAGTAGGGAGGTTGTCATATGAGTAAGTGGTTTATGGGAGTTATCTTGGAGCTTCTCAACTCCTGATTATACTATGGGCTAGGATGGGTTGTTATCTTGACTTCCATTGGAGGTGGGAGGATTGAAGGAGTAGGAGAGGTTGGCTGTCCTTGTCATGGGTGGATACATCTTGGCATAATCATCTATGGAGATTTATTTACATCTCCATAGATCTCCCAAATTCTGCTCCAAAGAGTGCAAGGGCACACAATATACGAGAGGGAACACATAGTGTCAAAATCAACATTGCAACTAATCAATCTTAGGACACAATCATTCATGTTCACCCATGCTTGCTTCTTCCATTGAGTACCTCATTCAAGGACAACTCCATAGAGATGGGGCAAGAGATGAAGCCACCTGAGATGTTTTAGGATGTCGTCTTGCCAAGACTTATAGTTCCCTTTATTTAAGGTGATTACAGAAGGATGAATTGAAAAACTAATTACTTGACTAAGATAGACTCTTCATGAATCAATTAGAGATCAAATCATATGAAATTGGAACCCCCACAATAAAAAATAATGGCCCCATATGTGCAATTTTCTAAAGTACAAGTCAAGGTGCAAAAATAGACTTCAAATTGAAATAACATGTCCCTAGTACAAAATTTAAAAAAAAAACCAAGTTCGTGGTTGCAAACTGCTCAAAAATACCTTTCTAACACCTGGCCAAAAGTTACGGCTCTTGGAAAAATACCCCTTTATACCAAATGAAACAAGCCCTAACACTATTGGGGTGGTTGTGCTCATTGAGCTAGGTGGCAGTGGCTGGATTTGGTAGTTTTCCTGTGGCACAACCAAAGTTAAGTGGTGTAATTGATCTAGAGGCGCACAAGCAAAAATGGTCAATTAAGTGACATAATGGTGGCACATTGGTTGTTATGATCGACAAAGGCAGTGGATATGTGTAGTGGATGGGTGGAGCCTTGTTCAACACCCTTGGTTGGGTGAGACCATAGCTGGGAGATATGACCAAGGGCTCCCATGACTCATATGATCTTTGGACTATGCTTAGACCACATGACCACTTTTGAATGGCTAGACAAACTTTGACCAGTGACTGCATATGCTCTCTATGAATAGAGTACAGTGATCAGGGGCCCAAGCCAATGGGCTCCTCGACATACTGTGCAGAGATTAAATAAAACCTTATAGAATGCAAAAAATTATACCATGTACCTAATTACATAGAAAGTTTGTAGAAAAAGGAATATCCTCCAAATATGTCGAAAAAGATTCTGTCAACTAAAGATTTGATGCGACATCGATGATATGACTTGTATTACCTATATGGATTATTACCATGTAAGAGAAACCACAAGGGTTCACAGGAGCCCATGATTCTTTGCAGCAATAATGTCCTTCCACACAACAAGAGAAAAACAATGATAATGCTTGATTGCAGCCAAAGAATGATGCAATGCAACTTTGATTATGAGCATATGATACATTATGTACAATGAGAGAACCCTTGTATATATGTAGGCAATGGTGAGACCTAAGACAAATTTAGATGATGACAAGTGTTTTAATCCTATGACACGAGACAAAAATATTAAATGCCCTAAGTAAACTTAACTAGACCAGTGTGAACAAGTCCTAAAAGGAAACCAGATAGGTAGAAAACCTCACTCACACTGACGTAATACCCTGGATATTTGTGTAAGTGGTTTATTTACCCTTACACTTATTAATGATTTAAATGAACCTTTTTTAATAGAAACAACTAGATTACATAGATATTAGTATCTTTGCCATTACACTAATCGAATTACAATATAACGAGTAAGTATACATCTAAACCAAAAGTTGTTCTTTGGTTAAACTATTGCAAGTAGGAGAAACCAATACGTTAAAGTCATCTAAGGGTCAAATCTAACTCAAGCAAACCTTCAAAAACATAAACTTTGATGGTTAAGGTAATGAAGAAACATGCCATTATCCTCACTAATTGATCTATAACCCTTTGAGAATAAACCTACTTTAATACAATGAGAAAGGGAAATGAAATATCCCATACATCTTTGAAATGGAATAATTCAAGTGCAGAACAAAGGAGGTCCACTTTCCCATGAAGAAAAAATGAGTGCCTATTTTGGGGGAGCATTGTTCCCCCTTAAGGAAAAACTCTCCCTCAACAAACGGTGCCCCACACGCAAAGCCTCCTCATAGAATCTTTCCACAAATAAGTCCATGAAATAATAATGATGGCTAGTCGTGTGGGGCTGCTATTTCATACAAACGTTTCATTGCGCGCCGGGGCATGCCTTTCACCTATCGCTCCCATTATTATTCCGGATCTCCGGCACCGGCGCCGCGAAGGCCACTGCCGGCGCCGTTTCTCCGGTTCCTTTTACACCGCGATACCATAAAAAATATTCCACGTGTTGCTTAATTACACGTTACAACATTCTTAATCTCTGGAAGGTCCCTTGCGTTTTTCTTTCCAAGGTTCAAAGGATAAACCCATGAAACATAATATTTTCTTATAATTATTTGGAGCACCTCTTGTTTTTTAAAGATAAAAGGCAATTTAAAATAATAATAAATTATAAAGTAGGTTCTCATTTTTATGGCACACCAATTCTTAAAAATTAAGAAAATCTAAATGGATTGATAATAGACAATCAACAATAGAGGAGGAACCTCTTAACTCCATACATAGGGCAAAGCCACTTGTTTCTTTGAAGATTGTACATGTTTTAAATGTCGGAAGTAATGTTTATCTTTATATTAAAAAATGGACCATGTTAACCATTAAGGAATAAACATGAAGAACACCATGAGAACCATCACACCAACAAGAATCAAGAATCCATAGAGGCATTGTAGTCAACATTCAGAAGAACATTGAAGTCTCTGCTCAAGTCCCACGTAAGGCAATCCTAATTATTTCTAGTATTAACCTTGATGTCATTCTACGTAGAAGCTTATTTAGCCATGAAATCAACACCCTGATTTCCTTCTCTTTTAGTATGGTTCCACTTAAATTCATTCACCAAGCTCTTTTAGAAGCTAAATTGAAGCATTTTACTAATATTATTATGGAATATTACTCTAAAATCTTGATTGATCACTTCAAAATGCAATCTTCCTTTCACTTCCAACAGTGGCTAGAGGCTACGGAGGAAGAAGGAAACCTTGTTGAAAACGAAAGGAATGAGGGGGAGTATAAACAACAATAAGTCCTTCCTCAAAATTTTGGGATGCACATTACAACCAATGCTAGAGAGGAGATTTTAGAACTTCTGGGGATGGTGTATGCTAACTCAAAGAACTATTTTGAGGTGCCAATTTTTTTAGAGTAGAATCCTTTCTTATCTAAAGAGGTTTCACTTTAAAGGTTGGAAATAGTGAGAAGGATGATGAAGAAGGGGAATCTCTTACATCTGAAAAAATAAAGAATAATAGATGGTAAAAAGTTGGAAATTCTAAACAAATAGGAATACATCTCTAAAAATGATTTTGAGGTCACACTTTAAACCAAAAAGAAAAAGTAATGATGATGGTGTAGTTGAGATGTGCTCCTAAGCGTTAGTTTGGTTGAGTTTGTATTAGAGGGTGTAGAATATCTTGTTATTATTTTTTTAGCTCCTTTGTTTGCAAGTTATACCTTTCAAAATTTGTTTGCACATATATTGAGCTTTCTTTTATCAAGGGTTGGGACCCCTATAGAATTCCCACTAATTTATATAAGAAATTATTAAATACCCATTAATAACTAAAAACTACCTAGATTACAAATTATTAAATTAACAAGAGAGATTTGTAAAGGAATCGAAAAGAATAAGAGTACGACGTTTAAAAAAAATAGTGGCTATATGTTATTTAGTTATTTTTGACATATTTATTTTTTAAATTTAGTTATTTTTATATATTGTATTATAATATATAACAATTTAGGCTTTAATATTATATTAGAAACTCATATATATACTTACTCTATTTTAACATATTTTTTAAAAGAAAAAGATCATATTTTGAAAATGCTCTCGCCTGTTGCTAAAATGACTAACCTACACATAGATGGGCACACTGTTGATATAGCATTGCGCTCGTTTGGACTCCTGACTCTCCACGGCTCTTGGCAGTGACACTTCTACTATGGTTTGTGGTTTTGAGTCTTGTGTTCATGCAGCTGCTATTATGGTTGGAGGCCCTGCTACGCTAGACAAGATTTTTGACATCAATGTGGTTGGGCGTGTTTCTTTTATTCCAATTTTTGGTGCCACCTTGGGCCACAAACTTTCCTACTTTAAAATGGTAGGGACTATAACTCACCCTCCTCCACTTACCAAATCAAGACCTTTGCCCAGTTCTCATATTGCCCCTGTTGTGGTTTGTGGGCAGGAGGTGTGGGATAATGAAGCCTTTTATGCATATCGAGATTTGATTGGAAGGTTTAACATGTTGTGGCTTTCTCTTCCAAACCTACACCGATGGGTAATGGAGTCATGGAAGCCACTCACAAAGGGCTATCTTAAGTTTTTCCCCTATGTTAGGGGATTTTTTATTACTAGCTTTCAATCTTCTAAAGGTTGGGAGGTGATGTTGGATGGTCAACTCTGGATGTGGGCTGAGCATTCCCTCTTTCTCAAGTTGTGGTTTCCCTCTTTCAACCCTCTCATAGAATTGTTAAATGTCATATTGGTTTGGATCAAATTGCCCAACCTCCACCTCCAATTCTAGGATGATTCATGCTTTTGAGGGTATTTCCCTCCAATTTTGGGATGATTCATGCTTTGAGGGTATTGGTAATGCTATTGGTCATTTCCTAAAGGTGGATTCTTCCACTTCCAACATTAGCAACTCTACCTATACTCGTCTTTTGGTAGACATTGACATCTCTAAGGATCTTCCTGGGGAAGTTGTCCTTATGGTGGAGGATAGGTCGTGGACTCAATCACTTCATTACGAGGGCATCCCTTTCACTACAAACGATGCTTCACTATTGGTCATCTGGCCTCATTTTGCCCCTGCTCTCAATGCAAGAATGTCATCTCAACTACATGGTGGTGAAACGCTCTCCCTAAACATTTAACTATTGAATCTAAGGATGACAAGCCATCCAATCCCGTTGCAATGATTCTTAGTGTGGCCACAATGGCCCGTGAGGCAATTCCCCCTAGGGTTGGTTCAGCTCCGATTGTTCCTTTGGATGTTGCCATGACTCCTCCTTTCGAGCAGACTAGTCTACTTCTTTGATAGATCCCACAGTGGATTGTGTGGGGCTCCTTATTCCCTGCCCACGGTTCCTAGTCAAATTCTAGCATCTTCTGGCTATCCTTCTTCCCCTTCGAGGGGGGTTCTCATGTTGAGGTGTCTATCAAGGAGTCCCCTCTTCTCTCTCATTGATCTACAGATTTTGACGATGATGAGTCTTTGATGATCGTTCAAAGAAGGAAGAAAGGCCTTCCAAAATTAGTTTCAATTTCTTGACCTCAATTTTTGGGTGTGTGGTTTGTTAGGTCAGGGTTGGTGTTGCGTACGCTGTCGACCTTTGGGTAGCTATTTTGTTGTTTGATTTTTTTGTGACCGTTACTCTATATTTGTTTGGTCTTCAACCTTATTAGTCCAAGTTGTATCGATGGTTCCATTTCTCATAGTACTCGTTCCTCTTACCTTTTGATCGCATCTTTCAAAAACCCTCTTTTATTAATATCAAAAACATATTTATTTTTTATTTGATTATTTCTATATATTGTATTATTATATATAATAATTTAGTTGTTAATATTATATTAGAGATTATTTTTTAATTTTTTATGTTCATTCTATTTTAACATATTTATTTTTAAAATTATGAGTAAAAAAAAAATTCCGAATTGTAAAAAAAAAAATGTATAACAAAAATTGTCATCCATTTTAAAACTTAATTTTTAAAATGAAAAAAATTACTTAAATAGTACAAGATTTGTTAAAATTTATATTAATTTTTTTTAAAAAATCCTTAAATGTATATCTTAATAAAAAGTCAAAATATTACTACGTCTATTTTCAAATTTTTAAAATTATTTTATCCAAACAATTAATATAATTTTAACTTATAATATATTTATTATATAAAAAGAGCACCTAATTTCTTATGAGGCCAACATGGGAATAGGGATTTTTTTTTTATTATTACTTCTATTAGAATTTAGGGGATGACTTTTAAAATAATATATAAAAATAATATTTGAATTTTAAAAATATAAATAAATAAAAATGTTTAAAAATAATATAAACAAAATTTGAAAAAAAAAACTACAATAATACTCTATAATTTAAAAAAGAATAAGAATAAAAACTATGCATGAGGTATCATGTGAAAGGGAAGATTTTAACCAAATATATATTTATTTTATTACATAAATTTCTTATGCATCATGTATAGTATAACTAGATATATTGAGCCTCAACCTCGCAAAGTCATCCTCCCATTGCTTCTTCCTCTCTTTTCCCCTTCTCTTTTAATGAATGCAACATTAGTGGAAATGGTGGTGGTTTTTTTAAAGTTGGGGGCTTGATGGCCCCACTTTTAAAGTTTTTTTTTTCTTTAATATTTATTATTATTTTTTATATATGTTAAGTATTTGAGTCTAATGTATGTAGGAAGTCAGTCAGAAAAAGGGGACACCCGAACATCTCCTCTGAGTTTCCAAAACATCTAGAAAAAATTATTACTTCACTCTTTTATTTTAAAAGGAGAGATAATTAAATGGTAAATTTTTTTTTTATTAAAGTATCTCTTCATTTATTGTAAAATTTTAATCATAGTATTTTTGGAATGTAATAAATTATGATGTTTTATTAGTTTTTCAATCTAACTCATTGACCTATATTAACTTATTGACCTATATTTCATGAGTAGTGATTTACAAAACTCATCTCTCATGAGCATGAATGGTCTACTTAACACTCATTGTATTTAGGTGATGCTCGCAAGGGTGAAGCATTGGGACTTCTTGGTGAGTATCCCATCCTAATACTACTTCAACTCAAGAAAACTTGACCATGTAGTTTCTTCCAAAATTTCTTGTCATGAGCATGAATGGTCCACTTAACACTCATCGTATCTAGATGATGCTCAGAGGGGTGAAGCATTGGGACATCTCGACAAGTATCCCATCCCAATACTACTTCGACTCAACATGCTTGACCATGTAATTTCCAACAAAATCTCTTGGAAGAAGCTCCATGATCAAATGTATTTGAATGAGAGAAGTACCAATAGCATCCTAACAAGTCCCCATACTTCATTTCTATAAACATTAAATCCTATAAACATTAAATAAACTTAATTGTATAAATCTATTTTACATTTAGATTTCCAATACACTCCATGACCCATCATCAAAATGATAAAAAAAATAAAATAAAACAAAATGAGCCAATAGCTTAAAAATAGTTCCCCTTCTCAATATGAATTCTTATGCTAATTCCACGAGATTACGTACAATACAAATAACTACCAACTGTCCCTTCCATGACTAAAATATCAGCTAAGACTCCGTTCCATCATCCATGAACCCCGTTGCAATAATTTGAAGTTTCACACTCTATAAATAAAAAAGGACAAAAAAGATACTAACAGAACTAGATCAGTTACTCATCCAAATTCTCCTGTCATAAACTGAATCACAGCATAGCTAAAAGAACATTATCTAGAAACGCATATTGTATAAATAAAACAGAATGATTACATTCTCATACAGTATAGCTAGGTAGCTCACACGAGAATCATATATTACAGACAAAAGATTGAAAAATTACAAACTTGTATTTGCTTTGGATCATACCAATTGTTTGAACTAAATTCAATGTTTCTTGTGAGCATATGGAAATCATCTCAGTAGATGGTGCAAGAGCCCTTGATGTTTTGTATGCCAGTTGCATCACTGAAATTAGTCCTAGTTCTAGAGTGATCAAGAGTGGAGTGTAAGTCGCTTAGCTGACAGGCACCAGGCATGTTGTTCCACCCCAAATCCCCCCACATTATGTATTGGTGATGATTATTCACCAAATTATATATGGCCATACGGTCCTCTTCCTCCTCCAGGGTATTGTTCGTTGCAGCTCTAGGAAGAATGCAATCTTCTTTAATGGTGGAATTGTTCAGAGTGTTGATGGGAGGGGCTCTGCACCATTCAGGGAGAAAAACTGAATCATCTACATATTCTAAGTACTGCTCTATCTTCACCTCCGTAGCAGTTTCTGTGGCAGAGAAACAGAAACATTAGTAAGGCTAGTTAAAGAAGCAAATAGCATGACCTACAAACTTCACTTTTCAATTTAAGTGCAATTAGAAAGATTGAACTTGGGGTATAGTTACATAGGGTCCCATGACGCAGATTTGTTAATTTTTTTTTAAGCATGCTCAAAAATTTTAGAGATTTTTTGGAACACAGAATATATAGTTACATGATAAATTTGTGGTTAACTAGTGGCTACATAATCTTCTCTCCATTCAGAGCTGAACTTTCAAATCTTAAACTATAATTACTCCACTATTTAAAGAGAAGATTCCAAATGATACATTATTAAAAATTACATAGGGTCATGTGAACCTGAAAAATTGAGCTGTACTTACAGCTACATGGAACAATGCTGTCAGTTTTGATGTTGGTTGCCCTGAATGGCTTTGTCCTTATGCCATTTGATGGCGACTTTTCCATAAATTTGGTGTGAGGTTTTTGTTTCTGTCCACGGGCATCTGCCTCATGTCCTTTGATGATGACTTTTTGATAGGCTTTGGGTTAAATTTGTATCCATAAGCTTCAACCTCATGTCCTTTGATGATGACTTTCTGATAAGGTTTCGGATGAGATTTTTGTTCAAAGGCTTTCAGTCTCATCTCCTTTGAAGATGAGTTTCCAATGGGCTTTGGGGTGAAAATTTTGTCCACAGGCTTCAATCATCTGGACTGGTATTGAGATATAATTTTTGGTCTTGATAGTGACTTCCCAATCAATTTTGGGTTAAGATTTTTGTCTACAAGCTTCAATCCTCATGACTAGTTTGGGATATAATTTATGTTCAATCCTCATGACTAGTATGGGATATAATTTTTGTTCAACAGCTTTTGAAAAAAAATAAAAATAACTAGGTCTCTTCTTGACATAATATAAACAAGGCTATTTACTAACAATTAAACAACTGAACAAATTCAACTTGAAAGCAGCTAAAAGCTTAAGCTACACAATATAAAAGCTGTGAGCTACACGATATAAGAAAGCTATTCACAACCCAAAAACTAAAAACTATTGAACTTGAAACCTGTAAGCTACACATACCATGAGGCATCTCCCATTGATTTTGATGTGAATTGAGAACCATTTCAGCTGGCATATCCATTGGGGGAGTGGCACTGGTGATTATATAGTCACCAGATACATCATTGAACTCTGTTTTGGTTTCCCCTACAACTTCTTGTGTATAACTCATATCAATATTATTGTGAGAGTCCTGCAGCAGCAGTGCATCCAGAAGGCCTGTACTGCTACACCCAAAATTACTGCTCTCTCCCTCAGAAAGAAGCTTGAAAGAGTAATTATAAGATGTGGGTGTGCTGTCTAATGACAACACTGATTGGCTTGAAGGGAGCTCCGACCTGAGGCCTGATGAAGCCCCATTTACAGAGTAGCAACTATTATTATTACTATTACTACTACTACTGACACTATTAGTGTTATTGGTGCTGCCACTAACTTGTATCATATGAGCAGTAGCATCAGTGTTCCTTGTCACTCTTTCAACACAATTATTATTATTATTATTGTTACTCATCAACTCATAAGAAACACCAAAGCTCTCTCCAATACTGTTGTTATCATTAGTGTTATAGGTGCCGGGTTCGAATTCACCAACAGAATGGCTGGCTAAATTCTTCCCTTCATCATTGCCTTCAGCAACAGGGTAGAGGGAGAGTCCCAAGCGCATCCTCCTCTTGATTCGTGTATTCCAATAGTTCTTTATTTCATTATCTGTGCGCCCAGGCATCTGCAATAAACAAGCATGTTTAAAATTAACAATTCAAAGTTTTCATCTCAATAAAACCTCAAGAATCTGACCTCCACATATCTAAATTGGAGCCATTACAATTAAAAAAAGACTAGAATTTAAGACCATAACAATCAGAAAGATTAGAATTTAAGACCAGAACAATCAGAAAGATTAGAATTTAAGACCAGAATAATCACCAAGATTGAAAAAAAACAAAGGATTAGAATTGAAGGCCATAACAATGACCAAGACTGAAAAATAATGAGTCAGAAGTCCCATCATTATAAAATCTCAGTAAACCAATATCTACATAAAATCTTGAGCATGACAACAGACAAAACTAGAATCTAGAGCCAAAACAATCAACAAAACTTTAAAAGAAGAAAAAAAGAAAGAAAAAGATCCATAATCAATAAAAATTCAATAACATAAAATCAATAGTCCTAACTCTCCATGGTGATGAAATTTGAATAATATAGCACCCACCTAAAACCCAGAGCATAACAATCTACACAAGGAGAATTTAAAGCCAATACAATTTACAACACAGAAAATAAAAATAAAAAAATTGAGGTTCAAGAGTCTCCATGGTGATGAAATCTCAGCATAGAAATCCCAACATAACAATCAACAAAATTAGAATTATGATGAAATTTCAGCATAGAATTCCCAACATAACAATCAACAAAATTAGAATTCAGACCCCCTAAAAAACAGGAACTTAAAAAGTGCGTAATAAAATCTCAATCATCTCATCTCCACAGAGAATCTAGAGCCAAAATAATCACCAAAATTTAGAATTTCGACCAAGATTGAAATTGAAACACATTAACCCTTGGAAACAATATGAATCTACTCTACATGAACTTTTCACAGTAGCCGATTAAAATTGACTAAACTTTTAGTTTTTAAATTATGTTCAATTCATTTACATCAACCTTTCCAATCAAACTCATGAATCATCATCATAACCCCCAAAAAAACATAAAGATGATCATCACAAAATGTAATCCGAAACATTAACAATCCATGAAAATTACCAAGGCGGCCATTCGAGCCCACTTGTTGCCAAGCTTGTGATGCAGCTCCATTATGAACCGCTCTTCTTCAGGGGAAAAGGCGCCCTTTTTGAGATTTGGGCGCAGATGGTTAGCCCATCGAAGCCTGCAACTCTTTCCACAGCGAAACAAACCAGAATGTTTCTGCACAGAATTCCAGTTCCCCTCTCCATTCTCCTTCACGTAAGCCACCAAAATTTCATCTTCTGAAGCCGTCCATGGCCCTTTCTTCAACATTTTACTGTCTTTTTTTGAACAGGATGATCCCTCTGTGCTCATTCTTTTCCTGTTTTTCCCTTTCATCTCATTTCAAACTAATTTCGCTTCACAGTAGAATTCATTCGGCAGCCCGACACGCCCACAGCTTTGGCCAACGGAGTGAAATATGGAATCGATTCATTAATCCGATTGAAGTCCCCCGTGGCGTCCGCGATGAAAATATAATAAAAACAAATACTTTTGACACACACCACACCCCACATGACATGGTGACGTGCAGACATCGCTTTCATCATGTTTTAGGGAGTTCGATTATTTTAAGTATTAAATTTGACGGTCACGTATAGTTGATAGATAAGTTCTTAGAGCCGCTTTTTTTGTAAGGGTTGATTGTAATAGAGTACACAAGAGTACAAATTTTAATTATATAAAATTAAAATTATTACGCTTAAATACGTCTATCTAAAAGATGTTCATATCTCGTCACGGGTCAATATCTAAATTTATTTTTTATAAAAAAGTTAAAATTATTATTAATATTTATAAACTTGTATAGATATCTTAAATACATATCTATCTAAAAGATATTCATATCTTTCTACCGGTCTATATCTAAATTTAATTTTTAGATAGATGTATTTAAGATAAAAATGATAGAACTAGTTCATATCTCTAGTGGGGCCTATATTAAATTTATTATTTAAATAGATGTATTTAAGATAAAAAAGGAGAGAACCGGTTACTTTATTTTACTTACAATTATTTTATTTACTATATATTTAAAAAAGTTTGGTGTCTTCACTTTATTTTTTTTATTTTAATAAACAATTATTTTATTTACTACATATTTAAAAACTTTGGCATCTTGATTTATTTAAAAAAATTTAATGAATAATGGATGTATTACTTTTTAAATTTTTTTAATGAATAATGGCTTTATTACTTTTTATATACTAGAAAGAGAATAATACACATTTAAAGTCTAAGCGGGGCCAAGTCCAACCAATAAGACAAGAAATAAAAACAAAGTACAGTGAAGCCAAGCCCAAACAACAAAAACCAACAAAGTTGTTAGGTGATGAGAGCTACACCATCAAGGGGGATCACAATCATCTAGTTTACCCCTACATCAATAGAGGTGGAACCATAATCAAACAGTTCCCAACTAGTGACAACACCCTCTTCTTCTTGGTCTTCATGTGCAAGTTGATGAGCACAAACATGAGAAATTGTTAAATATAGGCAAGAAAAGGACTGAACTACTCCTATAGCAATTAGCAGACCACAATTACTCAAAAAAAAACTTCATGACATAAAGTTTGATCCATTAGAAGTTGCTAAAAAAATCCTCCCCTCTCCCCCTAATGAATATCCACCAACAATATATATTAGAAAAATATATAAAAATATAGAAACAAAAAGATCGCATCCACCTACCATTGACTGCCCCAAATTCTCCCTTATAATAGAATGCCAACATTTGATCATAAGTGATTTTTTGTAACTTTGCTCACAATCACCCTAGTAGTTTTGTATTCACCCCATGGTTAAATGTAATTGCTAGTCTGACAACATTGAATGAAGTTTCTTTATTTAGCTTGAAACTTGTTTAAAATAGAATCTAATACAAGAAAAATTAGGAATAGGAAACACCAACATCATGGGTTTGTTTGCATCATCCTCCCCATATTTTAAAATAAAATTTGAACCTCTTGGTTCAGAACAATAAGATTATGGGTGCAGTCCTGTGAGCCATCCTATCTTCTAAGTATTCTCTTAGGATTTCTTGCAGTAATCTGAGCCACTGCCAAAGCTTTCAACCCATGTTCTTCTAGGGTTAGGAGTCCAATGTTGATTCCACCATTCAGTTGGGCAGACAAAGCTAGGAAAAAACCCCTAAAGTAGAACCAACAGAATAATCACTGCTATTGTCACTAATAGACCTGAAATTCTTCCTCTTGTCCCAATTATACTTCATATCACTACTCTCAAATAGAGTTAGGCAGTCACCTTTGACCAAACTCTTGATCACATTATTGGAAGATTTTGTATGATCATGCTTATACTCTCGCAACTCACTATCCCCTTCCTTCCACTAAGATTGACGATCACAATTGACTAAAATTTCAACACCTATTTCTCAAGGTGCACTTGTAATCTTGTTAGTTGAATCTCATTGCAACTCCACATTAATTTTTGGTTGTAATCACTCTTCAAATCATTTTCCTCTTTTGTTCCCAAATTTTCTTTCAACTCCCTTCTTGGCTGACCTAGAATTTCATTTTTCTCCCTAGGCTCGAATCTAGCTTCTACTAGAAGAGATAAAGTTGCCACTTCAAATGCTCCTTGCTTTTTCCATGGTTTTAAGAATGTGTTTCCCTCCTTCATGTTGAACCTCATAGGTATTCTCTCTACCTTGATGGATTATGTTCTAGTCATACTACCAAGGCCTACCCAACAACAATGACATGCATCCATCAACACCATATCACAAATCACTTCATCCACATAAGGACCAATTTTGAATACAACAAGGCAAAATTTATCCAGAAGCACACTATGATTCTTCTTTAACCAAGAAATCTTGTAGGGGTTAGATTTTGGAATGCAAAGAAGCTATAATTTATCAACCATTTCTATACTCACTAGATTGTTGGTAGATCCACCATCTATGATCACCTTACACACCTTGTACTTATATTTGCATTTTGTTTGGAAGACACTCTTCCTCTTCTAATCAGCTTCAGGTTTTTCTTTGTTCCTAGATATTAAGGTTCTTCTCAACATTAGGTTCTCTCCTAACTCTACTTTAGGTTCTTCTATCCTGGGTTCTTCTTCTTGGGCCACCATCACCCTTTTGGGGTTTTAAGGGTAGTCTATGGCCTTAAGGTTTTCATTACAAATAAAGCATCTCAAGGTCTTCTTATCTCCAAAAGTTTGTCATCATCATCCCCTACATTCAAAGCCTCCCTTTCCTCTGAAGTCGGCCTTCACATTCTTTCCTTCTTTTGGCTCTTCATTCATGGTAGGTTCTAAAGAAACCTCTTTCCCTTTATTTTGATTGTTATCACCCTGTTTACTCACTATTTTGTTTTTTTGGTTCAGTTTCTTCTCTGCCTTTAAGGCATATTCATAAGCCTCATTTCTAGTAGGAACTTTCACTAATGTGAGCTTGTCTTGAAGTTGAAACTTTAGTCCATTAACATACTAGGTACCACTTTCCCTTCACTCTCAGGTGTATATTCATCTAAATTTAAAGCTCATAAATTGTTCAGTATAAGCTTGCACTAACTGATCCTTTGTTTTAAATTGTAAATTTCTTTAAATATTTTTTGTTGGTAATTAGAAGGCAAGAATCGAGCTCTCAGATGTTTTAGCATCTCAGGCCAGAGTCTAATTTTTTATTTTCCTTGTCTTCTCAAAATTTGCACATTCTCCCAAGTCATAGGGTTGCATGTGACTTCAATTTCGATGCTATGGTTTTCACTCTTTTAGGATCATTCTCATCAATGTCTTCCATCTTGAAATACTTCTCCAACTCCTGAACCTAGTCTAGGAATACTTTGAGGTTGAGCTCACCTTTAAAATCATAAATATTAGCATTTACCTTGGAATTTTGGCTTATCAAGGATTCAATAAGCCTCTCCAAAGGGTCTAACGCACTAACAACATTTCTTCAAGGGCCTGCATTCCTCCTGCCTCTTCCTCCCCAATTCACATGGACTCCCCTCTGGGCCATTGTTGATTGCTTTAATACCAAAAACTGATGTAGATTGCCTCTTAGATATGCAACAGAAAAACACTCTATTCTAAATAGATAATGACCACATTAATAAAAAAGAACACACCACCTAAATCAAAATAAAAATTGTTGCACTACACAACATAAAAGACATAACAAAAACTCCATTGATTCTCTTATTACATTGCTAATATTACATTCTCAGAGATATAATAACTAAGAAAGGACTAAACTACTCCTATAGCATTTAGGAAACCAAAACTCCTCTAAAAAGACTCCATGATGGAAAGTTTGATCCATTAGAAGTTGCTGAAAAAAACTCCTTACCCCCCCCCCCTAATGAATCTCCACCAAAACTATATATAAGAAAAATATATAAAAATAAAGAAATAAAAAGCTCATGTCCACTTACCACCAACTCCTCCAAATGCTCCCTTATAATAGAATGCCAGCACTAGATCAGAAGTGATTTTTGTAATTGCCCTCATAATCACTCTGGCAATTTTGTATTCACCCCATGGTTATGTAACCACCAATTAGACAACACTGAATGAAGTTTCTTTATTTATCTTTAAACTCGTTTAAAATAGAACCCAATACAAGAAAAAATAGGAATAGGAAACACTGGCATCATGGGGCTATTCACATCACTATCCATCTCATAGGCAAAGCCCCACATTTATCATAGGCCATCTCAATCATATTAAAATCCCCACACAAAACCCAAGTGGCAGTAGACATTAAATCTACAATCCATCTCCAAATGAAAAATCACTCAACAACATCATTGGAGGCATAAACATCAATAACTCCAAAGGATCGATTATTAATGTTGAAAATAATACACAACACTCAGTTGGTCGGGTCACATCCCTGATCAACTAAATGTTGATGCTACATAGGAAAGAGAAAGGTGACAACACCACCATGACTTGTTTCATGATTGATACACAAAAAATGACTGGCAGACCAAATAACATAGCATGCAACAAAAAGAAAAAAATCTAGACATTTTAACTTCTTGCAAATAGAAAATATCCAAACTTGGAAATCTTTGTTGAGCGTCATGTATAAAATAATTCCTTAGGAGGTTCATCAAACTTTGAACATTCTAGGATATAAAATTCATGAGTGAGTGTCGAGGGTTATATCCTCACTATCCATCTCATCAAAGATCTAAATAACTATTTTGCAAAAAATCCTCCTTTGAATTAAAACTACCTTTCTGAATGAAAGGTTAGTTATGTTGTCCTTCATGTGGCACATATTCACCTTCTTCCAACAACCTAGGTGGGCTACGGGACCTCTGTTGGACCATTGGGGGTAGAGAAGTGCAAGGGGTAGTGGTATTTGCTTGAGATAATAAAACCAATGCCATGAATGACACTTTGGTGAATTTTGATTTATTTGCCTCCCCAGACATCTCCCCATGGGAGTGAATAGATTTTATTAGGTCCTGAGGTTTTGAAACCACACCTTGATTTTTTGACTACTATCCACCATTGACAACCAAGGGCTGAGGTGGAGCCTGACCATTGCTATTAGTCTTCCCTAAGTTTTCTCAAAATGATCCAAGTTGCTTTTGATTAATCTTGTTATTTGATCCCTAACTTGCTAATGAAAATCTACATAGGTTCCTAATTGCTCTAAAATGCATGTTAAACCGAGCCCATACTTTCTCTTAATAATCTCTTTTTTTTTTCATGCTTTAAGGGATCATATATATAGCCCTTTATTGAGCTTATCTACTTCAAAGAATTTGGTTCTAAGATCCAACATATTCTTATTGAGCTCCTCTATTTTCTTATCGAGCTCTTGCATTTTCTTAGACACCCTTGTTTTATCCTTAAGGTAGTTGCTAGGGTTGAGCATAAAAGAATACCTTTGAAAACCTAATCATAGTAAAAAAGACACTATTTAAACCTTGGTGAGAAGTCCTAGATGCATGGTACTATCTAATTGGAGGGCAACTAATGAAGCCTCGACAGGTAATTTAAACTTCAGGCATTTTTGTTTTCCCTCCAACCTCCCCACCTTTGATCTCCTTTACCCTTTGCACCCTTCATTTAATTGTTTGTAAAGGTGGGACATCTTTTCTTTTGCGAGTGCACCTTTGTTTTAAAATGGTGTTGGCCATTTATCATAGGTAACTAGGAACTTAAGTTTTCTCTTTGCATTACAAAGTAACCATTCTCATTGGTGCTCAACAATGTTTACCCATGATAAGAAAGGAAATGACAAGTGACAAATGAGTTTATAATGTTATATTATAATGTTATTGGCTTGTTTGGCTTCACAGGACAATGACATGGACCATTTGTTTGGTGAAAAGTGGACACTAAAAGATGACTTGGATATTATGAAGCAAGTCTAACGAATGAGTTATTTCCACATTGAAAAAGAATTAGTGACAAAGTAATTATTAAGGATTCATTATACACATGTAATGTCAAAAATTGCATACCCTTACAATTTCATGCTATGTTTGGCAATCACTTTGGTGTTTGCACCTCCTTTCTACATCCTAGGCTTATGTTTGTTCCATCTTAACCTCTTTCTCTCTATTTCTTCAAAATATATTTTAATGGGCAGTGATTCTCCTAGCCTAGAGATGATTCAGCAAATTCTAGGGAATATTCACTCGGATGCTAGTGCTTAGCACGGACGTCCGCGCATCGCACTGGTATCCCACGAGTGTGAAACAGTCACTAGATTATTTGTAGGACGTGTTGAATCATTTTCTTGAGGCTGGATAGATTCTTGTAACGCCTCTTCAACCGTCAAACGTCTCTTTGCTTTACTATTTTGAGTTATTCCTTCCTTTTGGTGGGAATCCTTTGGATTTTTGGAATTCATTCGCTCATTCACACAATTTCTCATGCTTTTCTCTACAACTTTGGAAATCCTTTTGTAAAACTCTATCTCTACAATAGCTATTAGGATCTTTTGTTCCCTCTTGCATTGTGGTATCTTCTCTATTAGCTCTTGGGAATTATCACTCACATTGAAAAGACTCTCTCTTGTTAGATACTTGGAGCTATGCCTCCTCTTCTCCATTGAAGCTAGTAATACTAATTCATTGAGTTGTTTATTGTTTCATCTTTGAATCTTTTTTGCATATTATGGTGTAGACCACCATTTTGACATTGGATTTGGGTGTAGACCACCCATTGTATTTGCTTGGTGTAGACTACCACATTTTACATTTTATATGTTGTTGGATATCTTATCCCCGTAGACCAGGGAAGATATCTTAGTTTGCTTTCATCTTGTCATTGCTCTAATCTCCTAGACACACTTAGGGTAGGAGCAAACACTATTTATTTTTCCATTTTGTATATCATTCGCTGCTCATGGAGGTTGGAAGACCGAAACCAGGACTTGAATGAGGCAAGTCCCTAAGCAACACAACCCTTCCTCTTCATTTCTTGCAGGTATCTTGGAGCGTAGACTCTCAATGCATGGAGGTTTCGTCGGTCTTCCTCTCTTCCTTGTTATTTCACTTTCTATTACATTTTTCAATATATTTGGTTATATTTCAAAATATGTGTTACCTCAAAGCTATTGGGAGTATTTTTTTTTATCTTTATGTTGTGCAAACATCTTGGAGCTGTGCAGATTAAAACATTTTTATTTTTTTGGCATTGAAGATGCCAACACTTAGCACAAACATCCCCGCAGTGCGCTGTCGTCTGGGATAGTGAGTTCCTCCCTTCGGTGATAGGTTCCTCTTTTCCTTCCCTTTTAGCTTCTGCAACTCATTTTGTCAAATTCTATATCTATTTATTTCCAGCATTTTTGTTCTTTTTCCCTTGATTGCCAAACATCTAGTTTAGTTATTTTATTTGATTGGAATGCATAGTGGTTCTGTTAAAACCTAGATTAGGTTTGAAACTTCTAAACAATAGATAACAAAACCAGAGTGTAGAGTTAGAGAAGAATCCCTTTAATTGATACATTCAATTAAGGAGTGGTTTTTCCTACACTACATTTTGGTGAACCTGACGTGTTTCAAACATTTGCACTTACTCCTTTTCTTTGTCATGGTTCATCATCTCTCCTTGGTGAACCTGATGTCCTAAAATAAAAAAACAAAACAAAGTTCTTCATTTTCATCACTTAACACTGTGTTTTGTGAAGCTTGAACGTAGTTTATGAACTTCACAACCTAGTCTTCTAATTCTGAATACATGGTGCGTAGGAGTTTGAGGAATTTGGCCACTATGACATTTTATGCTGATCCTACCACACCTATTTGTTCTGCCCTTGATTTTACTCATTTCTCTTCTTAACAAGTTAACACTTCTATTTCTTCTCCTTCTTCATCTAGAATGGTGCCGATGACTACTTTCATGATGCGAAGCAAGCTTTCAATCATGAGGCAGCCTTTGCTTATGTCTCACAAGAAATAATTAATGACCTAGGTCATTTGGATTACTATCAAAACTTTCTAAGTCATTAGGACATATCTAGTTCGTCTATCCCTCTGGTCGACATCATTCATGTTATGCTAACTAATCATCCTTAGGGTATCACTTTCCTTCATGGGATTGCTCACATAGTGCATAGTGATATGCCTCCCTTGGTGAGCTATGTTCTGAGTGCTCAAGACTCTCAATCCAACACTCTTGGAAATCATCTATCTCTTCCTCTACCTACTATAGGTCTTCAGAATTTCACTTCTCTTTAGATGACTACCAGTTCTACTCAATCTGGTAGCGTAGAATTTGGCTTGTCTATTGGTGTGATGAATCCTATTAATCAATATGGATTTGTTCCACCCTTGAGGCCCTTACAGTTCACTTTTCCTCCCGATGCCTCTGAAGTTTCACAACAGATTTCAAAACCTCTTGCTTCCACTCCACTCCCTCCACCTACACATACTTCTGACCCTGTGATTAACCAACTATTGCAAAATGTTGGTTCCTTGCAGTAGTAGCTTGCCATGTTTACCAGCTCATCATCGCAACCACATGTCCCTGCATACTATAGGTGTAGCCCTCTCTCATTGTCTATCCTTTCTACACCATTTCCCCAAAACTTTGAGGCACCAAGGTTCAAGAAGTACACTAGTAAAGGTGACCCACAAACCCACATCTCTACCTTCATTGCTTTATGTAGTGATTTTATGTTTCAGGATGCCTTGTTGGCAAAAAATTTTCTGCGACCTTAAAAGATACTACATTGGATTGGTTTTGCTCACTCCTTGACCACTCAGTTGTTCCTTTTGATCAGTGTGTTAATTAGTTCCCACAACACTTCCAAGCTAATATTGGACTGCAGGTCACCTTCATTGACCTCGTTCATTGTAAGCAAGGAAGTGGCAAGAAGGTCACTGATTTTATTTGTCGTTATTAGTATTTATTTTCATAGATACCTTATGCCCTACCTGAATTTGATGTGCAGAGGGTTTTCATTGAAAACCTTTAGCCTCAGATCCAAGATAGGATTTTGTTCATGAAATATTCTTCTTTCACTCATTTGTACACTGCACTGCATGATTACTAGCATTCACTAGGCCAGTTCGAGGGATCTTCCTGTTGGCCCTCTAGCATCTGGCATATGAGATTGGTATGTTGGCATTGATGTCAACATAGTATGGAGTTGGTTGATGGAGTTTTATGGAGTTTGTGTTGAACAATTTGTTCATGTCAATATGATGTTCATGTCAGGATCATGCTTTAATGTTGAATATCCTTGATGATGTTAATGATTTTGATTATCTCATGATCTTGATTGGTTTGTCATTATAGGTATTGATGACTATCAACTAGTGATGTAAGGTGATCAAATATGGTGGATTTTTTTCATGGAAAAGTGTTTGGTTGCTCATACAATTATGAGTTGCTGGTGTCTTTATGAGATGTGATGTTGTTATTCATTCATGGAGACTTCTCGTCACAGATGTTGATGCTTGATGCAAAGTTGGATGTCAGGAGATCTCAGCTTATGTTAGAGTCATGTCAAAGGTTTGTCATTGAAGGGTTTGTCATTGAAGATGCTTCATGGTATGAAGTTGTTGTTCATAATATGATATGGTGTGGTGATGGTGTGATGCCTTTATAAAGGTATTGATGCAAAATGATCAAAGTTGCAGTGATAGGATTTATTATTGATATCAATATGCAGTTCATTGTTTAATGATCATGATGCACAAGTTGATGGCATAGAGTTGGTGCAATTCATGGGTCTTTCATGTCAATGTTCTAAATCCTAATGACTACACTTATCATAGCCCATCTTCTTTGTCAGTGTCTGCATATGTTAAATATCAGAGGTGATAGTAAAATCACATGGTTTTGAGTTCATGAGGTTTTGTATATGATTAGGGTTCATTTATTATTTGAGTTCTTTTTATCCTAAGAATCCTAAGGTCTTATAAGTCTTTATCTCTGATCATCTATAATGTAGGGTGTGTGATAACAATTAGGGTTTGTATGTCTCTAAAGACCTAGTCTTCAAGATCAAAAACCCTAAGAAAGCATTGTAAATCCCTAAGGTGTAAGTATTTGAAACCCTAGTCTTTCTAATTTTCTTGGAACATAAAAAAGGTTTCTTTATCTGTCTAACGATTGTCTCTGTCTGCAATTTGATCACAAGTATCTAATGTTTCTTTTATACCTAAAGCTTTATCTTTGTTTCAGTCCTAATGTCTCCTAAACCCTAAGGTTACTTTACTTAAACCCTAAATCAAGCTGTTAAGACTACTTTATGATGGTCTTTCCTTTATGTTATATTTCATTGTTGACCGGGCTTTTAGGTAAACTATCACTTGAGTGATAATATGAAGTGGTCAAGTTCGTTGGTTGGCTGGCCCCCATGCCTAGGGAGACCGACCCTATCCAGTTTATACTTCTTCGATGGGTGCCAAATAAGGAACTATGGACATGATTTGATCTAGCAAGGGAACGAAGTGTCTATCCAATGGCATGTGTTTAAACTTTTTAATATGCAACAGCTCTGCAGTATGAAAGGAACTTGATGGGCAAACAAATGTCTTGCAGTTATGAGTAGTTTCCTTAATAGTTTGTTATCTATATATTCTTCGGTGATCACAGAGTTATTAAATATCCTTCTCTACTAGGTTTTGGAGTTCCTTGCAGTGTATATACACATCTTTAAGATTATTAATGCTTCACATATAGTTTTTGTGCTATGAAGAACATGTTTATGCAACTGTGAAAGACATAATTAAAAAGGTTTTGTTACTGATGTGGTATTGAAATGCAGTGAGGAAAGAATTGATTTTTGAGGGTTTACTATCAGTAAGGAGTATGTATTAAAGTCTATGTTTTTATGAAGAATTTTGTAGAAGATCTTATGAATGTTTAAACTGGTGCAGATCAGATTGTTTAAGAATCATATCTTGCACATGTTTTTGTCACATTTTTAGGAGTTTGGTGTCTTGGTGTTTGAACCTGTAGGTAACTCATTGGAGCTGGTGCTTCAAGGAGAATTTGTACTGATCAGATGTGCATTGTAACTTGGGGTTGTTGTCTTGAAAATAGTGTATTGGGTGTGGTTGTACTTGGAAGTGGGTGCTTCTAAAACAATTGTAATCATCTTTCTTTTGAGGTTGGATTTGAGCAGTAGACTCAAGCAACTCTTAGTGGTTTTTTCCCTCATAGGGTTTCCACATAAATCTTGGTGTGATGAGTGCATGTTTTGCTTAGTGTTCATTTTTATTATTTGCTTTGAAGAGTTTTTTTAAGATTGTTGTATAAAGTGTTGGATTGAACTACATGGATTCACCCCCCTCTCAGTGTAACTGTGCTCTTTTCACTTCCTCAATGGCTCCTGTTGTTCAATCTGGTGCTTCTTCTTCCTTCTCTAATTATAAGAAAGATAAGAATTTTTATAAAAATAATTCTTCAAATGTGATTAGCATAGTAGTGGCTGAAGCATCCTCTCAGGCTCCTTTAGCCCTCTCTACTCCTAAGTCATCACGAAATCACAAATTTACTCAATTTAAAAGAGTCTCTCTATACCATCATGTAATAGCTCCTGAATAATAATTTAGTGCAGTTTCCCCCTATCAGACCTCTCATGCTTCGTGTATTGCATGTATTACGTATATGCTACATGCTTCATGTATTATGGGTATTTATGCGTGTATGCTACATGTTTCGTGTATTACGTGTATTTATGTGTGTACTTCGTGTATTACGTGTATGCTTCATGTGCTTCATACATGTATCATGCCTCACACGCAGGGATTTTTTTAGTGGCGAATCTTTACCAATTGGCGAATAGTTTATATTTTCAAATTGTGATTTGGCGAATACATTGCAACTGGCGGGGGGCCAATTCGCCCAGATTTTTCAATTTTTTGGTCAAATGCATTTCAATTCGCTAGCAATTTATTTATGAGGCATTTATAATTATTATTTTCGCCACAGTATTCTATGCGGTTCAAATGGTGATTCGCCTGAAATTTCGGAGGCATGTTTTAATTCGCCTACATCGCTAATAGAATTAAACTGTTCACTTTGTATGAGCACCGATTTCACCATTACTATATTAAATTCCTACTTATATTATGGAATAAGGGTTCGTATTTTATTTATATCCATTGATTTTCCATTTGATCTAACGGTTGTAATACAATTCCGTGGGTCATTTAAGCATGTGCCTTTTTAAAGGCATGCTGAGCCCGGAATTACTTTTGGTCCCATAGCCCAAAAGTAATTCCGGGCTCAGCATGCCTTTAAAAAGGCACATGCTTAAATGTGCTCAGAATTGCTTTTGGGCTGTGGGATTTGATTCGTGGATTTAATTTTGGGATTTTTTCAAATATTTAACTTTTATGTGTTTCAATGCATTCTCAATAATGGATTTGTGCTTGGCCACTATCCCCGGACCTCGCAAGGGGCTCTGCCCCCTCAACCCCCGCAAGGGGCGCTTCCCCTTGACCTTGTCAGTGGCTGCTGCCCCTGAGCCCCCGCTTTAGAATTATAAAAAATAAAAGAATATATGGGGGGGACTGCGCTGATCCACTATGTAAAATTTTAAAGGAAGTATTCGCCATTGTAATTAATTTTTTTGTCTATCATTCACTACAATTCGCCAGGATTTTTAAACAATTTCTAATATTGTGCATAGATTTGCCAAGAAAATTAATATTTTTTTCATAAAAAAGGAAAGATTCGCCAGGAAAATTATGGCACTTAGCTAGGATTTGCCAGGATTTTATAGGTTTTTTTTTTGGGGGAGGTTCCTTAAAGTTATCCCTGCTCACACGTATTTATGCATATACTTCATATGTGTATGCTTCATGCTTTATGCATACTTCGTGTAACGCGTGTATTTATATGTATGCTTCATGTATAATGTTTTCACAAGAAGTTTACTCTAGGTGTGTTTAAGATTACTTTATGCTTAAAAATTATGAAAATGCCAAATCCATCAAAGCTTTATTGGTCAAGACCCTTCTTGGGTTGGGAAGCACTAAATTTACTTAGGTAATAATGAAAAAAAGGGGAATAATTTATTTGTGAAGAAACCATCAATAAGAAATAAATCAAACAATCAACATAGTCTAACTTAATTCTCAAATGAAAATCTATACATCACCATCACTAATTGTCACTAAAAGATGGATTAAGATTATCTAACTTCCAAACTTTGAGGTACACTAAGGTATCATCTTGACCTAGGATGGTCAATCTCTTAAAAAGCCAAAACAACAATTTTGAGAGAATGTAATAAAGACAACTAAATTTCTTTAGGAACCTACAAACTGGGAGGAAGTTCTTAAGAGAAATGTTGGAAACTTATCAAAAGATACCAAAAGGTAAAACCACAAGATAACCAGTACAAGACCGAGTCTCATGATCAAAGATCAAGATGTCCTTTGGGTTCTTCACTTTGAGAACGTGAGAAAACTTGTCTTAAGTTATGAACACCACTAGTTACGAACTCTTGTTGTTGAGAGATATTGGGAAATACAAGTGCATAAACCAAAAGACGGGATAACAAATTGCACTCATATCTCAGAGGATGCTAACATTGGCAGTTGAATTGAGACAAGAATACTAACAACAAATTCTTCAAAGAGGTCGATTTAGATTCCTAATGACTTTAGAGGGATCCTAGAGGTAATTGCTTGAGGACAAGCAATCTTGGGCAGGGCGGATTGTGAGATCCTGATGTTAAGGCATTGTTTAAATTAAAGATTTAAACATCATGATAAGATGGTAAAGTTGCTTTGGGCTATTTGTCGTGTCCTTTCCATAGCCAATTTGAATAATTGCGTATGTATTAATATTTAATAAATATATATATTAATATATGATATTTAATAAATAATATTAAATTATATTATTATATAAATATAATATATAATATATTTATTTAAATATATATTACTATATTATATAGAAATAAATATAAATTATAATTTATATTGATATAAGATAAACCTTAATAAGATAAAAAGTGCCTTATCCAAGTGATTCATATTTAATACTAAGGCAGCGGTGATCATAAAGGATTGATCCATATGTAAAATCATAAGACAAATATTTATAAGTGTTTAGGTTATAGACAACATCATACAACGATTACTATTAGGGAAGACTTACATATGAAATAACATGCTGAGAACAGTAGTAAGCAACGATATATGTCTTAAGAACAATGATTGGTTATAAGGGAAGTTAAGATGCAATAAAATGTAATAAGACTACAATTATTAATGTTAAGAGGTGTGATTCATTTAGGATAAAGGCATCGATCAATATGTATTATGGCAGCGATTAAATAAGGGATTAGTTTGATATTAATCAAAGGCAATAACAACAACGATTATGCATTGATTAAGTCTACTTACATTATTAAAAAAGAATCATGTCCCTTTAAAAGGTTATCTCTCTTCAAAGAGATACATCTCTTCATAGGAAGTTTGAGGTATAAATTTAGATTGGTGTGAGAGAGGGACAACATATAGCATGATTCAAGAATATTTTTTGAGTTAATATATACTTCATATATATATATATAACAATATGCAAGCAATGATAAATATTTTCTGAGTATAAAGAAGCTTTTGAAAGCATCAAGCATGCAATATTTAGCATCTGCAAAATACATAACACAACCAAGAAATATAGACAACTAGATTTGAAATATATATGTAGCAGTATAGTTGATGTAGGAGCATCCCTGGTTCAAGAGAAATCTTGCATCAACCAAAAACATTTGCATTTCAGTTTGTTTGCATTTCAGTTCTTTCCTTTTCCAGTTCAGTTCAGGCAGATCAGTCAGTAGCAGTTCTCAGCTTGTGGTCTAGTTTTGGCATTTTGCATCTTGCGGATCTGGACTTAGCATCTACATTCATTCATCTACAATATATCAAGAATTCAGAGCATTTGGATTAGTTACCATAAAGATATCGCTATCAGAAGTTGATTGTTTCTCAGAGTAGAGCATTCTAACAGTTCCTGATAACCAACCGAAGGAGACGGATTGTAGATCATTCCTTGACTTACAGATCTCATTGACACATCATTCAATGTTTTGTGGTTCATGGCCGACCTTCCCCAAGGGTCCGTACGTTGTTCCATTCATTTGAGGAAGTGTTCTATGCATTTAGGTCTGACCTATCTGTGAACACGTTACAACTCTTAATTGGAGTTTGTGATCTTCCTTGGCTGACATGGAGGAATCTATTGGTCCGGAGATGATATATATTGATGTAATAGATCCTTAGGAAAGTAGATATTGACATAAGAAAGATCTGATAGTTTAGATTTTGTGCAAAGGAGACTTAAAGCCTTATCTTGTGCATGTATGTAATCAGGCCTGTGAGCCCTAATTGTAAGCCCGCATGTTGCCAGCTAGATTGTATTTGAATTCTATGATATACTGAATGAATGAATCTACATTTGCTTTATTTCTTTGAGTTGTTTCCGTTGTGTTTAGTCTTGCTGCTCGGTCTAGATAGTTCATTCTGTGAACCCTCCTACCATGATTGCACCAATTGGTATCAGAGCGAAAGTTTAAATCTTGGAGAGTGAAAGTTTGATTCTTTGGAGTGCATTGGCGAAGGGGATTCTGTAAGATCTTGTTGTAAGTAGATCGCCAATCTGAGGCAGGTTACTTGTGTGCAACCGATCACCGATTGAGAGGCAGTTGTCGCTTGTAGCCTGATCTCCGAACCTGAGGCAATTTGCACTTGATCCTAGGAAGATGCCGCTGTGAAGAGTTCCTCCTGTTGGTACAATGGTTAATAGAATGGATGAGATGATGGAATTGATGAGAATAATGCGAATCCATTTAGATGTTGTTGAAGAAGATAGGCGAAGAGGATTGACACCTAGACCTAATGCTAAAAGTGATAATGAGGAAGAATTTCAATCTGTGGAACATATTGGCGAAACCCTAGAAGGTAATGAAGAAGAAGAATCAGATCAGATAAAGATGTTGTGAGCTATTTCAAAGATTGGAGAGAGACCTAGAGTTGATGTTCCGAACTATACTGATAACTTGAATCCTGAAGAGTTGATTGACTAGATAAATGACATGGAAGAATACTTTGAATATGAAGAAATTGAAGATCCAGAGAAGGTGAAATTTGCAATTACAAAGTTGAAAGGACATGCTGCTATATGGTGGAAAGAAGTTCAGTTGGAAAGAAACAGAAGAGGAAAAGAAAAGATTACAAAGTAGGACCGGATGATGACAAAGTTGAAGAATTAGTTCATACCTATTGACTATGAGTTGGAATTGTTGAAAAGATTGCAAAACCTAAAACAAAAGGAGAAATCTGTGAATGAGTACACTAAAGAATTTCATAAGATGATCATAAGAATAGGACATAGTGAAGCAAGCAAGGAGAAAGTGGCTAGATACATCAATGGACTGAGATTGAACATTCAAGAAGAACTAAGTTTGGTAAGGATGACATCTTTGGAAGAAGCATATCAATTTGCCCTGAAAGTTGAAGAAAAGATGAATAAGAAGCATGATCAGAGACAAAGAGACAGAGGAGGTAAATTTTAGAAGGGAAGATCATTTTCTGGATATGATAGATCATTTGTGGAGTAGAACAAGTTTGATAGCCCAGTTAGAAAGGATGGCAGAGATAACAATGCTTACCGGAGAGATGACAAAATTTTTTTACCGAAGAGGAAACCCTACTGCATACTGGAATGAAGGATACAAAAGAGTAGGAAGAGGATTTGATGAGAAAAAATTTAGAGGTACTTGTTTCAAGTGTGGAGGTGAAGGACATAGAGCATTTGAATGTAATCAGGGTAGTACAAGGAAGAAGATAGAGAATAGTGGGAGAGCAGCCTATGTTGAAGAAGAACCTATTGGATCACCTTGTTCAGTTGGCAATCTGGAGAAAGGAGAATCACTGGTGATGAGGAGAGCACTATTTCAACTAGAGACAAATGAGGAACCATCATAGAGGAAAAGTCTGTTCAGAACTAAATGCAAATCAGGAGGTAAGTGTTGTAAAGTTGTAATTGATAGTGGTAGTTCAGATAACCTAGTTTTAGAGGAGATGGTGACTAAGCTGAAGTTGGAAAGATTGAAACACCCTAAGCCTTATCAGATAGCATGGATGTAGGATGATCATAAAGTACTGGTGAGTGAACAATGTTTGGTGAAATTTCATATTGGATCTTATCAGGATGAAGTCTTGTGTGATATTATGCCTATGGATGTTTGTCATATCTTGTTGGGTAGACCTTGGCAGTATGATAGAAAAGCTATGCATGATGGAAGAAAGAATACATATACTATAACAGAAAATGGGAAAAGAATTAGTTTGATTCCTTTAGAAGATGATCCTAAAAATGTGGTATGTGGGAATGCTAGAATCTGTTTAGTACATGGAAGGAAATTTTTGGATGGTTTGAAACAGGAAAGTATGTGTTATGTCTTGATTCCTAAGAAGCCTGAAGTGGTGAAGAAAGAAATTGAGCCGGATGAGATAAGAGAGTTGCTGATAGAGTATGAAGACATCATATTAGATAATGTACCTGAAGGATTACCACCTATAAGAAGTATTAGTCATCACATGTATCTTATACCGGGAGCAAGTTTTCCTAACAAAGCAGCACACCAGATGACACCAACAGAGAATGAAGAATTGAATAGACATATACAAGAGTTATTGAGGAAAGGTTTGATCAAAGAAAGCTTGAGTCCTTGTGTAGTACCTGAAGTGCTAGCACCAAAGAAGGATGGAAAATGGAGAATGTGTACCAATTCCAGAGCAATAAACAAGATCACAGTTAAGTATAGATTTCCTTTTCCTAGGATGGATGATATCATGGATTGTTTGAGTGGAGCAAGATATTTCACAAAGATAGATTTAAAGAATGGATACCATTAGATTAGAATCAGAGAGGGAGATGAATGGAAGACTTCTTTTAAGACAAATGAAGGATTGTATGAGTGGTTAGTGATGCCTTTTGGATTGACGAATGCACCGAGTACTTTCATGAGATTGATGAATGAAGTTCTAAAGAAATTCTTGGGTAAGTTTATGATTGTGTACTTGGATGATATTCTGATTTTTAGTAAGACAAAAGAGGAACACTTGTTGCATATTAGACATGTTTTGAAGAGGTTGGGAGAAGAGAAATTGTTGATAAACATCAAGAAGTGTACTTTCATGAAGGAAGAATTGGTATATCTAGGATTTGTGATTTCGGCAGAAGGATTGAAGATGGATCCTGAGAAAGTGAAAGCAATTGTTGAATGGCCTACACAGAAGAGCATTGGAGAGGTTAGATCATTTCATGGTTTGGCTAGTTTCTACCAGAAGTTCATTAGAAATTTTAGTTCAGTTTGTAACCCTATGACAGAGACAATGAGAGGTGACAGAAAAGATTTCAAGTGGACATCAGGAGCAGATAAAAGTTTTGAGTTATTGAAGCAGAAAGTAGTAGAGAAACCTATTTTGGCATTATCAGATTTTAATAAGGTATTTCAAGTTGATTGCGATGCTAGTGGAAATGCAATTGGAGCAGTGTTAAGTCAAGAAGGTAAACCTGTAGCATATTTCAGTGAGAAGTTGAATGATGCAAGGAAAAGATATTCAGTTTATGATCAAGAGTTCTATGCCATAATTCAAGCCTTGAAGAAGTGGAGACATTACTTGTTGCCTACGAAGTTTGTGTTGTATATAGATTGTCAAGCTTTGTAGTATTTGAATAGTCAGGGAAAGTTGAATCAGAGACATATGAGATGGGTAGAGTTCATGTAGAGTTATACTTTTATGTTGAAGCATAGGAGTGGTAAATCAAACAAAGTTGCCAATGCCTTGAGTAGAAGAAGAAACTTGTTGACAGAGATGAGCGTTGAAGTGTTGGGTTTTGATGAATTAAAGAATATGTATGAGGGAGACACTGATTTTGTAGAACCTTGGAGAGCATGTAAGGAACCTGTTGTGATAGATAGAAGTAAGTGGTTGGACTATTTCATTCAAGAAGATATGTTGTTCAAAGGAAGGTAGTTGTGCATACCTAAAAGTTCAATAAGAGATAATTTGATCAAGGAGAAGCATAGTGGTGGATTGGCAGGACACTTTGGCATTGATAAGACATTGGCTTTGGTAAGTGAAAATTACTTTTGGCCTCAGATACATAAGGATGTTTGAAGGTTTGTGCAGAGTTGTAGAGTTTGTCAAGTTACAAAAGGAAGTAGTCAGAACATTGGATTGTATAAACCTTTGACAGTACCGGAGAGACCTTGGGAAGACATAAGCATGGATTTTGTAATGGGATTACCTAAGACACAAAGAGGATATGATTAAATAGTTGTAGTGGTAGACAAATTTTCAAAGATGGCTCATTTCATACCTTGTAAGAAGACAGTTGATGCAGTGCATGTAGCTGACCTATTTTTCAAGGAGATTGTGGGATTAGATGGATTACCTAGGAGTATAGTTTCAAATAGAGACACAAAGTTTGTTGGTTACTTTTGGAAGACATTTTGGAAGAAGATGAAGACAGATTTGAAGTTCAGTTCTACTTTTTATCCATAGACAGATGGACGGACAGAGGTAGTGAATAGGAGTTTAGGAGACTTGTTGAGATGTTTGGTTGGAGACAAAGCCAGAAATTGGGATTTGATTCTTTTACAAGCAGAGTTTGCATACAATAATTAAGTGAATAGGAGTACTGAAAGAACACCTTTTGAGATTGTTATCGGAGTGAATCCTAGAGGAGTTACAGAATTGAGAGATATTAGTACAGCAGATAAGAGGAGTACAGAAGCAGAGGAATTTTTAGATCACATGAAGATAGTGCATAATCAGGTGAAGAAGCATTTGGAAGATATGAATAGTAAGTACAAAGAGAAAGCTGATGAGAAGAGAAGACATAAGGAATTTGAAGTTGGAGATGAAGTGATGGTGTACTTGAGAAAAGAAAAATTTCCAGTTGGGACTTATAACAAGTTGAAGATGAATAAGTTTGGACCTTGTAGGATACTCAGGAAATTTGATTCAGGAAATGCATATGAAGTGGAATTACCAGAGACATTAGGTATTTCACCTATTTTTAACAATGCAGATCTTTACCAATATCATGAAGTAGAATTCAGTGACAGCATAAAAGAAGACTCAAAGAAGCAATTACCACAAGAAGCACTAGAGCAGATTGAAGACATCTTGGATAGCAGAGTTGGACACAACACTCGAGGTAGACAATACAAAGAATACCTTGTGAAGTGGAAAGGCAGACCAGAAGAAGATTCATCGTGGATTTCTCAGGCTCAGGTGGACCGTCTTGGTTCTCCCCTAGCCCCAACAAAGTGAAGGACTCACTTTTTCATTAACCCTGGATGTCTAATGTAGGAGCATCCCTGGTTCAAGAGAAATCTTGCATCAACGAAAAAAAATTGCATTTCAGTTCTTTCCTTTTCCACTTCAGTTCAAGTAGTTTAGTCAGTAGTAGTTCTCAGCTTGTGGTCCAGTTTTCGCATTTCACATCTTGCAGATTTGGACTTAGCATCTACATTCATTCATCTACAACATATCAAGAATTCAGAGCATTTGGATCAGTTACCGGAAAGATATAGCTATCAGAAGTTGATTGTTTCTCAGAGCAGAGCATTCTAACAGTTCTCGATAACCAGCTGAAGGAGACAGCTTGTAGATCATTTCTTGACTTGTGGATCTCATTGACACATCATTCAATGTTATGTGGTTCATGGATGACCTTCCCCAAGGGTCTGCACATTGTTCCATTCATTTGAGGAAGTGTTCTATGTATTTAGGTCTAACCTATCTATGAACACGTTACAACTCTTCACTAGAGTTTGTGATCCTCCTTGGCTGACGCGGAGGAATCTATTGGTCCAAAGATGATATATATTGATGTAATAGATCCTTAGGAAAGTAGCTATTAACATAAGAAAGATTTGATAGTTTAGATTTTGTGCAAAGGAGCCTCAAAGCCTTATCTTGCGCATGTATGTAATCAGGCTTGTGAGCCCTAATTGTAAGCCCACATGTTGCTGGCTAGATTGTATTTGAATTCTATGATATATTGAATGAATGAACTTGCATTTGCTTTATTTCTTTGAGTTGTTTCCGTTGTGTTTACTCTTGTTGCTCGGTCTGGATAGTTCATTCTGTGAACCCTCCTACCATGACTACACCAATATTGGGCTGCAGATAGCATAGAAGGAAGGAATAAAATCCTTAAGAGTTCTAAAGGATACAAAGGAAAGAATTATTCTCTTGGTATGATGTATCTAACCCTATGTTTATTATGATGAATGCCATGTGGTAAATAATGACAAATGTATATAATTGAAAGATTATCATTAGTATCATTACACATGCATATATAAGCATTGTGAAACTTGCTATGAAATATATAAGGGAAAACATCAATGGATTATATTCACAACACATTGAAGTAGTGGTATGTTCAAACTCAATGCCTATTTATTTCTATTGCCTCCAACGTTAGGAGAGGTGAGGTGTTGTTAGGGAGAGGTGGAGTAAATCCATCCCTGGAGGTGGTGTCATCGTGCCCTAGACAAGTAAATCCCCATCCAAGGTTGAGGATTAGAAGAGAAATAAGGCTTGAGACTTGAACATAGCCAATATAGAATGTGCTATGAATAAATATTATCGTTTGGTTCAAGAAAGTATGTTGTAGTATATCAAACTATGTTCAAGTTAATACTTAGTTATTTCTATTGCCTCCAACTGTTACGAATTTGCAGTTTTAATTAAACCAATTCCACATAACCCAATAGGAGAAACAAGATGCTGAAACAAACCATAATGCAAAGATCAAATGAACAAGCAACAAGGAACACAAGATATACCCTAGGAAAACCCTTCGCAGGGAAAAACCCAGCCTCCAAAGCATCCATGCTCAAATGTATTATTCAGCAATAAGAGTATTACAATACAATCCATGAGCCTCCATGAATACCCCTAAACCATCAAGCACCTCCAATGCAACCTCCATGTGTACAAGCATGAATCCACACATCACCTGTCATGCTTCACAATATGCACTTATAGGAGAGAATTCAATACAATGATAGATTCTCTCAAACCTCCAATCCACCTACAATGAAATAGCCAACATTACCCAAACCACTAACCATGTGCTTGCTTTTATAGACCAAGCTCACACAAATACAACTTGTGGTATTGGATAAAACCATGTGCCCCAAAACCATGGTAACACAAAACCATTAACTTATAAAACCACTTGACCCCACATTTGACTATTGGTACTAACATTTCCCAATTAATCAAATAATACAAATAATAATTAATTACTCTATGTGTCCCACACACATAAAATAACTAACCCAATGTTACAATACAACTTATACAAGTGGTAAACAAATAAAATAGTACAATATTATGCAAGGTGTACAACACCTATCCCAACGTTCTCCCACTTGTTGTATACATTGCATAAGGGTCAATACATGAAATACATCATCATAGGTAAACATGAAATCACATGAATCTCCAGAATGCTCTCATGCTCAAACAAGATACCTGCAACAAAGCAAAGTGACCACCATCTCAAGCAAGAACTCCTGTCATCCTCCAACATGCCACCTATGGAAGAAAAGGAACATGCCAAGGTGAAGATGCACCAATCCAAAGAACACAAGCATCAAATCCAAGTGATAACATAAGGCTCCAAGCTGCTATCAAAGGTAAAAAACCCACATGACTAGAAATAGCACCCACAAAATATGCTAATACATCCAACCATCCATACCTCATAGGTATCAATAACATCAATAAACTTATGACAACAACATATCCAACCCATATACTGCAATAACAAGCTCCATGAATAAAACCTGTCAATGAAGAACACATACATCCAGGAACTCCCACTGCATGGGTAATGTCAAATCTAAAAATAGATCCAAGGCATACCAAGTCTATTAGTCAACACTCAAACCAAGGTGTGGCTAATCAACAAGCCAATGTAGTATCAAGAACAATCATAATGATCCACACATGCATGATAAATCACTACATACTCTCTCACAACATGTCACCATAACTCTCCCAAAGTCCAACCATATCAACATGATCCTCCAGGAAGTAGCCATAAGACAAAGAGAGAAAACCTGTAAATCATAATGTCCTTCTACAAACACCTCAAAGCGCTAAGCTGTGTCAAGTATGATCTCCTCTACAACCCCAAATGAAAAGCCTCAACAACACCCAACCATTCAATCTCATAAGATCAAATGAACATATGTAACATGTAACCAACATGGATGTAAGCCTCTCTAATCAAGGTAGACCAAACTCATAAACATTCCATAAATAGGAATATGCCCAATCACATCTCCTAAACTCCTCATAATGAACATCATAAATCAAACCATATGAACAAGAAGATAACCATGCTAACATCCCTCAACTAAACCCTCAAGAACCAATAACTATAGCTCAAGATCCATATCTATGAGTAGATGAAACATAAAGTAAAATGCATCTAAAAGGATGGACAATACCTCATAGATGATAAACTACCGAGTAGACCAAGAGTGGGGAATGAGAATGCTCCTCTAGGATACACCAAGTCACATAGACTCTCTCCAAGAACAATCTCCTCTAGGTCCATAATGAACTCACGTCCATATCCAGGTGTAAGGCTCCTCTGTCTATCGCTGAAACCTCCAAAGAGTAACCATCTCAACAAGTGTCTCTAATCAAAAGAGAACTCCAGCCTCACCTAAGTCTCCAAGTATCCATGAGCACATGTAACTGACCAATACATGCCAAACTCCAAATGCAACATAGCACCATCATGAAGTAATCAAGCAAATGATCAAAGTACTCAATACCAAGAGAACAAACAAGACCACTATCAATGCTCCTACTGCATATCTGCATAATCAAGAAGCCCATCATGACATCATGATCTAACCATCTCCTCGTAAGAAGATCACATGCAACAAAGTGTACAATGATGCATACATCCTATCTCAAGAGAACCTGTATCATGCCAATACTCTAATCTAGAATCAAGAGCTCATCAAGACACAATAACAACATCTCTAAATAAGGATAAACATGTCATACTGACAAATCGTAATCCAACATCTTAACCAAGAACTCAAAGAAGTCCTCCATGGTAAACCAAGATGTCAAACATCTCCACTCTCATGAAGATAACCATCTCCTAACAACTGAACTGAAAATGTCAAAGAACTCTCAAAACTAAGAGCTCCTCCATGACACCAACATCCACTGTAGAAGACCATCCATCATGTATGATGAATCTAACATGATGCCAAAGCTCCCACTGAAACTGTGATACTGAGCTATCCATAACAACAAAATAACCATCTCCTAAATGAAGATTATCCATAGCTCCAAACCAATCAAGGAATCCCACTGTAACATCAACAGCTCCCAAAAGGTCTAGTGAACCAAAATCTCCAAACAAGAAGATAAAACCATCACTTTCAAAAGCTAACATAAGAACATGCATCCAAGCTCTCCATGACATCATGATAAACATGCTGCAAGTCCCACCAACCGACTAACCAGGCACTCTAATTATCCATCCTCTTATCCCAAAGCAACATACAAATGTACAAATGACCACAGACAAGGCCAACTAACAAAGTCTGCATAAACACTGAATCAATCTGGTGGATAAAGATAGTCCACATATGAGTCATCTCACTGTAGCCAAGGGGTAGCTAATCCACAAAACTACATACCTCGTAGATCCAAAACAAATGTAACATGTAAACTCATCATCACACTAGTAAACTGCAAACTGAGATATCAAAGAAGATAACCTGTAGACTCGAAGACTCAAACACCAAATCAACTCTAGATTTGATTTGCCAACAAGTCCACAAACAAATACCATAGTCAAGGAACTAACCAAGCATCCAGGAGATAAGAACAATCCCCTAAAACAACACCACAACACCACCTGTAATCATGAATCGAACATCATAGCCCATACCTATAAATCGCATACATGATCATGTCGTGTCAATGCAAAAGTGTAACTGCATATCCATGGCATTGTACTTGTACTCAACTCCCACTAAAATGAGACTCCAAGTCTCACACGAGTATCAACCATGTCCTCAAACCAAAAGACAACCTATACCTCTATCCATCAAAGTCATAACTCTGAAAACACCTATAAACCTGTATCAGGGAGCACCAAATCTGAAAACCTGCTATAGCATGCTGATGGTCTCATAGCAACATGCACTCCCATAAGTCTGTGTCAACAAATCCATTCGAATGCACTCGTAAATGCACTCTGAATCTTAGGCTCCCACAAGTGATCAAACAAGTACAATTCTCTCTCTACACACCAAACTAAAAATCTACATGATCCAAACTGTAGTACACTGTAAGAGCTCTCCAAGGCCTATCCGAAATCAAAAATCCGACTCTGTATGCGAAAGTTATGAGCATAAAACTCTACCAGAGCAATGCGGGCTTCAAACACCAAATTATGACACAAACAGAAAAATCTGATCATGAAACATGTACCACTGTGTAGTGCTCAGAGAGAGCTTTCCGACGCCTATAAGAAGTCGAAAAAGCGATACCGTATGTGAAAGTTATGCCTCCCGGAAGAAAAGGCACTCCGAGGGCTAAAATTGGACCCCTGGTGGGCCCCTGTACCCTGATGACATGGCATGACGTCATTGCTGACGCCATCATGCTTACTGGGCAAAAAAGATGATGTGGCATTTGACCGGGTTGACTGCACCATTTTTCTTTGATTGACGTAGGTGAACTTCAAATGAGGTTTCAATATATTTCATACTCCATTGGACCCCACCACCATTAATACAAAAGGGGATTTTAATTTTTTTAATAAAGTCCAAATAAATAAAAAGAAATGCTGTCATATATTACCTTTCATACCCCCATGACACCTTTCTTTAAAAAAAGGTTTTAATAAAATAATTTTTTAAAAAAATTTTCAACCGCCCACCTTAAAAATTCTTAAAGGTTTTAATAAAAAAACTTTTAAAGCTCTAAAGCCCATACAGGCATCTTGGGCCGACCGATGGGGATAGTTGGGGACCGGCGGGCCGTACGGCTCTGTGCCTGCGGTACTACCAGTACCCTCTACAACGCCTGTGTAGTACGGGGGTCTGCGGACCCCCTTGCACATAATTTTTTTTTTGTTTTTCATATCTTGAAATTGATATTGCAATATTATAGTTTTAATTTTAAAACTATACAAAAATTTTCAAATGTGCAGGAATTTTTTTTTCTTCAGCGTACCTCTGCACACTGCGACGGCTGTACAGCTGTACCGGCAAACTATGGGGGCTTGAAATTTTGCATTTTGCTCCTGTGGCCGAAATAGGTCAAATTTTATATGATTTTTCATTTCTCAGGCCTCCTAGACTCAATGGCGAGGTCCATTTTGTCCCAGGAGGTCATCTGTAGAAGCTCCTCCTCAAAACCCTCATGAAGCCAAAACTTGGAAACCCTCTTCAGCCATGATTTTTCAATCACCCGATCCACAACATGCACAACAAATCACCAATACCCAGAACCCCCAATTTGCAATACAACCTGCACAAAACTTTGTAGTGTCCCAAATCCTTACATGCATTGCCATGGCTTCCATTTTGCATCTGATCTACACACAAGGGTTATACACATCCAGGAAGCTCACACCTCCCTCAACCATGAACATGGCTCTGATACCAACTGTTAGGAATTTGTATTTTTAATTAAACCAATTCCACATAACCCAATAGGAGAAACAAGATGCTGAAACAAACCATAATGCAAAGATCAAAGGAACAAGCAACAAAGAACACAAGATATACCCTGGAAAAACCCTTTGCAGGGAAAAATCTAGCCTCCAAAGCATCCATGCTGAAATGTATTATTCAGTAATAAGAGTATTACAATACAATCCATAAGCCTCCATGAATACCCCTGAACCATCAAGCACCTCCAATGCAACCTCCATGTGTACAGGCATGAATCCACACATCACCTGCCATGCTTCACAATATGCACTTACATGAGAGAACTCAATACAATGACAGCTTCTCTCAAACCTCCAATCCACCTATAATGAAATAGCCAACATTACCCAAACCACTAACCACGTGCTTGCTTTTATAGACCAAGCTCACACAAATACAACTTGTGGTATTGGATAAAAACATGTGCCCCAAAACCATGGTAACACAAAACCATTAACTTATAAAACCACTTGACCCCACTTTTGACTATTGGTACTAACATTTCCCAATTAATCAAATAATACAAATAATAATTAATTACTCTATGTGTCCCACACACATAAAATAACTAACCCAATGTTATAATACAACTTATACAAGTGGTAACCGAAAAAAATAGTACAATATTATGCAAGGTGTACAACACCTATCCCAACACCAACCTTAGGAGAGGCGAGGTGTTGTTAGGGAGAGGCAGAGTAAATCCATCCATGGAGGTGGTGTCATCGCACCCTAGACAAGTAAATCCCCATCCAAGTTTGAGGATTAGAAAGGAAGTAAGGATTAAGACTTGAACATAGTCGATACTGAATGTGTTATGAATAACTTAAGTTAACTGCATATTGATAAATAGATGATCTTTCTATATGGATATTGTTTATGAATTTGAATGCAAGAAAAATATTATCTAACACGAATATTTTAAGAGGTATATTTGTATATCTATATTTTGTATGTGTTTCCCCATGTTATGATTACAGGATTAGCACACAAGAATTATATAGTTTGAAAATAATCTAAATGGTAATTCTGAAACCTTAACCCTAACTTGTGGTCTTTGAATTTTAGGGGTAAAATTAGTATTGTTCCTATAAGGGACATTACAATATTCTCCATTAGCTCTTCGGAATTCTTGCTCTCATTGATAAGGCTCTCTCTTACTGGATATTTGGAGTTGTGCACTAGATTTCAACTCTTGAAGACTTGCAACATCCTATTCTCCATTCAAGCTAGTAATACTGCTTCATTGAGTTGTTTATTGTTTCATCTTTGAATATGTTTTGCATATTATGGTGTAGACCACCATTTTAACATTGGATTTGGGTGTAGACCACCCCTTGTATTTGCTTGGTGTAGACCACCACATTTTACATTTTATATGTTTTTGGATATCTTATCTCTGTAGACTAGGGAAGATGTCTTAGTTTGATTTCATCTTGTCATTTCTCTAATCTCCTAGACACACTTAGGGTAGGAGCACACACTATTTTTTTTTCACTTTCTATATCATTTACTACTCATGGAGGTTGGAAGATCAGAACTGCGACTTGACTGAGGCAAGTCCCTAAGTAGCACAACCCTTCCTCTTTGTTTCTTGTAGGTATCTTGGAGTGTAGACTCTCAAATGCATGGAGGTTTCATTGGTCTTCCTCTCTTTCTTGTTATTTCACTTTCTATTATATTTTTTGATATATTTGGTTATATTTCCAAATCTGTGTTACCTAGAAGCTACTAGGAGTATTTTCTATTTATCTTTATGTTATGCAGACATCCTAAAGCCATGCAGATTGAAACATTTTTTATTTTTCTTGCATTGAGGACGCCAACACTTAGCACTTACATCCCCATGGTGTGCTATCATCCAGGACAGTGAGCTCCTCCCTTTGGTGATAGGTTCCTCTTTTCCTTCCCTTTCAGCTTCTACAACTCATTTTTATCAAATTCTATCTATATCTATTTATTTCCAACATTTCTATTCTTTTCCCCTTCATTGTCAAGCATCTAGTCTAGTTGTTTGCTTTGATTGGAACGCATAATAGTTCTGTTAAAACCTAGAGTCGGTTTGAAACTTCTAAATAGTAGATAACAAAATCCGAGTGTAGTGTTAGAGAAAAATCCCTTTAATCAAGACATTCAATTAAGGAGTGTCTTTTCCTACACTACAACACATTCAACATTCTCCAACAACCCCATCCCATGATCACATGTTGACATGTTATAGAAGAGTAGCTAATTTTTGATCAACAACCAAATTAAGTTTGATTACTTTTAGTTTAAGCATCGTGCACCCACCTTTGGACCCTTCATCTTGTTAGCTCAATTGATCCCAACTTGCTTGATATTTAACTTCACATGGTGTAGTAATAACTTGTGTGATTAAACTTGATGGTTTCACTTAGTTGAAAATGAAGTCCATGAACCCATTACAGGCATTGCTAAAGGCACATTTTCCATCCAAGCATTTTCTTTCACACCTTGTTCTTAGATGATGAATAGAGACTTCATGACATGTGATTATGCATGCTCTCCTTATATTTAGCCACTTGCTCATGTCATATACATGTATCCAAAGACTATAAGTTTAATTTGAATGTAGGTGAAGATGATAATACATGAACTAAAGACAATTAGCATGGATCTCTCAACTAGACATTATAAGCACATGAAAGATATGATGTAAAATTCAAGGTTAATATGAATATTGTACTTAAATAGAGCACTAAATTCCTTCTCATGGATACATAGTTAAATAGGATGAATTTAGAAAATCCTAATATTTTAAGACAAGCAAGTTATCATTGTGTTTAATTGTGAGAATGTGAGTAGGATGGTAAGGGGTTTTCATGATCATAGAGTTATCTAAGTAGAAGGATGGGCTCCTATAAGTGATTAATAAGGGCTTGGAATAAACCTACAATTTTTGATAACTTGTTTGAGCTAAAAAGGGTTAGGTCAACACAATGGATTGTGGATAATGAGATTTTGAGTTATAGGTATTTAAAGACTCAAATATTTACTTCTTTTCATTGATGAAATAGAGGCATTTGATGAGCTAAATATCATCTCTAGAACTTGTTTAGTCATAAGATTGTTTATATGAATGAGTCCCATGAATAACTTGTATGTTTAGGATACAAAATTATGTAATCTACCTATAATTTTCTCTGTAGTCTTAGTAACTTGATTTCTCATGAGATTCATTGTAACCACATTCAATTGGATCATTGATTGTCATAACGGAAATTTGAGACTTGTCTATTTATTTGATTTTGCATGTTAGAATCATGCCAATGTGTCCAAGTAGAGGAAGATAGTTGTTATTAGGATAGAGAAGGACATGAATATTTCACTTGGCTTATATGCAAACAATAGATGTATATTGCTAAAACAATGAAGTAGATGATGAAGTCAAAGAAGATCTCCCTAAACTAGCACGCCTAATACCTAAAGATATTTTCCTTGTTTTAGAGATTGATGCATGAAAGAACTTATTCATAAGGAAATGAGTGACTTAAAGTTATCAAAATCATGTGCGAATGTTATTATATGCCAAAAAATCCCTATACATAGAGATCAAGAAATAACAAAGTTAAGGCTTGCATATGGGCAGATGTGAAGAAAACACATACTTCTATGATAAAGAAACTTGAAAGAGGCTATTTTGAACATAATAAGAGGAAAACCATTCAAGATTTTTTTGCTTGGGAAATGTAAACAAGAACACTTTTGAACAAGAAATTGGAGTTGAAATATGTGCATACTAATGAGAAAAAAAAATTGAGCCCTTCCTTGAGGTGAACTATAAAGGAGACCTATTTTTATGAAAAGTGTCACATGTGTAATATGAATGAGCCTAACTTGGAATTTTTTCAAATGTGAAAGGAAGTAGAGGTGAAAAATAGGCTTCCTACACTAATATATGAGAGGACATATGTACAAAAATTAAACTAATCATACAATTACAAGGAAATAAACACAAAAAACAATATACCATAACATAATGATTTATGTGGGTAAAATTCTTTCAAGAGAAAAACCACACACTCCAAAGAAACTCAATGTATGATTTAGTAATTAATGGCTATAATACACTGGCGGAGTCTAAGACTTTACAGGAGTATCACCAAAAAGAGATTTGGGGAAATTTTGGCTACATAACAATACCTATAAAACTCGCTATGAAACCCCTAAAACATGTACAGATACTAATAGGCACATCAAAAAGGTATATTTAGAACAAAACCATGGGTCAAGAAAACAACGTGAAAAGCAATCAAAATGACCAAAAACACCACCCCAAAACCCCATGGGGGGAGCCTTCAACTCCGATTGGGGGGGTCCTTTGGGCCCACTTGTCATACAGAATATATATTATACTTAGGATTTCAAGGTTGAGACATCTTTCCTAACAAAATTCCAACTACCACACAGAAACTTGTTCAAGAAGAAGATTTCTATGAAGATCCTTGCCACATGAATTAAATTTAGCCTTTCCTACTACCTTGAGATAATGTAATTGACCCTTGAATCTAAATCTTTTAATCAAGAGCTTGCATTTAATATTTGTAAACAAGTGGCTAAACAAAAACTCACTATATTTTGAGCCAATGATCTATTTAAGAACAACTAATAATCTTTGTAAAAGGGTTGGAAACCAGTTATTTTATGCAATTTTTTAGAATTTTCCTTACCTAGTTTTTATGTTTTCTCTACTTTTCAAATATGAGCAATGTCTTTGATATTGATAAAAATGGGAATTGAAAGAGCTCGGACCCGTTTACAAAAATAGCCTATTAGTAGAAGGAAAGAGTCTCAGGAGAAATGAGACTAACAACAACAACTAAACAACTTGAACATCAAAAATAATAAAAAACAACAAGACCAACGAAGAGATAGCAGAAGACTAGGGTGATCCCACAATACTGTGTCCCACTTTTTGGCTAAAGTAGGACATTGAAATCATCATTTTTAACCAAATTTTCACTTTCTGACACATATAGCAACTAAATCATTAAGAATTTGAAGATGATATGAACTAGTGATTTTTGAGATTTTGTCTGTAGATTCTAAATGTATATTTTTTTTTAATTTTAAGAAATAATTTGTGACTTTTTTATGTAACTTTTAATAACTTATTTTTTATAGTTAACAATATTTTTAAAAGTGATATTTATACCATACATCATAATTTTTTTTATAGAAAGGATCAAATTATAAAATTTTAAACATAGATTTGTAACACCAATATCTAGTGTGCAGATATGTTTTCATAACTTTTTGTTGCATATATATTTTTTATTAATTTTTTAAGTGATTAATTATAATTTAGACATAGGTTTATACCATCCAACATAACTTTTTCTGTATGTATCCTAATTAAATTGTTTTTTTTTAAAGGACATCAATACCTAGTGTACATATATTTTTCAAAAAAAAAATTCTCTATTTTTATTTTTCTACGTGTGTGGAATAGAGACCTTGATGTTCGATGAAAAACCTATGTTCACTAGAAAATAGAAAATAAATATAATAATCAAATAAATATATTCAAAAACATACTTTTTGGAAATCTTATACTAAGGGCTACATGCTTACAAAATAGAATTTCTAAATGACTTCATTTGATCCCCCAAAAGGTGAAGAAAAATTGGTTTTTTTTCAGCATTTTGATAGGTGCGGAGGAGACTCCATCGAGGTTTTCATTTAAGACTAGGGGGTTATTTCCAAGGGGGTTTGATCTAAGGGGGTTTTATCTAACCCCTTTATATGGAAGCCCTTAAGGCTTAAACCATTAATTTTTCTAAAAAATATGTGATTTTAGACAAAAATCAGGATGTCCCAAGTTTGGGACTTAGTATTGTGGGATCACCCACCAGTAGAAGAACACACAAGCTTAATTGATATTTGCTAGCTTTTGGAGCCTACTGGCAACTTTCCATTCTTTGTTGAGTAATTTCACTTGGTCAGTGAAGGTAACATCCATTGAGTCTTCTTCATTAGATTTTTCTTCACCCTTCTGCTCCATTGTTCTTGCCTTGGTCCTCTTAACAGGGCCTTCATGCTTGTCCCTTTGACATTTTTGGAGCAATGTTATTATGACTATATTTCTACAATTTAACTAAGTTCTTGATGAATCCTATTATATGCTTAATGGAAAATCATTTGGATTGAAGGTTATAAGGAATTGTGTTCTTAATTTTCTCATGTATATGATGGTTTTGTTTTTTATTCTTTATAGTTAAGGTATCCTCAAACATCTACACCTTCTTGTGTTCCTATTTGTGTGTATATTGGTCAAGAAAGATTGGGTTTCAAGGGATTTGTTTTCTCAGCTAAATTAGATTTTGCATAATCACCAAATAGATTCATTTCTTTCTTTTTACCCTTTTATCTTTTGCAATTTTTACACCTCTAGTTAGATCAGGATTAGATTTAGGAATAACTTGTAATCTAGTATGCAAATCTAAATTATCTTGATTGTAAGTATTAATTCATTACTAGTTTTACATGTTTAGATTACTTGTGCATGTAATGGAATAGATTAAATTAGTGGATATCATATGTTAAATCTGGATGTACTAATTTCTAATGTGCATTTACATTTGACTTTATCCTACTTTCTCTTAGGTTCATTATAGTCCCTTGAATTGGAACAACATTTCATCATCCTCTAAGTTATCTTGCATGGACATGACCTAGTGATATAGACATTGGGGAAATTTGATTTCCTTTCAAGAGAGGTAGAATACATCTACATTTTACCTAATTAAGTTGGCATGCCAAACAACACATCAACACAATCCACCTTTGTTTATAAATACCCAGTAGAGTGGTGAAGTAGGAAAATACATCTAGTAATTCAAAAAACTCAATTTCATAGAATTTTAAGAGCTCATTAAAGAATCATTGGACTTGAATAAACAAAGGAACTATTCTCATACTTATGAGACTTAATTCTTGAACTAGGTCCATCAACATCTAGTATTCTTGTTATTAACAACAAATCTATATATGGTGAAATTTAATATCAACATCTAAGTGGAAAATCAAGTGCAAGGCACCAAATGAATGTATTTGAAAACTAGAAGTGCATCACATTATGGATAAGCTCACAAATTTTTAACATATCACCTTTGCAACAAATAAGATGTTTAAACCAATTGTACATTATTTTTATATTAAAAGTAAGCTAAAAGTTTAGAGATTACACATTAGAGTACCTACTATTTACAAGAAAATGACAAACACATATTACAAAAGAAGGATGAAGTTAATTGGCATGCAAAGGTCATCAATAAAACCTAGAACAAACTTAAACATGAAGAGAAGGGAAAATAGATGCTAAATTCCTCCACCAGTGGTCACTAAATGTCCATTTCAGCTGAATTTGGAATACAATTCACCATGCATGTTTCCCAAATAATGATAGTTGACTCTATTGATCCACCCCTCATTATGAAGGGTATTGCTAAGAGATGAGAGCTAGTTGGAATCTTGCATAATCTTATTGATCTTATCAACCATGTCCTCATGTTTCCCTTTGCAATCATGGAACTATATTAAGATTGAATATGGTTGACTTGTTTCTCAAAATATTTATTCTTTCAACTGTTCCTTCATCATTGTGGCCAAGTTTGACATCTCAAGATTAAATTGATGCATTGTTGATGGAAGTATTATAGTGGTGAGTATGAGCCTATTGATATATGGTCTAAATTCATCAAAAATACATGCAAATAATACTCTCAAGTCAGGTATTATCATGACATGTACAAGAGAGAGCACTATTTTGAGGTGTAGAGAGATCAATTATGGAAATAAGAGGATTTTGACGTAACACAAAAATAGAGTGCAAATAGGGGAGAGGACCTAGTAGTTATGCACCCTATGCAATGTCCCTAACCTATAACACTCATGGATATATATTTACCCAACTTGTAGCTAGATAACCTTTAATTAAGTTATACGATTATTTGTAGTCTTATCTAGGTAGTTAAGTCTGCTTAGGTGGCATCCAGGGAAAACATATGGTATATATAGGAGCTAGTGGTTAGTTTATTATTATCATATTCTAAATTCTATTCTTGTTGAAGAATTTTGGAGGTTTCCCCCTCAAAGTGGCTTATTACTATCAAGTGTTTGCAAGTAATTCTTATTACTTTTCCAAGTATTTATTTTTGAATTCTTCTATTGTGTAAATTATTTCATCACAAGTGATATCAAAGCATGATTTCAGCATCTAGAAGACAAGAAACAAGATGATTTTTATTTATTTAGGAGGTTAAGTTATTAAGCCCATATCTCTCATTTTGGTGAATATTTTTTTGAAATCTAAAGGGTCGATCAAAGTCATATTGAAGTAGCTACAATATAGATTTAAGGTTTTTGAAGGAGTTATTGTGAAATTAGGGGTTTTACCAAATTCACTTCTAAGACTACAAAACAATAAATATCTTGGAGATTTTTTTTACCAAAGTGGGTTCTAAACTCGAGAAAATTGTAGTAAACATTTAATTATTTTGATTTGTTTTAAGTAAGTGTGAAAATTATTTTGGTGGCATTATGGTGGGGGATACGAAAGAAGATATCAATGAATATCCAAAAAAATATCTTATATCAAGAGATATGTGGAATCCATAAGATTATATGCACATTCAACACCAATAAAAGATACTCTCTAGTCTCAAGGAGAAATTGGCAACGACACAATATAGAATGAAGCAACAAGCTAATCAACACCACAATGAGAGAAATTTTGAAGTAGAATATTAGGTCTTTGTGTGACTACAACCATATAAATAGATGCCACTAAAAGAAAAAATCAAGATAACCAACTTTCACCCAAGTATTATGGCCCTTATCAAGTTCTATAGAAGATTGGTAGTGTTGCTTACAAACTGGAATTACCTAAGTCAATAAAAATACATCTTGTCTTCCATGTTTCATTCTTGAAGAAGATCACTAGATAAAGAATTTCAACACAAATAGTGTTACCAAAGCTTAATAGGAGGGAAAAATTAATTTGGAACCTAAGGGAATCTTTTAGACATGCACTAAGAGGGTGTAAATAAAGATGCTTACAAAGTATTTGATCAAGTGGAATAATCCAATTAGTGAAGATGCTGCATGGGAAGATGAAGCTTTTGCAAAAGTATCCAATTATCACCAACATTGAGGATAATGTTGGTTTTAAGGGGATAAGCATGTTACACCCTTAACCTATAATGTACATGGTTATATGTGTAGACAACTTGTGTCTAGCATAACCTTTAATTAAGTTATATGATCATTTATATAGTCTCATATAGGTAGTTAAAGGTCACTCTAGGTGGCATCCAAGGAATAAGTATGGTATATATAAGAGGCAGTGGTTAGTTTATTATCATCATATTCTAAATTATATTCTTGTTGAAGCATTTTAGAGGTTGTCCCTTCAAAGTGGCTTATTCCTATCAAGTGTTTGCAAGTAATTCCTATTATATTTCCAAGTATTTACATTCGCAAACTTCTCTTGTGTAAGTTATTTCATTACACCCTAACTTTGAGCTTGTGTGGCACCTAGGTGTCATCATTTCAAGACTTCAAATTTTTACCATACTTAGTGTTGACAATTAGTCCAAGACTTTCTTTTATGGCTCAAAATTGTGATAAATTCCCTTCCATTTAACTTGTCTAAAGAAAATTTCCTTGATAAAATTTTCATTTCTATATGTGACTCAACCAAAAATATTCATTAAGTTTTCATTGCAAACTAGTCTAATAAGTTTCTTATAAATAAAAAACCTTGCCTAGGAGTCTACACTTTTTCTATAATTGACTAGTAACTTGATATTGGTAGTCATTTTCACTTAAGTATTTTTTTGTGATCTTCACAATAATTGGATATTGGCTGGAAGAGAATTAGTGGAGTAGTTTAATTGGTAATTAAACTATCACCTAATATATTGAGATGAGCCTTGTCATCAATAAATGATCAATCTAAAGATAAATAATGTGTCCTAATCCAGCATGATGTGAGTAAGCCAATTGGTTGACTCATTTTATTGAATTTTTTATACAATTTTATTGCCTCTTTAATAAAATTGAGTATGTCAAGAGTGATTTGCTCAACCCACGACTCAACTACCCTACTATAGGCATGATACTTGTTAATCTTCTCGATGGTTTCCTTGCTCACATCTCCCACAATTGAGCTAGTATAAGTTGTTGATATGGTCAGAGGTTGAGTAGAGGTGTCAACAATAGATTTGATATAGGAATTCAACACATGGACTTGCTCTTCTAGCTGCTCCCTCATCTCTTTATCATTCTCTATCCTTTCAACTAACTTGGAAATTGATTCTTGGAAGTTGTGAATTCCACTCTTGTGTGTGGCAAGGCCAAGATCAACTCGGGAGGCTTTGTAGTTAGCCTCTGTCATGTCTTCTTCATTATTTTATATAGTTGGTTTTTCTATCTCTCATATTGGTTACCAGAAGAAGAATCCACAATCAACCTAGAAGTAGTATGAGCCTTCTTTAGTTGAGGTGTCATATCTAGCATCTTTGCTACTACATTGAACCTAGGATCAATGACTTGTGTGTGTTTTCTCTTCGCGGTGACCATCTCTTTTAGCCAAGGGAACAAAGAGGTGATAGGTGTTTTCTTGGGGCTAGAAGATGGGATGATAGGAGGAATGGTGATCTTTGGGACATTATTGGTCCCTATTAGATCAGGTGGTGGAGAGGAAGGAGGAGACTTCAGTGGTGAAGGCTTAGTATTAGGGATGGGTGGTTGTTGGTTAGAATCTATAGGCACCTGAGTATCAACCTTTGTGCTTTGCTTAGTTGATGTTGGTGGCCTCTTTACCCCAAGTTTCTTTTTGGGTTCAGCGTCCCCTTCTGCACAAGTACTTTTTAGATCAAACCCTTTCTTGGGATATTCTCCATCACTACCTCTATTGGTACTAGCTTTGGACCTTGCAAAATATATTATCATGAAGTACTGGGTCCCAAATGTCCCACTTTGCATATCAACTTGCATATTTTTATTCAGAGTGCCATGTGGCCTCGTGGTAGTGTGTTCAACAATTTTTGCATCTAGACACTTCTTGGTCTTTTATATAACTATTATGTCGTAAAATGGCCCCCTAGGACTTTTACCTCCTAAGTTTAGCTCCTAGGTCCCTTAGATCATGCATGTTAAAAATGAATCCTGGAGCAAAATCCATCAAAACCCATGACAAATGGGACTTAGGGGACACTCTTGAGCTTAATCTAGTCCCAAAATATGACCCTAGACAAGGGTGCCCGCGTCCTAGTCCAAACCTATTTTGTCAGGACCCAAATTTTAAATGTCTGCAAAGTGACCGTTAAAAGGTTTCCCTTTGTCAATCTATTCAATTTGAATTAGAAATGTTTAGCGAGAATGCATATATAAGCATGTTTAGGACTTCATTTTACACTTAGATGGATAATACGAACATGTGATCTTGGGCTAAGGATATTCAAGGCTTTCATTGTGTTACAGAGTAGTATTGTGTTGTGTTTGTACTTGTTTGTTGCATATTTGTCTTCATCAATCCATCTCCTCATGGCGTGAAAGATCTTCATCTCCCCGTGAGAGCTTCACTTCCGAGGTGACATCTGCTTTGTGTTTAAATCAATTTATCATATCATTTGATTTTGCCTCTGTCCACCAAGGACACACACTCTCTCTAACAACGGTGTTGTAAGGCTTGAATGTCATTCTGGGGTTTGACCGAGATAAGCTCCTAAACACCACAACCCCCAACCCCTCTCTTGTGATTGTAAGTTACAGGTGTCAGATCTTGCAGAGAGGAATTGTAGGAGATCAGAGCAGAGTAGGAAGATTCTAGATCTAAAGAAAATGATGGAAACTATCCCTAATTAGACAAGGGCGCCCGCTCTTTTGTCCTCCAGTTTTGCAGTTTTGAGAATCTATGAGCATGTTACAGTCTAAAGCATATTTTATCCCGAAGCTCTAAAAAAAAGTACTACATTGGACAAGGGTGCTTGCTCTTTTGTCCCCAAAGTTTCTGCCTTCTAGAATCTAAAATCTAGTATGTATCTAATCTACATTTAGTGCCTTCTTGTGCGAGCATTTATCAGGTTTCATCCGTTTGTTTACAATTTTGCATAATTAGGGTTTTAGGCCTAATCGGATTAGGGTTTTAACAAAATATCAATCTATTCTATCTTTCCAATCATATCATAGTGACATCAGACCTATAGCTGAGTCCTCTATCATAATTGTGACTTATAAGCTTAATCTATGTCCTTGAATGTATGTGTGAAAGAAGGGTTTGATTGAATCTAATTAACTATACACCTTACATCCTTTCATCATTCCCATTTTCATACATAAAATTTTGGTGAACCCGTGTTCTTCTGAACATTGCATCTTGCTAAGTGTTTTAAATTAGATTTGCATTCATACATTTCATTTTCATCATTATACATTTGAAAATCTTGCATAAAAATTGAAAAAAATGAAAAAAATAGGAATAGTTTGCACTATTTTCATTATATTTCATTTAAATATCTAATATTTACATCAGATCTGAGATAAATTACAACAATTCATCATTCTATAATCATTCACCTTGCATTCACATACTTTATTTGCTAGCATTTGCTTGAAATTTTGCATTTTTCATATAACTTAGTAATTCCAAAAGCTAGGGTTTGTAGCTAAAATATTGTTTTAGATTTTACTACTCATTTTAAAACTAATTAAAATCTGATTTTGGACTGTAGTGTTTCATCAATTTGTGTTTTTGCATCTACATTTCAAATTTTGCATTTACACATTGTGTATTTCAACAAAAAGAGGCATATTCATTCATATTTCCTTAAAATTTGATTTGCATTAAGCATTATAGGATTTTGGCATCATTTTCAAATCTGATCTGAGTTATTTTACTATTAAATATGCTTGGATTTCATTCATTCATCATTTTGCATACTTTCATGCCTTAATTTCACTATTAGGGTTTCAAATTTTCTTGCATTTTTACTACATTTTGGGCTAATTTTTCATCTAGCATTGCAAGATTTGTGTGTTGTGACAAATTTTGATGCATTATTGGATTGATTAAAAGGTTTTAATTTGCTTCCCCTCATCATCTTTCTAATTTCATTACATATTTTGTGCATTTGCATTGAAAAAAGTGAAAAAATTAAGCATTCTAGGTGCATAAACAAGCATACATTGGTGTTGTTTCATTGCATTCATCTTAGATATCTTGCACTCATATTAAAGCATCTATTCATTTTTCATTTGAAAATTTTGTATAATTGTGAGAAAATTGGCATATTCTTAATTACACAGTGTGTATTTCAACATTGCTTGTTTACACACCTTTTCACATCTTTTGACCAAAACCTTTAAAATCATCAATTGGGCCTTGTTGTGTTGTACTATTTCCTCCTATCCTCTTTCTTTTTTGTGGAATTTGTGTGTATTTTTACCCGTTTCCCTCAAACAAGTGTTTTAGGTATGAAATAGTCTCTCATCGATGGTTTTTCATCATAAAAACAATGCTATGGTCCTTCCCCGCCTTGACAAGAAAAGGAAGACCCCTGAACCTGAAATAACATTTGCACCAAACATTAGAACATAAGAATATATTAAAGGTACTCTCTACATCACCGTTAACATTATGGGAACTCCGGTAAGAGGAGCCCTTGTTGATCCAAATTGCATGACTAACATTGCTATGAAAGAGTTCCTTTACTCACACAAGCTTATACAAGAAACTTATGAACCTACCAACATGATGATAAAAACACATAATGGAGTTTTTCTCCCAGCTTTATGGGAGATTTCTTTAGTGGTCTGAGTGTTTGACAAAGCCTTGGAACAATCATTTGATATTATCCTGGCATCTGACCTCTTCCGTGTGAAACTAGGCCATCTGTGGCTCAAGGCTATGAAAGCTATCCCTTCAAAAATCCATAAATGCTTAAAGTTTACTTATCATGGGAGTACACATACCATTCACCATAGTCAATGGCAACCTATGGTCACTCAAAAGAATGTCATCCTTGATTACTTTTGGCCGGAACCTACAGAATAATCTGAACCACAAACATATCAACTTTTCTTGGAATACCGGCGTTACAGAGCACAATTACTATCTAGATTGGTTGGTCCTCCTATTCAAAAAGAAACACCTAAAGAGAAACCTATATTACAAGAACCCCTAGACCAAAAGGAAAAGGGATATATGCTGAGGTTCCTCCTCTGTCATCCCTACAAGGATCGGGAGAAAACCATAGAAAACAATACCATGCATCACCACGAGTTAATCACACATCTGCCACTTCCTCTGAGATACAAAAACCTATGGAAAAACATGAGACTCCTTTTGAAGATATCAACAATAAAACAAGAATAAATAGACAAGCTAGAGAAATATGGAAGATAAGACAAGACTTGGCTCGAAACAACGCATCACCTCAACAAGAAAACATTGAACCACCCAACACTAAAACAAACCAGGAAGAGCCTAAGGTTGATATACGAGATTGGGAGGAAGGTGATTTTCTCGACGACAATAGCTAGTTCGGTTGTGCTTACAGGTAAGTATTTCTAACCCTTTGTGGTCACCTTTGTTGTAGCATTCTTTTGCTCACTTATGTGACCCTCTCTATGTGTTGTGCTCCCCCGTGATGTGCTATGTGTTGTTTAGGTCTCCTTGGATGACCCTTGATACTCTTGTAAGGTCAAGGATACCGGGAGACCCTCTCTATTATGACCATTCTTCTATTCATTTCATCATTCTTCTATCTTGCCTCTCCTCTATTTTATTGTTGTGTGTCGTGCCTTAGGCATAGAATTGCGGAGGGTGTTTTGGGGGCAGCCTCCTTCATGGTGTTCCTAAGGCACTTGTTCTCCTCTCTCATTTTATTGTTCACCTTCTTCTAGTGATTCTACCTAGTTGGCGGATGATCAAAACAAACAAATATTGACACAGACCATGTGTCCCTTTAGCAAGTAAGCAAAAATGGACCTAGTCCATACATGACGATGGGGTTGATATATACATATATCCGACACTTGACTAGTAGAATCAATCTGTGTGATGTATCATCTTGTGGCATTTTTTGTAACTAATATTTTACAATCCACTCAATCTGCTCTTGCACACTTTTATTGTATCTCACCTTGTTGCTACACTCGGTTCTGAGGTATCTGCAGTATAGCCCAATGGTTATACTCGGTTCTAAGCCCATAGTATAGCCTTGGTCCTTGATGTGACTGTTTTCATGCATAATTTTAATGAATTGCTTTGGTTGTTATCTTAGAGTAAAATTTTCTAACCATCTTGTTACCTTATCTTAGCATATCTTATCATTGTGTTTGTGGGAACATTCGGTGACTGTGAGTACATGTTGCCTTGGGGGCATGAGCTTTGTGAGAGCTCTTGTTTCCTTGCATGTTTTATCTTTACCTTAACGTGGTTGATATTGGTACATGACATCTGTTAGCACTCATTTTGACCTGGGGTTGATTTGTCATGATCAGGAGGTTTCTTCATTTAAAGCCTTTATATTCTTGCCCATTTTCTCTAAGTGTTGGGCCTCCTCAGCATTTTTCAGCTGCAGCATCATATTTTCCTGAGGAGGAGGTCATCATCATCGTCTTGCCTTCGATGATGGTCTGCATCATCATGTTCTTCGTCGACTGGTTTCTAATCGTCATCATCATATTTCAACTATCGGGTGATGTTTGGATATCATCCTGATGATACTGGTGAGCTACAGTGCGCCCTCAGTTGCTTGCGAGGGTGATTTTTCAAAGTATCCGGTGATCTTCCATTTATCACCTTGCCCAAACATGATGATGATGTTGCCCCATTATCCTGGAGGGGTTATTCTCTAAGTTGTTCAACCTGACTTGTTTTTTCTTAAGGGACGTCGTCGTCATCATCATATTTCCAGTTATCATCCTGCTACTTGCGGAGGTCATCATATTTTCTGCCTTCATGATATTTCGCCGGGGTGATATTTCTATCATCGGGTGATCTTGGTTATGATCATCCTGATGATGTTGTTGAAGAGTTCTAAGTGCGACCCGATATTCACTAGGGTCATCATATTTTGAACGTCAGGATGATCTTAGTCAATATCATCCTGATGATGTTGAATCACTTCTTGTTCGTTGTTTTGTCATCCTGATGATGCTGACGTCATCCTTATATATCAGGGTGATATTTGTTTCTCTGCCTATCTGCATCATGATATTTTCGAAGGGGTGATATTTTCATATCACCTGGATATATGTTTGTTCGAGCATCATGATGATGCTGATATCAAGGAGATATCCGCCTGCCGGCTTCGCGCATTATCTACTGGGGGTGATCTTTTCAAGCAGCGTCATCATATTCAGTTATCGCCCCGATCTTATAGTGGAGCTACAGTGCAACCTGATATTTGAACATCAGGAGGATATTTCCAAATATCCGGTTGTCTTCCGAATATCATGATGATGTTAATATGATGATGACGTCATCAAGGTCTGGGGGGGTCATATTTCTAACACTGATCATCTTATGAAGATCCCCTGATAGTCGCAAACATGATGATGACGTCAGCAGGATATGATGATGACGTCATCAGGATGTTCATCAGCCAGACTTTTGTTATAAGCTCAGCAAGAGGATGTTCCTCCGATGGATCAGGTTGTGCCGATTATCATGAAGGTTATATTTCAAATATCATGATGACGTCAGAGTGATATTTCAAGCGACAGGATATCATGCTGCTGGAGGATGATGATGATGAAGTCTTATGCTAGTGTCGTCAGGAGCAAAAGCACCGACATGATATATGCTCATGACCTAGTATATAAAGTGTTAAAGAGGTCATCGCGGGGTGCATGTGGGATATTGATATCCTGCATTTTCAAATATCATGATGATGAATCTCGGCGGGAAATGCTTGCGATAGTCTGTATGATGTTCTTCCCAGGGCCGCGGGTTGGTGCGCCATTAATGACAATTGTTGCAGAGGTATGGGCGATGGCGTGGATGGATCCTGTACCCGACTGAAGATGTACATCAGCGGATGGTGGCGCAGGGCTCGAGAAATCTTCCTGTCTCCTCCCCTACCTGCTGCATTCAAGTTTGGGTGCCAATCTGGTTGTGTTTGAGCGCCATTTCCATGATACTGTGTATCTGGCGGGATTTTTTTGGTCAACATTGTAATTAATTGCTGAGCACCTACCTGGCTGTTATAAGCAGGTGGTGTTGCTCATTTGAAAGGTTGTTAAAAGTTGATGATTTTGGCTCTGTAATGCATAACAAGCTGATCTGGTTGCTCTGTACAGCTTACCTGTGAGTTTATGTATCTCTTGTTGTTTGTTTTTGGCATGAACCCACTGATTTCATGATTAAACTTATATGAGAAATGCTGTTTAGCATGTGTTGTGTTAATTCTGTCTCCAGTATTGCATGTATTCTTCTTCTGAATCTGGATGTTTGGTAATGTTTAGATTCTAGAGCATAGAATTCCTATGTTGATTGTCTGATCTTTTAACTTCTACTCAAGGGGTAGATTAAACTGTTTTCAGGTTGAACATTGGGAAGGATATACTGCAGTAGGGATACCATAAGTAGAGATAACCTAACACTTTGTATTGGGAGATACCTGTAAGCCAGGTATCACATATATCCCCTTGAAATCCAGTTTCAGCTGTTCATGCTGATCATCCACAGGTGTATGTCTATTGACTCCAGGCCCTGGATAGGCACCAATCATGCTTTGTTCTTGTGTTATAACCATGTCCAGCTTTGCATCCACACTTAAACTCCAAATCAAAATCTAAAACAACCATTAGGACTTTAGAGTTAGTTTAGGATCCTCAGTCCTCTGTCTACAACTGCTAATAGGCCCAAAGCTAGCCCCTTTGCTCTTATCTTTCAGTTTTGGTCTACTTACAAGAGGACTATCTGCTTTCTGTCAGCATCCCAGCCTTGTATGCATATCCTCATGGATGTTGAGTAGGGAATACCCCCCTAGGTCTTGCAGAGCCTGAAGAAGAAGAGGAGATAAAATATAGAGTCTATCTCCTACACTGTTGACCCCCTGGCCCAGAGATCCTGTTGATCACTGATGGATACCTTGTAGGGAAATCTGGGAATAAGCATCCAGTCTGGGAAAAAGTCAACAGAAATTGGCGACTCTGCTGGGGAATGAGAAGTAAAAGTGCTATCTAATCATCTCCAGTGATATATATGTGACCCATCTGAGTCAGCAACAGAAATTGGCGACTCTGCTGGGGAACCTTGTGAAAGAACCCTGGTTTTCAGAAGAAAACAGTTCCTAGTAATAGGTGGCGACTCCGAAGTAATCTCCCAATCGGTCAAGGTAAATTTATATGTAGGGGAAAAGATCCCAACAAAATCCTCTATTTGAAGAGTTACCATTAACAAAAAGAATGATGTATAGAAGAAAGGGAACTGTCTCAGTTAGTCATGAGAGCTCCCCCAGAAAAAGTGATGATGTACAAGATAACCCTAGGCCATCAGGACAGCATGCGCCTTATTTTTCAACTGCAGAAGCTGATATTCAAGGTGCATATGAGAGGCAACAGGGTGGTAGTATGAGAATGAGGTCAGAGGTGTTCCAAGAACGCCCTTTTCTAGACCCAAGTGAGAGGTTTGAAGAGGCAGAGTCTCTGAGGGATGATGAAGATGATGACCAAAATGGTATGAGACCATCTACCTCCAGACCTAAGGATGAACAATTAGCTGAAGAAATCAAAAGTCTAAGAGCAGAACTAGAATACCTACAAGCCATGAAAATCAGAGATGATATAAGGCAGAAAGTGCAAGCCTTGAGAACTGCCCAAAATGATTTAGTTCCTACCCTAGAGAATGCAAATATGCAAAGACATCAGCAAAGATATGAAGCGCAACATCAGCATCATGATGACAGACAAAATGTGAATGATGCTAGGATACCACTGAACCATGCAGGAAACCAAAATGCAAACAGAAATGTTAATGTTAATCAGCCAAATAGACAGCCCATGCAGCTAGATAGATTCAGGCAGCTGGTGTTTGATGGTATTCCTGGGTATCCTAACCCTATTGATAAGCATCTGAGGCTGCAAGTGCCTAAGTTTTCAGGAAACAATACAGTGTCAGGAGAAGATCATCTAAAGGCCTTCCAAAATGTCATGGATAATTTTGAGGTTGAGCATGAGGATGTTTTCATGAAGTCATTCATGCAATCCTTAATAGATGAGGCAAGAGAATGGTACAGGAATCTGCCTGACCGGAGTATTTCATCATGGGATGATTTTAAAAGGATATTCAAGGAGCAATATGGTGATAAAACTGACCCTAGCTTCTTTGTAAATGAATTCACCAGTATCACCAAAGGGTCAAATGAGCAGGTTGCAGACTTTAATGCAAGATTTACTAAAGTGTTGAACAAATTGCCACATCATATGAGGCCAAATGAACCAATGTGCATAATTTTGTACATCAATGCCTTTGATGCAAAGACTGCATATGGACTAAGAGATAAAGGTCCTGCCACTCTCAGGGATGCTTTCAGAATTGCAGTAAATATTGAAAACAATAGGAAAGCATCAGGCAAGACAAATAGAAGGGATGATGTAAAAATTCTGCAGAATCCAAATAAGCCTCAGAACACTCAAGGTAGTACATCTACTCCTGAGGATAAGATAGACAAACTGGCAAATGTTGTTAAGGACCTGAGCTATAGATTAGCTAGAAGTGAAAAAGGGATGGGTCCTGATAGGCAAGTCTATCAAAGGCAGGAAAAGAGGCCATCATTACATGATATGCCTTATAACACCAATTGGCATGATGGTAAGCCTGTATATCCACGTAACAACACAAATCAGAGGGCTCAACATGCCAAGGAAACTCCTGATCCCCTGAAGAAAACTATAAATATTGCTGATGATGCTCCGTGGTGTATAATTTGTCAGATGCCACATTCACAGTCACAGTGCATGATTGCTCAATCCTTGTATGATAATGCTACATCTTGTAATGAGTGCAATGAGCCACATCATGTGCAGGATGATGATGTTAACATGATGTCCGTAGGCAATGGATACACTCTGTATGATGCTGATGAGAGTGCAGATCATCAGGTTCAGGCCTGCCAACAGACCCCATATGATGAAGATAATGAGGATAATTATGTGTATGCTCAGAACTCACACAATTTTCTGAGTAGCTTACAACGACCTTCTAATGAGGAAATCAGAGCCTTCACAGCTGCAGCAGTTGCTCAAGTCAAAAGCAACTACAATCTCAGAGGTAAAAATCAAGTAGGCAGCCCACATCAGCCAGAGGATATTTCTGCAGGTCAGCTGGTGCATGGTCATAAAGGAACTGAACCACAAAAAAGGCAGTGGGTAAATAATAAACAGAACTTTAGACATAGAACAGGTCATGAATTTCAAGGACCAGAAAACAAAACCCCTCAGGCTGAAGATCAAAGTAGAGGTTCCCAAGACAAGAATGATGATCAGGGAACTATGAAAATGAAAACTAAATCAGCTCAGGATAAAAGCAAGATTGTGGAGCAAGCTACAACTGTTGTACAAAACTATGCTCCATTTGATATAGCCCAGATCCTCTCTCAGGTAAAGGTCTCTGTTCCACTTATGGAACTCATGAAAGTGGAAGAGATCAAGAATAGGACAATATCCCTAATCTCAGGGGTACCTTTTCAAGCTAAGCAAAATGATCAGACCCAGGGTGAGAAACATGTCATGTGTAATGAAGAAGATGAGACTCCTGAAGTCTATTTAGGAATGACCATGACAAAATGTCCTTCACAGGTGGAACCATTTTATGTTTCCCTGGTTATAAATGGTAAAATAATTAGAAATTGTATGCTTGACTCTGGAGCATCCACAAATGTCATGCCTTTGGCCATCATGCAACAAACTGGATTAAAAATTGACAAGGCATGCGGGAAATGTTATGCAATGGATGCCAGAGAGGTACCAGTCATTGGAATCATGAAGGATGTGGATTTCAAACTGGCAGCATTTCCTGAAAAGAAATATAAGATGAATATAACAGTGGTTGACATCAAGCCACAGTATGGTATGCTGCTGTCAAGAAGATGGGTAGCACTAATTGGTGGAAGTATGCAGCTGGACCTGTCATATGCCATGATTCCAATGAATGGCAGGGATGTCAAGTTAATCAGAGAGCAGAGATCATCAGAGACAGTGGAAGACCAAGAAGCAAATGAACAAGTATGCTTTGTAGACACTGACTGTGATAACTTCAAGGTTGTCTCAGATGATACAGAAGATGAAAAGAAAAATATCTGCATTGAAGAGCTGGATCAGCAAGGCTTATGGACCATGTTTTTTGATGGAGCTTGTGCAAAAGAAGGCTCTGGAGTTGGAGTTGTTTTCCTGTCTCCAACTGGTAAGCTCCTCAAATTCTCTTTCTTGCTGAGGTTTGATTGCACAAACAATATTGCAGAATATGAGGCTTTACTCTTAGGCCTGAATATTGCTCTCAAACATGGGATTAAGATGTTAAGAGTATTTGGAGATTCTGAGCTGATTGTATCCCAAATCAGAAATAAGTATGCTGCAAAAAATAAAAGATTGAAACAATACAAGCATGCTGTTTGGGATACTATTGAATTATTTGATGCATTTTCAATTGGCTGGGTAGAAAGGTCAAAAAATGTTATGGCTGATTTCTTAGCCAGTGTTGCAATAAGGCCAGATGACATCACTCTGTCAGGTGTCACAGATGTAGAAGCTAAAATTAGGCCTGCCATACCAGAAAACATATGCAGTTGGCAAGTTTTTAACGATGATAGGGATTTGCTGAAATTTTTGCACTGCATAGATGAGTATGAGAACCAACAGATTGATTTCCAAGCTTTTGTAGAGACTGTAAATGGAAAAGAGACCCTTGTGGGAAAAGAGATCATTCAGTTGAAGACTAACAAGATCCCTAGAGGGTTAGTGGCTTTGGAAAGAGCCTTTGACAGTAGAGACAAAATGGTCACAAGGACATCCCCCACAAATAAGGAGGATTTAGAAGAAATAAATTTGGGGACATCTCAGGCCCCTCAGAAAGTATATATTGGTAAACAGCTCAAACCACACATAAGAAGTATGCTGATTGCATTGCTAAAAAAGTATAAACATGTTTTTGCTTGGTCATATGAGGACCTAAAAGCTTATAGGGAAGACTTGTTCCAGCATGAGATCCCACTGAAGCCTGAAGCTAAGGCATTTAGACAAAGGCAAAGACCTATAAATCCTACCTTAGCTCCTAAGATGCAAGAGGAACTCAGAAGGCTCAGGGAAGCTGGAATAATTGTGCCAATTAGACATTCAACTTGGGTGTCTAACCTTGTCCCAGTCAGGAAAAAGAATGGTGATATTAGGCTTTGTGTTGATTTCAGGAACTTGAATGTATCCTCTTTGAAGGATAACTATCCATTGCCTAATATGGAAGCTATGTTGCAAAGAGTGACTGGTTGTGAACTCCTATCCATGATGGATGGATTTTCAGGATATAATCAGGTAAAGGTAAAGGAATCAGAACAGTATAAGACTGCCTTTACCACTCCATGGGGAACGTATGTGTATGTTAGAATGCCATTTGGACTAACAAATGCAGGTGCTACATTTCAAAGAGCAATGGATGTTGCTTTTGCAGGGCTGATTGATTCCATCCTGGCTGTATATCAGGATGACCTGACTGCCTACTCAAAGAAAGAGGAGCAGCATTGTATGCATCTGGAGCAGATTTTCATAAGAGCACTAGAATATGGTATTTCTTTAAACCCAAAGAAGTGTGCCTTTGGAGTAGTTGAAGGAAAGCTTCTGGGACATATTGTTTCCAAGGATGGAGTCAGGATAGATCCGGAGAGAGTGGCAGCTATTGACAAGATTCAAATGCCAAAAACTGTGAAAGGAGTTCAGTCCTTCTTTGGACAAATAAACTTTGTTAGAAGATTTGTTCCCAACTTTGCAGAAACTACAAGGAACATCTCCAAGATGATGAAGAAGGATGCAACTGTCAACTGGGAAAGGGAAGCAACAGAATCATTTCAGAATATCAAAGAGGCAATAAAGATGGCCCCTGTTCTTAAATCTCCTGATTTTTCTAGGCCATTCCAAGTGTTTTCATTTGCTTCCTTTCATACTGTAGCTGCATGTTTGTTACAGAAAAATGAAGATGGTTTTGAACAGCCCATCGCTTTCTTCAGTATGTCTCTGCAGGCCTCTGAGTTGAAGTATGACATTATGGAAAAGCAGGCATATGCACTAGTTAGAGCCATCAAAAGCTTCAGACCATACTTGGTAGGGTCATATATAATTGCATATGTACCTCATGCAGCAGTCAAAGACATATTCACTCAGCAGGAGGTGACTGGAAGAAGGTGCAGATGGATAAACAAACTGCAGGAATTCAACATAGACATACAAGTTACTAAGTTGATAAGAGGACAAGGATTAGCCAAGATGATGGCACAATCAAACTTGGAAGCATGCCAAGTTAATGCAGTCCAAGATGAGAATGTAAGTGTATCAGGATCTGAATGGTATAAGGATATTATCTATTACTTGCAAAATCTGAATTGTCCTTCCCATTTCAGTGACTGTCAAAAGAGGACTCTAAAGCTACATGCAATCAGGTATGTTGTTGTTCAAGGTGAGCTGTACTGGAAAAACCCTGATGGTGTGCTGCTGAGATGTGTGGATGAGAACATGGCTAACAATGTTTTGATTGACATGCATAAAGGATTGTGTGGTGGACATTATACTGCCCAAACAATAGCTCATAAAATTCTTAGGGTAGGATATTGGTGGCCCACTCTCTTTTCAGATGCACAAAAGTTAGTAAGGAAGTGTGACCCTTGCCAGAGATTCTCAGGAAAGCTGAAATATGATGGTGCTTTACCCCTCAGAGCTGTACCTGTGGATGCTCCATTCCAGCAATGGGGAATTGACTTCATAGGGGAAATTGCAGACAAATCAAGTGGGGGACACAGTTGGATTTTGGTGGCAACTGATTACTTTACCAAATGGATTGAGGCCATTCCAACTAAAAGAGCTACAAGTAAGGTGGTGACAGATTTCATACTAGAGAACATCATCATCAGGTTTCGAGTACCATTTAAGATAATCACTGATAATGCTATGTGCTTCAGATCAGGTGAATTTGTTGATTTTTGCAACAAATATGGGATAAATCTGTCATATACATCACCATATCACCCACAAGGAAATGGTCAAGCAAAATCAAGCAATAAGAGCATCATGAAAATTGTCAAGAGGATACTGGACAAGAACAAGAGAGCTTGGGACTCAAAGTTGAACTTAGCAGTATGGGCTGACAGAGTGACTGTGAAAAGGGCTATTGGGAAGTCACCTTTTGAGCTAGTATATGGTGCATCAGCTAGACTGCCCATAAACAATCTCCTACCAGTTTACAGATTCATTCAGGAAAATGATGAGGACATTGAAGATCCCATGACAGAAAGAGTGAATCAGCTGGTTGCATTGGATGAAGACAGAAGGAGAGCCCACCAGATCAATCTCAAAAGACAACAAGATATGAAATATCAGTTTGACAGGAGAACTACAAAAAGGAAGTTTCAAGTCAATGATCTGGTGCTCATTTGGAATGCTAGAGATCAGGAAAAGGGTAAACATGGTAAATTTCAACCCTTATGGATGGGCCCATATCAGGTTTACAATACTCATGGGGAGGATTCTTATTTCCTCCAGGCCCTAGATGGTGAAATTCTGGAATTGCCTGTGCATGGCCAATTCCTTAAGTTCTATTTTGCATAAATGATGGTTGCTGTGCACATTTGTAAAAAATATGTATGTAGTGTAAATGCCTTGTACAGCTCGCGTTTTTTGGCTTTTTGTCTTGTCTGCCCGGAGATCTGGTTCTCGCTGCAGGTTTTCACCTGCACGTCCCCATTCGGAGCCACTGTTAGCACTCATTTTGACCTGGGGTTGATTTGTCATGATCAGGAGGTTTCTTCATTTAAAGCCTTTATATTCTTGCCCATTTTCTCTAAGTGTTGGGCCTCCTTAGCATTTTTCAGCTGCAGCATCATATTTTCCTGAGGAGGAGGTCATCATCATCGTCTTGCCTTCGATGATGGTCTGCATCATCATGTTCTTCGTCGACTGGTTTCTAATCGTCATCATCATATTTCAACTATCGGGTGATGTTTGGATATCATCCTGATGATACTGGTGAGCTACAGTGCGCCCTCAGTTGCTTGCGAGGGTGATTTTTCAAAGTATCCGGTGATCTTCCATTTATCACCTTGCCCAAACATGATGATGATGTTGCCCCATTATCCTGGAGGGGTTATTCTCTAAGTTGTTCGACCTGACTTGTTTTTTCTTAAGGGACGTCGTCGTCATCATCATATTTCCAGTTATCATCCTGCTGCTTGCGGAGGTCATCATATTTTCTGCCTTCATGATATTTCGCCGGGGTGATATTTCTATCATCGGGTGATCTTGGTTATGATCATCCTGATGATGTTGTTGAAGAGTTCTAAGTGCGACCCGATATTCACTAGGGTCATCATATTTTGAACGTCAGGATGATCTTAGTCAATATCATCCTGATGATGTTGAATCACTTCTTGTTCGTTGTTTTGTCATCCTGATGATGCTGACGTCATCCTTATATATCAGGGTGATATTTGTTTCTCTGCCTATCTGCATCATGATATTTTCGAAGGAAGGGGTGATATTTTCATATCACCTGGATATATGTTTGTTCGAGCATCATGATGATGCTGATATCAAGGAGATATCTGCCTGCCGGCTTCGTGCATTATCTACTGGGGGTGATCTTTTCAAGCAGCGTCATCATATTCAGTTATCGCCCCGATCTTATAGTGGAGCTACAGTGCAACCTGATATTTGAACATCAGGAGGATATTTCCAAATATCCGGTTGTCTTCCGAATATCATGATGATGTTAATATGATGATGACGTCATCAAGGTCCGGGGGGGTCATATTTCTAACACTGATCATCTTATGAAGATCCCCTGATAGTCGCAAACATGATGATGACGTCAGCAGGATATGATGATGACGTCATCAGGATGTTCATCGGCCAGACTTTTGTTATAAGCTCAGCAGGAGGATGTTCCTCTGATGGATCAGGTTGTGCCGATTATCATGAAGGTTATATTTCAAATATCATGATGACGTCAGAGTGATATTTCAAGCGACAAGATATCATGCTGCTGGAGGATGATGCTAGTGTCGTCAGGAGCAAAAGCACCGACATGATATATGCTCATGACCTAGTATATAAAGTGTTAAAGAGGTCATCGCGGGGTGCATGTGGGATATTGATATCCTGCATTTTCAAATATCATGATGATGAATCTCGGCGGGAAATGCTTGCGATAGTCTGTATGATGTTCTTCCCAGGGCCGCGGGTTGGTGCGCCATTAATGGCGATTGTTGCAGAGGTATGGGCGATGGCATGGATGGATCCTGTACCCGACTGAAGATGTACATCAGCGGATGGTGGCGCAGGGCTCGAGAAATCTTCCTGTCTCCTCCCCTACCTGCTGCATTCAAGTTTGGGTGCCAATCTGGTTGTGTTTGAGCGCCATTTCCATGATACTGTGTATCTGGCGGGATTTTTTTGGTCAACATTGTAATTAATTGCTGAGCACCTACCTGGCTGTTATAAGCAGGTGGTGTTGCTCATTTGAAAGGTTGTTGAAAGTTGATGATTTTGGCTCTGTAATGCATAACAAGCTGATCTGGTTGCTCTGTACAGCTTACCTGTGAGTTTATGTATCTCTTGTTGTTTGTTTTTGGCATGAACCCACTGATTTCATGATTAAACTTATATGAGAAATGCTGTTTAGCATGTGTTGTGTTAATTCTGTCTCCAGTATTGCATGTATTCTTCTTCTGAATCTGGATGTTTGGTAATGTTTAGATTCTAGAGCCTAGAATTCCTATGTTGACTGTCTGATCTTTTAACTTCTACTCAAGGGGTAGATTAAACTGTTTTCAGGTTGAACATTGGGAAGGATATACTGCAGTAGGGATACCATAAGTAGAGATAACCTAACACTTTGTATTGGGAGATACCTGTAAGCCAGGTATCACATATATCCCCTTGAAATCCAGTTTCAGCTGTTCATGCTGATCATCCACAGGTGTATGTCTACTGACTCCAGGCCCTGGATAGGCACCAATCATGCTTTGTTCTTGTGTTATAACCATGTCCAGCTTTGCATCCACACTTAAACTCCAAATCAAAATCTAAAACAACCATTAGGACTTTAGAGTTAGTTTAGGATCCTCAGTCCTCTGTCTACAACTGCTAATAGGCCCAAAGCTAGCCCCTTTGCTCTTATCTTTCAGTTTTGGTCTACTTACAAGAGGACTATCTGCTTTCTGTCAGCATCCCAGCCTTGTATGCATATCCTCATGGATGTTGAGTAGGGAATACCCCCCTAGGTCTTGCAGAGCCTGAAGAAGAAGAGGAGATAAAATATAGAGTCTATCTCCTACACTGTTGACCCCCTGGCCCAGAGATCCTGTTGATCACTGATGGCTACCTTGTAGGGAAATCTGGGAATAAGCATCCAGTCTGGGAAAAAGTCAACAACATCAACCACCTTAAGGTGGGGGCATAGATAAGGTTATTTATCTGATGATTTTGATACTAACAAAGCATGTTTGTAAGCCCTCTTCATGAGGCAGGATAGCATATCCTTTTATCAAGAAGCCCTCTGCATGAGCCGAGATAACGTATTCTCTTAAGCTAGTGTGTATCCTTTTATTCAAAATCCCTTCTGCGGAAGGCGGGATGGTGTATCTCTTGAGCTAGTGAACATACTTTTATTACAAAAGTCCTCTATGGAGGTGGGGTTGGATCTTGAGACTATCCTCCCTTAAGCATGTTTTTGGCAGTTGTTGTGGCATAAACCCAACCATTAGGTTTGTCTGCAATGTGTTTGAGATGGTGGGACTTAGCAATAAGCTCCTTCCATCACTCGTGTTTGTCATGTATAAGACGTATAGTATGTCTATGGCATGCTATATGGTTCTCGTGTATTCCATGTGTCTTCCATGTGTTTTCCCCTATGTGTGCTTTCAAGGGTGTAACGATGAACTCCTCCCACACTCAGGTCTTGTTTGGCGTATTTTCCCCCATGTGTGGTTTTAAGGGTGTAGCGATGAGCTCCTCCCACACTCGGGTCTTGTATGGCGTGTTTTCCCCTGTGAGTGGTTTCAAGGATGTAGCGATGAGCTCCTCCCACACTTGGGTTTTTTATGGCATGTTTTCCCCCTAGTGTAGTTTCAAGGGTGTAGCGATGAGCTCCTCCTACATTTTGGACTTTTGTGTTGCAATTTTAAATTCATGCATATATATATGAAAATGTTATATCAATGTATTTATTGTGTTTTGCATGATTGCTCTCATGTCTTCATCATGTTTTGTGTGTCTTCAATACTGTCTTCTCTGTGTCTTGCGTGCTTCCTATTGTCTTCATTGTGTTTTGTGTGTCTACGACGTGTTTTCTAATGCTTACCTAAGACTTGGAGCTAGAAATAGTTCCTCAATCTTTGTGTATGCCTTAGCTTCAAGTGCTTGGTGTGTTTGATGTGTTTTCAACCGTGCTTTAATGCATGTATGGGTCATAAGATTATACATACATTAAAGTGGGGGCTAAATGTTATGTTGTAAAATGTACCCCTAGGACTTTGACCTCCTATGTTTAGCTCCTAGGTCCCTTAGATTTAATCATGCATCTTAAAAATGAATCTTGGCGCAAAATCCCCCAAAACCCATGACAAATGGGACTTAGGGGACACTCTTGAGCTTAATCTAGTCCCAAAATAGGACCTTGGACAAGGGCACCCGCGCCCTAGTCCAGACCTATTTTGTCAGGACCCAAATTTTAAATGTCCACAAAGTGACCGTTAAAAGGTTTCCCTTTGTCGGCCTATTCAATTTGAATTACAAATGTTTAGTGGGAATGCATATATAAGCATGTTTAGGACTTCATTTTACACCTAGATGGATAATGTGAACTTGTGATCTTGTGCTAAGGATATACAAGGCTTTCATTGTGTTACAGAGCAGTATTGTGTTGTGTTTGTACTTGTTTGTTGCAGATTTGTCTTCATCAATCCATCTCCTCATGGCATGAAAGATCTTCATCTCCCTGTGAGAGATTCACCTCCGAGGTGACATTTACTTTGTGTTTAAATCAATTTATCATATCATTTGATTTTGCCTCTATCCACCAAGGACACACACTCTCTCAAAAAATGGTGTTGGAAGGCTTGAATGCCATTTCGAGGCTTGACCAAGGCAAGCTCCTAAACACCACAACCCCCAAGCCCTCTCTTGCGATTGCAGGTTACAGGTGTCAGATCTTGCAGAGAGGAGTAGTAGGAGATCAGAGCAGAGTAGTAAGATTCTAGATCTAAAGAAAATGACAGAAAATATCCCTAATTGGACAAGGGCGACTATTTTTTTGTCCTCTAGTTTTATAGTGTCGGGAATCTCTGAGCAGGTTACAGTCTGAAGCATATTTTATCCCGAAGCCCTTAGAAAAAGCACTACATTGAATAAGGGCGCCCACTCTTTTATCCATGAAGTTCCCACCTTCCAGAGTCTGAAATTTGGTATGTATCTAATCTGCATTTAGTGCCTTCCTGTGTGAGCATTTATCAGGTTTCATCCATTTATTTATGATTTTGCATAATTAGGGTTTTAGGCCTAATCGGATTAGGGTTTTAACAAAATATCAATCTATTCTATCTTTCCAATCATCTCATAGTGACATCAAACCTGTAGTTGAGTCCTCTATCATAGTTTTGACTTAGCTTGATCTATGTCCTTGAATGCATGTGTGAAAGAAGGGTTTGATTGAATCTAATTAACTATACACCTTACATCCTTTCATCATTCCCATTTTCATACATAACAATAAAAAAAAGAGCTCTTTATTTGATATTATTTGCCTCTTTATCAACCCAATTAATGGGCATGATAGATTGCAATTGTAGAGTGGATGTGAAAATTTGGTCCACCATGTTGCTATCGTCATCCATAATGCCCATGGTGTCCCAACTGAGATTGAAGGCTTCAATTTCCTCGATTGTCATCCTCATCAAATCTCTTTTCTTGGATTCAAAATAATTTTCACAATCTGCCTAATAGTCTTCCAATTGTAGGGAATGAAGATACCCATACCTAAGATGCAAGTTGTCCTTGACATAGTTTTTTTTTCAAAGGGGAATCTCATCTCGTAGAAGTACATAGAGACCTTTGCAAGGGACCTCTCAATGTTCTATGCATCAGCAACAGAATGGTAAGTGTAATAATTTAGGCCTACTAAAAGGGGGTATCCTACCTTCTTCCTCTCCTTACATATTTTTTTAACTAACCCTATTTTTCTATAGAGCTCAATGAGAACAAGGTGGTCACTTACATTACAAATTAGTTTGTAAGGATAATCATCGAAATCACCAATTATGATATACATAAATTATCAAAATTTAATATAATAACTATCAAATTCGGTAATTAAATTTTCCACTTCAAGGGAAATTATGAGCCCTACATTTCCATATAACTCTCTCACTGTTAGCATGGTGAAGGTGTCATTAACTTGCTTGAAGTTCTTATTGTTGATTTCAAGCTATAGCTAAGGGTGTAAATCATAAATTTGTGTTGTGCTGTCATAAACACCTTGTGATTGCAATATAGGCCATGTGTTCATGCTAGCAATTGCATAGAAGAGATATGAGGACATGTAGAAATGTTGGTTCATTGGGAAATTCAATCGTGCAAATTGTCACTTATTAACTTTCCTCAATTAATGTACTATGACTAATAGCAAATGATTGGAATAAATTGACACATCTAATAATTGAAGGAATTGGTTTCTTTTTTCCCATGTTACTCAGTTGAGTAGGGATTATATCTGATATATCTTCATTAAAATGAGACCTTTGTAAATTCTTGGGAATTTGGGATTTACACTTCTTAGGCACCTTCAACCAATATTTGGTAATATTGAGAAGGCAAGTATCTTTCTTCTCTTGGAAATATTAACTTACTCCAACTAGGCTTATATCTACAAACTCATCTCACCTCAGAGTCATGCTAAGAGAGGGACCATCTAGTATCAATTGATCATCGATAGTTCTAATTTCCCTAGTGTCTGGTTTATAATTATGACATAGGAAAGGACCAAATTTGTACACTAGATAGAGGTTAGGAAGCCACCAACATGGGCTAAACCACTTGCAAATGTTGCCTCTCCAATGGGGTTTTTGGGATTCTACTACATTTGGTTCCAAAAATCTTTTAAGCTCACATGCCCTAGATTGCTATCCCCAACTTCCGAAGTGAGTTGTCTAGATTCACAACATGCTCATGTATCCTTGATCCTCAAACTTCATTTTGTTGGGTTTGGAAATCAACCAAATGAGACAATCTAGGGTTTGTAGAAGACTTTGGTGGATCACAACAGAAAGGAAATTGTTTTGATAGATGGGACAACTATGATAGCTGTAGTTCATGAAGACATGAACACAAGCTTTGGGAGATCTGAAACTAACAACAAATAGGTGGTAGGGGTTTTAAAATGGTAAAGGAGATTGGAATGATTTGAGAGGGAATGCATTCAACCTATCTCACAATGCAGATTCAGATAGATGGAGTTTTTGGTTGGTGTTTGTAGAGAAATCATAGCAACAATGTGAATTTGGGTTGGTGGCAGAGCTACTTTATCATTTGAATGTTTTGGTAAGGAGCACATGTAAACCCTTTTATAGCTTGTGTTTTTCTCTTGTCAGCATTTTTGGAATACATTAAACTTTGTCAAGAAATTAGAGGGTTTAAAAAAAACTTTAAAAAATGTTGCAACTTCTATTTTGATCTCAATATTCATCCCTTTTAACATATCATCAATGTTTTTGGAAGTTTTGGAACTTAAAGAAATGCCAACACCTTTGTTATAGTGAAGAGAAGAAGCCATCATGGTTTTGGAAAACTTCCCAACTTTGTTGGTGATTTCAAGAAACTTCAAACTCGCCAACACATAGTTTTTGAATCTTTCTTTAATTAGAGCTTATTAAAGTTTTGGAACTTCGTCGACATTTCAGTGATTTCGTGAAGTATCAAACTTAATGAAATATTTTCAAGTTGATTGTTTCTATTGCTTCTTGAGACCTCACCAACATTTCAAAGATTTCAAGAACTTGTGAACTTGCCAACAAACTTCTTGAGTTCATTTGTTTCCTTTTATTTCTTTAAGGACTTGTCAGCTTCTCAATGATTTAGAGAACTTGCAAACTCATCAAAACTACTTTCTTTGAATTATTATATCTTTTAAAGTGGAGCTTTGAGCTTTATGAGAACCTTGTTAGAGATTTCAAAGGTTCATGAACCTTGAAAATTACTGACACCTTTGTTTGTTGGTATTTTTAAAAGTTTTTAAACTTAAAAAAAAAAAAAGTGAAAGAGAAATCTTTTATCGAGGACTTAGAGAGTTTGTGAACTAGGGAAAACATCAACAAAGGTTTTAAAAGGAGCCTTGTTGGTGCTTTGGATAGTTCACAAACCTACGAAATTGTTGACAAAGTTTGATAAAACTCAAAATGGCCAACAAAAGAAGAAAGACTAAGATTTTTGGAAACTTTGGGAGATTTTTGAAGTTTCAACACATCAAAATCATGGATGATTGATTCAACAAGGCACACATGATGACCTAAAATTTTGGAAAAGGACTTGGAAAAAAATGAGGGAACCAAAATGCTAACACAATCCCTAGTTAAAGAATGAAACATTGTAGACTATAATCCTTTATAAAATTTGAGTCTGCCCAAAATATCCCCTTATATGATAAAATTTGTGAAAATTTTCATTATATTTTATTATAAAAAGCCATAAATACAACTAAACGACCATCATATTTAACCCCCAAAATGTAGGTTTCTTCTCATTTGAAAAACAATACAAAGGTTAGATGTCCTTTGGTCTATTAGGAAAGTTGAATGGATCACAAAGACCATGCCAAGGATCAAGTCTTGTTAAATATAAAGGATTTTGACACTCTAAAGGGATGAGGTAGGGATTGTGTCCCAATCGATTTTGGTGCAATGAACACCCCTTAGTTCTTGATGCTAGGTCAACAAAGATTAACTATTCATGCACCTTTAATTTGTACTCCCAATACTAATAAATTACTAAAATGATTTAAAATGTTTATCCTCTTAAAAAATAATATGAAAATGATGACATGGAAAACAATTATATAAACACGTGCACATTCATTAGAGGTAGGGCTATCTTGCAGTGCTTCTCTATGCCCATGTGGGGCCCAACCCTAGGAATTTCATGTGAACTTTGGGAAAATAAAAGCTTTGAGAAGCCCCATCATGTAAAAATGTAGTCCCTTTTCTAATAAACTCATTTAATTTAAAGGGTTTCATAGAGTCCAATGAAAGAGACTTTTAAAATACATGTTTCTCAAGCTCTAACTAGTTATAGTAATACCTAAGGAATTCTAAAATGATAGTAATAAGGATTTTTTGGATTTATTGTTTTTCTAATTTGACACATGTGTGCTTTTAGTTATTTCGAGATTATTTTGTTGAGGAGTCAACATATTAATTATTAGTTATATTTAAAGATAAAAATGATATATTTTAAAGAAAAATAACTTTCCCTAATGTTAGTCTAGGTTAATTAGATAAATATATATCATGAGATATAAATTAGTTTAAATTAATTTAATAATAGTTGGGAATGATTAAACACATAAGATAATTTTATATTAGAAAATTAAGTGTTAGGGAATTAGGGTATTTAGTTTTAGGAGTAATGATGAAGAATAATTTTGATGTAATATAGATATGAGTACTCAAGTATGAAAAAAATAAGTATATGATATGTAAACTGCCTAAGATTCTATGTAGACCTATAATGTGGATCTACTCTATAACCTTACGATTTTGATATGACTATATGCACATGTCTACTAATTGATTTGCCTTGAAATATGCTCTTTGATGATTGTTAAGGCTCGACAATATTTAAAAATACCTTGGGGAGATTGCTAGATCGTAAGGGTTGTATTCTCCTAGGTCAACCCCTACCCCATCTAACCCTATGGCTATTTCATCTACCCCTTTCTACTAATCTTCCTCCACCCCATCCCACCAAATTCCTTATAATACTCTCTCGCCTCCAACTTCATCTTCCCCCACTGATCCTACTATGTCCCATGTCTTACATAAACTACAACAAGTAATACAAAATTTAGATAGTATACCTACAAAATCAAGGGAAATTAACATAGATCTTCATCATAATCCTCTCTCTCACAATATTCTTGCTCACCCTTTCCCACCAGAATACAAGACACCTCTCCTCCCTCTTTATGAAAAAAAGGGAGAACCCCTAAAGATTCTTGATAAACTTCAGAGAACTCGCTTATAATATTCTTGGTAAACTAAAGATTCAATACATAGTTTCATGTCATTATTGGTAAACTCTCTTATAATATTCTTCTCGTCCATCCATGGATCCATAAAATGTGTGTTGTCCCATCTATCCTACATCATTGTTTGAAATTTATACATAATGACAAAATTTATGCCATCTATGTTGATGAAGCTCCTTTTCAACATTATAAGACTATCGAATCTCAAGCTCTCATTAACCTAATTACATGTACTTTACCCCTTTCTCAAATCTATACTAAGGAGACCTCACCAACACTACCCCCTAATACTTCTACAAAGACTTCCACTTCTTTACCAATAATCAAAATTATTTCTTCTCTATCTTGAATTGACATACCTTCTACATATACTAAATCTCTCCACACTTCAAAGAACCCATCTTCTCCTTCTCAAACTTATAACCCCTTGCTTGGGGATAATTGGAGCTTGTTAGACTTCACCCCTCATTATTTTCCCAAAGGCTAGTCTTTTCTCCATACTTTCACTTACATATGGACCCTCATACCCTTGGTTTACCACCTCATTGTCACATCCATTCATCTCCTCTGGTTTAGAATCCCACTACCCACACTATTGAGCCATCTCCTTCAATAACTACTAATTACTATTCAACTTTTAAAATCAATTCCCTTGGATTTGATGAGTGTAAGGTAGATTCTACCAATTTCCACATTCCTATACTAACTAACCACTCTTTTGAAGACTCCACTAAAGACACTCATTCAAATAATCATACTATTCGAAACATTCCAACTTTCTTTTCAAGCAATAAACACATTACCAATCATGACATTAATTCTATTATCCCTAGAGCTAATAATACCTAATTTTCTTCTCCTAAACTTGAAATATTGTATAACAAAGGGGTCAAGATACTAGAAAAATCTAGAGATAGAATAAAAGTCCCCAGCTTCCATAAAGTTGGCCTTGGATGTTCTCCTTTTTATTCATCCACCCCCATTTTATTCCCATCCTCTCCACAATCATTCCCACTCTTCAACCCCTTGTTACTAGAACTATATTACATCACAATTGTAGATTACATAACTTTATCCTTCACTTATTCACTATGAATGGTAGGACACTATGTCAACCATTGTCCTCTTATATATGTCTACCTCATCTCACTTCTCTTTGGATTTTTTCTTTTTCCCTTTCCTTTGTTTCCTTACTTACTCTCCTTTATCCATTTCGCTACTCTGTAATCTTTGTCTTTTGCATTTATTTATTTTTTCCTCTCATGCATATAAGATTACAATTTGGATTGATAGGTTCCTTAGTGCCATCCCTTGCTTATGAAACACAAGAAACACAACTTTTCCCAAAGCCATCCTATCATATACACTTGGTTTTCCATGCACTATCCTTCACCCTTCATCCCTTATCATACACCATACATTGCATTACTTGACCTAGTCAGATAACCACTCACACCATCTTTTGGTATGATGAGTTTGTAGCCCTTTTCCATGTGGATTTTTAGATGCTTGAGATCTTCCCACATAAATATTGTGTTTTCCACTTTCCCTTATATGTTTAACCCTATGTTAGTTATGATGATTAAACTACCACAAAATGCTTTTCACCCTCAATATTCCTGATATCTGAAATTCAATTTCAACTCTTAGAATCTTATGAGTGGATCACTTCCCCCCTTCTTTCCTCATCTAGACATGAGTACCATTAAGCTTATAGATGTCCATACTCCTAAGTGGAGAATTTGGCTAAGATATGGGATTAGATCATGGGGTTCGAATTATATATATATATATATATATATATATATATATATATATATATATATATATATATATATATATATATATATATATATATGAGACTAAAAATTAAGCAATAAGAAACCTAAAATTAAGTGCGAGCTCCTATTTCACATTTAACTCGACTTGGATTAGAGCATGTAAGGAAGGAAACCGAAAGTAATGCAAAACTAAACAACACTTTATACCTTCCTTGATATGTGGATGTGCTCCAAATGACTTGATCATGAAAGATGAATGTTGATTGCTCTTGATCCCTATAGGATACCTTTACTCTCCAAGATTGCTTAAAAATGGCTTGAGGGATGTTGGATTTATATATTCTTGGATGGGTTGATGGAGGGTTGAAAATGATTTAAAGGATCAATGATTGAGATTGGTTGAGAGGATGGACTGATGAGGAGCCTCCAAATTGCATCATTTGGTTGGTGTAAAAGTGGAGTCCTCGGATTAAGGAGAGATCAATGGTGGAGGATCTCCTTGGAAGAAGTGGATGGAGAGGATCAAAATGTACCTTTTAGGACCTCATGCAAGCTCTCATGCATGTGTGAGAAGGATGTGATTATGACAAGTAGTACATCTCACACATGTGTGAAAACCTAGGGCTGAGGGATTATGACAAGTGATTGATCTCACACATGTGTACGAATAACACGTGTGAAATAGAGGGTGGAGATTTTCTAGATTGAATGGATTGAAAAGATTGAAAGTTGATTTGGGTTAGGATTGATGATGTGAATTTTGAGCTATGTGCAAGTTATTAATTAGTCAAATAAACATGATTTGTTTATTTAATTAATGATGAGGGAGAAAATTGATGAATTAAATAAATGTCGGCTATTTATTTAATTTTTGGAGGAATAAACATAGGAATTGGCGATTTAATTAAATAAATGCTATTTTATTTAATTAAATGTTGGAACACTAGAAGAAGTGTTGAAATGATTAATTAATCAATTAAATGATGATATTTATTTAATTAATGCTGGGAAGACGATTAGATGGGTTAATTAAATAAGTAATTTATTCAATTAACATTAGAATAAGATAGATAGTGGTGTTAGGACGTGGTCAGATTTAGGTGTCTACATATATATAATAAAGATGACCATACTATTGAGTGGTGCCTCTAGCCTAAACTTAAATGTCAAATCAAATCAAATCAAATGCTAAGTAAAATTAAAGTAAAACACTTTTCTAGACTTAAGATGCACCACTTCTTGTCTATCCCTTTCTATTTTGATCTATCTCATAAGCCATTCAAGGATTAGCACTAAGCTAGGATGGATTTTATTCCTTTTCTTCTAGTATTTATGGCCTAAGTATGAGACTCTATCTTAGCATACCCTTTCCAACTTTTCCATTTCCTAATCCTTACATGATTATGTCTTCCTACTATCCCTCAAAATTGAAGGTTTCACAAACTCTCCAAACAACTCAAACCAAGACACCTACACTTTCTCTCCCTTTCGCACATCCTACACCATTAGTCATGTTTCCCATTTGACATGACAAGTTGTATACTAAATATGGAAGTAAGTAAACCTCTTATTTCCCTTGATGCATAAACCTAGGACCACACTATTGGAACCCAATGATCTACTTGCCATCCTAACTATGCACTTGAGGGCTTGTCGTTTTTCCTTTTATCCCTTTTTATAAAAAAATCCTTCTTTCCTTATGTTTATCATTTTCAATCCTTTTTCCTTTTTGTTTTTAATTTGGTTTTCAATACTTTATTCCTTTTTATTTCCCATTTCCAATTAGTCACTTGTGTTACACTTCCTTGTCATCTTGTCACATTGCCTCATGACCATCTCTCCTTTTGCTTTTATTGCCTCTATTTATTTTCCCTTGTTTGCCACCTTTCTTCACTATATTTTCCTTGTTTGCCCTTTTTTTACATTTGATTTCATCTTGTGTTTTTAGTTGTACCCCATCTCAATATGATGACATAGAGGATGATGATCCATATTTAGTTACCATATATTTATTACTATTAGGAGTAACTTTGTCCATATAGCCTGATGTGATGTGGTCTCAATTGTGTCCTTCCATTCCTTTGGTTGCCTTTGTCCTTAAATCTATGTTATGATTTTTGAGGTTTTTGATTTCTTTTATTTACCCTTGTGTTTTCCCTTGCTTTCTCTCCTAGGGACATTGCATCTTTTTGGTCTTTTGGTGTTTAATGTTTTATCCTAATGTTTTCCATGATCATTGTGGTGTCCTTTCCTCGCTTAGGGGAATTACCTAGGTGTTTCCCTCTATTTCATCTCATCATTTAACCACTTAGTCATTCAAGAGCATATGGTTCTTGTCTTCCTCACAACTCACTATCTTTTGTAATCTCTTCAAAACATAATGGGTTACACTTTTCGGGACATCCTAATTTTTGCTAAAATCACATATTTTTAGAAAATTTAATGATTTAAGCCTTGAAAGGTTCTATCTAAAGGATTTTAATTGAAGAGGGTTTGATCAAACCCCCTTAGATCAAATCCCCTTGGATAGAATCCCGCTAGTTTTAAACCATACCTATAATGGAGTCTCCTCTACACCTATCAAAATGCTGATAAAAAACCATTTTTGATTTACCTTTTGGGGGATCAAATGAATTCATTTAAAATTTATGTTTTGTAAGTATGTAGTCCTTATTATAATCTTCCCAAAAAGTATAATTTAAAATATATTTAATTTGATTATTATATTCATTTTTTATTTCTTGTGAATGTAGGTTTTTCAATGAACATCAAGGTCTTTGTTTCATACATACAAAAAAATAGGAAAATATAGAAAAAAAATCCTAAAAAATACATGTCCTCTAGGTATTAATATCCTTATTCCAACAAAAAGAAAATTGAATTCCGATACATACACAAAAGTTATGCTCTTTATAGTACACTTATGTCTAAATTGTAATTGGTTTGACTTCAAAACTTAATTAAAAAAAATATATTCAATAAAATATTATGAAACCAAATGTATCTTCTACATATTGTAGTTACAAATCTAAATTTGAAAAAATTAGAATTTTATCCTTCATAGAAAAAAAATTATGTGGTGCCGATAAGGGCGTGGTTTGGTGGTTAAGTCGCTCGGTTGTAGTGGTGGCCACCATAATTCAAACCCCCGCTGGGCCAACAAGCTCACAACGTGTTACGCCCTCGTTGGGCCAAGGAGCTCACGGGTTTGAAGTGTTCTTTCTTGGGGATGAGTTCCCCCGTGTTGTGGCCTCACTGATTCATAGCTTCGAGAAAAAGCGTTGTGTGGAGCCGGAGGATGTGTCGCACCAGCGTCACCGATCACGTTAAAAAGTTTACCAGGCACATTTTTTAAAAAAAACTTATGTGGTTTATAGTACACATCACTCTTTAAAAATGGCGTTTACTGTTAAAAACTAGTTATCAAAGGAGATGGAAAATGAAATGCAATTTGATTTCAAAAAATTTAAAATATATATATTTAGAATCTACAGACAAAATGTCACAAATCACTGGTTTGCATCATATTCAAATTCCTCACGGTTTAGTAGCTATAGGTGTCTGAAAGTGAAGATTTAGTTCAAAATGTTCATTTCAATGTCAAGTTTGGCCAAAAAGTGTAACCCAGTATTGTGGGATCACCCGCTCATCAAAATCCTTGGCAAGTCTCCTCTTTCTCCTTTTCCCCTTAAGCATTATCCTTAAAATGAATAGCTCTCTTTTCTTGGTATCTTCATTCACCAATCACTTTAAGGGGGCATATATCCTCCATCACTCATTCTCTCTCTCTCTCTCTCTCTCCATATTTTGACCCTTGACCCTTGACCTTGATGATGCCTATCATTACCATCACTTTAAACTCGCCTAACTTTTTATCCTATTGGTTGGTCACCTTATAATGATTGACAAAATCCTCAGTTTCCATTTTCTTATTTGGGAGGAAATTGTTAATATCTAGGGTGGAATCCTACAACTTGGGTGGAAATTTATAATTTCATTAGGTGGAAACCTATAGCCAGGGTCGTAACCACCAAATAGCCAAGGGTGGCAGCCTCAAAGCCATTATTTCTAGTTTTATTGGGTGGAAACCTATAGCTAGTCTGGCAATACCAAATAACCAAGGGTGGAAACCTCAAAGCCATTATTTCCAATTTCGTTAGCTGGAAGCCTATAGCTAGACTGATAACTACCAAATAGTCAGGATAGCAACTTTAAAGACATTATTTCTAGTTTTCCTTCAAGTCATCATTATCACCTTTATCATTGGCCTAGCTTGGCCTCTTTCATGGGTGGCTACCTTATAACCCTTGTCATCATTAGCCCATTTCCAAATATTCTTTACCTTTAGCCCTATTTTTAACGTAGGTCATGATCATGTTTCCTCTCCTTGGATTCTTCTATGGAGTGGATATTTATAGATCTCCCCCCCAAAATAAATGGTTAAATCTTTTGTGGAGGTTTCATCTATTCCACTAGCATATTATGGCATAATAGACATATTAGATATGTATTGCATTTCATATGTGTATGTGTTTCCCTTTATGTGTGTGTTTTCTTGTATATTTCCCTTTATGTGTTCCCTTTGTATGTGTTAAGGTGTTTACTATTTTTTTGTACAATGACTATTCTTTCCATGGATGCCTTTGTAGGGATAGATACATGCACAAGAATGAAGATCATAAAACAAATCCAATATAGTATCTCTCCTTTGGTATAATGTATCCTTATTGTTTCATAATTTAATATACTCTACTTTAGTAGACTTCTTTCTTAGCAACTCATAAGTCTAATAAAGTGGGGGAAAAGTGTAAGATAAAAATTGTATACTTTGCAATTTCCATTATTGTGTTTTTCTCTCATTTTAGTTGTCATGTTTCATATTTGTTTTGACCCATTTTTGGACCATCTTCCTCACTTACCATAACCTTATTTGCCTATGTTACTGTTATCACGTGGAATTGCACCCTGCTTGAAGCTTGTTCAAGCATTCCAATGACACAATGGGACTGATCTCAAGGTGTGGGACCTTGCAGATGAGATTAGCATTGATAACTGAGAGGGGGGGTGAATCAACTATCTTAATTATCTTGACTTTCAGTTCTTATTTAACAATTAGTGCAGAATCAAATCATATAAGCAAGCATTACCATGGAAGCAGAAATAACATTAGTACACATGACACGATGATTTTGACGTGGAAAACCCGGATAAGGGAAAAACCACGGGGTGATTAACCCAAGATTGTATTCTCTGTTAGAAGAATAGAATAGTACAAAATGGCACTTGCAAATTAGGGCTCATTGCCCGAGCACACTGCTCACAAGAGGCTTACTGCCTACAAGAGACTCACTGTCTACAAGAAAAGAAGGTAACAAAATACTTGAACTAATGAGAAGCATCCACACATGCTGAAGTTCAGTTCTGGTTAAGCCCAATATACTGATCTGCTGCACTTTATTCTTACTCTCCGTAGGTGCTGCTGTCCTGTTACATTCCGGACCTGTCTTACTGCCTTCACACTGTACTTCTACTATTCTTTGGACAACACCACACACAAAACCACCACAACACCACACACAACACTCACATATCTAAATCCATTTGGTATATATATCCGCACCAAAGATTCCATCCACTTTCTAGTCGGCATCCGGAATACTCAATATTTTCCCAAACTCTGATCTGTCGGCTGAATCTTTTTCATACCAAGTAATGCGGATCAAAGAGATGCTTATAGAAGTCATCAATCATGTCATCCAATCATGAATGATACCTTAGGAAACTTAATCACCATCAATATCACATCCGGATTTAGGTTTGATGCTCTGTTAGTTAGGTTTTCCTCTGTCTACTCTGCCAATCAGGAACCCAACACTCAAGTGCTCATATCTGTTCACTCTTCTATCACCAGAGGCTAAGTCCTTGGAATATATCAGTCAAGGTACTCCTCTTGACTTCCCCAAATCTACACTTTACTGAGATACTTCCTTTGAGAGATCCGGACCTGACTGTCGGACCTTACTGCCTGCTCTATTCTTGCTTACCGGACCACAATACTTCTTCAATCTAACTTCTGGTAAAGACACACCATGTCCTACAGATGTGTGGGATGGACTTTGTTGCCATCAATGACAACACTAATGAAGCCACACAGTGTCTCTTGCCAACAATCTCCCCCTTTGGCATTGATGGCAACACTTAGTGAAAAATGACTAAGTGTCACACTATACTCCCCCTTGGCTAATGCTCTGTTCTTATGAACATTTTCTGGAGCTCCCCATTAGCTGGATTCCTCATTTTTCACTACTCTTCACTCCCCCTTTGACATCAATGACAAAGGGTGGGGTCCGCACACCAAAATTTGCAAAACTCAATCTATACTTAATCGCATAAGTATATTATCCAGTTATACTTTACATATACTTTAGTATATCTGTAAAAGTGCTTTTCAATTGTACAAGTTCTGTTGCCCAACCTAGCTTCATCCTGTCCAAAATTGAGATGTGACCACTCAACAGGAATGCAAAAGCTTCTCCCTTCTTGAGATTTGTTGGATCACTAGTCTGGGTTGTGGCCTGAGCATCAGTTAGGGCTTCATGCATGGCCTCTAAGTTAGGGATAATGATCCCTCTAAGTTCACTCAACCTATTTATTCTATTTTTCTTCTCCTTCTCAAGTGTCTTTATTTCATTTATGATTGCAATAGTCTGACACTCTTGATTTACTATGGAGGAGGATAGAGGATCAAAACTTTGAGATAAACTTAACAATTTATCCTCTTTCTCTTTTACTTTCTTCTCAATGTCCTTGGTCACTTTAGGCCAGGATAAACAAAAATTATATATATCTCCCCCATCTTTGAGAGCATTTTCTAGGTTCTTTATTCTAATATCCATAACTCTCCTATCATTTGATATTAACCCATGTACCTCTGATAATCTTTTTACCAAAAACTCCTTCTGGACCTTATCTTCTGCTGACTTTTCTAAGGAATCAAAATGTGTTCTAACACTATTAACTAGAGATTTGAGATTACCGGATGAAGAGGCTGAGGGATCCTTCTGAAAAGATGGCAAGATCTTCTCCAATACACCGGATGCAATTTCTATAAGATTGCAGTCTTCCATGTGAGACTTCAAAAGCTTTTCTTTTGCCTTTGCTAAAGTAAAGGATGCTAGTTTCATGGTTTGAACCGAGGAGAGGGAGTCAAAATTGAACGGTCCTTGAAGAAGTTCCGGTTCATCAAATTCCATCATCTCTTTAGTTAAGAATTCTTCGACTGCCTCTGCTGTGTCTCTTGCCAGAGACAGAGTTTTATCCCCTTCTGCACCCTTACCACTATCATCTATAGCCTTCTCTGTTGGAGTTTTCTCTCCTTCTGTAGCCTTACTACTATCATCTTCTTTTTCCTTCTCCTCTACTTCATGACTGATCTTCTCTTGTACTCTTTCTTTTTCTTTGGATTCGGAGTCTGTAGGGGAAACTAGAGGAGAGATGTTTGCTTGATCATGGACCTCCTCTTCCGGAGCAAAGGAATCTAAGTCCTTACCTTTTTCTTCACTTGTCTCCTTTACCTCTTTTGCCACTGTCTTAGTAGATTCTTCTTCAACATCTGTAGCTGAGGGATCATCACCTAAGTCCTCTATAATAGGAATGTTGAATCTTTTGTATGCATTCCAGAGGATCTCTTCTGTCTCTTTTGCTACTTTGTTAGTTTCTCTGAGCATAAGCCATTCTAGCTTTGCTCTGGAACTCATCCTTACAATCTTTAAAGATCATATTCTTCTGCTTAGGAGTGATTGAAGGATATAGCTGAATAGCTATCTGTTCTCAGATCTCAAGATCCTTTGCCATAGCATTATTCTTTCTTATTTCTAATTCCTTTTCTAGGCTTTTGGGAATAAGAGATATGATTTCAATAAAAGCCTTGTTGTAGATATTCAGATACTTGACTGTGGCTTCTTGCAAGATCTTTTTGTCAGCTTCATTGTAATCATCATAGAATTCAGCCATTGGTTGAAGGTTCCCATCCATAGTAACTGATTTTATGATGTCATGAATGCACAGAGTAGGCTTCTCAACAAATTCTTCTGTTACTTCTTCACTAGAGGGTTCACCGAATGTTTTTCTTTTCTTCTTCATTTTCTTTACTTCCTCATCTAATTCTATCTCTTCTTCATCCTTTTGGCTTGTGTAAGACCTTGTTGCCTTTTTCTTGGTTCTCTTCTCTCCTTTTCCAGATGTCTGAGCTTTCGGTTTTGAAGCCTTTTGACCCTTGGAAGTGGCAGGTGCAGAGCTTTTGGTTAATCTGGTCCGGGAGGGGGCTTGCACCGGAGCACTTTCTTTTCCAGTTTCTTGCTTTTCTTTCTCCACCCTTTCCATTTTCTCTCAGTTGGCACCAAGTGCCTCTTTTGAGATTGCATGCCTCTTGGCAAATTCTTCTATCTCTTTTCTCACTTTTCTCTTCATCTCCAGTTGTCTGAGCTCCACATGGATTTTTACACTTAATTCTTCAAAGGTTCCAAACCTTTCTGCCTTAGGATCCTTAGGCTGACTTAGCATGTGTTGAACATATAGCTCTACAATTTTCTCATCAACTTCATACCCCATTGGCATGATCCACACTATTCTTGGTTCCACTGGCTCCATTAGGCACTGATCAATTTCTACCATAAAGCATACTGTATCTTTATATTTTTCAACTAGGGATTGGGGAATTCTTTCTCTAGTTTGCATCATGCTTTGGAAGTTTTTGAAGTAACCCCATAGTGTAGTGTTTTGTGCCTTGGCATCACCAAGTCCATGCAAGTAATCCCTGATTTGTATGGCAACTGGTCTATCATTTTGCCACATCCAGCCACTAGATCCAGGTAGCTCATTCATGTAGTAGAAGAATAGATAGAGTATCAGGCCACCATATTTGAAGGAATTCTTCTTGTCCTTCTTTATCTTCTGTAGATTCTCCAAAAAGTTGGTTTAGGAGAAGCTCACAAAGGTCATAGTCAGCATTTTCTTTTAGCATATGACGGGCTATGTAGATTGTAGTTCCAGGTACTGAATTTTCCCTGATGGAGTGATAAATCTTGTAACCACTTATCATGGATGCAAATTTGATATCTAGATCAGTGATATCTTCAATTGTCATTGCCCTCTTGTCAAACTTTGATCCGGTAGCCTCACTCACAGTTTGGTTTTTGACAGATTTGAGAATAGGCAGCTTTTCGGATGAGTGTAAACCAGTTACCGCCCTAATAGCATCTTTTGTGATCTTGAATGGTCCATTCAACCACATGAAGTTATCATGCACTCTGCTCAAAATATACCAGACCCATTCTTCTTCTGCAAAATAGGGGAAATGAATGCATTGTGCAAAATTCTTGTCCCAGATGGATTTATACTGAGTTTTGAGTTCAAATGAGTCATCTATCAAATGCTTGTGATAGATATCAACCAGCTTAGATTCCCCAAATTCTTCAATATTCGCATGAATATATGCCCTAAGATCTTCTACATGTAGAATGCTTGAAAAGGCGCCTAGGGGATCAACTTCTAGGGATTTATATGGAGGTTTCTTGAATTTAGGATGCGGCCTATCTGTGATCTTTACAACATTCGGTGTAGCCATCTTCAAAAAGATTTACAGAGAAATATTCAATAATGGAAAATACCTTTTGCGCTTCTAGGGTTTGTGGAGTGAGCCGAATTGATTTGCTGGATGAATCGACTTCAACGATTGATCTTTGAGAGATTTGAAATAATTTGTTGTAGAGATCCTTTTCTTTTCTTCTCAAATGCAAATGTGCAAATGATGAGCGAATGAACCCTTTTATTTTTGAGAAAAACCCTAAATCCACACTGTAATAAATGCACAACTTAAGTCATTCAGGTTGCCTAGTTCTTCTTATTTTGAGAAAGATCTTTTTTCGGATCACTGAGATATACTTAGAGTTATCCTTGGTGATTAATAACAAACTATCTTACTTTCCCCAAACATTTGATCTATCCGCAGATCAAGATGCCTTGAATTTGAATCATACCGGATCTAACTGTGATAATCATGTTTTATCGGATGACTGTTAAACCAGATCAATCTTGGAAGATTAGACTCTTCAAATCTTCCTATGGATCTTCCATATCTTTACCAAGCTTTCTTTAGATGTTTCTTTGAGAATCCTTTAATCCGCAACTTCCCATGTGCCAATTTCAGGCACCAATTGACTAGCTGGGGGATTTGTTTTTCTTAGTGACTCCCCCTGAGCCAGAGCTCATCTACTCAATTTCTGGAAGGATTATCAGCACCAGATTTTGGTGCAGATCCATCCCCAACATTCTCTGTGCTTCTCTTCACCCAGATCTTATTCATCTCCCTTTGAATTTCATCCGCGTTCACTTTTCCCTTTCCTTTGTCATGGCTATTATTATACTGTTTAGGACCCCTTTTGTCTTGATTCTTACTTCTACATAATTTGGCAATATGACCGGATTTATTGCAATTGTAGTAAACAACATTTCTTTGCATATTTGACTGATATCCTCTTGATCTACACTGATTAGCCATATGTCCCATTCTATTGCATGCAAAGCATCTACCATTGAATGAATTGTTTATTTGTATGTTTCTATACTCATGGGATTTGTGACCATACCTTTTACAATTGAAGCATTGTCTGGAGAAGGATGTATTAGTCTTATTCATTCTTCTTCTGCATTGATTTGCTTTATGACCAAATTTGTTGCAGTTGTGGTAGTATCTGTTAGAGTAATAGGTTAATTACTCAATTAATTTAATCATATTGATTAATTAATTAAGTCACCTTTACTTTATTTTTCACTTAAACTAAACTTAGGCTCATTAATAATTAATTATTAATTTTCATCTTAGGGTTTTCACCTTTAGGGTTTTGATCTCCTTTCTTAAGGATTGATCTCTTTGTAATTATTCATTCTTGTTAATGCATTTTTTGCTTCAAGGTTGTAGAGCACCATTTTTGTGCCTCTTGATCTCCTTTATGTGACAGGTTATTTGCTTGCAGGTGTTCATTGGGATCTGTGAGGTTGGTTTACCAACTTCAACATGGTATCAGAGCTCCAGATCTGCAGCTTCTTGTTCATTTTTTAAGGGATCTTGCCTTAAAGTGACATTTCAGTGCATCTTGAGTCAATTTGGACCTCACCATTGCGTCCAGAAGGTTCGAAATAGTCAAGATTGACCTTCGTTTCATCAATTTTGGTTATACGGTGCCCGATCTATGAAGGTTTGAAGTTTGAGAGGGTTTCCAGATCCAGAGGGTACCTGCAATTTTTGGAGCATTTTCAGCCCAAACGGACCTTACCATCGCGTTCAGAGCGCCCCAAAACCCCAAAATCGACTGTCAAATCATCAAAATCAGTCACAGTGACTCCGGGAGGTATTTTTTTTCCATTTCTGGGTCGTACGCCCTGGTACGGCACGCAATCCAAGAAAAAAATTAAAAAAATAGAGAATGCACAGGCGCTGCAGTCAGTTAACCGCTAGCGGTTAATGCTAGCGGTTAATGTTAGCGGCTAGTTAACCGCCAGGCTTCCCCCAAAGCCCTTTTGGAGCAGTTTTGGTATTGTGGCCATAACTTTTGCATATGAACTCGAATTTTTGAAAACGAAATATCCCCAGAAAGCTGGTTCCAAGCCTGATCCAGTGGTACAGGTCTTTTTTCCTGGTTTTTCTGTTTTTCTGCATTTATTTCCAGTCAAAGTCAAACCTTGTTTTCGCGCTTCCGGGGGCATAACTCTTGCATACGGACTCCGTTTTTTGCAAACGAATAGGCATTGGAAAGGCATTACAGTGCTCTTTCCAGATCTGTAGATTATTTCATCAGAAAATTCACTAGGTACACAGAAAATAGTCTGAAGTGATTTTTGTTTTTTCACGCTTTCCAGCTTTCAAATTTGTACTGGGGTTTGGTTTCTTGTGTTGTGGGGGGTGTTTTTTTCTTGCTTTCTGTATATACACATCAGAAATCAGAAACCTCTATCATTAAACACATTTCAAAAACTCAAACATCATGGCGGACACCTCATCAGTTGAACGTCTTTCCCCACACAATTATCATACCTGGAAAGCACATATGACCAGACTTCTCATGTCTAAGGGGTTATGGTCCTGTTTGGATGAGATTCAGCCTCAGTTGCAACGTCAGTTTGAGATTCTGCAGCATAGGAACAAAATGGATGAGGCCATGGGTTTGATATCATTGCATGTTTCAGACAGTCTTTTATTTCACCTTGAGAGTTGCACAACTCCTCGGGCAATGTGGACAAAATTCAATGATCTATTTGGCACCATCAATGAGTTCAGAGCACTTCAGATTGAGGCAGAATTGACTTCCTTGGTACCTGATTCTTTTCCATCTATTGAGGATTTCTTGATGAAATTCAAATCACTCAGATCTTTGTTACAGGGTTGTGGCAAGACCAAAACTAACACTGAGAGTATTTACCTGATTCTATCTAAGCTCCGAGGTTCATTTCAGATATTCTCTTCTACATTCTACTCCACCATGGATGCTTTGGGTCCATGATTTACCATGCCTACATTTGAGGTATTTTGTGATCGATTGTCCCATGAGCAGTCCAAGTTATCACAGTTTGATGCTCTTCCAGGAATACAGAACCATGCATTGGTAGCTCAGTCATCCTAGGGGAAGCAAAAGCAGAAGTAGAAACAGAAACCAAAGACCACAGAGCATGGGAAGGATTTCAGTTCATAGAACACTTCTGATTCTCATTCTCCTAAGGGGGAATCATCGAAGAAAGAAAGACCTAAGTGTACTTATTGTAATAAGTCAGGACATGATGAGTCTAAATGCTATGAGAAGAAGATAGATGGATATGCACAACAGGTTTCAGATTTGACAGCTCTTCTTATGAAGAACAATATTCATCCCTCTTCTTCATCTACATCAGGTGAGTCTTCTTCATCTACTTCATTCCAGATAGACGGACAGACTCCACACAAGGGTCATGCATTATGTGCAACCACCAGTTCACATTCATCTAGATGGCTATTGGATTCAGGTGCTTCACACCATATGGCATCTTCTCAGGACATGTTCTCATCTTTTGAGGCTGCATCCTCACCACACATATTGATGGGTAATAACACTTATATGAGTGTATGTGGGAAAGGTTCTATCGACATTGATGATGGTACATTCAATGATGTACTATGTGTACCATCTTTGTCCACCAACCTTCTCTCCATTTATCAGATTGCTCACAGTGGGATAGGGAAGACAGTTGAGTTCACACCGGATTTAGTGCACATCAGAGACATTCAGACTGGCAACATTGTTGCAACAGGGACAGTTGATCATTCTTCCCGATTGTATGCATTCACACACTTTGGTCCACCATCTCCACTATCTGGGTATCACTCTCTCTCTCCAAGAGAGCATGTTGTATCTGAGGAGAATTTTGGTCACTTGAACTTATGTGTTCTTCCATCTATTCATGAGACCAGTGTTGAGACTTCTACACCTCCACCTCTTGTTGAGACCACATCTGTTCAGCAGGATCCCTCTTTAGGTTTGACTGACATTGTAGCTCCACTCTGTTGGCAAGAGACACTATATGGATTCATGGTTGTTGTCATTGATGGCAACAAAGGTCATCCCACATATCCGCAAGTCATGGTGTGTCTCTACCGGAAGTCAGAATAAAGATTGTTGTGGTCCGGTGAACAAGAACAGAGCATGTGGCAAGGTCCGACAGATTGGTCCGGATCTCTCAGAGGAAGTGTCTTGGTGCAGTGCGGATTTGGGGAAGTCAAGAGGACTACCTTGAGTGGTATATTCCAAGGATTTAGCCTCCGGTGGTGGACAAAGAAAAAGATATGAATAGTTGAGTACCGGATTCCTGAGAGACAGTGAAAACAGAGGAAGAACTGACTGACAGAGTATCAGACTACTTTCCGGATGTGTTACTGTTGATGATAAAGGTTGTGAAGGCATGAATCATGTTTGGCCGACATGATTAATGATATCTACAAGTATATGCTTGATCCGCATTGCTTGGTGAGCAAGGATTCAGCCGACAGAACAGAGTTTGTAAGAAACTAGACTGTTCCGGATGCCGACTAGAAAGGTGATGAAATTACTTATGCGGATATATATAGAGGATGGATTTAGTTGTGAAGAGTGTGATTGTGTGAAGGTATATGCGAATAAGTGCAGAACAGAGCAGAAGTAGCAAGAAAGATCCGGTATGTGAAAGGATAGCAGAATAAAGAACAGAGGAGAGATGAAGTGCAGCAGATCAGTGTACTGAGCCTAACCGGAACTGAACTCCAGCATATGCAGATGCTTCCAATCAGTTCAAGACTGTGATTCTTATCACTTTGTAGACAGTGTGTCTCCTTGTAGGCAGTGGGCCTCTTTGTGAGCAGTGTGCTCGGGCAGTGAGCCCTAATTGGCAAGTGCCATTTTTTGTAATTTCCTATTCTTCTAACAGAGAATAATTTTGGGTTAATCACCCCGTGGTTTTCTCCCTTAATAGGGTTTCCACGTCAAAAATACTATGTCATGTGTTTCTTATTTCATGGCAATGTTTTTGTGTTTGATTCAATGCTGCATTAATTAACAATAAAGTTCAAAAACGGAAATAATTAGGATAACTGATTCACCCCCCCTCTCAGTTATCAACAATTGGTATCAGAGCTAAGTTCCTCCTAATAGAGCCTAACAGCTTGAGGAAGATCTGGGAGTTCAAATGGATGCATATGGTTTAAGGGAGCAACTCAAGACTGCCCTTGAGGATCTTGAACAGTCAAATTCTGAAGTCAATGAATTAAAGGAAAGACTCAAACAGGCTGATGAATTCATGAGAGAATTAAAAGACAAATTAAGTCTCTCTATGAAAAAGAGAAAGGAGCTGCTCCAACAATTGGCAAGACAAAGTGAAGAAAGCAATACAAATGAAGAATTGACTGAGCAAACCAAGTTATGTGAAAAGTTATCAAAAGAAGTCATTATGTTAAGACATGAAATGGAATCAGGAACTATAAAATTTACTCAAGAGATTGAAGAAAAAAGAAAAGCTGAAGACAATCTAAGACAATCTCTTAAAGAAAAATTAGAAGAATGCCACCAGATGGACAGGATTATCAGACATCTTGAATCTGATCTTGAAGATGCCAAAGATAATGAAGAAAAACTTGAGGATCAAATTGCCTCTCTCAAAAGAGACCTTCAAACAGCAAATGAATATAAAGAGAAATTCAAGATAAGTTCTGCTCAACTTGAAGTTCTTCTTGGAAGTCAAAAGAGGATAGATGACAAGTATGGTTTGGGATATGAGAAAGGAGAAAGCTCTGAATCCGGTCAAAAGAATTTTGGATCAGAAAATCCAAGGAATAGACCTAGAAGACCTCTGGTAAGACAGCCCAATGCTCAAAGATATCCATCTTTCAATGGATACTGCCACAGCTGCAACCACTTTGGTCACAAAGCTAATCAGTGCAAAAAGAGAATGAATCAGATTAATTCATCCTTCTCCGGACAGTGCTTTAACTGCAAAAGGTATGGACACAAATCCCATGAATGCAGAAATATGCAAGTAAACAATTCATTCAAAGGTAGATGCTTTACATGCAATAGAGTAGGTCATATGGCTAATCAATGCAAATCAAGAGGTTATCAGTCAAATATGCAAAGAAATGTTATTTGCCAAATCTGTAATAGGTCCGGTCATAATGCTAAAGTCTGCAGAAGCAAGAATCAGGACAAAAGAGGTCCGGTGTATAATCAGAATCAAGACAAGGGTAAACAAAAGATGAATGCGGATGAAGTTAGGAATCAGATGAGCAAGATTTGGGTGAAGAAAAGTTCAGAGAATGTAGAGGTTGGATCCGCACCAGACTCTGGTGCTGATATTTCTTCCGGAAATTAAAAAGTGAGCTCTGGCTCAGGGGGAGACTCAAAGAAAATCCTGTTCCCCCAGCCAATCAAGTGGTGCCGGATGTGGCACAAGATGCGGAGTAAAGGGTTTAAAGATATAAGTCTTGAGATGATCCAGATAAGATTTCAGAGGTCTGCATGGAGATATGAAGAAGCTGTGATCGATCAAGTAAGACCTGTTCCGGGAGATGCTCCGGTATGACAGAGGATTACAAAAAGATCCGGAGAGATCCGGAAGTGCATTGTCTTATTCTGCGGATTGGACAGAGTGTTTGGGATGTTCTTGTAATGTGTCACCTCGATTTATTCATGATTGAAAGATCCGGATGATGTTCACAGATCAGGACTGATCCGGGATACTCCAAGCTATCCGGATAAGGCAAACCAGAATAATATAGGTCGAGCATTTATTGCCATCAGATATTAGGGTTTGCGGAGCAATATAAGGGATTTCTCAAAAAGCATTTGCTCATTCTGCACTCAAGAAGAAGTGAAAAGTGGAGCTTTGAAACAAGATTCATCAAGCACACCAAAGATCTCCTGCCGAAGTCATTGCATAAAGAAATCAATCCAACCACTCCGTGCAAACCGAAGGCGCATAAGGTATTCTCCGTTTTCATTATCTCACTGCAAATCTTTGAAGAAATGGCTACTCCAAATATAGTGAAAATCTCAGATAGGCCCCGACCTGAATTTAAGAAACATCCTTACAAATCCTTGGAGGTAGATCCACTAGGAGCCTTCTCTAGTGTTCCTCATGGTGTATTGCACACGGAAGATATTAGGGTTTACATCCATGCGAATCTTGAAGACTTTGGAGAATCAAAACTGATGGATATCTATCACAAACAATTGATAGATGACTCCTTTGAGATCAAACCTCAGTACAAAGCCATCCGGGACAAACACTTTGCACAGTGCATTCATTTCCCCTGTTTTGAAGAAGATGAATGGGTCCGGTATGTACTAAGTAGAGTACATGACAACTTCCTATGGTTGAACAAGCCCTTCAAGATCACCAAAGATGCAATTAGGGCTGTAACCGGTCTGCACTCATCCGGTGGATTACCTGTTCTCAAATCTGTCAAAAATCAGACAGTTAGTGATGCAACCGGATCCAAGTTTGACAAGAGAGCTATGACAGTTGATGACATCACTGAACTGGATGTCAAATTTGCATCTATGATAATTGGTTACAAAATCTATCACTCCAGTAGGGAAAATTTAGTACCGGGAACTGCAATCTACACAGCCTATCAAATGTTAAAGGAGAATGCAGACTATGACTTGTGTGAGCTTCTTGTAAACCAACTCTTTGAAAATCTGCAGAAGATTAAGAAGGACAAGAAAAACTCCTTCAAGTATGGCAATCTGATCCTTTGTCTCTTCTTTTACTACATGAACGAGCTTCCCAGATCCAGTGGATGGATATGGCAGAATGACAGACCGGTTGCCATCCAAATCAGAGACTATTTGCATGGACTTGGGGATGCTAAAGCAAGAAACATAGCTCTATGGGGATACTTCAAGAACTTCCAAAGCATGATGCATGCAAGAGAAAGAATACCCCTATCCCTCGTTGAAAAGTACAAAGACACAGTATGCTTCATGGTAGAAACAGATCAGTGTCTAATGGAGGCAGTAGAACCAAGAACTGTATGGATCATGCCCATGGGGTATGAAGTGGATGAACAAATAGTGGAGCTGCATGTTCAACACATGCTAAGTCAGCCCAAAGATCCAAAGGCAGAAAGGTCTGGAACCTTTGAGGAGCTGAGTGTAAAGATCCATGTAGAACTCAGGGAACCTGAGATAAAGAGAAAGGTGAGAAAAGAAGTAGAGCATATTGCTCAAGGCCTAGGCATCTCAAAAGAGGCACTTGATGCCAGCTGGGAAAAGAGGAGGAAGGCTGAGGAAGAAAAGAAAAGTAAAGAAAGTGTTCCGGTTGAAACTTCCACCTGGACCAGATCATCAAAAAGATCTGCACCTCCCACAACCAAAAGCTCAAAACTGGAAGTCCAGGCATCCGGTAAAAGATCTAAGACAAAAGCCACAAGGGCTTATGAAAGCCAAAAGGATGAAGAGGAAACAGAGTCAGATGAGGGAGTAAAAGAAATAAAGAAGCAGAAGAAGAAAGGATCCGGTAAACCCTCCACAGGCCAAGACAAGGATGAAATGGCAGAGGTATCTGTTGAAAAGCCCACTCTGTCTCTAGAGAGTGTAATTAAGTCGGTTACGGTGGATGGAAACCTTCAACCAATGACTGAATTTTATGATGACTACAATGAGGCTGACCAAAAGACTCTGCAGGAAGCCACAGTCAAATATCTGAACATATACAATAAGGCTTTCATTGAGATCATATCTCTTATTCCTAAAAGTCTAGAAAAGGAATTAGAAATAAGAAAGAATAATGCTCATGCAAAAGATCTTGAGATCCGGGCGCAGATAGCTATTTAGCTATATCCTCAAATTGATCCCAAGACAATGAACATAATCTTCAAAGACTGCAAAGATGAGTTCAGAAGTAAAGCCAGGATGAATCAACTCATGCTTGGTGAGACTAACAAAGTGGCCAAAGAGACAGAAGAGATCCTCCGGAAGGCCTTCAAAAGGTTCAATCTTCCTGTTGTAGAGGACTTAGGTGCAGAAACAGCTGCGGATTTGGAATCATCTGCTCCAGAAGAAGTGGGCCCTGAACAGACTAACATCTCTCCTCCGGTTTCCCCTACAGTCTCCGGATCCCAAGAAGAAGAGAAACTACCAGCAGTTAAAGAAAAAGAGGTTGACAGCACCCCAACAGAGAAAACCACGACTGAAAGTGGTAAGAGTAAGGAAGGAGAAAAGATTTAAAAGGACAAAACTGCAGAAGAGAAGAAACATCTGTCTCCGGCAAGAGACACTGCACAAACTGTTCAAGAATTCCTGACAAAAGCCACTATAGAAATTGATGAACCGGACCTACTAAAAGGACCATTAGATTTTGACTCTTTGTCACCGGTGCAAACAATGAAAATAGCCTCATTTGCAAATGAGAAAGTCAAAGAGAAACTGCTGAAATCTCACATGGAAGACTGTGAGCTTATGGAGGTAGCATCTGGAGTGCTAGAAAAGATCATGCCATCTTTTCAAAAGGATCCCACAGCCTCCTCTTCCGGTAATCTCAAAACCTTAGTCAGCAGTGTTAGTACACATTTTGAATCTCTAGAAAAATCTGCTGAAGAAAAGGTCCGGAAGGAATTTTTGGATAAAAGATTTTCAGAAGTATTAGGATTAATCTCTAACGATAGGAGAAATATGAGTATTGGAATAAAGAGCTTAGAAAATGCTCTTAAGGATGGCGGTGACATTTACAAATTTTGTATATCCTGGTCAAAGGCAACAGCATCAATTGATATGAAAATAAAAGAGGAACAGGACAAGCTACAAAGTTTATCTCAAAGTTTTGATCCTCTCTCTTCCTCCATAATAAATCAAGAATGTCAGACTATTGCAGTCTTGAATGAAATAAAGAATCTTGAGAAGGAAAGGAAGAATATCACTAACCGGATGGGAGAACTTAGAAGGATTATAATCCCTAAGTTAGAAACTATGCATGAGGCCATCAGTGATGCTCAGACCACCGCCCAAACAAATGATCCGACAGATCTCAAGAGGGCAGAAGCTTTTGCATTTTTGTTGAGTGGTCACATCTCAATTTTGGATAGAATGAAGCAAAGTTGGGCTACAGAACTGATCCAATTGAAGACATCCTTTGCAGACATTCTTCAGTATATGTGAGTATGTAAATATGCGGCTATGTATAGAAATTTTTTGAAAATTTTGGTGTGCGGACCCTACCCTTTGCCATTGATGTCAAAGGGGGAGTGAGGAGCTGTGAAAAATGAGGAATCCAACTAAGGGGGAGTTCTGGAAATTGTATATAAAGACAGAGCATCAGCAAAGGGGGAGCATAGTGTAAACACTTAGTCATTTTTCACTAAGTGTTGCCATCAATGCCAAAGGGGGAGATTGTTGGCAAGAGACACTATATGGATTCATGGTTGTTGTCATTGATGGCAACAAAGGTCATCCCACATATCCGCAAGTCATGGTGTGTCTCTACCGGAAGTCAGAATAAAGATTGTTGTGGTCCGGTGAACAAGAACAGAGCATGTGGCAAGGTCCGACAGATTGGTCCGGATCTCTCAGAGGAAGTGTCTTGGTGCAGTGCGGATTTGGGGAAGTCAAGAGGACTACCTTGAGTGGTATATTCCAAGGATTTAGCCTCCGGTGGTGGACAAAGAAAAAGATATGAATAGTTGAGTACCGGATTCCTGAGAGACAGTGAAAACAGAGGAAGAACTGACTGACAGAGTATCAGACTACTTTCTGGATGTGTTACTGTTGATGATAAAGGTTGTGAAGGCATGAATCATGTTTGGCCGACATGATTAATGATATCTACAAGTATATGCTTGATCCGCATTGCTTGGTGAGCAAGGATTCAGCCGACAGAACAGAGTTTGTAAGAAACTAGACTGTTCCGGATGCTGACTAGAAAGGTGATGAAATTACTTATGCGGATATATATAGAGGATGGATTTAGTTGTGAAGAGTGTGATTGTGTGAAGGTATATGCAAATAAGTGCAGAACAGAGCAGAAGTAGCAAGAAAGATCTGGTATGTGAAAGGATAGCAGAATAAAGAACAGAGGAGAGATGAAGTGCAGCAGATCAGTGTACTAAGCCTAACCGGAACTGAACTCCAGCATATGCAGATGCTTCCAATCAGTTCAAGACTGTGATTCTTATCACTTTGTAGACAGTGTGTCTCCTTGTAGGCAGTGGGCCTCTTTGTGAGCAGTGTGCTCGGGCAGTGAGCCCTAATTGGCAAGTGCCATTTTTTGTAATTTCCTATTCTTCTAACAAAGAATAATTTTGGGTTAATCACCCCGTGGTTTTCTCCCTTAACAGGGTTTCCACGTCAAAAATACTGTGTCATGTGTTTCTTATTTCATGGCAATGTTTTTGTGTTTGATTCAATGTTGCATTAATTAACAATAAAGTTCAAAAACGGAAATAATTAGGATAACTGATTCACCCCCCCCCCCCTCTCAGTTACCAACACACTCATCGAGCCATCTTGTACAGTTGTTGAGGCCATATCAGAGGATATTCATTTCCTCACAGATGACAGATTCAGCACATCTATTATCCCATCTTCATTGGAGATTCCATTTCAGGATCATCTTGAGTTGTTTGATGTTGATACATTTGATTCAACATCCTGTCATTCAGACACTCATGCTTCACTTCTGTTCTCCAATGAGCATCATCTAGGACTTCCATTTTTACCTCACATCCAGGGCTTTCCTCATCATCAATCATTGGATTGGTTTCTTCCTCAGGGGAGTCACATTGGTTTGATCATTGGCACAGGGGTTCTCTCATTCTGGGGAGGCTTTGGAGTCTCCACTCTCTCTCATGGGGGGGTATCTGATTGTATATCTGCATATGTTCTTGAGAGAGTCTCTTGAGACATTTCATTTGTACTTTCTTTTAGCATCTCTTTTAGGAGAGGAGTTTTTTCCCATTGGGTTTTCTCCTTTTTCTCCACTTTACAGAGATTTCATTGTACTTGGGTACCTCATCAGGCCTAGTTGCCGGGACCCATCTTTGCTTTCATGCATTTTGTCCTTAGTTTTTTTAGCTTCTCCCTAATTTCATCTTAAGGGGGGGTGTTAGAGTAATAGGTTAATTACTTAATTAATTTAATCATATTGATTAATTAATTAAGTCACCTTTACTTTATTTTTCACTTAAGCTAAACTTAGGCTCATTAATAATTAATTATTAATTTTCATCTTAGGGTTTTCACCTTTAGGGTTTTGATCTCCTTTCTTAAGGATTGATCTCTTTGTAATTATTCATTCTTGTTAATGCATTTTTTGCTTCAAGGTTGTAGAGCACCATTTTTGTGCCTCTTGATCTCCTTTATGTGATAGGTTATTTGCTTGCAGGTGTTCATTGGGATCTGTGAGGTTGGTTTACCAACTTCAACAGTATCCATTTGAAGATGGATATCTTTGAGCATTTGGTTGTCTTACCGAAGGTCTTCTAGGCCCGTTTCTTGGATTTTCTGATCTTGAGTTCTTTTGACCAGATCTGGAGCTTTCACCTTTTTCATACCCCAAGCCTTGCTTGTCATCCACCCTCTTTTGGCTTTGAAGAAGAACTTCAAGTTGAGCAAAACTTATCTTGAATTTCTCTTTGTATTCATTTGTTGTTTGAAGATCCCTTTTAAGAGTGTCAATCTAATTCTCAAGTTGTTCTTCATTATCTCTAGCTTCTTCAAGATCAGATTCTAGATGCCTGATTATTCTATCCATTTTGTGGCAGTCTTCTGACTTCTCCTTGAGAGATTGTCTTAGATCATCTTCAGTTTTTCTTTTCTCTTCAATTTCTTGGGTGAATTTCATAACTCCTGATTCCATTTCATGTCTTACCATAATGACCTCTTTTGACAATTTTTCACATTGCTTGGTTTTTTCTTTCAGGTCTTCATTTGTATCATTGGTTTCACCTTGACTTGCCAATTGCTGAAGTAGATCCTTTCTCTTTTTCATAGAGATACTCAGTTTCTCTTTTAGTTCCATTATGAAATCATCAGCATGTTTGAGTCTTTCCTTCAATTCATTGACTTCAGAGTTAGATTGCTCAAGATCATCTAGGGCAGAATGAAGTTGTTCCCTCATACCATACATATCCATTGAGATTCCCAGATCTTCCTCAAGATGTTAGGCTCTGTTTGGAGGAACTTGGCTCTGATGCCAATTGTTGATAACTGAGAGGGGGGGTGAATCAGTTATCTTAATTATTTTGACTTTCAGTTCTTCTTTAACAATTAGTGCAGAATCAAATCATATAAGCAAGCATTACCATGGAAGTAGAAATAACATTAGTACACATGACACAATGATTTTGACGTGGAAAACCCGGTTAAGGGAAAAACCACAAGGTGATTAACCCAAGATTATATTCTCTATTAGAAGAATAGAATAGTACAAAATGACACTTGCTAATTAGGGCTCACTGCCCGAGCACACTGCTCACAAGAGGCTTACTGTCTACAAGAGACTCACTATCTACAAGAAAAGAAGGTAACAAAATAATTAAACTGATGAGAAGCATCCACACATGCTGAAGTTCAGTTCTAGTTAAGCCCAATTTATTGATCTGCTGCACTTCATTCTTACTCTCCTTAGGTGCTACTGTCCTGTTACATTCCAGACCTGTCTTACTGCCTTCACACTGCACTTCTACTATTATTCACACAACACCACACACAAAACTCACATTCATATCTAAATCCATTTGGTATATATATCCGTACCAAAGATTTCATCCACTTTCTAGTCGGCATCCACAATACTCAATATTTTCCCAAACTCTGATCTGTCGACTGAATCTTTGCATACCAAGTAATGCGGATCAAAGAGATGCTTATAGAATTCATCAATCATGTCAGCCAATCATGAATGATACCTTAGGAAACTTAATCACCATCAATATCACATCCGGATTTAGGTCTAATGCTTTGCCGGTTAGGTCTTCCTCTATCTACTCTACCAATCAGGAACCCAACACTCAAGTGCTTATATCTGTTCACTCTTCTATCACCGGAGGCTAAGTCCTTGGAATATATTGGTCAAGGTACTCCTATTGACTTCGCCAAATCTGCACTTTACTAAGATAATTCCTCTGAGAGATCCGGACCTGACTGTCGGACCCTTCTGCCTGCTCTGTTCTTGCTTACCGGACCACAACACTTCTTCAATCTGACTTCTGGTAAAGACACACCATGTCCTGCGGATGTGTGGGATGGACTTTGTTGCCATCAATGACAACACTAATGAAGATACACAGTGTCTCTTGCCAACAATCAGACCTCCACAGAAGGCCAGTTCCTCTTTCTGAGCTTAAGGCTTAGAGAATTAAGCTAAATCTAATGCTACACTCATGGGGGAAAAGGGGAAGAAGGAATGCAAAAAAGAAAATGGCGATGCACCAAATTTAGGATGTTTAGTTGGAAGTGACATAACACAATAGTGATTTCAAAGGCTGAATAGACTATCATAGACTCATACAATCTTTAACAGAGGCCAAAACAAAATGCTAAAACTTATAGAGGGACCATTTTATCCACAGAATAAATGAACAACATTCAAATAGACACAGTGTAAAAGAGAATGAGAGAGGTAGAACCAATTGCTTGTATTAATCACAGAGGTCCAATAACCATTACAAAAGATAGACGATTGTTATAGAAAAGGTAGACACAAAATAGCCATTTACATTCATTGGCAAACCATAATCAGAGTCATCAAAGGCTCAACTTCGAGTACAACGTATCAAATATGATTGGTTCTTGCAAATGCCCCACAAGGTCTGTGACAACAAATTATCTGGCCAGCATAACAGCCCAGAAGAATAGATAACAAAATTACATCTCTTTTCTATGCATATATAGCAGTTTGAATTCATAGGCACTAAAATCCAATCAAAATGACCCAAGACATGCCCATGCTCCATTTAATTTTGGCTCAGAAATATTGCCAGAAGAGGGACGGTGGCCATACCGCTTGAAGTCGGCAAAAGTGTAGAGGAGATTGCCTACATGCATGGGTGCTAGGCACATTTATGAGAGAAGGCCCCAAAATCCCTCTAGGTACCTGTAAATCCATTTTTCTTCTTCATTGTACAGGTGTATTTAAGAATTCCACTTTTTTAGTTGCATGCAATTGACTTTGGCTTGCAAAATTTTAATGTTGGGTACCTTCATCCTAAGAAAATGGTGTGATTTTAGGGGTCTGCAAGCTTTTACAACACTTTAAAGTGTTGTACCTTCAAAATTATCCATTAGCACCACTAAATTCTCCATCGGTGAATTTGCCTCGGGCCAAACTCTGTTCTTATTTCCTTTGGTCAGGGGAATCTGCATTTTTAGAACCATCGGGCTATTTGGGCCCTTATGTCACCTTATCAATGAATTTTTGTTTTTTCTAAACTTGATGGCAAGTTCATCCCTTCGCCATCCCACCAACTAGCCGACTTGCACTACTTTTCTGCCTTATCAGTGGATTTTGTATTTTTAGAACCTTGTCATTTTGCCTTTTCAAAAAAAACTCATTCTCATGAACTATCTTACTTATCGGTTATGATTCTCCCATTTTGCCTTATCGGCAAATCTCAGCTTTTGTGAACTTTTCTTTGTACTTGCTTTTCCTTAAGTCAACAACTCCTGACTTTTTTTGAACTAGGTTGCTTTGCTCTTTATCTTCTTTCCATTTGCTTATTTTCCTTATCAGCAAATCTCCAATTCTCCAAACCTCTTCTTGCCATGCCTCTTACTTTATTTGAGCTCCCATCACCTTATCAGCAAATCCTCAAAATTCTGAACTACTTAGCAAGTTCAAAATCCCGCGACTCGCCGATAGCCCTTTTCGGTGCCTTGCTTTAGTCAAAATTCTTCATCTCCTTTTACCTTGTCGACAAAAGTGCCCCATGGAAAACTAAGCCTTGGTTATCCTTCTCAGTTAGTAAATTTCCCCTTTTTAGAACTCTTTGTGCCTTAGCCACTTTTCCACTTAGTCGACAAATTCTAACTTTCTCGAACCAGTGCATGATGGGGAATCTTCTTGCCTTTTGGTTCTCCTTTCACCTTGTCGGCGAAGTTTCAAATTTTTGAACCACTTTTCCAATTAGACATCTTGTTGATTCACCGATAGCCCTTTGAATTTCGTGCCTTCGCCTTTCCCTAATCTTTGATGAAGATTTCCACGTCCTTCTTAGTCAAATTTTGGTCATCGAAATGCTTATCAACAAAACTACTGATCGACGAACTATGAAGTTTGTGAACCAACAACCTTGTTGATAGAATCCATCCTTATCTTCTTTCCTTCTGCCTTGCACTATTTTACCTTAGCCGATTCGCCCTTTAGTCAGCAAACCGGCGAATCGATGAACTATCGAACCTGCTAACCAAAGGTTCACCAAACTAAACTTTTACCGACTAAGGCCAAGAAAGGGCAAAAGAACTTGGAAATTTTTGGGGATTTTTTCTAGGTTTTTTGCTAAGGGAAACTTCTTCCATTTCAAGTGTCTCAGATTGGATATTTTTGATGGAAGAAGGGATTTTTGGGTTATTTTGCCTTGGGCAAAATATGAGAACATTTTGGTGACTATGCAGGGGCATTTGCCTGCTAAACACAAGGATCCAACTATCTTATACAATCCATTGGGTACAGATTCAAAAGGAAACTACAACAACATGACCAAATAGAATTGAAAATGCCTCCAGAGATCACAAAAAACACGCAACAAGACAAACAATCTCCTAATGAGAAAGTTGCCTATGCAAAAGCACTTAAAGGAAAGGAAACCTAAAATAGAAACCAAACTAACCTACACCTAAACTAACCAACAAGGAAATGACTTTAAATAAATCCATTAACTATTTTTTCAAAATAACTACCCTTTCTCAACAATTTACAATGCTTCATATGCTTGTGAGCAGTTAAAAGGAGGTGGGGAAGAGATATATGGACATACAACAAAATTGTGAAATGTTTCCCCAAGGACAAAGAAAAACTCACCTATCTACCTGCACTGGTTGGAAATATAGTTGTCTGGAAGTGGATAAATGGGCTGATCTAGCCCTTCTTGATGTTCAACCTCATGCTTTGAAGTAAGCATGACATGTGGTGACTCCTCATGATCTATTTCCAACTAGGCTAGATGTCTGATAGCACATCCCCTTGAAATGCCACGCAAATCAACAAAGTTGATCTTATGCCTCTATTGTGTTTCTTCATTATTCTACTATTGGTCTGAATGTTCTGACCCTTGCATATCAATTGGAGGGATGACCGCCTCCTCAATATGTTCGAACGGCTCAAGATTTACCTCATCTCGACGTACTGATTTACTATCTAAGTTAGAGCAAAAAACATCAATCTCATCCCAGAAATGAGCTTCCTCCAAGTCCTCTATACTCTTCAGTATAGGGCTACTCATATTCTCTTCTTCATGAAATGGGATTTCACTATCATGTTGGGCCTCAACTTACAACAAATTTCCATCATTTTCAATGTCTTTATGCTACTCCAAAACTGTAACCAATGTTGGCATTTGCACGCCTTCCTCATCTTCAATGTAGCTGGGTAGTTCATCAAATAGAGTGGCATCATCAACCTCTCGAGATAACTCCACAACAACCTCCTCCACAATGTCCTCATCCTTTGGCTACAACTCCACCACACTTTGTTGGAGATGGCTTTGCAACTGGACCATTTCACCATGCTTCTTGCTTAATTTAATTTCATTCATCTTGTTCCTAGCATGGGAAAATTCTTCAAAAGAGCCAAAATCTAGGGGACTCAACCCCACATCTGAATCAATACAAAACTTATGCTTGATGCATTGTTGTTTCAATTGATCGGGCTTAACTTCTTCTTGCAACAGGTTTGATTCATGAGTTTTAATAGTGCATGAGTTTTAATAGTGGTTTTGGAGTATCAGAGGGGTTCCCCTATCTGAAGCTTGGGATCTTGAATTTAAAGGTTTATTTCTATTGTAGGCTGAACTGGGGTAGAAGAGAGGGGCTTCTTGAAATTGGGGATGGAGGTGACTGCTTGAGCTTCCAGCCTCTGCATTACCTGGGCCTCTAATTGCCTTAACTACTCACTGATAATGTTGTAAGTTGCATAGAAATGTTGATGAAGGGGTAAATCATAAAGCTCACAACAAAAAAAATTGGACATAGAAAATATAATGTTCTTTTATTGATTTGGACAACTCTTTACATTACAAAATCTCAAATACAATTAGAGGATGAATCCTCCACAAGCTGCAACACATTATAGCTTCCTATCTCAAGACTCTAGAATCTTCTGCCTTTTGTAACCCCATATTAGCTAGGGTTTCTGTTTTCCTGTGTTTTCTTGACTCTACACTTTCCCCCTTATCTCTAATAATACCAAGGGCTCCAAAAAATATTTATAAATAGCCCTTTTTGGCGGCCTCTAGCCAAATTTCAAATTTTGCATCTCCCTCCAAAAATAGGTCAACTTCTGAGAGCCATAACTTTTGATCTGGGTGTCCGATTGATGAACCATTTGAAGTGTCAAAAAATTTGCAGAGTTCTCTATGCGCTAAGTGTTCGCTCTGCTAATTCCACCCATTTTTGGGGCCATTTAGTGCCTCAAACTTGAATTTGAGTAATTTTCAAGGGTTTTTCGAGAAACAAAAACTTTAATATCTTTCAGCCCATAAATGATCTTTCCCTGATTCCTTCACCAAATGTCTTATTTTTCAATTATGAAGCTTCCTCACTTCCATACGTGCCCAAATGCAAACTTTCCAAAAATAGTAGTTTGGTATGTTTAGCAGTTTGGAAAAACTGAAGGTTCTACATCATTATTCAAGCGATTATGGAACTGGAAATACAAATTTTGAAAAGAAATGAAAACAACATCAACAATTTTGAATCATCTTTTTTTGGGTGATGCAAGATTGCCCTTAGACCACTGGACGCTCCTACATTAGACACCTGGGGTAACTTTGAGAAGTGACTTTGTCACATCTCAGGTGTTTGAGGAAAACCCCAAACGGTCCACTTCTGTCGTAGATAACCAGGAAGAATCGTCAACAGGGCTTCCTTTCCACTTCACTAGATATTCTTCATATTGCCTATTTCGAGTACTCCTTACCACATGACTATCCAAGATCTCTTCTATCTCCTCCTTTGAAGTAGATGCCAGAATACTCCATTGTTCTTCCGTTGGTCCATCCTCTATTCCACCTTCATGATATTCTGTTAAATCAGCAATGTTGAACATAGAGGAAATGTTGATCCCATTTGGTAGCTCTACCTCATATGCATTTCCTGAATCATGCTTCTTCAGAATCTTGCATGGTCCAAATTGTTGGGAATTAAGGTGTCTCAACCTTGGTAATTCCTTGTATTATTTCATTGTATTTATTTATTTATTGCCTATTGTATAATTTAGCTGCAAATCCTATGTTGTCATATAGTGGGAGTTGGCACGGTGATGTGTCATCCTACATGGCATATGACCACATGTAAATTTATCCTCACATGAGGAGATAGGCATCCCACTTAGTGGTAGGAATATTTTTCCATGTGTCAGAACTTTGGAATGTGTGTAAGGGAATATTGACCGAAACGGTCATGACAGATTCCTATGACAAAGTTATGACATGTAAGAGTCAGAAATAGAAGAATTTATGACAGGTGAAGACATGTGTCGAGAAGCATCTTTGAGGAAGGCATCTTTGGGTGTCCCAAGGTGGGCTATGACATGTTGTAAGAGAATATGCTATTTATAGCCTATGTATGACAGATTCTCTTACAACTGTAAGTTATGATAGCTACGACAGATTCTATGACAGTTGTAAGAGTCATAGGAGCATCTGTCATTACCCATTTTGGGAATAGGTGACCTCTTTGGGATGGGGTGACTTGACAAGTGTCAGGAACATCCTATAGTGTTGGACAAGTGTCCATAGGCATGGGTTTTGGGCCATGAGGCCATGTTGGACACCCATCTCAATGTGGAGTCATTTTTGTCTTATATATTCTATATATATAGGTGCTTTGCATTATGTGATTGACAGGTACTTTTATGCTACCAGATCATCTCTAGATATGAGTGTCAAAGACTCCTACAAGAGCATTGGCTCTATGATTGTATTGTAAACTTATTTGTTTACGGAATACATTTGAATTGTATTTTGGAGTGTGGGGTTCTTCACCCATAAGGGTTTTCCCCACGTATATCTTGTGTCTCTCTTCTTCTGTCTTACATTCTTGTGTATGTGTTTACTGCAATATCTCTGTTAGTGGTTTAACATATCTGTAATTGTAAAGATAAAATTGAATTTGCACTCTCCTCCCCTCATTATATTAGTGTAGGAAGCAATTTTCGCACACTTAGCCTCCTTTTAGTTGGTATCAGAGCCTGGCTAGTTTTTTGTTCTAGCTACTAGGTAGGGGTTTTTTTGAGCTAATCTTAGGTTGAGTGGGAGTTCTATGCAGAGTATTCTGTATCTTGTTGCAGGAAGGAGATGACAACCACATCCGGAAGATTAGAGGTGGAGAAATTTAATGGCACTAATTTTGAGTTGTGGAAACTCAAGATGGAAGACCTACTTGTTGATCGTGACCTATGGGAAACCGTATCTGGTGTAAAACCTACAGTAATGTCACAAGCTGATTGGGACCTCAAATATTGGAAGGCTAAGGGTCTCATAAGACTCTATTTATATGACTGTCTTGTTGAATGTCCATGAGGAGAAGAGCACGAAAGATCTTTGGAAGAAGCTGGGTGATGTTTATCAGGCCAAGTCCTTGGTGAATAAGCTTTTTCTGAAAAAGAAGTTGTTCACTGTGAAGATGGAAGACAGAGGATCTGTTGCGGACCATATGAATGCTTTTAACATGATTGTTGCACAGTTGACATCTGTGGGTATGAAAATGGAGGAGGAGGATCGGTGTATGACCCTGCTTTGTTCTTTGCGAGATTTGTGGGATCATCTTGTCATGGCTATCGGAAGCACCACTACCACCTTCAAGATTGAAGATGTGGTGTCCTCGCTGTTATCTAAAGAAATGCGGAGGAAGACATCCGAGTCGGCCAAAGAAGCTCTTGCGGTTCGTGGAAGACCTAAAGAGAAAGGGAAGAAGAAGGACAAGAAAGGTGAAAAGGGCAGATCCAACTCCCGTGGGAGATCTAAATCTCATGGAAAGTCCAAGGCTCTATTGGAACTATGGGAAAACTAGGCATTTGTGAAAGGAATGCAAAGAGGAGAAGAAAAAGAAGAACGCTCCTGATTCAGATTCTGACAAGTCATAGGATGATGGTGAGGCCTTCATCACAGCCCTAGCCACCCATGCATCTGATGATGTGTGGTTGATTGTGTTGGTACCTGAATCTGTAGGCACCTTCATTAAAATTCAAGCATTTAAAATATGTAGGCCCTTTCCCAAAAGTCCAAGAAATTCTAACACTTTTGGCCTTTGTAGTTGAAAAAATGCCAAAATCAGTTAAGGAGCAAGTGTCTTTGTATATACAAGGGTGCTTGTATATACATGCAGGTCAAATATGCATTGGCGGATGCAAAAACTCTATCGCCCTTTGAAAAAATCAGTTAGATGCATTTCTGAATGCATATCAGGCTTAGAATGTGCATATACAAAGGGGGAATCTTTTGTAGATTCCTGAGAATATTCCCGCTTTGTATATCGGGTTGCATATAGATATGCATTGAAAAATATAGAAGGGCATAGATGCATTTGCTATAGTAGCAAGGGGGAAATACATGTGGCGGGGTCCGTAGACATGCAAAGGTCTTTGTATCTCCAAGATACAAGCAAAATAGACAAGGGTCTGCCTCATATGCAAAGTAAATAGTACAAGGGAGATACATCTGGTGGGGCCCACGGATATACAAGTGAGATTGTATGTTCGACATACAAAGGAGATATACATTTGCGAGATGCAAGCCATACTCCAGGATGTTTCAAATTTGCCTTATGATGTGGCGAGATCCGCAGTTTGCATGTATGTTGGGTTTGTATATGCAGCATACAACCTGATATACAAAGAGGTGACATACAACCCAGACGTGATGGAGGAGTGAAATACACTGAATGAGTATTTGAGGTCTGTAGGTTGTATAAGGCGCTTGTATATGCCGATATACAAGCCGATGTGCAATGAAACAGATACAAGCTGGATTTGAACCGATTCTCAAATTGCTCTATAAAATTTGAAGTCTGACTTGTATACAAAATGCTTGTATATGCTTTTGCATGTACAAGGCGATAAATGCAAAATGGACATGCAAGCCAGACCCAATTAGAATTCCAATTTGCTCTATAATAGTTTGGGGTCCGCCTTGTATGATGAACAGTTGTATATGCATTTGCTCTTGCATATACAAAGGGTTTTTGAAAGGCAAAGGTAAGCTATTGTATATGCATTTGAGCATGCATATACAAGGGCGAAAAAGGAAAAATCGAAGGGAGAAAAGCCAACGATAGAAACATGAGGTGCCTACATGGCATGATTTCACGGGCTGACAAATTTTCAACATTTTTGGGTGCCATTGATCGCAGCGATGGGACGATGATCGATGGTCTTGTTTTGAACCTGCAGCGAAGGTTTTTTTCTGAGCATCTGCCGCATTTTTTGAGCGGAAAAACTCTAGAGGCACCTTGCTATTGCATCTTCAGAGGTTGTGGGTAGTTGAAGCATTAATGGTGGTCTTGTAGAGGATGATCGATGGAGTTGATAGGTCAACCACCCAATTGATGAAGAAAATCCTTGGGCAGCGGTGCAGATCCTGAGCTTACCTGCTCTCCCCTTTGTTTTCCCTGGTGGCATTGATGATTTTGAGCGCCAATCTAAAGATGCATTATATCTGGCAAAATTTTGATTTGCCTTGTAATAATTTTGTTGAATACACAGTCTGGGTATAAAAGGCAAACTGTGTTATTCATTTCGGGTTGTTGAAGACTTAGGCAATTTTGGGGGAAAAATAACAAAATATAAAGCATTTCTTGTTTGTTTTATCTCTGTGGAGTTTATGTGTTACATCTGAGTTGTATCTTGCACATATGTTTAGTTTCTTTTCATTATATATGAAAAATGCATTATTGCATGTGTTTATCTGTCTGTCTCCACTTGTTGCATGCAATTTCTTCTTTTGAATCTAGTTGCTAAGGGTTTCTCAGATTCTAGGGTATAGTTTTGTTGTATCATATGCTTGATCTTTAACTTCCATTTAAGGAGTGGATTAAATTGTTTTAGGTTCAGGTATGGAGAAGAATGTATGTCAACAGGGATATCTGTAAGTATGGACAATTAAATACCCATCCTTGGGTGATGTTTGTAAGACAAGCATCAGTCCTACCCCTTGAAACTTGAATGCCAGTTGCAAGCCACTCTCTTGTATACGTCTAGTTGACTCCTTGCACTGGGATAGGCACTGGTCTGCCCTTGTGAAGTAGTTATGATCCAAAACCCTTATCTTGCATCCAAACCATCAAATTCAAACCAATCATTCCACTATTTCAACCTATTAGTTGTAGGAGTAGGATTAGGACCCCTGCATATTCTCATCCACAACCAGACAAATATGTCCAAGAATGTTTCCAACCTTGTGATGTATCATACACATCTTGGTCCACACATGAGAGTATTTTGCCTGTTATCATAACACTAAATCTTTGTGTCATTGGGCGAGTCAAGGTTAAATCTTTAGCTATAGGGATACCCCCTTGGTGCGGCAGAACCAGAAGTGAAGGGGAGGCAGCTCACGCAACCTCCCATATTTATTAGTTGAGTCTACCTGTGCATTGGAACTGGCAAACCCATATGCCGATTTTGAAATAAACACCAACAAAATTGGCGACTCTGTTGGGGAGGTGATTTGAAAGTATTATCCTACAGTCTCTTGTGAAGTTTTTCCCATCCGAGTCACCAAGAGAATTGGTGACTCTATTGGGGAATGATTTGATGAAAACATAATTTATTTGAGTCCATCTGAGTCACCAACAGAATTGGCGACTCTATTGGGGAGAGAAAGAGTCAATTGATTTGAAAGGTTGGAAAATCTAGTTTCCAGTGAAGTTGCAGCAGGATCCAAAAATGACCATGTGGTGCTCTGTTGGCATGGTGAATCCAAAAAATAAAAAGTGCCTTGTTGATATTCTATCCTCTCTGTGAGGGTTGGCGACTCTGTTGATTGAACCTATCGTGCTGCAACGTATTTCCAGGTATTCACCTTTTCAAAAAAAAAATGATGAATTTAGAGCAGCAATCCTAGTTGTGTCCTAAAAGGAGACCATTTTTTACTAAAAGATTTAAAGCCCTAGATTTCACAGGGATATGTGGTTACCCAAATGTTGTTCCCAATAAAATTAGAAAATGTCTGCCAAAATATAATGGATTAGATTTTGAGTTAGCAAACAAACATTTGCAAAAATTTTGTAACTTAATAGAAGACTATGAGATAGAGGATGAAGATGTAGTAATGAGACTCTTTGTTCAGTCATTAGAAGATGATGCTAGGGTTTGGTTTTCAGACCTGCCTGTACTTTCAGTTTCTTCATGGATAGAATTGGAAATTGCATTCCTAAGGCAGTTTGGTGAAATATTTGATGTGGCTTCATTGATCATACATTTTATGAATATCCAAAAGGAGGATGAGGAATTGGTTCCAGCTTTTAATCTTAGGTTTATTAAATTGCTCAAGCAAATCCCTGAATTGGTTCCAGCTTTTAATCTTAGGTTTATTAAATTGCTCAAGCAAATCCCTGAATACATGAGACCCAATAATGCATTGTGCTTTGCAATTTATTTGGCAGCATTTGATGAAGAAATGGGTTATTTATTGAGAGATAAAGAACTAGCCACACTTCACCAGGCCTACAAATTTGCTATGGATATAGAAAACAATGAGAAATATGGAATGCCAGTAGGTTTCATGGCTACAAGTTGTAAAAACAGTTATCAAAATGAATGTATTTCTATTGTTCCAGTGTGTTTATTGAATGATGATTATGTAAACAAAAATATATTTCAGAATAGTGTGTGCAGCCATGATGTGATGATACATGAAGAAAATGTTATAGAAAATGTAGGCACATCTTGTAATGGTGAAGAAAAAGACTGTTATTAGCCTCTAGAAGAGAAGCCTGTAGACACAAAATACCCTTCGAATAATGAAATGAAAGATATACATGAGGTTGAGTCTTACAGCAGTGTGCATATCCCAGTTATGCTTGATTATTTGTGTGAAATGGATATGCAAAGATTCACTCTGAATATAGAGGATGTTGATTCAAGGGATGACAGTAAATGTGTTAGTGATTGTCAGCATTCAGATGCATATATGAGCCTTTTAGATGATGAAATATATATGGATGCTGAATATGATTGTTTCCTTGAAGATTTTGACCACCTTCACAGTGCATAGGTTGAGAAATTTGTTTTTGATTATTAGTGCATTGGTGAAGAGAAAAAACAGGGTCACTATTCAGAGGTAGATAGACAAGTTGCAGATGTGTGTGCTCATACAGTTGGGGATAGTGCTGGTTGCAGGGGTGACTATGAATTTTTTGGCATAGGGTTACTTTCTGAGCTTTTTCTTCCTTCTTTTGAGACATTCCAGGTGGACATTAATGATAAGATTGCTGAGCACAATGATGATGAATATCTAAGTGTTTATAAAGATAAATTTGATTATGAGATGTTGCTTGTGCCTGATTATTGCATGTTTGATACAGAGGAGCTCTTATTTTTTGAAGAAGGGCAAAATTCTGATGTGGATTCATTTGTTTCATGTGAGTTTGACATTTTCCCGAGCAACATCAGTGACTCATATGATGATGACATTCTACAATTCATAATAATGTATGCTGATGAAGCTAGTTGTAGATTTGTCAATGAAAAAGAAATAAGCAGTAGCACAAATAATTACAACACTGGGTGCTACAGTCAGTTAAAAGTTTTTAGGCTTCATTTGAAGAAATCAAAAGAAAATCAAGTGTTTGACAAAGGAAAATTCTAGTTTTTCCTTTTTGGTGGCCATAGGCCACCAAGTAAATTTTAATAAATGTGTTTTGTGTGTAGGTTGGTGCATTTCTTCGACTCTATTGCCCAATGGACGAGGCCCAATCTGTGAAACCAAAGATTCTAAGGATCTTGCCATGCCTGCAAGAGGCATGCATCCCCAGATAGAGCCTATGTTGGTACCTGAATCTGCAGGCACCTTCATAAAAATTCAAGCATTTAAAATATGCAAGCCCTTTCCCAAAAGTCCAAAAAATTCTAACACTTTTGGCCTCTATAGTTGAAAAAATGCCAAAATTAGTTAAGGAACAAGTGTCTTTGTATATACAAGGGTGCTTGTATATACATGCAGGTCAAATATGCATTGGCGGGTGCAAAAACTCTATCACCCTTTTAAAAAATTAGTTAGATGCATTTCTAAATGCATATCAGGCTTAGAATGTGCATATACAAAGGGGGAATCTTTCACAGATTCCCAAGAATATTCCCGCTTTGTATATCGGGTTGCATATAGATATGCATTGAAAAATATACAAGGGCACAGATGCATTTGCTATAGTGGCAAGGGGGGAATACATGCGGCGGGGTCCACAGACATGCAAAGGTCTTTGTATCTCCAAGATACAAGCAAAATATACAAGGGTCTGCCTCATATGCAAAGTAAACAGTCCAGGGGAGATACATCTGGTGGGACCCGTGGATATACAAGTGAGATTGTATGTTCGACATACAAAGGAGATATACATTCATGAGATGCAAGCGAGACTCTAGGATGTTTCAAATTTGCCTTATGATGTGGCGAGATCCACAGTTTGCATGTTTGTTGGGTTTGTATATGCAGCATACAACCCGATATACAAAGAGGTGACATACAACCCAGACGCGATGGAGGAGTGAAATACACTGAATGAGTATTTGAGGTCTGTAGGTTGTATAAGACGCTTGTATATGCTGATATACAAGCCGATGTGCAATGAAAGGGATACAAGCCAGATTTGAACCGATTCTCAAATTGTTCTATAAAATTTGAAGTCCGGCTTGTATACAAAATGCTTGTATATGCTTTTGCATGTACAAGGTGATAAATGCAAAATGGACATGCAAGCCGGACTTGATTAGAATTCCAATTTGCTCTATAACAGTTTGGAGTCTGCCTTGTATGATGAACAGTTGTATATGCATTTGCTCTTGCATATACAAAGGGTTTTTGAAAGGCAAAGGTAAGCGATTGTATATGCATTTGAGCATGCATATACAAGGGAAAAAAGGAAAAATCGAAGGGAGAAAAGCCAACGATAGAAACATGAGGTGCCTACATGGCACGATTTCACGGGCCGACAACTTTTCAACATTTTTGGGTGCCGTTGATCGCAACGACGAGAGGATGATCGACAGTCTTGTTTTGAACCTGCAGCGAAGGTTTTTTTTTGAGCGTGTGCCACGTTTTTTGAGCAGGAAAACTCTAGAGGCACGCTGCTGCTACGTCTTCAGAGGTTGTGGGTAGTTGAAGCATTAATGGTGGTCTTGTAGAGGATGATCGATGGAGTTGACAGGTCAACCACCCAATTGATGAAGAAAATCCCTGGACGGCGGTGCAGATCCCGAGCTTACCTACTCTCCCCTCTGTTTTCCCCGGCGGCATTGATGATTTTGAGTGCCAATCTGAAGATGCATTGTATCTGGAAAAATTTTGATTTGCCTTGTAATAATTTTACTGAATACACAGTTTGGGTATAAAAGACAGACTGTGTTATTCATTTCAGGTTGTTGAAGACTTGAGCAATTTTGGGGGAAAAATAACGAAATACAAAGCATTTCCTATTTGTTTTATCTCTGTGGAGTTTATGTGTTGCATCTGAGTTGTATCTTGCACATATGTTCAGTTTCTTGTTATTGTATATGAAAAATGCATTATTGCATGTGTTTATCTGTCTGTCTCCACTTGTTGCATGCAATTTCTTCTTTTGAATCTGGATGCTAAGGGTTTCTCAGATTCTAGGGTATAGTTTTGTTGTATCACATGCTTAATCTTTAACTTCCATTCAAGGAGTGGATTAAATTGTTTTAGGTTCAGGTATGGAGAAGAATGTATGTCAATAGGGATATCTGTAAGTATGGACAGTTAAATACCCATCCTTGGGTGATGTTTGTAAGACAAGCATCAGTCCTACCCCTTGAAACTTGAATGCCAGTTGCAAGCCACTCTCTTGTATACGTCTAGTTGACTCCTTGCCCTAGGATAGGCATTGGTCTACCCTTGTGAAGTAGTTATGATCCAAAACTCTTGTCTTGCATCCAAACCATCAAATTCAAACCAATCATTCCACTATTTCAACTTGTTAGTTGTAGGAGTAAGATTAGGACCCCTGCATATTCTCATCCACAACTAGACAAATATGTCCAAGAATGTTTCCAACCTTGTGATGTATCATACACATCTTGGTCCACACATGAGAGTATTTTGCCTGTTATTGTAAAGTTAAATCTTTGTGTCATTGGGCGAGTCAAGGTTAAATCTTTAGCTATAGGGATACCCCCCTTGGTGCGGCAGAACCAGAAGTGAAGGGGAGGTAGCTCACGCAACCTCCCGTATCTGTTGGCCAAGTTTGCCTGTACATTGGAACTAGCAAACCCATATGTTGATTCAGAAATAAACACCAACAGATTGATTCTAGTGCATCATTCCACATGACCTTGCATTGAAGATGGTTCATGAAGTATGAAGAGTTCAATGGTGGAAGAGTGTACCTGGGTGACGATTCTCATCTGAAGATTGTTGGTCATGGAAGAATCTCAATCTGATTCCCTGATGGATGAGTGAAGGGGATCATTGGGGTTATGCACATCTGAGGCCTAGCACGGAACCTTCTTTCTATAAGTATGTTGAATGATGCAAGTGTGTAGGTTGTCTTTTTGAAGGATGGATGCAAGATGACTAGAGGATCTATGGTGCTTACAAAGGGTACTCGGAGAGGTACTCTATTTCAACTGGAGGCATGCACTTCATAGTGCAATAGTTCTTCCGACTCAAAGAAAATAGCTACATTCACTTCATCCCCACCATCTGAACGAGCAGTGAAGAAATCTGTTGTAACTAGTTTTGATGGTAGTGCACATGCTTTTGAAGTTAAACTTCTTGCTGAAAAGACTATGTTATGGCATTTGAGATATGGTCACATTGGTGATAAGGGTCTTAGAACCTTGAAAAATAAAAACCTCGTTGAGGGGTTAAATGATTGTAATCTCAAGTTTGATTTTTGTGAACATTGTGTATATAGAAAGAAAAACCGTGTTTAGTTTTACTCTAGTTCTCACAAGTCTTCTGGTCTTTTAGATATTATTCATTTTGTTGTGTTTGGTCCAATTAATGTTCCTTCGATTTCAAAATCTGTATATTTTGTATCTTTCATAGATGATTACAGTAGAAGGACATGGGTTTATTTTATCAGAAGCAAGACTGAAGTCTTTAGTTAGTTTAATGAGTTTAAAGCCTTTGCTAAACATCAGACTAGTAAAAAGATTAAGTGTTTGAGAACTGACAACGGTGGTGCATTTTGTTTGACAGAGTTTGATAAGTTCTGTAAAGAGCAAGGAATTGAAAGACATAAGACAACTCCATACAGCCTGCAACAAAATGGAGTTGCAGAGAGGATGAACAAGACACTGATGGAGAGGGCTAGGAGTATGCTTAGTGGGACAAGCCTCAAACAAAAGTTTTGGGCTGAAGCTGTTGCCACTGCTTGCTACCTGGTAAACAGGCCTCCTACATCAACTCTTGTTGGTAAGACACCTATGGAGGTGTGGTCTGGTAAGAAGCCTTTAGTTAGGCATCTTCATGTTTTTGGTTGTGAGGCATATGTACAAGTGCCCAGGGAGAAACGGTCTAAATTGGAGAACAATGTTGTTAAATGTATTTTCATTGGCTATGGTGTCAGTGAGAAAGGATAGAAGCTTTGGGATCTTGTGGCTGAAAAAGTGTTGTATAGCAGAAGTATTATCTTCAGAGAGCTAACACCTTCTTCCATTGTTCTACAGCTAGAACTGACAGAAAAGAAAGAAGATGTGGTTCAATTTCCTTCCACCCCTAAGAAGACTGAACCAATAGACCCTGTGAGACCTGATGATGAGGAGAGCTCTAGCATCTCTGAAAGCTCAGAAGAAGAAGCAAAACCTCAACCTCAGCCATTGAGGAGGTCTACATGAACAAAAAAGCAACCTGATAGGTATGGTTATTCATTACTTGATTCCAGTTGTGCTTTTACTTTACTTACTAACACTAATGAGCCTAGAACTAGGAAAGAGGCTATGGGCATGAAAGATGTAGGTTCATGGAAGGAGGCCATGGAAGATGAAATGGCTTCTTTGGAAAAGAATAAAACATGGGACTTGATGCCTTTGCCTAATGGATGGAAACCCGTTGGATGCAAATGGGTGTTCAAGAAGAAATTCGGTGTAGATGGCAGTGTTGAAAAGTACAAGGTTAGATTGGTTGGGAAGGGGTACTCACAAGTGGAGGGAATTGATTATAGTGAAATTTTCTCTCCCATTGCAAATATGACATCCATTCGATTCTTGTTATCTCTTGCAATTACTTATGATTTAGAGGTAGAACAAATGGATGTGAAGACAAATTTCCTTCATGGTGATTTGGAGGAAGAGATTTACATGTCACAGCCAGAGCATTACATAGAGAAAGGTGAAGAAAATTTAATTTGCAAGTTAAAGAAGTCTCTGTATGGTTTGAAGCAGTCTGGACTAGGATGTGGTATATGAAATTTGATGACTTTGTGTTGTCCATTAGATTTTTGAGATTGAAATCTGATCATTGTGTGTATTACAAGTTTGACAATTATCGCATTCTCATTATTGCATTGTATGTTGACGATATGTTGTTGATTGGGAATGGTAAGAATATGATTTCTGATTTGAAGTCTCAGTTGTAAGCACAGTTTGAGATGAAAATCTTGGGGCAACCAGTTACATTCTGGGAATGGAAATCAGAAGAAACAGAGCTAACAGAAAACTTTGGTTAAGCCAGAGTAAGTATGTGAAGACCATGTTGGATAGGTTCAGCATGGCAGATTGTAGACCATTGTGTGTTCCTGTTTCATTGGTGACAAAGTTGTCTATTAGTGATTGTCCAAAATCTCCTAGTGAGGTGGAAGACATGAGAAGAGTACCTTATGCTAGTGTTGTTGGTAGCTTGATGTATGCTATGGTCTGCACAAGACCTGACATTGCCCAAGCAGTGGGAGTCCTTAGTCAATTTATGGCTAATCCTGGATGGGTACATTGGGATGCAGTTAAGCGAGTGTTCAGATATTTGAGGGGTACTTTCGATTATTCCATATGCTATCATGGTAATACGACAGGACCTCCACATTCAATTTGTACTCGTGGATTTGTGGATTGTGATTGGGCAAGTGATATTGAAAGCAGGAGATCCACCAGTGCCTATGTATTCACTATGTTTGGTGGTGCAATTAGTTGGATGAGTAAGCGACAACCTATGGTTGCTTTGTCCATGATAGAAGATGAGTACATGGCAAAAACTCATGCTTACAAGGAAGCCATTTGGCTTAAGAGATTGTGTTCAGATATTGGTGTTGATGTGGGACAAATTATGATCTGTTGTGATAGTCAGAGTGTGATTTGCCTAGCGAAGAATCCAACTTTCCATGCCAGAACAAAGCATATTGATGTATAGTTTCACTTCGTACGAGACATGGTAGAGGATGGGAAGGTAAATTTGGAGAAGGTATATACTTTGAAGAATGTTGCAGATGCATTGATGAAGCCAGTGGGCACAAAGAAGTTTAGATGGTGTTCAAAGCCTATGGGTCTCTTGGCCTATAGCAGTTAAATCTTGATTAATTCTGTTGACATTTCTTCTGAATCAGCATTAGGGTTTGCCACTTCTAATGCATAGGCAGATTCAGGCCAACTGAATACAGGAGGTTGCGTGAGCTCCTCCCCTTCACTTCTGGTTCTGCCGCACCAAGGGGGGTATCCCTATAACTCAAGATGTAACCTTGACTAGCTCAAAGATAGAAAGATCTAACTTGACAACAACAGGCAGAATACTCTCATGTATGGACCAAGATCTACATGATAGATCACAAGGCTGGCAACATTCTTGGACATGATGTCTGGTTGGGTATGAGAGCATGCAGGGGGTTCCTAATCCTACTCCTACAACTAATAGGTGGAAGTATGAAATGTTTTAGTTTGAATTTGGATGCAAAGCTGGACATGGTGTATAACACAAGAACACAGCATGATTGGTGCCTATCCAGGGCTTGGAGTCGGTAGACATTCACCTGTGAATGATCAGCATGAATAGCTAAAACTGGATTTCAGGGGGATACACATGATATCTGCCTTACAGATATCTCCCAATGAAGAGTGTTAAGTTATCTCTACTTATGGCATCCCTACTGCAGTATACCCTTCCCAATGTTCAACCTGAAAACAGTTTAATCTGCCCCTTGAGCAGAGGTTAAAAGATCAGACATTCAACATAGGAATTCTATGCTCTAGAATCTAAACATAAGCAAACATCCAGATCCAGAAGAAGGATACATGCAATACTGGAGACAGAATTAACACAACACATGCTAAGACAGCATTACTCATACAAGATCAACCATGAAATCAGTGGATTCATGCCAAGTCCTACAACAGGAGATACATAAACTCACAAGATCAAGCTGTACAGAGAAACCAGATCAGCTGGTTTTGGATTACAGAGCCAAAAACCCACAACTTTCAACAACCTTGAATGAATAACATCGTCTGCATTATATAGCAGGAGGATGTAATCAGCATTAACTACCAGGTTGACCAAAACTCCCGCCAGATATATAGTATCATAGAAATGGCGCTCAAACATTAATGCAGCAGGTAGGGGAGGAGACAGGAAGATTTCTCGAGCCTTGCGCCGCCGCCTAGGGATCCAGATCTTCAACCGGGTACTAGATCCGCCCACGCCATCGCCCATACCTCTGCAACAATCGCCATTGATGGCGCACCAACCCGCGGCCTCGGGAAGAACATCAAACAGTCGATCGCAACCACTTCCCGCCGAGGTTCATCATCATGATATTTCAAATATGCAGGATAACATTATCCCACATGCACCCCGCAGCAACTTCATTAACATTTTATATACTAGGTCATGAGCATATATCATGTCGGTGCTTTTGCTCCTGACGACACTAGTATAAGACTTCATCATCATCATCCTCCAGCAGCATGATATCCTGTTGCTCGAAATATCACCCTGACGTCATCATCATATTGCAATACAACCGCATGATAATCGCCTTCATCGGCACAACCTGATCCACCGGAGAAACATCCTCCTGCTGAGCCTATACCCAAAGTCTGGCCGATGAACATCCTGATGACGTCATCGTCATATCCTGCTGACGTCATCATCATATCTGCCTACTGCGCACCTCCTCATATCCGGATGACGTCATCATCATGTTTGCAAATATCGGGGGATCTCCACAAGATGATCAGTGTTAGAAACATGACCCCCCCGACCTCGATGACGTCATCACCATATTAACATCAGGATGATATTCGGAAGACAACCGGATATTTGGAAATATCATCCTGATGTGCAAATATCAGGTTGCACTGTATCTCCTCTGTAAGATCGGGGCGATAGATAAATATGATGATGCTCGAAAAGATCACCCCCACTAGATAGCGCACGAAGCCGGCAGGCGGATATCTCCATGATATCAGCATCATCATGATGCTGGAACAAACATACACTCGAGTGATATGAAAATATCACCTCCTCCTTCGGAAATATCATGATGCAGATAGGCAGAAAGAAGCGGATATCACCCTGATATAAGGATGACGTCAGCATCATCAGGATGACAAAACAATCGAACAAGTGATACAACATCATCAGGATGATATTGACTAAGATCATCCTGACGTTCAAAATATGATGACCCCAGTGAATATCGGGTCGCACTTAGAACTCTTCAACAACATCATCAGGATGATCATAACCAAGATCACCCGATGATAGAAATATCACCCCGGTGAAATATCATGAAGGCAGAAAATATGATGACCCTCGCAAGCAACACGGTGATAACTGGAAATATGATGATGATGACGACCCTTAAGAAAGAACAAGTCAGGTCGAACAACTTAGAGAATAACCCCTTCAGAATATCGGGGCAACATCATCATCATGTCTGGGCAAGGTGATAAATGCAAGATCACCGGATACTTTGAAAAATCACCCCCGCAAGCAAATCAGGGCGCACTGTAGTTCATCAGCATCATCAGGATAAAAACCAAACATCACCCGATACTTCAATATGATGATGACGATGAGAAACCGATCGACGGAGAGCATGATGATGCTGACCTCCACCATCGAAACAAACATGATGATGATGACCTCCTCCTCAAGGAAATATGATGATGCAGCTGAAAACTGCTGAGGAGGTCCAACACTTAGAACATTTTTTAGATACTTAGGGAGAGAGCCTGAATGAAAATTGCTCAAAAAACCACCAGTCAATTCAGGCGCTAACAGTGGCTCTGTCTGGGGACGTGCAGGTGAAAACCTGCAGTGAGAACCCCAGATCTCTGGGATGCAGACCAGTCCCTTATCCATTGGGCACAGAGTCAAATACTGCACTGATCTGCATCACCAAACACACTTGATGGCCTAAGGCCACCAAGAAAAGAAAAACATGTATCTCCCTTTGTCAAATATCTTGTTTTCATCTGCATGCACTGGGTCAAGCTTGGAGATACTGCAGACATCCACCCACAAACAAATCTTGTCATCTGCATATTCAACCTTCTGATTTGGCTTGTCATTATCACCCTTGTGCAGATAACCCTCAGCATCATGTGACATGTGGGTGCAGAATGTATCAAACAATGCATGTTCATATGGCATATAGCACTCATCACCTATATTATCATCATGCATTGCAACATGATCTCCTAGCTGGACTGCAAATAGGAAACACTCAGAGTCCATCACAAAACTAGGAAGATCAAGGCTCATTGTATTATATGCTGGCTCATCAAAAGAAAAGCTTTCAAAATCACAATTGTGTACATCATGTACACAACCATCTGGTACACCAGGCTAGAAAAGATCAGGCTCTGGCATCTCTTTCAAGTCAGGCACATTTTCACAGTCACTTACCTGATGTATGTTGTTTCCTCTTTCATCAGGATGAGAAACAGAATCCAAGCCAAAAATAATATCTAGATCCTCACCATACTCAGACAGATCCTCATCACCATATGTGTCAAAAATGGGTGACCCAGGTGCATCAGTTTCATCATAGTATGCCATTTGTTCATGGGCAGCAGAGCACACCTCTTCATCATCAATGGATTCACTCTGCGGAGGAGTATCAGCCTGTGTGTCATAAGCAAAACAGTCATCAAATGAAAAACAATCATGCTCTGAACTAGCACTTATTTCAATTTCTGACTGCTCTTCATGATCTCCATGTGTTTGAAAGGTAGGCAATGGGTCACACATAGGACTGCTTCTCTGTTTGCTTATATCTTCTCTGTCTTGAGTACAATACTCACAATTTTCTCCACAGGTCCATTCCAAAAAATGCTCATTGCTGTCCACAACCTCGTTATTGTTTTCATGGTCAGTTGCCTCATCATTGCAATGGGAATCCTCATTAGTCCTTTCACTGGCATCCTCAACTGGTGAACAATCCAGTTGAGCAGTATTGTTAGCATTATGTTCAAATACAGCAGTCTCAACCTCTATGCTTTTATTTTCATTTTTATCTGCACATGATGCCATAATCATTTGGTCATTTGCAGCTTCATAACCATTATTCACACCAAGGCCTGGGGACAGGGGTTTCAGCAGGTGCACATTCCTCATTTCTTCTACATTTTCTAAAAATTTGTATGCCATCTGCATACTTGTCACCTTGAAATCCCTCAGTAATGCACTAGAGCCCTCCTCAAAAGCTTCAAAGAATATGCCAACACAGGCTGAAATATCAGGTCTGAAACTTTCAGGGACATGTGAAAGGGCTACTGCAAACCTATGACTGAAATCAACACATGGCTCCTCATCTTGTTTTCTGATTCTCATCAATTCTACAACAAGATCAGCCGGTTCTTTTGCAAATTCTTCCTTGAAACAGTCAGCAAGCTCATCCCAACAGGCAAAAAATTTCTTTGGAAAGCTCAAATACCAATCTTTTGCTTTTGCATCAAAGGACCTAACAAAAAACCTCATCCACATATCCTCATCTCTGAAAGAATATTTTCCCATAAAACTTTGAAAATTTTGGATATGTGCATTCCCATCACATACACTGTGACCACCAAATCTAGGCATCTGACAGTATATCCTAGCAGGCATAGTTTCTACTTTATAATCCACCCATGACAAATCCAGTTGGTCATACAAAGGATCAAAAGGGCTGACAGGAGGTTTAGCTTTCTGACAGGCAGACACAACAGGGTTACTGCTTTTTAACTGGGCCTGCTCAGCTTCTAAGAATATCAACCTATTTCTTATCTCTTCTATTCCTTTATCCAACATTTCACCACTGAGTGTGGGATAACTCATACTTGGATTTATAAAAATCTTACTCTTAGACATCCTTTGTCTGTCTAAGACCTAAGGCTTCCCCTGGCATCTAACCTATGCAGTAAAACAGCAAATAAAGGGGAAGGAACAGGGTACCTTTTCTCATACAGATGCAGAAAAATGAACAACACATTTTTGTCACATCACATACATCCATCTTTCATGTGCATTTGGATCTTTTTTGCAGAGTCGCCACCTCTCCAGAGAGGACAAAATCTTCAATAGCTGAAAGCTACTTTTCCAGGTTCATTCCACCAGCAGAGCATCATTTTGTTAGTGACTCGGATGGGCCACAAGTATATCATTTTTTAGTCCATCCCCAGCAGAGTCGCCATTTTGTTGACATTTCTTCTGAATCAACATTAGGGTTTGCCACTTCTAATGCACAGGCAGATTCAGGCCAACTGAATACAGGAGGTTGCGTGAGCTCCTCCCCTTCACTTCTGGTTCTGCCGCACCAAGGGGGGTATCCCTATAACTCAAGATGTAACCTTGACTAGCTCAAAGATAGAAAGATCTAACTTGACAACAACAGGCAGAATACTCTCATGTATGGACCAAGATCTACATGATAGATCACAAGGCTGGCAACATTCTTGGACATGATGTCTGGTTGGGTATGAGAGCATGCAGGGGGTTCCTAATCCTACTCCTACAACTAACAGGTGGAAGTATGAAATGTTTTAGTTTGAATTTGGATGCAAAGCTGGACATGGTGTATAACACAAGAACACAGCATGATTGGTGCCTATCCAGGGCTTGGAGTCGGTAGACATTCACCTGTGAATGATCAGCATGAATAGCTAAAACTGGATTTCAGGGGGATACACATGATATCTGCCTTACAGATATCTCCCAATGAAGAGTGTTAAGTTATCTCTACTTATGGCATCCCTACTGCAGTATACCCTTCCCAATGTTCAACCTGAAAACAGTTTAATCTGCCCCTTGAGCAGAGGTTAAAAGATCAGACATTCAACATAGGAATTCTATGCTCTAGAATCTAAACATAAGCAAACATCCAGATCCAGAAGAAGGATACATGCAATACTGGAGACAGAATTAACACAACACATGCTAAGACAGCATTACTCATACAAGATCAACCATGAAATCAGTGGATTCATGCCAAGTCCTACAACAGGAGATACATAAACTCACAAGATCAAGCTGTACAGAGAAACCAGATCAGCTGGTTTTGGATTACAGAGCCAAAAACCCACAACTTTCAACAACCTTGAATGAATAACATCGTCTGCATTATATAGCAGGAGGATGTATTCAGCATTAACTACCAGGTTGACCAAAACTCCCGCCAGATATATAGTATCATAGAAATGGCGCTCAAACATTAATGCAGCAGGTAGGGGAGGAGACAGGAAGATTTCTCGAGCCTTGCGCCGCCGCCTAGGGATCCAGATCTTCAACCGGGTACTAGATCCGCCCACGCCATCGCCCATACCTCTGCAACAATCGCCATTGATGGCGCACCAACCCGCGGCCTCGGGAAGAACATCAAACAGTCGATCGCAACCACTTCCCGCCGAGGTTCATCATCATGATATTTCAAATATGCAGGATAACATTATCCCACATGCACCCCGCAGCAACTTCATTAACACTTTATATACTAGGTCATGAGCATATATCATGTCGGTGCTTTTGCTCCTGACGACACTAGTATAAGACTTCATCATCATCATCCTCCAGCAGCATGATATCCTGTTGCCCGAAATATCACCCTGACGTCATCATCATATTGCAATACAACCGCATGATAATCGCCTTCATCGGCACAACCTGATCCACCGGAGAAACATCCTCCTGCTGAGCCTATACCCAAAGTCTGGCCGATGAACATCCTGATGACGTCATCGTCATATCCTGCTGACGTCATCATCATATCTGCCTACTGCGCACCTCCTCATATCCGGATGACGTCATCATCATGTTTGCAACTATCGGGGGATCTCCACAAGATGATCAGTGTTAGAAACATGACCCCCCCGGACCTCGATGACGTCATCACCATATTAACATCAGGATGATATTTGGAAGACAACCGGATATTTGGAAATATCATCCTGATGTGCAAATATCAGGTTGCACTGTAGCTCCTCTGTAAGATCGGGGCGATAGATAAATATGATGATGCTCGAAAAGATCACCCCCACTAGATAGCGCACGAAGCCGGCAGGCGGATATCTCCATGATATCAGCATCATCATGATGCTGGAACAAACATACACTCGAGTGATATGAAAATATAACCTCCTCCTTCGGAAATATCATGATGCAGATAGGCAGAAAGAAGCGGATATCACCCTGATATAAGGATGACGTCAGCATCATCAGGATGACAAAACAATCGAACAAGTGATACAACATCATCAGGATGATATTGACTAAGATCATCCTGACGTTCAAAATATGATGACCCCAGTGAATATCGGGTCGCACTTAGAACTCTTCAACAACATCATTAGGATGATCATAACCAAGATCACCCGATGATAGAAATATCACCCCGGTGAAATATCATGAAGGCAGAAAATATGATGACCCTCGCAAGCAACACGGTGATAACTGGAAATATGATGATGATGACGACCCTTAAGAAAGAACAAGTCAGGTCGAACAACTTAGAGAATAACCCCTTCAGAATATCGGGGCAACATCATCATCATGTCTGGGCAAGGTGATAAATGCAAGATCACCGGATACTTTGAAAAATCACCCCCGCAAGCAAATCAGGGCGCACTGTAGTTCATCAGCATCATCAGGATAAAAACCAAACATCACCCGATACTTCAATATGATGATGACGATGAGAAACCGGTCGACGGAGAGCATGATGATGCTGACCTCCACCATCGAAACAAACATGATGATGATGACCTCCTCCTCAAGGAAATATGATGATGCAGCTGAAAACTGCTGAGGAGGTCCAACACTTAGAACATTTTTTAGATACTTAGGGAGAGAGCCTGAATGAAAATTGCTCAAAAAACCACCAGTCAATTCAGGCGCTAACAAATTCTATTGGCTCTTACAATGTGTTAGACACGTGGGAGAATGTTGGGAATTAACGTGTCTCAACCTTGGTAATTCCTTGTATTATTTCATTGTATTTATTTATTTATTGCCTATTGTATAATTTGGATGCAAATCCTATGTTGTCATATTGTGGGAGTTGGCACAATGATGTGTTATCCTACATGGCATATGACCACATGTAAATTTGTCCTCACATGAGGAGATAGGCATCCCACTTAGTGGTAGGAATATTTTGCCATGTGTCGACACTTTGGAATATGTGTAAGGGAATATTGACCAAAATGGTCATGATAGATTCCTATGACAAAGTTATGACATGTAAGAGTCAGAAATAGAAGAATCTATGATAGGTGAAGACATGTGTCGAGAAGCATCTTTGAGGAAGGCATCTTTGGGTGCCCCAAGGTAGGTTATGACATGTTGTAAGAGAATATGCTATTTATAGCCTGTGTATGATAGATTCTCTTATAACTGTGAGTTATGACAGCTATGATAGATTCTATGATAGTTATAAGAGTCGTAGGAGCATCTGTCATTACTCATTTTGGGAATAGATGACCTCTTTGGGATGGGGTGACTTGACAAGTGTCAGGAACATCCTAGAATGTTGGACAGGTGTCCATAGGCATGTGTTTTGGGCCATGAGGCCATGTTGGATGCCCATCTCAATGTGGAGCCATTTTTGCCTTGTATATTCTATATAAATAGGTGCTTTGGAGAGGTGATGCATTATGTGATTGACATGTACTATTATGCTGCCGAATCATCTCTAGATACAAGTGTCGAAGACTCCTGCAAGAGCATTGGCTTTGTGATTGTATTGTAACCTTCTTTATTTACAAACTACATTTGAGCTGTGTTTTGGAGTGTGGGGTTTTTCACTCGCAAGGGTTTTCCCCTTGTATATCTTGTGTCTCTTCTTCTGCTTACATTCTTGTGTATGTGTTTTCTGCAATATATCTGTTAGTGGGTTAACATAGCTATAATTGTAAAGATAAAATTAAATTTTCACTCACCTCCCCTCATTAGATTAGTGTAGGAAATGATTTCTGTACACCTAGCTTCCTTTCACAAATTTCCTCATTTTCAACTTATTATATGTTCCAACTGGAAACCTATCTTTTCTCAAGTGAACCATGACTTCATCTCCTACCTAAAATTCCATATATCTTCTCTTCTGATATGCCTTAGTCTTGTACTATATATTCATCTTATTAATGCACTTTCTTACCTCTTCATGCAAATTATTCAGGTGTTCTACAAATTATTCGGCTTCGACACTTGTCTTTTCTCCCTTGTCCAACTTACTTAACTCTAAATCATTTCTTAGACTATTCCCATATACAATATAGAATGGTGATTTACCAGTACTCCTATTGACATAATTGTTGTAAGCAAATTCAACCTATGGTAAAATCAAATCCCATCCCTTGGGCTTATCTCCTACTAAGCATCGTAGCAGGTTACCAAAACTCCTATTCACCACTTCTATATGTCCATCAGTCTGTGGATGGTGTGTAGAACTAAACTTCAAATCCGTCTTCAACTTTTTCCACAATTTCCTCTAGAAATAACTAACAAACTTGGTATCTCAATCTGAAACTATGCTCTTAGGTAGACCATGTAGTCTCACCACCTCTCTAAAAAATAACTCTGCAATATGAACATCATCATTAGTCTTCTTACAAGGAATAAAATGTGCCATCTTCGAGAATCTATCCACCACCACAAAAATGGAATCATGTCCTCTCTGTGTCCTTGGTAAACCAAGAACAAAATCCTTACTAATATCATCCCATGGTCTCTCAGGTATAGGTAATGGATGATATAGCCCTGTATTCTAGCTTGCTCCTTTTGCCATCTTACACACTCTACAACTCTGCACAAATTTCCTCACATCTTGCTACAACTGTGGCCAATAATAATGTTCACTAACAATAGCAATGGTCTCATCTCGACCAAAGTGTCCAGCTAATCCCCCACTATGCTTCTCCTTAATCAGGTTCTCTCTCATGGAACTCCTCAGAATGCACAACTAGCTTCCTCTAAATAGCATGCCATCTTGGAATATGAAATCCAACCATTTTGTCCCATGCAATGTAACATGTTCCAAACAAGCTTTCCAAGCCTCTGCAAAATTTGGATCTTCAGGATACAAACTTTTGAGCTCATCGAACCCAACAACCTCTATCTTAATTTTTGTCAACAAATTTTGCCTTCTACTTAAGGCATCTACAACTCTATTGGACTTCCCACTCCTATGCTTCAAAACAAAAGTATAACTCTGCAAAAACTCAACCCATTTTAAGTGCCTCTGGGTCAACTTCCCTTGACTATTAAAATATTCTAAAGCCTAATGATTAGCATATAAAACAAACTCTTTTGGCAACAAATAATGTCTCCATTTCTTCAAAGTCTGGACTATTGCATAAAACTCTTGATCATAAACATAATACTTTTTCTTGGCATCATTAAGCTTCTCAATAAAATAGGCAATGGGCTTACCTTCTTGACTCAAAATAGCTCCTATAACACTGCCACTAGAATCAAAATCTACTTGAAATACCTTATTAAAATCTGGAAGTGTCGAAACATATTGCTCTGTGACTTTCTGCTTCAATGTATCAAAACTCTTGGCTGCTCTTATAGTCCATTTAAACTCTTTTCTATCCCCTCTCATTGTCTCAATTAGGGGTGCACAATGCTACTAAAATTCTTGATAAATTTTCTATAAAAATTTGCCAAACCATGAAAAGATCATACCTCTGTAGCACTCCTTGGTGTAGGCCATACAACAATAGATCCTACTTTTTCTGGGTCCATCTTAAGACCTTCCTCTGAGACAACAAATCCCTGGTATACCAACTCCTTTGCAAAACGACATTTCTTCAGATTAATCAACAACTTCTCCTCCCTTAGCTTCTCTAAAACTCTTCTGATATGCATGAGATGCTCATCCCAAGTCTTACTGAAAATCAAAATGTCATCTAAAAAAACAATAACAAAACTTCCCAAAAACTCTTTCAATACATCATTCATGAGCCGCATGAATGTGCTTGATGCATTGGTTAGCCCAAATGGCATGACTAACAACTCATACAAACCTTCCTTTGTCTTGAAGGCTGTCTTCCATTCATCTCCTTCTCTGATTCGAATATGGTGATACCCACTCTTTAGGTCAATCTTCGTGAAGTACTTGGTGCCACTCAAACAATCCATGATGTCATCCATTCTAGGCAAGGGAAATCTATACTTGATCATGATCTTATTGATGGCTCCAAAATTTGCACACATTCTCCACTCTCCATCTTTCTTTTGTTGCAAATATGTGCATATGATGTGTTGTCATTGATGTCAACATATCTCTTTGTCAGAGACAGTGAAGACAGTGTAGTTCAACAAAGTAGATTGCTTCACATTTCCAATGAGACGAAGATCATAGTCTGCGGACTAAAGGGTTGTGTAGAGGATTGTTTGAAGTTGCTCCAGTCAAGATTTGAGAGGTCCACATGGAGGGTTGGTGAAGTTATGGTGATTTGAGTAGAACCGGGTTTTGCAATTGTTCAGAGGCAACAGAGTGACAGGAACTTGGTCTGGATTGCTCCGCATTGGAATATTATGGTCTGCAAATCTAGAGGTATGTTTGGGATGTTGGTGTGTATCCTCAACTCAAGTGGTTCGTGGTTTGGAGGTTCACAAGCAATCTTTCTAGTGTGACAGTCATGATAGTTAGTGTTCTTCAGTTCCTGGAATAAGATGCAAGTGTTTCTGGTGATTTGAGGTGGTGCAGTTGTTCTTGTTGATTTCATTGTGCTTGTGATGGTCTTTGGATCATGTGCCTATTGTGTTGGTGTTCCACATTAAGGATTGAGCTCGTGGTTGAAGATTTCTCCTTGAGTGTTGTTGTTCTTTCCAGTCTTGGCCGACCGGATGCTTGGTTCATGTTACAGATGATCTAAGAGAAGTTCTATGAAGCGTGACGTGTTGTTCAAGGAAGACTAGAGTCCCAGCTATGCTTGGTCGACAGAGGAGTTGTTCGTATGTAGCATTTTGTATTAAGTCAAGTCTTATGATTGTAATGTCTATCTTGGAGAATGTTCTAGATAGATGATTGTTTGTCCAACTTTGATGTTCATTCCAAAGTCAATGACATGTATAAATAAGTATTGTGAAGTTGTGGAAAGGGTGTGTGGTGTGCGAAGATGCAGATGTAGCGAGGAAGTGAGTGGGGGCATAGCAGAGGTGTTGTGTGCTTTAGTGGAACTGAATCTTGCATGAAGAAAATGATATTTCTCAGTTCAACCTTTCAGTGGTAACATTGTGAATGTTCTTGTAGGTAGTGAGCCTCCTTTGAGCAGTGAGCTCTAGGTAGTGTGCCCGAAGGGAATTGCCTTCCCATTTTTCTATTCTTTTAACAGAGAATAAATCTTGTGGGTTAACCCCCACCGTGGTTTTTCCCTTAACTAGGTTTCCACATAAAAATTGTGGTGTTATGTGTGTTGATTATGTTTCTGCTCTTGTTGTTGATTCATGCTTTCATGGTTATATCATTTATTTGTAAATAAGTGGTAAAGAAGATTAAATGCAACAAAAGATAAGAATTTTGTGGCAATTGATTCACCCCCTCTCAGTTGTCTACCCTAATTTCAACAATTGGTATTAGAGCCAGTTCCTCTAAAAGAATCTTGATCTCTTGATGAGATCTAGGATGTCGACTTACAAGAAGGACAATCTAATATTTGATGGAACAAACTACTCTCTTTGGAAGAATCACATGGAGTGTCATTTGCAATGCATGGGTGATCCTTATTAGCTGATAACTAAGAATGAGTATATTATTCCGAAGAATGGTCCTACAACTCCAGATGAAATCAAAGATGCTAAAAACAACATTCGGGCTAAAGAAGCATTGTTGAGTGCCCTAACTAATATAGAAATGACAAATGTCTTGGAATTACAAACTGCTCATGAAATTTGGAAGAAGTTGGAAACTTTGTATGAAGGTGATGCATATGTCAAATGTGCTAAGTTGTAGAGTGATGCGGGAGCATCCAAGGGGCCACTTTGGAAAAGAGACCCAGGAAGGGTACGGAGAGATGATCATAGAAATGTAGGGGTAAAATGTCCTAAGGGGCCTGATAAGGACCCTGGGACCAAAATGAATGTAATAAACACCTAGGTAGTTTAATTTTGTTTTGTGGTTCATTTTGGTGTGATGTGTTTCCTAAGGTCCAAGCGACCAAGAATGTGATTAGCTGGCAAGAATCAGGATGTAACTGTGAGGTGAGCGGTTGCAGAACGGTTGGCATTCCCACCGCTGCACCTGCCACCCATGGAGAGTATGTTTTAAGCATCTTTTGTGATTAGATGGATAGAGGTGTGTATGTGGAGTAACAATCAGATTTTCAGATTAAAGAAATAAGAATTTCCTTTTTGACAGTGAGTTTTTCTTCTAGTTCTATAATCCTGTGTATATCTTCTAACTGGCATCAAAGTAGACATTTTCCATTTTTTGTTTTTGAGTGTAACTATGCCTGAATGGACCAATCCATGGATGTAAGAGTCTGGTTCTCATGGAGCAGTCCGCAGTAACCTGTACCATATTGGACTAACCCTAACTGTGCAGAGGGGATATGAAACTGTGAGGTGATCACCAGATGGAATATGGACTTTGAGCCACGAGGAGAGATTGGTACAGAACAGAGTCGAGGAGGGAACTGTGTGGAAGATTTTCGTGTTACAGGTGAGCGTCAGACTATCGGCGTAATTGAGTGGGGAGGAGAACGTGTATCGGTGTAAGTATCAACATCGGTGGAAAGGAATGAAGTCCTGCCGAAGACAACAGTCTAGCCAATGGGTCAGGAATCATTGGTGTGAGTATAGTCATTGGCCTAAGGAAATTGTAGTGGGCCGACAGAGAAGGTATCACCGATCGGGGCGACTGTTGTGAGTTGTTGCCGATGAAGGATATCGGTGTAAGAAGCACTGTCGGTTCAAGCGAATGGTTCAAGTGAATGGTTCAAGAGTTCAAAAGATATGAATAGTTCGTAAGTTCAATGAGTTTAAGAATTCGATGGTTTGAAACTAACAAGTTCAGTGGGTTCAACCGAGAAGTTAAAGGGTTCGAGAGGTTCAATAATTAGAAGATTTGTTCATTTTGTCCGCTTCGTTGTGTCCTCCGCATCACAGAGCCTGAAGGGTAGATACGAAAGTTTGAGGATGAGTGAAGATGAAAACATCACTTCCTACATGGAGAAGGTAAATGAACTCGTGTGCAGTATCAGGTGTGCTGGTGGAAAAATGAAAGAATCAGAGATTGTTGGCAAAGTGCTTAGATTCTTACTTGCTTCATACAAGCATAGAGTCACTGCTATAGAGGAGATCAGGATTGTAATAACTGTTACAAGGGATCAGTTGGTTAGCAAGCTTTCAACATTTGAAATGAGTGAGTTTGGTGATTCTCTTCCTAAATTAGAATATGCTTTTAAGGCCAGTGTTTCTGGGAAGCAAATATTTGATCCAGGTGAAATCTCTTCAAGGTACTAACTAGATATGAGAAGGCAAGGAAGGAGCTTGAAGAATATGAATAAGAGATTGAAGAACTTAAAGCCCTTATTGCCAAAAGATTACCAAGAGGATCCGGTAAGTATGAAGGAAAGTGGTGCAGGAGCATCTCGAGAATCTGAATATTTCTTGCATTATCGATTTTGTCTAAATGTTATATTGTAAGGGCCTTAATGGCATATGTGTCAAGAAAGATTAAACGTTTGTAATTGAACTGTGTAAAAAGAATTGTAACCAAACAAGAAGTGTAACTGGTTGGCAGTGGTGGTTCGTTTTCCACCTTTTGTAACTGCCAAGTTAAGAGTCTTTAAATAGTTGAGTTTGTATTCGTAAAAAAAAAGATAGAGGAGTAGAGTGAATTTGGTTGTATATTTCTGAGAAGGAGGAATAGAGAAATTTTATTTCTGGTCTAATTACAAGAACATCAATTAGGAGTCATTCCACTGGTTAAGATTTCTTCAAAATCAGTGGAATGACCTCCGTGTTGTTAGTTTATTTCTGTTCTATATGAATTACTTAATTTCTGTGTGTTGTTCGTTCGGTTGAAATTGACAGAGAAAGTTAATGGCGTGAATGCTATGGTAAATCACTAAATATACAATTTATGAGTATATTGCAAGTGTATGAGGGAGATATCTTTTGTGTATATTGCTAAGGTATGTTGAATAACAATTCTTGTGTATATCGCGGATGTAAATGAGTATCCTGCAGTTATATGTTGAAATATATAATTCGTGTATATATATCATTTGTATGCGAGAAACATTTTGTGAGTATCTCGCAGATGTATATGAAGAGACATTTTTTGTGTATATTGCCAAAGTATATTGAGTATACAATTTGTGAGTATACATCAATTGTATGTTGCAGATAGTGTGTATATATATCGCATTTGTATGCAAGTAGCATTCTGTGTATATCTCACTTTTGCATATCGGGAGTTGTATGTATGCAATGAATGTACATTGTGAAGGTACATTGTGTAAGATACAAAGGAGATCAACGGGAGGTCAAAAGATCAGGTCAAAGCGGGAGAAGATACAAAGGAATACCGGCTATTGAAGGTCATGCAATGCATATTGGCATGTCGCGGTTGTATATATTGAATGTACATTTCGAAGGATACAAGGAATGACCGGTAGAAATGGTGGAAGGAACCGGCGATAGGAAGTCATGTATTGTATATACAAGTTGAATGTCATCGGAGTAACGAGAGCCCATCGGGGAAAGATTTTTAGAGCGGTTGATGCTATATTATCATGCCGATCAGAAAGAATATGAATGTTCAGTAATGTATGAACCTTTACATGGGTTTTTCCAAGCCATTTGGGTATTATTCTATGTATATCATGGGTAGATGGGTATTTTTCACCCTGTTTTAAATGCTTTCACTGCAGCTTTGCATCAGAAAGTTGTCATTCAAATGTTTTTCTTGCAATAAGATTGGTCATTTTACTCCAAGATGTCTGGCAAGGGTTTCAAAGTCAAACCCTAACAAACCTAGGTTTCAAAAGAAATACTACTATGTCCAAGAAGCTGCTGATGAAAGAGTTATAGATGAAGAATCTGATAAGGGAAGTATCTCTAGAAATGAATGGGTGTTCATTGCTATCAAAGAAGAAGATCCAGTGCCTACTGAATTTGCTAGATGTGTGAATGTGGAAAGTGCCTTGGCTACTTAGGTTGAAGAAAAGGATGAATGGGTGATTGATAGTGGATGTTCTCATCATATGATAGGTGATAAGAGTAAGTTTGTACGTGTTACTAAATTTTGTTCACACTAAATTTAGTTAGACCTATTCGTAGTTGTTTCAGAAGGAGTAAAAGAAAAATTTTAAGTTTTTACATTCAGTGAATGTTTGATGCCTTGATAAAGCAGAAATAATGATCAGTTGTCATGATAACCCAATAGTTCAATCAGGATTGTCAAATCATCATGACAAGTGAGTTAGATTGTCAAGAAATCAAACAGTCAGGAAAGGCAATTGATCTAAATTATTTTTTATCTTTCAAGAGTTATAAGATAATTTGATTATTCAGATGATCATAATTGAAAGCAAGAAAGAAAGATATTCATTTAAACTGTCATTTCATATCATATTCGGAACATACATTCAGTTTCAATTATTCTATCCTATGCATTGATTGAAAAGAAACATACATAAAATCAATTGCATAAGATAAATTAACTGATCATGTTTAAAAGAAGTGTTTAAATGTGTCCCACACAAGCCTTGGGAGTGACTAAACTAAGCAATGCAGACATATGCAAGCTATAGATCTAGTGATAAAAGAAATGAGGAAGAACACATGATAAAATTAAATATCCATCATTTCCTGAAGCAAGGTTGATATCTTTTGTTGGTTGTTGTACTTGTTGATGGCCAATCTCATAGCTTCATCTTCAGCTCTAGTCATATCAAGTGTACCTGCAAAAAAAAGGGGAAAGTCCTGTAAGAGCTCTAGATATTTAAGATTTTCATATGCTTTTATCAAACAGACATATCAACTTGCCACATCATGCATTTCATATGAAAGAGTGAAATCAGACATGTGCCATAAATCATAACATCATGAAGAAGATCAATCAACTCAATAAGGTATGGTTTTATGCTAGTTTGTTTGTTCACTGTGCAGGTATAGGAAAAGTA